>CM027093.1:3887961-6505461 GCA_015343265.1 Pao palembangensis
AACATGATTTCCAGAAGAGAATCTCAGACTATTTTTATGCTTTGAAAGTCTTTTCTGAGATGCTTGTTATGGAAGTGAGAGTGCTGGACTGTCATTTTTTAGTTGAGTTAGGAAAAAAAAAAACAATCCCAAAACAAACGCGGCCAGTGATGTGTACTTCTGTAGAAAACCTTGCATAAGCTATGAGACCTGAGTGTTTTTATTGTGGTGTCATCTGAGCCCGACATCAGAGAATTAGGAGCTCCTGTTCCGTTTTATTACTGTACATCAAATTTATGAGATAGGTTTTTTCCCTCTCTCAGGAGCAATTTATGGCCCTGTGTCATGCTCAGTGTCAGCCGTCAGCCCCCCTCGAAGTTAAAACTGAGATGTGGATTTATGTGGGACAATGAGCAACGTGTCAGTCCAGTAAATGAGTAAATGATTAACTGGGACATGAATCCTTCGGGCTTTGGAATGCACAAACAAACCCCTCCCTGCGTGGGCTCTCCCTCAGTTTATCTGGGAATTTTAAATTGAACACCCATAGTCGGTGCCTCCGTCTAAACCGAGGATTAGCACTTTAGCAAACGGGAGCGGTAAAATTGCAACAAAACCAGCATAAATAAATAACCAACAGATGGAGAAAACACTTTAAGGAACAAAAATAATACTTATTCTGGCAAATCTCTTTAAGTTTTGGTGCTAAATAGATGATAGCTTCATTGTCGCCTGTGTCTTTCTGCAGAATCTCTTGATCAGGAGGAAGAACACTGGACAGAGTAGGAGGTGATGTCTTGTGGCTGTGTGATTTGATTATACCTAGTTTCTCTGTGTGTGTTTTTTCCATTAAATTGCTCTACTTCTTCTCGAGCACTGACAACACTCGGGTCTGATTGTTATGAGTCATGTGAAGTAAGCTAGCTAAAGGGGTCTCACATCCTTTATCTCTGAAGGTCAAGTCTTCACTTTTTTATTCACTCTCATTTAACCTCAAGCTCTTAAACGTGACTTCCTTTTCCTTGGTAATCTCTTATTTTGCATTGTTTTTATGAAGAGCTGTTGTTTTAGTCTTGTCTTTTTTTTCCCTCCGTGCACAAACCACCTTTTCATCAATTCCCCCTCCAATCATATTCCAAAACCTCAGTGCATCGATTTGATGCTCTCCCCCATTTGGCCCGCCACCCAAGGGCCATCGTTTGTCCCCTGGCACCTGACATCGCAGTGCGGGGAAAGAGTACGATGGCCCAGTGCTGTCCTTGTCGTCTCCGCTGCCCCGGCGTGCACCGGGAGGCCGCTCATGCATCCGACCAGCGGCCGGCTTTCAATCTGAACGGCGCACAGCACCCAGGCACTATGAAATGGAGCCTCATAATCAAATTGAAAAGCCTCAGTGCAGAACAGTTCAAATGAAGGCACTCTCTGCCTCGTTCCTCTCTGCCTCCTCTCTCCAGCCAGCTCAAATCTAATAGAAAAATTCTCCTTCCTCAGTGTTGATGCTGGGGCTGGGGGGAGGGGGGGTTAGAGCCCCAAAAAAATAGAAACGTGCATGATAAAATATTGAACTTTGCCTGCATGTTTGATTGCATGCGCTTGTGGGTGCATTTGAATATCGAGCCGATGCGCACACACAGCCAATACAGGCCCACATGAAAGGTGAGATCTGATAAAGTTGTGAACGAGAAAGAGAGAAGTGGGAGAGGGGGAGGACAGCTCCCCGTGTTGGTCTCAGGCAGCCCCTGAAGTGATGGAGAGCTGCAGGCTGCACCACACGGCTCCTCCCCGCACGCTGGATGCTGTCACATTTCTCTGACAGGCCAGCGGGCATCGGCGCTCCTCTGTCCATCCCTGACCAGCAGGCGGATCATTACTCAACGCAGGCGAAGACAGGAAGAACAGAGGAGGCAGCTGCACAGCAAATCCTCCCATCGCTGCACTAAGCGAGCTGCGGTCCACGTAAACAATGCAGATTTAAAGCGACCAGTGTTGGGGGCTTTTCTCAGAAGAAAACTCAGGAACTTGCAGGCGGAAGCAGAAGGAGTGAAGCCGAGTCTTACTGGATGGCTCTGCGCACATATGTGACGTCTGCTGCTACAGTAAATTCATGTCGCTTCAGTGGGATAAAGTGAGTCTAAGAGCTTGAAGAAGCGCCACAGTTCTGAGAGCTTTCAGAGGGTAATCTCAAATTGACTTCACATGTCTACGATGAGCGAGGTGTGTGTGTGTGTGTGTGTGTGTGAGAGAGAGAAAGAGAGAGATGAGAGCTGTTGCAGCGCATGAAAACCACTCTGTAAAAACTATTCCCTCCTCATAAATGTAATCAAATATGCAAGAACATTATGGAAACGTAGCCCTAATCCTAATCCCCAACTCTCACCTCTTCCGTTGCAGTAAGTCATGTATGATGCGCAAATGTTAGTGATTTGGGCTGTTTCACAACACAAAATAAATTAAATATTTACTGTAAATTTTAAAAAATATATTGAGTGCCTCCAGCAAGTCCATACTTGGACGACTGCTGAGCAAACACTAAAGACACGTGAGCAGCTGAGATGACTCACTGTTGCACGTAAATGCACGTTCATGATCTTATGAGTTTACAATGTGTCATTTTAGGGTGACGTTTCCAAACACATGTATCCTGTTTATGTTTCACACTAACTATCATGGCCTCGAAAACATCATTTTTGACCTGCGTTTCCACGGCAACCACAGCTGACCCTCGTTGTGATGGCGGTCGTTCCGGACTGTGCTGTCTGCATCGCACCAGCAAAATACAGATAACCGAGCCTCCAAATTCGATAACAGCTGGTGCCGGCCGTCCAAACGTGTTCTCACCGGGACGATTAGCCGCTCATTTAGCCGGGATGATTGTTGCTGGGGTCTGGAACGGTGCGTCTATCCGTCACTGGGCTAGATTAGATCTACAGGGAGGAGCTCCAACATAGAGACTCAGCACGAGTGAAAATAGACAACAATAACAGCTGCTCCTACTGTATAAAGTTCAAGGTGAGTGATGCCGTAGCCTCAGGGATGAAAAGGGAATGATTTCTGTTATTATTTTAGTAAATATAGAACAGCTAACACAAATGTGAAATAAATGTGGAAACAGTGTGGGACACAATTAAAAACTCTGATGGAGATTTCCATCGCCCTTCAGGGCAGCGTAGCCTTCTTCATGCTCGCTCCGTCCTTCCCAGAGATTAACAGAAACCCCAGAAAACAAGACGAAACCTCTGTGGAACTAAAGGAATCGCCTCTGGGGCCGTGTCGATGGCAGGACTCTTAATGTGCTGCGCACAGACACGCCGCTATTACGATTGAGAACCAACAAGCTGACTGCAGCGGCACTCGTGTGAATGCGCCGCAGAAATTAGGTCCCGGGGAAATTAGGGGCTGCATTGACGGCAGGGGCTACTTTTCCACCGGGATGCCCAGCGCCTCATTACCTATTCCAATTTATACTAAATTAATGGAGGGCATCATTACAAAGGAGGGGAGGGGGGGGGGGGGGGGGATAATGGATTAGCTGATCCTGATAAATGCTTAACAAACCTGGAAAAGCCGTTGTGACAAAATGACAAATTCAGCCCCAAAATAAGTTAAGAACAATGAACTTTCCTCACAATTCAAAATAGATACAGCAAACAGCAGCACAGTTTGCCTCCATGGCAACAACATCGAGAGAGTAGAGGAGGATGATTTCGATACCAAAATGTTATCAACTCGTTTAAACTCCATTTGTAATCCTAAAGCGGAACGTCGCTGCTCCACCGGCGATTACCAGCACCGTGGCTGCTCTACGAACCCTTAAACGTATGTAAAGTTTTCAAAACCTCGGAGCTCGATTGTTTGTTGGTTTGCGGGACTTTCTCAGCAGCCCATCGCCATTCACTGAATTCCATTGTTACTGGGGCGCCGTGGCTAAAACCAGTGCAGATTTTCCAGTTCAGGCAGCTCTGCAGTCGCGCACACTCGATGCACCTTCAATGAGTCTAGAATTGAAAGCAATAAATACTGAGCTGAAGTATGTTACACTTGATTGTTAACAGAGTAACTGGGAGTACAATGCAGTGGTAATTAACACTATGACACAAATCCCAGATTATCTATAACCGACTACAATTCTCCCTGTTTGACAGCACAGCTGTGCTCATTCCTCGCCAGGTTATCACTGGGATCACGGCGGCTCTTAACTCTTATCAAACCTCTTTCAAAGTACACACCAAATGTCAGCACTTGACAACTTTTTCATTGGGAGGTGAATCTACGGAATACATCGCTTTCTGTTTCTTTCCCCGAGGCGGCGGCGGCATCATCAGGAGCGAGAGGCTGGGACAACCTACTGCGCAGGACAGGTCGATAAGGCAACAAACTCAGTAAAGATTGACTGGAGGGTTGCCTGGAAAGGTCTCGCTGGAGATTTATGACAAAAGGATACCGGCAAGGGGGAACAGGACAAAAAGAATTATGGGAAATAAGAGGAATATCAATAGTTTCCCTGTGAGAAACCAGGAATGGGAATGTGCTAAAGGTATTTTTAACATTCCAAGGGAAAGGCCGCAGTTGCAGAAGACAGTGAAAAGAAGAGAAAAGATAGCAGCCCCCGCTGCTGCGTTTTTTCATGTCACCCAGCTCCAGCAGGCTGGGACTGGGAGCTGCAGTCTAATTGAATATCCTTATCTCTCTGCGTCGATGCAGAGGCGAGCTAGAAAAGTAGCACATTTGTATTCACCCACAGAGCGATAATGTACAGCACAGGGTAGTGCACGTTACTGCACTGCACGTAATCTCGTTTCCAGGCAGGTGAACCACGAGCAGGACACCCCGCCCCCCAGTCACTGTGCTGAGGTCGAGAGTGGATGCCTTTCACGCTGTTCTATTAGACCTCACATGATAAAAGTTCCGGGATTTGTGCTAACAGCCTCCAGCTGAGATTTTTTTCCCCCTTCACTTTGGTTATAAAATTAAATGTTGCAGTTTTCAAATGCCCCCCAGGGTCCTCTCAAGTAAATTGATTCTATTTTAACCCTCCCCCCCCCCCCCCACACACACACACACACACACACACACACACACACACACACACTTTTTTTGTTAGCCTGACAGAGAAGAAGAGGATAGCTGGGGGAGCAGAACCCATTGATGGAAAATGGACTCTTTCAAAGAAAAAAAGCAGGGAAAGATAGTAGGCCGCTTTGTTGGTGAGAGGGTTAAAGAGAATCTGGCAGCGACAAAAGGAAGCCGACCATGGGGGTGGTCCATTAAGGGGTTAACCGTCACAGAGACAGCTGATAATGGAGGCAGGAGCAGCTGTGCAAGAGCTGCAGTCGAGTCGAGAACTGATTCAAAAAATCAGCAGATAAACAGACGGTGAGTGACTGAGATGCTATATTTTTATTTTCAAGTCAGAGTTGTGTGAGCAAACCCAGCAGGCGGTCACGGGTAGAACCAGCGGTTCTCCACCGTTCATCACCTAAAACTGTAAAAACAGGCTTCTACACGACCAGGACGTACCCAGACCCCAGTGCATCCACATGACAGCGCTGCGCTAATGCTATCCTCTTATTCATCTGCTTTACTTTTTTCTATGATTGTATCTGTTTCTCTCTCTCTCTTTATTCTCTCTGTCCTGTCTCCCTCCTCTTTTCCTCCTTTACCCAGCCGACTTTCAGCAGGATGGTTCCTCCTTGTAAGCCTGGTCCTGCTCAAGGTTTCTTCCTGTTAAAAGCGGTTTTTCCTTGCCACTGTGCTTACCTGGGGGTTCAGGCTCTGGGTTTCTGCCTCTGTAAAGCACCTAGAGACAATTTTTATTGTAAAAAGTGCTATATAAATAAAATTGAATTGAATTGAAATTAATTTTACTGGTACACACCACGTGTGAGTACACATACACATGCATTCTAACTCCGTTTTACTGTTAAAATGCCCCCCACAGAGCACTTTTGCATCATCTTCCGCTGCATACTGATAGCTGTTGTTCATATTCTCCTGTTAGGTAATCTGAGGTGACACAGAGGAGGTAGGGAAAGCAGTTTTCATTCAGCTCTTCTTCTGTTTCAGAGCCTGTGTGCTGGAGCAGAGCCATGATGGCTGGCATACAGGCACGCAGCCTTGTTGTGAAAGTCGAATTTCTGTGCAGTAGATGGACGCTCAGTTGAAAGCTAGGCTAATCTGAGAGCATTGTTGAGTATGTATGAGGTATAAAACTATGCTAATGGTCCCACAGATCTGAGTAGATGTGGACCGGCTAAAGCTCTGCATTCTGCACTGAATATTCAGCTGAAGTCAAGCTGACTGGAGGGCAAAAATAAGAGGAACAGGTCCAGAGTCGAGCTGGTGGCTCCTCATCAGTGTTCACAGACACAGGTGCACTCGCACAGGTCTGGGTTGCACGCACGCAGCACATGCAGGCGCTCCCTGAGGCGGCGCTCAAATAGAGTTACTGCAGGTTTTCTAAAACAATGTGTTTAACAGGTGCTTTAAAACAACAGGCAGCGTCCAAGTGACACAAACACACACCAGCCACACATGGCCCAGCATCCCGGCGCCATGGTGATGCCTTTCATATATCTGCTTACAGATGTATTACACACATTCTCAGGCTCTTTGTGTGGGATTCATGCCCCCACGCGGGCAACTGCTCCAGATCAATAACCTAATTAGCCATAAAGCATATGCATTGTGGTGATACATTATATGCCTGGCATCCCTTGGCCAGCATCTCACAGGAATTACCATATAAATGAACTGCGTCCATTTGTTAAGCAAAGGAGGGGGGGCTTGGCATGCTGCAGAGAGGCGGGAGTGAGTAAGCAGGGGAAAAAAGAAGTTACAACAGCAACACGCATTAGAAGAGGGAAACATTGTGAGAGGTCGAACAGTCATGTTACAAATCACACCGGCTGTGCGAGCTGGTGTGTGTGTGTGTGTGTGAGATGATCCTCAGCAGTCTGGGATGAGGAAACCCCCCTCCCACCTTTCTTTTCACTTTTTGTATTCAACTGGACTGCGAGTAATTCAATACTCTAGACTCACTCCAGCGAAACACAAAAGAGAATTAGCTTAAAGCACTTCTGAGCGACTTCTAGGGGCGAAAGGAAGCAAAAAAAAAAAAATTAAGTTCTGCGCATGATTCCTTCGCCCAAAACCTACACCCCTGAAAGAGAATACACAACACCAGGCTGATCTCTCCATAGCAACACACATGGAAACACAAATCTATTTCAGAAGCAGAGAGCTGAGCTGCATTTGCACAGACGCACATCAAAAAAGGGAAAACAGGGATCAATTATTAAAAGAGCTTCGTGTTCATACTCACTGCCTGTGTCCTCCCAACTGTAGACAAATCTAAGAGGCTCTCCGTGCTCATGCCTGACCCCCTTCAGTGCTCTCGGAGCTCTGCAGAGCCCGCTGCTCATGTAGAGAGGATGTGTTAGAGGATCTGCCCCTCCTGTGACATTTAACTTTTCCTTTCAAACGGGGTGTGTTTGCTTTAAAGGTGTTGGCCGCCCTTATGCATTCAGGCACAGAAGGGAGTGTAAACATGGATGTCTAATGAGTGAAAAACAAATGAGGGCCCCTGAAATAACAGCGGCAAGATGGCTGATAGAGAAAGTTTGAATCAGCCTAATGTTTCTCCTGGCAGAGGCCTGACGGTAAATCATAACAGCGCAGCACAGATCTGCCAGCGTCGATTGTTCCAAGCCATTGGCGTCCAGTGTTGCTGGAAGCCGACACAAACACACAGCTGATAACATAACGTGCTTTTAAAGAGGGCTGTGGCCAATTTACCTCAGCACTTTCCTAAATTTAGATGGGACCAAAGCCGCAAAAGCACCGATTCCATCGGTGAAAGAGTTTAAAAAAAGAGGCAAAACTTGCTTTAAATGGGAGAAAGCTGCAGGAGTGGACACATTTTAGACGAGCAGAGGCTCTGCAGCCGTTAGCAACAGAGGATAGACCCCACTAAATAATCCCGACGGCATCACGGAGACGCAAAGTTGGCTGAAAGCGCAACTTTGATGTATACGGTGTTGACCTTTCCCAGATAGGGTGATTATATATGTAGTTTGGCAGACGAGTCACTCCGCAACGACACTTTACTCTCCACAGCGAGGTGGTCTGGCACCGGCCCGACAGGCCTGACAGGCCAGCTCACGGGCCTGAGGTGCCCGCTGGATGGATCTGTCAGGAGGGAAAAACCGCTACACCACCTGTTTGAGCTCTTGAAATCCTCCAGCTGATTAAAATTCATGACACCAGAGATTAGCTGAGACCAGTAGATAATCAGCCTGGCACAGGTTTGATTAACAACCGTTTTCATAACCTAAGTTTCAAACAGAAATAAAGTTTGTTCTTTTTTCATATGTATTTATGACAGTATTTGAAAATGTCTTACCCTTTCACATTACTTTCTATCCCCCACAGTTAACTTCTCATTATTCTGACCAATGACTGCCCTCACAGTGGCTCTACTGACAGTAAACCAGGAAGTATCCACCCAGAAACTGTCGCATCCTCCTATTGGTGGACTTCCTGCCTTAATTCTGGCCAAACCCGACTGACTGTCGGGTCTGTGGTGTGTAAATATGACAGCTTTGGTGCTTGAAAACCAGCCTTGTTGACAGAGAGCGGTGGTGTTTCCTTGCTGGAGATCTTACGAGTGACAGGCGTTGGAGTACTTACACAGCCCGTCACAATGGGAGGAGCTCTGCGCCTGTCAAAGCACAATGTTATTGGGGCGGGACTCAATATCCCTCTACCTGCCGGGTGAGCCAGCTATCGGATGTCAGCGCATGCTGTGGGACAGTGTAACCCTAGGCGCTCCATCAGGCAGACACGCTGTCACGGGTGTTTTGTTTAAGGGATTTCAAATGGGAGCTGCGTTAGCGGCCTTCCTCGCTGAGACGCAACCGTCTCAAGCACTGGGAAAGAGGTCTTACAAGGTCAACTGGACCACGTAATAGTCGCGTTAGCACTTGAAAATGTTAGAAAGTGGCTGATACAACACTTGTGTGTGTGAGTTGGTAAAAGAGTCCCCGCGGTCGACAGCATCTCCCAGATACTCAGAAGCTGTTTGCTTGTTTACATCCCGGCTGCAGTAATGACACACCACAGGCTCTGCGTGATCACGCTTTATCCTAATACAGGCCTTCACAGCAACATCCTCGTAGTCCGGACACCTCGCAGTCTCTTTTGTTTATGCTTGGTTTCTCCGACATGTGCAAGGACACTCTGATGCCTTCCTGACACAACAGATCAGAGGAAAACAGAGCCCGTCCTCCCGTCACAGTAAAATGTCTAGTCATCAGTGCTGTGTGGCAAAAAGAGTTAGCTCCTCTCCTTAACATGCAACAGGGCTGTGGGGGTGGGGGTGGGAGAGAGGGGGCAAAATCCGCTCTCCTCCAACCATCTGATTATTTCAGTGTTCTGCTGATGCTCCGAAACTGAGCCAAGTTGAGCAAAGTCGTGTCAAGGTGGTTCGACGTGCCACCTTTTGCTACACTGGTGCCAGTTCAGGCCCTGGGAACAGCAGCAGCATTTTAAAAAGGACTCTATCAAGGTGGGCCGCTCCTCTGTTCTCTCCACAAAACTACTTTTGCTCCTCCTTCCAGGCTCTAATCCTAATTGTGCCACAGTAATAATCGCCCAAACAACAACCGCTGCGCCTTCCTCTCCATCCCGCCTGCAACGCCGCCTATTTCCATCAGATTTATCACATTAGCTACATTATGGAGGACAGAAGCTGTGCCGCACTCAGACAGGTGCAGGCCTGCGCTGTGCCTGCATGGATGCCACCGCGTCCGGCCCCCCGGTCTGATCCGCGCAAACAACACCCGCTTCCTCCTCTCGTCATTCGGAAATTTTGCAGCGTGAGCTCCCCCAAAACAAGACCGCAACATGGAACAGGTGTCTGTGCGCACACGCATCCGCGCGCGCGTCCGTGCAAATCGAATGAATCAAACATCAGGTCAGATAAGAAATGCCGCTCAGCCGTTCGCGCACTCTGGTCGCGTCGTTGCATTTGGGCACCTTAAACGGTACAAATGTCTCACCTTGTCCTCGCACACGCGCACACGCACGTCGCGCGCGTGCAGAATATACACATTCGTTAATCTGCTTTATCAAAATCATTTGACAGGCGTGGTCACTGAGTGAAAAAACGTTACATCTTTGAGCGAAAATGTGACATTTCTACCTTATGCGGGTCGATGCGGATCCTCTCCTCGCCTTTATGCGGGCTCTCCGGCCACAGGTGATAGCTGGAGCCGTAGTTGGGGCTGTCTTTGCTGCTGTTGCTGGCAGTCGCAGACGAGTTCCCCGCGTATGCCTGCTGTGTTGCCGGGGGGGTGACGCGGGAGTCGCGGCTGACAGACGGCGCCTGGTCGCCCTGCTCGGAGATCCTGCGCTCCTGCTCACAGTGCTGCGGACGTTGGGGGCAGAGTCCCAGCGCGCCTTGCTGCTGCTGCTGCTGCTGCTGCCGCTGCTGCGGTTGCTGCTGCTCTTGTTGTTGCAGCAGTGGAGCCTGGTGAGTCCTACATAGCTCCTCAGAGCCGCTGGCGCAGTAGTTGATGGGCAAGCTGCTCCCCACCAGCAGCTGTTGCTGCGCTCGTAATTGCGGGATCTGCTGCTGCTGCTGCTGCAGGTCCTGAGTCTGAGACTCGAATGCTCCCCGGTTAGCCTCGGTTGACTTACATACATTTAAAGAACGCCCTTTCTGTGAGTTTGCACGGATTCCTTCAGGGGAGGGGTCCCTCTGTTGGAGTCTCAAATGACTGTGTTGCTGCTGCCGTTGCTGCTGTTGCTGCAACAACTGCCTGTGGTCTTGGTGCCCTCCTGCTCCTCCTCCTCCCCTGCAGCGTTCCACGATGCTTGTCTGCTGGTAATTATTTGCACTCCTTTGGAGACGATCCCCCCTTTTGGATGCCCGGGAAAACAGCAGGGAAGAAGAGGACGACGTTGGTGGCGGCGGTATAGGCGGCGGAAAAGGTGGGGAGGGCTGCGGTGGGAGAGAATCGTCAGGATGGGGCTGATTTTGAGAAAGGCTCGCCTCCTGCTCGGAAAAGCTGCAGTGACAGCTCGGAAAAACAGGCTGCTTCTCCGACTGCGGCTGCACGGAGACGGCCGGGGCCCAGGGATCTTGCTGCAGGTGCGCCGGGTGTCCGGTGTTGGGTTCACCGCCTCGGTGTGCGGGTCGCTGGGCGGTGTCGTAGCTCGCCAGAGGTAGAGGGTCGCCGCTGCGAACAGGTCTCCGAGACGGCTGGCTCAGACAAGGAAGCTCCTGGAGGCTCTGGCGGTGAGCGGCGGTGGTCAAAGTACGGTCTCGGTGAGAAGAGGGCGGGGGCGGCAGGCTGAAAACAGGAGCGACTGGGTCTCGGCTCTGCTTGCTGCTTTCTTGCTTCTGGTCGGAGACTTGGTGCTGATGGACAGCTCCCGCGTACCGATGCCGCATCCCCCTGATCGCCTCGTCGCGCTGTGCTTGCTCCTTTGCCGTGCAGAGCTCCGACACCCGTTCATCGCGATCGGTCCCAGCAGAATAGGACCGACTTGTATCATTGGTAGGTTTGGCCAGGACCTGCCTTAAAACGTCACTATACAGCCAAAACGCCGCCTTCGACTGAATATCGCTCCATTGCTCGCTTATGCGCACAGGTTGCTGCGGATCGATCACTCCTCCATGCTGTTAGGATATTACAAGAACGGGATTATGGAGGTGTAGAAAGGTGTTTAATCCCGCTAAAATACTCTGGACCGAACAGGTCTACTTTGTCAGTGTTGCCATAACCACCCTGTACATTGTGAAACCGGAGCCAATTATCAATATTTCCCCACACGTCATTAAAAATATAATTTCTAATTAAAATAAACTCATGTCCCCGTCTTCAGATGTCCAGAAAGTACAATAATTTGTAATAGCGGGATGATATGTGTGTGCCAAAAAACAGACTTTTTAAATTAAAATAATTCAGTAATGTGGAGTTTAGATTAAAATATTGTTTATGCTCAGCTCTCCCTGACAGCTCTTATTTACACTGATAAAGTTATTATTCCAATCATCACATGTGGTCAGTTCTTCCAAGTGTGACTCCAAAACAGATGGAGGGAGAATAAATCCAGTGCAGAGACTCTGTATCCCCCAGATGGCGTTTTCTCAGTAAAAATGCAATAACAAAAGATTTTGGGGACTAAAAATACAATGTTTCACAGATACTGTATCCCTTAGACCAGACCTCGTCAGCATTCTATGAGATTTTAGCCACAGATCTGACAACATGCTTTAGGGGTATCAATGGAGAAGACCATGCACTCAATTAAGTTACAGAGAAACAGGAAGCTGTGTAAGAACCTTGCATCTGCGGAAGGAATGCTTGCCGTCTTCCTGGAATTTCTGTAATGATTTCAAATTTTAAGCTAAACAAACCAATGAAAACGTGAACACAAACGACGCAGTTCAGACAGAGGCCGAAGCTGAGCCAAAGAGATAGCGAAGGCAGAGACGGAGCAGGAGCCAACCTTTACATCATACATCAGCCATTCTTAATAAGTAATAACCCTTTCCTTAAAGCTGGTTCAGCCATTTCGAGTTTTAATGGGCCTGCAGCGCTGCAAACTCTGCCGAAGCTGCAAAGAAGCTGATTCACACTCTGTTTTATAACTTGCTGCAGGATCTGGAGCGGCCTTCTGGTCTCCTCTGCATCGGAAACCTGATCAGTTTCATTAAGTAATTGGTCACTGTGACCCGTGTGACTTACTTTGAAAGATGGAGTTTCATTTGTTAGTTTGGGAATGCGATGTTAACCCTTCCATATGAATAATTAAACTGAACTTTACAACTCCTGGACACACAAACACTTGTTTACTGAGTGGATATGAACATCAAAAGCTAATTTTTTGTCCCATCTTACTGCTTCCTTACCAAATGTCAGCTAAATAGCACCTTTCTTGCTAAAGACGCCACCCGAAACTGAAGCGTCTTGGATTCAGACCAGGAAGTTGACTTGTCTCATCCAGCCATGTCCACAAAAAACTGTATTGGGTTTCACGGCCTCGCAGAAGAAGAGACGCTGACACCAAGACGGAGAGGAGGAAACGTGGAGGAAGCCAGCGGCGGTAGGGTGTAACACAGCACGCAGAAAACAAGCTGTGTAATTACACAAAAAGAGAAATCCAACCAGGGTGACACAGAGAGAGAGGAATCTCGGTATTTGTGTGCCAGAGAAAAATGGGGAGAGAAACTGACGGTGTGTCTGAGGGAGAGGAAGTGAACAGCGATGGAGAGATATCTGAAAGAACAGGTGCATGGACACAGAAAGGATCAAAAGCTCCAGTGAAAGGAAGAGGGAAATATGCTGAACTGTGAAGTGAACCCAAAATAAACACGCCCGGATGCAAAGATTAGCTGATTATCTGAGCCTGTAATCATTTACACTTCAACACAGGTCTAATCAAATGTTTATGATAACTGACCGATACATGTACACGCCTGCGCATGCATAACAGAGATGCATGGATTTCATCTGACTGTGGAATTCCTCGGTTTCAACCTTTTATTGATTGGAAAGGCTGCGTTTTCAACGGTTAAGCTTCACCATCAGGATCAGACACATTCGCCTGTTAGTAGCAATGTGGCAACTGAAACCTGTCCAGAGGAGAGACGTTGAAGGGGAGCTCACCAGAACGCAGAGACAGGGATGTGCAGGGCAGCCATCTTGGGTTAGTCTACCATGTTTACTGTCTTCTTAATCAACGACTGACCAGCCTGATGCACCCAGGACAGACAGCAGAAAGCTGACTGCACAGGAACAGTATGACCCACCCAGCAGGACAGGAAAACTGTGCTGAAGTTTCTGTTGCTACTGGCAACATCAAGGTGCAGGGGTGTTAAAGTACAGCATTAGCACAAATGCATGGTGGGTAACTGCGTCCCCACTGACGGGATAAGGGATACTCATGAAGCATCCTGGGTAATCCCAATACATTGCCATGTAAGTGCAGGGGAGCGGAGGGGTGAGTGTGTCATCAGCGGATGAACAAGAGGGCAATTAGTCACCCTTATTCAACACACAGACACCAGCGGCTCGTTACGGTTGGTTCCTGTTCGGCAGACGGAAGGCTGTCGCACGTCTGCTCAGTCATTCCTGAGATTTGATGTTTTAATTATTAAATTACAACGGACAATGCGGGGAAAATCTTCCAGTCATGGCGATTGTTTCCACAGGACACAAAAATAGCAAAAAGGGAAGGAAAAAAAAAAAAAAGTTGCTTTTCATCTGGCAGGGCCCGTTTTATCTGATTCCTATATGTCTGAGCTGTTCTCTGGCTTTAAAGCGCAGCACGTCACACACACTTCCCATCCTCTGATCAGGGCGGCGACAGAAACGGCTCCTGCCCTGCTGGCTGCAATAACAAACACCTTTTCAGCGGCGCGGCCTCGACGCAAGCACCAGACCATCGAGCTCAGTTCAGCCAGCACCATAAGTTACTGCACTGGAGTGTGTGTGTGTGTGTGTGATGAGGAGGAGGAAGGGAGGGTGGTGGAAAATGGGAGGAAACACAGCGTGTCCCACTGTTGACGCTGACAGAGACGTGACCCTGCACACAGAGTGTGCACGTGCGTGTATTCGGGGCTTCGTCATACTAGGGTGGAGTGATTCGACAGGAGCTCGTAGCAGAACTAAGTCGTAAAACATGTTGATGAGAGACAAAGCGAGGCGCGAGCTCATCACTGATGCAAGGGTTCAAAGACTCGGTGAGCGTCTCATCATCAGAGCGGTATCGGGCACAAAAGAGATGACCAACTGACCCCTCCCTCCACGCTGGCAGTCGTGCGTCAACAAACACAGAGAATATCCCTGTTTATCCCCCGTAGCAGCCATGCATCAGTGCAACGATGCTAAGCAAGAGGGCACCAGTCAGAGTTGCAGATAACGCAAAGTCCCCAAGAAATCCCACCACTCTCCTGTCCTCCGAGCATGAGGAAGAGGCAGCGAGGAAGAGTTCTGACATACCTTTTTACGTGACGGGGGTCACTCACGCGGCCTCGCTCCCTGCAGAAGACGCAGCAACGGTGATTAGAAATGGCAGCAGTAAAATCAATAGGCTCCCGCTGAGGGGGGGGCTCTCCCACTCATCGCAGTCTCCCGCTGTCTGCACTGGCAGCTGGTAGTGGAATAACGGGGAATACTCCTGGTGGGTTTTTTTTCCTTTCGACAGCTATTGGCTGCTTCCTCATCCCTCCGCCTGATTGGGTCTCGATCACAAGAGAAAAAAAGGTGATTCTGTGATTTTTATTTATTTGCTATATTGGCTCTGTAATTCTGAACTAAGATTAGCGCCTCAGTCATGAAATGAAGTCTAAGAGCAGGCGTTTAATGTGATTTACCGGCTGATCAATACCAGATAAAAATACAATCGTCTCCGGTCCGCTGAAAGAAAAATGCTGAGGGAGCTGTGACAAATCATGAAAAGTACCGGAGCCATTGGGGGGGGCAAGGGGGGGTTTATGACCTTGTGTGTGCTGACGTCCCCCCTCTCTCTTCCCCCCTCCCTTTTCTGAATTGATGGGGGGATTCCTAATGCTATTTTTAGCTCCTCTGTCGTGGAGAGCCGCGCGTGGGCGGAGGAGAGAAAGGGAAGAGAGGCGAGAGGTGGAGGAAGAGGAGCGGCAGGGAGACGAGGAGGAGGAGAAGGAGGAGGAGGAGGAGGAGGGGTTCCCATGCGGACTTCAACTGCAGCATCAACACAAAGGTTTCTGCGGTGGGGATCCTTTTGGATCGTGACCGGGAAAAGAACGGAAGCGCCATGTCATTTTTCTCCAGGCAAGACGACAGTTTTCTCTGGTTCTGCGCGTTCTTTGGAGCATGTGATCAGGGAAAGAAATCACAGAACTATAGAACTGGCTGCTAATTCTATTGTAGACCTAAAAAAAAGGGTGGGGGGGACTGGGCGGGCTTTTAAAAAAATTAAGTGGGATAGATTCTACGTCCCCCAGGACATTGTTTTGCAAATATAAATAACTGCTGACTGATTTTAGACATTTACTGAGGGAATTAGCTCTTGAAATTCAACAGAATTTAAATCTATAGACCTGCTGATGGTGTTGCCTCAATCTTCAAAGCTACTCTTTCCTTAACGAAACAAATAGTCTATAATAGTTGTTTCTTTCTAATCCTGCAGCAAAAATAGCCTAAACACGCCTCAAATGTATCCTTACAATCATGACTGAGGCTGGATTCAGGCGGAAAAAAGGGGGAAGCCGCAAACAGGGAGAGGCTTTATTATTTATCTCAGGCGAGCTATTTTTAGCTCGGGCTGCCGTGCTGGCGTCGAGGGTTTCCAGGCACATTGATGGCAGGTTTCCCTGTCACCCGCAGGTCACACAGCAGCAAGAGTGGGGGGGGGTATAGCATATACCACAGAGGGAAAGCTGTGACAAGAAAACAGACAGGCAGCAGAGACAACTGACTGAATTATTCACTCACAAAATTAACAAGATGAGTATAATTACTCTGAGGATTACACAGGACAAGGCTGCGTGATGGAGAAAATTAAAGAGCCACACACTGTCCCAGGGATATCTGCTGCTCTATATGTGAGATGTACAGTTTTCAATGTTTTCAGCTAATATGAGCTTGTCATGAAAATCTGAACACAGAGGAGTGGAAAATCTGGGAGACGCAGCGCACTGCAGACATTCTGAGTCACGACCATCAGGCAGGCTGGTTGGGGGTAAATCCTGATATTCTGGATGATGATGCTGAGCTTCCTCATGATTAAAACAAGAAAGATGCTATCTGCCTCCTGGAAATGGACAGAACTCTATCCCCCCCACCTCCCCCCCAGCCCTCCTTGGTGGGGAGCGAAGCCACTTTCTTTGCTCCTGAAGGGCCCTAACTGCCTGAACGCAGCGGGAGATTAGGTTTAGCCTCTCCTCACCGCTGAAGTGTCCTCGAGATGCAGAGAGACAGCTGATCTGTCCTTGGTCCTGTCTGTCTGTCTGTCTGTCTGCGTAGGCCTCTGGATTCTCTCCTCCTCCTGCTCTTTGTCTTAGCGGCTATTTGTACAGCCTGTCTATTATTTATATTCCACGTGTGGCTTCTCTCTCATGTCACGACGATGCACGGCTGTTTTTCTGTCTCCATTTTGCTGGCTGGCTCTGCTGCCTGCTGCACAGAGGCCACCTGTCTGCTTCACTGCCTCTTTGTCACATCGGGAAAACCAAACAATCGCCCTTAAATGCAACGCAGGAACACAGCCTTGAGCAGCAGCGATACTCCAGGATGTTTCGGTATTTTTAGAATGAAGCAAGCAGCGTCTCCCAGACTGAGCCGGATGCTATTGGTTGGTAATGGTCCAAACGTGCGCTTGTTATCCATCAGCCTACAACACACCATCTCCCCGCGGTGCCACCTCTCTTTAAAATGTGTCACTTTATTGTTCTGATTCTTCTCATTTCTCCGGGGACCCCGATATGATTTCACACAACATTAAGTGGATGGGATCTAAGGGAATAGCGGTGCGGGGACTGGGATGGTTGCAGCGGCACCAATCTGGCCTAATTAAGCCCTCCTCTGCTCCCCCAGCCCACCCACCATCCCCCCAACACGCCGTTGCTTTCCAAGCTCTCTGACTTTCACCGCGGAGTGTGAAGGGCAAAGGAACCATCCGCAAATCATGATCCACCTGACTGCGGAGAGGGAAGGCAGTGGTCCAGCAGTCGCAGGAGAAGCTGCAGCTTGCAGAGTCAACGGCTCGGTTTAAACATTCATGTCATCGACAGATGCAGAGACGGACGATCAAAGCCATCCCCTTATGGTTCTGACGCAGTGAAATCTGGTCTCATCAAAGCTCTCCGTACATCCCAGTGCTTCTGTGTTAAATATGCAATCTGCTGCCAGCTGAGGATGGCGCCTGTCCTCCGAGGCCTCGTGTTTTGTTAACGGTCCACTGCACGGGTGAGTGCCACCGCTCGGGATCGAAACTAACCTTGTTTTCCCTCCGGCCCCCGCGGTGATTACCCAATTTCCCCCGTCATCACTAAAAGGTGGGGTCCTCTGCAGCAGAGAGGGGCACTGGCGCAGGTCGCACGCAGACAAAGGTTCGGCGTCATCCCAGAAAGGCGAGGGGGACTCCCACCGCCCTCCTGCACATCAGGTACGGGGCTTCGGCAAACGTAGGGGTGATTGATGGCGGTGCCGAGACAACATCTCGTCAGGGGCCTGGTGCACAAGGGCGCCCGGCGGAGCGATGATGGACGAGCCTGTAGACGCTGGACAGAAATCGAAGGCAGCATATATCACACATTCCAAGCTCCCTTTCTTAACCTGTAATGTGTAGTGATAGAAATACGGTTCTCAGTCCACTGACACAGACAGTGATGGATGACCTGAAGAAAGAGAAGGAAAGGGGGAGAGTGAAGAGGAAGAGGAATGACTCATCTGTGTGCTCGTGTGCACAGAAAGCGTCTGAAAACCGGAGAAAGTCCTCGCTGGTGCATGTTCGCCGCAGATAAAAACAGGAGAAAGGAATAGTTGATGAAGAGTTAATCAGATGGTCTATATTTACTCCGGTGACCTCCTCCCCCCCGGGTTTCGTGCACATGCTCCTACGTGTGTCTGCTGCTTCCACCTGGTTAATGCGGAGTCGTTCACCTGCGCGCCCACACAGCCGATCGTCAGCCCATCAAAATAAGCCGTGGTCATGAATCTCCCAGTAGCTGATGAATATTAGATGGGAGTGGATACTACCTCAGAATGGGAGGCCTCCCCCCCGCCCAGGCTGCGCACCCAGCGGTGACTCGCCACCAGGCCGCGACCCTTGCCATCGTGGGTGGATTCCATGCAGCGTGAGGGAAGTGTGTCCATGTGAGGATCCGTCTTGGTGCATTTGTGTGACGAAGCGTTGGAGGGGGGACTGGGGGAGAGAGAACGCAGGAGGAGGAATTCGTCTCCATCTCCCTCCATAAATCTCCATTTAGATTTTGTTACAGCAGTTGCCTCTTCATCATCAGCTGTGATGGATGGTATTCCAAAGGGCCGACGGTGAGAGGAGGATTTCACAGCTTCTTTAAGAAGGAGAAGGCAGAGGAGGGATAAAGACTCTCTCAGCAGTTTTTCGTCTATATGTTGAGCGTATGAGCATGAGAAATTGAATATAAAATTACTCAGCATGCTTCTTATGACAGCTGATACCTGTTTGCTCACCCTGGTGTCCAACTGGTATCGGATTTGCCAGGTAGCCATTTTGTTTCAGATTCAGTGATGCTCCGGTTTCCTGATTCGGCTGGTTTGATGCTCATCCTAATGATTTATGAATTAGCAGGCAAACGAGACTGAACACGTTTTAAGTTATTTCCAGTCTGTCCCAGCCGCCACTGAGCGAGAGGCGGGAATAGACCCTGGACAGGTCGTCAATCCATCACAGAACACACACGCTGAGGGGCTGTTCAGAGTCTCCAATCAACCTAATGTGCATGTTTTGGGACTGTGGGTGGAAACCAGAGGCAACGGCCACAACATGCTGCCAAAGACATTAAATCATCTCCTACAACCAACTGCTTCATCTGCTAACAGGAGTCGATCACAAAAGCACTCTTGGTAACAACCTGTAACTCTTCATTCCGTCCCCATCTAAGAGCTATCGCATTCCTGATGCTAGCGCTGCATGTCATGGCCAGAATAAGGACCCAAGTCCTCTACAAGTCCAGGCATAGAAACCATTTCACAACATAACTCAGGAAAATACTTTATATTCAACATTCATTGATTTCCCACTTTTTCCAAAAACAGCACAAATGTAGACCATTATAAGTATTGGTTTGACAACCAGCACATCCAGTTCAGTGTTAAACACTGCCTCCAGTAAATATGTGCATGAGAAAACATGCACTGACAGCCAATCTCAAATATCCAAAAGGCTTCAGGTGTAAATGGGAGAGATATGCCCAGTGGAATTAGCATTTCCAAGGATGTAGCCAACAGATGGCCTTGGATTACACTCAGCACACGGCTCAAATTGGCGTGATGGAAACGTCCGACACAGGAAACGTCTCTCTCTGCGCTCACTGACACGTAATCATGAGCGAGCAAGTACCTGTCCTCCTAAAAAGATGAGGAAAAGGGAAGCTTTCTGAAAAAACGGAAATCTCGTGGGCGTTCCGAAGAAGTAGCTTTTCTGTGTGTGCAAGCTTGCTAATGTTGACCAAAACTAAACAAAATTAACTTTACATATTTGTCTTGCTTCTGTAATCCGCCCATAGCAGCCTTGGGGGAGGTAGTTTAGCACAATAATCTCTTCTGTTTGGTCTCTTTAACCTTACAAATGTGCAGCATCTGACTGAACTGCTGGAGGACTGGAAGTAAATGGCGGCGACAAACCACTGAACACGCAGACAAAAGTGATCTTATCAACTTTCCATCAAAGTCAGCGAGGCAGCGGAGGAGCTGATTGAACGGACTGGATTAGCATGATTATCAAATTTTAAAGTGTAATCCACAGCAGTGAAACTGAAATCGAGTCGCCGCGACTCGCTGAATAAATGAAAAAGACATGAAACTGAAAGAAAGGAGTCCGATACTCCGAGCTCATTAACATGCGCCCTAAGTTGGCGGTGGTAAAACACAGGCAGTACACAGGACTACACAGACCGGTGCGGCTCCTGCATTGCGTATTGATGAGTGGGATTGGATCAGGTGACGGCGCAAAGTGAAACCAGAGAGGCTTTGCGGGAGCAGGTGGGGAGGGCGGCGGTGACAGCGGCAGCTGCGGTGGTGTGATTTAGCATTTCAACATTATCACTTAACAAGACAGGCCTGGCAGGAGGGAAGCAGAGGAAGAGGAAGATTGCCAACGCTCCCACGGCCGCTTCTCTTTTATTCACCTGAGAGCAGAGAAAGGAAGGCAGAGAAATGGAGATGAGAGGGAAGGAGGGCGCCCTTCCACTGGAAAGTTAATTATGCATGGCAGAGCAAACCGGGGAGAAAAGAAAGAGTGGACCAGAGATGGATGGATGGAGAGGGAAAAAAGACACATCTACGCAGGGGCACGAGGGTGGATGTGGGGGGGAGCAAAGGCAAAGGAGATGTGGACAAGGTAAAGGGGCCTTACGCCACGCTCCAGGGTCCTTGTAGGCGGTGGAGCCGCGCCGTGCGTCAACGGAGCTGCAGGCGGCTCCACTGCAACTGGTGAGCCGGTCCGATCAAGGACAGCCACGATAAAAAAAACCATCTGCCAACCTACAGGAGGGGGCTGCCAAGGGTGGAATGCAGAGAACGCAGTAAAATAGAGAATTTTCAATGCAAATGAACTAAAACACACACACACACATACACACACACATAAATGCTTTAGTAATTTTGCACAGTTTCCAACACTGAGAGAAAGTAAATAAGTAGTACAAGCACTCCTTTGAGTACAGTTATGGATTTAACTAATATTTTTCTTCGGCAACATTTACTCAACAACTTCTTTTTTATTGTCAACAGAAAAAAACAACGTATACTGTGCACATGTGTATTTTACATGTACTTTCCTTTAAACCTTTATTAGGTCAGTATTAGATATTAGCCAAGGCTGTAATTAATAATAATCAGTAATAATCTGTAATTATGACCAAAATTGTCTATATTGGAGAAACATGTTGTTGAAGCGAGACACTTAAATTTGACATTGTTGACCTTTGAGGAAAAGGCTAAATATTCTGCATAAATATTGAAACTAAACACGTGACTCAGCTGATCACACTGAAGCATTTTGATGAAAATGAAAAGAATCATCAAAACTTTTCATCCCCCTCCACTTTTCTTTTGCATTTACAAGCGACCAGGTGGAGGTGAGCCCACTTTAGAGACACATTTACCGACAGGCGCAGCCAAACCCTGAGTCATTAAGCTTCTGTATTCATTAATGGCTCCACTTACGAGAAGTAACAGAGAGGCAGCATCTCAATTTCTTAAAAAGCTGCCACACTGTACTGAAATACTCTACCTGCTGTTGTTCTATTCCCCTGGGCTCCCCTATCTTGCTGAGTCACACACATGCATGCTAGGACAGTGCGCGCGCACACACACGCACACACACACACACACACACAGAGGTTTGCACAGTTGGCCTTTACGCTGACTTACATGAATTTTCCATTCATATGGGAAACATCCTCTGGGAAAAAACAATCTTTATTTTACTGTCTGCCAAGCTGCAAACACTGGAACCTAAATTATAAACAGTGATAAACCATTTTACTATTTCTACTACCTCTTTAGCTAAAATACCTGCAAAGGGATGAGAGATGGGGACCACTAACTCAACCACAGCCTAATCTTAATCTAACTTTAATGGAAAGAGCTGACAGAGTAAAATCCCCAAAGTCCCACCTCTCACACACACTAATCTATCTTTGTGAGGACACTTATGGATCCATATATTCCCTAGCTAACCCATATAGGTAAAAACAATAGAAATCAGAATAAACTTTAAACCCCTGTCGATAAACCTCACCCTGAGACCGCTCGTAAAGTCACGTGCACTTTAATTATCAAAACATGTGAAAGTTGACTTTTGCAGCTTCTAATGGCTTAAATGTTTGTTCTCTCATTTGCATGTTTTCAGCATAACAGCAGGAGCAGAAGAGGCACGTGCCGAGCTAAAGAGGACGCTCCCCACTGCAGCTCACAAGCGAAGGGATGACAGACAAACACTGGACATTTCATAGAAATCCTAAAACTAATTATGTCTTCAGTGAAATCTAATCTATTCTGGCACATTCTGTCTGTTTCAGGACATGCTTCCTGCATCAGTGCTGAGTGTTTGCATACAGTCAACAGATGAAATATCAGTTTTCCCTCCAAAACCATATCATCAGGTACGACCCAGCGGAGCAACCAATTACCGCCGTAATCGACGTCGCATCACAAGAGCTGTTGTTGCATTCGGCTCTGCAGCTGCAGGACAGCGGCTAGGGCTGCTGCTGCCACCCTGCACCACCAGCTCAGCTCCATTAGTTCAGCTTCACCACCTCCCGCTGGCCCCCAAGGTTGTGACAGAGTGGTAGCTACGGGGTGTGTGTGTGTGTGTGTGTGTGTGTTCTGTCGCTGGAAAGATTAAGCAGATATAATGGCTTGTGGCTGAGAAAGCGATTAGGGAACTGGAAGTAATAATTTGATTAGCTGTGGAAATGTTTGGCCATTTAACATCTCACAAAAACAATAAATCAGACTGACGGTGACCACTAAAACATTTTATTGGTCATGTTTTACTGCTTCAAGATTATATCCTGTTTGTTGTAATTACTCTTTAATAAAGACAGAATTATAATCTTATCCTACCTTTATTTTTAGAAAAATTTTTTAGAAAATTTATTTTTAGAAAAGAAGACTCTCTTCTGTTCTGTGACTTGCAATACGATATAAATTTGCCAAAAAATGTTAGGGATGATCATGAAATTATGTGTCACTTTCATCATGTGTGTGTGTTTACCTGGAAACATGATGCCAAAGACGGTAAAACTTGAAGAGACAGAAGGAAAAACCACAAAGATGAAAGCTCCTTTGGTGGTTCTGTCTTTCTGTCTCTGAGAAGAGTCTGATCACATGACGCTGGTGGAGACGTCGCCGCCGGACAGACCCTCCTTCTGCAGAGGAGGCAGCAGATCTGTCAGGCCGCAGTCCGACATGGTGGATCCTGCAGCTGGAAGAATTGGAAAGCTTTCAGCATTCTTTCCAGACGCATCTGGAATTGGATTTGATTATCTTACTTAATCAAGTAAAAACCAGACCAGAATTTCTTCAGAAAGCACAAGCGTCTCCCTCTTGTGGTTGTTTGCCGTAATTTCACCTCACATAACTTGTTTGTTCCACATGAGTTTCATATTTCTTCTGTTTGGTTTGTTTTAATATGGTTTACATCATCTCTGCAGCAGAACATGACCTTTGTGGTAAAGTAATATTAGGATAACAGTCATTCTCTAGACTCCAAAAATGTTTGCCTTTGAGCTTTGATGTCTGTTATTGGTTCAAATTATTAAAGAAACCACATCTGTAAAAGATACACATGTACACAATATGTATACATGGGAGTTGCAGGAAATGTTTAATATCATATATATAACCTTCACTGAAGCCTGGAATTTATGGGAACACATAAACATAATGCCACCCCAAGCTGTTAGCTGCACCTCATATTGCACAATTTATTTAGCACGCAAATAAATGTCTCATGTGGCAATCTAACCAAATTGAAAGACTGGACAAGACAAAGACAAAGACCTTGTTACTAAGGATCTGTCTGACACCCCGTGTGACAGTTTGTGTTACATAGAGGTCTCCCTGCAGCGCTAATAATACTGAACAGACAAAAACAGAAATGTCAGTCAATGACTTCTGCTCCAACACCCACATGTGCTCGCCGCTTATAAAACAAAACACACACCAACCGCCAAGCCTGGACCCAAACAGAGTCCGCAGACACGCACATCAAACATGGCATCTCCAGCCCTGACACGGTTACTGTCGGAAACACTGGGAGCTATTTCATTTACATGCAAATTGACACCCACTACACTCGCACAATCTCGCCTGTGTTGTGTTTGTGCACATGCATCCATGCATGTGTGTGGGCAGTGTAGCTGAGCTGCTGAAGACTCTCTCCTCTCCTGAAGGCTTTCTGACAGAAACAAAACCTTAAAGACAGGAGATCGGCAGGGTGATTTTCCACATCCACAGGCACGAAGAGGAGAACATTAACAAGGCCCCATGCAGCCCCATGTGCTTCTCATCTCATGCTGGTGCAGGATAATGATGGGCTGAGACCTAGAAGTGTTCTCAGATCAAATATCTGCTCTTGTGAAAAGGAGATTAGGATCACTTGAGGTGATTGAGCATTTTACATTAATGAGCTTTGAGAGACTGATGATGGGGGAGGAGGAAGTGCAGCCAGAATGTTACAGTAATGAGTCAACCTGATACAGTTAAACTGACAATACAGCCCCGAACTGAAGCACATCTTTACCTGCTTCCATTGTCAGAGGTAACGCAATGCAGAGCGTCATTTAATTATATATGTCGCTCTCTGCTGGTAGTTTTTGGTACTACAGTGATAAACTGTAATGACTTGTACGCACATACCCCGGGTTTCCACCGGATGCGGTGCGTCCCCGTCCGTCCGGCCGTTTCTACCAGAGGCGTCTGGACGGACGGAGAACGCCGCAACAATTTAGCACAATCCACCGCGTGCCGGACAGGAAGTCGGGTGCGAAAAGAAAAATAAATCATCCGGAAAATTGTCAAAATAAAAGGCCCCGTATTTGGAGCGATCTTTTTCAACAGGACGCCGAAAACTAAAGCACGTTAAGACCGCGCGATATTACCACTTTGTATTTTTTTAAACGAGCCACAGAAAAAGACGCTATTTGTTCCTAAACAGGAGAGGAGTAAAATCATAAATAATGCTGTGGTTTTGCACTTCTTTGATGAGTCTTTCTTCGTCCATTGTCGCAAATGATAGTGAAACGACTCCCGCAAGACCTATTACCTGTTAACGTAAAACGTCAACAAAAATAGAAGCGATGCCTATTTTTACGCGCAGGGTGACGGAGGACTCCAGCCCTGCCGTGGACGGAGCCGCAACCAGTGGAAACTGATGCATTGACTTGAGTGGAAATTAAACAACGGGTTACCCCCCCCCCCCCCCCACCCCGTTTCCACAGGATGCGGTGAGTATGGCTTCTATTTTGGACGGACGGACGGAGCATGCCGCAACAATCTCGCACAAGGCAACGCGTGCGGTACCGGAAGTTGGGTAGGAAGAAAAAAATAAAAGATCCGCGAATTTGTCAAAATAAAAGGTCCCGTATTTAGGGCGATCTTTTTTTTCTTTTTTCATTATAACATGTATGAATCATCTTTTTCTTGTGCCGTTTTATCTCTTGTATGTGGGTGTGTGAAACGTCACACATTAACTTATTGTTTGCAGCATATCTTCAATTAAATAAATAACGTAAAAAATCAGCATTTACAAGAAATAATCGATCTATTACACATTTTAGGAAAAATTAATAGAATTACCCATGGTAGAGTCACCAAAATCCGAAGAAAGGGGAAATTTTACTCCTCTAGGAACAAAGAACGTCTTCTTCTGTGACTCGTTTCAAAAACTACAAAGCGATAATATCGCGCGGTCGTATGTGATTTCGTTTTCAGCGCCCTGTTGAAAAAGATCGCTCCAAATACGGAAGCTTTTATTTTGACAATTTCCCGGATGTATTATTTTTCTCTTCGCATCTGACTTCCTGTCCGGCACGTGGTGGATTGTGCTAAATTGTTGCGGCGTTTTCCGCCCCTCCAGACGCCTCTGGTAGAAACGGCCGGACAGCAGAAATTTGGACGGACGGACGGACGGGGATGCACCGCATCCGGTGGAAACCGGGGTAACAGTGCGTACAAGTCCAAAAAGATCCATTTAAATGGTCGCACATGACAAATTAAACAGATCGATTAACAAGTTTATTAAAATAACTTTTTTTAGGCTTCTTTTACAATGATGGAGTCAGAATAAATTACAACATTTTTTTTTTGTGCAGAATATCTAGTGACTGAAGTGCAAGGCCAGATCATCATACTTATGTGCAACTAAAGCAACTTTATCAGGTTTGAGCTAAGCAACCCATAGTTACCATAATGTGTGAAGCCACTTTAGCAAAACTGGATCAGCTCCTTCATGCTGCATCCTATCTCACAGCAAATATCAGATATTTTTCCAGCAGTTCGTCTAATCCGGGGGGGAATGGGATACCAGTGAGGCACCAGGGAGAAACCATCCCCATCATCTCCAGATCCTGGAGTGGGACGGGCCATCCACAAGGCCTCTACGGACATCTGCTGGTCCACTGAGGAGGCAGAGAGACATTTAGGATTTAGAAAGATGGATTTTTGAGTTTGAAGCTAAATTATAGCCGTAATTAAATTAGATAAGCAGGTGTAGTTATTGAATAAAACATCACAAGAAATCGTAAGTGCAGCTATTGGACTGATATATAATCATACTTACACTGGCTGCCTTCTACGTCAGGGACGCTTCTCCTCAGACGAGAGTTTCCACAGGACGAGACGGCTAGTCGTATCAAGTCTCTCCCACACATCTTAATCCTCTCCTGAGTGTCAGTCGTGCAGACTGCGGTCTCCAGCATGACCAGCAGCATCACCAGACACTTAGCAGCACACATTCTGGGATCTGTTGGTGCTCTTCGGCTGGAGAAAGGAAAGCGAGCCTCGGGTGTGCCCTGGGTTGTTGAGTAGAACTTGTGGGGGTTTATATAGGCCCCAGCCAGTGTCTGTTATGCCGTCTGGTCAATCCTTGAATGCTGACAGTGCAGGCTATTAGAAATGATGGATTGGGCCTTGGCGAAGAAAACACCAAGTCCCAATCTACCAAACCAATGCGCCCTGACCTCAAGGATCAGGATGTGCAGCTTTTGCAGGTAATAAAACATGAGTTTGGTGTTGGGTTTGATAAACATCTAACGCGACCCGAGAATAAAACCAAAGTTTAGGATGCTCATCAAACCGATGCGACCGCGTCACCATAACGGCGTTTTCATTTGGATGTCATTGATCGGGAACTGTGAAAACATCACTGGTGTTATGGCACTGAACCTTTTCCTTGAATATGAGCTAACTCTCGTCTTATCGGGACACGACAGGAACAGTGCGTGGCAGATGCGAAGGATACTGACGCAAGCCGTGCACAAACCTGACCGTGGTAGTCACACAGTAAAGTGGAACATGACCTTTTAACCTCAGCTGCAAAGCACAAATCAGGATAATCAAAATCAAAGTTCCAGTTTTCATCACCAGAAAGCAAAACTGATGCGATATGTTAATATTTAAATGATAGCATTTGTTGCTGGGGAACTTTATTGTGGACTTCTCTGTTTTGTTATCACCTCTGACGTATTATTGCATTTTGTATCTTGTACAGTTTGTTCTCAGCATGTTGCTTTTCTTTCACCCAACTGGCCATGATAATTACTGATAAAGAAAAAGGTCACCAAACCTGCAAGAGGAAGGCTGAAAGCTTCTGAAACTCTCATACGCTTTAATCCGCTTGTGACCACATACTTATTTATACACCCAAGTACAAGACAGTGTTGGGCAAGTTACATCCAAAATATATTACACATTATTAGTTAGTGTCATTTGAAAGTAATTAATAACATTACAATATTACTATCGGAACTGCAATGCGTTACACTACTTTTGCATTACTTTTGAGTTACTTTCAACAAAATAGTAAATGGCGCAGTATAATAAGTAAAAATGACAGTCAGAATCATACAAAAATAAATGATCACAGTCTTTAAGTTATGATAGATATACAGCAAATATTGAAGTCTTGGCCTATTCAATAGAACTAGAGCCGACTGTAACCTGTAGCCTCATGTCAAGACAAGAAACACAATCTCTTCTTTTAGTTTCTATTCTTTTATGCTCATTTAATTAAAGCTAACAGCACAAAGATGTCACAGACTGAATGGACACAACTTTTTATTTAGGTGCACATATTAATTACAAGGTACATGGCCGCATAGCCCACTCTCGATGAGAAAATTAGCTTACCTTTTCATCGCTGGCCTTAACGGGGATTTTGCTGACAAGCTTTCTGAACGCTGGCGATTCTACTCTTCTCTGGCTTCAAGAACCATGCCAGGCCGAGACAAACTTAACTTTTGTTGCTTTATCCGTCCGTGTGCTCGTGCTGTTTTTTTTTTGTTTGTTTGTTTGTTTGTTTTGTTTTTACTGTTGAGAGTTCCTTCGCTATCGCGCAAAGATTGCGTTTTATCTTTTGGTATTTTTCTTTAGGCCACTGAAAATAATGGGCGAATGTCCATCGCGCAAATGTAAATTGGTTCGTTTCTGTTGTTATATCAGTGAATTTTAGAAAAAAGAAGTAGTAGCAGCAGCTTCTGCTTCTATATGTATATATGTGTTTTTTCCTCCTTCAAACAATAGTAATATAAAGAAAAATTAGCTTCTTCTTCTTCTTTTGTGGCATCGGATCAAATAAGGAGAATTACCGCCACCTCGTGGCTAAAGCTTATTTTCCGTTTTCGAGATGTTTGGCGGAGTAGCGGTATTGGGTAAAATACCTTGTAACGCGCCTTACTTGGATTGTAATGGGCAATATGTTACCGGAAATGTATAAGTAATGCGTTAAATTACAGCGTTCCAGCAAAATTGTAATATATTGCTGTAAACACGCTACTTTGTAACGCGTTACTCGGACCGTGGTCTTGCTATCGCTAATTTATAGACCTGAAACTTTTATGTAATTATGTAAAATAATTGATTTTGGATAACTGTCTTCCCGTCTCTCCTCGCCAGATGGCGCTCCAGTCAGAAATCTGTTTATCTAACAGCGTTTCATTACCTTAACTTCTAATGCTATTAGTTAACTAGAGGATTAGACAGGCAGCACTGGTTCACAGAGAGCAGAGATGGACAGTGCCTGCTGATTGGTTTAAATACATAAAGGAGATTCAAAAATGTTGAAAAAGTTGGTTTTTGAAAAGTGTCCACAAAAAACAACTTATAAGATTTTGATCTCACCATCAATTATGAGAGAATTTGCATATAACAGATCTTTATTTCTGCAACAATAAATGATGGATTATTTTCACCTGTGAAAATTAACAAAATCAGACTCACTTCATGTCTTTCATTAAAAGGTGCATGAATTTGCACACATTTCTCCATCCTGCTGTTAACCACATCCTCAGTCCTTAGCAATTTTTAAATCATTTACACAGAGAGAGTGAAAGAAGCCTCATTTACACCACCAAAGAATTTTATACGGTGTCTTATTTTTGGAGGCACAATTCAGTAGTTCATTGTTCATTCATTCATAGTTCAATACAGGAGTTGAAATAACTACTGAAATATCCTGGAATGCATACGACCAGAAATATTTGCAACACTCTCCACTTCTGTCCTTGTCTCTCCAAGCAGAAAGCTAAAGTTAAAACCCCACTAATCTTTAACAGTGAAATCAAGCTCTTGGCTTGGCTGCTGACACCACCTGAGCCTCTGCTCCTACCCAGGTACAGTGGAGAGCGAGTGGAGAGCTGTGGACTGGAAGAACACCTCACCGGCGGGTGAAGCATGGCACCAGGGAGGGTCTGCAGTGAAGACTCAGGCACGTGGAGAGCTTTAGGTTCCAATTTCTCAGCCTAAAACGTCATTTGACTGTGCTACTGTATTTAGATTATATTAGACAGGCTTGACATTTTACTGAAGAATTGAATAAAACAAAGTCTTGAGTGTAGAGGGACAGGAAGGTGTGAGAAGATTAATAGCACCTTAATCATAATGCTCATTTTAAGTGGATTACAGCTATAATATCAGCTACAACAGAAAAAAAACATGTATCAAGAGTCAGTTGGTGCAAACATCAGCCATGACAGAACTGAGGCTGTTCCTCTGATACCTGCTGCCTCCACGGTCGGGCTCAGAGGAGGCAGCTGGAGCTATGACTGACAAGGCTGTTCTTGGTTAGTAGAGCTCCTCTCAGTCCTCGCCATCCGGGAGGGTTTGCCTCACTGTGGGCCGGTAATGGATCTCGTCGTCGGAGTCCTCTGGCTCCAGCTGGGGTTCACAGCATGTGTTATACTTGCGCTTCAGGCGTCTTCTGATCTGGAAGGTGCGCTCTGTGTTGGAAAAGCCGTACTCCTGTTCCTTCAGCTTGGCGTAGTAGTCGGAAAACTTGTTGAAGAGAATGGAGATGGGCATGCCGTTGAGGATGATACCAAAGGAGATGCAGCCGAAGGCCACACAGCGGCCCAGGTAGGAGATGGGAACCACGTCGCCGTAGCCCACAGTGGAGATGCTCACCTGACGGACCAGACCAGGATAAAATAAAGGGAGGCATTAAATGTGCCAAAGAGGAACAAAATTGAAATTATAATTTATATTTCTACGCCTCAACTGTCCCTTAAAAAGGACAAATAAAGACAGAAACTCTCATGGTTTTCTGTGTGTTTCATGTTCAGAGTCCAGTAATCCATCTGAGTACAAACAGCATCAAATAAACCAGGAACACGCAGCAACACTCAATCTCCAACGCAATCACTGTGCCCCGTTGCAAATGTGTCACATTAGACTATCACAGGGGATTAGACACATAACAATTAACAGCTGCCAGCAGATGAACAGAAACCAACTATCTCTAAAAGAGGGAATGATGGAGCACCAGAGAGTTCACTAGTGATATCAAAACTTGCAACTGTGCTAACATAAATGAATTGTCAATCAGAATGTGATTAAAACACAGATTAAGTGAGAAAAAGCTGGCCAAAGCATTGCCTGCCTCTCTGCCTTTGAGTTTTAGTCTGGTGTTTAACAAAAAAAAAGATCAGGGTCAGCTCACCGCAGCCCACCACCAGGCATCCGGGATGCTGCTGAATGGTGTCCCAGGCTGATCCACCTCCACCGAGTGCATGAGGGCGGAGAAGGTGAAGATGCCCATGGCGATGAACAGGAACAGGCAGCACACCTGAACAATGACAGCACAGCAAAAGTCAGCCAATCACATTAGGTGTATAACAACAAATAGAGAAAAATGCGGAAAATATGCAGAACCATAGGACCATAGGAGTTTAAAGGGCATCTCCCCAACTGCGTGAAAACATAAAATCTACAAATTCTAGTCATTTTGTTGTCCCCTTAATAGATGTGTTTGGTTCTTCGAGAGAGAAACTTTGTATGTTTTGCTTCTGAAGAGCTTCTATATGTCTGATAGGAGCATTGGTGATGGTACAGAGGAGATCATTCCATACCTGCTCTGAGCACTGGCGGATGGTGAAACCGAAGGCCCTCATGCCGGTGGAGTGACGGGCAAGCTTCAAGATACGGAAGATCCGCATCAACTTGACAACCTTGAGCACCTTACTGACTTTGCTGACTCTCGCCATGGTCTTCAAGTCCTCCTGTGCACTTAGGTCTTCCGAATCAATAACAAATGCCTCGAAAATGATCTGAATGAAGTAGGGCATGACAGCCACCATGTCCACAAAGTTAAGGGCACTCTTGATGAAGTTTGTGATGTTGGAGGTGGTCATTAGTCGCAGAAAGTACTCCAAGGTGAAGAAAAGAATGGAAGCAACCTCAATCCATTCCATGTAGGGTCTGCCACCGATCGAGTAGGCCTTGGTTTCTTGTACTGTGTTCATTGTCATGGCAACAATGGAAATAAGCACAAAGAGGCTGGAAAACACAGCGAACGCTTTAGCTGACAGCGAAGCATACGGATTCTCCATCAGGTTCCAGAGGGACCTCCGAACGTCTCCCAGGACCATATACTTGTACACCTCCTTGTCCTGATGAGGTTTAATTTCATCAATCAGCTCCCGGTTGACCTTCAGCTGGTCCCTGATGTCGTCCAGTTTCTCTTCAAACAGTATGCGGCAGCACCTGTGGAGAAAAAAAAAAATGGATCTTCAGCATCATGTTTTCAACACACAAATAAAACAGTGAGCAACTGGTAAACACCTTGGACTGTCCTTCAGGCTCAGCCCCCAGAATGACATCTCCTCCTCGAAGTTGAGGGGGCAGAGATTGTCCATCACCCACATGACCTTACTGCAATAAAAATGGAAGATGTAATGGAAGAACATGGGGTCTCTGTCAAAAAAGAACTCGTTGTTGTGGACGTTGTAGTCATCACAGAGGGCCAGACGCTTGACCGGATCATTACAGAGGGCGAGGATCCCAATCCTGGTTTTCGGATGTTGGAGGACTAAATGCTTCGGGATGTGAAACACCTTTCCGCCTACATTGAGGTTAACGATGTTGGACTGCCTGGGATTGGCTGCCTCTGAATCACTTGTGGTCAAATTGCTCCCATCAAGGTTGTCCAGAGATGTCCATGGCTTCACCGTGCTGTCTTGTGAGAAGGGGAATTCACACTCCTGATCATCGAGGCTTTGGGATAAACTCATGTCCCGTTTTATAGACGCAAAAAGACTGGAGCGACGCTTCTTCAGCACCTTCAGCTTGGGTTTAATAACCTCCATTGTGACTGCTCTCTAAAAGATAAATTAATAAGAAAAAAAGTTTTGCTACACCTTTTGATCAGTTCAGAAAAAAATAAATGATGATATTCCACAAGATCTTCATTTAGTCCGAATATTTAACTCTGTAAAAGTTTTAAACGATAGTTGTACAGAAAGCTGACATGTACGTCTCTGAGCGTGCAAGAAGATCAACTGCATGAGTTAGGGATTCAGCCTCTTTACTGACTCACTAATCCTATTGCTGTCCTTTCTGTCTAAAGGCAAGTTAAAAATACTGTTCACTAGGATTAGTCTTGTGATTTAAGACTTTGAGATGCAAGTGGAGGAAAGTCAGTGCTAAGTGTTTCTCAGCTTCCACCTAAAGTCAGCAGGTGGTATTTATACTATATTAATAATTAACAACATTATTACATTTATCTTCAACCTGCAACAACTAAACTATAATGTACAGAATATTTACGCTATAATGTGCATTCAGAATATGTGACTTAAGTCACACAGTTATAGACTGATTTATGCCATGCCAGACATTGATAATAAATAGGTAAAATAAAGAAATAAATACAAACCCAAAAGCATTGCACCAAATTTAAATAAGTACTAAATTAATTGAAATGGACAGCCTTATTATTATTACGATTATATGCTTTTAACGGATTAAACCTCAGACATGTAGTTATTGTACGCAATCAATACTAATGGTACGGTCCAACTTCCTCCCACAACGTTTAGTAAATGGTAAACGCCACAGGCAAAAGATAGTTAAACTAAATTCAAAATTCAAGTTTAATTTTGACATTTTAGGCAATTTATTAAACGTGTCTTTCTTTAATTAAAGTATTCATTTAAAAAACCGTAAACATTTACAAATAAAATACAGACAAGAGTCGCAATATAGGCCTACCGTGCATCACGTGACTTCCTTTCCGATCTGCCCGACAACATGGACGCCAGCCGCGTGCAGCCGATCAAGCTCGCAAGAGTAAGAAAACGTTAAAATCAGAGGAAATAATCCTACCTATATAGATAAAATTGTAAATTATACATCAAAGTTGTATGGGATCTCGATAAATTGTGGCCATGTTTGAGTTAAATGACTGTTTCATGTTTGGTACGTCGATTACTATGCGTTCGGCGTGGAGGCCCGCAAATGCTATTTTTAGCTAGCTAGTTTACTATTAACTTATAATCGAAAAAAGATTTGATTTGATAATTCGAATTTAAGTCTGAAAAGCTGGTTAAATACAACTCTTTCTTCTTAACAGGTCACCAAAGTTCTTGGAAGAACTGGTTCCCAGGGACAGTGTACACAGGTATGCTAATGTGGCTAATGCATCTTGTAATGTTTTTCCTTGAAGGCCGTTTTCTGCCAAGTCTTATTCCTCCTTTGCAGCACGTTTTTGTTTAACTTGAATTGGAGAAGAGTGTTTCTCCCCCTTCCTGTCTTAAAAATTAAAGAAGAGATCATAAAACTAAAAAAAAGGTAACTGCGGTATTTACTGAGCGAAACCCTGGTCTTGTTTCAGGTCCGTGTGGACTTCATGGATGACAGCAGCCGCTCCATCATCAGAAATGTGAAGGGCCCAGTCAGAGAGGGAGATGTGCTGACACTTCTGGAGTCTGAAAGAGAAGCCAGAAGGCTGCGATAGGGTAAGAGGATATAAATCTAGGTCTTAATCACACAAAAGTTTCATTAGAACTTTTAATGAATTGATGATGATGTAAAACAGCAACATGAAAATAATTAAATATCATATTTTGCCAATTAGTTTCTCTAATTAAACCAGTACACTTTAAGTATGTTAATTAATCATTTTTAGCATTTAATATTTTTATTTCTGCAGGGCCCACTGGGACTGTAAAGTGTGAAGCAGAGGAGAACTTCTGAAAATGAGAGACCACCATCACGTTTTCAGAAGTTTTGAAATAAAGTTGTTTTTTGGGATGAGTTGTTGTCTTGTGTAAGTGTTTAATATGTCACAAATTTAAATACAGATCTGATGTGAAGGGGACTGTTAAGGCAGTGGTTTACTTGTGGAAGAACTTGTTCAGTTCATGAAGTTAAGGGGATTTTTATTTTGTTTCTGTGGGACATTGCAATAAAAGGAACTTAGTAAACTTAGCTTTGGCCAGTCAATTTAGCAGACATGTTACAGTAAAAAGAAACACTAGATTTGCAAAGTTCTTTGCATTTGAAATGAATATTTGGCTTCAGAATTTCATCAGGTATTGGCTGGTTTTCATTCATGCTATTAAACAGCGTTTGTAAATAACCGGGTAGTTTGAAAAATATGACTCCTAAATGGTCGAGTGTGTTTTATCAAGGTCTTTGAAGTGAAAACTGACTGGTAGTGTCAATGAAGGCTGCAAAAAATATCTGAAATATCGCTTTCACAGCAAATAAATTGGTTACAGACTGTAGGGTATTAGATGAAATTATTGGGTTATGCAGACAAAAAGTATATCTTTATTTACTGCACATTATGGCCGCCAGGGGGCAGCATCGGATCTTTTAGTTTTAAAACCAAAGAACCACTTGAAAATCCACTTTTATTTTCAAAAGATAGTTTTCTTCTATATTTTGTAACATAAATCCTTTGTGCTTTTACCACTTATATCAAGGAGGTAACTGGATAGCCAGGTTTAAAAAGTTATGAATGGATTTTAATGAAATTGTTGGGAAATGTTAGTAAAGGGACAAGGAACAGATAATTCAATTTTGGTGATATTCTGGATTACCATCTGGATGTAGGAATGTTAAGTGATTTCTTATCATTGCAAGATATGGCCATTTTCAGCATATATGTCTGATCAAAGCCTCAAGGCCACAGGCCTTGATTCTCTAATCAGAATCATAGTCAGTAATCTGCCGCCTCAGTCAGCAATCCTTTCACCGAGGCTAACCCTCGAAAACAAGACGAGCAACATGACAGACAACCTCATTGAAGGTATAAGTTTTGGGGCATAACCACAATATGTGGGGAAATGAGCTGCCTGGCGAAGGTCTGAGCTCAGAGTGCTTCTCTGGTTTAAGGCTGTTTTTACCACTTTCGATTGATTCCAAGGTGCCATTATTGACTTTTACTTTGGCAATAAACAACGCACAAAATTGTGTGTATCTTCTAACGTTGAGTGAGTCACCCCTTTACTCTGGCACAATGATTCATGAGAAGAATGGAAATAGAAAGTCATACAAAGGTGGAAACCCAGTGAGAACATCTCTCCTCAGACAAACACAAAGTTTCCAGGGAGGTGGCAGTTGCCTGCATCCGGCAGAGTTCTTCTAGGCTAGGACTTCAAATTCCTGTTCACGCCTGTCAACAGATCTGGAAGTGTTCATCAACATCATCTGTAGGTGCCGAGCCAGCCTGGTGGGACCAGCTGATTGTGTCAAGGCTGTGTTGTTTTTCAGCAGAGAGGTATTTGGCTGAGCTCCAGCTGGAGGTCTGCGACAGAATTTGATGTGTTTGAACAAAAAAGCAGATCAGGTTCAGTCACTGCTGAATAATGAGGCACTTCAGCGGCAGCAGGTGTGATGACTCAAAAATCTGACCCATTTTGCACAATTTATTGGAAGTTTATAATAAATTGTTAACAAAAGCCAGGAAAAGAATTCTCTTCTGGCAGGGAAAATGTTTCCTGCCTTTACTCAACAGCCTGCAAACATGCAAATACTGACTCTTGAAGCTCATGAGAGCAGCATTTTCGGTGCTGTAGCTGCAGAGTCTGTGCATCAGTTATTATTCTTTGAGTTGCAGGAAGACGACACTTTATTAACCTGGTTTCCCCGGCAGCAACAGCTCCAGGTTAACGAAACAAGCTGGTGCGGCCTCCACCAGCCTGTCGCCGTCACTCCTCACCTCCCAGCGCCTCACCAACAAGCTGACCTCTGGGTTTTCAGGTGACGGTTGTTTACGTCTTTCCCTCTGTGTTTTGCTCCTCGTTTATCTGAAGCAGTGAGATATCGGGTTCGAAGCACCAAGTCCACGCCCCCTCTGCCGGCCTGGGAGACAACAACAGCAGTTTAAATCAGGTCTTCTCACTGTTTTCCACAACTTAAACCTGACACAGGTGGCATGTTGCCCGTATGACCAGTTGCCTGATGGCGCCTGTTTCCTACTTTAAGAGCCAATCATTCATGAAATGTTATATAATATCTTTGTGAACTCTTAGAATTAGCCAGCGACCTCTGCGCCTACACGCCGGGACTCACCGAGAGGGTTTGTGCTTTGTTTCTCCCACAGGATGTGCAGCCAAGAGGTCAGCGACACCCATTATAGCATCTGAACCTGGCAGTGAGCGGGGTCTCGGCCCTGTAAATCACAGATGAGGCCCAGAGGACACTGGAGCGGCTGCGTGACCCCAGAGGTAACTAGAGGACGTTCCCTCTAGCTTTCTCTCACGTCACTCGGTTTCTGACTTTGCTTCAGGGCTGTGTCCGCCCCCCCTCAAACCCGCTCGGCTCTGCAGGTTATCCTCCTGTCCTGAGAAGATGATGAGGCCTAATTAGACTCCAGGAGAGCATGTTCAAACGCTGAAGACTGGTTGCATTCCCTCAACAAAAACATACAAACGATGTCGAGTCTGAGAACCCAGAACAAGATCCTTCCAGCTACACGGCTGTGGATGGAAGGATGACAAGACAGCAAATGCAGCTCGGACATCTTGGATTTATTTGGATTTCAGTGAAAGTGCAAAAGAGGGCAGATCTCATCTGTGAGGAGGTCGCAAACATAAGACATCCTTTTATTTTCCGAAGGCGCCCTGCGCGGCGCCGTCGGAGCACAAATAGCAGGTGCACAGTCTGACAGTAAAACAGGCTGGGACAAGGCGGTCAGATAGCTGACTCTTGAGAACAGTCAGATAGAGGCAGAGTTCTTGTTTTGCAGCTCTGCAGCGACGCAGACGCTGTAAAAACGGAGCCTTGTGACTATGCTCTCTGGATTAACATGGATTCTGGCCCAGCACACTAATAAACACACCACTGTACAACAAGTAGAGCTGCTTTTAAAGGAAACTTTGAGGAACATTCAAAGGTTTTCTTTTAACGTCCAATCTTAGATGAGTGGATGCAAATATCACTGGTAATAAACAGATTAAACCAGCTGCTATAAATGTCAGAGACGTATCTGAGAAATGTGTTGGGTCATTCAGGTCCAGCTACGCCTAATAATTGTCATTCCTGTTACTAAGGTGGCAGTGCGTCACGTGCACAAATTAAGATAATGTTGCCAGTTCAGTAACACATACAGGCAACAGAGACAACACAGCCAGAGAAACACAGTTTCAACATGCACCAAAATCATGGTCATGATTATATTAGCTTATATGGTTTGTGGCTCTGAGGGTCCGAAAAAGAGCTCCTTTAAATTTTAGTGATTGTTATTAATCCTCTTTTGTGTCATACATCATGTCCAAATGAAATGATTTTGCATTTTTAAAACCAGAAACATCTTTAATCACAAACAGCATACATTGTAGCATTGATAATGCCAAACAGGCCACAGTTATGAAGTCTGACAAAAAAACAGTCTGTCGTCTTCAAAACGTCTCTCAGCATCAGGAGTCAGAATCTGAGGTTAACAGTTAATTAAAGCATCAGCAGATGAGCAGAGCTGTCGTATCTTAGTACAAATGCTCCTCTTGGTTCTAAATGTAACGAGTCACAACCGAAACTGTTAACGTGCTTGGTTTGCATCTTTTAAAGGGCTTTTATGGTTTTGTAGCTCTCTAATAGCAGCCATAAAAAGCTCTGAATTCTCGTCAATAACTCAGGTTAAAAATACCCCAGCCCCGCTTCGCTGCAGGCCTTCCACACGCCGCTGCTTTCCAAACAACCCGGAGCTTTATTGTTCTTTTGGAGCAGGCTCATTCTGGACGGTGCACAGCTGCGGCGGTACAGTGAAAGGTCAGAACCCCGACGGTTCTGAAGGAACACTTTCAAATTCTCCTTCAAACCACCTGCTGCTCAGCACTTGACAGGAAGAGACGATCAGGCCTGTTCTTTTTCCCAGACAGGCTTTATTTCCATGGGTCCCCCTCCAGCCTGGAGTGTCTCTCCAGCTGACCCGTCCGTCCCTCCACTTCAGGTAATTAAAACGGAATTTATGAATAAGAATCAGTGAGATCTCAGCTCCCACTCTGAGGTCTGGAGTGCTTCTTACTCTGAGTGGATGTCTGAAGGTCATCCGGGAGGCCAGTTCATGGCTGATGGAGAACTAGAATGGGAGAGAAGGTGGGCTTTTGTACAGTAAAACGTGAACGTTCTGTTCTTTCCTGCTTCCTGACAGCTGGGGCCCTCATTTAGTCTGAGAATTAAACAGTGGAAAAAGCCGACGAAGCATCCGGGGATGGAAACAGGCGCACTTGCGCTGCACATCAGGGAGCTTCTGCTCCTTTACAACCAGTCTGGGCAGCAAAAGTTTCTCATGGCAAACAAATACCAGCGAGACAAGAAACACATCCATCTCCCCCCTGTGACACGTGTCAGCACATGTGCACGCAGAGAATGACACGCGAAGGATGGACAGGTAGACCGGCGTGATGCGAACGCATGCACGCGCGTGCACCATAGGTGCCGGGTCAGCTGCAGAGAGCATTACATAACCCGTGTCAGAGTTTTTTTTTGTTGTTGTTGTTTTTTTGTGCAGATATCAAACATCTCTGCACCATTAAAATTCAAAAGTCAAACGTTCTTCGTGGGAACTCGGGAGCGTCCTGATGCAGGATCAAGCCTCACAGGAAATCTCTCATATCCTCTGAGCCGGCTCCACATTGAAATCAATCACACGCGGGCTCTCAGGACAGCAGGATTTGATTGTGCGTGCGTGTGCTCAGTGGATTATCACAGCCTGAAGATCAGAAACACTTACTGACCGCACAACACTTTCCTCCACGTCACAGCAGAAACTGCACTTTTTACTTACTTTTCCTGGTGGTTTTATTTAAATTCACATATTAATAAATAACATCATTTTGTGAAGTCAAGTGAAGCCACTGGTTAGTGCTCCTCTTTTCCACCACTGGGGGGCAATAGCGTGTTCCCCAACGGGCAAACCGATTTGAAGATTTTTGTGCAGATAAATGATCCTGATTTACCCAAAACACCTCATCAGCATTTTTTTATTTCACTGATTTGATTATAAATATGATTGTTAGAGAAAAGCATAAGAAATCCCACAACTTTGTAATAATTTTAGGTTTTTAGTAAAACATTAAAAAACGATTAAATGTTCTTCAGCTTCTTTTTCCGTCCGAGGGATGTTTGTGAACATGTGTTTTGAATCTATGAGTTTATGAATTCCAGTGGAATAGATCCAGTGGGAGTTTATAGAGTTTTAATAGAAATTGTTTAGAGAACATCTTAAAAATCAAAAAGCCTGGGAAAAATGCACCAAACGACAAAAATCGAGTATCCTGTAACCAGCTCGGGCACCTTTTTTTTTTCCTGTCCTCTTTCTTTCCCCTCCATCCCAGCGTTACAGATGTTTCGCGTTTGGAATCTGGGGAAAAGGTCACGGAGCCGAAGCCAGATGGGAGCGGCCATGTTGGGAGATGGAATCAGCAGCTGTGGAGCAACTTCAGCCGAGCGATAAAAAGCCGGGCCAGGACAGGAGGCAACATCGGCTTGGTGTCCCCGCAAGTAGGCACACAATCATCTTCCGTGACAACTGCTGTCCATCAGGTTTGGAAGGTTCAAAACATTCATCTGCGTCTCCAACCCATCCGTTAAATCTTCATTTTAGCCAATTTTACAAACTTCCCACTATTTTAAATCAACATACTCTTACATAATTAATGAATACGCTCCACTTGTGCCGCAATTTCACACACTTAAGTAAAGCAATAACAATAAAATTGGGGTTAAATGGAAGTCTTGCGGGTTTAAAACGTATTTCAAAAGAGGGATATCAACATTTATGAACATTTACACAAAATAAACACAGTAAACAAATAAACACATAGGCTTAATTAAAACTAATACGTTTAAAACTCAATACATTGGGGCACACACGCACGCCCCCCCCCCCCCCCCACACACACACAATCTCGACACCAACATCTGTTGCAAAAGAGCTGCTTTGCGTGTACAGTCACGCCGACCGTCAGACTCAGGTGTTACAGTAGGCATTTATACACCTGTGTGTTTCCGCTGTGGAAAAATACTGCAGCATTCACACATCCGGTCATGTGAGTAAACAAAAGCACGTCTGTCTGCGCTGACGTCATAAATAGCGTTATTCTAAAACACCCTCGCGGAAATCAACTCAGGCTGGGATCTGAGGAAAATAACGCACGCTTGTTGCATTCCAGGCGTGCACGCAATTCCAGACTGTTTTGCTCCAACAGTCTGTCAGCAGTCTCCCAGTTACCTTTCACCTACATAGTCTGGGCTCCGGGCAGGAGAGGGTTAACCTGGCTCCTGCTTTGTGATGGCCCCGGACCACGTACGGTCAATACGAGTGGTACGTGCGGAGGATCTGTACGTGCGTGTGTGCGCGCACGTGTGTGTGTGTGTGTGTGTGTGTGTGTGGGGGGTGAACTTTCACCCAGTTCTCACAGTCAGGCCGCCGCTGACGCGGTCTGGACGGTGAACTGACTTCATTCTTCACATTATCCCAGAAAGATTATAGAAATGCTGATGCGCTGCCGGTGTGATCACTGATAATCTGATCTCTGCTCATAAAGACACTGAGATCATCGAGCTGTTCTTTTTTTTTTATTTGGGGCACAAAAATAAATAATTATTTTGTATTATTTACTTTTATTACTACAATATCAAACATTAATGGATTTTTTTTTAAAGTTTGACTATTCGTCAAAAGTAATTTGCGGGTTCTAAGAGACTGGAACAATAAACTGCTGTTTCAGGACATGAAACCAAAATAAAAACCTCTTTTAGATGAATGATGACGCAGTTCTGTCTGCAGAGATTACTTCAGTTTCACTTTTGATTGCTGTGCGCGTCCGTGTGTGCTTGCGCAATTCACTTTAATTCAGTTTCATTTCAAATGAGTTCTTACCGCATCAAACGATCTGCTGGATTTCTGCAGATGCGTCGCGATGATCGGAGTCCTGTCGCCGCCATCGCGGTGTTCCTGTGAAGATGAACAGATTATCTGACTTTGAGTGAACATTAAAGGGACACATTTGCATCTCACTCGGACATATCACATGTTTATTCTCTCCCGACGTGTGCAACAGTTTTCCGGCTGATATGAAAGTCTATCGTGCGTTACAGCGCGTCCTTTCTCCGTGTCAGACATGAACAGTCAACAGGGGGGTGGAGGAGGGACAGAAACCTGAGAGGGGGCGCACCCCTCCCGTTCGCCAGCTAGCCAATGACAGGCGCTGCTGTGAAACTATATAAGAGTACCGAGAGTTTCAGACAGGAGCCTGAGCTGGCTGAACCAAGCTGGAACCGTGCGCGCACCTGCGACTGGACGACAGCCTGATCAAGACGACAATGAAGAGAATACTGGCGACGCTGACCCTTTGTCTGTTGGTGCTCGTTGCCACAGGGTTTCCCTTTGACAAGAAAGGGGGCTCAGCTGCCGGCGGCGCCTCCAAGGAGAAGCGCGTCCAGTACGCAGCATGGGATGACGTGAACGTCATCGCCCACGGGCTGCTGCAGCTGGGCCAGGGGCTGAAGGAGCATGTGGACAAAACCAAGGTCCAGATGAGGGACATCTCCACCAAGCTGAAGGTCTTCAATGGCACCGTGACGGACCTGGGGAAAGAGAGCCAGAAGCTGCGGGTGGAGGGGGAGGCTCTGAAGAGCCGAGCCCGGGAGCTGGAGGACAGAGAGGGGCAGCTGCTCAACGTCACCGCCGAGCTGAGGGAGAAGGCGGAGGAGATGCAGCTGGAGAGGCGGGCGATGAGCGACCGGATGAGCCGCCTGGAGGAGATGCTGCCCGACGTGGAGGCCGGTGCCAAGAACGGCAGTGATGCTCGCAACATCCAGGTACGAAGGCGCGGGTTTCTGCCCCGTCCTGGGTGCAGACAGAATCAGTCCAGAGAGGACAACGCTAACATCTGCCGTTACAAATGAGACTGCTGACAGTTTCTAACTCATACGTAAACGCAGCCTGTTGGTGGGGTAGTGGAGAGGTGGGGGGTTGGTTACCAAGCATGCACGAGGAGCATGGCGTACGTGCGGGCCAGCATTAAAGGCTCTGAGACAAAGAGACCTGCACTTTTGATCTTAAGGATGAAAAAGGTGGTTGGAAACAGGTGTGACGGTTTCAGCCCCAGCAGCGGTCGCGAACCTGGAAGTCCCGTCAGCTGGGATGGAAAAACCCGCTGCAGAGCGGTTACATAACCGCGTCAGTGTCGGTTTAAAAGAACAATTTTCGGTCACTGAAGCGTGAAAATGTCTGGAACGTCCTGTGTTTATTTGAACCTAAATATACGTTTAACGGCATCTCGGTGCCATGCGTAAGAACAACTGTGAGGAGTAAAGTTGATTAAAAAACATGTTCCTTGTTATCAGGTGATGTTGGAGGACCAGAACCGACGCATCGATGATCTGTTGGAGCGGATCAGAGCCCAGCAGGAGAAGCTCGACAAGCAGAACGTGCGCATACGGACGCTGCAGAATCAGGTGGGGGACTCTTTACGCAGCTCGTTAAAACACATTTAACATTTTCATGGCATTTTAGTAGCCTGGGATGTGTTTTCCAGTCTCATGGTGCATTTTGGGGCTGTTTAGGTGCTGGAGTCGAGAAAGAGCAGCGGCACCGATGCGTCCGCGGAGCAGAGCGACTCTCCGGTCGGTAAGTAAATCCTGATGGCGTCCAAAATCCCCTCTTGGCTCTGCCTTTAAGTCGACTTGACAAAATCTGACGCCAAATGTGGTGGACCATCTGCTCGGGCAGCAAAGACGCTTAAATGATCATCAGCAATTAAAGTGAAGGAAACGTCGATTCGGCCTCACGCGGCTTCTCAATTTGACGCCCGAATCTGCCTTTTTACGCACAGACATTAATGACGTCATTTGATTAAAATTCCTCCTGTATTTGACGCGCACGAACCTTACAAACCTCAGCACTCCTCTGCCACAGATTTGGGTGAAAGGTGAACCCGAGTGAGGCAGCAGCTGAGTTGGGTCAGCCTGCTGGAAATCAGAAAAAGGCCCTCAAAGCTCTGACATCAGCAGGGTTTAAGGAAGGAGAGTGAGGGTGGCCAAGTCTCAACTGGGAGAAAGTTCTCTGGTCCGTCAGGGCCTGCAGTCAGGATCACCCAGCACGGCCAGATGATTTCTGCCTGCAGGCCCAGGGCTCAGAACAAAGGGGAGACATGGAAAAGGCCTTCTAAACGTTCCTGATAGCCCTGTTTTGCTGCCATACAAAGAGCTGCATCCTTAAAAAAACTGCTAACCTTTCACCCACATCCCTCGTTTCTCCTCCCTCAACCAGGTAAATACAAACACAAACCTTCATCTCCCTTTATAACGACCGAGAGGTGTGCCAAAGTTCAGGAGAAGCCCTGACCTCTGCCCCAGCCCCCGAAAGAGTCTCCTTTTAGACTGAACAGATGGGGAAACACAAATGATTGATCTCAGTTTGCACAGGAGTGAAGCCACTGAAACGTGTTGACTGGGTGATGTCATCCACAGGGACTGCCCCACGCCTCATTAGGCACATGCCAGCAGGTCTTGGTCCCAGAGCCCCCTCCCTTCCTGTGTAGCATACATCCTCCAGGGTCTCCTGCAGTCCTCACCAGCGCGTGATCACTCCCAGTGCATGCTCCAGTCACGCATGCCTACGTCACCATCTTGTTGTTGTGCACATGAAGGGAGGGCTGTGTGGGGGGTGGGTGTGCAGGCTGGAAAGCCTGTAACTATATAGCCTGCTTGGCTCCGCTTGGGAACTGGGATAAAGGTCATATTTATAACCGAGCCTGACGTCCCTGCTCTCCCAGCATGTTATGACTGGATGTGAGGCTCGTGGGTATCTCCAGACCCGCTGATAAGTGCTGATGGTCGTATTTGTGGACACTTGCTGCTCGCGGAGCAAGGCAACGTGCTGCTGAGAGAATCCCAAACTGCAACACTGGGATCCGCGTGTGACATCAGGAGGCACCTTCTGGCCTATTGCTCAGCTGATCAAAGTTCAGGAGCATAAAGATGAGGCCCCACTGTGGAACCTGTCGTGTGTAAACAGACAGCAGCTAAAAAAACCTCTGATACTTTTACTGATTTATAGAACTGTACACAAACAATCATACCTAATATTTCTTCTTCTTCTTCTTCTTCCAGAAATGGCCTCAGATTGTCACGAGTTGTTCCTGAGAGGAGAAACCACCAGTGGGGTCTACACCATCCAGCCAGTAAACGCAGAGCCCTTTAAAGTCTTCTGTGAAATGACAGCCTGTAAGTTGGATGAATTTGACGAATGAAGGTCTGATCTGGTCAGTTTGCTGCTCTGGCAATCGGTCTGATCATTCCTTTTGGTCTTTTGTGTCCAGCTGGTGGGTGGACAGTGATACAGAGGCGTCAGGACGGCTCAGTGGACTTCGATCAGCTGTGGGAGGCCTACCTGAAGGGCTTCGGCAGCCTGAATGGTAAATGCTCTTTTAGACTTTGAGCCCACTCTCACTAACCACAGACCAGCACTAAAGGGCCCGTCTGACCCGACCGGGGGCACCTTAAAGCAGGCAGACCAGGTTTCATGATGTCTCTCCTTCTGTAGGTGAATCCTGGCTGGGTCTAGAAAAGGTCCACTCCATTGTTAAAGACGGTGGCTACATCCTGAACATCAAGCTCTCCGACTGGAACGGCGATGTCGCGAGCGTGAAGCTCCCCTTCAGCCTGGGCGGAGAGGAAACCCAGTTCTCGCTTCAGGTCCGCAAAGACAGCCCCTTCAGCACGCTGGAGCGCTCCCTTGGAGCCGACGCCCTTGGCGGCCTGCCCTTTTCCACCCGCGACCAAGACAACGACCGGAAAAACGACACCAACTGCGCCAAGCACCTCTCCGGTATGTAACCATCAACCTGTGGTCCAGTCATGCGCTTTATCCGATTACTGACGTTAACGGGACTCTTCCTGCTCTCAGGTGGCTGGTGGTTCAGCAGCTGTGGTCACTCCAACCTGAACGGCAGATACTTCCAGAGTCCCCCTCCCAAGCACCGGCACCAGAGGAAGCAGGGAATTTTCTGGAAGAGCTGGAGGGGACGTTACTACCCCCTGAAGAACAGCGTGATGATGATCGCCCCTGCTTCAGTCCAAAGCAAGTCATGAGGAGGAGAGAGACCAAAGGGACCAGTCCAAAAGAGAGGGACAGGAGGGAGCGGAGGAGATTCCAAACTATTCTTTCTTCTCCTTGGAGCTGGGTTGATGAGGTTTCCTTTTTGCCCGGTTGTCTACTTGTGAGAAGATCTCATTCCAGGCCCTCACTTTGAACGAGTTCCAGGTTCCAGTACGGAACCAGAGAGAACCATTAAAGCAGTGGAAATCCGAGCGGAGGCCCGCCAGACATGAGAGGCCCGCCGAGCGAGTCTCAGCGCGTCTGCTGCGCCAGAAATAATCTGAAGCAAGTTACAACTTATCACATGTTTTGTCAACTATGATTCCTGAGCGTGTCAACAGTTCCAGCCAGGACAGCCGGTGCTCTGTTCCCGATTCCACAAAACAGGCACGACTTCTATAACCCAAAGGTCACCTGGGACGAGCGTGGACCAAACGCAGATTTAAATCGCACATACATGAGATTTGCATCCAAAGGCATTATGTAAAGTTATAAATCACTGTAAACTGGGATTATGATGCTGAAACCGTCTTAAAACGTCGAGAGGTAGTTTGTCGAGCACTGATCATTTTGATGTTTTTCAACCTGAAATGTTGGAACTAAATTTATTCTTCTAAAGTTTCGCTGTAGATTGTTGAGTCATATTGACTCGTTTTAATACGAGACATATGGAGGGACGCGTTCATCTTTGTGATAGCTCCTGTTGTCCTTTAGGTGTTCAATCATCTTATTTAAACGCTGTACAAAAACAAGTCAGTATGTATTTTATGGTGGTGCCTGTTTGTAATTTATGTTTTTTGTTTACCAGGTGTACATTTTTTGTAAGAGTTTTTTTTTTTTTCCTGGGGGCTAGAATGAGCCAATAAAAGTGATTTAAATTCAAACATACCTTTTGTTTCTGTCATCTAAAAAAATGAAAAGGGAAAATGGACTAAAATATTAACAGAACAAGATCACATACAAATAATCCACCGAAGAATTTATGAATATTCGTCCACATAAACCGTTGTGGACGTCTAAGCCAGTTTATGGAGCTTACCCGCTTTACCTGGAATCAAACCTCAGGAGGTGTCAGCTCAAATTTCTCAGCTCTTCTACCTTCCAGGCAACCAAACCGTCGGTGCACTCCAGCCCGTTTGGATCCTCAGAGCCTTGATCTTGGTCGGGGATCAACCTCTGCAGCTGATGTCATGATGGCGTCCTGACATGACTTATCCGCTGAGGCCGCCGGTTATCTGGTGAAAGTCGCTTAAGCCTGCGGGTGGCACTTTTACCTGCTGCTCTGGCCTAGAAACACATGAAGGAAAATGTGAAGAGAACAGCCGAGGCCACGTTGTACATACAAAGGAAAAGTGCATCAAAATCGGCGCGTGATTGATCCATACATTTATTTATTACCATGTACAAATTGTATTTTTCGGTGGTACAAAGCTGTTGTAAGACTCTGGTGCTCACCCTCCTGTTGTCTCTATTGCAGTAAAAAATGAAATACCAGCATGAACAAGAGTCAAGAGGTACTTTGGCAAATATAAATTATGTGTTAAGAAGGCAAACAGACATTTTGAACAGTGTGACATGAGGGGAGAAAAGAGCACAAAAATGTCAAGGAGTGGCTTCAGGTGGCACTTGCTTAAAAAAAAAAAAAAAAAAAGGGAATAAAAATCCATAAAATGCTTTATTTTAAACAACACATTTAAAATAAATGGACAGATGAAGAGGTTATTCTTCAGGACTGCAGAATCCATGTATGGCTATTGATATGAATACTGTTCATTTTACTATGTATGGGATAGACGTATAGAGTGGAAGCCGATGACAGTGATTGTGTGCATTTTCCATCAGTAAATATACCAGTAATCTCGTTCCTACTGCTCACGGAAGTGAAGAAAACAAAAATTAAAAACGACACAAAAAGTTTGGCAAGTCCGTCACAGCTGTGGAGGTGAAGACATGAGTGGGTGATGAGTCATGTGACCCAGTCTGCAAATAATTTTTCTCCTATGTGTCTTTGTCCAGCTGAATGTCTTTTCTCGTAAAGCGACCCCAGACGTTTGGAAGGTGGCGGAGGAGGGGGGTATGGAGGCAAGAGCGAAGGAGCAAGAAACAGAAGACATCAAAAGAGAGAAGAATAGAAAGGTTTGGCGGTAAGTTAATAGGAGCATGTGGCTAATAAACCCAGGGAGTCTGACGTTGTTAGAGGGCTGGGTAGAGTTTTTGCTTTTTTATTCTGGAGGGGTGGATGGTTGATGTGAGCTAAGGGGGTAAAAAAAGGACAGAGGGAAAACGGGATTTCACTTCTCCCAAGTTGTGAAATTTCAGAGGTATTGTTGTAGAAAGTGCAGCAGCATTATCTCGTAGTGCTCTCCAGACTCTGGGCAGCGAATACTGTGTCGCTCATTAGGGTATACCTGAGAAAACAGAGTGCAAACGTACTCTGGTCAAAACCATATAAAATAAAATGGATATCTGGATGTATGTGCCATGATATTGACACTAACCTGAAGCTGGTAAGGTTTCCCAGCGCGGATTATCTGTGACACTAGAAAATTGGTGTGAAAAAAGTGCACATTCTCGTCTAGAAATCCATGGAGAATTAGCAAACGGTTGGGCCTGAAATGACATGAATCATCATACATAACGTTTTTCTAGCAAAATGGTTTTCAGTCAAATAAAGTACAGAGCATCTGTACGCATCTCAGGGGGCTCTTGGAGCCCAAACAAAAATCGCTGGCCTTTTGTTTGGAATATGTGTACGTACTCGCTGGGCAGCTTGTCCACATGCAAGGCCACAGAGCCTTCCTCGTAGCCCTGCTGGTTGTTCTCAGGCACGTCCATGTAGCGCTCTGTGTAGCCTGTGTCATACGCCATCCACACAGTCACCGGAGCGCCTGCAATAGCCAACTGCCATAAAAATACAAATACAGAAAGTTAACAATACAGAATTCTCCATATTTGCTTTCGCATTCAAAAGTATTTAATAGACTCTTGCCCTTATAAAAAGGCCTGTATTGTTACTGAATGATTTCTATAAATGTTGTACAACAGCGACGATGCCTGGATGCAAGCGGTAACTACACACTTTCGACAACAGGAAACTACTAACAAGAGCAGAATAAAAGTAAAACATCCGCCGCCCCTTTTCTTAAATCTGAACAATTAAACCTAAAAGGGACGAGGAGCAAACCCTCTCTTTACCTTGAAGACATTAGGTCGCTGGATGAGGCCCATGAGGGAAAGGAAACCACCGTAAGACCATCCGTGAATAGCAACTCGACTCAGGTCTACAAAGTTGAACTTCTCCGCCACGTACTGCAGTCCCTCCACCTGGTCTTCAATCTCTACCTGACCCTAAAGAGGAGAAACGGGCGAAAAGTTATGACCTCCAGTTTTTAAATACTTCTGAGTTAAATGAATATCCTGAGTGCTCACCATTTTGTTTTTTAGTGCAGATTCAAATTCAAGGCCCCTCTGACATGATCCCCTCCCATCAATGACAACCACAGCGTATCCCAGAGAGGCCAACGTATTGAGCCGAAGGTACTTCATCCCTTTGAAGGAGTTGTTCACCAGTTGCACCTGAATGTACAAATTCTTCATTACATATTACTTTTAATGCAACATTAGTTAAAATAACGATGCAACAATTCACCACGCAACTGAAAAACGTTAAATTTCTGCACTATAAAAATACTAAGCTAACAGCTCCATAGTAATAAGCAACATCTACAGACCTGCGGGCCTCCATACACAAACAGGACCGTGGGGTGTTTCCTGCCAGGCTGTAGGCTGTGAGGTTTGTATACCATCCCATAAAGCTGGAAGCCGGACTTTCCCTGAAAGTCAAAGATCTCGGGTGGACTGTAGTCTCCCGGGCAACCTGAAGGATAGACAGTACACTCAATTAATTTCAGCAGAACACATGCAAAAATAGTCAGAGCCAGAATGCAACCTTCCCTTTAAGACTGCACTGATTGTTCCAAAAATAAAATCACAGATAGTTGGACAACCTTCAACAGTCAACCAGGCCGAGTTATGCAACTAAAAGTCAGCATATCTTCCAAAATATATATTTAATTCAGAGCTCCGATTACCTGACGATTCCATCATGCTGGCCCAGAACTCAGGAACTATGTGTAGGGGGTCACTTTCTGAGCTGTTCAGTTTGTAAACGTGAACACAGGGAGGCGTGCCCACACTGCTGTAGTGGCTGACAAAGAAGTCAAAGTTCTGTCAGATAAAAGAAGAAAGAGAGAGATTTAAACATTATACTGGATTAGTTAAAAAATACCAACAGATTGCAGGGATTTCTTTTTTTTACCTGGCTAACAGAGCAGCTATGAGAGAAGCCGGGCTTTGTTAATCTGACCACATCTCCAGGAGAATCGTAGCTGACCACGTAGAGGTGATGCTCCAGAGGAGTGTCTCTGGTGCCCTGGAAGTACACTAGCTTCGACGACTCATTCACCCAGATCTGACCGGGGAGAAAAGAGCGGTGATAAAAGGTCAAAACGGTATGGAGATACTTTACTGGACGGCCACATTCTGGACAAAATGCTGCGTGATGACCTCCTCGTGAGGATAATTAACACAGAATTCCATATCTGAATTACTAACCTTGGAACCGTGTCTTGCCAGGACTTCCCACTCTCCACTTGTCAATGTGACCTCCTCCTTGACTGCACATTTGAAGTCTCCTATAAAACCAGACCATGATATTAACAGGAGGAGTGTCTTTAAAGACTGCTTAGATACGGCGGCGGCGGTTACCCTCTGTGTGGTGGTAGGTTTCTGCCCAACAGTGACAGCCCGGGTGTAGCACGGATGTGATTTTATACAAATGGCTAAAACCTGTTTTCGACTCGTTTACCCAAATGAAGGTGAACTCGTCTTCTGTCGTTTGAACAAATGGATAGAAAATATCGTGAACCTATAAAAAAGGAGCAGATGACCAGTAAATCAACAACAGAGAGAAGGTGGCTATAACCAACCACAAATTCCCTTAAATGCAGAGGGACCTACATTAATCCAGACGTCTGTGGTCTCCTCGTAGATGACGTACGGCTGCGTGCTGTTGGGCACGGTCTCCAGGCTCTCCTGCCTGCGAGCCGGGTCGTCCGTCACAGGGATGAAGAAGGCCGGGGGCAGCAGCACCAGCTGTAGTTTTCTTTGACTGCGGTCCAGAAGGGCCGCCCAGCCGCTAAGGAGCGCACACACAAAAACAGTGTAGAGGTGCACCAAAGCACGCAGGTAGTGGCTCGGTCAAACTTTTGACCACACAACTCACTATTTGCCGTCGCTCGTCCATCCTACTCTGGCGATGTATTCTGTGCCTGGAAACAGGGAGGTGAACGGGACGGCCAATTCTTTATCTTGTGTGCTCACAATCTGGAAGTACAGACATTTTAGAAGCACTTAATCATCGCTCCGCAGCAGGAAAACACACAAGAATGAGGAAAGACTCACTCTTCCTTGGTGATCTGTCTTTATCTCCACCAGTTTAATGGTAGCCTGGGGGTTTTTGCTGCCTGGAAATGTATGAGAGATTAGTTGTTAAGGGATGGTTTTGCTTAGATAACCAGCAGATTCAGAACATAGACCTAAGCAAACAACTGTGACAGGGCTGCACCAACCTGTTCGTGGATATCTGTATGCATCTGCCTTGCGCTCCTCCAGAGCTGGAGAGGGGACATGAATGATCTCCACTTCGGTTTCATCCACCTCTTCATAGAGGAGATACACGCGTTTACCTCCATCACAGTCTGTTTGGGGAGAGCGCTCATCAGTCTCAACATCGTTTAGGCAAACTCAAAAATAAGGACTGAAATAGATGCAACATCACATTATTTCTTGTCTGACTGAATGTGACCTGCTACTGATAACAGGACATCAACCATGCATGACAGACTACTGAAGCAACAGGTTGCTGACCTTCCACAGCTGAAGGACTCCACCAGTAACCCGTGAAACGATCAAACTCCTCTTGGATGACAAAGGTCGCGACCCCGGCAGATTTTGGGTCTTCTTTGACACTATCCACACCTGAAGGAAATGCAAATCATCAGAGGAAAAAGACTACATGTAAGATTCCAATGTAACGCTCAAAACAGAGCCAGCCAGTTGTGTTTCCAGGTAACAGATAGTGGAGCGCAGAGGTGTGGGAAGCTATTGATTAAGAGTCAGACCTTTGTGGCAAAATGTGAGTCTCCTTTCCTCGCCCGTCTTGATGTTGGCGACCCACAAGTCGTTATTGTTGATGAAGGCTATGAAGTCGGGATTAGCAGGACAGATCTTTGGGTCCATGCGTGTCCCTGAGCACTGGGTCTTGATCTCCATTGGCTTAACAGGAGCAGACTGCTAAACACAACAGAAACCATCTGAGTCAAAGGCAAAGTAAAATCTAATGAAAACACGTGGGAGCATAAACAAGTTCCTAAAGATACGACTAACACATGTGTATGCTGTAGCTGCATCCATGGGCTGCAAACAAAAGAGACCGTAAGCAGCAATAATCAGAAAACCCAAAGCTTCACATACAGTGAAATTCTAAAATCTTAAATAAAAAGACCAATGGTCCCATAGCGTTTTGGTTATTTTTCCTCCCTCTCATCAGCAAGCATGATGCCATTTTCATGCATGATCTCTGCCCTCATTTTAAGACTTTATTATCCTGTCAACATAGATTAGACTTTGCCAATTCCAGCCAACATCATCTGAATATTTGTGATTTCATTCCTAATTTAGAAAATAATAGGACAACAACGACAAACAAGCAGACAAACAGCAGCGTACTCACAATGAAGCTATTGTGTCCTCCGTCCTGACAGTAGAAGAGGCTGTTGCTGGCCTGGAAGAGGAACAGACCTGTCTGGGCATGATAGTCATAAGAGGTTATACCGAATGCCCCAAGACGTTTACGCTCTCGCAGCAGTTCCTCCTCTCGAGAATAGGCCCCTTGGTGGGGTGTAGCCTGAGAAAGGAAACATATAAAAACCACTGCTGAACATCATTGAACTTTATTATATAGCCAAGCATTCCTTTAAGTCATATGATGTAATCACTAAAGGGATTGTCCATTATAAACATTTCACCTGTTTTAATTCAGTGCTAATGTTCAAATTTAGCTTGGAAAATTACATGAAACCAACTTACAAAACAGATACCAGATATTTTATGTTATTCTTAAAAAAAAAAAAAAAAAAAAAAAAAAAAAAAATTCGCCTGGAATTGGCTGCATGGATGTGACTAGACTAGAATGTATGTACAGGAACTCACCTGGAAGTGATCTAACATCTGTTTCCATGACAATACTAGGAGGGCCTCTTTGCGGACCTTCTTGGGGATTTCTGAATAGAGTAATGAGTTTTCTCTGCTACCATAAGGCATTCCTGCACAAAGACAGACGGAATTCTGCTCACTGAAGGTAATTCACCAGATGGGTTGTTTGACCAGCCAAAAATTTTGCTGCTGAGCAGGGGAACATGACTTATGATGCCATTAGAAACAATATGAATGTGTATTCTCCAGACATTTTAAATTCAGACAGCTCACCAAGGTAATACAAGCGGTGAGAGTGGGGGCCATTCTCATCCTTCTTCTGTACAAACTGGAAGTCGTGCGGAGCCTTGTTAGCGATCATGCCAGAATTTTTCCTGCTACAGTGGATAATGTCACGGAGGCCCTCCCAAGAGTGCTTCTCCACAAAGAACTGAGACGGGACGTCCTCCATTTCCACCACTTCTGTGCTGTCCGTAAGGCCGTCCACAGCCGTCATGCTAACTGTCACACAGCTGAACATTGACAGATAAGATACGCATGACTACAACATGTATTTATCATCGATCTAGTAATGAACAACGGCTGCTGAAACTCTGCACTGTACCTTTTCCAGAAATCTTCTTTATTGTCACAAAGTTTTACCTTCTTGACTCTATGCATTCAACGGTCAACACGCCTCTGTAATTCTGCAACCTAAACACAAAATATAGAAATATAGTTATTACAAAAGGCCAGATTAAACATAAATAATTACTTAGTCAGTACTTTCAGTACAAACATCTTATAATCCCTCTGGTCTGCTGGAGGTCAAGCACAGATTATATTAAAAAAACACATTCTATCCTTCAGACCCGACTTGTGGAATGAGTGATAAAAACAACAGCTGGAGAAAAATAAGTCACTTTAAATGACATAAGGGATGTTATTAGAATATTGGAGAATATTGGTTATTCTGATACTAGGATTTCATGTGTATAATGTACATTTAAAAAAAATACGTCGCCTGTTTACCTGAAAGCTTCTTGTTTTGAAGATCACTAACCGAAATAGACGTTAACGCAAATGCGAACGGTGTGACTTTGAAAAATAAAATGTATCTATTCTACCACCCGTAATCGCAGAAATTTAAGAAAATCACTTATATACTGAACTTAAACTCAAAAAGGCCTCGTTAAAGTTGCAACAATACATGTTAGCGTGCGTGTTTCAGGAGACACAAAACCAACCTGTTTTGCTTTATTTTAAGCAAGCATTCAACATAGTTAACATGTCATTGAAATGTCAAAAGTAACGCTTAATGTTAACACTTCGCCCACTGACAATAGATCTTTGTTCTCGCCTGTTCAACTCATTCACAGTCGGAGAAACACCGGTAAATTAATGTGTCATCATTTTCAACCATAATAAGTGTACCTACCTTTGGCAGTAAATAACGCGACTTTAAACCGTTAGATTATTACTCCTATCAACTCGTGTATGAGAAAAAAATGTACTTAGCTACATTCTGACATGACAGCTCGCCTCTGTCATTTTCCCTTGAACGCTAGCTAGTATTAGCCCTGTGTTAGCCATAGTCAAGCTAACAGCTAGTTAGCGGTTTCAAGCTGTAAAAACAAAGGCGTAGACGACCGTCGCAGCAAAACAACCGGAGATTAAGGTAAATACTTACCAATTTGGTCACCGTTTCTTTAACCAGGTCAAGTACTTTACTAGCTTGGTGTCAATAAACAGATTGTGTAACTGCTAGTGGTTGTATCCATGGCCCAGAGTGGTCATACACAAGCTGTCGCTGGCTTTCTAATCTGAAAGAGGAGGAACCTTCAAGTGGCACAGTGTGCACCGGGGCGTTTTTATGGGTGCACACGTTCCGGCGCTGAGCTCTGTGCGAGATGTTGACCAGGATCTGAACATAGACATTTATTTCCACTACTTGGACAATAGTTGTATCCATTAGCACTATGTGTTTTAATAATATCCCATATAGTTATATATTATGTTTGATTGTATTGGTGTATTTCCCCAATATTTCTAGTTATACAAAAGCCAGCCCTTGGTTAGGGTTAGTTTACTATGAGAAAAAAGCAAAAGGGACATGTTTTATGGAACAATCCTTTTATTTAACAAATAACGGCCATTCTACTTCAGTGGGATGAAACGAGAAGAATGTGTAGCTCCGATACCAGGGCGACCGTGCTTGACTGGCTTGTAGGTGATGGAGAACTCGCCCAAGTAGTGACCACACATTTCAGGCTGCGAATAAGATAAAATTGAGTTAAATGGCTTATATGGAATCAAAATATCTAGAATACATCCAGAATGATACAGAACCAAAATGATAGAAAGAAATTAAATGTAAACATTTAAGAGTGTGAAAATTATGAATATTAGTGTTTGTCTTATTTTTTCCATTTGTTTTCAACAAGTCTGTAATCTTGTGTAGTTTTTCATAGGTGTAACTAGAAATAAAACACACTGATACCTGTCGTATCAGTATGATTTAAGAGGGCACAAAATGGAATCACACCTGCCGGATATCAGTGCTCAGAAATTCATGCCAACAATTTCCCACTTCCCAACCACACTTTCCCACTTGACCAATACTGCCTCACCTTGATTTCAACCTGGTTGAATGTCTTGCCATTGTACACTCCAACCATGGACCCAACCATCTCAGGCAGGATGACCATGTCTCTCAGATGGGTCTTTACAACCTCTGGCTTCTCCATGGGGGGAGCCTCTTTCTTGGCCTTGCGAAGACGCTTCAGGAGGGACTGCTGCTTGCGGCGCAGGCCACGGTTCAGCCTCCTCCTCTGGCGAGCGCAGTACAGCTGCATCAGCTGCTCACTAAAAAAAAAAAAAAAAGACTTTAACAGTTTAAACAAAACACACAATTCACTACTGAACATATGTGGTGTGGAACATTATCAACAGTTATGCTGCTAATGTTAGAGAGGTTCTGTTATCTGTTGCTAATAGTTGACAGTAAAATTGCTTGCATTCACTGTTGTAATCACATGAAGACTACAGGTTAAAGCATAATACTACTTGTGATACTGTGTCCTACACTTACTAGGACATGTCCAAAAGCTGGTCCAGGTCCACACCCCTGTAGGTGAACTTCCTGAAGGTACGCTTCTTCTTGATCTCGGTATCCGCCTGGGAGAGATGCATCAACCCAAGTCAGTATGATTATAGTTAGAAGATATTACATTGACAAGCAGTTACAGCTTAACCAAGTGACGAAACGAATACACGGAAACATATAATATTTCGCTTGGCCAAACTACACCGCTCATGTTTATAGTTACAGACTGGGCGATAACCACCAAATTAGCTTAGCCTAGCCACAAAGGGTCATAGCTAAAGGTGTTCACATCCTAAACATCCATCTGGTCTTCAATGATAAGTTCATCATTGAATGGTATGTAAATGTTTAGAACTGTAGGACGATATCGCCAAGTGTCGAGAATTGTACATGAAAAGCTCGGATGCATATCGATTGCATTTCGTCAAGCCTCCCGGTCGGAAAAGCACCTACCATCTTGCCTGACGCTCCGGAGGAAAAGAACGTACACAAGTCGCGTTTGGACAGATATCGCGAGACTGTGAGTATCCGGTGACAATTTCCTGTATTGTATCCAGCACCAACAGCAGATCACGGTGTTATACATGAATTCAATTGATAGACTGTCCAGCGTGGCGATAGATAGGTAGACATTGGAAATAGTATACTGGTACTGGTTAACTTTACAGTTGTTTTAAAGTACAACCTCCATTAAAGGAAGACAACTCAGATCTCTCTAAGTGCTTTGATTCTCTAATTGGAATCATAGTGTTGGATGCAAGTCAAGCTATGTGGGGAAATCAACTGCTTGGCTGAGGTCTTTGCTCTCCAAGTGTTTTTCTAGTTAACCTTTTGAAGGTATCTGAAAACCAAAGCTGTTTGAGAAATGTGGTATTATACTTTTCAGCTAAAGATGAAATCTATGGGCTGCAGGAGCATAGTTTCATAACTATTTGTTTTATCATCTCTGTCGTCCATTTAACACGTTATGAGACTGTATTTCTGATCTTTGTATATACTGTAATGAAATGGGACCACACAATTATAATGAATACACATTTTATTACACTGTACTCAAAAACAATCTTTAATTCCAACATTGTCCATCTGCGTAAAGATTACAATTACAATAGAGGAAAATTGATTTACCACCAGTCCTCTCTGAGTCACATATGCATAAATAACAATCTGAATGATAGTTTTGCATTTCAATCCATATTTTAAAAAGGTACTGATACAGTTATCATTCACAAATTACTTAAAAAAAAAAATCCAGTATTCTTGCGCGGAATGTACATAACTGAATGTTTTCTTCCCCAGGATATTTAATTCAAAGGAATAAAAATAATCATCTCCTGTAGGGGTGTTATGCTAAAACAAGAAACTTTCAGAAATGTAAAGAGACAAAATTCCCCAAGAAAGATGAAGTTATTTCTTCTTAGAAATCTGCTGCCCTCTAATCTGTATCATCAACTAACAGTTTATTATTACAAACTACAGTTAAGGAAAAATGTAACAGCGACAAATATACATTCACAGAGATCGTTTACACAGCTACAAACACAAATTATGGTGTGTTTTTCTAATACGATGAAAAAAAAAAATCCCTAAAATTTCATCTTTACTTTCATGTTGTGCTTAAAATACTGGGAGCTCCCCCAACTGATAACATTTGGAGCTTTTGGCACAAAAAAAAAAAAACAAAAAAAACAAAAACAATCCTGGGATAGAAAACTAGCTAAATCCAAAAGATTAGCTTTTGTGGTCACTTATTAAATATTAAATCACAGAAATACAGCTCATGATATGTTTACCTCTTGTTTTGCACATATAGGGGTAAGAAAATTTGTTTTATCCAAACTTAAAAGACAAAAAAAAAAAAACAAAAAACTGTGACCAAAAAAAATAATCGGTGCAACATCCTGATGATACAAAAATAAACTGCAACTGCCTGCTGTGTAGTCTTCCCGCAGATGATCCCTCTTTTGTGTAACGTTCCCTTCCTCCTTAATAATCTGTTCCGTCGTCGTGGTACACCTGTTCTTCTTCCTGGTAACCTTGGTAACCCTCATCCTGGTAGTCATGGATGTAGTTGCCTGCCCTGTTGGGGTCATCTGGGACTGATGAGGCTGCTGTACAGTACTTGGAGTCGTAGATCTGCCGGCCCAGGCCGAAGTTCTGGCCGCTCTGGTTGGCTCCCTGGGAGTAGCCCATCTGTAGAGACATGGTGCTGTTGTCGCACTTGTCTGTGCACAGCTTTTCGTTATAAATGGCACGCCTCGTCCCTGGAGCAGTCATGCCAGCCTAGGAGTTTATAAAAAACAATTTAAACATGGTGTCAACCTCACGGAGCTCACACAAGAGCAGAAAAATGCTTTCAACAAGTCTAAACCTGACACCCGTTTATAGCGGTGGAAGGATGGGAATAAACGCAGCCCTGAGGGTTAGTTCCTTCACAAATCTATAAAAATACATTTATGAGGAGCTGGAAATGCTGCAGTACCTGGCTGGCCCCCTTGTTGGTTCCCATCTGCAGACTGATGGTTGTGCTATCCAAGGGAGCCTGGATCTGAGCTTTGGGGTCAAATAAATGCCTCCTGGTGCCATACGCACTCATACCTGCCTGGCTGGCACACTTGTTGGTCCCCATCTGCAAAAAGTAAAATAATCTGTTAGTGATCACAGAAAAACAGGCAGCACAGTTCCCCAGCAGCTGAAATCTTTGTCCTACTCAAGCTGCTGATTTCCTCTCACCTCTGTGATCCAGACTAAAATTAGTACATGTTACACAGAATATCTCACTCTATTGTCACGCAGCCACACCCCCCACTAGCAGCACTACACTCCTGAGCCTGTACTGGTACCTCAATTTCAGGAATGGAACGCCAAGTTAAAAAAAAAAAAAAAAAAAAAAAAAAAAAAATTACAAATAAAGTGAGGAACAGTGGGAGGGGAGGCTGATGAAGGTCAAATCCAGTATCCAGCCAGGACCAAAGTCTGCCTCACCTGCAGACCGATGACACACTGTCCTGCCTTCATCTTCTCCTCATCAAACGACCTCTGCTGCTTGTCTGCATACTTCACTCCGATGTCGACTCCTGTCTGGCAGCCCTTAGTCTTGGCCTGACGAAAAGATAAAGAATATTTAAAGATGGATGTGTTATGATTGTAACTTCTGGCTGGACTTTTATTTATGATAAAACTCACCATGCTAGCGAGCGCAAGGAGCGTCGTCTGGACCTGAGTCATGTTGCCGTTCTCAAACAGGTCGTTGGCCTCAAAGATGTCGTGAGGTTTGAGACCATAGGCTGTGAGGGCTTTGATGAAGTTCGTCAGGTTCTCCAGCTACACACACATAATCAAAGCGGCATGCTTAAAAACAATGTCAGAGTGATGCAATTCTTCTGTGACGAGCTAGTGGTTCCTGTTGGGCGTGACCAGTTTCCGCAACAAGCTCCGCTGCAGTGAGAGTCTAAGCGCCATGACAGTGAGTCAGCGCACTGACGTCTTACTGATTGACAGGCGGCCATTGGCAACAGCAGAGACAATTCAAACTGTACCAGAAAACTGTTCCGTTAACTCAGCTGCAGTTTTTTTTTTTTTTTTTTTTTTTTTTTTACACATTAAAACTTTTGGATAATTTGCATATGTATAATTTTTCAATATGTATAATCACCTAAAATGTAAAAAAAAAAACAAGACAAAAAAAGGAATTAGCAGTCACTGTCTAAATACCAACAGCACTTGTCCTGAAACTCACCTGATGCCAGTTCAGTGAGGACTTGTTGATCTTTTTCACAGAGCCTGGGGCAAGGTGGTTAATAAGCCTGAAAGGAACAAAAATATTGACTTTTCAAACTAATAATCATCATCGATTGTTGGGAGCCATTTTTCCGATCTAATCAGAAAAGATGACGACAACATTAAAGGAATGAGCCGCTGTCCTCGCTGAACATGCACCAGAATGGCCCTACTGTGAAACTGTGACTCATTTTTGTTGAACAGAGCCCTGCAAAAGTTCTTACTCGCAGAGAATGACTCCATTCTTCATCTCTTTCTGGAAGTCTGGGCCTATGGAGTGACCAGTGATGTCCTGGATCCACAGTCTCAGCTCCTCTTCTTTCTGAGGGTCATACTTCTGAGCAATCTGGGTGGGCGGAGAGGTCAAAGGTCATGTGTCACAAAGGGGAAGAAGGAAAATTGCACACATTCATTCAGTTTGGTCACCATTTTTGACACATGATCTTGGGAAACCACCCTTTATGAGTTTTATCCACATGAACAAAAATGATAAATCAAAGTGGAAAAACAGAGATTTGTGGATAATCTTGTGTGTTGTCTTTATATCAAGTTTCACAGCCACTCAATTTCAATATATTATGCTTTTTTTTAACTACTTAAAAACACGTGCACACACAGGAATATCCTGTTTAGCAAACTACTGTAGTCAGTCGCCCCTTCCTCTCAAATACAGGAAGTTTGTTTCCGACACAGGGTAGGAGAGGTTTAACTGGCTTAGCATGAAACAAAGAGCGACTGTCAAACTGCTGCCTTTATTTGAAGCATTTTTCCTTCTTAAACAGAGGACAGAAGTCTGGCTCTGAATGGGAGGGATTCAAGAAGCATATTCCAGACGCTTAACGAGACTACAACTGTTGCATGACACCCCAGGGAGCAGGAATGCGCAGTATCGATTTATTTTCCAACACAAATAGATGAAAAAGGTGACGACAGAGTTTTTGTGCATACCAGCAATGGGGCCAAAGATCTGCCTCCGTCCCCAGAGCAACAAGAGGCCGAACCGCAGACTTTAACCGACCCAGGAGAGACGCTGGCCGCATTCTCCTCACAGCTGGTTGCACTCTGAAGAAATGCCTGTCTTCTAATTACATTTCCTCCATTCGCTTATCCCCGTATTAAGCACAACACTGGATAGTTTAATTGCCCACAAGAAACCCTGCAGATGTAATTTCCAGAAACCAGCTAAAGGCGAGGAATTTGACCGACAGAGGCTGGATGAAAGGGTGCAGGAAGAAACAGAAGGCACAAAAGTCTGTGTTGATCCAGGGAGTGACTATGGACCAAAAAAATGTTGCTTGCTTTGGTTACCCAACTACTGGCTTCTTGGCTTCTGCTGTTCTTGTTACAACACATTTACCATGTGAAAAATAAAAGGGAAAGGAGGTGCGGAAACCCTTACACGACTTATTTCACCAAGAAATGGACATCAGTGCTGACAGGAAATACCACTCAAATCAGCGTGGTTCACCCCCCACCAAAAAAAGACATCAACCCAGCCCTCCACAAGGCCAACAATGAAGCACAGCAAAGTTAATCTACATCTTTTATTCGCACCTACAATCTGCGAGAAGCCATAACAAGGTCTTATTTACAAGGACATTTCCATGGAATTTTAAACATCTGAATTCCTTTCTGGAAGGATTTTTGACAAATGGTCGTGATATTACTCCACAGAGTTTATTTGCAAAGAATGACATAGTAATCGACAGGGTTGTATATTTAGAATTATAAATACGGAACAAAAATAAAGAATTAAGCTTTTAAAAAGAGGAAATTGTGGAAATCAGTTATTTTACGGGGTGGGAGAAAAATTCCCGCACTGACGAGTCAAGTGGAAAAAGATGAACGGAGCATCTAACTTCATCTGTTCTCTATATATCAGAGGTGCAAAAATTTAAAAATCTTGGCACAAATGTGTGAACTGCGTTATCTGCTAAGGCAGGTCAACAAGCGGCCCGGAGTTTAGAAAAAAAACAAAAAAAAAAACAAAACTCTGGGCTATAAATCAGCGGACGGACAACGGAAACTTTATTTCCTCCTACCTAAAAACAGTAACTGTAAACAGATGTCATACGCGCATTAAATCTGTTTTATGAGCTCCATCAGTCCTGGCTGACTACCTTAAATCTGTACACGCATAACAAAATGGAGGCCCAGGTGATTCGGTTCAACCAGATTCATGACGACACGCAAAAGTTTGATTCACTTTGGGCCTTTCGTGAAAATTAACCACCTACCTTGTTTTTCACTTCCGCGGAGAGTCCATAGGCAGGACCCTTGTTAAAGGCCATAGTAAATTATTAAAAAAAAAATAGTATCAGCGGAAAAAACAGTTCCAAGTAAAATCGTCGCGAACTTTCCTGCGACTTTCTCTTCCAATGAAATCTGAATAAATACTCCCTCTCTACAGCACAGCAGCCTATTAGAGCGCTCCTACGTCTTCTACCAAAGAAGGGACGAAATGTGTCAAGATAGTTCACTGCCCGTTCACCACCGGCGAAGGCACAGCGAACTAAAACCGGAAAATCCCGTTTCCACCGTTGGACATTAAATGTGGGGGTAAATATATTTAATTTATTTTGAAGCATCACGTACCTTAAATTAATACATAATCAAAGACATCATAAAGTACAATTCGTTTCATATGAAATTAACTGAAAAATTAGTAGTCTCAGGATACTGTATCACTTCAGCTTGTGCAAAAAACTAATAATGTATACTAATTTCGTAATAAAATGTTTCTCAAATAAATATATGCGAAATACTGGCTACCTATCATAAAATCACAGCCAACATAAACGTTTTATAGACAGCATTTAAAAAAAAAAAAAGCACGTATAATAACTTTAACTTTAACATTACAAAAGCGGAAGTTTGTGTCCAAGAACTCTCTTCCTTTCCAAGTACTCTCTGCTATCCCCGACGTAAAATGACCCGAGGCTCCACCTTTGTACTTTCTTTCGATGGTCCCGATTGAAATCAAAAACTCCTTATATGGAAGGAAACTTCCCGAATTCCAGTGTGGTGGGAGTGATCCAATGGTCCCACCCTGCATACCAGACGTGTAGTGGACTAGACAAATCGTTGCACTTCAGTCACTGTCGACAAAAAAACTTCATATGAACTAAACTAAGAATGATGAGCTACTGCGATGACGTAATTTGGATGACATAAAGTCCTGGATAACAGCTGCATCTTCACATGACCACATTTAATCAGCCCCGAGCAATTATAAATTTCAAATTGTTCTACTTGACCGCTTTCTCTCTACATATTAATGAAACAGTTACTTTTAGTTTGATTGCTAGGAAAATCCGCGGGTTGCTGTTTGAGTCGGAGTTTTGTTTTTCTTTTTTTACATCTGCTTTTTTGGGTTACTTTTCTTCTCAAACAGAATAGAAAATTCATACTACCCATGTGTAGATTTTAAGCACCATTCCCTCGTGATTTTAAAGATGTAGTCAGTCACAAGAACAAATGTGCTTCAAACAATAGGACTGAAATCTTGATTACGTGAGTGAGGAAAGCAGGTCAAAAGTTTAAAAAGACAACTTAAATGGACATAAGTAGTTATATTTGGCATTTACTGGATTAGTACTAGCCTGTTGGTTAACCTTCCTCGAAAATAAAAAAAGACATTTTAAAGTGTGATTGAAAATAATTTGGAGTGTTTTCTGAGGATATAACCCAAACTACTTAAAAGCGATAAATTAACAGATTATTCTAATGCTAGGTACAATTTTCTAGTCACATCAACCTCAGTAATGCTCACATTCTGTTGTGTCGTGCATTCACCTGTACGACTCAAAACAATGAACCCAGAGAGGTACGGATGACATCACCTACAGGTGTCTCTCCGCTGTCCGGACACAGCTGGACCTGCAGGTACATGTTGCATATTTACCTGACACAGATGTTCGGATGACTCACCCAGAGCGAGTAAACACGCACGCTCGTCCCCATATCTGTGACAGGATGTCAGTTTATCTGTACATGGTGTATAGCTGATTAAACGTACCTGTCCCAATCAAACCAACGTTTTAGTAAAACACTTTATATATATATAATCTTTTTTTAAATTGTTCTTAAGTATTTTGATGACCATATTCTTTCCTGGACAAAAAAAATGTACCTGAACGGAAAATATTCATGTAAACGGACAATTGGCGCCCCCACCTGGACAAACTGTTAGTACAACAAACGGAAGGATTGTGCATTACACGTCAATTAAAAATAAAAAGCATGAATATAAAAAGAAAATCGAGAGCACAGAACTCCGCCAAGCAGCTTATTTCACCACATACTGTGACTTACACCTGTAGTATAGTAAATCTATACAGGCAGTAAGTAATACAAGGTTATGATCAGATGAATTGGCCTTGGATCTTTGTTAGATCCAAGTCCCTCCAGAACCTCACCAAAATGTAATGAGCTGTTCCTTGGCTCATTATCAACATGAAACTGGATGAAAATTTCATTAAAATCCATCCATAACTGAGTTATTTTGCAAACAGACAAAAACTGGTATGACCTCCTCCCTTGGAAGTAATAAGTGTTCACATTTCATCCCCTAATACAGCCTGTTGCAGACAAGCATTGTAAAAGAGTAAGTTGGCCCGAGCTGAAGATTTAGATCATTTTATTTTTCAAACAACTGAGAGATGTTAAACACTGAACAAATAAAGATGCCCCAGTCAAAACTCCAGAAAACAGATTTGTATCAGCCAGTTGTAGCTTTTTTTTCCTTTTATTGCCAGCTGTGTTGTGTTGTGCAGTTTCTCGTCTGCCTCACTAGATCAGCGTGTACAAAAAAAGTCAACAGACACGGTGCATATAACAGCGTTGTAATTGTCGCAGGATTTGCAATTCTCGCACGCGAACCCGGCTCTTGCCGGCAGGTGTGTTGCATGTGGAAGCAAAACCCCGTTTAGCAAGGCACATTGGTAGGGATGAACGACTGAAGGATCTACAGAGAGGCCACCAGCGACTAGTGAGGGTAAAGGGTTACCAAAAAATTTAGAAAAACGCCAAGAACATCTGAACAAGAACTCTCTCTCTCTCTCTCTCTCTCCCTCTCCGTTTTATGGCTGCTGGATTTAGAAAATGGAAACAATGAAATTTTATCCCAGCCAGCACTGCGAGGTCACCAAATTCAGCTTCGAAATCTTTAAACAGGTCTGGAACTGAGGGAAGACAAAAGTGATCTAAACGGTGAAAATCTGGCTTTTTTTTCCAAGAAATGGCAGCAATGAAACGTCAGATTTGTGCAAAGGCTGTTTAACTTGAGTTTAGATGACGTCTAATAATAGACGTGTGGAAAGACAGTGAGAGAAAGAAAGAGAGACAGGGAGAGAGAGGGTATATGGGTGAAATGTGGGGTCTGGAATGTTTCAAATCAAATGCATTGGCCAATTTTGAAGACAGCCCCTGGAAAACCATCTATGTGGCCCTAAAACACTGAAGATCAGGCTAACAACATTGACTCAAACAGAAAAAAAAAAAAAAAAAAAAAAAAAACCTATAGATGTCTGAATGTCCAGAAATGAGCTGGGTAAAATAAATAGATGTGTTCATGATTTCATGATTAGAAATGTATAATTTACTCTTTATATCTCACATAAAGCTTCTTGTAACTGCCGAAAATTCCCCCAGCATGTCACGCTCTTGGCGGCAGTTAGCGGCTACCGCGGCCCAGTGAACTCTGGCCCCGCCTCTCTGGGCACCAACCTGACATTTTTGACCAGACGGCTAAATTCCAGCCTCCGCTCCCATTTAGTGCCAGATTTGAAATCCTTAAATTCGAAGGCTTGAAAGAGACGGCGGCGTCATCCCAGCAAGAAACGGCTCCTGTCGCGGCGCCGTTTCAGTGATCCGGGATCAATCCGTCGCCTCTTTCTCGACCTCGTTAGCAGCACTCGGCGACCAGGGCCTCGTTATTCCTGTGATTTTCAGTTTGAAAAATAAAACAGAAACAGCCCTTGGAAACACAAACTCAACTACTCTTTTAATCTTGACTCTTTAAATACCAAAAGGTCTGGATTCTCACAGGAAGAGGCGCGCGGCTGACGTTTAGCACACCCGTCGCTGTGCCAAGCTCACAGTGGACAAAGGTGATCAGCATCTCGTCTCTGCGCGGAGACGTAAAGGAGTGAAGTAGGACAGCTGCTCGCCTGAACCTCTCAGTCAAGGCAAACGTATGGCAGGATGTTCAGCTTGTTCTCATCCCCGTGAGGGTCCAATGATATGCACTCTGTCCAATCATACCAGGTGCCCTTGGTGTCATAGCAACCGTTTACCCCCGGCCAGTGCTGCGTGTGTATTCGTTCCAGGTCCTCGGCCCTCACCTCCCGGGTCACGCCCGGGACATCCCCCACCGAGCTGTCCGTCTGCAAAGCGTGTACCTGCGAGTCCGTGCTGTCCTTTCCTTCCCTTTTCAGATACTCTGACATGAAAAAATGTGCCCCGGGGGCCTGGACCCCCGATGAGGTGAGCAGGTTGCTCTGAAGGTTCAAGTAGGACTGGATGATTTCGTTTCTGGACAGCTCCTTCCAGTTCGTTTGGTGGAAAGGATTGGGGCCTGGGCCGGGGCCGGGGCCTGGCGCTGATGGCGGGACCGGGGCAGTCGGCTGATGTATGGGGCTCTCAGTTCTCTGCCTAACCTCTATAGGGTGGAGGTGGGGGGCCGGGCTGGGGCTGGAGGTGGGGCCTTCTTCTGTCTGAGAAGGCTCTTTGTGTACCAGAGGTTTGATCTGACCTGTGACCGGGTCGAACGTGAGCCGGCGCTCTTTTAACCGCACGGGTTTAGCAGTGTCCTCCACTTTCTGGCCGTCCAAGTTGACAGAGTAGTCCCTGGATCTGTACTTCCTCCTTTTGTGTTCCGAACTGGTGACGATCGCCCCGTCTGCGTCGTCGGACACCGAGGCAGTTCCCTCGGATGTTGGCCTGTGCGGATCAGAGTTGTGTTGGGTCTGAGAGGGTGAGGGGGGGACCGACGAGGTTCCCGTGGCCTCCAGTGTTGAGTACAGGTCTGGCGGGGAGCAGTGAGATGAAACATCTGACGAACTGGCCCAGTGCGTTGAAGACCTGTAGGAAGAATGTGGCAGCTTGTCAGCATTAGATGCTTGGGCTGGGGAAGCTACGGGCTGGGACAAGGACAGAGGAGAGTCTCTGGAGGAAGGGCTTGGGACAGGGGTCCCTTTTGGTGTGTATGCCGAGGAGCGTTTGGCCACCGCGTCCTGTTTGAGGCTCCTTGGACTGGTTGTGAGGCCGCGGGGACTTTTTGCTTGGTAGTACGGTCCTCCTCCTTCATCTAAATGGGCCTGCTGCTGCATCACAGCCGCTTTGATCATAGAAGAAGTGCTAGGTAGTTTGGCCACTCCGGGGGAGCTTGGACGCGGCTTGACGGCGTTCACAGGAATTCTGCTAATTTTGTCATTGTCGAGGTGGTCGATCCGAGACCGGTCGGGAGAGTGAAGAAGCTGCTGCTCAGCCGGGTCATCAGGACTGCCTGCAATCCCGTTGGTGGGCAGCGGCGAAATAGAGTCGTCGTACGAAGACATCTTGAAGAGTTTTTCCGGCAGGTGTACGCCACTGTCTCTGTTCTCCATCCTGCGTTTGCGGCTGCTTGATTTCTCCGCTTTGGGCGAGTAGGTGTTGTGAACATCATTTCTGATTTTGACGTCCGGAACTCCTTTTCCCAACACAGAAATATCAGAAGGGGAGGCTTCCCCTCGGCAAGGGTGGGAGCTACCATTGGTGGACCCGGGAGCGGCAGCGGGTCCAGGTTCAATTAGCTTCTGCCAGTTCCTTAAAAGTTTCTTGGCACGCTTGGCAAGGTCTTCATCTTTTGTCTTCTTTCTTACATCATTGATTAGTTTTCCTAGACGAGTTTCCTAAAAAAAAAAAAATGTTTGTGGGACAAGTGATATTAACATAAGTAAAACAGTAGTTCCGAAGTCTTACCTCAAGGGCTTCTTTGGTGATAGGATACTTTTCAAGACACGAAATGACTTCCAATACAACCACCATATTGCATATCTGCACAAACAGAAGAATAAGGGTTTTTGATTTTTTAAAGTTTTTCTGTTGGTCATATTTAGGTCTGCTTTAGAGAATTTAAAAAAAAAATAATCAAAACATCCTTAAGATAATGTCTCAAATATTCATACATTTAGGTAATGATAGAAATGAGTATTTCTGAAGAGCAGTTGCACTGTGTTCAAAATATAAGTTAAATGGAAAGTTAGCTAAGGAAACATTAGCATGGCCGGCTGTTTCAACCCAACATAACGACGTTTTAAAAGTAAAGACGTCAAAGTGTCAACTCCAAAAATATTATTAATCACGGAGTTTTCAAGCTTTTTGTATCATCTGAGCAGAAGCTATATATATTAAGCAATATTGTACGACGAAATAACCCCTTATCTTGTCGAGAAAGCGGCTCTGTGTCGGCGTACTTACCGTTAGCCTATCCGGCTATCGCTAGTATTTAACTAAGTTGAGAGGAAGGGTCCGACTATTTCCTAAAACGTAGCCGTTGAAGCTAAGGCTTTGCTAGCTACCTCCCACACATAAAAAACATGGAATTGTTGCTAAGAAACAGGCGACAGGGAAACTGACGAATGAAAAATCAATGGAGATATCGTGTAATTCCACAGATGTAAAAATACTTTAGGTACACGCATGCATTACATACACTTTAGCCTTTATGGTTAAGCTAACAGCTAGCATGCTACGTGAAGCAACCAATGCCAAAGTGTAATCTAAATACTACAGGGTTTTGGCTAACGCTCTCTCGCAAGCTGTCAAACCAAGCCCTCAGCGTCTCTGACTTTCGCGGTCATTTCACATGGTTATGCTAATGTAAATTCCACTCGCCGCCAATCAACATAAAATAAAAGAGTTAACTGACAGTTGTCGAGGGGAGCCGCAGGTAAACAAGCTAACGTTAGCCACCTAGCCTCGTAGCTTCACTCACATTGCTCTGACTGTCGACGGCCTGCAGCAGCCGGTCCTTCATCTGCTGCGGGGTTGCTGAGACCGTTGTCATTGCCTAGTCGGTGCGATCCGGAGGATGGAGGGAGGAATCCTCCAAAATGAAAACCGGATGACAGTGGTGACTCAAAAGTCGGCGCGTTAGCTCATCAGGTGTCCCAACAGCATAGTTTTTGTCGCCCGTAAAGTATACGGCTTAGTTTTTTTGTTTTTTTGTTTTTTTTTTTCTCACATGGAGCGGAAAATGTGTGCGCTATGTTGACCGATGCCTGCTGCTTGGCTGGCGCTCTGGCTACTCACTACCAGCTGCTGGATCTCTCGACGGCCTCCTGTTGCATGCTGGGAAACCATGTATACGCTCTGACGTCATCACGTAGGCAAGTAAACAGCCTTCCGCCTCCATGCTGGGTTCACCCGTGGATGCTCCAACACAACGTCTGTCTTATTTAGTGATCTGTACAACACAGAAAATCGGAAGGTGTATCAGTCTGGAGTTGCATATGGTTTCCATTTAATTAGGGCACTCAACTAAACTCTAGTTATTTTACGTCTGCCAATGAAGGAGGTTGTGTGATAGCCGTTTATCTGTCTGCCTGTCTGTTAGGAAAATACTTCAAAGACCTTTGATCTGCCAAGGGGCTTTGGTTTACCAAATCAAGCCACATAAGGTGAATCCAGCAATGTTTCTTAAAAGGCGAAAGATTTGCCAAGAGGGCTGCAACTTACTACTAACTGCTTTTCAGTAACTTTGCAGTACGCCTTTTTAAATCCAATAAAATTTACTACATCATTAAGAAGTGAGTGAGATGATGTTAGAATTACTATGAACGCGTGGGCAGCAGTGTTATTCTGACATCCACCAGCAGGTGGAGCTCTGCAGCCATTAATTTAGAAACAAAACTTTATTAATCCAGGGGAGGAAGTTGGTGTTAATTGTTGGTGTCATTAATAAATTTCTTCAATCATTCATCATTGAAGATTAATTCCAGCAGGCTTTTTGAGCCACTGTGCTGTTAAACTTGTGAATCAATTGTTCTACTGTTGTCTGCTAATCTCCATGAATGAAGCGTTTTCAGTCATCCAGGTCAAAGGTCAGCTTCAAATAAGTCAGCTGGACCTCCTTGTAGGTTCCTAAAGAAGCTTTAACTCTCATTGAAGGGGATTTTTCTCTGATTTACAGTGCTGATTTAGTGAATGCTACTGTTGGTGTGGTCATTTGGAACGTGGATGGGATGTGAACCCTCCTGGTCTTCGTGTTGTTGGGTGTAAACCAGTGATACTGTCCAAGGGAAGCAGCTGAAGATGTGGAATAAATGCTGTTGTTAAGTGGGTGAAAGGTGCACACTGTACCATCTTAACAATGCAGATAATCCTGTCATGGCTCATTAAAGTGAAAGACACATTTGCTTATTCATATTTATAGATCTATATATATATAGATCTATATATAGATATAGAACTAAAAAAAAAATATATATATATATATATATATATATATATATATATATATATATATATACTGTATTTTTTATGTACAAATAGTAATGCAAAGATACAAAGACAGAAGCCTTCACACAAGAAAAATGCACACTGTTGAAACAGAAGCGTATTTCATCTCAAATATAGCGCACCATTACAGTCTGCTCAAATTCTTTTGGTCCAATTTGACATAAAACAATGTTTTTCTAAGCAGGAAATGCACAGAGTTTTTGTAATTAAAGGGTTTTCTCAAAATAAAAGCATCGACTCGCCATGCTGTGCTGCAGAATGCGAAGTTTTGCATATTCTGTTTCCTGTTGCTGCAGCGGCACAGTGGAGGAAGAGTGCTCCTCTTCACAATAGCTATTCAGAAAAAAAAGAACATTATGTAACATCATAGCTGCCGTTGAATGAGGCCATCCTCCAGATGCAAACCACCAGATGTGACATGACTGACTCCATATTCCTGATTCAGCTGCGAGTCACAGATTTAATGTACACACTTCTATATTGATCATGGCTGTACACTGTGATTCTCTATGCTAGTTCTCATACAGGATATGTATAGCATTACTCATTATAAAAATGGTGTTTGACAGCAGTTTTGAGTATTTCACTGCGCAGTAAACACACGTCAGGGTATTTCTGAGACATGCTTGTGTCCCTAGCTGCAGAGAGGCATAATCTTTTTAGGACAGGGTGTCCAGGGACTGTCTGGGACATTCCAATAGTAAACAGGTCAACCGGAAAAAAGAAGACACAGACATGACTACATCTGTTCAGAAACACCTTTTAGATCCACGCATGTTTGGGCTCTTGTTGTTTAGAGAGTCTACAGCAGTTAAACCAATAAAATACTTGAAATGGTTTTCTTTTTATGGCTTTTCTAAACACTGGCCTCTTAGTCTGAGTGTTGATTCATAGTTAAGGCTAAATAACGCCTATTATCATTTTAAAAATTAAAAAAAAAAAGACTGCAGATTTCTATAAGCACATTAAAAGGGACTTTTTTGAAAATACATTGAATAAAAGGTGCTTCTTTCATGGACTGGAAAGGAATACATATATCTCGAAGATTTCAAATGCAAACCTGATATTTTACACTGCAAGAGTGGAACCAGTTTTTCCCGTATTTAACAGCAATAAAGTAGATTTAAGGAACAGGACAAGCATTGACTGTTGTAAACTCCTGTATCTGTAAACACTGGTTTAAAAAACACCAATGAATACCTGAACATTGACACATAAAAATGTGGCAATTGCAGGCAACACATTGGTAAAAAAAAAAAAATCTACACGAGCCCAAAGAGTAAAACAAAGAGACTAACACATGAAAAAAGAGCTATAACTTCCGCAGAGAATACAGAGCAACAAACACATGGCCATATTTCAGTGCAATTCCTCACTTTGACATCATGCGAAGCACGAAAAATAACACAGCCATTTACAAAAGCCAGTCTCCATCTACCGCGACACAACGAAACTTTGTGAGCTCAGAGCTGAAGGACAGCCTTAACATCTGTGACACTCCCATAAGCTTTGCTTCCCGATCACGCTGACAGAAACAGGATGAAATCAGACAATTGAAAAAGAGAGAGAACGCGCTCAAGATGGACTCCAAACTGGAGCCAGGCTGAGGAAAAAAATAAACCTAGAGATTCATGCAGGTAAAACGGGATTGTGAGCATTCCCAAAAAGAAAAAAGAGGTAAAAGTGTCAGTTAACGTTAGCTTTTGTCAGTTCTGAAATATATTACACATAAAAATGTGAAATACACTGACAAATATCTAGTTTTATAGAACGAGAATGGTAAACCTCTCCAGTGCCCTAGATCAGATAACGTTAAACCTTTATTTAATATAAAATATTCCATTAACCAGTCGCTCTCTCCTCTGCTAAACTAATGGAACAGTGAGCACGATGAGAGGGACAAACACTAGGTGTACCTGTGGCGCCATGGAAACCAAACAGTCATCACGTTTAAAACAAAAAAGAAAGCAAGTCCTTTGCAGGAACGGTGAAATACATTTAGTCCTACAGTACATAATGTCTAACGTTGAGAAGCGATGTTGTTGTGGGGATGGCGGAGACACAGCTGTACAGATGTGACCTTGATGCATTCTCATTGCATCAACAATCCTGTTCTAGGACAGAAAGTTCAACTGTCTGGAAAAAAAAAAACATATTTCTACTCACTGAGGTCACATCATCAGGAAAAAAAATCTACCAGATGACTGAAACACAGTTCTAAATCAAACCAAAGAATAACACCTACATTAGTGGGCATTCGATAAAAAATGGTTTTCATTAACAGCCCCAAATCCATCGCTGTAGTTTTGCATAGATACAGTTACGCAAAATCTGATCACAGCTACAAAACATAAAAGCCTACATTCGCCTCAGGTGTAAGAAACATGAAAAATGATACAACCGGACTGATTTCCCCACAGACAAAACCTTTTCTCATCGTCTTTGCACGTAAACTATAAAGCTGTTAAGGCAAAACAAGGATGCACAGTGATTTTGTGAGTTCATGCATAACGGACCACTGCTAGGTACATGAAAGTCAAAATTCAGCCTTAAAGAATTAAAAACCATCGTTAGAAAACCGGGGAGGTTGGCACAGATGGAGATTCAACTTTTTTCTTACTGGCGGACTTCTTCTTCTGCTCTGCTGATCAAGCTGCCACAAATTAAAACTGGGCATTTAAAAAGCAAAATTCAGTGTTTTGTTTAGAAAGTAGTGAGAACCATAAACATTGTCCCTACGGTGATTCAGTCGTTAACCCTCTTTAGGGAGGATACTGGCAAAACCGTTTCAATGCACCTTCACTTAGGTCCTCCCAGAATTCCTCCTGGTTCCATCCTCTTCGGCTCCCTCCTGAGGCAGCAGCGTCCACCCGCTGGGGCCACCACAGCAGCTGTTAGAGGCGGTCCAGGCGAAAGGCGTCCTCTGTGGCGGGGTCAGCGAGAACCATGTCCGGGTCGTTGAGCATGTGGAGGCCGTCCAGCGTCAGCGGGTCGATTTTCAGGTCGTCCAGGGGGAACTGGGAGTCGATGTCGAAGCTGACATCTGTGGACAAGGGGCCCGTGAGGTCCTTGGACAGGCTGGGGGGAGACTCTCCACTGACTGCAGAGAAGCAGAAAGATCCACAGGAACGTTAGAGACAGCTGGAGGCAGATGTTTATCTGAGAGGGACGGCCTGCAGGGTCAAATTAGATACCGATCAATCAACCTCAGAGACACGCGGCTGACAGGACTGGGTTATCACCCGCTGTGGGATGTTAGCACCTTAATTACAGATTTCAGGCAAGACAAGGACCATTTTGTCGACGAGCTGAAGAAAAGTAGGGCTAAAATAATCAAGTTAATGTTTAACTTAAAGATGGCTTATTTGCAATGCATAGATTGAGAAAGTAACCTTCATGAGAAATACAATTGTAAAATAATAACTTCACTCCTGATTGCCTTTTAAACTTTACTCTTTTCAGCCTCCAAAGTGAAATTAAAGCAAAACAGATATATTATTTTTTTGTCAGGAAAGAGCAAATTAACCCAAAACTGTGACTGAAGTGATTAATCTATCCTAAAATACAGTATAAATAAATAAAGCTCCAGGGTTTGCTTGATAACATCAACAACAGGAACGGAGCAAAATGAAAAGAAGAATTATGAAACAGCATCTTGCTGTAAGACCTTACTAACCCATTTGAGATGTCAAAAAAAGCACCTGTGAGAATGATGTTGGGTATGTTGCCATGGTTACTGTAGCCCTGCTGCTGCTGTTGGCCTGGCAGGCTGCAGTGGCCGCCGGTCAGGCCCATCATGAGCGCCTGGGAGTAGTTAAGGGTGGAGGTCTGGTTGTACAGGCTGTCGGAGCTGACGGGTGTTTCCATCATGTTGAACTGCTCCAACTGTCAATCGTAACAGAGGAAGACAAGTGTTGCTGTGGCAACAAACAATGCGTCACCCCAGAAAGGCTTGGGAACAGGGCTTTTGTCTCACCTGCTGCGACAGAGCGCTGGCCTGGATGGACGGGAGCTGCTGGTCGTAGAAGTCCGCAAACACACTGCCCAGTATGGAGTTGTGCTGAAACAAAGCATCCCAATCAGTTTAAAGCTCTCCAGTAAATAAAGTCTCACGTGGAATATTCACTATATTCTTCACCCAAGCTGCAAAACATTTACCACGAAATATTGCACGTGAAACAAGTACACTCAAAGCACCAACGGAAAGGACAACTTCTCAGGTGAGTTTGCTACTTTATACCCAGTCCAAAAGCCCGTTAACGTCCTGGAGAGTGGCACTAAGAAGCAGCGTGCGATTATGCACATTAACAAACATCATTTAGAGGGAATGTCTCCGTTCCTCTGAGGGAATGCCCCAACACACACGCTGGAGCCTCTCTGTCAATATCAAATGTAAATAAAAGCCTGCAACATGTCTGCAAATGTTGCATTATTCATACCGTTGCTGTGATACACATGAATATTTGACAACAACAGCGTTTCAACAGCACTTAAACGAAGAATATTTAAAAAGTTGTGGAGAAAAAAGCTGTTTCTGTCAATGACATCAAAGTAAACTGAACAGGGCCCTTGCTTAATGAAGCACGCAACAAAATGTTTGTCATCTTCCCAACAATTACAATGAACGCTGATTAAATTCTGATTATTTGCTTGCTCTGCTACTCCCTCTTCCCTCCTTGATACTGTGTTCTTGTCTTTCTTTTTTAATTAACACCAACCAAAAAGAGAAAAACTCTAGGATATAAAGAGAATCACTGAAAATAAATCCCCCTCTGTGACTTCATTCACGCTCCACTGACTCATCCAAGCCTCTTGAAGTCTTTCATTGGCGTGCCCTTGCTGAACCAGCCTCAGAAGTTCTCCTGTTTCATCGTGGCCTGTTAATGTATAAGTAATTGGATCATATTCTCAGCCTGCCCTCTTCTCGGTTCAAAACCAAATTATCTGTGTGTTCTGCAGATGTCCCCACAGGGCAGCGCAGGATAATTGAGCACAGAGCTTGTCAGCCGTGGTTTAGCCCTCGGATAACCTTGGGACTTGAAGTTAGCCATATTAGCTCAGGAGGGTTGGTCTGCTGGGTTCAGACATGTGGCAGTGCACACACACACAGAGATCTGACTGCATACACACGACATACGTTAGCTGTCACTTTGCTCATGTCTCACAGTAGCTCACATACAATCGTGTATGCATGCTAATAAAGTTGATTAGGCTTAATGTTTGTAATTTATTCAATTCAATTTTATTTGTATAGCGCCTTTTACAATAAAAATTGTCTCTAGGTGCTTTATAGAGGCAGAAATCCAGAGCCTGTGGGAATTAAACATTTACACACCATAGATTTCCATCTCAAATGTTTGCCATGGGTGTGCGCCGTTTGTCTATAAAGCGCCACCCTGCGAGTGCTCAGTTTGGTGGGATTAAACGGTGAGAATGGCAGGCAACTTCTCCTAAAAATATCTCCCCTTTAATGCCACTGCAAACCTCGGTGCTTGTACAAACCGCCGTGAACACAAAGACCTGGTGCACATTAAGAAACACAATTCCAGAGTACAGTCTCGCACAGCAAGACCGAGGCAGGAAATAACAGGAGCTGCAACGCGAGAGGCACAAAAGCAGAAGAAAGGAGGACCAGACATGGTTACAACAGTGACACTGAGAGTTTGGAAAAGCCGTTGGCCAGATCTGGGCAAAACTGAGATGACATGGATTTCAAAAATGACAGCTCCATCTCTGATGTCTCTCCAGTGTGTTTAAAAAGAAGAAATAGATCGATAATCTCGACATAACACATCTTTTCTGCCCAGATCTGCTAAGCTCAACACAATACAAACAATTGTGTGTGTAGGTGTGTGAGGGAGGGGGGCAGCCACAGTCCTACTCTGGAATGATGAGCACAGGACGGTGATGCAGGGGGACGGTGATGTTTATACAGAGCCAGCCAGCAGCTGGCTGGCTCAGTCGCCCTTACTTGAGGCGAGCCTCCGGGTGAGAAGCCTTGATTGGAGACGGGGGAGGTCGGGGACTGATTGGCAGACGATCCGACCCTACTGCGGTACTGATGGAGGGAGGCGGCCTGATACGAGAGGATACGTTTGAGTTACTGACATAGTGGACGTCATCTACAGCGTGCTGGATGCGCAGCTCCTTAGCTGATTTCTAAGTCTCTGCAGTCCCGTTTTCAGAGTGAAATATATCTCCGTTAGTGTTGATACCAGCGTCTAATGCTGCAGCAGAGTTGAAATGATTACAGCAGCCAGCGCCAAGATCAGTGCATTCATAACACAAGACTACTGGGGATTAATTAGGAGAGGAGGAAAATGCTGCCAGTAATACCAGCTAAGCGAATTCAGACTGAAAAACACAACAGATCACAGAGGAAATCCACTCTGCTTTCTTTTGTTTTCGCCTGTTATATCATTAAGAGCATCATTAATCAGCTGAAATTTGGAAAAAAACTACGATCTGCACGTTAAACAAAGCACAGACACAAATAGTGAGCGCAAACTACCAAAGCTGCTCTCACAGCCAATAACAGATAAACTCAACTAGTTCTGATCAAAGGGTCAGCAGACCTCCACACCTTTTACCATCAACAAAAAAAAGCTGGTAGTACACAAGAGTACAACCAGAACTGGGAAATTTTAGGCTGCTTCCTCTTTGCAGCTTTCCAAACACACTCCCACTCCATTAGAAAACATGCCACAAGAGTGAAGCACAGCTTTTTTCCAGTATCTCAGCACATTTTATGCATTATTTCAGAGATTTCTGATGTAAATGCATAAACTCTGGAGACGATACAAAACAGCTTCCCGCTAGCAGTGTCACACAGGATGATGGACGCACACTCTGCTCACCGTGTTCATGTCCACTGTCATGTTGGTCTGTGAGGACGTCTGGCTGTCTGGCATAGGGCAAGAGTTCACCGAGGCCGAGGCCTGGACCAGACCCGTCTGCTAACACATGGACAGTGCAGACATGAACCGATACAGATGAACATGTAATCCAGTAGAAATATCCTAATTCTAAATAATAATATTAACATTCCCACTGTCGGTGACCTTTTAGCCACAGTGATGCGTCCTGGCTCGTTTAAACTGTACAGATTGAACATCAGATAAGATCTTGAGGAGTGTTATTTACAATGAAGTGATAAAAATTTGAGGAAAAAATCTGTACCACCATTAAAGTGCCTCTCATCAGGCTGTGTAGTGCTGATTTAAGGACAGCTTATTCATTGGGAGGCTGTGAAAAACATTTTAGGCCGGGGTTTTAATTAGTCCCCTGTATCTAATTTTGAATGTGGAACGATCTGCCAGGAGACAACACACCCAGGCTGCTAATATAGATGTTATAACAGGAGAGGTGCTGCAGGTTTGGGGTGCAGATACGCTTATTTTTGCTCTCTCTGCACTGAGCTAATGTCTTTGGCTGGGGGTGGCATAACTCACTTGCTGATTGTGGTTTGATGGCTGCTGGTTGAAGAAGGCATACTGAGACAGCTGCTGCTCAAGGTTCATGGCACTGATGGCCGCCTGTGGGGGAGAGAAGAGCAACAGATAAGGCACCAAGGTCTGCTGTTTTACAGGAAATACATTTACTCAAACATCTGCAGCCTGCACGGTCGACTGATCTCAGAATCACACGTTTTTAAACAGAAAAGACAGAAAATAAAAGGCAATGCTCGAGATCTTAATCATACTGAACCTGAGAGAGACTGAGGGGGGGAGATGTGGGGGAGAGCTGCAGGCTCTGGGATTCTCCTGCATTCAGGATAAGAGGAACCATGCTGTCCTGCCCAGGCTGCATTTCCATGGTTACTGCAGGCTGAGACGTGCTCACTCCTACCCAGAACACAAAAACAGTCTCACATAAACACTCCAGGGTCAGGAGCAGCTGGCAGCGGAGATCGCTATCTGCTAAGTCATTAATATTCCGCGCACATCTAGGGGGAAAAAAAAAAATGTGTCGGACGTGAGCAGGTACCTGACGGCGGTGTTACCTTGTGTGCGCGACACTGTCTGTGTGGCGCCGGAAGGGCCAAACAAGGCGGAGGCGGCTGCATCGTCCGAGTCGAGCGGCGTGGGCAGCGGGGGAGGAAACTGGATGTTGGTCAGGTCAGGAAGGGAACCGCCGGTGTTGGGGGCTTCTGGTTTGAGCGAAGTGGTCAGCTGCTGGTCTGGAGATGGAAATATGCTGCAGAAAACGGCGTGGGCAGTGAGTAATCAGCAGCAACATGATATCAAGTGGCTGAGAAATCAGGAGTGCGAGCATGATGACAAATGTAAATATTTAACAATGTTTTCAAATAGATCCCACTTGTGAATTGTTTAGGCTCGTGCATTTGGCCAGCGGTGCTAACGTGTGCTGACTGCACCCTCTCTGGAGCTCAAGCTGGAAATCGGGCTGTCTAATTACAGTCAGATAGCTGATTAATGCTTCAGTTTCATACTTGCGGTAAACGTGTATGTACTTTTAATCTGCCATTAGTGTCGTTAATCTCATAACAAACCTTAAACACAGTAAAACCTGGTGAAATACTCACTGGATTCCTGGAACTTTACAAGGTTCTGATGTTGAGACTTCCTACAGCGGTAAACAAGAATTAAGAGCTGCTCAAATCCTCAAGGAAACACAGGAGAGGACACACCGATGTGAGCGGAGGCTCACCTTTTTAAGCTCCCAGCTTTGTTTCTGTCCATCTCCATCTACTTCCGGCTTGATCGGTCCTGCTCCGGGTACAGTCAGCAGTAGAACTGAAGAGGTAAAGAATGGAGAGAGAACATTTTACAAGTCATTTTTCACCCAGGAAGCTAGCAATTTCCTAGCTTTTAAATTTTTTCTCTAGTTTCAACTAGAACACCATGCAGACCCTGGAGGACTCGTACCCCGTTTTGGCTGCAGCTCCTGTGATCCTCCAGTGAAAGAAGCCTGCTGGGCGGGCGTCAGCGTGCTCTGGTGAAGCGCCGAGTCAGAGTTTGTCCTGTAGCGCAGCGGTTAGAAGAAACATATACCAGTGTTACAGCTGTTTATCGGTGCCAAGACTGACTGACTGGCTCTTATTGCAGATGCAAAAATATAAAGGTGACATCAGCAGACTTTGGGGCTGATGTCCGTCTTACCGCCTCCAGCTGGTATCTGGTGGTGGTGACAGATACACGGATCCATATGGACAGCTGTCAATGTGAGACTGCGGGTTAAGGAAACACAAGCTGAGGAGGAAGATTCGCTCTGTGGACATTTCAAACTTCAGGGGATGTGTTGAAAACGGGACGAATGGATAAAAAATCTCTACATCAACAAAAGGATATCTGCCGTCCGTGTTTGTCGACAAAGAAGGGTTTTCGGTGGGGTGAAGTTATTCGATTCCGGTCACGGTAGACTCGGTCTACCAGCCCATGGTGTCGTGTGGATCTGTTTGAATCCTGCCCTGAATTCTATGAAATGCATATGATAATAAAAAGGTTAACAGATCAAACTGTGAGCAGTTCTCGGATTTCTTTACATCATGAGGTCTTGCTGAAAACAAAGGTCTAAATTATTCACGAACGAGTGCTGGATTAGGCAGTCCTGCTGCTCTTGGCCCACACAGAGTGAAACTGTGTTCTGAGCTCCTAGTGCAGCTCAGCTAATGGTTTTTATGTCCTGTGTGTAATTACTGTCAAAATTACCCCCTGAAAATAAAAACAAGGATCTTTTCTGAGTACTCTCTTCGTGCTTCTCCTTGAGTCATTTTTCCAGGGTAAGCGTTCATTAATGCTTACGGTATATTAATTTGAAATTGGAGAATTCCTTTCCAGTTGGTTGGTATAATAAACACTGATGGTAAATATGTTACAATGTTTGTAAAAATGATCTTTAAAATGATCCATGTGAACACAATTTGATTAAAAACACCTTCCTGTGCGGTAAAATCAATAACAGAAAAATGATGCCTCACCTGGAAAGTCACTTCGACAGTTGCGTTTCCAATCTGGTTGACATTTGGCAAAGAGCCTCCGTAGTAAAGCCCTCGATTGGGTCCCAGCTGCAGATACTGGGATTTCTGCAGCTGCAACTGACAGCAGAATGAGGTGAGATAAAATGATGAGAATAAAAACACCTTATTTAAATGCAATACTTCCACTCTCACTTTGCAACCTTCATGTTTATCAAATCAGATGAAAAAGGTATTTCACTGGTCATCACAACCCCTACAGTATGAATTTAATAAGGTGCTAAAAAATATTTGGGGTCAAACATTACTGACCTTTCCTCAGAACTGTGCTTAATGAAAAAGACTTCTAGTTCCATATCTCCATCAGAGGGCCCATAAACTGGTACATTAACTTTTTCTCATAAAGGACAACTGTGGCTGCTGAACTGCAGCAAATCTAATAATACAGACAATGACTGTAACACATTTATTTTTGATGAACCCCTGAGCGTAGAATATACTCCTTATAAATGTATTCCCACTGTATCGGTTACATTCTGTAACCTCTCCTGATCTGAGAGACTCTGGAGACGCAGAGGGAAAATAGAAACAAAGACAGGAAGAAGACTAACAAAGGATGCAACTCTAAACCTCTTAACCCTCTCAGAAGAGACGCCATTCATGTGTCTATGAATTCAATACCAACATAACAGTGGAGCCATAAACTTCCATTCAGGGGCAAATCTGCTCTCCAACTGACCTGTCAGGACAAGTCTCCTCTTTATAACGCAGTAGTTTGGAAATACAATTAATCATGCGCTGCAAGGCCAAATACTTGCTCATTTTCACAAAACTTTGACTTATCAGCAGTGCAGCTGTTAACCTGTTCTCCTGAAGTATCCCAGTAAATCACAACAGCAGGCCAACACACACTGGAAAGGTGTTGTGAAATACAAATAACCCTGCCCAATTTGCATCATTACATTCTAAAGCTGCAACATATTTTAAACAGCGCATTTGCGCATCCCGTTCTCTGGGATTTATTCTGGAGGACTGCATTGAATGTGGCTAAAGTCCCGTTTAATCTGCCTGCATTCATCTTCAGTGTAAATGTCCTGTTACACAGGCCCAAAGACCTGTCAGACAAGTTCAGAAGGACACGGTGCAAACACGCCTCACGTCCTGTCGACCACACAGTGTAGAGTACAAGAATTATTCACTGTCTAATATCATCAAAATCGCTTTGGATAATCGGCCCTTTTTTTGAGGGCACGTCACGCAGGGATCATCGCTGTGGTCGGAAGCGCGCTGTCAAACGCGCACACCCCTTTCCTTTCCACTTGCGCGGGACAAAATATGTAATAACTTTTTTTTCTAGACAAAGGTCCATAATATTTTTGGCGTGAAACAAACGCGATTTTCTGTCCGCCGTGCTCGTCGTGGTGAGCAGGACTAACAGGCAGCAGCTGGGTGGAAGCGTCGTTTGTTATTGTTTACCTATTCTGCCCGGCTCGTGCGGATCTGACAGCTCGCTAAAAACAAACGAAGAAGAGATGGGGGGGGGGCAAAAAACGAGAACCAGCTTCTTACCCTCGCTGCCCGCGTAATGCTGAGGTCTTTCATCACTTCTTCAAACGCCGCTGTCTCCTCTGCCTGTTTCTGGTTATGTAAAGCGATTTTCTCGCTAAATTTCCGCGGATTGTTCGCAGTCGCCATGATTCGCTCTTCTGCTCCGTTTTCCCTCAATGGACAGCGTCAAGCTACACTGTACGAGGGGTGACAATGTCCGGTTTGTGTCGCTTTCAAAAGACAATGGACTGTAACCGTAATTAGTTTTAGACTACAGTCCAGTTAAACGCTCACAGGATTTCTGCAATTGTTTTGGAGTAGCGGAGCATGCTACGGCTAGTGGCTAACAAATCAGAATAATCTTTTTTTTGCCCTCCATAAATTAAGCGGACAAACCCTATCCAAATTAGAAAACAAGAATTGAATTAATAAAGCAATATATGCAATGATAAAATATTAGAAAAAGTGTATTTCCATTAGAACTGCAGTTATTCGATGTAAACGCAGTATAAATGCTTTTATTTTTAAATAAAATATGGCTTCCGGTATCTACGTAGTTGTTTTCGTGTAACTTAACATAACGAATTTGTTGTGGATCGTGCTACGTCGCTGTGCGGGTGTGTGGACAAATTACCAACGCCAAGGAAGTAGGTTTTGTGACAGCCTTCTAAAGATTAAAGCCAAGGGGCTTTGACCTGCTCTGTCAGTTCGTATTTTCAGTGTTCCTAGGCGTTTACGATATCAGAATGTGGGTTCTGTCTGTCAACCGTTTTGCACCCTAAAGTATGTTGTATAAATATGCGTGACCTGTTATACAATCCTATGATGAAATAACTAGATTCACTTTACTATTTGATTAACGTAGTGGAATGGACTATGTGGATTAAAGTTTAACTGACGTGAAATTTTCTGGCCAGAAAGTGGCAGTGTTGTTGTCCTTCTGCACAATTATACGTGCACCCTGTTGACTGAGTAAAAAACTGATGAACGTGAATGGACTGCTCTCTCTCCTCCACACATGGAGACAAATGGGCTCTTAGGAGGGAAGGATGCCTTGCCCCTAGTGTGTGTATAAGTCTGGAGAAATTGACCATTGCATGCTCCTGCTTGTTTCTTTGCTGCAGTGGGACTTTCACTCTAGATTGTCATCCCTTGCCTGCATGTGAGCCTTATGTCTAATGTATCATCATGATGATACATTTGCAGCTTTGGTCCTCAAAAACAGTGCAGTTGTTCACCCGCCATTCAGGAGAATGTAATTTGGATCTAAAGTAACCATGGAAACAGAAACTATGAAGCAACCGCTGGCTGATGGAACAAGAGAGCAATTATTAAACTGTTATTACCTTTGCCAGTGGAGGGGAAATCATTGAATTTGCCCAGTTTGAGACATGTTGAGGTTTTCTGGAATCGTCTTCCTAACATTCAAGCACACTTTAGCAGCACAGCAATGGCGCAAAGTTTCAGTTCAACCTATCGGATAAACCTGAAAGTCTGGAGGCTCCTTTTAGTTCTTCTAGTAGTTTCATAGCACCACAGTTTCACCCCTTTCTGGACTTCTGGAAAGCCAAACTGGGTTTCATGGGAAGTTATAAACAGATTAAAACAGATAAATGAGCACTACTTCAATCAAAATTCAAGCCAAGCATTTGTTGCTGTGTGTTGCAAATATGTGTTAATATCTGAAAATGATGCAGGATCAACAAAGATGGATCAAATCACCGGCCTCTGCTGTGCAGTGTATTAAGTCTTTTCTGCAATGAAACTAACAGCAGGGGGAGGTAAAGCTCCTCCAGGAGTCTGACCTCCGTGTGAGCGTTAGTGGCATTTTAATGTCCGCTCATAAATGTACTCAAACAGAAGGACAAGATGACATTTGCTAGATTATCTACCTGTCCAATTTCACTTCATTGAATGTTTCTAACATGTGTGATTACATTTTTTTTTAATTTTCACTTTTTTTAACCAGTGAGCTGAATTCATTACAATAAAAAAGAATAAAATGCAACTAAAATCCTGTAAATCAGTGTAAGCAATTTCCGACGTCAGACTTATGATCAGTGGGGTGAGTCATGCCTGATTGCCTGTTTTCAGAGAGGAAATCTTCTGCTTTCAGCTCTTTCATTGCCCACTTCCATGATTTCACTTAAAAAAGGGAACTCCACCATTTCATCTGCAAGACGTTTAAAGAACAGCTGCGTAACTCACAGCTCAGACCCTGACCCAGACCCTGTTTGCTCGGTAGGCTCACTCTTTTTATCGATTTATGCTGGAATGACTTTGCACTTTTTTTAAACTTTGTTTTGGCCTGTAGGCTAAAAATGCCAATTTTATACACTTTCCTTGAAAAACGAAACAATAAGATGATTAATTGGAAATAACTGAATGAATGAATAATAGTCACTGAAGCTAGAACCCTTTCAACAGGCCTGTTAGAGGATTACATATAAAATAATCGAAATTGTTGGTACTACTTATTTGCAGATCATGACTGTCAACAACACGTGTGTCTCTGGGAATAACACTTCTGCGTGTTTGGACCCCAATTCCGCTGCAGGTCCGCCTGCATGGCCCACGGTCTTCTTGCTGCTGCTTCTGATCCCAGCCGGTGTAGTTGGGTACAAATACCGCAGTAAAATCAGGAGGACGTTCGAGTCTGCACGCAGAAGAAGCCAGAAGAAGGAGGAGAGTAACGAGGCCTCGGCGGCTGAGTCCCATCCATACCTCCATGTGAGGGGACAACATTCATCCAAGCAGATGCCCATTTATGAAAACCTGACAACTCAAAAGGCTAAAAGCAACGCGAGCAGAGACAACCAGAGGAGGTAAATGATCACACCTAAGGGGGTTTGGGGGTTTTTTGGGTTTTTTTTTACTTTGTTTGGGCCTTTTACACTTGAGGATCTGTTTTACAGAACTGTGCATGTTACACTTATATATTTTTGAAAGTGTAAATGAAGAGAGTCAGGAAGCAGATGAAGAAACCCTGCGGTGTGAATTTCCTCGTTTTACACAACCCTCAAGTATAACACATTTTTCTTTCTTTTCAGCTGCTAGTCTGTAAACCAAATGCTTGTTAAACACTTGTGCCCTCCGGATTAAACGGAGAACCTAAACAAAAGTAAAGGAGAATGTTTATATGGTATCAGAATCTTTGTTTTTCCCACAGGTTGTCTCTTGAACATGGGGAGGATCTGTACCTGCAGTGTGATTTCTCAGATGATGCAATCTACAGCAACGATCCAGCGTGTAATCTTTCCATCCTGACAGACCCTCCTGAAGAAGATCTGTATATTTTACCAGATGCATGATGGGATACATGTCTGCTGTTTAGACCTAAATCACTGCTAGAAATGAGATTTTCTTTTTTTCTTTACAGCTGACCTGTAAACTACAAACAATAGTTCATGTTCGAGTGGACACTTTAGATAAATTCTAGATGTTTTCCAGCTGTATTTGCGGTCAGTCATTGTGTTCATTTGTGGAGAGAAAGATAGAACATGATGTTTTGCTTTTGCTTGAGCCCATGCAGGACAGAGAATGTCACCCTCTACAGCTGTATTCAGTTCAACACCTTTAAATTTTTCATTTTATTGTAACAGAAGAAGCAGAGTTTTTTTTTACTGGTCAGTCAGCAAGCTTTAAATACCGCAAAGAAGGTCTTGATGTCAGACCTGCTATAAATAGATTGAACTTTAGTACAAAAAAACTTTACTGCTGATGTTCACATTTCTAAACATGTATATCATATCATCAGAAATTGCAAGGCTTTGGGTCATTTTCTTTTCCTTGACAAAAGAGATGTGAAACCTTTCCTGGTGCACACACGTCTGACACCCAGCTACCAGGAATCTACCCTGGACTGATCACCTGTGCACCCCAGCAAACACACTCACACCCACCATTAGCTCACACGCGAGGAGCAATTAAGAGTCTCCCATCCAAAAAAAAAAAAAAAAAAAAAAAGTGCATGTTTTTGGACAGTGGAAAGAAAAGGGAAAAAAAACCCACTCAGACAAATGATCTAAGGCTTAATTTAATCTGTTTATTCTGTCACAGCAGGCATCAGTGTCTGCCTTTTTTAACAATTAACCTTCCGTGTTTGTACAAAACAATTTGGTCTCCACTTATTCACAAATGGTAACCCTATTATTCTTTCAGCAGCGTCCTGTTTCAGAGCTCTTAAACATTAAAGGAGTTTTAGTGTTAACACAGAGGTTGCATCAGTAACAGAACAAAACTTTGGTAAGAGAATTCTCTTAGAAAAAAAAACACTGATTAAACAACATCAGGAGATTCTGGAACAAGAATGAGCTTGTTTAGAAATAAAGAAGTAGGTCCAGCCTCTTTTCCCCGGCGTTGGCAGTCCTCCTCGTTTCGTTTTCATTTTCATCTAACAAAGATCATGTGTAATTAAAATAACTTTACAGTTTTTTAATGTGTAATCTCCAACAGTGCAGAACAAGCAGGAGTTTTTGCAGCTTATGGAAGTTCCCATAATCCTTGTCAGTTTACACAAACGATCCATCTTCTTTAATTACTTAATAGGTTGTCAAGGCCAAGGTGAACGCTGCTTCAAAGTTATCAAAGATAAGATAGAAGCTGTAACAACATTGATGTCTCTGTCTCACCCTGACCTTCTTAGTCTGCAGTGTGTGAAGTTTCTTTGGATAAATGATAACGGGCCATCGTCTTCATGCTTTATTCAGTTCTTTATACAAAATATCAGTACAGCAAATAACTGCAAAACACATGGGATTTAAAATAATAGCAAAACAAGGATGTTAACGATTATAAATACATATTGAAATAAATACTTTTGAAGGCAACAATATGGCTGAGCAGATATTATATTAAACTGTATATACACAATTATAATTTTCCAAACTTAAAGTCTGACATTCATCAGTTTTTTTTTTTAAATCATGTAACATATTGTTCTGGAATTGCTGCTTTTCTGAACAAAAACAAAAGCCTTTTCCTCCTCAGGCGCAGTGGCATTTACTGACAATCAAGTCCTCAAAGGGGGTCAGCTTCAACTTTCCCCTGCTGTCGTAGTGCATGAGGACCATGGGCTCATAGGCCGCCGGCACGCAGCAGGGCCGAGGAGTCCCTCCTTTGGTCATCTGATGCAAGCGAGACTTCACCTGCGTGTGCATGCTGGCGGGCCTGTAGTTGTGGGGGCAGGCACCGTCACAGAAATGCATCGTGTACTCGGCCGGGGCAACCACCCAGTCCGTCCAGCCAATGTCTTTGAAGGACACGGTGACGGACTTCTTGCAGCACAGCCCCTGCTCACTGCAGTTGTCTTCCTTGATGGAGCGGGGCGCTCTCACCCTGTAGGTCTCTCTGGATTTTCTCAGGTCTAATTCCAGAGAAATGGTTGGAGTTGCTTCAGGTTGACCTTTGTCATCCACGGCGACCCCGACATCCACGACCAGTCCCCGTCTGCCGTCATTTCTTAGCCACTTTCGCACCTCGGAGCTGATGTCCAGCCTGGCCTCCGTGGTGCCTGCCAGGTTTGTATCCATCCAGGCAGCAGATTTCACCCTTTTCCTTCCCACTTTAAGTTTAACCTCTCCACCCACGAGAGCTGACGTGGTTCTGTTTAAAATCTGCCTGAAAACCTTCAGTTCAGCCCGAGCGAGCATCAGCTCAGCCTGAACGTGGAAAACAGCTCTGTACCACTGCACGTGCCGACCTGACCCCATACCTCCACCCCTCCGAAGCAACGTTATCAGCTGTCCTGAAAAAGACAAATAATGCATCAAAACGCATCCCCATTAATCATTTACATTTAGATTTGCTCATAAGCCGTTGGAGACTTTGTTCAAATGTTCAAGGTGTGTCTGTCACACTCATGATTTCTAAAAGCTCCTAGGAATGCTTTTACTTTTGTGCACTTTGATAGCTACAAATTCTGTTTTCAAACTTGCTCGCATGTTCAAGGTCTGCGCAGATAAAGTTCTCAGTGAAACCTGAACTATAGACACAGCAGCTATTCATAGTACACCCACATCGAAAGCGGTGGTTTGGACTGCAGATGTGAAGGATTTATTTAGAGTTTGTCATGAAACATTCTTTCCTACTCCCACTCAGATTTAAAGCTCTCTCCTGCCTGTACCTGGATGAACACTGGAGCGTTGCTCTGCCTCTGCCAACGGCTGACTGGAGTTGCCTCCCATCTCTCTGAGCGTTTCCCAGTAGGACTGGTACATGCGCTGGAGCTCTTCCGCTGAGGCCTTCTGAGCTGGACTGGGCTCCTGCTCCATACCCAACGAGCTGAGGATCCCTGCCTTCACCGCCTCCAGGAGCTCCTTCCTCGGTGTGTCCACGACAGGCGTGTCAGGTCGACCCTCCCCGGGCCAGGCGAGGAGGACCAGCAGCAGGCAGGGAGCGAGCTGATAGGCCGTGAGGGAACTGAGCATGGCGAGCCTGCCTGGTAGGTTTCTTCCAACGGTGCTGCAGCTCTTCACATGAGGTCTGTCCATGCTGTAAATGAAATTCTTGACATGCTTTTATTTATAGACCTGGTAAATGCCACACCCCTGGACAGTCAGGTAAGCATGTGATGGGCTCAGGCATTATGTCACTGTGTTGCAACACTTCATAGTGTTGTCTGAGAGGCGATCCGTGAAATTAGACCAAACGTGAACTCCCGTGGCCTCCTGCCAAGTCTTAAATGGCATTTCGTGGGAGGTGAAAGTAAAAAAGGGAGAGACATAGAACAAATGGACGAGTGGATGATCTCACAGGTCAATAACGAGGCCACGCCAGCTCCCCTTCACAATGCCTGCCAATTGGAGGAAAAAGACACATTATAAATAACTTTTACTGCCAACCCAGTAGAAACAACCCACTGTTGCAAAAGAGAGGTATAAACAAATAAAGAATTTATCTTATCAGCAGAAATCGAGAACTGGCCATGACTAAGTCGATCCTTACAGTAATGGCATTGTCTGTAAAGAGCTGGATCACACAGATGGTTTTATGGTTGTTCAGAACTGAGGTGGCCTCTTGACGTCAAGAAACCACAGGGACGTCCAGCCGTCCTGTGAGCTGAGGGGTTTTTATGATGGCAAACTACAATTGTGGAGAGTAGAGAACAACAACAGGAGACGCTGAGATGTGTATTTTAGTGACGTTAAATAATAAAATGAGCCTGATGAGCATCACAGATCCATAAAGTTTCATTTAATCACTTGTGTTTTCTAGAGGTCAAGCCTTTATGTATTCTGATGCTTTCATATCACAAATCAGGCAACTCTTTATAGAAAAAAAAAAAAAAAAGAATCAAATGACAAGTTATCACACTGTGTTATAAGTTATAAGGTGCTATAAGTTTAAAAAAAAAAAAAAAAAAAAAAAAAAAAAAAACAGACCATGTATCTAAAAGGGGGTTTGTTTATATAAATCTAGTTTAGAATGATTTTAGGTTATGTTTTTAAATATATTAATTATTTTATACATGTTTTTCTGAAGGATAATGATTTTAAAGTAAAGCTGTTAATGGTCCATAAAAATTAACGTGTAAAATAATCGACAAATTTACAGTTGGGAAGATGAGATGATTGAGGTGACTGAACAAGTGTGTGAAAGGTGCACTTAAGGGACAGCCTGAGCATGCTGTTTCAGCCAGTTGACTCTCACTTTCTGGTTTTCCCACATCCCTCGCTGCAGGACATGTAGAGGAAAAACAAACACAAACACAACCTGTTCTGTCATCGCCACGAGGTGATTTTTGCACAATGGAGATTAATACACGTGTAGCATGTGTGGGAGGACTAACAAAGAAATTACAGGATTCAACAGGTTACCACATTCTAAACTACTAACATTTTATGTGGGCTATTTATTTGTTGATTTAAGAGCTGAACCAAATAATTTTACGTGTTTTTCCCCCCAAATGAAAAACTATGCTATTATCATGCTGAAATTAAATGGTATTTATTTTTCACTGACAGTTCTTCTTTTAGAGTAGGTAAATTTCAGAGGAACGTCTAATATGAAAAGGTAATTCTTTGTCTCCCTCTAGTGGTTTCAGGGTGATATTGCATACATCAAGGAGGCTTGAGCGCCTTCATGAAAACGCTGAAAGAGCTTGGAGAAAAAAAGGAGATATTAATATGATTCTGAAATGAAAGTGAGACTAATATCCACTCAGACACAGTATTTAAATAAATAGGTTACTTTTCACTCCGTTTTATATTGAAGCATTGTTATCTCAAACGGCATACAGTCACGTGTAGCCTGTCGCACAGAAACAAACATCCACAAGTAAAATAGGTTATTCGTCTGACTTTTTTCATTTTCAGCTGCTTGAATTTATTTCTCTACTCGATTTCTTTCTGATTCACATTAACAGACACGTGACTGGATAAGAAACACGAGCATTGTTGGATTCAGGAAAAAAAACAACCCATCATGGTGCCACTGGGTGTCAGACACACAGCAATCGCTTCTATTCACCGTGGTTTGAAAGCGCAATTGTTCCATTTAGATTTTATTCCACCACACAGAAAATACCAACGCAAACTGGGAGGAACCCCAGGGGCGTTCGTGAGAGCTTATTCTGGTGACAGAACCAGTCCAGCAGTTGCCGAGCTCGACACGACCCCACCCACCTCGGTCCCTGCTCTTGGATGAGCCGACCAGGTGGGTTCGGACGGCCGTGAACACCTATCTGAAGACGGTTTCGTGCAGCTCGCCCCGGTGAAGAGGAGGGCGAGGAGGAGGAGCGGCAGTAGTAGGAGGAGGAGGAGGATGAGGGGATGCTGATGGTGGTGTAGCAACAGCGGGGAGCTCTGTGTTCACGCTGTCGTGGAGACGAGTGACTGACTGACTGAACGCACCATGGAGTGAAGGACTGAGACCGAAGGGAATCAGGTTTTCATTGACTTTGATGATGGACGAGCCGAATATCCTGAGACGGCGCGGACTACAGGTAGGAGACAGCACTCTGGTTTGGTTCTAGGCAAGAATGATGATGATGATGATGATACTCGAACACCTTTATTATTTTCCCTCCCTTCCAGCTTGGAAAAGCGCTAAATACATTTTCATTGTGTGCCGTGAACGCACCAGCATAAGACAGAAACAATAACAAGGAGGGCACAGATGTGATGAAATCCAGCAGGTCTGCACAAAAGCGCTGTTTTCCCTCTCCTGTTTGTTTTGGGGCTCTCCATTGGTGCTTTGCAGAATCTGGTTGCCATGGTAATAGAAGCGTAAATCCCAGGGGGTTCCCAAATGATTGGCAGAAACATACCTTTAATCCTCTCCAGGGTGCCATTTTTATTACACTGGAATGACCAGACGAGGAGTAATAGAGTTGCTTTATTTTCCCCTTTTCTGTAGAACTTGCTGGGGGGGTCACTGGATTCAAATTGAATCATCTCATTCCCTTTGTGCGATCCCTCCTCAGCTGTGAGGAGCAGTGACAGTTTCTTCCACTCAGGGCCTGTCAGAACTACTTTATGCACAAACTGCTGCAGTCACAATGAAGGCCACTCTGTCAAATCCTGATTGGCAGGGACGTTTTTACATTGACCTGACCTGCCCAGTAAATAAAACCCACTTAGCATGCAAGAAAACAGCAGCCACACTGCGTACATGTAGATAAGAAGTGAAAATTATGTAAAATGGGGTCATATAATCTCATATAATCTAATATTTCCCATGTCTTTTTTTGTTTAGAAAGAGCTGAGTCTTCCTCGGAGAGGCAACGTGTGAGTATTCAAACGTTTGCATCTGTCTGTGTCTTCTCTACCTGCCATTTCTCCTCAAACTGGACCAGCCGGGTTTCTCTTACTTGTCAGCTCGGTTCGGTACGCCTGCTGTTTTGCACACTAAAGCTTCAAACGCTTCACTCTGAAGCTTCACCTGGTCTCACTGCTCAGACAGGTTTTTCATGAACTCGGAGGTAGAGCAGCACCGACATGTAAATCCAATATAGTGCCAGCACACAGAGAAAGTGAGTATCTCTTTGTGCTGGAATTAATAACTCCCTCTCCCTCATTGCTGAAATTTATTTTTAAAAGGCTGTAGTGATTTCTGAGTGGAAACTGCTTCTTTTTCCTCTTCACATTCCATTTTAATGAGCTAATGATTGATGGAGGTTTGGCCCATTGTAAACTAATCAACAGAATAAAGGAACTATTTTATATTACTGTCGCTCACAGCCATTCTCGTAAATTATTCAATTTTAAAACATTGATCTCTATGCGTGACGCGTGTTAATAGAAAATTGCTCATTCGTGTGCCTTTTTGTTTCCTTTTTTCCCGAGTTGATTAATTTAATTCGAGTAGTCAATCAATATTTCCGACGGTGCGTGAAGGCATCGTTTTGTCTCCTCCCACTCGCGTCCATTGCGGCTGCGCGCTGCTGCTGGAAAGTTTGTATCACTCTGTATTTTGGCACATATATCACACGATAATGTCGTATCCCTCTAATTGCGGACTGTCCCTGAACCTTGGCTGGTAAAGGAGACGGAGAAGGGCGGACATGGCCTTCGCGGTTCCTCAGCACCTCCGAGCCGCCGTGCTGTGGGACTGGTGTCTGGCTACGCTGGAGCTGAATGGAGGTTCTATCGTCGGACGCTGTGTCCTGGCCTAAACGCCACCCGTATTCGCTTCACGGGAGAGACTGCTTAAAAATGATACCCGAGCTTTCATATAAGGACAGTTTTCATCTGTGAATCGGATTTATCGGCACCCATCATCACCATGTCTGACCAGAACTACTACTGGACCGTGTTACCGAGCTACAAAACTAGTTTTGTTACTGGGGCCATGATGAAACGAACGAAAGGGTAACGAACGACCCATTTTTTAAATAACAGCTACGTAAATATGTTTAAAAATGCTGCTCGGACCCAAAATATATTTAATATAGCGAAATCTCGGTGTGCGGTTGTCAACTGCGCCGATTTGTCAAACGGCGATTTCTTTGATTTGATCCGACCTGTATGTTTTCCCAGCAACACGAACCGAACTAACGTTATCGATTTGTGTCAGTATTAATATTCAGTTCGGATCTGCGGTATCGAAGCTGTTTGTGTGTCGGTTACATCCGCCCTAGATTTTGTTTCCGACTGGAGAAACGTGGCCATTGTGCAGCCTTGTGTATGTATGTAATCAGACTGCATTGTCTGCTCCCAGCTGTCGCATGCAACGACATCCAAGTACCACAGTTAATGGACTTACCAGTCTGTCTACTGGGACTGTGCTGGTCATTTCTGCGTCTTTTCGATCTATCAGTTATCACGTAAAGGAGGGCGGCGAGGTCAGCCTCCCACACACCCTGTGCGCCTGACTGTCAGCGGGTTCAGAGATCAAATCGATATTTATGATTAGATTTATCACAACCCTTTTTTTGTACAGATCAAGGATGTCACAGCATGCAGTCGTTATATCTGTGGTCTTCAGTTTAACAGGACGCTGACTTCACTAATACCAAGGTGCTTTGTCATAAATGACTGAAGTCATGGAAGAAAATCCCACTGGCCTCATGTTAGATTTGGTACCGCGTTATTTTAACCACTGGCAGCAATGTCAGCCACATTTTAACACATTAACATTTTAAACCGGAGCGCAGTCTTAATGTATTGCTTCTAAATACCAGCTGTGAAAGACGCGGGCCCACATCTCCTTGGCCTACATACACCATGCACCATGCCTGCGAGCTTCCCTGCAAACCACAGTGGTTAGTCACAAACATGTGCTTTATCTCTGCTACCCGTTGATAAAGCTCCCCGTGGTTGTGATGTGATGCGGCCACGCTCTCTTGACTTTTTGCCAGGATTCATGGTGTCAGAGTCTGTTATTTTCTCCCAAAGTCAAAAGAAGACAGTCCTTGTGTCGTCTTGTGATTGGGTTGTTGTCGTACCATTTTATCGGCAGTCCCCTCCCTGCTCTGTTGCTGTGCCGTTGCCTTTTGGTTTGGGAGGCGCACAGCGTGTGAATGCGCTGGAGCGCCGCCCCAGAAACGTCAGAGTCTGTTGGCATCTCAGCCTCGTAGCTGGTGAGCGTCATTGCCAAAGAGAAGGAATCAGCCACCAGGATGGAACAGTGGTCATGATGAGATCACCTGCACGTTTATCTGGAGATGTAAAGATGATCTAACCAGACTCCCACATAGCTGCGTGTTCACTATTTAGAGTCGGTGTGGTTTTTACCTACAGAGACAGTGATTTAAATTTAGTGAAAAGGTCCGTGGGAATCCAAGTATCTCTATAATAACACATCAGCCACACAGTTTTCACAGGATCACGGTCTCCGAGTGGTACAAGCTTCCCTTCCAGATGTTTTTCATAGTTTCGTTATCATTTCGATTCATTCTGTGCAATCTTCACTTTTCTGGATGTGTGTTCGTTACCCTGGCATGTCCCGTAACCCGGGCACTTAAACGGTCTGTATTTAAGAACATGACCCGATATGTGACCCGTTTTAGTGCTGCCGCATCAGCCAAATATACCACACAGGGCAGGCTTCCCTGTGTTTTTGCATTTGCATACAGGCATGTTTGAACGGTGGATGGATGTGTGTGCACAAGCAGCGGTATCAGCACTCTTATCATTGTTTACCCTCAACACACTATCAACATCTGGAGGTTGCAGATTGTGTGCTCCTGACACAGCTGATTAAAGGTGATTGTGTTTAGAATTGTGTCATGATTTATTCTTTTCATTTTTCTCCTTGTAGTAACCGTAACAACAAAAGGAGGAGTTTAGCGGTCGGGACGCCATCGCCCACACTCTCACGACCACTTTCACCTCTCCCACTTGCAACGGGTACTGTTTTATACTACATTATATTATACTACTATTGTTTATCTCACTTCCTCAAGTGTCTTATTGTGGTTTAATTATTTTCTTTAGAGCTTGAGACTACAAGACTTCAACATGCTGCTTCTTTCCAGCAAAAAGCCAGCTTAACTGGCAACCCACATGTTCCAAACAACACTTTAGTGACCCTTTTCAAAACTTTTATGTTTGCGACAAAAATGAGTGGAAACTGTGGCCTAAGAGGATGACCTCACACTGTCCTGAAACAGAAATTCTTCTGACAGACTTGAGAACACTGTTGTTGCTGATAACTCGTGAAGTAAAACCAAATCTAGACAAATGAATGCAAATGTAATGACTGAACATTTATGAGTGTTTTTATTCTCACGCAGCTGGCAGCAGCCCTTCAGAAAGCCCCAGAAATGTCTCTGCCAGCACCTCTGCCAACTTCCAGTTTGCCCGAAGGTAAGAAAAACTGTTCATTTAATCAAATGCATTAAAGGGATCTCTTATTTTCTGTATGGGTGTAAACCAAACTAGAATACATAAAGTTAACCTCTTATAAACACAAATACCTGTCCGAACTGAGGTTGAACGAAGTTGGACGAGTAATAAAATTGCCCTGGCTTTTTCCAATTTTGCGCCTTTGTTAAGCAGTGGAGAATAAAACTGAACCAATCCAAAGGCCCCGGGGCTGCATGCTGGACACGAGTGGTGGCATTTGTCAAGAAAATTGACACACAAAGTTGGCGTACACGCTTGAGCCGCAGCGAGGGCTTTAGATAAACTACAGAATTGCTTTCGTATCACACTTCTTGCAGCTGCGTATAGAATTCCTACAGTTTAGGGGATTGAGCTTATATTCTTGCCGTGCAGCAGTTAGTAGAGCACACTGACTCTGGCTACAGCAGCATTGTTCAGGTCAGTTCTGAAGGCAACACCTGAGAACATTGCAGTGGACACTAGTTTACATATGAAACATTTGTGACTAGTATCCACGCTCTTACATGAAAAAAAAAAATCACATGCTAATTAAATTAGCATTTAATGGTGAAGGTCATCAAGGCACATTGCAAAAAAATAGAGCAATGACAGTCCCAGCTTTATAAATGACGGCTTTTCTATTTGTATTTGTATACATTAAAGCAATTCAGTCCCATTTCCCCAAGTGCACAAGAACAAATCTGAGCATGTCAGAACAGATCGGATCAATACGGAAAAACGGGCCAGGTCCCGAGTATTGGATGGAATATTGGGTAAATATTGACCACCGTTACACATGGAAATCTCAGATGTAAACATTGGCACATTCTCTGTCAATGATTGTTGGCGTGTTTGTGTATAACGAGTCACGGGCGGAGTGTCTGAGCGCTGTGGCATGATAACAGCTTGCCAGGTAGTCAGCAGCGGTGGCGGCAGCGGTTCACCCCTAGCTGTGACAGACCGACCATGCTGTGACTCTGACAGCCAGACTTACTCTTACTGTCATTAAACTGTGTTTGCTTTCTTTCTCACTCTTTCCCCTTCATATCCTCCACCTCTTATCCATTTGCCTGTTCCCGTTTTTGAATCTGCAGCCAACTGGCCCGCAGTGAAAGGTAAGAAAGCTATTTTCTTTTTTATTCCCCCGTTCCATTCCATTATACAGTCCACATTTGCCAGGAAGCGGTCACTCAGCTCTCTGATGCTTTGTTGTTTTCTGCTGCAGGGCGGACGGGCGAAGGTGGTCCGTGGCATCTGTCCCATCATCTGGATACTGCACCAATGCACCCAGCTCATCCGTATCTGTAAGCTCCTTGCTCTATTTCCTAAATCTTCTTTGTCAATCTGGTGCCCGGAAGTGAGTGTCTGTTCTTTTACTGACTCAGTCACAACAGGATACGATCAGTTATGACGCATCTCATGGTCACCACAGGTTTGGTTTGGAGCGCAGGGAGAATGAATACTGTAAACGCTCAGATGCTTGTGTGGACTTGTATCATTCTTGTTGGTCACTTCACCTGTCTTTGGGGCTGATTAGCTTTATGTGCACTTCCCATGTTGTTATTTTTAACAGAACAATCTGAGCTGCACTCGCTGTGGCCCCTTAATGAGGGAAGTAAGAACAATATGCAACGTTATCACTATTCTAACACAATCTCAGTCAAACACTGCCTTTTGTTTTCCTGTATGACATCACACCTGAGAAAGGACTGTACAGTGTTTTAATTTCCACACTCAGCTTTTCCTGCTGCACCAGTCAAACAGTGATTTGTTGATAGTCTGTATTGATTATCTGGGCGTTTCATGGTTATATTCCTCACCGCGGGTGCAGGGAAACGTCAGACTAATTCCCGCCTCTTCTGTCGCGGCTGGACAGGCGACCACATGGTTGGTGGATGATGAGGTCAGCCCTACCCGGAACAATGCCCTTTTCAGACGTGCTGTCAGTGAGGCCTTTATGCTGGCTCTCTTCTCTGGCACATGTCTGGTGTCCTCCTCATGCTATCCCTGTCTCCGCCTTCACTTTCGCCATCTTCCTCCTCATGTGGTCTTCTATCGGGTTCCCACTCTTCCCTTTGCTCTTCCTTCCAGTGAAACACAGAATATAGTGAGATGGAGCCTCTGACAAATTGCAGGCTTGTGTACAAGTTTATGGCATTTAACCGCGGGGTGCTTTTAGAATATTTAAGACATCGGCATGCTGAGCTCACTGTCTTTTATTAAGAAAGAGGCTTTTAAGTTACAAAATTCTCTCTCAAGACAAATGTTATCAAACACAGATGTATTCCCTTTCAACTCACTTCTCTTTGCTGCAAACGAAAGCACCCAAGGATCTCTGCATAGTTCTACAACTTTCCTTTCTTTTAACCTCTTTGTGCTCCCCCCCCCCCCCACTTCCAGTCCTCCTCATCCCAGGAGTTATTGCACCAGTTGCCCTTCCAACCTACGCAGGACGACCTCCATTTCCTGTTCAAACATTTCCGCAGCACAGAAAGCGTGGATGAAGAAGGATTGCACCCATCGCCCCCTGTCAGGCTCCGCTCGCGCAGCCTCAGGTAGGCTGGAAGTATACTGCACCCTAGTTTAGAATATTAGGACTTTTACCCTAGTAGCAGTTGTACTTTTTTTTTTGATAGATTGTAAATTCATGTTTGCAGATTAAATACATTTACTCTGTACGTCTTTGTTGCTCGTGAATAGCTACCTTGGGTGTGTGATGCACTTTCTTGCCAGCTAACAGTTCACGCGGGGTCCGCCGTTGCCAAAACGACACATGTCAACCACGCTCTTCAGCTGCATCTGTTCCAGTTCCCCAGGAATAGATGGCACATGTTGATACTGTTATTTGTTGCATGTGACGGGGGCACCCCACAGTTATTTTCAACATTTGTGCTGACAGTCCAGTGATTTGTAACGTGCACGGCCGGTTTTAAAGACGCTCTCTCATTACCAAAATCCTGTGCATGCAACAGATGCAGTCATGGATATCATAGACAAGAACCTGATCTGAGCTGCAGGGGTGTTGTTGTTTCCAAAGACACCAGCTTGCAATAAATACACCCAGCCAAACATTTGCTGTGAAGAAATGCTGCATTTTGATTTAGGACTGATTGTTTATGGCCCTGACTGCATCATCGCTTCAGTGTTTCTGGTTTAATTAAAACTTGAATTAACTCTGATCTGTCGTTTAGCCCTGGAAGGAGCTGTGGAACATTTGACAATGAAGTTGTGATGATGAACCATGTGTACAAAGAACGTTTTCCAAAGGTATGCAAAGTGCTTTTGCCCCCTCCTCTCCTCTCTTCTCCTCTCCTCTGTTCTCTTTCTCACACATCTTCACTGGGTGATCTATAAAAGTGAGCTTTCTTGTATGTAAAAATCTTTTTGTTCTGTACTCACATGTCTTAACTTGCTCAATGAGGGAACATCTTTAGGGAACTTCTTACTGGTGTCGCCAGCTTTATATGAATCTCCATCTTCTTTGTTTCCAAGGCAACAGCCCAGATGGAGGGTCAGCTGCTTGACATCATAGCAGAGTGTTCCCCGGACACCACTCTGCCCCTGGCCGACGGTGTGCTGGGCTTTATTCAACACCAGCTGGTGGAGCTTGCCAGAGACTGCCTGGACAAGTCCCAGAATGGCCTGGTCACCTCCAGGTACTTCATGGAGCTGCAGGAGAAACTGGAGAAGCTGCTGCATGAGGTGAGTGATCCACATCTGTGGTTACTACAGAGGTGGCATTTTGGTTGGTGGTTATTGACAGGTAAAGGTCCGTTTGGTGGGAGCTCAGAACCAGGACCTTGTATTCTGTAACGTTCCACCCTGGGACCGTTGAAGTGAAACAGTCAATTTGCTAGTTGCTGCCAGCTCTTTGGAGAGGGATTGTGTTTTCATTTCATATTATTGCAGTGATGTTTGCAGTGGACAACGGTTTGATTATGCAACAATGTCTTACTTAACCTTTAACACTAGAGATTTCCTTCAGAAAATGCTCCTGTCTCTGGGAATGAATGACTTCCTCTTCATCCTCAACTTCATTTCAACGTAATGGTGCCACAGTTGCCTCAGTGCTTTAGTACTTATGTTTACGTTTATTTAGTCATCTAGTTGCATGATCGCTGGAAAATTTTCTCAGTCTTTCCACAGAAAGACTAACCCTAACCCACAGAAAGAGTCTGAGCAAATGACATTCACTGTCACATGTTAAATGTTTGACTTTGATCCAGTTCTTTAAATAAATAAAAAAAAAAAATTCCCATTTTTAATGGTGCTTTTGTTAAAAGTTCAGCTGACTTAAAGCTGAACTGAATGTCATGTCAGATTAAGAGTATTTTTGTTTATGGATTGCCAACATGAGTGGGTGCTAGTGCATGCAACTGAAATAGATAACAATAATAAAATGAAAAGATGAAATAATAAGGCAGAGCAAAGTGGAGACCAGCGGTGCTACCACGTGAGTTTTGCCAGTTGGATTAAGCAGCTACAGTAATCTGTTGTCCTTTTCACCTCAGGCGTACGAGCGCTCAGAGAGCGAAGAGGTGACGATCATCACCAAACTGGTCAAGAAGATCCTCATCGTCATCTCCAGACCGGCCAGGCTCCTGGAGTGTCTGGTAGGTCTTATCTGCACTTGACAAAGATCACATTTAAAGGAAAGACGCATCTTCAACGTGACCCTTCAAAGGTGCTGTAGATCAAAAGCCGAGTCCCTGATGACACGATGTGCTATTTATAGGCTTCGTAAAACAGTTGCCTTTTCTGATAAGCTGTCAGGATGTTTTTCTGCCAGATTGACGCGTGTGTTTTTTTTTTCTTCTTCAGGAATTTGATCCAGAGGAGTTTTATCAACGTTTAGAAGCTGCAGAAGGTCAAGCCAAGGTGGGCCAGGGCATCAAGACTGACATTCCCAGATACATTATTAACCAGCTCGGACTCACCAGGGATCCCTTGGAAGGTAAATGCGTTTAGTCCTTTCTTAAATATTCCAGAGGTATTAAAGAGAACACAGAATGTGTCAGCGTTCTTTCTCCTGGACTGGAGTCTGATCTGTGTGTCTGCTGTTACAGAGATGGTCCAGCTGGAGCAGACAAGCCCATGCCACAGAACATCCAGCAGAGACTCTGATGACATGGGAGAGGTCACACCCACACAGGTCAAAGCTTGAATTAAGGAGTTATTTAAAACATTAAGTAGGTTTTATTCAGCAGAGCTAACCAGCAGCCCATGGGGATGTATTTAACTCCTTATGTTTGCACATACCGTACCGAGTATGTTTATTCATTTCTTTTTCCCCTGCTAAAAACGAGTTCCTGTTTTGGGTAATTTAGAGCCGAGCAGCCTGCACCCCTCCTCGCAGGAAACCACTGGAGAGCGATTTTGAGACCATCAAACTCATTAGCAATGGCGCCTATGGGTGAGTATGATAGCCACCATTGTTTGAATACAACCGACTCCTTTCTGTGGCCACCGCGGCGCTTCGTAAAAGCAGAAATTAAACTAAAATGAAGATGTGTTGTGGCATATTTTCATTTACACTTCCCTCTAGACTGCTGTCATCTTTTCCCCACTACTTTGTTCAAATTCTCTGACTGGACCCTTGTCCGTGCGCTGTATTCTTCCCTCCACTGCAGTTTCATTTATATTTTGATTTCCTCTTCATTGTTCTTTGTTGCCATACAGGGCAGTGTTTCTGGTGCGACACAAAGAGACCCGTCAGCGATTTGCAATGAAGAAGATCAACAGGCAGAACCTGATCCTTAGAAACCAAATCCAGCAGGTGTTTGTGGAGCGCGACATCCTCACCTTTGCCGAAAACCCATTTGTGGTTTCTATGTTCTGCTCTTTTGAGACACGGAGGCACTTATGCATGGTCATGGAGTATGTTGAAGGTAAAGGTGGCTACAGTTGTCTGTTCTTACTTATTAGGATTAATAATCACACATTTACTTGCCAGACTTATGGCACATGTATTAAAAACGGACGTGCTAATAATGCAGGCTTTCGTGCATTTCGTGTGTCTGTTTTCACTCTTCAGGCGGAGATTGCGCCAACCTGTTGAAGAACATTGGTCCTCTGCCCGTGGATATGGCACGCATGTATTTTGCAGAGACCGTGTTGGCTTTAGAGTACCTTCACAACTACGGAATCGTGCACAGAGACCTCAAACCTGACAAGTGCGTGCTGCTTCTGCTTTTATTTGACATGCTAGTGTTTTATACGCTGTCTGCCTTTGGTATTGTCAATTAAAACCTTGATGTCATATGTCACTCTCAAGTGTTCTCTTCTTCTGTAGTTTGTTAATCACCTCCATGGGACACATTAAACTGACCGACTTCGGGCTCTCAAAGATTGGCCTGATGAACATGACCACCAACCTGTATGAAGGACATATTGAAAAGGATACCAGGGAGTTTATCGACAAGCAGGTCTGTGGCTTGATGCCTTGTCATGTTCTCTTCTGTTGTTTTACCATCTCAAGCCACATCGGTTGATGCTCTCCGTTTCAAATATATATTTTTGTTCTCTAGGTGTGTGGTACTCCAGAGTATATCGCTCCGGAGGTGATCCTTCGTCAGGGCTATGGGAAGCCAGTTGACTGGTGGGCTATGGGCATCATTCTCTATGAGTTTTTGGTGGGCTGTGTTCCGTTCTTTGGAGACACACCGGAGCAGCTGTTTGGTCAGGTCGTTAATGGTGAGGCCTCCATACGAAAGTAATTAAATAATAAAACCATACTTTGAGTCCTCAGTCCTCTGAGTTTAAAAAGGAAATTTGCTTCTTTGACCAGATGACATCATCTGGCCAGAGGGTGAAGATGCTCTACCAGCCGATGCGCAGGACCTCATCACCAGACTGCTGCGGCAGAACCCTTTAGAACGTCTGGGAACAGGTGGGAGAACACGATGACCCGTTCCTCTGGAGTTTACCGACACATACAGTATTTGAGAATATGTTTTAAATGTCATGTGCCAGCCACGCCTCAGGAGAGTTCAAATTACACAGACAAATATTACATTTGGGAGGAAAAAAGTGAATAATTACATTTTAGTCTGTCAGCTTCCTCTGTTTTTTCTTTATGTGTTGACATAAAAAGCCTTACCACAACTGTACCAATATGTCGATATTAACTAAGTTATTATTAAAATCTTGCACAAATTGCTTCAAAGTTTATAAAATATCCTGAACAATGTGGTGGCTGAGAACAAAGCAGCTCTGAGGATGAGCCGTGAGGCCCAGGGGTAGATGATATCCAAGTGAAACCGGTTTTACGCACCTTTTGTGCTCAGGAGGAACGGCAGAAGTGAAGATGCACACGTTCTTTCTGGGTCTCGACTGGAATGGTCTCCTGAGGCAGAAAGCTGAATTCATACCTCAGCTGGAGACCGAGGACGACACCAGCTACTTCGACAGTATGTGACAGTACAAGTGGAATTATGCACACACCATCCATTAACTACCATTTTTAGTAAACCACGCAGAAACGGTTGAAAGTAAACTGATTTTGCTGCAATTTGGTTGTTTCCGACAGCCCGTTCAGAACGCTACTGTCACCTCGGCTCAGATGACGACGAGGAAACCAACGACGAAGAGTCGTCTCTGGAACTTCGTCAGTTCTCGTCGGTGGCGCACCGTTTCAGCAAGGTTTGCATTTTTGGCAAAATGCACGACCTCTCTGACCCTAGATGTTAAATAACTAACAAAAACTTCTTTTGGGTGCTCCAGGTGTACAGCAGCACAGAGCACCTCTCCACTTCCACTCCTTCCAACCAGAGCTTGTCATCGTCTGAGCGCAGCCACAGTGAAGAGAAGGAGGAGCGCTGGGAAGGCCGGGGAATCCTGTCCCCTGGAGATGGATACAGACATTTGTCCAGTGGAGAGAGGAGGGCAGATGGACACAGGGGGAGGTGAGTGGAAGACAAATGCAGGACTGAGGTTCTTTTTATGAGACAAATCTATTGATTTTTTTTTTTTTTTTTTTTCCCAGTCTCCGCCCTCGTGCGTCTTCCAGTTCCTCCCAGTCAGAGCGCAGCGCCAGCCCACTGGTGATGAACAGCACCCAGAGCCTTGACATTATGCCTCGTTTTGCAGTTGCCGCTGAGGAGGAAGGTGTGAAAAGAAACACGGATATCCGCACGCTCTCTTACTCCTTTGTATGAAACCCCAGTTCACCCACTGTTCCCCCTCACAGTAGACGGAATGGTTTCCAACCTGCAGCGCATCAGGCTCCGGAGCAACAGCACAGGCACCAGGCCATCCTTCCGACGAGGAGCATCGCGGCGCATTGCTCACCAACTGGAAACGCCAGAGAAACCCAGATCGCCAACTGGCAAAGTTCCAAAATCTGCCTCTGTCTCTGGCTTGTCTCTCATCATCACCCCTGGTAGATGGCTCCTCTTCCTTAACCCTGAAACCAATTGACATCAGAGAAATCCAACTAACTTGTTAGGTTCTAATGGTTTACAAACTCCTCTACATGGGGAGAAGTCAAGCGTGTCAGTGACTGATAGTTTGCTTACAGTGTCATCTAGAGGCCACTTTAAGGTACTTTTAGTCATCATACGCAGAACAACATAGAATTGAAGCATTTTTAATTGCACTTCTTTGATTATTATATCCTCTAATCTTAAAAATAAAATAAAATAAACATGTCATAATAGAAAATTGTGCAGAAATATATATAACAAGCTTACTAATCATTTTCTTCTTGTGATGAAGATGACTCGGCAGGACCTCCTTTGAGCCCCAAATCCTCCCTGTCCCTGTCGTCCAACCCTTCTTCCCGAGACTCATCCCCCAGCCGGGACCTGTCCATCAGCGTCAGCTGCCTCAGGCCTCCTGTGGTCATCCACAGCTCTGGGAAGAGGTTTGGTTTTGCGCTGCGTGCCATCAGAGTGTATATGGGAAACAGTGACATCTATACGGTTCATCACATGGTGTGGGTACGTTCTCCAGAATCAGATGAAGACCGACGAAACACATTTATTTTAAAAACACATTTTATTACATAGATGATAAAATGGTTTGATTGCATTCACTGATCAGAGGTTGTGTGCGTTTGTGTCCACAGTGTGTAGAAGAGGGAAGCCCAGCACATGAAGCAGGATTAAAAGCTGGCGACCTCATCACTCACGTTAACGGGGAGTCGGTCCAGGGACTAGTCCACACTGAGGTGGTGGAGCTCTTGCTTAAGGTAAGACGATTTCCTATGAGGCAAAAGCAGTGCTTTATTCTTGTATATTTATATTATTATGCTTTTTAACAGAGTGGCAACAGGGTGAGTCTGCAGACCACTGCACTGGAGAACACTTCCATCAAGGTTGGCCCTGCCAGGAAAGTGAGCTGCAAAGCCAAGATGGCTCGAAGAAGCAAGAAGAGTAGGAAGAAGGATGGACAGGACAGGTACATTTATGGTGGCACAACTCTGTATCAGTATCATCAGCACCCTTTATATGCAAAATATCTCAAGATTAGAGGATTGTTAGAAGTTCTTCTGAAGTCGGCATTAAGGCCATCAGCTGACACGTCTGACCCTTCTGGCTTCTTGTGCAGCCGTCGGCGTAGCATCTTGAAGAAGCTGTCCAAGCAAACGCCTCCTCCACCCATGCAGAGCAGCCGCAGCTTCTCTTCAGGATTCCACCAGTCATCGAGTGACAGCCTGTCTGGCTCCCCCACCCAGAGTCTTTCACCTGGACCCTCCACACCCTGTCGGTCTCCAGCTCCTGACCACTCTGGAGGTGAGCGAGGATGACACACAGTGCCTGCTTTACGGTGTTATGTCTACGTGGATCTTTAGATTAAGGTGTTGTTCTTCTTGCTCTTTCTGCCAGACTCAAGTTCTTCACCCTGCTCGAGCTCCCCTAACTCTCCTGTCCCTCAAGCCCGCCCTAGTTCCCTTCATGTGCTGGGTCGCTACACCAAAGCTGGGCGCTGCAAGTCCACCATCAGTATTCCTCCATCACCGCTGGCCTGTATCCCACCTCCACAGCCCCTTTCTCCATCCTACCTCCCTACTCACCCCAAAACCCTTCAGGGATTCCATGGAAAAACACTCTCCCCTCCCACTATTGCCCGCCACTCTGTGCGTCCCCGTAGTGCAGAACCCCCACGCTCGCCACTCCTCAAGAGGGTCCAGTCAGCAGAAAAACTAACTGGCGGTGATAAGAGCGGGGGCTACCATGCAGAGCGGAAGGCCTACAGTACTCGCCGCCACACTATGGAGGTGCCTTTGTCCGAAGGGGAAGTGCTGGAAGACTTAAAGGAAGACACCACCACCGGGTTTGTGTGCGTCGGTGAGCATGGTCGTCAGGGGCTACACATAGGACAGAGAGGCCAACAGGATCTAGCAAGTGGAGGCAGCGAGCATCACCGCAGTTCCTCCTCACCTCAACACCGCGGCGGCAACAGTCACTCCAAAGAGATGGTAGTGATGAGGAAACTGGCTCTGTCCGAGAGACGAGACTCCTTCAAGAAACAGGAAGCTGTGCAGGAGGTGAGCTTTGACGACATCGAGGAGAGAGAGGCGGCGCAGAGCCCGACGCTCCCCGTGACAGTGCCCAAGGTTTTCAAGGTGTCCTGGATCGGCTCAGCCACAACACAGTCAGGTGAAAGGCCAGAGGGGAGAGGATCACAGGGTACATTGGGTCAGCAGAAAGCCAAGCCAAAAGAGAAACAAGGGTTGTAGTTTTAGAAGACAAGAGTGTGACTCTGAAAATAAGAACTGTCTGACCTCCTACTGTACTTACATGAAGCCTTGCATGTGTGTCCACAAAACAGTGGCTGAGTCCCCGATCTTCACACGCAACTGCTCAAAGACAAACATCTGTTGACCAAGTCTACTCTGTAGGTCCTCACTGTGGCACCTGTAACTAATGTATTTTGTAAATACCTTTGTTTTAAATGAAAAAATCTTATTTATAACCTTTAATGCCCTTTTTTTAGTGTTTGTTTTTTAAATGCCTTGGATGCTTCAACAACTGGTGGTTCAGGGACTGCACAAAAGGAAACCCACGGGATGATTTTTCATTAGTTCTCTTTTGAAGTAAAGGGTGGTCGAAGTCGGTATCATATCATTTTGTACGTCGTAATTCCATTGTTTTATACCTCATGTGAGTGTGTATAAGTGGACATTTGAAAAAAACTTCAAAATTAAATACACAGAAATACAGATGTGGAAAAAAAAAACTGCTTCTGACAGTAAAAAGGACAGAAATATTCCTGTGTCTCTGTGGTGCCAAAGCATGAATTAGACTAATAACTTCGTTTTTTTTTTTTGTTTTTTTTAAGGAAAGGTATCGCTGTACAAAGCTTTGTGCACGTATGGGCTCTGCTTATACTTGCTGTCTGACTATGTTTATCAGCGCTCACACTCCGAACTGTGTTTTTTTTTTTTTTTGTTGTCGTTGGTAACAGATCCTGAATCGATCACTGAGGTGTTGTTTCTCTCCTGTGATTCTGTGTTGAGTCAGGCCTCCGTCCAGCTCCTGAACAGAGCTCCTAGTCTAGATTGAAGTTTGCACAAGTCTTAGTAGCCGTGTTACATTTAGATCACACTGATATTTCAGGACTCTTTTTTTTTTTTTTTTTTTCTCTCTGTGGAATTTTTCAAAAAATGCACAGTGGATGCAACCAAACTGTCAACCTTATCTTTCTTTTAATGAATGCGAGTTATGAGAAGTCGTTTACATTTTAGTGCAAGTCTGTGGACTTCATAGTTTTCTTAAATTATTATTAAAAAAAAAAAAGAAACAACAGGGAATTCAAGCCAGAGGCTCTGTGTGGATGGAAGAATGAGTAGAGGTGATTTTGTACATTTTGATATGGAAACAGTCTTGTTGCAGTACTAATAACCTATGCCGTGGATCTATATAAACAGTGGACCTTATTACAGCTGTTAGTGGTGTTTTTTTTTCTTTTTAAGTGACCTTGTAAAGAGTAGTGAGACCTAATCTGGCACTGTCAACCTCAAAGAACCATGCATGCTTCACATCCCAGTATGATATTCCCATATTTCTGTGTCATTTTAAAGGGCCTTAATTGAGCACTCCCTCACACTTACATAGGACTAGACTTTGAAAGTCGTCTTCCCCTGTTGTTTCTAAAACCGTAAAATACTTTAAGATCCATTTGTTGTGCAGACGCAAATCATATTTTATGGAGGCAAACTTCTCTGTTAATGTGGGTCTGAATTTGTCACTGATATTTTGCACATTCTTTGAGTTTTGGAGGTTCAGGTTTGTTTGTTGTGCCAGAATTTAAAGATATTGTTTCTCACTTATGACGCTATGTACAACTACTTTAACCTTTGTTGCGTCGTAACATTGTGTAGAATCACGCGGAAGTCCCTCACAGGTGGTAATTTGGCATCATCACGACGAAGCATCAGTTATTTTCCTCATCTGTCCGTGTGTGTGTGTGTGTGTGTGTGATCAACTGAAAACACAACTGTCACTCTTTTACTGTCATATTGTTGCTCCCTGAAACAAACAAAACAATGGCCTTTGTGAAATTCCTATTATGTGGGTTTCTGATCCAAACATTGTGATTTTTTATATATATAATTGTCTTCACAGTGCTTGAACTCAAGTAAAGATTAAAGTAAAGAACTGTAAAGTCCCAGACTCCAGTGTGTCTACAACTTTTCATTTTTATCTTAAAACATCTGTTTGTGCTTTGCTGATGAGCACATAAAGACAACTGGGATAACAAGCCCTGCCAGATTCAGATTTATCCCTTTGTATTGGAAATATGTAAAAAAAAAAAAAAAATACTTTGTATAGGTACGGTAGATTTTAACTTTTTTAGATGCAATAGTTGAGACTTTATTGTATAACTCCCCGTTTCAGTTGGTCGGCTTCAGATTTCAACTCGGCCATTCGGTGACCCTGCAAATGCTGTTCGGCTTTTTCCGCCCAGCTTCGTCACTTTCCGCCTGCTTCATATTAGTTCCCACGCACTCCCCCCCCCGCCCCCTGCGCCGTGCTGAGTTGGAAAATGGCTGTGTAGGAGAGCAGAGAGTCATGCACCGTAGAATAAAGGAAGGGCGACAGAAAGAGGGCGAAGCAGTTGGCGAAAACGGGGTTTGCTAGAAGTTTGATGCACGTCGAGAGAACCGTCGTCCGTGTGCGCGACAGGACGTGGACTTTTTCTACCACTTCGAAGTGTTTAAAGCGCCACAGCCCAAAAAAAGTGTGGAGGGAAGAAATATCCGCGGGTGAGTTTTTCCCAAGTTATTGCACATTTCCAGTACAGCCAGGCAGCAACCACTGTCCTGGAAATGGAGGATGGCGCATGTGTGCTCTTCGCAACTTCGGGCTTCTGACTTGTGGCCCACTTTTAAACTTTCACGCCAGATTTTTATTTTTTTTTTTATTTCTTTTAATGTAATTTTCTGCTCCGAAGACAGCAGAAATCTCTGGTTCCTGCAGCATGTTGCTGGTCGCCAGTTGACGTGTTCACCAACACGCCGATCTGAAGTTAGTCTCGCATCAAAAGTAATTTTCTGATTTTGCGTTAAATTGGATTGAGTTCGAGTACTTTAGGACTCTTCTGTCGCATGTAAAATCAAGGGATGAAGGTCGAAAAGGCGACGATTTTGAGTGTTAATAACCATCTAAATGCTGCAGTGTAACATGAAAAAGTGAGAAATGCTAAACTTTTGCACGTTTGTGCGCAAAATCGCGCTAATTTCCATTAAACTGGGACTTTTCTGCTGACTGTAGCCTGTGAGGCCTAGCATGTAAAGTCCTGACATGTTGTGTGAATTGAACTCCTGATTTGTTGATTTGCCCGAAGCAAATGTGGATTTTTGCCACTTTTACTGTAACAAAACCAGACTCGTTTGTATGGAAACTCGCACATGTGGACACAGAGTCCAGAGTTGGCAGCCAGATGTCAGGTCTGACACATTATCAAGGTGATGCATGACTTGTGGTGAAACTTTTTTTTTTCTCTTTCTCTTAAATCGCCTGATTGCACCAAATGGTTTTCAGCGCTTGCCGGAGCCCTCTGAAGGAATCTCAGATGGTCTGGATAAAATGGCAGCTTACTTCAAATTCCAGCAGATGCAGTACAGCTGTGGTTATTTTTGTTAAATGTCCTTCAGCTGAGGAGACCCACTTAAACTGAAATGGTGTTATGTGGTCAAAATAGCAACAGAATACAGCTTTAAGGGAGTTTTTTTTTTTTTTTTTTTTTTGACGTGACTGAAAAACCTTTAAGAAAAAAATAAATTATTTCAAATAAGGTACTGATAGAAATAATCTTAAGATTATTCAACACTCTTAAGTGTCTGAAAGTCAAACTATTTCATTGACATGTTTAATTATGTGAATGTGTGAAAACATGAATTATCATCAAGTTAAACCAGTTCCTTTAATCTGTCCATGTCACAGAATTCATATTTATCGTATTTCTGTTCTAAAAGCCTTGGATGGTAAAGCTAAGCTTATTATTCGGATTTATTTCAGGCCTTATGATCATGATACATACTTTAATTTGGAATATGAAGTTAGGAGCTCAAGCAAGGTGAAGAACATGCAAATATTTTCTGTTACTTCCTTCTTTTTTCTGGAATGGAGCCATACTTGCCAAATGTGGATTTCCCCCCCCCCTGTTGTTTTTTAGTAAAAGAACTGCACTTGTCAAGGTGAAACGAGTGGTTTACCAACCACAGGGTGCTAACTACACAGGGGGAGAAAGGTTTGTGGTGTTTCCAACTTGTGCAGAGTTTGCGTGTTTCAGACCAGACTTTCGGCACCGACTCGCTGGCTTAAGCCCCAGACTGATCATCCAAAGGGAAGAACTGGCTGCCTGTTACGTCTTGTGATAAATACGGTCCTCTTTGACCGTGGAGCCTTGCAGTTTATTTGATTGATTTAGTTATTTATTTCAGAACAGAGTCCCCTCAGTGCCTCGTAATTGCCGCGCCAGCTGTTCTGTTTTAGCCAATCGAGCTTTTTCGGCTTCATTAGGGACAGACAGAATTTGGGTTTACTTGCCTTTAATCGTAAAACGGCAAAAAAAAAAAAAAAAAAGGGGGGGGCAAAATAGGCTGTTTGGAAAAGTCCTGCCAAGTGTGAGTGTGGTTGGCTTGTCCTCCCGGCCTGTGGCGCAGTAGATTTTTCACTTCCATGTGGACAGATGGCCCCGGGCCAGGGTGTGCGTGTGATGTCTCTGAGCAGGGCCGACACATGCACAAACTTCGGGGCCTTAGCTGTGCGTCCATGTGAGCATCACCCAGAGAACCTGGAGAATGATGTCAATAATGGGTATTTCATCATTTTGAACCAAATCAGCTTTATTCTGAACAACAACAGAAGGAATACTGGTTTAACGGACATAATTAAATACTAATATTTGGATATATCATATACCAAGTGCCAGTCAGTTTATTGCAGTTCTTTATTATTTGTTAGAAAATTCTACCATCTTAAACAGCCTCAGGAAAGCCTCAACAGAGGGAATTAAATCACATTTCCCTTCCATTTCCTTTCCATCTCTGTGGAATTTAAGGCTAAGTATGGATTTTATGTGACTTAAGAAACTGAAATATTGGAAGTGCAGTGACACCATAAGACAACAAAGAAATAATTAAATAATTGTGGAATGTCAGTGTTAAAACTTGGTGCTAATTGCGGTTTAATGTTGTGCTCCTGTCGTATAAAAGTGAGTGTTTATTTCTCCTCTCCTACTGACGTCTATCCTCCTTTCAAATCCTCTGCTTTCGCCTAATTGCACGGCTTCGGCCTGACTCGCGTCCTTTCGTCCAATCAGATGCGTGCGGTGTTTCCATGTTGTGGTTCATCGTTATCCCGCGGCCGGTCCGTTGCCTTTAAGTCGCAGCTTTGGAGGTGACGAGCAGATGTTCCAGCCACGACAGCGGGAAATGTCAAGCGCTTAGAGAAAGGTGGAGTAGTCAGAGTCGGACGTTTGATCGCTGCCTGGATACATTTTCTAATATTAGAACATTTCCTTGATTTGTCCGGCATCTGCGGTGACTCTCGAGCACATGGCCTGAGCTGCAGCCAATCAGAGCGCAGCCTTTGCTTTCCCTCTCTCTAGCAACAGTGAGTTGCTCGCTGCCTATTCATTAATTATTTCCCTGCGGTCTCCCTCAGCCGTTTGGACTTGGCTGATAGCAAAGTGCTTCATCTCTTTCTCTCACTCTTTTTTTGCCCTCTTTTCTGTCACACTCTGCTCCGGCTGAATGAAAAAGTCTTGGGGGGGGGGTAAAAAAAAAGGATGGATCCGGTGACGCCGAGCAGGTCTGCTGCTGCAGCTCAACTCTGAGCTGCAACAACGCCGTCAGACCAGGACTGACACAGAAATGAAGCCTCTCTCGTCTTCCTCCACTTTCTTCGCTCTGGAACTATATGATACGGAAGGATTACTTGATCAGTGCGCGCCGCTCGTCCCCTCGCTTCGTCTTCGGCACATTTTTGGCACTCCTCCTCGCCACTGTTGCGACTATAAACACTTGAAAGATGGCAACTGCAAAAACAACTGGACTTTTTTGCTGGCTGTGGATGGCGGGGGGGGGGCGTCGGAGGCAAGTCTAGTGTTTGGGGGGGATGAGGAGCAGGTGGAGAGAGGAGGGAGGGGGCTCAGGGTAGGGGGAGGTTTGGTGGTGTGAGGATTGCGGGCTGTGGTTGGGTACGCCAGTGCCACGTGTCTCGCCTGGCACCTCTTGCTTCTCGACTGGAAGGATGTTGTGGATGGAGAGTCTGGCTGAGCGCGTCCGGCTTCTCTCTCAACCAAACGTGGGGTGAGTGCCGCTACGCCGCAGCCTGCCGGCGATAAAACTCCTTTGCTTTTCAGGTGTTGTTTTTTAACCATGGGAGGCTTCTAAACCGAAATATGATCGCTTAGAAAAAAAAAAATAACGCTGTAAGGAGGTAGCAGAATCCAGACTGAGGTTTGGAAAGCGTGCACGCTGGCGTTGGTGGGCCCAAATCGAAGGCTTTGGCTCATTTTTTAACCTCACCTGGTTTTACCAAAGCGTCCGATAAGATGTTGTTCCAAACATTCCACATTGTTGAGCATTTATGAAGCGATTACACAACGTCGGGCCTCGCGAACCCAGGCCTGTGGTTTTTGTGGATCCGGACAGTTCGGGAAGTCGCCCGGAATATTACCCGCGGTGCAGAAGCCCGAAACTTCCATGCAGCCCTCTGTCCCTTTCATCTTTCCCGTCCACCTGCTTCATCTCCTCAGCGACATCTTTTCATCCCATCCAGAGAGGGTAACACGAACATTGTCCTTGGTTGGAGACCACAGATGTCGTGCTTAATCTGGAAACCCTAATCTCTCGCTCCTCCTTTCTCTCTCTCTCTCTCATCTCTCAGCAGAGTTGCCATTTTGAATTTGTTCTAGCTTTTTTATTTTTGGTTTCATTGTATCACCCATGTCCTGTATGGCCAAAGTGAGACCTTTTTTTGAAAACACACTGGCCTCGATATCATAATCTGTTATTTTTAATCCCTGTAAATTAGGATATTTTGAATCAAGTTGCTGCTGGATTTGATTCAGGTCTTCTAGAACCTTCGATACTGATAAAATCTTTGGAAGCTGTTATGCAGTAATAATTACCCTACCCTTTATGGACACAAAAATAGATTTTTTTTTTTTTTTTTTTTTTTTTGCACCTTGCGATGCTGTCAGAGAATATTCGAGATTATGCAACGATATAAATGAATCAAAGATTGTTAAATTAAACAGATCGATTTTCACTCGTGACCTCGTCTGGAGCGTTAGGTACAGCGTGGTTTTTGCAAATGTTTCAGGGGAAATACAAAAAACGGAGTTTGCTTCTGTGTTTTTGGACAAACCGTTTTGGACCCTATTGGCGTAGTTCGGATTATTTCACGTTTTCTGTGTAATTTTTTTGGATTATTTCAAAGTGAAAATGAAGTGTCACTCATTGCTGTGATCGTGCGAGCGTGCGGATGCGGATGGACCAACGGACCGGTCCGCTGTTGGCCGTGACGCAGCAGCATCACCCTATCTCACCGTCCTAACGGGAGATTAGACGAATGCTCGGAACTACCGCAGTTCCACCTTCAGACGTCGCTTTATGTGTCAGCGCACTTCCTGCACATCCGTTGCTCTGACCTTTTGAGTCTAAATTATGGATTAGTTTTGTTAAGTCTTCTTTCTTTTTCCTTTATGTAGGTCGTCAGATGTGAGTCCAGACTAGGTTGAGACTACCAAAGAGGAGCCCCTTGATTTGAAGCAGCGACGGGCCCGTCGACTGGCAAACCCGTTTTCCAGGCTGCTCCTACAGCACGGTGCCAGCAGGTTTCCACCGCTCGAAGGAGCATGTTGCCAACGCTCTCCCTCTGCTCCATCGTCTGGCTCAACCGGGGTTTCAAGTTGAGAAAAGTGCACCAGTCCACCAACACTGGCCAAGTCTAAAATAAATCGGCCCTCGTGAAAGCAGCAGAACGCAACCTTATCAACTTTTCAAAATGCTGCTGAGCTTCGGGTGACTTCTCCCTCCCGCCCTTCTCTCCCTTCTCCCTGAACCACCACGCCAACAGTTTCTGCCTGATCAGCCTTTTTTGGTGGGGTTTTGAGGATTTCTTTATCTCCGACCCCTCTTGGTGCAGCCAGGCTTCGAGCTGAATCTTCTCTCCAGCGGCCATTTTGAGTCTTCCCCTCCTAACAAAATGGCGGTGGAGGGTTTCCAGTACGTTGCCCTCCATGCATTTGCGAAGGACCAAGAGGAGGACTTGGATCTGCAGCCCGGAGATCTTTTGACAGTCAGCAAGGCATCCCTGGTGTCCATGGACAGCTACAGCGAGGGCTGCGAGGAGCAGCCAGAACACCTCGGCTGGCTCCTCGGGTACAATGAGCGCACCAAGCAAAGGGGCGACTTCCCGGGCACGTACGTGAAGTACGTGGGCCCGATGAAGATGTTGCTGCCGTCCAGTCAGCCCAGGTCCCAGCGGCCCCTTCCTGCTGCGCCACGGCCAGACTCATCTCAAGGTAGGCTCAGTAGTTTTTTAACATAGAATTTTAAAGATTTAAGAATGTCTTGATGAATTTAGTCTGAATTGTGTGGACTCGTTTTAGTTGCCACCTGAACTGGTATATTTGATGGCATATTTATTGTATATGCATTTGCAGAGATGGACGACCTTGACAGACAAGTTTTCTCCAGGTTTTCACATTGTAAATCAGAATGATTCCTTCTGTTCCCTCAGCCACGTACCAGTCTGTGTATGCGCATGCGTGCGCGCGTTCAGCAAATGAACTGAAGCATTAGAGCATTTGGATGCTTGGACGCGGAGTCTGTTTACTTTATCCAACAACCAACACTTAAAATACCAATCGAAAAATAGACTTGTTTACAGCGGAACCTGAATTTCCTCTGCAGTTTATTACAGGACAGACACATGCAGTTGTACTCCGTCCACCACAGGCACGCTGGACGCTTCCAAACATCGCTGAGCGATATAACGTTTAAATGTCAAATTTTAAAGACGCGGTGATTTATTAAGTGCGGTTTTTGCGCGCCCAAATGCAAGAACCAGTCACTAGTTGTTGCCGTTGGCTTCTCTCAGGGCTGTGACCCAAGGCTGACCTTTTAATCTTTCCCTAAAGCACGTCACAAGCCTAACCCCTGTGGAAGATCGGCTAACAAAACTCTCTCCTGAATAATAAATGCTTAATCCTTCTACTTACTGGACACTCCTGTACAGCTCTGGCATGGATTCGGCCCGTCTGTGTGGTCTCTTTTACATTCAGCAATATTCCCACTGCTGTCCAAGCCGCACCAGTTTATCTGCACAGAAATAATCTGGCCATTTTAGTTTAGAATTTACGGTGACGTTGTGCTGGACTGTGGTCAAGAGGAGCCACGGCTGTTGTGGGAGAGGTTTTTAATATGGCCAACTCTGCGAATCTCTGGGAAACCTCTTGGGGAAAATCTTAATCTGTATTCTTGCCTCCAAATCTGACACACTAGCTGCATACGAGAGGCGCTTAAAATTGTAAAAATGTTGGAATATTCTTTCACATTTTTAAACTTTCTGTGCGCAACAGTATGCTGTCTGCAGCTTGCACTCTTCAGTCCTAAACGTATTTAAACAATTTGAAAATTAACGTTGGATTAAAGAAAAATCATTTCATTTGTTACCAGCATTTTTCCAAACTCACATTTCCACCATCTCTTTATTTCTATTCTTTTGCTTTGTGGGTAATTTATTGCTTTGGTGCATGAGGTGCCAGATAAAATTGCAAACTGAGCCAAAATAGATAACCAAAAGGTTTTATAACATTTGGCACGTGAAATCAAGAAATTCTTTCTTGGTTATTCCGCTGCTTTTTTCCGTGACATTTCGGACACTGAGAACATGAGCCGTGAACTCTGAATTACCTCTGCTCGAGCCAATCGGCTATTCATCACGTACAACAGAGTACACTTGGCCTCATTTAAATTCACTGCTTCAGATTCATTTATGTGCGTTCTTTCCTGAAAAGTCCTAAAAGCAGGAAATGTCAGTGCTGCGGCAGAATCAGACCTTACCAAAAGAGAGCTGTGGTGTATCCAAAAGAGTAAAGGAGGTTTACAAAGACTGTGCAGGGCAGGTGAGCACAACAGTATCCTCTCGGTTTGATGGACGGTGAGACAAACCAGTTAGGCAGCGGGCGTTTGTGTGGGTGATGTGGAGCGACAGGGGCAGAAGAAGCAAGTAAAACTCTAACAGAGGAAGGGAGAGGGAGGGAGGGTGGGAGGCTGAACGTAGGATACCTTGGCTTGGCACCAAAAGAGCATTGTGGATTAGAAATGGTCATGTCTAGATTTTACAAATATCGTCTTCGTGTCCCCGAAGGCACGGAGGCCCCAGACGTCATGTGAATGGAGCTATTGTCGGCGTGGCCCAGTTAATCGCTGGGATTGTAACATTTGCCACCGAGAGGCAGCGATGCGGCCTGGTGGACAGGCAGGACGGCCCAAGCCTTTGCTGCCGTAAATATGCAGCCGTATTGGCAGCTTTGTGAACCGCGCTGAACTGGTTTCTGCCCAGTTTATCGGTGGTTTGATTGCGCATTCAGTTCGGTGTGCACGTGAGCAAAGAAGCAGGAATCCAGCTGTTCACGGGACGTTCCTTTACCTCCCACGGAACTGTCCTGGGATTCCGGATATTTCTCCAGGGTTGTTGCAGCAAACGTTCGCTGTGTTCAATGTCGTTTTAAAGCACCTATTTAGCTTTGCTTATTTGTTCAGTTTGACCTTCCAACAATCCACATCAAACATTTCTCAGAATGGGTTTTGGCTGCGACGCGCTTATTTGGATGGTCGTTGTCAAATATACTTGAGACAAAGAGAGATGAAAAAGCATGGTTCATGCCACAGATATGAAGCGAAAAATGTTGTCCGGCTTGAAGCTTAAATAAATCTAGAAGCCCAGCGAGGTTTCCTCTTTCTCTCCTCTCCCTGGCCTCTCTTTAACTGCCTGCTGAAGTGAACCATGGCTTGGCATTTTTGCAAACTCCTCCCTCCCTCCTCTCCTCTTTCTTGCCACATTCTCTTGTCTTCCCTCTCTTCTTTGCAGCCTCTCTCTCACCGATTCGCATGCACATCGCTTACACATCTGATCCTCTCTCTGGGCGGCCATAAACCATGTTAGCAGCACCAGTTCTCAGAAAGGAGAGGCCTCGGCTCGCTCTCGGCTCCCTGCGTCTTACCAGGAAAAGCCTTTCAAAGAACGCAGGGTGGGGGCTCCGGTGGAGAAAGTGAATGGGGAAAGATATGAAGAGGCTGGAAAGGGAAGGAAACGGAGGCAAAGTTATGAGCTAAAGCGCTGCCCTCTCCAACTGCAAATATAGGAACCAGCTGTGTTTGAGTTCTCTCCTCACTTTTGTACTTTTCTCCTGGCGCTCTCTGAAGGTTTTGTGTTTTCTGGCGCGTGTTCACAGCTGTAAATGAGAACGTATTTGTTTTTAGTTGTTTTTATAAATGATTAAGAGCCTCAGCAAGCCAGAAGTGGACTGGATTCCGGTTTGCAGGGTTTCTTAAAAGCAAGAGTGAAATAAAATCCATTTGTTCTCTTCAGAAGCAAGAGATGAAATTGTTTGTGACTCATGACATTTTGCTGTACCAATATTTAGTGAATGGTGTGATCATTTGTTACCGGGGTGGTTGACGGATGTAGCGAACCCACGTGTGTTGTGGGTTTCGAGTAGGCAGTTGTGGTTTTGGTGCTTTTATTGTGAAGTCTGCCTGTTTGAGTCACTGCTTTTGGCCCTTTAACCCATCCTCCCCCCCCCCCCCGATCCTCAAAGCAAAATTAGATCATACGCAAGCTTTAAGTATCAAAGGATCCAAGAAACCTTGCCATGTGATCTTTATTATCAAAGGTCTAAATGGCTTTGATTCAGGCAACATACTATGTTAAAATCCTATGTTGATCAGCTTTAACCGTGGTCTCGCCGCCCGAATAATGGTCAAGAGCAAGACTGATGATCAAGAATTTATTGGAATTCTCTGGATCGACGTGGGACCTGATAGGATACAAAACACACAGGCAAGAAAGCTGCTGAGTGCACTTTCCTTTGTCGCTACACAGCTTTGAGGCGCGTTGGGACGGGACAGGGCGGCGTGGTAGTGATGCATTGGTCGTCCACATTGTTGGGATGCAGCGAAGACACGCAGCAGTGAAACATGAGCAGCAGCAAACGCACCGTTACACGCCCGGTGTGATCCAAACACCAACTGGCCTTGTCACCACCGTACATGAGACACATGGTTGGAGTCGCTGGGATGGTTCAGAAATGTTCTGGAGATTTTCTTTGAACCGGTAAACAGTTAAGGAATGTTTTACCTTGGTGTTTTTGAACCACGGGTGTATTGAAGACCGATAGCCGACACAAGAGAACACTGAAAATCATCTGTTAGTTATGCAGATTTAACGTTTGCTGACAGTAAATTCTAACTGCGTTGTTTAAGATGACGTTCCACAAAGATGGCTGCCTGTGTGACGTCACATGGGGGCCGATCAAATATGGATCCGTTCTGTCGGCCTACTGTCTCGCTGCAGAGAGACTCACATGCACTAACACCTACACTGAAATTCAGTAGCGTGCACATCCAGCCAGCCTGAGACAGAATATTCTCTCCTTGACTCACCGTATCTTTGAAAATCTGTGTGCTCCAGCTAGAAAAACACAGGTTTAAATAGATTTTACACAGGGAGCTCTCTCTGTTCCCTCGCTCTGTCTTTCAGTGGGCAAAGAGTCTGGCACAAAGCTCGGGGAGGGATTATTACATAAGCATACTGATGTAGATGATATGCAGCTTTTCTTTTTCCTCCATAACTTCTCTCCTTCCAGGCTACTTCCTGCTGTTGGCTGAGTTGATCAAGAGTCGGCTCAAGCTCCCAAAGATGGGCTCTGCAACATTCGACTGCAGCTTGCATAGGTGGATCGTATTTATTTTTGAGAACCAGAACCACTGCAGGCGGCGTAACGGGAACCTGTCTGTTGGGTTTGACGCCATTCCAGGCAAAAGCAAAAAAAAAAAAATTGCCTTAATAGGTGTGAAGCACCCCAGGTGTTACCTGCATGGATGCCGCAGTGCCACACTGCGCTCACTGGCATGTCGTGTTCCCGGATCAGCTGCGTGGCTGCTTCTTGGGGCATGTCAAGTCATAGACCTGCGTCTCCGTGTGCAGCCAAGGAAGTGCCTCTGATTGAAGTAGCTCTTGCTCGTTTCCCCTAATTAATTTACAGCAACCTGAGAGGATTCTAAAGGTTTTAAAAAAAAAAAAAAAAAAAAAAAAAAAAAGCACTGAGCTATTGGTTTTTAGGTTTTTAATCACGTCTGTTAAATCTCAGAATCTCTCTCAAACGTGGCGATTCGATGGCACTGCCGGCTGCTCTCCGCAGCTGTGACCCATTGCTAATGCTCTCCTAGCAACACAGGTTTTCCCGCCCGCACGTCTTTGGACATCTCACCTCAAACGTGCACCAGCGTGCAGTCTCACACACACACACACACACATTGCAGCAGGACAGTGAGATGTGTGCCGGCTGCAGAGCGTCAGTCACGTTCACGTTGTTGAGTTTGGCTGCGGCTGCAACTTTATCAGCGCAGAAAAATCTTTGTTTCTCCTCTTTTAAGGTGAAATGAAACAGATGAAGTTTTTTAGGCTGATTTTTCCCATTTTACTCTGAGTATTTATAGTTTAGAGCATTTTCTGATTCATTTAACTCGAGATGTTTTGCGTGGAACCACACGGCCATGAGAATTCCAGGAAGATTGGCTCCATTCTCTCCTGCACTAAATTACCTGTATGCTCGCTGAAGCATTAGCACTACGTTCAATTATCCTTTCAGTTACTCCCTACAATCACGCCTTCTGAAGGTTTAACCTCTAAATATTTCTGCACAAGTAAATGTGAAAGTTTACCAAATGTCTAAAATTGTGTTTAGACTGTCGTGGAGCGCATGAATCGTGAGAAAGCTCTTGCAAAATGACAAAATTACACTGATTTTTCACCCTTAAATGAACTACAAAGCTAAACAAACTGCTGTGGTGGAAAAAAGGTTTGGAATAAGAAGGAAAAGCATTGTCTTTTGTATTTTTTTAGTTCTGAAATGGCAAATATTTCTCACAGAAAAACCTTTTTTATTCAGAATAACAGAACTGTGTGAACACTGTCTGGCACTTTTTTTTTTTTAAACAAAAGGAAAGACGCTAAGATGTAGGGCTGCCAGCCACAGGGACCAAACGAGGATAAAGACGAGGCGGAGAGGACAAAAAACAGAATAAAATAAAACTCGGGTGAGAGAAAGAAAAGGAACCAGAGAGAAAGTCCAGTGAGACCAAAAATGCATTTGAGCAAAGGACAGAGGGTGAGAGACATCAAGAGCAACAGAGAACAAGAACCGGGGGGGGGGGGGGGGTGTTGGACGGAATGTGCTGATGCGGCGTTTCTTGTCTGAACTCCCCAAATTAATAATCAGCAGTGGTTTCGACGAGCCGTGCCAGGAACAGGAGCCTGCCCCTCACACCTCCACCCCCTGCACCCCCACCCGCTCGTCCTGCAGCCCACAGCCCAGCTCCGGGGCCTAATGGGAGCCTCCACTCGCCTGCCTGTCCGGGCCGGACCGACCGAATCAGGCACGCCGCCATGGGGCTTTTGCTTGTTCAGGAGTTTGATTAAACCCTTTATTGTGCTCCACTCACGCAAAGAGCTAAGGCGAAACACTGAGCGGGATGGGGCGGAGGGGAGGAGAGGGAGCGAGAGGGGAGAAAAGAAAAGGAGAGGGAATGTAGGATCTCCCCTCTTTGCTTTCTTCTTTGCTCTTTCTCAAGCACTGAAAAGATGTTTGATTTGGTCTGTGGGGACTCGCGATAAAGTTTTTGCCCACCATCAGCAGACTATTTCCCCTCCACTTTCACTCCCCTGAAGTTGTTTTCTAACCACCTCCTCCCGACATGCATCGCAATCATTTCGCTCCTCATGCAACCTTTTTCAAACAAATGCCACGCAGACACCCGAGGCTGCCGCGTTGCTTTCTCCAGAACAGGTGTGCCGCTTGGAAAATGGACACCGTTACCCACCGTGTACTCTTTTGCTTAGTTGCTGGTGGATTTTGTGCACGTTTTGATTGTTCATGCTCCGCGTCTCCAACTGCTCCTTGTTAACTGCGCCAGGGCTCTTCTGTGGCCTTTGGGGGGGGGGGCTCTGCGCCAGAAGCGTAACGGTGATTTGTGTTGTTGTTTCAGCTGTTTCCATGCCGGACCTGAGCGAGCAGTTCACACCACCAGAGACGGCCCCCCCGGCCCTCGTCAGCCTGATCTACGCCATAGAGAAAAGAGGTACGTCTTTGTCACCGGCCGGCGCTTTTCGTCTCCCTCTGTCTGCCGCCTCCTTCCCACCATCTGCCTCACGCTCTCACGCCAGCGTTGGAAAGTGCAGTCGTACGGCCGTGTGGTTCCAGCCAGGCACTCGCGCGGGCACCTCTGCAGTTGCTTCGTCATTCGCCCTGGATTTGCTGCAGCTTTAATGAGCCTTCGTCCAGGACTGTCGGCACTGCCGTTCTGCTCAGTGGGTCACACCGTGTTATTAACAAATAGTTCTCAGTGGGACTCCTTTCACAGTCTCAGCTCCTTTGTTTTTATTTCAGACATAGTTGGAAGCATGCGGGATAATGTTTAACTCACTTTTAGATGTTATGACTTTGATTTCAATAATCAGACAATTCCATGTAATAAGCACATATGTTTATAATATTGCATAGTAATGATCTTTTTACATTTTTATTTAGGATATTTCTATATATTTTGAAGTTGGTCCCTCTCCGTGGTTGCTAGCATGTAGCCTTGCTGCAGTGTTTCTCTACAGTAGCCCAGAATGGACAAAAGGGCTTGAACACAAACTTACTTATTCATGAATTCTGTGCTTTGATTTAAATTCCAAGTTGAATGCAGAAGTAAAAAAAATTTAATTTTAATTTAAATTTAATTCATTGTTAAGTCATCAGATGAATGGAAATAGGAAATTAGTATGTTTTTAGCACATTATTTGTTGTGCAGTTGAACCAGGCATCCTGTATAAATCTGGCTCAAAAAGTAAAAACAATTCAGGCTGAGAATGTTGGCGATCATGGGAGATTTGACTTTGTTGAAAAATGTCTTCAGTGTTCCCACTTTTCATTAACCTGGCATGAACCTCACCAGCAGCGCCAGAGGGGTCTGCTTTAAATAATGACTTGCTCCAGTTTTAGCCTTAATGTTGCGTATCGCTAAAATAATCCAGTAAAGAATCTGGAAAGTGTGTCTGCTTTTCTCCTAATATTGTCTGTAAAGAAGATATTTGGTAGATCAGATAGCTACTTCGCTGGGTGCCATCTTTGTTAGTTTTATAATATTTCTCTTTTTGGAGGGTTAATCCAGCAAAAGTCAGATTTTCTTCTCAGAACAGGGGAATGGTTCTTTCACAGCCTTATAAGGGAGACACCGTCATGTGCCAAATTGATTCAGTTCTGCAGTCATATTGATTATCAGCTGATAAAGGAAGGATGTGACTATGCTTTCCACAAACGCTGTTGTTGTCTCTCCCAGGTCTGGAATCCAAGGCCTTGTACAGGGCCACAGACTCTCCAGTTCCAGATGTCCCGGTGTACAGCCTGTGCTCCGGTGAGTTTGGATCCAGCTGTAGATTCCGAGTTGGTTGAGCTGCTTTCAGAAATGTGTTCTGGTTCATATTCGTGTTCTTGTTTCTGTTTTGGGTTCCAGAGAGCGATCTTGGTCAGAAAGATGTGGGTTTCTTGTCTGAGTGTGTCTTGCGGTACCTAAAGGATCTCCCATCACCCCTCATTCCTGCCTGTATCTACCCCCAACTGCAAACTGCAGTCAGTCTGAAGCAGCAGGCCCTGAATCAGGCAGCAGGTAGGTCCAAACAACCCTTTTAAGGACAGTCCTCAGGATTAGAATGTGTGCTAAAGTATAAAAGCACAAGGTTAAACTTAGTTCTAATTGATGCTTTTTTGTTTTAGCATAAATTTGCTTTCATACTTAAATAAGCTTACAAAACAAAGATTGATAGTGAGGAGCACAAGGTTTAATCGCATGCTCGCCGGATAGAAAGGCACCTTTCAGTCCTTCTGGAATTGTAATTTAGGTGAAAGTCGTGCAGGCAGCTTTATATGTAGCAGATCGAGGTCAGTTGCATGTCGGCATTGGGAAACTGCGGATTGTAAGCAGAGGACGAAGTCACCGAAATATGCCATAAATGCTCCAGCTTGGTCTTCTCTGCACAAAGGACACTGCGATTTTGACTTTCCCACTGGAGTCATTTACAGGCCCCCGCACCTTTTCTGCACTTGGTGTTTGACCAACAGTAGCGTTTGTGTAAGTCGAGCGCAGATTTGAACCCTCTGAATACCGTTTCCAGGTGGCACTTTGGGTGAAGGCCAGGACAGAGAGGTGAGCCTGGTTATTGAGAACGCCACCACGGTGCCCCTGCATCACCGGCTCACCCTGCAGTATCTCCTCACCCACCTGGCCAAGGTGACCCAGGCACAGGCCAGCAACGGCCTGGACGCACAAACGCTCGGGCAGATCTTCGGCCCTCTGCTGATATGGAGTAGCACATCAGCACACTGGTCAGGGGAATCGACACTTTGGCTATACCAGATAAGTGAAATTAGCACTGTTTTGCGAAAGGTTCCTCCTTCTTGCAGGACACCTTTGGATGAGGAGTTTGCTGAAATTGTGGTGGAGAAGCTGCTGACAGAGAGAACAACACAGCAAGATGTCACTCCTCCAGGTATTGATTGTTATACCACAGAGCATGAAGAGCTCTTGCGTGCAGCTTTAAACTGATTTGTTTTTCCGATCAGTTCTTCCAGCAAAGCCAGCCAAGTCAAAAGTGGCCCCGTCAGCCATGACTGACACAGGCAGCCTGCTGAATGATGCCGAGTGGTATTGGGGAGAAATCTCCAGGTATTAGTTGTTTTTATGTTGTTTATCTTAGAGTTGCTTATGATTTTTTTTCACCCCCAGTATTTCATATTTAAAAATGATAATCATGTCAGATATCCTCACTGTGTTTGCAGAGAGGAAGTGAACGAAAAGCTGCGAGACACTCCAGATGGCACCTTCCTGGTCCGAGATGCCTCCAGTAAACTGGAGGGCGAGTACACCCTCACCCTCAGGTAAATCCTTTACTTAACTTTTAATTGTATACAGTTAACTCACTGAAAATAAGGAGGAAAAAGAATCATTTCAGTGATCAAAAACACTACATCTTCTAATTTTTATCTTCTTTGTCGCCCTCTGCAGGAAAGGAGGGAATAACAAGCTAATAAAGATTTACCACAGGGAGGGGAGATACGGCTTCTCCGAGCCTCTTACCTTCCTGTCTGTGGTGGAGCTCATCAATCACTATCGCCATGAGTCCTTGGCCCAGTACAATGCCAAACTGGACACGAAGCTTCTGTACCCGGTCTCCAAATACCAACAGGTTGGCTGACATAGAGCACACCGGGGGTCTCCTGTCTGTTCTTCCACAGTGGTACCAAATATTTGTCTTTTGCTCCTATCTGTGTTCTGCATTGCTCAGTTGGTGAAGGAGAACAGCATAGAAGAGGTGGGAGAGCAGCTGAAGGTTTACCACGAGCAGTATCAGGAGAAAAGCCGGGAGTATGATTGTCTGTACGAGGAATACACACGCACCTCACAGGTGAGAGCTTGACTGAGTGGTCTAAAGTTGTCACTACAATCAGAGATTAAACTGACATTAACCTGTCTGTTTTTGTTTGTGCAGGAGCTGCAGATGAAGCGCACAGCCATCGAGGCCTTCAACGAGACCATTAAGATCTTTGAGGAACAGTGTGAGACCCAGGAGCGCTACAGCAGAGAGTCTTTGGAGCGGTTCCAACGGGAAGGCAACGAGAAAGAGATCCAGAAGTAAACCACCGCTTCCATATTTCTGATTTCCTTCACCTTCCGAAAAATAAGTTTCAGAAGCCATCTTTGTGATTCCGTCGCCCCAGGATCCAGAGCAACTCGGAGCGTCTGAAATCACGCGTGAAAGAGATTCATGACAGCAAGCGAAAGCTGGAGCAGGATCTGAGACAGCAGGTGTCTGATAACAGAGAGATCGACAAGAAGATGAACAGCCTCAAGCCAGATCTCATGCAGCTCCGCAAAATCCGAGAACAGTACTTGATGTGAGCACAAATCCCAACCGTTGCTGAGGAGAGATGGAGCTTGCGCCCAATACTTGAACCTGTGCCGCTCTGTTTTCTCAGATGGCTAACTCAGAAGGGGACGAGGCAGAAAAAGATCAACGAATGGTTGGGCATAAAGAATGAAGCTGATGAGTAAGTATCTGAGGCGAGAAGCTCAGCGTCTCGGGCAGTGATTACCGGGCCTCCACCTGTAATTTAGGGAGTGGCTGGAGCTCAGTGTTTCCTTAATGGCCCGGCGTGATTGCATGTCTCCTGCCTTAATTGTGTTTAATCAGCTCCTACTCGCTGGAAGAGGACGAGGGCTCGCCCCACCACGATGAGTCTACCTGGTACGTGGGCGACATCAAGCGCAGCCAGGCCGAGGAAATGCTGCGGGGCACGTGCGACGGGACCTTCCTTATCCGTGAGAGTCAGACCCAGAAAGGCTCCTACGCCTGTTCTGTCGTGTGAGTTTTAGTTTTGCATCTCCTTCTGAGGGTTCTGGAATATTTTGGGCACTTTTTAAGGGATGTTGCCGCTAAAACAGGTGCAGATCTGCGTTTAGTGCATTCGTATATCTTTTGCATGTCTTTTTTACAGTGTGGACGGCGACGCCAAGCACTGCGTCATCTACAAGACGGTCACAGGTTATGGTTTCGCAGAGCCCTACAACCTTTACTCATCCCTCAAGGATCTAGTGCTCCACTACAAAAATGTCTCCTTGGTCCAACACAATGACCACCTGAATGTAACTCTGGCCCACCCTGTCCTGGCCCGCTCTCAGAACCAGAACCAGCACCCCAGATGAATTAACCCGCCAGCGGAGTACGGCACCGACCAGGGTGGGGACACTTGTGTTTCACTGTCATGTGTTGGCGTGACCTCCGAACACTGCTCATTTCTGTCATAAAAAAGTAGATTCAGCAGCTTCACCTTGAAATTTGTGTTTTTTGCTGGAGGCTGGTACCAGATTTGCCACACAGAACCTGATCCAGCAAGAAACAGCAGCCGACGCTGCGTGTACGACGTCAAAATAAGCACACTTTAACCGAAAATGAAACACTGTACAGTTGATCAGGAGCCAGCCGGGACTCTACAGCGTTCGAATAAATCAAGTGTGAGACAAAGAACGTGTTCGGTAGAGAAAATCAACTATAGATGTTTTAAAATGATATAAGCACACAATGATTTTATAACGTGGAGAAGAGCTGAGAAATCCCACGTGGAGGGAAACAAAATTACAGGAGGCACTGTTTTGTGCCTTGAACGTGTACAAAACGTTGACAGACAAAGGTCCAATCTGTCATCCTGCCGTCAGACCGCCTGCAAACTCTCCGTCGACAAAAGCTGTCATCCTCTGAAAGGACTGGTTCGGCTCGCTTCACACCCGAAGGCGGCTGAGAAAACTCTGGAGGAGGGGGCGGCGATGTTTGTGTATTGTCACTGGATGCGGACGGCTTTGTGGGGAGGGGCTTTAGACTGAAGTTTGATTAAGTGCCATAGTAATAGCTTTGAATGACCACGAGGCTGTGTCTCCGGGGGCGTGTCCAGGTAGAGGGGAGAGAAAGGAGCAGCTGTTGACATAGGCAAAGCTATAGCTTTAAAGACGAAGACATATATTTTTTAATCTCGATTTCCATCTGCTTTGGCTTGTCGCTATTTCTCTGGGGGCTTCCTTTTGAATTGATGAGGTACAACACACACATCAATTACTGGATTACAGGCGGGAAACACACGGTACATACTGTATATGCTAGCTATCTTCACACCGTATGATAGAGGTACATTGATAAATGCACTTCCAGCCAGTTCAGGTTTCCTAACATTTGGAAAGGCTCCTGCATTTAGCATCTGTTTTTCAAACTCCCTCCTCTCTCCATCTTCTCTACTGTAGCACCTGTAGCCATCGACTTAAGGTATAACTGTTAGCTCCGCCCGTGTGTCTTCTTTCTATGTGCTTGAGACACTCGCAGCGCGACAATATATATGATTAATTTTGGTACTGTATTTGCCTTGTCTCTGTTTAGGTTAGACTGTTTTAGCGGTGTTAGCGTCTTTACGGATGTAAATTGTTTTATTTTTAACGCAGAGTCGTGGGACCTGCTTCCTGACCTTCTTAGACTGTTGATCATTTCATCACAAGCTTGACTCACAGAGCCGTTGAACATCAATGTACAAAACAAACAAAAAACAGTAATATAGCTCACACACAGTATATTTGATACACCATATACAGTTTACTCTCAGCGTTTCAGAGTATTTGCGATACACAGTCAGCCAAATGAAGGATGCTTTTTTTCATGTAGCAAGAAAACATACATTTTGCCATATCGCATGGCCTGTTTGGTCTGAGAGATTATCTATAGTATGCACGGAGTCTATAATTTGAATTGTTCTTTTTCTTGATTTCGCCTGGCAGCAGCGGGAGTTTTTGCAGTACAAACACAGTCCGATACGGTGTAGGAGAACACTGCACAGCTTGGTTTTGTGTGTATATTACATTCGATATTAGGCGCCATCCTCAGCCCATTTCCTTCATTTGGCCTCGGGGATTAATCGCTCTTATGTCCAAAATAAAAGCGAAGTAAAAGCTTTGATTCCAGAGGAAAGAAGAAAAGAGGTGCCACATGACACCTCGCATTAAATTGATTTAACTGGGTGAATGGAGCAGAATAACTCAAATTTCTAGTCGGTTCAGGATGAGTCAAAGCCGGCAAAGTTGAAAGGTTTGGTGAAAGTGCACTGTTGGCCAGAAAATCTCATTAACTTTAAGTGAAATACCTGCATTGTAGAGCTTTTCTTTAGCAAACCACTGAAGGTTATTAGGTTTTTTGTTTTTTTAATTGCATGCAAGTTTTGGTTGTCCTCCTGCCACCACATGCAAAACAATGCGTTCAGGAAAGTTGAACATTTAGTTGAAGGAGTTCAGCGTGGAGTCTTCACTAAACTTTTACTGACACTAGTAATAGTACTAATCTTCACCCTATTTACATAATACTTTGTGAGAATAATGTGAAAATATCAAAGTAATCTAAATCTCTAAAAACTGAGAAAAGGAGGTATTTGCTATAGAATAGCAACAAACCACTCCTGTTTTCACATGATCACACCACCCAAAAGTCTCTTTCAGGTAGTAGGAGTCAGCTCTATATTACTTTGCACAGTTCTTGGCATGTAGAAAATCCCAAGAATTAAAAAAGAGCAGATGGTGCTTCTGCAAACGAGGGCTATTAAAACACGCGAGGAAGATCAGAAGTGCCTTCACTTGTCGCCGCGAGCGCGTCTTCTCCGCGTGGTCGGTGGGGGGCGCTGCTCTAGAGGATGGTGCCGCCAACGCCTTTGTTGCGTGCCATTAGTTGATCTGATAAATGAGCGTAGTTGTACCTGTGTATGTGTGAATTAGAGCAAATCTGAGCATGTTGTAGATGATAGATGGACAGATTTTAGTTGTTACATATTTCTTCTTCTATGGTGGAGGCTGTACCGTAGCTCAGTGCTTTCTCTCTGCACCAGAGCTTTGATTTCTTTTATCCTTTTCTCTCTTTTATTAGTGTTTTTTGAATACCGCAACACAGATTTGATAGTAATGTGAACACATCCAGCCCAGTTGGAAGCTCATTTAAAAGTTCTCATGTTGTTTCATGCAACGTTATCAGTGTTCTCCGGTCAGGATCCACCACTGATAACATCCTTTATCCAGTTTATTGGACCAATACTTTCATGACTGCCCTTATTTCTCCCAACCCTGATTAACTGGCAGTGAAGCTCAGCCATCAGTACTGATGAAGATGAGGATTTCAAACAGTATCTTCTTTATATCAGAATATACAGTATGACCTCTTTTTTTGCAGCTATAATGTCATCCTGGTGTTCTTGACGGATTTAACTTTTCAATATCGAGTTTTACTACAAAGGCTGTTAAAGCTTTTACAGATAGCTGCTGGCTGGTTGTGCAACGTGTGTTCACAGCAGAACAGCCCAAATTAAAAATAATTCCCCTCACTGAAGGGTCAGTTCAGATGTTTTCCCACATACTGCTGGTGGAATCTTCTACTGTTCATCTGTTTGGAGACATTGGTATCTGAAAAGTGAGACTCCATGCAGATGCTGTCACGAGTATGTGGGGGAAAAAGTTATTTTAAATGTGCATGCAAAAATTACAATAGTTCCTGAACCATTTTAAACTATTTTCACCACGACATTCATCATATGCTGTGCAATCACAGATGTTTTAATAGCTAGAAGCAGTGCAACCGAAGTAGCGGCGCAAGGCGGGCGGACATTCACAAAGCTTTCAGCCTCCTCGTCTATAAGATATGCATTCTTGTTGATAAAAGCTTTTTGTCTACATTACAGAAATCATTTAAGGAATAAAATATTTTTCCACAGGCTTTGGTACACTGTAAATGCTATTTCTCGAACTGGCCTCTACAAATGGCACGTTTTTCTCACCACAAAGGAAGACGTAAATACGGTGTTTGTGAAAGGTCCGAAGAACGAGAGATGCATTAGATAATTAATATTTTGAAATATGTACTTAAATATCTATATTTTTGAAAGATGTAATTCTGATTTGGTTCGGGCTTGACACAAATCAGGGAGAGGCATTGATGAGAACTTTTTCTTTAAAGACTTGCTCCACAACTGCTTTTTAACCAGGCAGTTATTGAAATGCAAGCACTACCAGTTATCAGCTGCAGTGAGCTTGATTGTAGTCACTGTCTTTCTCTAATTACAGTTGATCAGCGTACATCTATTATGCATGATTATCAGGTGCATTCAGAGGATGAAGCAAGCTTATATACATGTTAATATTTACAGCTGAGAGCTGACTCTATATGTTGAACGCAGTCTCGCCTGCTTTGCATTTATTAAAGAGAAGAAAGGAGGGTTTTTTTCATGAAAGCAAGTATCGGTTCTGTCACTCTTTTATCAGTCAGCACCATGAAAGACAAACGGCAGAGATCTACCAAATGCTGGTCACTGATCCTTTTGCAGAGTGAGTCATCTAACCTCCATTTTGGATCTTGGTTGTGTATTTTTTATGGAATTAAACATACATGCAGGAAAAAAACTAAAGGTACAAGATGATAGAACAGTCCATGTTCACTCCTTTACACAGATGTATGTACATGAAAAAATGATGGCATTAGAAAGTGTTCTTTTATGGTGCCTGAGTATAACTTTTTTCATTCTTTTGTGTGCGTGGTTTTTCTTGCTTTTTTTTTTTTTGGCATTTTTAAGTTGCAAGCGTCGTCTGTCTGGTCGTCGGTTTGTTTATATCTATTAATGAAAACGTTTCATAAAGAGCCTATAAAGAAAAAAAATAAGCTAGCTTGGAATTTTCATCCATACAGAAAAAAAGAAATGCAAATGTTTACATGATGTAATTAACCAAATAGTAAATATGTGTTTGATAATCAATCTGTCTGTCCCTCCAAGTGGCTGTGATGGATTGATTTCTGTTTCATTACTTCCTGTCATTTTAAACTTGAAAATCTTATGACTGCTTGTTGTTTTCTATGTTTCTGGGTTTTTTGGTTTTTTTTTTGGTTTTTTTTTTACTTAGAACAGTGCTCCCTCGATTTAAAAAACAAAACAAAAAAAAAAAAAAACTATATTTCCATAGCACACAGGTATTTAGCAGTCTCTCTTTACCTGCCGACTACTTCAACTTACACTGAGCCTTGTATTCGCAGGACTAAATCCTAATCTGAGTCTCTGTTGCTTCTTTGCTGTTTGTCATGTATAGATTTAGTAGAAATCTGTGTGTGTCTGCTCTATAATTCAGTTCAAAGACATTGTTGGGGGGGGGTTAAAGTCCGGTAACAGTAAAAACATGCCACTTGGGTCATTTGCTTGTTGAGCACAGTTTTAGTACAAAACAAAAATGGGAATTCAGGAATATCAAGAGGCAACTTTTTTCTTGGTTTTTGCACTACAATGCAAATGATGCTGAACTGAAAAGCTGATTCAGGTGCTTTGTTGGTTGGTTAACTCAATTTTAAGACCAAAATGTATCCACTGTATTCTCAGCTTTTGTGTGATTTGCATTTAAAATGATGACGTTGACAACTGCACTTTCATTTCCCTTTTTTTTCTTCTCCATTCTCCTCCACGTCATCACTGCTCAGTCTGTTGTTTGGTCTCAGATTTTCCGTTTGTTTGATTACTCTGACAAATTTTCGCGTGAACTTTGTCAATGTGTAGCGTAGTTTTCCCTCGAGGATGCGTGGGGGAGGTGACGCATCAGGCGACGGACGGGAGATGTCGAAACTGGAGCAACAATTTGAAACGTTTAGATAACTTCAAGGATTCAAACACCATTCTTGCATTTTTGATAATAGAGCAGCGTCTCTTTTGCTCCTTTATGTCTGCCTGGAACGTCACTGCCTCCCCACCCTTAAAAGATGGTGGTTTTGGTCTTTTTCTTGTTCTTTTAAACAAAAAGAATTGAAACAGTCAGATAAAGCTACTCTACAAGTGCAATTGAACTCAGAGGGAGCACTGTTGTTGCAGCCAGTAGCCACCTACTGGTTGTGGAGTGCCCAGTCCCCAATGCACGGAAAATGGTTACTCTTTTTTTTTTTTTTTTCTCTCGCCACTCATGTTATCCGCCTTCTGTTGGTCTGTCTTGATTCAGACGCAACATTATTCTTTCACTCTTGTGTACAGCTTCAGAGTTGTGTTTGTCCACAGACAGGTACTCTTTCCTCTGTACGGTTCTTTCTTTAGGCTGATGCAATGACTTTAAAAAGACAATAAAAGAGATCTAAAATGGAGTTTGCTGTCCTGTGTTTTATTTTCATCCATCTATTTTATGTTAATGGCTTAGGGTCAGGAATACACCAGGGACAGGTCACAAGGGGACACATACAGATTTGACGGGAAATTCTGCGTCTCAAGTCAACCAAATGTTCATGTTTTTGGACAGTGGAAGGAAACTGGATCATCCAAGTCCACATAAAAAGGTCTCGGTTGGAACAGAACACAAAAGCTTCTTGCTGTGACATGACTAGTCAGTGTAACCAAAGGTTATTGTTCAAGGTGTTTTTTGTTTGTGATGATCTAGCCTGAATACAGCAAAAGAGATCGTATATTAGCTGTTTAGTCCTGCTTGTGGAGAAAACTATCATGTGAGAGTCAGCAGGTAAGTCTTTTTTTTTTTTTTTTTTTTAATATAGGGCTCAAGGTCATGGTGTGTTTTGCAATACTACTGGATCGTGAAACAGAAGCAAGCAATTAAAAAAAAAATGTTAAAACATCTAAGATCATAATACCAAATCAAATTCCAATAATATTATTGCAAGAATGTCGCACAACAAAAATTGCATGATAGCTTTTTAAAAGTCTGAAGAAATTTCCATTTAAACAAACATCTATTATTTTTTTTTAATAATTTTCACCGAAACACTTTTTGAATGACAATCATATGGTTACAGGTGACGCCAGTCTTGCAGCCAATCAAAAAAATAGAACGTTTCCGCGTGATTGGTGCTTTATTTAAAGTTGCTCGGTGCAGTAGTTCGTTGCTGCTGGCCGTCGACGTTAGTGTCTTTTGATTTAAAAAGTGACTCTAAAAGAAGATGAAGGGTGCGATCCTGGTGATTTTGAGTGCACTGTTAAACATTCAGTCGGGCAGTTGTGCTCCTTCTCCTTCCTGCTCCCACCCCCCGTTTAAATGGTGCTCGTCTCTGGCCACAGCTGTTCAATGTGGGGTAAGAACAGCAACTTATATTAGTATTTATCCTGTCTTATACAACTTTACCTCTAAAAAGTCGACTCATTTCTAACGATAAATGTGTAAGACACAACTCATTGAGAAAAAAGTAGACCTTGTTTAATTACCTTTTTCAAATCACTGCGCCGTAGCTCGTGATAACCACTTTTAAAAAAAATATAAAACAGTTCATCCCGTTCAACAATTATTTTCAGAGTTTAAAAGCAGCCGAGCACAAGAGATTATTCTCCAGTTTTTCACATGGTACTAAAGAATACTTGCGTTACACTTAATTAAAAGCTGAATTCAACGGCCGGTTGGCTACAGAATGCGGTTTTTGTGCGTAACAGGAGGTACTAGATTCATGAAATAAAGGCAGTCGCAGTTTTTCATCTCTTGACAAGGAAGTTTCGTAATACAGTCGTTGTTTGTCTCTTTCTGTTTGTTCTAAAACGCACATTCTGGTATTCCAGCAGTTGACCTGTTTCAAATGTGGGGGAAAAAAGACTGATCTTGAAGAGTGTCACACTGAAAAAGTGCTCCTAATCTCTAAACTTCCTTTTTTTGTTGTTTTCCAGGTTGTAAAGGAATGCCTTTTATCCAACTTCACAAAGTTCCACCAGAAAGCAGATAAAGTTGACATGGTGGTTTATTATGAGACCCTGTGTCCAGATTGCAGACAATATCTGAGTTTCATGGCTTTCCCCACCTTTGTCATGCTGAATGACATCATGTCTCTCACTGTGGTGCCTTATGGCAATGCAAGGGTAGGCAGTGAAGTGTATTGATTTTTGTTTTGTTTTGTTTTTTAATTCACCTTAAACTTTAATTATCATGAAGAGTGCCAGAATCTTGGCAAAGAAGTACATTTTATTCAGACTTTTCTGAATTCACTGTCGCTATTTCTCCCTTCCAGGAAAAGCATGATGGCCACAAGTATGTTTTTGAATGTCAGCATGGAGAACAGGAATGTCTGGCCAACATGGTTCAGGTAAAATTACAAACCAACTGCACAGACTTTTGTTAAGATGTTTCCCAGTTACTTAATGTGCAGTATGTGCAGTAAATTTCCTCTGTTCTTCTAAGACTTGTTTGCTGAACATGACACAATATGCCTTCCCAGTCATCTATTGTATGGAATCCTCCAACAATGTCATCAAGTCAGCCCAAGCTGTACGTAACTGTGTCTCTATGTACCATCTTTGGATCAATCTCTGCCACATTCCTCAGTAAATTTCACAGGGATGTGCACTCGTTTTCCCTTCATTTTTCCTGTAGTGTGTGGAACTCTACACTCCTGAGTTGGACTGGGGCACCATTATGAAGTGTGTGAATGGAGATCTGGGAAACCAACTCATGCATCAGAATGCCTTGAAGACTGAAGCACTACAGCCTCCACACCAATATGTGCCCTGGGTGACCATTAATGGGGTATGGTTTCAATCCATTCACCAGCAAAAAGAGGAGTGACATGATGAAACAACAAAATGAGGCATAGTTGAAATATGTTCCATGTTCAGTTTTTGCATTAAACACAAGATTTAATTTATTTTCCTGTCATGTTTGTATTACTATTGGAATAATTTCTGTTATTTTTAGGTGCATACAGAAGAACTGCAGGAACAGGCCATGGATTCTCTCTTTCCTCTGATCTGCAACATGTACAAGGTTCAATTGATGCCACAATATCTTAAACATTTTATACTAGTGTGGTCTTGACCATCAACATTTAAGGTTCTTGTCTTGTTTTGTCAGGGCACCAAACCTCAAGCCTGTAGAGGGATCTAGAGGCAGCACAGAAACTACCACCACACAAAAGAGGGCTATTTTACACACCTCTGGGTGCTCTGTAGCAGGTGTGGCCATTAAATAAGGAATGCTAAGGATTTGCATTAGATTTTTATGTAAAGGGAAAAATATTGGAACTTTTTTTTCTAGAGTATAAAATAAAAATGCTTTGAAATGTAATATTTATCAGTGAAACAAGTCATTACCCCTCCAGGGGACGCTGCTTCTCACTTGTACCTTTGTTCTGAACCAGCCAATAACCAACTAGCCTGGGAAATCACCGTGGAAACGTTTTTATACAGACTAAATGGCTAAATCAAGGACTAAAGGGCAGAAAAGTACTTTCATGAATAACAGCTCATGCACAATGTTTTGACATGTACATCTGCATCTATGAGTTGGTGAAACCTGCAGATTAGACACTTTTAACTGTGAGGTTGATATAATCAAAACGATGTAGGCAGCCGCTTGATTAAAGCTGGTTCAACTAGTAGATCTGCATGTTTAAGACCTACTGATGCTACAGCCTGATAGATACATGAGAAATGGCAGCTTTCCTCCCTCTAACCAAATAAATATAAAGGTTTTTTTTCCCCCCAGAAAGTACAAATCCTCACTATTTTTCCATTTTCTAAATTTTAGATAGTTTGGGGTACACACTTTACAGGAGTAATTAATTGAAAAAGACAGTTTAAAGGGTGTGAAAAGGAGTCTGTGAGATCTGGTCCACACAGGCTGCTTCATATCTGATCCTAAATGCGGTATCTTTATCCTCTTTGGCATTTCCTTCTCATTCGTGTTCTCATGATACTGCTTTTAGTATGCGGAGAAACAACCTGTTAAAAATGTTCGTCTTCCCTGAGGTAAGGGTAATTCATTTCTAACAGGAAAAAATATTAATGGCAGTAGTTTCTATGTGTGTGTCTGGGCTAATAAGATAAACTGTATCAGCTATAACTTTAAAAACAAGGCAGCGAATTTCTTGTGTATAACATAATTCTCTGATGTGCTTACATCAAGACCTTTGGAGAGGATTAAAATTATGAATATATTTGGAAAACTGAATATGTCACTGTGTAAACACAAATGGAGAGCGACAGAAAAGAAACAGTCCATTTTTAACAAGTGAATATAATCAACATGTCTCTTGTCAACAAGCTACATTATAAAGAATGTTCAGTATAGAAAGTTAGATGTTTTAGTAGATGAGTGTAAGGTCATTGGACACAACAAAAAACAAGGCTCCTTATCTGTTTCCCCTCAAAAGTTGACAGTGAAACATGCCCTGGGAGCTAGATCCCAACCACGATCTCGCTGTGACAACCATCTGTTGTGTTCAAGGTGATACTGTGTGGGTCTCAGGACCCGATATCAGATCAAATCCAAAAATAATGAATATTTGCTTTGGTCGAGTCTTGTCTTTTGTTGTCTGTGCTTATATGATTAATGTTGTCTTTCCACCTTTGAATAAGTTGAATAATTGATTTTCTTTCTAAGTCATTTACAAGAACGTAATGCAGCAAATCATAGACCATTAAGAGGAGAGTTGCTGAGCTCTGCAACCCTCGTCACATTCTTTTTTGTTTTTTTGTTTGTTTGTCCCAGAGAAAATGGGACTTTTCAGAACAGGATATCTTTCTGGAGCCGCTCCCGGACCCTGATATCAGATGTGCTGTGAAGAGGCTTTTTTCGGGCACCCTGCTGCTGCCCAGGCTGTCCTGCAGGCCTCAGCCTGTCACCTCAGCTCAGAGAATCAAGCACTCCAGGAACCTGGGGACTCTGACCAGCTGCATCTCCAGAGAGCTGTGAGTCGCTTCAGTTCTGCTCTTATTCATGCTCTCAAAGTTTGTACTTGTTCCCAAATTATTTGAGCTTTTCCAGGTTAATGGCTGAATGAACCCTGTCAATCAATAACTGTCACAAAAAGCTTTGGCATGTTGAGGTCGTGGAGGCCAAGATAAATTTGCAGCATCAGAACCGACTCCACCTCCTGTATGAAGTCTGTACTCGACACAGCTTTATGACTGTTTTTATGAAGTACGGCTCCTTGAGCATATATTTGCTTAAACAGTGGATGCATTTTAGGTCAACTCCTATTTTTATTGAAGAAAGAATCATATGTACACGACACACAGCGTGTAGATGTTGGTGCTGCAGAAAAGAAATATATATAATTGGAATTACAAGGTCTCCAAGGCAGTGCAGGTGGATGACTCTTGCTGATATGATACTGCTTAATTGATTTGTGCTTAATGATGCCATCTCATAACACCAGAAATGTCTCTCGATGAGCTTCAAGATCTTGAGGAACAGTGAAAGCATAGCTGTCAGAGTGGGAATAAAAGCATAAAGTGGCACTGCTTACTCTTTCTTTGTAAACCATTTGACTAGAAAGATAAAGTTGCTTTGGGGCAAAGATTTACTTCAGATGTGCTTAAAGTTGTGGAAGAGGGAGTTATATTATTATTCATTCATTTATTATTAAAGCGGCTGAGAATTTCCACTTTGTCCAGGCAACGATGATATGAATGCATCCGTATGTGTTATTGCTAAAATTCCACAAAATCATGAGGGAAAAAAAGTGCATTAATAACATTTGTGGCCACTTGGGGGCAGTATAATTAGATTTGAAGCAATTGAGAGTTGTTTAGTACCTGGATTTTTCTGGCTATTAGTGAGGATAAAAACCTGGAATGTGTCATTTTTATGAATTAACACACACACACAATAAGTATCCATCTTCATCATGTCTGGCTAAAATATTGAGTAAACTTTGGTATATCTTTCCATAGTAATAAGTCAGACTGAACGAACTACACCCAATCCATATTACAGTCTTAAAAGGGTGTTTTAAATTAAGTTTAAAAGAAATTTACATATGAAAATAAATTAGTAGTAGACTATATCTTGACTGTAACATACTTTAAACTGTTTGCAATGGGAATGCTGCCTACTGTATTTACACAATGCTAATAGTGATACAAATCGTTGGGTGTGTATTGTTCCATGACGCTGTGCATGTTTAACAATGTCCGGTTGTTGCCTGTTGGAAACAAAAAAAATAAAGCAGAGCTCTGTGCCACGGCTTTTTTCACTCAGTAGAGTGGAGACAGAGAGCTTAATAGACACTACAGCACCCCTGGGTGCTTATCTTATCTTTTGGTGGAGACTAGACTATCAGAGCGAGCTTTTGGAGTACAGATGCTCAGAAAACTGCAGACCAGAAAGCGTGTGTGTTTGGTAAGAAATGCAGACTAGGAAACTTGGAAAAATTGCCATTTGAGATACGCGTGTTGATGTGAAACACAACAGAGGATCTGAAATTGGTGCACATGCACATCTTTGTGTGTACATCCTTAAAAGATAATCAAAGAATCATTCTTCCTCCCTCTCTCAACCATCTGTTGGTCATAGGTTCAGTCCTGTGTCAGATGTTCCAGCTCCTCAGGTTATGCTTGTTACTCCAGACAGCACCGGTGTTGAGCTCTTTAGTCACAGGAGGATCCCACCTCGATCTTTAGTGATAAAAAAAGACTGGTTGGGGGTGAAAATGATGTTGCCTCTGGTCACAGATAGAACGCGCCATCGTGACAGCACCCATGCTCTCTATTAGCTTTTATATACCTCTGCTTTTTATAGTCAAAGGCCCTTCATGTGACTCCTCCTGGTACACTCGGAGCATGTGAAAGGCAGAGGAGCCGTCTCTGAGGAAATAGGCAACTTTTCAACAAACAGAACCTCAGGGACCAGTGGAACAGCCTGAGTATGCAAAGTCAGTTGGAGTGAGAGTGAGAAAATGTAGCCGGTGGGGTGAGCCAGGCGTCGGTCCTGTGTTTTTACACTGTAGGAATTAATTAAGGAGTGCAATACGAATTTGATGAATAATAGTCTTCGTCACACAAGGAAGGAGGAATGCAGGAGATGGAACAAGAAGGAGGTGATCCGTCATGCTTCACTTCCCTATAAATCAGATGTCCATATTTAGTTGGAGAGAGGGAAGGCTTAGCAGTAATGTAAACAAAGTGTGCAGGAGGGAGGGAGGCAGAGCGAGTACATAAACGTTAATGTTTGAGGGGTTTTTTTCTCCTCGCACAGCAGTCGATATGATCTCTACGTGTACAGAAGAAAGAGGTTTCCAATAAAGATAAAACTCTGACCAGGAGGTGCTCTAGCTTCAATGTGAACCGCGACCAAGGACAGGCCTAGGATTTGTTCAAACATATGGACACGAGGACAGGACCCGAGGCAATAACTCCCGCGGAACAGACAAGAAAAGAGTCATGCCTCAAAAAGGTCTGTTGAAGACTGTTTGAATTTTTTTTGAAGCAGTTGAATCCCAGGTGAACACTGAGACCAATCCCTCACTCGGCTGTCTGCCATGAGCGAGCTGTGCACAGAGAGCTCCGAGGAGTCTGAAGTGGAGGAAATTCCACAGGACCAGAGGTTGACCAGGCTCATTAAACTCATGCCCAGATCCAAAGCAGGTTCCCCGGGGGGCTCACCGAGGATCTCCCCTAAAGATTCCCCGCGCGGATCTCCCCGGAACTCGCCACTGCTGTTCAGAAAGTTGATGATGAACCGTAGCATCAACCTCCAGAGGCGCCGCTTCACCCTAGCCCACACACCCAGGTATAGTTGCACCTTTCTGGTGCACAACATACCCAAACCGTCATCTGATCACCTCATTTATTCATCTGCTGGCCTTTCACACCTGACCTGCTGATTTTAACCGTCATAACTTTCAGAAGGAATTACTGTCTATAAATAGCTCCATTGAGAACATTTCTCTGAACATATTTGTACACATGCTTGCGGAACATGATTGGGTCCCATGTGAGCTGTCTGAGGTAGAGCATACACCAGGTGTCAAAACATCTGTACTGTTTAATTTCCAACAGGTGATTGTGTTTTCCCAGTTTGTGTCATCCTGCCAGGTGTTGTCATCTCAGTAAACACACAGCTCGGCAGCGTCCAGCAGCAGGTTGTTCTTCCACCCCTCGTCCTTCAGCATGCACTGATAAAGCAGCTATTTTATTATTGTTCGTAGGAAAGCTCCTGACAGGCCTGTAACACATTTGATTTATTTATATTTGATTGGTTATAGTGGTCTGAACTTTTAAGAGCACAGCTGCTTTGCTGTTTGCTAACTCTACTCTAAATATGCTTTTATGAGGCGCAATTGTATCAACCCTGGCTCATGATTTCAAAACAAATAAAGCATTTAGACTGGTAACGATGTGAAGGCAAGAGCAATATGAGAATATGGGCAATTAAAGCTAAGTCGTCTTAGCCGTATAAGTGATGGAGGTGGGGTACGTAAACCTGGCCTTATTTGTGGATTTAGACACAAGCGTGTAGATAAGGTGGGTGTATTATCCTTCTGGTGGTGACAAAGCAACAAAGATGTTGGAAAAGTTCTGTAGTGCGAGTTGAATTTGTACACAGGTGCCTCCCATTTCAGTGTTTACTCTTTAATCCCTCACATGTACAACCTGGAAACTCTTTCCTGAGTCTTCAGCTTGTTATATAAAAGACATTCTCCCCTTAAGTTACAGCCTGACTGAAACTCTAGCTGGTGTTTTTAAGTTCTGTCTTATTTTTATTGGCTTGGAAACATCAAAAAAATCCCATGAGGACAGAACAGAAAGTGGTCAGATCTCAGACATTTCCTTTTTAGTGTCAGTTTTGACCACTGTTTAATTATTTTGTTTGTCTTTTTGTATTTTTAGAGTGCAAAAAAAGAGTCTTGGTGTAAAATGGTCAGACTCCTGGAGTCTTGGATTAACTGATAAATCAACAAGACAGGGCTTTTACATTGCACAGGTCTGAAGGCAACCTATCAGAAAGGGTCCTCGCTGTATTCGATGTGTCCTGTAACGTCAGAGCTGAAATAAATGGGTGGAGATGAGTTATTGCAGGATGGCTCCTGAGTGGGAGGAATTAACAAAGTGGAGGTTCAACGGAAAGTAGACTTTGCAGGCAGTGCAAATATAGAACATACTCGCGATCTTATGTTCACTTAGTGTCAAAGGTGATGAAACACTATTTTCCATTATGGAGACATCGGGTTGAGCAAAAAGGTTTGGATTATTCAACACAGTTTGAGCAGGTTTTGCCCGTTATAAATACAGAACCTTTCTGAAAATGGCAAGAATTGGGTTGTTTAAACAACCTGCAGCGTTTTGACAATTATGCTTAATTCTGTGTGTATCTGCATAGTAGATCCTCTTTTGACACTCATTTTTCTAAGTGACAATACATTTGTTACCTGTGCTATTCTGCTCACTCCGCGTCCTTCGACTGTTGATCCGTTCCGAGTGTGTTCCTGCTCTTTGCCTGGCAGTAAATGAGTATATGTATAATTTAGGTTACGAAATAGGGTGATCGCTGGTTGGCTCGTACAGCCAAAGTTTTCCATTCTTTCTGCTAATATATATGTAGCCAAAAAATACTAAAATAGATAAAAAGTACATTATGTTTTCTCTTACGTGTGACAGTGAAGAGCGTATTATATGAGATGGGTTATATTCTGGCTTTAGAAAAGACCTCTGTCAATAGGAAAATGTACACGCATCTCCCTCACACACACACACACATACACACACGCAATATTGAAGAATTGATCAATGACCAGTGTGCCATTATCTTCACTGGCACAGAATCAGGCTGGTTGCACGAAGAGGGGAGCTCTGCACACTTTCATCATCATCATCATCACCATCAAAAACTTTCCATTTTCAAATTTTCATTTTAGATTATAAATGATCCAAATAACGCATCTGTAAACCCTTCTACTTCGCTTGTTTCACTCTTTCTCTTTGTGCACTTTATCGCGCTCTCTCTCTTTTTCTCTCTCTCTCTCTCTCTACTACTCACACTCCACCCCATCCCTCTTCTTCCAATATCTACTGTATCTCAGTCTCTCTTGTTTGTTGTTTTAAGCCTGAGTTTGGTCCCACCACTCTCAGGAGAGAAGAGTCCACTGGTGGAGACTGACATCAGGGGGCTTCTGATGGAATTATGACGCTCTTAATAACCCCAGTTTGATGGTGCAACATCCCAGAGGCAACTTTTCTTCAAACAAATCTGACCTTTGTTGGCCCCAACTGTTGAGGAATTTCATTTGTGTCAGGCAGCGGCTCATTTGGAAGAACCCGAAGCTCGCCATTTCCTATTCTGGAGTACCGGGAGAGAAACGATAATCCAGAAAAGAAAGAAGAGTTTATCTTGGCTCACCCGTGATGAGCAGAGAGAAGGACACCAAGTCCCAGACGAGCTCTTGACAGATGAGACCATCCTCAGTTTCACTTGATTTGACTCTGACTGCCAGCGAGACGACATGCCAGCTCACTTTCTGATTGCTACCTAACAGACAAGACTCTTTGCCATTTTAGGTTGTTCACACATGCGCGCACACATGCGTGCACACTGAGCTCAAACTTTGGACATATCCCTAAAGGTGCGAGCAAAAGCCGCAACTGCAAATCGACTTTGCAGTTTGATGCACTCTGTTTTTGCACTGACCTGGAAGTATCTCACTGGATAATTCATCTAGCTTTAGCTAACAAACAAAGAGGAGCTCAGCAGGTTGAACTCTTCACTCTTTTTCTCGCTCCCTGTGGTCACCTGATGATGTGCTTTGGTTAGGGTTTGTTTCTTTTGCATCTCAGTGTTTCACGCTTGTCGCCTGTCGTCTCGTCTTTCTTCCATCTTGTTACTGGGGCCCGTCGCCTGTAACAACTGGGACTCTTGGCACAGCTTTCTGTTCGATAACATGACACCATGGGGGCTTTGGTTGTGCCACATCAGTTCACTCTCTCCATCCCTCACCTCCTAAAGCTGCTCTTCTGACTTTCGCTGATTGCCAAACTCAGACCAGCTCTTGTTGAACCTGCTGAAACAATGATGAACAAAGACTCTCGCTTCCCAAGAAAGACGCACGGCAGCTTCTCCACGCGCAGGCACTCCTGCATCGGGTAAGAATTCATCCACCGATCAGCGTTTGCAGACGGTTGTTTCCAATGAGAAGGCACATTTTTATCTGTTACACCACTTTTGCGCTTGTTTTCAGTAGTATTACAGCAGCTGTTGCTTCTTTTATTAAGACAGAAATAGGATTTGTTGGAAAAGCAGCCAAAAAACAGTTTGGTTTATGTAAAACCCAAAAAAAAAGTCACTCAGTTTTCCACTCGTGAGCGTGCGCTTGATCCCTGGTTAGCACAGCGCCTGAGGCTGCAAACCAGCACCGGCCAAACGATGTGCTGTTGATGCTTGTGGGTGTTGCTGTTGGTGTGCAAGGAGCTTAATTTGGCAACGTAGGCCCGGAGGTGGCACCTCTGATCAACCGCCCCGTCCGACGATGGTCCCCCCCTCCCCCGTCGGGCGTTCGTAGACCCGGCCAAGCTGCGGTGCCCTTGTCAGGCACAGTGCAGCCGAGCTTTGCTTTTCATTCTGGAGAGGACAGAAGAAACATCAGCGCGTTTCACCTCTGTTTTTTGTCTCGTCCTCCCTGGAAACAAAACGGGGGGGGGGGGGGGAGGGGGTAAAATAAAGGGTCAGACTCTTCCAAGAGGTAAATCAACGGCACATGCTCCTCTTGTGTGCACGCTGATGAGACTGATTGGTGTAATTGCAGTTGTAAGTTGATATGTGTGCGCAGTCGCAACCCGGGTCTGCAGCTGTTCTGAGATCTGTACCTGACATATCACCAAGTACGTCGTAAAACACAACAATAGCACATGAGGCCCAGGGATCTAAGAATCTGAAAGCCCAAGTAAGTACTTAAAGGAAAGGATTCCTTCTTTATTGCACTTCAAAAACTTTAGTTTGTTTTGTTTCTGCAAGGCAGACTTTTCTGAACTCTGGGCATGAGGCATGTGCTTCACAAGTGTCATCCGAACTCCTGCAGCCTTGAGCCTGTTTGGATCATATGAGGAAATCAAAGCAGGAGATTTTTTAGACCGCAGAGGCAGAACAGAACTCGCTTTTATTCCCCTTACCTGATTCGTACATCACGCTTGCCGACTGAAAAAACAGAAACGGATGAAAGCGAATTCAGGCCTTATTTTTAGACAGTTGTTGCATTTAGTTAAGGTAGAAGTTACAAATGTGTTGGAAAGATTTTTTTTTTTTTTTTTGCTGTTATGCAACACACAGACACACACCTATACACACAAAGCAGTTTTTTGTAATCCGTGTGTATCCGTCACTATAAAGACGAGCATTTTCCTCACTCGCACTGAGCGTACCAGGCCTCTATTCATTCCACCATCAAACCGACTCACATGCACACACACGAGCAGTTGTTTGCAGACTCTTCTGCAATTGTGGAGTGAGCTGAGAGCCGGAGAGGAAGACAAAACTGCTGAGCGGGTGGAGAAAGAGATAAATTTGACAAAGCATGTAAAGGTGCAGACGGCAGGGCGGCGAAGAGGCGATAGGGAGGACCTGGTTGGAGATAATGCTACTTTTAGCATGATAATGACTGGAAAGACTGTGAGAGCCGGAGAGGGGGGTTGAAGTGGGGGTACGCTGTGTAAGGATATTTTTGAAACGTGTAAATGCAGAAAAAGCTCAACAGAAAGTGACAGGGATTAAAAGAATAATTAGGAAAACAAGCGACAAGTGAGGTCGTCACACTAAAGGGCAACAGTGTCAATGTCAGAGGTCCCAATATAGATGCTTGTTCCCCTGCCCCCCTCAAACGCACACCCAGATTCGTCAATAAGGTCCTGTGTGACTGTGGCGGGCTGGGAGCTCTGTGCGTCACTGCTGTACTCCATATTTTCAGCATGACTGATTTCCCCAATCGCCTCCAGAGCCTCATTGATTTCTCCAGATGGAGACGGTAGAAAACGGCACTAACTCTGCTGGAATTTAAAACCAACAAATATTCCCTTTTTGCAGTGTGAGGAGATTCAAACATGCTTTAGGTTTGATTTGTGCAGGGGTTAAAAACGTAAAATATATTCCCCTTTTTACCAGGTCCCAAACAGTCGCAAAGCAGTTAGTTTGAAAGAATTAGAATTGCTATAAAACAATTTTTTAAAGGGTAATACATTGGTTGATTTTGTGATTTATTCGGACTTTACATGGTTGAAATTGTTTTTGCCACGCTTGAGTTTGAGGGATGTTTGAGGTTTTCCCTTGTAGCAGCTTGAAATATGGCCACTAGAGGGAGAACACAGCTAAGTTTTGCTCAGCCTGCTGCACCACCTTCAGTAGAGCAGAAGAATGAAGTAATTAAATACACAACACACCAGCTTTCAGAGTTACAATGTGTCCAAATTATTTTAGTCTTTTTTAGTTATTAATTAAATGTGCAAAATATAATTTTAGCAAATCCTGAATTTGAAATTTAGAAAGTAGCTTCAACAATAGAATCAGAATCAGAATCATTTTATTGCCATTGTCAGTCAACGGAATTCACAAACTAGGAACTTGCTTCGTAAGGTGTAACATAAAACACAGAGTAGTATCTAAAATACAGATACTATTTTATATAGATACTATTAAATATAGTCTCTCAAAATATATACAGTACTACTCGGAAAATTAGAATATCCTGAAAAAGTGCATGCATTTCTGTAACTTTAAAGGTGAAATGTACATATTATATAGACAAATAGTATGTGAATCAATATATTTCAAACTTTTATTTGTTTTGATTTAGCTGATTAGGACTTGCAGCTTCAGAAAATCTCAAATTCAAAAACTCAGAAAATTAGAATATTGCTTGAAATCAATAAAAAAAAAGAATTTTATATACAAAAATGTCAGGCCTCTGAAAGTAAAATCTTGCATCTGTAATCAGTCTCTAAAATGTATTGGTTTCACCTTTTATGTTGGATTGCCTGAATAAAACAATTTTTACACGATATTCTAAATTTCCGAGTAGTACTGCACAACAAAACAGAACAGTGCAACAGCAGTGCAGATAGATGAAGTGATATGTTAAAGTGACAGTAAGAAGGTGTTCAGTGTTCATGAGTCCAGCTTATTGAGTTAACCTTGAGTCCTATCTAAATTATATAAAAGCTGGCATTCACCTCTGTGGTGTGTAAATATGTGTGTACTTTAAACGTGCTCACGTATTTGTGCACGTGCATGTAATAATGGCTTTGCATGGATATACATCCTGCTGTTTCTGGGCTGCTTGTATGTAGTTAAACTGTTTTGCATGTGTGCACACAAGTCTGTCATCGGCCCAATTCCCAAATCAGAGGAGCCCCACCCCCCCACCCCCATGCCTCAGCGTCATGCGAACAGATGGCGTTCTAATGAATCATGAGGCGACATGCTGATAGCCATTACTACAGCGCAAGTTGTAACGTGGCGTTTGACATCATCGAGAGCATCGAGTCAGTTTAAATATAGGCTGTTAGCAACTGGCTCATGCTCACACCTGGTGCTGCTGCTTTGTTGCGCACGCAACCTTGTAGATGATATTTGCTCCACAGAGGTATGTGTCTGACGTGCTGCTGTCGTGGAGACTCCACACTCCTTTAGTTTCTGTGCTGAAATCATTCCTGAATCCCAAATTGCACAGCTTAAATGGAGCGTTTCTGGAGCGGAGAGCTCCTCCTAAAGACCCTGATGAGGACCCACTGGGCAGCGTTGATCTTGTGACTGTGCCTGTGTGAATACACTGGTGCTTTTATGCAGCTACACCATTCTTCTGCAGCTGCTTTCCTAGCCTCTTGAACTCTGCTCTGCCCAACACGGGACCCCCTGCAGACCCCTCAGACTACACAGCTCACACTTGAGCAGGGAAAACTCTACAGACAGGAAGTCGTCCGTAGTGGTTCCTAAACTTTAGCCACGTCTTCGTGCAGCCAGTCATGCGCGCCCTTTGCGAGTATGTCGTGTATTATGAAACCACAGGGTCGGCCAAATTTACGATGCCTCACTATTTCAGGACTTGTGAAGGTAGCCTTCTCATGTCGCCTCAGTCTTGGCCTGCGAGAGCTGTGCAGCACAGCTGTTTCAAGATATGAAGATATTGAAGCAGAATAATACAGTAAATCTAGAGTTCAGACCAGCCCTCGTGTGCAGGCGCACTCCCTATTAGCCTAAATGTGCATCTACACAATGTACCAATGTCAAATTAAAAGTTTCCAAATGCTTGCACGCAACTCCTGCTCAACCAATCTGGCCAGTTTGAATTATTAGTGTTATAATTATTGTTATTTGTCTTCACCAAAGATATTCTTATTAATAGAAATCTTATTTTTGTCGTTATTGCATCAATCAAAAATCACGTGTATTTTAGATTTTATTTGAAATACTTGTTTTAACAGTTTTTTCATTTCTATATTTCAAATCAGAACAATCAGCATTAAAATGAATGGAAAGACTGTTGTAGTAACATTTTCTAAGGTGCCTTCTAGTATAAAAATCCGAATAAACCATGCTGAAATCATCCCAGGCAACAAAGCCCAGAGATCTATGGCCCCCGGTCTCATTTTACTGATCCCCTGTCAAATGTTTCCTGTTTCAGTTTTCATATGAAGCACACAGAAGGTCGACCGGCTAAGGTTTCACATTTACTTTTCAAATGACTTGCCTTCAAAAGTACTGTACACTGCCGCTGGCCACGGATGACCTTTCAGCCTGTGTGTGTCTCCCATGAGCTACTTAGTATAATGCCCTATCAAACACATCTTGTCTTCAATCTCTTTACCTAATACAGGCAATGACATACATACATGCACGCTCCATCTGGACGGGATAATGACACTGACTACTGTGTGTGTGTGTGTGTGTGTGAGTGAGAGAGAGAGAGAGAGAGAGAGAGACAGAGCATGAAAGGGTTAAGGACTTAAATATTTGAGGAAGGCAGCAACCATCTTGGCGCCTGTCCCACCCCCTTTCTCAGTTCTGACCTCAAGATGAAAGTAGTTTCCCCCCCTGTACACACATAACATACCCCCCCACTGCCACACACACACACGTAAGCAGCAACATTCTTTAAGGTTGTTGCTGCTTACCTCACACATACACGTATGGGTGCACACTTCTGCAGATTGACAGATACGAGGGACAGATAGAGTGATGAGCAAATTTGCCCAGAGGAGAGGAAGGGCCTCTTTGTTCTGTGAGTAAAGGTGTTGTAGCTGTAGGAGAGAGGAGGAAGCGGCCAGAGAAACAGAAGAGGGGTAAGAAAGAGAGGGGGGGAGGGAGAAGAGAGTGGGGGCGAAAGGGCAGTCCTGCTGGTCCACATTTAGACCCAGAGCAAAGGCAAGATGTGCACGTAGAGCGATTAATGGCGCTCTGGTGAGGGTGCTGAAAGGTTGTTGTTGTTGTTGTTTTAAAAACCTGGAGGTGTCCACAAGGAATTCAGATGTTTATCCAAATTTGAAGGAGAATTTCAAGCACTGAGTGGAATGGATTCTATGGTTGTTGTGTCCTGGAGCTGCTGGTGGTAGTGCACCCACTCCAGCCAGAGGTAATGAGAAGTCCTGGGAAGCCGCGGAGAGCCGGACAGCCCGACAGAGCCAGACAGAGGAGGACGCGGGCCAAGTTTAACAGGGATGAGAGTGGCCGCAAGCTGAGAGGAACCGACAGAGAAGAGGAGGGTGAGGAGTTCGGAGAGAGAGTGGACTAAAGACAGATGAGTGTGCCAACGAACTGTGGGTTCTGTCACTCCATGGAGCGGAGTATCAGTGTGAGGAGTGGGAGCATATGGGGATCGCCACGCGCCGTCAACGGGCCTATTGACATCATACAGAAACACAGGTGGTAATTAAGAGTCATGTCATCTACTCTCACATCAAGCTGCTTAATGTGATACATATATGCAGATTATGGTTCTCTGACACACAAGTAAACAGCACATTTATTTTAAATAGTGTCTAATTTAGAGACAATTTAGCTCCAAAGCTTCATAACACAGTATGAGAGGGACCAGAGTGTAACTCCGAATTAATCAAAGTGTAATTCTAAAGGTTTGGGGGACAGAATCACTATTTATCGTGTTTTTACTGTGGTAGCGGCGAGCCCGTCTCTGAACGCCGTGTCTACGGCTTTTAGTCTGACAACCGTGCTGACAGACACTCGGGACGAATGAGGCACGTGTGCCACGGACATCCTGCTGGTTCTCCCAACAGTGAAAGAGTTGAACAAATAAAGTTTTATACCTCTATGAGAATGCGGAGGCCTGAAAGTCAGTTTGTCATTTAATGAATATTCAACAATCTTGGACAATAGTGATATAAATAATAATTTTTTCCCCACATTTCTGTGTGTGAACGTAAACATTCAGGTCCTATAACATCCATCCATGAGAGCGGTGCTTTTCCCTGAGATGGGAACCTGGCGGCGGGGCTGTTTTTACATCAGCAGCCAGAAACTTTGTGCTCCAGCTGTTTGTCTTTTGACTGTCCTGTTATGAGCCTGAGATTAAGATAAGTGTGTGAGGCACATTTAATCTGAAAGCAGTTCAGTTCAGTACGAGGTGTCAGATAAGCATTTCCTGCCGTGATGATGATCATCACCATGTTGGATCACCATGCCCTAACCCTAACCCTAACCCTAACCCTATCCTCATTATCCTCTGACTTTAGTATTAGCTTGTTTGCATTTTTCAGCTCTTGACTGTTGTGGACCAGAAATTAGAGCTCGGGTCTGAAACGTGTACAGTACAGCTGCTTTGCTTTTATTTTGAAGGCATGTTTCCTTATGTAAATGATAGATAGCCAAAGATGGCATCTTCTAGAAAAAAAAAGGATTAATTGATGAGTTTGTCATAAAGAAATTAATCAAGCCAAAATGTAGAAGAATTTGTTCAGAAGCTTGTGGTTTGCGCTGTGCAGAATTTAATTTAGCCTTTCAAAGGGCCGGAGTATTTTGAAGTGAAGGTACATTTGGGTTATGTCGGAGTAACAGAGCGTGAATTATTGCCGATTAATTAAATATGAATCAAGATGCCACTTTTTCTAGATCACGTGTGAGTAAAATAACTGAAGTTTTGAGTGCATTTCGTAGAAATGTAAACCTCCTTCCAGTTCAGCCCTGCAGAGTTGGAGAAGGAGATGAGAAGTCTTCATCCTGCTTAATTCATCGAAACATTCCATGTGAATTTTGGGCTCATGCTTGCATTTCAGATGCCAAAAGCACTCACAAACGTTTGAGTGGAGATGGATGCACGCAGGTAAATTACCGTCCCAATTTGCCAACATAATGTCGTTGTGATGAATCCAAGTTGGCTTTTGTTTGCTGTTCACCAATCAGCTAATTTTCAGATGTTATTAAGTAATCACATGTATTGTCAAGAGCACGGCTCCCTCGGGTCCTCTCAGAGGGGAGGGGCCACCCCTGCTAAATGCATTTTGTCATAATAAACGTGTCCAAAAGTGTTTCCAAGGCATTTTAAAATAGTTTAGGGGTTTACATTGTGGTCTCCTCCGCAGGGATCCCCATTTATCTCCCTTTCAGAGAGGGTTTGAACGGGTCCTCTGTGTGTGGATGCAGGCCTGGCCCTCACACACACACACACACACACACACACACACACACACAGAGCGCCCGTGATGGATATGACTTTGGGCCTGTGTGTCTTATGATTGCTCAGGCAGAGTTAAGCCATGGCTGAGTGTTAGCAGCATCACAGGTGTTATGGATTGAACACAAAACCGCACAATTTTACTGCTTTTTTCAGACAGGCGCTTGGATGTTTCACAGCTTAGAGAATAGTTGAGCAATTACAGGATTATGTGCTTGTGTGTGCGATCATATCTCACTTTAGGAAACTGTACTAGTAATGCCTTCACACGGATCGTGTTACCACACTGTTACAGACCAGGTTTGAAACTTTAAACACCCCTTTTTCACCTCCTGTCACCTCTCAGGCCCTCTGCGGACATTTACTTCCTCCTCATTTCTCTGCCGCTCTGCACGTTCGTGCAGGCTAACACTCGGAGGCTTTGTTCCACGGTTGCTTGTGTGTGCGTACGTGCTTCCATGAGCATGTGTGTTGGTTGGCTTGGACAGTCCAGTGTGTCACCGCTTCATGGTTCCTCTGGTCTTTATCTCATTAGTTCATTGAAAGTGATCTTTTCACATGGTCTCTGCAGTCTTCAAATTTTCCACTTCGTAGCAAAATAAACTGTCCTGGCTGAATCACAGTTGATGAGTTTTAGTGCCGTAAATACACACACACACACACACACACACACACATATACACCCTTGTTAAATTTACGGAGCAGCTAAGAGGTCAACTGCAGCCTGTGTATGTAAATATTGCCGCTTTATCCTGTGGTAATTACCAAAATCAAGTCTTATTTCACCAACTTCACCAACACACACGACTCTGAGTAGACGACGCCGTCGTCGGATGCAGCCGTATGGATTTTCCCTAACCTATTGTGCTTCCTGCTTTTTTGTTGCGTTAGCTAACACAACACTGGCTCACATTTTTTTCAAAGGCATTTTTCACTTCACAAGGCTAAACAATGGACACTGATTCCTATCAGTGTTGTACAATTTCTATTCTATAACTTTGAAACGAAGAGGGCGACATATTGGTTTTATTTTGGTTTGGTGATATGACACAATGCAAGAAAGGTCATTGCTCTGTTTTTTTATTAACTAAACATACAAAAATGCTTTAAGAATTCTGTTATTTGTCTATTTTTAGGAAGATGGACTGTATAGATGTTATGTTTAAATGGTTTCCTTGTGTTTGTCAGGCAGGGATTAGTCAGAAACAGACAACAGGGACCAACAGGGAGGGCTGGGAGCCAGACTGAATGTTTCCCCTCACACTGCTGCCCACACAAGAATCATACCACTGAAATCAGATAAATAAGCAGCTTTTGGAAATACCCTCTTTCTGGAGAGCTGGAGAGATCCATGACATCCCAAAATTACACTTTCAAAAATGTACTGTTAGCCTAACATTAACTTCTGCTTCCATTATTATAGTAACGCACAATCTTAGATTCAGTGATGACTTTAAGGAGAGTCGGTTGAGGCTCATCCTGTATCGAATGTACATAATAATGCACCGCATCCAGGGTGGCCAAATATAATGTTGAAAGGAGAGGAAGGGCAGGCACGTCAAACAAACAGGGTGGGTTCTCCTTCTGTGTGAGGAGCGACAGAAAAAAAAATAAAACATACAGGTTTAATCTCATGTCACACACTGGTGAGTCCTGTGTTAGACAGTAATTCACACATGCTAAATGTCACTGTGTGTTTTGAAATTGTTCCAAGAAGACTGTGGTAGTCAGCCTCCTGACGCGGCTGACATTTACCACCTCTGGGTGACTTTGCTCGGTGTTTTTGAGCTCCAGGGTGTGCACGCTGAGTTGCTATAGTGTGAAACCTGTGTTCTCATCAAGCAAATCCTAATCAATATTTGCACTTGAATAATGTCTTTCGTGGGGCGTGTGATGCAGACACAGCTGCAGGAACACGCAGGCACGATAATACTTGAGGGTTGAAACCTTCTTCCATCTGCACTCATAGAAATTGCATTGAAACGTGGTAATTACTATGAGGTTACTGCAACGTGTGATAAATGCTCTCAGGTTTCGTTTTAGTTTTCAAATAGACGGATGAGCCCGTGCAAGTCAACTCTGGATGTGTCAGAGCGCGGGCCTGAGAATGAGGGATGGAGTCTTGGATGACAGCTCAGCCTGGCTTACAGGCCTCCCTCTCTGCCTGCCCCATGCCTCCTGTATTTTAATGCTCCCCAGATGGGATTGACGTTGCCGTGACAGGCGGTGACGCAGGTGGGGTGTTGAATATCAGGACCACTGACAGGCTAACATAAATTACACTTCTTGCTAGCCAGCAACAGGGGGGAAAACGCTTTAACGCACCTTTTTTTCAATTTGTGTAAAACTCATTACACCACTTAAGAAATTGAGAAGGAGTGCTGTAATTTGATGTTAATTTGACAACATTGCATTCAGAAATATTTTCTATGTATTACTACCTTTCAGTGTCTGTCAAATCAAGGTTATTCATTTTTAATTTTAATCATTTGAGATTTGGCATGAACTGTAATATTGATCTCATCTTAAACTCAGCGCCAGAGGTGCCACTCACAATTATTTCAATCACTTTACTATACATACATTTGATTACAGCATCTTATTCAACTCAGATCTGACACTGGCGTACACTTTGATCTTGCGAGGATATTAAAATTGCAATGCCGCTGCATCCCGGTAGGGGGCTTCTGTTCTCATGGCGACTGGACGAACCCCAGTACAACACAAACATCACCCTACATCAGCAACAGCTCTGTCAGTGTTGGATTTTTCAACACCTTCCTACTTATCAAGATTATTTATGGAGAAAGTCTATTCTGTTGTATTTATTTTTGTTGCTGTGGCTGAAAATGACTGGGGGGGGGGGTGTCATCGATGGGTGCAACTGGCTGGCATGAGAAAGGCAGTAACAATGGAGTCATATGAGAAGGCCAGCCATCCAAACAGTCAGTGTTTCTATAGGAGCTTCCTGTCCTAACAGCATGCACACTCTCCCTGTCTGCTGACCTGTGACCTTGTGAACACACAAAAGGCCTCAGTTGACATATTTAGTATTGCCTTTGCTGAAAGACACAATAGAGCAGCTTTTTTCAAATTTGTGTTTTTTAACATACCCACAGTGTAAAAACATATGTACTAATGAGGAAATTGAAAAGCAATATGTGTGTGTTTACATGTTGTAAGTACAGTAAAATAAATATTACAGTGCAATCAGTGAGGACACCACAGTTCCTCCAGTGCGGGAAAAAAAGGATTAGAAATGGCAGAAAGGAAAAGATGTGGGCTTTTCCCCACCTATGTGCCTTCTAATTTTAGCTCAGGCTTCAAATAGACGTGTCTGTAAATATTCATGAATGGGGGAAGAATCTCAGAGGGGAAAAAAGCGGGGAGGGCTCTATTTTCTACCTGAAAATCTATTTTTAGCTCCGTCTCTGCCTTTCTCCGTGGTCCATGCAAGGGTAGACTAAATTTAGCCACAGTAAGGCACAAGCGTGATACGGAGACAGAAATAGAAACAAATTTATGGCTATGGAGTGCAGTGCAGCGAGTATGGCTGCAGCATCATTAGGATGGACAAAGAGCTACATACAGTTATAACAAATCTTCCTTTACGCAGATAAACATACACAGATCTCTTTTATGAGCACATATGTGCTCTTTCAACAACATTGGTTGCCCAAACCCAATCATATAACGTATGTAGACGTATGTAAAGCGTCCTCATTTGCTTTAAAAATTTGATTTACTATACCATGTTTCGCCCCTAAACCTGGTGTTGTTCCTTCTCTCCCAGAGCCGACAGTTCAAATGTGTCACATGTTGGGGGCTTCTGCTCTACTGTTACATAAGACCCGGTAACACACCAATATCTTATCCTCATGCAGCATCCTGGGAGGGTTCGGGGTAGAAGGAAGGCCACTGGAAGAAGGGCTGGGGAGAGAAGTTAGAAGGATGTTTGGATGCTGCCCACTCTGAACGCCAATTAGAAAACCGGGGGGCTTTAACGCCTCTAATGCTGCATTTTATTAAAGCTGGAGGTCGTGTTTAGGGAAGCAGGCAGCGCTGGTTATTGACCCATGGTTGGTTTAAAATCATCTGTAAATATTAGATGGACTTGTGGAACCGATGCTGACAGACATCCGTGCCTGGGCCAGAATCTGTATTGATTGTGCTCTAAAGATCCAGTATGTTTCTGTCAGGCGCTAATTATTTCCCAACCTTATCGTTCACAGACATCTCCAGTAACAAGTGTGCACCCGCTGCAGCTCCGATTCAGCTCACTCACGGTTGTTTCGCCAAAGTATGGATTCTGGTTGTGGAGTTTGTTTATTTAATTGTTTATGAAATAAGACACGTCGCCAAATAGTGCACTGGTTTGACGGGTGGCTCGGTTCACATGTCAGTGCAGGGGCTGTGGGAAGAGCGAGATGTGGATCAAGGCAGGAACGTGCCTAGACTGTGAAGAAAGCCCCCGCCGCGCTTTTTCTGTGCAGTCGGAGGGTGTTTGAGTGGCGGGAACACCCCCTCACCTGAGCTTATTTTTAGCTTCACTCTCACAGGACCCCCGCGTCAATCCACTGGTGCTTATTTTAAAACCACTGTTTGCTTGCAGCCTTGCACGCAACCTCTGGATGCTGAGGCGTGCTCATATTCGACGTGCACGACAGTTGCGTCACACCTTTGATGAAGTGTTGTATCTGTAGTCAGGACGGACGTGCTGCCGTCATAATTAAAAGCCTCTTGTGGCTCTTGTGTGTTAACACAGCGGGAGCATAAATAATCCCTCATCAGTGACTCTGTCAGCACCATAACTGGATTCCCACACATTTCACACGTCCTTATGTTGTTGCATTTCTAAATCTGCCATTTTGTCCTCCTATTTCAGTCTCTACTGGTTTATAAATATAAACACATCCTGCAAAATGACACAATTTCCTGACAAAGACAGAAAGTTGAGAGTTTAGGATAGAGTTAAATTAGATCTATTGTCTGGCAGGTTTTCTCTTTGTCATTGTAACTGGTGCAGAGCCCAGTTTATAGTGGGATTTTATTTTCAGTTCATGTTTATTCATATTTAATGCATCCTTTTATTCATTTATTTTTAATGTAAAAATAGTCCTCCTTAAGGACTTTAACAGTGGAAGCCTGATTCCAGGATACCTGGAGGAATGCCCCCTGGTTTTCTTTCCCCTTTACAAATCAATTACCCGTCTTTCTTGTCTCTTCTCAGTTTCGATGTGGAGAACGGACTGTCGGTGGGACGCAGTCCCCTGGACCCCCAGGCCAGCCCTGGCTCTGGTCTGGTCAGACAGGCCAACTTTCCTCACAGCCAGCGGAGGGAATCCTTCCTGTACCGCTCCGACTCGGACTTTGACCTTTCCCCCAAAGGTCCATCCAGGAACTCCTCCACTGCCAGCGATCTGTAAGTTCAGGTGCACCTCTGTCAGACACCACAGTATCATAATCTACCTTATTCAGCTCTTCTGATTCATTGCAAACCTGCCTTTGGGTGATTTATTTATTTTTTTATATTTTTTTGGGTTGTTGACTAGTGACACTCCTGAGCAGCAGGTACTATTTTCCTTCTTCAAGGCAACAGCAGATCACTTTGTGCTTACACATGGTTCTTTCACAGACCCAAATAAAGGTCTTTGTTCTTTGGTTTGACTCTGACTGTGGGGAGTCAAATGTGCCCCTCAAACAAGCCCCATCTGTGGTTCACGGTTTCTAAACAAATGAAAGCCAGCAGTCAGAGCTGTCTTCATGGACTGTCGCTTATCTGTTTTTGAAGGGAGGAAAGCTTGAAGCACTGGGAGGTCAACTGGTTGTCGTCCCGGTGAGGAGAACATGATAATATGAAAACGAGAGATAAAATCACTGACTCTGTCCCCCCAGTGCCCTCTCCTGAATTATCCTAGGTGGCTGCAGAAGCATTTCTCTCTTTTCTCCACAGCAGCGTGGCTTAATATCAAGCACCTCACCCCATCAAACCCCCTTCCGACACCCAGTTTATTCATTTGTTTTTGCATGCAGCACTTAATCAGAGACATCCTGGATTAATACACCTTATTTTGGCTCCTTCTGATCTCCCCACCTTCCACCTCCACCCACCCTGTTTCTTCACCAGCTTTACTATAACATTGTGCATTTTTTTTCCATGCAATCCAGATGGGTCAAAAGCTTTGAGCCCTATTAAAACTTTGTTTAATGGATCTTCCTCTGTTATCTCCCCTCTCTTATTACAGACATACTGAGGACATGATTGTCACACCATTTGCACAGGTGAGTCCCCTGAAGCCTCTCCAGCTCACCACTGACGGCAAGGCTTGTTTACCAGATGGCCAAATAAAAAACATACGCCCATGTTAGCCAGGGGGCTACGGGTCTTAAAAATATATAATAAACTCCAGATGGTGTGACATGGCTTTACCGCCTTGTTGGAACAGCCCTCGGAGGGGATAAAGCAAACCTCCGGCGTTGCTTTGGCTCTTGCGTGTGATGTGCGTCACACTCAGGCTCACGTTACACAGTGAAACAAGGGCTGAATGCGGCGCTGCGTGATCATGCTGTTTCAAGTGGCATGCCGTGGCTGATAAGGCCAGCACGTGGGTCGGGTCTGGACACCAGATACTCTGTGGGCTTCCTCCATGCGCTGAGTCAGTGCTCTGCTGCAGATGGAGCGTCAGACATGTCGAAGGGTGTCAGCAATGCCATCAAAATATCTGACAGGGAGAGGGGAATGCCTCTCCCTGGACGGGGTGTTTTAGCTCACAGGTTGACAAACGTGGTGTGAATTACATCAGTTTGGGTGTATTTTACACTGTAAAATAGATGCGTTATCAAAGTGTGATAGCTGATCAGCAAATTTAGAATGCTGTCGTCCAAATCATGACTGAAATCATTTAGCGTTATTCAAAATAATTACAATGGAGCTGTCCTCTAGGTCCTCGCCAGCCTGAGGACAGTCCGAAGTAACTTTGCCATCATAACCAACCAGCAAGATCGCCCCGTCAGCAAGTAATCATCTCTTTTACTGCTCCATGAAACCTTTAGCACTCTCAACATCATGCCTATCAAACACTGCAGCATTTTCTGTTCACAGGACTCGATCGTCTGGCAGCAATCCACCTTCCATGTGCAAAACCAGCCTGGCAGGTTGGTAGTGGCATTACAACGTTCTGTTTCTGGACAGGCTGTTCTGTATCAACACCTACGATAGGCTTATAACCTCTCTGAAGGTGTGTTTTTTTTCCCTGGTACGTGGATGGGTTCATCTATCCCATAATGTTTTGTTTACTTTGCTGCAGAGGAGCCCCACCAGCAGCTGGCCATAGAGACCTTAGATGAGCTGGACTGGTGTCTGGAACAACTAGAGACACTGAAAACTCGCCACTCTGTCAGCGAAATGGCTTCCAACAAGGTAGTGAGAAGACTACGCGTGATATACTCAACGCACAAGCAACCACACACACCTGGGTCAAACTACCACTAAATACAGCTACTCGGTGTGCTCTGACTGTTCTATGTTGTGTTTCAGGCTCTGGAGGGATGTTATTGGTCATGTGCTTCAGACCCCATTTGTCACTATGGGCAGGGGTGTGATTCTAAATGTACAGTACAGATCTGACATCAGAGTTGATTAATAGAAGATTTAGTTTAGTTTACAGATTAAAAATGGCACACAGTCCACATGTCTGTTTTGCTGTTTTGCAGAATTTTGCAGAAAGTGGAATGAAACTAGTGATATTTTGCTTTTTTTGAAGGTGAGAACTGTAGCTTCAGACAAAAGAGATGTAAATAATTCTCATTACTGGTAATTAACTGCACTGTTCTACAGCCCAGAGGGACTGCATTTCAAACACGTCCATCAGCTCGGGTAGATTAAATGCATTAACCCCATTAGCCGTCACTGGTCCCTAAACGGATACGAAAGATCGCTAACGCAGACATGCACCGTGAAAATATCGCACATTCATCAGATCATCGGATGGCAGAGGGGTTTAGTCTGTGAATGAATGGGATGATCTCTTGTATGCAAAGAGAAACTCAGACACGCCCTTCCCCCCACTCATGTGCAGAAAAATGTGAATGAGGATGTGGGAGCTGGAGCTACAATGGCATCCCCCCGTCTTTTACTCCCTCATCCATACCTCTGCTCTTCCCTGCTGCAGACTGGAGCCTGGCGCTCATGTGATCTCATCATTAGACCGCCCACGCAGCATACCCATGCCCTTCACACTAACACACACATACATACATGGCACGTGCATGCACATCTTCCTATACCTTGCCCGCCTTTGCCATGGATCGCCTGCTTGGATACATATAGGGTTGCACACGCTCACGTGGCGGAGCCCGCCTCCACCACCACATTGCTGCAGATCAGTCAATGAGCAGCTTCAGTCAGGGGCAAGATTTAATCACACTGGCACTTAAAGATAGATGGTGTGGCTGAGTACACATTGTTTCTGCTCTGCTGTGCTTGTTAAACTCTGCAATAATCACTGTATGCATTTATTTTCTGATTCAGCTCCGCTGCCACAAAGACAGATACAGGAAATCTTTCCTGCCCAGCGCAATAACCCTGTTCAACAGCTCCGTCTGACAGAGACTCACAGCCCTTTGTGCTGTGATAGGCTCTATTAGTACCTTCATGTGGCACATTGTCATGTACTTACTTATTGCACATTGCATATGTTGTTTATTTCTACTTCTGGTTGCACATTCTCATATTGCACATTATTGTATTGTAAATATATTATGATAATGCTGACGATGCTGCTGGAACAAGTCAATTTCCCATGTCTGGGATGAATAAAAGTACTTTTATTTTATTCTATTCTATTTAAAAAAAACATGGCTTTCCCTGATTGGCACAGAAAGCTGAAAATACAAAATGTTTCCTGCAAGTTGATTTGATCTAATGATGATTAGATCAAATTGTGCGTTTTATTCAAATTAAATGTAGAAATGACACTTTTTGTGATGGTTTCTTCCGGCTTATATACATTTGTTGAACTGGTTTTGAGGAAATGACACGTTTCTGGTTATACCTGATCATCCACTGACTTAGGTGCTTCAGGTTTCAGCTTGTTATTATTCTGTTTGGAGCATTGTTGTGTCAAGTTTCTCTGCTTAAATCGTACTCTTGGTCAGGCTCCCATGCTCTTTTCATGTACACCGTGTACTATTTATATTTTTAGCCACATGAATGAAACCCCCACCAGTTCATTCAAAGCTTTTTCCTTCATATCTTCTTCAAACTTGGTGCACATGGTGTGTCTCACACCCTCCACCTCTGCCACACTCGGGCACACCCTCTCTGTGCATCTCCCACCCAATGAGGGCTCTCGGCCCCTCAGCTGCATGCTGCAGCGGGTACCCGGTTGGCTGCTATATTTAGCTGTTTTTGGGGAGGAGGCGGGGATTAGAGTACCTCGCTCTTCCTCTGTTTACACACAGAAGGAGCAGGCAGCAGTCCAGTGAATGAGGGGAAGTCAGACAGAGGGATGGAGAGGGACATCTCCATCACTCATCCTCACTAACAGCTCTTCCTGCCGTGGAGTTCTTTTATGCAGATGGGATTTAATGCTTGACCAGTTGGTTGTTTTCTTGCAGTCATTTTGCACAGACAGACAGACAGTGCACTAGTACCATGCTGTCAAGCTGTCTGGTTTTCTGGGGAACAGGCAGCAGTCAGAGAGAGAACAGAGGGATCTGTACTAAGTTTTAGTTGTGCTCTCTTGCTCGCATGCTGCGCTGAAATGCCAGAAGTGAGTTCTTCCATCTCGGTGTCGCGGATGTTCATTCAGGTAGGTGGAAGCTCGTGGTGGGAGGGAAGCCAGAGTGCTTGAGGCTAATTGTCATTTTGTGCATTGTGTGTGTGGACACCTGACTGATGAGATGAGACAGTAGAATCAGGATGGAGAAATCTTGCTGTAATCTGCATGCGTGGTCTGCAGCATGCAGTGGGTTGCTACTACTACTGAAGTCAACGGCGCGCTGCTGGCCAATCAGGAGGCTCCGTGTGATGTGAGACACACACAAGCACGTGTGCATTCAGCTGTTGATGCAGTAACTGAGGATATTTGTCAATGGCTCAGTGCTGGCTGCAGTTAGAGTTCCTGTTTTAGTGTGTTCATTTTATCAAATGCTGAAATGGTTTTTTTGTTTGTTTTTTTTTAATGATTCTAGTTCAAGAGGATGCTGAATCGAGAGCTTTCCCAGCTGTCGGAAACCAGCCGTTCAGGGAATCAAGTGTCTGAGTTCATCTCTAGCACATTCTTAGGTAAAAACATAATATAATCCAATTAGGTGTGACAATACATAAAACATGACAATATGCTATCATTAGCATAAATTATGATTGCCAAACTACAGAGATTACATTCTATTTACAGCAAAGTGCAAACTAACCTGCATTTGTGTATGTGACAGAAAAGCAACATGACATGGATATCATGTCTCCCCCCACCAAGGAGAAGGACAAAAAGAAGCATCCCATGTCCCACATCAGCGGCGTTAAGAAGGCCACCCACAGCCCCAGCCTTGCCCCCTCCACCATCCCACGCTTTGGCGTCAATGCCAGCCAAGAAGGACTCTTAGCAAAAGTATGAATTTAGCATTTATACCTTTGTTGACGTGTGTGTGTTTCTTTAAGTTTCCTTGGTACATTCATGTCTTTCTGTTGCACGCTGACAGGAGATGGAGGATGTCAACAGATGGGGTATCGACATCTTCAAGATCGCAGAGTATTCTGGAAGGCGCCCCCTAACAGTCACCATGTACACCATCTTCCAGGTATCGTCACGACTGGGATACTTTTGCCGGATGGCCTCAAAAATCTGGTAAAGGAACGAAGCAATAATCCATCATTATTAATGATGGATGTGTTACTGTAGGAGCGTGAGCTGCTGAAGTCCTTCAAGATACCAGTGGATACTTTCATCACCTTCATGATGACTTTGGAGGACCATTACCATGCAGACGTGGCCTACCACAACAACATCCATGCTGCAGACGTGGTCCAGTCCACTCACGTCCTACTGTCCACACCTGCTCTGGAGGTAAATGATCAAAACAATCCAATGTTATGATCCATCCTGAACAGTACACAACCTTCCCGTGCCTCCTTGTTTTTTATCAAGGCCGTGTTCACTGATCTGGAGATCTTCGCCGCCCTGTTTGCCAGTGCCATCCATGACGTGGATCACCCTGGAGTTTCCAATCAGTTCCTCATCAACACCAGTGAGTTGGCTGACTGTGTGGTTGAGGTGCCACCGTAGAGCTGTTGTTGTGCCCTCTGTAACTTTTCCGTACTGCTGTCCCCAGATTCAGAACTGGCCTTGATGTACAATGACTCGTCTGTGCTGGAGAATCACCACCTGGCTGTTGGCTTTAAGCTTCTGCAGGAAGACAACTGCGACATCTTCCAGAACCTCAGCAAAAAGCAGAGACAGTCCCTGCGCAAAATGGTCATAGATATGGTAAGATATGGAAATGACCTTTACTTATCTGTGAGCAAAGAACCCTATGAGTTATTTAACGGCCTGTCCTCCAGGTTCTGGCAACGGACATGTCCAAACACATGAATCTACTGGCCGATCTGAAAACCATGGTAGAAACCAAGAAAGTCACCAGTCTTGGAGTCTTACTACTAGACAACTACTCAGACCGCATACAGGTGAGGACACTTTTGCCTTTTGCAATTAATTTTACTTTTAGACTGTAAACTTGTAGGAGCAGTTAAAACAGTTGACAAGGTTATTATAAAACATGTAATTTATAGTGACAAATGACTTTTTAACATAAAGCTCTCTTGTTGCCGCAGGTCCTTCAGAACATGGTGCACTGTGCAGACCTGAGCAACCCCACAAAGCCTCTCGAGCTGTACCGGCAGTGGACAGATCGCATCATGGTGGAGTTTTTCACTCAGGGAGACCGAGAGAGAGACAAGGGCATGGAGATCAGTCCCATGTGTGACAAACAAAATGCTTCAATAGAGAAAAACCAGGTAAGAATGATGAGATTCTTCATTTCTATCTGGTGTATCTATGAAAACTAATCCCTGCCCTTTGTGCCCTTTGTGTCTCTCTCTTTCAGGTGGGTTTTATTGATTACATCGTTCATCCTCTCTGGGAAACCTGGGCCGATCTTGTCCACCCAGATGCTCAAGAGATCCTGGACACGCTGGAGGATAACAGAGAATGGTACCAAAGCATGATTCCACGCAGTCCTTCACCCAGCCCCGAGCAGCAGGAGGCGGGCGGCCATGTTGTTGAAGCGTCAGCGCTCAGTAGGGGCAGCAGTTCCACTGATAAGTTCCAGTTCAAGCTCACACTGGAAGAGGAAGGAGAGTCTGATACCGAGAGTCCACCCGAAGAAGAGGACAGCTACAGCGCCGGCACAGGGTCTAAACTCTCCAGAACTGACCCTGGCAGCAGATTCGACTCAGTGTCCACCACAACTCGACTCCTCACCAAAAAGCTCTCTACTGATTCAGGCAGGACGTTTTCTGTAGAGTCTGAGAAAGACATGTCAGAAGATAAAGAAGCAGAGCAGGAAGACGCCCCTGATGTCTCACGCTTCAGACTCGGGACATAGCATCAGTCACCAGTTTCCTTTGGCCTTTTTTTGTTTTATTTTCTTGATTTCAGTGCCTCGTCCTTTGTCACTCCCCTAACACCAGCACCTCTGCTTTCCATGAACAGGGTGACAGCAAACCTTGAGCTGTGGAGTACAAGAGGAAGAGTGAGTGGGGGGGGGATGCTGAGAAGGTCTGCAGTTTGAAACAGCAGTCCGTTGCACTGGATTGAAACAGTTAGGCTGGGCCACAGAGGGCAAGAAACCAAGTCCTGAGTGGTTGTTTGTGTTCCGTGTCTTTCGTTCAGACATGCTGTGGATAAAAAGTTCCTCGGAGAGTATGAGAAGTTTAGAAAAGAAACTGGCTAGCCAACCCTTTCCCCAAGATCCACTGCAACAAATGACAGAACCGTCTTCCTCTTTTGAAGAATCTGTGGCAAAAGCGTGGAAGTGATACATGGCTGAGAAAATGCAGCAAAGTCTTGTAAAACATTTCGTCTCACCAGTCGCAACTTTGTCTGCCTTTTAAGTATTTTGCTCGTTTGTTTATTCGGACTTTGTTTTCGTTCCATGCACAGTGGTGTACTTTAAATGGAGATGAAGAAAAAGTAACACTTTGTAAAATAGGTCGTGACAGAAAGGGGCTGTGCTTGACATAATGCAGGCAGTTTTAAATGTAGCAGAAAGAGTGACTTATATGTGTTGCACTCCGTTGGGTTGAAGGCAGGAGTCCGTTTCAGCGTACTCAGCTAGTTTTGGAACTATTCAGATAATGATCAGATAATTCTGATCATATGTGGCAGGCAGTGCATTTAATTTGAGTTGTTACATTTTTAGAATTACTATTTACATTTTTATATTTTTTAACTGATATTGTGATTTGTGAGCGTGTGTGCAGCCAGGGCAACGCATGTGCAGCAGTCTTTGCTGCGCACATGGCGCCCCCCAGTGTTGGTAAGTGGAAATGAATCTGAACCGGGGATGATTTGCAAATTTTGCATAGGTCTATATGAAGCTATTAAGTTTATTCAGATAAGTGTAGAACTACCTAGAATATCACTTATTCAGTTTTTTGATCTTTTGGTTCATTTTTATTGGATTTTTTGTGTAAGTCTCTTTTTTTGAATCCTAAATATTTGGCGCCTTTTTTTGAATTGGCTCAAATCTTTAGCACTTTATGTTGTTCATAGCTCCCTTGGTGGTTCTTAAGGTCTTGAGCCAAAAAATAAAGAACATTGGAGGTGACTGACAATGACAGTTTCAGTGTCATTGACTGTTGGTAAAACCCAGACACCGTGCAGGAGCCTGACAGACAGGACAGCTTGAACTGCATCAAACTGTGTCAAACACAGCAGCCACATGAAAATGTATTTTTTGGGTCTGGTTTCTGAATATAATGGAGGCTAGTTGCATCATACTGTCAAAACAAAACGCAGGAGGTTACCAAGAGACATTTTCCTGTGCCAGAAATATTTTCATCTCTTTTCTGTCATTGATCAATATTTCGCTTTTTACAGGGACACAGTCGATGACAAAGCAAGTGCCAAGCAAGCATGACACAACCCGTACTGTAATTTCCATATTGCCACTGGCTACTTTCCATCAGTGACTGATAAAGTTGGCTGATTGTAGCACCCCGTGTGCCAATCTGACCCCACGTCTCTGTTCCTACTTTTTTAACTCCTGTTCAGATAGCAACTAAAACTGACATTGTCTTAAAGCATTGATGCTATTTCTTGTACATGTGGATGAAAGCGTGACTGGTTTGTTTTTTAATGTATGAATTTGTTAGAAAAAAAAAGCCAAAGCACTTTGTAAGGTACTTTTACAGTTCTGCACTTCCAGTACAGTTAAATATGTAAAACGTGACTGTTACTCCTTGACCTTTGGTGGTTGAGTCAGACTGCATGGGCTGGACTGCTACAGCTCTTTTTGCTGTTTTTAATGTACAACTGTTTTACGCTGAAATGCATGCAACTGGCCGCAGGATTCACACAAGTTGATAAGTCGGCGGAGAAACCTGTCATTGTTTTGGAACAGAGAAATCGTGTTTCAACACGCGAACAAGCTCTTCTTGTATGTATTTTTTTCCACAGTTTTGTCTCCCCTGTTCACCGACATGCTGGAGTAAAACATGCGCAATCCTTTCTGCAGCCATAAACAGCACCAGGCAGATACACAACAATATGCCTTCAACACTAAGGACTATTTAACAACTCCACCAGCACATGAGAAATTCAGGCTGCCTCGCTGCGTTTAGTTGTTGTTTGATTTTGTGAATTTTCCTCACAGTGCTTCATGTACAGTTAATTTATTTTTTTCTGTATTACCTGTCAGAGTCAAACCTTATTTTAGTGTAGTCTGATGTGTAGGTCATTCAAACAGGACAGATTTCAACTGTTATTGAACGTACTTGTCTTTTGTGTCAGAGAGCAACATCATACATTTAAGAAATACTCACTTTCATGTTTTCCTCGTATAAAAGTAATTAAGGAACAGATTTTCATCTTGGTTTTGTTAAACCTTTCCCATGTCCTTCATCCTGATCACGTATTCATGGAGATTCCAAAAGTTGGTCTTCTGATCTGAGACTTCATTCTGAACATCTTGAGCCTTCCTGGGTCACTTCTCTTCTAATACATTGTTATAAACATGAGTCATTAACTAAGACTGTGCAGCTTCGACAATCCAAACTTTGCTGTTTAACTGTGGGTGTGTTAGCCCTTTCTCCAACTAGAACTGTATGCCTTGCCATTAAAGAAAAAAAAAAAAAAGAAAAAAAAACCTCTTCACATTCTGATGTCTCGTCTCTTCTTCCACGTGGAAAAAAAAATCAAAAAAGTATTGTCCACGTGTTAAATTGCCTTACAATTAAACTTTTCAAAATTACATTGCAATGATATTAACTACGAAATAACTGAGGGGGCGTGGCTCTGGGTGGAAACGTGTATACTCTGCTCTGATTTGTCTATTGTCCCGTCAATCATCCTTACCCTCTGTCTGCCCCGCCTCATGCCGTAGCAGTCAGTCAATAAGCGCACGAGCTAACGCAGGTGCAAAGCTGGTGACGGAGCTAAAGCGCAGCATCGACACGGAGAATAAAACGCACATTTCACGGTAACTCTTGCGCTTATTTGTCATTGCATAGGAGTGATAAATCAGAGAGCTGTCTTACGGACGATTTTGGGCTCGTTGCAATTTTGATTTACAATGAAAATTGGATGTTAAAATAAGAAAGAGTAACCTTCATTTGACATAGCTGAGATGCTTAGCTAGCTCCTGGTCCCAAATTTAAATGCTGGTAAAGCTCTGCTCCGTTAGCTCCAAATAAATCTTTTTAGCAAGATGCTGCATCGTCCCTAATGCTTCCTCCCTTATGTATAACCATACGCAACCTTACACGAACCTTGGTATTAAATTCATGCAATTCGTACATAAGTTAACTAGAAATCTAACGCCGGATAAATCAGCCGATGTGATTTAAATTAAATTTAAAAAGCGTTTTAAATTAAGAGTCATGTCAAATTTCAGCCTCGTTTTCCCCAAGTTACTGTCATTCATATTCTCACTTTCTTGGTCAACAAGGCACCTCAATGGCGGTTCCCTGCCCCCCGTGGTTGAGGACAGGACAGCCGCTTTAGCTGATGCTTAGCCCGTTAAGCTGCGGTACTTCCGTCCTGTTATCTTTAGAAAGACGGAGGTGTACGTCCATGTACAGCCCGTAGTGTTGACAAGAGCTTAAAAAACCTCTCTAGGCTGTTTTTTTTTAAGCATATGCTGTGTGTATTTACACTGTTATTTAGCAGGTATTGTATTTCTAAAGATCAGGTCGGTTTGCAGACATTGGATGTAAGCTGACCTCATTCAGCCCAACATATTCACACCTGGACACACAGTTAGTATGTCTTCAACCTTATTAGTATTAGATGTCCTTTTTTTTTTTTCTTCCTCTCCTGCACATTTGTTTTAAATAGTAATTTGTAGAAACACGTTTCATAAAATTGTGACATTTGACAGCGTCCAGCCTCATTTGTTTTAAAGGATGTCATTTATGGGAAACCCAGCTGCACCGTCTCATTCACTGTTCTTTCTTCAGGCTCGTCTCACACTTTATGTTAGCTGGGTTACATGTGTTTTTTATCAGGTCTGTGTGCTTTAGAGCTCTGCCTCACAGCTGTTTACATTGCTCTAAAGTCTAATATAGCCTCAGTCAATAACCGTTTTCTCTGTTTCGTATCCGAGAAATTTAACAGACAGACGTGGTAAAGATAATGATTCAACCTCGATTCCATTTGTGATGGTAGTCTGTGCTGCTGTTGATTTATATATTTAAAAAAAAAATCCAGATAACTTGTGACTAATGAATGTGACACGATTCTGTACTTAGATGGCGTCAGCAAATTCGACATATGGACAAAAGGAGGCCTCAGACCAGAACTTTGATTACATGTTTAAAATCCTCATCATCGGGAACAGCAGTGTTGGAAAGACCTCCTTCCTTTTCCGATATGCAGACGACTCCTTCACACCGACGTTTGTCAGCACAGTAGGCATCGACTTCAAGGTCAAGACCATCTACAGGAACGACAAGAGGATAAAACTGCAGATCTGGGTGAGAAATTAATCTGTTTTGCGCCTGTTTTGCTCAGATGAGACCCGGATGATGGTGGGTAGCAGGATTCTTCATTGTTCTTCATCAAATAAAACAGATTAGCAGGAATAAGCAGGTAAACCTATAATAATAATGCCAAAATAATTAATCTGAAATTTGGAATTGGAAGTATAGCTAGCCTTGTGCTAACAAAAGTTTTAAATGCATCACATCTGGGAAAGCCTTGTTCTCTCATCAATTATGTCTAATGACTGCCAGCTGCTGAAATGACCCCTCACTCTCCCCAATCACCTCATCTGTTGTGTAACAGCAATACCCTTGAAGTGTACCTAAAGTCTGACGTGCAGCCCGGCCCTGTGAACAATTATTCATCGTATGCAACGTGAGAGCAATTCCTGATGCTGATGGCAGGTTAAACCTCAGGAGGGCTGTCGGACGTGTGTCTGCACAAAACCAATTCAGTTCATCTTTACGGCCTGTAGTTTGTGCCAGTATTGCGACGGCAGCTTCAGTTTGTTTTGTGAGTTTGTGTTTCTGTGTGTTGGTGTAGGATACTGCTGGTCAGGAGCGCTACAGGACAATCACCACAGCGTATTACAGGGGCGCCATGGGCTTCATCCTCATGTATGATATCACCAATGAGGACTCCTTCAATGCTGTTCAAGACTGGTGAGAGTCCCCCGGAAACGGAAGCTGTAGTTTAACTGGGACTGAAACCTACACATCACTGGTCACATCACTACGGCCCACATGTCTTCAATTAACTTTTAGTTTCTTTCATAAAAATAAAACAGCCTTTTTTGCCAGTTCTGTTGTCTTCCCGTACCACATCTCCCTAATCTAGCGTCTACTTTTTCCAGGTCTTGTTAAAGTTTCTCTGCTGTCTGTGCTGACAGGTCCACTCAGATCAAGACGTACTCGTGGGATAATGCCCAGGTCCTGTTGGTGGGGAATAAGTGTGATATGGAGGATGAACGAGTGGTGGCTTCTCAGAGGGGCCAACAGCTGTCAGATCAGCTGGGTGAGTCTGTGGGCCAAAGAGGCTAGATTTGGTTTTTCTGGAGATAGTTTTGATTTCAGAGCTGCAGGTATGTCTGTCACTCTGAGGGTCCAGTTATAATCTGATAAATGGATTACCTGCATAGGCTTCTCACTGGAACAATTAATGTAACCTCAGCCTTTTTCCTCCTCCCTCTCGGCAGGTTTTGAGTTCTTTGAGGCGAGCGCTAAAGATAACATTAACGTGAAGCAGACCTTCGAGAGGCTGGTGGACATCATCTGTGAGAGGATGTCAGAGAGTCTGGACAACAACGACCCCACTGTCACCGGAGCCAAACAGGGGCCGCAGCTCAACGAGCAGCCTCAGAGGTCCCATCAGGATTGTGCTTGTTAAATAGGACTCCCGTCTTTTACGCAGTAACCTAAAATCCAAACATTTCCACTAGTCTATTTTTCCTTAACTCCACAAACAAAAAATCTTCTTAGATGCCCCTCGCTCAGAGCTGAAACCAAATGGGCTAAGCCTCTTTGAAGGTTTTATGTCTCAGAAAAATTATCTTGAAATTGATGAGAGATGTTGTAGCGTCAAGCCAACACAAAAAATGGACCATACTGTTTCTGCCCGGACCAGTCAAAGCTAATATTACATCATTCTTTATTAATGCAAGCAGTCAGATTACATCGGAACGATCCTCCAACGTCGACGCCTGCACAGCATTAGCACCTCAAACCTAATGACACAAATCAGATGTTTTCATTTTTGTTTTCCACTGAAGACGTATATTGCTGTTAAGAGCTGCTGTTTTTGATTTTTCTGGTTTTGGTTCTTTTTTTCCATGTTTTTTCAGTTGGTTACGTGGGGCTTTGGCTGGGTGTTTCCATGTGTCGTGATTGTGAGTCTCTATGCATATTTATGGTCTGGATTTGATATCAAAGTTTACTGTTTTTTTGTTATTTTAGCAATGAATCATTGCAAAGATCGTAATGGTGAGCCAGCTACTGTTTTCTGGTTTCCCTTTATTAGAATGACCGCTGCTAGGTTGACCTGCTGAAGTGAAGAGTATCACGTAGCCTTTGGAGGTTAACAAAGTTTAATGTTACCTTTCTGAGAGCAGCTGCAGAATAGAAGAATATGGTGTGTTTTACATATGGAGACGTGTGAAATCCAGGACAGGTATGCACTTTAAAAGGCACACATGGAGAATGTTGATGGTTCTAACAGGCTGTGGGTGGCTGTGAATGTAAAGCCATCTGCACTGCACATTCAGGTCGTTAAAGGTTCCTTATGTGGCGCTCTGTTTTATTGCATTATCTTTCATTTCGTTACTGAATGTTCACTTGCAAAGAGTCTCTGACGACCTGTTAGATGATCTAATATCATGGGGGAACATTTGGTGGTTTTTTGTTTTTTTTTGTTTTTTTTAAGCATGTCTTCATTTTGTATGTAGAATACAAACATCCTTTGTGAAATGCATTCACAGATGGACTGAAAGACATGAACCTATTTTCCACACATTATTTATTTCAAGGTAAAACTTATTTTGTACTGTACTGTAACGTATTTATGATAAAATATTCTTTCTAGATTATTCATTATAACCAGCAATTTTTTTTTTTTTTTTTTTTTTTTTACAAAAAAGGCCCAGCTTTTAAATGCATTTGTGTTTACAGTGAATCTAAAGTTTAGCAAGCTTCCTGGAGAGGAAAAATAAACATTCCAATCGAAAGATTTTCTGTCATGTCCGAACAGCATTCCTGGGGAGCCTATTTGTCTTTTTATTTCACTTATTTAGCTTTGATGACTCCAGTAAAACAGACTGTTCTCACAGAGCAATAGTTTTTTTTCTGTCCACACCCAAAAATCAATAAGGAAAACCCTGCCCAGGGTTAGAATACACATGCTGAGTGTGGTTCTGCAACTGTAGTGTTTGTCTTAAAGACACTTTGACTTATGGTTCTTTCCAATAAGTTATGAGCCAAAAAAGGGTGTTGGTTTGGTTGGAGAGAATTGTTTGCCTACTAGGTGTAGTAGCTTCAAAGAGGTAAAATTCTAACAGGTCTGGATTGGATTTGGTTTGGAAACACACCTTTATCCTGTTTGACTCTTCTCTTAACTGGTCTCCATCATCAATAATTAATGTAAATAGCTTTTTTTTCTTACCCTTTTGGCTATTAGTTGTGTGAGTTGTGTTGTGATTCTGTGATACCAGATTTGTAAAAATTCAGGACTCAATAAACCAAAATGCTAAAGTTGCATCTTTGTGTGGCTCAGGTCATTCCAGAGGTCAAAAATGCATCGGGAGCTGCGTGGTTTCCTGTAACCAGCAGGGGGCGTGTTGCGACATAAAGTTGCATGACAGTGACGATAAGAATTTAAGAGTGCAATTTTTTTTTAAATAAAATGTGTAAAACAACCTCACATGAGAAATGATAAGTGAAGCTGCATTCACGTCGAGGGAACCAGACACCAGAGCAGTTAGTAGTATCTTTAATAAATGCCAGCTCGAGACTTAAACGTTACATGTTGATACGTAGTATGTCAGCAAGTACGCATACTTTCATGGAAATGTGCAGTGAAGTACTACACAGCAGCCACTGCGATGAGAAGTACTACAATTACACAGAGCAACGAGACATGCAGTATTCAGTTTTACCAAAAAATGAGCAGTATAAGGACACGTACATATATATAAAATCAGAAATGTTTCTGTAAATAAAATATAGGCTTACATTTGTCATTAAGTGCTTGTAAACAAGTAAGGCGTTAAAATACAGGGTGGGTGGCAGCACTTGGTGACGTTTGGTTGCACTCTGGTTGAGGTTGTCCACCTATCCTTCACTAAACTCAGATAGCAGTTTTGCTACATGGCTTTCCGCAAAATGTTAAGGCAACAACAACGACGAAGAAATAAAAGAGTTTGCAGCTCAACACTGTGAGATTTCTGCAGAAGTTTAGGCCTTGAACACTGCTCCTAATGCCCGGCTCCCATCTCTGCACAGTGTCTGAGATGTGTGTTTTTATCTGCAGGGCGCATTTACAGCAGGCTCTTATCGGGTCTCTGATAAGGCCAGTGTTCCTCACGTTGCAGCCATGGAGGATACAGATATGTTTCTAAAGAGCACCATTGCTGTGTGTTAATAAGCTTGGACCTGGTTTGGCAGAAGCTGGCACCCGCTGCTGACGTGGTTCATCACCTTCTGCTTCAGCTGGGCTACCTGCTCCCTGAGGACGCTGGCCGTAGATGCCAGCTCGGTGTTCTGCGTTTTCAGGCTCTTGACCTTGTCCTCCAGTCGCGATATCCTCTCCAGCTTTCTCTTGCGGCACTTGGAGGCCGCTATCCTATTCCGCAGCCTTTTCCTCTCCGCCTTGATGCGCTCCTGGTTGTCCATGTCAATCGGAGACAGGGGAGGACTGTCCCCGAAGCTCTGCATGTCTGGTACCGTCTGAGGCTCGTCCTTCACCAGACCCGTGGACTGCAGTCGAGACAGAGCCGCTGCCGCCGCCGCCGCCGCCGCCTGTTGCTGCGCCAGATGCGCCGGAGGCGGAGGGAACGGGATGGTGTCCGTGGAGTAGTTGATGGTGGTGGCTCCGAGCGGACTGTTCGCGTACCCGTTCAAAGTAGTGTACACAGGGAACTCAGACGCCTGAAGTCCGGCGGCGCCGACCGCGTTGGATGTGCCAAGGAGCTCCAGTCTGTCCACGGAGACGCAGCCCGCATCGCTCAGCTGATTCTGCTTGTGAAGATCCTCCAGCGCTTTAACGAAACCTTCCGCGAACTCATGTTCGTCGCTGGCTGACTTCGGGTAGATGAACTGGGAGGTCGGGTTGGTGCTGCCGGTGACCAGACCGTTTGACTGGATGATAAGTCGCTCTAAATCCGGAGAGGTTAGTTTGGCGAGTCCCAAGTCTGGCGAGTGGAGAAGTCCGTCGGTGTCTCTCAGCGGGTTGGATTTCAACTCGGAACTCTGGTCGTCTAGGTTCAGATTAATCTCTTTCTTCATCATGGTGTTTTGAATATAAATTCTGGAGACTTTCTGGGTATTCGCGGTGCCTGGGTAGAGGGTTGTTTCCATTCTCCACCCTCACATGAGGGAGTGTTGAGCGTTACGCATTAAAGAATGGTGAACGGTCACATCCAAGCGTGAGAAAATCAGCTGATCCTCAGTTTCGTGTTCCTGTTTTCCTCTTGTCTATCAGCCACTCTATCAATCGACCTCTTAAGCTGTGGTGCCTGAGGGGCTCTGCTGTGTCTTTCCTGTCCGTGGCAGAGATTGTCTTTTCCTGATGGCACGGCTGCTATGCGCAGCGCCAGACTTCTCTCGCTTTCTAGCCCTAAAAATTCCATTATGTCACTCGAGAGCGCGGAGATTGGCCCAAGATGACGTTGGTTTCCGGTTCAATTTGAATAAGGGGCCGAGCCGGTCTTTATTACCATGGAGACTTTAAGTAAACTACAAACAGAGCAATGCATTGTGGTTTGATGTCATAGCATAAAAAAGCTCAGGGTCGCCAAAAGAGAGCAGAGACTGGGCGGGGAAGGTGTAGAGGCAAAGGCCAAGAGAGAGAGAAGAACAGCAAGACTTTTACAGAAAATACTCCCTCAAGTCAGACTGAGACTTCATGAAGACTTGTAAACAGCCTAAAACAGTGTAAGATTTTATTCATCACGAGTATTATTGTAGCAAACAGAATAATCGTATATTACTACACCAAGAATAGGATAGAATAGAATAGAATAGAATAGAATAGAATAGAATAGGTATTGTCCAGGATTACTGGGGACATTCCAGACTGAGAGCGAGAGCAGAAAAGTAACAGTGTTAGCGAGGAAAGTGTGTGCTGACTTGGAAAAGGGAAGGAAACAGTGACAGCAAAATGGGGAAACCCTGTGGTTTCTAATTTAAAGTAGCACGTGGAAACGCCAGCATCCCCACGTTTGTCAGTGTCTGCAAACAGGTTTTCATTCTGCACCGTTACAGTACCTGCTGTCGGTTGAGTTAGTCTTTAAAGGTTACATTTTGCTGATACAATCAATACACTCATGGTGGGCGATGGTCAGCACTGTTGCTTCAGAACAGGAGGATTAAGGGTTTGAGTCTGACCACAGGTTGGTTTTAGGCTAAATTGCCCCAGGTATGTGTGTGAAAAGAGTGTGCTGGACCTGTCTAGGGTGTATTTCTGTCTCTCCTCCAGTTATTTCTGGGATGTTAGACTACCCATGTCCCTGATCAGCAATAATCAGGGGTTAGTGGTAGTTGGAAGGATAATAGATTACAGTATACAGTAGAGGAGGATATTATAGCATCAGCAAAACAATTATACAGTAGGGGCTTTGCTGTGGCTGGTAGAAATTACTATAGATTATAGTTATTCAGACACAGTGACGAATATAGCAGACTGTCTGCATCAGCACCACAGAGCAGAGAGGGCATCATTAGCTTCCATGGTAACAGTGACATGGCGAGTGACGCAAGTAAGATAGTGAAAGGTGAGTGGGTTTAAAGGAGAAGTTGAGACTGTACAGCGTCTGCTGTGTTGCGTAGGTGGACAGTGAGAGAGAGAGAGAGAGAGAGAGAGAAAGAGAGAGAGAAAGAGAGAGAGAGAGAGAGTGTGCATAGAAGATGTGATTATGAGGCAGACATATACACTGATTATGTAACCACGTAGGCATTATAACATGTATGAGAGGGCGAAAAAGTAAATATCCACCCTGTGGGAAGCATATTATCTTCACTGTGCCCACTTGGCCACACAGTGTGCTGAATCAGTGAGTCACTTCACAACCCAAGGGTGTGGACTGCACAGACCAAGAGTGAAAAAAACAAAAAAAGAAAAAATTCTGTCCCTATAACAAAATATTAGGACGACTCTGCCTTCATGAAAACAAACTGGGATAGGGAGGGTTCCGATTGTATAAAAATTATGTCAGTTTCTCCATCCTCAACCACAAAAGTGTTCTTTCAGTCAAGTTTAATCAGCAGAGGCTAAAATGCCCTGGCGTGTTCAGTGTACCAGCCTGCTCAGGGATAACCAGCCAAACCACTCTACGCAGAGGTTCTATATATATCACCTGCCTTGGCAGTCGACAGTGACATCAATAAAGTTGCACAATCGTTAAAAAAGTTTTCCACAGTGCAGACACACCCCTTTTCTATATTATATTTATATTTAATTGGATTCTTGGACTTTGGCAGGGTTTATAACAGTAGGACTTACATTCGTGTCCAGTAGGTGGCAGTATAAGCAGCGGTGTCTTGAAATCAGAGCAGAAGAAGACGGCAACTGTGACAATCCAGGGATTCAGATTGTTTCTTTTCCTCCCACATTGCGTCAATTTATTATAAAAATTCCCTGCCATAACAACCGATAATGAATAATAAGAAGAAGGTTGTAGTAACAGGTGAGTGATCGTAAAAAAAATGCTGTCATTATCAGGAAAGTTGATTAAACTGCATCTCTTTTCAAACAATTGTTTACTGTCTAACCTGCGCTGCGCCTGCGAGGATTAATGTGTAACCTGATGCAACCTTTAGACTTTTGAATCAAGATTCGTTTTTATTTATCAAACTTTTCTTATTACAGTCAGCTTTGATATTTATTTCCCTGTTTGTTAATCTTTTCTTTGCAGGCTTTGAGCCTTTTGGAGAGCATGATGTGAACGCCAGCTGGGTCGCAGTTCAAGTATGATTATGCTAAATATTGTTTGAATTAATTATTTGTGGGACTCATTGCTTCTATTTTATTGTGTGCTCACAGGAGCTGGAGCGATTAGGGTTGGATGAAACAGCTGATCTATACGTGTGTGAGGTTCCTGTAGAATACCAGACTGTTCAGAGTCTACTACCAGTTTTGTGGAAGGAACGCAACCCGCAGGTGTTAATAAAGAATAGCAACATTTTTCTCTTATGCTTCAAATGAAATATTACAAAAATCGAACAACTGGTCTGTTCTGTTTTCTGTGAATAGCTCGTGGTCCATGTTGGTGTTTCAGGGATAGCCACGACTGTCACTCTGGAGCAGTGCGGCCACAACAAAGGTTACACACGCCTGGACAACTGCAGCTTTTGTCCAGCTTCTCAGTGTTGCACGGAGAATGGCCCAGACTGTATAAAATCAGTCCTGGATATGGAAACAGTCTGCAAAAAAGTGAACGAGTCAAGCCTCGGGGTCACTCTCTCCGTGTCCGAGGATGCTGGAAGGTAAATAACAAGCAATTACAGAGCTAAACAGCTTTCATTTATCATTAGTTTTATTGTACCTAAGTTGTAGTTTGTGCTTTATTTTGTGTTTTGCACACAGAATATGTTTGTAGTCCTGTGCTGTTTGCACATGCTTCTCTACATGCACTCCACACACAGACCTATAACAGACTGCAAGATGTTCTGCACACTGCAATTGCTGGATGTGGTTGAAGCAGCAATAAGGACCTTTATAGTTTACTTATGATCATAAATCATACTTTCCAGTACGGTATCTGAGTGAATGTTATTTTCCATTGCTCAGTGAAAAGTCAATACATAGTTCACCTTGTAATTATACAGTAAATAGGTGTGACGATAATGTTTTATGGTTTAACTTTTAAAACATACAGTATTATTCACTGTTTGTTTAATTCCCCTTCAAGCAGTGTCACCTCGAATGATCTTTTCTTTCACTGTCTTTATGGTTCTGAGTGTAATAGCTTAACACAACTAAATTCTGTCCTTGCTCCTTGGCAGGTATCTGTGTGATTACACCTATTACACCTCTCTGCTCCTTGGGCACGGACGATGTGCTTTCATCCACGTGCCTCCACTTGATAAACCGTACAGCAGCCGTGACCTTGGCAGAGCTCTTCAGGCCACCATACTGGAGATGCTTAAACTGCTGGAATCGGACCACAGATGGGAGGACCGCTGCAATAACGCGCACCAGCAGGACCAGTAATGGTGGAAAGACACACGGTGAAGACCTCTAGTACAAAAGCTTCAGACTTTTGTAGCTGAAGGTTGAGTGAGACACCAGTGTCACACAGCTGCAACTCTTACATCACAGGTCATGGTCATTTTAACAGTATGTCAAGTCCAAATAAGTATCTGTGCAATTAGTGTGTCTATATTGCTACTGTACATTTTGTATAAGAAAAACACTGTTAATTCATTACCTCTACACTTTATAATCCACATGTATTCATTGCCACCCCTTATTTCAGTCTTCCAGGTCATGGAATTATGATATCACTCCTGGGTGTTGCTTATTTTTGCACCACTGTAAAAAAAAATGGAGCCTGAAGAAGGTTTTTAAACTAATACCTCTTGTTTTTGATTTCTCAGGGAGTATATTGCACATCAGTGCTGATGGGATGATAATAATATTTTTATGTTCATCACACCTTTAAAAAGCCAGGATTTCAAGGTGCTTACCAGCAGAAAAACAAACAATAAGGGCAGCCATAAGGACAGTAAAATTCCAGCCTTATTTCCTCGGGTAGGCTTATTTCCCACAGTCGAGGGGCCCCAAATGCAAAAGCTCAGCCTCATTTTTAGTCTTCAACCCTGACAACACCTGTGCTACGAAAAGCCATTGTCAAGGTGTGTCTAATTAAAAATAGTTCTATGAGGCTGTCCCAGAGAAAGGTATCCATTCTGTTATTGCACTAAATCTCTTTAAAAAAGCTGATCATCTATTCATGTAATGGCCCATAAAGGGTTGGGCAGACCTGCTGAACTTGCTCTGATTCAACAATAAAATCCTGGACATTCTAAATTAAAACCCCATGTCTTCTATGCCTGGTGTTGCTGTTATTTAATGTTCCTTTAAGGTCTCGTTTTAGGGTTTGGAGGTTTTAATGAGGTTGTAGTTGAGGATTGTGGACAAGTACAACAGCTGCCCTGCCGTGAAAAGCGAGTTCCATGCATTTCACGGCAATGGTGCATAATCCGGCACTACGCCGGTCGAGTAATTTCATTTTTGTCTACAGATTAATAAATATATATCACTTGGCTGTTGTTTGTTGGCATTATGTCATCAATATTTTATTGAATGATTGATCATGTTATGTCCAGCTTCTCGTGTGAGACCGCAAAGGATTATGGGATACGTATCTTGGGTTATTGCAATGCATTATGGGATACATTGAGTTCGCTGTATAAGGAACAGCGATCCTAACTTAACGGACACCCTTTTGACTTTTTTTTTTTTTATTAAGGACTTACTCGATTCATAGGGCTGATTTTGATATCACAACACTTTGTAGAAAAATATTGAAATCACTGGTAATTTTAGGACAATAAACATGAGTGTAGAGGCGTACGGCCCGAGCTCACAGACCCTAACGTTCCTCGACACCGAGGAAACCGAGCTTTTGGGAGCCGATACACAGGGCTCCGAGTACGACTTCACCGATTTTACTCTGCCAAGCCAGACCCAGACTCAGGGACAGACCCAGAGTCAGCTAGATAACCAGGTATGTCTATGATATTTTAGTGTCCAAACCTGTATCCTGCTGTGTGGACAAAACGTCAATTAGCTAGACAGCGTTAGCTACCCTTGGTTAGCACGACTACGCCGTCCCTCTTGTTGCCATGCTTAAATTTTGCTAATGTGCTAGCATGCTTTCACACAGATTTTCCGATTTTCCACGTTTGACTATCAAAACAGTGTGACGAGACTCTTTAGCAGCTAAACACACGGTCGATGATATAGCTATAGTCAATATTTATCTCCGGGTTTACTTCAGTGACGTCAGATTTGGAGTCGGTACATATGGTTTTCTACTATCTTCTGCCAATGTTTTACATCAGTTATGATGCTGACAGTAATATTTCTAAACCCGTCCACAGGTTAATGGCCCCGACATCGTTTTGCAGAATGGAGACGACGCCGTGGTTAAAGCTAGCCAGCTGTTGGCAGAACTGAACTTTGAGGAAGATGAGGAGGACACCTATTACATCAAGGACCTTCCCGCGCATGCCTGCAGGTAAAAGAGCACATTACTGACCTGCTTTTGCAGCCCATGTTTGTCAGGCCCTTGCATTAGTAAGGGCCCACCATATATTTATCTTAACAGTTAATTAAGATGCTTTCCTCCAGACATATTCAATAATTTTATGATACAATACTTTCCCACACACACTTCTGTTTAATTTTGATGTTTTCTTTTCAGTTACTGCGGAATTCATGATCCAGCGTGTGTGGTTTACTGTAACACAAGCAAGAAATGGTTCTGTAATGGTCGTGGAAACACATCTGGGAGGTAAGATTCAGTACTTTGGCTGTTTAATACACATATACATTTTAGTGTATGGGTGTATATGTTGTGCCCAATACTTCTTCATTTATTGTGATTCAGCCATATTGTGAACCACCTGGTGAGAGCCAAGTCTAAGGAGGTGACTCTGCATAAAGACGGTCCTCTAGGAGAAACGGTGCTGGAGTGCTACAACTGTGGCTGCCGTAACGTCTTCCTTCTAGGATTCATTCCTGCCAAAGCCGACTCTGTCGTGGTGCTGCTGTGCAGGTGAGGGAACTTTTATGTGACTTTCATCTCACCCTTCCACAATAAATCTTAATTAACATAATTATAATGGAACATTATGATTATAATGTCTGTTTTTTTATGTTGTTGTAATGCAGGCAGCCCTGTGCAAGCCAGAGCAGTTTGAAGGACATCAACTGGGACAGCTCGCAGTGGCAGCCTCTCATTCAGGACCGCTGCTTCCTGTCCTGGCTGGTGAAAATCCCCTCAGAGCAGGAGCAGCTGCGGGCTCGTCAGATTACCGCCCAGCAGATCAACAAGCTGGAGGAGCTCTGGAAGGTATCGTCAAAGCAACTGTCGTCACAGCTGTGCTGTGGAAGTTATTAGAGTTTAAATTTCCAGTTCACAAGTAGCATAAAATACTCATGAACTGGAAATTTAAACTCTAATGACACAAAACTACTAAACTACTTTTTCACATCGTTTGAAACAGCAAGCAGTTTTATTCTTGTGTTGTTTTGTAAACTACCAAAATATGATGTCTGATGCCACTTACATTTTAAGTTAATAAAAAAAAAACACACAACAGAAGAAATGGAAGAACATGCTCTTTTGGGGGGGGTGGGGGGCAGGAAAATCCCTGTGCATCTTTAGAGGACTTAGAAAAACCTGGAGTGGATGAGGAGCCCCAGCATGTCCTGCTCAGATACGAGGATGCCTACCAGTACCAGAACATCTTTGGTCCTCTAGTCAAGCTGGAGGCTGACTATGATAAGAAACTGAAGGAATCTCAGGTAAATTAATAATGTAGATGTCTTTGTGTTTATTTTCTGTCAGCTGAATGCAGTCTTGTTTTTGTTACATTGATGAGTCTTTTTGTTGAAGTATTTGTTTTATTTATTTATTTATTTTTTTAGCTGAAGCGTCTGTATGAACTTTTGAATAGTCGAGTCTGCTTGGCTGAATGTTTGGCACACAGAGGACATAAAATTATCGAGTTGGTGGAACTTTCCTCCACTTGTGGCTGATGCTTGTGCAGCCTCTGCTGGTCAAGTTTTAATGGAATCGCTGACTTTGAGGGAAAGAAAAAGTTCAAAATATGATGTGACGTAATGCTATATATTCCTGTTAACTGGTTATTCCCCTTTTCCTGCAACTTACTGAATTATAACTGTTTTTCCAAGCAGACTCAGGACAATATAACGGTCAGATGGGACTTGGGACTGAACAAAAAAAGGATTGCTTATTTTACTCTTCCCAAGACAGACTCAGGTAGTTTTAATTTTATCATGAGAATAATCCTTGTTGCTTATTTTTAAATATCTTCACTCTAATTTATAGATGTTTTTCTTGATCTTGTATTCTGTCTTCTCCAGATATGAGGCTGATGCAGGGAGATGAAATTTGCCTGAGATACAAAGGAGACCTGGCTCCTCCCTGGAAAGGGATTGGACATGTCATCAAAGTCCCTGATAGTATCCTTTGTCCTATAAATTAACACATCCAACTGATGAATTTTTATGAATGAATGCTATATGTATAAACTCAGAAAAAGCCAGAGCAATCATAATGTCAGTTTTGTTTTTACAGGGCTTTTAACACATAGAGACTCCTAAACCTTATATATGTTTGCATTTTACTGAACAAACCAAGTGCAGAATTTGTAAATGGGGATAAAATGACATGAATATAGAAGAATGTTCTTTTTCTTCCTTGACGTACTTCAACAGACTATGGTGATGAGATTGCAATAGAACTAAGGAGCAGTGCAGGGGCTCCAATTGAAATCCCACACAACTTTCAGGTGGACTTTGTATGGAAGTCAACTTCTTTTGACAGGTATTTACAAGAAAGCACACTATTCATATTATAGTACAATCAGTTCATGAAGTCAGTGTTTACACGTGTATCTACTATTCACCCACATGGGGAAGAACAGCCATGTGGTATAACTTCAACAAAGATCAAATATGCAAATTCTACATCTCTTCAAGTGTGTGGTTTGAATATTTAATCCGTTGTATCTTGTCCTCTCCACTTTCTTTCTATCATATCATCAAAATGTTTACTCAACAGTCCAATTTTGGTGTCATACCACCTAATATTAACTTGTATAGTAATTGTTTAGAGTATACATGTTGTAGTTATGCAGGAGAAAACAAATGCAGCCACGCAGTGCTTTTTGCCAAATATACAGATGTTATGTTTTGTTTCTAGCACTTCCGATAGCATTACATTGCTTAGTTTCTGTGCTAACCGCTCCAGACTCTGGGCTTACACTGCTATGGCTGAACCTAAGATAGACTAAAGATAAAGTTCCCTGAATTCATACACTTTTATACATTTGTATTTGCTCTCAATGAGCCTCCTGTCTTCATCAACCAGGATGCAAAGTGCTCTTAAGACGTTTGCTGTAGATGAGACTTCGGTGTCTGGTTACATTTACCACAAACTGTTGGGACACGAAGTTGAGGATGTGGTCATCAAGTGCCAGCTGCCAAAACGCTTCACTGCACAGGGCCTGCCAGACCTCAACCACTCACAGGTGGGTTAGTGAGGAAAATAAGGACTGTACAATTTTAGGGCTACATTCCCATACATGTCAGTGTCTGAGTACATGTATAGTGATACAAGGTACATTGTGTTTATTGTGATGTAGGTGTATGCTGTGAAGACAGTGCTGCAGCGTCCCCTCAGTCTGATCCAAGGTCCACCTGGGACAGGCAAGACCGTGACCTCTGCGACCATTGTCTACCATTTGGCTCGACAAGGCAACGGGTAAGGCACATAAGTGTTTGTACTTTTACTATTATTTTGACTGAGTAGTGCATATTAATTATGACTGTTTACTCACATTTTTGGTATGAAAAGCAGCACTCTAACATTTGTCCTTCCAGTCCAGTGCTAGTGTGTGCTCCCAGTAACATCGCCGTTGATCAGCTGACAGAGAAGATCCACCAGACTGGGTTGAAGGTGGTGAGGCTGTGTGCCAAGAGCCGGGAAGCCATTGACTCCCCCGTGTCCTTCCTTGCTTTGCACAACCAGACCCGTAACATGGAGAGGTAAAAACAAAGATCCATAAACTTTATTGAACTTTCATTATTTTTTTTTGCTACGACTGAACTCACCCAATGGTGCGTTCATCTCTCCATGCAGTATGCCAGAACTTCAGAAGCTTCAACAGCTGAAAGATGAGACTGGAGAACTATCGTCATCAGATGAGAAGAGATACAGAGCTCTGAGACGCACTGCTGAGAGGGAACTGCTTATGGTAAGTGGAACCCAGTTTGTCAGTGTAGAAGGATAGAATCTATAACTTTGATTCATTTTTTTTGTGTCTGGATTAATTTTGTGTAGTTCACTAAAAATGACATTTTTATGGTAAGAATTCTTCCAAATTGCCTAATATCTGCTCGTGTCTCAGAATGCAGATGTTATCTGCTGCACCTGTGTCGGGGCAGGAGATCCTCGCCTGGCTAAGATGCAGTTCCGATCTATCCTGATCGATGAGAGCACACAGGCTACAGAACCAGAGTGTATGGTGCCTGCTGTTCTTGGTGCCAAACAGGTAAGAGCACCATTTAAATCATCCATTGTTTAATGTGCACAGTCACTAAATGTGTTTACTTCATCTCTGTTGTAATTTCCCCCTATTTTTTTTCCCAACAGTTGATCCTGGTGGGCGACCACTGTCAGCTGGGCCCTGTGGTGATGTGCAAGAAGGCAGCTAAAGCAGGTCTGTCACAGTCGCTGTTTGAGCGCCTGGTAGTTTTGGGTATCCGGCCAATCCGTCTGCAGGTCCAGTACCGAATGCACCCAGCCCTCAGCGCCTTCCCCTCCAACATCTTCTATGAGGGGTCTTTGCAGAATGGAGTCACTTCTGGTAAGATAAAGAGACCTGGTTAACAGTGAAAATTGTTTGCACTTATCGATTATCTTTTAAAGCTTTGAAACAAGCAAAATGCCACATGTCATCAGTCATATAGCTCATTCTGTCAGCCTTTTCTGACTGTAGATGTTATAGATCGGCCCATTTAAAATGTTTTTACTGTTTCAACAGCGGACCGTGTGAAAAAAGGCTTCGATTTCCAGTGGCCACAGCCTGACAAACCAATGTTTTTTTATGTCACACAAGGCCAAGAAGAAATTGCCAGCTCTGGAACATCATATCTCAACAGGTTTCAACTTTTCTTGGTCCTTATATTGATGCGTAGCAAAAACATGTTAAATGTTTTTTTTATGTCTTTGCAGGACTGAGGCAGCCAATGTGGAGAAAATAACAACAAGGCTTCTGAAGGCTGGAGCAAAACCCGATCAGATTGGTATTATCACACCCTATGAGGGGCAGAGGTCATATCTGGTCCAGTACATGCAGTTCAGCGGTTCCCTTCATACTAAACTCTATCAGGTACACTTTCACATATTTTTCTCCTCAAAGCATTTACACTCAAGTCTTTTAGAAGTAGCATCTGACTGTGTGTGTATGATGTGCATGTGTGAACGTGTGAACTATTTAGAATAATGTAATGCTGAATTCTGAATCTTATAAAATAGACACATTGTCACTGCTCTGCTTCACCGTCTGTTTTTCATTATCCCAACACAGCAATGTACATAACATTTAGATAACAGCTTATAATTTTAGCTGGCTGTGACAGTCTCATTTAGCAGGAAAATTACATGTTTTCTGCAGCAAATCATTGGCTGTAAAACTGAAAAACTGCGGGGGGGGGTTAAATTAAAGTGGTTTGTGTGGTTGCTGGAGCCTGCAAGAAGCCTAGAGGGAAACCTTGCTGTACATCGGCAGTACTTTAGGATTGAAATTATTAAATGGCTCGTTTAATCACAGGTCATGGTTACTGTTTAAGTAAACTAACAAAGGGGGACCAGAAATACAGGCAGAAACCATAAATACAGCCATTCTTACACACACGTCTGTCACATTATGTGGTATACTCTGTTTATTATTTCAGTTTGAGGAGTTTTTACATACGTAGTAGTGTTTAGTAGTAACTGGGCAAAGCAAATATTATTAATAGTATTTGTATATTTTACATTTATTTTGACAAAAGAGAAAATGTTATATTAATTGTACATTTGTTTGTGCAGGAAGTGGAAATTGCAAGTGTGGACGCCTTTCAAGGCAGAGAGAAGGACTTCATCATCCTGTCGTGCGTGAGGGCCAATGAGCACCAGGGCATCGGTTTCCTCAACGATCCCCGACGTCTCAATGTTGCACTGACTCGTGCAAGGTAGTACCTCCAAAGGTCACCTGTTTATATCTTCAAAGATACCCACGTGGTTATTAATGATATGATGGAAAACTGTGCTGATATTTTGGATTTTATGCACATGTGACAGATATGGTGTGATCATTGTGGGAAACCCCAAGGCCTTGTCCAAACAGCCTCTGTGGAATCACCTGTTGAACTACTACAAGGAGCAGAAAGTCCTGGTTGAAGGTCCGCTCAACAACCTGCGGGAGAGCCTCATGCAGTTCAGCAAGCCCCGAAAACTCGTCAACACCATCAATCCTGTGAGTGTTTAGACACAGACTGTAGACTGATGCTCTTTGGGCTGCCATAAACGGAGTAATTCCTTCTCTGATTCATAGAGTTCACCTTACAACCTTGTTTATTAGGAAGTTTTATGGAAAAGAAGTTCCAAAAATACATCAATCCAAATGCCATAAATAAGGGGTTGTTGTGTTTTGCAGGGGGGGCGATTCATGAGCACAGCTATGTATGATGCCAGAGAAGCCCTCATTCCTGGCTCTGTTTATGACCGCAGCAACAATGGTGAGAAAGCTAAAACAACAGACTGCTTTTGTAATGTTGGATAGTTTACACTGGGGAAAAAAAAGAGACGTTTAATTGTTTTTTCTGTTTACTACAGGACGTACGTCCAATATGTATTTCCAGACCCATGACCAGATTGGTATGATTGGAACAGGCCACAGTCCACTGACATCAATGAATCTCCCCATCCCCTTTAACCTCGTGATGCCCCCCATACCACCACCCGGATACCTGGGCCAGGTCAACGGACCCACATCGGGTGAGTGGAGACGGGACATTACAGACTGATGCAAAATTGATACAAATACACAAACTGGGATTCACCATATTGTCCTCCAGGTCGCAGTGGAGGTATAAAAGGTAAGGCTGGCAGCGGAGCAGGTGGAGGGTCTCGCGGCGGCCGCCAAAGAAACCGCAGCAACATGGGGAACCAGTGCGGAGGAACTTCAGGATCAGGTCACGTGGGTGTCAGCCAGGCAAGCCAGGATCTGGGTTCCCAGCCGTTCTCCCAGGGTCCCCTGACGCAAGGCTACATCAACATGAGCCAGCCGTCACAGATGAGCCAGCCTGGTCTCTCTCAGCCTGAACTCTCACAGGTTTGCTTCCTGAAGCATCAACACTTTCTATGAAATATGCCAATCCTGCTGCCCACAGCTGAGGCTGCCAGCACGTGTTCCACTATTTAAAAGAAAATAATGATTTTCTATTTGAACACTAGTATCTTTCTAATTATTTGTCCCATTATAGGACAGTTACCTTGGAGATGAGTTCAAGTCCCAGATTGATGTGGCTTTGTCCCAGGACTCCACCTACCAGGGGGAGCGGGCTTACCATGGTGGTGTGACTGGTCTGTCCCAGTACTAGACTGTAAGAAATTCCATGATGGATTAAAATAACATGAATCCATTTAGTCTTTTATCCTACGTTAATGGAATAAGGTAACTGACAAAGTACACGTTTCTTTAAATCTATTTTATTTTGTATCTTCTTCCCAGGATCCTGGAGAGCTAGGCCTGTGTGAAGCTTAGTTCCGTGGTATTTTAATCTGGGTAATAACAAAAAAAGAACAAACATGGATGCCTGTTTTCCACTGCTACAACCGAAGCATCACTGTGTGAGAGTAACAGGAGAGAAACCGTGAGAAACCAACAATCACAGGAGTGAGAGCAAAGGACGGGAGTAGAGCTGGACAGGAAGCTAGCAAGAGACGGAGGAGCGGGAGGCTGGCAGAGGAACGAAGCCACTGCTGCCCAAACGCAAAGATGAGGCGAGGGAGAAGAGCTGTCATTGTCGGCACAGCGCAGTTGGAGAGGCCGTCGGTATTCGGGTTGCGGAGAGGGGGGACTTAGTCATCTTGTCCTGTGTGCCTCTGAACCCGCACAGATCTCCAGGCAGTTCGGTTGCTCCACAAGCTGAGAAAGACGACGAGGTGACTCACAAAAAAATGTCCTCCAGGCTGACTCAACGGGACTTCTGCTGTAACTTGGAGAGCAAGGAAAGAGAGGGGAAAAGAGGATCCGACTCTTGAAGCAGTTAACGTGGCGACTTTTTAGAACTCAAAGCTCGAACCAGCTCTGCATTCGATCACATATAAGCATGCAGGAGAGAAGAGAGTGAAAACATCCTTTCTCTTTTCACGTGAACTCAACGGTGCTTGTGGTGTCATGCCCCAAAGAGCTCAAATGAAATCTGAGGGTTTTATATCCAAGGAACCTTTGTTTCTTTGGCTGCTTTGAGATGGAAGGTTTTCCAAACAGACTGTTTTCAGTAAAGAGCGCTAGTGCAGCTGGCTTTCAATGCAGGTAATCTGCAAAAAGTAAGCTCCTCAAAGTGTCTTTTTTTAGTAAAACAAAAGGACTGTAGCTGATTCTTCTGAAACCCTAGGGCCACTACAGGATCAACTGAGCATTTACACTTGAGTTAAAAGCATCAAATAATCCAAATGAAGAGGAAGGTGAATCATTTTTCAAAACATGCACACCGCCAGAATATTTATGCAGCTATTTAAGCGTCATTTTGTCACATTGAAGTGAAGAAATATGAAGTTGAGGTTTAGAACAAAACTACTTGCTACAATACAGGTAGACGTTACACTGAAACCCATAAAATTCAGAGGAAGAGGTCTTGTTATAAGTGCTATGAAATTGCCCACACATCCCTAAATGAGTTGTCATGCTGATGTTGTGTCCTGTACACTGTTGTTTACAGTCGAACCTGGCCCCTTTTTTAATGTAAACCCTAATCGACTATAAAGTAGTTATAGTGATTTTTGTCTTCGTGTTGGTGAAATTTGTAACCTTTTGGTCAACATTATTACAAGGAAACCTCATTTCATCCTCCTTCACATAAACCAAGTTGGATTTGCCAGATGCGGAAAAACAGCTATGAACACTGTCCGTCTTGAAATTCTCTGTATGATCAGGTTAGATTACAGATGTGCAGGTAGGCTCTGCGGGACTTCAGATTGAGTTTTAGATTAGTTAATAATCTGTTTGCTCTGTTATTAAAGCTAGAGTTAGATGTACCTGTATGACATTTCGAATCTAACTGCATACCATTTCTTTCACAGGTTAGAGTTCCTTCTTCTGTTCCTGTAGATCTTTGGTAGTCTTTGCATGTTTTTGTGAAGAGGACTTGTAATCTGAGTTGGATTTTGTCCCGTTTATTCTGATAATCCTTTTTTTTTTTTTTTTTTTGCTGTTTGGAACAGACGAAGTGCTTTGTGTGAGCCACATGGATGCATCCTTTGATTTATCCGCCCACACTAGAGTGACGTTAGGTCTGGAAGTGCACTCTCAACCTTTCTCCTGTTGGAAAAAATAAAGTTTGCTTCTTTTTTCTCCTTCACCGTCACTGTGCTACTTTTTGTAAAAATATTTTGCAAAGGGCTGACACAGTAGAGACATTTACTCTTCCAGTATTAATGCCAGACTAGGTACTGGTCCCCCCTAAATGAAGCGACTAAAAGAACTGGTCATAGTGGGACAGAGAGGCTAAATGGACTGGTTATAACTGGTATAATTTCCACCAAGTAACACAACTTTAACGTCATGTGTTTCATAATTTAACACATTAAATCTCAGATGTTCTGGAAAACACCACCCAAAAGCCTGGGCTGCAGGGGCAGGACTGCTTACATAAAACTATTACAGCGCTCGTCCTAAACGGGCTGTGGAATGGCTGGAGGGGTCTTTGTAGGTCAGGACACTATTTCATTAATCCGTGAACTGGCAGCGTCGTCAGACCCAGAAGATCCAGGTTGCAGTAGGACACATGCGGCTCCGCTGGCTGCGGGAGGGCTGACACACTTTCCCAGCCTGTGAACGTGTGCTGGGGGGCTTCAGAGCCAGCAGGTGGTACCCTACAGCCGGCTGGATGAACAGAGGACAGCCCGCACCACCAGGAAGGAGGGCAATTAGCGAAAGAGGACAGAGACCGCAGTCGCTTCGGTTCTGAGGTCAGCAGATCCGTCTCAGCCGTTCCACAGAGGTGATCGGTCCGATCGGGAGTCCGGGACAGACGAGAGGGGCACCGTGCAGAGACCCCTCCCCTCCATTCCCCTTCAACGCCTCTGGAAAATAAAGCATCTGGTAGATTGAAAGAAAGAGCGCGCACGCACACGCACGCACACACACACACACACACACACACAAGCCGCAGGTTTACACCGACATGGGTTAAGTGCGTCTGGACTCGCTTTGGAGACATTTATCCGGCTTCAGGGGCAGATTTGACCTCGGAGAGTGTTTGAAGATCACTTATTGGATTAATGGACGCAGCGCTTCACCTCTGAGGGAGGACGACTCTGTCAGCGTGTAAGATGTTTCCCCATCACAGAGAGAGGTAAGACCGGCCGCACTTCCACTGTCGGGGAGATCATTCTGTTATTTCAAAATATCTGAAAAAGTTCGATCCAAGCTGCGGGAGCGTCTTCACAGTGTGAGATCTCTTACTGCTTATTTAAGTAACTAGAACATTTGAATTAATATCAAAGTCGTGAATCAGTCTTTAAAATGTTTGACATCTGTGCGTTTAGAGATCAGGCTGGGGGGGTGGGGGCGGACACTGTGAACCATCCAGGCAGCTTGTGGATCTCCCCCCTGTGCTGTCCAAGGGGCTTCCTTAGTGCTTCCCCACCCCCTTTAAGCCCTGGAGGTCACATCCATCTGCTGAGGGTGAAGGTCGGGGAGCAGGAACATCCTCGTGTGTGTGTGTGTGTGTGTGTGTGTGTGTGTGTGTGTGTGTGAGAACCAAGGCTGCTGAAGCATAAACTGCACTAGATGCACGCCTGTATTCCAGACTCTAACCTGCCCCTGGAGTGTGGGAGTAACTGGTATGTGTCCTGGGTTGGACTGGTGACCTGTCCAGTGTGGATTCCCAGTGAGTACTGGGATGAACTGGGCATTACTAAGCACCGTTTGCTCGTCATAACTGTTTGTCAACGGTTGCTTTAATTTTTTTTGTTTTTTTCGAAACATTTTAAATCAGCATTTATTGAGTCAGTGTGCCTTCCTGACTGATGCTAACACACTCCCTCTCTCACACCACCGGTACTGGGGTTTGTGTGTCACTAATGGGGTCAGATATAAATGTGTAATGACTGGCCAAAATACTGCAGTCCTACTGGGAGCAGCTACTGTAATCTGCAGTCCTGCGCGGATGAGGAGGTGGCCTGGATTCCACCTCTAGGCCCCCTCTAGTGGTGTGTTTACTGGCTGAAGGAGAGCTTTAAAGGAAAAACCTTCACAAATGATCAAATCAAACAGTTTTGCTGAAGTTCGTCTGAGGATGAAACCGTCTAACTTCAAGGAAGAGCCACCACTTTCATTTTTTCTGCTTTATGTACACAAGGTAGAAACCATCCCATCCGCAGTGATGGTGTTACTGTTAAAAATGCATCCAAATTGACTCAAATCCTGATGGTTACCTGTTCAGGGAGCAGCCGATCTTCAGCGCCCGGGCCCACGTCTTCCAGATCGACCCCACCACCAAGAGGAACTGGATCCCCGCCAGTAAACACGCCGTCAATGTGTCCTTCTTCTACGACGCCAACCGCAACGTGTACCGGATCATCAGTGTGAGCGGCACCAAGGTGAGGAGGGGAGGTGGGTGGGAGTACTTTTGAAAATAGTCCATCCAGAATGTGAGACATTTAGTGTTTGTCTCATACATAAAAGCAACCGTTCATGATGGGAGCTTCTGATTGGTGCATCTGGAATCAGCATCACAACAGAGGAAGTCGCGCTTGTGGATGTAGATTATGAAAGGGAGACCATGTCAGTCGCAGGCGAGGAGTGGGGGGTAGATCTCTTTTATCCCTTCAGAGGACCTCTGCTCTGACCCACATTCCCGCCTCCCAGAAGGCTGTGCGGCGATGACTGTTGGCTGGTCAGCGGCCCAATCCCGCCGGGACTGGTGTCTGGCTGCAGCGGTAATCTTCACCGCCGTCCAGCGCCCGCGTCACTGCCCGCGTCAGCGCAGAAACGCAAAACTTTGTGTAATCTGCTGAATGGAGGGAAGAGCCGGAGCAGAAGCTTCCTGCTGAGCTGCTGCCGTTTTAAATCCATCCCATTGCTACAAATCTGGACATAACATAAAAGGTTTAAATAGATCTGCTGCTATGGTTATTTTACTCCAACACTCATGGAAAATGGTGTTTGTCCTTGTGGCTCCATACAGGCCATCATCAACTGCACGGTGACGCCCAGCATGACCTTCACCAGGACGTCGCAGAAGTTTGGCCAGTGGGCCGACAGCAGGGCCAACACCGTGTACGGCCTCGGCTTTGCTACGGAGCAGCAGCTGCATCAGGTCAGTCCTAAAGAAAGACTCAAAATGTTCCAAGGAGGAGGAGTTTAGAATGATGTCGATGGCCCCAAACCCTGCTCTTTTTTTCAAGTTTTCCGACAAGTTCAAAGAGGTGAAAGAAGCTGCCCGACTGGCCCGGGAGAAGTCGCAGGATAAGGAGCTGGCCAACTCCGCCCTCACCATCGCTGCCCCCCAGGTGAGGCTCTGGAAGTGGAGCAGGCTCCGGCCCCCCTGGTCGTCCTGATCCGCAATCAGCACGTACGGACGCCTTCGTGACGTTCTGGGCTTGGGGGAGAAGTTGTGAGCAGAAGGTCAAACCAATGCACCTTTTTCACGAGTGGGGATGCTGTGATTGAGGATGGACAGAAAAGGAGAAAGGCAAATGACACTTGTCTCGGCAGGGAGAGAGAAGCGTGTGGAAAAGTAGGGCGACGGTAAACGTGCGCCCCCTGCAGCGCTTTAATGAACATGTAGTCCACCCAGGGCCTCTTTAGATCAATCGAGAATAACTACCTAGGGCTTCAATCTGCTCGCGCCCATTTCCTTTTGATTCTGAGATGTTTGACGTGGATGTTTTTGTGGGAGCTGTTACGATGACGTGTTTCTGTTGTCTGTTTTTCCCACCTGATGGATCTGACCGTAGTTCTCTCAGGTGAGTCTGTTTCGTTTCAAACAGAAAATGTAGTGTGGAACTCCGTAGGGGAGGCTGGAACGGATTTATCTGTTAATGGGGTCAGGGTCGAACCTGATTCATTTAGCTCAGCCGGGAATCATTTTTTAGTTTATTTTAGTTGATCAGAATCATTGATTATGAATCAGAATTTCCATAATTAGTCAGCGATTTAAGTTTCATACAACTTCTGTCAAATGAGCAGCAGCGTCCCTCTTTGTTGCTGAAAATGTTCTAATATTTCTGCTCATAATAACATTTTAAGCTATATTTCCGTGTTCCTGTTTTCTGCGGAGCCCATTTTGCTGATGTGCTCCTCAGGACCTGTCGGACGACCTGCAGTCTCCTCCGGTGATGTGCGTGAACGGACCCGAGGACAAGCTGTTCCGCAGCCAGAGCGCAGACATCACGCTGTCCTCGGAGAAGGAGCGCATAAAAAAGATGCTCTCGGAGGGGTAACGACACGCACCCGCACCAGACTTCTGCATATATTTAAGAAAAATCCTCCTTTTCCAGCATCTACAAACTATAAATTCGGTCTGATAATCAAAGTGCTTGGTTGTAATTATGAGTAGCTGTTCTTCAGGACGTGTTTCATACCATCAAACCCTCTCGCTCCTGAATGGCTGCTATACTTCAGTATCTCCCAACAAGTTTGCACGATGAGACGATATGAGAAGGTCAGCTGTTATCCAGGATCCTCGCTGCATGACTCTTGTTTCTCTCAGCTCCATCTGTGAGATGAATCTGGAGTCGGAGCTCTTCACCCTGCAGGACAGCAACTCCAAACTGGTGGCGGCTTTGCACGAGGCCAACACCAACGTGGAGCAGTGGAAGAAACAGCTGGCTGCATATCAGGAGGAGACGGAGAGGCTCCGAGACCAGGTGAGCCCCACATTAACCGACATCTGAGCTTTAATGTTCCAGAGTTAGTCCAGTTACAATCTTCTTGAGCTGAGCCCACATGCAGCCTGCAGGGCAGACTCAAATTTATTCCTATTCAGGGAAAAACGAAGACGTCGGCTCGGCTTGCGGACTTTAATCAAGCGCTCTCCTGGTTGAACCAGTTCATAGTCACGTTCCGCCAGAAGAAAGTGTAATCGATGCTGGCTGAGGCCCCAGAGGACTTACACTTCAGTAGAAAGTATTTTCACCTTTATTGGAACCCGATTCCTCTGGGAACGACCTTAATTCCGCTGTAACCTTGCTTTACAGTATTGATCAGTGATCATTAATCCTCCACCCCTCTGCGGATATTTAAAAGCTGTTCTTATTTAAAAGACATTCGTCTCCGTCTCCTTTTCCCGCTGTGTCGCAGGATGGGGACCAGGTGGCTGAAAATGGTTCACATCTCAGGGGTGGTGTGGGAGCGAGGGGGGGGTTTGTAGGACAGCAATATCCTAATTTCAATGCCCCACTTAGGAAAAAAATGAAAAATCACCAGAGGGAGCTGGCATCAACCGCCTTTTTCTTTTTCTTCTTTTTTTTTTTTTTTTTTTTTTTTTTTAGCGCTCACACACGTTAGAGTGGAACCAAACACGACAAAGACTGAGAGATTCGCTGCGGGTTTCTGGGGTGGCGTGGACTGTTTTTAATCCAGACCAGAATGATTTGGTTTACGTTCTCGGCCGTGCGCAGTACTCTCTCACCACAGCAGTGTCCAACTTTTGTGTTGCAAGGTGGCTGATTTAGAGGCTCATGCGGGCCAAGGCCCCAGTGACCTGCTGAAGGACGAGCTGGCCCAGTCCCTGGAGGAGCTGGAGGCCCTGCTGAAGGCCAAAGATGAGGTTGGGACTGAGCTTGTGACGTCTCACGTCTTCTTCGTCATCACGAGGCGGATTCAGCTCACCAGTTTTCTCTGTTTCTAGGAGATCCACATTTTGCAAAGCAAAAAAGCAGACTACCATCAGATGGAACACGCCAAGGACGAGGCCATCCACAGGCTACGGGTAGGAATGGTGAAATATGGAGTGATTGGTCACTTTTAGAGATTTCTTCCTCGTTTACCCCAGCCCCCTTCTGCAGGAGACAGAAATGCGTAATTCCGAGTTGGAGCGCCGCATCCAGAACTCAGAGCAGAACTTGAATACCTCTCTGGGGGAACGGGACCACATGGACACTGAAATCCAGCGGGCCATTGAAATTCTGGACATCAAGATCTTTGACCTTAACGACCTCCGTCAGAGCCTGTTTAAACTGATCAACAAATAAGAATGCAGAAGAAGAAATAAACCACAGAGAAATTTTTGCGGCTGACTACAACGTCTCCTCGCCAAGCTCAAGCGTCGCCGTGGCTACCGGAAGGTTTCAAACTCCAGAGTGTGTCAACCTAAGTCGTTGCTGAAGCAGCAGCCACATACACGTGGTGTTCCCAGTCCAATGCATCGCTTCATGTTGCATTCAAGGGTCGCAGTCAAAGCAACCGACAACCTTTTAGATAAGTGCTTCACATTTACATCTGAGACACGGTGCTTTTAGGTCTCCATTGGTGTTCTTTTTGTAAGGGTCAGTAGAAATAAGATGCCTTTTCTTTATCAAAATAGGTGAGATTTAAAACGTAAATGCTAAATCTTTCTTAATCACAGTTAACCAATGTTGGTTTACATAGTGGTAATCATAATTATTCATGTATAATGCAGGAGCTGCAATGCGTCTGTGAAATTGTACGGCAATTTATTTCATTTAACATCTGATTATTGACACCAAAGATCAAATGTTAAACGCAGAGTCATCATTAAGGTTATCATTTAAATATAAGAACACAATTTAAATAGATAAGAGACATATAGTAATAATTCTATTATTCAGTTTAGGTTAATTAAGTTTTTTCCAGCTCATATAAATAAATCAATCTTTAAAGCAAATATCTGTATTACATCTAGGCCTAACAGATGTTTGGATTGGCTTGATCTGATTAGCTGTTGTGTGTGATATTAAAACTACAGAGAAACTTCCGTATGATAGAGATTCTGCCTTCTGTTCTGTTTCAGCACGTCACCTGCAGCTGTGGATAGTGTTGGTATTATTTTTAAAGCCTTACTTTTGTGTTTTCAGTCAGCTCTGTTCACAAAGTTTGAGCTGTTTTCATGGAAATAAAGGCAATGGATGCAGTCTATACGCTCTGGTTTTCACGCGTATTAATTGTTCACCGCTCGGATAGCACCGAAAAAATTAAACTGATATTTTAAAATCTCATCCTTATAAATGCATCAGAAAGTAACAACCTTCAGAAATTCTGCATGTCCAAATAACCCTGTCGCCATACCTCCAATTCTACACTAGGTGTCGTGTTTGCACAAGAATCAAAGATCTTTGCCGAAACCAGGGTCGTCTGAATCCAGTCCCCGAGGGTAATCTTGCCGGGTTTTCTGACCTACCAGGTAAAGGTTCGCCTTCCACTGGCCTTTTTGAAGGCCGTTTTCTGCCTGGGAGGACAGAAAACCCGGATGGATTACTGCCCTCCAGGACTGGGTTTCAGAATTTGACTGAATATGAGTAAATTTCACAAAATCCAGGTTCAAATTTCAGCAAACACAGCAAATGAAAACTTTATTGATTTAAATCTCCTACATGCACATATAAGGTAACATACTTCCTTCATTCATGTAGCTTATATAGATTGGAACTATACATGGAAGATAGTTATTGACAAGCTTTTAACCACTTATCTAATTCCTCTTTACAATGAATATGAAGCATAGTGGTTTCAAATACTTTTTATAGTAAAATAAAGTGGCTTTATTCAAAATAAAACAAAACAATTAAGACTTTATTGGGCTTTGCGCATTTTGTTGGCTAAAGATGATCTATGGTTTGCCAAGTTATTCAGGACACAACTGCTGGTTAGCATTGAGAGTTTGGAGTTCAGAGTGCTCTTCTCCCAACAGAAATCTTGGTCCACATCATCCTCTTCTCCCTTATGACCCTCCTCCTCCTCTTCATCGCTGCGTTCATCCCCTTCCAGCTGTAACAGAAGCAGTTAATGATTTAGGCGTGCCATAAGGTAAACTAGGGTGTGTGCTTTAAATTAGCAAATGATGCTAAGTAAAAATAACAAATGTCAGTCACAGACGTTCTGCCAATTTTAGTGTTGCTGCAGGTTCTCCTCGAGTCTCACATTGCCTTTCAGGAACTTATAGACCATCCGCAGGATTAACCAGGCCCAGAAGATGTGAAGAGCCTGCAGCACCATCAGCATGGCATTAAAGAAGTAGTAGCCTGCAAAAGGTTCGAACGACTCCATGGACAGCACCAAGGTGGTATGAATGATTCTGTATGAAGAACAATACTGAAGGCATTAGAACCCATGCAGCATTAGGTCTATGAACGACAGTGCCCAAGAGTTATTCTTACTTCCTGGGGAAGATTATGAGGCGCGTCACCAGGAAAACCATAGCAAAAACGACAAATAGCGCATCGCTTGTGCTCTTCCAGCCAGTCCCGTAGTTGAACATCTTGGCAGACTGCAAGAACACAAATGAGAAGATTTTAAAAGGCAACAGAGAGAAGCTGCAAAAACAAACACCAGCATGTGTGCTCTGTTTATTTAAATAATAGCCACTTGCACATAGTGCTCATGCGCATGTACCCATGATGCTACGATCATATTCTGCATGTTATGAATTTATTTTATGACTAGTTTTCTGTGGTACCTCAAGCAGGATGTCAGAGGAGTCGTGAAGCAGCATGACTAGCGTGCCGATGCGTATGTAATTGGCGCAGTAGGAGAAACTCAGCAGGGCGATGGTGGCCAAATGATGAATCACCTGCTCTCTAAAATCCTGGTAAAAAAAACCCCACCACACTCAGCACTTTAAAACACGTCTTTTTCAAAAATGACTGAGTGTGGAGTATCAATAACCAGGCTAATGTTGTGTCAAAGAAGAAAAATGGAGATCTTCACCTTCCTCCTGACGTCCACCGAGATCCGCAGGAGCAAGGAGAGGTAAAATCCCAACTCCAACATGTAGTAACAGTAATGAGCTCTCTCCATCACCTGCGAATTAAACACCAACAAAAGTCAACAAGTGAAAATACACCTGCACAATAAACGAACAAAGTTATCAGAATCAGGGTACGGTGTGAAAGGCTTTTTTGTTTTTTTAATTTAACCTGCAACGGATACTGAGCCCAACATTCCCTGAGGTTCCAGAACCAAGGAGCCTGGAAAACAGAAAAGATCAGCCTAAAAAAATGACATTAATTCTTGGATTCATCCATGTTTGGTTAGAATGTTAACACCATGAAACTCACGTCCATCAAACAGGCCAGTCCAAATGCAAAGGACGTGAGGTAGAAAAAGAACCTCCAGCTGCGGGATTAAACAACGTGCAGTTAGAAACAGGTGAATGGAGCAGTGAAAAGGCAGGTGAAGAAACACTCTTACCTGGCCTCACCAAACTTTTTGGTTTGACAGGGTCGGTCTTGGTTCCTACGACATCTGAACCAGGCTTCAATCTGTCTCTGGGTTTTGCCACACAGGGTCATCAAACTGACTATTTCACTCTAGAAAGAATATTGAGAGTTGGAAAGAGATTGTAATGAAGTTATCATGTAGTTAGAAAGCGCTGCTGAAGTGCAGCTAAAGTTTCAAAAAACATGTTTGATAGATAAATGTAGCTGTCATCACTCTGTTCTTCTGAATGTTCCACAAAGAACATTATTGCAAAGAGGAAGTGAACATTTAAAGCTGAAAGCCTCCGGGCGCTCCTCATGTGATGTCCTCCGAGGCCTCGACAAACCGACCTGTGTTGGGTGTCTGCTCCTCTGGGTGTAAAATGACTCCATCTCTGGGGAGGTGGCAGCCCTGGCTTGTATTCTATTCCTCACCCCCAAACATCTGCCAATGGGTGGGGCGACAAATCTGAGAGCCAGAAAGGGAATAGATACAAAAACAATGACACTCACTGTCCCAGAGTCAGAGTAACCGCCTGAGGCGTCGCCGTGGTGGAGCTGTTGATGCACAGAATAAAGGATGCAACAGTCGGTCTAACAGAAAAATGTTTTGTCAGAACCGCCACAAACGTAAGAGCCTGTAAGTCATCCAAACCCTAATCATCTGCTCTCTGGAGCATAAAGGGAACAGGTGTGTTTTACCTCTCAAACAGGAAGCGCAGAGCCACAAACCCCAGCGAGAGGGGCAGAGCTACGAGAAGGTCCCGGGGAAGCGGTCGGTCAGAGTCGGCCAGCCTCTCCATGTCCTCCCAGGTCACACCTGGTGGAAGCCATAACTCCGGCCTCCACACATCAGGGAGCAGGTCCATTCAGCTGTAGGTGGACGGCCCAGGTGAGGAAGAAATAGTTAACAAGGCAAAGATAAGCACAATTTCACCTATGAGTGCGCACGAGACAAATCATTACAAATTACAAACACGTACAAATCACCAGAATGTATGTACAACATAGTGTAATGTTTTACAAGTGTGTATGGGGGGTTATTATAATATAATATATTTTTTATAACATACTTGTATTTAAAGAAAATGCAACAATAAAACCTAAACAGCACAAAACACATTGTACAGGTTAGTGTATCACGCATACACTAAAGGTTTAGTCCACGCTGAAAACAAAGAACAGATCTGTTCATTTCCACGATGGTCCAAGATCTACCTGAACTATCGAAAACTAATTGACAGCAGAACAGAAACTCACCTGGCTGAAAGCTCTTTGGCACTTGTTAATTAAATCAATCTTAAAAAAAAAAAAAATCAGGTTTTGATTGTTTTTCCCGGTCTTATCTGTATTGTGATGCGTCTCGGGATTAATTCTAAAAGAAAAAAAATGTTCCGCTCCAGCCTCAAGACTTGCAGGTAAAGTTAAATATCGTAATCAGCTAAAGGGTAGCAAAAACTTTGGTTTTCAAAATAAAAAACGCTCGGTTTTAAATTATTACATATCAAAGAATAATGAACAATTAATTGATTTTACGAAGCAGTTTTCAAAGAGAAACCATAAAAAAGTTAACCCTTCACACGGAAAACCGCGTTACTTGCTCAGTAAGAATGAGCAGCGATAATTGTACTCTGACCACTTCCGGTTCGCTCCACTTCTTTGATGAGGTACATTGACTGTTGTGCGGCTAATGAAACCCCCGGGGCGTCTTCTTCCTCCTTGTGACACATTAACTCCAGCGATGCAGGAATAACAAAGCAGTCGCTAAGCATTGGTACGCTACTACACAAAATGTCTCAGGGCCAAAACTGGATTTCTAATGTAACACGCGAACTGATAATAACTCAGCCAGGTTTTCGCACATATTTGCAATTATTAACAGAACACTGATCTTTCTCCCATCCTAAGCATAAGCAGGCAGTATGATAATATGCAAATTAACTGTTGGTTAGTTGTCATGCAACATTTGTGCGGATCACAGTACAAAGGGGGATTATTTAGTAGGTTGGGAGACAGAGTTTGTTGACATTTTTCACCTGATGAAATTTGCATTTTCAGCTACTGTGTGTCTCCAGTGTGTGTTCTGCATGAGGGTGTGTCGCTACACTTAATGTCTGCTCCAAGTTACATACCAGAAAATTAACTTGTGCACATTCAGGAAGGTATTTGCATGCGTACACCTGCCCAGTTTGTATTTCCCTGAAGACCATCGAGGTCACGGGGAGGTAATCAAATCAGCTGAGCCTTTTCATTAAAATAAAGTACCAAAGACTGCCAGCAGCAATTCGGAATTTATTGTTTAACTTTTTTCGTCATTTACATCAAACTATAATTAAAACAATCATCAACGGAAGAGTAAGATTAATGACATCAGCATCATCACTCTGTTGGAATTGTTCGGCTTATTTAAGTTGTTTTTAAATTAAATACTTGTGGATGAAAATAAAACCAGAATAATGCTGTCGCCTGTAGTACTCAAAAGTGAACAGAGGAGGTCGCAGTTTGCCAGTGAGTTTACGCCACCGCAACAGCTGAAAATAAACAAAAGTAAATATATAGTAACATAAATAAATATAAAAAAGACAAACGTAGCTGCAATCATGTAGAAAACACATTTTTAAATGTTGATTTTGATAGAGACAAATTTGTCGACCTTCTCTTTGTAAAAACTACTGAATCATCTAACATTATTGACAAATAATAAACTGATGGCCCTGGAGGGGGGTGGCGGGTTGGGGTCCGTTCTGAATTTATTAGAACTGATCCGTGTAAATTACCTGACAGTGTCTGTTTACGAGTCTCAGATGGATTATTTGATTGATTTCATTAGCCCTCAATCTTAGGGAGTAGGCAGTAGTGAGGACAGCATCTTAAATAAAAGGTTATGTGTGTGTGTGTGTGTGTGTGTGTGTGTGTGTGTGTGTGTGTGTGTGTGTGCAAAGTGAAAGAAACCAACAACCAACATCAAGGATTTTATTAAAAATTTTAACTCTAAATAATACAAGGAAAATATGCCATTTTTTCAAGCAAAAAAAAAAAAAAAAAAAAAAATCAGGAACGTGAACATTAAACAGTATAACAGTTTTGTATGAATTAACAGTCCTTGGGTCGCTTCTTCTGTGATAAAATATCAACATTAAACATATATTACTTATAAACTTTCGGTGGAATTTCACGAGACTTTATAACATAACAAGGACAGAGAAAAATACAAGGAGCAACAGCATCATTAGTATGAAACAGATTTAAATGTACTTTCTATAGGCACTGCTGAACAGATTTGGCTGGTGCTCTGGGGAGGAACCTAAAAGCAAACAGGATTTACTGTAGGAAAATGTGCATTTAATAATCGTATCTTTATTCAGCCGGTGCTGTGATCATCTGCACTGAGCCTCATAAGCCTCTTAAAGGGAGACATGCAGATAATAAGAGCCAAATAAATACAGCAAATTAATTATTACGTACTATGAACATTAGCTTTTGAAATTGAGACCATGGCGGTTTTCAAAGAAAGGGGAGTAAATCAAATAATTCTGTTAAATTACACAGGCTTCGGTAAAATAGAAATAATTGTACCTGAGCATCATTTCTGTTGTACAATTGCTCCAGAACTTCCAGCATGGTTTATAATAAAACTTTTCCTTCTCAAAATCATCTGGTTCTCCTCTTTATCTGCGTATTTTCCAGGTCTGCTTTATTTTCTCTTTATTCATTTTCTGTGTGATTCGCTGCTTTACGTCTGACAGAGCCTGGGATCCATTCACACCTACTCAGTGATATAATAAACAAAATACTGACATCTTCTACAGGGTTTTTGAGTTGCAAATGCAGAATTCTCTCTTTTCTCCGCCGCAATCAAATAATTTCTATGCTCAGATTTCACTTTGTTCGCAGAAACAATCTCCATGCAAAAGTTCCTCATGAATATTACCCTTCAGGCGTCTTCCTCGTCCCTCTTCTTCACACCAACGCGTAATCAAACTGTCCCCTGTCCAGACCCTCCTTGTGATCCGTCCACGATGACGCCGGCATGCTACTGTAAGGGTCCAACAAGATCCGGACGCAGCGGATGAGCAGAAAGAGAAGCAGCAGCACCAGAAGTCCGATGAAACACAGGGCCGTTCCGCGCTCGGAGTGCTCCACCGTGGGCTGCAGCTCTGTCGGCCCTCTGGGAAACCCGAGCGGAGCTTGAGAGGAGAGGTCATAGTCTACCGCCCAGTAACTTGTGTCGCTCATGTTGGAATTATTTTGAAGCTGAAGTTATTCAGAGGCCGCCAAACATGGCTCCGGATCACAGCCAAGAGTGGTGTTGAAGCCCAGAGGGCGATCACACGCTGAAATGTGTCCTTCAGTAAGGAACCACAGGACAGGGAAATTTGGGAAAATGATCGGTGTGAATTAACAAGTCCCCCCCCAGGTGAGGCCTACCCGGTGAGCCTTCATTCAATTCTAAACGCTGTGGTTCGTGTGTGCCACCGTCAACAGAAGCTAACGACACAAATTTAACCTGAGCAGCTGATTTGTCAATATTTCAAAAGTCAGCCAATAGCAGCCCAGGAGGGAAATCTATGGCAAAGCCATGAACAGCTCCACTGGTTGAAGATGCTGCTTGCAGGCCTTAAACGTGTTTTGGAGAAGGTTTGTCTTGGTCTGAAGTGTGATTTCGCCCTCCTGCTGCTTCCTGGAATCTTAGCCGACCATATATCTGTGGAACAAAAAAAAAAAAAAAAAAAAAAAGACATGAGACAGGGTGTTTCCTGCAGGGATGGAAGTAGAAAGTTGATTGATTCATGGAGCTCAAAGCCAGATAAGGGCCTCTTATGTCAGGGATTATAGATTATTTTCCACTGTTGGAGGGCGGCCCTGCAGGTTTTCTCATCCAAGAAAACAGTCCCTCTCCACATCTAATCATGAATTGTACCCGTCCCCTGAACCCCTGCATCGCACCGTACCGGATAAATAAATCAGACGCTGATAAGGGGAGATAGAAATGGGGCGGGGGTCCCTGGGAGAGTTGCTGCACTCGTGCACAGAGACGCTCTCCGGAGCCTCTTTAATGTGTTGTGGAATGGAAAGACGTTTCCTGCAGTCGGTGCACTCCTAAGTCAGCAGATTCTTTTCCAGGAGGCTCCGTCTCTCCCCTTACCTCCCTGCTCATCCTCGCAGGGCCTCATTGACAGCCCCCTTACTCCCAGTGATGGCACCGAAGGCCAATTGAAGCTTTAATAGGAGACTTAAAGGCGTAATGAAAGAAAGCGCCTGCCTCAGAATCAATTATCAAATGGCCTGTTGGTACATGGAGTCAGGAAGTCGGCGGGAACAAGAGTGAAGTTTTGACAGAAGCAGAATGTGTCAGTCTGTGTTGATAATAAACGCTGAGGTTAGGAAGTCATCTGTTTGTTAACTAAATTGACTGATTTGCAGGACAGATTGTGATTAAAAGTGTTTGCCCAGTTACGCAACACCGAAATCATGTTTGCTCGTCACTGCAGGACAAACCGGACGGTGCAATTTATACAACGTTATCACAGCATGCAGGACTGGAAAGAATGATTTATAAACTTTAGGAAGTTTAAAGGTCACCAAGGATGAAAACGGATAGACAATATTAACACATCAGCTAAATCAGTGCTGTGGCTTTATTCTGATGCAGCAGGTCATGGATTTATGAGCACATCAATAAAGACAGAGAGAGAGAGAGAGAGGGAAGAAACATATGGCACTCCTCGTGGCAATAATACCTGGAATACCTGCTATTTACTGTGGATTATGAGAGCAGATTTGGAAATGTCAAGGTCTTCTCCAAATAAAAAAGGTGAAATTGTGTAAAGTGCACACAATAACGGTACAACTGAGGCAAAGGTAATAGAAAGGTTTTTAAAACTTGCTTTTAACTTCTTTAGTTAAGAACTGACCAGAAGTAATTGCAACATAGCCGTGCGATAGGCTGGCGACCTAACAGGGTGTACCCTGCCTCTCGCCCCCTGACAGCTGGGATAGGCTCCAGCAGACCCCTGCGAGCCAAAGTGTGGATAAAGCAGGCACAGAAAATGGATGGATGGATAATTGCAACATTTCATCTTTAAAACTCTGAAAAAGTTCTGCTGAACAAACATCAAAGCGATCTTCAAGATCATCAAACCAGAACTTACCGTCCCAGGTGCGAGGTAGCGAAGGTGGGGATGAAGAAGATGATGGTGGTGATGATGCCGCTGGACGCACCCAGCTCTGCACGCGCAGCTTCAGCTCTGAACTCTCACATTCTGCAGCACTTCTTCTCCTTCATCATCTTCTCCTTCTTCTGCTTTGTCAGGAGCTTTAAGTCCTCCACTTTGACGGATCCGCCCCACCTCCCTTCCCTCCCCACTACCGCCTAAACGCTTGTCCCTCTACAGGCCGCTGCGTACATAATCTTTTAGTGTGAAAGAGAAAGGCGCCCAAAGCTGAATGTGGCTTTTAAATTACATAAGAGGACACCAGGGTGGGTGGGTGGGGGGGCCATATGGCTATACTTCACAGTTACAGCACTGCTAGTACTAATAATACTACCAATAATAATACTAACGACAACAAGGGGAACCACTTGTTATTTAAAAATAAATTGCACATTACAACATCATATGTCTGTGCTGGTGATTAATTTTTAGTTTATAATTGTTACAATGCAATATTCAGTCAGCTAGCTCAGAATGGACCAACACTGGGTGAACTAAAGGTGCATTTTATATTTCCAAATGTTTTTCCAGACTAAAACCTGCACAGGTCTGAGTTCCTCAGTTTCCACCCTGTAGGATCATACACACACACACACACAAACACACACACACACACACACACACACACACACACACAGACCTCACAACCGTGACATTATTACATCTATTGTGTGTTCGCTTTGGCAAGACTACATAACAGGTATAGCGACCTGAGCAATAATAAATGATGGAAATGTGGAGCAGAACACGGGGTTCCCCCTGATTACGCAGGTTAGCTGAGCTCCAGACTCACTGCGAGGTCATTAACTGAGACAATTAAAAATGTGCAGACAGACTGTTCTTCAGACAAACACCCAAACCACAACCCCCCACCCGAGGCCACACAGCATTCCCCTGTAGGTTTAATTAACAGACGGTGGATTGTAAAGATGTCCTGAGGGGACTCGTAATCAAATCACACAGCGGTGTCCCAACAGGCCGCCCGCTGGTGTCATAACTATGGGCCTCCAGCCTCTAGCCTCCAAGGTTATGAAAATCAGCGTCACCATCTGTAGCCTTATTATTACAGAAGGCACAGCAGGAGGTCAACGCAGGTCATGGCCACATACCTGCACCCCAAGCATCCAGGCAACTAAGACACTGACTGATAACCATACACACTTTTTCTATTTAGGTTTAGTCCTACAAGGTTGGCTGCACATACAACAATTAGGAGGAAACCAGCTGAGGTTTGGCTTGGACTGAAGCATTGAATGAACAATGTAAATATGATGACATGTGCTGTAAACTGTGTTTAGATTCTAACCTGATGTAATTCTTCACGCTGCAATGAAGTGTGTTTCATTAAGTAGGGAAAAGCACTAGTTCATCACAAGAAAAATCTGATAAAGGAAGACGCTGCACTGCCTCCGAGGGCATTTTTTAATTGTAGGCTGCTGTGATTGTGCACACACTGCCATTCATTCTGATTCAAAGAGAGAGGAGCTTGTCGCCACGAGGCCAAATTTTTAGCCCATAAAGCCTGAAAATGTCTCTCCTGTTGCACTGCACTTTATACACCAAAGGATGTTCTGCTGGTCTCAACCAGCCTTGGGTGGACCAAATTTTTGAGTCGTTCATCACCGCAGACAGCAGCACGATGAGCTCTACTACATAACCTGTTGGTGGATCTACATGTTATTTAAAGCCTGACGGGTCATCCATAAACCACCAAATCCACAGGTTTATCAGCTACTGTCAGTGGCCAGATCCATGGAGATCTATCAAAATGTGTCAGATTTGAAATGAGAAAACAATGGACACACACACACGCATGTAGAGCCTCAAGTTTAATTTCCCCCCGTGAGCGTAAACACAGAGTGCATACAAAGCTGCTGACACTGAAAGTCTGGATCAAACAGATCATAAACCAGCGGTCTGTAGGGCAGATGTGTTCATGGATAAAAATGGAAAAGCCATGAATGTATTCTCTGTGGCCAAGAATACCGGAATGGATGCAAAGTCCAGCAATAGATTAGTATTTTTTAATAATTTAGCCACCAAAATTATTCACAAGGTTAAATTCTCAGCTATAACTTTGAATTAACATGGCTGAAAACAAGATTTACAGTATTTATAAATGAGCTCAACATTCAGGGACAAAGACATTTGATGTTCAACAATCCACCACCGTCAAAGCTGTTGTGAACTAGTTCCGAATATTTCATATGTACAAAAATCTACAATCCATTTGGTTTTGCTGAGGATGCAGTTACGGTCAGAGAGTATACAGATGTGTAACAGTTCAAGAACTGTGGTGGATCTTCAGTGAAAAATGAGATGGTTTTGACATCTTTGAAATAAGGATCAGTATTAAAATAATCCAGTTGGTTGTCTTCATCTGGAGACAGATTTATTCTACTGTTTATTTTCAAAAGAAGCTAAATAAGATCCATTAATGCGTCCCTGGTGCACATGTTATAGCTTTAATCGATGTCTTGCCCACAGCTGGTCTGCCTGGTCAACATCACGGTCAATACCGAATTAAATCAGGAGGCGGCTGCACTCAGAGAGAACTGCTGGAGCAAATAATCTGTTCACAGGCACACGGGAACGTCCCAAACCTCTGCTTCTTCCAGGATCCTAAAGATCAGTTGTCTCTTCAGTCAAAACTGAGGTAACTGTGTCATAACTTATAACTAGATATTTTCACTTGAAGAATCAGCTTTTGACCCTTTGACCCATGATGCAGCCAAAGCTACACTGGAAGCAACAAAGCCTCCACACAAATGTACTGTTCCTTTAACAAAGGTGGTGTTGATCTAGAGGTCTCAAGAATCCAAAATGTTCATTCTTCACCTGAGATTCTCACAGCTGAATTAACCACTCGATGAAACACTGGTGCAGCTTATGGCTCCTTTAGTGAACCTCTTGGTGAAAAGGCAGTTTCTGTCCATTCAAAAAGTGAACAAGAGCAGATGGTTGCACACATTAATGGATGCTAATACCAGTATGCTGGTATTTTGAATCCATATGTATGAATACTTATGAGTGGATGAATATTTACATATCCACAAGCATCCTCTGGGCAACACCATGCAGTGAGCAAATACAGTCTCTTCTTCTCCTCTCAGATGTTCAACTACATGTGGGAGGGTGTGCAGATGTTCCCCGGTATGTCCAACATCACTCCTTCTGTCTGTGTGCACCTTTGTGCCCATGTCCCTCCTCCCTCTCCTAGAGGACTTGCTCTGTGCTGGAGGCAGAGATGTCCAGGAGCCTCCAGGCTGCACTGGGGTTCAGCTCCTCCTGGTCCCGACACAGCGCCCACACGTACATCATCCTCATCACCTTCCCCTGGACAGATGTGGAGAAAGGTTCAGACAAAAACACTGTCTTGATTCTTGGTATTATATTGTTTCCCATCAGATTTATTGCTCATGCGTGGAAACACATGGCTGATTCCTGTGACATTAAAGATGCACAGTGACATCAGCAGACAGGAACTAGGCTAATCTCACTTCAGTCTGATCAATTATTAACTTCCTTCATTGACTCTGATTAAGACATATTCCTGATGCTGGTGCAGTAACTGTACTGACCGGATCTCCTTCCACAATGTCTCCTTTGGGGCTGCGAATCACCATAATGACCTGAGCCTGGAAGGTGATGATCAGCACAGGGCCCTGCTCCATCATCTTCCCCATTGCCAGCTGCAAATAAAGTTCACAGCTCGATCTCACATGTGCAGTCAATACGCTGCAATTCTTCTGGAATGCCAACAAGAGAATATTTGTTACACTTACATCAATGTTATCAATGTCAAGGATTTTGGACTGGAAACGCAGCCCCAGTGCTTTGGCCTGCTGGATAGGGTGGGCCAGCTGACTGTACGTCTGAGGACAGATCAAAAACACATCTAAGATGAAGATGTCACAAATTAACTGGGCAGGCATTGCCTGAAAAGGGAGAAATTGTTAATAAAGTTACAATTTATTTAGACACAGTCCCAGGCATGTTCCAAAATGTACCATGTGTGGCAAAGAAACACTAATATCAGTTTATATAATGCACGTTTTTTTTTTTTTTTAAACTGCAGACTTTAACTCACTGCTTCATAGCACCAGTCTTTCAATACATCCAGCTCTCCACGGATCATAGCCTGCAAGGACAGTGATGTTGTCAGTAAAAAGAAGAAAATAGCAGAATTTAATGAGCATCTTACAGAATGAAATAGATAATTTCACCTATTAGACTGTAGCTGTCAAATAATAAATAAGTAAACAGCATCAAAGCACAGTCATTTTTTTAAAGCCTACACTGGACAAACAAAGGAGACAGAATACTTGAAAAAATTAGTCAAATTACCTCCAGAATATTAGGAATGATGTCCTTCTCACACTGTTTGAGGAAAGAGTCCTTGTCAAAGGTTGGGTCTGCCTTCACAATCTCTGTCAGCACCTCAGACATTTCTGTCTTTGAGAACAGACCACCTGAGAACAAACAACAAACAGATGAGTCGGCACTAGGAAACTGAATTATTGTAATAAACAGAGAAACTACCTAAAATATCAATATAATATATGATAGCGCATTACCTAAAAAGTCAGTGACTCGGTCGGTGACAGCTCTGGAAGCTCTGATGAGGGCATTATCACTCTCGTCATATTTCATCTTCATCTCAAAGAACCCTGTGAGAAACGAGAACCATTAGAAGGGTAACCTAAAACATGTATTTCTATTATACTTATGAAGAGAGAAGAGCCTGCAGAGCTAAAAACATCTGCTGAGTTAAACCTTTCACAGCTTAACTGTTAGATTTTGAATTAGCTCTACGCTGCCCCCTGTTGCTTAAAAACATTACACCTCTGCATGTCATAGTTCATCTATTATATAACATTAAATCTTCTGGATCAAAGCTAATAAATCCAGAAGACTGACTTACTGTTAAATACAACGTTATTGTCCTTGAAGTCCTTCCACTGCTGGTACCATTTTGAATCCTTGTGGAGAACGACTCCCATTGCCTCTCTGCAGGACAACCATCAGTAGAGATGTTATCAGTGATGGAGAGCGACACAGCATCCACAAAGAGAAGATACAGTATATCTTTATGGAAGATAAGAAAAGAGATTCAGTGCCAAAGGTTACTCACTCATTGGCCTCAAACACTCTGGAGCTGCTGTCAGCTCCTTTGGAGGAGAAATCGCTTCTTTTCCTCAGCTGAGGAGGAGCTCTGTAAGGACCGGCATCACCCACATCAATCTCTTTCTTCATGGTCTCCACACTCTACAGAAGTGACCCACGGTCAACACAACCAGACTTAATGATGAAATCAAAACAAAGCCAACTTTGTTCTCTCCTCCCGACCTGCGAGATTGCCCTGAACGCGCTGGTTTTGCCAAACCTTTCTCCTTCTTTGGAGAGAGATTCAGCAGAGTGCATCGCTGTCTTTGCTGCCTCCTCAACACCTTCCTTGATCTTCCTCCCAATATCAGTGCGACTGACCTCCTCAAGCCCCTACAGTCACAGCGGCAGAACATTTACAGACACAATGACAGATTTAAGTACTGTATGCAACTGACTTCAGAAACCCAGAGGAATATTTTTTCCAACATATTTACAGGGTTTTTATTGAAGCAAATTTTAACTGGCAAACAAGAGGAAGCGCTGATTTCTTACCTCCCTTACAGTATCAGACAGAGAGCCAAAAGTCTTCTTGAATACCTCTGAAGTCTTCACTGTCTCTGCCTCGATAGATTTCTTTAAAAGAAAATAGCATAAGAAAAGTTGTCTCATACACATAAATTAGATTCTGGCTCACAGCGGAATTTGAATCTAAAATGATACTCTTACATATTTCTTTCGGGCTTGCTGGAGCGCGTCAGACTCCTCAAGCCGCTTGGCTTCTTCTCTAAACTTCTTGATGTTGTCTTTCATCTCCTGATTTTTACTGAACTCCTGCCGCAAGTTATCCACAAACTCCCCCAGGAAGCCTTTACGGCCTGATGCATATCGGACCTTGTGAGGAAAAGGGACAGGAGCACTTAGAGCCCTAAATATGGTAAAATAATTTATGTTGCCCCTTGAGTAAAAAAAAAGGCGAATATGCAGAATATGCTGCATGGTGTTGAACAGTAGCCATGTGTACCTGCACAGCAGCGGCTGGCCTCTGCTGCAAACCGTAGGCATCAATCCTCCACCCTGTGGACACCAGAGGACGAGCGCAGGATGCTAAAGCACGTCTGCCAACCACCTGTAAAAGAGACGTATTACAAAAAGGCTCGAACTGTTGTAATTCCATAGAGTACAGAATGGCTGTTATTGCCACAAGACTATTTCTTTCTATCTATCTGCAAAACCTCTTCCTTATTTGGTCTTTGGTTTTGTCTATAGCTAAAACCTGGAAATCTCACTGACTGTTTGAGATGTTAAGTATTGTGACACAAAAATGAATGTACACAAAGATAACCTGGTGGGTGACAGAAGTAAGTGTAATAAGTAAGAATATGGAAAGACTGTCTCATCAATTTGATTTCAAAATGCTGTGTCACACTGCTCATTCGAAATAATCGTAAATGTTGGATTACGCCTGAGTTTAGCCACTTCAAATATCACAACGAATGCAGATTTCTAACCACTGGACTAGAACACAACGTTAAATTAAACGGCGATGCTGTAGTAGAAGAATCCTATCCTGAAAATGATGCAACAAGGCCCCGACCGAATGAAAACTCCCTATAACGACACTGACGCTGGACAAAAGACTGACAATAAAACCTCGTTTGCTTGCCCTCATCACTAAATAAACGGAGAGTCAAAAGATGCATCTAAATGAAAGACATGAATGACTGACTAACCCCGTAACACCGACACACGGAGGCTGCCATCTTGATCTTGAAATACGCGGAGACACACGTGGTTCCACACTGTGGCAGCTGACCTTGCGCTTGACCAATAGGAGTAGAGCATATGTTGCTGGGCGGGGCCATCTGTCATGGTAACGCTAAAGCGAAACGCCTCCGCAGGTGATTAATCATTTTTTATAACGACGAGATCCACCATTAAATTCAGATTTAAGCTCTGAAGTAGCACATTTAAGAATTTAAAGTTAATCTACATACCATAATGCATTGCAGCTTTATTATATTCAATCTTGGTGCAAAACATTTTCAACTCTGATATTTGTTTTACTTATTTAAAATACAGTATTAATTGCACGACTGTTTTAACTCGCATATGTTATTGCGTTGCCTCTGGGTCAGTCTAAATGAACTCATATTTTCCTAATTTATACTAATTAAACAGAGTGGACCGCTTTCATTCAGATTTAGACGCTCTCTGCTGGCATGTCAGTAAAGAGCGCCCCCTGGTGGACGGTATTCGCGGTGCAGGGACTCCTCCCCTCCCTCTGCAGAGTTGCCTGCTCTTCCTGTCTGCGGCCAGCTCGCCTTGACTGTCAAAACTGGCGCAGAGTCTCGGCACAAACATATCTCCCCCGAATTTCCTGGCCTAGAACGACATTTCATATCCATACTCTTCGGTCATCTTCTCCAGGGGACAAAGCGTTGGAGCGGCCTCGTCTAGAATGGGGAACCGAGACGATGAGTACGATTTCTTGTTCAAAGGTAAAAAAAAAAAAAAAAAGGTGACTGCAATCTCCTTTACATGAGCTCGCACAGACAAAGCTGTGCTTTGAAATGTCTCTAAACGTCATATTTTATCGTTTTTGGCTGGGTATAGTGAGGAAAGAGTTGTTTATTTTTGGTTGAAACTGCCCGGATGATCGTCGGTCGTCATTACAACATGCTGTCATTGTAGCATTGCAACGCCTGCAGCTGTATTTGCAGAATGCAACACCCCATTCCTGCTCATCCTTTGTATTAAACTTTCATCAACTCATACAGAAGGTTTCATCATCTCCAACGTTGAGGTTCCTGAATTATTAAATCATTTGTGATGTTTGTGAGCCATTCCTCCCAACAATCTGGGTTCAGGCCTTTCAGCCTTCATTAATAAAGCTTTTGCTGATGATCTTTCATCGTCATAATGAAAGTGAAGCAGATCCATGTGTGTACTGATGCTGTAATGGCAGCAAAGAGGAATGCTGAGTTTTTATATTGAACTGCTACCAGAGTAGGGGCAGGTTTATCTTCTGGTCCAGAATGACTTCCTTTGATCGTGCTATCATCTCCTGTGGCACATTAACATCCTGGGCCCGAAGAAGCCAAAGGCCCATTTAGATGTAACAAAGTATCCTCTATGGGATGAATAGGGCATCTGCCGGAGGTGAGCCGGTCTCTCTGACTCTCTCTCTCTCTTCCCCTCCCTCCCTCCATGGTCTGCGTTACCCCGGCAGATACAGGAAGGGCAAGGCAGCCTGAAACTGTCGATTCAGGTTTAGATGGAGGCTCGTTATCAGTTTCCTGCAGCCTGAATCAGAGTGATGTCCGCAGGGACAAAGTTCAGCTCTATTTCCTTTTGTGTAGCGTGGAGAGAAAACAAAAGGGAGCTGCGTCTGCAGCCACAGCAGCGTGGTCCCGTGACACCAGTTCGGGCCTGATCTGAAGCCTGTAAGCCACCAGTTCTGTCCCATTTCAAGGCTTGTTTATGGTCACATCGTTCAGACTCACCAAATTCACGCGGTCAGTGCCACATTTTTATGTGAGGAATGTTGTTTAGATTTCTGCTTTTAATTTACTGAATGTCAACATCATGAAGAATGTGTGGTTTCGCTCAGCTACTGAGATAAGTACTAAAACATCCATTATTTTAGGTTCCTATATTCATATTGGACTCTTGGGACGATCCGTCTAATCGGGTATTTATTGACAACAAATGCAGCCAATATTTTAACCTGTTGTAACAATAATTTACATCCCTTTTTTTCAGAATTTTCCAGAAAGTCCAGAAAGTAAAACAAAAAAGGAAAACTTCACGTACATTAATTCTTGAGTCTACTTTTTCTTGTTTTGGGATCCTATAATCCCATTTCCCATCTCCTCCCCCTCTTCCACCCACAGTTGTATTAATTGGGGACTCGGGCGTTGGGAAGAGCAACCTGCTGTCTCGATTCACGAGGAACGAGTTCAACCTGGAGAGTAAGAGCACCATCGGGGTGGAGTTCGCCACGCGCAGCATTCAGGTCGACGGAAAGACGATAAAGGCTCAGATCTGGGACACGGCAGGGCAGGAGCGCTACAGGGCCATCACCTCGGCGTGAGTTTATCTTCAGGGTGCTTACTTCCAGTTAACCTCTTTTTGGTTTTACAAGGCAGCAGTTGAAGGCTTAACCTTCTTGAGTTGGGCCCACAGACTGCTCAGTGGGTTTCAGAACACACGCTGCCATTGCAGATACTACAGAGGAGCAGTGGGCGCGCTCTTAGTCTACGACATAGCCAAGCATCTGACGTACGAGAACGTGGAGCGCTGGCTGAAGGAGCTGAGGGACCACGCAGACAACAACATCGTCATCATGCTGGTGGGCAACAAGAGCGACCTCCGCCACCTCAGGGCCGTTCCCACAGACGAGGCGCGGGCCTTCGCGGGTGAGCTTCAGTCCAGCACCCGGGTCTTACGGCTATGGTTTTTGAAGAATCTAAAAATATTCTTCAATTCTGGACATTAAAAAAATAACTATTTTCTTTGCAGAAAAGAACAATCTGTCTTTTATTGAAACATCTGCCTTGGATTCAACAAATGTTGAAGAAGCCTTCAAGAACATCCTAACAGGTATGCTTCTGAGGAAAGATGCAAAATAAACCAATTTTTACTCCAAACATCATGTGAGATAACTCAGATTATAGATTCCTCTTCTTTTATGCATCTTGCAGTTAGGTATGAAATATAAGTGTGCACTGGGTGGCTGAGGCATTTACATGTAGGTGTGATAAAATGTGCACTTTGCATATATCTTGCATACACAACCCATACCTGTCAGTCTGTGAAATAGTTGCACGCTGGAACACATTTGTCATTTATAACGACATTTACAGAAGTTATAGAGCCTGCGTATGTTATATTTCTGAGCTTTTGGAGCAACAAGTGAAGGTGATGAAGTAGAGGCTTGTACACAACTAATTTGTACAGTATAGAATTTGACAAAAATACATCCTTAGTGGTAGGAACAAGCCTTTATACATTAAATTATAGACATCATTATTCATCTTTGACATAATTCATAAAGGTCAAGCGAAATCTGGAAATTCATTCTATTCATGTCATTTATTTAAGTTTGAAGCTAATACCTTTACAATCCCATCTTTCTAAAAACCAGAAATCTACCGCATCGTCTCGCAGAAACAGATCGCCGAGCGCTCTGCCCACGACGAGTCCCCGGGAAACAACGTGGTGGACATCAGCGTGCCACCCACCACAGACAGCCAGAGGGGGAGCAAGCTGCAGTGCTGCCAGAACCTGTAGCCCAGGGCAGGATCCCGCCCCCACCCGGGTCGATTAGCGGTTGAAATCCACGGTGTCGGTGTGCTTCTATCTGCGAAGTACAAGCGTGAATGTGCACTTTTATTGAGCTCAATGGAGTCAGTTGTGTCATGCTAACGATCAATCCTTGAGAGAGGTGTTAGAATTGATTTCAAATTATAATCCGACCCAGCTACAATCTGCTAGAGCCCAGTTCAAAAACAGGACTGATGGTGCAGCGGAGCGCCTCCTGAGACCTTGCAGGCCCGGAGACGCCCCACCCCTGCAGGCCTGTGTCACCCGCTCCATCAGTCCCGTTTTTGGGCTTTAATCATCAGTCATCATCTCCAAAGTGGTTATTCGCTGCTCATGCTCATTTCATTTTGTGTAAAAAAAATATATATTATTTTTGTTTTGATAGCTTGTGTGCTCACATACATTATATTAATGCCATGGAATTAAATTTTACAATATTGACACCTTGTCTTTTTCACATACGGAGTCATTTCCTCACCCATAATTGTTTTACTCTTGCGGAGTAGATAAATATTAATACACAGCTAATTTCATTATTCCAGGTGGTTACACTTAATGAAACTGAAATATGACTAATTAGGACGTGATTTAGATATGATTCTTGGCTCATCTTAAAAGTCACAAGGCCCATTTGTGCAATGTGTATGCTAAATGTGGATGGTTTCAATCTGAAATGTAAAAGTTTAAATCCTGGAACAGGTAAATATATTGTATATTATATAATATATTGAACAGGTAAACATATTGCTATATTATTCCCATACTTGCTTCTTTTATACCTCCAAAAGGACACATCTGCAGCAGGTAAAGGTTGTAATAGTGATATGCTTCTCCTTCCTCGAATCTCACTGATCCAGAGCCAGTTCCAAAGACAGAAAACACACATTCTGCCTTGATTTAGTCCAGAACTCCCTTGTGTTTTATTGCACAATTACCCAACCTCCAGGGGATGCAGCAGGAAGACTACAGGATCACAAATCATTTCATTTACTGCATATACTGATTGACAATTTCAGAATATACCTTTGTCTTGTGCACCTTGATCACGTTGCTCTGGTGCAGCTTTGTGGTTCTAGATAAGCCTGTAATCTCATCATTCAGAATACTGGTATCTCTTCTAAAAAAGAAAAAACAAAATTCTGGTAGACACAACTATGGTTGGTACTACGCAGCTCAATTAACAAATAGCACATTTACAAGTGGAGCAGAGCCTAACGTGCTCTTATGAGAAATGTCATTTAAACTGATCACTTCAAAGCCATTTCCACACACATCGGCACCCTGCCGTTTCACGGCTGCAGGCAGCCTTCAGCTCCAATCCTCCCCGACCCCGTGATGAGTGATAAAACGTGTGACGCCTCGGCTCTTTCCTCTAAACAGGAAAGGGGGGGGGGAGGGGGCTTGTTTTTCATTGTTCAGGCAACCATGATAAAGTTTATCAGGATTAGATTACAGACAAGGCTGTGGCTACGCGCCACTGTCGCTCTCGTCGACGATGGTTATTCACACATAGACTTCATCAGTCATGATGTTACATTATTATCCTCTGCTGGGCTACTGCCCATTGTTCAAAAGCATTTAAATACATGGTGAAGGGGAGAATTATAGGTAGTGAGTAAGTTCATATGATACTGTAGTAGCATGCTGAATCAGTTGTATCCTGCTACATTAGCTTGTGTCTTAGTATTGAATACATTTGGGTCACCGACGTGGGGACTGCCGGGAGGCGAGTCCATTGTCCATATCATTGTCGTCCCAGCACTGGCCGTCCAGTGACGCCTGTGTGTTTTACCATAAACTGTGACTCCGGATTGGGTCCTTGCCGAGTCAATACCGCAGTATTTTACATCAAGTGCTTTGATGAAAGAAAACAGGAGAGCAGATTTCTCCCCTCAAAATGGTCCATATGAAGTGCAAAAGTTCATTAATATGATTGGTTTTCTTTTTTTTGTTTGGGTTTTAGAGTGTTTCAGGAGATTTCCTCTTTGCAGCCTTTGTGCTCATACAATAGTCTCATCTGTCATTTTCTTGGTCAGCTTGGTGGGCACGGAGCGCTGGGTGGTGTGCGCCCCCTTCATATCAGGCATGAGAAGGCGCACTTTCTGATTGGTCCTCCTCCACTCCGAGTACAACTGACAGTGGTATCGAAATGACACCTGAGATTGAGGTTGGAAGACGGCGAGACGGGAGGAGACAAGAGGGGAAAAAAAGAGAAAGTGGGATTAGCTTTCATTTTAAATCCAGTTATTGTAACACACTGGCAAAAATATTTTGGAAAAGCAGATTATTTAGCACATTCTTTTTTTATAAATCACTTCCAAATTCATGTAGGACGCCAACACCATCACGAATAACGTGAGGGTGTGAGAGAGAAAAAGATTCACTTGCTGCTAACGCCTACAAATGCCTCTGGATATAAATCAGGGATTAGTTACCAGCGTCCAGAGGATGTAGATGGTAAACAAGGCGATGGTGAGGGCAATCAGGCCCACAGCCTCCAGTCTGCTCTTCAGTTGCAGGTGGTCCTGGGCTCCCCTCAGGCACAGCCAGCCAGAGATGGCTGCCAGGGGTGTGATGAGAAGAAAGCAGGCCATGTCACACAGCAGGGTGCGCTTCTCACTCCGAGGGCCTGGGTCCTTCAACCACTGAGCAATGACAAAGATAACACTGGGAAACGGAGAATGTACTGACATTTATTTACACAGCTCTTCTTTGACACTGATAATTTTGTTTCAACGCTTTTTTTTTGTCCTCATATTTTTCTGCCTTTATATTTCTTTCATATTAGAAAAGTCAAATAACATCTCATAGCATCTCTCTCAGTAATCCAATTATGTTGAATGAACACATGAATCAACAGCACAGCCTTCTAAATAATCCGTTAAAGGCCGTCCGTAACGTCTTGCTGACCTGTGTGAGCGGCTGTGGCCTTCGTTCAATAGTGAATTCTGTGTGACAGAGTTCACAGTAGCTGGTGTTGGAGGAGGACAGCCACTTCTCCAAGCAGCTTTTGTGCACTTTTCCCAGCGTGCCCGTGCAATCACAAGGTGAGAGCAGGGTTTCTCCTCCAGCTCCTTCGTGACAAATCCGACACATGCCCACGTCACTGTAGAGAAGCGGAAAACAACAGAACGGTGATGGAAGAAACCATAACGACTCTACAGTGTCTTGGTTAGGGTCCCATGCCAGTTCTTCCCCTTCTAACCTCTGCAAGCTGACTGCTTTAACAACGGTAGAAAGCGGGCGGCCATCTTTGGCTGTAACCTTGGCAATGTACTGGGCCTGCATGGTGGAATCAGACTCCTCCGAATCCTTGGAGGCATCAGATTCAGCATTCCCAGAGTAATCGCAAAGAGAGCCAGGTAAGTGACAGCACCCTGATGAAGACATGGCGGTATCGGTGCCCGAGATGACGATGGAGGTAACTCGCGAAGCGGATGTGATCCAAACCCTGATGTCCCTCTCCTCACCTGTTCACCTTCAGGAATGATAAATGATGTAAATAATACACTTGTTAAACAAGTTAAGCAATAACAAGTGAGAAAAGTGTTCTGTGAACAAGAGAAAAACATAGAAGCATTGCTATGTAAAAGTGGATGAGATGAATCGAAATGTGTTTTTTAGAGTTTTGTTGTAGGTTTTAAACAGATGTCTGAAAATACATGTGATCTGGTTTAACAGAAAGGAATAGTTCAATGAGTTACGTACAGACGAAAACCTTATCCTGCAGTCATTGGAAACTGTCAACTTACTTTTTCTGATCAGCATCCAACATGGAATAGAGTTTAAAAACATTTGCACAAGTAGTCTGTTCAAGTGTTAAGAATTTTTTTTTTTTTTTTTTTAAACGGGGCAAATAATAAAATGAAAGCAGCAAATAGTTAAAACTAAAAGGACACTATGTCCCCAAAAGACATTTCCAGAAAAAACAAAAGCAATAGAAATTATTCGAAGTGACTGTGATTACACTTTATGGAAAGAAAATATAGAGTAAATAAGTTTAATTACACGCCACACCCCTTTAATCAGGATAAAGCTGAGTATACGTTCAGGAGTTTTGAAAAATAAACTCGATGGACATCTGGAAATCAGACAGCTCGGAAAATCCTCGCATTCGACAAAAACAGAGCCATGAAATCTCAGAGACTGTAAAACAACTTCATACTTTTAATAATCTATACAGCAGCCAGTACTTGGCTGTCTATTTGTACAGGTAGCCAGATGATCGACACGACAGACAGGAATGAAATTATACAAAAAAAACCCTAACGCGACCGTTAGATCGGCTCAACCGATGACTTAATTTTTGTTTTAATATTTAAAAAAATAGACAAACAAGACGAAAACAAGCGATACCATGAATAAACTTACCCGTCGGCCTTTCGTTTTTTCGTTTGGCCTTGGCCTTGGCCTTGCCCCTGCGTTAACCACAAACAGGCGAGCTAAGCTACTTGGAGATCCCCAACTATGACATTGACATCTAACAAAAAGCCGATAAAATGCGGGGACAAAGAAGACGACCACATGCACCGCACCGACGCCATGGCGTATGATAAATCCTTCTCTGCTGATTTTATTTTTAATGGTGGGAAGAAGCGGATGCTCTGCTGGGATTAGTAGACCACAGCTAACGTAGCTAACAGGCTAGTGACTGGCAAGCCTACGTTAGCATCCGTCAGCTGTGCAATGATCACGTGACATAACGGTGCTTTCAAGGGCCAGTAGCAGAAGATTTTTTTCAAGCTTACCTCACTAAACTTACCTCATATATATGTGAGGTAAGTTTATTTACACATTGAAAGCATAGCGATGAACATGACACGTATATACTATATCAGTATATGCTGTATACCAATGTTTTTTTTTGATAGGATACCTCACCTAAATGCATCACCAAATTACCACAAAATGCGTAATGATGTTCTTTGCTGTATGAAAAAAAGGTATTTCTCTATTTTTCTTAAATAAATAATTTGCAGAAGAATGAAGGATTTGTTATTAACACGATGTATATATTTACGAGAACAAAATAAATATTATTAATTAATACTGGCGCAACAAATATTGGGCCACTATGTGGCGGTATTCAGCCCATTTTAAATACTCAATCCTGTGTTTAGGTCCAGGAGGAATGCAAGGAACTGTACATTGGGGAAACCAAACAGCCCCTCCACAAACGAATGGCCCAACACAGACGTGCCACTTCTTCAGGACAGGACTCAGCAGTACACCTACACCTAAAAGAAAGCGGACACTCCTTTGAGGACAGTCAAGTACGTGTGCTGGCCAGAGAAGATCGCTGGTTTGAGAGGGGTGTCAAGGAAGCCATCCACGTCAAGTTGGAAAAACCATCTTTAAACAGAGGTGGTGGACTAAGGCACTTTCTGTCACCCACGTACAATGCAGTTCTCCACTCTTTTCGTCAGCATTCCAAACATTCACGCTGTTTGACCAGACCTGGAGACTCATTAACATGTGACCCAACAGACAAAGGGGAAGCACCCCAACCGAAACTAGATGAACGACCCTGCCAACCACCCTGCCAAGGACTCTCAGGTGACCACCCGAGCCATTAACATGCCAATGGTCCACAGGGCTATATTTTCAAGCTCTGCCCCAGCAAACTTAGAACTGAAGAAGCTCTCTGGAGAGAGGGCGAAACGTTTTCAAGGAAACCTTTCAGTCCAGTTGACACAGAGAGATCTACTTTGGATAATATGCTTTAATTCTTTACTATGTGGAAAAACAAAAAGACATAACCAACCTTCATAAAGTGCTATCTCATGGTGGTCTCAATACATCCCTTGTCATGACCTAAAATAGTATCATCTTTATTTTTCAAACATTAGTTAAACATCTATTTTTGGCTTATCGACCACTTTTCCTTTTCATTACCCAGACACTGATAAAGTGTACATCCACTCCTGGGCAGCGTGATTGGATCACTATGTACACATGCGTGTGCACACACACGTGATACCCTGTCTGCCTTTTTGGACAAAGTCAAAAGAAATCATGGGACACAACCACTACACAAGTGTTGCACATCATGGGATGTGTGTTACTGGACTTTACCCATGCCTACAACCTCTTTACAAATTATACAAAATATTTAATGATCAGTCTGCTGGCTCCCATTTGACAATGTTAAGAAACAGATTTTATATAACGTAGCTCTACTTTCTGAGGCTGGTATAATATGTCAAAAAAAGTTATGAATGAATGAATTAATATGTTTTTATTATCCTGCAATGGGTAAATTTCAGTGTCCCAGCAGTAACATACAGAGAAAAAGTTAAGAAGAACAAATTAGAAAAAATAAATAATATAGAAAACTTTGATAAAAAGATAAAAAAAATAAATAAAAATAAATATACAGCTAGCCCAATATATTTACAGTTCAGTGAAAATATATAGGGCTAACTGTATATTTATTTTTATTTTGTATTTTTTATTTTTTAAGATAATTTCAACATCTCTGTTTTTATGTACTTAACAAACTCAAATCCAAAGTTTTTTATGATAAAAGTCTGTTTTGGTATTCCATTGTATTATGGCAAACATTTCTCTTTACTGTGTTGCAAGAGGCTGACCTGATTTAGTTTTCAGAAGTCTCCTAGGTGGAATTTAGGCTTTAAACACAATATGTTTTAAACACAATATGTTTTAAAGCTTTTAATAACACAAAATCATGCATAAAGTTTTCTGTGTATACATTTTAGTAATAGTGTTTCTATGTTTAAATGACAAGTATGTGAGAGCTGCAGGGCCAGATTATGAGACAGACTAAATTATTCTGAAATTTATTCCAAACCTTTGGCTTTCAATAACAGTTTAATTTAATTGGTGTCATTTCATCTTGTGATCCTTTAAACTGAGAATTGAAGTTCACATGAGCACAGGAAGGCAGCCATTTAGTTTCCATCATCTACATTACATAACAATAGTAATAGTATGTGAACCCCAAAATGTTTTATTATTTTAGCTCTTACTTTCTGTCACACAATCAAAACTGTACTAATATTTCATGGAATGTAACCTGCAGCTCTTCTGAGTATTGACGTGTTTATCGTTGAGGTTTTGAACTTTACCTCAGTATTGATTTAAAGATATGAATAGTCTTACATTCACATAACAAAGAATAAAGCTAGTTGGTTTTGAACCATTTGAATGACATAGATTACTACAATTTAATACAAACTACAATTTGCCGTAGCTTGTTGTTAGTTAAACTACATTCATATTTTATACAACTTTTTGGGTCATTTTTGTAGATTAACTATTCAATTTACAAACTACAATTTTGGCCAATAACATGAAACTTCATGTTCAAAAAAATCCTCATATAATATGAATTATATTTTTCCATAATTGTGTTCCAGAACTCTATTTGAAAAAAAGGCTCATGGATCATGTGATGACATGCCGAGTTCAACACTGGTGTCACAGCCGGTATAGCCTCTGTGTGGATGTTTAGTAAAGATGTTTTTAGTGGCAAACTGAACCAGTTTACCTGATGAAGGTAAAATTAAATAGCATCCTTAGAAATCCTTTTTGATGAATATGATTTCCAGCATAAAAAAGACAATGACTTGAGTTTTATCTTTATACATTTTTTAAATGTCATCATCACACACTTGGTTTTTCTGTGGGGTGTGATCTCGTTAATCTGAGAGAAAATTGCTCTTGGTCCACCAGAAATTTCTGAGTCATGAGATTTGCATGGTCTTGTTAATACAGGACATCAGCATATTGGTTTTCTCCCTGCAGAGTTTAAAGGTGAAACCACACACACATGATTCCAACTTGCCCTTCTATGCTACCAATTTACAGATTCATTCAGATCCATTATTGAATCACCATCTGAGAGTAATCACCTGACTGTAGTAGCTTTCAATTCAGAGTTAATGAGGCATGTGTGATGCAGTTTCTGTACTTTAATACAGTTTTTCAAGCAATAATTGGGATAAAAAAGACTAGATTGTGCTACAGGAGTTCATTTATTGCAATAGCACTTTATTTTTTTATTCAGCCTATTTGTACTTAGTTGTTCTAAAGAGCAACAAATCAAACAAATCTTGGACAAAACCATTATAATAAGCATGCATAACGCAATGGGGTTGACATAATAAAAACATATAGCACAAAGTTGTATTAATTAAGTACAAATTCATATTTAAAGTATTTTCACCGAATAATCTAATAACTGCCGTCCCTCATTATGGAACGCGAATGGAGGGTCGCTGGGCACGTGAACAATGCATGATCAGGGCGGGGCTGGCGTGATGTCACTCATCAATTTGCATCACCAATAATATCGCGATGTTTCGCTGCCTACGATTGCGCAGTTATCTGCCTCCTTGCGGTCGCCTTAATGATGAAACTGTATGTCCCAAACTGTCGAATGGGACATATAACCATTTGTCAGAGCAGAGGATCTCGTCTGTCTGTAGGTAGACTGTGAAAGCTCGCATCTCGCTGGTGGTCTGCCCGGAGATAAGAGCCTGTCTCGGTGCGAGAGGGGGAAAGAGGCAGCTGAAAGCAGGAGAAAGAGGGTTCGTCCAGTGCCTGCTGCTGTCTGAATCACCGTAGACTCGCCCCACCGCTGGCTCATCATCGACGCCGTTTGCCCAGTTTATGTGCGGGTCCCCTCGGAGGAAGAAGCATCGGGAAGGGACAGAACCCGAGACTGCGTTTGTTCCGCTGCCGCAGCCCCGAGGTGCGCTGCTTGGCAAAGCATGCTAAATAATGAGCCAAAGGGACACAGTGGTTCATTTGTTCGCCGGAGGGTAAGTTGGAGAATGAATTTCGTATAGATATTTAGACCTTTTTTATTATTATTGGACAAATAATCTCTGCATGTCATGACTTGTCTGCTGTAGCTGGCTAGCTGCTAGATTTGTTGTACGAGGTAGCGCGTGCATGTGCTATGCAGACCCAGCTTGGTGCACGGAAGTCACGCCACAATGAATCAGACATTCTGTCCCAATTTCATTTTTGTTTTGATGAATATCAACAGGAACATTTCAAATCTTGAAAAATGCAATTTGCGATAAATCCAAACAGCACCGCCATCCGTGCGCGCAGCCTATTGTTCGCACAAAGGAAGAAATGATAAATAACAAAAGATATAAGCGGTTTTTTTTTTGTCTCCATCAGCCTGTAGAAGATACTTCTGGTTTGACCTAAGGCATTGACATTAAATTATGGGATCCAATAACAGTTGCATTTATCCGTTATCCGACCCGATTTAAGGAGCAATATCAGAGCATTATAACACACGTTGCCCAGTCAAAATCTGATTTGGATTCTTCATAAAGCCGAGCTGGGATCCTCACATAGTTCTCCCAAAATAATAAAAAAGTAGGGAAAAAAAGCACCCACTCAGATACATGCAGGCGGAAGCGAGCGCGGCATAGAAATTAGGTCAGGGGTCACTGCTCCCCTTGAAAGGTAAACATAGCAGCTGTTACTGTTTTGAACGTGCAGTGATCGTCAGCACGTATAGCGTGCAGCCTCAAAAACAAGGCCTTTATCTGGTTTTCCACTGGAGTGAACGATCATCTATTGTAGTTTATTTTTGTATCTTGGGTGCTGGTTTATGACCCACTGTGCATAAAGCAGACAGGACAGTCAAATGTACACATCACATGGCACAGAGGCCTTGATAAACTGTGCTGTATCAGTGAAACAGTAAACAGTGGAGTTTATCTGCTATATTTTTGACAACAGTAGAGATAAGGACGGTCGATAGTCTGATTGGTTTGAGTATGCAGCTCTGAGGGCTGCTGGCAGAATATATAGGTCACAGTGAAGGAGCTCACTTTATTTTTTGGCAGACATGTGTTTGTTTACCATCCACGTGTACGTTTAGTGTGAAAAAGCAGTACAGTTTTCATGAAACTTCATATTCACCCTCTTGGGTGACAGAAGCCAGCCTCGTGGCCACGGCTGCTGCACACGCGAGCAGTCGTATGTCTTACTTTGCTGGCGGCCTGCTCCTGGCAGCATCAGGCCAAAATATATTGATGTTTGATGACAACCAGATAATTTTAGACCCAAGACCAGCGGCAGCTCATGTTGCCAGGGATGGTTTAAGAAACCACTCATCATTTATTTACATGTATTTTCCTCTTGTTTTCATATGCCTTGTCTCTGTTTTCACCCAAATAAATGCTAAAGGAGACTGCTGCCACATTTACGTTTCCTGCCACTCATGCTCTTTCCTCCTCTTTCTTCTTCATTTTTGTCCTCTTTCATCCTGGACCTGTTGAACTTTGCTCTAGATGTGGCGGCACAGTGGGAGCTATTTTGACCTGTCCTCTGGAAGTGGTGAAGACCAGGCTGCAGTCCTCCTCCATTACTCTCTACATCTCTGAAGTCCAGCTCAGTACTGTGAATGGAGCAGGCGTCGCTCGCATGGCCCCTCCGGGCCCTCTGCATTGTCTTAAGTAAGGAGAATACGGGAGATTTTATAATGGTGTTTAATGATATTTTTGTTAGCTTAGTCATTTACAGTAACCTAAATGAATGTAAGAGTCAGTATTTAAAATGAATGAGTCATAGCCAGACAAATCAAATGTATTGTCCAGTGAAGGTGTCCAGTGTGGGTTAGCACAACACAACTGGTCTGCAGCACAAGTTCTGACAAAGGCAGGACAGGGAATGATATTTTTTGTAGCAACAGCATTAGCCCATCACATTTGATAAAGATTAGATTGAAAATTAACATAATGGGGAAAGGAAACATGAAAAAATGAATTCAGCCTTTTAGTGCTGCAGTGTGTATGTATTCCTTGATCCCAGCCGCTTGTTGGACTGTTTTTGTTGAGCCGATGGCAAACAGATCGACATGCAACTGCAGCCTTCTGTGCAGCGCAAGATGAAAACATCTACATGTCCTGGAAAAGTCCAGGACACGTTGAGTTTTTTTAGCGGAGATGAAATATTAATATTCAGTGTTACAGTGCTCCGGCTGGCTGAACGTATGTGTTGAACGTATTATATAAGTTGAAACCTTAACCCACTTTCGCAACAAGAATGTGCTTTAAGGGTTACAGGTGGAACACTTATCCTATTGCACGCTTGCACAGTTTACATGACTCTGTGGTGATTAAGCAGAATGGGTTTTATTTTCCCCTCTAAAAATAGATCTGTCCTCTGTCTCCTTTATAACCATCATTGTTTTGACTTCGTTGCCCTTGGGCCAGCATACTTTAGATTTTTTTCCCCTCATGTCCTTAAGAGGAGCTTCCTCTGGCCAGCAGCAGTTGTGGAGTGTCGAATGCAGCAGGGCTGTGTGGGAAGGAGGAAAACCTCACACGGCCAAGTGGGTCAGTTTGCAGCCAAGGCTATATGTGCCTGCAGAGCTGAGTAGAGACAATTGCTCAGTGTTTTAAATTTAAATGCATTCTGTAAGCTGTTTGGAAAGAGGCACAAACAGTCCCACTGGATGAACGAGAGCACCCACGTTATACTGCAGGGGCTTCTTAGCTGGTTCAGTAGGGCAAAGTTCAAACTAGAAAAACTAGTGGACTGGCTTAGAGTAGAGGCTGATGACCTTGGGGACGACAGAAAGACGCACACGAGTCCTGATAATGCCACTGTACACACCGTGAAAGGACACACCTGCTGCTTCATTTATTTTCAGTGTTTCAACCTGTTAATCCTGACCTTGTGTTTAAAGCCAAATGGTTTTGAATGTCAAGTCTTGGCACATGACCCAAAATGTGTCTTTTACCATCCCTCTGTCTGGAGATGCTGCGTCAGAGTGTCGGTGATCTATGCTAGGTGCTGCAGCATTAGCTCACCACTGCAGCCCCTTCTGCTGTGTTTATTTTCACTTCATTCACTATTCAGTCTAGGGCCACAAACCCGGACACGCATTTGCACATCTGTTCCCTTTACTCACTGTGTGACGCTGGCATCATAAAGTCTGGATAAATAAACATGTTAATGTTCTACAGGTTAATCTTAGAAAGAGAAGGACCACGCTCACTCTTCAGAGGACTGGGACCCAACCTTGTGGGTGTGGCACCTTCCAGGTATTCACAGTCACACCAAGAGTGTTCTCTAATCGGTGCAAATGTGGACCATAATTGAACTACATAGATTGTAGGCTTAAGCAAGTAAGGAAATAACCATTCATCTCTGGTACTGGGACAATCATGAGCTGTAAACAGATAAGAAAGTCATTCAGTGACCCAAAGTGGGCTTTTCCCTTGTTGTCTTGGTGAGATTAGGCTCCAAAGTGTGTCAGCTTTATGCTGACACCCATCAGTGATATGTCCCAAATATAGAAATGTGCTGAAATCCTGCCCTTTAGGTCATGAAATAAAGATTTTCTGTTGCATTGATCCTCTAATGGCCCGTTATTTTCGTACTTTTTTCACCTCTGCTGTGCGACAGAGCGATCTACTTTGCAGCCTACTCGACAGCCAAGGAGAAGCTGAATGGCGTGCTGGAGCCAGACTCCACCCAGGTGCACATGGTGTCGGCTGGGATGGCAGGTAATAATGGCTCCTCCCCTCCTCCCCTTCGGTCTGTCTGTCACTGTGTGTTGCAGAGATCTGTTTACCGTAGGTCAGCCTGATTTCCGTAGTGGTAATCACTTTTATCATTTTTTTCTTTAAAACGAAACAAAACTAAACTAAAATTTACTATAAATTGTCATTATTTTTTGTTGCACTTACACATCCCAGTTTTCATTTCATCCCCTCCTTCCCCTTTTTCTCTCACATACTTGTGGGGTGGTTTGATCTACACAAATTTAAAGAGATGTGAATGCTTAAAGCATGCTAAAGTTAAACAATAATTTTTAATAATCGTGACATCGTTGTTTGTTGTATAGAATTAGATACGATGATGGATCTATCAGAAAGCACAATTTGAGACTTTCAGGATCAAACTGACTGACTGGTGTAAACGCCTGCTTATGCTAAAATCACTTCACTTACTGCTTCATATAATCCAGCACTATCCAGTAATTCCAGATTCATTTTGAAGATAGACCAGATCACACATGACAGTCTTATCGTACCACATACAGATGCTAATGATTGCATATTTTTGTTACAGTCAAATATAGCGCTCATTCTCCAGGCTACATGTTTACTTGCTGATATTCTGCACTGAGATAATCTGTTTGATACTAACAAGAAAATGGACCAGTCCTCAAAGTTTGGGTTGTGCTTTCCTCCCCGCCTACCCCATTCTGTCCCCCCATGTCCTCCATCATTTCTTTCTTTTACTTTTTATTTTTAAATTTGAAGCCTCACCAGAGGACTCTGTAAATGGTTTAACATCCCAGTTGTCACTTAAACAGTGTGGTCTGGGCCCCCCTTTTTTGCTCTTTGTGTATAGAGGAGAGAGCACGGCCTCGAAAGGTCAACTGGGGCCCCTGGCGCTCGGGCGGACACGTCAGGTAGCACCCAATTTCTTTACACTGGTATGATGAAAACCATGGTGATTTTTTTTTTTTTTTTTTTTTTTTTCCTAAAATAGAAATAGTTAGTCATTAATCAAATTAGCCCTGCTTATTGCAACGTCTTTCCAGCTGGTAGGCAGTTTATATCAGCTTTTGCTCGCAGTTTTGACATGCACCTCCTTAACAAGAAATGCTAGCCTTGTCAATGCTACACCAGCATCCATTCTAACTATGTCTTCATTTTAATCTCATGTCATTATCAATTAGCAGCATTTAGTCAGTCATCAAAACCTGACTTCCCCTTGGAACTGGGAGTTCCTGAATATGTTTGCTGACCGTTAATTAATAACAAACTAGTACCTGAGTGGACGGAAATAAACAGATACATTTCTCAATTTCTGCTAATGCTATCACCAGGTAAATATCTGTAAAGGTACACTTTAGCTTTACAACAGATACTGATTTTATAGAAAACTAATGTTTTACCTCTACCTAGAAAGTTTTGGAAATATATTTTTCCTTATGTAGCCTTGTTTATATATGTTGAATTTTGGCCCTACTCACGGTCCAAGTAAAATAAAGTCCTACCACTTCAGTTTTTAATCAGATCTTTCAGGATTTTGTCCACGGCACATCCACACATTCATGAACACAATTCTTTGCCTTGTGCTGCTCTGCAGGCGACCTAAATGGCCTCAGAGTGGCCAGGGTGTGTTGCATTTCCTGACAGTTCCCCACAGAATCTAAAGGAACTGGTTGAAAGTCAACTCATTGCTGGGAATTTACATATCAACATTCAGTCACTATAGAAACCATACATTATTACACCCAGGTAGTCATATTTGAAATGTGACTTCACATCATTTTCTTCCATGTCATCGATCGACTATGACCGTCACGTCAGCACGTGTTCAACTACATGTTCTCTATCAGACACAACAAGGTTAGCATTTCCTCTCCCTCTTTATTTTCTGTTTTATTAAGCATTTAATGCTTTTCCCTACAGTTGCGATAAATAATTGAAACTTAATTGATAAAACGTCAACATATAATTGAAAGTGGGACAGTTATACTTTTGGGGAGGGGTGGGGGGGTCAGTCCTGCCTCTCATGTCTCCACCTACCTGTCGAGTACTTTTGGGAGGGGGTGGATGATTTATTGGTGGGGTTGGGGGTGGTTGTGACTGCTGCTTGTGTGATTGTGGTACAGAAAAGGCTGTGTCTATTTTAGGGCTTAACTGTAAAGCTTTCACCCCTGCGTGGTTGGGTGGGAGACCCCCCGCCATCTGAGCCCCCCAAATCTGCAGGCTTCTAGCTGCAGCGGGGAGGAGCTGGAGGAGCTTTGCCCCTCCCTCGTGAGTACACCCCATAGATGCTACATCCTTCTGCTACCCTCTTCTTCTTCATCTTCCTCTTGTCCTTTTCTTCTTCTCTGTAACAGAACTGTTGTCTCTTCCTCTTCGGCATAAACTTTGGCCTGTGTGACGCTGATGCAACAGATGTGACTGATCGGACTTGCCATGTCAACTGTTTGACTCCTCTGTCACATCATTTGTATCAGAAACTTTAGAGGAACTCTGACATTTCTTAGTTGGCCTTCTACTTTAATTACATCCACATTCCTTGCTGTAGACATTGGTACCATCTCTAAACGACCCACATAAAACAAGCTCACGCACACACACACACTTTCTTCTGCTCAATATTTTACAGGTATTCAGATTTTCTATGCAAATCAATTGGCTGAAAGCCAGGTTGCTTACCAGCAACAGGAAGCGAGGCTCTATTAAATTGCCAAGTGTCACCTGACCTCTGCAGTCTTGCTGAATTATTGAACAGCCTCCTTCAAGCTCCGCGTTGTTTCGTTGTGCTCTAGTGGCAGTGCTAGTTGGGCCAGTATCAGGCCCAGGTACCCTCTCTGCCACCTTAACTTGCGGTTTGTTCAGTGTCTGCAGACCTAGTGCAAATCCCTTGGTTACTGATTGATAACTGACTGATCACCGAGCCTGAGAACCATTAGAACCACTCTGACTGTGCTGTGTTTGCTCAAGCCTACATTCAAATGTTTGGATAGAATTATGTCATCTACTTCAGCTTTTATCTTTCCTAAGCTGTGATTTTTAAGAGCTCCAGTTCACACTGGTTAATCAGCTATGATCACTGTCGCGCTGCATTTCTCAGTGTTTGCAGTAAGATTTCAGTGATGGAAGGAAGAGATCACTCACAGGTGATGTCTTTGTGCACTGGTTTTACTTAGAAAATGTGTTTTTGCTGTAGCATTTCACATGAAGAGGATCAACATTATTTTGTAGATAATTGTAATATTTATACTGTGTGTTTGTACTTTTTTCCAAGATGAAACTGTCGTGAAACAGTTGTGTAAAATGAGCTGATCCTTTCTGGTGAAGTGCCCTTTGGTTGTGGTAGCAGCACAGATTGACTGACTGTAGTTGACTGTTAGATTGTGTTGCTCCCAGATGTGTCTGCATCTGTCTGAACCTCTTCTCTCCTGAATTTCCCAGGGTTCACAGCCATCACGGTCACCAATCCCATATGGCTGATCAAGACTCGTCTGCAGTTGGAAACCAGGTGAGGAGCCTCGAGCCATTAGGGGCCGCCTGATCCGTCTTTACAGGGGTGATAACGGAAATGTGCTGCTTGCAGGAACCGCGGGGAGCGGCGGATGAATGCGTTTGAGTGTGTGCGGCGCGTGTACCACATGGACGGACTGCGGGGTTTTTACAGGGGCATGTCGGCCTCGTACGCTGGCATCTCTGAGACTGTAATCCATTTTGTCATCTATGAGAGCATCAAACGTAAACTGTCGGAGTTGAAGGCCAACTCCAGCATGGACGAAGATGAGGAATCCGTTAAAAACGCTTCAGACTTTGTGGGCATGATGCTTGCAGCAGCCACCTCAAAGACATGCGCCACCTCCATCGCTTACCCTCATGGTAATCACCCACCTCTGCATATTGTCTTATTTTGAGCAACTGCAATGAAAATGAATGAAAAGTGACAAATAATGGATGCACACATTGTATTAATTGCAGTTTTCTTCCTCCTGCAGAGGTGATCCGCACACGGCTTCGGGAAGAAGGCAGCAGGTATCGCTCTTTTTTCCAAACTCTGCTGACGGTGCCCAGAGAGGAGGGCTACGGAGCCCTGTACCGCGGTCTCACCACCCACCTAGTCAGACAGATCCCAAACACTGCGATTATGATGTGCACCTATGAAGTGGTGGTTTATTTGCTTGGCCGTTAACTCGGCCAGGTACGTCTCCCTCCGCCTCAGAAAATAGAAACCGTCAATGACTGAGAAGCAGGCCGATGACCCAGAAGAGGGAGGACAAAATGCCAAAATGAAGACCAAAGGAAAAAAAAAACATGATTTAGTCACAGCTCATACACTCAGATTTGGAAGAGGTTGTAGTTGGAATATGTCGATTGGACCAGGAGTCAGGGTACACCTGGTTCAACACAAGGCTGAAATACCAAGAGTGTTGACATAAAGATGGACGACATCGCCATTTCCTCCTATTCATGTTACACATCATACGGGAGGAATTTCTATGAATTCATGTAAAATTTAGAGCAAATTTAAAACCTTCGTATTAATCCAAGATGAATTTTAGAACAATTTTTTTCAATTTGGCCAAAAGTTAAAAATTATATTTTACTATATCCTACCACAAGAGGGCGATCATGATACTCTACCTATATATGCCGTTGTCCTCCATCTTTAATATTGTCTGGAGTGATTTGACACTTTCAGCAAATCAACCATCTTGTCTTCAGTGTGTATGTGTGTGTAGAGGGCGTATGCTGGCCCCTCCAGAAGGATATCAATGCAGAAACAAACAACATGCAAACTACACACTAAGTCTTCACACATGGAGGCTACAGTGCTATGCACTACACCATTGTGCTGTATCTATTGGACCGGAAAAGTGTTAAAAATGTGCAGAGATATAGAGAAAGTTACCTCTTTACCACAACGACATCATCACTTTCAGTTGCTTAACAGACGCCTAGCTGGGGGAGGTGTCACGAAGGTACAATGGAAGAATGACAGAATATATGGCACCTGTTAGTGGGTGATCAGCAAAAGCACACTTCAGTGGCCTTAAGCGAAACTTAAAGCAACCGTTAAACTTTGAAATGCAGGTTTTTAACTGGTCAGAGGGGATCACTGGGAGGCAATGGAATTTGACTGGAACGTTTGTCTGCACATTATTCATCGACCAGTTTGTCCCTTTTAGTTCATTCACAGCAAGCTGGACAAGTTCAATTCATATGAAGTAAAAACTGGAATAATGGTCACCAAGATACAGTACATGTACTACTAACGTAAATGTGTTCTTCTTTAACTGAATGTGTGTGTTTGGGGGAGACATCAGGTGGTCTAGGAGGGCTAGTTATGTTATTGGCCTTGAAGGCCAGTTTTTGCCTGAACAGTCTGACTGCTCAGGATTTAAGAAGCTTGACCAGTGTGTCCACATCTGAGATGTCCAGCAGGTACCTAGACCCATCTGCCTAATTAAATCTGGAGATGGTGTGGGGAAATGTGGGACTGGAAGAATGTCCATTACCTTGTCTGCATGTGCGAGGGAGAACCACGTTGGTCTCTGCCTCCGGTGTGCTTAGGAGTCTAAGTCCAAATTTCCCTGCACTAATGATTAACCTTGCAAGGCCTTGAGTGGAGGTTGAGCGCGTCTTCCTCAAATTCTCCCACGTGTCCGTTCCTCCAATGGCTTCCGACTGACCTGATAACATGCACTTTTGTGGCCTTTTTGGGGCTTGTGCTTTGCATTTTATTGTGTGGACAGTTATGTTCAGTGTAAAAGAAAAAAAAAGTATTACTGTATATCATAATGGCATTTTGCGCAACTGATCTTATAGCAGATATATTGTACAGTTTAGACTTTTAAGTAGCTATGAATGATGTTCAAATGTGTGTATATAAAAATAACTGTATATGCATATAATTTGTCTGTGGAGGCCCGTGATCATGCTGTAATTTGCATTTGCACATTATTGCTGATTTTCATCTTTTGTGCAATTTAACCTTGTTTTTACATTAGCTGTTGGGCTGTGTACTGACATCACCTGGCAGAGGTTTGTTACAGTAAAACGTGTTGTTTTGTTTGTTTGCAGGTTGTATTTGTACGTCACTGCCATGCAGATGTTTCAGCTTACATGACGCCTCTCATGTGAGTGAGTTATGCCGAAGCATTAATTAATCATATATATATTTCTCCACTTATTAATTGTTCCTTTTAAATTTCCGATGATTGCTAATGTTTACATTGTTCCTGTCATCACATTGGATTTTTTTGTTGATCCTCTTGTGTTTTATGAATGTCAGAGCTTGAATATGAGTGTTTAAAAACTGGAATATGTTTCTAATACATAATACTGCTATAAGTGTTTACTTTTACAACAGAAATTAGAAGTTCACGGCCTGATAAACTACTTAATGTTCGTTCATTTTTACCATGGTTCTATTAAATCACCCTGTCACTTAGTTATTATGGTTAGTTTATTTTTTATGTTAATTGAGATAAGCGCATCCTCAGCTGCTCTGACCCCTGGTTTGAGTGTGAACCTCTCAATTTCTACATATAACACAAAAACATAAAAAAATTAAATAATCTTCCATTAGTGTCAAATTGGGGGATAAAAATGTACGCATTTACCGTGAAAATTTCAGTGTTTTTTTTTTTTTTTTTCAGTAGCACTTGAAGAAAATTTACCAAACTTGGACATTTTAATGTCTGCAAGCAATTCAGCTAACTTTTATGCTTGCACAGGTTCAAGCAAAGGCTTTGGCAAATAATTATACCCACAATAACTGAACCAGCTCAAATGTGTTTGTTTGTTTTTTTTAAACAGAAAAATAAAGAAAATCTACAAGAAGACAAGAGTTGTTTTACTTCTTTTTATATCTTTTAAAATAACTAAAAATAATGGGTGCTGGTATGAGGACCTAAATGTAGTGTACATCACTACTACGACCGCTTGGTGGAGCCAAATACCTACTGCTCTGGCAAACCTCGCTAAGTTGCACTTATAAATATCAATATTGATTTTGCATAACCGATCAATGACTGTACGTCGTGGAACTTGAAACAGTTTGTAGCTGATGGTGGGTGTGACTGAGAATTCAATAAATTAACGCCGTGTATAGATTTTTTTAAATGTAACCTCGGGCATTAAAATTCAAACACTGGGATGCATTACCCATGTTTCATTTGTTATTTAGTAAGCATATTAAATACACTTAATGGTTCAAGGTAAGTATGGGTTTAAATTTGATTTTAAAAAATACAATTAATCAGATAAGATTCTAAGGTATTTGAAAAAGTCGAGTACAACAAGCAGTCAGAGCAACGACAACATAATATTGTTTACTCTCGTATAAAGCGTTAGAATCAAGTGCCATCGGCTCGACACATGATTTCGATGCTGTCTTTCGATGCAGGCATTTCAAAACGCAAAGAGCAAAAAGATCAATAAAATATCACTAAGGTACCATCGCACAAGAGCCAAAAGCAAATTAATAACAAAACGATCTACAGTAAATAACCATGATATATACACTGTATGTATTATAAAAAGAACAAATCTATGAATTAGCAGTATTTTTCCAATGTATTTCGAAAACATTAAATTTTGATTTTGATTTTCATTTGTAAAGCTATTTGCGTTGGCACAACAATTGAGAATATTACGAGCAACCTGTGAATGCACCATCCCAGTCTGATCCAATCACGCCACAACTGAGTCTTGCGCAGAAGTAGAATCCACCAATCAGCGTTCGCTCTACCGAGTAAGCGGACACTCGGTGACGGGATTCTCGGTTGCCTGTCTGGATGTATCGAGCCGCCGTTTACAGCAACAAAGAAGCCATCCCCAGGGCGCAGAAACACAGATAACAACGCTGGAATAAGGTTGATTTCGCCGTCGAAGAAAAGAAAGAACACGGTTCTTCCAGTATCGTGGGACAATCTTTCGGAAAAAGTGCCGTTTGGAGTTGTTTTCTGTGAGGGCTTCGCTGAACATTGATGAACTGAGCGCACCATTCGGAGCGGTAGGTAATACACAGTTACTTGTAGGTAGGACATAATGGTTGCTTTCAAAAAGTTGCATCTTAATCCCAGAAAAACCCTGTTATGTTTCAAACAAGTAACCGCTAATACTTTCGTTGTACCATGTGTGTGCTGCAAGCTTTCGCAACTACAGCCAGGCGCGCTTATGTGAAATTTCTTGTGCATCTATTTCACATGTTCCTTTCTGCTGTTTTACTGCTGTCAATCTGCAATCTTGCATCCACACATTACTGTTCAGACTGCATTACAGCACACCACGTGTCCTGAAGTAGAATCTATTGATATTTTAATTATTCAAGCCTATGTGAAGACTCAAAGTTGGTGTTAGAAGTGTTTTGGAAAAGTAAAGACACCTTCTTGCCGGGGATCAGTTTTCAGCATGTGGACTGTAGACAGGGTGAGAGAGAGGCATGACCAGAGAATAGATAAGATGCCAAAAGGAAGAGTAAAGGTGCGGAGCTGGCAGAGGAAGCTAAAGCACACGGGGCGTATAATCCGGTGCCAGGTGCAGTGATGTTTCACGTGGTTTACCTGCAGGTAATTGGCACAAAAAAAGCTATTAGAAGCATGTAGCTGGAGGTTTGAAGATGATGGATGGCCTGTCAAGATTTGTGAAAGAATTGGAGTTTGGTTGGGAGAAAGATGGAGGAAGCAGAGAGGATGGAACGGGCCATTGTCATGTGACAGGGGGTTATTTGTCTGTCTGACCAGGTGGCCATTATGTGAGACCAAGTCTACTCAGCAGGTTTGGCTATTCTTTTTCTGGACTGGCGTTTGACTCTTCCTTCCCACATTTCTCCTGGAATTCCCCTTCTTCGTCTACTCTACCGGTTCCCCTCTCCCTATCAGCATTGATTCTCCAGCGATCTCCTCAAACTTTTCAGCAGTGATGGGAAGTCCAACGTAGGAGCTGATCATTTGACTCAGCAATAGGAGCTGGTGCTTCAGCTCGCAAATGGCTTTTCATTCAAACTGCTTCTGCTTTTCGTCATTTAGCATATTTAGCAATATAATGGTCGACTGTGATGTGAAGAGGTCTAAAAACCAGTGGACTGCTTTTCTGTGGCCTGTCTGCAGGAGCGCTAATGTCTGCTGAAGGTAACAGGATCTGTGTGACTCTGCAGACAGAGCCGTCAACAAGCATCTAAATGTGGATTTACGGCTGCGCATAGGCTCAGCGCTGGGCCCCATATGTGGCATCTGCCATCTTATGCATTCACGTTTATGTCAGGTGCATTTCCTTTCTGCCATGTTTGAGCGCAGATGATATCTCTGCTTGTTTTTACTGGCCCAGACACCCTTTAGTAGTTGCCATCTGCCAAAAATTCAATTTTTCAATTTTATTTATATAGCACCCTTTACAAAAAAGAATTGTCTCTAGGTGCTTTACAGAGGCAGAAACCCAGAGCCTGAACCCCCAGGTAAGCACAGTGGCAAGGAAAAACCCCTTTTAACAGGAAGAAACCTTGAGCAGGACCAGGCTTACAAGGAGGAACCATCCTGCTGAAAGTCGGCTGGGTAAAGGAGGAAAAGAGGAGGGAGACAGGACAGAGAGAATAAAGAGAGAGAGAGAAACAGATACAATCATAGAAATACAAACATCAGACATAATATATATTATACATAATACAGCATAGCAGGTTGTTATAAAAAGAGGAACGTATAGGCAGGTTTTAATAAAAAAGGGAATAGCATAGGCAGGTGCTGACAGTGGACTCTGGGTTTGTCAGAGGCCGAGGTCCGTGCAGCACGAAGGTCTGGAGATGGAAGACCCGCAGAAAGAGAGAGAGAAGAGGAGGAGAGAGACACAGAACAGCAAGGAAGACTGGACACACTGATAATCCCGGTGAGAAGAAAAGAAAAGGAGGAGAGAAGGGTGGGAACTGCTCAGTGGATCATGTTTGTGACCCCAGCAGCGTAGGCCTATAGCAGCATAGGTGTGCCAAAAATTGAAGAATAAGAGTTTGATTGCCCTATTCTACCTGTAACTGTGAGAAAAGAAGAACTATGTACTCATGGCGATGGCGGAGGGTTTGATTTATCACCCTCAAACAACGATCCGCTCAGTGACAGAATATTCTCCACTCAGGATGTACAGTCTATCCTGAGGTGGGGTCCTACATGGCCAGGCATGTCGTAGTAGAACTCCATAATACACATGGCTCAATGAGTCTGATCAAACTGCAGCCCTGCCCTCTGCCCTGAACTGAACACTTTCCAGGGTATGCATCATTTAATTGGTATCTGTTAAATGTACCAGTTATAACTCGTGAGTATGTGTTAATTAGTAACGCATTTCATGAACTTCATCTGCTAACAGGCTAAGTACAATAATAAGGATTAGAGGCTAAACATTATTTGTGTTATGCTCATATCTCTACTTATACAATACATGCAGAGATGGAGCATGATCAGGGTTCTGTATGTAATTTCCGTTTTTCTGTCAATCTTACGCCCGTCAGTCATATTTTCTGACCTCGCCCAAGTGCGTAAATGTATGCACCTCACGCTGGCAGATGGTGTGGGAATGGATTTATATTCAGCGGCCTTTTGTTAAGTCGCTGATAGACTGCTGAGCTTTCAAAAGCAGCACCGTATGCAAATACGTGGACGTCACTCAGAGAAAACAGCACTCTCATGCTTCGGTGGGCACTAAAGTCAGTGACATCAGCCGCCGCAGAGGGAAACAACCGGGAAGGCGGCGTGTTCTTCCTGCCCCTGACGGCTGCTCGGTGTCTAAATGAAGCGTGTGTGTTTCTGTGTCCGAGAGAGGCCGTCGCAATGACAAGACAACCGGAGCGTGACTGCACTTTGCAGTGAAGGGGCAGCTCATCAGATGAAGTCAGAATGATGCAGGTCTTCTAAGCGTCACTGGTGAACGTGGTGAGGCTTCAGCTTGCTCATCGCTTTACCCGGAGAGGGTTGACGCTACTCATCATCTCGCCTTCCTGTGTGACTCTTGTCAGTTTGTTGACGCGACGATGGCAGCAGTGGATCATTAACCAAGCTCCTCTCAGCCTCATGAGCAAACAGCAGATTTAGAGCCCTTTGGGTGGGTGGGGGGGGCAACTGTAGCCATGACATCATTAGCGCTATGATGGATGAACAGCATGTTTGTAGCTCTGTCAGTTAATCATCTCGCCTTGTCATTTCCTGTTGCATGTCACATGACTTCCTTTCCTATCATGTTGTCAGAAGTTTACATTTTATCAGGAACCATCAGGGAAGCTCTGAATTTTAGGTTCACGTTGAGTTTCTCCCCGCACAAATGTCCTTGGTTGTCTATCTGACAATCCAAAGGTTTGTTCTCTTTAGCGTGACGTTTCATTTAACAGTTCTGATTGGCTGGACGCGTCTCATTATAACGGAAGCCATAAAGGACTGGTACATTAGACACAGCCTCAGCACAACATCATCACTGTTGTTGTACAGTTGCACAAGTGAGGATGCAGGTCGGCCTCCTGTTTTATGCCATCATTCTCGGTGTCATCAGCAGTGTCTGGATCATCTGTCTGGTTCTTAAGGCCGTGGTGGAAACGCAGCCGCCAGTGAGTCACGGGAAAATCTAGCAGCTAAAACTACCCCATACTTTTGCTCTTTGTCTTTTGATCCCAGCATTTTCCACTAGTTTTTAGAGCATTTCTGAGTCTTGAAATATTTCTTTTCTGTTGGCCATGGTCATTATCTGCAAATACTTTGATATTATCTCTGAATGCTGCATTCTCTTGCGATTTCAGCTCTTTGAGATAAACAGTACCACGTTTGTTTCCATCACAACCAACCGACTCATCTTGTTAAGTAAATCTGGTTGTTATTGTCAGGAAAATGTCTTTGAGTGTGATATTAAACGGCTTTTTGTGAGCAGAAAGAAAAACCATGGCAACTCCAGCCTGGACTTCTCGCATATCATCAGTGTTTTCGTAACAGGAATCCTAGCAGGCTTCTCCGATTGTACTTATGCCTAAAAATAGACCAGACAGAGCCCCGACTTTTGGTTCCCATGCTAATATTAAATGATATACTGAATTTAGTCTCAGGTTGATCAGCATAGGGTGGTGTTCACAGGAAAGCCAGGCAGTCTGCCTGTTTTGTAGTTCGATTACCATCCGTGGGCACCTAGTGATGTGATGTGACTCTTAACACAAATCAAAATCAAACAGAATAAAGTCACGAGAGAACTTGCTCAAATGACAGCTTGAACAATATTGTGAGAAGTTGGTGCATTTATAGTATTGTAGTAAACTGTAACGTGAAGTGGTCAAGAACTTCTGGTTTTCTTAGCTAACGTTTTGGTTGCTTAGTCAGTCGGTCACGATAAGATGGCGTCTCACCTCAGTGCGTTTGTTCTTCTTCTGTACTTGTATACTTGCATAAGCTCAGTATAGGCAAATGTAATGGACTTATCAGACATCAGAAGCTAAGATAGCTGCATGGATAATTGCTTTTGTTACCATTACCCAGATTTTATCTGGTATTGGTATTGAGTTAATAACATTATCATTCTATCTGAATGATCAATGATGGACTTTAATCACTGTCAAACCGTGACTGAAGCACTCAAAGTAATGGCTACTGATAGCAGTGATGAAAAGAAACTTTTCAGGATGACTGACATCAAAAACTTCCACTCTGGTTTGTTTGGGCAGCTGTAAATACAAGCCTATATGCACGCCCAAAGAGCTTTATACTTGGACAGAATATTAAAGAGAGGAGAAGCGTGGCGCAGCCATATCCGCCCACCTTCATCGCTTCCCCCTGCAGCATCACTCAGGCATTCTAGAAACTCTTTAACGTCCAGTAAACAGTTTGATGTGTGGAATGATGGAGCAGCAAAGTCATCAGGTTAAATGGCCATTTAACAGGGCTGCGCAGCACTGGCAAATCTTCCTACTGTGGCTCCATCTGTGATTCAGAACTCAGGGCGATTCCATCTCAGCCTGTTTTCTCTCTTTGTCTCTGTTCATCTGTTCTTTTTCTTTTAAATTCGGCCATAATTGCAGAGCTTATGAAAGCGTTTAGAGTCTCATGAATATGTAGGTCTTGGAGGGGAAGCGTCTGGGGACACCCATGTGTGGCTGGTCTGCCCTAATTATGGAGATGGGCCTTCACGCCATTTCTCTCCAACAGACACATGAAACTGAGGAAGGCCGGGAATTGATGACAAGCCTCCAATTTGGGAAGAGTTAATGCAGGGTTGAACAAAGGTATAAAACATTCACACCAGGGGGATAATAACAGCATTGCTGCTCACAGGCACAGCTGCTACTTTCTGCTCATTTGTGGTTAATAGTCAGCTAATGATGGATGAGCGTGGCACATTTGTCCGTGTCTTTGTGCGCTAGTCTGGATTATTTGGGGATTGTCTTCAATGCTTTATGCTGATTTCAGCGTTTTCTGGAGAGGAAGGAAGAAGAGAATTATGGAAATGTGCCAAATAACAGTGGATAAAGTGATGAACACGTGCTAGCGGCTGAACTGAGGAGGATGTATGTAAGAGAAACGGAGGGGTGAAAACAGAAGCAAACGGGAAAGACGGTGAGGTGGAATCAGGAAGGCTGTAATCCAGAGCCATTTCAGGGCAGTGAGCTGCCTGAGGATGCAAGGGAACGGTGAAAAAAGAGAAGAGAGGCGCAAAGAAATGTGAGATGAGAGAGACCTGAAGTGTACATGAGAAGGAGGAGCGGAGGGTATCGGCGCAGAGGATGTCTCACCCTGTCAAGGTGAGAGGAGACAGCGATGACTCACTGGTTTTATCCATCTTATGGAAACACATTACGATGCTGTAAATGAGTTTTGTTTTATGTTATATTTGAAGGATTTTCTCAAACTGAACTGAAGGTGAAGTCGGAAGGAAAGGACAAATACCAAAGGATTTCTTAAAATGATTAAATGAATACCGCCTGAACCATAAAAGAGCTTTGGTAGAGTCAGAGGTGGCCATGAGCTCTTCAGGCGTTAAGCAGAGGATGAGCTCGGTGGCCATTTAGCTGAATGGGATGTTGCTTTTCCGTTGCTAATTCAGTAAGAGCTGAAAACCTGTGTTAGAAGTGCAAAGCAGCCAACTATATATTCCCAAACGCCAGGATAACCTGATTAATAACTCCAGAACCGGCTCGCTACACTCATCCCACATGTGATCTGCCAGCAGGCCGCTTTACAGCCCCTGTGAGCGGAAACCAGACCACCGCCACATGCTGTTCCTTCACAGCGTTTGCTGCACAGACGGTGACACATGCGTGCTGGTATGAAAATAAACCTCTCACCCGCACGTGCGACTACCGATTAGGGGAGCCGTCAGCGTGGAGCGGTGCCACGGCAGTCTGAGAGGAGTCTGCGAGCCGCTTGTAACCACTCAATCACATAACAGCGATCAATACTCGCCAGACACTTGGCTGCAGAGGCCTCTCGTGTCATCCGGCTGTGTGGATGAACGAGCAAAGAAGTGGTGGAAATCACATTTAATCGAGTTATGAGTTACTGTGGGTCACTGAAAACAAGAGCGTCCTTGTTTAGCATGTGTTTTCTGAAAAGCGTTTGCCGCTATTTACCTTTTAAAAAAAAACGGCTGACCGATCGAGATCGAGCAGAACTAAAATTCCAAAGCGACGGCTCGTCCAAAAACGAGCCAGCTGCGTGTGCGCAGGTTTATGGGGCCAGAGAGTTGAAGGTAAATGGAAACTGGCATGTTCTCACAGCCAGCCGATGTTGGGGAGGAGGGGGGAAATCCGGCCCTGGGCCCTGACTGTCACGGCACGTGCACGACTCCGGACAAACTCAATAGAGATGCACTTCTGGTTTCAGGTTTAACCATAGTAGATCGACTGTGCTCTTTAAGGCTCAGCCTCCCGACACCTTTCATGCACCACCGCTCTATTTACTGACGATTTAATAATGTAAATATAATGAAATAGAACTGATAAAAGAGCTTCTTCCCTGTGCCATTTGTGTCAGTTGTGCAAATACTAATTGACCTGGTGGAGATCTGTGTTCAGGTCGGAGCAATAAACAGCTGAAGCACATATTTAAATAATTGAATAATTTAAATAATGAATGCCTTCATTTTTGCCACAGGAGAGAAGTAAGAAGGAGAGTCATCGTTGGCTTCTCCCTGAAGTCGGACAGATGCACAGAGACGGCCACATGTGAGCCAGCTGTTTGTCGTCTTCAGTCGTGCAGCACGTGCGTGCGTTCGGGGCGCAGATGCAGACGGTCCTGATCTGTTTGGTTTGAGGGTTCAGCCTCTGAGCGGGTCTGTCTGTGCTTGTAACAGATCTGCGTTCTCACCTTGAATTAGTCAAAGAAACAGGAGGCGGCTGTGAAACAGGAGAGTCGGAACGGCGTGTCCTGGCTTACTGAGCGTGGTTGCCAGTGTGCGTCTGTCCCTATATACTCTTCATAGCTTTGTCAGCCGTTTCAGTCATTTTTGAGGTAAAAGAATGTCTGAGCAGTGAGGGAAATCAGAAGTAGATGTTAATTGATTCCTCTGTTCTTGGCTTTGTGCAGTTCATCCTCCCTTCCTCTCGTCCTTTCTGTGAAAACATCCTCCGTGTCGGCCTTCGCCATCCTACAGAAAGCTGTTGCCTGGATGCTTGTCTGTCTCATCGCTCATGTGCCTCCTCATTACTTCAGTGGTTGTCATGGCAACATGGGATCATATGGCATATTTTTTTTTTTGGTTGATGCATAATAAAGCAAGTTGTTAATGCACAAGGTTTTTATTTCCTGTATTTGCAGATAAAGTTTTTTTGTGTGTAAAAGATAAAGATACTCAGCACGGTGGCACAGTAGTTAGTTTAGTGGTCCAAACAGTTTAAAAGAAGTCACATTAGAATGAGTGGAGCCTCTGAATGAACCCTAACCCTATTAAAGTGAGTGTGAGTGAATGGTGTATGTGCCACGTGAGGGACTGGTGACCTGTCCAGGGTGCTTCTTCTCAAGACAGACAGACAGTCAGACAGACAGTCAGCGGACAGCCAGGCAGACGGAGAGTGACACCTGCAGAAGACCGCTAATTCCTGGGTAAAGCAGATTACTGCAGCAGCCTCCCAGCCCACCTGGAAGAAAAGGAGCCGCAATAAACCAGCAAGTGCAGTAACTTAGCGTGAGCCGACAATGCAGCAGCGTCCATCAGAACGCTGCTGCGCTTCACCTCTGACCCCTGTCATCGCTGCTATGCGTCAGTAACGTGCTGGGCTGACTCTTGCTGCCGTACTAGGTCCATGCACGCTCCCTAAAACATCGTCTGTGATTACGCGTGTCAGAAGCTGCTAAGGGCTTCTCCATTTTTCTCTATTTTATTGTTTGGCATCATTGTTAAAACCTTTAGAAAATCCAGTCAAAGTAATACTGCTAAAACTAAACAGAAAAAAAAATCCAGTTGTGCCATTCATAGACAGCTGGTGGCCGCCATGAGCCATGTCACCAGGCAGCAGACATCAAAGCACTAAGCTTTGTTCTGTCTAAATGATGCCTGTGTTAATTCTGCTGGGAATTAAAAAAACAAAACAAAAACTTTTTACAGTCTCCCACTGGTTTAGCAACCCTGCGTTCCTGCCAGCGCAGCAGCGGCAGCAGCAGCTGGAAGCATTAGGTTGGGAGGCTGTCCATCTGGCTGCCACTGCTTTGCTTTTCTTCCCAGGATGGTGTGGCCTTACAGGTCACCTTTTAAATCTGAAACTCAAGAAATATACATATGACAGTTACAGAAGCGTATTCTGTCCAAAAGGTCGTCTTCTCTGCCGCATCATAATCTCCTATCAGAAACAATTCACTGGAGTACTTTTTTAAAAAGTACCTCTGAAACGTCATCGTCCACCAGTAGCCAATATGCGTTACTGCATCTTCATTTCAGATTCAGTGGAGATGTTTCTGTTGCCTTTTCTCCCAGGCCCAGTGGGCTCAGTATGTTTTTTAAACATTTGAGTCTTCTTGTCTGTCAAATGTGCTCCCCAGACTGACAGCAGTGGTGGACGCATCGGTCCCACCAGCAGCAGAAACCGCTGGATGTCTGTGATGATGTCATATTAGACGCGAACATGCGTGTTCATGCTCTTCATCTGTAAACTCTGCTCAGTTCAAACTGCACAGAAAACAGAAAAGTGCACCGTTGCCTTAGCTCGATCATGCCCAGATGCACAGCACCGCTGGGTCCATTGCCGTTTCCTTGAACCATCACAGCAACAACCGTCCGCTTTGACAGGATATCATCTGCAGCACAGGGACATCCACCCGAGTGTGAGGAGAATGGAAAAGAACCGAGCCCGGCGGGCGGACGTGGGAAGAGAGGCAGGATGCTCAAGGCACTCCGGTCTGTTAGCTGTTATCTGAACCCCCTGACTTGATTTGCGGACGAGGAAATAAACGTAAATGATGCTCTCGCTGCTCGTGTGTCTGCAGCTATGGCGGTCTCTGCTTCAAATCTAGGATGTGTGAATGTTCCATTAAAATGTTGTCCAGGGTGCCTTTTAAATGATGGATTTGGCCTTTGATGAGATGTTTATTTGATGACTATCCTGGCAGGGTAATGAGCGTCTGCAATTAGAGGGCGACTGTGCTTTTCTCGCTGTGTTTGGGTGAACTTGGGAGGTCACGAGCCGGCGTGTATGTGTGCGTATCGGTGATAAAGGGCCTCCTTGGGACAGTGAAAAGGGGAACTCGGCATGTGGCATAGAGAGGTCAGCGGTAACAGACGCAGACCAGCAGATGTTGGAGAAGAGGGGGCATGATGAAGAGTTTTGGCACTGGGAGGAGAACAGGGGCATGAGGGAGGTGCCAGATTGATTGATGGTGAGATGAGGAGAGAGAGTAGATGAGGAGCAGAGATGAAGGAGAAGAAAAAGGTGAAAAAAGATGCTAGAAAATTGAAAAAGCAATAGAAAAATAGATATTTGTGACTGAATCGTTATGTCAAGCGCAAACCCTGCCTTCATCGCAAAAGCAAAAACAACGGCGTCACCACAGATGGTGATCGTGGTGAAAAGGTTCTGAGATGCGACCCCATCGCTGTGGTGTTTTTAAAGCTGCTTGGACGTGACATCTGGTGGCAGTGTAATTGCAGTCTGAAGCCAGAGGAGCACAGACGCCGTGTACCAGACTCCCTTGGAGAGCTGTGTAATAAAGACGACGTGGAAAGGATGTGTTTTAATGGGGAAGGGGAGAGCGATGGAAATGAAAGCAGCAGATCACCATCTCTCCCTCCCGCTGCCTCCATTTACCAACATTGATTGTGCAGCCGGGCTGAATGAATGCCTACCTGCTGTACTCACATGCTCGGCATCTGTATCGATGCGTGTCCCTGTTTTACCGGCTCTTCTGTTTTCAGACGGCACAGCAGATTGTGATGGTCCTCAAAGGTAGAGAATGACGAAATTAGGACATTTTTATCGTTTTAAAGGACTTATTTGGCGAGTTTAACCGAATTTGAGTTCAGTGCTGTGTTTGTTTTATTCTGCTGCGGACCCTAAAGACAGCAACATAAGAGCCAATGAACTTTGAGTTTAATGCTAACCCATAAAGATGGATGATTAATGTATCCAGGATACGGGGGATGCATTCACTTGCTGGTGGCAGCAGAGTGCAGCCATGGGAACATGGGATTGCGTTCCTATCCATGTTTTCAGTTGCCATGACATCAGCTGTCAGTCACGTTTTGCCTCATTTTTATAACAGTTTAACGCAGTTTCTTGAGGAAACTTTGTTGCCTCTTATGCTAAACTTAAAGAAGTTTAGAAAAGCTAGCAAAAATATGTTGAGCCTGATAGCAGCCAAACAATGGATGCCAAATCATCAAGGCGTCCATTTAACCATGTTCACTACTAGCTGGTCTCTCCTGGAGGTGCTCCCGCCGTGCCAGGGGCCATCTGTACATGCAGCCCCTTTCTCTGCGCCCACTGTCTTCACCCTTCACCCCGAGGCTGCTCATTTCAGACCCCCGTGCGCCGCCCACTTTCTTTCTTCTTTATTCTAGCCCAGTCCCCGTCCATCAATCTATTCCTCCCTGGTTGATCCTCCTCCCTCGGGTCGTGTGGACAGTTGGATGGCTTTGTGTTTGACACGTGTGTTGGCAGGAGGCGGCGCACTCCCCCACACACACTCACAGACACACACACACCTGCAAATGCACATGCATACACACAGCTTATTTCCACTGTGAGTAATCTGCTCAGCTGTGAGGCTCCGATCTCTAATTCTGTGTGTGTATGCGGCCCTATTGTTCCACAGATTGCATGCAGTACACACACAGCAAAACACACACACACACACACACACACTCCTGCTCTTTTCTTTGAACCCATGGGGTCCCTTAAGTGTCAATGTGCCTTGAGGCAGAAAATCAGGGGCCAATTTGCAGCAGGGTCCATCCAGGAGAAGGTGGGGGATGTTCCGCAGGCCCAGGCCTCAGTTTGAAGCTGAAATGTAGAGAAAGAAAATGTTTTTTTCTTAAGGTGAAAGAAGTGTGATTCATTAGGACGGACGGCTCAAGATGTTAAAGCTTTTGAGGGTTTATGCAGACGTGCGCATGTTTAGTTTAGCAAAGAGGGAGCATAGTTGAGACATAGAAGTAGTGCTGGACAGCACAATCAATTTTAGAGATCACTGGTTTGAGGCAAAGCCTTCCGAGCCTAAAACCCAGAAAAGCCTTTAATCCTGCAGAATTGGGAGTGAGTGTGCATATTTTACATGCTAATTAAATAGTAATTTGGCAGCGCTAAAATAATAGTCTGAGCCCTTAAGTACTCCTGCTCAGCTGATCTTTTTATATCAGCGCAGCATCACCAGGACGTTTCAGTCGATGTTGGTACAAATCCAAAACCTTCACGATCCTCGTGGATGACATGAAATGAGGGAAAACCTAATTGGCTTTGGTGAAACAACTGATTTGGTTTATGTAGAAAACAGGATTATGGAATAGGTAATTAATCCATACTGTACATAAACCAAGCAAGAAATCTGTGTTTTACACCCAGGCCTGTTTTACAGAGTAAACTGGATCTCACCTTGAAGCAGCCTGACTTTTAAGAACCGGATTCTCACCGGATTTCTACCCCCATCCCGACACCACCTCCCCCAGCTGTTTGTAGTAAGTTAAGCTTACAGTGACTGCTTACATTCAAGCCACTGACCTGCGTGGCCGGTGTCTAGAATAACACCTCACACGCGAGGCTGGCGTGTGGTGCATGAACTCCAAGATAAACATGTCCGCCTCAGGTGATCCACAGCCATTGTGCGTGTTTGCACAGATCTGCACAGTTCTTCCATTTCAGCTCCTGAGGGATTTCCATACAAATACGTTCTTTTTTTGTCAACTTTATCTGGACTTCACGTACCTGAGTCAACAGAGTCACTGACCAGCTCAATCTACTGGACGGTCGTTCTTCTGGCTAAATTTGATTGGATTATCTCAGAATTGCAAAAGCAGCACTGACTGTATCAGTGACAGACAACATGTCCAAAGAACAGTGACAAACACACTGGCCCTCATTTATCAACCGTACGTATGGCAGAAAACTGCGCACGGCCATTTTCAGGCAAGGTTCGGCATTTATCAATCTGGACGTGAGCGTACGATCCGCTCGGAACACACGTCAGGTCTGACATCGTGTACGCAAGTTAGAGTCAGGGTGGATTCGTGGTGTAGCACAGCAAAATCTTAAAAGATCTAAAAATAATGTAAAACTGAAATAGAAAATGTAATAAAACAAACCTCAAACTGGTCATTAAGCACAGGCAGCCACATATTCCGTACAGATTTAAAAGTAAACGAATATCATTGAATAAAATAAGTATACTTGTCTGTTTTTAGTCTGTTCCGTTTTGCATTTACCTGAAAAAATAACAACTCGGTTTTTCCTGAAAAATTCATGTTTGGTTTGTTCTTCGGTGTAAGTATTTCTGTTTTTCTGACTTCATTTCTTTCTTTTTTTTGTTTGTTTTTAAGTAACCTTCTCCTTTTAATCGAAGTAAATGTTTTCTGTTTTTTTGTGGAAATTGACACAAGATCTAATAACTGGTGAAACTGCCACAGAGCAGCAGCGTCGTGTCAACAGTACACGTACACACACGACTGTGGAGCGCTGTGTCAGGCTAGCAACGCGTCCGCTCGTCCACGCCGGCGCTGCTCCCGCCGCTGTCGTCGTTCTCCAGACAGCATTTTTCTGGGCTCCTTTAACACCAAACAGCGCGTCCTTGTTTAACCTCCACCTCAGACTCAAGGGGATCAACTTCCAGTTCGAAAAAGTTGTGTTTCTTTCTCAGGTTTCTCCTCTGTGTTTGACTTCAGTGGGTGGGGCCTCTGAAACATGAATATTTAAGGGCGGAACATGTTAATGACGCTCGGTTTCAGCGCCGCATTTATCAAGACCCGCTGATTCGTACGCTGGGATTGGCCGTGATCTGCGAACGTTTCTAGGCAAGATTGATAAATGATGGCCAGTGTGTCTTGCTTGTTGAATCCATATTTTTAACAACCTGTTACCAGGCAACCTCTATGGATGGCAAGAATTGGCTGGGTCTGGTACAGAAAATAGCTGCGTGCATTAAGAAACACTATCTCTTGAAATATGTGAAGACAAATGGTGCATTTTTATCTACTTTGAGCCAGACAAAATTATGCGTAACTGGCCCCACACCTGTGTTTCACTGCGTGCTTTATTTGAATGGATCTGCAGACGCATAATATTAACAAAACGAAATAACAGCTTTGACATTATGGGGAATTTGGTTCCCTGGTGGTCGTTTTGGTCCTGGGAAAGGAAGTTTGGACAGGAAGTGAGTAGCCCTGCGTGATCCTGTCCGCCGTAAGTGCGTGTCCTTCGACACAAAGCGTTCCTTCACGTATCCTGGCAAGCAGGATTATTCACCGACATTCTGGTGTCTGGTGCGCCGTCAAAGACAAAGAGAAACGATGTATTCATTGCCAGTCATTTACTTCATTTGAATGAACCTTTCTGCACTACTTTCACTTTCCTAAACGACTGGGACACAGTTCCAGTAAGAAAGGGCAGACCGACACTGAGTCATGGCGTCATGACATCATCGTTGTGCAGTGATGTCAAAAGATGTGGGAGGTGATGACAAGGAGGAAGTGATGACCCCAGAGTTGAACTGAGCAGCAGAGATCATTGGGTTAGATTTACACAAGAACCATTTTAAAAAAATGACCTTTGTGTATTTGCAGGCGACATGGGGGTGCGAGCAAGGCGGGGGTTGGTGTGAGCTCTTTATAACAATGGGGAGGTGGGGGGGGAGCAGGGTGTTTCTCTCCCAGCTGCCTGCTGGTCTGGCTGCTGTCAGGGGGGATCAGCTTTCAGCCCTTCATCTCTCTTTCTCTCTCTTTCAACACAAGTGGAACTGAAACTGCTCTGTGGTTCCAGCCTGTGTACGTCATGCCAACGCTGCCTTGAAAACCCTCTTAAGTTGAAGCCTGAGCACGTTGAGGGAAGTTGCTGGTGAGGCGAGTGTGTGAGGGAGAAGTCATAGCCTCGGGACAGATAAGCTCGAGGGAAGAAAAGAAAGGAGGGAGAGGGGAGGGAGAGGGGCGGCTCTTGGAGGAATGAGCTGGGACTGGTGTCTTCCTCCTCCCGTCTGCTGGTGTTCTCTCAACCTCTGTGAGCCGGCAGCGCGCTGGCGGAGTTGCGTCTGTGTTTTGTCGGCCTGTCAGGACGGGACATGGACTGAGCAGCGATACAGCTGCGAGCCGCCAGAGGAGCAGCTGCAGTTTCTGTGTAAGTTGTCTGTTGTGGGTCTCACGGAAGTTGCAGGTTTGAGTGATAGGGAGACGTTGTCAGCGTTATGAATCTATTCAGTCACAGGATGCATGTCAGAGTTAAATTTAGCCTCTGTAAGATCCCTTTAGGTTGTATTTCCTTAAACAATATGTATCCTCTGCTTCTGTAAACTGTATATTTAACCTTTTCTTCTCAAGTAAATGCTGCTGTGTCTCTCTCTTCCTCCCTCCGTCTGTCCCTCCTTTCCTCCCTCCTGCTTATCTTCTGTCGCCTTTAATTCTCTTAATGGTCTGGCGGACCCAGCTGGCCAGCGGGGATACCCCTGCCTGTGTGTGTGTGTGTGTGTGTGTGTGTGTGTGTGTGTGTGTGTGTGTGTGTGTGTGTGTGTGTGTGTGTGTGTGTGTGTGTGTGTGTGTGTGTGTGTGGAGAGTTCTTGGATAAGCTATCCTAGGCTTCCCCCCACTCACATTTAATAGGATAGATCCTGCCTTCTATTTTTAAACATGCTTTTTGTCTATATGTTACAAACACCCTAATCCACAGTCCTGCTCCACGTGGCCCCGCAGACTGTGCTTTGTTCCTGGATTGGGATGGGAAGGTGTATTTGTGTGGTCCGTCCTGGGATAGAGAGATAACAGCTCTCATTTTTGACTCTATCCTTTTGTTTTGTCAGCTGCTGACCTCTGCTTTCTCTTGTTCCCTCTCTTTGCTGTGTTTTGCTGCTTAACTTCAGCAAACCCGTGCAGTTGTCCTCTACGGCCAAGTCTGCCTCGTCTTTTAAAGCGAGCCCCTTGTGTTTTCTCACTGCACAGTTTCGCAGTGCCCTTTCAAACACAGTAAGGAGGCTTGACGGCATGGTTGCCTTCATGAACTCACAGCTTTAGCGTGCTCTGGTGGAACACTTTTTGTTTGGACAGCAGAACATGGACAGTAGTCCAGTTAAAGGGCCAGAAAGGTCAGATAGAAACTGTGGGTTAACCCAACTGTGCATGTAAACATATCTCTTGTGACTTCAGCGAACTCATTGATCATTCATCAATGCTGGATTTTAGTCTCCTCCAGGCCAACATCCGTCCAGTAAAACCAGCGAGAAAGAGGCAGACAAAACAGCGTTTTGTCATGACAGCACTTAAAAATTCATGGCTTGCATTTGACTTGTGTGGGGGTGACACATTTCTGCACACCCTTGCACAAGCGTCTGGCCGCGTGCGGCAGCATGGACATTTTTGATTCGGTTGTAAACCATCCAGGTAAATCTGCTGCTACTCAGAGTGCTTTATGGATGCCACTGCCAAGGCTGTGTGTGTTTGTGTGTGTGTGCAGAGAGAGAGGGATGGGATTTACAAAGGGATGGACATGTATAGAAACTGCAGCAGAAACCGTATGTGCTGTGATATTATGGGCAGATCCTGGCAGCTTTTGGTGATATTATCCACGCTGTACTCACAGGGCGGAACAGGAGAGGCAGTAAACTTCACAGTGAATTATTTAAACAGCAAGTTGCCATTACAGTGTTTTACCCCTGCAGGATGAAACATTTTGGAATATTTTAATATATCAAAGATGATAAAATTCAGCCCATATTTTGACCCCTAAAAATTTCCATAGATGCGTGCCCGAAAAAAATTCTGTATCTAAGAACAGACTGAGGGAGTTTTTCTTAGGGAATTTTTGGTTCTGGTAAGAACAGACTGTTGTAAGCGGAGGAAGAAGGTGTGTGAGCGAGCGTGATTCATTATGATGACTGGAGTGGCTTCATGGAGACGTTTGACTCCGAAAGAGAGAAAGAAGGCAAGCAGAGGGGAAGAAAGGAAAGTCATGCATCGGGGAAATTTCACTTAAGCTATTTTTTTATACTGTTTGAGGAAAACTAAAGTGTGACGGATAAATGAGAAGTGATCTCTGCTTCCAAAGATATGAGTGTAACATTTCTTCCCATCAGCTGCAGGATATATTTAAATTCTCGGTCTGGAGTCTGTATTTTGACATCCTGTTCAGAGCCAGACAGTATAGTTTATGTCTGGCTCTGGCATCTTCTGCTACCCAGCGATTCCTCCTGCAGGAATGAATGTCAGCAATGTCAAAGGGGTGGTAGTTTGTTTAATCTGGTGGCTTCAGCTGTTGCTGTGAAGAGTTATGATATAAATGCGCATGTCTGTATTCTTACTTTCATGTGGAGGGCTTTGATTGCTCACCAAAAGCAGCAGAAGTGACTCCTTACTGATTCATTTTTTAAATGGCACAGGAACAGTCTCTTCGCAGCAGCACGGAAGGGCTGGAGTTCGAATGAGGTCAGCTTGGTTTGAAACTGATCGTGTTTGAGAAGAGATGGATGGTGAGTTTAGGCAGTGAAGTACAGGCATGAAAACACTGAGCAAAGACCGCAAAAGGTCTGTTTAGTATGTGACATGTAGAATTTCCTTTGGATGTCACTCCAGCTGTGCTGCTCTTCACAGTGAGGCTGACTTTCGAGCAATAACAGTGACTAATTTACTCACTACGCGTATTTCTTCACCACAGCTGGAATAATTTTAGAGCACCACTTTTTGTCACAAAGAACATTTTACCTCCTCCCTCTTGTATATTCATGCTTCAGTGTTATTGTGTCTGTTAAATTAAACTTTCAATTCTGCTGTATTGTCATATTTACAGACAGTCTAACCACATTTAATCCAAAAACACGGCATAGTAATTGTTAGCACAGTGGCGTCACAGCGAGAACGTTCCGGGTTTTTCAGGTTTTTTTCCTGTAGCTTTTCCTTCCACGGTACAAAAACATGAACGTAAGATGGACTGAAGCCTTTAAGATGCTCCTCGGTGTGAGTGTGTGGGTGAAGGGTGTGTTTATGTCGCGTGATGGACAGGTGACCTGGACATGGCGTACCTGTGGAGGGGGGGCTAATAATGCATCCGTCAGCATCTAAACAAACACAAAGAAGAAAACGCAAAAGCATGTCATCCCCAGTAATATTCCCAGTTTTGTTTCTAAGGAAAGCCAAATGGAACACATGGGAATGGCTGGACTTCACACATGAACATTCACGTGCAACGTGTGGATGTTTTTATTGAGTGGAGCTTGTTAGCGGTGCAGCAGATGAAGCCAATACACACACACCAGGACCCTCTGTTGTTCTCTCTGTTGTTTTTCCCTCGACTTTCCTCCATTAAGCCATACCATTGGAAAAAAAAAAGGCTGTCTAGAAACAACTTCTTCAAGAGCAATGTGAACATTTTCTAGCATGAACGATTAATAACTTAACCAGCGCTGCGAGTCCCCCTGTCCCCTCAATGGCTCCCTGACTGTAGCACAGATGAAGCGATGGAGGAAAACGAGTGTGGTTATTCCTAAATGAGTTGGCTGCTGCAGAACAGGGAGATGGAGGGACATGGAGAGAGAAAGTAAACAACAGATGGCTGAAACATGTTGCATGTATTCACACTAGAAGCCATGCCAGCCCACCACCAGCCTCTTGAGAGGGTTCTACCCACCGGCGGACGCGATGACATGAGGGTCGGGAGATCAAGTGGCTTCTTGAAGATGGGGCGTAATTCCAGACTGACGTCCACAGGCTGTGCCAGACTGGGCCTGCTGAGACACACACACACACACACACACACACACACACACACACACACACACACACACACACACACACACACACACACACACACACACACACACTGAGAGTTTGTAGAGTTAAACGCCGTTTACTTTGGCTGAACTCTTGTGGTGATTACTGCGGAATCTTCCATGCAGCGTCAACCCAAAACCCACCGGCTAGTTGCGATGACACACGCTGAGGAAGCTGTGCATAGTGTGTATGTGTGTGTGTGTGTGTGTGTGTGTGTGTGTGTTTCTGTTTCTGTGTCCGAGCTCTGAACCCTCTCACACTGAGGAGTGAAGTGAATGGTGGCACACATTGGCTGCCAGCTGCCATGATCTCATCCGTATTGACAGGAAGATAGAGAGACAGAGAATGGGGAAAATGCACGCGTGTGTGTGTGTGTGTGACACCATGACTTCATTCTGTGGTCAGGTGGCTGACTGGTGTGCTGTTATTTTTATGAGTGTCTACATTTTAAAAAAAACAAAGTAATTTTATGGTGGCCGTTTGTGCGCGCTAGCTTTCATGCTGGTTCATATTGAGACTAAGGAGCAGCATCAAAGCATTAGCTTAGCATTTTTATTTGCATTGTGAGCACAGAACAATTAATAAAATGAGGTAACGTGTAGTTTGCATCTGGAGGGAAAGAAAGCAGCAGATAAATGAGAGAGGTCAGTGTCATCCTCTTACCCGTCTGCCCGATTACTGACTCTTCTTCCTGCAAACAGGAAGCAGCAGCTGCTGTTCCTGGAAGAGAACGCGGCGTGCATGCACGTCGCGAACCAAAAATGAATCCTGGCGATGCATGAAAGCTTTTTTTTTCCTTACTAATTCATTTGTTGAACTGTAGTGGAAGCATCATTTTGAAAATGAAAATGATTTCATACGCTCATCAAATCTGTCTCATTCTACAGTCTTACATGAAGCCGGGCTTTCCAAATTCCTCGGTTCAGGACGTTTTACCTTCTTTTTCTCTCTGTTTTGGTAAACTTGGGCATTTCTTATAAAATAACATTTCATAAAGCAAAGCCCAAACTTTCAAATCTGCAAATTGTTGCACAATTGGGGAATGTCCAGGATCGCAGTTGTTACTTGTTTGGTAGTATGACTGTTGGGTGGCTGCAGGATGAGCTGGAGCGTCTGTGTGTATTTTGTGTGTTTTTTATTTAATTTTTTTTTTTTACTGTCTGTATATATCTTCTTCATTTCCTCCTGCAATGACTTGATAGCTAAATTTGTGCGCGTTTGACATTTGCTTTTAGCATCGTTTTCTCATTTTGTCTTAATTCCTTTGCAACTGTTTTGTAGCTCTTAAAACCAAGTGATAAATAATTAGAAATTAAAGGTGCTAATATTTGTTTCTCTCTCTTGTTTTTCTGCCCACAGTTGTCCTCCTGAAGACATCAATGGCATGAGACCACCTTGTTCTCCACATTCAATCTCCCGCCACTCTCACCTCCACTCTGCTGCATTGATGAGGTAACATCAAGCTCTGATCAGCGCAGCACCTCCTGCACCTACACCCGTCTCCCCTCCCCACCCTCACGTCGCAGTCATGGGACAGAAGATCTCCAGCGGCATTAAGTCGGTAGACGGCCGCGGGGACAGCGGCGGCTCCCCGTCCTACCGGCCGTTGGCTCACCGCCGGCAGCACCCACAAGTGAGAGATCCAGACTTCAGCAAACCGGCCCGGCTGGACCTCCTGCTGGACATGCCATGTGCCGGACTGGAGACCCAGCTCCGTCACGCCTGGAATCCCGACGACCGCTCGCTCAACATCTTCATCAAAGAGGAGGATAAGCTGACGTTCCACCGTCACCCGGTAGCTCAGAGCACAGACTGCATCCGGGGACGGGTGGGATACACACGGGGTCTCCATGTGTGGAAAATCCACTGGCCTGCTCGGCAGCGCGGCACTCACGCCGTGGTCGGGGTGGCCACCTCGGAAGCTCCTTTACACTCTGTAGGATACACGGCGTTGGTAGGCTCAGACAGTGAGTCCTGGGGCTGGGATCTGGGGCGCCACAGGCTCTACCATGACAGTAAGAACAGGGCCCACAGCTCCCTGTCCTCTTACCCCTCCTTCCTGGAGCCAGAGGACTCGTTCACCCTGCCGGACTCTCTGTTAGTCATACTGGACATGGATGAAGGAACGCTGAGCTTCATGGTGGACGGACAGTATTTAGGTGTGGCGTTTAGAGGACTGAAAGGCAAGAAGCTGTATCCTGTTGTCAGTGCCGTGTGGGGACATTGCGAGATATCCATGAAGTACATCAATGGCTTGGACCGTAAGTACCCACACACGACATCGCATTATGGTTAAGTGGCTGGGTAAAGCTCTGCAAAATGAAAGTTATTTTAATTTGGCAGCGGCAGAATATCAGCATGTTTTGCAAAATTCGTGGGCTGCACCACTTTCCCCAGAGGAAGGGGTGATGGAGTGAACCTGAACTGCTCATTATGAGTCACTTTGCTAAAGAATACAAGTTGGATGCTTTTTCTTTAAAGTGAAACCACAAAGGAGTAGACATTTGTGAACTGGTTCTGGTCAGTGGGAGTTCTGTGGCTTGTGTTCAGAGAATCGGTTGTTTTTACTGGAGTGTCTCCATTGGACTAAATTCTGATCAGAACGTACAAGGAGCTTCTATCTTGGCCGTTTCTCTGTGGGTCACATTGGTGCACACTGATTGGTCCTCGTCGGAGGAAGGTGTATCAGGATGATCTTCCATCTGTGTTTTTCACTGGTTATGTGATGGTGGCAAGTGTGAGACGCTGTGTTCTGGTCCCTGTGACTCCCTCTGTTTGTCCACTCGTGTGTTAGAAGAGATGGACTTTTCTTCTGTTCACTGTCTAAACATAGTGACTCTTTGAACAGCCTGTTTAGAGCTCTGGCAAATACACAGACACACACACACAGACACACACACACCTTCCAGGGAAGAAATGGGTGTTATGACAACATGCTTATGAGTCGACTGCCCGTCTTCCTCCCCGTGTGTTTGCAGAATCCCGTGACTCTTATTGGATAACACTACAGAGTCTGTGTTTCCCTGTAAAAGAGCGAAAGTGAAAGGGGGGGAGGTTTTTCTAGATTTCTCAAGTTTCGACAATCTCAGGGTCAACTGGGCGTCAAGAAACTGACACAAACACGTGCAAAACTGTAATTAGGCTGATAAAATATGAATGACTGCAAAGCGTCCGTGGCTACTTCTTCAGACTTGCATTCCTTAACCTCTGATTTGTCTGTTTATGTGTGATTTGTGTGATGTCTCCTCCACTCAGACTTAGTTGAAAGTGCACCCTCTGGCTACCGAGGGCACCGCAGCTGCAGCCATTTCCCACTTATGGGGCAATCTGTGAGATTTCATGGCTGTCTCGGCGAATACAGAAAATATTCAGTCTGTTCAAAGCGTATAAACACCACACTGTGTAATGAGAGCTGGCAGATGAAAATGTGTTTGGTTTAACACGGGGAGGAGAAAGAAGAGGCGAAATACTGTGATTGGTTTATCTGGAGGAAGAGGATGAAGCAAAATGAATTCCTTTTGGTTATGTAATACTTTGAACCTACAGTAATTAAAGCTGGACCACCGCACGCGAGTCACGCACGCGTTGGCTGTCTTCGCCTGCTCAAGCACAACCACATTTACTGATAACTGCTTCAAGCGTGATTTGTCTGGTGCGCTTTGAACCATGTCTGCAGCTTTATACCTCATTAAATGTGATGTGTAAATCTGTTAACGTTGTGTACTTTCGCGGCCGTGAAAAATGCTGTCAGCAGTTTGTAATGACTTCATCTTCGCTGGTCTCCCCATGAGAAGTCATTACTAGATTAGTTTAGTGCTGTTGTGAGTGGAAGTAGCACGAGTGCCGCGTAATAGAGGGGGATTTATGGACTGACAAACTGTTTGTTTTTCTCATCGCTCCGGCTCAGGCGCCGCTTGATCACCTCAGGATCACCTCACCCCACCCACAAATCACTCCCTCTCCCTCTGCCTGTGCTTTAAAGGTATAAGTAATGGACCCGAAATTCAACATCGGTGCTCCTGGGTTAAGAAAACTTCTGAAAAATGACTAAATCCTCTCTTTGCAAAGAGCTGAGATGCGATTCACCAGCAGAAGCCATTCTTAGACCCAGTTTGGCTGGCCCGATGCAACCGTGCAGCTCCATCAGTGACAAGTGAATCCAGGATAAGATCTTAAAGCAGCATGGACCATATTCAGAACACAAAGGCAGCGAGGGGGAGTTCTGAAGACCGAGACTGAAAACGGAGAGCAGAGGCGTGCAGTTGTGTGGGACGATGTGTACAGCGTGACGCTGACCCTCAGCTGATTCCCGGGCAGACGGGAAGCAGAAGTTACAGAAGTGAACTGCAACACTCCCACGTCTCTGCTGCAACAGTGTCTGCTGCATAAAAAAAAGCCACTCCTGAAAGCAGCCAGAGAACACGAGCAGCCGTACGTCCCAACTGATTTTTCTTCTGGTATTTAATTCATCATTTAAATCAAACATCCTGGTTTACAGGAGATCAGACCAACAGATTTTCCTGTAAAGTGGTTTGGTGATTTAGTCCTTTCCCATAGTTTCGTTCCCTTTCCACCACTTCCACCGTGGTTATTGTACCTTGTGTTGGAAAATCAGGACCAAAGGCTTCGGTGGTCTCAGACGGTGAGTCAGGAAATGCTCGATGTGGTTGAACTGAGCCTTTTAATGCCAGTTTATCCTCCAGTGATGAGGCTTTTTTCCTCCTCTGCTCAGGGCACTTTAGTTTCTCTCTGTTCCATCACAGGTACGCTCATCTTTGTTGTAAATTATACATCTCCCCGCTGGACCCGTGATTCAGCAGCCCATCTGATATGTGGGTCAGTAGGTTAGCGTTATTGCTTAAGTTTGCCGTGGCGGCATGCTGCAGGCATCACAGCTTTTCCCTCTGCTTTTTCTTATCTCTTTAGCTTCGGTCCTCCTAGAGTTTAGACACAATTCTTCTGAATGTTTCTTTAGCTTCATTTTAAATGTCCAGCTAGTTTCTGTAAAACTGCACTACCCAGAACACTAATATAAACCGCACATTCCAGACTATGGCTACTAGCTACGTGAACAAATGATAAATGTTCCGATGTTGATATATCTTCTGAGATCTGTTCCTTCTTAACTGCGCTAAAATATTGATGGAAGCTGTTTTTAAAAGGATGCTGTCAGATTAAGAGGCAGGAATCCTCTGCCTTCAGATCTGGACCCCAGCAGCCAACAGGGAATACAGTACTGGTGACTTCACTGATCATGTGAAGTCATATTTAATCATTTAACAGCCCAGATGTGTGTTAGGAAGCTAAACATCAAGAGAGGGAGAAACATTTGGATTGCAAAAATGGGTAAAGAAAGTTTCCCTGAGAGACGTGACGAATGAATTTTAGAATAAACGAGCACGGTCAGGGATTAAACATTACACCTTCCCTCTTTTGTGTTTGGGTTTTATCTGTTTTCCCCCATCGATTCCACCACACTAATGGCCTTTTATTGATCCTTTGCTGCGTATACAAGCACCTTGAGACAAAAACCATGTACTAATGAACACTACTACAGGTTCTTGACTTTAATCTTGTCCAACATGAGTACTGGGTAACATTTTGAACCATTTCTGTGTGGTTTTATCAGGTGACCTATTGGATTTACCATCCATTTTTTTAATGGCAATAACACTGTCTTATCCATTAAAAGCTCAAGTTTAACAGAAAGTTATAATGAGTATAATGAGTTCCCTTGCACCGGGGGAATAGATTTTTTTCATATTGTCAAATCATCAACAATTTCACACCTGATTACTTTTTTTTTTATCCCTCTTTTGCATCAGCGAACCAGTTATTTCTTTATTAGCACTTATGGTTGTGTCATTAAGAGCGTTTCAAGCAGTGTAATGCATATTTCGGATCAAACGTTCTATAAATAGATTCCCGGTGGCTCAGCGTGGCAGTAATATACGTAACGCCACATCCATCAGAGAATCGGGGAAATGTATGCCAGCAGGAAAAAGTCGAGGAGCGGAAATCAGTTTTGAAAGCTCAGCAGCAGCTTCTTATAAACCCATAAATCCTGAGTTTAATGCTGTCAAAGCATAAAGTGCAGGCCAGAATTTTCCACACACAGGTGTCATCATGGATGGAGGTTAGTTTCACCTTTCAGACTTTCAGACTCGTGCTGGCCTTTGATAACCGGTTAATATAATTGATTTATTAATGATATCAGCCCCCCCCACACACACACGGTTATTGATGTGAGGATCCAATCATTGCCTCCTCTACTAATGAATAGGAACATAATCCTTCTCAATCTCTGTCTCCTTGTTGCGGAAGCCGAGCTGACCTCTAATCAACGCTTCCATTTGGCCCACTGATGTTACCAGTGCACGGTCGAGCTGGATTCCTTTAGATTCTCTTGTCTTTTGGTACATGAATAAAACCCGCCCGGACTATTCAGCTGGTTCTGCTGAAGGAGACGAAAGTCATTTTTGTGGAAATGTTCTGACTTCTGCTGTTCTTTCAACGTATGTTAGGGAACATCAGTGAACTCACCCTGAATTATTAAGGACACGCAGTGTTTCCATGACAACACATCTCCAGCATTTGACATCTCCAGAGAACAATGCCACGTCTTCAGTCAAAATACAAATTGTTCACGTGGGGTTAGTCCTCCACCGTCTTTAAGTGAGTTTACGGGCTTCTTAAACATTTGCTTCCTCCCTCTCCCCAGAGCGTGGGAGGACTTTTACTGGTTTGTTCTGGCCGTGTAATGGAAAGTGGTGTACAGACAGACAGAACGCAGCTGCATTAAACACAATACATGCATGGAAGACTGAGTTTGAGTGGCTGTTCAGCCAGCAGATGCGTCGTTTTGAGTTGTAAAGGTTTTATTTTAGGACTTTTGTCCAACACTCATACCATAACATGAGTCAGCACAGGACATGTTCGTCTGGATCACTGACTATTTTCTCCTGCTGATGCTGCGAAGCGCAGCAAAACCGAGTCCTTGAGTCTGGCTCTGACCGTGGGCTGTCTAATCTGTTGTGCCCCATCGTGCCCTCTGTTGACCCTCTTGCCTAACGCTGTCTCCTGTAAACGTCACTTTCTTTCTCACATCCATCACATCATCTGCTCATCCTGGCTGCCCTTTTGTCCTTTCACCCTCAGCTGGGCTCTGCGTTTTTTTTTTTTTGTCCGCCCATCATCGTCACACGACGCGAGGAGGTGACGTCGTGATCTGTTCAGCCTCGGCACATTCTAGATACATTTGTAGATGTGCAGCAGGTTGCTGTTTCGTGTTTATGATCGATGGAATCAACAATTCCACAGCATAGTTAAGGTTTTTAAGGTTTTAAGTTTCATTTCCATCTTGTTGCAGTCTTATTCAAATATCTCTTCTTTCGTTGTGCGGTGTAGATTGTGCACAGATACGCAGCAGAGAGGAATGTGCTCTGCCAGCTACCTAAAATGTGAGACGCGAATGAGTAAAGCTTTATTGGATTCTGTTCAGACCACTGGCTCCTCCGCTGTGGGCTTTCAGTCGGAAAGCAGTGCTGACGGGCTTCCTACTGCTCCCAACAGACATGTCTGTCGACCAGAAACTCAGTGTTCGGCTTTTTTAACCTGGGTGGCACCAGTCTCTGGTTTTAGGAGCTCATTGTGTGGAGAGGGTGTTCTTCCCCAGTATTCAATTTTATGTTTCGCTTCTGTCCTTTTTTTAGAAAACTTCCAGACCGTGGTCTTTATTGTTACCTCAGACGTCTGATGAGGATGAATCAGTATGACTATTGTCAACATTGTGATAAGCTTGTGTCACTGCTGCATGACAGGTATGAGGTTTATATAAAGTCAAATTTCAGTTGATTTATCAGTAGAGACAAGATGACAGCAAAGGTCAGGAAGGGAAAAGGTTATTCTCCAGCTCCAGTGACATTCAAGGGAAAAATCTATAGAAAAGTTCTAATCTTATAGGTTAGATGCATAGATTGATGTATTCGATGTGTAGATGAGCTGGCAGAATTCAGAAACTTTCCACGTTAAAATGAAGCTGAACTAAGTTGTCCCTTCAGACCACCGGGAAATGCAAACACAAAGCAACATCATATAATTGACCAAAGCCTTGGAGAGGGAACACCATGTTCTTTTTAAATCATTTTTTTTACTCTTTGAACAATTTAAAGATGTGAATCAAAGAGATTTGGGGCTCTTCTGAGGCCAGGCAGAGACTGACCTCATTGGTTACAGCATAGCTGACCTCACGTGGGATCACAACTGAGCCAGAGATGAGGATTAACGAAGGGACGCCGCTCCCTGCTGCTAGTCCACAGTTTGTTGTTTGCTCGTACTTGAAGCTTTTATTTTATGACAACATATGCACTACAATATGCATGTGAGCAAGGCTGCAGAGGAGATGTCGAATGCAAACTGACTGGCGCTTGTTAGCAGTTTTAAACAGTTCAAAAATGATTTAAATGCTGCCAGGTCATGAATAATTGTCTCTTAATTACTCTAATACAAGCTGCAAGTGTCATATTTACAGATTTGGATCCTCATTTACTCGTTTTCCTCATACAAAGTTCTGCTTTCTGAGGCTCCGCGAGGATCTGTCCTTATTCTTAGGCCGACTGAAGGTGGTTGTTCCTGCAGATGTCACAGGTAGAGTCCCACTCCACTGAACTGGTTATTAATCTAGGCAAGTTTTCTGATTGGATTAAACTCTAAACCTTGACTTGTATTAAACCAGCATGGAGCTACCAGGCTAGCTTTCCTTTCAGTGCTCTCCTCAGTACTGTCATATTCTTCCTCCTCGCGCCTTAGTTCAACCTTTACTTTCTCCTCTTTTTCTTCCCAAATATGTATCTCCTTTTCTGTTGTACCCAGCTTAAAGGCCCGCTCCTTCACTTCCATCTCTGACTTCTGTCTCTGCTCCGTGACGTTCCCAGGCTCAGCTGCCGTTTGTTCCCTCCTCTGGTGTCCCTCATCTGTCTCTGGCACCAGCCGACACCTCAGCTCCAGCTCTCTGCGGCTCCACTCCTCCTCCATTCTTTGGTACATGTGAAGCGAGAAGTGCCATCCTCCGTTCTCCTGCAGCATGTTCTCCACTTTAATCAGCAGCTCTCTCACCTGCTCCTGCTCTCCTTCCTTCCTCCTGTCTGTCTCCCCTCCCTTGTTTTTCCACCATAAGCCTTTGGTGAATTTTTTCCGCCACATCACTTCCTGCTGTGTCAAACCCCTCTTCAGCTCCTGGTTTGTGTTGTTCCGCTTGCCGACAGCCTTGTTATTGAACACGTGGTACCTGTAGCGGCACTTCTCCATCAGTCGATGCAAGGCGGGACCTCCTGATTGGATGTGCTCTTTGGCGCTGCGCCCCCTCCTCTTCAGCTGGTCTCCACAGGTGAAGAGCACCATTGTGTGTCTCCAGACCCTAGAGGTCAAGACCTCCATCCTCCTCTCCAGAGCCCTCCCCTCAGACTCTGTGAAGTCCAGTAAAGGGATCACCAGGAGGACCACATGAGGTCCCCCGAGTCCAAAGAGAGACATCGCTCTCAGCAGTTCCGCTTTGTCCTCTTTGGGAACGATCTCCTCGGATAACCCCCAACCCTGCGCGTCCACCACTGTCAGATGACGCCCAGCCGTGATGCCGCAGGCTGTTGTGCTAGCTCCGCCTCCTCTGGTGTCGAACACTTGACCCCGGTCCAGTAGGGTGTTACCAGTGGAGCTCTTTCCTGTCCGTCTGGGACCAGCCAGCAGTATATTAAGTGGTTGTGATACTAAAAACACAAGAGTTGTCGAGCCTTCTTTGAATATTTTATCTGCCTATTTAAATGAATCAAGTAAAGGTTTTTAGAGGTTAACTTACCAGAACCGTCTTCATAGTTCCTTCCTTCCATTCTGACGGCCTTCATCGTGGATGTTTCCAGAAGGCCACAGGTGTAACATCCACCCACAGTAATAAAGGGGCTACATTAAGGACCCCTTAAATCCTTTTTCACAGCCCATCAAGCTCACAAAGTGGGGTCTGGAACGGCGTCTCTCAGGAGACTTTTGCTTCTTCACTCTGAGATTTCACAGCCGAACAGACTTATCAACACCAACAAGCGCCTCCCAGTTTTTAATGCTGACTCCGCTCTCAGCTTTTACGATTCAGTCGTGCGGGAATGCTGCGGGTGTATTTCCACGTCTTTCCCGTCAAGGAGTCAATGTTTAACATGCGTGAGCTTTATACTATATAATCTACTTGTTTACACCAGAGGGAGGACTACAGCAATAAGAAAAGGGCAACCTATACCATATTAAAGTGATTTTTTTAATAGAAAAATATACCATCCATCCTTTTTCTGTACCTGCTTTATCCACACTTTGGGTCTCAGGGGGCTGGAGCCTATCCCAGCTGTCAAGGGGCGAGAGGCGGAGTACACCCTGGCTAGGTCGCCAGCCTATCGCAGGGCTAACACAGAGACAGACAACCACTCACACCTCTCAAACATATTAAACAAATATTGATACAACTGCTGAAAATGTGAGTAATCTGTGTTAAATTCGCAGTTGTCAACCTTGACCATGTGCTGCTGCTTACATCACAAATGCTTTATAGTGTAACTCACCTTTGTGCCACGCTCGTCCCTGTGAAGTGTTTATGTGCCTTCACCAACACTCGTGCTCTTTTATCACCAGTCTTCTCTTGTTTTGTGCCGTGCCTGCAGATTTGAGCTTGTTTGTGCACGCCCTCTGTGTCATCCTCTGTGTTGTCGTAATTGTTGGAACTGGGGGGATGTTTTGTGAACTGCTGCAACACCAGATTCTCACTTTTAAGTCACTCATATGTGATGCAATCTGAGATTTGCTGTTTTTGAGTCAGAAATCTTGGAATAATCTTATTTGAGTTTGTGATTTCCAGGATTTCTGTGAAAGAATCTCTGGCAGCTTCCACAAAACGTGCACACACTCATGTTGTTTTCAGCTGTGAGGTGTCATTGGTTCGTGATAAGGGTGCAGAAAAAAGTCACTGTAAGGTGGCAGAATTCCAATTTTTGACCTCTCTTTCTTTCTGTATGTCTGTCTGTCTGTCTGTCTCTCTGACATTCACACACACACACACACACACACACACACACACACACACACAAGCTCTCACTCTTTCCTGAAAAAGGATCAGCCAGGATTTTAACTTGAGTCGTCTCAGTCAAGTTAATTGCGACAGCTCGCACGTGCCGGTGTGCACATGTGAAGTCTCGTGCTTTTATTTGTGTGCATGCACGTGCACTCTCACCCTCATTTGCACAGGGATTCACACGTGCCGCAGCAGGTAGGTTTCTCTGTGGGTTTTTTGTCATTTCCTTCTCCTGGTCCCATCTCAGGATTCTTCATCAGAATCCGGCTCAGAAATCGGCAGAAACATGCTAAATCATTCATAATTCCACTAATTCTGCAGCGCCGTTGCTCTAGAACTGAAGGACCTTGAAGGAACTGCACTTTCTTCTTTTTTTTAGGATCATCACTTGACAGTTTTTCTTTTTTCTCAGTTACATTATAAAGGAAAACACACAACCAGAGCGCCACAGGGAGACTGATTTCCATGTGTGTGATTTTCTTTCCTTTCTGTCACCTCCCCGCAGTAAAGGACAGCACCGGTTGTCTGCTTGTTCCAAGTTTTTCTAAGTTTTTCATCACCCTCATGACCTCCTCCCATATTTCCCAGATTTGCCTCCTTTGCTCTGTCCTCAACCGCCCCCCTCGCCCGTTTATTCCTCCACCTCCTCTCTATGTCTCTCCTCCTCCTGTTTCTCTTATCTCTCCTTGCTCTTCTCCCAGTGGAGACTGTGAACGGCGGGTTTACAGTAATGCGGGATGCTAAAGAGAGCGCCGTGCTTTAAAAAGAAGCACTAGCGCGGATTGTGTTACCGCCAGCTCCACTTTAGCGTCCTGATCTGCTCATGGTGCCCATCGGTCTCCGTGACACTAATGCGGCAGCGGGATACGAGTCCTCACGCAGCATCTGAGCAAACAATTTAGACAAGTTTGTTTAAGATGGAGCTCCGGAAGGTGATTTTCCCTCCCTGCTCAGCTGAAGCTGTGCGGGCTTGACTTTGTTCAGCATCTTTACCATCAGTCATCCTCCTGCTGCAGCTTTTATAGACGGCAGTACTTTTTTTATGAGGTTCTCGGTGGATTGTCGCCACATTGTCGCATTAGTTCAGCACAATAACGCCGCTTCAGTGCATTTTTAAGTGTGGCAGCGCCTGCAGCTGTGTTGGGGATAAGGATTCAGGACAGACCAACACAGACTTCTGTCGGTGGCTTTGAAGGATTTTACAGTTTAGAATTCAGGGCATTGAAAGTGGCTTTTTGTCCTTTTATTTTACGTGCTTTTATTTTATTTTACGTGCAAATGTTTGTGAATGTCATTTCACACATTTCTTTCCTGAGGGTTCTAGGCTCAATCCCCTCGTGGCACCCAGAAAGATGAAAATGAACCGATCGTCTTCTCCCCGACCGAAGAAGCTCATCAAATGTTTAAACACAAACAGAGATGAGCGCTTTCCTCCAGTCTCTGCCTGGGCTTCCTGTCCTTGACCGAGGTCGACGCATTGGCATATTTGGTTTTTGTAATGCCTCGTTAACTGAGTGTTTGTCTGTCTGGTTTGCTGTATTTGTGTTTATTTTTCCCGTCTGTAAGTCAGGTGTGTGGGTTAAAGCCCTGCACATGCTGTGTATTCCTACACCTGCTCTCAGACAAGCATCAGGTTGCCATAGTTTCATGAAAAAGTGATGTTTTCATTTCTTAGTCACTTTAATTAATAAATGAAAGGGTGAAGGGTGCTCTGGGTACTGGTTGAACACAGCGCTGTTTGGTTATCAGGCCAAACACACACCTCCTTCCTGACATTTAGATGATAACGCAGATTTCACCCAACAGCAATCGCATTTAATGTGTCAGCGGAGATCAAACAGAGACCTTGATAGAGAAAGAAGTCTGTGAAACAGGGACCGTGTAGAGAATAGAGATGAAGAGCGGAGCAGAAAAGCAGGCACAAGAGGCACTTCCTCACTTTTGGGGCCTGGCAGGAGGAAGGAGGAGCAGCCTTTTTTATTAACAGCTATGAGATACTTTCAGTGCAGTCCTAATCAGGGCAGCAGTCAACAGCTCATCCCATTTATGCCAATATGTTGATGTTTAAAGCCAGATTTATCAGGATTATTGACCTGTGTTTTCTCACAGCCTCTGGGCTGTTGCTGTCGCCCCTCAAAGTTGCTTCATTCCGACTTGTGGATGTTGCAACACTCAAATATCAGTTTCCGGTGTCACTTTTACAGTCTGAAATGTCAGCGTGACGAATGCTCACGCGGCAGCGTCATCAGATCTTCTCATTTCTGACCCATTCTTTTCCTCCACAACCTTCAGCTTTTGTCTAATTGGGAGTCAGGGTTAGGGTTAGGGTTAGGTCATCAGGCTTCCTTCATCTCTGCTCACTGTTCACGTCTGTCTTTAAAACAACGCTGCCTTTTGTCCTTTTCACCCTATAATCTGGCTGCCTTTGGGCGATATTTCCTGCTCTGCACCACCGCTTCATCATGGCTGTCTCATCACACCTGTTATTTCAGCAGATCCAGGGTCATAATTCATATAACCCCTTTTAATTTGTCTCGTGGCTTTGGCCAGGAGTCGTAACAAATGAACACAATCTAATATTTAACCGCAGTGCTCGGCAGAGAAACCATCTCACAGGAGTCATAGACGTCCTCATAAAATAAATCAGCTACAGGAGGTTGTGGAGAAAAGCGCATCAGCAGTGGTTGCTAAGAGATTGACAGTTCCAATCACAGTGCTCCAAATGAAAACAAATGGAGAAAAAAAGAGAAAATAATGCACTTGAGCTGGAATCATTCCTGCGTTTTCCTCCGCTGATTGTCCGGTTAGCTCTGGCCATTAGCTGCAGTTAATCACACTTGGAACATACTGCTGCACAAGGCCGTGGTTCACATCTGGAGGAGCGAGGGTGCGCGCAGCAGCTGCAGCTGCTGAGAGCGCAGCTGTCTTCTGCTGGAACAGTTGTGGATGTTCGCTCGACAAATGTGAAAGGATGTGGTGCGAGAACACATAAGCTGTTGTGATGAAACGTCGCTACACATCATTAAACCTTATCATTAAGGAGTTTTTAAAGGCTTAATACTTATCTTTATAAACCCACTGGTCCTCTGCTTTATCTTGTGGATGTATGGAACAACCTGGGTTCAGCATCTGATGACGGAGGTAAAGCTCTTTAACTCCAGGCCGAGTCGTCAAACATCCTCGCGTCACCACGCTCAGACAGCCGGCGGACGCCAGCTTCCACCGCTCCCTTTGGTGCACACGCAGATTCCGCTCACAAACAACAACCACAGCTCCCCACGCAGCAAACTTACTCAGCGAAAAAGCGCTTCACACACCATAACTCCACGCTGCCACGCTCGCACCCATTAGACTGTTTGCAAGTCAGCAGAAAATGAGCATTTCTCTGCAGATCCAATTAACTGAGTGTGTTTAGGAGACCAGGGCTTGTAGGGTTTTGTTTGCCTGTGTAAAACCACTGGAAAGTCCCAGGATGATTCCGCGCCAGGGTTTGAAGCTCCTGGTTGTTGCAACTCATCTGTAATGTTTATTTTCTTTGAGGTTTCTGTGAGTTGCGGCCTGATTGTTGTTCCCTCTTCCCGTCAGTTGGCTGAGGTGTGCAGCAGAAGAAAAGATAATTCAGTGCAATTTAATGCCTAATTTAATTAATTAATTGCTTTGGAATGGCAGGTATCAATGACACCTTTTTCATTTGCGCTTCTAGCATTTTTTGCAGCATCTGGAGGCACCGATGTGCATGACGGAGGCACATGATTTCTGTGAAAATGAAAATCATACACTCGTTCACCAGTGTGTGTCTCATTAACCAATCACCACCCACCCTTTTTTTCCCAGCAGACTTTTGGAATCGTTTGTTAATTTTGTGTTTCGGTCTCGCTCCTCAGCTGAACCCCTCCCTCTAATGGACCTGTGTCGACGAGCGGCCCGCCTGGCGTTGGGTCGGGATCGGCTTCAGGAGATCGAGAGCCTCCCTCTGCCCCAGTCTTTGAAAAATTACCTCCAGTACCAGTGACTGACACCAGCAGAGTCGCCCACGCAGACAGAACCATTGCACCCGACACGTCTGACCGAAGGGATGCAGAGAACATCCGCACCGAGCGCCAAAGCTCTGCAAAAGTTGGATTTCTGAAAGGATGGAGAGAAAAAAGGTAGTCTGGGACAGCACCAGGTTCATTTGGATCTACAGCTGCTTTTTTTCCCACCCCCCTTCTGACTGGAAATGAATGATTGATGATGGTTTCCACAGTTAGAAACCAGTCCTTTGACAGCACAGTGGCGCTGCTGCCACTTGGTGGCGGCAATAAAAACTGCACCCAGAAAGCACACGAATCCTGGAGGCCTTTTTGAGCAAGTTAGCGACCAAATAATTGCTGCTGGATACCACAGTGTGTATTCATGGACTCACTAGCACAGGTTGGAGGCTGCAGAGTCTAAATGTCCTGAAGGTTTTTAACGCCTTTCTTTTCAGTGGTCTGATGACAGAGGGCCCGATCTTAAACTCACAGTGTAAAACTTGTCTGCAAAGTTTATGCAAAGTGTTACAAAAGAGCTAAATTATGCAGATCTCATGGCTCTCTGCTGACATATGATGATAGTGGAAGTTTTACTTTTTGTCTTTCAGAGTTTGTTAGCAGAATTCAGTGTCCAGGTGGCTAATCTGAATTAAATGTGCTTGATTTTATCCTTTTTAACCCTGACTATAAGAAAATTAAAATCTTTCTTGTAGTCTAATCCAGGAGCAGCATATACTGAATGAAAAACAGCCCTTTGTTTGTGTAAATGTTAGATTTGTTATATTGATAACCCGTTCACAAATCTTAATCCAAGTTAGTAATATTGAGATTTTAAAAACAAACACTGCTGTCATTTTCAGATGTTACTGAGATAGAATCATGTGATTTGTTTTTAATCTAAAAAAAAAAAAGGCACCAATCAATGGAGAAATACACAGTGTTGTTAGGACAGCATACATTTGTAGCATCCCATTATCACTGAAAGAAGCAGAATGAGTAAAAGGATTTTAGGGCCTTTAACAGAGGACCGCTGCATCCTTCCATGTGCATATTTGTGCTGCTGCCTTATTTATGATTCAGACAACAAAAGTGGAAAACTTTAGGTGGGTTAGAGCTGTTTAGAACAGCGTAGTGCTGCACCGAGAACCATTCCTCACAGGGCGCCATCTTGCGTTATGATGTCAACAATGACCAAAGTATTTCGTACTGAAGCCGCGGAGTTTGTGAATGTGTGTCGGGGCCGGAGGTCACGTCCCGTCGCAGCCTGGGTGGGAGGGAGAGCCTCGCCTCAGCCTGCTGTCGTAGCATCCTGCTGTAGCTTACTGGTACACAGACAGCATCTGTCTGCTCTCTGCACACGCACACAGACAAACACACACACAAACACATGCACACACACAAGTGGACTAATCATTGTCTCTTAAAGCTTGAGTCAGTTTTTATACTCCTGAGTTTGTATCCTACATCATTATTATTATTATTATTATTATTATTATTATTATTATTATTGTGAGTGTGAAGACTGAATCTGATGATGGGATGATGTGATGATTATTATTACTATTAATATTATTTATCACAATGATGTGTTTGTTTTTTAATGTTTTTGGTTACATTTAAGTAAATGTTTATGCAAAGATGCTGGCAATGAACGGAGAGGAATCTAATGTTTTCTTCTGTGCTGCTTTTTAATTGTTATTATTATTATTATTATTATTATTATTATTATTATTGTGCATTATGAGAGTATTAGAATGTATGGACAGATGGTGCATTTGAAATGTCAACAGATGTGAATTAAAGGAAGTACATTTGGATATTATTCTGTGTGTTTTTAATGCTTCAAGGGTCTTCGAAGCATTTCAACTGGTGTTTTCATAGGTGGTGACTGTTTGCAGCATCAGTAAAGGTGTGTGTGCGGGTGTTAAACCTCTGAAAGTGTGTGGCTGCGGGTTCTCCCTGGTGCCTCTGCTCGCTTCAGACGGCTGATGTGGTGGCAGATGCAGCTCGCGCTGGTCAGATGGGGATGTGATGGAAGTAAACCACACAGAAGTGAGGAATCAGAGGGTGAGAAAAGTGACCATGATGATGTAATAAAGGTGCGTATCCCACTGAATTCCACCTGGAGGAGATGTGACACTGGTGATGTTAACAGAAACACTCACACAGGCTGACTACATAGAGATCCTGTTGCAAACATACTGGATCTCCTGACAAACACTGTCTTCGTCTTCATATATTTAAACCTGCAGCAGGAAAATGCAAAGGAATCTGCTTCTCTCTGGGTTTAGAAATGAAGCCGAGGTGTGAAAAGGCTCCATTACACAGTTGTCTACTGTGGGGAAGCAGCAGGGGGACACAGATAACTGGAACCTTTTGGTGTTCATGATGCCTGAGACAGCAGAGAAGATCTAAAATAATGTCACCATCATCATAAAGAGAGAAGCTAATTGTAGCATTAAGCGGTGGCCAAACTGCAGCATCCACACGTGCAGTGTTGATCTAGAGTGTGAATAATCAGAATGAGGTCAACTGGAAATGAGGAGGGGGGGATGCACACCATGCCCGGATCCAATTTAATCATTTTTAAATCAGTCACTACAAACGCAAAACCTGCGCTCATGAAGAGCTGACCTGTGTCCAGAGAATTAAGCACAAGTGGGAGATGAATGTGAGGGAGTTTTCATTAGCATCAGCCCATTAGTCTGTTATTGAACATGTGATAATCACTTAAAAGGGCACATCAGGCTACTAATTAGCTGTTTGTATAATCTCACCCACAGGGAACTGCAACAAATGAACAGTCAGCAGTCAGCTTCATGAAACCAAAGGCTTGACATTTATTAGAATTTTTTTTCTAAAATTGTCTGTTGATTGCTAATTGTGTTCTACATGTGACATAAACCATTTTATCGGGTCAATCTTATACTTGTGGTTGTATGGTTTTATTATTCTAAAATTAATATGAAAAATGCCGCTTGATTGATTTATTCTCTATGATTTATTAATAATAGTTGAAATAGTAATTTGTAGCACAGTTTAAGGTGGCCCTAAAAAGTAAATGTAGTAGTATCATGACCGACCACTAGGGGTCAGTATTCTTTAATCGCTGGAGAAAATACGATCGTAAAAGGATGTTCTTGTTAAAGGCAGGACTCATCATAAATATAAGACGTTTTGAACCTAAATGTCATTTCCTACACTTTAAACTATATTTTAATATATCGTCATGCACAATCATGTGAGTTTAAAGGTTTTTAAGTAAATTCTAACGTATTGACACAAATGTCAGATATGTGGTGACAAACCAAGAGAGTCACATACATTCTAAAACAGTTTTTATTAGTCCATATACACAAAGCAGAGGGACAACCACTAAAGAGAGAGGAATCCCAACCTTTATTTACAAAAAAGAAAAAAAAGAAACATATAAAATAACCCGTCTTGAGCATTTTTATAGTTTGTATTTATTTGTAAAAGAATCTGATATATCAGAAATACAGGATGATGGGGGCTCTCTTTCCACTGATGAGATCACAATCACAGGGACTTCAAGGCTGAAGAAGATACGTTACTGATCCTTGCAGTCCTCCACTCTTTTTGTCAACAATCCAAAGGTTCACACCGTTTGACGAGACCTGGTGACTCATTACCATGTGACCCATCAGACAAAGGGGAAGCACCCCAACTGAAACTAGGTGAACGACTCTGCCAACCACTCAAAAGACACCCCAGCAAGCTTAGAACTGAAGAAGTCTTCTGGAGAGAAGGCGAAACATCTTCAAGGAAACCTTACAGTCCAGTTGCACACAGAGATCTAACTTTGGATAACTATGACCTGGATGAATGATAACTATCTACACAGACATGTTACTGATCCTGTTTTCTGAACAGACACGGTGACTTTAAACAGGTTTGCAGTTCACGTGACATCACAATAATGTGATTAAAGTACAGGACCTAACCATGACAACGGGAGGAATCAACAAGGTTGATTTGTGCTGATTTGATTTTTATTCCACAGTATAATTTTAATTTGGTAGATTTGTCCTGCCCTCAGATAACAGCAAAGTTTAGTTTGAGAGATCCCAGTGATGACATAAATGGAACAAAAAGTCCACAAATGTTTTGGATCAAGAAATAAAGCCCCAACTCAGAACGAAGAGCAGAGAACACAAAGACTAAATCACCTGTACTAAACAAATTTTAAAATCTGGAAACACACAGGTGAGCTCAATGGCACAGATGCATAATGGGAAATGCAGGAGCCACAGTTTTGAGCATTTAATCCATGCTAGGCACAAAAGTCAGGAGATGGTGGATGCTAACGATTCATGCAGAACTACTGGGTCAATCCTGTTTATGGTCCTTGGCGCTGGGGCCACCATTGCATAGAGCACTCTAAAACCTTTGCACGAAACGTTTGCATGACTTCATCAGGAAATAGAGACGATCAGGCTTGAAAACAGTAAAACAGCGTTGAACTCTACCGTGTATATGCAGATAACATGATATAAGGTTTCTCTACACTGTCCAGGCCACAGGAGCACAGCGGTGCGAAGTAACCAGAGAAACAGACTACACAGGCAGGCTTTAGATGAAAACAGAGGACAGACACTGAGCGACAACATACGCACTGTATATGTATGGACAGGTCTCCCTGCTAAAACCTATGAGGAGTTTATCATTTCGCAGAAAAACTGTTAAAAAAATGAATCTGTGACTGTGTAACTGAACATGTTACTTCATGTGGTTAAAACAACAAAAAAAAACATTACTGCTGAGTTAACTATAGTAGTTATCAGTTCAAATGAAAATGTTGAACATAGTGACAGTTGATTGTGCACATAAAGTAAGAGGACTGTGCTTACATAATATTAACTCAATTTATTATGATGAATTTCAGCTGAATGTGAATAATTTTCACACGTTTTCCATTTTCTGGGACGGCAACAGAATTTGTACTTCTATACTTGTCCAGTAGAGGGAAGTGTTTCACCAAAAAATGCGAATTATTATTTTATTGACTTTTCAGTAATTTCCCCATACATTGTGTGTGCGCGCGCGTGTGAGTAGATGAATTACAGAGAGTGTTTGTACAATATCTGCCGGTTACTTGTCAGTATTTCATGGAGGAACTGTCCCACTCTAGTTTTCCCTTACGTTTCCTCTCTTTCACCTCCCTCTGATCCTCTTCTTCCACCTCTTCATCGCTGTAGTCTGACTCAGCGCTTGTCATTCCTCCCACCTGTTCTTCATCCTCTTCTTCCTCCTCTGTACGTCCTTCGTCTTTTACCACTTTACGGAGAACCTGAAGTCCTTTCAAATTCTATGAAACAACATTAAAGGTCATCTGTCATCCTGGAACCAGTTTAGAGACTGCTGTTTTCTAGTATCTCCATAATAAAACACAAACCTCCATGGGATTGACGGTGATGCTGAGTGCAGAGCTGTCCCAGTCTTCTTCTGGTTCTTTAGCCTCATCTTCTTCATCTCTGGTCTCCTCTTGATGTGTGGTGTGGATCCTGTAAACTCCAATCACCACTATAACCACCAGGGCGGCGATGCACACCACAATAACAACAGTGGCAGCTGGCGGCGCTGCACCTGGAGGACACAGGAATGAGATGACGTCCCACAATTTATAATAATTTAAAATGTTTTTTACACCTTTTCTAAATGTCACAGCCCAGACTTTTGGCTTTCTGCTGTTTGATCTTCTGTTTCTTATCATTTATTGCCTGAAAAACATCATTAAACCTCCCCAATCTTTTTGGTAATTGCCACATAAATTTTAAGAATTAGAGAAAATTTCGTGGCATTTGATGCATTTGACTTACCTGACATGTGTGAGTTGAAGGTGTGAATCATGAGCGGGTGATGGACGGGCCTCATGTACTGAGGGTTTGCAGCCATGTGATTCACTTGATCAGCAGGCGCTGAGTGGTGAAGAACGCTGACCTGCAGAACCGAAGGAGGCAGAAATGCCTCAGTCAGATAAAGTACAAACATCCTAAGACCAGGAGCCACAAAGGCTGACCTCCATATTGAACTCGTTACTGGTGTAGCGTCCGTTGAGCTCGGAGCAGGTGAGCCGGAACCTTCTCTCGCTCAGGCTCGCAGGCCGCCAGTTCCTGTAGCGCACCTGCCTCAGAGCCTGCTCATAGTGGGAAATGGAATCCACGCCTGGAGGAAACACATGTCACGGTCTGGCATTTAACATATGATAAATGAGATCTAGGACGGGCCCACCCACCGTATATTGATATTCCAGAGGTGGAGTTGGTGGCGTCCAGGTGTTTTCCCAGGAGAGCGCTGTGACGAACCTCCAGACTCTCTTTCCCAGGATTCAGTTCTTCCCCAATGACCAGCACATCACAGTAATCCAGGTTGTGCATGGTCTCCATGACGCCTGGTCTTTGGGCTGTCAACGGCCAACGCGTCACAAAACGGAGTCAGTTGCCTGTTGCTCAGCAGGAGTTTATCAACACCGGGAGCAGCTTATTTACGGGGTTACTGCCTCAGAAATGCACTTACGTCCGCTGAAGCCGTCTCCCTTCATTACTGTGCTGGTGATGTGAAGCTCCTTGAAGGGCGCCACCCCCAGCGGAGCCCGCAGGTCACCAGCTGGCCTCACCAATCGGTTCGAGCCCGTGATGGTGATTCTTGGTTCACTGGGTTGCAGGACCATCACCACCGCCTTTATGTCTGGGATGGAGAGGCACGAGTCCTCGCCGAAGCACCTGACGCACACAGAAGGGCCAACGTTAACGCACCAGTGCTTATCTGGTTGGACCTGGCCACCCGGGTGTCCTGGTGGTCATGAAATAATGAACACAACAACCTCTGTTGTGTCACCAAAGAACAACAAGAAGACAAACAAAACAGGGTTTTGCTTCATTATCCAGAGAGATATTTCACCAGATTATCACTACAGCTGCTTTTCTTGAATGTGGCAACAAGCTGCTTGAAACAGCGAGAATGAAACATGTCCTAATCCTGTTTTTCTCTGCGCTAGCCAATAAGCTGCTAATGACAAACATTAACTTCATTCAGTAACTCTAAGAGGCCGGAGTGTTTCAAATTCTTCTATCGACTCTGTAAGTGCTAAAATGGCAGACATCAGTAAACAGTGTGATCATGCAGAGTAGGAGCCGCGTTCACCCTCGCTCACGCTTGGCAAAATGTGCACTCGCTGTTCAGGTGTGGAGACGGTGGAGACGCAAGGACAAGCGCATCATTACACAGATGCTGTCTGCAGCTAACCACACAGATTCATGCTCACGGTCGCAGAATACATATACATATTTTACAAGTGAGGAGTCAATAAATGTCTGGAGGGGGAACAAGGAAGGATTAAAAACATACCGCAGGGTTACAAAATGTACATCGTTCATGGAAAACAGCGTCGCTGTCGTACTGGCAGCGACCAAAAACCTTTTTTTAGAGGCTGACTGCTCTTTAACAGATTTTTTCTTGTTGTGAGGTATTTGTAATGAGATTTGTATGAATATATCACTGATTGCACAACTATTTCTGCAAAGCACAGTCGATTTAAACCCAATTACACCCGGAGGTCGATGCCCTCAAGGCTGCTCACACAAACACTCAGAATGTTTCTAATGGCCGGGTTGTCTGTTCAGTGATTTCCACTAATAGTTTTTACGCTATTGATTCAATCTGTGCTTTTAAAACATGGACACAAACAAGAAATGTCAAACAAAATTACCTTTAACTGTTTTGATCTCCACCCCCGCTGGCTGTTTAGCCTCACACACACAGACACCGCTAGAATTCTTTGATGTGACCATAGAACTAAGAGAATTTCCTGATTCGTGAGAGAGGCGCTAAGTGACGGGCGTGAGGAGCACTCCAAATGGCACCCAGGTATGAATGTGCACCTACTGTACTGACGTCGTGATGCGGAGCCGGCGCAGGCCTGGTGTTGGGAACTGGCGAGAGTTGATGTAGGAGACCTTGGTCATGGCCGCGTTGATGCTGTCCACGTCTTCTCCTTCCACCACCAGAACAGACTGGGCCGGATTAAAATGGAACTGGAGGCACAGATAAATCAGCCTGTGTATGTCACGGAAACTGTCTGTTTTTAATGCGTTCCTACCTTTATGTCCTTGGCCAGACTTTCCAGGGAGTTAATATCAAGGCCCTCTTTACAGGCCTGCAAGCAGGAGATGACCTTCTGGGACTCGATGCGGCCTGGGCGGATTGTTAGACCGGAGAGGCTGCCGCGGAAATACTGCGTGAACCTCGGGGGCATGACCTCTCCACCTTATCAGAGAACAGAAAGGAAAAGGCAGTGTGGATTACATACGAGGAAAAATCTGGCAAAAAAACCCCAAAACTAAACCAAAATGTTCTGACTGACTGGTATTTCTCATCCTCGCATCCATTTCCAACACACAGTGATAGCAAAAGCTTTAAAAGTAGAGAGAACAACCTAAAAAAATCGTTTTACCGACTGATGAATTTGTTTTTCTTGAGGTGACTAAACAATCCTGAATGGACTGATATCCTTCAAGTCCCTGTGACACAAAGAGATGTGTGCTGCTGCATACGCGATAAAAGCTCATCATTATTGCATAGCTCCTTTAGGATTATTTATGCAACAAACCTGACAGCAAACAGGTGTTACACCCGGACTGCAAATCATTTCTGATTCATCACGGGTGACGGCTCAAAAGGTCACACCTCCAGACACCCGACCTTCTTTATGGAGAATATCCCATCTGGATCCCCACCAGACCCGACTGTGCTGCCATGATGTAGAAACAAACTGTGCAGAGTTTCTTCTTTCACTTTTACATGATTTTGTATGGATTACTAATGCCTGATACGGGCTAGTTCAGACCTTGTCCTGGGATGATAAACATTTTCATGTTGCTGTCTGCTAATGCAGGAGCCAATTAGCATTTTGAGGAGTTTCCACGTGTTCCTAATAATGTTCTATTGGTACTATTAGTCTGCACAATGAAGAAGACTGATCTGTTCTTCCAAGCCGAGGAACGGTGAAGCCTACTCAGTCCACTCCGATGGCGTCAACACCATTTCCTCCTCGCGTTAGCCTGGTTAGAGCCATCCTGATCATGGCTGATTATGAGGGTAAAACAGCATGGTTTTTGACCGCCTCTTCCACACGTCTCATCACCATCTTGTTGATTGTGGGTGAAAAGGGGGTGGGCTGCCGAGATGAGAAGCTGAAGGCAATCTTGATTACTAATGACCTGCAAAGTTATCAGTTGCAGCTTAGTGAAGCCTAAAGCGGCTTCATTGGGATGTAATAGCTGGTGAAGTGAAGTTGTCCTCCATTCACCAGACCTAATCCTTCCTCCGGGGCTTTCTCTCAGAGATTCATGGAAAGAGGCAGGGGGGGCTGGGGGGAGTGATGATGACAAAAAAGATGGCAATGAGGCACAAGATGAAAGAAATTCAGCTGTCAAATGAAGCACAGATGATACTTAGGAGCATTATGAGTTTGAATTAGTCAGACAAAACACCAGTCTTCTCTGCTGAAAATGTTGTTTTTTTAACTCACAAACAGATTTGTTCTCAAATGATTCCTACTCGGTCTGAGGACTCATAAATAATGCAGAATTTCTTGTTTGGTACCACATAAGGCAGTGTTTCTCCATTTCAAAAACAAACTCTCCATTTATCTTACAAATAGGCTCATTTTTCTCTTTTTAGAAAGATTGTTTTTCAGCTGCACATGAAAAAGGTCCTCTTCCAGGTTACCAGGGTAATCATATGGTGCCAGTGTTGAAGCCTCGAGCTGCTGCTGCATCCATTAACATATACTTTGGAATGCAAATATATCTGAAAATGTGCAACAGAGATGGCACGTCCATCCCTCCTGGATCAGGGTTAGCTGTAGTGTGGCTCTTTCTTTAAGGCAAGGCTGTTATCGTGATCACATATTCTGCATATTTGAGCTGAAGTCAGCTTTGACTTATATGTGATATACCCGCAGGAGCAGACCTCTCCATTTAATGGCGTGAAAATAGCAGCAGTTTAGCTGCATTGCTTTTGTGTTATTGGAAAAACTGGATAAAACAACTCAAAAAACAAATCTGATGCATCAGATCCTGAGCCAAGAGCCTATTTTTAGACACACACACATGCACACACATGCACACACATGCACACTGACCTTGCCAGCAGGCGCCCACAGTGAGCTGCGTATCAATCTTTGAGGTGTGAATCGGCCAGTCGTCCGTCACAAGATAGGGCTCATAGGTCACACCGTCCACGAAGAGTGTGACTGCTGGAAACTCCACATTGATCACGTAATAGTGCCACTCCTTGTCACAGATCTGCACAGAGGACAGAGAGAGTTTTCATGTTAGCACCAGTGTCTCATACCACCGCTTATTAAGCATCCAGCTGAGAAAATATTCTGGGTTTGCACGTGCAGGAAAATGGGGCAGCTTGCTAACTCTGGTAACTACATTTTGGAGCCTAATTTAGGTTAGAAGCCTTTTAAGGCTTATGAGGGTTATGTTTACAGTGATGTTGGTGTGAACATGTTTACAGCAGAGAGCCTAAAAGGCAGATCCTTGAACGTTCTCGCCCTCATTTCCCTCTTCAATTGCTCTTCATCAAAGATACCTCCATGAGTAAAGTGGCTTTGAACAGTCCTATCTCCCAGTCTGTGACATGCAGGAACCCCACAAGGACCACAGTGGTATATTAGCATATACTGTTGTTCCGTTCCGGCTCACTGAGGTGGGGGAGGCAACGCTTCATAGAAAAATGTGATTGTGAAGACGAAGTTAATTAAACAGATCAAGTTGGAGAGAAAATAATCTTCTGGTATAATTAAGTCCCATTGTTCCAGAGGACATAGGACCAAGACAGACAACTCATTTTCTAACATTAATCCAGATTTTACTTTTTGAGACCACTGTTTGATGTTTTGATGACGACTGAATCCAAAACCTCACGTGTCTCATTAATTCACAGTATGAAGGACAGAGGTCCCACCATGGAGCCCAGCGGTATCCCACATATCACCTTCACCTGTTACTCAGCTTCAGATGCTAAATTGTGCAGATATTGCTGTCCAACGTGTGTGCAGTATTCCATATATGAACTAAATTCATTCTTTTTTCTTGGCCAAGGTTATTTCCCCTTCAGTGAAACGCCATTTACTTTAAATTTCTTCTCTAACTCTTTTCTTTGACAGATTTCTTTGTCAGATTTGAATGCAGGCTTGTATTGTTGAAATGCATAATTGATAGTTATACATTCGCTTTAAGGTCTCTGACGGTTTTATTCTTCAGTATAACGTGCACAATGGTGCCACGTCTCGCAGCCTCTATTGAAATCCAAATCATCCTGAAACAAAACAGCTGATCCTCCTCCACATTCTCCAGTGTTTGTGTAAAGCAACAATAAAAGTACCAGCAGGAAGTAAGAGGTATGGTAAGGAAAATTTGAGGAAAAGTCACAAAAGAGAAAATAAAAATATAAAATAGATAAAACCTTGCTGCCATTCTTTGCAAGTCACAGTTTGTTTACCATAAAAAAACAAAAACACCAGTGTCAAATATTTAGAATGAACCCGATGAAGTCAGAATCTTTTAGGCCTCAGCAGTAGTTAAAAATTAGTTGCCACGGTTACAGCGCAGCGCTTTCACACAATAAGGTCTGCTCAATAAAACCGAATGTGAGACAGTCGGTATTCTGCATTTCAAACACTTGAACTGCGAGTGCACTTTCTTAGCGCCGCGTTACCTCTGGCAACGTGTTGAAGTTGGGCCGACATCGCCGCTCCTCACCGCTTGATGACAGATCTGCTCTTTGTAATTAGTCAGGTGACAGACTCGAAGGGGAACAGCAAATGATTCGTGCTCACACTCAGGCACACACGCCAAAAGAAGAGATAATTATCCTCAAACATCAACATGAACTGTCAGTTTTTTTCTTCCAACCTGCCTGAGATGCAGATACAAAAGAAGAAACAAACACACGTTTCAGGGTAACATCTGGTGTTTTGAAACACATCAAATGTTCAGTCAGCCCTGGAGGAGAAGAGCCCTTTAAATACACTCCTATTTCATTCTGAAGCTCCAAACTATTGAACGCAGTTAAACTTGAACTTGAAAAATGTGAATGAAACCCAAACCCTGCCCCTTAGAAGGCTTGACAAGAAGAAGAAGAAGAAGAAGAAGAAGAAGAAGAAGAAGAAGAAGCCAGATGGAGGGTCAATCTGAGCCTCTGATCAACGTAACAAGTTTGCTTTTGATGCTCTTTTTAAAGTTGAGCCCTCAGTGACTTCATTTAAAGATATAGTAAAAGTCAGATAAAAATAAACACACACAGGAATATATATACTTTTTCACTCTTTTGCTGATTTTTTTCCCCCCAAGCCTCTTTTGTGGAGCAGGCGCCACGATGAGTCCCTGAAGTATCATGGCTTGCAGAATGAGTGCGATTCATGGCAGACAATATTCATCTCCTTCCACAACTCTAAGCTTCAGTTTACACTCTGAGCTTGATTTTTGTTATGCTTCAGGCTGGCAAGGTGTGAGATTAGACCAGACTGTAACCATGCATTTAAAAGTCCTAAAAAAAAACAAAAAAAAAACAATACACAGCGAGAAGAAGGCAGGTAATGAATCTGAGAGTCCCTGGTGAGGCGGTCCATTTTTGTGGCTGCTACGGTCAGGGAGCGTGCCTGTGTGTGTCACTGAGCCAGAACCAGCTGCAGTTTCCTCTTAAATACGATCTCTTCTGCAAGAATACAAATAAGCCAGGAGCTGTTAGTCGCTCGGTCAGTTTCTGCTCACAGATGAATCTGAATTATTAACTGAGGAAGACCACTGCTGCCCTCTTCATTCTGTAAAATCTAGATAAAAAGGGAGTTTGTTTAAATCAGAGGAGGGCAGACAACGGGCAAAAATGATCAATAGCAGGGCTGTGAGGCCCTGATTAGCAAAATAGCATCAGTTTATCTGTGATTCACGACATGCAGCATCCGTATTGTGCATTCATCTTGGATTGATGAGGCTCAGCTTCCAGAGCATCTCTGACCCACTTTTTATCTTTAAAAGTCTCAGGCTATAGATGAGAAAAAACCCTGTAAAACACTGATAATTGTGTATTTGTCTCAACCTTACCTTCTCTCTGTTAACATTGATTTTTCTTAATCGGCCAGGCTCTGTTAAGGACGGAGAAAAACCTCACTGTGAGGTTATAAATCGATACCAAATTCCGATCACACACTGCTTCTTTATCTGGCAAAGTTGTGCCACCTTGACCCTGAAGTCCAAAAATACTTGTAGCCAATGGGGAGTTTAATGATTTCTCCAGTCTAACAAAGTCAAAGTCTCCACCGAATCGCTTGATTTGACTGGTTTTGTGTTCCAGAGTAGAGTAAAAAACTATCCCAGTAATTTAGTTTGACAGAAGGTGATCAGTGGTGGCATCTGACTTCTATTCACAACCGCAGATAACACACGTCCAAAACTGTCCATTAAATGTTTTTATGTAAATCTAATCTAATCTAATCTAATTTAGCAATTAGGGCTGTCAAAGTTGCATTAATTGGTGTAAACTGGGCCACTCGATGGTGACAGTAGTTTGCTTCCACTCCAGCACCAGTTTGGCCTGATATCTGACATTCCTCTCTCGTTCCTGGTTTACAGAACATTCAGCTGTTTGTCTCTGACCTGGCTGTTTTTTTTACTGGCACCGAGGATCACTTGTTCCATTAACATGCGTAAGGAAATTGAAACTATTTGCGGGCGTGCGGCAGTGTTCACATAAAACGCACGTGCACAAAAGAAAGACGGCCAGAGAGATAACTGGATGGTGAAGGTTTCTGAGACTTGACATTGCTTTAGTGGGTTTGACTGACAATGGAAACTGAAGTGTTGTTATCTCTCTCTTTCTCTCTCCTCTCTGAGGGTGGAAATTGTAAAATCAATAGCACTAAATAGACTTTGGAGCTGAGATACCCTGGAGCCCGAGCCAGATCCAGTCCGGCCTGTTCTTCCCTCCATTACGGAGCATTTACACGTTCTTTTATAAAGACAAACACATGTGCGTTTAATTGATTTGTACTGATTAGGTTAATGATCTGTCACGTTGTTTAAGTCTGAATATTTTGGTGGAAAACTTGGAAAACTTCTCCCATGGCAGCAGCCAGGCTGTTACAGGTCCTGATCAGGGTCATAGGTCACGCTGGGCTCTATCCCAGTTTAGAGTTTAGTGTTTTTACACTATCAAAACAAAAAGCTGCATTTCCCAGGTTTGGCTGCAGAATAACTTCTTTTTGACATTAAAACGCGGCGTTACTTCAGGACACACACAACCTTTTCATGTTCTCTGGAGTGAAAGCGTGATGGAACAACAATACAGACCTAAACTCAGGGCAGACAGAAAACACTCATATTTCAAAATACGCCTTTGAAGTTAAGGTACGTGCTTTCACGGCTCTTCTTAAGCGAAGGACAGAGCAGTAAATTACACGCAGAGACCTTCATCGTTTCTCTTCCATCAGTTTTGGTTCATGTTTAATGAGGCTCTGCAGACATGGAGAGTAACACATGACAAACTGTTTGACAGCGGTACATGCTCCCTCCTGACTCTGCCTCCAAACCACAGGAGCAAACGGGAGCATGTGTGTGGGAGTCAGAGCAGGGTGGGGGGGCAGTTAGAGATAGGAGGGAATCAGGAAGGAAAGGAAATCTGAGATGGAGCTGAGACTAATGAAAGCCATCTAGACGGCCTTCTGGATTAAAGAAGGCTGAACCGAGAAAAAGAAAACTCTCAAATATTCCTTTAAGCTGGAACAAAGAAGCCCCCAGCTGGGGCTGCTGACTGCCGAGAAAACACGGAAACACACTCAGAATTCACGAGGCAGAGGTTTCTTAAAGGAACAGGGCGGATGGAAGCTGTGGATTATACACTTTACTTTTCATATACTGGGATGAAATACCTTCCTGGACACCACTTACTGTAAAATAAGATTATTTTCCTGCCGGTCTGAAAGAGGTTCAGCTCAAATTAGCTCAAAATACCCTTGAAGCTTGAGCCTGAAGCCCTGCTGCTAGCTGAGCTATTATTCATCATCACCCAGACTTCATATTTGGATGTGTTCATGTGCAGGTGTGTGTGAGTGTCTGTGTGTGTGTGTGTGTGCAGGTGCATGAGTGTGTGTGTGTGTGTGTGTGTGTAGAAAGTGATGGAGGGCCTCATAATTAGAAAGGAGAGCCTCTATCTTCACTATATGAATAATTATAAACCCTCACCTGCTGAGTAGAACAGCTGGAGTCTGAAATAAACACACACACACACACACAGAGCTCACCTGCTCTAGTTTCCAGTGGAACTCGGCGGGTCTGAAGGCGTCCACCTGGGTGAAATCTCGCCTGAGCAGGAACACCAGGCGACAGTTGTGAACGTAGATGGCGTAGTGGTGACGGTTCATCTCTGGATCAGGAGGATCACACGTGATCACGCAAGAGCACGAATCAGCATTAATGATCACCATTTAAGAAAGTCATGCTCTCTAATTCGCAGATAGAGAATTATAATTCAATTATGATGAGCTTGTGAAAGTGCTGCAGATAACCACATTTTTTTATCGCCACTCTTTCTTTCTAGTTTATCCAGTTAAGTATCCATTATCATCAGGAAATTAAGATAATAGGCTCCAGACTTTCATGAAGCTCCAGCATGCCTTTTCGAGTTGAACAGGTTGTGTTAGAATAAATCTAATTAGCTCTAATCCTGAAGACATTTAAAAGGAAATAGATTTTGGCTTATATGACAGAGACTTAATTAAGTGTGAGTGAGGGGGAAGCAGAGGCGACATAAGAAAGAAAATAAAAGGTCAAACAGAAGATATTAATATCACTGTGATCACATTTCTCTGTCAGACAGTATAAATTTAGTCTGACCCTTTTCCATACCAGTCTTGTCAGAGTCACACAGTATGGTTTCCTTCTCGGCCCTCAGGCCCCGACTGGGCCCGTGTTTCATCCAGGTCGCCACGGTGAACTGGTCCGTCAGGTTCTGGGGGACCACGTGATCTGGCACGTTGGCAGCCTGCCGCCCATCGAACCTGTAGATGAGGTCGCTGTCTCGGCCGCTGTCGGTGAGAAGAGACGCCGTCCAGTTTGCAGAATGGCTGGGTGCAGGAAGGAGGTCGGTGCTGCCCGACGCTGCGCCTGCTCCATGTCATAAACAACAGCGTCAGGATGGCTCCGTACAACAAATACTTTCCTTTTCAGTGTGACACGTTAAGTAAGCCTGGCTCATACTACAGTAAAGCATCTAGAAATGTACTTTAGCCTGACTGGCTCCTCTCTTCACATGTTAGCTTTGTTCTCCACTTACCGCAGAGCTTCTGCAAAGACTTCTCCGAGTACGTTTCTCGGTCACAGCCCTTCCCGATGTGACTTGTCTGCAGCTCCACTAAGACCTTCATGCCCGACAGGGGACCCTCGCATGTTTCCAAGTGCATTTTGGGAAACAGCGGCCTGCTTCCAGTGCCTGGCTCATAGTCCACCCGCTTGTTCCAACCTTTGAGGGCACAAGACCTGGTCTGAGTTCACTTTATAGTCTTACATTTGGAAACTTGAAAATACAAGTTGTCTGAAAAAGTATGGAAGCAAAAATGTTAATTTTAGTGCATCGTCTGATGTTTCCACAGCTGTGCGTGGCATTTCTTAGGATTCTGATGCCACATTTTGTTGCAATTTTCTAACTTTTTAACTTTCTTTTTGATCTAAAGACAGAAGTTATTGGGATCAACAGAGTATACAAGAAATGCTCCTTTGTCGTTAACTAAAGCAGAAGCTCAAGGTTAGCAAAGGAAAAAAGGTTAGCAAAAACACATCAATTTTGCCATCAAGCCAGATGGAACAAAGACTGAGTCTGTGAGCGTTCAGCTACATCAGGTAAAAACAGTCACATGGCTGCGATTGTGAAAATGAACATCAAATAATTCTGTGCCAGACTGTCTTCAGTCCAGGATGTTCAGCGTGTGGGTGTACTGACACTCCCCATAGGCACACATCAGCTCCACAGCCTCTCGCTCAAGATTCAGCTACCGCTTGAGGATCTGGTCTAACGCTGGGTGAAATGTTCCTCATACCGCTTCGCGCATTTGTTTAATTTCAAATCTTTATCATTTTAAATATTATTTTCTCCTCGCAGACAAAGATGTAAATTATTCCAGAGCAGAGAGAATGACAGCAAACCACACAGGCTGGTAACCTTGGGAAAGTTAAGCTGCCCAGACAAAAGGAGACGGAAGCCCTGAAAGGCCCTGTAAAAGGTGTTAAACTTGTTGTACCTGTCAGTCACCGTGCCAGGTTTCCAGTTGTCACATTTTTATTACCCAGGGGCTACATGAATTACCAGTTCTCTAGGATCTCTCTCTCTCTCTCTCTCTGTGATACATAGAAAGATAGCTCAGGTAGAAGTGAGGAGGAGGAGGAGGAGGAGTGAGAGGCGAAGAGGGACTCTGTTCAAGAGATGCATCAACAACACAACCGCAGACACACTGTTGACCGCACACGAAACATTTTTAGATAGTTTTTTTGTTTGTTTTTTTAAAATTCAGTTTAGTCCTCATGCAGTGTGATTTCCTTCACGAGTCGAAACACAAGGAAGGCCGAGACAGCTGTGGCGACGATGGCGGATGTGCCAGCACATGCTTTTTGTTTTTTTTGGTTTTTTTTGCCACTTTGTCATTGTTTGTTTCTGTATTTCAGTCATTAAACAGCCTCAAACAGTCTTTGTTCTTTCAGGCTGACAGTGTTAAACACAACTGGCATTTTGGAGCTGTGGAGTACACACGCCTGACATTCACACAGCGTTCTAATGCCATTTCCGCCCTCTGCTGACTGTATCTCCCTCCGCGCCTCCGCCCCTCTGTGATACGCACTGACATTTCTCTGATTGAGAGTCCCCAATCCCCAACAGCTGACATTTATGCCACATTCGGCACGCGCTCCCTTTGCAGCCACACTTCTGAAAGTCTGGCTTGCATGTGAATTTAAAGTGACCTCTTTTTTTATTACAATCAGGTGTCATGCTGTGAGATATCCCAGTTTAAAAACAAAAAAATAAGAAAAACTCTTCCATTGAAAATGAGCATGTGGAAGTAGTTCTCTAAGCACACTAGCTGTGAGTTAAACACAGCTTTCCTTGTGCCGGAGGTTTTAAAAACAATATCCCGTCTTTTGTTATATTCCTTCCTCCTCTGGGCCGCCGCTTTCCTCGCCTTTCCTTCATTCCTGTGCGATTCTGACTTCCGAGATGCTGTCAGCGCTGACAAGCGAAGCAGCAGGGGAGACGGACTGGATCGAGCATGTTAAGGAAAAACACTCCCACCGAATTCCCCTCTGGAGAGCTTTGGCAGGCCTCCTGGTCTCCTTGAGAGAACATTGTTCTAAAATCCCGATTCCCCTGGGGGCTAGCATATGTTCAAAAACTGTTGGTTTTGGGTCTTAATGAAGCTTTTCTTCCTAGTTTTTTAAAGGACACTTAATCCTCATATGGATAGCGAGGTTGCTGAAAGGAAATAAAGTTATTCTGAAACCACTTCTGCAGCTCTGACCTTGCCACCCAGGTTTGCAGATAGGCTTGATGTCAATCTGCACAGTTACGTCCTCCTGGGCTCTCTTCTGACCACAGTCGAACGCCGTCACCGTGATTCGGTAGTTCTGCTGCTTCTCGTAGCTCAGCCGCTCCGTGTTTCTGATGTTACCTGAGGGAAGAGAAAAGCGATTATTCAGCCATTTAGAGTGAAACAAACAAAAGATGTGTCTTTGTGGGTTTTTTTAATTAACAACTCAAGCTTTGTAAATCATGTCTCAAGCTCCTTGTAAACATTCAGTGCAGCTATTGCAATAGTGAATTATCTTCACCTGTCACCACGGTAACCAAAAAAGCATGTTTCTGTTTTCCAACAAATGAAAAGAGAACAAGGAGGGAAAAAATCTTCACAGAATAATTACACATTAATACTATTAGACTTAATTAATATATGAAAAGAACCTAATTAAATATTTTATTACGATATGTATCCACTTATCTGCATTGAAATAACGTATATTAAGATGATTAAAGACAACAAAAACAATAAGGAGCATTTGAACTGATGAAAAATTTGTTTTGGATCAGCGCAGAAGTAGAAAAGCACTTTAAAATGTCATATATTGTGTGGTGTGTAACAAGTGTATAAACACGGGTCAGAGCTCTTCATCAGTGTTAATAATGCAACGTCAAGCAAAAGTACACTAATTTGATGTTACATTGTGAGATTTTCATGCAAAGGCTTCTCAGATGAAGGCGGGCGCTCAGATGGTGTCACAGACATATTTATTTTTATTTCATTATTCACTATTCTCACAGTCCGACTTCACGCCTGAAGGCACGACTTAAGCTGTTTTTTGTGATTTGCATCTGGTGGCTTAGCCTTGCGAAAGGTTGTCACTCTGATTGCTGTCAGAGCGGAGGGGAAGAAAAGAGGGGTAAGACGAGGGGAAGGAAGGTGCCGCAAAGGCAGGAGGAGCCGCTTTTAAGGACACAGTAGCTCAGAGAAGGGGCTATGCAGTAAATGTCAGAAGCAGAAAGGTCAGGAGGTCAGGCTCGGAGCGAAGTCTCCGACGGTGACTGTTTGATCTACAGCTAGCGTGGGGAGTAATACGCCATGCAGGCTCTCCAGAGAAGATGTGAGAAAAAAGGTGTCTGATACATGATGAAGTGCCTGATGTCAGTGGATCCAACTGAAACTCAATTTAGCATTTATAGCCATGCTATTTCAAGAAATGTGTAGCCTGATTAGCAACATGTTTATACACGAAATCTTTAATTTTAGGAAAGTATAGAGTAGAATCATGTCAACAAGCATGTCTACAAAGATCTCTTTCTCAGCGGGTCCAACAGATTAATCAAACTCAAGGTCAGTGCTATTCAGGTGCAATTAAGAGTCGGACCCTCCCATCAGATTACCGTCCCTGTCCAGGTATGTATACGCTGGAGGAAATCCATTTATTGACTGAGGCATGTCCAGCTCCACTAGGTGGCGATAACCCCTAGAGTTAATTAGCATCGGTCCTTCTCCTTTTGATCTATTACATGACTGGCCAGCAATCGATGGACACAGGCTCCTTGCTTTCTTACACAGTTATCTTGGTTGTGTAGATCCCCAACAGATAATCACATTTCCCGCTTCTCATTCTATTTCAAAGTAGATTTTTGATATACTTGATAATTCCTTTCAAGGCCCAAGTGCATCGATGCATCTATCTGACATTAACTGCAGTTTCGCGCAGAAAGTTTCTGCAGTCCTAAGATCAGTCAATGAGAGAGTCTGAGAGATAGACAGGGCAGTTATAATTGGTGATGTGATGAGGCGTGAGTTATGGGTCTGGCACAAATGGCACAGTGAGCTTGTCTGGGAGCTTTATTTATCCCAAACTTGCATGAATGGCTTCAAGTACGACACAGCTGTGGAAGGACATACAGTGAAGTGAGGGAGGGTTGGTTCTTTAATTTTACATCAAACAAAAATAAAACACAATTAATCTGGTGATTAAATTGAATTAAGACGAATTAAGCCTTGAGGCGAGCTAGGATAATAAGTTTGGATTGTTGAACCTTCTCTCAGACGTGACTTCACCCCCCATCATATCTGCAATTATAATGGCTGTCCTATCCCTGCTCCGACCGAATCAGACTCAAAGCACACAAATTCAAACTTGCACACACACACACACACACACACACACACACACACACACACACACACACACACACACTCACCATTGCGGTCTATGGCAAACGGAGTCCCTGCAGTGACGATTTCATAGTTGCAGATTTGGCTGTACTGGGGCGAGCAGTCCTGATCCCAGGCCTCTACCTGCAACATTGACAGAGATTCTTATCACATCCGGCCTGAATAATATTCAACAGCAGCGCAGCAGATAATCAAAGACGCTTTAAAGCAGCACAAACCTGCAGAATGCTGTCGTAAATCTTGCCCTCTGTTAACGATGCTTTGTAGAGGGGTTCCCGAAACACTGGGCTGAACTCGTTGACGTCATTGACCTGGATGTGAACCACCGCCCTTAATGAGGGGATGAAAGACGAGTGGAAGTGTTGATAAAGAAGAAGCTATTAAAACAGATTTTCTTTTCTTCAACTTTTCACTACGTTGTTTCCTTTTTTTAGTGTGCTGGTGGAAACTTTTTTGAGCTGCTGTATGCTCCATGTTTGAACCTCGATCCTCAGTTATGTATTCTCTATTGCCCGGTTGTCAGATACAGCATCTCTTCCAGCGTCCCTGCCATACTGTCCCACTGTCAGAGCACCTCAGTGGAAGGAGAGAAGAAGCGAGACACTGATAACGCAACAGGGGCTCTTTAGCCGTGGACCAAGACGATCTCACTGACGAGGATTCAGCGTGTTGGATTAGTGAAAAGGCTGCCAATGACTGATGGCCATCTTAAGTGGTGTATTGATCTAAACCTCTGATCTTCTGAGGATGATCTTCTTCTGCCTTTGTCAGGAGGACTCGGCACACCGAGCTAAAGTGGCCCCTCGACTGCAGAACAGTGCTCAGAGTGCAGAGATCTCCTGACAGAGGCAGAGCTCAATCAATATCTCTCTCTCTTGCACGTAAACGCACAATCTCATCTGAAGGATATCAGCTAGGGCCACTGATCGCTGCTGCTATCAGGAATATAAATGAGGCCATAACTTAGATTTATCACGAGGTTTTTTGCCATGTGTGACCTCCTGTGACAACAACACTTGGTGCATCTGGCAAAGCACATCTGGATAATTAATGACATTAGTTTAATATGGCCTGTTTGGACTGATAATGTCTCTCTTTCCTCTCTCTCTCTCTCTCTCTCTCACACACACACAAACACACCCACACACACACCCACACACACACACACCCACACACACACACACACACACACACACACACACACACACACACACACACACACACACACTGTGCGGTAGTGAAAGTCGTCACAGGTCTCTGAGCTGATAAATTCCTCTCTGTCTTGCTTCACTTCAGTGCAGAGCCGCAGAATCTTATTTTAGCGTCTCTTTCGCCCGAGAGTGAAGGACCAGGGGATTTGATTTGCTGCTGTCTGAGCCAATCTGCTGGCCTGCCAGTTTATTTCACGTACCGCTGCCACACACAAGAAAGGACACACATGATGGATCATTAGGGAGATTTATCCTAAAGCTGCTGCTGCAGATGTGAGATTGGAGGGAAGAAAATGAAAAAAGAAAGAAAAAAAGCCAAGCTGAGACAAATATGTCAGTCTTAGTTTAAAAATGCCTGTAAAAGTAATTTTTCCATATATATGCTGTATTCTCCTTTCCGTCAGATGTTATGTGGTCAGAAACGCAACTGTTTCTCCAGTCCTTCCATTTTATTTTGCTGCAATGAGTTCAGTTCATTTTTAATATTAAACATAAATGTTCTGACTTTCAGCACTGAATGAGTCATCTGCACTGCTAACATGTGTTTCCTTGGCCCACTTTGCACAAGAGGTACATTGACTGCAAACAGAGTGAGTTATTAAAGATAAATACTAGTTAGTTCTGTGTGACAGCTTTAATATGCAGTTTGACAGTTTCCATAAGTGGCAACATGAGCGATTATCAGGCTCCCTTTTTTCCTCTTCTCATTGGTGAGTCACGAAGAGCTGCCGATGGAAACAATCAGGGCTGAGCTCTGGAAAGTGTCAGTAAACATCTAAATCGCCGGGTTTACTCACTTGTGGGATTTCTTCCAGTCGGCGCCACTCGCACCAGCCCCGCAGTCGTAAGCCTGGATTATGAAGGTATATTCCTTCTGGCTCTCGCAGTCCACGGGGCTGCTGGCTCTCAGGATGCCCTCTCCAGATGTACGATTCAGCACCACCGCTTCAAACGGAGCGTCCTGGCCGTAGATCTTAAAAGCACAAATCTCCCCTGAAGGAAAGAGAAAGAGAATAACGATCAAAACAACCAAGCAGTAAACTGGGAGCTTCAGCTTTCGGCAGCTATGGAAAGATTGCAGAGAAATCTCCAGCAGAGAGACAGACCTTTAAATGCACTGTTTAAAACAAACAACAAACAAACAAAATGCTGTCATGGGTTGTAAACAAGACAAGATTGGAGATAGAAGAAAAGAGAATGTCGGGGAAAATAGCAGAAATAAAATGAACTCCAATTTGTTCTCAAAGAGAGTAGACAATCTTCCTCAGCAGGGGGCTCAAGATGGACGGACAGATGTTGACAGCTCTCTTTAAAAAAAAGGTAAATGATTCAGCTATTAGAGGAAGAGATTGAGTCTGAGACTGCAGTTAATTAAAAAGAATTATGAAACATCATCACCAACTGCCGCAGTCACCAAATAGCTCACAATCTTTACCGATCTATCAGCCTGATCTCTCACTTCAAGTTCTATTTCCAGAGCTGTTCATAGGGCGAGCGCACCAATTCACACTACAGCTGGTATTAACCAGAACAATCGTATGTGATACAGTATGTGTCAAAGCGTGCCAGCTCCAAAAACCATCTCCGTTGTGCAGCCAAGTGTTTGCCTCGCGCAGCTGCTTCTGTGAGCTGATCCGGTGGTAAGCCCCAGAGTACGTGTGGAGTTCATCCCCTGCACAAGTGTTCAGTTCAGGGATTTTGGGAAATCTCCTCGTGCATGGAAAAAAAAAAAAAAAAGAAAAAAGCTGCAGCGCCGTGACCCCGTGTTGGATGATACCTCAGAACACAGAAAGAAAAAAAAAACTACCTCGCCATGGGAATTCTCGCCTGTGAGCTTGAACCCCACTGTCAGACGCAAAGACAGCTTTCCCTCTCTCTGCTGGCCTCTTTCCACGTCTGTTTTGTCTCTTCACATGCCGACATCATGCACACAGTCTTGATGCCACTCGTTTTCACTCGCTTTCCTCTGAACTTGATCCAACTTTGTAAAAAAAAAATCCCCTTCGTGTTGAAATAATGATGCTGCCAAGCAAAGAGGGCTTAAAAGTTTGATAGGGAGCCAATTTTTAAACTGCCTCACCCTTGTATTTTCCCTTTTCCTGTGAGTGACTAAATCTGGATGCACTGACGCAAACTTGAGGCCAAGTTGTCTTAAATCAAACCCAGTACGAGGAGGTAAAAAAAAAATCCAGAGATTATAATAAAGTGTTGCAGCATTTATGCTTAAACTCAAACTTGCTCTCGTCTTGGATTAGATTTATGCTCTGCTCCATTTATTGTGACGTATCTCTTGTGGATTTTACAGGAAAGCTTACAAAGTCGTAGGGATGGGGAGTGGTAATCAAAGATTCCAGAGAGAATCCAGGTGAATCAGCAAATAGGAACTTAATGCCCACATGCTCAAAATCTTTTCACTTATGCTTTAATTTCACAGAGCAGTGGCGTCAGAATCCGCTAAGCCCTGTTGTGACGCAGCCTCTCTGAAAGCACATAAATATATGTATATGTTTGCTGGGATGGACAAAGCTGATCAGCCTGCCTGAAAAATTGAGTCTGGCAGGATTCATCTGTGATCGCGCCTTTAAAAAATGACTGTCCTACGAAATAACACCCATCTTCAAACGATACCTCCCGCTGTGTGTCGTAGGTTTCAAAATTTAGGGATTGATTAACAAAGTGCTGGGAGGCCTGAAGGGAAACGTGTTTCACAGTCAAGCCTCAAAGGAGAAACAGAAAATTCAATCATGTTCCTTCCACTTCTTAATCAAATACCATTGTGACTCCATCTGCACTCTACAAAGAGCATTAGACATAAAAGCGTCAGCGATTTGACTTGTGTGTGTGTGTGTGTGTGTGTGTGTGTGTGTGCGTGTGTGTGTGTGATGGGGGTTGGAGGGATCCAGATTGTGATTAAAGCCAGTTTCTGCATGGATCGTGTGTTTCAGGCAGATTTAAGCCCTGATTCCTTCATTTTACTGCTATCAGTATTGAGCTCTTCTGCTCTCATTCCCCTGGTTTAATTAATGACATGAATACAGTGTAAATACACACACTCAGACACACACAACGCCTGCTCACAACACACATGCACATGGGCAGTAACACTATCTCTGTCCTACACGGAGCTCCAAAAATGCACTCTCTGGATGCGGAGTTTTGGAATAAAAATTAAAACGTTAAAACGTTAAACATAAACGTTGTGTTTTTATGTAAAAATAATGTATTGAAAATATATTCCATTATCCAAAATTCAACCTTTTCAGCAACTGTTAAGATGGTTTTAGTGTTTTTTTTAATCTTACTGCTGTGCCATATGCTGCACATAACTGAACAAGCATGACTAAGTTTTTCAAAATCCTCTTCTGCCCAGCTTCAGTCCAATCCAGCCATCCCAGATAACATCCACCCTGGTAAACTCCACCCTGGAGAAACAGCCACCTCAGGTCCACTGACAGCCTGATTAAGAGCAAAACCGCGGAAGCCTCCAACTGGTTTTTTGGCTGCTGGTGCTTCGCACACATTGCCGGGGGCAAGAAAGATGGTTAATTTATTTTGTCTGGATGGATCGGGGCTGCTGAACGTGCATGACAGATGCGGTGATGATGACAATGAGCGTCGTCAGATCAGTGGAGCAGCTGCTTTGATCCTGCTTCTTGTGTTTGGCGGCTGCATGGGCACACACAGAGGCAGCGCTACGCTGGTCTGAATGTGCAACAGACAACATGTCCGTGTATTTTCCCACACACTTTACTACAGCTGTATCTTTTTAAAGCACCTTGGAACAACCCCCCCCCCCCCCCATTAACACACACATACACATTTTAAAGGCCCTCACTCTCTGTAAACGTGAGATAGAGGCAGAATACCATCGCTTTCAGCCGTATAAGAACTCTGGAACATCGCCACTGCAGCTGCAGGCCATTCTCTTCCCTTTGTCCATCCTTCATCCGGCTTGAAGAGCCCAAAAGTGGATTTTGTAGGAATCCTGACTGCCAGCTTGCCTTTTTAGCATGAAATTTCTTCTTGGCCATGGACCGCAGATGGGATGAGGAGAGGTAAGTAGTGGATCCAAGATAACCATTGCAGGTATAAAGAGTGTAATCAACCTCTTGAGTAGCTCTGTCCTCCTCCTACTCTTCACCTCCTCCACCCCAGACCACTTCTTCCGCCCTCGGCAGCAGATTTCACAGCGCTAAGCAATTATTTCGCTCTTAACTCCAGCACCGACTGCTCCACCTCGCACCTCTCCCCAGTAACCCCGACGTGCCTCAGCCACACTCACTTCCACCCTCTCTCTGGTCCTCTTCCCCTCCTGCTCCCCAGTCGCCCAGTGCTGAAAGTTCAGTGCTGTCAGGGGGTCACCAATTGACATTTCTACGTCTTCTTTAAATGGATGGAGGTTTGCGACTCGGGGGCGCATCTGTATGCAAAATGCACAAACACGCAAAGATAAATGGTGACGTACGGAGCACTACTGGCCACAGTGACATTGCTTTGGAACGCTGCATAAAGGAGAAGACGAGCTCACACTGGTTAAGATGAATCACTCTTTGGAAGTATGTTTTCAATCAGACTGTGGCGCCGCAGGCTCTTTGGAGATAAACTGGGGACACTGGTGCTTTGGGCTACATGCTTAAACACCTGACTTACAACTGACTTTCACAAAAGTGATCACAATTCATCCTGAGGGGGACATAAATGTCGGAAACACATTTTCCCACAAATTTAATTCAGGCAGCGTCGGGACGTGTGTCAACTGAGCAGGACGATGATAAATGTCAATAAGTTTGAACGTCTGCACAGAATTTTCAAAGTGATACATCTCCGACTTGACAACCGACATCGACTTATTCATCTATTCATCCATCTTCTTTTTTTAATTCTCAGCTTGATTGGTGGATTGTCTCACCATCCTGCTAAGCAGCCCTTTGGTAGCAGTGGCTTCTGCCTCTTTTCTCTCTGCATTTCTCTCATGTTTATAAAGAACTGCAGGTTGTGTGTAATATCTCATTTGTGCCTTACCTCAATTCACACATTTCCATGACAGGCACCTCCCTGCAAAGGTGTGTGTGGGGGGATAACCTCTGCTTTAGAATAGAACAACACAGAAAAATCAATTTTCTGATTTTCTCTTCTGTTCTTTCATCCCTTCATTCGCTAGCTTGACTGTTTTGCACTCTAATTTTGCAAAACAGAAAAAAACATTTTTCTCTAAAATTTGCTGGATCTTTCCTCAGTCCAGGTTAGCCACCTTTCATCACATGTCATGAAAATAGATGGCATTTTGAGTTTTCCAGTTACCCTGCTGGCATGAGAAATACAAAAACCCCTGTCAGCTTGTCAAGTCTTTATCTAAAATACGTCAAACAGCTGCATTCACATCACTCTAAGATCACAAAATAACACAAATATCACTGCCTTAATGGATACAATCTTTAAGAAAGACTTGACTAAAAGTTAGAAAAGACCCACAGATGTCTGCAATTAAACATTTAAATATACAAAGATATGATGTTTCCTTAGGATATGGGTCTTTTGTAATGATAGTAAGAACTCATGTTGTATTTCCTGTTTTTTCCGTTTTTTTTTTTTTTTTTTTCAAAATAAAGTGTGTGCAAGGGTGCATTGATGCAACAACCAACCAAATGAAATGATAAAACCGATTTTAATAAATAATTCATCAAAGATGTGTGACTAGAACGCACACAAAGAGAGACGTGCGCAGCAGCATGTCTTCTACAAATCGGATGAACAACAGCACAGAGAGAAATCACCATTTTAATGAATTTCATTAAAAAGCAGTACTACATTAGTTCACTGGGGGCACCAGCATTTTGACAGAAAAGTTTTGATGGCAGCACCTGACCCAGTGAGTCAGGAGTGAAAACATTTGTTCTTGTGCAGGGTTTATCTGGGCTGGCTGGCTGGCAGCCTGCAGGAATCAGCAGCAAGGTGAATTCAGAGGAAATGAGGTAATGAGGAGCTTCTTTTGCTTTTTTGCGTACAACCTGTCCTCTCTGTGGAGACACGCGATGCTGTCATGTTTGATCACCTGCCAGCTCTTAAACGTGTGTGAGTCCGTTTTGTTATTCAGACAGGAGAGCTTGTTTCATTAATGCATATTTATTACCACGAGTCACACTGCGAAACTCATTCCCCTGCTGGGTTCATTTCATTTGAATTAATTTGGCACAAAATGTAAAAAAGTAAGGATTTTGTCTTCTTGTTTTTATCAGCTCATACAGTCACGCTTATAATTACACACTGGCAGCGGTGTGTGTGTATGTGTGTATGCCATAGAGATAAAGACGGATATATCGAAAGACCTGAAAATACTTTAAATAAACCAAGTGAAAGCATTTAAACATCAGCAATGACAAGACTGTAGCGCTACAATTTAATAATAATGGTCTTTTGCAGTTATGGAGACATTAATCAGAAGACAAGTGATGTTTAACACCAAAACTAAACTTAAAAGAGAAGAAGAAGAAGAGAGCTGCCATACCGTCACTATTCATCACACCATTTAACTCTGAAGGCAGGGACATTAGATTTGTAAACCAAAAGAGGGAGTGGAAGTCAAAGTCTGAAAAATGGGACATTTACAATAAGAACAGAAATTAAAATAGCGATTTTTTTTTTTTTTTAGAAGAAGGCTAACCTATCAGGGACGTCACGGTGGCGTCACATATTTTCTCCAGCTGCTTTCCTTTACACCTCACCAAGTTGATAAAAAATGTAGCCATCATGCTGCTACAGAGAAGAGCAAAGAGAAAAGGGACTTTTCTCTTTGCTTTATACTTGTTCCATGCTATGAGAGTAATCAGACGTTTCTCCACGGGGCAGTTTTAATGCCGTTTTCATGCTGTTTGTCGCAAACAGACTGTGAAGACACAAAATCAAGCACCTAAGCTTAAATGCACATAAACTCTTTTTTATTGTTTTTTACCTTGTTCTACTGCTTTTAAATGAGTTGTACCAAACATTATAGGATAATACAAAACTGTGGCTGATAACAGGACCGAGGAAACTCAGCAGTCTCCACACATGAATCCAAACATTATATCTTATACACTGAATTCCAAATGGCTTGAAACCTGACATTTCTTGTGAAAGATTCAACATAGAAATATCAAATTTATTCATACAATCCAAAGCCACCCTGGAAAACTGGATCATGGATCCATCTCATTCAGACTGAATTTCCACTTTAGGAGCTGCCCAGCGGATCAGTTCTATTCAGGTGTTTCCAGCGAGATCACATCCTGATTTAACCTTACAACAGCAGCTCCCTGCAAATTTTGGAATTGAATGTAAATACTTAAAGTACTGAGCCACAAAGCCCTCGATGGCCTGCTCTCATTATTCTGTATCCCCCTACGAGAACGTTTCATTCTCAGACTGCCAATTCTGAGCTCTTTCCTGTGGAGGCTGCAGACACTTTGGGAAATGTGAGCAGTTGTCTGTCCGAATCAGGACTGGGATCACTAATTTGCAGACTTCTGGTTGCAAATCGTATTAGGACAACAAAAGGTTTGAAAAATCAGAAATGTGAAGCATTTTTTACTGAGGGGAAACACTCACTGTTTTAGATTCTCTTATATTGCTGCAGGAAATACAGTTAATATTCACTCATGAATATATTTTTACTCCTCTTTGACCTGTTCTGTATTAATTACAACAACTGTACTTATTATCTGCACTAAAAAATTCTGTAGATGGCAGAAGAACTGCAGCCATGAACAGATTTGCTCTATTTTAATATAGTTACACAGAACATACAGTACCTGCAGTGGCCAGCAGTGGTCCCACGAGAGTGGCTCTGTGTATATGTTAGCTGGAACTCTGACTTAGTTCTGCTCAGGGCTTGACTGATGGCCATCTCGCCGCTCCCATCTATTACTCTGTCACTCCTTTGGAATTGCCTTTCAACCATTTCAGCCCTTCTGACGTGCATTCCTGATTTTTTTTTTTCCACTGATAGCTGAAGGAAGACGTGGGGATGGGCAGAGATGCAAGCAATCTTACCCGCGGCACTCAAAAAGGATCCTGTGGGACCCCGTCAGAGGTGTTGTGTCCCCACACTGATGGCAAAATGTAAGTAAACTGAACCCAAACAGGGTGAAAGTGGATGAATAGAAAAATGTGGAGTCTTTTGGAGACTGAGGATGGAAAATTCAACCGGTTTTACTGTCTTCTTGTCTCCGTAACATCACACTTCACCTGCATGATGGAAAATGGCAACATTAAATTAACTGAAGTAAAGAAAGGTTTGAAAGCACATTCCAGACCAGGTTGTGATGGGAATGCACAACTCTGTTGTGCCATAGTGGAAGCAGAAGAACCCCAAACTCTTCTGTCATGTATTACTTCCTGCATGAGAATGAAGCATAATTTAGGACTGTGAGTGAGTCTGTACACGTGGGGGCAGATCTTTGATGACGCCCGCCCCTCCTAAGCCCACTGCTAGAGACATAAACGATAGACTAGTCTGATGATTAGGCCATTACGATCATTACACTGTAATAACTGACCGGAGAGGCCCATCTTGCTGCTCAACACGCTGAAGGGAGGTTACATGTGTGTTTGCGTATTTTGGCACTTAATTAGGGCTAGATTGGACTGCGAGGATGGAATCTAATTTATTAAACAGCTGAAATTGGATGATTGACAGGCAGAGCAGGGAGCGATAACTGATCTGAGGAAAGCAACAGTCGAAAAATGAACAGTGAGGCGATATAATGGTGCTGGATGCACCAGCTATTTTGAGATCGGAACACCTAACAGCTGCCCGAAACTGTGGGATGGATACCACTCTTGAAGCTTCTGTCCAGCATCACAGCCTCAAAGCTGAGCATCCAGGTGAAAGAGAAGCTTCCAAATCCCAGTCAGACGAAAAGCACAACACTCTGGCTCTGCGAGTTTCAAACTGACAAACAGCTGCTGTGATAAACAGCGAGACACGCGGCCTAATGATGGTAGGCAGGGATATAAAAAAAATAAAAGGGTACTTTTGAGGTAGAAGTAGCATCATCTGAGCCAGAAACAATACTCGAACAAATGTGAAAACTGGTGGCGATAGTAGCGTCATTAGAGAAGATGACGATAATGAGGACCGAGCTGGCAGACACAATGGTGGAGGGATGAGACCAAATCGAGCAGCACTGACTCGGATACTATATCTGAAATCTGAAAGAACATATATAATCAGTGAATTAGTTCAAGGTTGTATTCACTGCACATTTCAGGTATTGTATCAGTCATGGATTCGTGCACAAACCCATTAACACCACCTGGGTGCTGTAGCTGAAATACACATGTTCAGGTAATTTGAACCGCCTCCCCACATCTGCACAGAAGACGTAAATCAGAATTTATACAGTGTCGCAAGAAACTGTTCTGGTGATATAGAACACAATAACAGCAATGCATTACACACAAAGAAACAGAGCACTCAAATGGAAATCAATGCAATCTGTCAGGAAGTGACAGGCTGATGCAGAGCGAAATATATTTATTTAACATTTGAAACAGAGCTTGTAATTATGGTATGAAGGAGGACTGAAAAAAGATCGGAAGGTGAATAAAAACAAGGATTATTAAGACTGAAAGGGAGGGGGGAAATGGAACACGTCTGCCCTGCAGGGAGCAGGGACAGAGAGAAGGAATAAGGAGGCAGAGCATTGAACTTCTTGTCCTAAGGCAAGGTGGGGTGAGATCAGGAAATAAGAATTACAGTTGTCGTTCAAGTCCCACATGTAAAGTGATGGGTGGAGTTTCTGCATTTGATTTTATGCTGTGATACAAAAACCCAAAATAAAGCTGTCATTTACAAAAGATTATTGTTTAAAGGACCCGAGCTGAATTAAACATGATCATGTGTTTGTTCAAATCTGAGAGGGAGAGCGAGACAAGTTTTGCAGGTGGGTGTGAGTCTTCTTAAGGTTATAGACAATCTTTGATGAATCATGTTGCAGAAATACCTCAGTTACCACACAGCAATTTTACCTGCCACACACACACGCATGCACACACACACACACACACACACACACACATGCACACAGAGAGAGAGAGAGAGAGGGGGAAAGTGAGTCGGGCAGCTGCACCCTTTGATCACTGTCCTTTTATTCTTTGATCTGTAATATCATCTACGTTTCTCACCCCTTCTCGCTCACTCACTGCATATCCTTTTTTCCCTGCCGTATCTTTGGTTTTCTGTCTCTCTCTCTTCCTCTTTTCTCACAACCTTTCAAGTTTTCCACAGTGCCAGCTTCTCTGGATCCCACAGTTTTAATTAGCCTTTCTGCTTTTTGTCACCAGTCTCACTTTCAAATAGTGAGAGTGCTGCTGGTGAATTGAAATTTACTTGATGTAGTTCTAGTCTTTCTGTGTGGTACTCAGTGTAATCTATTAAAAACCTTTTGTTGTCCTCTTATCATCCTCAACATGACGCTTTTTCTGCAGACTAAAATAGCAAAAGACAAGCTAAGAGTTCTATGGTAAACTCACAGGTATCTGAAGAGGCGGAACAGTAGGTCATTTTCTGGTGTATTTTGCCAGGTATATTGATATTTCCAAGCATGCGCTGGCTGCCTGTAGGCCTCTGTAAATCAACCAGCAGGATGAATGTGTGTTTTTGTGTGCGGCAGCCGCTTTTAGGGGCCTTCTTTCATCTTGTCTACATGACTAACTTTTCTAAACAGCTTCCTCGTCTCATTCCAATTCATCGCTTGCATTTGTCCTCTCAGACTGCGCGAGTGCAGCAGACCAACCAACACGCTCCTGAGCTTTAGTCAGGTACCGTGATTAATGGGGAAAATCTGTTTCTGCTGACTGTTGGCTCCAGATAAAGAATAAGCAAATGAAACTGTCGTCCTCCGATCCACTGTCGACAATCTCTCATGCTAATTTGATTGAGAGCGGCGGACTGAGCGCGCCACACCTCCGGGCTAACGGAAGTGGCAGCAACAACCTATCTTCAGCGTTAAAGCACAAGTTAGGCTGACTGCACCTAATTTAATACTGACGGAAAGAGACAGGGAGGGCATATATTTGAAATAAATGCGATTCACAAAAAATAAAGATGAGCAGACTGGAAGAGAGAATTGCAATCAGAAAAAATGTCATTCATCCCTGGGGGGCAATTAGGATAAAGGGGAGGGACTAAAATGGGAGCAGTTAAGGTTCCTGTTTTTGTACCCGTTGTGCAACCAGCGTGGAGCGAGAAGGACGGTCTCCTGTTCAGCTGTGAAAGAAGACCAGGACTGATGAGTGAACACAAGTCAGTGCCTGGAAACGTACTCAAGGTAGGGAGAGGTGGAAAAAAGCACCCAGGCCATTAAAAAAGACTGTGTCACCAGGGTGAAGAGAAGACACAAAGAGAGGAATAGACAAGAAAAAAGATTTTTAGACAGAGCTGTAACACTGCAAAAGAAGATAAATGAGGACAGAGCTGCTCTTTTGATGGCCATTTTACAGCGTCTCCTTGGTAGCAATTGTATGGGTTTCATTCATTAGCGTACGTATGCTGAAAAACAAGTTGACAGCCAAAAGATAGCGGTGCAGTTTTAGCCGCCAGCAATATTTCACCCTGTTTGACCTTCACAAGCAACCAACCAACGTGTTAATCACAGGAGAAAACAACAAAGGAAAACAAACATTAGATTGAATCGTTCTATCTTGTCTGCTCGATCTGGCGTCATTCAACTTTGCTGCTGTTTTATACATTACCATGGAGGTTATTTTTATTATAAAAATATACTATATACAGTGATCAACGAGTTAACGTTTCCTTTTAAAGGAGAAATTTCTAACCTTGAAGTCAAGCATATTTAAATACTGAGGGGGTGTGCCTCCCTATTATAAATTATAATTACTGCCTTGAAACAAATAACCCACAAAAAAGGGCAAGAAAGGAGAAAAATAGCTGAGTATCCGTTTTTATATGGTTGTCAGCGCTTGGATTAATAGCAGCCATTTTGCTTTAATGAGCTGTTAAGCGTTAGCTGCCAAAAAGCCTCTTGGTTTGCCTCTGAGACTCGGAACTCTTTTTTCCAATTATAGCAGCTTCCCGTCTCAGTGTCAGCACAGTTGTACCAGCGTGTTGGCTGTTTTATTCGGGCGGTTGTTGGAAAACACAATCAGCATCTGAAATAATGGCAGGCCGCTTTACAATAAGATTGCACTTTTGTGGAGACCATCAAGATCATTTTAGTTAACGCTCAGAGCGGAATAAAACCAGAGATTCGTTTTGTGGATAAAGAACTTTGTTTTGTTTCTGCAAGGTTGGGGAGACAGTGAGTCATCGTTGCCAGGTCATAAAGAGGTTATATGCAGCAAATTCATTTCAGTGTGGTCTTGGGTCTATATTATGTGCGTGACTGTACTGCCATGTGTTAGCGTGCACTTGTTTTTCCTACCAGCGTAGGGGACCGGAGCGTCTTTATCTAGAGCCACCAGCGGAGGGTCCAGCAGGACTGTGTCCATGTTCTCTGTGATCACGCCATGGTAGGACGTCTCGATCCACGGCTTGTGCTTGTTGACTGCAGGAAGGGAAGGGACAGGAGAAGAAACACCATTTACATTTACTTGTTTTTTATCGTTTGTCTTTGTGCAGTGGCTTAAACATGCATCTGAGGGATGTGAGATGAGTCAGAATGACAGAATGAAAGCAAAAACTCTTCTGTTGTGTTGATGTCATTCCTTCGTGATTGATGTGCTGTTTTTTTTTTTTCTTCTTCTTCTTCTTCTTAGCAGACAGGACAGCTAATGGAAGTCTTAGGGTGAGGGTGAAATTTTTTCCATTTAGCCTCACATGGCTTGTTTGGCTTTGTAAAGTTTCCTTCCAAAACACCACAAACAAAAAAAAAAACTCCTTCAAAAGAGGATAAATCTTTAACATTACTAATCCAATTTGTTCCCTCTTTGCTCCCAGTGCGTATACAAATATTACTAATCCAGGCTGGTTGCCTGGGGAGGACGCAGACATCCATGCGCCTCATTTCTAGGAGTGAAACTGCAAAAGAGTTTTGGGCCCATACTCTACTGCATACACCCACATTTATTCATTTAATTAGCAAACATTGCAAACATGTAATGAGCTTTTATGAGCATTAAAATCTACATTCATGCAAAGGTGGGTATGACTTATTTAATAACATAAAAGAGCTGAAATATGGCTTTCCTTCACCCGTGTACGACTTTTCTTTTTAAACTTGCCTTCTGCTCGATATCTGTGACAGAGACTGATGACTACCGAACACAGGCCTCTACTGAGAGTTGAGTAGACTAGATCACAGAGAGCCAGAGAACCACGAGGGAAGACATTATTCACACTTGGAGTCTCATATCACGCTAACGTAAGAGACATAATGTACTGCAGTGAACAGCAGGATTCTGCACTGCTGGAAGAGGAGAGACTAAAGTGAGGATCTGGTAAATTTACACCTATTTCTCTTTTAAAGATGCGGGAAGGCTGGAAGGACAGAAAAAGCAGAGACAGACAGGAAATGAAAACCTTAAACATAGTCACTTATACATTAGGAAACTGCAGAATCTAAATTAAAGAAAGTTTATTACAAACTGGACATTATTCAAGGTGCTTGTGTTTCACCGGTGTTTCATTTATATCTAATAGAAGCCGGCTGCTGGCTTCCTCATGGATGGCAGATTCAATTTCTGGCTCAAGGTCCTACATTTATCCAAAACAAATAAGGCAGCAGCGGGGGACATCTGTGAGCATGAACGCAGAGAAACATAAGAGATGTCTGTTGAAAAACCATACATCAGACCACAGAAATATTCTATTTAACAAATAAGAAACGTGAGGACGGACGTTTGTCTTTGGTGTTCACCAGAGTGGATGCACAACTCAGATAAGACTGAGGACGACAACATGTTCTTTGCCCCTTAATATGATTCCAGGTTGCGCTGACTTAAAGATGCAGCCTATAGGTCAGTCTGTGCATTATGGGAGACTAATTGAGTTGGAGAAACCAGAGCAGATGTAGGACGGCACCAGATTACATCTGATCTGACAGCAGCAGGAAATCAAAAACCCCTAAACAAGACAGCGCTTCCTTGTTGATGGCATTATCGCTGGAGATCTAGCCATCCAGTCCTGAGATCACAACATCTTGACTGTATCATCCGAGAACTGCTGCCCTGGAAAATTGATTATTGTGGGGACAAATAATACCGTTTAGTCCCTATTGTGACTGTTGTATTTTTTCAAATGAATTTTGTCTTCTTATATTTACTTATTCATTCAAATGTGCTTATGTAGCATTAATAAACTCCCTTTTATCAGGACAAAACCCTCAACGGGACCAGGATAATTATGATCACATTCAAGTAGACTAGGATGAAAATAGAAATACTAATGTGGGGTGTTTTTATGGATCCAGTGTGACAGGTTTGACAAGTGGAAACAGCACAACTTGTAAGAGCCGAATGCATCTTAGAAAAGCTGGCAGGTGAGTTTAAATTGTCTCTGTGGAAGAAAAAAATAAATCCAACTCACATACATTTCAAAAAGCTTGAATATATGTGTCTAATTTGCTCTCTGTGCTGAACAACTGCTCCAGAGACACGGATGCAGTCTTATTTCTGCCGTGAAACTCCTCGCTCTTCATTTCCACTGACATTCCAAGGCGGCAAATAGAGCCGAGTGTCTGCTGCACCTCGCCACCTTACGGAGGGTATCTAAGTGAGGATGTGCCTTAGAAAATTGCAATTTTATAGATACAGAGGGTATCTAAGTGAGGATGCGGGGTAGAAATGTAAGGGCCACTGGGAGAGTTAGATGAAACCCAGCAGCTTTCAGATTTGAGTGGATTAGAGAGCCAACAGCTATTGTTGCCTGTTGCGATGAGTATGGACATAAAACACACGGTCTAGTTCAAAACCTTAGATAATTAGCGTTAAACACACGGTACTGAAGGCAAAAACACGGTCAAACATGTGGAGCTAATATCCACCCAGCTACATGGCTCCCAGTGATAGAAGTTGTCATCTGGCCTTGACGACAGCCCATTTAATTATTCATCTTGCAGCACAAACATCTGCTTTGTTGTTTGATTTTCTATACAGGACAACTCAGAACATACTGGCACAACAGTATTCCAGGCAGCTTTGTGTGTCTATTACAACGTCGTTCTGCACAGAAGAGACAAGTACTGCCTGTGCTGAGTTTCTAATGCAACACTTCCTGTCCCTGGAGTATGTAACAGTAGAAAGTCGGGAGTTTGTGATATTTCTTCTGTCACTGTTGAAACCAAACCAGCTTCTTTGTATAAGTTTAGGTGATTAATCTGCTTCTGCCTCCACGAGAGCCTCCCACAAATTACTGTTGAAGTGTTTGAACTGGAAAAAAACCCAGGGATGACGCAAACGTACAATGGATGTGGGTTTGTGTGTGTGTGTGTGTGTGGGTGTAAGACCCGAAGCCGAAGTTAAAGCCAACCAGGTGAGTCGGAAAATGCAGATGAAGCAGCGAGTGTAGCGGAAAGAAAATTAGTCTCTGCTTTCCAGAGGAGCCGCCATGTTTGTTCTCCTCCTCACACTCTGTTTTGAGTTATTATGAATCGCTTGTGGGTTGGGAGTGTCAACAGGAGAGGGATGGAATACACGTCTGAGGGTGAACAATAGCTTTGATTAGTGTCTGTGGAAAAAGAGGCCTATAGTGGGTTCGGTAACGACCTGCCGTTGATTAGTCTCACTGAGAGGGCCGATGAAGATGCACAACAGAGGAGTTTGAGAGGAAAGTGGAGAAAGAGGAGAGTGGGGAGGAAATATGGGAGAGAGACTTTGTGGAGAGGAGGAAGTGAGATCTCCATGAGCAAAAGGCAGCAGGCAGTGAGAGGAGTCATGGTGGAGAGAAGCCGATGACACACTGGACTAAATAAAAGTGCTTTTATGCCTCATAGCTGGACCACATGTGAAGCAGCTATGACCAAATTAGAAGCCACTGGACTGAACTGAGGAAGATGACAAGTGTTAAATGGGTTTTTAGAAATGTATTTAACGCCAGGTAAATACCCAGAGACAAGCCTTGAAGGCCCAGAAAGAGGATATTCTAACTGCGCTGGGGCAGGTCTGTACGCTATTTTTAGCACCACAATTATCCAACAGCACCAGCCAGCTTTCATATCGGCTTTTTATATCAGCAGGCCTGTATTTTATTTTGTATCCGCTTTATTGATTTTATTTCCCAGCCTAGTGGAGCAAGTGTCAAGACTAATAAGAGTCTGCAGCTCGCAGATGGGAGCTGATCCGTCAGTGTCGTCTCTGCCCGCTTAGAAATTACCAACATGTACAGTCAGACGTTCTGTGGTTTATATCCCTGTCTATTAAAGGAGAAATACAATCAACTGTCCCTGCTACTGAAGCATTTTTTTTTAAATTCCAAGTTAAAATCATCATTTGATTGTCTATTTTTAATTTTTATTTTAAGTGTAATTCAGGCTCAGCAGTGTAGCTAAAGATGCACCAGGGTCTTATATTAGAGGGATTCAATTTCTGCAGGAGCTCATTTATATTTTAGTAATGTAGAGAAACACGACATTGAAGCTGCACTCAGAGAGTTGTTTTGGAAAAAGTACTCATATTTATAGAAATTCTGGCATGTGGCAAAGAACCTGGGGTGGTTTCAGCAGCGCCTGAGAATCGGGATCTGGAAATAGAGGTAAATGTGGGACGATGCTCAAGGCACTTTTTGGGTGTGGTAATTCAAGCATGCTCTGTTAACGTTAACAGGTCAGCCGAGTGTGGCTGTGGGCGGGTTGTTAACATTCCAGACAGCATGTTGGCCGGGACAAACTTTCGTCCCGGTTGAGATTAAAGCTGCACACTTTGCTGCTGCTTTTGGATTTGATGAAAATAATGAATTAGGAGTGATTAATGACACAAAATCAGAATGTGATTATTGCACACATTGGAGCCATTTAAGATGAAAAACCTAGGACTTTTTCCAGAACTATAGAGGGTTTTGCGGATGAGTTCAGCGTGAGAGAGAGAGTTCCAACAGTCGAATAGAGAACTGTTCAGAGCAAAGGTCTGCGAGAACCGCGGACATTAATTATTTTCCATGATGGTGTTGCTCCACTGATTATTAGGAAAGAACAAAAAGCTGGTTATATAAATATGTCAGTTTAATCTATTGGAATAAACACATCATCTTCTTCTCTTCATTATTTTGGGGTTAACGCAGTGATTGCCTTTATTTCTGTTCTGAGTTTTTCCCTTTTCTACCTGCCTATTCTGTGCTTCCAGAATAACAAATACACAGACACGCTCACACTCTCCACCTTAGGCGATATCCAAAGCGCCATGGTAGAGAGAACCACGGGTGATTGACTATTGACTGGTGGTTTTCGAGCAGTCTCTGTAGTTCATGGTGGTTAGTCAATCATTTCAGCAGGAGCTTTGGGCAATCTGCTACGTTCACTTGCGGCAGAGTTCTCACAAACAGACGGGAGCGACTGGAGAGGTGTCTGACGGAGGCAAATGAAGGGAAAGTGCTTTGCTTTATAAGAACATGGAACTGAGGAAATCTGCATTTGCTGGGGAAAATAATGTGGAACCGAGAAGAAACTGACAGTTTTCATTTCAAGTGTGGTCGATGGGAACATTGGAATCATCACTCAGAAATAACTTCTGCAAAGCCCGGCATCACATGACGCTGATATTGGAAAGAAATAAACTGCCATTGGAGCTGTGTGTGTCGTCTCATCACCGTCTGTGATTTGTAACAGCACTTGAGTATTTTTAGATGAGTAAAAGTACAGCACTTACACGCCCTGAAAAACTTGCTGCTTTTCTTCATAAAACTGCTATGAAGGTCGTAGATAAGGCAGCGCTCGGTTCACGTGCAGAGGTCAAGGCGCTGCTTTTTCTCTTCGATGAGATCCAGCTTTGCCCGAGCTTTCGAAGTTTGTGGCTCCAACTTTCCCAGTAAAGCTCCTGACAATAATTTCGCTGGTTGCTGAGTTTAAACCGTAAGAATAACATCAGGGGAAATTATTTAGCATCGAGTTTGAACTCAGACCACAAAACCACACAAGGGTGTCACAGCTAGTTCAGGCCACATATCGATAAAACCCCCTCCCTCCCCCTCTCTCTCCCTCCCCCCCCCCTCACTTACCCTCTCTCTCTCTTTTTCACCCATGTAGTCTGTAGATAAGTCCGCATTGGTATCCAAACCCTGTATTCAGGGCTCAGCTGCGTGCCAGGGGTCACGCTGAGATTAATCCCACAACAACGTTCAGGAGACACACACATGTGTTTAATCAATAGCGTGATGCTCTGCTCCTTTGCCATTTCGCTCTCAACGATTACAGATGAAAGCAGGGATCATGTAAGCTGTGTCCCCGTGCGATGGTGCCTCATTTTCTCTCTCCTTTCATACTTCTGTGGCCTGTAGGTTCAGGTATTCTCTGACATGATCATTTCCCAACACTTAAAGGGCTCATTTGGCTCCTCTAATACTGATTTTCATGACAAAGATTCCACATTTAAAGCAAGAGACAGAAGAATAAAACTGCAGTTACCTATCATTAGTTCACATTTCCAAGTTCTCATCCCCTTGTTCACAAGTGTTAGCTCCTTTCTTCATCATTAAAAACAAATTTAAGTTGGAGATTTTAGAGTTTTCTGGTAGAAACATGAACATTATATTGCACATATATGAAATATATATATATATGTATTAAAATACGTATCTGTGTCAGTCTGGTTTGTGAACGCCTGAAAAACAAAAGAAGGGCATGGGCAGTGGGCTTGGAACGAGCCAGCTGAGATCTATGAGCTGTCAGTAGCAGTAATCAGAATTTCTCCAGCAGCATTCATCTCAGGAGCAGCATCACGAACTGGGCATTACCAGCAGTCGGCCGGCCAGCTGACCACAGGCTGCCATGGCTACAGCACTGCTTAAAACTGCCCACTGATGACAGTCCAGAAAGCAGGAACGGCTTATCATTTTTAGCAGCTAGGGTCTCACTGATGAGTTCCTCTTCCTGAAGGCTGGATGCAAATTCTATATTTGCGGACCCGTCTGGACAAATGAGACTTTGGCGAACATGATAAACAAAGCAGGGGACAGCACGGAAGAGAACAACGTCTAATCTGACGAATGGGGGCTGTATAATGGTCCTCCATTAAACAGTGAAATTCTGTGAAAATAGCCCCAATAACCTCGACATCAAAACGCTGGATCAACATTTGAAAACCGAACTGCTTATGTGTTGTGGACGTCTATTCACTCTGTCAACATTTCAAATTTCTGCACAGTTGAGTAAACACTATGCCAGGCTATTATAGTGTTTGCAGGAGTGATTCAGGCAGTTGTATAGGACTTTTTTTTTTCAATTCACTTTATCCAGCTCCAGCAAACCCCTGGTGACCGCATGTCAAATTTCATCACAAAAGGAAAGATAGTGTAATCATTTCCCCAACTTCATGTTTTTATCTGGCAAAAATAATCTCCCCTCGATCCATATTTGTTGGCTTTTCAAAAACTTTTCACTGTGGTCAAAATTGTTTCCTGTCCCTGCTGTCTCACACAAAGGGAGGCACGCAGCTGTGATATAATGAAGTGATAGAAGACTGTCGTTTCTTCTGTGGGGGCCGTTCTTGGCTTGGGACTAACCACCTTCACCTTTCCAGCAGATGGAAACAGACCAGAATCTGACTTTTCTTTATTTACCGCAGCTCTAAATTGTCAGCGTGATGCTTCTTCTCTGCCTCCCGCTTTGTTCAGTTTCACTCTGAGAGCTGAGCGTTGGCTCCCTGACTTATATCAGACCTACCTCCCTGCAGCTGACATCTGTTTTTATGCTGTAATGCCTGGGTTTTTAGAATTGATTTTATCTAAAAAGCATCCAAAAAGCCTCTGACATCATCGACATAGTTCCAAAGAATGGGCCACAAAGCAGCTTGTCAGAGCAATTTTCACATTTCAACTCCTTGTGGCTACATTTGAAAGAATATGTAATTGGCATACAGTTTAAAGTCAAGTGGAAGGAGGAGTGGCGGCAAAAGTAATCAACTAATCTGAGAAGCATGAAAGTACCATTTCTGAAAAAGCCACATATATATACATGTAGGAAAGATGAATGACTGCAGTTAAATCCCATAATACTGATCCTGTTATATCAGTAAAGAGAGCTTAACCTAAAAACCATATTTCATGTAATATAGTCATCCTGTTGCTAAGGTCAAAGGTGACACGCGTTATCGCTTCTGGTTGGCGTAACTGGAAAAAAAAACATCATTATGTCGTGAACTGGAGCAGCACTGTGCAGAATAATGTTGAGGTCCGCTTGATTTCACATGCAATGACAGTGATTTGAATGCAAATGTGCAGTTTTCAAGGCTCTGACTCTCACCAGCACGCCGCAACAAGAAGCAAGGCTGTCAGGGGCCTGTGCAGCACTGGGTCTAAACAGCAAATCCACTGATTATGGGCAAAGATATCCCAGTGTGATTATACCCCCCATTTTTCAGAAGTTACTAAGCTGCTCAGAAAGCTGTGGGAGCCAGGATGAAGGTAACGCGCCAACAGCAATAAAAGCTGAGAAACAAAGGGGGGAAACAAGCAAAAATGTCAAAAAGAAACCAGCATAAGACAGACTGGAGTGGCATTGAATGAATGAAAATGTTAATTAAGGGGGGGAAAATGTGAATTTCATGGAAGAATTGAAAAGTTGAATGATGTCAAGTGGAAAATGGAAAACGGCAGGTATATTTTCATCATTTTCCCTCTGGTGGGGCTCCAGTTTAAACCTTTATTCAGACTGAGAAAAGCTGTAATTTTGGTAACAATGCCAAATAAAAGGCAGCAGATCAAAAGCTGTGTACATTCCAGGAAAAAAACTGAAGAACATAAAGGGTCCTCGGGTGCACAAAATTAAAGCTCTGAGGAGCCATTTTGCCTAACAACAGCTTTGATTTGTTATATTTCAATAATTGAAAACCATCACATTTCCAGGAACACACTGCTAAGGCTGTTTTCCTTTCTATTAAAAAAAGAACATGTTGCTTGAAGCTACCATCAACACTAAACAATATATACATAAAAAAAACTGGCTAAATGGCTAAATTTGGTTAAAAAGAAAAAAAAAGAAAAAAAAATAGGTCTGCTCAGGTTGTGCATCCTCTTGGTTTAAGCAATGCTAGCTCCCTTAAAAATAACTCATTGCTTCGACAAATAAAATGTCGGAGATTCTGAGAAGCCAAGCTGGATGGGGGGTTTTTTGGCTGGTTCCATTAGAGCACAAAAAGGCCACGGCACAGTGTGAAGAGCAGCCTTAATCCAATGAGAAGCAGAAGAAGTGAGGTTGGGTGACTGAGCCAGTCGCACAAAGGTGCTGCTCATCACCAGAGAGGGCTTTATCCATGCGTGAGCTCTGACTTCCAAATACTCCCAGCGTATCTGAGATTTGTGTGAAGTCATTGTCATTCGCTTTGGCCCGGCTGACCTGTGTTCGTAATGTGGCATCAGCCAGCTGCCACCTGCAAATCACGGATTTTCTCTCCAATCTGGTCCTCCAAATTGTATTCGCTTCTAGAGAGAAGAACCAGGCTGAATGTGATCCTCTCCGCTGCTTGAACATTACTGCCCGCACTCACAATATTTCTCAATTTTGAGCAGAAACCAGCTCTAACAGCTGGGGAGGGCATCTGCTGGAGGTCGGCCGGGCAGAGAGACAGAAAAGGGAGGCAGGAAGGAAGAGCAGGATGCAAAGACAGGAGGAAAAGAAGAGAAATGGAAAAGCAGACGTGCAGAGAGAGGGTGGCAGTCCTCCCTAAGGTGCCTGTCTTGACAGTCTGGTAATTAACATATTCAATGTATAGAATCACCTATTACTAAGTACATTCAGCACATAAAGAGCTAATTAAAAAGATAATGAGATCGTAGGTGATGCTGTCTCGTGCCATCAGGTGCAAGGTTGGGTCGTCCGCGGGTTGCTAACATGCTAACAACTAACATCCACAGTTGTTTTAAAGCTACTGCTTCAAACTTTCTGGCTGAATTATTTTTTTTTTTTTTTTAAATTGCAAGATTGAAGGAGGATTAGTCAAACTCCAATTATTCTGGCTTCCCTTTCAAACAAGAAAACATTGTGTACAAGCCACCGCGGGTTAAATTTGGGTCAACTTGTGACAAGGGTCAAAGGTCATTTACCTTTGCATTCTCTGCGTTAATTGTTTGGAGATGCTTTGGTAAATTTTAATTAAGGCTGGAAAGCGTAGATGTAGGATCCTTTGTGCGTTTTGGAATGTGGGACCTTCACCTTTATCTACTGTATTCAGAATTAAGACTAAATCATCTGGAGACAATCAGCTGCAGGGTGAACTTCCTGTACGCTCAACCCTCTTCATGCTCACAGAGACGATTCATTCATGGCTACTGATGATGTGATGCATTAAAATCGTTTCCTGGCTGTAATAAAAAAAAAGACTGATGGTTAAGATATTATAGGAGCATATAGATGTTGAGTTACTAATGGCGATTGCAGTAAATATCTTTGGTCTTGATAAAATATTAGTTTTTCCCCTTCCGCTACTGTGTCTGTTAAATCCTTATTGTGGACCAGGATTTCTGGGGGAACTGGAGTGTCCCCCAGCAGAGACCGAACCAACACAGACACGACAAATACAGCAATCTCCTGCTGTGAGGCGTTAACCACTGCACAACAATACCACCATGATCCACTCCAAGGCTGAAACCAAATCCCCCCCGCTCAACTCCAGATGTACATAATTCTCTGCTTTCAGCACAGCCCCTATGATTCTTCGGCTTTTGTGCGTAATAATCTCTAACTCACCCTGGAAAAACAAATCCACCCAACCCATCTGCTTATTGTGTACTTTAAGGTACTCTGGACATAAGTTTCCACACTGGGTGGATGAAGACAGTTTTTAAAAAATGATTTATGAGCATCAAATATCCACAGAAACGTTCAGACGGCCACAGTGTTCCACATAAAAAAGCATGCCAGCCTTTTAATTAAGGCTGAAATAGATATTTGTTTTTAAGTGACAGAAGAGGAGTTTAAACATTTCAGTGTCTACTGAGATTACGAGCTCTTCCCGCTGAAGCGTCAGGCAGACATGAACGTAGATCTTTCTAGATAATTCTGCCTCTGTAATGCTGCGAAAAGGAACAGAAAACAAATCCAAAATCTAATTTCGCTCGCAAACAGTAGAATGTGGACATCAGATTACAATCAAATTGAATTTTCTTCCTTTCCCAAGTTGCCACTTCCCTTCGTCCTTTCCTTCACGGCCTCGGTTGTTTGCTCTGATATTACGAGACACCGGTCGTTTCCGTTCACCTGTAATGATTTGTTTCGCATTTTTGTACGTTTTGATTTCACATGGGTGGCTTCTGATGCAACAACTGCTTTCTTGTACACACTAATCGTCTGCAGGTAATTTCCCTTGATGGAACCCTAAACCTGCTGATTTCCCTGCAGGCGTGGGTCTAAAAAGGCTCACTGTTCCAGAGGTTCAGGTTTTACATTCGTACATACGTTTTTTTTCCCCTGATGTTTGTGTTACCGCCTTCTCGTCGCCATCCCACACCCCCGCTACGGCGGCACTGTCGAAGGAAATCGGTCCGGATATCTGGATGGTTTATTAAAATCTAATTTCAAAATGACAGTAGAGAAAGGTCAAGGTGCTACTATTATCTACAAGCTTCTGCATGCAAATGTGTGTGTGTGTGTGTGTGTGTGTGTGACCTCATATTGCAGACAGGTATAGAGCTGTTTCTGTTCGACTAGCAGAGTTAAAAAGCTTCAGCCTGTTTTATTTTGAGTTTGTTGTTATTGAGCATCTTAAATTTTTAGATGCTCAGTGTTACCACTTCCCCTCCTCCCGTCATTATCCCAGCTCTCACTCTCTGACTTCCCACTGCTGGAGACAGGCGAGAGCCAGCAACGGGAGGACAAAGTGTTGACAAAGCAAGGTCGGCAGATAGCATCAAGCAGTTCATCAGAGAAGGTCAAAGCTACAATGCTAATGAAGATAGCACACATGTGTGGCATGCTTACGTGTGTGTGTGTGTATGTGTGTGTTCAAGGACATTTTAACTGGTTGTCACAACTTCAAAGGACTGTTTGTGGGTTAAGGCTTGGTGTTAAGGTCGAGGAGGTTAGTTGGGATGGATGTAAGATGCTGGGAAAGGTAGGAAATTCCTCGTAAGGTCGAAGTACAAGGATGTGTGTGTTAGTTGATGTTTCAGTGCTGTTTGCATAAAGACTGGCAGTTCAGATCATTTTCTAAAAATAGAACGGATGTCAGAGAAAGCTAAGATCATCAGTACACTATTATCACAGTATTGTTGCCCACCTTTGATCAGATGTGATAATTGTTTTACTGATTTTATGAGCAAATAAAAAGCCTGGGTGCTAACAGCCTGGTGAACTGCTACGTTATTGTTGCACCGCGGTGCACCTCTGAAGCAGTGCCTCTCATTAGTGTTTCTAGTGAGGCATAATTCTTGTGGAACATCTGCTGCGCCAGTGTCCCGACATTCTTTTCATTTACCTTCTGTGTTGTTGTCCTCTATCCCCCCTTTGGTCCAGTTAATGATCTATTTTCACCCACTTGCTCAGTAGCACATTTATATACCAACAGCATGGGTGGCAACCCCACCATCTGTCCCCTTCACCTCCCCACCCTGCTTGATGCTCGTCACTGTGCAGGTTAACGGTGGAAACGCCAGCCAGTGAGTCGCTAAACGAGTTTAAGGGCATGTGGAATTGCACATTTGACTGTTAGCTCAAGATAGTTTAGTTCATCTTAATAGGGAGTACAAATTTGGCAAAAATCCTGCAACAGAAGTAGGAGAAGAAGGACTGTATCAAAGGCTGTAAAAAAAAAAATCAAAAATTCCAACTTTTATCTTATTTAAAACGTAAAACTGAATTTATGATCATTTATTTATCAAATTAATACAGATATTATAATGTGTGTGAGAACAAAGTGAATCGTACATGCGTACGGACGGTATAATTTCAATCAAAATTTCATTTCTTGTCCCAACATTTGAGTCAGAAAGCAGATCATCAGAGCTGCAGCACAGTCGAAGCTCATGGGACAGTTTTCTAACTGTAATCAGTAATCAGATGTCGTGTCTGGCCTAATGGCTTACTTATGGTCCCTGGCTTGTTCTGATAACGCCTGGGTTGTCTTACAGACCGAACAGGGAGTAATGCAATAGGGAAGGAGAGGAAATTCTATTACAAAAGATGAGGAATGGATTCATAAGCCTGAACAGAAATGGGGAGAAGCAGATTCGAAAAAGCTCATTGCTTCAAAAATGTTTCATCCTTTGATCTTTTCTAGACACAGAAAAGAAGAAAAGAATCTGACGGTGACGGTCTTCCCTTGTGTTGTGAATTATTGCTCTCCTCACTTGTACATTCCTCTTTGATAATACCTTCGCAGTTAATACACCTTCCCCATTCTGAATTAAGACAAAGTTTCTTCTTTGTGTCTGACAGGCATTTTACTGCAGGGGAGGATAAACACCTTATTAAAGTCATAAAATGCTGTCTTTTCCTTCTTCCATATTAAACATTCTAAACAGGTTGGTGTTTTCAATTTTAAGTTTCCCGTCTCACTTGTTGAATAATATAAAACGAATATTGCACGAGAACAAGCATTTTTTGCACGCTGCAGCTGCAGTCGCTAATGAACAAAACATTTGTCCATAATAGGATTACACGTGCTTATTAAGGACTAACTGGGCCAGATAATGGCTGGATTTTCCAGCACTGGACCTGGATTTGATGGAGAAGATGTGCAGCATGACATAACAGATGGCTGCCCAGAGATTCTTGCTGACGGTCGGAATAATAAGTTTTTGACTGACCTTCTGCAGCAGTAGTCATGATTATCGTGCAGCTGCACAATGAAGCCACAGTCACAGCAGAGCAAACTCAGCCTTAAATTCTGCATCTTCTGACCATCGTCCTGAGGGGTTGACCTGAGAATCTTCTGCAGGTACTCAACAATTTTCTCTGGCTGCAGCTCTGTAGTTTCCAGCAGGGTGTGAAGATATCCTTCAGAGCCCTTGTGAGTGGCTATGCTATCATGATAAGGTGGGTTTGCCCCAGTAGCACTGGTCCCGGGTCCACCACGGCAGTCGTGCCATGACTGACAGTGGCTGATTGCACCTTTCTCGACCCGCTTCAGATCAAGCTGTGAATCCACACCAGGTCTCACTGACACTCCTGACAGCTCTGTGGGATGATTGATCTGAATCATACGTGCATTGTTGACGTTCTCCAACTGGGAGCTGGCACGGCGACAGCCTAATCCCACACAGAGACATCATGTTAGATATTAGAAAAAAGAGGTAGGTATAGTGTATGCTACATTCTATCTTGCTCCAGCAAACTGAATGTTAATTTCATCCAATTTCTACAAGCCTTCTCAAGCCTCTATAGAGATTTTTTACAGTGCATTTTTGTACCCTTCCAGACAGTGTGTTGTTTTTTTTGTTTTTTTTAGTATGTGGTGCATGTGTGAAACTGAAAATTCGCACTTCTTATCACCAGCTCACAAGACTCTCCCAGACTGCCGCCACTGTTTAAATGGCAAAGATGTGGGATATGCAGCCCTCTTTCATCCACACATTTATTTTAGCTCATCTGAGTCATCACATATGGAAAGAAAGTCTCAGCATTTGAAATCATCAAACTCTTTTCATCTCGTTGACATTCAAATGAGCAGATCTGACGCAGATGAAATGTGCATATTTGTTTTAACAATATGCATCTTTTTCTCCAGTCCATTCTTACTAAATGAACTGATTTATGTGTTTAGAAAAAACTGTGTTCATTTGAGCCTGGACGCTCTTACTTAAATATTTAATGCTGTCAGAGATAGTTACCAAAAGGTTGTTTTGCTGATGCTTTTTTTTTTCTCTTCAGCACCTTAAAGTCACTTTAAAACCTCGTTCTTGATGATGAATCACACTTCAGTGGAGTTCAGACACTTACTGATGTGCGAAGGCTGCTACTGTCCCCCACTGACTTCAACAGCTGAGGGGAGAAAGGAGTCAAGAAGACTGAAGGAGGACAAACCACCCTCATCTTTTTATATTTTCCAGAAGAATATGGAGCTTATCAGCTGTATTCCTCCACAGATGATCATACAAATGTGCCGCGGCTGTTGATCGCTCTCCATTTCAGTCTGAGTTACAGTCGCCAGCGGTCTGCATTAATTAACCTGACTGAAATATCAGTTTCAAACAGAAATGTTCAGGATGCGACTGTGATCAAACAGTGATACATTCATGCAGCAATTTTCTGTCCCCTGATTGGCCCAGCAGTCCCCCTGCGGCTGATGTGGTGCAGTGCCTGATTAGTCGGCACTCCTTCAGACTTCTGCTGGAAGAAAATTTCAGCTACTTATGTGTGTTGAAATGGTGACTCTAGGAAACGACTGGGCCACGAAGCCCTGCGGTCCACCTTTGCCCAGTTCACAAAGCAGCAGGTCCGTGTGGTTCCTCCCTGCAGGTGGTGGGCCGTCATGCCCATTTTTGGCTGCTTAGAGCAGCTAAGAAAAGAGCCACTGCTCCCGATGTCCAGATTAGCTCCTGGATGTTTCCCTGGAGATGTGTCTCAGCCAGTCCAGCAAGAAGGAAACCTGGAAGCACATCCAGGCCATGCTGGAGGAGGCCATAAATGCACCGCCTTCTCATAATCTGGACAGTTTTTTCATGGGAAAATCCAAGTCCCTCAAGCACGATGAGGTAGATGCACAGATCGGTGATTTATTGATTGGCTTGCTATTACAGCTAGCTGGACCTGGCGAGGATTTATGGCAGCTGAGCATATATCCATATATCCAATAACCCAACACAGGTGATGTAATGTATAAATGTGGATTTTCTTTTTATCATTAAAGTTAAGTACTTGTCTTGTTTTAAGGATTTTCCATTACTGTGGTGTTTTTGTTCATAACAAATGCTGCAGTTGTCGTGCTGGTCAACAGATGCCACAACCAAGACTTCAGTCTGTCTCCTGAAAAACAAAATGTGGCCGCTGGTGGGTCATTGCCCCCCTATTTAGGATACTTGCCACCAGGCTAAACAACCATTCGAAGGAGAAATCCTGCTGTTATGACAGTGTCAGGGAGGAGAATGGTTTTAGTTCTGTGTCTCGCTCTCGACCAGGTGCAGCGATGCTTCTTACTGCATAAAGGCTAATGCTTCAAGACATTATCTTAAAAGCTGACATATCAAATTCCAGTCTTCAGTCTTCAGTTGTGTGTGTGTGTGTGAGAGAGAGAGTTGGTGTTGATAAGCTTTATTGTTCCTGCAGGTGTCAACTATTTGGCGTTCTGAGGAAGGTGGACCCGCTACCACCGGAGCACTCTTCAGCAGAAAATAACCGGAATGCATTTTTTGCTTAATAGAGGAGGAAAAAACATGATTTTGATAACAACACCTGTAACAAAAGAATATGTGTCCCTCAAGACAGAAAGGTTGTTGATACTAGATTTAAAGTTTAAGCTTTTTTTAAAGATGAATATAAGAACAACAGCTAGCAATAACTGCCTCTCCTCTCCTTTCCTTATATCAATGAAACCAATCTTTCAATTAACCATCAAAGCTTATGTTATGCCCATACACACACACTCGCGTGCGCACACACACACACACACACACACACACACACACACACACACTTCACCTTCAGGCAATTTCAGAAAAAACAATTAGCATAATGTGCACGTCTTTGGACTGTGGGAGGAAGTTGGAAGACTTGGAGAGAGAAACAGGCAGACTTCACAGAGAGAAGCTCTGGTCTGGAATGGAACCCCAGACCAGCTGGCTGAGGTTAACCTGTGTAACCACCTGTGTATTAAATATTAAATTATCTAACACGGTTATGGTACAGAACGGGTGGGGTGGATCGAGTGTATGGTTGACACTGAGTAAAAATCCTGATGCTAATGGAGCTCCAGCAGCCAGCAATGACCTACCGGTATTTGTGGATAGAAACACTTTCTCTGCTGGAAGAGTGACACACGCATAATGCTGTGCAGCTTTCGAAAAGATTCTGCTGGCACTCGTTTATTAAGGGCAAGACTTGTATCCAAGTACAAGTGTGACCCACATAGCTTATCTGTCAAACCGCAACAACAAACTGTTCTGGTAGCATAGCAGAAAGCCAGTCCTCACAGGGCTGCTCCCAGCATTGGCCAGGATGTCACAGGAGGTGGATTTTTTGTATTGTACACAAAAAAAGAAGGTGAAGTCATGTAAGGGGTCCTGTAAGAACAGCCTCACGGACGTAGGGTGTTTTCAGAACTGCTTTCGTGTGTCACTGCGACTATTGCCCGCCAGATTCACTGTCCCACATAATAAAGGTGTGTGCAGAAGATGCATAGCTCAGTAAAAGTAAAAGTGGAGCACTGGTTTCTGGGGGGAAATAAATTTTAATGAAGACAGAAACGTAACACTCTAATGAGCAATGGTTGCAAAACATGTCGTCCCCCCAGTCAACTTTCAGAGTGATGACACCGGTTTGCAGCATGTGAGAGGAGGTTGAAAGGGCCCGTTTCACGCACCTCGTTTGATTTTGAGCCTGGCATTGTTGTTATTTATATTCTGAAGAAAGCACTTTCTCTGCCCTCACATCAGTAATTATCTGCACTTTCTAAAAAAAAATTGGAAAATCACAACTGCACAGGCATTTTAAGATCAGTGTTTAAAGCAGGCGGTTTTAGGTTTTGAAGAAGAAACGCTGTTTTCACCTGGATTTGTTATCACCCATCATAATCCATCAGCAGAGCCACATTCACTTTAATTATTGCAACAGCATGAAGAGCAAACATGAAAGCATTCTAAGGAAAGAGTTTTTATTATTACCCCCAGACAAGACGCCGTCTGCAAAATAAACTGTGAAAATGATCCATTAAGGGATGAGCTGACCCGACAGAGTTTTTATCTATCCGTTCTGGTGCTCTGTGGTCACGGTCAGCACAGACCAGGGACGGCTGTGAACCGATGTTCTCCTGCTTCCTGTAGAAACAGTCAAAACTTTGTTTTGCTGCCTGCAGCTGCTTGAGTTTCACGTTCTGTGTGTGTTTGTTCTGCAGCCTATGGATCTGGCTCTGACTTGGCTCGTCGGAGGTATGGATGTGTTCTGAGGATTCAGAACCTTCATTAATGTCAGAGACAATGAGGAAATTTACATATTTGTCCTTTAAACACCTCAGCTGAACAGCATTAGTCATTACAGCTCAGTAGTAATCACAGCAGTAGCATCTCCCACATTAAAAATAACGATGGTAATCAAAAAAATCTTTTCTCCTCCAAACGTCAGCGGGGGGAGCAAGTGGCTGTATTCAGTTTTTGGATCGGATTTTTGCCTGTATGGTAGACTGGCTAACAGCTGCACAGCAATGAAGATGAAAATAGCCTCACACTGGTCTGCAGCTTTCTGCTGCATGAATAATGTGTGCCATGTGCCAGAGGATTGGCCTACATGTGTCATACATTTGGGCCGATGATATACAATCGGATCTCCATAAGTGATGAGACGAGGGAGAGAGATCGGGGTGGTGCAGCAAGGTACCGTATGCACGGGCATTTAGGATTTTAGTCAATAATCCCACTTAAATCTGAGAAAAGAGAAGCTAATATGGTACCATGTATGCAGTGTGTGTACATCTACCAGGTGGCGCTAAAGGTGTTAACAGTTTATGTGGGAAAGCTTTAAATGTGGGAAAAATTCATTGTAATCCTCAACTCCAAATGGAGTATTTAAAGCAGGGAAATGGACGCTACCCTGAACCGCAGACTGATGAAATGGATTTCATAAACAGCCCAGCGTGAAGAATTTCACGCTGGGCTGTAGCCCAGCCACATAAATGCGGCTACAGCTCTAGCTCTAGCCACATAAATGAGTTACAGGTTTATAACAAGCTGAACGCAGAGGATGCAAGGCCGCTGTCATCGCCACAAATTACATCAAGTCACCTCATATTTAGGCAGAAACACCTCTACCGCCACCTAATGCAAATCCTGATCCTCCTGTTCAACACAGAAGCCCAGAAACCTAAAAGAGCAGACTCAGGGAGAGCCTTCTTTCATTCTAAGTGGTCCCCATGGAAAAGGCTTCGGCAGGATGTTCAGATCTAATCTGCAGCTATGCCGCTATTTAAATAATTAAGGATTAAATGACAAACTGTACGACAGAACTATAAGCCCGCAGAGATCCATCGTTCAAGTTAATATACAGCTGACATCATACATTCTGAGCCACATGTGCAGCTCCTTTTGTAAAACTAACACCTGAGCAGCTGTTACTACATACAAATGATTGAAGAAGCTAATTTTCTTTATTTTACTGACAAAAGAATGTTCTGATTTATGCCAAATGGCGCCTTAAATACCCAATTTACATCCTGATTGCTCCTTGAAATTTTAACCAAATGAGCCTGACAATGTTCCTGAAAGGACAATTTACATAATTCATTAAAAAACCGATTAAATCAATCTTAAGATCATCATTCTAGTGAGTGTTTAGTTGTAGATCTTTGGAAATACACTGTTTTAGCTCACAAGGTGAGAGAAAAGAAGTGACATATTTACATCAAAGCATGAAAGATCATCATTCGGATTTATTATTTAATCAAATTGTGGACAGATTCCCAGATATGTGCTACAGTAAGCATTTATTTTTTTATTTATCCACTGATTCAAGATCAGAAGATCCAGCTAATCTCCAGTGTCACAGCATTCATCTTAAAGAATAACTGCTAATTTACCACCTTAACCACTCTATTAACCACTCTATTATCCTCAGATAAAACTGAGAGTACGGAATATAAAGAAGCCTAAACACAATTTAAGACTGGATTTATACCGAGAAGCTTTATTCATCATTTTAAAATGTTTAAATAGAAGAAAGCAGGTCGTCTTTGAATTCAGCCAACAAAGAGAGATGCTGCAGAGAAAAGCAAAGAGTCTGGGAATCAGAATAAGTGATAGACGTTGCTTTTCGTCCCTCCTTGCTGCTTCTGCCAGGAAGCAAAAATCACATCAGAAATCATCTGGTTGTCCAGTAATATGTTTTACTCCCATTTGTGTCAGAAAAGAAAAAGAGCAGTTGGCAAAACAGGCCGACAGACTTTAGAAATCGCTCGGGAGCACACAGACTGAGACATCATATTTGATCTCAGATGCTGAGTCATACAGACCAAATATGTGCTTTAATACTCTAGAGAGAGCATGAAGCCTGTCCTGTTAAGTGTAACGTGTGTGTACAGTGTCAACAAAAGTAGCTCTTGTTTAAATTTGTCAGATTACCATGGCAACCATATTTGTAGGTGGAGGCGAGGGTTAGTTAAAAAACAAGTTTTGATACTGATATTGTCACTGCTGCTGTGTTGTGTTCTCCTTTCTTCAGTGAAATAACAGGCCATTTTTCCAAGTATTTAATGGGGTGTTTTGGAAAATTACCACGCAGAATGTGCTACAGCCGCACTTTCACACCCATCTGCATCGGTGAAAATACAGCTCGCAGTTTCAATCTTAAACGGGGCTGAGGCGTAATGAATACTTAATCAGTTTACACCCACTAAAACACCTCGTTTATTAAAATCTGTGATAAACTCGGGCCTTGGATGGTCTGATCTCAGAGAGGAGGCCCTGGCTGCCTTCCAGATGTTTAAACTGGGTAAATTAACTGGAAGTGACTGTGTGTGGGGGTCCCACATGGGCAGAAATTCATATTCAATCTCGTTGTTCTGCCGCGTTGTTACAGGCCCCGGTACATCAAGTCAGGAAGGTTTATTTGCTTTTATGATAAGCTTGAATGCTGCGGTTATTTAATAAACATGCCTGACCTTCATTTCAACAGGTCCTCCATTTTCTTCTTCTACCCTAACCAATTATATGTTCATTGTCGGTTGGAGTGGAACTGAGTTTAGTGCATTAGAGCAGCTATAGCTGTAGTTTGGGGGAGGTAAAGGGTTACAGTGTGGATTAAGAAACAACCAAGGCGAGACACCGAAACCTGGACTTGTGCTTGAACCAAGAAAGTCCATAACTTATACAATATTCATGGAGAGACAGCAGAGAGAGAGAGAATGACACCAGTTTTAGCCGCAGCCGTGGCAGAAGCACCACAGAGGCCATCATTAATCATTTAAACTTTCCTACTGCCACACTGTGCATCAGAGATTTGGTCTACAGGAAGTGTGCATGACAGTACACTGCGTGCGTGTGTGTGTGTGTGTGTGTGTGTGTATACATCAAAAAGCCCACAATGGAGCAGTGCACGTGAAACTCTGCTCCACACATCAGGTTAATGTTCTGAACAGGTGACAAACAGCAAGAAACATGGAAATGATGCAGAAACAGCAAGTAAAGGATGCAGAAGCACTTTCAGATGGAAAAAATGAAAGAATCAAAGTGTTGACAGCTAAGACTCATTTGGTGTCATCAATATTTAAACTCTGCAAATTGAGAATGACTCAATTATGATGAAACGTCAGTAAAAGATTTAACATTGAATCAACAAAAGGTTAATATGAATTCAAAACACTAAATATTACAATAGGAAGTTTTAAAGGCTTAATGGGAAGGTAAAGGTAAGATTTAAAGAATATATCATCATTTTGGAACGTCAGGGCAGCTTTCAAACAATACTGCCTCTTTCAAGAGAGAAGAAATGATGTCAGTAATAGAAAATACTCAGCTCCACCTATTGTGACACCACCTGCCTCGCATCCCATAATTATGATGAATCTGCTTCCTGTTTTGTGTCATTTTGTGGATTTTGCTATTTATCACACCTTGATCCTGGTATCATCTGAGCCTTGTCTCCTTGTCACAGTTCTGAAGGTTTTGGAACATTTACCTGCTGTGTTGCTATGGAGATGAATAAATGACTAAAGATGTCCGAACTTTTGCACCTTAACAAGCACTTTTGTGCCGTTTATCCTCCTTATGTTGAAGAACATCTACTGTTATTCAGGATACAATCTTACAACATTTCAAGGCCAGACCTACAGAAACACAATTTACTTCACCCCCTCAGCCGCCTGCCCACTTCAGCACCAGTACAGAGTAAAGTAGATAACGAGCAATTTTTAATTTTTGATTAAATATTCTCTTAATATCCAGGAAGGACTACATGTGGCCCACACTCTGCTGCTGAGTGTTATCATTGGTGACAGTGCGCCACACAGAAAATGAACTCTGGAGGCGTAAAGTTATTGAAAAATCACTCAAGTGGTCATTTATGTCATTCTGCTGCGATTGAAACAGAGTCTGGATCACGTTGTACAAACCCAGTTTAATGGTTCGGTAATAACAGCAGGTGAGCAGGAGAGATTCTGTGTAAGAGGTCTGAACAGTTTCTTTTTTTTTTAATCTGCAAGTTCATAATAGAAAACCACTGTTTGTCATCAACTTTCTTCTGGAATCAATATCTCCAATGTGGATTAAATACATTATCTGCAACCACAAAGGCTTTGTTTTTAAAAGCTGAATCACAGTTAGAAAACCATCCTGATGCAAAACCTTTAAAATGCAGCAGAACGACGACATATGACAGAAAACCTGCTCATTTACAAGATGGCCGAGTCGTCTGTGACGACTCCCAAAGCTTTCATCAGTGTGGTCCCTTCAGGTGCGTCTCCTGGCTACGGTCTGGATGAAGAATTTATTCTGAAGAGGCAAATAGCACCTTGCGAGGCATGTGTACTGTACCTCATTAATATTGTACGACACCTCAGCCCTGTTGCTGAGCAATCTCATCGGTCCGTCCAAACGGGGGGACAAAGAAGGAAGGGAAGAGTTGGAGGTCCAGCAGAGGAGTACACCTGCCGTCTCCTTTCTAATTTGTTTCATCCAAAAGCATCTGAGTCTTTGTGGGGCTGCCATCTGCAGTTGCCTCACACTCACTGCTGATCCCCATTACTGCAGAGAGCAGCAACCTTATTACCCAGGCTGTGTGTTCTAGTGTGTGTGTGTGTGTGTGTGTGTGTGTGAGAGAGAGAGAGAGAGAGAGAGGAGGAAGGAAGGAGGAAGTAAGTGCAAGGGTCGGGCATGGGGAAAGTGCATGGATAGAGGGGAAGATGAGAGGATAGCAGGCAGAGAAACAAAGAGCTACAAGAGCAGCTGAATGCTCGGAGGCTGCTAAAAGGAGAACTCCTCTTACTGATGACAACTTGGAGCCATTTTCCAGCCAATTACATTAAATAAAGGGTGATGCTCGAGTGGCCACACAGGATGAGAAAAAGGAGAAGAAGGGAAAGAGGACGGATGGGGTAGTTTATGGTAATATGTCCCAGACTGATATATAAGGAGTCCAGGCTCTTTCTCACCTTTACACTCCTCCTTTTCTCCCCCTCTGGGACTCCTCTGGTGTGACAAGTAATAAAGTGTAATCACGTGACCCGGCCACATGGTAAACGATGACTGATAAAACACAACCCAGCACGTGTATAGATGACACATTCATCAGTGCAGGGCGCTTGGCTTCGATCTGCTGCTCTCTAAATGTCCAATATATTTTAGTTCCACGTGTTGCTAGGAGTGCATAAATAGTCAAATTAAAGCTGTAAAACTTTTATTGCTTGCAGGGCTGAATTTACTTATCCAATCTGTGCATCCCTGGAGAAAGGGCTATGATGGAAAGAGAAACTTTCCAGTATGACAGCGCATGTATGTGGTTGCGTAGAGGAGGGAGTTGTCTTCATCAGAAGTGCATATCGCTTTAGCGACAACCCACCTCACTCTCAGTATACAGACTACACATCACCACAAATCCCCTTATCACCTTACTGGCGTATTAGTCTATGTTGTTGTGTAATGTTGCATGTTAAAATGGCCGAATGACCCGCCAGGCCCTCCCTAATAAAAATGGGATGTTTTATTCCGTAACTGTGATAATGAATGCTAATCGATTAACGATAGTGATCCCGGAAAACTCTGCGTCAGCTTTATTATCAGTGTGCTGCCATTTGCAGGAATGGATATAATGCCGGCAGAGACCCATAACAACTGAGGGAAGCAGGGGATGTCGTTACCAAAGAGTAGAAATGGCAACTCATCTGTTCCGACACGGGCTCCGCGGGAAATGCCGTCACTGAAGTTGTGGGTGGGGAAAAGCCGAGCAAATGACTCAGACAGAAGTAACTAATCACACGTAAGCGCTGCCTATGGAGGGAACAAACGTAAAGAACGGACGTAAATTACAAAATGGAAACGGTGCCTCTGGTCCAATAGGTGAGTCAGAGTCGCAGCGCTTCTTTCATGGAAATACAGGCCCCAAAACAAAGATTATAGCTTGAAAAAGGGGGTTTCAGGGAGCTGTATATAACGCAAGCGGGGACTTTAATTCCCAGCGGAACATTGTTGTGGAACCATAAAACCAGGGAAGCAGAGAACATTTCATCTGCAAAGATGACCATAAAGAATGACATCATAGTGAAATATGTTCAGGTTGAATTCACTCATGTTTTTAAACCCGCCTCTCTGAGTCCCACCTGACTGCCCAGCACCCTTAATTGTAAAGGTAACCTTTAATTGGAATTGTAAAACAGCCCATTTCGGCATCTGTTTGATTATTTCTATGCTTCAAAAACTTTCTCAGATTAATTAAGACTTCATTGAGAAGGACATGGGGTCAGAGGCGCTCAGCTTTTAATTTCAGCAGGTGAAGCACCGCCTCTGCAGGAGTCACGAGTAGATGTTTAGATTTTGCACGAAGGCTCTTCCACGTAACACATACTAGGACAATGGCAGATTAAAACGCATCGTGAGGGGAGATAAGGTGAGGATGGAGAGAGAGAGAGAGGATGGAGATGTGGAAGATAATAACAGTCACAGATGAAAATGGTCTGACGTTACAGACGTGCAAAATAAGCCTGGAAAAAAAGGATAGCGTGGTTGTAAAATCTACAAAGATGTCTTCGGATTGAAAAGCACAACTCTTTCATGGTAACCAGTGTGAAGCTAAAGCACAAAAAATCACATATGAAGCCATTCCAAAGCCCAGAGTGAGGCCCACACAAGACAACATGAAAGAGAAATGGAGATGACTCAATCAATATGTGAGTGGGAGCGCTTTTGTGCATCTGAGCATCTGTGTTTTGCATTCAAGTGCATGAGCACACGCCATGTTCCAAACATTTTTCAAATGCAGAGGAGGCTAATAACTTCATACTGGAATCATAATTAAAACGGTATGCTGCAGTATATGTCTTCAGAACTGATTTAGATCAGGCTAGGAGGGGGTCCTCTTAGACAACAGAAAACATCCACAGACTTCAGCTCAGTGTTACAGTTGTATCCAAGAGACAGTTAGATTTTTTTTCCCTAAAATCCAGAATAAACACAGCTTAAAAGATCAGACCTTCAGACAAATATTTCCTTTCACGCAAAAATCACAGAGCAAACTACTATTTATCCACCCAGAGACCTGCTCTGCTTTCATTAGAATAAGTTTAGCATAAATTCTTTTTTTTTAATGATTCATTTAGCCCCAAGCAAGAAAAAAAATAAGGCTAAAATATTTGATTTTTCTTAAACTGAACAAAAATAGAAAATTAAGCATTTCTATACCCGATCTTTTGATTCTGAATCGTGTGTATTTGAAACTAGTGCTGTAATGAATCTCTATGTTATGATTCCGTCTAATCCAGTGTCACGTCATGTCAGAGAATTCATTCTTCTGTCTTCTTTTATGTTTTTCCTCTTTCCTCATACATTCGGAACATCAAAGGAGCATAATCTCGCACATTACTGTATGCAAATTATGAAAGACTTTTCCCTCTAAAACCACTTCCCTATCCCACTGCCTTCTCTGCAAAAAAAAAAAAAAAAAAAAAGCTAAATCCTGACGTCGTCCTGCTGGGAATGGCCTCACAGCCTGCAGCAACCACGCAGCCAAGCTTAGAAAATTAAAACTTATCACTAAAAAATGTTTTAATGGCGCTGATTAATCGGCCCAGGCCGAGGAATAGGTCAGCCTTTAATGTGCTGTTGACTTTACTCGGATAGATTCAAAGCGTGCTTTTACATTTGCGCCCATGCTTTGGTACGAGAGAAGCAATCTGCAAGTGTGCGTGTGAGGAATGCGTGCAGCATTTATCCACCGCATACTCAGCCACGCTGACCAGAGAGTCCCAGAGGGGCCAATTGGCCAGCTCATGTAATACTGTAGGACACACACACACACACACACACACACAAACATATTTTCTCATCATTGCACAGGCATCCTCTTTTTCACTCCTCCACCTTACGCCTCATCAGAGATATTATAATTGCTAGTACAGAGTAATTAACATCCAAATTAGGGCACTCATTTACATATTTGCACTCATTTGCATATCAGAACGCAGACCTTCCCGATCCTCCGCATGCAGTTACAAAGCACACAGTTTCTTTTTATGCACAAGCGCTGGGCCGTGCACATGCATGAAAGGCAAATGTGCAGTTGTTTTTGATGAGGCTTTACAAAGAGCAGACGTGGACTGTGGAATGGAGGACGAGTGAATAAGACAGAGAAGCCTGAAACAGTGGGAGTGAAAGGAGACGGCCTCACCAATACAGCACATTTACACCCTGAAAACTTTGGAATTGAACTCTCTCTCTCTCTCTCTCTCTCTCTCTCCCTCTCTGACATTTGCCCTCCAAATGGCATCAGCAGAGCAGAGCAGCCAAACACCAACGTGAACATGGAGACAGAGTGGGAGCGAGACAGACAGGGCAAAGAGAGAGTGTGAACTGAAAATGCCACGGATGACAGATAAAAGTAAAACAAAAAAAACAACAAAAAAACAACAAAAAAACAAAAATGACAACAGATTCTGCTGCTCATGTCTCAGCAGTCAATTCACAGAAGAGGGAAACCTGAGTTATGCTCCTGCACTCCGCCTCGCTCCCACGATTTACGTTCCAGCGAGGATAATGGAGCTAGACAGCTCTGTTGAAAAGACACTCATAAATCTGATCATGATTTCGATTTTTTTCATTCCCTCCCTCTGCCTTTCTTTCCCTTCCAGCACCCCACTAATCCTTTTAGTCTGTATCCTTTGGTATTCATTTGCTGCATTCTATTTCCTGACTTCTTATGTAAAAAGGTATTCAGCTGCAAGCTTTTGTCTCATGTGTACTGTACTCTGCTAAGCTTGTAAAGCTTGTAAGTACAACACACACTCACACACACACAGAGTCCCTCACATATAAACATTCAGCCACCAGAGAACTTGTCATTTTATTAACAGAACATATTAAATGTTTGTTTTTTTAAGGAATTATGCAGCGCTTTGTGCTGCTGTGATGACATGCTGTTTGACCTGCATGCCTCCAGACACCTCCAGCCAAGCAGCCAACAGACGCTTTCACACCCAGTTCTATCAACAAACCACCCAAAGGGGTCCTCTGAGAACTGACTTTCCCTCAGGTCTTCTCTTTTATTTCTGTTTTGCATCTGCACAGCCGGCATAAATTCTGAAAGACACCAGCCAGCTGCATCGACGCAGCATTCAGTGACCTCGGCAACAGCAAAAAGCTGTGCCCCAGTTAGAAAACGGGAAGTAAACTACAACAGAGGAAGCAGAAGTGGAAACTCTGGGAAAATGCCCTTGCCCTAGTGGACCTGTGCACAGTCATCAGGAGGCGAAGGCAGAGATAATGAGATGCGTAAGGAGATGAAAGGTGATGAAACAGCTCCTCGTGGATCTGTTTACCGGTACAATGTACCCTCACCTCATCATTGTATTTCCAGCTGCTGTTGGTTATTGTCCTTAGCATAAAGTAATTCTAACACTCACCTTTGCTTGATTTGGTTCATTTGTCTCCATTATCTTCCAAACTGTGAGAAAAAATTGCTCCAGAGCTCAATTTTTAAGCGGAAAACCAAAGTTCCTCTAAAGGATCTTGGTGAAAGTTCCCAAACTGAAAAAGCAGTTTTAACCTCGTCCTCCCTAATGGTCATGGCCATATGTTGGTCCTTTATGAACACTCTCAGACAGCCAATCAGCCCAGTACTCTCACTCCAGAGGCCCAATTAATCCAACTGTAAACCAGCACCGCTCCATAGACAACACGAATGCTATGTGTGTGTATGTGTGTGTGTGTGTGTGTGTGTGTGTGTGTGTGTGTGTGTGTGCGTTTGTGTGTGTGTGTGTGTGTGAAGAAGAGAACAAGCACTTGGATTATCATCATCAACTCACCAATTACACACTGTTGGACACAAAAACAAGCGACCATATTCACAAATGTGTGTGTTTTATGGTCACAGTTGTAAATTAATTTTAAAACACAACCACAATATGACAATATTTCTAGTGTTGCCACTGAGCAACAGATGAAATATTACAATATATATGATAAATTCCTAACGGCCAAGTTTAGCATGTGCACCACATATAAGGCAAATATGGGATTATATCATGTGACCTTAAAAACAGGGGAAAATGGTAATTAACAAAAGAAAAAAACAGATGTTGTATGTAAAAGAAAACAATGTTATACAGTCCAGTGGGAGCTCTAGTAGTTGCTGGGCAGTGTTATGTCTAACATCATCTCTGAAGTGGGTAACAGTTACTAATCTGTGCTCAACACATTACACACACTTTAACAATATAAAGTTTCAGTTTCCTAGACAGCAAAGCATTAAATATAGAAATGTTAGACATTTAAAAGTGTTGGCTTTGGCTTTTGGTAAAGAACAAAGACAGTGTGAACGTTTAGCATTTTATTAGTGCTTTTAATTTCTCTGCATGAACTCTACTGATTTGAATTGTACAACACTCTCCCAGCACCTGTCCTGTTAATGATGCCGACACTGTGTAAAGGTCCCTGTATTAAAAAAAAAAAAAAAAAAAAAAAAAAAAGGTGACACAAAATTAAAGACGTAAAATAAAAAAGCAAAGTTGTTGGGAAAACTCTAACGGGAATAAAGTGACTATCTTGAAACCAAGTTTGTTTTCTTCTGCATAATTGCATAATTTCATTTCAAATGTGATTTTCCTACCTTTTCCTCCGGCAGCAAAAGAGTGGGACCAAACGAGCCAAAACAGCCCAAAAGGGAGCCCGAGTAGCTGCATGGTTATTGAGCCGTGCGTGTGATGCTTCTCCGTCCTTTTCCTCCTGTCAAATCCTGAATCACCTCCGGAGGGCGAGGATGTTTTCAGCTGCGGCGGAGCGTCCGTGGAAAGAGAGAGAGAGAGAGAGAGAGACAGAGAGAGAGACAGAGAGAGAGAGAGACAGAGAGACAGAGAAAGAGAAAGAGGGAAGTCGAATTAACGCTAAAAAACTTTTCCGCTTTTTGCTTTAAAAAATAAAACATCACAGTCAAGTAGAAAATGTACAAAGGGATTCAAAGCATCAGAATTTTTTACGGTAAGTTGTATACGACTGATACCTACTTGTACATTAGTATTATGAATAGTTTTTAATTAATTTTTTTTTATTTTGAATTTTGTGTACATTTATTTTGCAAAAACAAGCGTCGTTTCCTGGCTTCCGTCGACAAACTTTACAAACCAACTAACTACGACAGTGCGTTAGTTTTTGTTTTTAAATCGAAACGTAATTGATATTTCCATATAGTAATAATGATTTGAATAGCAATAATAAAAACATTTATAGCTGATTTTATGGTGGTAGTAGTTTGTGAAATTAACTAGAGCAGACTATACTGTATATGATTTTCCAGCCGTGTTTTTCAAGAACACCCTGAATAGTACTGTTACACTTCCCCTCACTGATTTGAGTCTTTAGCTTTTTTTTGTTTGTTTGTTTTTTTGTTTGTTTGTTTTTTGTTTTGCCCTGTGCCACGACCGCAGGTTTTCTCAAGAGGCCTTGTGTTCTTCAATTATTCCCCTAGGCTTCTTCTTCTATTGGATGTGGGGGTTTGTTCGGGGATTAGCGGAAGGGAGACAGACAGAGACCAGTGAGTGAGTTAAGAGGATAATGAAGATGGTATAAAGCAAACAAACACATAGAGGATCACATTTACATGCACATAAATTTACACACACTTTTTTTTCCAAATAGACGTTTACATGACAAGTGGTGGTGAGTCACAACACTCTTGTAAGATGAGAGTCTTTGTAAGACTTGTAAAACTAATTAATTTCGTAAGAATACTCAAGTTTTCAGTATATTTCAGCACCATGGACAGCTATACCAGCTATACCAGAAAAAAACATTATCCACAAGGGGTCGCAGTAAGCTCCTTCACTTTGGTTGGCGGAACCATCGAGCAATAGAGTCTGTAATGGGGGAGTAACAACAGTGTGACACATCATCCACACAAAATGGGACAAAAAGGTAATTTAATGAGGTATATGTATAATGCTTATCTAGGGTTGCCGCACGATTGGACTATGGATAACGTTGATACACCCACTTTGATGTGTTTTTATGTGTATTTCAGTCTTCAGGTTAACGAGCTAATCTTAGTTCATATAAATTGGCTGCATGTTCAATGTCAACTGACAACTGGCGTTGTTGAGGTGACTTACCTAACATTGTAACAGTAAAATTAATAATAATAAACACGTTAACTCATGTATCTTCGTGTTGTGAATTCATGGGTTAAATAAGCCAGGTGTGTTTAATACATCATGCGCTTGTCAGTGACGTTCTGTAGAAAAAGCACTCGCTGGTTTCAGGACAGGATTTACGGTCCTCCCAGGAAGTTATATATGATAGCAAATTTAAGACAACCAACAGCGTAATGTTTCTGTATTCTCCACACTACAGGATTTTGTCTCATGATTCCTTCTTCTACTTTTCTCAAAGATTCTTTGACAGTGACGTGTGGGGGTAAACCATGATGGCTCCCCACCGCGTCCCCCTGGTCTTGCTGGCCTGTGGCTCCTTTAATCCAATAACCAACCAGCACATGAGGCTGTTTGAGTTGGCCAGAGACCACATGCACAGAACAGGTGACAGCTGGAAGTTACAGGCACAATATCTTCAGCTTCCTTTTTGTCTTGTAGATGCATGACTTAAAACTTGTGTTTCTCTTCCATGACCTAAGTGCTTTTTTTCATGTATTTCAACAACCTGTTTTCAGAAGTAGCAAAATTCATCAAACGGTTTAAATACAGTGTAGTTTTCACATCCTTTTATTAGTCAAAAATATTACAAAAATCAGTAATATTCTGTCATCTAAATCCACCACAGAGACAAATTGGGGGGAAAAAAAAAGACGCTTTCACTCTGAGGACCATCCAGGTCTCTCTATCAATCTACACCTTGATTGGAGTCAACCTGGGGTAACTTCATAGTACCTAAAGGACTGTCAGACAGTCCTTCAGACTCTGAGAAATAAGATTTTCTGGCCTGTATGGAGTAAAGTACTTAATGAAAATCTGACCTCTCAGAACCTCCAGCAGAGCTGAAGGTTTACCTTTCACTAAGACACTGACCCCAATAAGCCAAGACAACACAGGACTAGCTTAGAGACATCCCCAGTGTCCTTAAGTGGCCCACTCGGCAGAGACCTGAAATTGGTCATCCGACTGTCCCCCTCCAGTCTGATGGAGCTTTAGAAGATCTGCAGAGAAGATTGGCAGAATCTCCCTGAGTCCAGGTGTGTAAAGCCTGTGGTATCTGACCCAAGAAGACTGGAGGCGGCTGGCGGAGCTGCCAAACATGCTCCAACTAATACTGAGGAAAGAGTCTGAAGACTTATGTCGATGCATACAAAATTTACCAAAAAGGTAAAAAGCCCAGTCGCAGGCTGTGATCTGCATCATGTGCTCCCTCGCAGCCTCCTGTGACGGCTGTGTCAGCGCATTTGCTCCCCTTGAACGAGCCTTGACCATTCATTTCCAAAGCGGCTCAAAAATAAGAGCACTGACCTGGTCACGTGGTCCCAGTGACGACATAATAGCTTCAGCGTTGCTCGTCAGCCCGCTCTGTAAGATGCTTTAACGATGTAAGCATAGTACCTTATAAGGAAGCTGAAACTTAAATAATGCTCTTACAGTTTCTATTTGACCCCTCACCTACAGCATATCAGATGACGAATTTGATCATAGGTGTAAGTTGTTTGCAGGAACTGTTTAAAGGTTTGTGCCTCGTGGCTAGTGCATATTTTTAAATGGAATTGATTTAATCCCCCTTAAAAAAATAAAAAAAACAGCAATTTTCCACAAATTCATACCACATTTCCAAAAGGTCGCTGTCTCAATTTTTACTGCTTTTGATGAGGGAGGAAATGGTGTTAAGCCTGTCTCCCTTCAGGTCGGTACCAAGTGGTGAGCGGCATTGTGTCCCCTGTGAGCGACAGCTATGGGAAGCAAGGCCTGGTACCGGCTAAGCACCGAGCTGCCATGGCAACGCTGGCCCTGCAGAGCTCCAGCTGGGTCACGGTTGATGAATGGGAGAGCCAGCAGCCAGACTGGACAGAGACTGCCGTCACCATGAGGTAGAACACTGCAGCAGAGCCACTTTTGGGTCCATCCTAGTCCAAGTCTCACGTAGTCTCCTCCGCCTGCGCTGCTTTGTGTCAGCTTAGCAGCTTGAGCACAGCAGAGCAATTCCAGGATTCTTCAGTCTGACCTATAGGTTCTGTTCAGGGAAAAGCTCTGTGACCCAGACATTTAGGAGGACAAACCAGCACTCAGGATGTCTTATTCAGCCTCTGGGGTCTATAGTTCTTTCACACGAATGGCACAGACAGAGAGAGTCAGCAGAAACTAGCGATGTATGATGGCATCATTATTTAGCAAAAATTGTATTTCACGACCTACTTCATGCCATAAATGGCAGGCCATTTGCACCTGCACGCACTAATTTGTGTGTAAAATCCATTCACTTTCCTCCTTGCCTACGCTGCTTTTCCCACTAATCCCCTCTTGAGCTAAAACCCTCCAACCTTCACCAGCGCCGAGCATTGTTTGTTCAACACGTGTCCTGATCAGGGCATGAAGTGGCCTGTTGTCCAGAGCTGTCCACGTCACACATCCTTTCACTCCACAACGTGCCCACACACACTCACACACACAAATATGCATCCAAGAGAACCTTGAGAAGCTATGTTTGAGAGCAGCGATATACGTCACTAATTGTTTTTATACATTTCTCACAAATGACCCTTTTGTTGCATCATTTCTTGTTAAGAAGGCTGTATTTTTAATTCTCTGTCACTTGTTGCTTGTTGACAGATATCATTATGAGCAAATACTGAAGAGGTACGAGCAGAGCAAGCCAACTTTCACCGACTCCATTAAGAATATTGCTTCCCTCTCAGGTGAGAACAGGTCAGATATACTGTTCATGACTCCCTGTCAGCTCTGACTTCCAGCTGTGATGTTTGGTGCTGAAATCATAGGTTTTGCTTTTGAAATCCTTTGGATGTGGAAGGATGTTGCTGGATGGTCGATCACCACTTTGATCCAAATATACAATATCTGCCCATCATTTAGTAGTCACAGTCCCATCATCATTAGCATGTTAGCATGATAGCATCAACATTAATGCTAGCCTCACGGTTCCACTTAACGTAACTGTCAATGAGCGCTACACTTAATTAATTTAAATATATTTGTATTTAAGTCATAAATAATTCCATGATTGTTCTGTGCTTGCTGACTGATTCATACCTTGCTGTTCATGCCTCGTGCTCAATAACTGCCTCTTTTCTGCCACAGAAGTGCCCCCACAGTTGAAGCTCCTGTGCGGAGCAGACTTCCTGGATACTTTCAAGATCCCCGGCATGTGGAGAGACGACCACGTGGAGGAGGTGGTTGGCCGCTTCGGCCTCATCTGCGTCAGCCGTGGGGGCCTTCAGCCCGAGAGAGCGGTGCATGAGTCAGACACCCTAACGCGCTACTCTGGGAACATCCACCTGGTGAGGGAGTGGGTGAGGAACGACACCAGCGCCACCGAGGTGCGCCGGGCCCTGAGACGAGGGATGAGCGTGAAATACCTGATCCCAGACCCAGTAATAGAGTATATTCACCAGCACAAGCTCTACATGGAGGACAGCGAGAGGAGGAATGCAGACGCAGTCCTGCGACCGCTCACTAAACAGACTCAGAGGCCTGTGAGGAGCCTCAGCGACTGACGGCGGAGGGCTCTCCCACATCAGCGCTTCCTCACCAGAAACGGTTCACTTCAGCTTGTTTGTATCACCTGCAAACATCTGCAGAGAAAGACTGCTGGGTCTAGGTGTGCTTTCCAAAGTCAAAGAAAAGGCCCACAGGGTGATTGAGTCATCCAAGGAGTTGCACCTGGCTGCACACACTGAAATAAAACTTTTTTAATTTTAAATCTTCCTGCGAACATCCTAATGCAATTTACAAGCTTTGTGGTTTATTTGCTGCCCTGGAACCTCGGTTAATTTACTGGTAAAATATTCTTTTGTGCATTTCTAAATAAGTAATGTGCTTTTTCAGCTACCATCGTGCCTCCAGGTGACTTTTTTTTAAAATTCTGAGGTTATGAGAAGTGGCCCACTATAACCTCTGATGTCTCTGCTCAGCAGAGTTTCAGGAAGGATTGATTTAGGATCTATTCACACATGGTGTCAGCCAATCTGTATTTTCCCCCCATCAAAGGATTTGAAGTAATCCTAACAGTTGCTCAGCCATAGGAGATGTTTACTGGCTGAGGCCAGTGGCTGAAAATACCGCTGTGAATGGTGCAGACGGGCCTTCTTTATGCGTCTTCGTCTTCTTTCTGCCTGTGCAGGATTTCAGCAGTGGGCTGGCTGCAGCTGGGCTAAAGGGGAGATTAGCGAATTAATCACGTTATTTTAAAAAAGAGAGAGAATAGATGCAGCCTTTATTGTCTTGGATGTCATTGTTCAATTTGGATTATTTTAAGATCAGGTGGTTCTGCTTTAGCCTACATTTTGTGCTCAATGATGTTTTAATTGAGGGGACGTTTCTCTTCAGCAACTGATGGCTGTTAGCCACGCAGCGTGATCAGAATCTAAATATTACGTTATACAACAGCACTAACACAGGAAAGATGCCACACGCGCAATTCCTAAATCCGTGTGCGTTCAGGGTTTAATCCCGCATAGGCGGAGTAAGAGTCCTCTATAAAGCGCACCACAGTCAACTTTACATTATGTGTACATGCCTTGTGTTCCTGGGGCCATGGTGGGGATTGAGGGGTTTACATCGCTGGAGGGGGAAGTGGGTGGCGCGTGCTTTTATCACCTGAGAAAAATGAAATGCGCATAATCGGATTAAAGCGAGTTTGATTTAAATTGAGGCGTTTGGGGAGCGTTTGCTGTACTCGGCCACAGTCCGCCGACTGCAACAGGCCTCCTGGTTCACTGGACGTCCGGACAGCAGCAGATAAACAGCCAACATGCCAGTCGACCTGAGCGGATATTGGAAAATGATTTCCAATGATAATTTCGAGGAGTACATGAAGGCTCTGGGTGAGTAACCGGAGAGCGCGCCAGCATTGCGCACGGCAGATCCCAGATCAGTGCGGTTCCAGAAAGCCATTGATTAGAAATGCCAGAAACACACATGCAAATGCACTTTGATGCACCTGACGGCCCTTCTGTTTCTTGTTGCATGTCTCACTTTGGGGGGACCCGTCGCAGATGTGAACATCGCCATCAGGAAAATCGCCAACTTGCTCAAGCCCGACAAGGACATCGTTCACGACGGGGATCATATCATCATCAAAACCCTGAGCACCTTCAAAAACTACAACATGGACTTCTATGTCGGCAAGGAGTTTGAGGAGGATCTGTCCGGGGTGGATGACAGAAAATGCATGGTGGGTATTTAAAGAGATCAATCTTGCTTAAGAAACGTTTTTTAAGTGGGTTTTAAATTTGCCTAATGGAGGAATAAACCAGATTGTTGTAAATATTCCACACAACTTCAAAATCTGCCTCGTTATGGAGGGATTTAACTACATTAAAATAAGAATATGGTTCGATGAGATTTGGCCACATTATGCAAAACTTGTCACGTTCCTGCCACTGATTAAGACCAGTAGCTAAACCTGCAGAAAAACGGATTATTAACGGTCCAAAAGGATAAAAGATTATTGAAAATCCTTGTTTTTAAACTGCTGATTATATATGAGATTAACCTTTCAGTGGGTGAATTTACCAAAGTGCCACGTACATTTCTCCGCAGATTATTTCTAAATAATAGTTCTAAAGTGGTGGCAGAATGAGCCGGAGCCTCATTCCCACCACTTTGTGTGTCTGTATTTAAATATTAAGTACAGGAATAAAATTGGAGCCACATTGTATAATTAATGATTCCCTTTTTCTCCCTGGCACATGCAGACGACTATCACCTGGGAGGGAGATAAGCTGGTGTGTGTGCAGAAGGGAGAGATCGAAGGACGCGGTTGGACCCACTGGGTGGAGGGAGATGAGCTTCATCTGGTGAGAAAACATGAGCCACTGCAGTGAATATTAGTGACGGTGCAATTGGGATCTTAATGCAAACTCAACATACCTCTCAGCACTGTTTGTGCAGGGAATACATTTTTTGTCTGATTCATAAGTCAGCCCTGTGTCTTCAGTTACTGGTAACATAACATTTGCATACAGGGAAAGCAAACACTTTCTTTGGACTTTCTTTGAAAGTTCTCTGGCCACAGCCCATGTAATTACATATATAATGGCATATTCAGATGCGAAAATAGACCATAAATACTACATAACGATTGCAACGAATATTGATTAGCATTTTCAGAGTCAGTGAGTACTACATAAGCATAATTAAGTGAAATTATTTGGTGTAAATGAGGGAGTCGGGGTGTCGAATGTTCTCAACCTGCAGCCATGAATTTATAAATAAGTTCTTTTTAATTGATAGAATGTGGAGCAACACTGACCTCTAGCGGTCACAATACGACTTATCAATGACGCGTCAACTACTACTATAATCTATGAGTAACATTACTGTACAACAGATGGCTAACACTTTTTAATACAGTTATTAGAAATGTACAGAGGTACTCCTTTCTACTAGCTACTCCAAATTGAAAACATTTAATCATTATTTGTCCTCTACAGGAGTTGAGGGCTGCAGGAGTCGTTTCCAAGCAAGTGTTCAAGAAGACATAACTGAGATTGTGTCCCCTGCTGACACAGGCACAGGCACAGATACACCGGTCATACTTCAGGCCCGACTGACTGTCCTCTCTCGGATGTGTTGCTACACTTTATACAATCTTTGATATCATTTTCTGTTAACAAAACTATTTTTTGTCAGTTGTCACACTTTGCTTTTTGTCTCTACAGGATCATTAATTTAATGGAAGACAGTGTGTGTCTCTGTGTCAGAATTGTGCTCCTTTGATTAAGCGTAGAAGATGGATGTGCACTGATACTGTAGCATGAATCTGACGGGTGAATCTGATTATGCACCAAAATGACCGTTAGCAAACTAACAGCTGCAGCGAAGAGACAGAAGAGACTGGTCAATCCAGTTTTAGATGTCATGGATGGAAAAAAAAAGATATATATGTGCGAGTTTTAAACATCTAGTTATATCACATATGACGTGTGTTTAGCTCTCCTACTTCTGGGAAAGCATCTTTAATTGCAAAAAGCAATCAAATAAGTTTTGATTTGTGAATAAAGTGAACTGAATTAAAAATGGTCTTCTTTTTTTCTCTTTTTGTCAGACCAGTTCAGGCAAACAGACACATGTGATACACATTTGTCTATGAAGCTGGTGGAACTGTAATGGAGAATATTTGTGGCTTCAGTCATGCAACTGGAGTCTGCCGTGAAGTGACTCAGCTCCTCAGTTTTCCTCCCCGTACAAAGATGCTCGTCTATTACAAATGTCAACACTTCCTCAGTGATGCCGCCTGTATAGACAGTTTAATGGCTCCTTTCCCTGCACCGTTCCCCGACTAACATCTACATCACAGCAGTGTCAGCAGCTACACCACGGGTTGTGGTTGGGGATTACCTGAAAGCACTGAGGGAGAAACTTTGAGTGGATTCCATTTTGGTCGGAGGTGTCTTGTTTTTTGTTAAAGCAGTGGCTCATAACAGGTTAATTAATGTGAAAGGACGGACTAGTTCCACCTGCAACAAAATCATCCAATTTCACGCTCCCCCGTTTTGTTCTGTGATTAACCCGTTTCCGTTTCTATGTTGGTGTTTAGTTTAATACAGGGTCAGTGCATAAAAAGTTTCAAATTCTTTCCCCTTTAAAAGTTATTTCAGGTCATTGTTTTATTTGAATGACTAAACTAAAACAAAACTGCATATAACCTACAGGTATGACTCGTGCAAAAGAACGAAAACATAAAGACACATTAAAAAAATCTTTATCGATGTATAAAAATCTACATATCTTTTCTGTCTTCGTGGCATTTTGTCACCCGTCTGATCAATCGTCGCCTGAATCTGACGTCATCACCTCCACGCCGCAATTCACGCGAGATTAACTATCAGGAACTTCCACGTCAGTACCCAGTGCTCTGTTCACCCTAGTCCGAACATTTGGATCGGAATTGCAGCTGTTCGTCATACATTTTTCTGAGTTTATTGTGACAGCACGAGGATAAAACATGGTAAGAGAGACAACTAAATACTTCAAATCCAGTATTAGCGCTTAAATGTTGCCCAATGTGTTTTCAAACTCTTAACACTGCACCTTGTAAAACGCTTAGTTGCTAACTCTGTTAGTTAGCTTGTAGCTAACGTCTTAACATCTATTTTCACAAATATTTGCATTTGTGTAATGTAATTTGTTTGTGTGTTTTGAACTGAGTTTCATTGTACATGTAAATGTCGGAATATCAGAAAGATTAAGATGTTTTATTCTCAATGTTAGCATGCTAACGTTTAGGTAGGCTTAAGCATCTGGCGCTATGGGTTTTACCATTGATTAACAAGGTGCTGTTCTGTTATATAGTATTATGGCATCATTTAAAGCAACTCACATTTAGTTTGTATTTATCAGCCTCTGAGGCTGGACATCAAGCGGAGGCTGACAGCCAGGTCTGACCGAGTGAAGAGTGTGGATCTTCACCCAACAGAACCATGGATGTTGGCTAGCCTGTACAACGGCAGCGTCTGTGTGTGGAACCACGAAACACAAGTATGATCATAAACAATATATAGAAACACATCTTCACACATGCCCTGTGACATTATAACACAAGAATGATATTTATGTTGACAGGATGCAGGCACACATCACTGACCAAGGATTTTTTTGTTTCAGACTCTTGTCAAGACATTTGAAGTGTGTGACCTCCCTGTCAGAGCTGCTAAGTTTGTGGCGAGGAAGAACTGGGTCATCACTGGAGCGGTGAGGCTTTCATGTTGGCATTTGTGTTAGGACCTTAACAGTGGTTAGCTTTAAAAACTATATTTATAAAGAGAGGGCAAACTTAAACGCATTTAATTTGTAATGTCCATGATGGTGTGTGGTAATTTTTATTTTTGTAGTATAGTGAATGATATGTCTCCAGCAGTATTTAAATTGTCTTCCTTATTTCCTTGTGGGCAGGATGATATGCAAATCCGAGTGTTCAACTATAATACCCTGGAACGTGTACACATGTTTGAGGCCCACTCTGACTACATCCGTTGCATTGCTGTCCATCCAACACAGCCGTATATTCTTACTAGCAGTGGTATGCTACTAAAAAAAGAACACAGCAGACTTTAAATTATATTATTACAAATGTTAAACATGTCCTCATAATAATTTCTTTAAATGTACATTTGATTGGACATATACCTGAATAACGTCTTGTTTCTGCACAGATGATATGTTGATCAAATTGTGGGATTGGGAGAAGAAGTGGTCATGTAGCCAGGTGTTTGAGGGTCATACTCACTATGTCATGCAGATAGTAATCAACCCCAAGGACAACAACCAGTTTGCCAGTGCCTCCTTGGACAGAACAATTAAGGTACACTTGTTATCCTCCTGAAAATTTGGCTGTTATATTTTTTTTTAGTATTGTAGGGCACTGCGTTATATCTCGTAAATTGGGGTCATTCTTGCATAACTATTAAGGCATTTCATGTCATTGGTTGTTTCAGGTTTGGCAGTTGGGCTCTTCTTCGCCCAATTTCACTTTGGAGGGACACGAGAAAGGAGTCAATTGTATTGACTATTATAGTGGAGGAGATAAGCCTTACCTTATCTCAGGAGCTGATGACCGCCAAGTCAAGATCTGGGATTATCAGGTTTAAAGATAGTGATTAACTTTTATAATACTGATCATGTAAAAGAAAATAGGAAGAATTCACACAGAATACATTTTCAACATTTCTTTAAACAGACAAACTTATTGATTTACTGTCTGTGTTGTAGAATAAGACCTGTGTTCAGACTCTGGAGGGTCATGCTCAGAATGTCTCCTGTGTTAGCTTCCACCCAGAGCTGCCTATCATCATCACTGGATCAGAGGACGGTAAGGACTTAACTCAACTTCATTTGTATGGACAAACTTCACTGCAGCAAATACTGTCCTGTGGCCTTGTCCATTACTGCATCAAGTTTATCAAAATTCACTCTTTGTAGGTACGGTGCGTATCTGGCATTCGAGCACGTACCGCCTGGAAAGCACTTTGAACTATGGCATGGAAAGAGTTTGGTGTGTGTGCGGTCTAAGAGGCTCCAATAATGTGGCTCTGGGTTATGATGAAGGCAGTATCATCATCAAGGTAAGTGAGAAGGCAAATCTTAAATACCTATGAAGAACATCAAGAATTGTAATCAGTTAAATCACATATTTTTTTTTTTTTTTTTTTTTTTTTTTCTTCCTCTGCTGTAGGTCGGTCGTGAGGAGCCAGCCATGTCCATGGACACCAATGGAAAGATCATTTGGGCTAAACACAGTGAAGTACAGCAAGCCAATCTGAAAGCTATGGGAGATGCTGAAATCAAGGATGGAGAGAGGTTGCCTTTGGCTGTTAAAGACATGGGCAGTTGTGAAATTTACCCCCAAACCATTCAGCATAACCCCAATGGAAGGTAAATTCATTTTACTAACTGTTTTTCTCCAGAAACATACAGATATTCTTAAAACTAACGTATAAAGCACAATAAGGTCACTTATTTGTACATTTCTGTGCCCCAGGTTTGTTGTTGTGTGTGGAGATGGAGAGTATATCATCTATACAGCAATGGCTTTGAGGAACAAAAGTTTTGGATCAGCTCAGGAGTTTGTCTGGGCGCACGATTCATCAGAGTAAGTTAAAAAAAAAACAAAACTTTTTCCTCTCGCCTGTGATCAAAGTGTTAATTTCTGCACTATTTCATTTTTAATAATAGATATGCCATCAGAGAGAGCAACAGTATCGTCAAGTTATTTAAAAATTTTAAGGAAAAGAAATCTTTCAAGCCTGATTTTGGAGCTGAAGGTACTTGATCTCTTTTGTATTACAGACTTTTGGATATAGACATGGGTTTGTTTTTTTTTCCTCAGTTTCTGTGTTCTTTTTTTGAATACAGGCATTTATGGAGGGTTCTTGCTTGGTGTAAAATCTGTGAATGGCCTGGCATTTTATGACTGGGAGAACACAGAATTGATCCGTCGCATTGAGATCCAGCCTAAACATGTGAGATGATCTATTTGAGTTTAGTTTGGTTTGTGTTGGGTTTTCTTTTTAACTGTTCTGTAAATTCAATCAAGGAATCTACATTCTTCAGTAATAATTTTTGGTATGTGTTTAGATCTTCTGGTCAGACTCTGGTGAACTGGTCTGCATTGCTACAGAGGAGTCCTTCTTCATCCTTCGTTATATGGCAGATAAAGTAGCGGCCTCACAGGAGAACAATGAAGGAGTAACTGAGGATGGTATTGAAGATGCTTTTGAGGTTGGTTCTTTAATTCCATTTATAGTTTTCTGCATCAAAACCTCAGTTCATTGTTATATTTAGACTTAAGATATGGCATCTGTATTTATTTATTTCTACATCCTTGTGTCTTTCAGGTGCAGGGAGAGATTCAGGAGATTGTAAAAACGGGACTCTGGGTCGGTGACTGTTTCATCTACACCAGCTCTGTGAACAGGCTCAACTACTATGTTGGAGGAGAGATCGTCACTATTGCTCATCTTGACAGGTAGAAAACAGATTTTATTTTTTTTAGCTTAACGTGACCTTGTGTTCCAATAAAAAACTGCATATCTCAGAACACTGAGAGCTTTACTCGAAAAACATTTATGCTACAGTAAACAAGAGTATTTAATGGTTGAACTCTGATTGCTGCATCTTTTTTACCTCTGTAGAACCATGTATCTTCTGGGTTACATACCTAAAGATGACCGCCTGTACCTGGGTGACAAAGAGCTCAACATAGTTAGTTACTCCCTGCTGGTGTCTGTCCTGGAGTACCAGACTGCTGTAATGAGAAGAGACTTTGGAATGGCTGACAAGGTACTCCCCACAATTCCCAAAGAACAGAGGACCAGGGTGGCACATTTCCTGGAAAAGCAGGTAAGAAAAACAAAGTTCATACTATTTATTAATGGGGGTGTTTTTTTTTTTTTTTTTTTTTTTTCTGTTAAAGGGAAAATTTGTGCTCCATCATGCTGATGTCTCCCCCCACCTTTTCAGGGTTTCAAACAGCAGGCACTGGCTGTGTCCACAGACCCAGAGCATCGGTTTGAATTGGCACTGCAGCTGGGAGAGTTGAAGATTGCCTACCAACTTGCTATTGAGGCTGAGGTAAGAGAATTCAAGCTAGATTTTAAGGTAAATGTAAGCTGCTCCAAATGTGTTTCTTATATTACTCTTTCTAACGTCTGCAGTCAGAGCAGAAATGGAAACAGCTAGCTGAGCTGGCTATCAGTAAATGCCAATTTGGCCTGGCCCAGGAGTGCCTGCACCATGCCCAGGATTACGGCGGCCTGCTCCTCCTCGCCACAGCCTCTGGGAACACCACAATGGTGGGCAAATTGGCTGAGGGGGCAGAGAGGGATGGCAAGAACAACGTTGCCTTCATGACGTACTTCTTGCAGGGGAAGTGAGTATCAGATGTGGGACTGTGAGGTGGTGGTGACGTAGTGTTAAATATGTTTTGATCACATGGAATTTCTGACAACTTGTGTAATTTTGTGCACATTTCATCTTTTCCCACTAGACTTGATCAGTGTCTGGAGCTTCTGATCAAAACAAACAGACTACCCGAGGCTGCCTTTCTGGCTCGTACCTACCTGCCCAGTCAGGTATCTCGTGTTGTCAAATTATGGAGAGAGAATCTGGCAAAGGTCAACCAGAAGGTAGGTTCTGTTTTAACTATTATTCCTAGTATAAGAATGAAGTTAAAACATGTTCCTTCGCATCAGTTTAGCTGACCTTGTTTCTCCTTTCTAGGCTGCTGAGTCTTTAGCAGACCCTACAGAGTACGAGAACCTATTCCCTGGCCTAAAAGAGGCTTTTGCAGCTGAATCTTACCTCAGAGAGACCTGCTTGGGCACCACTAGGCCTGCCAGAGATTACCCTCTCATCACAGTGAGTTTTAAGAGTTATGGCTGTATCTCAGGATCCTCTTTGTTGCCCTTTAAAAATGTCCATTCTTTTTCAGCTCAATGAAGACAGAAATATCCTTGAAGAAGCTCAAGGCTACGAGCCAAAGGGAACCTCTCTGTCCAAGGTTTGTCCACAACATCCACTGGATCTTTTTTTGTTGGTAGTTTGATGTGAATGGTTTTTATCAGGGATTTTAAATAAAGTGGAGGAATGAATGCTCAGTAATCTTACTTTTTTCTGGCAGACACAGGATAGTGATGAGTCAGAGGCAGCAGCTTCTTTCACCTCTCCATCAGCTGCAATATCTGCACTGCTTGAACCCGCTGCTCCTACAACAGTGGAGGAAGAAGAGGAAGTCCTTGCAGTTTCAGAAAACAAGAAGGTTTGACCTGGCTTTTCTCTGATTTCAACCTTTGTGCTAACATGACACCTTAATAAAGGCTGTATGTTAATTGACCTGAGCCTGTTTTTTTCTAGAGTCTGGATGAGCTGGAAGTGGACTTAGACAACATGGACCTGGATGACATCGACACTTCAGATGTTAACCTCGATGATGACTTCCTGGATGATTAAAACCTCCCCACCACACTTCCGATCCTATTTAAATAAAAAGTGAGACCAAATCCCCATTCCCCTTTTTTGTATTTGTATGAAAAATGTTATATTGTCTGTCTCCTGGAGTGATGGGATAAAAGTAGGTGGTAATAATGATACTGGTCATGTTTTATTCTCAAATAAAATGGACACATCAGATTATCAGAGATTCCATTTTGTACACCATTTTTGATTGAAAAACTTGTGTTGAGTGAAGCTTTGTGTTTCTCTGTACCTGCAAAATCTTCAGTCTAATAAACTGCAATTGCTGTACATACTCACAGTTGACCCAAGTATTTTATTGTATAGACAGAACCAACCAAAACTCAAGATCCCAATGTCTCTATGTGCTTAGGGCGTAGCTTATAGGTGTCCCCTCCTATCCTGTAGACGGCGCCACAGAACCCGGCTCAGTTTTTTTCAGTTTCGTGTAGTCAGAGGGTACCGAGCTGAGCAGCGACGGAAAATCGACCTTTCTGAGATTGGTTACCATTCCTGCGTTTTGACGCCGTTACTTGGATATTTGTTAGCTTCCAGAGTCTTATTGCAAGCTTGAGACAAACTGCCACCGTACTAATCTGATGTTCGGCCGGTGGCGAGACATTTGCGTGAAAAGCAAGGTGCGCTTTGAAAAGCGAGGGTAACATTAGGGGGCTGGCGTAGAATAGAAGGAACCACAATCTTGCTGCGTGTTAGTCACCCAGGGAGAACCGGGAGGACCACGGCACAGCCGCCGCCAGCGCAACGGGGAGTCGGGGCCCGAGAGGGAGCCTGCGAGGCCCTCGGCTTGATGCACCCTGCCTACCTCGTCGCCATAGCCGCTGTCCGAGATGGGGGAGACCAAAATTATCTACCACCTCGACGACCAGGAGACACCATATCTGGTGAAGCTGCCGGTGCCAGCAGACAAAGTCACACTGGCGGACTTCAAAAATGTTCTCAAGAAGCCGAATTGCAAATTCTTCTTCAAATCTATGGACGATGACTTCGGGTAACTGTGAAATGTGTTTAACATGTCGTCAGCGTAGCACTTTATGAGTTTCTAAATATTACGACAGGATTAACATGAACTTTTTACTTCGTCCAGCTGGCTTGTCATCAGTTTGTCGTTGCCTGGTTGTCGATTATTTGCTAGCTACGTCAGTTCGGCTCCTTTGTTAGCATAGCTGCTAGCCATACGAGCCTGCATCTGGTCTGTTCAGCGTCCCGATGCTGTTTGTTTACATTGCTTTAGTGGCTAGTTATTTGGTCGTGTCTTCGCGTCTTCTGGCCAAGTTTGGTATTTGTCAGTTTTACAAACACTATCGACAGACTTGGAATTCATTAAAAACTATAATTCATAGAAGAAGCTATGCATACATAGAAGCTAAGCAGTGTTGTTGCTGTCAATTATGTTGTTCCTTGTAATGAATGACGTATTTACGCTAAAAAAGTCAGGTTCGGTCGGGAAATGTCCAGTTTTAGTAAGTCCAACAGGGCCTGTTGTTGTCTATTAGCCCCAGGAATGCAGAGTTGGACACAGGAATGCCCTGTTCATCACTCTGGCAGCTTTACGAGCCTCTTTTTTTGTGCTAAAACATGACTAGAAAAGTCAAAGTTTTATATTTTTCCAGGTAGGACAATTTAAGTTGTGGTTTCAAAGTTAAATCTGATTTAAAAAAAAAAAAACATGACCTAGTCATGGTGTTGCAGTTTCTCACAATATGCAGTTGAGGAAAGGTGTTGGGAAAGGACTTACAGCTCTCTATGTAAATAAACAAGTTTAACATTTACTCCACCGTGTGGCATAGATCTATAGATGAAGCAACCTGTCAGACAGGAAGAGAAAGGGGGCTGTATTGAGAAAGAAGCTCAGAGTATCAACAGTCAATCAGTGAAAGGCACAATTACTCCTTCCATTAGAAGTGCTTGATTTGCCTCCAGGGACTATTCAAAGTGTAGTTGAGGTACTGTTTTACATCCCATTCTTGCATCCACACATTCTGTTTGTTCTTTATTGAAAGGTTTACTGAAAATTCACATATTTATATTTAGTGGAAAACAGGAAATCCCTCCAGACAACTTTATTGTGGCTGCCTCATTGATATTCTGGAATTTAGTTTAGTAGCATTAAACTCTGGGGGGGGATAGGATCTTTTATGATTTTGCACATGAACCTGCTATGTAATGCTATGTGACTGTAATATGTACACTTTAAAGTGGCACTAGTTTCCCAAAGGTCATTGTCCGTGCTGGTTGATGTGAACACCTCCTACATCACCGTCCTCTAAATGCAGCCACATGTTTTATTGCCTTGAGAGTGCCTTTGTTTTGGTAATGGCTTACTGAAACGGAACATTGTTCTCTTTACAGGGTGGTAAAGGAGGAAATATCTGACGACAATGCAAAGCTGCCCTGTTTTAACGGACGAGTGGTGTCGTGGGTAGGTTCAAAGTAAATCCTAGACATATTTTTCTGATTTGGTAAATGCCACGCTGTTGTCATCTTGTCTGTACATGTGCTGTCTGTGGGAGCACACGCACATGTGATTCCCATCTCTTCAACGGTGGCGATGTGCCGTCTCAAAGGAATTGTTTTCTGTGTGATTCGCTTGTAAGTCTTAATATATATCTCTATAATGACCTGAGGAGATCTACAGCCAGGCTTTAATCATTTTGATTACAGCATTTCCAGAACACTAGCTGGTACATACACACACACACACACATATATATGTTACATTGTGTAGTTTCTCAGAAAAAGATTTGAGAGCCATGACCATCCTGCCTCCACCAGAACTCGGCCTCCCCTCTCTTTTTCTTAGCATTGAAATTGAATTATGTGCAAGTAAAATCACAGGATAGGTGAAAAACATCTCACAACAAAGCTTCACTGCATGTCGTCTGATACTGGGGTTAAATCTCACATGGGCGGTGGGAGGAATAAAGAGAGAGCTCTGTGTCATGATGTAAAAAGCAAGTGGTTAATTCATTGCAGTGTGGTAATAATTAGGCTTACTGTAGAGTGGCTGGTGCTGTTTCTTCATTGGATTTGCGTGAGTATAATTCAACACGCTCATCATCTTGCTGCGCCACTCTGTTGTGGTCATTTCAGTTATCAGAGGTTTGGCTGGCTGAGGGTCAAAGGCCAGTCCCCTTTTCGTGCTTGTTTGTTTTGTTGTCCATTGCAGACACTGTGGAACTATCCCATGCAAATGGAAATATTATCTTTGTTGCACCGTGTCCATTTGTTTGTCTCCACTGAGCAACTGTTGTTTCAGTGACCTGCAATTGTCCTGTCTAAGGGGCTGCTTTACTGTCATCACAGCTCAACAGTTGTGTTTAATTGTCGGCTAACAAACATTTTAGGACATTATTTTAGTGAACCTAACCCCTCCCTCACCCCAAGCAGCATGTCAGGATTTAGTTTTATTCATTGTTCTGCATTTATTTTTAGTTTTCCAGTCAGATTTTACTGAAGCCATCTATTAAAGGCCTGATATCTGTCAGTTTTTGTCACACACAGACACGCTGATTGGAGATATTCAGAGATGTAACCACAGGTATTGTACTTTGACTTCCACAACCTTGCTGACTGCAGGAAGGTTAACCTTTGTGCAGTGGAGCTAAAGCAAACAGTTTATTGAAAGACTTTATCTTTCAGAGTCTCATCTGAGCATGTACTGTTTTAGTTCTCCAGTAAACAGAACTTTTTAAGTGTTTCTGGGTGGATTTAGAAAAATGCAGACATCCAAAGCATCTGAAATGTTCAGAAGTCAACAAAAAATATGCAGCATATTATTTACTATTTAATGTAATAGCCTGAATTGATGTACGTAATCCTGCTAACGTGACGTGACAAAACAGGGGTTTTCCAAAAGCGTTGAAATGTGTGTAATTATAGCCATAAACGGCAGGGCTATGACATAAATAGTTATTTTATTCTCTCCGCCATCCATTGGCTTCGCACAGTGGAGATTATGAATGCTTATTTCTTGCTAGCATTCAAACTTTTGTTCTCTGTTAACAGATTAATGAGTCATTCCTCAAAGTTCCTTCCTTTCAAAACTGCAATTACAGCTTTAGTGTATAAATGGTGGACTGTTCTTGTCACACATCGTGAGATGGTGCCGTTCCCAAACGCTGCTGAGCCTTTATTCCCTGACATTAAAGTAGGACATACCATCCAGCCCACGACTCTGGTGAAACGTAAACAGGCTGGCACCCTGGCATGGGTGTGTTGCCCACTTGTTCTGCATCTGCAGTGTGATCTTCCCCGCTGAATGTGTGTCTCATTCCTCCAGCTGACCTAATTTTGTCTGTTGGCAGTTGGTCTCAGGAGACGGAGCCCACACAGATGCAGGCTCTGTGGCAGGTAGTCTGGAGGCGGCACCTCCTCTGGAGAGGACCGGGGGCATCGGCGAGTCAAGACCACCTTCTTATCAGTCAGTACCAGCAGGAAATACTGTTTAGATGTTTTTGCACTGAGCACTGTGTATTTTTTATAACTTGCTTGAAAACATTAAAAAATGTGCAAGTTGTCCCACAGAATCAGAGAAGATTTTGTCCTTTAATCTTTTGAATGAATAATTTATGGACAGAAATAATTGTCTAATAATAATTGAAATAACTGCCCAGTCTGCTGTAAAGCAGGGTGATGCTGGTCTCTAATCTTACTGCCCTCTCTCTAAAGTGGGAAAGCAGCAAGTGGTCGGGACAGTTTGGACAATGACACAGAGACGGGTTCCATGGTGTCACAGAGGAGAGAGAGGGAGAGAGCAAGGCGGAAACACAGTCACGATCATGGTCAGAAGAAATCATCCTGCACCAGCTTAATTTTTAGAGTTTTAATGTCATTTCAGATTGTTATCTGATTTTTTTCCTGAAGATTTTTTTAATGTATACAACCTTGTGGTAATGCTACCCATCTGTAGGTGGACGGCAGAATGGATATTCGGCTTCTCGGGTGCTGGGACGTGGGGCTGCCGACTACGACAGCTGCTCGTCCTTCATGAGCAGCGAACTGGAATCCACATCCTGCTTCGATTCAGAGGATGACGATGCAACCAGCAGGTCAGATGTCCTCAGTAGCTCCTCAGCATGTTTTTTTTTTTTGTTTTGTTTTGTTTTTTTCCCTCAAGTTTGGTTGGAGGAATGCATCAGGAATGGGCTCTGGCAGAGATTCTGCACAATCAAATGTTTTAGTGGTTTCGGTGGTTACCTCATGTTTTGCAGGAAAGTCGCCACTCTGCTGTTGTCAAGGCACAGGTCGTCTTCTTATGTACTCTTCCTCTTTATTAAGCTTACAGTGAATTATACAGATAATGTCAACTTTACCTGAATAGAGGTCTCAGAAATCTACTAACTTCTAAATAAACTTTATCATCGAAATCATATATCTGTGTTATATAACATATTGCTATGTAGCTAAAAGTAATGCTTGAATCGGCTGTTTAGAAAGAACATTTAGAGCTTCTGTTTTTGTTCAGTTCAGATTTCTTTCCCCAAACACAGCAAAATAGAAAAATACAGGGGAAGGCAGGGTCTGTAACCAATCACATAATTCATGGTTTGGATGGTGATGGTTTTTAGTCAGGGGTTCTATTCTTTTTCAGAAAAAATGATTTTAGTTACATTTGGGATTGCAGACGGTTTATTCTGTCTTGTTTTCCCTGTTCCTTTTTTTTTTTTTTTTTTTTTCAAAATAAACAGTACAACATCAAACTAAACAGGTTGCATGTCCACCAGTACATGGTTGACTAAATGATGGATTTGATCATGTCTGGGAGGGCAGAAAAATGAAAAGTCAGTTTTAGGAATTCAAAGAGATTCTTGCGTTGAACCTTTTGCTGTTTCTGAAATATGTTGTTCTTTATAGATTCAGCAGCTCCACTGAGCAGAGCTCTACTCGGTTAATGAGACGACATCGCCGTCGCCGACGAAAGCCTAAAGCTTCCAATATGGACAGGGTGAGACCCCAGACAGCAAAATAGCAGCATAAACATTCATCTAGTTATCTAAACATCTCACTTTTCTTCACTTTTCTATCTATCCCAATATTCCTGTATTATTTTCAGTCTTCATCGTTCAGCAGCATTACAGACTCCACCATGTCTCTGAACATCATCACTGTCACTCTCAACATGGGTAAGCAACCCAAACACGTGGCAGCTGTTTTACAAAGTCATTTCATAGCAGTTCAGCCTGTTTGACATGATTGTCCACTGACAGAGAAGTACAACTTCTTGGGCATCAGTATTGTGGGTCAGAGCAACGAGAGAGGGGATGGGGGAATCTACATCGGCTCGATAATGAAGGGAGGAGCTGTGGCAGCAGATGGACGCATCGAGCCTGGAGACATGCTGTTGCAGGTGAGGGATTTACTGGAAGAGTTGTGGGAAATTTTAAACCTTCCTACATGCAGTAGGTCTGTCTGTATTTATATTTTTTTCTCAGGTGAACGACATTAACTTCGAGAACATGAGCAATGACGATGCTGTGCGCGTTCTCAGAGACATTGTGCACAAGCCAGGGTGAGTGCATGTTAGTAATATTATTTTCTTTGCAATCAAATAAAACTCCATAATTCTATCTTTCACTCCAGGCCGATTACGCTGACCGTGGCTAAGTGCTGGGATCCAAACCCTCGGAGCTGCTTTGCTCTTCCCAGGAGTGAGTTTGAGCCTGTTTTTTTTTCCCAATTGAAATTCTTGCACCGACAACATTACCTACATAACCTATCCTCCAATTTGACGTGGCAGGTGAGCCGATCCGGCCTATCGACCCAGCAGCGTGGGTTTCCCACACGGCCGCCATGACTGGGGTGTACCCCCCATACGGCATGAGCCCTTCTATGAGCACCGTCACCTCCACCAGCTCCTCTATTAGCAGCTCCATCCCCGAGACCGAACGTGAGTGACATCACCCCCCCATTCAGACAGTTTGAAGTTGCTGAACATATATACTTTCATGTCGGAGTCCTCAGACTCTGCAGAAAGGTAGTAAAAACCATTTCTCTGTTTCAAGTGTGGCTCCACCCACTCCATGCATTCCATTGAGTACTTTCTGCTCCTCTGTTCAAGCTCACAATATCCATCTGCTCAGTAATTCAGGTCAAAATGCAGCCAGAACTCCCAAATGCCTCTCCCCAGTAATCTTTGGCAGAAATGTGGAGTTTCTATTTCTCATCTTGATATACTTTCATAATCAAAGCATGATGTAGAGGTAATAAACTTTTTATGCATTTAAGATTTAGAAGGACAAATTTGTGCTTTGGCTGCAGCAGTATTGAAAATTATTGAAATTTTGAGAAATGTATTAAGGTATAAAAATTATAAACATAAAATGAAACAATGGTGCTATAAGCACTATGAAAGGTACACATTGTTTTACTTTGATGGATTATCACAAAACTTTCTGGGAAATAAAGCAAATTAAAAACTGTGGATACTTGGTAACACGTCTGCACATCCTCTTATCTCCATCTCCTCCTCCTCAGGATTCGATGACTTCCACCTCTCCATCCACACTGACATGGCAACTGTTGCCAAGGCTATGGCCTGCCCAGAGTCAGGTCTGGAGGTGCGGGACAGGATGTGGCTGAAGATAACCATCGCTAATGCCTTTATCGGTATGTCTGGAACTCTTCATTTCCTACACAGTTATTAATTTTCTTAGCTGAACTGATTGGTGGTTAGGGTTCCATGGTGAGATAAAAATGAGATAAAACCTTTGGCATGTGTATCTAAAATACAAATTTTCTATCTGAGAAATGAACAACATCTTATTTGTTCTCAGGTTCTGATGTTGTTGACTGGTTGTTCCACCACGTTGAAGGGTTTTCTGATCGCAGAGAAGCCCGTAAATACGCCAGCAACCTCCTGAAGGCCGGCTACATCAGACACACTGTCAACAAGATCACCTTCTCTGAACAGTGTTACTACATCTTTGGAGACTTGTGTGGCAGTAAGTCACATCTCCGCCTCCTCGCCTGGCTTTGCCATCAGCTGTTGTAGAAGAGCAAACTTTGGATTCTAAATCTGGTCTTCCTCTCCCTCAGATATGACCCACCTGTCTCTACACGACCATGACGGTTCCAGCGGGGGTGCCTCAGACCAGGACACCCTCCCCCCGCTGCCCCATCCTGGGGCAGCCCCTTGGCCCCTGGCTCTACCTTACCAGTTCCCCATTCCACACCCGTATGACCTGCCGCAGCCCTTCCATGGTGGACCAGGGGCTGGAAGTGCAGGAAGCCAGCACAGCGGTGAGTACAGTTAGCACAACCTAATGTTATGGTTTATGGAATATTTATTCAGATCATGTCACAAAATTACTGTTTGACTGAGCTCCAGCTTTTGTAGAGGAAAAAATCACAAACTATAATCATTCCTTCTGTCTACTACAACTTTATTTATGCAGTTTTTCTTTTAAAAGGAAAAACTGTGCAAACCAAATATACTTTGCTGTGTTTTACATCTTCTCTAATTTCTTAAACAGCACTAAACGAGAGTAAATGTTTTCTCTAGCTGTCATGTAACAGGGTCAGCATCTACACTTCAGAGCTACGTGGAAAATTATTGCTTCCAGATACTCCGAAGCTCCCTCCTCTTTTCATCTCATTTTGTGTGTTTAAAATGTAGAAATAGAAACCCAGTCCAGTGGTTTTAGGAGCTGTTTGCACATCCTGTGGAGATATTTGCTGGACTCACTGACTGTGCATTACTTCATAGGTTGTTTTTGCTTTAGACGGACTGACTGTCTTTTTATTATTGAAATGTTGCGTTATAAATCTTAGAAATATTAAAAGCAAACAGACTGTTTGTGGCAGTAAAAACGAACCCATTTAATGTGTAATACTGTCTAAACTTCAATGTCCTTGTAAGGCAGTGAATGCTCAATGACCATATCTGCATTAGTCACACAGCCCTCCTGCAGTCTCCCATAAAGTGGGTCACTGCTCTAGTTTGCTAACGTGCAAAAGGGAGTGATCTGCTTTGAATTATTTTTATTTAATAAAGAGCTTTATGTCAGTATTGCATCTGATTGTAATCATTTTTTCATCCTTTCCACCTGTAGGAAGCAGTGGATCCAACTGCAGCAAGAACGAGGGCCCTAAATCCGGTGGCAGCGGCAGTGAAACTGAGATCAGGAGCCACCGGGCTCCAAGTGAGCGCTCATTAGCTCCCCCAAGTGAGCGAAGCATCCGCAGCTCCGTCAGCCACCGCAGCGCCAACTCCCACTCGTTAGCATACGGCCCTGGCCTCGTCTACGGCCCTCCTGGGCTGCCACCCCAGCTGCCACATCTGTCTACAGCTGCACCGGGCGCCCCGCCAGGCAGGGAACTTGCCTCTGTGCCACCCGAGCTCACCGCGTCACGTCAGTCCCTGCGCCTGGCTGTGGGCAATGCCGGAGAGTTTTTCGTTGATGTGATGTAACACAGGTTGTAAGTCGCGGTTTGTTTCTTTTGTCATTCTAAGACAAGGGGTGGGGGCTTCATGAGCTGTAAACCAAGATCCACATTCTGTTCTTCCTAGAGCAAAAATGGAAGCAACTCTCTCTGGATAAAATGCTCCTCTTGTGCTTTTGCTTCTTAGTAGTAGCGGCCATACTTTCTTCAATGAAGAAACCTTCGCTGCTGCTGGAAATTGAACCAAAGCGCCTCTGTGATTTTCCACTCTTGGGTAAGGCAGTGTTTGTATAAGAACAAAGAGCAAAAGAGGAAGGCAGGTGGTGGAAATAACAGCTACGGGAGATGACTGTCTGCTTTTTTACATGGATGTTTTTCATTTCTTCTTTACTCTTCTTTCTGCCTTATCTGCTGTTTTGTTCCCCTCACTTCTGTTCATATCTCAGAGCCTCTTCTCTCCCTGTGGTGCTTGAATACTTGTAGACCTCTAACAAAAAAAACTGAAATGCTGAAACAAACACTAACTCTTAACTTTATTGAGACTTTTTAAATGTTTGCTTGACCTAAGAAAGAAATGGAAAAACGTGTATGTCGTGCAAGAAAATGGCTGTCCTTGCTGTAAGAATGCATTTGTTTTATTATGTACGTAGTTGCAAGTTTCATTTTTCAACCTTAAACACAAGCATCTAACTCCATGGGTCATTTTTACACTACAAATCTGTAATTTCATCTGTTAACCAGAGTGTTTTCACTCTGTCGTGATAATGTATAATGGTAAACAACTTTCTTACGTCTTTCACACTACTCTTTTTATCAAGGAGAAAAAAAAATGTCTTTTTATTTATAAATATAGTTTTATGACTTATGGCAGCCTTGTGTTTTCATTTCATTGTGTTTGAAGTATAAATGTCACAGTTGTGTGGGTTTATAGAAGGTGAGGTCATTGGAATTTAAAAGCAGAAGATACCAGGCAAGATTAGGAATGTGAAGGCTTTGCAATCTGGTGCACAGATGTCTGCGGGTGCTTGGGGTGGGGGCACCAGAGATCCAGTTATTGCAAACTTCCAAAGAACTGGATAACCTCTCACACGAGTCTTGCAGCGGTTTGATTCATTTCATTTAGCAAAAAATGGATCATGCTTGGAATGGAAAAAGACCATAAACACATAATATTAGTGTTTTCTCTGTTCCTACTTTAACAGAAGTTTATTCAGACGTCTGGCTAAAGCAGTCAAGATCAATGTTGCTCACGAACAAGTACTTAAGCAGGCACTGTGGGCTAGAAAACGTTTTAAAAGGTGACACCGCATTACCCACCATAAGTTATCAAAATGAATCGACTATTAAAGTTATTCTTGAACGGTAACCAACGTAGCTTATCATAACAAGGCCTGGGTGCGGCTTAGACGTCGTTCCAGCCGCGCCTTTTCCTGTCACAGCGGAACTGTTCTACGTAAAGAACGGAGAGTCAGCTGACAGCGATCGGAAGAAGGAGCTTTAGCGGTTGTGTGAGCCGGGAACCTACTGGATCCTGACATAGGGAGCAGAGGACCGGTGGCGTTCGTTACAGAACAAGGGTAAGATAAGCTATTTACATTTTTACGTCAGAAATGTATGAAGGTTTGCACGAGTCGCCAGTCTGGACTTCATCCAAGTGGCTTCAATCGTTGCGATGCTAATATTAGCGATGCTAGCTACCGCTCCGTTAGCTGATGTCAAGTTAGCAATTATAACATTCATGCTGTAAAGGGAAGTGGGCTATTGTTTCTACAATATAAAAGCACAGACGTGTGACACGTCCTTATTACAAACCGTATGACCTCTTGAAACTACTAGGCAACGCTTTTAAAACCCCCTTGAATGAGAGTTATAAGGTTGTAGTTGATAAAGCAACGGATAATGAATTGTCATTAACTTGTCCGATTTTTTTTCCTGGAAATTTATTTTGAAAACTATTCAAGGGTCCACCATTGCAGAACATCTAGCTAGCATGCTATCGTAAGCTAAATTAGCTAGCTACCATTCATTCGGTCTATTCTACATCACTTGTGATCTTCGCCGAGGGTCCGACATCCATCTATATTCTAGTCATTCTGGTATGTCTGTAACGGCGCTTTCTCATACCACCCGTTCTTCAAATGTCATCGAAAAACGAGACACTATGAAAAATGTATGAACGAGAGGAAATGGCCCGAGTGAGCAGACATCTTGACTTCGGCCAATAAAAGGGCGATAAAACCCGCTCACGTTCGTTGTATAATGGATTCGGTCACGACTTTGCAACATTTGGTTTGGAAATATTATCTAATACAGTATTTAAAATAATGTATTTATCCGACCCCCGTTTTTGGCACGTTTTTTTCGGTGCCCACTATCGTTGAGGAATTTCAGGCATGTCCTTCATCCCCCGGTTTCCACAGTCTTCATTTTTGAATTGGGGTTAATCTTAAGAAATCTCGCCGGTAAAACTTTACATGTGATTTATCAGTACTATTGTTTTTTCTCTCAGCTGGATTTATGAAATCACTTATAATCTTTAGCCTAATTGTCTTTAAGGGTGCGTAAAATACATTCCAGTGAGATCAAATGATTTTAATGCCGTTACCCGGTAACATCGTGCTTTAAACAAGTGTCCTTAAATCTGCTATTACTCTCACCCGGGAGTAAACGAAGATTGAGTGTTGAATGTAGAATTGGAAGAATTTTTAGGCGCTATTGCAGGGACGATTAGTGTGTGTATGTACGCTTTTGCATGCATCAAATGATTCACCACATTTGTGTAGCTGCAAGGTACATTGTGTGTGTGTGTCTCGAGAGACAGAAAACGGATGTGAGGGACAATCGTCTCCCTGTACTAGTGGTCTCACTCCCACTTTTTTGCTGCTTTCACTTCTCCATCACTGCCACTTCCTTCCTCTGTTTCCTTCTTGCACCACCTCACTCGGTTCTGTATCTTTTCAGGCGGGATTTGGTTTCACCATGGCCTGTTGGGTTTGAGAGGCAGCCATAATGATTGGAGGATTGTTCATCTACAACCACAAGGGGGAGGTCCTTATCTCCCGGGTCTACCGAGATGACATTGGGTACGTTTCACAGGAGCGAATCTTCTCAGTGTCAGAGAGAGTTCTTTTCTAGTGAGAATTAGACCTAGTGGGAACAAGCTGTTAAGTATTACTGTATGGAATTTAGGTGCAGACAGCCGGAACATTTCTGCTGTATGTTACATAATCGGAGTTACTGTAGATGTAAGAAACTTCTTAAAGGGATACACCAATTTTTGGTCATTTACTTCCTGCTTCAAAAAACTTGCAGATACTTTTGTGCAGAAGCTATTTGAAAATGCAAAGATAAGAGAAAGGTAACAGAAAAATCATCTACTGCATGTTAGCTGATACAGCGGTAGTGCTAAACATCTTATTCTGACTGGTAAATTACTGAACACTTCTAACTCTAGTTAGGTTTTTGTAAATAGTTGAGGGCCTCGCCTTACAAATTCTCTAAAATTAGATTCTTTTGTCCAACCATAAAACTTTTTTGCAAACATCTGCTTCCCCATCGTGTTGCATGACCTCATGCATCGCTTCCTCCAACGCAATAATCTGATGTGCTTTTTTTTTTTTTTTTTTTTTTTTTAAAACTCGTGTGTTTTTTTTTAGGTGTTACTATTTCCATATTTACAGTGGGAGAGGTTTTAAGACAAATGATTTAAACATATTTTTATGTTTTTTTCCTATTTGCAGCAATAAGCAAAAAAGGCCCAGCTCCCTGTGGTCTGCCCACATTGTAAACATGGTTTGTGGTTTGGTACTTAACACATTAGCTAAGTACATCTATATGGATTTTAACTTTGAATACATCTATTATATGTAAATACGGAATAGCAGTAATTGGTTGTGTGCACATCCATAATTATTATTTTTAGCATCGATAGGTAAAGCTTTATTCAGCAGCAATGAATAAAAATGTTCTGGCTGTTAAGTCCAACCTACCAAATCAGCAAACCAATTAATGTTTTGTGAAATTACTGGACAGCAGTCAGCTCACGTCCTTAAATATCTTGCAGGATCTCCTCCATCTTTTGTCTGGTATGTAGGCAGCAGTCACTGGTGCAACGGTGATTTCATTATCTTTTGTCCTCGCTCCTCCCTTGTCCAACCGCAGTCCAAAATACACAACTGCATCCTGCCTCACTCAAAGGAAAACGACACAGAATACCAAACTGTTCCAGGCAGGAAAACCGATGCAGTTATTTCATACAAACCAGGAAAATCCATCCGCTTGGTCTCTGTATCAGACATTTATTCTCAGTCTTTTATTGTATCACATCTTCAAGCTAAATGTAGCTAAAATAAAAATGACTGCAGTTAAAATAGCAGAGGGACTGAAAAGATGCATCTCTTGAGTCACATGCCCACGTGAAGGAGCACCCTAACCATCGCTTTTGGTATTGACTCCGTGTCACTCACCTTGTCTGTGTACGTGATACGCAAAAATGTCTCCATGTCGCCATTTTTTTCATCTTTTCCCCCCCTCTGTATCACCCTTTCCTCCATCTCTCCACCTCGGCCCCTGTAGGAATAGGTAAGAGACGATCGAGTCTATCAAGCATGACCTCTGCCATCTTGTGGCCACAAGGCCCCAAACCCCCCCCAGACCTGTAAACTGCATGCCCATCGAATCCACGTTCAACATCCCGATACCTCCTTCAAGCATGAGTCATGACTTTGTGGTGGCAAAAAGCTGCCAGATGCAACAGCTGATCACCAGATTAGCATTTTTCTAGTTTCAGCTATGTTTAAGTTTTTTTTGTCTTGTTTTGTTTTTTTTAATAAGAATAATGAGTATTTCTGGACTGGCACGTTGCACCTTTTGTCCTTTGGAAAAATCATATACCTTGAAATCATGTCTTAATTTTAGAGATGGAGCCAGCTTCCTGTGCTCTCAGATAGTACAGCCTCGTGTTGAATATCAGTCAGAACGTGTTCTCAGTAGGATTTTGTTCTTGTCAGGACAGGCCACATCCTTTACACAAATCCCTGTTCTTTATAGATTTCCACTCATCAGGGCTGCATTTTCTCAAATTGAGCAAAGGCTCAGGAACTTTAAACGGATTAGTTCTCAGTTTGATTTGGTCCAGACTTTGCGTGGTTAATTTTCTTTCCCGTGCAGTTCACTAATGACGCTGCCCTTCCCCCATCCTTCCTGGTAATGATCAGTATACATTGAACCATTGTTATCTGTCTGAATGCCACCAGCCTGAGGCTCCTTCCAGCTGGTTGAAAACATGGACGGATTCCTGACGTGGATGTTTGTACATCTTGTGTCAACAGCACTTTTGTTTGAACCGTCTCCTCGACAACCCAAGCGTCCCTCACTCTTTCTGGCCTTCTGTTCCAGGCGTAACGCGGTAGACGCCTTCCGTGTGAATGTGATTCACGCCCGGCAGCAGGTGCGATCCCCGGTGACCAACATCGCCCGCACCAGCTTCTTCCATGTCAAGCGCTCCAATATCTGGTTGGCAGCCGTCACCAAGCAGAACGTCAACGCCGCCATGGTGTTCGAGTTCCTTTACAAGATGTGTGACGTCATGACCGCCTACTTTGGCAAAATCAGCGAGGAGAACATCAAGAACAACTTTGTGCTCATCTACGAGTTGCTGGACGGTGGGTGACGATGACCTGAACACATCCAACGTGTCCCAGTTTCTCGCTCATCTTATCTGCTTGTGTTTGTTCAGAGATCCTGGACTTTGGCTACCCACAGAATTCAGAGACCGGTGCTCTGAAGACCTTCATCACCCAGCAGGGCATTAAGGGACAGGTCAGCGGGACAAATCTTATCTTTTAAATCTGGTCAATCCTGTGTGCAGAACTTTTGATAACATTCATATTGTCCAGTTTAAGTTGAATGAATATACTGATGGTTCAAAAAGTGTATAATTAATTAATGTTCTAAACTTTTTTTTTTTTTTTTTGGTGTATTGCTTCCTTCACCTGTGACCTCCTGACACCAGCACCAGGTAATAAATGCCACGCCTGAGCTCAGTAAACCAGTTAGATTTCCCTTCTTGCTGATGACTCCTCTTCATTTCTCTCTTTAGCGCTTTAATTAGCCTTCATCTGTATGAAAAGGTTCTCTTCTGATTGTGTCTCAGACAAAAGAGGAGCAGTCTCAGATCACCAGCCAGGTGACGGGCCAGATCGGCTGGCGTCGCGAGGGCATCAAGTACCGGCGCAACGAGCTTTTCCTGGACGTACTGGAGAGCGTCAACCTGCTCATGTCGCCTCAAGGTCTGTTCAGAAGGCCGCTGGTAACAAGGGGGACGGGTGTTGGCATGAATGATTTATTGAAGCGTTGTCATGGAGAGCAAGCAGGGACTGCTGATGGCTCTTCAGACTCTTGGAGAGAAAGTTTTCCAGCCGGTTCTAGATTGATAAATTCCCGTTTTCCTCCCGCGCAGGCCAGGTCCTGAGTGCCCACGTGTCTGGCCGGGTTGTGATGAAGAGCTACCTTAGTGGAATGCCAGAGTGCAAATTTGGCATGAACGACAAGATTGTCATCGATAAGCAAGGCAAGGGAGGAGCGTCTGATGAAGGGAAGAGGTGAGTGACGCACAAAAGGACGCCAGACGGTCTATTATCTGCTGGCTGCGTATATTATTTTAACCTTGACTGGTAAATGTTTTTTTTTTTCCCATCTTTGTTTTTGCCTGTTGGCCCCGTGTCTGTATTCAGTGTCTTCCTGCTGCTTTGAACAAGACCTTACGTTTTATTTTTCTTTCCTTTGGATGCATCTCTCCTTTCTTTCCCTCTTTTCTATATGCTGTTCCTCAGTGATTTAGGGGGAGGAAGGTACTGTACTGACAAGCGTCCTCACCCTCTGCCATTTCCACACCTTCACTGAAGGACACTGACCTGTCTTGTCTAAGCCTTTAATCACATTGAGTCAGTCGAGCCTGCTCACCACACTCCAAACAAATCAAACACGCCTTCTTAACTCCTCTGTGTATTGCCCTGTGGTTGTTAGCCTGTTTTGTGGAATGGTTGGACACCTACCTACCTGCTTTCTAACTCATTAACATAAATCTTGATTTGTTGTGTTGCACCATTCTTCCGTTTAGTGCTCATTTCCCTGTGTATTGTTTCCTTTATTTAAACGAATAAACAATAGCTGAGGGGGACGCTCTAGTTTAGTTGGAGGAATTCAAACCATATTTAAAGCTGTAACATTAGGGAAGTTAGCTGATGGTCCTGACCTGTGTCTGCGTTTGTCTCTGAGCAGTGGGAAGCAGTCCATCGCTATCGACGACTGCACGTTCCACCAGTGCGTGCGCCTCAGTAAGTTTGACCTGGAGCGAAGCATCAGCTTTATCCCCCCTGATGGAGAGTACGAGCTCATGAGGTCAGGGAGGTCACTTCCAGAGACTAAATCGGTCTGGTGAATGTTGGAAAGTTGCAGATTAGCAGTGACATCGTTTTGTCTTGCGGCAGGTACCGCACCACTAAAGACATCATCCTGCCGTTCCGTGTCATTCCTCTGGTCAGGGAGGTTGGCCGCACTAAACTAGAGGTTAAGGTGGTCATCAAGTCCAACTTCAAACCGTCGCTGCTGGCCCAGAAGATTGAGGTGAGCCGTGTTGCCAGAGCAGCGCTCCTGTCGCGTTTGTCCCGCTGGATTGGTGTTGAACACGGCTTCGGTTGTGACTCTGCAGGTACGCATCCCAACACCCCTCAACACCAGCGGCGTGCAGGTGATCTGCATGAAGGGAAAAGCCAAGTACAAGGCCAGTGAGAACGCTATTGTCTGGAAGTGAGTGGTGGCTCTTGTTGTTTAACCTCTGCAGCAGTCGTTTTCAATCCTTTTAACTACAAATTATTCTGGTTTGTATTGGTTTTTTTCTTTGTTTTTTTTTTTAACCCTTCCAACAATGTCCTGTCGGCAGGATCAAACGCATGGCCGGGATGAAGGAATCTCAAATCAGCGCTGAGATCGAGCTGCTGCCGACCAACGATAAAAAGAAATGGGCCAGGCCTCCAATCTCGATGAATTTTGAGGTCAGCTCATAGTCTCCTCTCTCTCTCACACACGCAGCCTAACCCATCCTGCAGATCCTGGCGTGCAGCGGCGTGTGTTTAACCTCGCCGTTCTTGTCCTGGCAGGTTCCTTTCGCTCCTTCCGGCCTCAAGGTGCGTTACTTGAAGGTGTTTGAGTCCAAGCTCAACTACAGTGACCACGACGTCATCAAATGGGTGCGGTACATCGGCCGCTCTGGCATCTATGAGACTCGCTGCTAGAGTTCAGCCCCGCTGCGCAGCAAACTGACCACTCTTCCTCCCATCTCGCGTTATTTTTTTCCCTCCTCTCCTCCTTATAGCTCTCTCTCATACACCCCGTACCCCCCACCCTTACCCCATCCTAACTAGTTGTTGGAGATAAAATTTACAACATTTAAAAAAGGAAAAAAGATGCTCAGATATATGCAAAATGTGAACCATTGTATCGTATATTTCTGGTAGTGATGAGTAAATGCTGTAAACCAACTGGTGTCTGAAAGAAAGACGAGTGATGCAGACGGGACCCAGGGGGAGAGGGCAGTCCTGTTGGGCTTTATTTGGTGTATTTGTTCCACCCACCCACGTGTAGTTAGAGTTGATCACAGGCGAGGTGATTTGTAATGTGGTTTAGAAAGAATCCTGACCCTCTTTAGTCTACACCTCGCATGGACGTACTGTCCGATTCTGTGCTGTGGACTGGATTGATTTGGTCTTTTTGTTCTTAAAACAGTCATTTGGGTCTTAAGTGTCATTTCAATATCAGCTCCTCCAACAGGCCAGTTAGGGAACAGTAATTAATAGTAACCAGTCTGTCCTCTGGAAATGTATCGTTTTTCTTCTTTTTTCCCCACTACTCATTTTAACCATCAATGAACAATTTATGTTGAAATAAATCCAGAGGATAGAATTATTCAAGACAGTTTTGTGGTTTGACCATTGTCTCGATAAGGCAGGTGTTTTGGAGTTTGATTTCCATGTTGTTAAGCACTACTTTTGTGGCACTCTTGATTGTGAGCTACTCTTTGGGAATCTGGCAGTTGGACGTGCGTCTGCAGTGAAGTGAGGGCTCCCCCTGGTGTTTGCCTCATCACTGTCCGCTTCATGTTTGTAGCTCTGGTGACCTTGTTCTGTCCAATAAAATCCAACCATGTAACGATCCTTTCCCGTGTTTAGCCCTGATTTTACCTCCTCGACCTGTCTGCAAGACCTCAAGCATGACTAAGTCATAATATGCACCATTAACATCATGAAAATTAGACTGCTTTGGCCAACAAATTTTAATACATTTCTGTCTTAATCTTAACATTCAGGACAAATACTATAGTTGTTGAAACATGTTTCCAGTAGATAAAGCTGTTGCACCCAAGATTAACATCGTGCTCTCTGAAGTTTCAGGGAATGATTTCACAAGAGATGCAAGCTTTCCCACAGTAGCTTTCCACTGCTAATTAGTCTAGTTTTCTAGTGATTCGATACTAAAACTGGGGTTTTAGAAACCAGGGAAGTGTTTCCAAAGCCTTGATAATCTGATTTCTGGCCATAGAAGCAACGGAATTTAAAACAGTGCTTTGGGGCAAAACTGACGAGGGTTTTCTACAAAAATAAGTATTTTCTATATCTCCATTTAAAACGATTCACCTTAGACTTTTTCACCACAAGGAAGCCAGGTCAGACTGAAACCTTCCAGTAGGAAAGAACATCCAAATGCAAACCGATCACGACGCGCCCTCAAGGCTGATCCCACAACTGTCAGCAGGTGGACACCGCAGACCGACCACGCTTCAGGCACGCCTACGGTAAACCTCACGCAAATGTCACATGCACGTACACACTGACAAGCACAGCCCCAAACAGGCAAATAGAGATTAGCAAAAGCTGATTTTTAGAAGACATTTCACACCCGACTGTTTCCCTGCATTTAAAACAAATAAAATAAAAATGCTGTCAACTGATCTGAAAAGATCTGACAGCGTGTCTGCACCACCAGACTAGATCTGCTAGAAGACGGCAGGCATTCCCAACCTGCTCAGTGTCCTGCTACGATCAGCGACTAAAAAAAAACGAGTTAAAATTGAAAGTGTGCTCAGTGGAAACCCCTGCTATTACTCCTAACGTGAGTGACAAGAACATCAGAAGTGACAGGGAAAAAAAGGAGATGAGTACCAACTGTTACTGATCATCACAGAAAAAAAAAAACAGTGCAAAGAAACGACAGCTTTTTGTTACCAGGTGACATCGTAGTGCTAGACGAGACTGTTAAATCATAATTAATAACAGGAAGCAGGAGCTCCACGTTACTGCTCATGAAGGCAAAGACCGCTAACGAGGAAGTTGCAACACGCTCTAGCTTTCGTCATCTTCGTTGTCGTCCTCCTCGTCGTCCTCGCTGATGAGGTATCCCCGGGCTCCGCTGTGGTGCGGAGAGGGAGGTGGGGAGGTCTTGGTGAAGAAGGGGAGGCGGAAGGTGGGGGAAGGGGAGCGCTCCTCACGGGTGGGGCTGCTGCTGGGGCTATGTCTGGGGCTGATGGCCTGTAGCATGCGGCCTTTCCCCTCCTTCAGCATGTGCTTCTGTGGGGGCCAGATGGAAAGGTCAGGAGGTCATGTGACATGGACACACATGCAGTATTTAAGAGATCAGACACCACATCTCAAAACCAAACCCAAAATCCTCACCAAAGCTCCCTCAGGACCAAACATCTGCAAGAAGTTCCCGATGAACTCCCTGGATTTCTCCTCCCATTTCTGGATTAGGTCGATGCTCTTCTCCTCCACCTTCTGCACAAACTCTTTACTCTTCTCCTCCACGTCTCGGACTTTCCTCTTCACCTTGTCCACGCGCTCCTGCAGATGGTACTTCTTCTCCTAGAGTGGAGATAAGAATTCTGTAAATGTCACATTTTTCTGGTGGGACCTCACTTTGCTGGACAGACCGAAGCCGCATTTCATACGTTGATGAAGCTGACGTTGAGTTCCTTCGCCGTGTAGCCTCGCTGCAAGTTCCGCCTGACGTAAACGTCATAGTCACGGACGATGCGTGTGATGATGTCAGAGGTGGAAATGCCCTCCGTCCGCTGAGTTGGGGCAAACATACCTGTTGAAAGTATAACGTTTGATCAGTATTGGCATTTAGCAACGTGCAGCGTTAGCACAGGATCACACTCACCAGCTGCTTTAATGTGCTTGTATACGTCATCACTTCCAGCTGAAGAATATGGGATATCATCGTGGGCCACAAAATCAATCTACAACATACATTAGAGTAGATTTAAACTGACAAGTCTGACTAAAAAATAAGCCAGGGTAAAAAGTTAGAATGATGGCTTTTCTGGTGAATTCTGGGTAAATCCACTCACACGGTGCTTTGTGAGGAACTCGGGCGTTAGCGTCCAGGGAGCGTCTCTCACGATTTCGTCGACATAGCGGCAGTGTCTGACAGCATCGTAGCGCTCGTCCTCATTCATCACCGTGAAGCCCTTGTATTTGTGGGTCATGTCGTCGCTGCACACTTCAAACAGAGGAAAACACGCAGCATTACAAATTCCAGTTTGCTTTTGTCTGTGTTTCCTGATAATCCATGCTTCAATATCTGCAAGAAATCTCAGTGTAGCCATTCGCTCGTTATTATTTTTGTGAAATCACGGTCACCTCCCCCACAATTACCTCCGACAATCAGGTGTGTATTTGGGAAAAGGCACTTAGCCTGCATGAGCGCTCTGGCATGGCCTGAGTGGAAAACGTCGAAGATGCCGTCTGCGTACACCCGCACCGGTCTGTCAGCTGAGAGGAGAAACACCAGAGGTTATCAAACAGAAAATACAGACATCGCTCAAGTGAGAGAAAAAAGGAATGTGAAGGAAAAGACTTGAGCTGCTTCTTTTTCCTTTATAGGCAGACTGATGGCGCGTAGCTTGAAAAGCCACAACCGTTCAAAATATGATGATTAGATTATTTCTTATCTATAACATGTGAAACAATGTATAAATCCTGTTTTTTCTAATCATGAATCTCTTTCTACAGCCCTGTACGGCCTGCAAGATCATGAGTGTGCGCTGACACAACAGGATTTCTTGCCTACAACCAGTGTGCCTGTAGTGTAGATAGCGTCTATTACTATCAGCAGAATCGGTAACAAAGGATAAGAGAGCTACTGTCAGAGGCCTACTGATATTTCCGTCTCTGTAGTCTCGTTAATATGCAGCCAAGCAGGTGAATCTGAGTCATAATAAATGTGCAATTCTGCTACCTTCCTTTAAAATACAACCATACCATAAATATACAATATATACTTGGTGGAAACGTGAGGGCAATTTGGGGTTAGGGAATATTTTTTTTTGAAAATCCCACTCACGTGATGTTCCCTGCTTTGCTTCATCCATGCTGACTCGTTTATAGGGTTTATCAACAGGTTCCAGGTCATCTGAGAAAGGTGCAGGCTGCCTCAGTCCCTGAGAGACCATCATCAGCATCATCATCATCATCACAAGATTTAAGTAACCCAAATTAGCTGAACACAAAGGTAAACTGGTTAAATAACAAACATTTGATGTCCTTCTGTGGTTTAACAGCTGACATTCGTTTCTGACCTTTCACCTTTGAGTCACTACGTCACATTTGCACATACAGAATACGTCAGCGTGTATAAATAGTCAGAGTGGTTTGGACATGTATAGAGTGCAACGAATCTGCTGCTCCGTGACAGCTGACTCACCACGGTACATCTGGGGATTTTCCCAGTCCTCTCTCCCTCCTCCATCTCCCCATTGGAGCCATCTCTTTTTCTCTTTCTGGACAACAGCAGCTCGCTGGAGCTCTGAGCCTGCATCTGCATCAGTGGCAAAGGGGAAAAAAAAAAAAGAAAATCACAGCGCTGCGTGCCTTGCATTGACTCCACACCGCTGTGATATCTGAGCTGGAAGGAAACCACACATGCCCTCCAACAGGATACGACCTCTACCCTACATAATAAGGGGAAGTAACACAGCAGAAACAACAAAATAAATCCAGAGTGATGAGGTGACTGCATCAACACATCCTGAGTCAAGGTTGACCCAGTAACAGAGGGAGAATTACTCAAGTGGGTCTTACCTCAGCAAACCCGTGTTACACTTAGAGAGATCACATGAAACTAAACAAGTACCCTGTTTCAACATTTTAAAAAAGTAGCCTTCAAATACACTTATGCCCAGCATTTTAATTAACACTTTTTACACCCTCAAACATCCTGGCCAGAAAGACGATAAACCTGGTAAACCCAGGATTATTAATATAAGAACACTGTATTTGTGTATGGTATTAAAGGTACGTTATGGGTAAGGCTGCTCCCCATTCCTCACATTCCATCTCTCAACCAAAGATGGTGGAATCCCTATGTTAAAAAGTCCTGCATTGCCAATTCTTTAACTTACCATTGACTCCGAACAAGTCTTCTGCTATGCAGGTTATTAAAAGTGTGACTCAGCCGCATGCAAACATTTCTGTCTGTGCTCCTCTTTTAGCACCAGCGCTGCAAGACTTGCTGAAACTGCTTAAAGGAGATAACTGGTAATAAAATAAGCAAATGCTATTATGGATTTACAGGCGCGTTTTCGGAAAATGCTAATCTAATCTGTTGCATTTCCATGTCCTCTATCGGGCACTTGCATAAAGAAATCGCTTTTGAATTGGCGCAGCTGAGTGCCGATTCCAGCAGCGCTCTTGCACGCTGGCATTTACATGACAGCACATGTCATTCCAAAGGGGTGCTAAAATAAGCAAACAATAAAAGGCAGTGCCACTTTCAGATCTGGTCTGCCCTGTTTTAAAACTGCCAAATTAATTAGTGATAAAGTCTTTATACAGCATAGTCTGTTCTATATTTTAGGTCAACAGACAGCTCAAGGCTAAAATCTGTCTCAGTATTGATTTGAACAAGAAAATCCACATAAAACATACCCACGTTTCAGAGCATGAATCCAGGGGAGCTAATCAATTATCGATGGTCATTGGATCGGTCAAGGTTCATCGGTGGCATAATTTAATTAAACTCTCAATGACAAATAAAGTAATACAGTCAACTGTTTAAAGCGGAAGGATAGCAAAAAAAAATCAAATTATCGAAAATGGGCACTCAAATCTGGTATCCTGACAGCTCTGGACCGCAATCTGGCAAGCAAATTACAAAAGCTTCCAAATGTATCCATTTTTTTCATACCATTAGAGAAGCCGACATCTAAGGGGATATCAGTTTCTGCCCAATAACTAAAATAGCTGAGAGAAAATGTGCTGATGGCAAGTTAATACTGACTTTTTCTAACTCCGATTTACAAACGCTATCGCCTTAGTTGCATAAATCCTGAGGTCAACGTGAATTATAATGTATTTGTATTCTAGTGGCTCAATTAAAGATAGTTTACATTTATTACTTACCGTTCCTTCCTTTTAACGGCTGCTGCTTTAGACAAGTGCGTTCTTCAATGCCTCGTCTTAGTAGCAAACAGAACAGAGAGCTAGCTTACGTTGCTAATATCTGTCGAATGCTAAAGCTGATTTGGCAGCTTTAGCCTTTAGCTCGTTAATTAGCCGAAACAAGCTACAACGCTATATTCAAGTAATCCTACGGGTCAGATAAAAGAAAAGTGCAACTAGCAGACTCACATAGAAATAACCAGCAGTGACAGCTGGTACTACAGCGCTGACAGGACAACTAAACAGGAACTACAAACTTCGCTAATCTTAGTGGAACCGACATGAAAAGCTAGACTTCTCCTTCCGGTGTAGATACGTTGGCTTATGATTGACCGTGATGACGTCAAACATTCTTATTGCCTGGAAGTGGTCCATTGTTTTATGCGGCTAGGATAAAAACAAGAAGGGGAAGAAAATTTTCTTTTATCGCTTAATGGAGATATTGATCGATAACAAAAATAATCCAAAGAAGTGCCTTTTTTTATTATCCACATAATATACCCAGAAAAAAACAATAACAGGGATTGGATTCATATTTAACACTCCTCTACTTTTTGGGTATGACGAAACTAATTCACATTTGTTTTTATCAGTGTTTGTACACAAAATTATACTGTAACAGGACAATTAATCCATATTATCGCTAACAGAGCAATTTAAAATAGTTTGTAACTATACTGTAGTGTGTTTGTACCTCCACCGGTGTTGATAGGTCTGCCATCTGGTGGAAACACCGTGTATGATAAAAGGCCAAAAAAAGGAAAAACGTCCTATGCTTTATAGTTAAATTGTTTGCTTAGATAATCTGTTTATTTAAAAAAAAAAAAATCTCTTTATTTAAAAAAAAACAATACAATACAATTTTTTTATGATTTTATGAATCTTTACACCGTGAATAAAATGGAAAATAGGGCAGAAAAATGAAATGAATAGATTTGTTTCTGTACTAGAAATAAATAAAAGCTGAAGTGGAAAGAGAAAACAAAGAAGTACCAGAGCTAGGCTATCAAGATGTCCTTGTCCTGCAGAGAGCTCCAGAACAAGGGTTAATTGCATGTGTGAAGCTGAGGGGCACAGTCTACAATAATGAATACCTTGAAGATGGTAGTAAAACTTCATCAAACATAGCTGGACCTGTCAGTATGAAGCATGTCCATGGTCCATGATCCCATTGATTAGTGGTTTTACACTCAAATGAAAGCAATGAATCAGTTTATTGATTTACACTTTTATCTGCAATATTACTATTTCCTGAGGATATTTTTTATTTATTTATCTTGTGAGGCAGCTGTTGTTGTCAGTCTAAATGTCATTTTAGTAGAGCATCCACCCTAACCCATCCATTTTTCTTGTGTTCACTGAGAAATTACAGTATGATGATCACCATTAGCCACCTGGTAGAACCCCTCAGACTCTCTGTCTCCACCTTTGTACGCTTTGATCACAAACTTACCGGCTGCTTTAAAGGATGCCATTTTCTCCACTGTTGACAGGGAAACTGCAGAGGAGATAAAAGCACAAAAGGGACCATCCGTCACAAATATATCAAAGAAATGTCACTATGCTAACGTCACTCAGCTTAAACACACAACAAACTGTTTTTGCATTCACGACAGAGGACAATGCAAGAAGACGTTACTTGTAAAAAATGTCCAAAAATCCTCAAGGTATTGCTATTTTGCATTTGAAAACAGAATTCCCAGGTTGTTACATTGCCTTGATGTTTAGATAGGCTGGCCCCCTGACTTAAACAGCAGTTGACAAAGCTGGTCCTCTATTTTTTTTTTTTTGACAGCCAATCACCAAAGTTGAAAGGACATATCCAGCTGTTTTGGAACAGAGGGTTAATTTTTTTACCTGCCAGGCATGTTTCTTCAGGCCAGAGAACCACAACAGACAGCAAACAGGAAGTTACTGTCAGGCTGACATTTTTGGATTGGATTGATGCATTTACAGTTTTCTCTATGCTGGACCTCTTGCACACCCAGTAAACGTCAGATCCCTGCAGCTTGTTTGAAGTTTCTCTTTTACTGCTGGTCCATGTGTTCAGTGTTCTAATGGAAAAAAAGTAGGAAAAAATCTCTTAAATATATACAAATAACTGTAAATCATCTTTGCTCACCAATAAACGTCATTTTGACTTCGTTTTTATTTGTGTTCATATGAAATTACAACCTTTTATACGAAATAAAATAACGAATGAAATAAATATTGAGTGCAATTTCATTCGTTCATTCATTCATTCATTCATTCATTCATTCATTCATTTTATTTTCCAGCTGAGAAAGTTTTCCACTGAATTATATGTTTTCGCCTGTAGGGGGCAGTAGTGTAATATTGGTGAGGACAATAATCGAGGAAGAGGACGACCACAGTCCCGTTTCCAGCATCATCAGCCTCCTCCGTCACCAGAGAGCCAGCCTGAATACACTAAATCTGGAGCCTTTTGTCATCTCTGCCCTTACCAAAGTATTGATATCAGGTATTTTACACGACCTTTATAACTCTTTCATACCTACAAGTGTTACCGCTGCAGAGTAGAGCAGACAGGATCGGGTGTTGTTTGTGTCGCTCCCGTTAGACTCTTATTGTAAAAGGAGGCCCGCCGGTGTCGTTTACATGATAGCCTAGCTAGCCTAGCTGCTAGTCAAGTCGATAAGAAGATTATAAAAGTGATCGTCGAAGCTTTGGCATCATAAATTCTTCATGACATGAAACCTCATTCGTCTTATCGTAATGAAATATATAATTGAAAGCTTTATGTTATATTTATTAGCATTTTTAGGTGGAGGAGCAGCAGCAGAGCATCCAGGTTGTCCCACTGTTGTGTACACGAAGTAAAACTGTCACCACCTTTTATTTATTTACTCCATTTATAATTTACCAGATATTACAATATTAAGTATTTCTTGTGTGCTGTAATGTTCATTGTCTCAGAACTGTCAAGAAAACATTGTTACAAACACTGCAAATTACGAAATTAACCAAATTTACATTTGAATGTGTTTAATAATAGTCCAGCCCATCAGTTGATGTCTGCCCATGACACTGAGGACTAAACAAACAAAGAGGGGATTGTTAGGAACAGTTGGTTTGCTTTCACATGTTACCAGGATGACAGGCCCAGGGCCACTGAGTAATGTTGCACAGATACGGTTGCAAACGTCTCAGGCTGCTCTGGCCTCTGTTGCACTCTAATGATAGGGTTAACTGGAGGAAGTCATGAGGCACAACAGAAGATATTTTCTATTTAAAACATTCTTTTTCTATTATCAACTGTCTGTTACTCTAAAATGCAATCTAATTGAATTAGAACAATATTACTACCTGTGTTGATATTTGAATAAGCAAATGAATACAATTGGAAACAAATTGTTCTTTATACAGCATGTCTGACAAGAGTGAGCTGAAGGCTGAGCTGGAGAGGAAGAAACAGCGGATCGCTCAGATTCGAGAGGAAAAAAAGAGGAAAGAAGAGGAGAAGAAAAAGAAGGACGTAAGGACAGTTAGTGTGCTAATTTTGTTGTTCTCTGTAATTATGCCTTCTGTGTGTATATAGTATTTTTCTGGTGATAGTTTATTAACAATTTTACATGCTGGTCACTTTGAAGCGTGGAGTCGAGACTGGAGGTGCGTCTTCTGCTGGTCATGAAGATTCTGACCTGGAGAGGAAGAGGAGGGAGGCAGAGGCTCTGCTGCAGAGTGTTGGCATCACCCCTGACATCCCCCACGGTAAAAACAAGCATGTTCAAGATATAACAGTTTACTGCCCCATCCCTGAATTTACTCTGGTGGATGATGGATTTGTCATCACCTCTAACTTTACTCTCTGGCTGTCCGTCACCACCACCTCCTCCGTCACACCTCACACAACACCTGAACATTCTGTAAAACTGTTATGCATGCCACGTAAACCTGCCTGCCATTCATGTTCATTCTCTCTTCTCTTTTTTTGTCTTTTTCCCCTATTGTTGCATGTAAACCCACTCACTCACTCACTCACTCACTTTCCCCTCGACACACTTGGCGACTTGCTCACTCATCTACTGACCCTTTGACACACACGCATGCACTCACAGCTCAACCCCTCAGGGTAGTAACAGAAGATACGTGTCTGTTTCACTACCTAGTCCCCGCCCCCATGTCCCCCTCCAACAAATCAGTGGGCAGCGATGCAGGAAGTCAAGATTCTGGAGACGGAAACGCAGGACCAAGGTCTGTGAGGGCGTTGTGGGTTTCATGTGTTGTAGGGTTATTCCTGCATGCCAGTGTGTGTATTTGGGCTGATTTTTCGATCCACCCTCACTGAAAGAGAGGGATGGTTCGTAAATGTGCAAGGAAAGAGGAATAAACTTTCACAACTACAAAAAGTGGTACATGCATTCAAGTAATTCTGCTGAGTTGTTCTGTTAATTATGAATTATAATTGTGCATCAGCAACTCAGAACCAAATTCCTTTATGGATTGGATCAGTGCCTCTCTGCTGCCTGTTAGCTGTGAATATTCCAAATGTCTCCTTTGCTTTTGCTCCAGCACGCTTCTCGATTAACACGCACTCTGTTTTGATTCTCCACCCTCTCTGTCTTTCCTTCCATCTTTTACATCTGTGGTGTGGCTCACTTTTTGGTTCCATCCTCTCGGTTTCCTCTTCCTCCCTGCCTGTCCTGTCTCTCTCTCTCACTAACACCGACTGGTGGTTTGGCTGTATCAGGACATTGCACTGGGATCCTGACCCCTCTACTCTGCAACTCCACTCCGACTCTGAGCTCATAGGGTACTGCTTCTCCTCTCTCATTTAGCTTGTTCTCAGTTGTTGTGGTTTCATCTAATATGTGTTTAATATTATTTATGTATATCATTATTTATGTATCTACGTGTACTCTAAGCTTGCATTATTTTCACCTGTGTACCTGAAAGCTGTGTATTCTGTATTTGCCTGTAAATTTCACACGATGGGTTGCTCCGTGTGTAGACGTGGAGCTGTGAGGCTGGGTATGTCCAAAGTGACCCAGGTGGACTTTGTACCAAAGGAAATGGTGTCTTACTCCAAGGAAACTCAGACACCCACAGAGGCTGTTAGTCACACTGACCAGAAAGCAGGTAACTCTCACTAAGGTACACTGCTTTTACCTCTGCTGAATCTGAACTGAGGCAGTGCTGCCATGTGGATATTTCAGATGAGGAAGAGGATGAAGAGATTACCGCCCCACCACCAGTAGAGGGCGCCCAGGAGGAGACGGGAGAACAGGGTGAGCAGCAAGTGGAGGGTAAGGACACAAACACAGGAACTACAAAATTAACCCTCGGTCATGGAAGAGAAAATTAATTTTACACTATTTGACCAATTGTCCGTTTATAGACGCTCCCAAGGAGCTAACTGAAGAAGAGAAGCTGCAGGTTCTGCACTCAGAAGACTTTTTGACTTTCTTTGAACGTGGCAGCAGAATTGTGGAGAGAGCTCTGGCTGAGCAGGTGGACGTCTGCTTTGACTACAGCGGCAGAGATCTCGAGGATAAAGAGGGGTGAGGCACCCGGAAATGTACCGCTAATATCACACATATGCAAATGGATGATTTTCATTCTCCTGAATGTTCACAGTGATCTGCAGGCAGGTGCAAAGCTGGTTCTGAACCGACAGTTTGCAGACGAGCACTGGACTAAGAACAGAGTGGTCACCTGTCTGGACTGGTCACCTCAGGTTCGTGACAGCGTGTCACAACCCCCTAACTGGTTGAAGAGTATGATTAGATGGCTGCCATCTTTCCCCACAGTATCCTGAGCTGCTGGTGGCTTCCTATAACAACAACGAGGACGCTCCACACGAGCCCGATGGAGTGGCTCTGGTCTGGAACCTGAAGTACAAGAAAAACACCCCCGAGTACATCTTTCATTGCCAAGTAAGGAAAGAAAAAAGATGCACCACAGAAATAAAACATAATCTTTAAAAGCAGATACCTTCCTTGTCCAGTCTGAGGTGATGTCAGCTGGCTTTGCAAAGTTTCACCCCAACCTGGTGGTGGGTGGGACATACTCTGGGCAGATTGTCCTGTGGGACAATAGAAGCAACAAGCGCACCCCTGTTCAGAGAACCCCCTTGTCTGCAGCTGCACACACGGTAATAAACCTCACATTACATTTTATTCAGTTTAAATTCTGTCTTTTTTTGGATTTGAAAATGAACTTCTGCATCATTTATCTCTGATCAGCATCCGGTCTACTGTGTCAGTGTGGTCGGGACGCAAAATGCCAACAACCTGATCAGCATTTCCACTGACGGCAAAATGTGTTCCTGGAGTCTGGACATGCTGTCTCAGCCACAGGTGAGTCCAGCTTATGGTACCGGGCGTAAACATCAGACAGACCATCTGAGGCCGCGTGTGCTTCCACCTGCAGGACAGTCTGGAGTTGGTGTTCAAGCAGAGCAAAGCGGTCGCCGTCACCTCCATGGCTTTCCCCCTGGGGGACGTGAACAACTTTGTGGTGGGGAGCGAGGATGGCTCTGTGTACACCGCCTGTCGTCATGGGAGGTGGGACTGGCCACACCAGCCAGACTCAAGCAGCATGAACAAGAATCCTTCAGTTCTTTCCCTGCATGTGTAACAGTAAGGCAGGCATCACTGGGGTCTTCGAGGGTCATCACGGACCAGTGACCGGGCTGAGCTGCCACAGCGCTGGAGGGCCCGTCGACTTCTCCCACCTCTTCATCTCCTCCTCTTTTGATTGGACTGTCAAACTCTGGAGCACGAAAGTGAGACCTTTGAAGGTTAAAGTAGATGCACACCGTTATATCCATGCTAAATTAGCTCCTCCATTTTATTTTCTGCAGAGCACCCGTCCATTGTACTCCTTCGAGGACAGTTGTGATTATGTGTATGATGCAATGTGGTCTCCAACACACCCGGCTCTGTTCGCTTGTGTGGACCTAGCAGGACGTCTGGACCTGTGGAACCTCAACAATGATACAGAAGTACACGCACACATTGTGCAGAAATCATGGACGGTGAAAAAGTAGGTGCAGAAAACCCATCTTTTGTCTTGCAGGTTCCGACTGCCAGCGTGTACGTGGAGGGTGGGGCAGCACTCAACCGTGTCAGATGGGCTCACTCTGGGAAGGAGATCGCCACTGGGGACTCGGAGGGACAGGTGCAGGTGTACGATGTGGGAGAGGTGAGACCAGCTCTCAAACAAAGTCCGTTATCGCCGTCACTTTTTTCTTGACCTCATTGACCTCATCCGTCCTCGTTCCTCTGTAGCAAATCTGCGTGCCCAAGGCTGACGAATGGACACGCTTTGTCAGGACTCTGACGGAGATCAATGAGAATCGCGACGAAGCTGAAGAACTGGCCAACGTTTGATGTAACAATCTTCATGTACAGCCGCTCATAACTGCACACTACACAACTCTGGCTTTCAGCTTTTCCATCTTCTGTAACCTTGAGTTGGCCTGAGGAGACTTGCAGAGTTGAAAGGGACTAAGACCGCTTTAGTGTTTTTAAGCATTTTGAAGAGTTTTAGACATTCCTTGGAACACTTTGTGGCAGATGTAGCACTAGTGGCACACAAGCCAGAATTAACTGGTTTGAAGTACAACGCCAACGTGATTTTAGTATAGATGTGACAGAACATTGTAAACCTCCTCAGGAAGGCCGCAGTCAAACGTGGTTCTTTTCTTTTCTATACGCTGACCTTTGCATTTGCACCCTTTTATGACCATTTGAGTGTTTTAACTTGCGAGTATGGAAAAAGCTGACATCAACATGAGATACTCTAACTTCAACAGCAATTATGCTTACTTACACACTCTGGCCTTCCAGGAGTGCGTCATTTTAACCATAATATTTAATATTTATTCCAGTGGTTGCACTTATTTAAATATTTTATCAATTGTAAAAAAAAAATCTTTTGTATGACAGCTTTGAGTCCTCGAGTAGAATTAGCACCAGGCTTTTAACAGGATAAAATCTGTTTCTATACCTTCATTTTGACTTTAGTTGTTACAGAATGACACTTTTCTGTACCAAAGGTTATTATTTTGTACTCTGGACCTGTCTAATACCCTCCTGACTTAGCGTCTCAAAGAGGATCCAACGCTAGATGTAACTAAAAAGCGTAAAGGCTGAACTGGAAACATTTTTTTCATGGAACATGGGTCATTTCTTTATTCCGTCCAGACTGATCAAAAACTTCAAATGATTCCTCTTTAAAATGGCACTGTAACAAGCAATTTGATACATGATCAGCATTGATAATCACTATTCTGGTTGTGTTGTTTCAATTATTTTTCTTCCTCGTTCAAATAAAAATCAACACGTTAAAACATATGGATGATTTATTTCAATAAAATACAGTGGTGTAATTCAGATATATTTAATTTATTAATACCTAATTTCCTGCTCATCCTTGTTTGACCAAGAAAACACTTCACTGAAATGTTGTGTGCATCTGTAAGAGATTCTCAGTATCCTGGACCCAAAGGCCCCCGTTGTTGCAACATTACAGCATGAACGATACCAAACTTTGTACTGTAACATTTCCCTTGTCACTTCCTGTCGGCATCCTGTCTCAATAGTTTTACAATATATACAGTACCACGTGTGAAGTTCCAATCAGAGTCCCACACAATGTGCTGACCAATCTATTTTCTATACCCGCCATTCAATAAGAGAAGTCCTACTCGCATTGAGTATGGTACAACCGTTATAAAATAAAAATCATTTTCAGCTACTGACAGAGTTGCAGCTTTGCTTAACCAAATGTTAACGTAAAGAACAATGAAGTTAGAGATGCAGAGAGCATACAGCCACTGAAGATACAACACAGTCTGCTTTGCTCCGACTCATCTGCGGCTGCAGCTGGAGCCCCGCCTCCCCCAGCGCTGGTGACCAGAGGACGACACTGGAGAGGGTGATGGGCTGGTGTCATCTGTCCCCAAGGCCTCGGTTTCTGGAGTGTATTTATCTAAGTGTCTGGCTCTGGTGAAGAAAGAAAGGGATGGCAACGTGATGTGACATGGAGATGCAGCCATCTACAGGGCCTGAGGCGGCTTGGTGGCGAGCTCTGGGTGATGTATGGAAGCCACGCCAGAGGACTTGAATTTGGGGAGGTGGAGCCCAAATTTGTTTTCTACTCCGGCGAAGGTGGCCGCAGCGAGACGGTAACCTCCGATGTGGTCTGTGTTGATGGGAGGCAGCTCTGAGATGTGAGACCTGGGAGTGGCCTGAGACCCGGCGGGACGTCTGTGGATCACAGAGGAAGAGCCAAGATTTTCATGTGTTTGTTTTTTATCCCCCCCAAATGAACCCTAGCAGTATTTCCTTGCATTGTAAATTAGGCTGTCTGAATTGCAAAATAGACAAAAACATTGTTTACTTTGTCTTTAACAAAAAGAGATTTAAACAATTTTAAAAAATCAACATACTGTCCTCCGAAGTCGATGTAGAACCACCGCTGTAAGAGCTCATAAGTCACCAGAGTTACACCAAACTGAGGAGATGAGCGGCACATACGAGCTGGTAAGGGGAGAAAAAAAAATGCAATTTAAAATGCTTTATACAACCTTATACACACACTAAGCATTCAGGACTATAAGGCACACCTCCAGCTCCTTTCCACAGAGCTCTGAAGCCTTCCTCTCGCAGAATCTTCCGGAAACAGTCAATAACTCCTGTGTAAGTAGTCTGTCCGGCCCTTGCTGCAACCTGCAGACGTGTCTTTACAACATCAGCCGGCGTCACCAGGGAGGCTGCAGGCACACCTGAGAAATAAATGCAGACGTGCAGGTTATGTGTTGTAACTCGTGGTGGCGAGTGTGCTGGTTGCGGCGCTGAAACTCTGTTTACCTGCAATTGCTCCAGCTGTCAGAAGCTGCAGAGGTCCCACTTTGCCTTGCTCGTCCGCGAAGCTGGCCTTGAGGTGGGCATACGCGGGAAAATAGATAGCCGAGAAGGGGATGTCTCTGAGGAAACACGCTTTAGCACCCTGCACAGACACAGGTGTGAGTCCCCCATAAAGCTCTTACAGGGAGGCTGCAAAGAAAAACCATTTTGTGAAACATTACCTTATAAAGCCCGAAGAAACCGAGGTCACGGACCACACTGAGCGCGCTGACGCGAGGTCCAGTGGTGATCTCTCCTGCCACCTGCAGGCGGATCTTTACAATCTCCAGAGGGTTGGTAAAGATGACCTGAGAGCCTCCAGCCTGGTTAAAATAAGTATTTTTGTTTCTATCCACGCAATCATCTGCAAACAAACAAGGCTGCAAAATTAAATTGATTCTACTTACACAGCCACCAGCCAGAATCTCAGCTAAAAAGGGGATTTCGTTGTCCTTTGTAGTGAATTTGTCTCTAACAAAGTCATTCACCTGGGAAACACAAACAAAACAGACACATGAACCATTTTACACAACGTCAAATGTCTTACACTAAGAGTCTTTTGTGACTGAACTAAGGTTATTAATGTTATTTATATTTACAAATATAAGCATCACTAGCTGAAGTCACTTACTGTGAGTTTGATAGCTTTCTCAGGAGCGACGCCTATAAGCTGGGGAACCAAACCTGTGAAACACGATTAGTTATTAGTGTGCAATGAAAAAAAAAAAAGCAGCAAGAGCAGAGAAATCAGATGAAGCAACTAAAAAGCACAGCAGTGTGCTTTCCGAGCATGGCCTACCTCTATAAAAGCCAAAGAAGCCCTCGTAGCGAAGCACCTTCTTAGCACAATCAAAACTGTTCTTATACATCAGCTCTCCAACAAAGGATCCAGTGGACCTCTGATTCTGCATACGGGTCTTCACCAGATCGATGGGGTACACTGCTGTGGCTCCCGTAGCTGTGCAATCAAACACAGGCAACATCAGAGTTAATACAATCCCTCACAGGAGACAGAAGATGTGGTTTCCTCCCAGGATAACTCACCTCCAGCAATGGAGCCCAGGGTGAACCTGTAGGCCGACTCTGCGATCTGGAGCCACACGGGCCGGGAGCCGTCACTGTGGGTCTGATGGAATAAACTTTGGAATGACTTTCAAGGAAGGCAGACAGACACGTGTAGGGAGGGGAAATAATATTAGCTGACTTCATTAACTGATTGTGCTACCTGCTTTTGGAGTTCAGCCAGATGGTACGGCAGGCAGCCTTCCTCCAGAGGAGCGATCCTCTCGATGTCAGCAAGGTTCAGGCGCCTGACAAGCAGATGGCCAATATTATTATTAGTTACATCACTGTCAAACTTCAGAATGCTTTCACATCAGACTCTGAGTAGCAGTGAGTGTTTACCCAGAGGGAGAGTGCAGGCCTGACAGCTGGTAGAGGATGTCAACCTCCATGGGAGTAATCTGACCAAACTTGTTGGCAGCATGAACAAACTCCTCTGAAAGCAGAAGGTAAAAGAATTAGAAGCAGCGCATTCTAATAAAGCCCCATAAAATGACGTCACTTAGCATAAGTTAAAAGAAACTTGAGAGAGGCTTGAGTCGTTTCAAGTCTTGCTAAGCATTTATCTCAAAGGCAAACACACACATAAAACAAAAGGTTGTAATGTGCATACCTTTGGTCACCAACGTGTCCTTCCGTGTGCCAGCCATGGTGCTGTAGATCTTTCGGATCAGCTCCATGTTGTTCAAAAGGGAGTTAAAGGCGTTAAAGTATGAGAAGCTGACCATGTGGGAGGTGCTGCCACCTGCAGCCTGATGAAAGACAGAAGACAGAACATCAGATCCTCACGAATTTTACCGCTGTATACAATACCATCCTGGTCCTTGTCTGCCGGTTAGTTATTAAGGAAATTTAACTGCAGTTTGGTTGTGTCATTGTATAATAAAAGGTTTTCTGTGTGTCTACTCACCACCACACTGATGGGGGTATGTTTGAGTCCTCAAATAACTTCAGTACTTCAGGCCTAAACAGCCTTGCAGTCAAATGCTGCACAGCTGAAGTAAACAGAGACCACGTCCTCACACTAAAAAAGCAGGATACATCCATGCGCAGTTCTAATCCGGCTCCAAATTTCTTCTTTTTTATGATGTTTTGAATATAAATGTCCGCACTTAACATTCCAGCCTCAAGCTCTTTTTCCTTAAATCATGAAGAAGTGGTCAATGTTTACTTCAGCTACAGGGCTGTTTACCCTCGAAACTCTGAAAATGTCTCAGAAAGTGACCCCACCCCTGCATGGATGAGGTGGTAACAAGTGAATAGCAGTTTTTGTTGAGCTACGCCTCTAATAATTATTTTTCATTAGGTAGCCAGCAACTGCAAAAAAAAAAAAAAAAAAAATCCTGTTTGATTAAATTATAGTAATTTCAGTGAAGTGAAAGTGTACCAAAGGGGACAGTGATAACTATCAGGGCACACCCTGTCTGACCTGACCTCTAATCAGTCATCACACTATCAGTCAGAGACATTTCTAACGGAGGTGACAGAAATAAGGAAAGGACCTACTGAGACAAGGTTCTCTTCCACAAACGGCGTGAGCATGTGGTGCCTGATGGTGGACATGATGTCACTGAAGTCCATGGCGGAAATGACGCCATTCTTCTCTTTGTCCTTCTGAGCAAATGCCTGGCGTGCATGTTCCAGCTGCAGCTCCTGGGCAATAAAACATGACACCGCAAGGCTGAGCACAAACACAGGCCGATAAAGGGCAACGTGTGAAACTCCACACCGGCGGAGGGGGCAGCTAGAGAAAAGGGCCGCGTACCTGCAAGAACTGGGTGAACTCGAGGTAGCTGAGGTGTTTCTTATAATCTTGCCCAAAGTGCAAACGGATGAACTCGCAGTCCCATTTGAAGGGGATGTGGTGATGCACTGTGGTCTGGCTGAAGATGTCACGCACATTTTCTGCAGCACAAATGAAAATAACAACAGTCAAGGATGAAAAAAAAAGAAATGTGGATTTTCCAGATGATTGTCATAACACGGAGCTTTGTGTGACACAGCACAGAAGAAAAAGCTACGCAGCAAAGCACTGCACGTGGATGGTTATGTAATTCACCCACATGTACTGGCGTAGATTAGGAGTAATCTGGTTAGAGTCAGGTAAGGAATTTCTTTGGATGTTGTACAGCAGGAAAGTAAAGAGCTGTGACAAATCTACAGGATTCCCTCCTTTAAAAACTGCGTTCCAAATAATACAGAGCTGATTCCAACTATGTGAATCCAACACAAAGCTGTAGTGAAAACAAAGGACAGGCATCCTTACCGAAGGAAATAGTTCCAGTTCCAGTCTTGTCAAAGAGCTGAAAGGCTACAATGAAGAGGGCATCAGGTGCGCACAACACAGATTCAAATGCCAGGAACTCTTGGAATGAGATCAGCCTGTTATCAAGGGTGTGTTTTAGTAGAAGAGGAAATAAAACAAAAAGCATTGTTAAAGATTTACGTTTATTAGTTACTTACTGAATTGCTGCCTCTAGTTCAAACAAAACCACCTGGGTTTTTCCCACAGACAGTCGACAGTAGCATGTTGTGATCACAGACGTGATTTGACCCCATAGAAATTATGCCAAAAAGTTTTGAAAAGAAAAAAAGAGCATTTGTAATAACAGCTAACGTTGCAATTGCAACTATATCTTAATTTTTTTAAAAAAGCCACAATTCAGATAATTACACATACAGTATCTAGGCACATATGTCACGGAACACCAAACAGAGGCATCGGGGGCCTTATCTACAGGCACCAATGATCTGAAGTATTGATCAGCCGGGACTCTGTAAACTGTCAGAGTCAAGATAAACTAGTTTGTGTTTGCACAGTAGGCAGTCAGTACGCACCCGTCCTTTGTGGTGTCAGCTACAGCAGCAATGAGCTGCACAGTTTTGGGATTGTGGTGAATCTGAGTGTGCAGGCCAAGATACTTCTGGACAAAGTCATTTGGGGTCATGAACTTCTCGCCATCCTTGTCCACCACGCTGGCATACTGGCAAGAAGACAAACAGCACCAGCTTTAGTAAATCTCACAATTCTCAGGAGATCTTCAGAGATGGAAAAGTGTCAGTGTCTCATAACTTAGGTTACACACAACATGTGACGAGCATTTTATCGTCATCAGTGCCTCATGTGATACGTCAGCTCAGTAATTATCACTATAACGGTGCACACAGAGAGGGTGTTTTTATGGAGAAGCACAGTAGGTCAGATCTGAGCAATATTTCACTTTCACTCTTTGTCTGAATGTTTAAGGCTTCAGTTGTGTATCCGCTGATGGATATCAGCAGACATCCAGCAAAAACTGCAGTCCACACTGACTATGAAAGCAGTAAACCGAGGTGATGGTTGACCGATGGCGCTGTCACCGGAGTCACTCACGCCAGCTCACGGTCACAGAGTAATTTGGCTATAACTTAACAGTTCAGCAGTGTGATACCATGCCTTTTAACTGGAATTTCAGATAAAACAAAGAAGGGAAGTACGTACTGAATAAGAACAAATAAACGATCCGATCAAATCATGTGACCTCGCAGCACAGCTCAAAAGCAAAATGTCAGCGAGAGCTGCAGATCTTAAGAAGTCTTCTCCAGTACTACACCAAAATAACTTCTCTAATTACAACAGCTGTCACCCAACAAAAATAAAGGTCACATTTGGACCTATGTTGTGTGTTCACTGACAATGTCTGGGGGAAGTTCTATATTGTGTAAAGAAACAACAGCATCCTGTGCTGGATCTTAGACTGTAGTTAATACTATAATGTAAACCACATGAGAACTTACAAGCTCATTTAGGAAACTGAAAGACGCCCTAAAAAAAACTTATTTCCACTGATAAAAGGCTTTGTCTAACACATCTCTAAAACATACGTAAATTAGCCCAACCGTGATTACTTGTGCAGTAACAATGGAAATCTTCAAATCGCTTACCTTCTGGAAGATTGTTTTTAGTTCGCTTGGGTCGCCACGTTTGGTGGATTGGACCTAAAATGCGCAATCAAACAAAGTTACGGAATTAGCAGAGGAAGATAAAAACCGCTTTTACACACACGGCACCCAGCAGGGTTTTAGAGTCAGGTCACTGAACATAACCTGAAGCAACACGACCAACTATTCAAGGTTTGTGTCTCCTTCAAATGCCTTAGCTGCTCTACAGAAAGAAAAACAGTCTTTGATTCGAACCTACATCAAAAGGCGGTCTCGCAATTACAGTTTAGGCATCTAACTGCAAGATTACCAAACAATACTCCACGCACGATTAAAATAAGATAGAAACCGAGCTGCCGCCAAGCTAGCAGGAACAAGCGACTCACTAGGAAGGACACAAAGTCAGGTTAATTTCCAAAAAACGACGAGTGAAGAAAACTATGTAAACACGCAGCTTCTACTAGTATCGGGCGATTTATCGCGGTACTATAAGTAGTTCGATAGCAGTTTAGCTTTATCTCGGTAGGTAAGAGGTGGACTTTTCATCAAAGGCCAGTCGGGCGGCGGCTAGCCCCGGGGATGCTACAGCCTCACAGTAGCCCGCATCAGAGACTGCCCGCCGAGCCTTACGAGTCCTCGCTAATTCCACATGAGAAAACGAGCAGAAGACACGCAGACAATTCAAATTAAAGGTACAAAAATCTCATAGAGCGATGCCGAAGTCACCTTGACCGCCATGCTGGTTTGACGTCACGTACTGTGAGCGAGCGTAGCGTAGCGCGCGCGATCGGACGTGTAGCTGTAGGAGCGAAACTGCGTCTCCTAAACCAAAATTGACACGCAGATCATACACAAGAAACAGTAAGCAGTCAAAGGTGTCACATTTCGTCGCAATACGTTATTACGTTAAAGCCCCGACAAAAGATGTATTGTAATTTTGCTAGCGCACCCCCCACTTCAGTTATAACTTCCACAGTTATAACTATATAGAAAAGAATACTTACATCAAACGCCTGTGTTTGAGAATGATTAAAAGAGTCAGGAACTTCCTTGGACTTATTTTCCAAATCTGCACAATTTTCATTTAGCATCTGAAAGAACATGGTAAGCATTTGTCTTACCATGATGTATTGCGTATTTATTTACATTGTTGTTGCATTTAATTGATGCCATACACAGCAGGCCGTTATAATATAATGTAACGTAGTTCTAATGTACGTAATATAATATCAAAGCTCATTTGACCTTTGATCATTGAATGAATGGTTTTACTAAAATTTTAAACATGTTACAAACTATAGAGTGCAACTCCTACTTTATGGAAATATACACTTTAAGAAATATAAATAGATTACACATTTGAATTTGCTATTTCATGTGTGGGTGTTTAATTTCTTGATGGTTCTGGGGAAGAAGCTGTCTCTGAATCTGCAAAGATACAAGCCAATCAGAAGCTGCATTTTGTCAGCGTGTGAGGATAGGAATAGTTGAACTGGGTTTTCTTGGAATGCATCAGGTTATGAGTGAATTTTATTGTATAATTACCAGAAAGTAATCTCCCATGTCTGGGATAAATAAAGTACAGTACTTCTATTCTAATGAAACTAAATAATGTGCATGAAAAGGTTCAAATTTCACTGTTTTGACTTTTTTTTTTTTTTTTTTTAAAGATCATTAGTGCTTCTTTCTCTTTTCTGCCTTGTATCACATCATCCACGTGGATGTGGCTTTCTGCAGGAATATTCGTGTTCCGGACTTCCTGTTCTGAAACCCTTTGTTGCATCTAACAACATTTTCTTTACAGACTGCATTTTTTGTCAGACATGACAATATTTATTACATTTCTGCAAACTTAGCGTAAACCTTTTGGTCCAGCTTTAAGAAGGCAGTTATAATGACTTCCAAACATAGATATTAGTGGATACTCCTTTATGAAGTATATTACATTCTATACCCCGAGCAGTATGTTTGATTATTTCAACATGAGTCCATAGCTATTTGTTCACAGCAACTGTAACTAGCGTAACTGGACATCTCAACAATGAAAAGGGCCTGCAAGAGAGTTAACAGCCTACACATAGACTTTATTTGACAAGAAAACACAAGAATAAGCACAATGTATGCTCTTGCACCAAACTAGGGGAATGGAGTATTTCTATTCCTTGCCTCATGACCCAACAACTGAATGCATGAAACAGGATACAAAGAGACCCTATGACCACACAGAACATCGAAAAACCCAATTAATATAAATAAATAGTCGTATAAACCTAAATAATATAAAAACTCAGGGGAAACTGCTTAAGAAGGAACTATATTTATTACGACATTGTGCCGCATAAAATACCACAATACCACAGCATTGTCCGTAGTTTGTGGAGCTTTACGACAGTTGACCCGATGCGAGGCAGTAGCACCACGTGACCACCAAGAAACATGTCGGCGCACAGCTCTACAGGATTAGTGACAGGTATTTGGTTAGCGAAACTTGATACTCGGACAGAGGTTGGTTAAACACTTATATTCCAGTTATCAGGTTTGTAGTTTGTTTTACCTGCTGCTCATTCATTGCCAGTATGTACGGGTAAACATATGTTAACAAACACGTGAAAAACGGGGTACTCTGAATTCATAACATCTTTTGCTACGATTTGTCTCGTACAGGTATTTTAGCGAAATATAAAGTGTAAAAAAAAGCGTTATTCAACAACGCATTCTAACATTAAATTTCTAGCAAACATCTGTAATGAACAATATGTAAATGTTAAAATTAATACATTAAATTTAGATTTTAGTGACAGCTTGTTGCAGTGTCGCAATACAGGTGTCACTGTTATAGTAAGTTATGAACCTGATGAAACAAATATTACAATCATAATAATCATAATAATAATATTCTTACATGTAGTGTCTAGTCATGCATTCAGAACAGTAGAACATTTGCTAAAGTGTTTCCTCCTTCTCTGTAACTTCTTCAGGACTATCTCGTTTCCTGCAGAGAGTTTATCTTAAAAGCTGTGGTCCACCCACGTCACTACTGTCTAAGCAACATCGTTGCTTTTTTTGGAGGAAGTGGAAAAATTCTTACAATGTAGTTCGTCCGACTACTGTCCGGCCTGCCTATGGAGTGCCCAAGGTGAGCAACATACTAACCCCAAAGCAGTACCAGAAAATTCCTTCTACAAAAAATGAGGCCAAAGTGCTTACAAATTGAATGTTGAGTGTCCATTAAGATTAAAAATGGATCAAAGCTATGTTTTATCACAGAGACTTTTACATGGAACATTAACCAAATGAGTTGAAATCTCTCTTTCCTTCTGTCTGACTATAGCACATTGTGAAACCCGACTATGTAGGAAGCAGACTGGTGCCAGAATGGCCTGACTTTATAGAAATTAAATCGCAAGAGCAGATCGATGACCTTGCCAGAGCATGTCAGCTGGCCAGACGTGTGCTTTTACTTGCTGGACGAAGTCTGAAGGTAATTTTTTCACTTGAAATGTGCGGCACTAAAAAAATAAATAAAGCAGTTCTGACCATGCTTTTCAGGTTGGCATGACAACAGATGAAATTGACTATCTTGTGCATCAGGAGATAATCAAGCACGATGCCTACCCATCCCCACTTAGATACGGGGGTTTTCCCAAATCAGTGTGTACATCCGTCAACAATGTGGTGTGTCACGGCATACCTGACAGGTAAGAAGGCATTTAGGTCAGAATCTCGTGTTTAGTAAAAGGCGCTATACAAATAAAATTGAATTGAACATAATGCATAAATGAACACGTTTGTTTGTGTATACTGACACCTATCGCCCATAATAGGAACTACATTTGTGTTACTTGTATTTTTCAGTTTTTTTCCATAAATGTTGCGTGACAACAGATGCGATATCATGCAAACAACTGAAATACTATAAACACTTAATAAAAAAATAAGGCCACCAAAAAGCTGCCTTGTGTGTTGCAGTCGGCCACTTCAAAATGGTGACATCGTCAACATTGATGTTACTGTAAGTGTTTAAAAAAATAATGAAACAAACCTCATTGAAAGCAGTCAGAAAATTTACTAACAGACCTGGACAATTGCCAATTTTTGTTAGGTCTATTTGGATGGTTACCACGGTGACACCTCTGAAACCTTTTTGGTTGGCGAGGTTGATGAGGTTGGCCAGCGCTTGGTGGAGACTGCCAGGTGCTGCCGCGACGAGGCCATCGCGGCTTGCAAGCCAGGAGCAAAGCTGTGTGTTATTGGGAACACAATCAGGTACACACAAATAAAAACAAACAGCCCAGACTCAACAAATGTAGGAATAATTCCAACACCTCTCCTAATAATTTTTTTGTCCCCTGCTGGCAGCGAAATAGCTCACGCTAGTGGTTTCCAAGTGTGTCCTTATTTCATTGGTCATGGAATCGGCTCCTACTTTCATTGCCATCCTGAGATCTGGCACCACGGTACGTTAATGAGTGCGGATGCTCCGGTCTGTGTTACTTTTTAATGTATTACTTATTAAATACTCTTACCCACTTTGTTTTTCAGCTAATGACAATGACATGACCATGGATGAAGGGATGGCTTTTACAATAGGTGAGTTACCTTTTGAACTGTATGCTGTAAAACATCAGAAGTTAACCAAGGTGCTGATAATGTCAAGGACTGTAACCACTAGTCCTATCATGGATCCTGTGTAAGACGTTAAAAATGTCCGTTGACTTGTAGAGCCCATAGTGATGGAGGGATCTGTGGAGTATAAAATACTGAAGGACAATTGGACTGCTGTGTCTGCTGATGATAAAAGGTAGGTTTGCAAAGTTGCAGCATTTACTGAAATAATGGAAAAAACTGGTACACTGTTCTTGTCTCTGGGCTGAGCCAGTCACTGCCTGTAAAGTCTTGCATATGAATTTCTACAGGTCGGCACAGTTCGAGCACACTGTGGTCATCACAGCTGAGGGAGTTGATATTCTCACCAAACTCCCAGAGGAGGACAGCCTTTGACCTGCATACTTTTAGAAACTTTTAACAGTAAAAAATATAATTTACACTGGTATTTTTATATGTAAATTATTATTTCGTTAAAAGCTACATACCGCAAAGCCACATACAACTAGCAGATGGCAGTACAGCTCGCTGATGACTAAGTTGTTTTATTTATTTACTTAAATCACTGTCTCAGATTTGTTAATGACCCATCACTGTTCTGCACCCCTAAATAATCATTAGTTAAAGTAAGTGATATTAATTAGTGAACTGGATGTACTGAGAAATGGACATAAATGCCGCTTATTGTTTTGTTAAATTCCAGGCATAGCAGCGTGTTTTTCATTTCTTTTTTCACCCTTTCTGTATCATTTCAATTCCACGTGGATTTAATAAAGGATAAAGTGATCAGATATCACTCACAGTCCTCTGCCCTTGAGCTTTTCACAGAAACACCATTCACAGCATTTCTAATGTCTTTGGTGTGAGGGAATACAGGTTTGTCTGTAATTAAAACTGCCCGCAGAATTGTGTTTGGACTTGAGTCTTGCTCCCCTATTTTAATAAAAATGAGGAAAATTTTGGATCAAGCTGACTGGGTGTGTGTTCACTTCCTGCCAATACACTGTGCGTGTGTGTGTGTCTCCATGCCAGTGCCAGGGGTGGAACAGGAAGGATTACACAAATAAAGGTGGGTCAGCTAATCAGCAGTCTGTTCATCTCCAGCCAGGAAGTGATTCACAGATTCATTTTCTTTTAATGCAACACATAGGATGATTGTGCATAAAACAGCTGGTAAAAACCTATAATGTTCTTATAAAGTCTATATTCTTCATTGTTGCTGGCATTCTTTTAATTACAATAGTTGTGATTTGACTGTGTGTAGGGGTTATCACAGCCTCCCTCAAGTTTGATCAACAGCAATCAAAACAGAGTGTTCCAAATCAGCAGGAGTCTGAGAAAGTGAAGGCAGAGAGCCAGGGGTGTGTACAAGGGAGAAATGCAGGGAGTGGAGGGGGTGAGGTTCTGGATGGTGCATGTTCTGGGCTGGTCTCATTCTTCTGCATGTCGGGACTCATTCTGCAGGTCCTCAGCAAATCCTCACCCTCACATGGAGAAGCGTCTTACTGCTTATGCTCAAAGCTCTAAACCACATCATCATAATGTCTGTGTTTCAGGTTTCTTTTAAATCTGGTCTCTTACATTTAAATCAAAGCAATGGCTGCTTGCCAAACTCCAGTTTTTGACTTGTTTTTGCCTGAATTTCAGACCAGTTTGCGGCAGGTTAGCTTCTGCGTCCGTTCTGAATGTTCCAGCTGGCAAAACGGTGACTGATGGTGACGATACACTCCTTCACATGCTGTGTTTAGTCTCTCGTTACACTGTTCAGTCAGAATAAGATGAATAATGTGCAAATTCCCTTCCCATACTCAAATTTCAGGTGAGCGTAAGTGTGTGATATATCACACTGAGCTGAGATCCTGCTGAGGAGCAGTACAGAATTCTGGATCATCATGGTAAAACTGTGGAATCAGGAATGTGAAGTGTCTCTTTTGGGTGACAGGGTGGTGAATTTACAGTGCAGGCACTCGAGATAGGTGGAAACTTTCTCTGCTGACCTCTTGAGTCTTTCACTTTTTGCCTTTTTAGCACAGTGGAACTTTTCACAGAGGAGTGATCCAGAGCTCCTATCAGCTTACCTACCGCAGATCAGGTTGCTCAGAGACCCGACTGATGAATGTCCCCATTAGAATCTGTTTTTTTGTCATTCATGGTCACACTAACACACAATGGCCTCTTACTGTGGGTCAGGGGAAAACTGGTTATGCAGCTTGTGTTGTGTGTGTGCGTGTGCGTGTGCGTGTGTGTTGGTTCTGACAGTTGGTTGGGGAACCTTTAGGAACCTTTTCTACATTGAACAATAAACTGATGCTAAACAACGTGTCCAGCATGCTAAAACTGAGACTAAAGTGAATCTGAAATTAGCTGATTGTCCTGTTTCCTGTTGAGCTTACCTAACCCTGCACGTGGGCGTCTGTGCATACAGGTATTTATCAGTAACCTGAGGCTATGTCTGTCATAAAACCACGTGCACACACACACACACACACCCTTCCACTCAGCTCACTGTGCCACACCCTTGCATGAGTGTGCATTTACCTAGCTTAAGATCCTTTGCAGGGCTGTGGTCAGAATTTCTGATGAATGAGAGTGCGTACATGTGTACCCCTGTCATGGTAATTTTCTTTTTTTTTTGGCCTCCTACCATCCTGCATGCCTCTTGATTAATTTCCTGCTTTAATCATCAACGACAAACACACTTTAGACATTTTGTCTTTCAGTCATTATTTCTGCCCTGACCACCGGTCCCTGAATTGACCCGTCTCCTCAGCTGTCACCCGGTCATCAGTCGCGCCACCACCATCTGAGGCGCCCTAGACTGTTTATGTGGGAACGACGTGTTGACCTTTGTTTCCCCAGAGGGCATTAGAGGAAAAGAGAGGACGCAGTGATGCTGATGGGCTGTGATGTAAACATGCTCAAGCGATGGCGTTCTCTGATCTTGAACCTGAGGCGCAGGAAAAGTCAGTCTATTTTTCACTTGTTCAGCTCATTTTGCTTCCAACATGCATTAAAATAAAGAATTAGATGCAAACACATTTTCCAGTCTGTTGATTAAACCTCTGATATGGCTTAATCAACTTTTCTTTTGTTTGTTGGATCACAGATCACTGGAGGACTTATGGACCACATTCCTCCTCTGCCCTTTTCCAAGTCAGCCATATTTCTGCCTTTTCTACCCTACGTGGGCAGCGTCTGTCTCCCTCTCCCTCTCTGTGCACCCTGCTTCTCAGTTGTGCACACAAAGCCCGCGTTGTTGGCTGAGCTGCTGGGTTGCGAAGACGGGCTTTGGGTCAGTCTCCTGGAATGCCTTTACAATGTTGTGAACGAGCGCGGATGTGTGTCTCAGACCCTTGTCTTCTGGCCCCCTGTGACTTACCGAAGAGGTCCTCGCTGAGGACCCAGGCAAAACCCTGATTACATGTAATGATCTGATGGGTCGCAGTTCTGAACTCTGACTCGCTGGGTTTACAGTTCGTTTATTGCAAAAAAAAAAAAAAAAACTGATCAAATTTATTTATCATATTTTAATGTATCAGGTTAGGCTGAATATTTTTTTCTTCCTCATTTCTCCTTCTTATAAACATTTTGCTTTGAGCAATTAAAAATGTGTGATATCCAGGCCCTAAAGTCACATTTCCAGTGTGAGGTGTGGTGGCGTGGTGTGCCAACTGGGAGGCCACTGGGAGGAGCAGCTGCAGTGAAGTGGTGCACCGTGCGCCCTCCCGCAGACAGTCTGGGACTCTCAGCAGCTTTGTCAGGGAAGCTCCAGAGTTGTTGTTGTTGTTGTTTTTTTTTGGTCAGGATGGTCCCCGGACTTTCGCTGCTGGTCGTCTTGGTGTCGGCGTGTTCCGCCTTTAACCTGGACACCGAGAATGTCGTGCGCAAGACGAGCGGCGACCCCAACAGCCTGTTCGGCTTCTCCATGGCCATGCACCGGCAGCTACAACCAGAGGATGAAACAATGTGAGCGCTGAACTTTCTTTTTGTTACATGACACGACAGCGTGCACTGTTGTGATGTGATCCAGACGCCGGGAGAGTGTAGGAGAGGGAGCTCGCAGGTATTTTCAGGGATCTGAGCCAAGCGTAATTTAAGCACCGATACCCGGAGTCTGGTGTACCTGTTAATCTTTATGTACTGCAAGGTTACTTATTTGAGAGGCTGTGCAGAGAGTTTGTCTGACTGCACATTTTGTTGTTGTAAATGGGAATTTTAGGGAATAAAAACACGGCAGTAAACAATAGTTGGCGTTTTTATGGCCAATGCTTCGGCTGGGCACAAAGGCCAACTGCCATCAAGTGGAGACTGGTTGAAATCCCCTGGTTATTAACTGACTTCAGGTCAGTGGAGCAGCTAGAAATGCAAATTTACTGGTGGGGAAAGAACCGCAGAGTCAAACCTGAGCAGTTAGGAACACACATTGCTTCTAGTATTTAAAGCAAAGGTCCACAAAAAGTTCTGTTATGTAGATGAGACTTCTGGAGCCTCATATGTTGATTATCCCATCAGTGCTCCAGTCAAGTCATGGGGATGCGATTAAGTTATTTCGAGATCTGTTTTATTCTGAAATCCCTCAGTGAAACATTTAAACGTTTCACAGGTAAAAATGATCAAAATGTTTAGATCATATAAGTATGAAGCCGTTGACTTGCAAGCTGTCACTTCGTAGATTGTTATATTCAAAGCAAGAAACAGCTTTTCTTGTAGGTAGGGAGCAGATTGGAGCTTTACTTCAAACAGTGGTTTTTCTGTAGGTAACACACACCTGATACACAACCACAGCAATATCCTGGAACGTTTTAGGGCTCACAGTTTCTGGTTGTTAATTAGTAAGTAGTTGATGTGGAGCCGCCAACATTTTAATTTAAAGCTTTTTATGTGATAGAAAACAATCAAAAAAAAGTGACATTAGAAATCACAGCTTGAGTTTATTAGTCCTGAGGGGTTAGGGTTAGAGCTCTGCAGCCTTTGTGTTGCATCGCAGCGCAAGTTTGAATGTGTGCGTGCATGTTTGAGCAGAGAGGCGTGTTTGTTTGGCGAGGGACTGCACTCATGCCGCCGCCGCCGCCGCCGCTCCTGCTGCTGCTGAGGTGGAATGTTGCTCTTGTGTGTCTGATTGGTGTGTTTTCACGGTGCCCAGGTGCGTCGTTCCCGAGCACCGAGGCATCGCCGGGCTGTCAGTCACTTGGAAATGTGTCAGAGATGCTGGATACATTCAGACCCCAGAGGCACAACTGAGAACAGATAGATAAAAAGTTATTATTTCAATGCTTGTGTTGCGTTTTTCTCCTCCCTGATGGGCGTGCACGGTGGCTCACTGCCACTTTGCAGACATGCACTGCCAACTATTATCTGGTTTAATGTTTTCCAGCACTTTTCATGCCCCTGGGGTTGGAGGGTTGGAGGGTTACATGTACCTACAGGAGAAGGCTAGCGCTGATGTGATCTGGTGTGCGTGTTGGCATATGTGCAGCATTCCAGAAATGACCGTGATGGAGGAATCCGTCTCCCTGGAAACTGAAGAATAACAAATGTGTTTATTCCTAGGAGTTAATTGGTTGCGGAGCAAAGGATCATCGAAATACCAACACAATCTGGATGTCTTCCATGTCTAGTGTGCAGAAAATCTAAAGTAGAGAAGCAAACTGTAGTCTTTATGGCAGTGAGACTCCCCACCTCCATTCCTTTCAGGTGAACTGAGGTTGTCCGAGCAAAGGGAACTGCTCAAAAGAAACAGATGAAAGTAAAAGGAATGCAGAGGGGAATATAAATCATTGGAACATCTGGGCACAGAATAGAAGCAGTTATATTTAGCGAGTTAGCGGCACGGCCCTGGCACACAGATGGGAGGAGAATCTTTCTGATAGGACACACACACAATTTGAATTACAGGGCAGGCCCAAATGATTTCAGTTATTGTGAAAATTAACTTCTTGGTGCACATTGTCTATAGTTCATGACTGAGGTGCTGATTCTCTTTTAAAATACACCCAAAGGTTCACTTTGTGGTTGCAAATCTTCTACAGATTACACACCTCATGTCTGCATAAATGTTTGCGTGGGTCCGAGGACGCTTTGTGTTCCAGTTGAAATTAGTTTTGCTTGATCTCGTCTATTGAGGACGGTGCTTCGTTAACTTTGTAGGTCATCAGACAGAGACAAAACAGCTCCTGGAACCCACAGGCAGGCAGGAAGACTCGTCGTAACGCAACAAAACTGCAGGTTAAAGGATGGCAGCGTTGGCTGATTTATTAGGGAGTTAATGGGGTCTGGATGTCGATCACCAGGCCCAGGGTGTGGCATTCGGCCTTGTCCCTGCACCACAAAGACTGCCTCTGTGTGCACATGGAACGAGAAGAGAAAACCACATGCAGTTAGCCGGAACGGCCATTTTAAAAGGGTCTTTGAGCCAGTTCAACAATGAGGACATGGAACATCAGTTTTGTGGTAAACCTTTCTGCATGAATACGGCCAGTGTGTGTCAAAGTAGACCCAGAACAAATGTCAGACCACTCCATAGCTGCAGTGTGCACGTGCTCAGCTTTGCTTACTTGTGTTTCTGCTTCAGACTGCTGGTCGGTGCACCGAGAGCAAAAGCTTTGAAGGGACAAACATCTAGCATGACCGGAGGGCTGTACCGCTGTGACATGAGAAGGGACGATTGCTCCAGAGTTCAATTCGACAACTCGGGTAAGATACCCACCGACACACGTGCTGTTTTCCCAGCCAACGTTCGGGTCCTAATTCTTGGATGTTTGTGTAGAGGACCCAGCCAAAGAAAGCAAACAAATGCAGTGGATGGGAGTGTCGGTCAGCAGCCAGGGCCCGGGAGGCAAGGTCATGGTAAGACTGTGTGACGTCAGAAATCAGACGTCAGATCATTAGCTTCATATATCATTCATATATTTTGTCAAGTAAATCTAAGGTAAAGTTAAAAAGAGAATAGTAACATTTCTCCTGCATTCTGTGTCTGCCAGACCTGCGCTCATCGCTACCAGCGCCGGAGCAACGTGAACACCCGCATCGAATCTCGGGATATAATCGGCCGCTGTTACGTGTTCAGTCAGGACCTGAGCATCGATCAGTCGTCCAGCGAAGACGGGGGCAACTGGCACTTCTGCGAGAGTCGTCCCAGGGGCCACGAGATGTTCGGATCCTGCCAGCAGGGCCTCGCCGCCATTTTCGATGCCGATTACCACTACTTCATCTTCGGAGCTCCCGGAGCTTACAACTGGAGAGGTCGTCTGGGGAGTGGACGTGCATTGCAGTCGCAAAACTTCCAGACCACATTTTGATGTTTTGTTAGGCTAAAATGAAGAAATATGGATTGAATTTATTAGAACAACATGAAAAAAATCTGAAAACTTTGCGACTGCACTTCAGCGCGTGTGTTACGCAGCAGCGCTTGTTTGTAGATCAGCTTTAAACATTTGCTCTCCTGCAGGTATGGTGCGTTTGGAACAGAAGAACGACACTTTCTTAGAGATGGGCATCTATGATGATGGTCCTTTTGAAGTGGGAGATGAGAACGTGAAGAACCCAGATTTGGTCCCGACTCCTCCGAACAGCTACCTGGGTAAATCAAAAAGCTGGTTCCCTCCTAACGTAGCCCACCTGGCGATGACTTTTCCTTGGTTTTCCAGGCTTCTCCCTGGACAAAGGGAAGCGTCTGGTCAAGCAGAACCAGTTGACAGTGGTGGCGGGAGCCCCCACGGCCAACCACAGTGGCGCGGTGGTGTTACTGAGAAAAGGCGGGGACACGAGCAACATCCTGGAAAAAGACTACATCCTAGAAGGGGAAGGCCTAGCCTCCTCTTTTGGCTACGCTCTGGCAGTGCTGGACCTGAATGGCGACAGGTGAGAGTCTCGTGGCGTCGGGTGTTGGCACCGTCCTGTGCACCGTCGTAAATAAGGCCGTGCTTTTGTTTGTCAGTTGGGAGGATTTAGTGGTGGGAGCGCCTCAGTATTTTGAGAAAGAGAGAGAGATCGGGGGAGCCGTTTACGTTTACGTCAACAACCAGGGAATGTGGGACAAAGTCACGCCCATTAGAATAGACGGACCCCAGGACTCCATGTTCGGCCTGGCTGTGGCAAACCTGGGAGACATCAATCAGGATGGTTACCATGGTAAGGCCACGATGTTTGTGCTACTCTCAGCTGGTCCTTTTGGAGGTCTAATTATGCTTCCGTTCTGATCAGATTTTGCTGTGGGAGCTCCAAATGATGATAAGGGTGCAGGAAAAGTTTTCATCTATCATGGATCCAAGACGGGACTCCAGTCTAAGAAAGCTGGACAGGTTTGGTCCAAAACCGTAGAATATTTGCCTTTATTGAAGTCAGTTCAAAAGGTATCTCCATCTCGCTCCAGGTTCTGCCCGCAATGCCCGGCGTCACAATGTTCGGATACTCTTTGGCAAGCAACATGGACTTGGACAAGAACTCCTACCCTGACCTCGCTGTCGGATCCCTCTCCGATGCCGTGTTTGTGTACAGGTGAGAGAGCGGGTGTGTTTGTCCCACCGCTCGTCTCTGATCACGTCGAAAGCGCCACTCAGCCAGCCTCTTTCCCCCCAGGGCCCGTCCTGTCATTAACATCAAGAAGGACATCCAGCTCTCGACGAGGGAAATCGACCTCACCAAAAAGAACTGCGGCAACACATTCTGGTACAATCGTTCATCACAATTACAGAGTTTATCTTCTTCTGCCGGTGCTGTGTCTGACTGTTAATAACCTTTCACAGTCTGGATGTGAAGGCGTGCTTCAGCTACACTGCTAACCCCAGGAGCTACTCTCCACGTCTGAGTAAGATGTTGTACCTCTTCATTCCAATCCTATCCAGAGTGGGGAGTTTAATGCCGTGTGTTTCCCTGGTCTGCGTAGCGGTGGCGTACTCCCTAGAGGCCGATGCTGAAAACAGGAAGAAGGGCCTGAATTCCAGAGCGGTCTTCATCGAGGGCCCTACAAGCAGCTATAACTCCAAAGGGACCATCGTATTGAGCAGCCAAGGAAAAGTAGAATGCGTCACTCGTCAGCTGGCCATACAGGTAGCAACTCTGAAGCAGTATTTCCTGAATCACCAGTCACTATCGGTGCAACACAATGTGATGCAGGAAAACATCAAGGACAAGCTGCGCGGGATCCCCATCGACGTGTCCGTGGAAATCCAGGACGCCAAGCGCAAACGCAGACAGAGCTCATTTTCACAGCTGTCGCCGGTACTGGACGCAAACGAGAAAAACACGGTTCGATCGATGGTGAGCGCACGTTTCCAGACACGTCACGGAGAATTAAACAAATCATTAAATGTGATTTATTAAGAACCCAAACAAAAATAAATAGAAATATATCTCATCATCATGGTTTAAAAGAATATAAAACCGTTTTTAAGGCATTCAAACGTGTGCCTGTGTACTTTTCCTCTTAGGTGCCTTTCCGGAAAGAGGGCTGTGGCAACGACAACGTTTGTCAGAGCAATTTGATGTTGTCATATCGCTATGGTTACATGACATATGACGACAAAAGCTTCGTTCCACTCGAACTGTAAAAGCAAACACTTTTTTTTTTTTTTTTTTTGTGAAAAGCCGTGCACACATGCTTTATTGTTAAAGTTTATCGTCGCTGTTAAAGGGAGAATAACGTCCCCGTGATCAAGCTGAGCAACCAGAAAGACATCGCCTTGGAGGTCAAAGTCACCAACTTGAACGGCGACGACGCGTACGAAGCCTCGGTGCTGGCCGCCTTTCCGCGCTCTCTCACCTACTCTGAATTCCGTGTCCCTCCGAATGTGAGCATCATTTCCTCCCTCACTTCTTCTCATGCTCGTGCACCAATCATGACCGGAGTTTGTTGTTGATTCCAGAAGCACCCGGTATCCTGTACAGCTAATAAAAACGGTTCCCTTGCTAACTGCGAGCTTGGAAACCCCTTTAAAAAAAACTCGGAGGTGAGACAACGTAACGCTCGTTCATTCACACCTACCAGCTTTGTTCGAACACTCGTCTCTTTCTGTCAATCAGGCGATTATTTACATCATAATGGGCACGTCTGGGATTTCTCTCAACACCTCTGAAGTGGAGGTTGAACTCAAGTTTGAGACGTACGTGTTTTAATTTGATGTCATATGGAATATCCTTTAACGCTCATGAAATTTTTAACACTCTGATCTTTTCCCCCTCAGAACGAGCGAGCAGCCAGCGTTAGAGGCCGTTAAAGCCAAGGCAAAAGTGGCCATTTTGTTGCAGCTCTCTGTCTCAGGGTGAGGAAAAAAACACACGCAACACCACAAACACCCAGATTCCTGCTAATAAATCTCTGCCGGGTTTCTCAGGCAAGCCCTTCCATCTCAGGCCTACTTCTCCACAAAGAACAAAGGTGAGGAGGCCATTAATGCAGAGAGTGAAATGGGCAACGCCATCACGCATCACTTCAGAGTGAGTACAGGGAAAGCTCCCAGAGTCACTTGTTCTCCTTTCCGTCAGTGGTACTGGTATTGGAATTGAATGAATACCAGTTCCACCACCACTGGTCTCCTCTCAATCTGTAGATAATAAATCTGGGAAAGAGCCTAACAGAAACTGCCACCCTGGAGATCGACTGGCCAAAGAAGACAGCGGATGAGAGGTGGCTGCTCTACCTGATGAACATCCGCTCGTCAGGAGTGAAACACATTAACTGCTCTCCTAAAGGGGAGATCAACCCTTTTAACAAGGTCAGACACCGTGTCGAGAAAAATCTGTTTGAGATTGAGAAAAAAATCTGACATAAATTTGCTGAGTAAAACTTCTGAATATAATTTCTTCCTAAAGGTACCAAGGAGTAGAAGAGCAGCACAAAACAGCCAGGGAGGTGACAAGGGCACTATTTCACGTTTCAGTGATGAGAAGAAATCTAAAACTTTGGTATGTATGACACTGCCACATTAACTTTCATGTTTGATTTGAACTGGTGGAGTAATGGAACTGCTCCCAACAGTCCTGTGACGACGGGGCAAAATGCGTGAAGATAAAGTGCCCTCTGCAGGGCATGGACAGTAACGCAGTCATCACACTCCATTCTTACCTGTGGAACAGCACCTTCAGTGAGGTAACGGAGTAAAAGGGGAGAAAGACAAAAATAATCTATTTCCTTAAATAAGGAACTAGGAAGCTTTTCTTTCTCTAAACAGGAGTATTCCACATTACCTCACGTGGTGGTGACAGTGAAGGCCTCTCTGAATGTCAACAGCTCCAGGAACACAGTGCTGCACAACGCAGAGACCCAAGTGAGCCTTCAGCATCTTGACCGGTCTGATGTCAAGCTCTTGATTCTGATGCGTTTGTGTTCCACAGGTTAAACTGACGGTGTTCCCAGAGAGGCGTGAAGTCCAGTACGCAGGAGTGCCGTGGTGGATCATCTTTCTGACCATCCTGCTTTTGCTGCTGTTGGGCCTGCTGGCGTTCCTTCTCTGGAAGGTAGGAATGCAGAGGAACCCTTCCTCTGCACACTCAACCAATATATGACATCATCATACATGACTGAGAGAACAGATGCAATTCCGACGGTGATGAGCGTCTTCTCACAATTTGCCTCTCCTCAGTGTGGAATTTTTGAGAAAAAGAATAAAGAGGACTCGCCCGATAGAGAGAGACTGACAGCCAATGCATAAAAAGAGGGTAAAATTAACTGGCCTGCTATAAATGGGTGAAAGGTTTTATTTGGGTGCTGCTTCTTGGCATTCGGTGACCAGTTCTCACACTTTAGCCCGAATGCTGACTGATGCCTTCTGCAGAGCCTACAAAGGTCATCACAGGCGGTTCTGGGCAGAACCTTTGAGTTTACCTGCATGGCTGATGGAGGTGATGACTGATAAACTAATATCTCCTTCAAGAATTCATGAGTTATTCTAACCACTACAATTTTCTCTTTTCCGGTTTCTTTTACTCACTGTTTATTGTAACCATGACGACAGACCATGGATTCTGTCTTGTATTTACTACATCTAATGCATCTTCATCCCTTCCTTCACACCAAACTTAGATATTTTCCCACGTTTCCTTTTTCCCAGCCTAAAGTAGCCTTTCCTTCCTGCAGTTTGGCTTTTTCAAGCGATCCAAACATGAAGACAAGGTTCCTCGTTACCGCGCCGTCCGCGTCAAGCGGGAAGAGCGAGGCATAAAGCCTGTAAATGACAACCGGAAAAACCTGGAAAAGAACTGGATGGCAACCTGGCACGAAAAAGATTACTACTACTAATTCCATAACTCATTTTATCTGACCGCCTCTACATGCAAACTTTTTTTTAAAACTAAGTACTTGATCAAACGCCCTGCTTCACGCGCTGTGTTGATCTAAAATCTGCACAGACCACTGCAGAAAGCAGCATTTTTCTCAGCTTTTTTTTGTACAACTGCCTGGTAAGAGTTGTGTGTTTTTGTACTATGTTTGCAGGAACGTTTATATTTATATTTCATGAAGAGTTCTTTGTTGCACGCTCAACAGACCAAAGATTGATGCTGTGCAAACAGTTTTAGCAAATTAAATATGAATTAACATTTAATTTGTCAGCATCTTTATTTCCGATGTGCCTCTGGATGTATATTTAGAGAAAAAAACTGGACAGAAGTTGAGCACTTGTTTTGTAAATATATCCTCAAACCAATGCAGAATTTCCATTATTCACTGGCTGTAAAATAAAGTATGAGGATAAATAAAAATGTTTAATTTTTACATGTTTTTATGTGGTTATTTATCAAAGCATTTAAAACAAATTAAAGATTAAAACATTTATTACATAAAAAGCATTTACAGAAAATGCCAGCGTGCATTCTTAAATAATGTAATTGCAAATTAATTAAAAACATGAAAACAGCAGCAAATCACACATGCACCAGCACATACTGATGAGTTTGCTGAGTGCTGCAGCGAAACACTTTTGTTTGTTTAAAAAAGACAAATAGCTCTGTGGTCTACATGATAACTGTTGAAGAGGACGTGTGAAGATGATTCAGTTAAATATTAAATAATTAGTTCAAGTGCGTTATGTGTGTCGAGAAACACACCTCGCTGCTGGTGGCGCCGAGATATCACCTCTACAGGATGGACTCGGTCCTTACGGTTTTACCGCTCTGTCTGGCGTCTCGTACACACTTCCCCTCCAGCATCATCTTTGCCTTGTTCTTATCTTCACCCTCCAGAGCCGCATTCTTGTCCTTCTCCTTCTCGAGTCTCTTTTCCTCCATTTTCTTTATCTCCTTCAGCTTCTTTTTGAGGACTGTCCGGTCGCTGTGACTGCACACCCCCAGAGCCTGACAGCAGGCAACAAGGTTTCCGTGATAATTCAAAAAGACTCCACTGACTTCATAAGTTCAAATCTGACAAATAATCCTTTTAGAGTAATACCCAGTGCATGTCAGTGCAGAAAGACACTAAAATGTTTACAAAAGTTAAACTTATTTTAAAATCTTCTTTTTGATGCTGAAAATAGATTTACAAGACAAAATTCACATGGGTTATCCACTAAATAGGTAAAGAATTTAAGATGGCGTCAGACTTGACTTTGATATTAGTCTTGAAGTACATCTGTTAATGGTTAAAATGGGCAGAATTTAAGCTAGTACACTACTTGTGTAGGATTTACCTTGAGTTTTTCACCATCCAAGCGTAGCAGCTGCGGCCCATCCACCCCTCTGGCAGTGAATTCTGTGGCGTACTGGTCCATGTCCATGGAAACCAACCACAGACACACCTGCTGACTGCTCCACTCCAGGATGGGTCGACTCTGCCACAGGTTGTTGTTGATGGTGGGAACTGGGTCACCGTCCAATGTCTGCCAGGACACAGAGGAGAAATAAGAGGAAACTGCTGGAGATGAGAGCAGCGAGGCAGCAGGCGGAGAGCACAGAGGGCAGAGCGAGGCCCAATAAGTTTAAAAACAAAAGGCGAGACAAGGGAAGAAGAGGACAGACTCACCTCAGAGGAGGAGAAAGTAAAAGTGTGAGAGTGTCCAGAGAGGGAGAGATCAGAGACATGACCCACCATGCTGGAGCTGCACACAGGCGAGCCAGTACTCTGAAAGTAAGATGTCTGTGTAGATTCTCACTCATCCAGGTCAGTTATGCCAAGTCAGATCTCTCTGTGTGCAACTGGACTGTAAGGTTTCCTTGAAGACGTTTCACCCTCTCTCCAGAAGGCTTCTTCAGTTCTAAACTTGCTGGGGGCAGAGCTTGAAAATATAGCCCTTGGGTCATTAGCATGCCAATGGTCCCCTTAGAAGAGTCGTTGGCAATGACTGTCCCCAGCAAGTTTCTCCAAGAACTGGAGAAGCCTTCTGGAGAGAAGGCGAAACGTCTTCAAGGAAACCTACAGTCCAGTTGCCCACAGAGAGATCTGAAAGTAAGGAAACAAATAGGCTGCTGTACTGTAGGTGGCAGAAAACACAACAATTGTTTCTTTATCCATTATTTTTGAAGACACCTCAGTCTCAGTGCTTCATGTTGCCTTTGAGCTATTTATATTCAAATCTGGGGTTTCAACCATTTGCAGTGGGCCAACTTTTTAGGTGAAAAGTATATCAGCCTTCTTACCTGATCTCTTCTCCCCGTGGTGGTCAGGTAGGGCAAACTGCTGCTGGACACCGAGCGAAGTCTTTCCCTGCCCCTCCCACCATCAGCTTCTTTCTCCCTCCCTCGTTCACCGAACCAAGGGAAGGGCAAGCAGGACGGCATCGAGGAGACCGAACCCGATGGAGAAATCCCAGTGGGTGTGTCCAGGAGTTCACCGCTGGTTGACACCCTGACGGTTAAAAAAAACAAAAAAAACAAAAGTGGTGTGAAAATATATAAGACATGAACACCACCAGCCAATGGCAGGTTATCACACCTCTTGTTCATGGAGTGTTTGCGATGCTTCTCACTTTTCCGTTTGCTGAGAGACTTGCGAAGGCCGCTGGGGAGATTAAGCATACTGAGAGGATCAGGAAAGGAAATACGCAAACCTGTTGATTTAAAAAATGATTAACTGGAAGGAGGAATGAACCACTGATTCAGATTGAAATTTAGGTCAATCCATGTGTAAAAAAGTATGTCTCGCTCTCCCTGAACCCATCTTAAATAGTTGGAGACGGATGAATAATTCCATTGTCATCTGAGAGTTTGACGGTCATCAGGGAATTTCAAAAAGAATCCACTGATGGAAAAACTGGGTCATTCAGTGTTTCAGTCAGATGACCCAATTTATGAGTGAAATATTATATATGCTTGAACCTGGACATGAAGTGACACAACCTCAGAGCAAAAAAAGAAAAAAAACCTACACGCGGCACGAGGGGGTGATACTCCTTTACTCAGCCAATTCCAGGACAAAACAGCAGAGACTTATTCACCTGAAATCTGGAAATTTCCTTTTGGACTTCCTGGATTCGGAGGATTTGCAGGATGAGGGAGTCGTGTCTGTGATGTAGACGGGAGGGGTGATGAAGGAGTTGGTGGGGGGTTGTGGGCTGATGGCTGAAACGAACGAGGTGCTCGACAGCTCGCCTCTGCTGCTTCTCTGGGCCGGTACTGGAGCAGACTCCGACGGGCTCTCCTGACTTTCATTTTCCTTCAGAGCACCAGGAGGACACGTGAAAGGAAGAGGTTCCGAGCAGAACTTTAATTGTGCCCTTAGCTGCTCCACTTCCTACCTGCTTTCTAAAGCTCTCTCTGAGTTTGTCTCGAGAGGGTGGGTGGCGCTTGGATTTCTGGGCCAGCTGAGCTCTGGCTATTTGAGCGCTGGAGTCTAGACGTCCTGTATCAGGAACTGGAATATTCCAGTCTGGACCTGACGACAAACATTTTCAATTGTACCTTCATACGTTAGCATTTTAGCTGCAGTCAAAGGGACATGGACAACACCCTACAGTCAGGGTCTGATAATTACCTGTAACTGATTGACCTGCAGAATGGTTCCTTCCTTCTGACTCTCCTTTCTCCAGCAGTGCTATCTGAGATAAACGGTGTAAAGCAGTGACTACAGGAAAATAGCAACCTCAATAAAGGGAGAAGCCTCCTCTCACCTGGGTTTGCAGTCTTTCAACCATTTCTCTGTGCAGCCTCTCACTCTCCTCCATCTCTCCCCTCAGATCAGCTTCTCTTTTACTCCTCTCCTCCTCTCTTGATGAAAGAAATCATTCAGATAAAGTACAAAAGCGGACTCACGTTTGCAGAACTTTGCAGAAATAACTGGGTAAATACCTGCCCTGGAATTCTCTGACCAGTCTCTTAGCTTTGCTGTACTTGATCTCCAGGCTCTCCGTCTGGCTCTGGGCATCCGACAGTCTTTGGCTTACAACCCTACACAGAGTCTGGGCCTCCTGCCAGTACCTGATGTTAAAAGCGAGGGTTGGAAATGCCCTTTCAGCCATAATAATTCATCAGCATTGTTAGACTTTCATCTCATCAATCTTTTAGCGAGATTACAAATCTATGCAGTTTAGATATTTATGATATACATGATAGCGCCATACTTTTCTATTTTGTCAACTTTTTCCGCTTCATCCTCCACTCTTTGCTCCAGCTCATTCCTCTGGCTCTCCCAGCAGGCCTGCCGCTCCTCCCATGCCTTCAACTTTGCAGGCACACAGAAAGAAAAAATTAGATTAAACATCTATAAAAAGCTCTTAAAACTTCAGCGGTTTGAACACAACAAACAAGAACCGATCAAACGCTTTCTAAAAATTTTTGCCAACCCAGTTATGTCACAGTAGTGACCACTTGAAGGCATGAAAAAAATGATGCATACAACTAATGCTGGAATGTGTCCCATGTCTCAGTAACGCTCCACTCTAAGCACAGTTAAATGGGTCAGACAGGTCTGAACGAGGATGCAAAGGTAATGTGAGTGCACTTACAGGTTTGTGTGGAGGAGAGAAAGCTCAATCATGGCAGGCTGACCTACCTTTTCTCTAGCCTGGTGAAGCTGGGATGCTGCGCTGCGTAGTTTTAACTGCAGCTGAAAAGACAAAAACAACATTAAACACATGATGGAACACAGAATCAGTACATTTTCTGTACTGTATATAGGCTGACTGCATGTCCAGGACTATTCATTACCTGCTGGTATTTCTGGCAGAGCTGGTAGCTGTCCAGGCTGGACAGAGCAGCAACATCCTCGTCTTCATCTTCTTCCTCGTCCTTAACCATCTCTGGCATGTTACAGACATACTTGTTTCTGTTCTCCTCTACCCTCTTCATGGACACACACAGAAAGCAGCACAATCAAACCAGATGGAACTGTCAACGCAGCCGATACTTCACCGCCGCTTCAGACGCTCCACCTTTCGGCACGTTCTATCCAACTCCAGGCTTTCCTTGATCAGCCGTGCCACTTCACTCTCCGCCCCCTCCTTCTCCCGGCCAATCAAAAACCTGCCCAAACAGGCAGAATCAAAGCGAAAAATGTCACTTTTTTTCCCCTCACAAGAGAAAACTTGTAACATCCAAAATGAAATCCTAATCTCATTTATTAGCAATCATGAATACAATGTGATAAAATTTAAGATGAAGTTGAAATCAAGGCAGATATTTTTCAATATATAAATATTTTTTAACAGCCAATCTAAACAATGTGAAAAATTTAGGAGACAAAAATGCCATGTATTCATTCACCACTGCTGCATGCTGCCAAGATAGAAATGTGCAAATCAAAGAGAAAAAGCTGAAAACACTGCCTAAAAAAAAGGAAAAGTAAAATAATGACGTGACAGCTTACTTCACGAGGCCTGATGTGTTCTTCAACACAGTGGCTGCGAACAGCTGAGAGACTCCCACCAGACTCACCCCATCCACTTCCACTATCTGGTCATTCACCTGAATCCTGACACACACACACACACACGCAGCAACGAAAAGGAATCATCATTAGAACCACACTGACCTCTGACCTGCCCGGGAACAAGAGAAGGGGGGGTGAAAAGTACCTTCCATCTTTGTCTGTTGCTCCTCCTTCAGTAACTGTTTTGATAAAGATCCCCAGTTTTTCCAGGCCCTGGTCGGCTCCGACCCCCATTCCTATGATACTGATGCCCAGACCCTGGTCACCCTTTTCTATCTCCACTGGAAACACATCCATCCGTTCCACTCTCTTTTCCAGCTCAAATTCTGCAGAGGCCGACACGGGGTCAATGTCCTCATTGTGTCTTTCGTACTCTGTGTTGGAATAAGTGCAATACACCTGAAAGACAATATTTTAATAAAAGTGCATCAGTCACACAAAAGTTTTCAAACATTTAAAAACGTAACTTCTATAAACAACTAACAGTACAATTATTTTATTTACCTTGATTGGGGCTGGTGAGAATCTGACCTTTCTCCTTGCAACAACTGCTGGATCCTCATCGACCACTTCAGGCACACCGGGAATTTCCTCATATTCCAGAGAAAGGTGACGCTTTGCATGCACACAGCTTTGCCCCTCCTGTCTCGGGGGGGTTGAAGCCTCTGGCTGTGGGCTGTGGGATTCCTGCTCATTCCCAAAGGCCTCGTTCCCAGCCCCACAGCCAAGCGTAGATCCTGTCTGGTCATCCTCGTGGTTCGCTTCCTCATCTGTGTGCTCCTCTTCCTGCTCACTAGCCTCATCTTGCGTCGCATCTCTCTCTCTTGCAGCACATTCTCCTGCTCCTCTTTCCTTCTCTCTGCATTCTCCAGTTTCTGTTGCCATTTCTGCCTTTTCAGTGGATTGTCTGCTCTGCCCCATCCACTGCTCATTGACCTGCCAATACACGCCTCCTCCATGTTCCCCATCATTAGTCTCCGTTTCACATGGAGACTCCTTCTGCTGCTCTTCAAATTGAACCATCAAGTTACTCTCATTTGCTCTTAGCGCCTTTCCATTTTCCATGCTTGACTCTTCAAAAACATCATCCACGAGGTCCTGTTCTTCTACACCAGTAACTGTGTTTGTACTCTTTCCGTGCTCAATTTCAGGCATGGTTTTAGACTCTTCTTGCACCTTTTCCTCTTCATTCTCATCACTTTCTGAAGACTCATTCTTCACATCAACGAGTTCTGCTCTCAGTGGGTCTTCCGAGGTCAAGCACAAGTCCAGAGTTGTGCTTCCCATCTCCTCATGTACGTGACTGCCTTCATCGTGATGGCAAGACAAGTCAGGACCATCCATTATAGAGGTTTTGTGGTACCCTGTCAGAGAGGCCTGAACATCAAGCTTTGGTGAAGGAATATTTTTGCTGGATTTATGTTTATTGTCGCTCTCCTCTTGTGTATGTGATGTGGTCTGACTGACAGCTCCTCTCCACTCTGTCTCTGTCTTTCCATTAGTCATTCCTTTGCACCCCCGACCGGTAATGCCTTTGGATGCACTTCCACCACCCTCTTCCCTCTCCATCACCTTTGTCTCAAACAATCTCAGAGTTACAGAAAATTTCTGAGCCAGAGCAGCTCTGTTGACATCCACTTTCTCCTCCGATCTGGATAATCTGTGTTGCAGACATGATTCTGCTGAAATATTTGCCACAGCGCTCATAACAGAGGGAGAGCTGACAAATGAACATCTGGAGCCACAGGAAGGTGACGTGTGGGCCTGACAGCTAAGATTATAAGGAGAAACAGTGGAGGTAGAGCCAGAACTCAGCACTGAACCACCATCTTGCTTCATCTGCTGGCTGTCCATTTGCAGGAAGATGTTTTCTCTGATCTTTGTCCCCCTGGTGCTGGGAACCCTCCCTCTGTTGGAGGGACTGCTGGTGTGAGGCAGGGGATCAGACAGGCTGGTTAGCAGATTTTTGGAATGGGCACATGTGGTCTTGGTCCCAGTTTGTAGACTGATCCCAGTATCAAATGAACATTTTATAGCATGGAAGTCCGATTTGTAGGTAATCCTGTGAGGAGAGGCACTTCGGCCCTTACTGTCTGTTCGCATCATTTGGGAATTACAGTTAGTTGTCTGTGAAGTGAAGAGAAGAAAAAGAAAAAGAGAAATGATGTCACTACTGATAAAGGCACATTGACAAACGTTCAGCCATGGGCAAAGTTTGAAATGCTGATAAATGATTTACATACCTTTCTCGAATGGTGCCAGCAAAGCAATAATATGTAGATTGTAGAGCTGGTGTTTTAAGAACTTTGATGACAGCAGGTGACAAACCTCATTATCAAAAGGACTTTCTCATTATAATCCTAATAAAGACTCCTGTAAGCGTGGCATAAGAAAAGATGAAGTATTTGATTAAACAACACATTCGACGTTGTCATCTTGTAGGCAACAAATGTAGGGATCATTACAAATGACTACAGAATCAATCACTAAACTGGCATAACAGGAGTTTTTAGCGATTAATATATATTTAAAATCAGGAAACATCAGTCTAACTACTCACAAAGATGAGAAGAGATCCGTAGACCTGGAGGAATTACTGAAAGAACACGACCTATCGGGCGTTTTTCGGACACCTAATTGCAATCAACGCGTTTGAGACGTCTCCTTCCTTTACGGACAATGATGCATTCATGTTCTGACGGAAAATGAATTAAATGCGACATTGCTTCTACTTTAAACGACACATACATATTTTATTTGTGTCGTTATTATTTTCTTTTTTCTTAGCCTCATATATCATATTACATCTAAATATTCTACTGAATATCACCTTCAGCAGGCCTACCTGCGTCGCTGCCACTCAGTTGGATTAGACCATTACGACAGTAAGTAAACACAACACATCTAAATCAACCTGCCCTCAGTGCGCGCGCAGTTTAAAGGTCGCGAGAACCGTAGGACGCCATTATAGTTAAAACTACAAACCGAGGAATTCATAATAAATATTTACTATTTCACTCGATACCTCACAGCTTCGTCTTACCACAGTGCTGCTTGTTTGTTGTCAGTCGGTGCTGACAGCTACCTCGCTGTGATAAATAGAAACAGATGGCGACTCATGTCTCTAAATTCTGTAAGTGGATTATCTTACAATAATCCTATGTAAACTACTCTACTAGCCGTGAACACTAGCGGTGAGCAGGTACCAGCACAGGGTCATGCTAGCTTAGAGTACAGATGCTACGTATACTATTAATTACGAAAATACGGGTCACTATTTTTCCATTTAATCCCTTTACAGGACTGACAAATGACAGTGGAAAAAATATGAAACAGTTGTCATCTATCATAACAAATGCAGCTATTCTGATCATTAACTTACTGACAGTGTGATACAAATCTTCTGTGGACCATAACAATTTACTGTAACAATTTAATGGACTTACCTTTACCTGTCTTCCAGCTTTCTCCTCACTGTTGCCATCTGAAAGCCAATACCTCTGCAACAGAGGTATTCCTACATTTAAAGGTAAACTGTGTTAATATTCATCTGTGTGTGTGCTGCGAGTTATTACAGTCATCCAGATCTCCCACTTTACCTGTGAGTGTGTCGGTTAAATGACACCAGTGATGCATCACCTGCTGGTGCACATATGTGCGCCTACCTACCCGTGTGTGCTGATGCCAGTGGGTCAGTCTGCTGAGGCTAAGTCTGTTTGTGATGCTGGCCTTGAATGGCAGAAGGACTGGGCTGAACCGAAGTGGACTGATTCACGCAGAGCCGAAGAATGGTTCGGGCTACTGTGACCTGGATCTGACGCCGTCGTCCCAGGTGGCACTGGGACCTAGTTGATATAAATACTAACCAATCACAAAAGCCATGTTCTGAATGAGGCTAGGCAAATTGAGAGAGTAGGGTGGAGGGGAGGAGAGAGAATGACAGGAGGGAGGGAAAGTGAATTGAAGTAGAGGTGGAAAATGACAGCGATGCCAAAGTGGGTGGCACAGTTAAGTTACACGCTGTAGAGACGAAGAACAGGCGGACATTTTATCTGGAATGGCAAAAGTGGGAAGACTGTTGTTGGAAGTTATAAGCATAGTGATGCATTTCCAAGAAAAGTGCTAAATTTAGGTATTGTATATGGGGTGGGGGGGAGACTGACTGTTTTTAGCAATGTTTGACACATGTAGGCTTCCGTAGGTGGTCATATTTTTTTGTTTGCTCGGATAAATTTAGCATTACAACCTTCACACAATTAGTATTCACATCAGTGACATACTTTTTCTATGTGGACAGTTATAGTTTTTAACTATATTTTGAGCAAGTCAAGAGATACCAGTCTCTCTTGATACTTGTGGTCTGACTAATTTCATACTGCAAAACTATATTAAACGTGCTGGTAAGCCAGAGAGCAAACATTAGATGCTTTCTTTAAATGCAGATTATTAGTTGACAATAAGTGCTCTGGATTTGTGAATCGTGTAGGCTGTATTTGGCAGGCAGCTTTGCCCCATATGGGTATGAGCTTGGTGAACCCACGTTTAGAGTTTTTCAGCATTCATGGGGGAATTGCTTCAATCCTCTCAACATCTAAATGCAGACACACGCAGAATACGGAAGAGACACCGATGTACAAAAAGGTCAGCCCAGTGTAGCAGTTCTGTCTTCGGCACAATTTAAATGGGACTGTGAATCAGTTCGGCAACACGGGAGTTCTTGCCAGTCTGTAATGCTGCCACCTAGTGCTTAAATCAATGTACAATCAATGTACAACATACATTTCATACGTCTATCTGTCTATCTATCTGTCTATCTAAGTCCACTTTTTATGCTGACATCTGCTCTCTCCTCTCCCATGCTTTCTCTCTCCTTCTCTCTTCTCTCTTTCTCTCCACAATTACACACGCACAACCTCACACTCATTTTAACATTTTAAAAACTTGCACGGTTGCCCTCCAGTGAGTCAGTCATGCATGAATGCATGAAGTGCAGTTTCAGTCATAGTATAGTAAGAACGTGTGTATCCTCCTGTGCTCACACAGATATACAACAGGCACAGAAATGAACACACTATAAGTCAACTGATGCAGCAGAACTCTCCCCTTTAAAAAAAGAATAAGAGGCTAAATTGATTACGTAAGATGGTCCTAAAGGCCCCAAACCCCCCTGCTCCTCACCATCTGCCTTTGTCCCGCCCCTTGTCTCTGTCCCTTTGCTGCTGTTGTGGCTGCGGTCATCCTGCTGCAGATCTGCATCCTCTGCTTTTCCCTCATCACCTGCACTGAAAACAACTGACACTAATGCCCCACTGTTACTCGTGAGGTGCCGTCGAAGGCCACAGTCACACTGATCTTTATTTAGGAACATCAAATCTTGTAAGGACATGATGCGCCTCCTCTCATTTCTTATTTCTGGATTTGATTTTTATCTATAAATATACTTTGTATTGTCAGCTTTTATAATAATTATATTTGAGACTTGTGAAATCTGCGCTGAAATAATAAGCAAAATGTGCCTCAATCTAATAAAACTAGATTAGGGTCAGTGTGAAGAGTTTTAATTTTATGGAAGACAATTAGTCCCTATTTTCATCGATTCCGTATTTTTTTTCCATATTGGTGTAGTATGCCATACATTTAAAGGTGACATGTATAGGCTTTTTTTTATTATATAGTACTTTTGGGGTCAAATAATTTCTTCCATATACAATTTGAACCTAATTGCAGCATTTTTATGAACTGTCAAGTTTTGAGTTAATATTTCTGCGGCATTTTAAAATAGACAAGTAAACTCCAAATCTGTTATTTCCAGTCTTTAATGGAACAGATCTCCGCCATATGCAGGTGCCACTGATCTGTAATCATTTGAGACAAATCAATATGTGCTAATTTAACGGGTTTCTGATCCCATTACTGACACTTGAGCTAAACAGACATTACTGGTCCCTCTCCTAATGCCACTCAGTTGAAAAAATCGGATAAGATTTTGTGCACATTTAAAATTACCACTTTGCTTACATTAATATTTAAAGTGCAGAAAACTGCACTTTTAAGTATTAGGCCAGTGTTTGACCGATCCAGTTATTAGAGATATCATTTTATCGTCATTAATCCACTGTGTTTGGCTGACCCCCACTCACATACAGATAAACTCATTAGGCAGCGTGGAACTAGTCATCCTCATGCCCAGATGAAGAGGACAGCGGCAGCAGCAGCAGTGGGGCGGGGAGGAAGCGCAGCCGGAGCTCACATTCATTAACGGCCACCGACAGCCGGGAAGCCTCCTCCGGTACCTTCCACCGTCACACGGCCGCGAAAGATGGTCGCGGTGCAGACGTCCCCGAACGCGTCTCCATCGGCGGAGTGGATCTGCTGCCTTGATAAAAGGTGGGTGGATGTGAGACCTCCGAGCCGCGGTTGTTATTTCCACGACCCTTCATGTCATTCAGCCGCTTCAGCGTGATTCAATCGCAGCCGGCGGTCGCTGCGTGTGCGGCGCGCAATCACGGCACCGACACGCTTTTGTTATCGCGCATAAGAGCTTTTACACGTATATCTATCAGAGACTGATAAATTACTTGTTTTGTGCGTTATAGAGGGTCTTTATTAACGCCGTTCTGCGCCTCCTGGTCAGAAAGGCGTTGGTGACTTCAGGTTCATTGTAGTGTCCCCGCACCGCAGGACCTCTGATAGGTGGATGATGAAATGCACATGGCTTATGGTTGACTGCTTCAATCAGACATCCATTTTTAAAATACTACTCTCATGTCTAAGTGGTTCCCTGAAAAGAGGAAACGATGCACGTCGGCGCTTTAAAAATGTAATCGTATTATTTGTTGCAAATGCTACACGTGATGCTGTGGCAAATGACGAATCCCAGGGAAATCCTAAAGTCTGGACTGTAGCAGCGTTAAAGCTCGTCATGGAGGTATACTTGGTCAATAGAAGGCATGGTATCAATAATTAATTTGAAATGGCACCCTGTCAGCTCATCACTGATGGACCTCAATCTTAAAACGTAGGCCCCCACCCCAGGTCTCACACACCCACGCACTCTGCATATGCTTCACAGTAACACATCCCCCTGTTACTATTGACAACCTGAACCATCCTGTTCTGAGGAAACCTGATAAATGGTGCATTTCATGTAAGAGATGACTGAAAACAGTAAAAAGATGCTGACGTCACATTGATGATAAGTTATCAAAAAGACCACCAGCTGTGCATGATTGACGGCGATGGTCTTGTATGGTGTGCAGCCTGGTGTTGACGCGCCAGGGTATCTGAAACTGGGTGCAGCGGTAGGTGTATGTCAGTAAGGTCAGGCTGGGTGGAGTTATTAGACTGGACAGGATCTTATTGTAGCACACTCAACACTCCTCAGCCGTGCCACTCCTTCAATCAATATTTTGGCATTATAGTTGTGTGTTTGCGGTAGTAGTTGGTAGTAACATTTGTATGCAATAATTGAAATAAATGTGAAGCAGAGAAGGGTAGTGGAGCATAGAAATGGTAGTTAAGATGCAACTTTCACAAATATATTTGCTTGGAGACAATTGTGGCCAGTTTGTATGGCAACTACATTAGATAAGATCAGTTGTGTTTGTTGTGTCTCTGGGCAAAATGCAGATGGTCTGTTTAAAAATACTCACCTACCCAGATGTCACAGAGGTCTGATCAGAACATTTCACATGGATTGATATCTTGTGGGGAGAGATCAGGATGAAACGGACTGTAACCCGCACCATGTAGGCTTTGCAGCTTGTTGTAGCTGATTAATTTTCAGCGTTATGACAGTTTCCCAGGTTGTGTCGTAGCGATGCAGCGGGGTGTCAGGAGAGCTGTGTAATCACAGTTCATTCAATAATGTCTTCGTTATTCTAACACATCAATCTGCCAGGGAGTGAAGTCTGGCATTTTGATGAGCTGCCATGAATCAACTTGTGATTTAATGTTTTGTCTAGAATTTATTTTCCCCAGATGGATGTTTCCTAAAGCAATCTGCTGGACCTTCTGTTGTTTTCTCAATTTTTTGTTTAGTGTGTGAGGCTGCAGGACTGGAAGCCTTAATCTGGTGTGTGTGAGAGGGATGTGAGGAGAGAAAGATCAGGTGAACAGCTCTGAGGTTACAGCCATCTTTGCATAATGGAGATTTTTCTGGACAGACAGAGAGCGGGCAGGAGGGGTGAAGGGTGGTGCTTGCAGGCCCCCCCAGTTAACCTCTCTGTCTGTCCTTGTTGTTGTGTGTGGAAGTCCGCTTGTTTCAACCATTAACCTAGACTAGACTGGGGTATGATGTTGTGTTGGAGCCGTGAAGGCTAATGTACTGGCAGCAGGAGGATGATGGAAGAATGAGTCAGAGTCACAAAAGGGATTAAAAGACTAGGCGAGAAAGAAAAGACTTGTCGTCCTGTGATGGCCTTGAGCTTGTGGCAAATGCAGAGGGGATGCAAAGATGTGGGGTTGGAGCCCTTCAGGCTAAGTGTATTTATCTACAAGTGTTGAAAGGGTCCCATATATACGTGTTTACGTGCGTGCGTACCAGCCTGCGCTGCCGGTGAGCCTGCAAACTAGAAATGAAAGGATCAGGCAAATGTGTGTAACTGTGTTAGTGGTAGGATTTAATGGACAGAGGAGACGAAGAAAGAAAGAAGCCACGTGTCTTTTTCGAAATCTTTCCTATCGTGACAGAAAGCTGCACTCAGAGTAGGAAATGTGCACATGTGAAAGGAGGGAAAGGGATTGACTGGCTATCATCTATGGAAGAAGCCCATCATATTAACTATTCACATGTGCAGTGATGAGTCACCAGCAAAGGAAACTAAGTGAATGAATGCACCAACTGCAGCGAGGCGGCTTTGTAGTGTTTTCACCGCTGGGTCCCACACCAGAATGTTTACGCTGTCTGATCCAGCTTCTCTGGTTCCCTCTGTCCTCGTGCATGTGTGAAAGCGTGTGCTCAGTCTGAATGTCTTTGAAAAATGGCACAAATGAGATTTTGCATCGACACCCTGTGGGAGGTCTGAGCCAGGAAGAGTAACGCCTGCAGCTTTCCTCTTGTTGTTCAGGCACCAGGGTGAACAAAGAGCAGTGTGCACTGAGACGCATACTCATTGTACATACGATAAATGTATAGAAAGTCATTTTTTACTCTATTTTGATTTTGAACAGTAATGCAAATGCTTTGTCCATTGACTACAATGATTCCAAATTCAACAATTCACGCCTAGAAATATGAGATTCTGTCTCTAATGTTCGCTTCTCTTTCTGCGCAGGCCTTCGGAGCGCTCGGGAGAGGATGTTGACATTATATTGACCAGACTGAGAGAAGTCAAAGCGTTCCATCGGTTCCCACCTCCGCTGCTGCTGCAGATCTGTGCCTGTGCCTTCTACGAATGCCTGGAGAAAGGCATAACATGTATGTACAGGAAGATACCGGTTGTGTATTTGTGTGCTAGACATTACTCAGTGGCTGCTGCACGCAGACGACCAAGTGTAGTTCATTAGCGTGATCTTAATTAACACGTATGATTCATTCTGTTTGATGTATGAAATATCAGTCCACGATGATGCATTTTCATGATATAATTGTTGTCTTTTTCGACAGTGTTTCGACAGGGAGACATTGGCACCAGCTGGTACGCAGTCCTGTCCGGCTCTCTGGATGTTAAAGTGTCGGAAACGGCAAACCACCAGGTAAAATCTGCCAGAGTGAAAGTGTCACCTTACAGAAAGCAGGTCCTCTGAACGGTGCGCTCTGCTGCTGCTTCCACTCAGCAGAGTGTGGAAATGGGATTGCGCTGTGTACACAGAGAAGAATGAAGGGGGGACGTGAAGATAAAAGTGAGAAAAGGACAGGAATTATTCCTGGTTATAGACAGAGATAAGAAGCCTCTCCACAAAGCTTTATTCTTATGTATTGAGCCCTAAAGAGCCATCGGTGGCCTAATTTCTGTGGGTGTATTTGAAAAGTCACTCTGGACAGCTGAAAAGATTTTTCTGGCAGGCTGATTCTCTGAGCTTGTTTGGATGTGTTCTTTCTTCTGGTCTTTGCAATTACATCCAGCATCCATTTCTTACAGTGAAGTGTTTACTGTGTTTACAATTTTGAATTTATTTGCATTCATTACCCATATTAATAAAACAAACCTTTATGTTTATATTTGTAACCATGCTACTTCTGTGAGTTGGCAGTGATTGTTGGTCACAAAATTAACTAGACAATAGATACAAGGAATTTTTAATTAAAAATCTTGCGCTCAATAGCTTGCCTAAAGGTCTTATAATTTTACACCCACAATATCAGAGATCTTAGCTTTTCTACAACTTTTTCTCTCCATTATAACTAAATGATTTTTTACAAAAACAACACATGATGCTGAATTAGTGGCGGTAATTTTGACGCTCACCTTCTAACTGTGGATGTGTAACTTAGTTCTGGAGATGTCGATTTGTGATGAAAGGTTTTTAGAATTTTTTGCTTCTTTGCAGCAGCATATTTATGGTGCGTTACTCCACGGCTCGCTCGTTGGTGTTTGTGCTTCTAAACAAATGTGCTTGCACGCAGGATGCAGTCACCATTTGCACTCTGGGAATCGGGACGGCGTTCGGGGAGTCCATCCTAGACAACACACCGCGACACGCTACCATTGTCAGCAGGGAGACCAGTGAGCTGCTTCGTATCGAACAGAGGGAGTTCAAGAGCCTCTGGGAGGTGAGGAAGGAAACGGCCAGTTTGACATACTCACGGCGCAGCGTGAAGCAAATCTTTATAGCGTGGAGCACTTTTGTGTAGAAACGCTTCGAATGAAATTGGCACGGTGCATTTTCTCTGTTACACCTATTGGAGACACTCCCTCTGGAAAGAAGACGCTAAAGCAAGAGAGGGAGGGCGAGGAAGGAAAGGCAGTGCATCTACGCATGCGTTACACTGGTCATTTAAAAACAGGTTCAGAAACCGCTACTCTACTTCCTATCCATTTTAGCCCATGCTAAAACCCAACATTACTTGGTGATGGTGCATTTTGCTTGTTGAGCAAGTGCTCTCTGTCTGCCCCCACACTGACTGGTTTTGATAGTAACACGCAGAGCAGAAACCGTAGCCTGAAGCTGTCTGCTACTGAGTCTTATTCAGGTCATAGTAAAAGGATCTTTGCATGTGCGCGCTCATAAATTATTATTTTTTTTGTGCATCTGCTTGTCTGGCTGAGACTAGCAGGCTGCTGAGTGAATGTAGTCGTGTGTTTGATGAAAAGATAAAAGGGGAAAAAGCAGCTGCTTCTCCATATTTCTCCTGCTAAATGAAAGTGAGATGGAAACTGCCTGTTTCGTGTGGATATACTTAAACATCCAGTGTATCAAATACAACACAGCTTGTAGTCTTTTTCTACCTCATTTACTTCTTTCACCTGCTCCCATTTTCTTTTGCCCACTTCCTCTCTCCTCTTTTGACCGTGTGGAGTCTGTTGCCAGCCTCCTCCCTCAGAGCGGCACAGTCGTGCGGAGGCTCGGATCTCTGTGGTAACCTGCAAGAGAAAGCAGCTCGGTCCTTGGCTCAATTACGGTGAAAGAGGAGGAGTGAGGAACTGGGAAAGACACTGGCTCCACTGTGTGTGAAAGAGAGAGCGTGTGAGGGGGGAGCCAGTGGAGCAGCTTGAATTGAGCAGGATGCTGTTTGGTGGCTTGTTTCAGTAGTAAAGTAGCAGAGGGCAGCTCTCACAAGGTTTTAATCCCTTGCAGTGGTAGGCGTCCTCAGGTGAGTGTCACTCCTCAGCTCTGACTGTGTTTCCTTGTTTTTGTTGTTTCAGTCACGCAATAAAAGTGATTCAGAATTATTTTGCAGCGTAACCTGGTCCTATTTGTTTGTGATAAAAACGGTGACAGTCGGGGATGTCTGTGCGTTGTCAGACAGAAGGATGCTCTCTCTTCCTCTCAATCTGTTCTGTGTGTGGCTGATGGTTCTCATAGATCATAGCTTTATTGGTAGTGCACTTCAGTGTAGTTAGAGATATTTAGAGCTGTGAAAGCAGCATCTGGACAGTCTCATTAACCCGGATTTAAATACTGCTGTGTTTGTGTGTGTGTGCGTGTGCATGTGTGTGTTATATAATGTCATTTGTTCTGCATGTAAATGATTTTGGTTGCACAAAGAGCTTTGTTTTGCAGGGTATATTCACTGTGCGTTTGAAAGTAAGGTTTGTGTGTGTGTGTGTGTACACATCTGCAAACAGATGCAAAATGCATTGATGCATTTCATGAATTATAACAATAGAAGTATATTTTTCAAGATGTATTTTAAAACATTTTCTGATGTCTATATTTTATAGAAATATCGTCAGAGCTTGGCTGGACTTTTGGCTCCTCCTTATGGAGCGATGGAGAGTGGCTCCAACAATGACAGTACGTCGGAAGGTTTAGTTGCACGTAAAGGAATAACATAGTAATATTTTCGAATATATTCTACTGTCTTCCTCTGTGCAGTTTTCAGTATGCTTTAGCAGTTAGCTTTCAAACTACCTTTAGTATAAATTTTTTTTTGTTTTGGGTAAAGGTAAGAATGAATATATTTATTATTATTGTGATATAACAGCCATTTTTATTATAATTTGGAATAACACCTAATGGTGATATGGTATTTATCTTTTCTATAATGCCCAGGTTTGGAAAAGAAATATATGTAATGTGGTATTTGCATCATTTTGCATTCAACCAGCTTATCAGCTCTGTTTCCTTCCAAGGACTGTCAGACAAAGACAATATGAACTCAGATTCTTCAAACAAAGGTCACAACAAGGTAAGAACCATTCTGACTACCCCCAGGCACTAAAAACATGAATGGAACTCATGGGCTGCAGTATATGGATAGGGCTTGACTGATCAATTAAAAACAAATAATGTAGTGAAGCTGGGAGGGGGCAGTCAATTGGACCACAGTGTTCTTTAATGTATATTTGAATTAGATGGAATTCCTTGTTAAATTTTGGAGGTGTGTGTGTTCTGAAGAGAGACGAGTGATGACTCACAGCTGTGATCCTCTGTAGATATGCTAATGCTAGCTAATGCATGCACACAAAAGAAAGATGCCATCTGCCCAATTAGCCTGCTTTGTTGGTTTCTACATCAGCTGTTGTTAGCATCCACATCTGCCTTTTTCTTCTGTCCTTAAAGCCCAGGTGTCATCTATGAATGTGTTTTAATATATACAAACATTTATCTTACAGTGGTTCAAACAGAATCAACGTTATGGGTCCAAATTAGCATTTTGTTTGAAATCTGCTGATCAAAGCTGATAGAATAAGGTGCTCAACCTGTAGCTTGGATGCTACAATCAGTGCATTCTCTTCAGTTTGGAATGTATATATTGCACATTTAGTTCATGTGGGTGACTGGTAATGTGCCATTTACTTTTTATTTCTTCAGATCAGTATCTTTACACCTAATAACAGTTCATGAACAATTCAAAAAAGAACCTTAATGTTTTGGTGTGCAGGTTCCTTCGGAGAAGCTACAGAGAGCTGGGAAGGTTCTCCGCAACGCCATCCTGTCCAGAGCCCCGCATATGATCCGAGACAGGAAGTACCACCTCAAGACATATAGGTAAGATTGTTTGTTTACAATGATGGCTTTGTCCTGATTGGTGTAATTATTCAGCCTTATGTGCTTCATTCTCGTCTTGCAGACAGTGTTGTGTAGGCACAGAGCTGGTGGACTGGCTAGTGTTACAGAGTGCATGTGTCCTCACCCGTTCTCATGCCGTGGGCATGTGGCAGGCCCTGCTGGAAGAGAGGGTGCTCAACCATGGTAATTCCTCTGGTGCTTGTGTAGACTGTCCAACTTGAACCTCAGCCTGTTAATGAAATATTAAGAAGCAACCGTGATTCCCAGCAGTTAACAGGCATTGCAATTTTCCGTTTGTGTGCTCAATAGTGGACCAGAACCTAGGATTCCAGGATAAGTACCTATTCTACCGTTTCCTTGACGATGAGGAGGAGGACACACCGTTACCTAGCGAGGAGGAGAAAAGGGAGAGTGAAGAGGAGCTGCCAGAGACCATCCTCCTCCTGGCTCAGATTGGCCCTGATGCACTTCTGCGCATGATCCTCAGGAAACCGTCAGTAACAGTCAACAAAAACAATAATATTTAATGTTTTCCCGTCTTTTTGAAATATACTGGTGCATATGTTGGCCTAGTTTTCTAAACATACAATAATCCTGACTCATCATTTGGAACATAGTGCCGTCACATCAACAACTCATCTGTCATGGCTGCTTTCCAACTAGTCGACTCTCGTTTCTCATGAGACATTTCTGATTTGTGAGCAGTGAACTAAGAAGTGATGCATGGAAGATCTCTGAGTGGCACGTTCTCTCTGTGCTCATCTGCAGGCCTGGTCAGAGGACGGGGGACGACCTAGAGATCATATACGACGAGCTGCTTCACATCAAGGCCTTAGCTCATCTCTCCAACACTGTAAGTCAACTCACCTGTTTTTGATTCAAGCAACAGCATGGCTTTTATTCATCTTCTCCAAATGGCAGAAAGTGTGTGACACATTGTTGACTGTATATTCCGCGTAAATTCCGCATCAATGAAGATGGCTGTCCAGGCCGCAGCGGGAACTACCTGCCTATCAGGAAACTTCAGTGCCAAACACAGCTGCATGTTTATGTGGAAACTCCATAAATCCAGGAAAAGGAGACCATAAAGAAATCCTGTGCTGATTTTATCATTCCAAATAAGCAGATAATAGAACACACCTGGTGTGAAGTGAGGGAGACTGATTTGTAAAAGGCATTCCTCATTTGGAATTTAGTGTATTCGCTCAGGGAGGCTCGAGGCTCTGCCAATACTGTATATCTCACCAGTATAGTTGGACAAATTCCGTTGTGTTTTACAAAAATGGTGTTTCTCTGTAAAATAAAATTCAGAGGTTTAAAAAGCACTGGGCTGTAATCCAGTTTTTCAAGAGCCTAATTCCCTTTCAGTCCACATGCTGCCCTTTTCTGCATTTTAACTATCCTCTCATATTTGCGCTTCAATCCGGCACTTTAATATGATCTAAGCAGTGCTCTCTGATGTGTAGGTGAAGAGGGAACTGGCAAGTGTTGTGATCTTCGAGTCGCACGCAAAAGCTGGGACCGTGTGTGAGTCTTCCTCTGTGCACTTTGAGTGATTTTCCAGAGTCTAAAAGTTGTTTGACTTGAGCTATAATCATGTTTTAACTTGACATTGTTTATATTGGCGACATTTTGAAATGAAACCTCAAGAAAGCACACATAAACCTCCACACACCCACGAAGCGCTGCAAGACATGTTTTTTATATATCTATTTCAGACACATGTGGGGGCTAATGTGCACTTGTCATCTTTGCTTTTTTCAGTGTTCAACCAAGGAGAGGAAGGCACATCGTGGTACATCATCCAGAAAGGTTCTGTCAATGTGGTTATCTACGGCAAGGTGTGTGTTTCTGCAGGGATGTGAGTGCTTCAGTCAGGGAAATGTAATCAGTAAAGAACAGGTGAAAATGTGGTGCAGACTGGTATTATCCACCCTTGGAGGCACCAGTAATGTCTAAATCTGATCTGCTCCCCATGACTCATAAATGTGATTAAAAGGCTTAAGGGGATTTAACTGCTATACATTGTCACACATACACAGATTTACAGCTTCTGCACAGGTAGATGTTGCACACCGAAGGTCCTCCTGTGTGTTCATTACACATACGTCACATGTTTTGACAAAAGTGCTTCTGTTTAAAAAGGATACACATTTTTGAGTACATGTACCCATAGTTGTGCATCGGCCTTAGGGTGTGGTGTGTACGCTCCACGAGGGTGATGACTTTGGGAAGTTGGCCCTGGTTACGGACTCCCCTCGGGCAGCCTCCATTGTTCTCAGAGAGGACAATTGCCACTTCCTTCGTGTGGACAAGGAGGACTTCAACAGGATACTCAGGGTACACAGTTTAAAAAAGGGCCCTGTTTAACTCTATATGCTGCTCCAGACTTTTTTTCAAATGCATGAACTACATTGCTTCTGTCAGCACACTTTTTACTTTTTCTAGGATGTGGAAGCCAACACTGTGCGTTTAAAAGAGCACGAGCAGCCAGTGCTGGTGTTAGAAAAGAGTCCCCGTGCCTCCACCCTCGGAAGCATCAAGTATGTGTTTAGGAGGTAGATTTCTCTTTATGTCCATCCTGGATTCTATATGAAAAGTAACTGCATCTTCTCCTGCTTTCTACAGATACACTGTGATTTCAGGAACACCAGAGAAGATTCTTGAGCACTTCCTGGAGTCAATGAGAACAGACATACATCCCAGTGAACCAGGTACCAAAAAGAATGTAGAATACTAGAGATTCTGGACACTCCAATGTGTATTTTCTATATAATGCTCTATACTTTTGAAACCTCATAACTTCTTCCCTTCCCTTTCTTCCCTCCTCTCTTCTTGTCATTTTCCTCTGTTCTGTCAGATCCGGCAGTGGATGATTTTGTCCGCATGCACTGTGTCTTCATGTCCAACACACAGCTGTGCCCTCTGCTCATGGCACAATATCCTTTCTGCCTTTTCTTTCCAATTATCGCTTTTAAATTCAGATGGACTGACGTCTGTTCAGTAATTCTGGTTATCATTCAACCTTCTGAGCGTCACCCCTGCACACCGATTTATGATTATATCCCCATTAGCTTGTTATTTTTAGGTTCTGCCTGAATTTCTTTAACTTCCGGGTTTTTCTCTACTTTGACGTATTGCAAAGTCTGCTTAATTATAGAATTTGTCGTATACTTCTTTGCGTTTCTCTTTAACCTTGCATGCACTTACCATGCAGCCTCTCCTCCTGGCTCCGAACAGGAGAAGTTCGAGTTTGCCCTCAACTGTAAGAGAAGGGCTCTCACTCTGACCCTGCGCTGGGCTAACACACACTCGTACCTGCTCCAGGAAGAGCCCGCATCTATCTCTTTCCTTGAGGTGACCGAGAGCAACAATGTAAATGAGAGATCACATGGTGGTTAGAGGCTTGATCTGAGTTTGGCCCTTCTCCTCCGCATCTCCAGGAGCTGTATGGCAGTCTGTCAAATGATTCTCGAATGTCAAGGGCTTTGAAAGACTTTCTTACTGAGCTGGAAAAAATAGTTAAATTACAGTACGTTGCCCTTCTTTTTACACATATTTCATATACATTTAGTGCATATGTTCATTTTTTTGTTTCTGCAAATTTTGTAGTTCAGAAGAAGCCAAAGCGATTAAAAAGGTATATGCACATTCCTGTTTTAACATTTATGAGTCACATGCTAGCAATGTCTCACGAGATAGCATGAGGTGTGAATGCTAACTACACCATCTTGTATTTTTGATCAGAAAACACTTATACGGCAGTTTAGTAATGGAGAAGAAAGGCTGCAGAGGAACCAGCCGATCAGAAATCAAGATGACAGTAAGTTTGGTTTGTGTTATTTAAATAACATAGTTTAACTATTATCCTCTTTGTCATCATTTGTGTGTATTCTGTTGTATCTAGTCCTATTAAAGGTGTACTGCAGCGATCACACTTACACAACTATCCGCATCGCCGTGGCAGCAACAGGAAGAGAAGTGACCAACGCAGTAGCCGAGAAACTGGGCTCCACCGACGAGCTCCTCCTGGTTCACCTCAGCTCGGCTGGAGGTGAGAACACATTCTGCAGATTGATCAGGTCAAAGGTCAGCTGACGTCAGCCTTTTCTAACAGTGACTGTACTACTTTTTGCTCTGGACTCGGAACAAATGTCCACACGGAAATCTGAGCGATCTCTCAAGACTGTATCTCTGCTTCTTCTAACAGAAAAACAGATCCTAAAGCCCAATGATGTGTCGGTGTTTTCTGCTCTGAGCATCAACGGCAGATTGTTTGCATGTCCCAGAGAGCAGCTCAGCAGTCTGGTAGATGTTTCCTCTCTCTTTGTGGAATTTGAGAACCAGGTTGCAGTACTATGCCTCCATCCAACATATAAATAGATGACTTTACGCTGTCAAAACTTGTCTGTGCATCAGACTCATCTTCCAGACCAAGAGGGTCCCTCTGCAGGCTCCATGTCCACCTTTGAGCTGATGAGCTCGAAGGATCTGGCCTACCAGATGACCATGTTTGACTGGGAACTCTTCAGCTGCATGCATGAGGTCGTGCACCCCCCAAGGCTGAACATTAACATGGAAAAAAAATCAGTGACGCATCATTATGCAGCAGAAGCAGCTGCACAGTCCAACACCAACACTCATTTTCTTGCATTTTCCTCCCCAGCATGAGCTGCTGTACCACACTTTTGGCCGGCAGAACTTCAGGAGAACCACGGCCAATCTGGACCTGTTTCTGCACAGGTTCAACCAGGTTCAGCTGTGGGTGGTCACCGAGGTCTGCCTGTGCAGCCAGCTCAGTAAGAGAGTGCAGCTCCTCAAGAAGTTCATCAAGATAGCGGCACAGTGAGTGGCACACACACACACACCATCGGCGTTTACGCACCAGGGCGCGCTGGGTCGCACACGCTTCATCAGATGATGAGCTTGGTCTGATTGTGTGTTTGCCCACAGCTGTCGGGAGTTTAAGAATCTGAATTCATTCTTCGCCATCATTATGGGGATGAGCAACCCTGCTGTGAGCAGACTGAGCCAGACGTGGGAGGTAAACTCTGCCAAGATCTACACCCTCAGGGGGGATTCCACTGCTTCTGAAGAGCTACACTGACATCTCTCTGTTTATTCCCCTGCAGAAGCTCCCCACCAAGTTTAAGAAGTTTTATGCTGAATTTGAGAATATGATGGTAGGTTGCATCATATAACAGGTGCCTCCAGATTAAGTACTTATTCATTATGGTTAATACTTGAACTGATTATACAGGATGTTTCTGCTACAGAGATCAGAAAGAATGAAAACACTTTTTAGAGACACAATGTGCATCTTTTTGTTGTCAGGACCCATCAAGAAACCACCGATCCTACAGACTGACTGTCACCAAACTGGAACCACCAATCATCCCCTTCATGCCCCTCCTTCTCAAAGGTGCAGCCTAATTCAAACAGATCACTGTTATCATTTGATTCTCTTCTAATTGTTTTTTCTTTTTCAGATATGACGTTTACTCACGAGGGTAACAAAACCTTCATTGACAATATGGTGAATTTTGAGAAAATGGTGAGTCTGTTTCCCCTCTGAGGGTGTGGGCTATGTTATGATGCACTTTCCCTCACATAAGTTTGATGGAATGACTGAGGAGTCTCATCTCCGTTTCTCATCAGCGGATTATCGCTAACGCGATTCGGCAAGTGCGACACTGTCGAAGTCAGCCCTTCAGTAAGTCTGCAGAGATGCTTTCAACACACGTGCACTCTGCCCTACACACATCTTTACATCCATCCCTTCTGATCACGTCTCTTCATTGCAACAGATCCTGACATATGCCAGCCCAACAAAAACCAAGCAGACGTGCGGGGTTACGTCAGGAAGCTCTGTGTGATCGACAACCAGAGGGCGCTGACTCAGCTCTCCTACAGGCTGGAGCCCCGGCGGACGTGAGCTCCGGATCTCCCACCGCCATCGCCTTCTCTGTGACGTTAGCATTAAAACAGACCTCTCTCACACACACACACACACACACACACACACACACGGACTTCGACTCTATCGCGGATCAATATGGATCAAAGGTTTCTACTGTGCCGTTAAAAGCTTCTTCTTCCTGGACAGACGATGTTCAGCCGCTTTCCCGTCGCTCTGTCTTTGAGGGTTTGAAACTGTGCTCGTCCTTCCTGTTCGGGACCTGTTAGATAGAACTGTAATGTATAGAACTGGAATCCATATCCCGCATGAGTGAACGTTCTAGACTTTGTTCTATACAGTGGATTTCTATCGGAGCGTCTTGTGATGTTGTGCTGCCCTGAATGAGCCCGTTTCCAGTATCTAACTCTGTCGGTCATAATGGTGTTAACAGAAAAACAAAAAAGCCCTCATAGTGATGTAGACTCACACATCTCGTTGTCCAGTAGAAAGGTGAAAAAGAAAATGGTAACTATGAACATCCCTTGGCTACCAAACAGTGTTATTGGATTTAAACCACCCCAGTATTGCATTCCAGTTTGCTTTGTTGACGCTCGCTTTGATTCAGACGGACCGATGCCCAGCTCATTCTTCCAAAGGCTTCTGCTTTAAGGGGAAACTGTTTGATCTACCGTGTGATCAGTCCGTGCAGATTTTCTTTTTTGTATATGTTGGTTTAGATGTTAATTATTTTCCTTTGATCTCAGGAGCTTTTGTGTGAACTGCTGTGAAGCTGCCTTTCCCCAGAGCGGCCTGTAACTGTGCTGTACGTGTGGTTGACTGGTAAATAAAGAAAAATGGCTAATTCAACATCCGCCTCGCTCTTCTGGATGGTTTGCACGGGTGCCTGAGGAGCCATTTTACACTTGTTATTTTTGTCTTTTTGTGTACAGTCCGCCTCATTTCCCGTACCTCCCTGTTTTATTTAACGAAGTGTCCCGTCTCCTCGATGGCTGCCAGGTGTGCGTCAGAAGCTTCTGAACATCTCTGAGCTGATCTCAACCGTCGTGACACCCGTGATGTCAGCGCCTCTATCTTAGTTAATGATGTCAGCGGGTTGTTCCTGTACCGCTGATCTCTGCTGTCGGGTCTGCTGTTCTATGGTTTAGAGGCGGACGATGTGTGAGATGTGGATTTAGGTATCTGTGGTGCTCAGCCTTGTTGTGAACTGATTTATGGTGTGTGACCTGCCATAGACCAGAAGTATGTAACGCTTTCTGCGTGTGTGTGTGTGTTGGGAGCTTTTTATAGTCACACTTATCCAGGAAAGAATGCCCTGAATGCCAGTGACCATATTTGAACAGTGTTTGCTGCAGGCCGGCTGCACACACACTCCTCGGCTCCCCTTGTGTTGTAGTTCCACTCAATGACCACTACGAGGCGCTATATTCCCTTTACTGGCAGCACGCTGGCAGGGCTCTGACTTTTTCCTGACTCACAGGGAGCAAACGGCTGGCTTCTTCCAGTACTTTCTTCTTTCCCGTCTGCTGACTGACAACACTGGCTGACCCCCGTGAAGGAAACCACTCCACCTCTCCTTCTCACCCTTCACTTGCCCTCTGCTGATTTGTGGCTTGTATACTTTTGAAGCAGCTCCACACGTTGAGCCTGCACACCTTTTTTTTTTTTTTTTTTTTTTTTTTGGACCGTGTGTGTGCTCCTGTGCGTGTATGTGTGTGTTTGTGCGCGTGTGAGTCAGTATGCCATGTCGTCCCCTGGCTCGTCGTTTGTGCAGATAAAGCACGAGGACCTGCTCTTCTACGAGAACTGTGGAGGAGGCAGCTTCGGGAGTGTCTACAGAGCCCTCTGGATATCCAGGGACAAGGAAGTAGCTGTGAAGAAGCTTCTGAAGATCGATAAAGAGGTAAGGACAGACACACACACACACACACAGCAGCCAATCACTAGACAGCAGAGATAGAGCCAGCAACATTTCTGTCCCCAGTCATCTGTGACTGTGCCTTTTCACCGCGAATCCGTTACCTTTCCACTTTTCTCTCTGGACTCGTACAGCCAAATCCTCCTCCACTCCTCCCCTGTTGTCTGCTGCTGAACGTGTTTATCTTCAACATACTTCTCCTTAGCCCCCCTCCCCCTCCTTATTGTGGATGGAGTGCTTTCGCTCCACCGTTCTACGAGGTGTACGGTCATTGTGGGGGCCCTGGGTCAGGCCCAGGTGCTTCTTCCTGACCCTGACGATAGGCCAAGCAGCGTTTCCTTCCATGTTATATTAACACTGAGCTGGCCCGCTGTCAGGAAACTTTTACAAATCAGTGTCCATCCCGTGTGGGGAAATGGGCAGGGTCTCATTGTTGTGGCAGCATAGTTAAACAACCTGGTAAAAAAGAAATATGCACGGCGACGGCTCCAGGAGGGGTTTGATTTGTAACCCGTTTGTCTCATATCCACATGCAAAGGAGGGAAAACCCAGCACAGAAGAATGCATGCACCATACAGCCTCACTGCCTGTCCTGCAACAGTAAAACGCATAAATATTTGAAACAGCTCCTGAGTGCTTTTATTTTGGCTCGGTAAAGCCTGCACGTGAAGATGCATTAACTGGAAATGTTTATTATAGCCACACTTTAGAAGATGAATGTGTTTAATTTCAAATGTATGGACCTTACTCTGTTTCTTAGTGACGGATATCTAGTCCACACATGCTAAAGGTATGACCCATATGTCTGAGATTAATGGCATGTTTATCACTCTGGTGTGGAAGGTTTGGAAACTCAAGCTGAGGTATGAAGGAGGTTAAGCCTGTGATGCAGACGTCCTACACACTCTGTATGAAAGGGATGACCACATCTGTGTATAAGCATTACAGTTGCTCAGAATTGACATTGAACTTTCTTAAGGCTCATATTTCCCTGCTGAAGTCATGAACGGAGTAACTTGAGTCTTTTCCCTCTCCTCGTCTAGGCTGAGATTCTTAGTGTCCTGAGTCATAAGAACATCATTCAGTTTTATGGAGCTGTGCTGGAATCTCCCAACTATGGAATTGTCACAGGTCAGACCCTAATGTGTTTGTGTGTATGTAATAGCCAACTATCCATGAGTAATAATGTACATCTAATACATATAGAAAAAACATGATTTTAATCTTACTCAGTCAAGTCGATGTCAGTAAGATGTGGCCTTAGCAGGCTAACAGAATTAGCATCTGTGTGTTTGCAAATTAGCTGCATTAGCATGAGTTTGAATCTAGACTCAGACCTGGGACATGTTCCAATGACGCTTCCACACGTGTGTTAAAGCATCGTGTGTGTACTCTGTGTGCTGCTACTTGCTGTGTTTTGGTAGGATGTTACTGTAACCCTAGAAGGGTCAGAGGGTTAAGATGAAGCAAAGAAACGACAACTAGCAGAGTGCAGCAGTTGTGAATTTGGATGTATTTGTGAAATACATCTATTCTAAGTGCTGTACAACTACTGAAATGTACACGCATAAAGTAAAACCTATCAGCTTTGTAAATTAAAGATGCTTATTTTTTTTACAGTTCTTTTTTTCAGACTTTGATGACTAGGGAAAAAGGTTGAACCATCATCCCAAGTGTTCTATTTTCTTTGAAAACATAAAAATCCAAATTAACAGATGTAGATGTAGAGTTCTTGAGACTGATTGATGCTAACGCTGCAGGTTTATTTTGCTGAATCTGCGAAAGCGCTGAAATAATCCATGTTCTGCTTTATCAAACATGCATAATGTCAGTATTCATATCTGTGCACTGTTTTATCCTATTGCCACACTTTCTATTTCTATATCTTTATTGTTATTTTCTAAATTTAGGATGGGTTTCTAGGTGTAATGAGCTGTACACGCATCTGTTTCCATGATTCCCTTTAATGACGGCTGCTCTTGTGTCTGTCTGTCCTCCTAGAATATGCCAGTGGGGGGTCTCTGTATGAGTACCTCTCCAGTGAGCAGAGCGAGGAGATGGACATGGAGCAGATCATGGCCTGGGCCATACAGATTGCTAAAGGTACGTCTGTGAGAAAGAGGGAAAAGGAAAAATAAGGTTTGAGGTGGAAAACAAAGATGTGATTCTCATATTCAAATCTCAGCCATTTTCCTCAACGTATTCAAACGATGTTGCGACTTCACGGTTATGGAAGGACTTAAGCTCTGAAAATGGATTTAATCCGTGTTCACTGTGTGTGTTTTCCGCTGGCAGGTTGAAAAAGCCAAACACTAAAATATTAAAATGCAAATCGAGTGTTACAAATTCATATTTATGCACAGTGGAGGAAAAAAAAAGTTGATGCCTGCAGCACCATGAATGAATGAATGAATGAATGAATGTCCTCACATTTCCTGCAACTTTGCCTCTAATTAAAAGCCTTTTTATAAGTTTATTTTAATCACGAGTGTTTAAAAGTAATATTTGAACCTTGGTAGAGTTTCTGAGGCATTAATAGCTTATTCTCTTCCAGGAATGCATTACCTCCATGCAGAAGCTCCAGTCAAGGTCATTCACAGGGACCTCAAGTCACGCAACGGTTTGTTCCTCCAACCACGCTGATTTATTGTGAAAAATCTCTGTGTACACACCAGCGTGTCCATATTTACTTCCTGTCTTCTGTCCCACAGTTGTCATGACAGCAGACAAAGTCCTGAAGGTTTGTTTTTTGATTCTAATGTACAGAAAAGTAAATTCTGGCACTGGAGGGATTGATCTCGGAGGGATTGGTTTTCGTCATCGTTGTCACTGTTGGGATTTCAGATTTGTGACTTTGGTGCGTCCAAGTTCCTCTCTCACACCACTCACATGACGGTGGTGGGAACGTTCCCCTGGATGGCCCCTGAAGTCATCCAGAGTCTGCCCGTCTCGGAGACCTGCGACACCTACTCCTACGGCGTGGTGAGCTCTACAGCCATACCATAATTCCACAGTGGTGGATTGGTCTTAATTGGGACTTTATTTGTTGAATATAGGTATTTCTGATTAAAAATCTGAATGTTTTTGTGCTACTGGGGTTCTTTAACATGAGCCACGCAGCAGCCGGTTGTGATGCATCTCCTGTGTCCAGGTTCTCTGGGAGATGCTGACTCGGGAGGTTCCTTTTAAAGGGTTCGAGGGGCTGCAGGTCGCATGGCTGGTGGTGGAGAAACAAGAGGTAAGTGAACACACACACAGACGTGCATGCACCTTCCTAAACACGCTGCTAACAGCATGCAGAAGGCCCAGGGGTGGAGAAGGCTGCAGGAACAATGTGATGCTCTCATGGTTTCCACTGTGAGCTGCTGAGGCCGAGTGCGGGTATTTTTAGGCCTGATGTCAGTTCTCTGCTCTTGTAAGGCCTGGACACACAGCAGTGGAGTTCGGGCCAGAACCCCCACCACCCCCCCATCCTCCACCACCAAGCAAAAGACTTTACGAGAGAGAGGGAGGGGGGTTGCACTTCTCCCTAAATAACTCCCTGTCTCTCGCTGACTGAGTTTTCCTCCCTTGCTCTGCCCCTCTTGCTGACCCTCTTAGTTGCTCTCTCCACTCAGAGGTGGTGATATTTTAGGATTAATCCCCTGAGGAAACAGTTTCCATTTACTGCGGTCTGGGTGCTTTTTCAGACTGCCGATGACTACAAAGCATATTTAAACTCGGCGGCACAGTCTGTTATTTCTATTGTACGTTTACATTATTCAGATAAATAGCTATAAACATTGCCCCCACTATAACTCAAACAGCAAATTACATAACTTATTAGGTAAACACATGATGGTTATTGTGCTGCATTTTTACTGCCCAGTGTGTGGTCATAGCATAGCAGCAGAACTGGGTGTTTTTGGAGCTGCAGCTCTTCTTGTCACCATTGTTACACCAGTTAGCATCGAGGAAGTAAATCATTAAATTAATAATATTAACTTCATAATGACTGACTGGTTTTTCTAGTCTAATTATCTTTAGCACTGAGCAGTTGTTCAGAACCAGAACCAGGCTGTTGCTTCTGTTTCACTACGAAGCTTCTGAACGTGTCGTCGTTGTGTGTCCAGAGGCTCACCATCCCCACCAGCTGTCCAGCAAGTTTTGCAGAGCTGATGAAAAAGTGTTGGCTAGCTGACCCAAAGGTAAGACGTTTAATATCGAATGATTCATCCACGCCTCAGAAACACTCTCTGGTCTCATGTGCATTCATGCACTTGTAGGAACGTCCGCAGTTCAAACAGGTGCTGGTAACCTTGGAGACCATGGCTAATGACAGCAGGCTACCGGACCAATGCAACTCCTTCTTGCATAACAAGGACCAGTGGAGGTACAAACAAGTGCACGCATGCATGCACACAGACACACACACAGAAGGCAAATACTGAGTATACCTGCAATGTTTCAGAGACAGGATGACAAATGCAGTTTGTGGTTTGCAGGGCTGTAAATAAAACCATGTACGCTCGCACTGAGACACAGAAGCTGAATGTGTGACTCTACACTCCACTTCAGTCTATAATAAGCCATCCTGGAAATTGTCCATGGAGGAGATTGCTCCACCCTTAATCGTTCCACGCCAGAGAATCTGAAATGTACGTGTGTGTATGGGTAGGGAATTAAAACCAAACGAGATAAGGCAGAGAGACAAAGGTGTGAGTGATGATTCATCAGACAGGTAATCCGTTTAGAGTGAAGTTGAGGGGGAAATACTGGTTGGGAGAAAGGGAGGTGGAGAGGAGGGGCTGAAGGAGCTAAAGGGGTGGGATGAATGAACAGGGAGATATGGTTGTGCGTCAGAACTGTCTATATTTAGATGCTGTGAGTGAAAATCTGAATATTCACCACACTGCCACACTGACCTCTTGTGGCAAATCACAGTACAGCAGATAATTATTTTAGAGTTGTTCTCCTCGCTGAATAAAAGCTGCCTAACAATACATAGTCTCTAGAGGAGGAGCTTTACAATCAGTCTGCCAACAATCTGCCTGTCCTTGTACCTCAGGTGTGAAATCGAATCGACGTTGGAGCGCCTTCGGAAGCTTGAGAGGGAGCTTTACTCCAAAGAGAGAGAGTTGGAGGAGAGGGAGCGGAGGCTTAAACTGTGGGAAGAAAGGCTTATCGAGAGGTCCAGCATGTCTCCCAGTCCAACCTCTCTCCTCATGGAGCGGACAAGCATTTCACCAGTAAGCACCAGTGAATGTGCTGAAAATGTAAAACCTTGAAATATTTGAATGACCTCTGTCCGCTTTCTGCTCTTCCCTTAGTTTTTCCCACCAATGTCCATTGGTTCTTCCAGCTCCTTCTTTCGGTCACACTCCCAGGATTCCAACAGTGCCGGGGTCAGCAGTGCTGGTGTCAGCTGCCTCTTCCGCACCCTGAGCAATGGAGACACCGAGAGGGGGAGCAGTAGCGGTAGCAATGAGCTGATGGAGAGGGGGGCGGGTTCGCTCGATGGCGGAAGGCTGCATGTGATGCTGAGAGGGTTGCACGGCAGGTTTGGGGACGGGGATGAAGATGAAGAAGGGACCCTGGAGGAGAAAGCCTGGAGGCAGAGGGACAAAGATGAGAGTGGAAACGTGGGGGGCAGGGTGCAGGTGACACTCAGGAGCTTCCCCGGTGGGGTAGTGGAAAGGGAGGAGAGGACATGGGAGGAGGGGGACAGGGACAAAATTGGGAGACAGAGGAGCAGAGTGACCACAATAGTCAGGGGCTATTCTGGTGGGTTTGGAGAGGCAGAAGCAGAGAAGGCAGAGGAGGAGGAAGCTTGGGAAATCGACAAGTTGGGGGAGCTGGATGAGGGGCCGGCCATGTTCAAGGGTCTCCACGGTGGTTTTAGTGACATGCTGTCCATAGACATGGACAAACTAGGGGACATGGACAGACTAGGCGACGTGGACATGGGTGACCTCGGAGTGATGAAGATGGTAGGTCGCAATGTCAGGAGCGGTGTGGGGGTGAGGAGCTGCATGAGCGACATGGGAGTCATGATGCAGGAAGTGAGGGGCGACCTCAGCGGGGCCATCAGCCAAAAGTTAAGCGAAGTGGGAGTCGTCGGCCACTCGGGAATGCAGGTGAGCATGCGGGCGTCATCCAATCAAAACTCTGTGAAGAGCTGTAGCGTGCGACAGGGAACCAAAGTCAACGTGGCTTCTGCAGCCATGGACATGATGGAGCTGGACTGGTCTGACAGTGACTAGAACAAACTCCGACAGAACACACACGCAGAGGCCAAACTAGAGAGATTTTTACGTGCAGAAGTATGTCTTTTAAAACCCAGCTGTTATACACACATTGTTCTTGTTACTTTTTTAATGAGTGGATGAAAACTACACGTGTACTGTGAAGGAGCCAAAAAGAGAAATTGGAGGATGTTTTGCTATGCTGTCAGAGGACTTTACCTTTGTAATTTAATGAGCTATAAGAGGTACAAGTGTTAACAACCTTGAGCGCTAACCAGACAGCTCCCGGCTTATAAAATTTGTGGTTTAGTTTTAGTTTGGATTTGTTCAAAGTAAGCTGACTGCTAACTGTGATCCAGTGTGAGAATTTCAATTCTTCCTGTATATTATCATTTTTCAATTAAAAAAAAAAAAACAGGATCCTCAATTATGCTACTTATTGCCGCGAACACAAGGTCGCTGTTGCTGACAGTGTAAGACAACTATGATGAAGGAATTTTACGAAAAAAAAAAAAGGTAGCTTCAAAATACTTAATACATTTCAAACATATTAAGGCTCTGTCGTAGATTATTTCATGCCTTCTAACAGCGTGAAAGATGCATCCTTACATACCGTGCCTACTCACACACTGAGCAGCAGAGCCACTCCTGCCAGCACCCATTTGGCGGGCCTCTCCCTGGTCTTAAGACTGAAAGTCCAGACGTAGGTTGGTCCTCTGATCTTGGTTTTGTAAAGCGGGCACTCGTAGATGTTCCTGGACTCCTGGCGGTCATTGGGCACGGCTCGGACTGAGATGACCGGCATGGCTGGGGTCAGTTCCTTCAGACGGGCCTCACAGATCACCCCAGTCTGTGTGTCCCATCTGGCACCTGCGGAAGAGACAGAGATGATTAAACACAGGATTACAAAGCATTTTCATCAAACGTGGATCGGAGAAAGCTTCATAAAGAAAGGAAGCAGTGGGCATCTACCTTCCATGTAAAGTCCATATACGTATGCGCCCTCTCTGGCTGGTTGATTGAACTCCTCTTTGAACTTCTTGGTCACATCCACCGTCAGGTTGACTTTATCTAGGGCCCACTCATTTTTACGCGCTAGAGTCTGCATCACCGCTGAAGAGTTGATGTAAACAGAGTCAAATTGTAGCCGTGCTTGGGGACAGTCTCGTATATCAACCTTTATTACCAGTCAGGAAGGACTGCGGGTTGAAAAGTCCAGACAGCCAGACGACGCTGGGCAGAGACAGATCCTGAGTCCAGGTGTCCAGCTCTTTGCAGCGCTGCAAAACGTCGTTATACCTGAACCACAGAGACGGCACAGCACATATGTTCATCAGAACTGCTGGACACAATTACGGATTTCTACGCCACTCAAAACCACACGCACCATACAGCCAGGCTGTATGTGGAGGGGTAGGCCAACTTGGTCCAGGTTTCCGGGACATTGTCGAAAAACAAGGCCAACTGCAGCCTCTCCATCTCAGAGGAGATGGCCAGCTCCCCCTTTGACACGTGCAGGAAGATGACATCACTGCGGATGTTGAAATGTTAGGGAAAAAGCCACCCTGGTGTACCACCCAACCTTCAGTCCCAGGTCGAGCTCTTTGAGCGAGCGCCGCATCTCAGAGATAAGGTGGTTCATGCGCTCACACTCCTGGAAACACACCAAGGTGTATGGTGACCGTTCTGCTGTCTTGGAAGTGATGTCGGACATATTGTACTCCTCCGGCAGCTTCTCCAGCACCTCGTCTAAAATAGTTTTCACCTGCCCAACGGAAGAGTGTTTAAAAAGTTACTAGAATGTTAACACAAATAACCAGAAGAAAATGAAGTTGTAATAGTAGCTACCTTTTCCTCCAGGGTCTGTGAGGCTCCCTCCCCCATCACAGCATCTGGAGACTGCAGCTCCAGCAGTGTGTGGAAAAGATTATCTGACGTTACCGTCAGGAACTCGATCTCTGCGTTGGGGTGTAACCCATAATGCACAGGGCTTTCGTGGGGCAGCATCTCATCGATGAATTTATGGAAACCCTAAAGATGTGAAAGAGGAAATGGCCATTTCCACAGAAATACCAAATTTATGTTCATCAGTGGGGATATCGAGCTCACGTGAGCTAATTAAATGTCTGTTACCTTGTAGTCTAAGTTGGAGGGAACAACGAATCCAGGGGCCAGTGCCAGCTTTTGGTCAAACTGGGGGAAAATAACATCGCAGACTAAAGCCCAGCGTACAGAGATCATCAATCAGGATTATTTCCTTTCGTCTCTGAAGAACAAACCTGGTTGGGCTGCATGTATTCCTCCAGATATGTTCTGCAGAGGCGTCTGTCCCAGTCATCAGTGACGTGTCCTCCATACATGATCTCACCAAACAGATACCTGAGGTCCTCCCATGGCACCTTCACAGTCTCATCAGTGTTAAAATTCAGTGCAGTAATCATCGTCACGCTCCAATGCAACACTACGGCCACAAACGCCACCAGCCCCACAGCCCACCTGTGCATTAGCCTCCAGGTAGTTGTACAGAATGTTCACGGAAATCGTCAGGTCTCCGGTGTTGAAGGGGTATTTTCTGTTCCAACCTTGCGGCCCAAACTTCCTCCTCTCTGCCACGCAGGCATGAAAGTAACACAGAGAGAAGAGGATGGTCTTGAACTCCTGCTCCCGGCTGCACTGATCCAGGATGTCCTACAGAGACAGGGGAATGTTTAACTAAATAAACAAGTGAAACTTAACAGCAGCAGCATTTACCTGGTCAAAGTTATCCAGAGCTGCGTGCAGGTTGGCGTGCATGCCAGTAGGAGGCTCATTAGTGATCTTGATGGCATTTTCTAGGATCCCCTGAGGAAGCACATATCCAAGATTAAACTGTAACAATCATTTAAATATAAAAAATGTGCTGTTTCGGCAGGTCTACCTGAGGAATGATATGTTCCTGGGGTGTTGGTGAAGGCTCAGCACTCATAAACACTCTGTAATCTAGATGGCTGCCTTCGCAGCAGCGCTCCAGGAGCTTCTCAAGTGAGCCCAGCCACCGGCCGACCAAGTGGATATTCTACAAGAGCGTTGAAGCACACAACATCAGTATTTCCATTACGAATATGTGCATTCATCTTGCTTTCAGGCAGACCTGCAGTATCACCCAGTGACCCTCCTTGGCAGCCTTTTCCATGGCAACCTCAGCCACAGCTTCCTGGCCCTGACCCAAAGACACATTGTGAAGCTTTCCAAGGTCAATAGTGAATCCCAGCTTCCTTCCTGATGACACATGGATTTGAATTACAGACATTCCTGGCATTTATGTATCAGGAAGGCACATTATTCAGCTTTAAGATAATGCTGATGATTTCTTGTTCGCACTACCCAGTGATTCCACATCTTTAAGTGGGTCCACCCCTGGGGACAGGATAAAGAACACAGGTGTGGCAGGGCCACTTTCTCTGTAGGACTTTGCAAATTCCGTCTTTCGGCCTTCCGTGTACTTCGTCCCAAGCTTCTCTTCCACAAAATTCCTACAGGAAGCCATAAAGTCACCTAATCCATTCATCTTTCAGACATGTTCCAAGCATCACCTCCACATTCTCCAAAGCCTCTCTGCACCTGAGAGCGTAGGTCATGCGGTCAGGTCTCAGGGCTCTCATCATGATGAGCTTCTGCAGGGAGCTCTTGCCTTTCCACTCCTGAGGGAACTTTTCTTTCTCTGGACACTCGGACTCCACCAGCTTCTTCCAGCGCTTGGGGGAGCCTTCGATGTCCCGATCCAGACCTCGAAAGTCATCAGTGAAACTCATGACCTGGATAAAAATAGAGATTAAAAACAGAGATTAAGTGGTGACAATATGAGGAATGTGAGGAAAAAGAATACTGGGGGTCCGTGCATGTCTGCACCTTGATGGCGCTCCAGGCAGAGTTGGAGAGGAAGTCGACTGGGCTGTTGTAGCTGTGATCGATGTTGAAGCGCAGCAGGAAATCCAGCTCTCTCACATCTATCTCCTTACTCATTAGCAGCAGCTAAAAGGGGGAGAACAGAGTCATCAAACAGTTTTGCCCTCTCTAAAATGACCACTGGCTCAAACGTACCTGGAAGGCCAGCTGTGCAGTGAAGGTGAGTTTGTCTCTTTCAAACAGCCCTCTGCTGATGAAATTGAAGGTTGAGAAAGTAACACAGTCGATGAGAATGTTTACTCTGCCCGTCACATCCTCGGAGGCCTCTGCCATCTCCACGGCCTTGTGGAAAACCACATTAAAAGCCTGCAATCCAAAGATTATATATTCCAGTAGGAAACACAGATTAGCCCTTCACAGCATGGAACTGAAAGCAGAAAGACAAGCCAAGCTTCGACACAGAGCCCCTCTGGGTGTGAGAGATATCTGCTAACCTTCAGACTGAACTGATACATGGGGTTGATCTTGTTCAGATCATTCATGATGAAGTAAAGCAGGGACGCTCTGACAGCTACGGGACGATAGTGCTCTCTGGCTTCGTTGATCTTCACCTCATTAACTTTAGCTTCCAGCACCTGCAGTTAGAGGACGCAAAGTAAAAGATTAAAAAAAAACGACTGAAGTTACAGAACACACAAATCCTACGAGTACCTTCATCTCAATCTCAGCCGCAGTATGTTTGGTGGTTTCCAGCTTCTCCACCAACATGTTGTCACCCAGGAAGTTGCTCTCAGCAGCAGACAGCCTGGTCAGGAGCTCATCTTCCAGAAGCTTCAGCTCAATCTTGAACATGTTCTGCTGTTTGGTCAGTTCACTCTATAGAGATTGAAATCTGCGTTATTGGAAAACGACAACAGAAAACTGCCATATTAGGGAGAGAAAGAGGATCTTACACACCTTGAGGTGCTCAAGATCGGGCCTCTCCTGGTTCACCACCTGGGCCAGGAGCTGGTCCTCCAGACCATCTCTGGTCACTGTAAAATTGATGAGTGTTGTCTGGGCTTGAATCTCGGGCTTGTAGTGAGGACTGGCCAACTTGGTGTGGAGGATGAGCCGGAAGCCCGGGTGGAAGAAACACTCTTTGTCCCCGACTTTGATACAGCTGCGAAACAGCGTCCAAGAGTGACGTGAGAGGAGAAGACCAGGTCAAACAAATGGTTGTTAGTTTGGCTGAGTAGCGTGTAAAATCATGGGTTACCTGCCCTTCTTAATGGTGTGGCGACCCAGCAGGGGGTCGAGGACAGGGTCAATGGTTTCCTCGAGGTTCTCTATGAGGACCGTGTCTCCTGACACCACAGCCTGTTCTATCACATCTACACAGCTGGAACAACAATCAGCCATAAAATAAGTGCATCTCCTCTGTGGCTCAGTGACAGACACTTTCCAAAAACTCTGCACTGTGCTGTAGAGAATAAACGTGTAACACTCACCCTTTCTGGCCTAGACTGACAACTTTGAGGCCGCTGCCGTATCGGTTCTTGATCCACTTGATCCCTTGCAGCTGAGGATCAATTAGGAGAGGCCAGCGCTCACCTGAACCGATGGGGTAAGTGTGGAGATTAAAACCATGGAGATCCAACAAAATAACGAGGACAAGCTAGAAGATGAGGTGATGCAGTGTTAAATGCACAGCTAACAGTTAGTGAGGATGGTTGCATTCTGTGTGGACATTTTGTCTCCTGGTAGTCCTTCATTGTTCCACTGGGCCACCGTCGCATCATCGGTCAGCATGGACACTGGCTCTAAGCCCTCTGTCATAGGGATCGGTAGCTAGTGAAAGGATAAGTGAGAAACAGCGATAAGAGTTTACATCACGAAAGCGTGAAAATGGATATTTATAGAATATCCCTTGTTAAATATTTAAGGGTTAATAGAATTGAGACCGTCTGACTGCGTAGAAAGGGCATCCAGAGGTTCTCCAGCAGCTCTCTCCTGTACTTTTTGGAGAAGGAGCCAGCGTAGGAGATGAAGGCTGCAGTCAGGAGGACATCTCCACTCATTGTTTCCTCCTGCTCGTGGAAGTGTGCCAAAGAATGGGCCCAGCGCACGTTCTCGCTCTAAAACATGCACATATAAAAAGCAAAGCGAGTAAACGCTGCAGTTAACACACACCCATGCTGATCATTTCAACTGTTCTCCAGCTGGTTGATCACCTCCAGTCCCTTGACCAGACGATTGGCCAGTTCTATGGTCGTGTTGGTGCGGTTGACCTCTTCCTGGAAGCGTAGTTTCTCTGAGGTGGCCTTCTCAAATGCTGTTGTCAAAATTTCAAGGCTGCCATCCAATTCCTAAGACACGACAGCCGGAAAGTGGCGGACAAGGATAGCTAGTGGTTGATCATGTTCCCTAAAGCAAGTAGAAGCCATGATGATTTTTAAAAGCCTTACAACCAGTTTTTTCCTAATAGCCTCCAGTTTCTCGGCAGCTTCTGCCAGATCAGCGTTAGCCTGAGACAGACACATCCTCTTCATCTCCACCTCGCAGAGTACCTGAGGATCCATGCAAAAGTGCTCATTAACAAATACTCTAAAAGGTATTATAACAACATGTGATAAACATGATGATGCTGTGAGTGAAGCTGTAGTGTACTTACAAATATCTGCCCACAGGGTCAAATGGGTGAATGGATGAAGAAAAAAAAACAACAATCAAAGAACAGAAACTGTGCACCATGCAAGCTAAGCTAACACTAACTGTGCGTGACAGCTGGCGTACCTCGTGGAAGCGGATGATGTTGATAACCCAGGCACACAGCCCCGCAGCTGCTGATGACTTCTGACGCACAAACTCGGGGTTGAACTCCGGGTCACTTAGGTACTCCTCTTTCACACTTTTCACCGTGGCTTCAGGGATGTGCTCTTTGTCAAAGTTCACCAGGGCCTGCAGGAAGTCGTCCACCTGCGTTTGTGTGTGCAAACAAGAGAAACGCTGTGTCTCCATATTCAGCAGCAGGAACAGAGTAGTGAAATATAAATGACTCCATAAAATAAACATTTAAAACACCCGAAGAGTTCAGATCAGATCAGATCTCAGCAACAAGCGGAGGAAAGAGTTGTCATTTTAACTATGATGGTTTGCTTTTCTCCCAGGTTTATATTTCATTGGGGATGCGGGTGTCGCCCTGAGGTTGCAAGCCATTAATCTGAGACAGTACAAGTCTTCAGGATGAAATATCACCTTGCTCATGACCATCTTAGAAGCCTTCCAGCTACGGTCTTTGGGGATTCGGCCCTGCGGAGACAGCAGCACTAGAACAGCTGCGGAGACGTTGGTGACAATAGCTGGGGGGTTGGGGAACGTTCTCAGCTCTGTCAGGTTCAGCTGGATGAACAGGCACACAAGATAACCGAAATGTATTACTTTATTTGGTGGCATGGAAACACCGTTGCAGTTTCTGACAAGCTTGCTTGTAATGCACAAAAATCTGAAATGGATTGACTAGCACCATTTCAGTGTGTGCGTGTAATTACCCTGTTGAGTGTATTGAGGGCTGCATTGGCTGCCTGTAGGGCAGGTTCTGCTTTGGCCAGGTCCTCCTCAGTCTCACGCTGCTGCTTGGTCACTTCAGTCTGGATTGCTGCCACCTGAAATAAAGACAAATTCATGAGAAGTGGATGAGCTTACTTCTGTCCAATGTTGAAACATATTCTCCACACAATATGTTTAAGAATTAGGCCTCACCTTTTGCTCCTCAGCATCTGCCACGGCCCTCTCCTGGTTAAGTTTATCTGTCTGCTGTCCTATTTTAGCTATAAGAGCCTCTATGTCTGCATTCTTCTGCCAGAGTTCAACCTCTTGCAGAGCCAGTTTGGCTTTCAGATCTTCTACCTGAGCATATTGGACAGAAGAAGCTCTCCACTATACAGCATGTCTATATGTATGCAGACATGAAAAGCAGGCAATGGAGATGTGACCCTGTTTGACCTGTGAGGCTGTAGTCAGGAGTTTTTGCAGGCCGTTGTCAAGCCGCTCCATCTTCTGGGCCAACTCTGTGTGTTTTTTCCTCAGCAGATTGCCATACAGCTTCATAAACTCCAGGAAACTTTTTGGGGTGGTGTAGTTGAAGTGTTTCTCATTCTGCTGGTACTTGACACTCACCTGTTATATGTGGTTGTACAATCTTTAGGCATACTGTCCCAGATGTCATTAATGCAGAACACAATCATGTACCTCATTAACACTGGTATGAGCAAAGGAGATGAAGTCACTGATGGACACCCGCACTTTGGGCTGCATGGGATTTAAAAAAGGAGATGCAGACTATTAAGTTATTTGCATTTAGAGAGACCAGATTGAATCTCTGGCACATGAAGAGGCGTTAGATAGAAGATACAGGTGATCACAGTGAGCTGGCACCTCCAGTCCAGGAATCTTCTCTATGAAAGTAGTGCTAACAGACTGCAGGGCGTGCTGAGGCCAGGGGTGGAACCAGTCTATAGCCGTGCAGTTCACCAGAGCGGGAAACTTCCTCGCACGTGTCCGCAGTGTGAACCCGACTGGAGAGAAACACAGGACAACCTGCAGGCCAGAGTGGGAGTTGGCTGACGGCTCTTAAGATCCATTTATAAAGAAAGGATTTAGCCACGTCACATTCAAAAAAATGAATCAGTATTAGACAAATTGATTGAGACCTTAAGCTGTCGCCTTATTCTCTCAATAAAGAAGCTCCAGCAGTTGTCTCTGGTATCCATGAGTCCTAATCCTCTGAGCTCCATTCGGATTGAATTTATTATCACGTCCATATCTTCATCACTGAACAGGTCTGGAATGTCCCCTGCAGCAGCAGCAGAGCAGGACCAGAGCAAGTAAATTCATTCATGCTGCCTGCAGCCTAAAGGCCAATAAACCAACAAAGTATTAATCAGACAAAAAAGACAAACCTGACGCCAGCATGTCATTGATGAGCACCAGGAAACGTTCATCGGGAATCTGAGCATCTGTATGAAGGAAGACTGTGCCGATGTTCTTCAGCCCCACCTTTATATACAATGCTGCGATGTCACTCTGGATAAAGAATGCATATGAATAAAGAATAAACAAACATTCACCCGACATACACAGAACAAATGTCAGTCAGCATCAAGTGGGTGTACCTTGAGGTCACTGATGCTGTAGCCTTTGCGTAGAGTAATCTGAAAAACCTCCAGTGTACTGAGGAAGGCAGCCAGCCGACACAAACTCTGCTTCCCGCTGCCCCCAACCCCCACCAGCAGTGCATTACCGTAGGGGGCCTCTAGGATACGGCTGATGCGACACCTGCATGCAAACACGCTAATGACGGGTCTGAGTCTGCAGTCTACATACGCGCTCATCTGTGTAAATCCTCCCCTGTGCATGTTAACATATGGCAGTTATTGACTGTCTTACACGTGTTGGATGGCTTCTTCAAACAACACCAGGTCCATGACAGCGTGCAGCTCATTATAATGCTCCAGAGCATCAGCTAGAGTCTTCTGGAGTTTCTCCCAGTCTGAGACCTGACAAGGCAAGAAAATAAAGTCAATAACTACTTGAGGAACTGTGGTGAATTATACCATCTTACTAAGACTCCTGTGAATTAGCTTTAAAGTCAAACCCCTGCACAGAAGAGAAGGGTAATTATTTTGACCAACACTGCTGCTCTCCTGGCTCCTTTTCTGACAAATTAAACATGACAGCATCATTTCATCTCTGAACATTCAAGCTCAGGCCAGAGCTTATGCAAAATTGATTCCATTCAAAAACAGTTAAACTTGCGGAGCCCCCAAAGGGACATGGGGCGGGGGGGAATTTCATGGGTGGGGGGGAAAAAAAGGATGCCTTCTGCGAGTTCTCGTAAAAATCTGACACACACTTCTGACAGAAGTGTGCGTCCTGTCCCCCCCCCACTTATCAATTTTTTAGTTCCCCCAGTGTCCCTACGGGGGATCCATATAAACCCACTTATTAATAAAGAATAAACAGATGACTGAAACAAGCCACACTGGCTTTGATTAACAGGCACGAGAGCGCTAATGAAAATATGTGACCTGGTGATAACGAGGCTCTCCGACTCCCTGGGCGAAGTGACAGAACACCAGCGGCTGGTGGATAAACATGGACTCATCAACTCCCTGCAGGTAAGGATAGAAAAAGGGCAAACATGCATTAAACATAACACAGTAAACAGCTTTGCAATGATGTCATTGTTAATGTGCTGAAAATGTTATTCTGGTACGTATCACATTCCTCACCTCAAAGTATCTCTTGCCAGTATCAAGCAGAATTTTGTTAAACAACTCTACATCTTTCTCTTCCATCAGTTTGTCAGAGTAGACCCTTGAGCTCTCATGCAGCCACAGGTGGACCAGATCCGTGGGGTAGCGGATCGCTTCGGGCAAGGCAAACAGGATACCCTCCACACGAGAAACGCCAAGTAAGTTCTTAATGCCAAATGAGATAATAACAGTTACCTTATATGTTACCTGGAAAATATTGGTTAGGTCTCGCAGGTTGAAGATATAGTGAAACCGTATTGCAGTGGGGAAGAAGTTTTGGCTGATTTTTTGATGCAGACAGATAGCAGCCTAGGTGTTCAGCACAATAAAGATCAATGTAGAGGCGCATAACATAGAATCAGAGGAGAAAAATGAACTAATGGACAAATTATGTTTATATTATTACTGAGAGAAAAAGCTGATTGTACTGTGTTGCCACAGGTGTACCTGTATGAGAGTTCCAACTGAGCGGGAAACTCCATAACTGAAGCCACCCTGGAGAAAGTGAGCTGATAGGATACTAGAGAAGATGGTGGCCAAAGCATCAGCACTTGGGAAATGTACTGAAAACACTGAGAAATGCCTCTAAAAGAAATAAAAGCAGCCGTTATCCAGTATCTCAGAAGAATCTCTAGCTACATTCACACTTCCATTAATTGTTAGTGTTCAAGTACATTCTTGTTTAAGATTCTTTCCTTTGGAGGCTTTATTTATCATCTATTAGACACCTAAATGATACCTGTAGTCTTGGGTTGATGGAGAAGCTCCCAGCTGTTGGATTCATACAGGTGATGTACTGGCAGTTATGGATTTCCTTCAACACCAGCCGTTGTCTGTCATACCTAAAAGTATTCATCTCAGTTTAATTACTGAATTTTATATGGCTAACCACTGTAAAGTGCATATGCTTACATGACTAATACTGTAAATGTATTATTAGTTATCTTCACCAGTGATTGTAGTCGAGGTGCTGACGTATGAGTGTGTGTGGCTGGACGGTCCCATAAAGGTCCACCTCAGGCATGTTGAGGTCATCTATAAAGTAGATGAGCCTCTTGGCAGTAGGAGGGGCAAATTTTCGACCAGCTTTCTTCTCCAAGGGTTTCTCCAGGACACCTGAGGTCAGGGTCATTCAGGACAATGAGAAAGACAACTCATTCAACACTTTTAGTATGATTTATTCACCGGAATGAGCAATATACAGCAACTATAAAATGCAATATTTTTAGTGTCTCTGAAACAAATCGTGGTGCATTTAAAAACTGATTCTTACGTTGCAGCATTCCTGATGTGGTGTAATAGTTAAAGGGGACTTTGGCCACCATATAGTCTTCTTTCAGCTTGGACACCTTATCAGATACAAGAATGGTCTTGCCGACTCCAGCGTTGCCCACTAACATGATGGGTTTGCCCCTCTGGAGCAGCAGGTCAGTGAAGTAGGTCAGACAAATGGTCTCTGGAGTGTGGACCAGCGCAGTCTGAAACACACATCACAGATCGTGACCTGCCCCGAAGTCCTTCCACAAACAAAGCAAGCGATATTTCATGCACACCTGTAAGGGAACATCAGGTTCTAGCTCAAATGGGACCATCTTTTCGCTCCAAGGAGTAAACTTTTTAGTTTCAGCATCGATGAAGTAGTCAAAGACTGTGCCCTGAGAGGGAAATTTCACCGCTCTCATTTCTTTAGACCACCAGCGGCTGAACTCTGCCCGGTAGTCATTTAGCTGCAACAGATAGTAAAAGAGAAATAATATATAATCACCTGAATAACCAAATAAAAGGAGTGTGCACTTATGCATTACAGACATGGTCCTGGAAGAGAGCCCCTCCAAATGCCCAGACGCAGGCGAAGACAAAGTAAATCTCATAAAGTTCACGAGGAGAATCAGCAGGAGTATTATGGTCTGTCAGCAGGCATTCCAGCAAGGAACACAACGTCTACATGTCCGCAAACACAAAAACAAATCAACACGTCAGTCTAGCACAAAAAAGGAAATAATAACGAGAAATGACTTATTTATAACTGTTTATTTCTACCTGCACCATGCTGTTTTCTGGTATGGGAGTGATGGTTTTAAGGTTGCAGCGAACCTGTTCCAGGCAGTACGGTACATATTTATCAAACAGGATGGTGAGATTGGCTCGTTCTGACTGGGCCTGTCTGGTGTCTATCCAACTTGCTACGTATCTGAGAAAGCGTGAAAGAAAAGTCAAAACACGGCTGCTGATGAGTGCTTTATTTAACTGTGTCTAGTTGACTTACGAGCTCCAGCCGAGGTCCTGAGGGTTGACGTACAATATCCCTGCCCGGGATACGGTGGCTGGAGTAGCAGCCTTCAGATGAGAGATCTCAAAAAGGAGACGCATAGAGGAGGATAAACTAATCCTCTCATTACTGGCTAGAGTCAGAACCTGTGCAAAAGAGAAGAAAAATGATGGATGTCTGCTGATGTGGACAATATGTGGACTAAAGTCAGAATAGGAACAAGAGACAATATGAGAATACAGCCTGACCTTATTATCATCCATAACTGTATTGAGTGATTCGATCCACATGGGGTCAATATCCCCGTCTAGAACAATCCATTTGGGTCCATCATGGCTTAATGAAGTCAGCTCTCTCATGGTAGATGAGAATAAACCTATGATGAAGCAATGTGCAATATTCATTATATTTGTGCCATAAATAAATTAACTGGCTGAGGCAAAATTTCATTACGTTATGTAAACTATATTAATGCAAAATCAAGTAACATAAGAAATCAACCCACAAAATCTATAACAAGGGTTCATTTTCAACAAACAAAAACCAAAAAAAATTGTGCTCATTACTATCAGAGAGTTCACAGGCACGGGAATTCATTTCCTACCCCTCACCATCTTTCCACTCTCTAGTAGCAGGATGCAGGTATCCAAACAGCTCATCTGTGGTCACAGCTTTGGGGTTTATGTCCGTCCATACAGGTTTGAGCTTCATGTTAGTGTAAGTTCTGTGCAGAGTCTTTAAGATCTGTAGAAAAACAGCACCAAATTACACACTGCTGACCCCACCTTCTAATTACCAAGAATCATAATCCCAGAAAACACCAAAATAGACAGTAAAATAGCAGCTTGGTTGAGTATGTCTGAGTGTTAGTTAAACAGTAGTTAACCTGGCTCTTTCCAGTTCCTGGTCCACCAACTACAAACACAGAGTGTCTGACTGCCAAAAGCTCCTCCAGCTGACTCACCTGTAGGCATCAAAAAAGTGTAAGTGGATTGTGGATCATATAAATATGCAATAATGCAACCTGTCTACCCACAGACACATTTGTATTGATTTCACTGATGGAAAAAAAATATTTTGCCAGAATAGCTGATGATTTTATGAACGCTGAACTCAAACACCTTGAGTATAAAGTTCTCTTCAGGCTGCAGGTGCAGTTCACTGACAGATTGTCGGACGCTGTCCTCCAGTCCAGGGTCTCTCTTCCTGGGCACATCCAACTGAGGAAATAGGTCACTTATAAGCCCAAGGAATATAGGCACATCACTGGTAACTATCTTGGGCAGGTTGAAGTCCCTCAGCGCACGCATCAGCACCTAGGATGGCAGTAATGATTGAGATGCTGCCGAGAAACATAAATGAACCACAAGTGACAAGAGAGTGATGCCTACTTGAGCCTCAGGTCTGCTCCGGTCCTCTCGTTTAAGAGATCCAGCTACCACCAGGACTGATTTGATAGCTCTTAAACCCCAATCATAATGATCCTAAGAAAAAGAGATGCGTGTGTTGTTTTTGGTAAGACAATGCGTCACAATTTCTGCAAAGAGACCAGAAGAAGCTCAAATTCTCTTTTAAGCAGATTAAGCAAAAATGGATTTCATGTACCTGTTTGGACAGCAGTTCCTTACAAAGAGTGTAGAGGCAGATGAACTTGCGTGCCAGGAGACGAGCATCTATGAAGCCTTCTGCCACCAGCATGATTTCGCAGATGAGCTCAAAGTCTGGGATCACCATGGCACAGGGTCTGGGGACAAGTCAGACGATGAGATATTAATCTCCATTTCAACATGTGTAAAGTCATGAGTGAAATCATTCTCCGTTCATTTCAGACCTGAAAAGAGCCTTAAGGTTCTCTGGGAGCTCAGCCCTGCCAGCGTAACCTGGGTTCAGAGTGATGAAAATTCCTACTGTTGGCTTCAGATCAATCTCCTCTCCAAGGAAATGAAACCTGAAAACGCACAGACCCAATTACAGATCAGCAACATGGCCCACAGTACTGCGCCATTTTTACACATCATATTTCCACATTCATGAATTTGGCCTATAAAATGGGGGAAAAAAACAATCAGGTAACAGCAGAGGACAAACACCTCTTTAAATAACGAATAGGTGATTAGAGGATTTACCTTTGCTTCTTGTTACGTATGGCATCCTGTATTGTCTTGACCTGCACAGCTACCACAGAAAGAACCTCCACAGAGATCCTGTTGAACTCATCAAAACATCCCCAAACACCTGTCTGGGCCAGACCTTTATAAATGTTACCTATGGACTGTTAAATGTAAAAGAGAAAAAGAACAAAATCGTAAAATGAATATGAAGTGAAATAAAAGCAATGCAAAGAAGCAAAGAACAGTTTGTGTAGCGTTTACCTTGTAGTCCATTTGTTCCGAGCAGTTAAACACATATACCATGATGCCCAAGGACCGCCCAAGGTCTTTGGTAGTCTCAGTTTTACCGGTGCCAGCTGGACCTGATGGGGCGCCACTCATAGTCAGGTGGAGAGACTGGGTCAGAGTTATGTAACACCTATTTGAGATACAAACTTTTGATAAAAGCTTTTACAAGCTTTAGACAAGATCAATCAATCAGTTTTCTCTGATGGACCTGTCAGTGAGTGGAGTGATCACCAGTCTGTTTGTGTTCCCCAAATACTCATAGCTAAACTGGAACTGGGCATCACAGATGTTAACGTAGCAGTGTCTGGTTTCATCGTCCCAGCAATGACGCAACTGGGAGAGCCATGCAAAGGCCTGAGCTGTTGTCACCTACAAAACACATACAGTGACACCAACAGGAAAACCTGCTGACTTAAATAATGCGTACTTACTTTCTGACTTATTAGATTGGCAACCACGTCTCGAGCGTGAACATCGATGGTGCAGATGGTCATGATTTTCTGCCGATCTCCGGGGGATAAATCTCCAAGCAGCATGTGGATCAGAGAGTTCAACTGTGTAATCTGTTAAACAGAATTCAGAAGCTATCACTGAACAAACCAACATACACTCATGCTACACTTAATAGATTCCTCCAAACTGAGCATGACCTGCTTTTTGTTGTAGTCCTTAAGTGCTGTCTCAAATCCTTCCTCCACCCTTTCAAAAGCAATGCTGACATCGGTGGCCCACCACACCTGACTGCCCGTCAGCCCTACCTGTAAAACAGACGATGGAGAGGCATCAGACCATCACGATCTTATTCCCAGATATTATATTCAGTTATAACACCTGTGCAGGATAGTCAAACAGCCACTGGTCTCGTGGTTTGTCTTCATAGGCAGCGACGGCCTCCTGGATCTCCTTTCGGACAGTACAGCGCATGGTGCTCTCCAAGGCACCTAACCAACACTCAGCCTGGAACAAGATTAGAAATGCAGTGAACGAGCACTGCAGAGTGTGACCTTTTTCAGAGAAGCAGAGTTTTGTTTTTCCACTACCTGTCCTTCACAGACGCATGGCTCAGAAAACTGAACATATTCACCCTCCCGGCTGTACATCCCCACAGCCACAACCTCACCGTCTACCTCCACTCTTTCACCTCTGCCCGAGTCCGTGAAGCGAAGGTCTGCTATGTTGTCAAACAGCTTCAGCAAATGTCGGGTTACCTGGAAAACACAGAAAACCCAATTAAAAAACACTGCAAGGAATTAAAATAAACAATCACTAACAATCAGCGGTGTCAAAGTAGGACTGTTATTCAATCTGTAATAACTGATTTGATCAAGCTAAAAGACAGCCTGAATAATTAACTACATGAACTATATGAAATATAGTTAATTATAGAAAATGAATAAGGTGATTTTTCTTTACATATTCTCTGAGTTCAGCTGTCAATTGTCACCTCTTTGGGCTGTGTCCCCTTGGAGACTATGTCCAGCAGATCTGAGGCAGAGACAAAGTAAAATCTGGGGAATGTAAGTCTCTTAGTCTCCAGGTACTCAGCCAGGGCCTTCTCACACACAGACAGCCTCTGCTGTAAGGTCTCAAGATTTTCCAAGAAACCCGGCTTGTTAGTGACCTCCACCACGTTATTGTTCTGCACTACCTCAGCCATCAAGCTCTGGGGAGCCGAGAGTTAGTGTAGTGGCACAAACAGAAAGACAAAGTGCAACATAATGATATGATGGGATTTTGAGCACTAAAGAGTACTTTTGTGTTACCTGGAAATCATTGTGAATTCCTTGGAAACGTTCTGCGTCGTTGGCCAGTTGACAGCGAATATCATGGCTGTTTGTGAAGATGCTATTGAGGTGGGCCCAGGTCCTCTGGACAGACATCCAGGAGGAGATGACGAGGTCAGCCACCATTAGCTTCCTCTGCCAGCTGCTCACCTCTGCTTGGAAGTACTCCACGTACTTACTCATCAAGATGTTCTGAAGCTGCACCTAAAGGAAAATAAAGTCACTACCTATGATGCAATTTTTGAATATAAACCATTACATATAGCAAATATTCCTATATTCCTCAATGAAAAGAGCTCAGCTCTAAATGGTGACAAATTACCATTAGTGGTTTGTGTAGCTCACCTGGTTGTCCTCTAGGGTTTCTATCAGATTTTCATCTGCTCTGAGCAGAGGGGTTCCTGTTATGTTGTGGCTTTCATATGACAACGACATGATGCTCCACGTCTGGCTTATCTCTGACAGAATCTAAGTTCAGATAACAGGCAGAAAATGTGCACAAATATCACAAATCATTGGATGAAATATTCTATTTTCTCTACTGTGGGTCAGCTTTAGGATTTTGTGAAAGGTCTTCTATTAAGGAATGCTGTGAAGTTAGTTAAGTTATTGGGAACAGTAATTATTGTATACCATTTTATTATTATTATACTTACTTTCTCTATGGACATTTCTTTCACAGCCTTGTCTACAATGTTTTTGACCTCATCCTCCACACGGTGAAGCTGCAATTCCAAGAGGTCCCCCAAGGTGGTGCCCTCTCCCATCACAAACCTTACCTGAGGGCACAAAGCAATACCACCCATGAGTGTGATCAGATTTCACATGGAGGTAATTGGGTTCATTGACTTGCTCCTGTTATTACAAGCTTGAACATGAGATGGCAGGACAGTTAAATGAAAGAACACAAGATGACAGAAGAGCAGAAAAAAAAAATCAATAGAATGGTATATACAGTATCACATATGCGGTAGAATATGACTCCTGGTTCTTTTTAACAGATTCTGAGACACTGTGAAACAGCAGCCAAACCTGCCCCGTACCCCTGTGGTGTTCATAAGCTGTTGCCAATGTCTTTCTCTGACAGCTGAGTTTTGCAGCTCGTTGACAGCTCTCAAGGACGTCAACAAGTTCTTGACAATTGACTCCAAACCAGCATAGACATCCCACACCCGCACCTCCTTATCCAGCATTTTCATCTCCTTAAAAAAAAACACAACAAACAGCCATAAATTAGATCAGATGCAAATTCTCAAAATCAGACACAGATTATGTTGTTACAGGATGAGGGCCAGTACTTTAGCAAATCGTCTGAGTTCCATGTCCATCTGCTCAACGTTGATCTCCTTCCATGGAGTCTTGGTCCAGTCCTCTATACTTGACTGTCACAGAAGCGAAAAACAAAAAGCACAAAGCAGCCAACTTTCTTTTATGAAGACATAGCAGAGATGCTTCAGATGGCTGAGAAATCTATATGCAATAAAAATGAAAATCTAAATCTGTGTGATTGATCATATGTACCTTAACAAAGATGACCATATCCCAAACTGCTTTGACCAGTATGATATCAGAACGACACTGGCGCAGCTGCTTGTACTCTGGAAAACTGACCTCAAAGAGATCAGCCGTGTCCTGCAGCTTCTTCATGTCTGTCTCCATCACCGCAACAGCTTGATTTGACTAACAAGACACATTTTTCAATCCTGTTTCCTAAATTTGACTATTATGAAGAGGTGAAAAGAGAATAGATTTCTCTCATTGCTCACCTTATCAAGTACTTCATATGGCTCCTCAACATTTATCTTAAAGATGGATTCTGTGCGAAACAGTTCTCTGAATTCATGCTGCTTAACCTACAAAGAGAGAAGTGGGGGTTGTCCTTCATACATAATACAGGATAGAAAGTGTAAAGGTTTATATGTCAGACACTGAGCTCTTTGTGTGGGGTTTTGACATCCTACACTACTCACCTCAAACCAAACACACTTCCTGCGTATAACTGAAACTTCATTTGACTGCAGTGGTGCCACTTCATGTTTAACTGTAAATGCAATCTTTTTTAGACTCTTCCACTTCTCTGGCAGTTCCTGCATGTATGTATAAACAAAGGGACATGATGAATGTAGCTGTGAACAGAGTTAGTGCAAAGTTAGTGTGCATTTGTACACTGATACACACTTCAAGCTGTGTGTAGATGCTCTCAGGCAGCTGCTGTCCGTAGGTCTTGAGGAGCTCAGCAGTAGACTTGAGTGGCTTGAAGTGTTTCTCATTGCTTATCTGTCTGTCACGTATGGCCATGAGGTGTCCCATTATGGTCACAAGGCCTGCATAATCACCATCTACCACCTTGTCAGAAAGCCCGAGAGTTTTGTCCTGGAGAAATGAAGATAGTTCTCTAACGCTACAGGGAAAAGAAGAGAAGGGGACTAAAAAAACATGACTTTTACATGCACAGTACATTATACAAAGTACAGTTTCTCCATGTTTTAATACACAGGAGGCTAACCTTTCATTCACATGGTTCAGCAGGTGTTCCTTGAACATCCAACTCCATTTCTTGATGACATTCATCAGCGTATGCTTGAAAGGTTTGATATCTAGCTGCAGCCAGCCACAAAACACCCTCCGGTCTTCCATCTTGCTTACCCGTAGATACAGGGTCTCGAACAAGTTGATCTTAGGTGAAGAATAACACAAACATTGAGGTAACAGTGACCAAGTCTTTACATAGCTTGAACTAAATGATGACCCACTCAGCAAAATGCACACCTGTTCTTTAAAGTTGTCCAGTGTGGGTGGGTTCTTCTTCAGTTCATATTCAGCATAGAGCTCAGCTTCTTCTGTGCTCAGAACATGGCCGTAAAGCAGAAATTGCCTCATGAATTCTGATCTGTGTAATGTGATTGTCATGTTGTTTTTACCCTGATAATCAAAAGCAATACGTTTCAGATGTATTTTTCTTTTATACCTGTCGTCAGTCCAGAGGTAACGGTAGCTGGAGAATGATGCCTGATATTCTCTTATCTGGAAATGAAAACCATTGTTGCAGCTGTAAAAATCAGAAGTGCTGTCTCAGAGTGAAGAGAGACACTCGCCTTAGCAACAGCCATGCGTGCTCTTGAGCGAATGGTGTGGCACATCTCGGCCAAATCCCCCATTTCATTAATGTTGCTCTACAAATCGAAGTAGATGAGGATGTGTGTTTAATTAATCACAGTTCTCCATCAGTGTATTTGTGTATCTGTTAAGTGTGCATTGTACCTGGTAGTTGTCCAGCTGCTTGTGTTTTGCCAGCCGGGGAATGAAGGATGCCATGTGTGTAATACTGGCAACCATTTTATCCACAATTTCATAGAAATTACCACGATAGCTTAAGTCTAGCGGAGGGTCAAATGTCATTTCACTTCCGCTGAGTAAGAGCTGGACCTCAAACAGTGGTGTGCAGCGCTGGGCTGCGTCTGTGTTATCCAGTAAGTACTGTAGGGAGCAGCGTATCGCACTGCAGAAGCCCGTCAGCACGATGTTGTCCACGTAGCCAGTGTAGGCCTTCCACTCACTGTTGTCCAGGTCAGCGACCCCTAGCAGAGACTGGTTCTCCTGGAGCGCAGAGAAAGCAAGAGGATTAGAAATGAAAAAAGGTCAATTTTATCCATACACACAATGAAATGGTGAAGAATTCTGTCCCGAATCTTTTAAGGATTTAGAGTACCTGCAGAAGATTGTGGATTTGCTCGCCGACACTGCTGACTAAAGTGTGCTGCTTTGTTACACTTTCTTCAATGTCAGATAAAATCTGAAAAACAGAACCATCGCTCCTTCTGGTGATAAAAGGACGCTGGCTGAACTTTGCCATGAGGGCTTGAATGGTTTCCACATTGGCTTTACTCTTCTGGACACGACTGGAAATGCCCTAGTGGTCACAAAAATGGAAGTACTTGTTAACAGCAGTAATTACGTCTTTATCTGTTCTTATGTGGGAGACTCGCCTTCATCAGTTCTCGTGTGCTCTGAATATAGTCCATTAGATCATCCTGTGACCAAACAAGCTCTCGGAGGGCTGGCTCAAGCTGTCGCCTCATCGTGTCCATCTCATCTTTCACCAGTCCAAGCTCCACGTCCAGCAAAGTGCTGTGCAACTGGTTGTACCACTGAGTCACCAGAGTAAGTGTCTGTGTGTACTGCATGAAGCAAAAAAAGAAAAAAAATTTCCCTCCACATACTCTGATAGTCAACTATGTGGCAATCTTTAAAGCAATGTCAGAAACTCAGAAACTCACCACGTAAAGTCTCTCTTGTTGAGAGTGGAGTTGGACCGCTGCTTTAGGAATGTTCGGGGTCTTCAACATGTCCAAATACTTCACCTCCCTCAGAACTGATGTCAGCTGATTACAGAACAGCAGCGTTCCACAGTTGCAGCTCTTATTTAATTTATTTGCTTATTCTGCTTTATTCTGCTTATTCTTACCGCAGGACTGAAGTTGACACTGAACCGACCTGTGTCAGTGTCCAGTGTGAGTAGCGGCTCCTTTAAGTGGCTCTGGCAGATTTCCTCCAGGCCCACGGTCCACTCTGAGAATAACTGATCATCAAGCTGGTCCAGGGACTCCAGAACATGCTCACACTTTTGGAGGACATCATCTACTTCTGCACACCCCAGAGGCCTGACAAAAACCAGCAAGCAAGACTGAATTTTAAAAGGATTTTAGTGAAATATGCAGGAGCTACATGCAACTTATATAACCATGTTTGCAACTAATGACCATGTTCTGTACATACGCATGAGTCAGCTGGCAGAGGTTGCTCCTGTTGGAGAGGATACGACTACGAAGCTGCTGAGACCATTTGAGGTTGCCGGCCACCGATGGCATATTCTTCCCCAGAGGAGCGCAGCCTGAGTGCAGCTGGAAAATACAGGAAGAACTAATATGTTAATGAAGCTATAAAACTATACAAAACGTATAAGAGTTTATTCTGTAATATCTGGAAAAAAAAGTCACTGATTCGCGATTCAGTTTAAATGTTCTCACCCCAACTCTGTGATGATTAAATATAACCTGACAGTGGTCAATTTCCTGACTGAACATTGCCAACAGCACATTGTAGTTGGGGGCAAACTGCTGATGGATCCTGGGTCTCTCGAGCAGAGTGCTGAAAATCTTTAACAACTATATGAAAAAAGAACATTATTCTTTCAAATCTGTTCCTTGCTTCCTGCTGAGCTTAGACTCAATAGGAAAACTGCATATAGGCTGTAGCTGGTGCCTTTGACAGCATGTTTTCATGAAAAAACATACCTTGAATGTAGAAGTGAGGTTTTTGGAGTCCTGAAAGGCCTGATTTAGGACGGTTGCCAGCCTCTGGTCAAAATCTCTGCTCTGTTCCATGAAATGCATGTAGTGACACACGAAATCCTGGACAACATGGCATTAGACAGAAAATTATTCAGTCTTATTTCTGCATGCTGATATTGTTAAGTCAGTTTTTTTCCCTTGTTTTTGTTGTTATCAGTGCTATCCAGTTAAAAAAAAACAAAAAACAAAAATTCATTTTCTGACTGAATTACAAAAGAAACTGTTGTAAATTAGCTGTGAAATGCCATTTATTTAAATATTGACGCAATGACTAATGATGCCTGCTACCACTAATTCTTGTGTGTTGCTTAGTGACTGCTTGCAACTTTTCCATTAATCTACCGCTGGGCAGAAAAAATGACATCTAATTGCTCCTCTTTTAAAAAAAATCAATTGTCTTTGTGTGTTAGTGCTACTCATAAATTGCTTTCAATCACAACACCCAGGGTTTTTATAATTCATATCAGCATGATATTAACATCAACAAATATTGCCAGGCCTCACATCATTTGTGTAGTCCAAAGAATCAGATTTGCTCTCCCTGATAGTGCGCCAGTGGTCATGGAACTCCTCACTAATGCTGAGGACCATCTGACTCAGAACCTTTCCTCTGGACCCACCAAGTTCAACCTTCTCCAGTTTCAGAAAGTCTAGTGCAGTTGCAAAAAGTTCCTATAAAATAGAAAAAAAGGAAGCCAGGGTTCCAAAATAAATGAGTCAAAGGCTGAAGAGAGAGAAAAAAAAAATCATCATCGAATAATAATATAAAGTGCTTGGGGAATGCACCTCAATCATACGCAGCCGTTCCATGATCTGGTCTGAGCGCTGGAACACAAGTCTGGCTGGAAAGTCCCACAGTCTGATGGCCGCCGTGTCTCTGAAGTACTGGGGGATCTGCTGACGGTGCGCATGAAACAGCTGCTTGAAAGTCTGCAGAACTGTGATGGTTATCTGAACTCTCTCTACTCCCTCCTCCAGCTCCATCTTAAACAGCTCTTCAGGAATAAGGTAGGCAAAAGCCTAGAAAAAGATACAGACGAATTGCCATCAGCTGTTTTCTGTGCTGCCTGTTTGTTATAATATTCTTCCCTCTGCATCTTAACACCTTTTCAATGATCAAGTTGCAGAACTCTTGAAGGAGAACAACCATGCGCTGTGCCGTGCAGTAGTATCTCGAATGGCTCCAAATGAGACCAAGTGTGTGGAACAGAGCCGGCAGGACATCAGCCACTTTTGGAAAACTCGTCTCTTCTAAATTGCTGATCACTCTCCTCAGCGGGCGAAGATAAATATCTATGTCTTCGGCTTCCAGCACCGCTGGTATAATCACATAAAAAACTTTATGCGTAACATACAATCTCATTAAGAATAATGCTGTGAAAAATGTTTCCTGCATTATCCTCTGAGGAGCAGGGGGCAGCCACAGAAATGGTGCCTGGGGACAAACTCCAAATTCAGTCCATATCAATACTAGATATTAAATACAAAAGAAATGATTTTCTGTATTGTAAATCAGTGGAAAGACAGACGTCTTCATTTCTGAAGACGGGGCGGCACTGTCCTCCTTTTTATAGCGTGTCTCTCAAAGGGAGATCTAGAATAGGAGGCGTTCACCGAGTGTGAGAGACTGTGATGCAAACTGATTATCAAGCAATGATAAATTATGAGTAATGCGGCTTTACCCTCATTGACTTTGAGACAGACATCTTTAAAGGAGGAGTAATAACTGCTCTTGACTTGTCTCAGGAGCTCCATGATGCATTCCACTTTGGGACTCTGGAGCTGAACGGAAATGACACAGTATTAAGGCAAGCAGCATAAATATGTGGATTACGTTAATTCCAATTACTATAATCTTGAGGACATGGCTTTCGTGCAGGCATTACACAGAGGGCTTACTAATATTTTAAACTTCTTGTCTTTCAGGTTGTTCATTTTGTGGACTAAACATCTGGTCTCTCCATTGGTGGTAACTTATCTTTTCTATGACTGCATTCATGTCAACTATTACAGAGCTAATATCTTACTTGAGACTGGATGCCCAGGAGGTTTTCCCTTTGAGCGCTCCAGAACTGGATCTCCTCAGCGGGGCCAGGGTGGTCTCCTTGGAGCAGCAGTGCACCAGAGTCTTTTTTCAGGACATCCCATATCTGAAGAGACCACTGCACTGTCAGAGTTTCTATGGAGTATAACAAATCACGGTCCAGGGGCCAACCGATGGGGCTGAGGGACACAGAGATGTGGCCTTACAACATAATCATATATGGTATAGCAAGCAAGAGAAAAATGTTAGATATTTTATTCTGCCAAGTTGTGAATTTCAGCATAGTCCAATTATTGGCATGTGCATGGAGATGTTTCAATTCATGATACACAAACAACAAAAGGGTGAAAAGAAAACAAGCCGGTCTGACGTCAGTCTTTGTTCAAACGCCATCTGCTGTGCTAAACTTTTACTTCCAGAAATTTTCTTTGCTACTTTAACCACTTAATTCACAAACGACAAGAATAGCTCCCAGAACTGCCTGTCGTTCTTATCTTCATCTGGTCCTGCTGCTTTCTTAGCTCTCGTTTCCGCGCAATTAACGCACCTGTCCGCTCCGCTTCCACCTGCTCTCCGGAAGTTTATTCCTCAGTTTAAACGTCTGTAGACATTAGCCTCGATAGCTAACGTAGCAACAAATGACGACTTTTGAAATACAGGCGGATATTTCAGAATATATGTCTAGAAAATGCGCATTAAAGAAGTCAAACGAAGACGGCATCCCGGAAACAACAAAAACATCTTCGTTTTTTTCTTCTTGTTCTTCATAAACAATGAACGCGTATGCTGTAATGGATTATAAAATATGTTTAGATTTTATTATATATTTAATAATGCTCTTTTAATTTAAAATTTAGATTTTATTTAACCTCTGACGCATAAGACGCGCTATTCAATAAATGTCGATTAAATGGAGCTATAAAAACGAGATAAAAATTAGCGTTATCTGACCTGGTTACCATAGTAATCAGACACTGACCTGAGAACAATTTCTTGAGTTTGTGCCCCCTCCAGACACAGGGGCAGGGGCAGCAGGGTGCGTCCCTCTGCGTGTCCTTTCAGGGTCACCACCCTGTTCCTCAGCCTCTCCAGGTGGTTCTGAATGTCATCCGAAACCACCTGTGGCCAGTCCTGATGATTCAGCCCATTTGAGAGTACATGCAGCAGCACCTATGACCACGTACATGCAGGCTGTTTAAAGACCATGGCTGCATATGTGTAGCTAGATGTTCACTCAGGTAAACTCTCACTCGCCTCAGAAATAACAACAGGAAGGTGTTCCATGGGGTAATAGGGGACTTCTCCAAGCTGCAGCTGGTGTCTGAATCCATCTCTTGCGATTCTTTTCACACCTTTCTTTAGCACACATAGCACCTTAGACCTCCATTTTGAAGATGTCTTCACAGAAGCAAAAACATGATGATGGCATGAAATGGAAATGAAAGCTCTGGATATTTCGTTTAATAAAACTGTGCTTATCAATGCCTGAATTAAATAACAAAAACATACAAACAAAAACATGTTTTGTATTTCATTTCTGTCATTTACCCTTCGACCCAAGTGTGGATAAAGCAGGTACAGAAAATGGATGGATGGATTTCTGTCATTTACTAAAACACAACTGGAGGCAGCTGTTTTCAGGTTTGAACTAACACAATTGCCTATGTGGACTGTATACCTGTGCATGTCCTGCATGCAGTGTCCCTCCAGGCCCAGTGCAAAGTAACAATTTGTCAGTCCAGATGTGGTCCAGAAAATCCAGTATCGTCTTCTGGTTCTCCTCTGATCCGATGAAACGGTTCCATTTATCCGTCTTTACCCGCAGCACACAGAAAGCCTGCTCCCGCAGGAAGTCCACTCTCTCATCTGACAGCACAAGCCCAACTTTGAGCAAGGGCTCCTGAGACACATGCACTCCTCCATGCCCTCCACTGCCTAGATTGCTACGACTTGCTCTGCCAGGCTCCTCCATGGAGACTCAGCTGAGTGGAATAACAAATAAGGCAACTCCTACCACTGGAGTCACTGCGCAGTTGATACGGAATAGAAAAACAAAATAGCTGCTATAATAAACCCAATAAGACCCTTTCTGAGATCTAAAGCTGTAAATGGATCATGATCATCATAACGATACACTCGATTCCCGTCCAAAGCTGATATCCCTTCTCAGCATCAGCTGGTAAAATGATACACACCTTGATGGAAAGGTGAGCTGGATTGGCTGCTTGTATTATCCTGCTCGTTGGATGTTTTTCTGAGGCCTGTGTGACAGTAATCCAGTCTGGTAACCTGACTCCTAACAGGGGACCGCGTTACAACGACGTCTGCTGGACAGGTGATGATGATGTAGCCATTTATGGGGGCGTCTGTGCCTGATTGGTTACGGTCATCTAGATATACCAGCTGTCATTTGCAATGCATTTTATCACCACACGAGGGCAGTGTGGTACAATATTCATCACGGTCTGTTTCAATTGTAATCCAATGTGACCCGAGCCATGACATCCTATTACACGTTACAGAATTTATGGGGGGGTAAAAAATGACATTCCTCCGATTGTGTTACTTTAAATACCACAGCAGCGATTAGCCTTCAACCTCATCTGCTTTCTGAGTACGTTAAATACATCCCAATCTACACTTGGCTGTATAATGATTATATAACACCGTGAGATTTTTTTTTTTTAATTCAGAGCCAGTGTTCAGTGTTTTATTACCTTTCACTTGTGTCCAAAAGCTTTAAATGTGTGCCTTGTTTTGTTTGCATATATGCATGAGTGTTCTTTATGTTGCATGTTATTTTGCACACCTAACTCATTATGTGTATTTATATTTGTGTGATGTGCGTACATGCATTTTTAAGGAATGTCTGTAATAATTCCACTGTTAAAATGACTTGCTATGCCTGCAGAGGTGTGATTGGATATGTGAAGCTTTAGCATGTGTGAATAGAGCCCAAAGCAAGTGAGGGAGTCCCATGGGCGCCTCCACATTCAGTGTATCTAAGCCCATTTGAGTCCACTGACAGAATGAGCATGACTGCCCATCTCGCTGACCTCGTGCCCAATGTCAGCACTCCTCTGCAGGGATGGAGAACAGAAAAAAGAGATCTCAGGACAAAGGAACACGAGACGCAGGAAAGGGAGCCAATGGAGAGACAAAGCAAGGGAAAGTGAGGGGATATGCTGGGGTGGAGAATGACAAGGGGCAGCGAGCTTCCAGAATACAGATGAGACAGAATGGAGTGATGGAGGAGCTGCAGCAAAGTGGCGATATGCACTTGGCTGGCTATTGGTGATAAATATGCAAAGAGGAGTTCTGAACAGAGCCATTGCTGAGCAGTGTAAACAAACAAATCAAGAGGCCAAATGGAAAAATATATCGTGGAGCCATATTTAATCTGAGCTTAGGGCTGTATCCGAAATAACAGCAGTGTGTGGAGGCCTAATATTCAGCTCCAGCGTAGCATATAACAGAGCACAGGCTAAACTCTCATTTCTTGACAGCAATGTAGTTTTAACCTGAAGCATCTCCTATATTTTTTCCTTTCCTCCTCAGTCTCTTCTCTGCTCACTCTCCATTTGCCGTTGCTATGACTACACGTTGCTTGACAATCAGACTGCCGCTCTTGAGTCAAAGCTTCATCCTGGCTTACTCCCTGTCTCTCCTCTAACCGCTCCCCTGCCCTCTCCTCACAACCCTTTTCCCTTTCCTCAAACAGGGGTGTAAAATTAAATGTAGATGAGCCGTTGTTCTACACTGCATGAGCACACACACACACACACACACACACACACACACACACATTTCCAGTTCTACTCACTACAGCTTTTTTTTACTCTATGTGTTATAGTAGTCCAGAAAAATGACATATCCAAGATGTAAAGGGGTGGATGAAAAAGGAGTATACTCGACAGAGCGGGTGTAAAACAAGAAGACACAAAAATGTCACCAGGGACAGAGAAAGAAACTCATACACACAGTCACATGCATTGGATGGTCATTTCTAAGCTTCCCTCCTGCTGCAGGCTGACTGCCCGCAGACCCCGTGCCTTGTGGCAGCAATGAATGTGCTTGCATGCGTGTGTCCAGATGGCGGTGACCAGCCATCCCTTCCAGGGAGGATGAGGTAAATGGAGCGGTTACAGTAACGACTGACGTGCACATCTGTCCGCTCCAGGGCCGCCAGCTTGTTTGGACACGCGTGTGCAGAAGCTCGATTTGCAGAAATCATTAGTGATGGTCAACCCATGCGAGCCCCATTCTAATTCCATGTGACAGTACTCATTTGTACAAAATTGAGTGTTTTCTGTGTGTAAAAGTTAGTTCAGGACCTTAACATCTGCTTAGCTTGGCCCTCATAATAACTTAACACAAGCAAAACCTTTATAAGTTTACTCAGTGAGACTGGGACGCTTGAGCTTTGTCTCCTTTAACAAGTGCGTATCACTTTAACAAGTGCGTATCACTTTTCTAGGTGGGTGAGAGCCAAACAACTTTTGTTCAGAAAAGCTGGCCACAAAAAGATGCAGAAAGTTAAGTGAGACCCCATTCCTGTGAGGGATTTTCTTCTGTCCATATACATGCTTAAGACCTGTAGACGGGGCTGTTTTCCTATCTAGATACTTGGAAAGTCCTGCAGAAGGTCTAAATTAAAGAAATTCTGATGACATACCCGCTTATTGTTTACTAGAAGGCACATAAACCTGTAAAAATACATACAAGAGCATCTGCACAGTGGTCAGACGGAAAAGGGTCCTTTCTCATTTATAGCTCCATCAGTGATGTAGAAATAGAGAGGGGGAAAAACAGGAAAAATGAGGGAATAATTATTAAAAAAAAATGTTTGATCTGGTGTCTCTGAAGCACCGGCTCCCCGATGCCATTACTTACCATAATCCCGTACAGTACCTTATACATTTTTCATGCTCATTGGTTTTGCCAAATGAGGTGAAAGGAGTCATCCATTTCTGTGGATCCATTAAAATATCCCTGCGAACAAAGCCAGGAATTAGACGCACAGACACATTCACAACACCCCCCACCCCACTTGAAATGGCTACACTACTTTTATGTGATTGGCCACCGCCACTGTTGGTCATTTGAAGACGTGCTGATGAAGGTAGACAGAAGGGAGATGATTGAATGAGGTTTCACTCTGTTGAATAAGATTGCAGAGCGTTGGGATGATGGTCTGTCATTCTGCTACCATTCAATCGCCATTATTGCTGCAGCCAGCAATTAGTTCAGTGTTGCATATAGGTGAACCCTGCTGCTGTCTGAGGTCCTCGTGAGCAGGATGACTTTTGTTCTTCTGCTGTTATTGTGCAGGAGAAGGACCGCTTTGCAGTAAAATGCCCTGGGAAGATCAGAGTAATTTCTGGCAGATGGGGTCGGATGGTCAGAACGCTGCCTCTTTGAGATACTGACCAGCTGAGTTTAGGGCCTGGGTACCGGTTGATTGGCTGAGTCATAACCTGAATTTTCTAGAGTGGAACTGCAGCTTGCTGCTTCCTCATGAACACATATATATGTGACATGCTTCAGAATATTGGAGAGTTACAGTAAATCATTTCGAGTAAAACACCCAAGTAAGGTAACAACACACTTATTCCAACACAGTTTTATGGCTTCTCTGAGGACCATCACGTTAACCCAAGCTCACTTGACAAGATAATATATTTAAGCAATAGTGCTTTGGAATGAAAACAGTAGAGAAGAAACAAAATAGTCAATAATAATCAAATCTTACTTTCACGCTGACAACTTACTTTACTTTCTGCGAAGCTCCTGAGGTCCCAGGTACGTGCATGCAGCATCGTTGTGCACAATCCCTGAACAATCGCTGAAACCCTGGCGTGATTTGTCATCAGAAATGAAAACCATTAATTAATTAGCTGCACAAATTCAAACCTTTGCACAACTGTGCATCACAAATACTGCTGGACGGGCACATGCCAGATACATCCTGGGTTTAGGCCCAGGCCCTAAAGGTTCCTCTAAAAGAGCTTTGTCCCCAGATAGTTAACAGCATTATTTGACAGTCACATTTTTGACTGACCCTGTTACTGAGGGATTCAGGAGAGGCACAAATTGAGATGATGCATAAAAACCCACGAGCACAAAAACAAACAAACGTTATCAGGGTTAAGCTTTGCTGTCTGCCTAAGATCATGCCACGATCAATCGATAATTTTAATTTGGCCTCCGGTGTGTGTTTGCACGAATCTGCCTCCATTTCTCACTCTCTGACAACCTTCTACGATATGCGCTCGCACACACACTCACAAACACACACACTCACAGACACACACACTCACAGACACACACACTCACAGACACACACACTCACAGACACACACTCTGGGTCTTATTCTGCCATTTCTCAAACTCTTGGCGGCAGAATTACACATGTGCAGAGAGAGAGCGGGAGGAATAGAGAGACAGAGAGAAACCTGATTAGGTGAGCCGCAGGGCTGAGGCCTAATGACAAACAAACTCAGCATGTGCACAAACACCTCAGCTCTTCAGATGAAATATAGATTTTCCACTGGCCCAAAAGCTGATGAGTATTGGTTGAAAGGATGTGTGTGTGTGTGTGTGTGTGTGTGTGTGTGTGTGTGTGAGAGGGCCTGTGCATGTATGCATCTGTCTGCGTATGCTCTTAATCTTGTTCTCCAGATTGTCTTCAATGAATGGAGGGACCAGGGAGAAGCCTGCAAGAGATTGGACACCACATCGCTACGGTTAAAGACCCCTCCTCAGGGAAACTGGGGGTTAAATAACTGTTTTCTATTTATGTATGTGTGTGTGTGTGTGTGTGGTAGGTGGTGCACCGCTGATAGATTAATGGGACTGCTGTCTCATCCATATAAATGTGTTGTTTTCTCTTTTGCTTAAGCCAGAATGAACAGACTCAGCTCTCCCAAGTGTCTGAAACTGTCCAGATAAATGAACAATAATAATAAAGATATTCAAAGCAGATCTGATGCAGTGGTGGCGCACTTGTCCGTGGTGGGAATATCGCATGTTGGGCCAGAAAGACAAATTAAAACAGAGTTTAAACACACTGGTTGGTGCTTTCTGTCTGTCTGGGAAGCATAAGTAGGATAAGTCCTTAAAAGTGCATTAAAGTGCGCTTAAATCATTAAAAGTATGCCATCAGTATGTAAAGTACAATATGATTTCTCCCTCAATCGTCTCCTCCACACTCTCATCCCGAATTTAAACTTGTCAGTTAACATTTCAGCCCATCAAAAATGATTGTATCACCAAAGCCTGAGTATTATTTAAGATGAGGGATTAGAATGGCTCCTAACTTTAATTATAATCTATAATTAGCTTCACTTTCATGCCATCCGTCAAACTGCGGGTATCTTATTTTGAAACTCTTTTCTTCAAACTGCTCCAAACCCGTTTGATATAATGAGTTGTGCATGCTATAAATTGGCGTGTGTGTGTGTGTTTCAACTCACTGCATGTTAACCAGAGTGGCTGTCTGGCACAAGCATCTTTGATTATCTTTATTTATCCCTCCCACCCACTGTTTCACTGCTCTGGCTTTCACTCACTCACTCGCGCTCGATCTCTCTCTCTCGCTCAAACACACACACACACACACACACACACACACACACACACACACACACAGGTCCTGCTAAAAAGCTAATCTTTCGGTGCTAATGAAAGGTATTGGGTTTCCTAACAGGCTTTTAAAGGAAAATGATGGATTGAGGAATAGATAGATAGATGGCTGGAGGAGAGAAGGGACAGAGGGAGGGGAAGAAATGAGAGGGTGGCGGAGTGTCAACGTGCACATCAGCCTAATTCCTCTGTGACTACGAGGTGGGCTTATACGAGGCTGATGCATGCATCCATGCATGCGGCCTCACGCCGCCGAAGTCGCCCATAAATCTCTGAGTGAAGCATAAACGCGAGTCTTTTGGTGCCAATAAGCCAGGAGATGGATTGAGGGAGATGTCTCCACCTTGACCAGCGCTGTGATAAACACCCGAGGGTGTGTGTGGTTGTGCGTGCACCCACATGTATTACATCAGACTGCAGGAGGGCAGATTGGTCCAGATCTACTCCTCTAAGTGAAATTTGCAGTGAGGAATTTATTTTATGAGGCGTGTGGTTTCTGGGAGAAAACTGAGCTGCATACAAACGCTTCAGTGTGATGAAGAGTCCTGCATCTAATGGTTTTAAAGTTAGCCCTTCCACCTATGTTGTCCCTCAGGTGAGAGCCTCAGGGGGTGTCCTGTGGTCTTTACCTTTCTAATAAAGGTGGTAATTGTTTTGCAATCACACTAGCGTACCAGTAATGAAGGGTGAGTCAGCCGTCAGAATATGATCCAGAAGTCATTGTTGACTCCTGTTCATTACCTCACACTCCCTCTTCCTCCCTAACTTAGGACCAACTCGAACGACACTTTTAATTGGAAATGTATGCAGATGTGCATGACAGTGCATCTGTGCGTGTGTGTGTTTTAGTCTTCCTATATCCTTCTTTCTTTAACTTTCTTTCTTATCACTGGTGGAGAAAACAGCACAACCACCCGCACCCCCCCCTTCTGCTGTCAGTCACAACACATTGTCACCTTGTCACTATTTAAATAGCTCCATTCTCCTCTGTTTACTCCAGACTCACTGTGTGTGTGTGTGTGTGTGTGTGTTTGTGTGTGCATGTGTGTGTGTGTGTGTGTGTGTGTGTGTGAGACAGATATCTGCAGACTGATTAATACACAAAAATCCCCCAAAAAGCTTCACCAGGTTCCTCATGCTGCAAGATGAGTCCCTCAATAAATAAATAGTTGTTTAAAACAGCTGGAACATCATTAAGTTCTGAGCCAGAGGAAAGCCTCGCTCGTGCGCACATGCGTGTTTACGTGCATCTTTTGGCAGTCTCTTAATGAGATGCCTGCGTTTCCCCTCCATTAGTAGTTTATTAGCCAGCATGGGTCACTGAGGTTTGTAAAATGTAGGAGGCTTAATTTAGCACATTTGGCACTCCTGGGGCACCGGGGGACTTAAAGGAGCGTCAGGGGCACGGACAACTGGCATGTAAATTAGAGCTGCAATAATAAGCGAGCTGTTGATCTCGACCACAGCGCCCCGGAACAAAGCGTTTATGAATTCAACAGCCGTAAAGGTGCTGATGACTGTGAATATAATTATGTTGAACTGGGATTTGACCCACATGACAGATACCGCTTCATTTGATGCTGCTGCTGCTGCTGCTTGAAAAGTTGTAATCAGGCCGGCGGTGGATGGATTTCACCGAGCAATCAAACGGGGTCACTGGCAATGATGCCCTTTCTGCGTGCTAAAAGGGCCCTTATCTTCTATTCATATATATATATATTATATAAATATACTAAATGTCTATGCTGTCATGTTCTTTTCCAATCTTTCTGGTGCCATGTCCTGCACCTCAGATTATGTTCTCTTTACCAGAGAATATGGAGAGAATATGAACATTATTTGTCGATATGATGCTGTAATATACTTTAGATAAAAAACAAAGCGTTTAACTTTTTCAGCTGCTCCCCACACAAACACGCACACAAGCACGCACGCACACACACACACGCGTGCAATTTACAGTGAGCTGTTAAGTGACAGATAGACCAATTCTCCACTGTTCATGTAACCTTTTCTGTCTGGGGCTATCAAAGGTCACTCCGTCAGGCCTGATTTACTATGTGAGCGTGTCTCTCTCTCTCTCTCTCTCTCTCTCTCCACCTCCATGCATTAGTCCATCTCTTATAAGCCTCCATCATAAATCGTCTGTCAATTTAATATGGTGTTAGACAAGGACGCCCTCTCTCCTCTCATCTTGTGTAGAAGCTGCTCTGACGTTGTATATTTAACAGTTATTAGCATCGCAGATGTCATGTTGCTTGCAGAGTCATTTTCAGAATTACACAGTTGTCTTCAGGGATTAGCTTCAAGGATGCATGGATGTAGGATAAGTGTGCAACTGCTGCTTTGGTCAGTCCGCCACAGAAATCAACAAACAGCCGTCTCCTGGCCTGATATGGAAGCACTGGCAGCAGTGACGCACCGCATGCAGGAAGGAATTAGCTTCCGGAATTTACTGCCGCGCTCGCGCATGTTTGACATTTGTAGTTTGAAGTGATAACGTCTGGACAAATGTCAACATGCGTTAAATAGATTGCAGTGAAATTTGGTAATATTGATTCCTGCTGCAAGTTGAGCTGCCTTCACACCTCTAGCATGATGTGGGTCCAGTCTATGTTTTTAGGCCTGTGTGAGGCAGATCATTTAGGTCTGAATGCTAAAATCACATTTGTAAGGTGCTTAGGTGTCACCCAGCGGTGGAGGAGCAAGGAGGAAAATTTAATCACATGAGCTAATGCTAGCAATCGCTGCGAGAGCAGTTGAAGCAGATCATCCTGTCGCTCACCCTCAGTCACCTTGTTAGTCTGCAATGTTGAGTAATACTTAAAGCCACCACGCTGATTTAGTCAATGGTGTGTTAGTATTTCTTTTCTTTTCTTCTTTTTTTGGAGGAAAAGAATATTGATGCAGAATGTCTCAGGATTTCAAACTGAGCTCCTTCATCACCGTAATAGATGGGTGCGTGACTGCAAGCTGTTCGGGCAAACGCACCTGAGCCAAAAGGCCCCAAACGAAGAAAAAAGACCTGCCATGTCATTGTGTTGTTAATGAAAAGAAAAACACTTTTGCTCACAGCACTGTGAAGCTCATTCATGCACGCTGCTTTTCAGCCTCTTTACAGCCTTTCCTGTTACAAATGGAAGGTCTGGATGTCAGAGAAACCAGAAGGAAAAGAACAATTTAGCCATATTTTTCCCGAGTAAGAGCCCCACCCCACCACACCCCATCTTTTCTGCACTGCACAGGTTTTGTGCAGATGTAGGCCAATATTATGAAGATGCAAAAGGATACGAGGACCCTAAATCCACCTAATAAGTTTACTTCCTGCGAAGGAGCCACTCTTGCACTTTGCTCAGATTTATATATTTGTGTACGTCAGATAAAAAAAAGAACTGTCAGCTTTACTATGAGTTTTAGTGCATATTGTTATTGACAGGCTATAACATTACATCAGTTTTAAGAGAGCAGGAATCACAAAGATCTCATCTGCTGCTGACAGAATACCGACCCGGTGGAGGACGGGAATTAATTAAACATCCCTCATCCTTCACTGCCTTTGTCTCACCTCGTAGCCCTCGTCTTCACTGATGTCATCCTTGTTTGCATCTCATCTGCATCCCTTTATATGTTTCCAAACCCTTAAGTGTCCCCGGATTTCCCTCTTTATCACCTTGTTGCGTCATTCTCTCGCTCGCCCCCTCATGTTTCTTTGCGGCCGTTATTGCCTTTCCATCCATATGCACAAGGTGCGACTGGAGAGCTTTAATCTCCCTAATAACCTCACCACTTCATTCCCTCCCATAATGTGGCAGAGGAACACGCTGTTTTATTTGGTTTGGCCATGCGTCAGCGCCGCCATTAAAAACGCTTTCCTAAGACTTTATTGGGAGGCGACTGTTCATTTAGCATATTGATTCATTAACTAGGTCTTTGCTCACTGAGGCCGCCGCTGTTATTTACTGCATTTGCTAAAGTGGAGACGCTTCCCTTGTGTCGGCATGCTATGCATGTGCGTGTCAGAGCGTGTGTCTATTAGCAAAGTACATTGTGGGTCCTGGAGCAGCGATGTCTGCAGAGAGAGGCCAGAATCTCTTGTTAAAGCTCCCTGAAAACGAAAGCTTTGCAGCACGTGAGCACCTTTCTGAGCAGCTCCCTCATTAAGAAATACCAACAGTGGTAGACGAAAAAGAAATGTGACATTAATAAAGACTTCAGCAGCTAAATAAGCATCTGAGGATACCCCTCCCCCACCACCACCATCACCTCTACCTCTCAAAGAGTTATTATCCTTTATAAGATGAAGTCAGTCTGTGAAAAGGCAATATTGCATAAACGCTGTATTACCCCATTTAGACTTGATGCATTTAGGCCTAATCTACGAGAGTTTAATGTGAGACCTGTCCCATAAATAACTATCAATACTTCCACTCACAGGAATTATCGTTGCGCTGAGTGTTTCTCGGCTGCCTTTTTGCCAAAGCACTCCAGAAAAGGACGAGCTGTCACTCGGCGCCGCAGTCACGGTCTCCTGAGGTCTGCGTGAAACAAGCACAGTGTCCTAAAATGCAAATTTGTTCTTGGCTCACAAAGGGAAAAAAAAAAAAACAACACATTTCTTCTCACCGTGAAGGTATAATATCGAGGAGACGCGTCTATAAACAGGTAAGAGTTTGACATTGAAACAATGCTGTCGAAAGGGTTTGGCTTCAACTCTGGCTGCCGAAGTTTTAACTTATTTGCTAAACTTAAGGTGAGTTACCTGATGTTCTTCGGGGGAAATGGTTGTAAAATCAGCTCTTTTGGGAAGTGAGAGAATCGCTCTGCTAACCTTAAGCAATAATTTTAAATGTTTAAATGTTTTTAATGTTATTCAATAAATGTTGTAACTTTAACCTCTTTAAATGCCCCAAATCTTCTGAATTATTTAGCGCGGGTCAGTATGGTTGAATCAGCCCATGACTCCAGAAGTAAAGTGTAATGCTGACTGGAAGTCAAAAACTGTCCCATAGGGGACGTGACGTGTCTTCAAGCTCATCGTCTCGTGTTAACGCTGTTGCTTCAAGGTTAATCTTTACGTCTGGATCTGTGTGTTTGTCTCTGCTCTTCTATTTTCCCTCTCAGGCAGTTTCTCTCTCCTTTCATTTACTCAGATCAATGAGATGAAATGACTGGAGTAAAGCTTAATGGTCAGGGGTGTGAGACAAACTTTGTGTGCGTGTGTGTGTGTGTGCACATGCGTGCGTGTGTGTGCACATGTTGGCTTCTTGTAGGTGAAGTATTGCTCACTCAGCACTGTGCTGCCCCTCGGGTACCACCACAAGCCTGCCTGCCTGCCTCCTGTCCAGCCATAATCAATTTTGCAATCCCACCCACACACACACACCCACACACACACACACACACACACCCGCAGCATTGTTTTTTTTTTTTTTTTTTTTGCAATTTGATGACTGACCAAGTATTTTTAATTATCTTAATCATTGACAAAGTTGCTGTTAGTGTTTTATTTTACAGTCACTATCTTCAATTAATGTCAATTTTTGATACTCGTTTTTTGCTTTGATATTCTTTGATGTTCTTTAGTTTGACTGTGCTAAGGTTCTGACCGTCAGTGTAGATACACAGAAACTTATGAACTCTAAAGTTATCATTTGAAAGTCTGCGTGTGTGTGTGTCTGTGTGTGCAGGCGTTAAAACAGCTGCAGCCTCTCTGTACTGATTTAATGATTACTGCATTTCATGTTTCCTGGCCATAATTGTAGACCACATCTTTACACGTCTACAGTGGGCTGCGATCTGCGTGGGTACTCGTTGGATATTCACTGCAGACAAGTCTTCATCACATCTAAGTGAAACGGAGCCTGATGAGCTGTGCAAACCCCACCAACCCCATCCTCTGGAAGAGGGATGCTGAGAGGAAGAGGCCCCACTGTGCCTATGGCATGGGCCAGGTGGTTCGAGTGCAGAGAGGAGGAATCTAAAAGCAGTGTGTGTGTGTGTGTGTGTGTGTGTGTGTGTGTGTGTGTGTGTGTGTGTGTGTGTATGGTGGGGGCAGTATTCATCAAACACCTGGTGGTGACAGCCTCTCATTTAAACTCTGCAATCCAGATTCATTCCACCCCCCACGCTGCTCTGAAGGACCTCGTGACAGCTCTCCTCTCCTCTTCCCTCACCTCCTCTCCTCCTCACCTCTCCTTTCGTCTCATCTCGTCTCCTCTCCTCTCCTCTCCTCTCCTCGCCATCATTAACTGCTGATTACACATATGTCATTCCTTGCATCTGACAAGCCGGCTGATTGGCAAAAGTGTGTGTATGTGTGTGTGTGTGTTTACCCAAAGTGTGTTTACCCACCTGTGTGGGCAGCTGTGCACGTGTAGATGTGGATGTGAGCAGTCATCCTCTCCTCTGATTTTGATTGAAGCAGCAGTGAGTGCTGGCGCTCTGCTAGAAGACAGTAAAGGAGAGTGAACTGAGGCCTTTGTTCTTAGGAAAGCAACTTCTGAGACCACTGGGACGACATTAAAATTGCTTTCACTGGGTTTCAGTCAGACCAGATACCAGACTGGTGTCTGACTGAGGACACCTGCTGGACGGAGGGCTAAAAACAGGCAGGCACTCTGGCAGTTATTGCAGAAAACGTGCAAGTAATCTGATTACATGTACTCTTATGTATTCCAGTTACATAAAATTCCCCCAAGCATTTAAATAGTTACTTATTATCTTAGTGATGCATGTTCAAGTATTTTTAACCTGCTGAACTAATTGATGTCATAAAAATGGTGCCAAAGGTTTCGGTTGAGATACGGGTGTAAATATCAGTCAGGATGTTACCAAGTGGTCAGCTTTATTTGAGTGTATCTCACAAGGATCCAGGGTCATTAATGGCTGCCACAGCAAGGTCATTAAAAAGTGCCACTGAAAGGAGTTGGCCTGATTGGCTGTTTGACCTTTAAAGGGTAATTGGCACTTTTAAACACCAATAAAGACTCAAAGAGGGGGAGAGGAATCCAGCCTCATTCCGCCAGGAACGATAACTCCAAATAATATATTCCTCAATAAAACAAGGAGCCTTTTCAAGTTATTGGGAAATGTCTGGAATCAAAAGTAAAAACCTCAGTCTTAATGGTTTTTTAATCTAACAGACTAAAATATTTCCATCATATAAAGTCTATCTGTATGCTGTTAATTTTAGAGTTCGTGTCATATAGTTTTACCCTTCACATTCCTTTTGCTATATTGCAAATACCTCTTTTTGAATGTTCTCCTTTGCTTCGGCCGTTGAAAGGAGGAGGAAAGATGTGAATGTAAAACTTTGTGACAGTTTTACTGGATCTAAGTTAAAAGGTGCCCTCTATTCAGTCGGCCTGAAAGTCTGACTTTGAACCGCAGCATTTTGGAATATAGACTGCTTTCAGCAGGCAGACTTATTGTTGCTTCAAAGCTGTCTGGGTTCCTCTTTGGCTCTCTGGCCTCAGAAGAGACAGATAGAGATTGAAACCATATCAGGCTGGAACGAGGGAAGATAATAGCCTGAAACACGAAGACAAGAGGGGAAAGAAGAGATGGATAGAAGGAGAGATTAATGCTCTCATTTTTAGGGGGACTTGCGGACATCTGAACTGCTGAAGATGGCAGAGGTCGCTGTAGATGATGACTAAGTTGAGGATTAAAAAAAAGCAACAGGGCTGGATGTTCAGTAAAGACACTGATCCACCAGAGACGCCAGATCACGTAAGTGGGTGTACAGTACGGTCTCCATGGCGCCGCTGCACCTGTGCAATAATTACCACCTTAGCGTCTCCCCTTAAGTGCGTCCACGGCAAATATCATCAGCACCGACACCGCCGTCACCGGAGTGACGAGGAGGTACCCCGTGGTGGTGATTCAACATCATTAGCGAACATGACGGCTGTGTGCATTAGAGACGCAACATTACGCCGCACCATGCAGGGCGCTAATGTTGTGGAAAACTAGATACCATCTCTTCATCTCGTCATATTTCACTCACTGAATTGTGCATAAAAAAAAAGATTTGTAAATGAGACAATGGCTTTTTTTTGTCAGCTTTTGGGTACAAACAAACGGGTCCAACAGAGTATTTGAAACATACTTCCTGTCTGATCGCCTCAGCAAGACCTCGCTTCTCTCCGAGGAGAAACTGTGCACACTTGTGTGCATTTGTGTGTCATTTGGTGAGTAAATTGTGATATTCATTCCTGTAACACAAGTATGTTTGTGTCTTTGTGAATGTGCATCAAGGCTAACACGATCTAAACTCCAGCTGCTATCATGTCTTCTGACAATTCATTTACTTCACATTCCAAGTGTGTGGAACACTTATTTTATATCAGTCATCTGCAGCGACCAACCCACCCTGGTAAAAAAAAAAAAAAAATCCTCATATTCTCCCTTTTTTCTGTTTCTCCTTTCCCCTGAGTCTTTTTTCCACTCATCCTAAAAGAAAACAGGAGCTGCTAGACTGGCTCATTATCCACAGAGACAAACAAACTAGAAAGAAGAAGAAAAAAAGAGCAAAAGATCAGAAGAGCGATAGATATTTATTTGGAATCATTTGGTGGTACACACTTTGAAAGAAAAAAAGCTATTTGAGAATAATTCCCATTAAAAAGCAGCAGCTGTACGTGCCGTTTGAGCTTCTACGTCTTCTGCGGCTCTTCTGTCCATTTGGGACGGTTTTTCATTTCTGCCACGTGCGTATTCCAGCGGAAAGCCCACTTATCAATGTTACACGTGTGATCCTTGAACAAAATGAAGTCAGAGGCAGCTGAGAAATGAAATCCGGCTCAGACAATTAGACGCACCATCTGCCTCGTCTTCCTCCCCCCATGTGAGACGAGCAAATACCGGCCAAGTTAGTTAAGTGAATCCAATCAACTAGCTGCTTTGTTCTTGGAGCGATTGTTTGAATTTTAATATAGCAGTATTTTTAGCATGTTTGAAAGAAATCACCAGTTGGTATTTTTCAACAAGGAGCGGGCAGGAATCATCCCTGGAGAAGGTGTTAGACACTACTGCAAAATTGTTCATTTACACTGTGACAAAAGTGTCACCTTTATTATTATTATTTGATAACAGAATCATGCTACAATATAACTCCTTGTGTGCTATTGTACATTTCTTTCCTCCCATTGTTTCTATCTCACCCTGTACTCCTCCCTCCCTTCAAGTGGGATGAATGAACCTATCTGTGCAACAATGCCATTACCAGCCAGCGTGCACGCATGTGTGAGCGTCTGTGTGTGCTCTGTGTGACATACAGTGGCTGTTGGCAGAGCCTCATCCTGAGGGAAAACACGGATGCAGCCTTTTGTTTTTGCCCTTGTTTCACATCACGCCTTGTTTTTATTAATACTATGGTAATCGGCTTCTGCTCCTTCTACGGTCGCTGCATCTCTCTGAATGGAAGCGAGCTCGAAGGGCATCCATTGATCCAAGGGGCTCCAGAGACCCCGTGCCACTCAGCCCATTTCTACCGTGTCAATCTTTTATGAATGCTTCTGGAGGAAAAGTGGCCGTTAGGGAACTGCAACAAACAAAACGCCTGTGAACAAAGAGGTGGAAAACAGCAGAGCCATAGGTGGGATGGTGAGACCATTCTGCTGCTGCATTACAGGCTTGTTTTTTCATTATATGCTTATTAAAGATGCTTCTTTGCACCCACGAAGGACTAATGCCTGGAGCGAGACATGCTGCAGAATAAAGTAGCTTAAAAAACAAAAAAAAAACGTGGTTTCATTGTCTTTCCACGGCTGAAAATATCTGCTTTTGAACATTTTTCATACGCAGCCACACAGGGTTGACCTTCGCAGGCGAGGATCTAACAATGTGACGCCTCTCCGTGATCACAAGTCATCTTTCAGAACAGAGATGATGACTGATCAGCAGGTTAATCTCAAGACTAATGTGATGCAAACATATGCACATACATTCACCCACAAACATACACACACTGTCTTTTCTTGGAGTTTCCTTCTTTCCATGCATCTATTGCACCTTCCTCACCTGCAGGACACAGGCCATAAAATATTAATTACACTGGATGCTGAGACGATGTGCTTATCCTACTGAAGAGCTCTGCGTGCGTGTGTGTGTGCGTCCTTTTCCTGGACTTGTGTTCTGCCTGCTAATGACCCATGATTTTAGACCTCTTGCCCTCCTCCTCTAAATTCCTGTCCATCTCTCTCATTCTCTGGCCCTCTGGTCACCTCTAATCTTGTCTTTCGCTCCTCTTTCTCTTCCATCTGTCTCCGCTCTTCTCTCCCGCTCAGCCGCAGATGCGTGTTTAAACAACTGGTCTTGACGACCGGTGATGCCTTGTCAATGCAAATCCAATCTCCTTCAACCCTTCGTCATCCTCATTTCTTTGTCGTCCTCCTCTGTACAGTACTGTCCAGACATAATTTAGGAAATGAGATGGTTTTCCTCGTGTAGATGACCCTCCACCCTTGCTCTCCTGTGGTTCATTCTGTCTTGTTGTTGCTTTTTTTTGTCCCATCTGTCCTTTAGCCTCATGCTGCATTAATTACTGTAGATTTCCATATAGGCCAGAGACGGCCTGCATGCTAAAACGTCCTCTGAAACTGGGAAACCAGCTGCTTTGTCTTATTGCGTGTCCCTGCAATCTGCTGTACACGCTGTAAGTGGACAGCATGTAAAACACACGCAGATCATTATGACCTGACAGGTAGTTGTTGGATGTAGCTTTAAACAAGTTAACATATGGTGTTACTTTGGGTCTGCAACTCAAGTACTCATTTATTATTATTAATTTGGATTAAATAATTTAGATTAATTTGGATTACATAATCTCAAGTATCATCACTGGCACATATCTTGAGTAGTTTCAAAGTTTAAAAGAGATCTTTCCTCAACACTGCTCCTGGAGGACAGGAGGAATGGCCATGTGACTGTTGTGTTCTGCAGACGCTACAAACTGCAACAAACAAACAAACAAGCAAAAAAAAACCAAAAAACAAAAAAAAAAAAAACCTCACAACTTCAAAACAAAAACATGCTACTGTCGTTAAGATTCTCCACTTGGTTTGAAGTAAGCGAGGTAAAATGGTCCTTTTCGGTTATCAGGTGTTTGATCCCTTGAAAAGTGGCTGCCCAGTGAGGTAGAAAATGCCACCTGTCACATTAGATCAGCTGAAGGTAGCGGAGGCAGAAACCCTGCCAAGCTTTTTAGCTCTTGTCTTCAGTGTGGCTGCCTCGTGCGTACACCAGCGAGAGGGGAGCCTCACAAATATCACCCAGACAATAAATCATGCTATGCTGTGTTCACTTGTAGGCAGGAGCTCGGCATCATTAGCGAAGGAAGTATGATATCAATGCAGTTTACAGCATGAGTAACTGCGCTGAAATAGGCAGCTCCACTTTGGCCTTTCACCGGCGGGCCACGGAGTCCCGTGGCGTTCAGGGTCAACTCACGGTCACTGGTTTCTGCTGAGGGATGACTTTCAAGCGTGTTCATGTGTCAGTGTGCAGGTGGGTGTAAATGTTCAGTTAATTTAGGTCATAACAGTCTACAGAGGAGCTGTCACAACACAAATTGCAAAGTGAAAAAGGACTCCGCGGACACGAACGCACGCCTCGGTCGGGTGTGTACACACGTGAACTCTCCGGCGCGCCTTAAACACACCTCACTAATTCACTTCCTGCTTAAAGTCTGTCATCAGATACAAAGCGAGAATCCCATCCTACTTATTATGTATTCATTAATCTATTCAGCGCTGGTTTCAGCTAAATCAACACAGGAAGCTCTGGGGAATCACCTCGCCGTGTGTGAATTAGCAGGATGAACAATATATGTAGGAGAGGATGTACTAGAAGTGTGGGTGTGAACTTCCACAAACAAATGCATGCTTCAACTGACCCTCCTGCCCACATCTTCTTGAGTAATTCCACTGAGGACTCTTAGCCTGCTGTCTCCAGCCTCTTAGAGAACATAAACAGAACAGGCTGCTGTATTTATTAGATCCCACTTGTTACTGTCAAACTATTTTGGTCAGGAGAGAGCCGAACTCGCACCCAGGACGCTAATCAACCAAAACCACAGACAAATCGCAGCTTCCACATCTATTGCGCTGTGATCGTCATATCACTGCGGCGTTGGTCCCACAAAGAGGACTGAAGAAAACGACAAAAGGTCATTGTCATGGCAACAGCCTCTCTCAATGTCCACGTTCCAAATAAACGCTGGTTCCAGATCCTTCCTTTCCTTGTTTGCCAGTCATCCACCCCTGCACGTGGTGGGAAAACATAGGCCGTTACTGGAGAGGATGGTGTTTTCAGTGCTGTCTTCCATCGGGGCTGAGTGAACCACATTAAATGAAACTGAGATAGAATACAATAGATACATGTGGAAAATAACATGTTTTCCTTCAATCAATACAGAGTTTGTCATAATAGGTGCAGTATTAATACGCAGATAAATGTAATAGCAGCTTGTCCTACGTGTGTGGATGCAACTTTACATACATGAACTCATTAAAGTGACATGTAGACTGTAAAAAAGGAGATTTGAAACCCAGCTGACATTTATTGTCCCTGCATTTTAACTGAGAAATGTTAAATCTAATGTTGAGCCAGTTTGAAACAAAGAGGGAGTAATGTTGCACACACGCGCACACACACACACACACACACACTTAATACACTCTTACTTTATGCTTAAGCCATTAAGGCCTGCTGGTCCTTTGCCAACTCAATAAACATGTCGCTGCCACACCCACATTAACCTCCACCCTCAGCTGCAGGTCGCTACACTACATCTTAAAAACATCCTCCGTCAGCTACGGGCTCCCGTGTGCTTCTCGCCGCGTGTGGATGAATAAAGGCTGTCAGGTGAAATCAAATTGCGGGGCGCCTGCAGAAGTCTGAAATCATTTAGCTCGTGGGGCCAAAGTTTACCCACTCGTGTTGTAGACCTGGATTTTCAATAAGCTTTAGCAGCGTTTCTCGGTCCCAGGGCAATCTAAAATACGACTCGGTGTAAAATTGGCTTAGGTGGATTACGCAGAGCTCATCTGTGTTTGACACAAGTAGCATAGGTGTAGAGAATGCACTCAGATTGATTTAATGCATTCCTACAGGTAGCTGGCGCTGCTGTATCATCTTCACAGCAGGGTGAGAAAGATGGAGCCAGAGAAGGAAGAGTGCAATTATATCAAGCTAAAGGCAACAAAGTTGTGGGGCGGGGTGGTGGTGGTTGGGGTGGCGGTGGTTGGGGTGGTGGTGTCAAAAGATTTCACTAAAGCACTTGGAAAAAAAAAAATGTTCAGGAGAAAATGTGAATTTCAATGCAGTATGAACACCAGAAGACACACAAGCAAAATGAAAATGTCGTTACAAACCTAAAAAAAAAAAGCCACCTCATGCCCCTCTCCCGGCAGGTGCACGTACCAGAACACAAACACACCCAGATACGGGGATTAAGTTTTTGGTCAAAATCCACTAATTACAAAATATTAATTATTTATCTGCAAGCTCGCTGCAGAGCTTTTATCACACATGTGCACAGCGTTCATATTAAAAATTGATCCGCAAGCGGTTGCTTGTCACTGCTTTGCTGAGGAATTCATTACCTCTGTCATGCACTGCTGTGTCGCGCGCAGACACAAACACACAACTTAGCATGGAAACAAACAGATGCTCCAACGGGAGACAGCGAGATGGAGCGATATTAAAAACAAGAAACAGGCAGGAAACAAGAGAGAAACACAGGAGACGTTTTTGGAGTGACAGCGAAATTGTGAATAAACAGTAGGAAGTGTAGAAACATCCGTCAGAATCAGATAACCAGTCAAGAGTCCGTGTTTTTAAATGTGAGCATCACCAAAGTGTGAGGTCTCGCTCTCATTTCCTCCAGACCTCCACTTTCACATGTCACTGCTCTGTCTCCCCCCATCTTCTTCTGCCTGAATCTATTCAGCGTCCACCTCTCTCACATCACGTTGACCCTGTTGATTATTTGCTCTTTAGCTTCATTGGTATTTGCGCGGACGGAATGAGCAGCAGAAATGAAATTCCGGTTGAGTGATCCGCACCATCTTTACCCTCCGTCCGGGTGTCTGAACTCAGATGGCCCTGATTGAAATTCAGCCCCACGCCTCGCAACCTGCCAAGTGTCCCTGAGAACCTTGTTCAGAGCAGTGTAGATGAAGACACAAAGAGAGGCGATAAGAGGGACAAAAAAATGAAGAAGGAGAACTGTTCGGGTTCTTCATGTTCTTTTCTCTGTCCGTCTCTTTTTGCTTTAATGACCTCTCTGTGTGAACAGCGTACCCCGCCGTCTGCAGGTGCTCTCTTCCTCTGACATTTTCTCTTTTTCTAAATAGCATTCTGTACCTTTCACCATTTCCCTTCCTCTCCTGCAGTGAGCTCGCCGATTGAGTGACCCTCATTGATTTGAAAAAAATCCTCATATCCAACTCCTTAGTGGCATGACCATTAGTTCCTGTTGTACCAAAACAAACCTGTATTTAATGAACAGGTTTATGTTATGCCCTGTTCAACAAGTGTTCAGCCAGGAACCGACGGCTCAGTTCCTGAAAAACAGGTTACTGTTATGAAACGCGTGGCTCTTAGATCTCATTTGACAATAATGCAGCTTTGTAAATTTACTTTGCACCAGATATGCTCAATCACAAGCATTTCCACTGCCTCTGCTAAGATTTTCAGTGTGTTTGATTCCAAGCTGATTATGAGATTATATAAATGGTTCTTTCTGTATGCATTATTGTTGCAGATTGATCGATGGCATCGGCTGCAGCAGAGGCGCCGCTTATCTGCAAAGCCAGGGGCATGGGAAAAATCTGCCAAGACCACCTCCTACTGACTCAGAGGAAAGAGGTCGCTAAAGCACCGCACCTCAGTAATGACTGTGGGTTACTGGCGGTGTTACACTTAAGAACTGTGAAAATTAGTTAAATAAAAATAATTTCTTTTTAATAAAAATCTAAATTTCAGTCTCCCAGAGGCCCCCTGGCATGCTCAGATACCGGGAACTCAGCTTGTTTCTATCCTGGTCTTTGGTCCTCACAAGAGACAGACCTGCTTCACTAAACACTTTTTGCCTTTTCGCCCTATTAAATATGGATTTGTGTACTGGCTGACACATATGCTAATCTCCCAGCGCGTGTGCACGAGTGTCTGTGTGTGCACCTCTGTGTATAATTTGCTGGGTTTGGTGGGGAAAAAAAGGGTGTGTACGCACATCCGTGTGTTTCGCCGGGCCGAATTAGATTTGGGTCCCGATGCGAGCGAGGGAATAGATGCATGGAGGAATTTAGTTATGAGGCTCATAAATAGTTTAGCCACCCAGAGCAGATTCATCAAGTAGTGTGAGGGATAAATCATATTCCTCCCCTCTTCCTCCTACACTACCACTTGCTTCTCACTCCACCAAAAGGATAGAATAAAGGATATTGGATGCTAATCCTGAAGCGCCAAAGAAGCAAATACCCAGTGACACAACATCAGTGTGTGGGTTTATATTTTCCATTTTCCCCTCTCAGAGAAACTTTTCCAACGGCAACACCCTCCGATGCAACATGTCACCTGAAACTACAACAATCGATGGTGATCCGCTGCCCCACATTACCTGGTGATGTGACAAATGTCCTCGCAGGTGGCCGCAAGGAACTCTTTCCTTCAAATTGAAAGGCCCGGAGGTCCTTCAGGCGTTGGTGTTATTTGGCGGATGTGCCTCCCTCATGGCCATCCATGAGCGATGAGCCTCTCTATATATCATTTCTGCCTCTTTGGATGGAACCTGAGCTCCATCATCATAGCAATGGATGTGTAGCCAGCACCCCAAGAGGCCTAGTCATTTCACAGATTGCCTGAAAGAAGGAGATTGGGCGTGATGGTGGATTTTGAGGTTTTGGAGCGTGTGCACGTGTGTGTGTAATATTTGATCCCCTGTTTGTGTTATTGTTTCTTCCATTTGTCAGGTTTGTGGATCAAGACAGCCTCGATGTTTAGGATGAATCCAGATGAGTCTCACAGCCACACAGCTGAGCTCCATCTTTTATTTTGAAAGAAGTTGAAACAGCTTTAAAAGCCTGTTCCATAACACGGTGGTTGCTTTCGATCCATCATGGCTACGCTCTCTCAATAATCCTCTGCTGTGTGGACTCTCCTCTTTCTCTGTCTCAGTCTGTGCACCTTATTCCTCACTCTGCCCACAGGGACAACCCCTTTTAAAAGAAAGATCTTTCGAACAGTTTGCTCCTTCATTACCTCATTACTTTACTCTCGCTCACTCGATCTCTCCGAGGAGGACATCACTTGGTTTTCATTACTCAACAAGTCAATCTTCATCACACTATCCTCTGTGTGCCATCAGTGGTGCAAACAGTCATACAGCAAGACAAAGAGGTCTGCACCACCACTATCTACTGATAAAACTGTAACTATATTGTGTAAAGAATGATTTTGAGGTACTGACATTATTTTAACTTCTTATTCGACACTAAAGAATGAAAGAGTCCTGTATTTGTTCAAAATATATAGGCAAATTTAGCAGTAATAAGGGCAATTTACCTTTTTTAAGCTCATAACTGTAAAAGAACTTATTCACCTTAAATATCTACACAGCTTTTCTACACAGGTAAACATGAAAGATCACACCATGCAGGTTTTGTTTAGAAAAATAAACCTCAAAGTTTACATTCCGTGGACAAAATAAAGGGTGTGGTACCTTCATGAACTGTTTTGTCCTTAATGCAACTCTCCCAGTTGCGCGTCCGAAAGCAGGTTCACGTCTCACCACCGTCACCGTAGCTCGCTTCCATCGTCTCCGTCGCACCACCTTCCGAAGTCCCGGTCCCTCTTTCTGGGTGTCCTCTTAGTTTTCTATCTTAGCGTTACTTTCAGCAATAGCACACAAAACAGTCATACAACTTCTTACTGAAATTCCTCCTGCTTGCTCAATGTGCATCTTACCTCTTTAAAGGTGGATGTTGTTTTAACAGCTCCCCATTCCCAAAAAACCTCCGGGCTGAAACACCTGGGAGACGCGACGTTCCTGCCACTGACCGGTAAACACTCATTTAAAAACCTGAATGAAAACGTTGCATTTTCTAACAAAGCAACATGTTATCACCATAAAAATTATTTTACCTTCTTCCAATACTTTTAAAAGCAAACCTTTCATATTATTAAATCTATAGTATTCATCATTTTAACTTAAAACAATTTTACTATAGTTTTGTTTTTTAACTGGGTTACACAAAGTTATGTCTGTAATAGGCTGGTAAAATAGGGTCCTGGTTCAGGCAGTGATATAAAATATACTATAGTATATTCCTAATTCATCTGTTTTGTGCCTGTAGGCCCGTGGAGAGACAACAACTGGAATATTGATAAGGACACTTGTGGGTATGAGTGCATCCTTCTGCCAGCTCAGAAACAACATGAACTCGTTGGATCAAAGAGCCGATTTCCTCGGCTGTGTTGTCACGCACGCGTTGCTTTGTGATTGCGAGACCTGCACCAAAGTGTCTTTATGCTGCGTACGAGCATGCGCTCTGTTCTGTGGTGTACTTTTGTGGCTCTCTATCCTCCCCAGCAATTACTGGTGTAGAAATAAACAATAATTTCAGCACCTCCAATTCTTCTCACTGTGTTGAAAGCCCGTTGTCTTGAAACTGCAGGGCACCCCCTCCCATACACAAACACACAAAGCACACACACACACACACACACACACACACACACACACACACACACACATGTCCATCAATTATATGTGCCCCCGTTGAGTGGCTCTAGAGAAGAGACAGTCTGCAGCCAGCCAGTTGTTTACTCCTGAGAAAGGCTCTTGTTTAGCATTTAGATTGGCTTGATCAACCACCATTTAGCCAATATGTATCCATCCTTCTCTCTCTCTTGCTGTACGTAGGCAGGTGCACCTGAATTGTCTGCCCTTTTCTGGGTGTGTATTTTCTGTGTGCATCCTTGTGCGGCCAGCACTGCCATGTTATTGCATGGATGCTTGATGAGCCATGCCTGGCAGCTCCTGGTGAACGCTGCAGATTTGCTGAAGGTTGCTGGGGAGACTTAGCGAGGTGAATCCAATGGATCAGGGTCACATACAGTAACACATTAATCTTTCAGAGGCCGACGCCACCATTACCATGTTGTGCCTGAATTTACCAGTGTGCACTCTCCTTCAGGATCATGTGTTTAGGCGCATGACCACAAATGGCTCAAAAGTCATGTTATGGTATATGAAGCATGAATATAGGTGTCCTGTTCTGCTCAAAAAAATGACAGGTTTGAGAAAAACTCACTTTTTAATAAAATGGAGGTGAATAAAGGGTCAACTGAGGGTTTTTTTTGTATAAATGATCCAATTCAATTATTTAACCTGAAAAAACACCATGTTGTGTTTTTGCATCGGGTCACCTGATATTTGCTCACCACAACAGTTGAGGTGTGTACTGTGCGTTCTTTTGTTCGCTTGTGTGTGAGCGCCGCCATCTCTCACCTCTGTTTTACCCCGAGTTCAGCCAGAGTTCAGTCGGCCTTACGCCGCTCACTTAATGCGAGTGGGGGTGAGAGCAGAATCTCTCCCGCTTGGAGTCTCCCCAAAAGCCACTTACAGACTTGCAAAGTTATGACTCCAAGGAGGAACAATTAGCGTGTGTGTCCTCAAGTGTGCGCTTAAATCCGAACACGGCTTGGATGTGTGGGCTCATGACACAGGTCCAATCGTTGAGGTTCTGTGCGGTTGTGGCCCTTGGGTGTCAGTGTTATTGCTGTCGGTGGCGTTCAGCTCTATTTTGGTGTTATTACAGAGGCGAAGGACAGGCGGAGCGATGATGAACACATTTCTTTCCTCCTGTGTTACAATGACATTAAAACTGCTAACTACACCGAAACTGCCCACGTCTCCCTTTCTGTGTCTGTAGTGACCACGAGACAGGGCAAACAATGGTTTGCAAAAAGACTTAAGATGGGGGTCCCCAAAATTACGGTTCCTTCCATTTCTTTTGCATGAAAATAAGAGAAAAACACACACACACGCCCTCGGCTGCAGGCATGCACACCTGTTGCAGTCCGAGGGGACGCGTGTTGATGTGCATGTGATGACAACAGTGCACAGCCGGGATGGGGAGCTAAAGCGGATTTGACAGGATGTCCCAGGCTCTGACACAACAAATGGCTGCCTGGATGGAAATCTCTTCATCAGGCTTCCGCCGCTCCTGTCGACCGAGCAGTTCTGCCCTGTTTCTCCGCATCCCCTCCTGTTGGTGACATTACTGTCATTTGGAGGGAGAGCAAACCGTTGTCTGTTCCAGTGTGTGTCTGTGTGTGTGTGTGTACTGTAAGAGAGAGAGTGGGTGCATGTGTCATAAATGAAGCTGAGGCTTGGCCTTTGCTTGAAATATGAAATCGCTCTCAGCTGTATAATATTACAGCAAAAGAACAGCAATCAGACACTAATTGAATCTGGGTTATGACTTTTCCTGTGTTCTCTTTCAGCCGAGTGTCTCTTCCGCTTTTCCCTCACCACCTTCCCCCCTCCCTCTGTGAGTCTTCCAATCATATCCTCACTCACCCACTTCCTCCGCACTGCCTTCCTGCACCTCCCCTCGTGTGGCGGCGAAGCTCCCCCTACCCCGTCCTTTGTTGTTAACCGATGTCATGATGTGCTCCGGGACCCCATTTCTGCCTCAGTTACCATCTTATGTCACCATCAAATGTCACCATCTTACCCACCCTTGAACATGGGACACTGCCTCTTAAATGCAGAAAAAGCAACGTGTATCTGTGCAGGTGTGTCTCCTTGTCCATCAGCACATACTGTATTCTACATTTCATAAATACTAAACAGTGCTTCCTGAAACCCACAGAGAAAGTGGGGGCGATTAGCATTTTTGTTATGAAGGTTAAAAAACAGAGGTTAATGTTGACCATCCTATTTATGGAAATTAATGTGTTCAGTCTGTGTCCTCCAAGTAATAGAACATAATACTCCCGCGTGTGTGTGTGTGTCTGTGTGTGTGTGTCTTATAAATTGAGGGACCATCTATTCCGCCTGACCTTTTCCTTAATTGGTTAGTTTGGGTTCTGTCTCTGCTCATTCCAGGAGGAGTCTCCCTGAAATGACTCCTGATTGTCTCTGGTGAAACCTTTACTTTACCTGTGGCAGCTGAAAATCCACAGACCCGCAATTTAAGAAAAAAAAAAAAAAAAAAAGACGGGCATGCAAAAGTGGAGAGATGCAGACACGCCTCAGTCATGGCCAGAGGATCCACGAACATAAGTAATGCAATTTGCCTGTCAGTGCTGCTCAAGGTCATATAAAAGTGCAGACAGCAGCAGTAGCTGTCTGCTGTGTTTTTTTCTATCTGCATATCTGCACATCTACACCCAACATCATTTTAATCTTTGTAATAATAAGCTGCTAAAAGGAGAGAACCACGGTGAGAGGAAGCCTTTCCTTTGTGTAAATGTATTGCAAAAAGGGTTTCATCAACTCCTTGGAGGCTGTGGCAAAGAGAATGTGTCCAATAAAAGCGGCAGAATGGCAGGCGAGTGGAGGGGGATCACAATGATGTCAGAGAGCTTGAAAAATGGGAGCATTTGGGAACACAGTAGCACTCTCGCATCTACCGTTCAGTCATTTTCGGATGCTCCTTTGTGTCGTCTCACAGCCACATCCTACTAGATCAAATTATAGATGATTGCCTGCTTGTTTCCACTTTCCCGTATCCACTGCACTATTCAGCCTTTTGCTTATTAACCTTATTAACTGCACCCATCATGTGCCGCCCCCACCCAGCTGGGTTGGGAATCATTTCCACTTTTATATCTGCATTCTCTTTGTCTTGGATAGAAAAATCCAGATCAATTAATTGCCGTTTCTTGAAATCTGACCCTGACTCTGCTGGTAATCTTAGTTGAAGTTCACATGCGCGTTTAAATGAGCATTTCAGCACAACGTGCTCACCTGAGCAATGCTCACTATCGCATCCTGGCCTCCCCCTCTGTCTGACCCAGAGTCTAATTGTCGTGCGCGCAGCCTCGTCTGCATGGATTTAGTGTCGCCTTAATTTAATTGAAAAGCTGCAGAAAGGAAGGAGGAGGGATCGGAGGGAGGGGATGAAAAACAGATAAATAAAAAGTGGAACCAATCTTTGCCGGCGACGCTGGGCGGTGAAATGGTTGTGTGCAGTGAATAATGCATGGTGGAGATGGATTGGTCTGCGTGGCTGGAGCCCGGTGCTGCTGCTGCTGCTGCTGCTGCTGCTTCATTACTGAGGCATTTGTGTGCTGATGCTGTGATGCTGACTCTCGCTCTGTGATGGGAGGTGCCTCCCTGAGACAGCTCATATTTTGTTGCTCATTTTCCCTTTGAAGCTCTTAGTCCCTGGCTCTTCTTCTGCTTGTTTTAATGTGTCCAACTGTAAAATGTGCTATATCGCCACGTCAAAGCTCAGATGGTATTCAGACCTCGCTCTTCCTGCCAGAGACGACTTCTGTGCTTGACTTTTGGCCCTTGCTGTATTTTTCAGTCCACATCATTCACGATCACGACCATATTTTAACTAACTTCCTGTTGGAGTCTAATAAAAACGTGATTGCTTGATCTCACTTCCTGAACTAGAAATAGTCACAAGATGTATGATTTTCTTTTATTCTGGTGCCGAGGAGAGGGGAAGGGGAGAACATTACAGTATAGTTGGATCACCATAGAAGACACTATCATGATTTTCCCAAATCTTTTATTTTCTATGTTGACAAATGACCTATAATGTGCGCACGTGATGTGCACTCAACAAGCTTCATTATTTGATGAGTTGGGGGTTTGAAGAAGCTTGTGTTTACCATTAAGCTTTGCAGGGAAGTGCCTGTCAGCTGAGCTCCTGAGGATTCCTCTGTCTCCAGCAGGAGTCATTACGCGTTAGTGAGACAAACAAACAGACAACAAAAGAAAAGAAGTCTCAAAGCAAGCGCTCCGGAGGTGTCTGCATTTGAAATACATGAGCCGGGCAGGTTCCTGCCACTGTTGTTGCCATTTCAACCATCTCCCACCTTGCTGCTTTTGCTCACACGGCGGCATATTTGGAGGAGGCTGTCAGGTTACCTCTAACTGTGATGGCGAGATGTGCACCTTTTAATTATCTGGAGGCGCCAGCCAGCACGGTGAGCTGTCAGTTGCCAACACCACAAATGTTTCCAGCCCTTCCTGAAAGTCTACATGTTAATATCACCGAACTGATGTCAGCTGCTTTGGAAAAGCAAATAAATGGATTCATTCCCACAATGGCAGCGTTGTGCTGTATTATGCACCCCTGCCATTAAATACACCCCCTGTCCTAGTTGCCGTGAAATACACCCCATTAATTTTTACTAGGAAAGTGTCACGTGCATGAAACTCACTCGGTTAAACATACTAGGTTCATCTCCATACCGTGAAAATGGTTTGATGCTGGAATCAACAGGACAAAAAATACAGGGGGTGCTTTTCACGGCAGGGGTGCATAATACAGCACAATAACGCTTTTTGTGCAAAGCTTCTGCCGCGTTGGTTGTGAGCAGTGGGTCAGTGAAAAGAGTCGGCCTCTGGCACACTGCTGCAGGCAGAGAAACTCCGCTTGCACTATGCAGTCTCCTCACTTCCATTATTCCAGCTCTCATCAGTTGATCAGGAGCGCGCTGTTTCAGAGGTACAACGGGATATAATTACATTCTAACATATGAAGAGAGAGCGCGCGAGAGAGAGAGAGAGAGAGGGCTCCGCAGGGGGTGGGGGTGGGTGGGTGAAGGAATGAACAGTGAAGTTTAATTATCTCTTATGGAAACAATTATGAAATGAAACCAAAAAAGTCTGTTGAAGGAAGCGTCGTCTCTTTTCCTCTGTTGAAGGAGTGTAAAAAGGCCCTGAGGAGACCCGAAATAACAAACAGCGAGGAGGAAGAGTTTGTCTACGCCTCATCGTATCAGAATCAGGTGATCTGCAATTCCACATTCTTCTCTCATTCCTCCCCTCTTGCGTTTCTCCGCCTGAACCCGATGTTCTCGACTAACTGCATCCTGCACTGGTAATTAGAAGTTGTGGAGGCCAGCAATGGGGAAACGCACAGGCAGGTTGATACTGTGTTTTCGGTCCCTCGCTCTTGTTGGGATTCGCAGTTTGGTTATGGCGCCCTGTTGGTGCATCCACGCACACACAAGCAAACGTTAGCACAAGTAAAGCCCCCGTGACTCACACTGGCACACCAGCAACAAATTAATTAAATGGAACAGTATAATTAGTGACATTAGGAATGAATAATAAACACACAAACACAGAGAGAGAGAGACAGAGAGAGAGAGAACCAATCAGCCAACATCCCTACGGAAGAAAAGTGCATCACTTTGTTTGGGAGGATTAAATTGTGTTCAATCAATATTTTTCTCTGTGCCCACTTTGCAGCTGTGGTGCCTTTTCAAGCAGAAAGGTGCACACGGCTGAGTTGCCACTAGCAACAAGACTCTCAAGGTAACCTAGTCAGCTGTGAAAAGAGGAACCCCGATCCAATCAGCAATGGGGCCGTAAGCAGGTGTTGCTATTGTTTTTCATACTATTGCGACCGCAGCAGCTACGTCTGCGGTGGTGATGAAGATTACAAGTTCAGTCACGGCCAATCAGACCCCTCACTCAGTCAGCCGGGATTGACAAGATGGGTAATTTACAAATGGGTAAAAACATGGAGAACATGAAAAAAAATCCATCATCCTGCTGTGGGTTTGCTTGGGTCTGCTCATCAGACACTCTTGCTTCCTCACCTGCAGATAAAGTGCAAACACACACACGCGCGCGCGCACACACACACACACACACACACACACACACACACACACACACACACACACACACACACACACACACACACACACGCACACAGACACACACAAAGTTTGGGGTTAAAAGCCAGCAATTACAAGAAGCTAAGTGCTGCGGTGCCTTGCAGCAATCAACCTTTGAACACCTCCTGCTATGTTGCTCTTTTAGTGATACACAGTTAAAAGATTCTTCTCTTTCAACAGAGAAAAATCTAAAACACAAACACACACACACACATACACACAGACACACAGACACACAGACACATACCTGATTAAGTCTTAAGGCTGATTAAGGATGTATAAATACAAATCGGTGCTGACAATGGCATGCAGAATGAAGCCCTGTGCTTGCCAGCTTCATCAGTTAAATAGGCTGGGAACACTGGTGAGTGGCTCACCTCTCACACGGCTGCCCTGTCGAATGCAAAAATATCGCATTTCAAACCCCAAGCATGCTTAAAAAAAAAATAAATAAAGAAAAAAAATCAATCTCTCACCTCTGGAAACTGCAGAGGTATTATCATCACTGAGCCACAGTAACAGAGGTGGTCGGTGTGATTCCATTTCATTTTCTCATTTCTCTAAAATGGGACTCATAGTGACAGAAACAGGGAAAAGCGGAGGGGCAATTGCATTTGCAGTTGAAGCAGCGGCCTGTTTAAGAGTTTGTTGTAGCTGCGCTGATTGTTGTGATGTTTTTCATTTCCTTTATCTGAAAATCGTGCCTCCATCGGTGAAGAGTAAACACATCTTCACCCTTTCTTTCTTTCTGAACAACAGCGCTTGCAATGAAAGAAAGAAAGGATGTGGAGATCCTGTCAGTATGTGGTCTGCAGATCTTTATGCATCTCTTCGCCTTAAAGTAATGCTCAACCTTTTGTTTTTACTAGAGACTGCCATCTTCGGGGGTCTGACTCTTGATTGTGTCTTGTTTGTTCAGGCTGTGTCCAGAAAGGGGCAGATGTGTCACAATGCTGAGTCACCTGTGGCCTCAGACACAGATGCTACAGTTTTCTGGGCCATTTGAGGCAGCTCTGTAGTGTGGTGATAATGTGGGAATATGACCCATTCTCTGGGTGATCCATGCCACAGTCCCAGTAAATCTACATTTCATGTATTTATACATAGCTATATCTTTTGTTTCCTCTCACCTTGTTTAACCTGTCAGTCAGTTCTGCACTAAGAGGGAGAAGTCAGAGAGCAGTAGAGGCAGGGAAACCACAGCCCTCTGCCAGGCTGGATCATATGTCTCCTTTAACCATAACGTAAGAAAATATGTCTCCTAAATTTCTGTAAACTGATTCTTTAAAAGCAGACGCCCTTGACTCAGAGTGTCCCTCCACTCAATCTCCTGCCCGACCGACGCTATCTTCCCCCTCCGCCTGTTTCTGCCAGCTTCACTCTCTCCTTACGTTCCTTTGTCCTCCTCTCAGGTCCCCTCTCTCTCGCTCTCTCTCTCTGTCTCTCGCTCTCCCACACACCCGTCCTGATGGCAACATGTTTATCTATTATTGATATTCTGACTCGGCTCACATCCCGCCCCCTGTCGCCCCACTTTCCTCCAGCCCGTCCTGCTTCCCTCAGGACACACACACACATAAGCACAAGTCTGTGTTTATGATGATGTGTGTGTTGATGTCAGTGACTGAGAGGATGATCTATATTTAGCTCTATAGGTCCCTCAGCTATAGATCAGCGTCTCACCTGTTCATGTTGAGTCACTCTGAGAACGTCAGACCTCTGAACAGCAGGTATCAAACACTCTTTAGCTGCTTTTAAAAGTGTCAAATGACTGATCTCAGGTTTTTTGTCTCCACTGAAACTCCTGTCACACGCGACTCGTCGAACGTCCTTCATTTGACTTTGGTTTGCAGCGAAACTGTTTTTTTTTTTCTGTGTTCAAGTGAATTAGCATACACAGCCTCATTCCCGTCCCCCCGTATGTCACACTCAACAATCTGCGCGAGGGCTCCAAGGGGTGTGCGCGTGCGATTCTCATCCAAACAACTCTGAGCTTTGATAAAGCAGACCGTGGAGTGTATCAGTGTGCGATCCTTTGAAGAGGAAACACGAGGAATCTTTGTTGTGCGCGAAGCAAAGGTTTGTTTGATCGCTCTGCTCCCTGGGACCATCGCAGCAGTCTCTTTTTCAGCGGTTATCAAAAAACATCCTCATCTACCGAGTTCTTTAACAGGTCAATTGCGCCATTGGCTCGGCTTACATCTTGTTGTGTCTCTATTCTGTGCAGGAATGCGCACTATACACTTGCTTCCCCCTCATTGTTTATGCTTGTGCACATTAGGTCGTTCGAGTGATGTTGGATAGGTGGTGGGTGATGGGTAAGTTTCATTGTTTTCAGATAGCTGGCTAGTTACTGAAATACTTTGGCTTCACCTTTGCAAAGCTAATTTAATGAAACAGAACTGATAAATAATTCCTGGAAGATTTGCAGATATCTTTTATACGAATAATCATGATGCAACTCGCACCATCTTATTTATTTATACGTTTACATGTTGCTAAACATGGCATTAGCAATAACAACAATCCATTAAACATTGCTACTCTGCTTTTCCTGACCTCAGAGGTTAATGCCAAATCTGTGTGTGTGTGTGTGTTTGTGTGTTGTGTGTGTGTGTGTGTGTGTGCGTGCTCTCCGACCAACATGAGATCCGCTCAGTGACGCCAGAGCCGATTTCCCAAAAACTCTCCTGCTTTCATGACTGCTAACAGAGCGCAGAGCTGCGGCCAAACTCCAGACGAGCTCTGGCAAATCCTCGGCTGCCATTGTTGTTTCTGTCCCTGGTGATTCAAATCTGGGAGATAATAGAAAGAATTGATGCAACATTCCAGCGAACTGACGGCGCTCATTCCAATCACACAGTTACCTGCAAACACAGAAAGATGAGCATCATCAGGAATTCCAGCAGCATAGCAAATAGCTTTTTGTCATTTTTGAGGTATCATCTTTCCTCTTTTGCCTTTTCCATATCCACATACAGATTACATCGGCGAGCGGAGGGCCGCAGTATATAGAGAGAGAGGCGGCGCGTAAATGAAAACAGGAGATTACTGATTAACGGGGAGCACAGGAAGAATATTTGATTCAGCCTTTTGTGTCGCTTCCTTATCGGGGAAACGCGCGACGCTGTTATATTGGTGTGTTTAAATAAAAACAGGACTGGGTTCCCGCGCAGAGCCTCGTTGTCAGGTGAGACACAAAAAGCTGGCAGCTGCGGGTGTTGCTGCGCGGTGGGAGAGGCCTCACATGAAAGTGTTTTTTATCTAACAGATATTACTGGCTGCTTTTGTTCCTTTCTGAAAGAAAGAAAAGCTCGCGGGTCACATAAAGCTGAGCTGTTCTCTCTTTCCTTGTGTTAATGTGAGGATTACTCAGAAATGCACAGCGTGTATAAAATGGAATAACTACTTGGTGGATGGGGGGTGTGTGTGTTGTAATTTTGGTATTATATTGGCTGGATAAAGGACGATGTCCTTGTACTAAAGATCATCAGTAAGCAGCCGTGCATGTCCGCAGGCTGATAAGATTTTAAACATTGACGCGACTTTGAAAATATCGCATTAGGAGTTTATTGGCTTTGAGAGGTAAATGGTGACAGGTATGTTTGCCTGCACAAGTGCGCACACACACACACACACACACACACACACACACACACACACACACACACACACACACGCACATAGGAGGGATCTCCCTCCTTGTAATTGCTCCTCTCATTGCCCTGCAGCAGCGTGAGCTGGTGTATAAGCTATATAATAAAGCATATTATCGAGGACGGTGATGAATTCCTGCCTCCTCCAGCCTGACAACAGCTGGAATTGAGCTCCACTCTTTGCAAAAGGTGATCCGCACTAAATTGGAGCTGCGTTTCATGCATGCTGACCTTCTCTTGCCAACCAGCATGATGAAGCGTGCTGGGTCGACGTGTTCCAGGAATGAGCAGGGATTCTGCTTAGTCTGTTTAATATGTGCAGCTTTTTACAAATTAATTGATGTAGAGTCCAAATATCCATGAAGCTGCTTTTTTTAATTTGCTTTGTTGACCTATAAGTAAATACAGGAGTCAAGATTTGATCAAATTTTGAGTGAATTTAGCTGATTTGGTTTGTGTGTGTGTTTCAGGGAAGAGGGGTTAGTTAATGATTAAAGCAGCATAATTAACACCCAGAGAGGTTGAGGCTTTTAGACAGCTGTAGATTCAAGGGGAGGATCTCATTTGCAGCCTGTACAGTAATACGTGCTCACTCTGCTCTTAATGGCGTTATTTTCCTCTCTTGTTCCTTTGCAGCGTAATTACGCCTCTCCATGAATTTATCTGTGACCGTGAAAGCAGAGATGTTCCTGCTGCCCCGTGGTTCCTGTCAGCTTTGTAGATGCTTAGCAAGGTGTTAGACATTTTATTCTCCACCCCATAATAAGGCCCGTGGAAAGGACCTTCTGTCATCGAAGCCCCCTCCAACAAACTTGCGGCACTGACACTAATTATTCAAGCATTTGCAACACTTAAACCTCCCAGTGTCTTTTTAATTCATTAAAAAATAAGAAATGAAGGATTTAAGTGGGAGTGTAGCAGCAAGAGTTATGGGAGCTGTTTGCAGATGAAAGAGCTGCCTGAGCAACCTTGGGGACAAAGAGAGAGGAATGCAACGGAGGAAGAAGAGAGACAGGAAATGAAGAGTGCTAGCTCGTCAGGTTGAGATGAATCCATCAGAGCAGAGCGAGTTGCGACCAGATAAAAACTAAAAACTGAAAGCCATCTGTTGATCTTCATGCTTATTTGTGTGGCTTCAAAGCAGCCCCCACCACCCCACCCCACACGCTCAACCGCGACTGGCCTCGGGTCAGCTGTGACTGATAGTCGGCGTCTCTGGTTTTTTAGCCGACAGATGGGCGCGGGGACAGACTCCGGTGCGGGCTGAAAACGGATTCTCCATGCTTGTGTGTGCTGCCACAGCCGTTTTACTCAGCTGTCAGTCACAGGCGGCCCCGGCTGACGTTATCAGTCGTAGCCCCACCGAAACGGGGGAGGTCTGCTCAGACCTGCTGCTGGGTATGAGCAGGATAGACGGGGATGACTGTGAAGGTTAAAACCAGGGAGGCTGAGGACGGGGATATAAAATGGCAGACATGAGTGCAGGGTAATTAAAAGTACATCAGACAGCAGGGCTGCTAACGCCGTCTTCCCAGTAGGTGGACGCCTGATGGAGGAACCTTCCAAGGGCCCTTCGGCTCCAGACGGAGATAAAAATTAACCGGGGGGTTCGATTCTCCCTCTTCTCCCCTCTCAATCCAAAGGAGATTTACGGGCCCAGTTAGGACAGCGCACACTAACAACAGCCATATTTTACTCGCCATCAGGAGCCAATCCCGTCCGCAGCAGGATGCGGCTGTTATCTGACTGTTGCCGCGTGTAGAAAGCGTCTCGTCATCGCTAAATGATTACGCTCCATTGAGCCGATATGCTCAATTTGTCAGCGCCATAGATAAGAGATCCTGTTGAGATACGAGAGAAGCATCAGAAAAATAAACAGTGGTAATGTGCTTCAATCAGAGGCTGGTGAAGAGCAGGGCGGGGCAGCGCAGACCCCTACAAGTTTGCCTAATTGGCCCCAGAGAGAAGATGGAGAAACATGAGCTTCAAGACAAGAAGAATCCGGAGAGAAGGAGGCAGAAAAAAGAAAGTAGGCAACAAGAGAGTTACTTAAGGCTGGATTAAAGTGTGCAGATCAATAGATATGGATGCGAACGGGGAGACTTTAAATATGGTCCTCAGGTCCCGTTTCACAAAGAAATGTAAACTCTGCCGATCGATACCCGACTGGTCTCTCCGGCCGCTCCTCTGCCGCCTCCGGGCAGCGGCCTCCTCTCGTACGGCACTATCGGTGCGTCTGTTTGTGTCTGCTCACAGCACTTGAGACACACTCTAACAGCCGTTTGGTCTTTTCATCCCCAGGATCCTCAACATCCTCAACTCATCAGAGAGAGAACCGCCACTTGTTTCCAAACCCCTGCCAGGTGTGTGTGTGGCGCTTTGGAGGCTACGCTGCAATACAGGAAACCGTTTATGGCAGGAGTTTAACCAGTGATCATTAATACTCATCCTCCATCTCCTTCAAGTTTTCCTAATTTTGAAGAAAATGCCATTTTTTTCTGTTTGAATTTCAGTTTTAGTGAATTGTGGCCATGTTGGAAGCACAAAAACCTGATCACGCACAGCTAATTCTGGACACTCAAAGACAGAAACCATAAATAACAAGTGCAAAACACACAATCGGTACATTGAAAAGAACATTTTAGTTCAATTACAGAGAGAAAAATGTGGGTGACACCTGTATAACAGTGAACGTTGAGGTTATATACAAGGGGATGGAGGTAAATGATAGAAAGAAGGGGCCCCAGGACTGAGCCTCTGAGATGACTGCTGATGAATTGGGTGCAGCCTGACTGACAAGATTTAAACCATTCTAAAGGCAGGTCGGGGATTCTGAGGTTAATCTGTTGAGCAGGAATCTGACAAATGGTGTCAAAGGTGGCAGCCAAGTCAAGGAGGATGAGATTGGTGAGTAAACCAGAATCAGCTGCCAGGAGGAGGAGGAATACTTTATTCAGCAAATATAAGTGGGACACAGTCTGGAATTAATCCTCAAGTTTCTTTAAATAATATACAAAATACCCAAAAAACTATTTAAAAAAAAAAAGTTTGTAATATAGAAAAGTCTCACATTCTGTTTCATTTAATTAAAGTTGTTTGTATGAAAGTACTTGTACCAACTTTTTATCCATCCTATCCTATATGAGAATAAGTTGCTAGGTAACCCATAGTATGACCTTTCTAAACCTTGGAGCCGTGCTGTCAGCCAGGCGCAGACTGTCAGTGGTTGGTCGGGACTCGAGCGGTGTTCCGTTGCTCCGGCCTTTGTTGAAACGTGCGTCAATACTCCCAGAACGCTACACTAAGGCTGCATCGACTTTTAGCATGTGCGTAGATTTGATTGTACACGCATCGCTGACCATTAGCATGTGTATGGCGGGCCGCCTCTCTGATCTCACCCTTCTCCTTGTTCTTCTCATTAGCAAGTGAAGCGTGGGCCTTCATTATGCTGTGGTGCTGCTTCGACTGCACAAATGTCACCTGGACCCCCCATGTTTCCTTTGGTCTGCGCCTGTCGTCCACGCTGGCACCTCCGGGACCTTCACTGACCTTTCTCTGACAAGGATTTCTTGTTTCCCCCAAACACACACACACACAGAGACACACACACACACGTTTGCTACCTTAAATATTTGACAGCAGAAATATAATTCTTAAAAATGAAAATGCTAACAGGAACCGACCCAGACTGATAGAGGTGCTGCACCTGAGCTGTGACTAAGTGAACGTTTGACTCAGTAACAGATCAGAGCCTGCCTGCAGTACTGTCTGGTTTCTGCCATCTTGTTCTTGGCAGCGGAGAACATAACACAGCAAGCTGCGGGGGGTATCCTGATTCTGAGCGTTCAAAGCCACAGCGGAGTGCAGTTCACCAGGAGTGAACATTGAGTCAACATCCGCTGAAGAGTTCACTGACAGAAGGCCAATCTCTGAGCGGAATGAGCTAGCGGGCTTCTACCTTTAAATAAAAATGCACTCATGCTGGGAGGGAGCTCAGGATTCATCCATGAAGGATGTTAAAGTCGCTCTAGATATGATATCTAAAGATACCAGACATTGATTTAACTATTACAGCTACTAGCTGACAGAAGTAATGTGATAAGAATGAACAAGAAACACTTAAGGCAGTCTTTAGTGTTACGCTGACACCATGAACACAAATAGTTTGAACGTGAATAGTTTTCATCAGTCGTCAAATACGGTATAAATATCTGCACGTCTTCATAGATGCAGGCCTGATTTAAAATGCCAGATGCAGTTTGAGTTTCACCTTCGCTGTTAAAAGGTGACCTTTATGTGGTTTTTACTTTTTTCCCACAGAAAAATACAGTTATGGAAATAAAGAGGAAAAAGGTTTCATTGTACTGCCATTTTTTGATAATAAAAATAAGTCTATAATCCCAAAGTAGCAGATAAGACAGCAGGCGATGACAAAAGTTTAAGTGCTGAGAAGTACTGAGGTAAGAGAATAAAGGGATGACGTTTGAAGCGGCGATTTAAATAGTTTAAGCCCCCAATTTTCACTCAATTTTCTAAAAAAAAAAAAATAGCCACTAACCGCAATAACAATACTGGACCCAGGCATGGTAATTATTGTGGTTTTATCTTCCACCTTTGCTTCGTCGCCCTGTGCTTTTAGGGCTGAAAAGGAAGAATGCTGTAATTGCAGGTGACATATTGTGTGTGTTTGTGTGTGTCTGTGTGTGTGTCGGAGGGTGGGCGGGGGGGCGCTTATCCTCCGAAGGCTGATTAAATACAGAAGGAAGTAGAGAAAAGTGTGAACTCCAGCTGTCTTTGAACCTTTCACCTCCAAGCAATTATGAATTTCCTTGCTCCTGTTTAACCGGTGCTATCGACCGCCCTAGTTAGGCCTTTGTTAGGTCCTCATTAGGCCCTCGTTAGGTGTGTATTAATTGGTCTTGTCGAGAGGCATAATCCTGGTTGAGTCTGCGATCTTTAGGGTTAGCAGCTGAGCTGTGATCAGAGTGTAAGTGTGCGGCATCAGAAGATCAGACACAAAGGTGTGTGTGTCTGTGTGTGTAGAGAGAGAGAGTGCAGATGTCTAAATTAATCAAGTAAAACTCTAAAATAACACTTTTAATACCTTCTTTAAGCTGGTCTTAAGTCAGTGGTTGTTCAGTGATCATTCCCAGTGGGTGATAGATAGATAGATAGATAGATAGATAGATAGATAGATAGATAGATAGATAGATAGATAGAGCAGAAAACAGACATACTCCAGCTGCTTTAATCAATATCAATTCCCCAGGCTGTGGTGTTGCTGCCAGAGCGACTTTTGCATTACCAAACAGAGAACGTCTGATCCCAAATAAAATATCACCTTCAATCTCAACCGTCTCATTCATCCTCATTTTACAAACACTCAGGTTTTGGCAATATGTTTTACACGTTTCATACAGCCCAGATAAATATATCAGGCTGACAGGTCACCGCGTTTCTCCGCAGAACACTCAGCAGATGGAGGAACATCCACTATGGATGATGATTCACGAGGTTACAGGACAGTTTTAGGGTGCATGAAATTAAATCTGAGGAAGTACAACAGAGACATGTGTGACGATCGGCTGTCATTAAAAAACAAAAATGGAAGACACAAGAATCTTCAGCTAAAGGAGCACATGTCTGGATGTGCACATCCGCCCCTTTAAATAGGTCCTGGCTGAGGGCTGACTTTATCAGCAGAAAGCAGGGCCTAATTTGCATGATCATAAGTCTTGGAAAAACACGCAGATGCACAAATTGGCCCTGGGTTCCCTCTGTCTGCCTTTCACTCTTCACCCTTGGAATTCTGTAAATCACCTGACCTGGGGTCAGTGTCATTACTAGCACGCTCCTCATGTGCCCGATTGTCATGAGCTTAATCTCGGAGGATGGGAAGAAAACCCACTTTGTCTGTCTGAGTGTTCACACAATCCCTGTCTTTGTTTCTGCCGCTCGGGCAGGATGAATCTGGAAAACCTGACCCTGCATTTCAAAAAACCCTGACTTCATCATTCCCATGAGTGGTGGGGGGGCAAATAGCAATTTAAGCCCCCGAGCTCTTGCTAGAATTGCTTTTATTAAGGTGTCCAGCGCTGGGTATCGATCTCAGATCTGCGGTTCTGCGTTTGTATGAAGTGTGCACGGTGTGCACGGAGGTAGATGGCAGGAAGGGAAAGGGGTGTCCCGCTATCTCATCTGCCTGTCGTTGCCCTCTCCTGTCGCTCTGATCTGCAACACCAGCTTGTTTCAGAGCTGACTGAGTCACATGACCAGCCGCAGCACCAGGACAGGCTGTCTGCACGCACCCACACACAGATCTGCAGCCCAGGAGTGTTGGGGACGTCTCAACCTGTCGATGGCTGAAACATCAGCTTCTTAGAGTCGGTCTTATCCAGGGCCAGACGACAGAGCATTAGCGGCCTTTCTGTTTCTGTCTGCCTCCTGTCCTCATCAGTCCATCTCCCACCGGCTCTCTCAGCCCTCTCTCACCAGCCCCCGTCCGTCCTCTTGATTGCATCTCTGTTCATAATCACGGCTGCCAGCCGCCGCGCCTGTTTACCATTCTCGCTCCGGTCCGTTGTTGTGTGTGCGGCTTTAAGGCTTGCACGTCTTTGGAAACCCAGCGCCCGTTAATGTTGTGTTTGCTGTCTGTGAGTCATTAAGACCTGCAGACATGTGTCCTGGTGAACGCGAGCTGGTGCAGCAGCAGCAGTTATTCCCGGACATGTCTGGAGGCCGGACTGTTATTTGGGTCAAACACGCTGATCTCTCATCAGAATCAGACTGTTGTTGTTCACAATCAAAATAAGGAACTAGTCTCGGCTGCATCTTTCGTATACGAACGCTCAATATAGTACAAATATTAATGCTAATGAATTATGCTATAGTGACTAAGAAAACTCATTAGGTTGATTGTTTCAGAAGGAACCATGTGCAGACTGAGCCCAGGAGCTGTTGACACACATCTGATAGTTTTCCAGGCTGAGACGAACCACAGGGGGAGATAGATATCATCTTCCTGCATCCATCTGACTAACGACGGTTAATAACAGAACAGCCAACGCTGACACTTATTCAGCCTGAGCTCAGAGTTTTTAGGTTTCAGTTGATGACTGTTCAACGTCAGGCTCATCTCAGCGCTATCATCGGCTGTTGCTTTAATAATCATGCTTTAATGTGAAACAGATTTGATTTCATCACTCCGGCTCTATATCTCAGTAATTTATAGCCCACTACGTGCACTCTCGCTATATTTGCTCCAGAGCTCGGTCTCTCTTTCCCAGCGCGAGTGAGAGTTTGTCTTTGCTAAAACTCCCTCTCGAGTCATCCACTTGTGCTCCAACATGCCACCTCTGCCAGGCACTAGAGCCATTTTCACATCTGTGCGGGATTATGTGGTCAATATTATCTCAGCCCATCTGGAGCGCTCCGACTTTCTCGTCAGTTTTTTTTTTTGTTTCTTGCCAAGTTCAGACCCTTTTCCTCCCCTTTATATTCCATCCCTCCCGTATCTGCTCGGGCCCTGTTTTTGAAATCTGCCGCTGAATTGACGTGTCCATGGCTACCTGTTTGGTTTGGCTCGAGCTGTCGCCACTGCAGCCATGTTCATTTCGTTTGAAGCCAACGAGCGTGAACAAATAATGAGAGTGGTTTTCATGTTCGGTCTCTCTGCAGTGAAATTGCATCTGAGCTTTGCTCTGTTGTATCTGGCGTCTGTTTTTCTCCTTTTATTTGCCTTCCATCCCCCCTTTGGTAGCCTTTGAAAGTCATTTCGGAGGTCTTTGTGATTTTCATATAGCCATTTTGTCCTCATTATCATGTACAAAGGAGAAGAATACGAATAGAGACCCAATAGAGAAAGCTGGCGTTGCTGCCTCCGGGGCTCTGCCACCTACGCCTATTGTATCATTTATGAAGGGAAGGTTTTTTTTTTCTGCAAATTAATTTTACTTAATTTCCTCAGTGGTGCAAAAAGAAACTCCACTGAGCCAGAGTCCAGTTGACTGGATAGGAAATAGCAAGAATCAGCCCCAGTGTGTTATCTCTCCCGTTCTCCCTCATCCTAATTCTGACTCATCTATCGGGGATCCGGGGGCTCTGTCAACATCCCCCCCCCCACCCGTTCCAGAGCATGCGCATGCACAAACACGAGAGTGGTCACGAGGCGGCAAAGCCCTGTGCGTAATATGATTTATGGAGCTGGACTCAAATTCAATCAGGAACTTTGATAACTGATGAGATTTTGAGACAGGAATCACTTGGATGGCGAACTGGAACTTCACAAGACACAAGTGCAGTCGAAAAACACGGAGGCCACCCAGCTCGGCGGGGGGAGCCTGCTGGGTGGTTCGGTCACCCGAGGTGGATCTACTGTATGGCTGTTGGGGTCTCTTGTGTTATTTTAATGGCTTCTGTTGCACATGGAGGGGACACTCAAGCCCACACCTGACAGCATGACAGAGACAATTACCATTCCAGCGGGGGAGGGAAAAATGGAGGAAATACGCGGTGAACCGAGTGCGGTGGAATGGACATGGAGATCGTGCATGATGCCAACATGACAGCCTCATCAGTCACCGATGGCCTTATAAAGTGCTCTCCGTGGGGTCTGCTGACCTTTTCACATTATGCCAATAGCATGATGAATCAATCCCCTAAACCTTTAGCTCCCAGCGGGTTTCGATTTACCCAGAATAAATATTTGGAATGACAACCTCCTCGCTGAAACACCAAAACACAAGAGACAAAAGAAACCCAGCGGCAATAGCAATGCGATGCAAATACTAGGCAGAGAAAGAGACAGCTGCACGGAGAGAAAACTTTGGGATAGATTAGTGTCCACACAGATGAGAGAGAGGGAAATTAGAAGGTTAGAGTGAGAGAGAAAAAGAGAGGAAATGAGAAGACACGGTCAAGCTGAAAACTTGGTGTTTGCCTGCGCAGGATGGATAGCAAAAACCTGGGATTCACACGGCCGGCAGAGATTAGCAGGAGCAGCAGCAGGAGCAGATAAGTGCGGAGGAAATGGGGCACAGAGCAGGAATATATTGTTACGTCTGGCTGCGTTTGTGTGTGTGTGTGTGTGTGTGTGTGTGTGTGTGTGGGCGTGAGCAGTAATAGGGGAATACGGAGCCCCATACGCCTGGCTAAATGAGGAGTAATGGCAGTAACATGGAGTGACAGCAACTGGGCCAGTGCATTAAGGGGTTAACCAAGGCCAGGAGTCACTGACCTGCCTCCTCCCTGGAGACAACATTATCTCTCAATAGGGAGTACACACACACACACACACACACACACACACACACACACACGAGGCAAAAACACAAGACACTTCACTGCCGATGGACTATGAATTTATTCATATTCTGCAGTCCTGCTGTAATCGCACTGAGAAATTGTGTCAGTGAATAAGCATTACTTGTGTTTGCATGTGGGAGAACTGGAAGGCAAGAAAAGAAAAAAAAGAAGACACGCTGCAGTCTCCAGGTGAGAAATTAGAAATATTAGCATATTTATTACAGCAACATGAAAGACAGTCGAATGGCTACACCCTTTACAATGAGCAACGCAGAGGAACCGACTGGCATGGGGACAACTGTGGGGTGGAGAGAGAGAGAGAGTGAGAGAGAGACAGAAAGAGACAGACAGAGGGGGAGAGAGAGAGAGAGAATCAAATGAAGCTCACTCATGAACACTTAGATTACAGACCAGGTGGGCGATGGAGGATTAACAGCGTATTGTTAATTCAGGCAAACTGACTCACGCAGCAGGTTTCTCTTCTTTTCCTACTGCTGTCGTGGATGTGCTGAAAAAAAAAAAAAAACAGTTTCTCTGCTCTCATGTAGTGTTTCAGGCCCCGACACTCAGTGATGCAATGTACACATGAAACTATTCCAAGCACATTTCCCAACACGGTAACCACATCTTTATTATGTGTTTATGGAAGAAAATTGGAATTATTGTCAGTTCATGGTGATTTCCTGTACTTTCATATGCATGTTTAACTTAAAGGACATCGCTGGGACGTTACCAAGCTAGGGTGTGTGTGTGGATACTGATAAATACTACTTGCACATATATTTTACCGTAAATATTGCCTCTCTGGGGCAACGGAAAAGAACAATTAGCTCCGTAAATAAGGCATCTAAAAGGCCAGCGGTCAAAGGTCGTCCGTTACACTGGAATCAAAGTTAGCAGGAGTAGAATGGACTAAAGTATTCATGCATGTCTGACCAAACACAAACAGTGATTCCTAATTTGAACATTGTTGTTCTCAGTTCTGTTCATCTGCATCGTGTTTTCTGCAGAAAGAACTCCAATAAAAACGTCTGCAATCTATTCCGCCAGCGTTTGTTCCCTGACCTCATTTCTAACCACCGTCAACAGTTCCTGATGATTTATTAGCGAGTTAGGCTAAATCACCGCCATTTGTTACTGTCCGCGTTTCGCTAGGAAACTCTGAAAAATGCGGCGCGATTGCAAATGTGCTTGTGATGCGTGCGCGACACGGCAAACGCTCCGAACACAGAGCCAGGACTAAGAAACAGAAGCTAAAACATTTAGAGAAACTTTACTGCTTCCTTTCAACATAAAGTCTAAGTTATGTTTAGGAAAAGCTACTTGTGTCATTATTTAGTCATCATTAGTTAATCTCCCATGTCTGGGATAAAATAAAGTGCTATTCTATTCTATTTAAGCTGACAAGCAGCTTCCTTTCATTATGTTTTCACCTTAAATCTAATTATTCTAAACTGTGTGCGTCTGTAGGTGGATGTCGAGTTAGCCTAAGAAGCTAAAAGCACAGCGTAGCATGAAAACGCATCCATTCTACTCCCTCTAACGCTTCGGTACGACCCGCACGCCTCGTCCCCTCTCCATCAAAGCTGAAGCTTCGCGCTGCGCTACATTCCTTTGCTCGGATCAACAAATCCTCTCTCCCGTGTGACCTGCCCCTGAACGAGTATGTCAGAAATCTCGTTTTTCACAATAAAAGTACATCATGGTCAGCTTCAGCATCATCATTACAAACATTCTCACACTGGAAATCAACACTGTACATATGTTACACTATGATACAATCATGTATACGGTCATTGTTGCCTCTGCTGGTCCTCTAGAGTACCACGTGTTTGAACCTGGCTTTGTGAATCGCCTGTAGCGGCCTCAGTCGTTCTGATGCAGTGCACACAACGAGGGTTCTGTCTATTCCACCTCCTGATAATCTGAATAGCAGCATTTTCCTAATGAAACCAAAGGTCGACGCAGTTTAGCTGTAAACATTTGTGTCGTGAATGAGTCACTGAGGAAACGTGGGAAAACAAGATGCAAAATCAACTTATGTTGCGCTTCCTGCGTGCCAGAAAACCGTCTTGTCTTCCTTCTTTTGCAGTTTTTTGTTTTTTTTTTCCATCAAGTGTACAGTTTGGACAAACTCTATTATGTGCCTGGCCTTGCATGTGACCATCCAGCCGTTGGACTTGAGCATGAAAATTTCAATTTGTACACGGCACAACACTGGGGAGAAAAAGAAGCTAGGCGCTCTAAGCAGCGTTAACGCAGGCCTGTCCTGGACGACGCCCTTGCGCTGCACAAAACACTACAACTTTCTGGAAACACCGGCGGGCTCTGGTGCTGAAATAATCACGACAACATCGAACTGCAGCCCCCCCAAACAGAGAGTCATGTGTGTGGAGGAGTCAACATCTGTGCTCATCGGCATCTCCTGCACATCCTCTCTTGTGTGTTAGCACGCTGGCTAACATGTTACAATGGAAGTACGCTTGACGGCGGTCACAACGGAAGCCTTTTTCCTGGGCAAATACACTATTCCTACGTGTACTCCCACCCTACCCCAGCTCTAAAACTCTACCTCCTCGTCTATCTCTAAAGGTCCTGGTTTCTTTTTCCCCCCTAATCCCAAACGTTCATGTAATCCAGAGTCCACAGAGAGGTACGGGAGGGGCCGCACATGTACTATAGATCACAACTCCGATTAATTTTGAGCAATAAAAACCTCACCACCGATACAAACATTAGGTCCAGCTCTACTGTTGTGGTACACACAGCCTGTATGAACATATATTTACACATGTACACGTCTCCTTGCTCAGAAATGAACTATACACCTGACAGACGGTGATAATATTTATCTTCTATTTTTTTTTTGTCTTGCTTCTTTTGTTAAAAACCTCTTTTTCTTATTTTCTTGGTGTGAAATTGTTCGGGATACCCCCCCTTCTTCCCGTTGCTCTGTGGAGGTGGTGGTGTCACCGGGGCTCTGAGTGCGGAAGCCGGTGGTGCCGTCCCGTCGGGGACGGGGGAGGGAAAGGGTGAAGGTGGGGGAGTCAAGCGTCCGTGTTGCCTCCGTCTCAGTGTGTTTCTGAATCGGCGGAGGCCCGAGTATCAACAACAACAACAACACCACCGTTTCAGTCAGGAAACCGGCAACAGGGGCATCCACGATGGCTCTGCCGGCTGTGTTTATGGGTGTTATACCCGCACATGCGTCCCCTGGGTCTGAAGGTTCTGCACGCTGGACAGGATCTTCTTCTGGTGCCCAGCCAGGGTCACCCCCATCTTAGCCAGTTCACTAAATGATAGAATTCTAAGTGTTAGACAAGTAATACACCCGTAATTCTCCAACTCCCGAGGGCAGAGGTGTGCGGCTGTACCTGACGCTGATGTAGAGGACGGACTCTAGGCTGACATATCCGGAGCTGGAGAAGTTCTCCTTGTACTGGCCCATCTTGATGGCCTCCAACCACTCGTCCACCGTGTTCACGCTGACGTCTGCCGCAGTCAAGTCCTCCCTGCTGGGATACGGAATCCAGTCCTTTAGGGAGCAATGTTTCCGTCACCTTCAGCGGGTGAGTCTGATTAATAGCTTCACTGCCTCCACTTTACCGAAGGAACACTTTGATTTATCTTCCCGTTTTCGCTTTCATAAATTGTTGGAAAATGTTGTCACCAATACTGCTTTCTATGCTTAGAACTGCTCTTTAACACGAGGACATGACAACATGTTCTGTAAATTGCGCAACTTGTCTGAGTGACACCCAAATGGCATATCTGCATCATCATATAACGATAATCTACAGATACGGAGACGTGGAGTCTATTAAAAACGGTGGAAATGCCAACCTTCCACCTCATCTCTGAGAATCGCTTTGTTGAGGACTTTTTTCCACGCAGCCACAGCGCAAATCTTAATTAAATCTACACACGCTCTGACTGTTCCTCTATGTGAGTTGCATCAAAAGCTGGATCTCCGAGCTCCGCCCACTGACCAGGCTGAGCTGTTGGCCAGCTCCCGGAGACTGGCTGGGTTTCTGATCAGCTTGTCCAGGATGGTGACAATCTGTCCAAACTTGGGCCTGTCGCTGCGTCCCTTCTCCCAGCAGTCCAGCATGAGCTGGTGCAGCACCACGGGGCAGTCCATTGGCGCGGGGAGACGGTAGCCCTCGTCGATGGCTTTGATCACCTGTGCACGAGGGAGTTTTTAGTCTCCCATCTCAAACCGCAGCTGCAACTGGGAGGATAAAAAAAATCTGTAACTCACGTCTTGGTTGGACATCTCCCAGTAGGGCCGCTCCCCGTAGGAAATGACCTCCCACATGACGATGCCGTAGCTCCACACGTCGCTGGCTGAGGTGAACTTCCTGTAGGCGATGGCCTCCGGAGCCGTCCACCTGATGGGGATCTTCCCTCCCTGGAGACGGAGCACACGCTGGAATACGTTACTCTGAATGAAGACACGTGAAGGTCGTCTCCATTCGCAGCTGAAACGCTCAGATGGAAGAGGTTAAAATCACAAGATTTGCCAGAAAGGACTCAGAACAGAATGTAAACTCTGCACAGCAACATGGACGAGTTGTGAAACATCCACATGTGGTTCCTGTATCCTCAGCTCGTTCTCAGGCTTTCTACTGCCAGCACTTCCTTTCTGTCTTTACAGCTCCTGGCTTTGTTGTTCATGCACAGATCAAAGGATTCCATAAGTCTACAGTGACAGACACACACACACACACACACACCAGCTGTACTGACAGGGCCTGGTTCAGCTTTTTATCATGCTGCAGCTGCCTCCACTCCTCCGAGTTTTCCCATCTCCACTTGGTCAAAGTCAAACAAAGTCACTCAGAGCTGGACTGTAGCGATCCATCACACCTCGTCCACCTCGGCCTCTCCCCCTTTTCTTTCCCTTCCATCTATTGTCCTCCCCATCTTTAGTCCCTCTCTAGCCTGAGCCTCCCCCATCTCTCCATCTCAGCTTTTACAGAACCCCTACCCCACTCATCCGCGCAAGCACGCAGACACACACACACACACACACACACACACGCCTGCAGCTCTCCATCTAGGTCTCTTAACATCACTGGAAGAGCGCGTGTGTGATTGCAACAGAGCAGTCAGCAGCCGATACACTACTCCCTGGGCAATGCTAATGCTATATTAAAAATAACATCCCTGACATTTCCTATGAATATGAATAATGCCTTCTCCTCGTGGGCATTTTAGATGAGTTGGTCCGTGGTGGTTTTAACGCACTGATATCCAAGTTGCTCTTCTTTGTCTGCGCCGTGAGAGGATGATGATGTTACGAGAGAAACCGTTTGATGGCACAGAAGGGGATGAGGAGTGGGTCTAAGAGGGTAGCCTTAAACTAGATTAGCAGGCTCATGACCTTGCTTTTGGAGAAGAGCTGTGTTTATTGGATTGAAGAGACAAAACACTCATTCTTATCCACAAAAAGAATTTGCTTTGATTTTTTTAGTGCAGGGACAGACAACTGGACTTTAATCTTGCAAATGAGCAGAGGCTCAGGGGGTCTTACTCTGGTGGTGTAGGCCGCCTCTGGGTCGTCCTCCAGGACCCGACTCAGGCCGAAGTCGGACACCTTGCACACCAGGTTGCTGTTGACCAGGATGTTGCGCGCTGCCAGGTCTCTGTGCACGTAGCTCATGTCTGACAGGTACTTCATCCCCGAGGCGATGCCGCGCAGCATGCCCACCAGCTGGATCACCGTGAACTGTCCATCGTGCTTCTGGAGGGAGACGTGAGAAGACAGAGACTGTAAATCGGCGATTCCAATGTCTGAAACAGCAGCGGCGCAAGGCCAAACCCGCCGACCTCATCGATGGGTGACGGGAAAAGAGGAATGTCTCCTCCCAGGGATCATAACAAATATTGGATCTGACAGCGAAGACCAAACTTTCCTCTGTGACACGAGCTGAACCTGACCGCACGGCTGGTCCGAGCTGGAGCTCTCGTTTGAGCTGGCAGAGAGCGGAGGCTGATGATGGACGACGGTCCAGCTCACCTTCCACTGGCAATTACCTCAGCCCTGAGCCAACGGCCTCCGTTAAAGAGCCATCCATGTTATCAGTCACCCGCTCCACTCTCTATCATCTCCTTCCCTCTCCCTCTTCATCCTTTTCCATCCATCTTTGTCCCTCCCTCGCCTCTGTCCCAAAGACAGAAAGGATTCAGACTCCATCTATCCGTCTTCTTTCCTCTTCCTGTACCCCCTCCCCACCTTCTCTCTTTCTCCGCTGTTGTAGAGTACGTTAATTAGCCGGTAGCTGTGCGAGATGCTGATTGATTGGACTGTCTAACGAACCTGCAGACTTCCTCTATCAATCTACCCACCACACTGTCGTTCCAGGAAGGTGGGTGGGGCAACCGTGGAGACAAACACAGGGCAGAGGGGTCGGACGAGGAGAACTGTCCGTGAAAATGAAGAATGCTAACAAGGGAAGGGGAAAAAAAACAGCTCAACAGAGTTTTTTGTGATTTCTGAGGGACGGCTGCTTAATAAACGACCGTCCTAATTAAAGACACATATGGATGCCAGCAGCACGGCTGAGCCGTAAAAGCCATTTCATAATTATAGCGCGCCGCAGCCTCTCTCTTTACGAGCCCTGTTACAAGACGACCCTGGATACGCTGAACGCGGACCCAGAATTCCTGGTTTGGGATCAGTACTATGTCGCAGACAACTTTCATCCTGACGTTTGAGGAACGGCTGAGATTTGTTGACCGGGAGAAAACCTGCAGCATGAAGCAGAGGCCACGAGTTTGAGTCCCTGGCATGAACGCAAAATCCAGCTTCCCAACGTCCTGGGGCGTAAATGAGTCGCCCAGCACATCATCCATTTATCAAAGCGTATAACTGTCAGCTACTGCTTCTGCATATTTCATATATATCGATGCTATAATTGATTTTATAAGCGAAGCTTGGGAATTATGCGCTAATTTTAAAGGCACATACATCACTGCTTATGATGGGTGCCACAAGACAGTGTAAAAAGCATTTAAAACACCAACCGGTGTAATAATATATGGCGTTATTACACATTTAGCAAAAACGCTGGTTAGCACCTCAGATGCTAACCGGCCTTGCTGCTGTGCCGTGACTCACCTTGAGGAAGGTGTCCAGAGAGCCGTTCTCCATGAACTCTGTTATGATCATCACGGGTTTACCTGGCGGAGGCACAAAAACAAGGCGGCCATTAGTGGAGCAGAGAGACAAGGAAGACGGAGGAGAGGTGGCGTCCACAGCTGTGACCGGCCCTCCTTTTCCACTGTGTCTCCGGGGGATAACTTGGCATGTCGTCATCAGTCACGGTGACAGCTTCTAATCAGCCCTCTCCATAAACGCCAGGAGATAATTAGAATGGACCGATCCACCAGAATATGCGCGTTTGTGCAGGCGTGCACGTGTGCGCGGGAGGAGGCCTGCTGAGATCTCATGAATACTAATCAGCCTCGGGGGGAAAACGAGTTTGTGGTGAGATCACTCTGCACCTGCACGAGCGTGTTTTCTGTGCGTGGCGTGATGAAGGAGAGGTTGAGTGACGGGCCCAGCGCACTGTGATCTCCTGCATAGCATCTGCTGAGGCTTACAAATGATTAACAAAGTACCCACAGTGGCCCCGAACACCACCCCACACACACTGCACAGCACTTTTACAGGCTTCTCCCAAGGTACCACCTCTTACAGCCTTGTGTGTGTGTGTGTGTGTGTGTGTGTGTGTGTTGTGGGGGGGCTTGTAAACACAGAGACTATGTCAGTGGTGATGAATAGGTCACATTTCCCCAATCAGACTTCAGAGATGCTAGGAAGTAAACCTGGGGGAGAGATAAAGACAGCAGCTCGGGAGGGGAGAAAAGCTGAAGGAGTGGAGCTTGTCAGAGTGAAAAATGGCAAAACAAGACAACATAAAACAACAAAAATGCCACGAGCGCTTCCAGATGTCTGCACTTCTTTGGATTTTAACACCACAACTAACTTAGTTAAAAACACTGAATATTTAGATCACTAACCAGTTAAAGAAGAGATCAGGTAAAGAAACAAACTAGCCAGAGTGCATTGACTGTGGGGTGGTTGGGTGGGTGGTTGGGTGGGTGGGGGGCACACACGCCCAGTTCTGCTAGTCTGATGTCATAAAAGCAGTTCCTGCACTGCGTGGCTGATTTATTATGGCTGGACTTAATCAGATAATTAAGCAGGGGTGTGTCTGGGGTTTACACACTGTCAGCCCTCATCCTCTTTAAAAATCAACAACGTTGGATGTTGGACATTTATATCAGCAGAACAGGATGTGTCAGGAAAATGGACAGAATCACTTCTCAGACACAGAAATACAGACGCTGCACTTCACTCACTCGGGATGTTGATCTTGACTCTGAAAAAGTTGTTAAATTAATGTACACGTGTATCAATTTGGTGTCTTAATGAGGTGAAATCCAGACATCAGATCTCTTTAGCATCGTTAGCAGAACAAACAGGCGCCAGATGCCTGACGTCAGCTGAAGAAAGAGCCCTGAAAGGTTGGAAATGGACGGAAAAAGAAGGAAGGGTAGAATATGGAGAAAGAGAAAAGGAGGAGAAGAAGAGATGAACAAGAACAGGAAAGGACAAAAAGCTTGTCAGGGAAAGGCAGGAACAACAGCACTAAGCCTCACACTTAGATTGTAGCTAAAGACAGCGATACATCACCTTAAATGAATTCACTATCTCACCGCAGCCAACACACACACACACACACACACACACACACACACACACACACACACAGAGGCACATCAGGATGCAGGCAGACTGGGTCGCCTGGTCTCTGGCGGTGGTGTCGGCTTTGACAGTAACATTAGTCTCAGGGATAAAAGTGAAAGAGAATTGGATTTTCTTCTGCTGGGGGTGAGGACTGCTGCTCACATTTATCTCCACATGGGGCCTGCGCGTGTGAGCGGGCGAGTAGCAGGCGAGTAGGGCTGGCGCAGTGATGACCGCCTGATTCCTGCGATGATCAGAGGTGTGTGTGTGTGTGTGTGTGTGTGTGTGTGTGTGTGTGTTCCGCTCAGGCTGTGACGGATAAAACAGCCGATGCTGCCGATCTTTGTCGGCGACACTTCACAACCTGCTAGTGCGACTCTAGGTGCGTGCGTGGCATCTGTGTGACGTTTGACACATCTGACAAATTATTACACTGGGAGCTTAAAAAATCCTCCATTAAAACCAGTCATGTGTTAAAACAGGCGGTTTTACTGCTGTGTTCTGCATGTGTGTGTGTTAGGCGCATGTAAATTACAGTAACGTACAATAAACCCAGTAACATGCAACTAAACGCACACCTATACTCACTCTCAGATTTCTACTCAATATGTAGCAAACACAGGAACACACACACACACACACACACACACACACACACAGATAGCTATCAATTGCCATCATCTGGACACCTGCCATGCAGAATTATCCCTGCATTTCTGACAGGATAAACAGATGTTTCCAATAAAGCCACACACCCACACAAACACACACACACACATACACGGGTGTTTTACATGTACTGTCATGAGCACACACGCTGCCTCTCGACTCTTTGGTTTATTGTTTTTCCATCTGACTTTCCATTGCCGTGTCATTGTGTTCCTTGCACGCTTTAAAAAAACAAACACACGTGCCGGCGCTCCTCCTCTTGGAGAGGCCGCTCTTCAGCAAACACCCACGGATGCTCCTCGGCTCCCTCCTGAAAGGAGCCAATTAATCTAATCAACTGCACATTTCCTTTCATTTGAATTTAGGGCCTTTCATCACAGTCAGGAGAAAAACTGCCATCTTTGGAGTGTTTGGGACTATTATCGTGTGTGTGTGTGTGTAAAACCACTTTCTCTCTTTCCTCCTTTGAGGCCTTGTGTGTGTGCGCTGTAGATATAAAAGCAACAACATGCTGTATATATATTTTAAAGTGGGTAATTTACCTCCTGACAGGGATACTTTGTCTCAGTGTGTCAGTGTGGATATAAAGCTGAGAAGATGTTTGGTCTGTGTGCACCTCTGAGCCACTTTACCGCCTTATCAAACGAGTTTTTGCAGAGCCACAAGCAGGAAAAGGTAATACCTTCTGCACTGATTAATGTTAAGCGACCGGACTAGCTGATGCGATGCTTTTAACGCGGGGCAGATCTCCGCTCGGCGCAGCTGGAGCAGGAGGACACAAACTCAATAAGCTTATCTCCGCCCGTCTCCTCGCCTTTCCTCGCGCCACTCCCATCGCACCACTCTTTCGCCAACTTGAACCCCACCATCGGCCTCATTTGTTCTCACAGCTCATTTCCCTGTTCTTGACCCCCATCCCCACCCCCACCCCCCCGATCCGCACACATATTGGAAACAGGAGACATTTTAAATTCCCTGGCAGGAAACAGTGGAGCAGCTTTTTTTTCCCCTGCATTTGCGAATAATTGCAGTTTCTCCAAACAGAAGACGGCCGATTTCTGTCAGTTTTATCTGCTCCTCTGTTTCTGCGGCGTTAATGTGGGCAGACAAGGCCGAGGCGTGGTAATTGAGGGTTTTCCAAATGAGCCGACTGTTGCAGCGATTACAGAACACATAAAAGGACGGATGGATAAAATGAGGGACGGGGGAGATAAAGGGGCGATAAGATGATGGTTGGGAATGTGGGAGGGAAGGAGGGAGGGACAGAGTGTGCCGCGTGGAGAGCCAGATAGAGAAAAGAGCGATCCATCCTGTTTTGTTCCCCTTTTCTGCGTGTGGCGCCCTGATTAGCATGACAATAGCGACAATCAGGTGACAGACAGCAGAGTAGGTTATAAGAGTGGCAGACAGCAGGAGAGGAAGGCTTATGAGGTTTAAAACACACACCCACACACACACATCTGTGTCTAAAACAGCTACAAACAGGAGCCAATTCATTTACTTCAGGCATTTGTTAAAGTCTGAGCTGCTGCCTTATTATATTGTCGAATGTATGAAACTCTTCGAGCCTTCAGGATTTAACTGCTTAAGCTATAAAGGCTATAAATGTTCAGGATGTAATTATTAAAATCATTCTGACCACAGCTGCCAGTACCTCCTGTTCTACTGCACACACAGAAACAGCTTGACAACAGTGGTTACTCCAGCAGCAGTAGCGTTAGCTTCTCCTGCTACGTCCACCTGCTTCCCGGGCGGTCAGGGTCAGCCTGCCTGATTAGACCCAGGGTGGTGTGCAGCAGCTGGAGCACGAAGGGGAAAAAAAAGAAGCCTGGAGGAATTATTGACCCACATCAACTCTCACCCCTCTGCTTGCCCCCCCAAGGCTGTGACCTGTGAAATTAGCACTCTGCTGGTGAGATTTGTTTCTGAGGAGCTCTATCAGCTTCTCAATGTAGCGTGGAGACAGGTGAGGACAGAGCCGCGGCGCGTTTGATGGCAGGCGCTCATTACAGGCGCGCACGCTGCAGCGTGGAGCTGCATAAGTGAAAAACCTCCTAACTATGCTTAAGTAAGCCGCACATAATCGACGTTGGGCTCTTGTCTTCTCGAGGATTCCGCTGATTTGATTCCTGAACCAGTTCAGGCTTTTTCTTTTAAATCCACTGAAAAGGAAGCACGATGGTCACGCATATTTCCTGCCAGAAACATTCATTTAGTTGCTGATGATCTCCTGCAAACTACAGCAGGTTCCGAGAGCCAAAGGTCACAGTTAGCATCGAATCAGATTCAGATAATGAGAGAAAAAAACAGAGTGATGTAACTGTGTCTCTTTCTTAATGTGCAAGCCGATAAATATTCATGGAGCCAAAGAATACAACCAATTAACTCCATGAATTATTGATATTCACAATAAAAGCATTTGCATATGTATTTCTGCTTCTATTGTGCCTCTGAGTGTGCGACGGACAGGTGATTGTTTGTGTACGTGTGTGTGACAGACACAGAGGGAGAAGGAAACGGAGGCAGCAACCGTCTCCCTCTTCTGCTCCTCATCTGTCAATCTGTAACAAAGACCTGCACAGCCAGATGTCAGGAACCGGGACGTTAAAATGGCGGTGCGCCTCGCAAAGATACTCAAATCTTTCCGACTGAACGTACGGCATGGGAAAGAGAGATTAGATGGACGGGAGACGGAGAGAGCGGGGACAGAGTGTGATTGACGCGAAGCCTGTGAGATAACAAATAGGCCATCTTGTTAAACCAGACGGGCGCTTATTGCATAACACTATCACGCGAGGCCCACAAGCGCGCAACTGAATCATGGGAAATTGCCCACGCGGCACCGCACATCATCAGCAGGTTACCATGGAAGCAGGGCTGATCCTGGGGGTCCTTGGAACAACAAGCGTGCTGCCGCTGGGACTCACCAACATGTACGAACGAGGGGCAAGAAGGAAAACCCAAAAAAAAAAACTCACATCTGGTGACGACGCCCTCCAGCCTGATGATGTTGGGATGGTCGAACTGCCCCATGATGGACGCCTCGGACAGGAAGTCCCTCCTCTGCTTGTCAGAGTAGCCCGCCTTCAGACTCTTGATGGCCACGTAGATCTCCCTCTTACCCTGAACACGCAGCCGGCCGCTGCAAACCTCCCCGAACTCTCCTGATCACAGTCACACAAAGTCGTGGTCACATTTTCCAAATCCATCAAAACTGCTTCGTTTTACTGACAGACAGGACCGGAAAGGCTGGCCGCCAGTCTCACCAGCTCCGATGACTCTCTCTATCCGAATGTTGGACGCATCGATCTCTTTGGCGAAGTCCCTGACGGCCTGGTTGGGGTCTTCGTACGTATGAGGGTGGATGTAGGTCCTGCTGCCAGGAAGCTTGACTGGAAAGAGGAAAAGAAGCTCCCGCATCTTTGCCTTGAACGTGGGTGCCGCCGTTTATGCTCAAAATGATTAAATTGTGTAACGCATAACACCTGGGTGTGCCAACGCTCATATTATGACTCATTTTAACAGGAACCATCCAGGACAATTTATCTGCCAGCCAGCTTTTGCACAAGAGGGTGCGAAATAACAGTTACAGACAGCTTAGCATTAAAGGTGTGTGTCAATCAGGCCATTGGTGTGTGCGGTGTGTTTTTACCCCGGCCGTGCTGAAACTGCATCTTCTCCTCATCGGGGTCCTGCTTGGCCTTGATATACCCACAGTGCCTAAAGGGGAAAACGGCAGCTGGATTACAGCCTTTCGTACGTCTCCGACTCGCTCAGTGTGCACGGACCGCACGTGTGGCCGTACGAGGGCCTCCGATATATTAAAGCTGTGATATATCTGCAGGTTAATCCTGTTCTGCAGCATGAACAGCCAGTAGCAACAGTGTGGATGAGCACATATTTCCTTTTGTCTCTGCACATCCGCTCCGCTGCGCGAGACAAGCCTGAAGGGGCAACGTGTTTATATTCCAGCTTCTCTCTGCCTCTACCTGTCAATTCCACCCTTTCCTTTATGCTGTCATGCCTGGGGTCTGCGTGCATCTGTGTGTGTGTGTGTAGGAAGGGAGTGTGTAACAGCTGCCCCTGTGGAGGCAGATTCGTGCATCCGTCTCTTCATTATGAAGCCTTTTTAACGCACTTCCTTCAGCAGCATCCTGACCCACACACCTACACATTTCTGCCCCCCACACACACACACACACACACACACACACACACACACACACACACACACACACCCCGCTGTACTGTTTGGTCCACTGATCAAGACAAATATTGACCAACTGATCAACTCTGCTCCTGGTGTGCAGCTGTGAGGAGGAGTTAAACTTATTATGTCTTATACACCTCGCACGGGGGGGGGTCTGCTCCGTGGTGTGTGTGTGTGTGTGTGTGTGTGTGCTGGAGGGTCGTGCATTTGCGTCAGCATATTTTTCGCCCTGTTTTGTTTTCAGCACTTTCGCACTAACGCAGCCTCGGAGATTCACCGTTTTATTAACTCCAGCACAAAACAACATATTTCCAAGCAGCTCGCAAGCTTAAATACTCCATGACACCCCAGCCCACCCCCAGCCTGGCAGGTAAATCAGCAAACAGTCAATTTGTCTGTCTGTCATCAGGACAAATTGATCTGCGCTCAGAGCCAGAGGTGATTGGAAGGCAGACGCAGATTTAAAGGCGGAGGGTGAAATAAATGAGGCGGATGAAATAAATGAAGCAGAAGAAACACTAGGTCAAAAAAGAGACGACAGAAACACTGCTCAAAAAAACCAAAACAAACCAGAAAAAACCAGCGTGAGGTTATACGACCAGGAGTGAAGCAAATATGTGGTCTCGCTGGGCCCAATAAATCTCAGTCATTTGGTGTTTAATCCTGCTGTTGATTTTACACAGCTGAACACATGGAATAACCCAGACATCAATAAAATACCCTGGGAATACAGACAACACACACACACACACACACACACACGCTCGAAGAGGTAGAGACCTCTTACCGCTGGTCGGGGAGGGAGCATAATGATCTCCTGAAAGGGGAGCTGGGCCCCACCTGGTTATCAGCTGGGCTCCAGCCAGTCAAGCACCAGGGGACCATGATCCCCCCACACATACACACACTTAGTGCTCAGCGCTGGTGTTTACACCATATGGGGAATGGGGGGACGTGGGTGGCAGCCCTGCTCCGACCGTGCCGCGCGTTTCGCTGCGTGGCCACGCGTGTGTCTGATGGGAAACCAACACATTTCCATGTAATTAGGAAGCGATTCATTTCTCCTCTTCACTTAGAAGTGTCATGAATCATTAGTGCCGCAGTCTTAAACATGGCACAAAAGCTGACACGGCTTCGGTTTTTATTGTCCCCCCATAGCTGTGCGTGCATGTGTCCGAGTGTGTGCGTGTGTGTGTTTTATTCCATTAAACATGTAATTCATTTAATAAAGTCGCTGGAATTGGACTCAGGAGGACAGTGAAGATGCCATTTTTCACAAATAACCTTTAAGCATTAAAGATTCCCTTTTAACAGCGCTAACAAGTGGTGCTAGCATCAAATCTACATGAGAAAACAAGCACATCACACGTTTGTACGCGCTGGCCTCATTTGCAGTTTTGTTAGAACATTAGCTTGTTTGTCAAGCATTTGCTTTCACACAGATGGGCCACATCTGCCACTTTTCTTTGCATAAATATTCCCTCTGACTCGGGGACGAATGAAAGCCTTTGATTTCAAGAAAGGAGAAGAAAGGAGCCTGCCTTTCTTCTTTGGACTTTCTTCTGGATCCTGACCTTTGGCCCAGAACAGGTTAAAACCATGGTTACGGTCTACATCCTGCTTATTGGCCAGTTTTGCAGTATCGATTTGGATGCAACACTCGGAGCGTTTACTCTTGAGCTGACGTACGACAGAGCTGCAGGCGGCGCCTCCGTGTGAATCCAGCATTATATCTGTCACTGTGCCGGTAGTCATTGTTGCACTCAGCTGAAATCTGAGCCGAGCCTGTCGTTCCAAACGGTAAACCAAACCCCCCGCCACGCGCACACACACACCTGCAGCAGTTACACAAAGACACACACTTTAATGGACTACACTATTGCTATCACAGCCCGCTCTCACCTTTCTCGCTGACTCTCTCTGTTCCACTTCAGTGAGGACAACAGGCTATCCCTGCCCTCCAAAGCCACAAAATCCACATTTGCATATCAATTTACTTTTTAATATAATACTCTGTCAGTCGAGACCCATTTGTCATTCTGCTAGCAGGCTCCCACCTTCCTAGAACTCCATCCATATATTACCGTCACCGCGGCTCCTCCCTAGTTTCCCTCTTTATTCCTCTCACTTGTCACTCTTTATCTCTCAGGGGTGGAAAAATTCCTTCTTAACTCCTCCTTTAAGTGAAAACATCCCCTTGTTCAATAACTCACATCCTCTTTTTTTATCATCTTTCCCTCGCATCATGTATCCATCCCCAGCAGGCCCTGTCCTTTTTGCGCTTGCTGTTTTGCTACGCGTGGACACCCCGAGCTGTAAAGAAAAGAGAGCGAGAAAGAGATGGAAGAAAAGAGAGTGCTGACAGGCAAGAACGCACAATAGGGGTCCGAGCCTGCATACCAACTAACAAGCAATCAGACGTAGGGGAAGCTCACAGGGGGTGGAGGAGGCAGCCGTGGAGACGTGAAGGTCCAGGCGTCGGGTGGAATGTGAGGAGGCTCAACATGCGGAAGCAAAGACGAAGAGAGGAAAGACTTAACGTGACACAGAATAAAAGCAGAGACTCCAAGAGGCTTCAGAAGAGCCCAAACGCGCAGTGTGAAGTATGAAAAAGCTCATTTCCACTGGGTTCCAAACCCACACCTCTAAATGCAAATGTACTGCAAATATTCATCGGTTTGAACGGCCTCTGTCTTCTAATTTTACACGGCGCTCCGTGAATGATCGTGCTTCCGTGCACTTCTGCTGAACGGCAGCAGGAGCTGCAGAGTCCTGATGCAGGCTCTTCATGGGCACATCTGCACCGAATCACGAAAACAGCCTAATTGTGCAGGAAAGGAGCCACCAGCCGAGCGACGGGGACCGTGACATCGCGGGCATGCCCCCCCGCTGGGCCGCCATCTCTGGGTTTCTTTTGTCTGAGACGCCGTCGAGGTCGCGCGCTGACAGATTCGCCTTGTTCCCCCTCGATAGGACCCATCACCAAGTACACACAGTGATTTGTGTTCGGTGCGTAAACACGCTGTAGATCAGGCCGACTGTACAATCTCCTTAATGGCGTACACCTTGTGCCGCGGAGCAGGCATTCTCCCGATGCTTTCGCTATTCGGGTGCCACCGATCGACAGCTTCGCTTTAGATCCTGGTGCTGGTTTGGCTGGAATCAGGATCATTATTTACAGGAGAAGGTGAAGAACGGGCAGATGTAAAGACTCGGGCAGCGCCTGCTCTACTCTGCTTTTCATGACCGGTCAACCTTTAATGGCATTAGACTCCTGGCTGCCCGCCTGGAAACGGGAGCGAAAAACCATCCGCTCTGTGACAAGGTGAAGTCACAGGGACCGGGTCGGTCTTCCTCTCCTTTCATCTGCACTCCTTCTTCCTCTCCCCTTTCATTTCCTGTCCCCCTGCATTATTTTCACACCGCTAATCAGAATGACTCAAAAAACAAAATTATTAAGTCATTAGTCACCCCTCCAGCATGATACAATGAAATTACACAACTATCCTTCACACACACACACACACACACACACACACACACACACACACACACACCGCTGTGTTCTCCGATTGCTGCTCACAATGTCAGTGATTCCATTTAATATCAAGCTACTGAATGAAAAATAATTAGCGGGAATGAAATCAATGAAGTGAATTCACTCTCAGCGTCTCGCAGTGAAATTAAAACTCTTTTACAGGAACACACACGTTTACTGGATGGGCACTAATAAACTGAAAAGCCATAAAAGCTGAACATGTGTAATTAATTAAGAGGCAAAACAGGAAAAAAGATGAAGAGTATCTGTGCGTGCATGCATGCGTGCATGTGTGTCATCTGGCACCGGTTCAGCACTGTCTGTCCACAGTGTAAAAGATCAGCTCACCCTGGGCTAATTATTAGAAGGGAAATGATTAGAAGAGGAGTTTCAGGCAATAAATATGTCTGTTTCATTAAGGCCATGTTTGGAGAGAGCTTCGCTCAGGCCCTGCTTCTCAGAGAGAGAGGGAGGAAGGGGAAACAGAGTCATGTGACTTTGTTTTTCACATCTGTGGACAGACCAGAGGCAGGCCATAAAGGACGCGCGCTGTGTATACGACAAATGTATTCAAACATGCAGTAAAATTGAAAGTGCCTGATATTTATGGGACGGGTGCAACATCTGCTCATTTCCATAAAGCCCATGTGAAACAGCCTGACACCTGCGGCGACTGCCTGCTGTTCCGGCGCAGTGTGCAGGCTACTTTCTAGTCTTTCTGCAGACGAAGCGCAGCGGCGCGCCGCCCTGCAGCTCCGCCACATTAATTGAAAGCGCCGGCGTTCGAGCAGCACTCGCAAATCCGCCTAATGATATCAGGCGCATTATCATCAGCTCAGTCTCGGCTACGCATGCAAACAATCGCGATCTCGGCTGCCAAATTATTATTAGTGTCATTATCAAGAAAAAGAGAGCAACACCACCCTAGACGATGGAATACACCGGTGCTAACCTGGTGATCGGTGATCATGGTTTTTGCGTCTTAAAACAAACAAAAAAAAGATTAGTTTCTTTATATGAGTAAGAGAACAAAAGAGAAAACAAGACGTTGTAGCTTTTAGTCTTTCAACAGCACTTTCTTTGAAACCCGAATAATAGCGCACAAATATAACGCTGCTTTACGCCCGGTTAGCTTGTTTTTTTCTGTCTCTGACAGGCCTCTTCCACTTCCACGCCTCTTAACTCGCTCTTTTCTGTCTCAACAGCTTGTTTCTATCAGCGAGCACACTCTCTCATCCTTCCTCTCCTCTTTTGTTCCATTAAGTTTTTAAGAATAACCCTGGGCTAAGTGACAGCTGCTGCCAAGCTGAAAGAGCAGCGCAGACGTGAGGAACGCTGAAGCGGCACCACCTTCTGATCAGAAAAGAGAAGTCACATGACGTGGTTGGTAGATTTCACATGACGTGGATGCAGATTGCTATTTTGAAAGTCCCCTCCACCCTGAATGTATGTAACTGTTTCACACCGACTACTCTTTTACACTTGAAGCTCCTGCACTGAAAAGCACGTGGATATCCACCACACAGACACACGCACACTGATGCTGGGAGGCAGAGGCTGCAGTGTGTTTACCAAAGCTGGAGAGAGATGGAGGACTGGATCTTGAATGCATTTTGACGCGAGGCCATCTGCTGAAGCCGTTGCTTTGCCAGCCACTTGCTCGTTCCCCGTCGCTCTCACCTGCCAGCACGCCAAATCATCCCCAAAAGCACCAACTTTCTTTTTGCAAAACACACACACCACACTCCGGAGCCTTTACTGGCAGGGCAGCAGTGGCTGGTGTGATTTATTGGCAGTGTGTCGCGTCAGAGGAGCGCTGACATTTTTTTTTTCCCGTGTTTTCCTTCTTGTGGTAACAACAGCATAACAGCACTTTGGTAAATGAGAACAGGACGCAGCAGAATGGCCTGCAAATCAGCCCCTTCATGAGGCATAACCGTTTACAGCCCTCCAATGTGTGTGTGTGTGTGTGTGTGTGTGTGTGTGTGTGTGTGCGCGCGCATCTGTGGGTATTTGTGGTTGAGAAAGCTGAGACAGTGGAAGCTGATTTGATCAGTGAGGCAATGGCTACTGTGAAAAAGGTCTAAATATTTAATTCACTTCAGATAAAAAATGACATTTGTTGTATTTTAGCATCAAACTAGTAATCATAATATAGATCTGCTGAAGTTGGCCGATCACAGAACAACAGCTTTATGGGCCCTTTTAACTGATGCTTTATGTTTAGACTCTGGTGTTCACAAAACAAGTCCCGAAGAACTAAATGACTTTTGTTGTGGCTCCAGTCATATTTGTATGAAAGAGCAGCAGCTACTGAGTTATCTTTAGGGAAAATCCACACATTATGATGTGTTTTTCCTGAAAATATCTGGGTTTAAAGCCTTGGGTTGAAACCCAGAGAGCCTGAGATGAGCAGAGGTAAAGAGGGTTCATTAGCGGCCATTTCTGTAGTTCTGCTCTCAGAGAACCTCAGCTGTTTCCCAGCCTCCCCTCTCCTTACTGCACCTTTTTCATCTCCCTCTCCTTGCACCTCTGCTCCCATCTCCCCCCATCAATCCCCCCTTTACTCTTTTCATCTCTCCGCAGCCTCCTCTCTCCATCATTTACACCATCTGCAAACGTGCTTCTCTGGTGGTGCAGACACATTCCGAGCGCACTTTGCTCGCCGCACTCTGTCACCCCCCTTCGCCCCTCTGTAATATGTTCTCATCTCATCCTCTAATTCCTCATCTTTCCGACTCGCTCTTGTCTCCATTGATGCAGTTACGCCTCTGCGCACGCACGCACACACACACACACGGCACAGATGCTGTTTAAGAGAAAGCAGTAATCAAGCATACATCCTCCCATGTGTCCCCACCTCTGAACAGGAGACAGATAGAGATGGAGTAAGAGGAGGAGAGGAAGAGGATCTGAAATTGATGGCAGAGCATCGACCCCCATGTAAAACCTAGTTAACGCCTCCTCATCTCGTGAAACATGATTAGTTGTGTGTGTGTGTGTGTGTGTGTGTGTTGACAGTACATGTTTAAAGGTCTGTTTTGCTGCTTCGAAGCGAAACCTTGTGATTCCCCTCTGATTAAAAAGGTCCCTTTTTTATGAGTTTGTGTGTGAATGAGTTGTGTGTAAGACAGGACAGTCTCTACTCATCACACCCCTCTCAGTCCATAGTGAATAGAGCACTCACCCTGATAAGCAATCACCTGAATCAATGCTAATGTTTTTAGCGCATGTACATTAGTGTGTGCATGTTTTGTGTGTGTGTGTGTGTGCTATTTAACATGTGGCTAATCTAGTCCGTGCTCATATAGGGTAGCCATTTAGTTACAGACGCAGTAAATTACAGCCCCGTGGCCCCGGCGGCCTTGTCCTGGCTAGCCTTTTATCGTTGCGCCCTCTTTTAGCTTCCCTCTTCTCTGACATCCTCCCGGCCTTCTCTGAGACGCAGCCGCAGCCTGACCCTCAAGAAAACGTGATCGTGGGGTGCCCGTACTCTTCAAACACAGAGTAACCCAAGCTTTAGTTAGACTCCGGAGCCGGCGCTTAAATGCCAACGATGGAGTCTCAGCTGCGCCACGCCCAACTCTGATCTCTGAGTGGATCTCTGGCCCAGAAACGGAGCGATACTGTGTGACAGATCCCGCACTTGTGATCCGGAGCCAGGATTCAACTGCCAATCACGAAGTTTGAGCCTGTTTCCGTGGCATCGTAAGTGAAGTACAAAAGTACTTTAATCCAGCAAACATGGATCTATCTTGATTAAAGGTGGAGACATACTCTGCAAGAAAAGAGAAAAATGTTCTCTCTTCCAGAATGACATCATTCTCATGTCTTTTCAGCTGGTTCTTGCCACTTTCTTTTCTCCCGTGGCAACAATTGATAAAAAGACGCAGCCCAAGCTGCCTGCACAAGCTGAGTTTCCTGTGAAGTATGAAATGTCCTGAACGTTGCTCCCGTTCTCGCCACCTCGAAAAGACAAATCCCCTGTCCCTGCAGGGTATGCAGCAGCCTTTATTCTTTGTTATGAAATCTGTCCGTACCTTCCGCTGACGACGAAGCAAGTCACCAGGAAGACGAGGAGGACGATGCCCCCGGCGACGGACACGGCCAGGAGGGTGGGCTGGTTGGGGTCCCCGATAGCAAAGACATCTGATGGAAGCAAGAAAAAAAAAAAAAAAAAAAAAAAAACGAGGCATAAATAACCGGGGGCATGAAGGAGGGGTCATGGGGGGTGGCTGATGCTGCAGGACCGCCAGTTGAGTGTGAGGATGTATACATCCTGGACATTAACACGCTGTCATCTACTGCTGCATTTAAAAATCAATAGGGTTTGATACTGTATGTTTTGGCAACAATGAACTGTCGCCGCGGTGATTAACAACCAGAACTCTGGAATATAGAAGGTACATCCATACTTTTACTGCGGAGCAACGGTAAAAACCCACCCAATGACTTTTATCGATCATCAAATGATCAGTAGGGCGAATGCACGCCTGTCGGATGCTACAAAACAATCTACGTACTGAGCATTAGCCAATTTATCATGTGCACATGCCTCCCTGACAATCAATATTAGCTTTTGAGCAGCGCATCACAGGACCAGGAGAGCCAGGAGTCCTGGAGGACATAATGAAGCGATAATGAAAGCAAACGTTAGTAAAAAAAAAAGAGAAAAGTACAAAATGACCTGAAAAGCTCTGGAGGCAGAGAACCAGCCCAGGGTTTGGTTTGCATCTAAAGTCCAGTTATGGGATTAAATCCTTGTTCTCATTCAGGCTGAATCAAAGACAGTTGTGTGCTCGGCACAGATCAATGGAGGGAGCAATGAAGTCAGGCTGAGGAAAGTTATCCAGATAATAAGATATCAGGCCAGCTTTGCAATACTTGACTGGAAAGCTGTAAAAACAAAGGAGCGGTGCCTTTCAAGGGCTTTTGATACCATCCTACATCCTTTACCTGCCAGATTCCAGCCGAAACTTGTACCTGTATTATTCACTGGATCGGCCACCTTTTCTTCATGCTCATGATAGGTCTTTTTCATGATATGTATGTTCTATACCTTCGTGGCTGGTTTCCAGCTCGATCTCTCCGCCGTAGCTCCCGTAGCCGCCGTCGGTTCGAGCCCTGACCCTGAACACGTAGGTGGTCCCCGGCTTCAGCCCCTCCACCGTCATCATGTTGGAGCGAGTCTTTAAAACGGTGTAGTTCTGCTCCCGCTGATTCTGAAGTGGAGAAGACAGCCGAGAGAGTTAATGCCAACAACGTGACCTGTAAGGAACCATTTTCACCCTCTTGATCTTAGCGCAGATCGTGGGAACTGGCTGATTAACTGGATGTTTCCAACTTTTTCTCCATTACTCATACAAAGGAAACTGAGTTATTAAGTAAAATTTCAAAAAAGAACAATTCAAAACGCTTGAATGCTGACTGCATCCAGCAGTAAAGCTGCTGCTGATTCAGGAGCAGCTTTAATTCATCACAGAAAAGTAAACACTCCAACTTTACACATTTCATTTCCCTTCACCTCGCTGACGGCGTGAGCACTTTGGTCTCCATCAGCGCTGTTAAGAAATAAACTGCAGTGGAAATTATGGCCGTGCATAATGCACTCGCGCTCACAGGTATTGATTTATATCAACGCTCGTGGGCGCTGGAAACAACATAACATGAGATCAGAGATACTTAACCAGAAACATGTATACACAGCTGATATCACCTTAGCAGAGAAAAAAAAAACTCGCTTCCAGATCCTCCATGAGCGCGTTAACACCAGTGGATATATATGTAGGATAAGGAATAAAGACAGCCTGCTAAGAGGCAGCTAGTCTCCCTGATGGAGGACAGTCGGCGGCCTGGATTAGCGCTGTTTTACTGCTAATGTGTGCACGTGCACACACGTTCACTGAGGCTTCATTTTCATTCTTCGTTTCAACACCTATTTAAATGCTCAGGTGACTGTGAGAAATGCTGTTATTGATAATCCGTCTCGTATCTCTGCCTCCGTCTCTGTCTCGAACCCTCGAGCTTCATTTGTGTGTGGACGTTCTGGCAAAGCGCGCCACATGTCAGCGTTTCTCGTGCCCCACTAGGTTTTTAGTACACCAGAGATGCTTCAAATAACTTGTTAGCATGGAACTAATCCAAGTGTTGTGCAGCAGAAACCCACCAAAATCCCATCTGTGTGAAAAGAACCACTCCAACTGATAAAAGCCATCTTCAGAAAAATATCCGTTGTCTGAAACCTCCTAGTCTGGCACTCGTGTGGTGGCGCCATGTTTCCCGTACAGGCATGAAGGTGAAAATGTTCTCCATCTGGCTTCCTGTTAAAACAGCCGCTCTCTTCCTTTAAAAATGACTACGTGTGTGCTCGTGCGTGAGTCTCTTTCACCTTCTCATAATAGATGACCTCATACTCCACTATCACTCCGTTGGGTCTCTCTGGACCCTGCCAGGCCAAAGTCACGCTGTCCTTGCTCCGCCTCTCCTTCAGCACTACGCTCACTGCAGCAAAGGAGAAGAAAATAACAATGTAAGAACGTCAACAAGGGTCACGTCTGCAAAAAAAAAAAAACCCGAATGGCAGCGGAGAAAGATGAGACCACTTTTTAAAGCGTGTATTCAATCAGTTTTCTAATGAAAATTCACAAAATGTATTAACCTGTGTGTGATCACAGTGTGAGATGTGTGTGTGGGTGGGTGTGACATACTAAAAGACAAGAATAGCACGTGTGGTGTGAAAATATACACCCTTTTTCCCTTTAACACATTTTCCTATCTCTCACACACACACAAACACACACACAGGTTCATTAGCCATTAGTCGTCCCACATGCGTGCATGATATAGCATTCAGAGTTGCACCTTGTTAAATATTGTAATTCTGTCCTAACTTGTTTTGGATTTTTGATGTTCTAACTATCTGTGCTGTAATTAGACATCATGGATATTTACATTTACAGCCCTTGTGTCAAATCCTGACCCTGGACTAACTGTCGTTACTTAAGCCTTCAGGGGCGCGACTGTGGTAAACATGTTCCAGGATGCCTCTGTTGGAACCCTCACCTGTCTGCGACGTGGTAACGTTGACCATGACCGTCCCCCTCGGAGTGGGACTCAAATCCGAGACCCCATTCTGGCTCTCGATGGTGAAGCTGTAGTTGGAGTCCGGCTGCAGGTCTGTGATCTGCACCGTCGTCGCTGAGAGGCCGTACTGTCGGGGGACAAAGTGAACGCTGCTGCCACAGGGGGCGCACTTGCGCCCGTCCCCAGAGCACCTCCTGCAGTGAATGCTGTAGGTGATGTCTCCTCTGCCCCCCGTGTCCCTGGGTGGGGTCCACTCCAGCGTGACGCAGGTCTCGTTCACTGTTGAGATGGGATTCTCTGGAGCAGATGGAGGGCCTGATGGAAAATGGGGGGTGAAAAACCGGGACGTTCGTGTAAAATAGCACACAGCTGCATTTATACTGGATAGATGGGGGGAAAAGAGGCATCTGGCTCCTCCATCACTGGCACATATATATCAGGAGCACGTCTGAACTCTCTGAATCATTAGTCTGAATCAGAGATGAGCAATGGGCTGCAAAGGTCACCTCCAACTCCACACACCTTTATTTAATTCACTTTAAAACTCTTGCTTGGCTTCAGCTCCTGACTCGAGTGACACCACCTTTCTCTGAGGTTCCCAAAGCCGTTTCATTTATATGTGCAGATTTAAAGAGCTCCGATCCAGAAATAAGCTCTTTAATAGGCTAACACCGATTAATAGCGCCAGAGAGAGGAGTGATTAAAATGGAAAATGGAGTAAATTACCATTTACCAATTTTAAATCAAGATTTTAAGTAGAATCCACACAATATTAAAAATAGCTTGGCATTGATTTACCACATGTAATTTATGTGCACGCTGACTGGCGAGTGAGGGGATAATAATCTGTAAGTGCCCAGGGTCATTTCTTTTAACATTTTATGATTAAGGTTGGTTAATATTACTCTGAGCTTTAGCTAAAATCATTAATTCTAAGACCGAGTGCAGCGCTGGTGTCAGAATTCCTTTGAGAAAGATTCAGATGAGCTGTGTTGCTTTTGGATCAAAGCATCTGGATCAGCGCGCATAGAAACAAAATTGCTCGGTTTAGTATTTTTTTTTTTACTTTTAATTCTGGTCTAAAGAGTAAGCACTAGCTCTTGTACTTTTACTGAATACAAAAATACCAAAGATCACACAACAAAACGCTCTGTTTGCTGGTGTGGATGAAAAAAGAGCCATCATAAAAGAAACAACCACCACTTTATAAAGTCATTGTTCCTCTTATTATTTTACATTATTCTGTCTGATTTTACCCATCTTTATTGCTGTTTACGTTCTATGGGTCCCCTTTCTGCAGCATGTCTAATGCTTTTCTTTTCTCCGCTTTGCTGTTTCCCTCCTTTTGTCCTCATTGGAGCTGTTTTTGTAGAAAAAAGCACGTACGCTCTCGCCGCAGACCTGCTTAGTGTCACTTCATTTACAGGAGTAAGAAGAAAAAGAGCGACGTAGATGTTCACAAAAGTTCAGAGCCATTAGTCTGAAGACTTATCAGCCACTGAGCCTCCAGCAACACCTTCTAATAAAACCCGTTTTGTCTCCACACGTATAATATCCTTTATATATTTTCTATGCATCTTAATTTAGCTTCTAATTGGCCTTATGTGAAGCCGATCTAAAGGTTCTCTGTGCAGACCACCACACGGTGGAGGTACCTCCACTGCCTGGAAATCTGGCAGTAAACGCCCATTCGGCTTGACATCTCATCAGGTCTCGCTGAGCAGTGAGCCTCAGGAGACCACCAGGACAGGAGAGCAGTGGATAGGCTGATTAGACTCCACAGTAGCCGGCCTCTCTGAATTACAGCAGGTTGGGGGGGTGGGGGGGTGGAAGCATGTTGGTGATAATTGCAGCTGTCGGTCACGTATCGCCTGAAAGGGTGTAGGCTGATCTCACGAATTCAGAATTTCTTTTTTTCCTCTCATGCCCGCTCCCCGAGGCCATACTTACGGTCCATCACCCGTCCGCTGATTAGCCTTTTATGACATTTAGATTATACGGTATGTGCCAGGCAGTCCCACAATTCCCCACGATTTCCTACTCTTTTCTTTGTCCTAAATGTCATTCTCCAGGTCTCTCTGACACCGAGTCTTCACCTTTAGCCCTCCTTCTTCCCATTTTCACACCCACTGATCTTCCCTGACACGTGTGTGCCGTGTTTATGTGAGTCGGCCATCGCGATTTTCCGGCTGACGACTCTGACCGTCACAGATCTCACCTGCTGAGGGGATTCATATGGGTAATCTACCATAACCTGGTAATGAATTTAGGCATATGCCTGTTCCTCTTTCCAGATTTAAACAAATAAATGTGGAAATAGCCTCAAAGGGGGAGTTTTGCCACTGTTTGCATGACTCACGCGTGCAGGCCATGGAGCGCGGGTCCGTCTCGGCGCGGTAGAAGCCCTTCTCGCAAGTGCACTCGACGGCCTGTTCCTGCGGTGAGGAGCTGTGGGGGGGGCATTTGGTGCAGTAGGCGTCTGTGGATGAAGCTTTGTAGGTCCCGGGTCGGCACGCTGGAGGCAAAAGACGCATAAACATTAAACATCAGGTTGGAGGCCAGGCTGACCAGAACACTGCTCTCATACTGCAGCAGCCTGAGGAGCTGCTGCCCTGCTGACATCAGTAAATTTCCCTTCAGTTATTTTTTCGGCTAGATTCAACTATCCTAATACTGCATAACGCACCAGAAGAAGCTTCAAGATGGTGCAGAATAACCACAAACCTTTAGTCCTAGAGAGGCAAAAGCACAAACATAAAGCCAGACTAGGATAAAAATACTTGTTTGGTTACTCTTGTGCTACAGAATCGCTACTGACAGGTCATGAGATGTTCCGTGCAGCACCCATGGCAAGGAACATGTAAACAAAGCTTGACGCGATATGGCGTGACGTGAGGGTTACGTGCAAACCTCCGGAGCTGCGCTAACGGCCCGGGAACCCAGAGGGCCCCACAGTGGAGAACACAAATCAGCAGCAGATCAACTGTCACGGCTCTTACACAAGCGCTGCGTCTTCAGGCCACTGGAGGGGGGAGGGGCCACGACGCACACTCGCAGCAATAATCACAATAGTGTAACATTACTGCTGCCTCTGTCGTTGCCACGGTTGCATATTAGTAATTATGCGGAGTAGTAAAAGTATGGCAGCTCCTCAGAAACAGCCTGAGGAGATGGATGCAAGAGCTGAGGTTTTCCTTTTGCCACAGGGAGAAATGGAAATCCTGAGTCTTGCTATGGTAGCTGAGGGGACGTGTGTGTGTGTGTGTGTGTGTGTGTGTGTGTGTGTGTTGTAGGTACATCGCCAGGTGCTGATTAAGGTTGTGTGAGAGTGTGTGAGGGTGTGGGTATTTGTTTGCCTACTGCTTGTTCTGGTGGGGAAAATCAAAACTTCAACCAAGCCACATGTCACGTGGCCCAGATAGGCTGTAAATTAACACACACACACACACACACACACACACACACACACACACACACACAAAAAGAAAAGTGTGATTCCTCACATCGGAGATAAGGTCTTCCACCTGGTCGCTTGCTCGCTCGCATACAGACAGTATTTTTAGGCAAATCATTCATCAAACGGGAGCAAAGTCCAGTAGCACAATCCCCAGCGGACCTGGGAGAACTGGAAGAGGGATGTCTGCGTGTAGGTGTGGAAGGGAGGGAGCGATCATCCTCAGAGGGACTCTGCCTTCTTTCTCTCTCCTGTCAGCTCCTTCAGAAATGGGTGCCCGTGTTCCGAGCTGGTGACTGTGGGTGTAATTGTGCACTTGTGTTTTCCTTGGCGAAGCTGTGGGAGCGGGCCGGAAAAGCGGCTTTTCTTCGGGGACTTTTCATCCGGAGAGCCCGGGCTCTGGGGAGCGGCCAGACACACCAGCACAAAGGACCCCGGCTCTGGAGGACAGACGGGGCGCCCCATGCCAGGCCTGGCGTCTGAACAAAAGCCCAATCAAAAACCTTCTCCAAGAATAGCGTCTTGGCCACGCTGAGCGATCTCCTGATTTCATGTTCTCCTCTTTACCACCTTGTTCTCACTCCCCTCGGCTTTTTTTTCTCCTCTCTCTTGCTTCCAGCTACTCCGTGTGTGCCTCATGGGAAACGTGTCACTTGACTCGGTTCCCTCATGATTAATGATTTACCGTAGATATAAAAAAGAAGGCCGATGTGGTGAGCCTGGTTCTTGGAGGAACCTGCCCTGCATGCGGAGCAGACACACGGAAGAGCACAAATTGTGCAGCAAAAAGTATTTTTAGGACGACGGACCTCAATTTTCTCACTTAGAAAACCACTTTAGAAATGCTGCTGAGAACATTGGTGCATGTGTGCACGTGTGTGTTTCTTCTAAAACACAGTGACTTCAGATCCAGTATCTCATTAAAGATTCATGCAGTCACCAGTATGTATTTATGCCAATCGATAGCTCTTAGGTATGATATAGTGCTGCCAGTCCAGACCCATCCTCCGTCACCACACGGTCACTGGGAAGAGCTTTCCTTTGCTCGACTGTTCAAGTCACAGAATAATTCTTTCACATAAATCTGAGTATGTGGACGGTGGGGGGTCCTCTCTCTAGTTTACCTGCTGATTGTTCTGTTCTCTTCTTTTCTTTCACACTGGCTTCCAGTCAAACACTGGTTTCCCACTCATTCTATTGAGAGAAAAGCTTGCTGGCCTATGGCTGATGTGCCCTATAATTGTCACTATGGCAACAGGCTTTCAAGATGGAGCCCCTCCAGTACCCCTCCTGGAGCACATGGCCCGTCTCTCCGAGTGGGTCTGGGAGCCGGCCGGGCATTAGCAGAGGACCGCCGCTTAAAAATTGATACATCAAGCGTCAGCGGAGCGTTCTGAGGAGATCTAACCTGACAGGCTTCACAGCCGGGAGGGCCGGCTCTGCTGACGTGCACGCGCCTCGGGAGCATGGTCCTGTGTGAATTGACCTGTTTGCATACAGCAAACAACCTCTGAGTGGAAAAGTTTAGGCAGCCAGGAAGCGAAGGCTGCCATGTCCATGTCCAGCAGCTCTTCAGTCCTCTGGATACCAGTCAATTACTGGGTGCGTCCAAGGGGAACCGCGAGATGAAGACTTCCCCTCTTCCTCATTCTGTCCATCTCCCATATATCTGTCTGACCTCCCATCTGTCACTCCCTCCGTCCTCTCTCGTTCCGGTTCCTTTTTTTTTTCCTGTCTGTTTTATCCCGTCGATTTGTTTGTGTGTGTGTGTGTGTGTGTGTGTGTGTGTGGGTCGGCTTTTGCGTGTGTCTTTTTTCCCAGTAGGCTGTCTGTCATGCGTTGACCCTGACCTTTTCCAGAGCTCCTGTGCAAATATTTACTCTCGGGCTGACAGATGGATCCACGTGCACGTGCACAGACATCCAGAAAAATAAGAGGGGGAAAAAAAAAAAAAAAAGAGCTCAAATCTGGTGCAATTAAAACACACTTTTCCAGCGGTAACCCAAGCTGGTGGCTCGCCAATTTGGAACTGGGATGATTATCCTGAATGCTTACAACTGGTCAAAATAGATTCCAGGTGTGTGTGTGTGTGTGTGTGTGTGTGTGTGTGTGTGTGTGAGAGAGACAGAGGTCATGGGTCAGAGAGGAAGACGGAGAACAAGGAGGAGAGGAAGAGAGCATGACAGGGCTATAGAATGAGTCTGTCGGGAGTTTGGTTCACCATCTGAATAAGTTATTTTCCTTCCTCTCAAACGCGCGGCGGGGCGACAGCGCACTCGCCCGCCTCCACCTTCAACGCAACCGAACACTTTTTCTCTCCCCGGCGGTGAACCGAGCCGAACCGAAAGAACAATAAGGCAGTAAAACCAGTCGGTAACGCCCAAACACTCATCACCTCTGACTGTAACCTCTGCCATCAGAGTACGTGGAGCGCCGCCTTTCCTCTTCCATGTTATTTTCAGTTCATCGCGCTCAATAATTCATTCCCTCGGGCTGAGGAGGGAAGCGGAGCTCCGTGGCGTTTTTCCCTACGTCACTCACACACTCAGACGTAGCGTCACGTGGGGGGTCGGGGGACTCGGCTGTGGGGCGTCAAACTTACAGGGAATTTTCCGACGAGCTTGTTATCGCTTGCGCGTCGTCACGGTGTGTCCGAGACGCGGTCTAAACCCTGTCGGCCTGATGTAAGCGCGCTGGCCTTACGCCAGGTTGAACACCTGTTCTGCGCCGAACCAATCAGATCCCGACCTGCTCCAGAAGCAGCGCAGAAAGCTAGCAACACTTCAGCGGGATCTTAAAAGCACGTGGACTAAACGGGGACTTTTACGGCTCCCAGATGCTGCCCAGGCAGGATCAGCACACACTGCTGATGCATCGGATCTGGGTGACTTCAGATTCGAGCGGCAGATTGCATCACTCTTCTGAAACTGCAGCTGGAGCCACTCACGCTGTTGACAAGACGCCAAAATCTCATATAGGTGCTTAAAAAAAAAGGGTTTTGGGCAGAGTTATATCATCTATACGTCCATGATTGCAAAATATTGGTTTGGAATAGTCGCCTCATAGTGAAATATAATCTGTCGCGGATCTCATTAGGTTCTCTGGAGCTGTTCTCTCTTCTGGCTCACAGTGGAGCCGACATACTCTGCAGTTCCTGAGTTGTTGTTGTCCGTGGCTGCCAAAAAGCCAGAGCAGCTTCAAAAAAAAAAAAAAAAAAAAAAAAAAAAACAGAAAAAGAAAGCAGCAACAAATTGTCCTTCGACCGCGAGTACATCTGCACACCACGTTTGCAGCAGAGCCGGAGCGCCTGTGCAGTTGGGCAGGGCCGATCGCACATCTGGAAGCCATCTATGAGCTCAAAACTGAGGGAGGGGAAAGCGGGGGGTGTGGGGGAAAGGGTCAGTGGGCGACTTCCTGTTGCGTTTCCCGTTCTGCCTCCCTGACAGGCCCATCGAGAAGCCATCAGATCTGAACTGGAGCAAACTCAACACAGCCGAAACGAAAGAATAAGGGCTTTTCCCAAGAGTGCATGTGTGTTTATTCCCCTCTGGAGGGCGACAGCATGTTTCCCACCTAGAGGGACTGATGAGGAAACATGCAGCCACAATTTCTCTGACTGGACCCTCAGAGCTTTTGCTGGACCCGGTTTGTTCCTCGGGTCGACCTCGCATGTCTCCACTTTTGCAAAAACACATCCAAGCAGCTTTTGGCAACGTGGCTCCTGCCTGGCGCGCTGCGAAGCGAGGCTCGGCTTGAACAGACGTTATCTGGGTCAGAGGCGGGCTGTTGCGTAGACCAGGACCGGCGCTGGGTAGAGGATAAAGACAGCACCCAAGCCTTTGTGGTCAGCGTAGGTGATTTATTCAAAAACAAAAGAGAAGGATTAGAGAGATTAAGAAAGACAGGGAATGGAGAGCGGAGATAAAAGCAAACAGGTAAAGGTCAGTTTCATTATACAAATGAATGAAAATTGAAGTCAGAGGTCGACACAGACTCTTTTCCAGACAGACAGCAAGACGGATGACCGGCCTTCATTTGGCACATTTGTCTGTCGATCTTTCAAGAACATCAGGTGAGTAATAACACCAGATGCTTGACACTAGCAGGCACTAGCACGCACACACACACACACACACACACACACACACACACACACGGTGTGGACTGTGGACACACAGGAAACACTTGACTTGTCCCAATTCTCCTTTTAGCCACCCACTTGCTACACATACACACACACACTTGCGTGCATGCACGTGCATGTGTGTGTGCATGAGAGAATGCAGTAAGGACCCCTTGACCTTCAAAACTCTGTATGTGATCAACATAGAAAATGCTGCTCGCACTGACTGCTTCGATCTCTCTCTCTCACTCACACACACACACACACACACACACACACACAGCCCAGGCGATAAAGAATAGCAGGATTCCTCTGCAGCTTTTGACAGACACTTACATGGACACCAAGGCTGCAGTAAATGAGCTCAATCTTTTTCACAGGTGTCAAGATTAGCTTTTGCTACATCTGTTCCCGGTTCCGGCATTTCATTACACACAGAGGCTTCAACCCTCCTACGAGATATAACATTTACGTCCATTTTGTGAGTGTGTTTTACATATGAATGCCTCATGCATTCATTGATTCGTGGGGTTCATTCATTGGGTAGTGATGGTGCTCATCCAGGAAGAAAACAGGCGTCATACAACTTTACGCTGTTCCCCCTGAGCGTTTGCTGTTAATCTCTGCAGTCTAAAAAAAACATCAGATACATTTTTTTGCCATCTCTTTAGAGAGCCATTTTCTATAACGTAAAGCTGACGCCTCCAAGCATTGCACAGCTGTGCTGCGCCTGGCTTTCAGGGTGTCAGCAGTCAGAGCAGCGTGACGTTTGCTTGGCTCCCGATGTTACGTGGCTCCGTTTTCAAGAGAATGTTTGCGTAAGAGACACACTGTCTCTGTGCAGCATCTGTGGTTGAGAGACTCTAGATCCAGTCGGTAAGTACGGAGTTGGATCAGAGTTCAGGTGCAATAGGAGCCAGCCTGATTGTTATTTACAAAATTGGATGGATTTTTTCTTGTTACTGATGTGTTTGATTAGCATTAGTTTAGCGTCACACTATAACAGGATGGTTTATGTCTGAAGGGCCCAGGTAAACGGGTCCAAACAGCAAACGAGCCCAAATGTGAACCAGAACCAAACAAACCCAAACACAAGTAAGCTAACAAGAGACCAGCTGTGGGAGAGGCGAGGGGCTGATCGGGAACAGGTGAGACACATGAGGGTAATTAGGGTTGCACACACACACACACACACACACACAAAAAGGGAGATCAGAGTTTTTAGATATATAAATATATTTAAAATGAGATAAATCTGAAACAGAATTGATAATTAGAGATATGTGACCTGTTCTCAGGGACGTCACCATTTTCACAGTGGCATTCTGGGTAATTTATCTGTATGAAGGAACTCATAAATCCTCCGATCTTATTATTATTAAGTACTTTTGCAACGTTTGAGGCGAATCACAACAGCAATTTGTTGCAATCTGGACTAAAGATCACAGGATTTTTGCTGTTTTGGCAGCACCTAGAATTCTAAACTCAGGAAGCAGAAACTCTTTGTTTTCCTGCCTTCACGGGCAGAAAAGCTGTCGAGGGAATTTAGAGCAAATTAGATGCAGGCTGGACTTGTTTCTCAGTGATTTCCACTTGGGTGTCTGTCCAGTCTGAGGAGGACAGCAGGAGAGCCGGCACAAGCAGACGACAAGAAGCGGTCGACAGAAAGCCCAGACAGACGGACAGACATGTCGTGCTGACCTATTTTACTTTTACTCAGTGAGAGAGAGACTGACAGAGTGGGAGAGAAAGAAAGAGAGAGAGAGGGGGGTGATGTGCACACTAGAACTTGTGTTGAGGTGACAAGTGTCTGTCCTCCTTTACCCGTCTCCTCCATCTCTCAGTCATCTGAGGCAGTAATTGGTGCTGTCAGACATCCAGTGAAGGACAGAACACACACACACACACACACACACACACACACACACACTCTGCCCTTGCACTCCGAGCTCTCTCTCCTACAGTTGAAGGCAGGTGAGGTTGAGGAGGCGGATTCACTGCACTTCCTGCCAGCTGAGACAGACGGAGGCGAGGGCGAGGTGGAAATGATGGAGACACACAGAGACAAAAGCAAAAAAAAAAAAAAAAAGGGGAAAAAATGGGAACAAGGAGGAATGCTGTGCAGACAGGCCTCAGCGTGGGGTAGAGAGATGGAGTGAGACAAGAGCCGAAGTCCGACTGAGAGAGACGGATTATGTAACCCAGCTGGTAACAAAGGTGGGTACGGCTTCGTGTGGCTGCGCCGCGTTCAGTGCACGTCACTCAGCGCAATAACGAGAGCATGTTGAGGTTTCTCACGTCTGCACAAAAGAAACGGCGAAGAGGCATCAGCGGGTCAAACTGGTGGCTACAGTTCCCTCCCTTAATTACTCTAGACTCCAAAGTCAGCTCACCGCAAATGTTCTGACCAGTCCAGAGGGCAACGCTTCTGGCCGCTTGCATGTTTTTCTGTGTCAACGACCTGGGCCGAAGATGATTTAAGATTTAAGACACAGCAGCTGTAAACCCGCAACCAAACACGGCACAAGAACCACTGTGTGATTCACGAATGCAGCGCTTGGAAGCTACTTCCCGGTGAATCACTGCATTTCGTCTTTTATATTATTCACACCTTTCAAGCTAAGGATGATACCCACGGAAAAAAAAGTGTCACTGAAGACAAACACACTGTGTGTCTCACCCCAGGGGACGCAGGCCCAGCATGGGGCGGAAAACAGGAAACGCGAAAGATGAACTGGTGCTCTAAAAATGTTAAACGAGTGCAGCCGGAGGAGTTCAGGGAGACGGCGAGGAAAATGGCGAGGTGAATAAGTAGGACTAGCAAAAAGGATGGGTCAGTAGCAGAATGGAAGGGGGGGTGGGTGTGGGGGTGCAAAAGTGTCCCATTATAGAAGCAGACGAGGTTAGAAAATAGCACAGAGGATGGGCACAAGCCGGAGTTTGCAGGGGGAAAAGGGCCGTAATTGGAGGTGTCTGGTGTTTGTCTAACACGGGGGATAGTAATGACTCCATTAGCACCTCACACACACACAGAGCGAGAGAGCGAGCAAGAGAGCGAGAGAGAGATGGAAGGAAGCTGAGTGACACGGTGACGGCACAACAAGACAGAAAATGCCAGGATGGTATAAGACCACTCACACAAAACCACCACAACTTGCATTAGAGCATAAGTAGTAAAGAAAAAAAAAAGACATTTGCAAAGCGGATTCCAGGTGTTGCTGAAAGGCCGGCTCCCCTGCACAATGGTGATAATTGCAAACACCCTTCCGGTCCTCCATCCCCATCAGCTCTTTGTGTCGCAACAAACCAGAGATTGATTTAAATGCATTAGCCGAGTGTTTTCCCTGAAGAGTAGCGCCGCGTCAGGGCAGGGACCTTTTGTTTGGAGCTCTGAGAGGACTCTTCTAAAAGTCCAGGCTCGTGTTCACTCCGCCACGCATTAAAGCACGCCGAGCCGGGTTGCTGCGCTTCCCTCTGTCCCCTCACGTCTTCCTTAAAAGCAGGCTGATTACATTTCCTCTGACATCAGCTGGATGGGTGAAATTTCGATAAGGAATCAAAATGGCGGCTTGGCGCAGTTCGCGAGGAGGAAAACTGGTTTCCAGGGAGGAATATGACATTATTAAACAGGCCACGTCCTGCGGACCAGGGAGGAAACCCCCAGGACCCCAAAACGATGGTGGCGCTGCAGCAGAGGAATGTGGCTTTGCCAGAAAGCTCTTAGAACCTATAAAAAGTGGACGCGGATTGTTTCCAGAACGCAGAAGCAAATTAAATCTGTCACCTTTCTGTGCTGCAGACAACTGCACGTGCAAATCTGACCTGAAAATATTCAACAAGGGGCATATAAATCACATGACCCCTGGCCTAACACGGTCGATACGAGTCCATCGTTAACTCGGTGCACACGCAAGCGCACTAGCAACGCTGTTACCAAGTTGAATGTGGCTCGTTAAAACGCTGATATTGCTCTATTTATTCTCATTGGAGCGGTAAAGCTCAGAGGGGGCAGACTGATGAGGTCACGGCAATCACGGAGGTCAAACGCTTCGCCGCACCGGATTGATTTTATATAAAGTTTCAAATCAGGGAGAATGAAATCATTCGGAGAGCCTGTCGGGCGAGATCACCTGTCAGAAAACTCCGACAGCATGTAATTTGACAGGACAGACACGCTCGACAGTCGGCGCACGGCGATTGAGATGCAGCCAGGGTTCTCGCACAATCTGTGCGCGCCACTAGCCCGCAGTCTGCGCAGAGCAGCTTCTGTCTCCGAGTCCCAACTGCCAGGTTTTCTGTTCGTCTTGGCCGTAGCGGCTCCAAAACAAGTGAAACTACATCACGTGTGGCGAGTTCCAAGTCCGCAGGCGTGGATCTCTGTGCCTCTGTGGTGAAACCGGCCCGCGCGGACACGTGACGCCTGAGAACGCACTCACGCGTACTACGAAACAGGAGCGCCGTTAGCATTTCCTCACACACCAACGGGGGCTGCAGAAGCCGCCCCTGAGCCTATAGCCTACATGGGTTCATGGGTTCATTCCATCCACGAGGGACTTCCATGCATTCAGCTTTAAACGCCATGTTTGTGTCCACAGTGCACCAGTATCCCCCCTCCCCCTTCCCCACTTACGCTGGCAGAAGTCCTTGTTCTCCTCGAAGCCCGGTTTGCACACGCACCTCCCGATCGGCACCAGCCAGCCTCCGTCCGCGCTGCAGTACATTTTGGGCACCTCGAACTCCTCGGAGGCGTTGACGCACAGGCCGTGGACCTCCACCAAGGCCGTGTCCCCGCCGGTTATCGTGTCGGGAAACTGGGCCAGATTTAGCACGGTCAGGGGACACTTCTTGTAGAAAACGCGGACCGAGACCAGGGCGATGCAGGCGCCCAGGTCCTGGAAGGCTAAGTAGAACCCCTTTTTGCTCAGGTTGCTGATGTCGCGCACCTCAGTGTTCAGCTTCATCACACGGTCTCCAACATCCACCTGCGGAGAAGTTTCACAAGCCCAAGATTTAACACTGCCGCCAGTCTTCCCACCCTCGTTGGTACTTCTGCGCTCATACCTGGGTGAAACTCTCATCCGCAGCTATTGTGTCGATCTTGACGTACTGGCTTTCCTTGATGAACCACAGGTTGGCGTTGTTGGACTCGTAGTAGTACATGTTAAACGTCTGCACAATAAAAGACAGAAGTCATCACAACGAGGAGCGGGAAAACCAAATCAGTGGCCGCAGCAGATTATCATGCAGCGAAGGCAAGTCTCTCCATCCAGTGTGAAATTTTAACAAGGCCCCTGAAGCTCTCCAGCTCCTCTGCTGCTTCTCGTCAAATCTCAGTCCATCTGTCTTGATGGCCAGTCAGCAGCATCATCTGCATTTCCATGAAAGCGCAGCTCTGCACTGTCTCACAGCCTCTTGTCCTCTCCTCCTTTCAGAGTGCAAAGAATGAGTGCTGAAACTGGACTGGGGCACCATTTCGGAGGTTTTAGCGACTCCAGAAGAACAAGCGTGGTGATTTACTTGCTGCTCTTCCTATTAATCAAGCCGTCAATGTGACCTTCTGCGTCACAGCCTCCAATATTTAGCCACCGATATTAATATTCATTTCCATTCAGGGCTAATTGTGTCATTTGTTTCACTGCGCTTTGCAAACAAATCTTTTTAAATGAAAACGCCTAATGGCCGGGCTCCACCGCCCTTCTGCCTAATTGTAATTATCAAATGTTTCAAGTCAGGTCTTCTGGAATAAATTATGAAGCGGCGTTAGCGAAAAACAAAATATGGCATCTCCGTATCGCGTGAAAAATGAGGAATCACAGCGTAATCACGCTGCATTTCTTGCTTTGATTCCCTGCACGCTAACAAATGGGAGTTGTGGGTGCATTTGTTTCCATCTGTGTTGGCAGTCAATCTACCATTTTTAGAACATTTTCTGAAGACTTTTTAAAAAAATCGGACAAACTTTCCCTGACATCACTGTGACCAAACGTAACCACAGGAGCACAGACCTCTTTGCAGGTGCCGGGGACGCCGGGGAGGCTGTTACAGTCCCTCAGCGTGAACTTGATCTCAATGTAGACGCGCTGCGCTCCTTCCCGGCTGATATGGCGCGTCCTCAGCCAGTTGTTCTGGTTGGCCTCCATCACGTTGCACACCTGGTAGGTCCTCATCGGGGTGTTCCTCTCGTCCATCACGCTGATCTCCTCCCACTGCGGATGCAGCAGAAGAAGTGAAAACATGATGCAAGCACTGATTTGAGGAGATCTAGGAGGAATCTGAAAAAAAAACTGAGGTGAAGGAGCAGCGGAAGTGTGGCAAGAAAACCTGGCTAAACCAGGAGAGAGTGCCAGAATAAAGAGTTTTGCCTTCGTGTGGTTAAAACCTCTCAAAGAAAATATGAATTTTCAAATAGAAGACTGAAGTGGAACCCCGCTCGGCTGCTGGATCGCCTCATTTCGCTGCCACTCAGCGCACAAAGGCCGTCTCAGCACCACCGCTCTCACTTTTGGGAAAACTGGGCCCGAGTTCAATGGGCTGCGGTTCCATGCGAACCCGATAGTCGAGGCTGCGTGTTCTGTTTGCATGTCTGGGCGAGTGTGAGTGATGATCTGCGTCAGGATGACTGAAGGGTAGTCTTTGTCCGCGCCGCGCCTCCGGAGCGAACGCCCGATTTAGCTCCGGAGGAGCGCGGCGAGTGGAAGAGTGAGACGAGTAGGTAGGACAGAGTTACTTTGTCTGCCGCCATCTGTTTCCACTCCTGAGCGAGTCTGTAATTGAGACCACTTCTCGCATGAGTAGGAAAACATTTCTATCTGCACACGTGCTCACAGACAGCAGCAGCTAGCATCCAACTCGCAGAGAAAGGACTATTCTTTCAAGGAGCAAAAGCCTTTCACTTAGTGGACCCTGACTGGTTTTAATGGGCACCAAAGTAGGTTATGCTGGGGAAGCAGCATGTGTTGTGGGTTCTTGATCGTGGAAAATGCACCTGACGCACAGGAGGGGTCACCCTGTCACCGCCAATGTGTCACGAACATTCAAATGAGAGTAAAAGCAGTGAGAGGTGAAGAGAGGGAGCAGAGGAAGACTCTGTGCAGGCTTAGCTCGCATGCTAGACGTTGATGCGATGCGACGGCCTGATGAAGCCTAATGCATATTATCTCCACGTCCTGAGCACCGGGAGTCATATAAAACACACACTTTCGCTCTCGACACACTCCGATGCTCGCAGAAAGGTCTGTTGTATAACTGCACGGAGCTCACGCACAGAAAAGACAAGAGAAGAAGAAGAAGGGAGCAGAGAGGTCGGGTGTGCACGCACAAATTTGTGAGCATTCACGACTCAATTAAAAGGGAAAAAAGAAACAAGACAGAAGTAAAAGAGAAAAAACAACGCTGGTAAATTACAGACTGGACTGGCAGCTAAACAGTCCCATCTGTGCAGAGCTGAGACCAGTCGGACATCACAGGACAGTCACTCACACACACACACACACACACACACACACACACACACACACTGAGCTGAGTCCTTGGGGAGGGGTGATTAAAGCATTTATGGGAGTAGACATTGAGGGATAAAGAGGGCTTTATTATGTTGCTGTTTATTTCTTTGTGGACAAAGTTTGGAGTGGGCGGATTAATGCCACTTCCTGGTGAGTGACTTATTTCCCCAGCTGATGAGTCTGTTCAGCATCACGTTTGCCTGGTGCCATGTACAGGTGCCTGTACCGACGCGGCAGTAACTTGCCTCCATCGTTGTTAGCAATACCGCCCCTGATGGGGGGGGCAAAAAGCTGCCAAAAACACAGCCGAGAGAATGTTTATGTAGCTTTGCTAACACACACAGAAGGAGTTGCTTGTGCTGATTCAGGCTGAAGACCATTTATCATTCAGGGTGAGACCTTCCTCCCCAAACCCTCAATCAGTGCAGCCAATCAGCACGCAGCCCCGGCTGATTGCTTTGAAGTCAAGCAGAGACGTCGGCGCAGAGTTTCAGCCGCCCGCCGGCTTAACATAATATTCCCGCTCCCGCAATCATCTGACAGGCACACCTACGAGCACGTAATTGGCCTCCAAACAGGGTGGGGGGGGGGGTTTGCAGAAAGGGGGTAGGGTGGGGGTGCCGATGCTAGTTAGCCAGGATCTGAGGAGGAGTGATGCTGTGGGGCCTCAATCGACATCATTAGGACGCATCTGTTTTGGATCCCTCCCTCGGTCTCCCCCCTCTGCCCGGTGACAGAAATGGGTCGCTCCACGCGGTCTTGGGCACATCCGGCCCTGCACGACTTGGATTAAGTTTGACCCGCGGGGGGTCAAGTGTGATTTTGGAGTAATTCGGGTAGACAGCGTTTTCCAGTCGGTGGGAACTGCTGCTCGCTGAGGCCAGTCTGAAGGTTTGATGTTCAAAGGTCAAAGAGATAATCCCTCTGTTATGAAACATAAGATCCTCACAGCCACAGCGCCTTTCCTCGCTCAAGCTGTTGCCCCCCCCACCCACCCCACCACCAATCCTTTCACTTCTGGAGTATTTTGAGAATGTTTCATTCCATCAAAAGTAGCAGCTAACCGTATAGGCCTCCATCCTTCTCTTTTATCTGGATCTGCAACAAATGGTAATGGTCCTTCTGTTGCCCATTAGCCATTATATCAGTAGTTTTGGTGGAGATCAGCCTTTGAACATCTAGCCATCGATGGCAGGTTTGCTGGGGAGACATTGGGAATGTTGTCCAGATCGCCGTCCAGACACGCTCACAGCTATTAGAGGTAATTCAGCTAACTGTTTTTGCATGTTTTTGGACCCTGGGAGAACGCTGCAGCGACCAGCGAGCACCCAGACGAGAGGCATGCACCGCTGAGCCACCTCGGGCTAACAATCATTTTCACGGTCAGATAGGGGCAGCAGACAGGAATGGTTTTAACACCATGTAGGTTCATACTGCAGGACAATGCTGACCACTGGAGGAGGTCAGGAACTATGACCACCTCACCAAAATTGTATTAAATGTTGAGCCGAGCGTGGAAGGAGACGCAGAGCGATCCGGCCTCACGCTCCCATACAGTGAACCCAATCCTCCCGATCTCCCCCAAGCCCCCGATCCCCCCTCTGCTCTGTTTGCTTGGGAAAACAAGCGTGCTCAGCTCTGCTCACTTCAGCCGCCTCTCAGCTGTGCACAACCATGAAACTGCGTGTGGCATCCTGCAATTTAACACACCGCCGCTGAATAGGAGGAGGAGGGGAAGCGGGTCTCCGGAGGAAACGGAACTCATTCAGAGCCTTTCGGCACCAAGGCGACGTGCAGATCACGCTCTTATTCCTTTATTGAATGCGCTCCGTCCTTCACGCTCACTACATCTTTCTCCGCTCTTAAGGCTTGTTGTCATATTCCGGTGCACGGTGGCTGCACTCCAGACTCCCTCAGTCCCTACACCTGGTTACACAAGCCGCTGCAAGAGCACAGCATCTATCATTCAATTACGTAAGAGTTTTTCACTCCTTCGCCTCCCCGCCCTTATCTCCATCCCAAACACAGAAAAAATGGAGCCTCCAGTATCACAGCTTTTACAGCATAGCGGAAAAAAATGTGTTTGTTCCCCCTGCTGATGCCTGATTTAGCAAAGAGTGCTCAAGAACACCGACATGCTAGCTGTGATCAGATGTTTTCCTTCTGTGTGAATGAATTGTGTGTGTGCGTGTGTGTCCGTGTGCGACATACTCACCCCCTCATTAGGGTACGCCTCCCATCCCAGGTCCGCTAATGCAGACATGGAATCCAGCAACGTCACTGCAACGACACAGAGATGGTCCCAACCGGTTAAAATCAGGCTTTTCATGACTAAAACTAACAATTTTCTAACTTTGTTGACACTGACACCCTCCAACCACAATGGCTTTGATAAAAAAAAAATAAATCTTTTTTTTTTAATGGATTAAGCAGCCACAGCAGCGTGGAGTCAACTTTTTTCCCCACACAGGAACCATGAGCATTTTCATACGGGTTCAATCATATCAAAGAAATTCTTTGGGGAGAACTTCAATAAAAACATGTCATTCATCACTGCAGGGAGACATGCTCTTGACTCTGAATTGAGTGTGTCATTTCCTGTGCACGATTGCTCCGCGGCGGCAGGAAATGAAGGGCGGTTGTCGGCAGGTGAGGCTGAGGGGTGAGAGGAGGAAGGTGGCCAGGGGCACCATTCTCCACCTGTGAGCCTCCTTCAACGATGATCATCAATAATTTATCAGCATCCATCTGTGGAGGCAGCTGCCTTTCCTGTCCTTCTGTCTCTCCATCTCCAACAAACGAAAGGACGAACTCCCCTGAAAAACTGTTTCAGCGTGACAATAAAACAGTGCTGAGGCTAATTTCTCCATCCAGGAGGACCCATCTGTGCACGCTAGCGTATGTTGCTGTTCAGTACTCACCGAATCCTCTTTCGGTCACGCTCACCAGCGCCGTGCCACTTTGCAGGCATTTCGCACTGTATCAGCTGTGCACGTATGAGAGAATCTACAGTATCAGCCGTGCACGTGGCATAATGAGGCAGAGAGGGAGATTAAACGAGGGATGAGACAGAAACGGCAGAGGAGAGGTGCTGAGTGGGAAAAGGTCAGCGGCAGCCTCCAGAGTGTGTGTGTGTGTGTGTGTGTGTATTCGCAGAAGCTAAAGAGCGCTTAGGCGGTTTCTCCTCGGTTCACGGGCGTTTGTGCGGCGCAGGGAAATAGGACATAACAACATAATGATGTGTGATTTCAGGGCAGTAATGGACTACATTTATATCGCCTTTATCTGACGGCTCCGTGACGCAGAGGCTGACCAAACGGCAGTTTTTATTCAAGGTGTGCACTCAGAAGACCCGGGAATCGAACCACCGTCCTTCTGATTAACTGCACAACATAAGACTTTGATTTATATTTAGTGGCGTTAATGTGTTTCCTGTCAGAAGGGGGCACTTCCTGTCATGTTACTGATTCCTTTCATTCCTTGTTTTTCTGGCACACAGCTTCAAAAATTTGCATTAGAAAAACCAGCTTCCTTACACACACACACACACACACACACACACACACACACACACACACACACACACAGAAACAGAAACCTAGGCACAGGCACGCTTGCTCTTCTCCCTATAGCTCCTGTTAATGCCACTGATCACTTGTGATCAATGACTCATCCATTATGTATCAGCTATATATTCCTGCTTGCTGACAGGGCCAGCATGTTTACTACGCTGGCGATGAGGATCAATGACGATCAAAAACTTCTTCATGTGAGCAGATAAACACTTAAACAAGTGCTTATAGCTCAGCGGAGGAGGACAGGCTTTCGCTCTCTGAGTCTAATCATGTCTGTCTTCTCTTCTTCTCGTTCCTGTTTGATTCCTCAAGGGTGCCCTTCGCTGTCTGGGCCTCTCGTTTTCCTCCCTCTCTCTTTCTTCAGCATCCACCACTTCCACTGGGCTTCAGGAAGCTGTAATCCACCTGCCAACAATCAAGCAGTAGTTCCAGCAGCCTGACTGGCACACAAAGCCGCCAGGATGCTCTCTCTCTCTCTCTCTCTCTCACACACACACACACACACACGGATGGTGCCAGTGCCACCAAGAGACTGCTCAATAAGACCACCACCACACAGACAACAACATGGACTGAATGCAGGGCGTTACGCTGGGATCTGTTAGCAGAGCTCCCAATAAAGCCGCAGAGATGTTGATAACGTGCCACAGAGCCGTCGCTGCTTTCATTTTTCGCTTTTTATTCCCAGATTCTTTTGTGTTGATCAGCTTTTTTTCCTGCACGTAGAGATTATAACGTTTGTGCTGATGCCGCGCTCATTAGCATTTATAGGAAATCAGCATCTCGTGTAGAACAAAACATTCTGAAAAGAGAAAAAAAAAGACTCAAACTTAAATGCTAATGAACTGAAGCTGTTGTGCAATTACAACACTTATTTCTCATAAAGCCTCGCTGGCTATGTATTAGAAATGCATTCACTGTTATTTTTATGCCTTAAAAACAACATAAAATATTTAAAACTTGCAGCGGTAAAACTTGTTCTTTCTAATATTTAATTTATTCATGGAAACAGCACATAATAGATGAAAGAGACTTTTTTTTTTTTTATCGGTTTCAGCTGATGAAAAATTCCTTTGAATAAATTGTTTTTTCCTGCAAAAGTGTCGTAACAATGTCAAACAAACAAAAGAGCCTAATAGGGAACATCCGCAACTCAACCATGTGCCCTATGAAAATCAGCCGCTGAAATACAAGATGAGATCATTTAGCAGCCGAAAAGTGTGGGACTGCTGCGCACGCACACATGCGCCCAGCATCAAAGTATAAGTGCACATGAAGACCATCCCCCGTCCCCCCACCACTGAGAGTGCACTTCAAAGACAGACAGCGTTGTCAGGGCAACAAACAGGCCGACAGAGAGCATGCTGGGAAGAGTTTAGCTCTGAACTTTAGGAGCAAGCTGGCTTCACATCAAGCCTCTCTCTCCCTCCTCGCATCAGTCACTTTTCTCCCCGTCAGACCTGTCCTGAAACCAGCCTGGCGGACTGTTGCAACAGCTGGACTGCAATTTTTAATCTAACTCCACGTAGATCCTCCACATTCTGACACACATTTGAGGCCGTTTCTCTTGCAGAGGTGCTGAATTCTATTGATTTGACAGGATAGGCACACTAACGAACAACAGACATGAGCAAACCACAGGAGGTGAGAGGTCTCAAACAGAGCAAACTTCCACAGCTCGCGCAACCACCATCAAGTGTGAGTGGGGCGTCCTGTCCATAATTTGCCCTCAAATGTCCAAACATATGTAGCTTATTCACATGATTTCACTCTTCACGCTCCATTCAAAATCTTATTCTTCGAAGCCTCAGGAGGCACCAAAACAATAGTTTGCTGAAAATGTTGACAAAAACCCTTGGAATGGATGCTGAGTCGCTGTTTATGCTTGCCAGTTTTGAACCTCGCTGACCTTTCTGCTGCACCGCATTAGCCTAGCCTGGAAGAGACCCTGGAGAGTGTGTGTGTGTGTGTGTGTGAGAGACAGTCAGCACCAGACACTTGTTTTCATTTAATAAGCTTCCTTCACCAGTACACCAACATCCCATCAAGGGCAGAAAGCAGCGTGCATGCACACACACACGCACAGACACACACACACACACGTAACCGAGGAACACCCTGCAGAAGACACCTTCAACCACCTGTTATATACACTGCTTTTGACTTAATGACCATCAGCCGTCGGTAAAGCTGGTAAACATAGACATGTACTTTGACAGGATGCTACTGGAACAAAATAGAACATGTGTTCTGTCCTCCCCAACACACACACACACACACACACACACACACACACACACACACACACACACACACACACACAAATAGAGCCCTGCAGTAATTGTCTGTCCAGCAACTAGTCAAATTTCAGTGAGAGCTTCTGTTAGCACAGACACTCGAGAGCTGCAGTGCTGTTTACTGTCTGCAGAGCAACAGCGGTGTGCCTGTCAGAGAAAGATGGTTTTCTTCACAATTCAATACTTTTATAATTGACTTTAGGTACTGCAAAGGCAGGCATCAAACCCTGATGCCTTCACGGACCTTCTTCAGCAACGCGCCGGTCAGGAAACACATCTGCGGCTGACCCAAATCCTCCATGTTTGTTTGCAAACCCGTTTGAGGCAGCCCTTCGCAGCCACAGCACGATCCGAGCCCGCAGAGCAGACAACCAGAGCGAGACGGAAAGAGCGAGAGAGAACCGGTAGAAAACATCAAAATTCAATTTAGGCACCTTAAAGGTCAGGACAAGCACAGGTCACGTGTGTTTGCCAGAGGAGGGGCTGTGAGATTTATTAAAAGGAACGCGAGGAGACAACGGATTGTTACATTGGTGGGTGGAAGGCGGTCAAGGCCCGCTGATCATTTGGCCAACAGTTAAGGGCTTGTTTGAGGAGGGGTGTCAGGAGATGTGGAGGGGACCGCTAATAGCCAAACTTCCCCCAGCCATTAGATAGCACACGCCAAAGAGAAGCCTCCTCTGACATTAATGAATTCTGCAGCCAAGTGAAGCACTCAAGCCTAAAGTTGAGACAAGCTCAGCTCTGTGTGTGTCCGTATGTTCACTGAAACCAAGATGGTATGTTACACTAAAAGTGACGTCTGCACCAGATTCATCTGGAGATTTGACTGCACATCAGAACACGGCACCTGCGTTTGTGCCTAAAGCTCTGCTGATGCCTTGTTTGCTGAGGAGGGAACCTGCAAAGAGGCACACTGTGCGTGTTGTGACTCAAGGTTAGTTTCATTTGTGGTTATTTGTGGCTTCTTTGAGCAGCCATTTATTCCTTTACAGCCACAGGAAAGTGGTTGGTAAGGTTGCAAAGGCAAAAGTAATCACCGGTAAAACCACAAACAGGAGCCGCGGAGGTTCCGCGGCGAAGATGTGTCCATTCTGTATTGGAATGACTCCATTTCAATTGGTTATACTGATATGGATCCACATGTTTGAGGAACAGCTGGTGCGTTTCCTCCATCGAAAGGTGCTCAAAACCTGGAGATACCACAGATTTACAAAGAAAACGCCGTCTCACTTTCAGCTTTTCTTCCCAAATTGCTTGTAAATTTCCCTTTTAATCTCTCTCTCTCACAGACAGACAGACACATGCATACATACACATACACACACACTCTGGATCCACCAGGTGAAGCCCTTACAGCAGAATCCTTCTCTGTCACTGAGTTGTATTTATAACCCCCATCTATCAGCCAGCCTCGGGACTACATGACACTATTCTCTGGACCGAGACCACCAAACTACCCCCCAGCCATACATTACTGGGAGATGACTGCAGGTAGGTTCATGTGTGTGCGTTCATGTGTGTGTAAAGACCTATGTTAAGTAGATGCTGTATAGGAGCTGTGGCTCATTGCAGCACACATATAGGGTCTGGAGCTCCTGCTTTAACAGCAGCTGGAGGTCAGAGAAAGAGGAAAAAAATGTATAAAAGTGAAAAAATACACCAGCTGATATAAAGACCTAAGTGGGTTAGTGGTAGAAGAGGTTCAAAAGGGCAAAGGATGTCGTTTGCTGTCTTTGTCTGATGAGAACAGAGATCTATATCCACCTCAATCCAAGGTCATGGCTGCCACATGAGAGCATGGCAATCTCTCGGACACACGCGAGCAGGGAGACGCGTGCTTAATGAGGTATGGCTCTGCCGATAACGACAAGCAACCGTTATGGATTAAAGCAATTAAACAGAGGGGACCTTTGGCCCAACATTATACGGCAGCCAGGATCTCGTGTGAATCATAAGGAGGGGGCACGCTTTACATACGCTTGCCTCTGCACCAACTGCTCGCCCTCACGTTAACCTCTCCAGGCAACGCAGCCGTTCCACCCGCAACACCCTGAGGCCAATCTAATGAAAAGTGCAGTGGAGTCCCAGAGACCAATTACAGATTACTGTAAACCTCATCACGTCTGTCAGAGCTGAGTCATAATATTCCTACGATGGCCGCTCCCTCCCAACTCTGGAGCGCTACGATGAGTTTACCTCAATTTCAGCGCACTTACAGGGGGAATTTGGAGGGAAATGAAAAATTCACCATCTGAAGTGTGTGATCACAGGACGGCGCTAACGATCCCACACACCATCCAAGCTTGGAGAAGAGACGGAAAACAGAAAGGAGCGAACGTCTATTCCCCTTCCTTACATCATGGACAGGCTGCTCAGGAGGACACAGAGACGGGCCGTGGACGTGACAAAAACGAGCCCTGCCTGCCAACGTCCACCTTGCTGAGCGGCCTCTGGGTTCGGACTGACAGGGTGTTGAGCGCCCTCTGCTGGTGAGTAATAGAAGCCACCACTCCTGCTCCTCCAAAAACAACTTGTGTATTTCAGCGCCGTTTCCCATTCCCAGATCTGCAGTTTCAGGCCTTTCTGGCAATCCAGCTAATATCACCCACACAAGCTGCGTTCTTGTAAATGCCAACAGTTTCAGAGCGGATCGATAGCTCCGGCTTGTTGACAGTTTGGCTCTATGAGCACAGTCAGCTCCGTCAAAGGGACCGTGCCCTTAATTGAGCCTTCAGAGTATCTGCAGACATAGTCAAGGGGAAGGATTTCCTTGAAGAACACAAATGAAAACATGGCGCACACACACACAGACGGGGCTCTGCTGAAAATAGAGAGCAGAGGAGGTCCCAGTGGGGCACACACCCTCTGCACACATCGACAGGTACAACAATGGCGCCAGTTATGCCATGTTTGACACATCAGGATGGGGAAAGAAGGCATCTTAGTCATCCCCTGGCTTGCCAGTATCTCACACACACACATACACGCACAAACACAAATTACCAAAACCAACAGTTCCTTTCCTCCCAATTAGCTGAATTACTGGCTGTGATTTGGATGAATATTTAAACAGCATGTTAGTGTCTCATTGTCTCTCCAGCTCCTCACTCTCGCTCCACGTCTCTGGAGCCTTTGTTCCAAAGCGAACTCCTTGGGGCTGTGACATACATTCATGCCGGTGTGCATACACCATATACAGTTAAGTCAGGCATTAATGGGAGCTTCCACCATCTTCTGCATGCTTCACTGACTGATCTATGAGCTCATGTTAGAGGTGCAGAGAAAAACGACCAAACAGGTCCAGGAACGCTCCCACAGCTCCAAACAAGCAGGCTGAGTCAAAAAGACCTGGCTGGAGCTTTTGGGGAATCAGCAGAATGACAGTCCAGCTGAAGCTTCCAGGAACATGTAGACTTCAATTTAACAGCACGAAACCTCTCCAAATTGCTCCGCATCTGATTTGCTGGGCCATTTTCTCCCTTTGCTGCCACTTTCCCCATTAAACAAGCCATCGCCAGCGTTTCAGCCAGTCTGGAGCAGTTGGAAAGTAAATGAATAGGCTAATTTGGGGCCAAGCATCGATGTTAATACAATAACCGAGAGAGGGTCTGCAGCAGCGTGTGACAAATTCAATGAAATCGCTGCTCCGCGTTTGCGCGGAGTCGGTTCAAGAAAACTATTTGTCAGGCTTGTTCTCATAAAACTAAACGTGATTAAAGCACTTTGGCGGCGAAGTCGATGGTCTTTTGGCATCATTTTTATAAGTTAGGGCTACTGTAAAGCAAGAAAAACCGTTGCGCCTTTTAATCTGGAAGCTTTTCTGAAGTAAGAAAGTGAACGTCCACAGCAGCCTCGTCTATCTTTAGCATGACGCGGCTGCCCGAGCGTTTATGCCATACAAATTTAATGCCACCGTGCCAGGAAAAGACAAAAACGTGACCAACAGTTTTCCTTCTCTTCATGTAAAATTTAGAACCGAGCGGAGCACTTAACGAGAGTCTCCGTCACTCCGTCCCCGGCGCGAAGACTCCCTGTCCGCCAGAGCAGCAAACAACCGAGGCTTCCCACTCACCCCCAGCCGGGACACTCACCTTCATTCTCCGGGTAATTCCGTAAGGCTCTGCACGGCCATGGCGCGTAAAAAAAGAGCAGGAGGGACAGGAGGGAAGGGGACGGATAGATCCACAGAACGCGTGGTGCCATTTTCAGGCTGCGCTGCGCCCTCGCTGCATCCCTGTTGGCGGTGTCGATTCGTGGAGCGCAGCGCTGCGATTGAGCAGAGAGAGAGAGAGAGAAAAGGAGAGAGAGAAAAGGAGAGAGAGATCCGAGGAAAGGACAGGAAGGAGGGTCCACAGCCAGGCTGTCAATCAGCAGCTTGGTTTTGGTCTTTGAAGACGCCTCATTTCAGTGTGCATGTAGAAAGTGGCGGTGTAAAGAAGGTACAGGCCTTTAAATAAGTACCAATATATCTCACCTAAAAATGAGGTTGCCATGGGGTTAACACAATTAAGAGATCGTAATCCCTTCTCAAATAATTCAAAAAGTGCTCCAAGGTTGGCACATGAACAGGATAATGTCACAGTGAACCCAAGGCGCTCCTGGGATTACATCTGTGTGTCATGTTTTGGAAAAGAAAAAGCAGAGTTGCTGAACATCAGTGATATTTAAATGAAGCTGGTTGAATGGTGAAAGGGGGTAAAAAGGCTGCAACATATAAAGTGAGCAGTCTCCTTCCAGATCTAGAGCGGGTGGGATCAGAACGCTGCCAGTTATTCTGATAAGTGACATGGACACATGCTGATTGCTGGATCAGTGTCAGCTGAGGCTTCTCTCTCTCTGTCTCTCTCTCTGACTTTGACCTGTTATTGATACGCTTTCTGCAGACGTTACCAGCAGTTTACAGCTCTGACATGCAGCTCTATTCCGTCTGGGTTACATGTATTCAACATCACGCGTGTCTTTCTTTTTCCACCTGGGGATCTCAGTCACGCTGTGGTGTCCAACTATCTCCCTGGGACTCGAATCATTTTCAGTGGAAGGGTATAAACAGGAAGTGCATGTGTGTGGGGTGGCCTAGCTTTGCATAAGGAAATAACTGTTGTATGAAATGTGTGAGGAGGAAGAAGTCAGAGTGTGCGGGTTCGACCTCTCAATCCTCCTCTCCGTTAACGTCCCTTTGACGGACCCTCCATCTCGGCCTGTTGGCCCTCTCTGAACGGCTGGAGCAAACCTGTTTGTGGTCTCCACCGGTTTTAATACACTTTGATCACACAGGAGACTTAACAATAAAAAGAGAAGAGCTGGGCGCCTATGGAATGCTCAGCCAATCAGGGAACATTTTGACCTTGATTAAATCTGACTCCAAATCGCTTACAGTTAGTGGCTCCAGTAGATGGAAGGGAGGAACCGCTTAATTTTCAATCTCAAATGACTCCTCCAATGGGGGAATTAACACTGATGATCCTTTCACAATAAAATCTGCAACGCGTTGGTGCTGAAGCGTCCACGTCCTGCCTCTGGACGAGGATGTAATTGTTGGCGCTTCCGCTGCGCTCGCTGTCCACTGAAAACAAACGAGTGAGGGGATCTCACGGAGCGCCTGCCTCATCTCCGTCTACTGCCTGTGCAAATGTGATATAACCGCAGCGTGATTTATGGGAGGATCGCGACCACAATTATATTTACCACCAGCAACCTTCCTCCATCACGCTGCCGTCCCAAACGGAGCTCCTGGGAGAGCTGTAAAACTGTCAAAGCCACGCTGATTTATTCCAAAATTCAGTTTTAACCCCTCCTGGCAGTGTTTGTCACCAAAGAAGTGTGTGTGTGTGTGTGTGTGTGTGTGTGTGTGTGTGTGCATGTGCATGTGTGTATCTGTGTGAGGCAGCCTTGTGAGGCAGCTTGTTAAGGGTTCGATTACGACTTGTTCCCTGCAATGGCTTTCCTTGGATGACCTAATTTCCTCATTGAGTGGGGTGCAGGAAAAAAAAAATTAGATCCTTTTCCTCTCTTACATCTGGTAACACCCTCATCCCCCTTTCTTTCTCTCTCTTTCTCCTCCTCCTCCTCCTCCTCCTCCTCCTCCTCCTTCTGCTGCCATGACTCCACATTCATCCGTGGGCCGATTTATCTGGAGGGCAACAAAACATTGCTGTCATGCATTCCAGCAGTGACAGCATGACGCAGCCCCCTTAAGCCCTCCATTACAACACACACATGCACACACAAACACACACACGTCTGAATGCAGGACATAATAATGTAAGAACACATCACACATGCGTCCACTAACTGAGCTGATCATCTGCAGTTGGAGCTTTTCCGTGCCCTCACAGCCCTTCCACGCGTCTCTGCTCTGCCTGTGATTTCGCAGCTTTTGCCCTTTAAGCCGAAGCCTTAAAGAAGGTCAGAAGGAAACGCTGACCTCCTCTTTGCCCTCAACTTTCACTGCAGGCCTTGGTCTCCTTTCAGCTGGTTTCTCACCTCTTTCTCGCCCCTCACCCTGCTGGGCCCGGATGGGTCAGCTCATTCACTCGTCTGTCCTCCTCGGCTAAGCTAACGAGCTGAGTGGCTTTCCTTCCCGTTGCCCTTGGAAACGCAAACATTTTGAAAAATTAGGGCTCGTAGCAAAAATAAAAACTTCTTTGGAAGAGGCATGTGTGTAAGTGTGCGCATCCACGAGGATGACGAGGGGCAGAGGTGATGACAGGGTCGTCTGCCTCCCCCCCGCAGCCACCACGCTCTGTACACACACACCCCCTCAGCCCCATTCAGAGCCACTCACTCATGTGGTAATGTCTCTATTGTGACAGCCTGAACACTTTATAGGCAACAGCTTGGCGCTGGCATTCGTGCAGAGGCATTAGTGCCTCTGCTTGTGTGCGTATGTGCATGCACGTGCACACACGGGTCCGGCTCATCCGCCAGGGAATCTACCCATTGGGAGCTGGAAGCATTGAGATCTCCACTCGTCTGTTCCAGAGAAGCAGTTTCTGGCAGGAAGCTGAAAAGAAAAAATAGATACAAGAATATTCACACACACTCTCACACACACACACACACACACACACACAAATGCTGGTTTCATGGCATTATATAGATTTTTTGCCTCACCGGAAAATAGCAAGATCAGAAGTTCAGAACTTCTAAGTCAGACATCAGGGTTTGAGATTAAATTCTTCAGTGGCCACGTTATCACATCTATCTGCAATCCCATCTCCCCTCCAGAAGCCTTCTGCCCGTGCTGGCTGCATGCGCACACACACACACACACACACACACACACCCACTCGCTGCCACTTCACTGCGCTCGGACTCTCCTCCTGTCTCAGCCAAGCGGGCTGAGCGATTCGTCATGTCAGACAGCGACGGTGCTGCCATACAACAAAAGGTGAAAGGGAGTGTGGGAAAGGGCTGGTGCACAAAGCCCCGGCTGCTCCCATTGGTCTCCCTGTCTCAGCTGCGTACGCAGGCTCGGGACCCCCCCCCACCCACCACCACCACCACCACTCCCTGCGTAAATGTCCCATCTGAAAAAAAGTTGAGGCTCTTCATCTCAAATCAAACAAATGCTTAAAATATGTTGAACGAGTACAACCTTCACACCCTTCCACAACCGGACTGGTTGTGGGAGACCAAATACACACACACACACACACACACACACCTCACACACACAGTTAGAGCGACTGTTTGCCTTACAGGGTCTTTAGTGTAAGGCTGCGGGGGAAGTGCGGCCGTGAGCCTGACTGTCTCAGTCCCGTCCTCCTCAAACAGAGGAAGGATTTAGCAATCAATGGAAGCCGACCGGGTTTTTTCCCGTATCACATTCCCGTCCGAGCAGACCTATTAGCGGATGATGAGAAAACCTGCCGCGGGAGGCGAGGAAGAGTGGAAACAAAAACGAAGGTCGTCTCTTAAACATAATTGATGAAACAAATAAGAAGTGCTGTCAGGTCAGATCAAAGGTGTTTCGAGAGTGATGGGCGGATGGATACAAGGGAGGATGTGGTCATTGGGACATACTGGAGTATACCCAAATAGTGATGGCCTGTTGGCAAAGAAAGGAGCCAGAGTTGCCCAACTCAGGCTCCGCCACCTCGCCATTGTGCCCTAATATCGATAGGTTGGCCGAGACAGAGAAGAAGATAAATGAGCTTTAGGCTTGGCTGTCATCCGTATGGATCGCACAGACCTGCCGCCGTCAGGTCTCCAGCTTTATTAAGATTTTCTGCTGCTGATCCTCCGGCGACAGTAAATCTTTGGGCTAATAGCCCCAAACTACAGGAGGCAGGAGAGCCGGAGCAGCGGCCCGGAGAGAGAAATCCCACTGTTTTATAAAATATGCATAGATAGATATTGACAGGTCCATAAAAGCAAGTAGTAAAACCAATAATGTTGACTGGAGTCCATTTAGCTGCTCCAGTTTAGGGCTATTGGTATTGTTCCTGCTGGCTCAATGCCAGAGTAGTTATGGATCAATCAAACTATTCAGGGAACAGAAGAAGCGTATATGTGGGATGGTGATGCGTTTAATTGTCCTGATACCAAAAGCTGCCCTCAGATTTCTCTGACTTCCTGTCTGATGGCTCCTGCTTTTACTCGTGTGGGTTGTGATGAATAAATGAAGGCAGTTATTTTAGGCGCAGTTTAGTTCAGCTGATCTAAACGTGAGCCCGCACCAGATGACGACTCGGCCGATCCCCTCCTCTTCTCTGCAGTCAGTTCACAGACCTCACACTGTTCAAACCCCTTCAGCCCTCCCTTTGTCACCCACCTCCTCCGTTTGGTGCTGGCACTGCCTCAATCACTGTATCTCCTGCTGTTCCCCATCTGAAGTTATTTGCAGCTCAACTCCCTGTTTGAGCTTTCATACTCTTTAGGCTTCTAAAAAAATTAGTATTCTATTCAATGCGACATAACTGCTGTGGGAAACTGTACCGCCTGTTTACAACCGTTTACAACATGCTATTGTTATGTCTCGCCAGTAGGTGCGCATAGTCATTCTTATAATGTTTCAATATAAGCTGAAAGGACTTTTAATATTTAGTTTAATGTTTTAAAGTGTGACATGTTTGACCTTGTCTGATACACAGGGGCTCCATCTACTAGTGGATCACATGTCTAGTGACTAGTGTCTAGTGGAGTTACCTGTTTAGTGGAGAATCTTGTCACTCATCTCAGGCTTGCTCCACATTTTTGCCCTTCAAGTCGATTATTCTCAAGTTAGCAGAGCAGTTAAAGACCCTGATTATCTCCATCTCAACTCATTTCAAATCTAGTGTGGCTAATTTCAATCTTCCTGATGTAGTTAGAAAAGCTGTAGCTCCTCTGTGCGGTGTTTTTCAGTTATTAAAGCTGCATTATAGACACTGTGTCCATAATATTATCTTTGAAGTGGCAGAAAGAACTAGAACATAATTGCATTTATAGGTACTGGCAAGGTAGGCAAATTTCCTGCTGAGCTTGTGTAATTCAATAAAGTAAAGTGCAGGTGTGGACTGTGATTATGGCTAAATATCTGCCTGAACGCTGCAAACCAAAAGGGTTCGTTTAGGCTAGTGAAAGGCTGCAGGGGTCCTTTCCTATTACGTAACATTTTAAAGCTAAAGCACAAACATTTCTCTGAGCAAACCCTCACGCTTATTTCACGCAGACAAACACGATTACCGCATGTACACAGAGCAGACAGACATGTTGCCGTTATTTGTCACCATCGCTGTTGGCACGGACAGGCCCGCGCTAATGGACTGACACTCTTAGCTCTGCTAAACAAATTAGCTCCATTACCAGGAGACAGACAGCCAGGGTGAAGCAGACAGATCGAGGGGGAAAAAAGAGAGATGTAGATGTGGAGGGAGATGGATGCGGTAAGATGGAAACATAAAAAGTAAGAAGTGTGTGGAGGAGATTTATGTGTGGTGCCCAGCGCCTGGCAGGGAAGTCGTCTCATCAAGCACGATTCTCTGCAAAAGTCTGAGCCAGGCGAGACATCCGAACCATTCCAGCCCTCATGAGAGTAAATGTGCATTATCGTCCATCCATCGCTCACTCGTTACTCATTCACTTACTTACACTTATACACACACTCGCACACACACGACACCTACATGCAGGCTGATACGCCCTCTAATACGAGCACTTAACACCAGACTGGATGCAAGCGAGACACATTTATCTGCATGCAGCAGCGCTGGGAAGCGGCGCTGAGTGCATCCATGAATGTGCAGGTGGGCAGCGGCGAATGTGATCCCCCAGGTTTCAGGTCAAAGCGATCCTCAGCTGAATGATTGGCTCCTAATCCGATTGACAGGCAGACCTCCTGCTTGCTGCCCTCTCCTCGCCGCTTCGTCGTTTGTCATCCGTTTTCATTTTGCCTCGTTAGCCCTCCCTCCTGCATTCCTCTGTTCCTTTCACCAATATTCTCGCCCTTCTCTTTCAGTCCTTCCACCCTTTTTAAAATCCCCTTCGGTGGTATAAACACATCATTCTGTTTAGGCCTTGATCACATTACCTGTGGTCAAGCTGCTCATGACCACAGAACCTCCATCATCTGGAAGAACGGTGTGGATCAGTGAGTGTGTGTGTGTGTGTGTGTAAATCTGTGGATATCCTTAAATATACATCCTCGTCCTTAAATGTTGGGTAATTTTCAACTACTCCTTCATTCCGAGCAGCTGAAATCTGATGTTTTCTTTTATTTATTTATTCAATGTCTTGTATGTCATTTAATATGAGTTGTGATACATTTTTGGCCCTCCAGGGGTCACTGGACGGCTGTCAAAGCTCTCTGTAAATTTGTGAACTTAGCAGACTCACATATTTGGAGCTTCTATTCTTTATACTATAACATCTGATCAGACCGACACACGTGAATGGCCATTGAGGCCGGATTGACTCACAGCTGTGTCCCCCCCCCCACTTCACAGCTGCTTACCACTTATTCACGGTATATTAATATTAAGAAGGTGCTGGGATCAGCACAGCACAGGAGGCCCATGACAGGCTGAGTGCATCCATGGGCACGCCTGACAAGAGAGGCCCCTCGGTCGAGCTCCCCCCACTGGGCCTGTAAGACAAAGACAAGTGCCTGTGTTTCCAAACACGGGCCCCCTTCACCACCCAGAGGTCAGGATCTTAGATTAATCCAGCTAAAGCAGGAGGGACAAACTTGCTTGCTCTCTCTCTCTGTCTCTCTCACTCTCTCACACACAGACACACACACACAGACACACACACACACACACACATTAAGACTTTGAAATGACTCTGCTTGACTTAAGAGAGGAGCAGAGGAGAGGGTGCTGCAGGGAGAAGAGAGTGCTGCAGACTGAGGATGCAGGGCAGGGGTCACCAACCTTTTTGAAACAAGAGTTACTTCATGGGTACCGAGTCATGTGAAGGGCTACTAGTTTGACACACTCCTCTAAAATAAAAAATTGTGCGTATATATATAAAATCATTAATAAGTTATAGTGGGAAACAGATAATATCAATATTCAAAACTTTTTTTTATTAATCTCAGCAGTGGTTCACATGATCACTTCTCCATTTCATAGAAAAAATATGTCCAGTTTTCACCAGTCACTGACGTGTCGCCACAGTCGTCCGGCAAATGAAACACACACAGCCTCCTTTCACAGTAGGAAAAAAAGAACTCGTCCTCCCATTCACTTTGAAATGATAAGTTTTCTCTCTTTTTTCTGCCACGTTTTTGGGATAAGAAACTGCACTCCGCTCAGCATCCTCACTGCCCGCTAGCTTACTCCACCAGCACAAAGGTTTCGTCACGCGCACAATACTGATTTTTGAACTAGGTCAGATTTCACCTAAACTTCACACATAATAAACATATTTTTAATTATTTTATTTTTAAGACATTGTCATTTTCAAATCTATATAAATGCAAGTTTGATTAAAAAAAATAGCAGCTGAAAAAAATTACATTTTAGACGCAGCTCACTTGCAAGGTATGCTATTTTTAGAACAGGCCTGCGGGCAACTCCTGTGGTCCTTGTGGGCGACTTGGTGCCTGCGGGCACCGTGTTGGTGACCCCTGATGTAGGCTCTCTATGGGCAGAGGGTCAAAAACTGTGGGACCTTCGTTAGTCGACAGAGAGCTGGTGCACGTTTGCTGAAAACATGGAGAGGGAGAGGAGAGGAAATGTGAGTGGACAAGACAGGAACAGAGGGATGAAGAGAGAGGAGAGCTCATGAAGCAGCTCCCCTGATATCTGTCAAACACAGTCTGTAAGGTCACCACCAAAGGGGGACATGTGACTGATGGGTATTTACAGAAAAAAAAGACAGATTTGGGACTGTTAAAAGCAAATTTTAGGGTTAGCAGACAATAATTATGCACCCAAAATGGGAAGTCTAAACCGGCAACGGCCTGCTGACATCTTATCTCGCTGACTGGAAATGCACGAAGAGCAGAATAATGTCAGCTGTAGCCTGGGGGGAGGGGCAGTGGTTGTATTTTTGCCACTTTGGGCCGCTGGGCAAACTTGGATGACTCTCTCACAGCCTGTCAGGCCAATGCTCACTGCAGGAGAACAGCGCCATCTAGCGTTATGGTTGGAAGGTCAGAAATGGAGAAGACAGAAGACGAGGGCTTCTTAAATCATAGGAGGGGAGAACATAACAAGAAAGAGCTTTGCAATAAATAGTTCAATAACTTCAGGAAGCTACATTTCTTCGTTATGAATGAGTCCAGCTGACCAGATGTGGGGGTGAGGTGACGCCTTTAACACTGAGTGAAACAGACGGGTCACTGAGGCGAGGAGGACCCACTCTGTCTGATGGTCCCTGGATCAGCTTTGCTGCAGCAAATCCCTCCAGCCGTGAAGAAGTGCAGGCCAAGCGCGTGCAATCAAAGCTGTTATTGATCAGGCTCTGTGCACTCCTGCAGCCTCTGGACCGCGACCCGGAGACACGGGGTGGGTCAGCCCCTCTCAATATGCTAATATATATGGTAATCAGGAGCGTTTAAGTCGATAATTGACGTCCTCTCTAAATGGACGGTTGATCTGCGATCGAGGCTTAGTGGGAAGGGGTCAACAGCAGCGAGACGGATACGGGGCGAGAGGTCGCTTTCATTTCTGCTTTACGGGTCTCAGGAAATGAAAAGGGAATGACTTTGTTAATTGAAATATTAATGGGAAAGTAAATGTCATTTCTGCACCCCCCCAGAGGGAGTCTGTGATATCGAGCTAGAATACGCAGGCCCAGGGGGCTCCATTTGTTGAATTCTATCCAATCAACAGTTTCATTTAATCATCTTTTAACAGCCGGTGAGAATCTGAGGGAAAAAATAGTGTAATGCTTTCAAGCGCTTCTATCTCACCTAGAGAAAAACAACATTTGAATGATAGTTGCTGGACCTCTGGGGTCTGCTGGGGGGGCAAGGATGGACACCAGCCTGAGAAAGGTCAGTGTATGGATCTGCACAGACAGCTGCAAAAATATCCGAATATTTCTCCAGCTTCAGAAATCAGCCGAGGTGCTTTTCAGAGTGCGTCCCTGCAGACACCTGTTGGCCTCCGCCTGCGGTTTTCACAATCCCACCCAGACTGGAGACTCATTTTCTGACTGTTTTTCATCTTTTAGACAGACAGAGGGACGAGGGAAGGAGTTAATAAGCTCCTCTGATGAGTGTAAGATGACGAATCTTTATCTCCTCATCTGATCCAGTTGGATCCCTCAGAGGTGGCTGAAGAATAAAACCCAACTTTGTTCTGTCAGAATTCTTCATTAAAGAGACTCAGCCAAATAAATCTATCAGATGAGACACTCCCTTTCAGCGTTAATCTCGTTGCCATTCTGCAGGTAGCCTGAGCCGTGCACGGGTGTTTCCTGCTTCTATCCTCAAATGTAATAAACTGGCCCTGAAGAGGAAACACAGGCTGCAGAGCTCTGCAGGTTCACTAAAGTGTCACACTCTAGACTCACACTCCTGTGAGTGTCTAGATGATGTTCTTACAGGGACTGGCCACTGTGCTCCGTTGGCTGTCCAGTTCGTTAGCGGACGAGGATATGAGAGTCGGTATTGATTGTAATTTCCAGCGACGCGGCGTTCCGCTCCCTGCTTCTATCAGGAATGAATCGCTATCAGCCACGCTGTCGGCTACCCAACGACCCAGGCTGCTGCCCACACAACAACTAATGAATATGAGAGGGGCAAATAAAGCAGCCAGGGAGTCTTCTTTGACTAACATGTTGCCATGGGGACACCAGTGATGAGGATGAGCAGAGGTTTGTGTACAGCCTGCAGAAGTAAAAACCTCTGTCTGGAACTTAACCTGGCTCAAGAATTGTTAAATTGTTGATGTTTCTTGATTAATTGCAATAATAAACCATGCTGTAATTGGGAAAGTAACGTGGCAGACTCTGCTTTTGAGCAACGCGTCTGTATCACAGGGATGTACGCTGTGGGCAGGACTGTGGTGAGAAGGCGTCTGTGTCATCACTGGCTTGCTCACTCTTTCCTCTTCCTACGATGTGACCACTGCGAGGGGTTGGTGGTGTGATGGAGGAGAAACGGAAGGGGTGGTTGGTTTGGGGGGGGGGGGGGGTGCACTATCTGATTATAAGAGCAGAGACCAAAACTGAAGTTAAAGACAGCGACTACCCCACCACGGTCTCTAAGTCAACAAGACAAGCTCTGTTTAGAGTTCTGCCACAAGAGCAATGACCTCCAGCCACCGTTTAAGAGCGTTGGTGCTGAGAGGGAACACGAGCTGGGAGAGCAACAAATGTAGAATGCTGAGGACGAGCATCACGCTGGTGTTGGGCTGCTTCAGCCACTGGATGAGCACGGTCAGCGCAAGTGAGTACAGACACATCCTTCTAAATATGAGCGGCCACTTTGGTACGAAGGCTATCTGATGGTTTCTGTTTCTCTGGTTTAGCCCATGGACTGGATGCAGGATGTCCGTGTACGTCTCGGTTCGAAACCAGAATCTCACCCACAAAAGCTGTGGATTACAGCATTCAGGACGAAGGCGTCTGTCCAATCAAAGTCTTAATGTAAGTGAGGTTAATGTCTCCAAAAATCACCAGTAAAGTTCTCTATTTTTGTATGTATGATCATTTCACATAAAAGTTAAGCAGCATTTGTGAATCCATCTCTACTGTAGGGTTCACACAGAGTCTGGAAAAGTACTTTGCGTCGACCCTGACACTATCTGGGCAGAAAGGGTCATGAGCATGATCAACAGGCGCAAGGCTGCCATGGCGACATCACTGATGCCAGTGATAATGCCAGCAACGGAGACGGCAATGGAGACAGTGAAGACGTCAACGACGGCGCCAGCAACGATGGCGCCAGCAACGATGGCGACGACGGCGACAACAACGACAGCAATGACGTCAACGACGGCGCCAGCAACGATGGCGATAGCAACAACAGCAACGACGGCGACGGTGACGACAGTGACAGCGATGACGACGTCGATGGAGACAGTAAAGACGTCGACGACGGCGACAACGACAACGCTGGTGACGATGGCATCAATGGAGACAGTGAAGACGCCAACAACGGCGCTGATGATGACGCCGATGACGGCGCCAGCGACGACCAAATATTTGACAAAGGAGAGAGTCACATGTCTGAGGAAACGTCCAAAGAAGAAGCACAGGAGGAAACGGCCCAGAAGGTGTCTGTGATTAACCAGGACACACAGAACTTTCTACAGCAAAGTCCAACATGGATATATAAGTAAAATCATATAGGTAGAGCATGGCTTAGAACAATGTATATTTTAATCAAAAGAACAATAAAGTACTTTTGACCATCTTGTTTAAAATCAATTTGATTGGTTCTCAAATGATAATAAACATTGTAATTATATATCACATATGCAGAAAGAAACAACCTTCATTTATTTAGTTATTGGAGCTTTTTTTTTTGTTTCCTCCAGAGTGAAAGTTCAGACACAGCGTGAGTGATTACAGTTGCACACTGGAATGATATGTGTGATATTACTGACTTTTCTTTTCAGGGGGCTGTTTGAGTAGACTCCGAACCAGCAACCACATCCTGAATGCAGTGTCAAAGATGCACTTGTGTAGGTATACCGAGTTTGTGGTCAGCCAAACGAGCGGTGGTGATCAGTAAAAATGTTCCTTCTCTTCTTAGAAAATCCATTTCAGCACTTCTATACATGCGCACTTCTATTAAGAGCTGGCATCAACACAGCACATGCAATTTTACTAATTAGGCTAATCTCATTTTTCATATTTTTTTTCTCATTTCTTTTCTCCCACACAAACACACTACATCAAATCCTATCATACATACATTTAATATAGCAGGTGAATATTTTTTAACGACGTCTGTGTCCAGGTGCTCATTAGTCACAATCTCTGGCCTCTAACAGGAGAACGTCAGGGGGGAAAAACCTGTGATTCGTTTAGCTGCAGACTTTCTCCACTCGTCCGTTGAGACCTCCCCCAGCTGAGTCGCTGTAGGACTGAGCTGTTTTTTCTCTGCACCGAGCCCCCGTCAAATGATGGAAAGAAGCCCCCAGAGTCGGCAACGACCAGAAATGTGAGCGTCATTTCACGTGGAGTGACTCATTACTGAAGGCAGCTTTAGGGTGTTTTTATTTTGTGTCAGATATGAATTCTCTATTATTATTCCAAGATAAAAATAAAACTGAATCAGTATTTAGACTAAATGTACAAGTTCATCCATTCATTTTTCCTTTTTCTCTTTAAATGAAACAAGAAAACACTTTTTAACATTTGATCAAGACTTTGACCTTCAGACTCAAATAAATAACACATCAAAGGCAGCAATGTGAATACAACACGAGAAATCAGACAAAACGGCAAAAATAGCAAAAACTTCTCAAAAAAAGAGTGAGCAAAAGTGTAAAGTAGCTAAAGCATTAGCAGTGCACGCTGCACCCACACGTGCACACATCTGGAAAGTCACGATACATGCTTCCACTGAGGCCAGCTTACTACAGCGGTCCAAGCCCTCCACTCACTCACTCACTCATCCCCCACCCAGTCTGAGGGTAGCAGTAAATTTTCCTGTGCACAGATGCAGATATTTAAACACGCGTCTGAGTAAAACATTTCCTCTCATTGTGTAGAAAAGGTTAAATTTAGTTTAGGTAGCCGCAAAAGCCAGGTTTGCCTCCAAAAGCAGCAGCTACTGTATCAGTTTTGCTTTCTGACTCAAGGTTACACTTGCACTTCTATGTACTTGTTCTCAGCCACAGTGAATCTTAGATGAACACGGTCGGTGTCACGGCGATAACGCAGACGTACACACTCCAAAACTATGTTGCTGCATGTATTTAAGGGAGCTAGGGAGCTCTGTAGAGATGGTTTGTGGTCACCTGTGCTTTTTCGTGCACGACAACAAAAGTAGCACAAACACGAGCAGCGCTTGTGGTTACACACCAGTTACAAAACGCTTAACATTTGTGTGCTTAGCTTATTATGTGCTTAAAGTCTATAGGGGCTGTTTTCTGTGTCACCGGGCTGACATAGTTGCTCCGTGAGCTGCGGTGAGCCCGGAGAAAACTGAAACACAGGCGCACTGCGGTCCAGAACCTGTTTGCAATGTTTTGCAGAAATTGCGGGATGGGTATTGATCTTTTGCTCTTTGACAACCCAGATTTGAGGGCACGGAGGGAGACCGATCAATGCCGTCTCCGGCGTTGTACACTTAACACTTTTGATGTATCTCATCTGCTCAGAGAGAGCACAAACGCTCATTTCAATCTTCTTAAGCTGTTTTTTGAAAAGTCGGGCCTGCAGACAACAACAGAACACCTCTAGCTGCCTTCACTTGGAGTTTCTTTCTTATTTAGTTAGTGTAATTAATTGTCTCCATGGTAGCTTGTCTGTTGTCACAAAATTTACTGCAAGATGCTTTAATCTTTGTTTCTTTGTTTTCTGCTGTCTACATATTCTATCATCTTATCTTTTAATAACGGCTCTGGCCTCCATCCACGTGCTGCTCTAGCGTCTGCTGATGTTTGAGAACTGCTGGTCCATTTTAACGGCTTGATCCTGCCATCTAGTGGTGAGTCAGGGGAACGCGGCGTAGTTGCAGAAGTCACCTTGCCTGACCGCAGCGCCGACCTCCCCTTTGGGCTGCTGATCCGAAATAGGACATGAAATTGCCTCCCTGTCAGTCATGTTGTGCATCTGCATAAGCTTGGGGGGAGAGGGGGGGATCAGGACAGATCATCATGAAGTTTTCAGGCACCTTGCCGCGAATGGAACATTCTTCACACGTCACGAAACTAACAGCAGAGCATGAGCCACCTGAGCATTGAAAACAGTGTTCTGCTGAATTATGTGTATGTCTTGTCATATTTTAAGTGAGTAATGGCACGTTACACTTAAAAAATGCACTTCAATGGAGCAGAGGCAGTTTAAATGAATGAAATCCTCTTTGAATTTGCTAACTGAATTTATTTGATTACGAGAATTGCTTTTCTTGCAGACATGTGACTACAAAGGAAATAGACTACAGACTATGTGATAAAGCAACACAAAGTTGCTGAAATAAAAAGAAAAGGCATTGTGGCTATACGTAGCTGTGCAAAAGATGTCTGGTCTTAAAAATCTCAGGAGAGGCAGTTGCATTCGGGTAATAAGAGTCATTTTAAGAGACGACATGAGCTGATTATAAGCAAATTAACCTCTGTCAATGTATTTAGCTGGAAATCCGAGGCCATGGCTGTATTATTTTTGGTAATAGAAGCCTGTGGTGCTGTTGGTGAAGGTCTCTGTGGCGCTGAAGAATGAGCCACTCCCATCTGGCTTCACCAGCTTCTTCTGGTTTACACCTGAGCTGACCTTGGACATCCTCCGTAACCTTGAACTATGAGGAGCAGAGGAGCTTTTACTCAACGCCCCCAAAACGGAGGAAACACGCTCACCGAAATGAGTTCTTACCTGAGCAGTTTCAGGAGTTTCCTGACCCATTCATCCTTCCGGGAGGCACAGATCATTTTCTTCTGAACCGTGTAGAAGCTACAACGAGGAGAAATTCAGAGGTTTATGTCCCACAGCTCAGAAATGTGACATTTGGCAATGTTTTATGCGGCTGTATCATTAAAATAAACACGCGGCCACATCTTCTGTTGTCTATTTGACACTGTTTGGTCCACACCCTAAAATAACTGTGAGATTTGACATCCTGCCCTGTCAGGACAGGCTCGCCTCCAAACACCCTTTGTTGGATGGCTGGCTCACCGCTCTTCCGTCTCTTCTCAAACGTACTTGACAGCAAAATGCGTCCGATCAAATGGCCTATTTGTCTGGCAGGGACTTCCAGAAACTTTCCGCTGAGCGATCACGCACGGCTGTGGCTCAGATATTCTGAATTTGACACTTTGACACGCCAAAGCGCCGACATTCAGCCACATTCCGACGGGAGCTGACGGGCTTTGCAGATTTGGGCTCTTACATGATCGCCTCGATGTGACAGTTTTCCATGGTGGTTTGCTCTCTGTAGCCTTTGATGAGCTGGAAGGGCACAGGCATCCTGCTGTATCTGGTGCAACAGCCGCTGCTCGCATGAGAACCTACTGTCAAAGACGGACCCATCACATCCATCAGTTCAGCACAGCAACTACTTTAGTCTGACTTCAATTTGTCTGCAGCCAGAAAAAAAAAAAAACTTACATGCGTAATGAGCTGGTGTCACAGCCAGAAAGAAGCAGAGGACGACGGTTGTCACGGTAATCATGTCTGCAGGAGCAGCAGGATCTGGCCGCATTGAACTGACACGTGTATATATACTCGAGCTGTGACTGATCTGTTGTCGTCTGTGGCTCCTAAATTGAGGACAGGAAGCCCACTGCTGCATCATGGCAGCCAAAGTTGCAGAGATTGCACTTTGATATCATTATGCGCCGCGTGTTTCTCAACGTGGGTGTGTAAGAGGCTGTGGATCTGGTGCACCGATGAGTTGTGTTCTTATTGTCTCCTTGGGCTCTCATCTATATTTATGCCATCTGGGTTAATAATCACGCTGCAAAGTCCTCCATATAGCGCACAGCGGATTCTAATCATCGCACTGACTCCAGTTCATTTAGATCTCCAAAGCTGCGGCGTATTGCTTCATATTTAGCTCTCAGCAGGCGTGCGCGTAATTGCGTGTAAATTGAATTTGCCCCGCGACGCGTTGCCTTTATCTGGCTTCATATATTCCCTTATGAAGTGAGCGTAATATCCACTGTCATTATTTGACACTGTAGCTCAAAGCGGAACTTTTACATAATCAGCAGTCTTGAGATTGTTTTGCGGTTCTGATGCTGCGTGAGCGGCGCGTCCGCCGCCCCGCCCGGATGCTGGCCTGACCTATTTAGTCCCGCGGAAGGCTGACGGCCCCTGAATCAAGCCGGCCTGCGTCGGCTCTTGCGCGTCAAAAACTCGCGCGAGAGCTTTTTCCGTATTCCCCCTCGTCGACGGACGTCCGGAGGATCGATGTGACCTGACGAAGCTGACCTTTTCACAAATGAAGGAGTGTGTAGGTCAGTCACCGACGAGAGGTGGTGATGGCGACTCAAGTGCTTTTGCTCATGGGCACTTCAGGAGTGGTGGCGCTTGCTAGCTGTAATTCTTCTTAATGTGTTAACTGGTCTCCGCAGTGACTGTGCGTGCGCGCGTCTGTAGATTTCATCGTCGTTGGTTTACTGTTGGTATTTATCCTGCGACAGTGTTAATCCGGTTTGCCGCCATCACAGAATGAGTCATTGTGTTCTTGAGATGACTTGCTCAACTTTCACCCTCACTAAATCCTCCTCTGTCCTCCCACGTCAGGGAGACACGGCTCAATTTAGCGCACATATCACACGCACTCATGACTTACGGCGTCCATCTGTATGCTTTTTTTTTTGGCTTCCTCCCACCAGAGGGGGGCAGTGGTGGTGTGAAACCATCAAACCAGACAGGAAGCTATTAGTGCGATTTGAACTTGGTACTTAAAGTTGTCAAAGGGAAGCAAACCCAAAACAACGTTTCTGAATCATCGCCTTCTGTAATTACTTCTTCCTGTTTTTCTCTCTGAGACCTCCCACTGTAGGTATTTGTAAGTAAAACTAAAAAAAGTTCTGAGTAGAATCTTTTCTCACAGCTGTTATAGGCGAGCATACGCTTACATTATTCATATGTGTATCTCTCTTGAACATCCCTTATGTTGAAAGATGACACATAAACGGTGCGTTGAATGTGAACGTGAATTGCCAACACATGCAAATCTGAACAGGTGACGAACAGGTTACGAGGAATTAAATACGAAAATGGCATTTTAAAAAAATGACCTTTTTCTTTGTTTGTTGTGTTTTCTTAGCTGGATTTAAATGATCACTTAAGAAACTTCCATTACCGCGTCTGCTATATCGAGTAATTGAACACATTTTCTAACCAAATGTTAATGTACTTTATTGATTAATGCAACTTAATTTCTTAATAAAAGCCAGATTGGTTAACAGTATTCTTTTAAGCATTTTTCATCACCATCATCTGTCAGCTTTTCTTCACAGTGTTTTGTTGTCTTATTATTATTATTATTATTATTTTTCTTACTCCTGCTGGCCCTTAACCAAACTTTTGTCTTATGCTGGCAAAAGAAGAAGAGAAGAGAAGAGGGCTGGAGGAGGGGGGGATGGGGGAGGATGAGGGCTAGGGGGATGAGGGTGGGGTCACCACTGAGTTGTCCACCCACACAAGGTCCCCTCTGGTCACCTGCGTGGGTGACCAGAGGACACACACACATACACAAACAAAACACCAAAAAGGCAAAGGGACTTGGACTGAACATTTTTAATCAGCAAAAAACTTTCAAACCAGCTGAGAAAAGGTCACAGCACGCTTAAATTTAGCCAAAACACTCCCAAACAATCCGCTGACAATCTGGAAAGAAGAAAAGTCCTTTGATCTTAATTAATGGTTCCCCGGCGTGTCAAACACGTGAGAAGAAAACAATGCATGCTTTGCTAATTAACGGCAGGGTTATGCTCGATCAATGGAGGAAGCCCAGCAGATTCTGTCCTCTGCGTCTCCTCCTACATCCCATCTGCCCCGTCGGTCCAGAGTGTGGCTGACTGGAGGAGCTGCAGGGGGACGAGGAATTCTTGCAGAAAATTAAGAAAACTTGCGATACAACAGTCTGAATTACACTTCTGCTGTTGAAGTTGACGCTGACATTCCCGGCTCCGACACTATGACTGGTACAACGTGAACGGAGAGGAAAATATAGAACTGCAGGACCTCTCTGACATCAGGAAATGCCTGGGGGGTGTGGGGGGGGGTTCATCTTGGCAGAGCTAAGGCCAGGGAGGCGAACAGAGAGGGGAAGAGTAACCGAGCGGGAGACTGAGGGGTATTTTTAGGGTGGTCTGTAATCTGCAGAGTCGAAGACGATGAGGTATCATAGCCGGGTCACATCGCCTGGGGGGAGCACAGCACAGGAAGATGAGGAGGAAGAGAACAATGAGGATTCTCTCTCTCTCACACACACACACACATACACACACACACTCGCAGTGTGTTTCACAAAGACAAACTCTCTAAACCACATCCAGGAAAGCACACAGCAGCTTCAAACTCGCGCCTTCCTCGGAAACCCACAGACAGGTTAGAAGATCACCTCAGAATAACAACGGCGCTCCGACTAACCGGAGACTTTGCCACTTTCCTCCTCCGACAGCCAGAGACCCACTTTTTTTCTTTTTTTTCAAATGAAATCTCTTCACTCCACTGTTTATCTCCCTCCTTCTGCCGCTCTCTCCATTCTCTTTTTAACTCCGCTCTATTGTCACCCTGCGAAGATGTAAATGCCAGCAGAGCAGATGGATGGAGGGAACATCTCATCACGCTGACACCGTGTTTATGCAATCGCAAGTAAATAGAGCACGCAAATACACTCTGCGTGAACGCGTCTATGCGCCGACAACAAGATGCCGAGGGAGAGCTCTCAATCATCCAAGTGGTGCACACATATTTGATGTTTTTGGTGGAACCTTCTGTTCTCATTCCGTGTTTATGTTGGGCTAAACACACAGCCACACTCATATAGACGTGAACGGAGTCATTCAGTGGACCAGCAGCTGTCAGGCGGAGGTGTGGGCTGTAACAGAGTGCCTCACAAATGCTAATGGCACTTTACAGACCTGAGGAGCTAAATCGCACCCCTGTCGGCCATCTTTGGTTACCGTTAGCCGTCGCATAGAGCAGACAACATCAGTCCGCGTGTGTGAATATTCATCGCTTTTTCCACTCAGTGGGATTCAGTCGCTCTGTTCAGGCCAAACGCTCGCTCTAAGAATACCTCAGCCGAGCTTTGAGGGAAGATCCTTTTTCTGCACCCAACACCAACAAACCCCCGGCCCCTCCCCTCCTCTCTGCCACTGCCACCCACCCACCCAATCAGAACCGCTCTGGCAGCGCGCTGCTCCTCGTCTCTCTTCTCTGCTTCTTTTGTTCGACTCTCTCGGCCGCCCACACACCTACCGTCCCTCAGGCTTTTCTCTTTACACTCGCACAAATGTGCGCATTATACATTTGGCTACTTCTTATTTATTTCATCACTTTTCATCATTATTGGACACTTGGAGAGCGTGTACGCATATTGAGATCAGCTCAAAAATGTCCAGATACAAAAACCAGTCCTTTTTTTTTCACTGTTTTACAATACAGATGTGTGGGCAGCAGCCATCTGGAGCCCCAAACGGAACAAATTGTGCATGGATGATTTTGTGGCACAGGGCTAAGGGCCAAACCTAAAATAAGGCTTTGAAGCCAGAGGCCTGTCTGGAAACCCCCTCCAGAGCGCGCCGTTTCTCAAGGGAGAGTGGGAAAAACATCCCGATGGTCATCAATCAAAACTGTAGTGACACAAATGACCAGAAACAACGGGACCTTCTCCATCCGAGGCATTGTGTCACCTCCAACCCACGGCCACGTCCCACCCACCTGCGCTGATGCCCCACGCGATTGGTCCGCCGGTCCCCAGGCGAAATCAAGCTCCCCATCTCTGCTAATTGGCCCTTTGTGATTGCGCACTCTGTCGTGATGCCCGAAGAGAAAGAAACGTGAAAACAGTTTTATGGTGGATGGGCGAAGACTGGCAGGTCCAAGTGGGGACATCGTATTTGGCGTCTCCAGGCACCAGATGCTCTTCCCGGGTCCATTATGACGCCTCACAGGGGTTCGAGATGGTTTCGGCGTAGCAACTGTGGAGACACAAAGCGAGATGGAGACCAGGCCGAGATGGAGACTCTAAGAAGATGCAAATGCACACACACAGACACGCACACACACACACACACACACACACCTGCAGTTCCTTGTTCAAACCTTAAAACATTTGCAGAGTCGCTGCCCTTTTGGCGTGTCTTCATCTGAGGTTCGTGCACCTGTTTCACCTTTTGTGCCGAAAACGTGCCAAAAATCTGGGAGAAACCCAGCAACACAACAACGCAAATGAAAAGTATTTACTTTTTCAAGCTGCGCCTCCGGCAAGCAATTGTTAGTCAATGTCTTGAACGTCTTTGAAAAGAGAGTGTATAGGAGGATGGGTCATGAGCCTGCTCTTTGTTTGATCCAACGTGCTCCGGCACCAGGCCGCAGCCCTCTGTTCTCTTCAGCTTCCTCTCTGTTAAAGTTGCATCTCTCTCTCTGTTGTTGTTTTTTTCACCCCTCCGTCCGTTCATTTGTGAATTTAGAATGAAAATCATGTTGCGACAGATGGCCGGGAGCATAAAGTCCCTCGTGCTCACCTCATCTCATAGCCTTAAAATATCCCAAAAGATCCCTGTAAGAGATCCCAGCATTCAATGGGATTCTCGCTCCCAGCAGCAACCGACAGGTGGCGCTGTTGGACCAAAAGCCTGAAAGAACCACAGTTGTGAAAATCACACCAATCCAAAACATTTCGGTCTTCTGATTGGAAATCGAGGCACGTTTGTGTTTTAGCATTTATGTGACAGATTACAATCCGGATGTTGTGAATTTTGATGACCCCTCGGATGCTGGTGCCTGTCAGGACCACCACACACAAAATGTCACTTCCAAGTTGTGATTCATTTTCAGATCTGTATCTTATCGACTGACTCCCGCAGAAATGTCAACTTTATTTTATTATTATAAATAACAGACGCGAAGTCCTTAATTGGCTCGCTGCGTCACCTCGCTGTTTGGAGACAAGAAACCTAAAAAAAAAAAAAAAAAAGTATGAAATTGAAATTATATGAAAATCGCAGCGAGGCCTCTCACCTTTTTCAGATATTGACAAAGTGACGCAGATGAGGACGACAGCGCCGTTTGTCACTGGAGTTAGCACTGAGAGGAGCGCTGGGGTGGGAGAGACCGCCCCGCTCACCATCGCCCGCTGCATCCAACTTGCTCACACTCGGCTTCATTCACACACACTTCTCCCACCGGGATGGAGCCTCATCGCTCAGCGCGCACAGCCGGCGGGAGACGCGGACTCTTTTGCGCGGCGCACACGGCCGCTCATTCACGGCGAATATTGCCCGCTTTCGTCTGGATCGTAGCTCTGGTTTCGGGTTCGAGAAGCAGGACTTATCCGCCTAACGAAGGTGAGTACGGAGGGGACGGGGAAACGCGACACGCTGAGGGGGGAACGTCCGTGAACGCCCCAGGACGGTAGCGCATGTGTGCACAGCTCAACAACGACAACACTGGAACACGGGAGATTCTTTACTGTCGTTTCTGTATCTTTTCTGTCGAGAAGTTATGCCACCTAAGAGACCCCCCCCCCCCCCCTTTTCTCTTTTTCTCTCATTCTTACTCTGGTGAATCTTTTGTTTTTGGACGATTCCAAGTAAGACGCACAGTGCACAGACGTGTATCACAATCTCAGATACGCTTTCTGTTATTATTAGAATTCAGTTTAACATTAATGTGTGATTTGCAGTTGTAATGCGATGAAAGTGAGCAACAGCATGATGTTATTTCAGTTTGGCTCCCACACATGTGCTGCTCTCAAACATGGACCAGCTACTACACGAATGTTAAACATTTTTCTTTGCCAAGACTCATTTGACTGACTCACTGATGGCTGTTAAACCAACTGCGTGTTTCTTATGCGTGGATTGCAGTGACCCTGCTGGACACCAGGACAGCGCCAGGAGAGCTGAAATGGGCAGCCAGTCCGTCCGAGGGAGGGGTGAGTGGGAGCTCTTCTTCTTTTGCAGGGAGTCCGTTTACAACCTGTTCTCCCTTTTGGAGGACTGACTCCATCTCTCACTCAGGCGCCTGGGTCTGGAAGCGATGGGAGAATCGTCCCACCGCTTCTGAAGGCCGCTGTTGTGCTGAGTGGTAATACGAGTTGTGTTGTTTGGCAGACGAGCAGGCGTACACCAGCTTGGTGGTGGGTGTAGTTTTTTTAAAGGGTTTTTTTTTTTTTTTTTTAAACTGCTGTATGGTTTCCAGCACGAATCCTGGAGATATTTGTTTTATCTGATCACGTCTTTTGCGTTTCTGCCCCCCAACCAAGCCACCAACCAACCAACCAATCAACCAACCAACCACGCAACCAACCAACCACACAACCAACCAATCAACCAACCAGCCACGCAACCAACCAACCAACCACGCCACCAACCAACCACACAACCAACCACGCAACCAACCAACCACACAACCAACCAACCACACAACCAACCACGCAACCAACCAACCACGCAACCAACCAACCACACAACCAACCACACAACCAACCACACAACCAACCAATCAACCAACCAGCCACGCAACCAACCAACCAACCACGCAACCAACCAACCACACAACCAACCACGCAACCAACCAACCACACAACCAAGAGACCGTTTTGGTTTAAGAATGACTGGTGAAGCTGACTGTTATTTCTTTCAGTCACTGTGCTGTCATTCACTCACGTACTGCTTGATTGACAGGGTCCTGGTCTGCACGCACTGAGCTTTTGATTACAGGCAGCCCCCCCCCACCACCACTTTTCAGAAACACACACACACGAAGATTTGTGCATGGGTGGAACAAGCGCACATCTCCCCTGACCGCTGTGATATCTGTCTGCTGACTAAGACTCCGCTGCAGATCTAAACACCCTTCTGTAAATGAAATGCAGTACGTAACCCACGGCGGCACGTGTTGTCAGGTTCTTCACGGGCATCTTCTGGGGCTTAGTCTTGCACAGACATTTCAAGAAAACGGATACAGACATCTACAATTAGCCTTCCAGTAAATTCTCATTTGAAGCCTAAATAATCGGCACAATAATCAAAAGTTCACAGCATTAAAGTTTATTATTCTACACTGCTATCATTTTTATCATCACAAGATCAATATGTCGTTAATAAACTCATATTGCGTAATAGAATCAGTGCTGATGACTGGTGATTAGGGTTAATTAGACGTTAAAAGCATGACAACAAAGCCTGAGTGGAATCCTCATGTTAGGACCCCACACATGTAGCATAACACCCCCGCACACACACTGGAAGCTTCACACGTTCTCCCACTCTCCCTGCGTTTTTCTCCCTTTCGACACGCCACATTTAGTGTGTATACTGCTTTCACTGGAGAAGATTATTATTCAGTAACAATAAAAAGCCAATTTGGGGTTGGGAGGGCTCAGCAGCTATTTGAAGGGTCACGGTACAAGGCAAACAGCCGGCTGTATTGAGATGGATGGTGCGTTGAAGGTTGGGCCGGCTTTACTTGTATGGAAATGCGCCTTTAAAAACCTTGGAGTCGCAACAAATCTGAGGCTCCATCCGCTGGAGAATACCGATGCTAGAATGAGTGTTGGCCCCAGAGCTTTCTGATAACCGCCGCTCCTGCATCTGAAATGCACTTGTTCCTGTATTTTTCTGATTTAAAAGGGCAATCCTTTCCTTCAGCTAAGAGGAAAACAAGGTGTTTTTCAGCCGTGGTCGTGTTTTTATGGTCAGTACTTCTGTGTTTGTGTCTACCGGTGCCAGAAATCATGGTCAAATATGAGCTTTGAGCCTTTCTGATACACCGTCCAGGACCGTACTGGTGCATTCAAGTACCCCCAGGATGCATCCGAGGTATTTAGGAACCTGCCAAAATAATCTAGAATTTAAAAAATTGATACTTACATTCGAGCATATTGTTCTTTTTAGCAGGGAATTTTTTTTAAATAAACGTTTTTGCTTGTATGCTGACTGAGAATCTCAAAAAAAGTGCATGTGTGTTCATTGCAGTGGGAGGAGGTGAGCATTATGGATGAGAAGAACATACCCATCAGAACCTACCAGGTGTGCAACGTCTTAGAACCCAATCAAAACAATTGGCTGAGGACCGACTGGATCCCCCGCTCTGGGGCCCAGCGGGTCTACATCGAAGTCAAGTTCACCCTGAGGGACTGTAACAGCCTGCCAGGAGTCACTGGCACCTGCAAGGTACAAATAAACTGGCGTTATCCTCTTGAGCGTTATCCGTTTTTGTATTCAAAGTCCCAGAGCTGCCAATAAATAAAAGCATCACTTCTCGAACATACTAGTTGTGCTAATTACTTAATGGACGGCTGTTGCTAATGCACGCTTATTAGACGCTAACGTTGTAGCTTATTGAACCACACACTTTTTATTACATTAGCGTGTTAAAAGTAAAGACGAGGGCCAGTGATGTAACTAGGCTCTGCGGCCTGACTCTTCTTTTTCTGTGGCCATGCAGGAGACGTTCAATCTTTACTACCACGAGTCAAACGAAGAGAGAGAGAGCTACATCAGAGAGAGCAGCTTCATTAAGGTGGACACTGTGGCCGCAGACGAGAGCTTCACACAGGTAACTCCAACCAAATCAAGGTGGGCTTTGACCGCCCTTCCTCCTCCACTCAGGTTTATTTGCTCACATCCTGAAATAAAAGCTCCTGTGTGGAACTATGAGGGCTCTTCTGCCTTAGACGTCCATGCTACCACTCGAGGGACATTCCCACATGCTTTAGCTCAGATTTTGTGATGAGAAATGCTCAAAATTATTTTAAATTTCAGTCCTTCAGTAATGTAACTCTGCTTGGTTGAGGTGGACGTTGGTGACCGCATCATGAAGCTCAACACCGAAGTACGGGACGTCAGGGTCACCACCCGGAAGGGCTTCTACCTGGCTTTCCAGGACGTGGGTGCCTGCATCGCTCTGGTGTCCGTCCGGGTCTTCTACAAAACCTGCCCACTCACCATCCGCAATCTGGCAACCTTTCCCGACACCATCACGGGGGCTGACACCTCGTCCTTGGTGGAGGTCAGAGGCTCTTGCGTCAATCAGTCAGAGGAGAGGGAGGAGCCCAAGATGTACTGCGGCGCCGACGGAGAATGGCTGGTTCCTATCGGCGGCTGCCTGTGTAATCCGGGATACCAAGAGAAAAGCGGCGCATGCCAGGGTGAGTAACGCAAAAAAAAGCATTCGGTTGATGCGTTTCAGACAGCCACTTGCTGGCCGAGCGTAAGATTTGGCTTTTTATTGAGATTTCCCAGATTCTGACCGTACTTTGGACCGTTTCACCAAAATGTAAAGACAGTTATTATGTTTCTAAAGAGAGGAGAGAGAAATCTGCAACAGTTCTGCAACAATCAGCGCTGTGTGTGTTTGCAACGAGACTAGTATCAACCGCAGCACGTTAAAATTAAACCAAACAAATACTTTTCATGGTTTATCTTTAGCTACAGAGTTTTCCTAGATTTGCATTTTGATGCCAGGCGCACTGTTCCTGCCAAGATTTAGATAAATTAGGTAAAAAAAATAAATAAAACGCAACTGCAAGTGAAAACCTACCGAAGGGATATAATGTAAGAAAGCTTCCATCATCTGATCTAGTCTGTTTATGGTGAATTTATAATGAACTTTTTAAAAAAAATATATCAGCAATTGCTGAGTTTCACTGAGACTTCTGCAAAGATAACAACAGCCATCTGGACAAGAATGTCTTTCTATCACTTAACAGTCTGAGCTGACTTTATGGAACCAGACAGCAACCTGTTCACACCTCACGCCAACATACATGTGGCACGGCTGACGTGTAAGGCGCGCTTGTGACGGCCGTCGATAGTGGGGACGGAAAAAGTGCGGAGGTTTGTTGGACAAAACCTGTGTGAACACAGGGCAGCGGGCTGGATGGGGACACGTCTACAACGGTCTCACTCCCACTATTCAGTTTTCCACACACAGACATACAAACGCACACACACACACGCACGCAGATGGATGCTGACCAGTAGAAAAACAGCAGATCTCACTGATCTGCTCCCTTGCTTTTATTTATGAAGCTTCCCCCAGCAGGCTAATTGTATAACAAACAGTCTCATAACTCAAAGTTGGGGGGGTGAGATGCTGAGAGTGGGAAAGATGGAGGGATGGACGTTAAAAGAGAGGTGCGGTTGGTGCCAGTTGGCGATAAAGCGGTTGCTGTGAAAAATCGAGAGCCCCGTTTGTTCTGCCTGAAAAGAGGAGGAGGGTGCAGGGTGGTCCCTGAGGCCTGAAAGATGCTCCCCCTAAGCTAGATTTAGGAGGGACCCTTGACTCTGCTCAACCTCCGGCAGATGGAAAGTGCCGTCCATCTTTCTTTCCCTCTGTCTGTCTGCCGCTTTCGTCCCTGTCTTGCTGCCCGTCAGCGTCGACTGGGCACGGCTGCCTCGGTGGGAATCCAGCAGAGAGACGATGAGTACGGAAGGCAGCTCCGAGCCTGTGGGACCGGAGGGGACTTTAACGTGTGTGTGGTTTTTGTTCCGATTGTAGCTAAAGCAGTCTACATAAAAACACATCACTTCAAAGGAATATTAGCCACTGAGCTTATTCCACAGACTTTCCTTTATTTGGGTTTAATGTGTTTGGTGTTATTTTACTTTAAAAAAAAGCCATTCTGATAATTACATCATCACGATAAGCAATGAACCTGAAAGATTATTTATCAGAGTAATGGGACTGGCTTTTAACATACTGGCATACTGGTTGGGTTCAGCCGCTCTGTCTGGCCTCACAGAAACGCCATCTATGTTTGAACCACACCAGTAACCGACTAACACAGGAAACAGGAATCCGCGCTGTTCATCCTGGCGCTGCCGTAATCTGTGAAGGTTCAGAGCTTCAGGCTTTGTCGGGGACATTGGGATTGGGCCTAAGAACGATGCAAACACGCTGGATGTGAAGTGGCCTCTTCACAGATCCGTGACAGTGTTACTATTGCCGTCAGCACATATCTTGTATGCTATGCTAAGCTAACAGTCTCCTGCAGTAGCTTATCAAACAAGAGATGCTAGACATTTCTAACAATTTTATTAGAAAATATATTCAGATTCATCAAAGACTTTTTGCAGGGAACTATTTAATGCATCGAATGAATTTCACCATTCCAAGAATCTTTTGTTGTGCGGAAGTGTAAAAATGAATGAGGTGAAATATGAACCGGGTCCTTCTAGCATCATGAGGATGGAGAGGATGAGACGAGCAGCTCCGGAGAGGCAGAAAGGATTAGATGTTGAATGGGCCGAGAGGAGGAAAGAAAGAAGGCCACAGCAGAAGGCATCAATGGAGGGCCGCCCTTCCCCCCATTGGGGGGGTGTTATAGGGTGCAGAGAGGAAGACTAGAGGTGAACAAGAGGGAAGGGACTCCCCCTCTTTTCTAAAGCCGCATTTAAGACCGAGGTCACGACCGAGTCCGATGAAGACGTCAAAAACTCTGACTGACAGACACACACACACGTGAGCCGAGTTCAGCACCGAGTGTGGGGTCGCGACCGGGGGAGATGAAGACGTCAAAAGTTTGACAGCTGCGATCCGTCTGGGAGGGTCGGAAACGAGGGAGGCGAGACAAAAACAGAAAGAGGAGAAACAACAGAGAGAATGAGAGATGTGAACGGATGTAGAGGCACGCTGAAAGAGGAGCCTCCTGCGTTTTGTTTCACTCTCTCTCCGCCAGCCTCCTTTTCCTGCGCTCACTGCCTGGGAGGGAGGGATGGAATGTGTGTGTGTGTGTGTGTGTGTGTGTGTGTGTGTGTGTGTGTGTGTGTGTGTGTGTGTGTGTGTGAGTGTGCGTTCCAAGGCGTCCAGAGAGATTTCATGCTTGTGCTTCTTTCCAACGCACCTGCAGCGTCTCATCAACAGCAGAGAGCATTTTTTTGGACAAGAGCAGCAAAGAGACGGAGACGGGAGAAAGGCAGCCGAACGGAGGGAGAGAGATGACAGAAAGACTTCATCATCACTCCATTCAGACCCCCTAATTATTGCATCGTGTTCCTGGACTCTGGTCATGTTGGACTGCTGACTGTGTGGGTGTGTGTGTGTGTGTGTAAGAGAATGTGTGTGTATTGTATCCCCCCATTTGGAGAACTGCCCGGGAATGCTTACAGAGGAGAGTGAGGGAGGAGTGTGTGTGTGCATGTGTGTGTGTGTGTGTGTGTGTGTGTCTGTGTGTGTGTGGGGGCAGGTGACAGTGCAGGGGGTGAGTGGATAAGGTGAGGAAAAGCCGAGCCCATGTGGGAGAAATGGTTTACATTCCACTGTAACAGTGTGTGTGTGTGTGTGTGTGTGTGTCTCCTTGTATTTGAGTACCAAAATACTCATTCATCTAGCCGAGTGAGGACCTTTTGGTGGAGTCAGGTCATTTTGTCTGGTCCTCCCAGGCCTGTTTGAGGGCTAAGACGTGCTTTTAAGGTTGAGGTAATTGTACTTCGGTTAGAATCAGGGGGTTAGTTGGGTTTGGGTTAGGGTGGGGAGCTAGTTTGTCCGTGAAAGTCCCCACAGAGACAGAAATACAAGGATGCGTGTGTGTGTGTGTGTGTGCAGGTTGCTTTTAATAAGGCTGAGGTTTGCCAGCTCCATCAGTCCGTCTGTCTCGCTGTCATTATCCCTCCTTTCTCTACTCAGGGGTGAGGTGGTGGTGATGGCGGTGGTGGCGGTAGGGGGTGATCCGGGTGTGACGGGGAGGAGGGCTATTGTTGCGAGGCTGCATTCACATGCTAATGGGAGGGCAGACACACGCAAATCCGCACACATTTCTGTCTCAGCCAGCAGTTTTTGTGAATGTTGAAATGAAAGCAAACGTCAAGCGTGCAGCATTCCCCAGGTTTTTAAAGAGTGGAGAGGAGCTGGCAGGATTTAGGAACCAATCCCAAAGGGACGCCACTTCGATGGCTATTGAGTAAAGACACCCAGTGGTAAAACGGCAGCAGTCGCATCTTATCTGCAGCGGCTGTAATTAACAGGGCACGACCCCTGTGATTAATAGTGTCCCACCTTCTCATGCGGCCGTCTATCAATCCGTCCACCCGTCTGTCAATCCGTCCCTCCCTCCATCCATCCGTCGCATTGACAGGCGTCAGGCCGTAGCAGTCAGGGGTACTTCCTCCGGGGAAACACAAGAGATGATGACAGATAACACCGGGGTCACAGAGAGAAGGCACGCACCTGCACACGCACGTGCACTTACAGTGCCACTAGGCTCTTAGTGGATGAAACACAAGCTTCATTTGCATTTTAGGTGGCAGAAGAATGCATATGCAAATGTCGACAATGCTGATAATAATCAAAGGGCACCTTCTCCCACTCTTTCTCCTCTCTTTTTGCCTTTTCATCTCTCGCTCTGTGTCAGTCTTTTGCGCTTGTTGCCTGTCTGAGTCATCCCCCTTTCGCTCTCGTCTCCGGCGGCCAGGCTTCCAGGTGATTGTTGCAGCAGCAAACCTGTGAAATGTGAACAAGCTCCCGGCGACACAAACAAGGTTCCACCCAATCGCATCTGCGCGTTCATGTTGGCTCCCACTTTGCCGGAATGATCCCGTGGCGCTCGACGTAGCGCGGGGGTTAATTTTGGGTTAATGACACCCTCATGAGCTCTCTGTCCCAGATTGTCGATGTACCCCCCCGAAATCCAACAGTATAAAAGGCACAAAGGGCTGCAGACAGCAGAAAGAATAAAGACATGAGTGTCTGCTGAGGGAAGTTTATGGTTGGGATACTTGCTCCTTTCTTCTCCTTAAAGGACAGGATAGGACAAAGACAATAGCAGCTACCTGCCCCCTGGAAGAGTTGTATTTAACTCTTTCAGCCTAAGCCGTCAAACGCTTCTCCTTATCTTTAAGTCTTTATTTTTCTGACCTTTCCATGAATGAACGATTAAAAGTAAAAAAAAAAAAAAAGGTTCATGAGGACGCACAAGCACTTGGATTGGATATTAAGCGAGGAGAAGAGGATGGGAGACACTTTCTAGTGATTGGCTACAGAAAACTAAAAAACGCCTTGGCCCGTCCTCATTACTCATCAAATGTGGCCACATTTGTCTTGCTATTGAGTTTGCTGGCTCGTAAGTTCCTGAGAGGAGAAGGATGCAAAGAGATGCACCACGAGCGAGGAAGCTATCCAAGATGCAAAGTCACATAGCCAGAGGTTGAGGAGGAAGCGAAGGAGGGAAACGGTGAAAAATGTGAAATGGAGGGCAGATGAATGTGTGAAAAGAGGCGCTGAATGGAGGCTCGCGCAGATGGGGCAGGATGGTCGGTGTGAGGAGATTACAGAGGAGACTTCCTCCCTCTCTACTGATGAGTGTCATAAACCTCCCTGAGATACACACACTCACACTCTCAACAGTCACCATTCCCACATTCCTATCCACTCCCACTGGGATGGCTTCATCTCCTGACAATTGTGAGAGTTGAAACCAGAACCAGTAAAGATGATGGGATCCAGGAATGAGCATGAATAGAGTGTGATGAGAGGCAAGAAGGTGTTTTAAAAACGATCACAGATGAGACAAATGAAGGATTTCCTCCTGAAACCGCGATGCTAACCAGCCAACCACTCTCTGCCATCTCCGACGCTCCGCCGGTGGATGTCACCGAGTATAATTATGCTCTCATTTATCGCATTGTTCTTCTGTCAATGCATGAATTCCTCAGTGTAGGGGTTGCTCTCCCCCGCCGTGCCTCTCACTCACCCCCTTTCTGTCTTTTCTCCTTTTTCATATATGTAAATGTCAATTAGCGTATATTTGCGTGGGCCGCCTGCTGCGGGCAGTTTGATGTAGTCTCTTTCTGCGTGTGCTGCTGAGTGGGAGTGCATCAAGAAGTGTTCTTGTAAGGTGGTTCTGTTGTTTTTGTTGCTCATCAAATTCAGAGATAAAAGAAAGTGAGAGCTCTCACCCCCCTGTTCTGTATCTGTTTCTCTCCGCCTTATGTTTTCGATTTTCTGGCAGTCCATGGATTGATTTTCTTTTTGTCTAGCTGGTCCGATCTATTGATATTGGAGACAACAAAGAGCGAGAGGGGTCTCTCCGACTTAAGTCGGTGCTGACTGCATCGGTTCCACACCTAACTGCTACAGATGAATCCGATGATAGAATCCTTCAATCAGCATAATTATCTCTTTTGTGCTCGTGAGCGTTCTTTTGTGCTCAGGTGCATGCTCTATGGTTGCTTTTACTAATGTGGTTGTAAAGAAAGTGTTAGCACATTCTTGTTATTTTGCACACTTGTAGAATGTCTACATGTCAGCGTCTTGTCTTCCTCTGCCCCCCCATGCAGCCTGCTCCGCGGGGTTCTACAAAGCCAGGTCCTCGGACGTGGCCTGTTCCAAATGTCCTCCGCACAGCCACGCGCTCAGAGACGGGGCCACCGTCTGCGACTGCCACTCTGGATTCTTTCGCTCTGACTCTGACCCTCCCTCCATGGCCTGCACCCGTAAGGACACACACACACACACACACACACACACACACACACACAATGGGCCCAAGCATAAGTGCAAGGAGGCGCGGACGGTATTTTTGTGCGCTGCTGGCAAACATAAAGCGCTCTCATTGTCTCCGCTGTTTTGCTATCTCAGCAAAACAGAGGGAGTCACAAACTTGTCTGAATGCCACCTCTTTTCCACCATCCCATTATTTTTGACTCAGCCTCCATCGACATCCTGTCTGGGAGTGATAACTGAAGACATTGAGAAGTGAATAAATGTTTCTATCGCTCTTTCTCTCAGAGGGCCCCGTGTGACAGACTCGGAGACCTCGGGCCGTCTGTCATAAACTTAATTACATCTATATACAGCACATGGTTTCTATGGCCTGGGAAAAGGGAAAACACATGCGCAAACTTACTCTTTGATGCACATAAAGAGGGAAAGAAAATAAATTCACCGCATGCGAAAACAGCCGGCCCATCAAAAGCATCTGTGACTGGCCTGGTTTCCAGTCTGATGCCACATGTCTACATTTAGCCTCTGGCTGTAACCTCCCTCCACCCTACAGCCTCTATACTTCCACTTTTGTTCTGTGCAGCATATAATACATACATAGCGTATAAAGCTAGGTTATGCATTTTATTTTCCCCAGAGCCTCCGTCGGCCCCACAGCAGCTCATCTCCGCCGTGAACGAGACGTCTGTGGTTTTGGAGTGGGCCCCCCCTCGCCGTCTGGGAGGTCGCAGCGATACCAGTTACAGTCTGGAGTGCCTCATCTGTCAGACAGGGAGCTGGACCCAAAACAGCGGGAAAGGCCTCAAAAATCGCAGCGTCTCCCAGCCTGAGACCCAGCGCGGGGGCCCAGAGATGCAGTCAGACCAGGGGATTGTGGGAACTCAGGTCCAGTTAGGTAGAGGGGTCTTCCAGAGCAGGGGACCGCCCGGAGAGTACCCCGGACTGAGCCCGGACTCCGGCTCCCAGCTCTGCCTGCCCTGCGGCGCAGATGTGCTCTTCTCTCCCGGCCAAACCGGCCTGAAGACCACCAAAGTCGTCGTGAGCGAGCTGAGGGCACACACACACTACACGTTCACCGTCCACGCACGCAACGGAGTCTCTCAGGCCGGCGGCGCGGGGGCATCCCAGAGCGCATCCGTCACCGTCACCACCAACCAAGCGGGTCAGACGAGTGATTGATGTGTTTGTAGAGATGATGGCTCGTGATTATGTTGCTGCAATAATGATGTGTTTGTAGATCTTTGAGTGAGTCAAATCAAGATGAATTTAGGTTCAAAGAATTCCCTCCAAACGCCGCAGCAAAGCTAGCATTCATCCAGAATTCGGCCGCCGCAAACAACATATTGCATCAGTATTTGTATCCCCTCCCAGTTGCTCTCTATGCTTTCTAACCATTGTTTCCAGCTCTCTGCGCATTTTAACACGACTGAATTGATGTTCGGCAATTACAGAAACGTCACAAGAGAAGTCGAGAAACTCTTTTCTTCTCCAGCGAGCCCTCGACGCAGAAAAACAAAGGCCTCAGGCACGTTTTGTCAGTCAGCAACTTACTATCACTGTCATAGCTGCCACATTTCTGACTCCGTCCTCCTCCACCCAACGAGAGCTGAATTAATTACAGCGGCGTTGTGAAGAGAATGTCAGAAAGCATCTGAGGAAAATGTAAATCAGCGACTTAAATACAAACAGACGAAGCTGCGGGAGTGGAAAAGCAGACATGGCTGTCGCGTGTTACGACACTGCATAGCAACACGCAAGCGGGAGGGCGACTTTTATTTTCCTGGTTCGGCTTAAGACCACAGCGGCCTTCAAAAACGGAAGGGGGGAAAAGTGATTTTTATGGCGTGTTTCATTTTAGTTGCGAAGGTGTGAGCTGGTGTGGAGTATTCCCCGCACATGCTCCATTCGTGTTTTTCTCATACGTCGTTAAATCTCAAGCGTCGCTGCTGTGAGCCTCTGTTTTATAAATGCCGCACCAGCTTAATTTCAGCCCCCCCGCGGAAATAACTTAGCTGCGTGTGAACAACACGGGATCCACTGGCTCAGTGTCATGTGACCGCAGCCGAAAAATGGAGAGTTATCAGGTGCACTGGGGCAAGAAAACCCCAGTCAGTTGTTTGCAGCGTGATGGAATTCAAGCGCTAATCTTAAATTCTTTGCCACAGCTCCCTCTCCGGTGTCCTCCATCCAAGTCACAGACGTCACCAGGCACAGTCTATCGTTGGCCTGGCAACAGCCAGATCGACCGAACGGGGTCATCCTGGAATACGAGGTCAAGTTCTACGAAAAGGTGAGTGCCGCGCCCACGCCCACGCCCGCCACGCCGCCCCGCAGGTGTCGTCTGGGATCCTGAGGCGTTTGTGATTGACTCTCTTCTCTGTTTCCTCTGGTCAGGATCAGAAGGAGCGAGCTTACCGCATAATGAGAACCTTTTCTCGCGGCGCTGATGTCACGGGCCTCAGCCCCCTGACTGTGTACGTGTTCCACGTGCGCGCCCGTACAGCGGCCGGGTACGGTGACTTCAGCACCCCCTTTGAGTTCTCCACCAACTCAGGTACGGCAGCAGCGACTGCTGTCGCCGTGAACGCCGGCGCTGTTTGCGACGTTGTGATGTTTGATTGTGGCGTCTGACCCCGGCAGATCCCTTCCCCCTGATCGGCGAAGGAGTCAACTCAGCCTTCCTGCTTCTGTCTGTTAGCGGGGTCGGAATTCTACTGCTGATATCTGCAGCCGTCTTCATCATTAGCCGCAGGTACACACACACACACACACACACACACACACACACACACACATCTAGGTTTGTTTGCTGGTTTTCCCATCAGTGATGAGAGCATTTGTACGCCTCCTCTACCTTAAATACAACTTTTAATCCATCCCCAGTCAGAAATAACACACTCACCACTCCCCTGCTATTGTGTGGCTAAATAATATGTGTGTTACTGTAGCTTTTAAAGGGGATTAGAGCGGAGACAGCGATAATCCCTTTGTCCCTGACTTGTCATTACTGTCTCTTCAGCACTGCTAGCGTGTCAGCATCTGGTAACGCTCAGATCCTCACGCGCACGCCAGCGTCCGAACGAGCACCAGCACACACCTGCTTGCACACAAAGCTGTTTTTGACGGTTTCTTTGTTTAATGGAAAACACCTTTTATCTTGCACTACCTGCGGCTCTGGCCCCTCCCCCCACTCCCCTCAAACCCTTTCATCTGCTCGCTCTGTCTCTCTCTCTCTCTCTCTGTCTCTCTCTCCCCTGCAGCCCTTCGCTCTGTTGTCATTGTTTCCTACTTTTACTGCTGCACATTCAGAGAAAAATGCACAGCCCGACTTAAAAAAACGACATGGCACGTGTGGCCTTTTCTCGTTTCCCTCCGAAATAATTGTGGTGGGGGGGAAAAATCGCGCTAACAACGTGTGTCTCATTATAGGAAATCACAGTTGTCATCTGACAAGCTTCTGTGTTGAACCTCTTTTTTTTTAATCTCATCAGGAGAAACAAGTACAGTAAAACGAAGCAGGACTCAGAGGAAGAGAAACATCTTAACCCAGGTATAACACACACACACACACACACACACACACACACACACACACACTCTTTTAAATAATACAGGGGTTTTTGTTTAATCTTTAATTGGACTGCAGGCATCTTGCACCTCCTGCCAAACACACTGACATTGACCTGACGAATGCAGCAGTTACGCAACGCCTGTTTTTCATGCGTCTTTCTTCTCCCTCGCTCGTGCTCGCCTTCCACCTCCTCCACGGCAGGAGTCAAAATCTATGTGGATCCGTTCACCTACGAGGACCCCGATCAAGCCATCCACGAATTTGCCAAGGAGATTGATGTCAGCAGCATTCACATTGAGAGGGTGATTGGCATGGGTAAGCGTGGCACGAGGGCACACACACTCAGAAACACACACATACACACACCTACAGGGTGCTGACTTGACTCTTCCCTGTATGTGTGTAGGAGAGTTCGGGGAGGTTTGCAGCGGTCGGCTGCGTGTTCAGGGTAAGAGGGAGATCTATGTGGCCATCAAGAGTCTGAAGGCGGGCTACTCTGACAAGCAGAGGAGGGACTTCCTGTCCGAGGCGTCCATCATGGGGCAGTTCGACCATCCCAACATCATCAGGCTGGAGGGCGTCGTCACCAGATGTGAGTGATTGTGTCAAACCACTGCGAGGGGTGTTTGGATTAAATAGGTTTTTAATCTGAACTAATGTCTTTATCTCATCAGGTAAACCACTGATGATCATCACAGAATACATGGAAAATGGATCCCTGGATGCGTTTCTTCGAGTTAGTACATACTAGTATTACATTAGTACCTTTGAACAGTAGTTTTGTCTGTGTAGATACCACAAACAGCCACCAGAGGAAGAGCAGTGTTTTAACTCAGGCGTCCTTTGCGTTGGGTTTTGCTCTGATACCAACCAAAGAGTCTCCCTTCTAACCCAGTACACAAACCATTATAGCCTGGTATCGCCAGTTTGAACCCACCGTGATGTGGGACAGAGACAACAAATGGCGTATTCTCGCTTAAGACTGGCCAGCTACTGTAGCACTCGTCTGTCTCCGTTTCAGAAGCACGATGGACAGTTCACGGTGATCCAGCTGGTGGGCATGCTGCGCGGCATCGCCTCGGGGATGAAGTACCTGTCAGACATGAGCTACGTGCACAGAGACCTGGCAGCGCGCAACATCCTGGTCAACAGCAACCTGGTGTGCAAGGTGTCCGACTTCGGCCTGAGTCGGGTCCTGGAGGACAACCCAGAGGCGGCCTACACCACCAGAGTAAGACAGTACACAGAAAGGAACTCAGGCTGTCTACATTTAGATATTTCAACTTGAACTGCATATATGTTTAATTCAATGTTTTAGGAGAACACCGGAACTTATCTCTCTCCTGGAGGGAAGATCCCCATCAGGTGGACGGCTCCAGAGGCCATTGCCTACAGGAAGTTCACCACAGCCAGCGACGTGTGGAGCTATGGTATCGTCATGTGGGAGGTAGTTTCGTATGGGGAGAGACCCTACTGGGACATGAACAACCAGGATGTGAGTCCGTTGAAAATCTAGTAGTCTGGAAGACAAGAGAACAACCGGATAAACCATGTTTATCTTCATTACTACCTTTCGTTCCAGGTGATCAAAGCCATCGAAGAGGGTTACCGCCTGCCTGCTCCCATGGACTGTCCACTGGTGCTGCACCAGTTGATGCTGGATTGCTGGGAGAGGGAGCGAGCAGAGCGGCCCACCTTCAGCCAGATACTTAACATGCTGGACAAACTCATACGTAACCCTGGAACTCTACGGCGCACAGGAGGAGACAGGTACACCGGCTCCACGTGTGCCGATAAATAAATCTAAACCTAAATCCCACTAAAACACAGAAGCAGACATAATAACCAGGCTCCAGTTTTAGCACTTTGCTAAACCCATGCTTATTCCCACTGGTCACAGACCCACAGGCACCGTGCTGGAGACAGGGGTGGGTCCAGAGGTGTGTGTGTCGGTGGTGCCAGAGGTGTGCCTGCCGGAGTGGTCCGTGTGCCTGTGGCTGCAGTCTGTCGGCCTGGAGAGGTACCGAGACACACTGACAGCAGCGGGATACATCAGCATGGAAAGTCTCCTGACTCTCACACACCAGTGAGTTCACCACACGCACACACACACACACACACACACACACACACACTCACACACAGAGAATCTCTCAGTGCTCTTAAACACAAGATACCAACCAGTGTATTTTTTGGGTTTTTTGGAAACACACTCCTGCTAATTGACTGGCAGGCGGCCCTCGCACCCTTACACGCTCACTGTGCATGGTTTCTAGTAATTGCTCAACAATCCAATATAAACCCCGGAACATTTACACTCCATCACATTTTCGGCGGTTGCCCTGCAGTGTTTGCGCCGCGCAATTACGCTAACGTGTTGATGTAGTCCGAAAGAGTGAGTAATGAGACCAACAGTGAAATACTCCTTTAATTAAAGATAACTGCAGCACTGTTCAAGCTTTACATTTAAACTCTTCACTTAAATAAATGAGGCTTTGAAACTTACCGTGTTAGGCAAAGAGGTGCTTCACTGTCTTTTTTGCACACTAAATATGTCAGACACTAAAGACACTAAATATGTCAGTGTTTTCTCCACAGCTTGATTGCGATGGTTAAACTCAACTGGTAATTGTCAGCCTGAGGTTAAATGGGTGCACATGCATCCTCGAAACGAGTGGCTGCGCGTTGAACAGACCCATTGTCTTTTCTGTCAAATGCCTTTATGAGCTTGATTGTGAGTTTGACTACTTTTTTTGTTTGCTTTTGCACCCACAGAGAGATGGACAGACTGGGAATCATCACACCATCACACCAGGACATAATAACGGCGAGTTTACAGCAAGAAATGTTGTCACAGATGCAGCACATGCAACACACGATGGTCCCGGTCTGAGTCGGGAAAAGGATGGAAACGTGTTCCAAGAAGAGTTTTCATTTACCTCATCTGTGCACTTTAGAGGGACTTTCAGACCGAATGAGCGAGAGAAAAGCAGCACTTTTGCCAACTTCCATCCTGTGGAATTTTTTAAAAAAAGAGACAAAAAAAGAAGGAAAAAAAAAAGACCGTGGACACAGACACAGATAGCAGTAAGCTACTCTGAGCCCCGGCTCAGGCTCCATCCTCTTAGTTTTCAATATTCCATCGTCTGTTTCGTGAAGGTTGCGCAGATGCAGAATGGCTTTCAAACTTCCTTTTCGCTGCTTTGGCCTCGGACTTGACTTGAATAATGTGTTTTGTGTTTTGCTCCTATGCATGCATGAGTGTGTATGTGTGTGCGCTTGTGTGTGTGTGTGTGTGTGTCTAGAGTTTCCCCCGTTGAGACGTCGGTTTTATCTGAACATCCTAAATATGCAAAGCAACCTGCGAGAACTGGACAGAATGTATCATCCCAGGCCCCTACTGACCAACTGTATGATTTGTTTGGCTTTCATTTCTGTTTTTTATCACATTTTCAAATGTATAAATGGTTTCTGTCAGTTAGCCGTAGAGAGTAGATCATGGTTCGTGTGAATTGTAAATGTGTCTTATTTGATGCTAAGCATTAGCTAAGTGATCTGTTTATTTATGGTGTTTTTATGATCTAGTTTGTAAAATAGAACCACAAAGGAAATATTGTAATGGCCGCCACACTGCATTGCAATAAATCCCAACATGACATCCAGTGCCACGCGAGGTGTTTGAATGCGCCGCCTGTGCCGGAATGCAGATGGTGCAAAGTCTAGAGCGTTTCTTATTTACGGTGTCTGACTGTGGCGGGAGAGGAAAGTCTGGGACCGTTGAGTCAGAGGCAGCTGTAAGGCAGAAAACAACGCTCAGCTGGTGTGATCACACACGTCAATCTAGAGAGAAAAACCAAGAGCGACTGCGCGTTTTTGTGCCTTTAGTGGGCTAATTGGGCTAAATATGTGGCATCAGCAGACATCTGTCTCAACATGTGCACGCGCACACGCACCATCCATTACTGCACAGCAGAAAGATGATCAGAAGAACCTTTTGATCCACAGGAAACTGAGAGAAGACACCATCAAGATTCTGGAAGGAAACAAGAATGCCAGTGTTTTTCAAATCTAATGAGAGTTAGCTACATACACACACGCGCACACAGAAGGCTTCCCTCCCAGTACATCAAATCACACGCAGTAAACAAAATGCTGATGGTGCTTAATGAGGCAGATGAGGAAGCTGCAGACAGAGAGAGAAGTCGAGGGAGAGTCGGCCGGGCCAGGGGCTACCGAACAGCTTCTGTGGAGAAACGAGATAATGGCAACTCATTTAGAATCCTGTTTTCAGGAGGATGGACCAGTGACGGAGGTGAAACGGTTGCTCCCCCGAGTGCCAAAAAAAGGGGCCAAAAAGTTTAAAAGTCTAACGTTCCAACGCTGCGAGTGTGGAGTTGGGAATGTCTGATCTTTTCAGAATGGCTCCTTTCTGCAGCCAGTCATTCTTCATGTACAGTAGATGGTGGGCGATGTGTCAGTGGTCACCACAGCAACCAAAAGAACACGCAGAAGAGGCTTGTTGTGGCCATCCTGAGCTTCCAGAACTTCATCCTGGCAGAGATCGGATCAGCTGGACTTTTATCTCTGCCGTCGATTCGAAACTGCCCTTCAGCAACAGACATGTCATTTGTTAAAAAGAGACAGAACTGTTCTGTAATCTCTCTGATCTGTCCGACTCCAGAGGTACCGTGCTCAGATTTGCATATCTGATCATTTAAAGTGTTAACATAATTGGCCGTCACCAGCAACCTGCCTGTTTTTGCTACATCACAGGAGATGCTAATCAGCTCATCCTTGCTAGATCTGCCGCTGCAGATTAATTTGTCATTTTCATTCCCCTTAACTGTCCTCCCTGTCAGCAGCAAGTCCCTTTAGGTTAATTGCAATATGATCATTCTAAATGTTACTTTCTATGTTTGATAGAGCAGCAACACCCAGCAAATAGCATTGAACCACTAGGTGTCCCACAAGGGCCCTATTTAGGTCCACTTTGCGAGCGTGCGCAGCGGTCCTTTTTAGCATTAAAAGACACTTTTGTTGTATTGAAGAGGGCAGATCAAATTAAATCTTCATGTCTCTGCAGCTCAGTGGGAGGCGATAGTGGATTATTGTCCTCAGATTAAGGCTGGCATAGAGCCGGCTAATCCTGCCGGCACTTCCATGTGGGAGTGGCAGCGGGGTGCCTTTGCTGCGCAACCAGCTGTAATGTAATTTGTGTGAGTTTGGACTTTGCACACACACACACACAGACCTGCAAGCACAAAGTCTAGATTTGTCTCGGGATTAGAGGCATCACTTCAGTGAATGACATAATGCCACAGGCATTCCCACGGTAAACCCTGATTAGGTTGCTAACATTTGTGTGTGTATATGTGTGTGTGTGTGTGTGTAGTTGCATTTTCCTGATGATGAGGTGAGAAATACATTAGGAGCAGAAGCAGAAAACACACTCAGAGAACATACACACACACGCACACACACTCAGACTAAGCAGCTGTTGGTGCTGGCGGGCTGTGTTCCTCATTATGGTGTCCAGTCAGTCGTATCCTGGTGCTTGATGCTGCTGCTGCTGCTGCTGCCGCTGCTGCTGTTGGACAGGTACCATCTGACACACATTAGCCTGCTATTAATGACTTCCGTTGCAGCTGTTATCACACACTTTAGAAAAATATCCCCAGGGTGCCATATTTTACATCCTAATGCATTATCACATCAAATATCACCCGTGTTCTCCACCCAAGGTGGTGCGGAGCCTGTGTTTTGGTTGTGGAAGCTCTCCGGGGTCGCTGGCTGACCTCAGAACCAAGCCGTCTCAGAGCTTTTCTCTGAGTGCTCTATGCAGGAATGCAGACCCCCCACATCAGGCCCGCTGAAAAATGCAGCAGTAATTAACTTTAATCCCACAAATCTGCTGACAAACAACACAAATAGCAGCTCCGGATCCCCAACATCAGCAGCAGATGTTCCTCCTTCGCTCTGGCTGCAGCTCGTAAAAGTGACGGAACGGTCGTCTCCTCTGGAGGGCCTGTTCTTCATCACCCTTTTAGCTTTGTTTTAGAATTGTTAATAACTCCCAGAAAGGAAAATTGTCTTTTTCACTTCTCAGAGTGCTTTTTTAATTCCCAGCTTCTGCAGAGAAAACAGAATCCTGAAATCAGCCTGATGAGAGTCAATAAAACCTTTTATTTTCTGAAGGTTAAATCAAACCAGGCGGATATTAAAGTGCTCTGCAGAGAGGATTTGATTTGAATTCATCAGGAGAGAGATCATTAATGCTGTATTAATAACGGTATTAATTAACAGAGCTGCTGTGTGTGGAGGGAAAAGTCAGCAGCACATCTGTAAGAAAAGCTTTGTCCTTCATCAGCCCTCCATCCTCCATCCCTCCATCTCATTAAGGATGGGTAGATGATCAATAGGAGTAAGGCAGAAGAAGGGGATTGGGATGAGGAATCAATGGTTTGTTTTCTTCAGACTGCCAAAGATAAACACTGCCTTAAGACACTGGCAAGGCAGCGGAAAGACGGTCTAAGCTTCATATCTGTGTGTGAAAGGGCAGCGGCCCCCTCCGCAGGACTGACAGGCATCTGCCAGCTTGTGTCTATCTAGAGAGGGATGGGGATTAAACCACATTAGCAACGCATGTATAAGGAGTTTTTCTTCTCATTTTAAGGGCAAAGAGGTTGAAGTCTGCAGTTTGGCTACTGGTTTAGTTGGTTCAGGCGTGTGCTGCACCTGAGTGGGCTGAGTGGTAGAGCGTGGCAAGAAATTCTGGGTAGGTGAGGCAACACCTCCCACACAGAGTCAGAATCAGAGCCCCGCTTTGATCCGATGGTGTCCACACAAACACAACACACACACACACACACACACACACACACAGCGCCTGCAGATGAAAGCAATGACCCTTTTCACCCCGCAGACACACATTTCTGCTTTATTAGTCCAGTTTTTAAAGACTCAACAGTCAGGATCATCAGACAATCACTGATGCTTCCCAGTCCCTCCGATTTCATATAGCAGAGCAGCTGAACATTTGTCAGAACTGAGCAGACAGGATGCAGGAGGCCACCTGATACCTTCACTTCCCACAAGTAAACGGAGATAAGGAGCGTCGCATTTTCTGTTAATGCAGACGTCGGTCAGGATTTCTTGATCCTCTGAGAACCGTCTCACTGAGGGCAGATCACAGCAGGGAACAAAAAAAAATGATGGGGAGGGACAATTCCATTCCAGGACAATCGAGGCAGCATTTTCTGATCCCTGTCCATCACGCTTTCAATCACAGGCCGACATGGCTGACTCGTCAGCCTGAGTGGTGCCCTTGACTGGCTAATACACACACGTGAATACAGTGGACGCACACTGGAACTCTGCATCTGTTTATCCCTCATTCATGTGTTTGTGTTGAGACGTCAAGATAAGATCTTAATGACCAAAATATGATCATAGCTACACAATAATTCCACTGCTTTTAAATATTTTTTGTCAATTATGAATAAATCCATCAAGATTGCATTTCATAATATGGGTGACGCGCGTTTAAGCATTAATTTGATTAAAATAATTTAAAAATCAATAATTTTCATACCTTGATGTTGAGCGGCATAACTGATTTTTCGAGTCGTGTGCCGCCATCTAGTGGACGGTTAGCGCTTATGCAACTTACATGACATTTGTGATTTTAAACACAACAGCATTTTTTAACGCGATATAATCTTTATTACCTACGCCAAGAGAGGACGTTACGTCACAGCCGGCGTTTGTTTATTATCAAAATAGCTCGAAAAGTTATGAATGGATTTTTTTAATGCAATTTTTAGATAATTAGTCAAGGAGAGGTTAGTTGTGATGATGTTCCAGATTACTTAGGATCAAAGGACAAAGGGCTTTGATCATAAAGCAACCTATATGCTATACAGGTGTACGTCACAATGAGTAGGGAAATGAGCTGCTTGCTGGAGGTCTGCACTCGCTCGGTATTTTTATTAATTTTACACAGTGATCTTAAACAGTTGCATATCAGGCAGATTAGCTTTGAGCAATAATACATCACTGTTACAGCAGTGGTGCCAGGTTCCACCATGTCCAGGAGAGGGAAAGTGCTGGTGAAGAACATCAGCCTGTTATGGGTGGGAGGCTTCTGTATGTCGCTGCACACAGCTGGCATGCTGCAGCTGCTTCAGTCCTTGCTTGGACAACGTGACACACGGACACATCTCTCCCAGTTTGCATGCAAAGACATGCACACATATGGACATAAGGGCACAGAATCGTTTACATACAGGCGTTTGATCATTTAAACAAGATTTAGTTCTCTGTTTTCCGTCTCATGCAAAAGCCTAAATGCACAGTTCAAAGAGTTGGTGTTTGATCACAACTAAATATTCTATTTTTCTTTAATAACATGTTTACTTGTGACTGAAATATATCTTTTATAAAGTTATCAAAATCAGTTGATCAATAAGGCATTTTGAACATCATGTATTCAGAATTCTTTTCCTACCTCGACCTCCAGAGAAAACAAGTGTTCCTACATAATCACATAACACAACATGGGTGATGAAAAAAATCCTACATGTTGATGATTAATGATAAAATAGGTACAACTACAATAAATCTCCTGAAACACGTACACAATATAAAGTGCTTGAAAATTAAATATGGTACAAATCACACTAGCCGTGAAGATACAGAAGAAGCACTGGTCCAAATTAAAAACAAGTCCTGCAGGAAAACCTGCTGGACAGCACTCACGCTCACTTGTTTCCTGCTTTACACTTTGTATTTGGGGACCCTTCATGCATTTGCAGTTGCATGGCTGTTTGATTTATCCCAAGTTTGCCAGCAATGCATTCGGGGAAGCCGTCACTGCTGCCGCTTACTGAAGAGAGCAGAGAGAGCGATGGGACACATGAATGGACAGAAATCAAGTCCTAGTAATAGAAGTAAATGGACACTCACTGTCTCACTCTCGCCATCTGAGCCTCTTCTGGAGCCGCCATGCAGGGACGAGTACACCCAGCTCTGATCCTCCTGGTTCTGCATCAACCAGTAGGGGGCAGCGGAGAGCGTAAAACAGGAGAAAGATCAGCGGAGTGTGACCAAGAACTATGCCAGGATCTAAATTGGATTTATCTAGTAAATGAATGCTTTTAAAATTCAGGACAGATTGCTTTTAGTTGTTCCTGATAGCACTTGAACTGCCTCAACATTAAGGCGTTGGCAGAAGAATTTAGATTACAAATAATAAAAATATCACAAATGTTTCTATTACAGATGAAATCTGTACTTTTTTTTTGTACAGGTATGAAAGGTGTAATTGCTTTGCAGATTTCATCATGAGCAATTTAAAACAACCATCTTTTCTGGGACAGCCAAGCTGTGGGTTCAGTTAGGGCACAGAACCAATCTAAACCCACATTCCAGGTTTCATCAAAAAGGCTTTGTCAGTTCAAAAGCAGCTGATGAAAGGACTGAACCCTGGAAGTCTTTTTGGATGATTGAAAGAAAAGGGGAGGAAGCAGGAAGCAAAAGCACAAAAGTTCTTTTTATACTGCTATTTTCTACTAAAACGTGCTGGAGGATGCTTTCAATGCATCAGATGGGCCTTCAGAAGATGTAAAGGTGAGAATTTAACACAAATCCTTTTTTAAACAAACAGCATGGTCTTATTCTAAAGTCCTTCTGAAGATCCACATGTAGCTGTGCCTGCACTGATGGAACAAGGAACAAATGAGTCCACTTGTGACAACTTACGCTGTAGCTCGAGCTAGAGTTTAGCTTACGGCGGCCGAGAACAGGAGAGTACACCCAATATCTGCCATCTGCATACTGATGAATGGACACACACACAAATCAACTCACAAATGAGAAATAAATGGAGAGAAGATGGTAATATTGGGGGAAAAGGAAACAAAATGAATGAACAATCGAATGCTGGATGCACAACACAGAGGACACGAGAATGCAGACAGATATGGAGACGCCATGCTGCGCAGGAAACAAGCCTGTGTTTCTAAAGCATGATTAGCACCAATCGTTAGCCCCTCTCACCATCATAACTCTATCACGCTGTCCTGACTGGGCCACTGGGACACCCAGCAGATAAAAGACAAAACAACACGGAATCATGATTTTCACCACTCGAACATCACCATGACAACATCAACTCCAAAAGCGGAACTCACAAAGTAAATGTCAGAGACGAGCACTTCTCCATCCAGGGAGTTTTGGCTGCTGCACGCTGACAGCTGACTGGATGCAGCGCGCTGGGGCACCTGGGGCACCTGGGGCACCTGGGGCACCTGGGGGCTTGGGAGTGGGGAGACGGAGAGAGGCGTGGAGGACACATGACCTGAGGGAGAGCGGGAGGAGGCCGGGCAGATGGGAGTGAAGGCCGAGGCTGGAGGGAGGGTGGAGTTGTCGTGAGCGGTGGCTAGCATGGCAGACCTCGCAGACGAGGCGGGAGGAGGGAGAGTGGAGGCGGCTGAGGGGGAGGAGAGCGCCTGGGTGGATGGATGAATGGATGAGGCAAGCATGGAGGAGGACTGGGCAGCGGATGGAGGGGTGGAGGAGGGAGGAAGTGAAGCAGAGAATGACGGGGCGCTGGAGGAGGGGGTGGTCGAACTGATGACATCAGGCGGATGATCAGGTGACAGGTGTCCCGGAGATGGGTCGGTCAGCTGAGTCAGCTCAGTCGTCTTTGGAATTTTACTGTGAAAACAAAAATACAGTCACAGCCGGTCAAGGTGTTACCACAAAACCGGGTATTTGTACCTGAGCTCCACCTCCACCGTGATGGTGTCCTGCTTTTCCCCGTAGACCTCCACCCTCTGCGACCTGAACACACGCAGGATGAGTGAGGACGGCTGTTTTCGAAGGATGGTTTTGTAATTACGTTCTTGCTCACCTGGACATGCACGGGGAGTGCGTCTGTCTGCGATAGCGCGGGTGCTCCGGGGTGTCGAAGGGAGTGGTGGTCCTGGAGTTGTTGGAGGACAACGTCGTCGTGATAGACGCCGTGGTCGCGTCCTCAAAGGAGGAAGGAGTGCACGGAAGATCTCTCCCTGATACGCATTAACCCAAAAATATCAGAAATACATTTATTTAAGTGACTAAAATGGACTCTTTGGACAGGAACAAACTGGATGGATGGATGGATGGATGGATGGATAGATAGATAGATACTAAAACTACAATACTAAAATCCTACCGTTGTCCTCCAGCATCAGGAAGCCATGACACCCTCGCAGGTTCTCCAGGTTGTCCTGGGTTTCCTGCCTGTCATCTGTGATTGAGGGACGCTGCCCAGTGGAAGCCGCCCCACCGCTGGACTTGGACAGGGATAGAGTCCCCCGACCCCCTCTCTTAGAGGGAGACAACCTCAGGTCTGTGAAGGCAGCAAGACCTGACTCTAAATACGTCTCAACACAACAGGGACAAGATGGACAAGAGGGACAAGAGGAACGTGTGTTCAGACTCACAGCAGCTCCTCCTGAAGACGACGGTGCTGCAGAACTTCAGGAATCTCTCCGCATAGAAACCAGGTCTGTGGACTGACACTGTGTCCTGTGGAGAGGGGACAGGGTCAGACTGGCTTCACTTGTGTGTACAGACAGTCACAGGAGACACAAAGACGCTCACCCCGTCGTGGATGAGGGACTTCCACGTGTGCTCCAGCTTCTTGTTGAGCCTGTCCGACAAATCGAGCGATTTATTTGAACCTGTTCAGCTGCAAATATCAACATCTCTAACACCTGGTGAGGCCCTGAAAGCACCATTAGTGGTGGAAGAGCAACTCAAAGATGGAGATTAACAGGAAACAAATATTTCATGAGGATCGACTCCAGCGATCTGAACTTCTGACCTGTAGGACTGCAGGATGTCAATGATGCCAATGAAGAGCAGGAGGTTCTCTCCTTTGCCCCCCACAGCTGGGATTCCCCCCATCCTGCAGAGAGAGAAGACCTCTGCATGACTGGATGGACCCTCAGCACAGCAGCAAACTACACCCGGTGACTAACGTGTCGTCGTGGTCCAGCGTGTCCCTGCAGGTGGAGCTTCCCTGTATCGACTCCATCACCGTCGAGTACAAGGATCTCTGAGGGGCACGCCTCTTCTCCTCGCCGCCTCCCGCCGGCGAGCCAGCAGGCTGGTGCTCCCGCTCCGCCTGGGTCTTGCTGTGGACCCCCAGCAGCAAACTGTAGTCCATGATTTTAAAGCTTTCAAGAACCTGACATGAAGAAACCACATAGATAATCCAGAGGAACTGTTGCTGATGGGGGATAGACCGCAAAAATGGTCTTTTAATGACAGAGATGGTAAAAATAATAGCAATAATCTCCTTTGGGTCCCTCACCAGACAGTCTCTCTGCAGGGTTTTGATCAGAGCGCCGTACGTGTCCTGGTCCAGGTTGAGGCCTTCGGGGACGTCACTCAGGAAGTCCAGGTCTTTAAAGGTGGGCTTGGATTTCTCGCGCTCCTTCTTGGAAGCTCGCCTCTTGTACGTGGAGCCCTTCAGGTCGAACTTGAGGTGCATGCGCACAGAGCGCGGCAAGATGTTGTTCATCACCACCACCCTGATGTTTTTGCCCCCGCACTGGACGCAGTAGAGGCCGAAGAACTTGGGCAGCAAAGTCCGGGGATTCTGGTTCAGGTTCTGGAACCACAGACAGTGGCAGATGTCACATGACCTCCATCCACCAGGTAGCTCGGCTGCGTGTGTTTAAGCGCCTGCACCTGCCGAAGAGCGTGACCCATCCACAACCCTCCGCCCATTCGTGTGCACGCCCGCTGAACCACTTAAGGAGTATTTAACCTGGGCCCGGGTCAAGTAAAGCCAGGCCGCTCAGATCAATTACAGAGTCGCTCAGTGATGTAACTGCTGGCTCTGGCAACCCCAGCAGAGAAGGATAAGGGGGATAAAGAGAACTCTCTGACCACTCCCAGCATAACAACACCACGCGGCGGGTTAGCTAGCGAGCTAATTTACGTGTGTGCTTAAACGTCAGATATTGAATAAAGCTGAAACCGGAGACCAGGTTCAGCCGGTGGGTAAAATACCCAGTTTTACTCACCATGTAGTATCCAGGAAGGAGCTTCTGTAAGAACTCAGCCTCTTTGTGCTGGACGGTCTTGATGATGAACTCGTCATCACGCGTCACGTAGAAAATGGAGCCACTCGCGCCTGGATTGGTCAACTCGATGAGGGACTCGTTACAGAGAGAATACTGGCAGGAGAAGACAGATGAAGACAGATGAAGACATAACTGACCCACCTGCGCTGTACTCAAGTGTTTCATGCAGCTTTTGAGGGTGAAAGTGCTGGTAATTGTGTACCAAACCACGTTAAACTGCACTGCACAAGTGCGTAAACTGTCCTTAGTGTATGAGACATAGTCCTTAGTGAAAGACATCATCCAGAGGGCAAAAGATGATAAGATAAAGATGATAATCTGAAAGCGTCACTGAAGACGAGAGCAGCACAGCTTGAAAATGTTTAGGTAACCTGGCAGAGAAGACAGGCCCAACAGTTACACTGCAACCCCCCCCCCCCAACGTGCACAAATCACGTGCACAAACACATGCAGTCATACACACGAGCAACAGCCTGACCAGCTGCCACTAGGTGCAGTTTAAAAAGGAAAGCTTTAGCCTCTAATCTCCCTCTGACACAGGAAGACCTTAAAGTGCGTGTGCATGCGTGCGTGTGTGTGTGACTATGGTGCACGAATGATGGCGCAAGGGAGCGACAGTTAACACTTGAGGCGCTTTTAAGAAAATGTCTACACAGTGTGTAAATGCATCTAACGAAAGTGGCACTAAGAGAGAGTGAAGCGGAACGTCTCACCAGGTAATCATCTGGTCGGATCCCAAACAGCTCACGGAAGTAGCGGAAGGCCACGGGGGCGTAGGTTTTGAACCTGAAGTCTGAAAAATGGTGGGCTGGGGTCAAGTTACTGCCTTCGCTGTTTGGAGAAAGAAAACAGAGCAGAATTAGAAATGAAGGATGCAAGACTGAATGAGTCACCACTGGTTCAAACGCACCTGGGGAAGAAAATGCTCTCCACCACGTAGAAGTCCTGCATCAGCACGTCCCTCTCAGGTTTGGAGCTCAGGTTGCCGACGGTGTAGCCGATGCCCAGCTGGATGGCCCCCTGCAGAGCAGAGGAGGCAGTCTGGAGGCAGAGAGAAGGGAAGCGAGCCGTCAACGGGGGTAACCAGACGGACAGTCAGCCGGGCGGGGAGGAAACACGCGTGCCTTCTTGTAGGTCGTCTCTCCAGAGGCATCTACCCTCCTGTGGCCAATCTTCTTCTCGTGGGCCGGGCCCGCTCCTAACGGAGACGGCATCTGATCAGACAGAAAGAGAGGTTGAGTTAGCTAGGCACAGATTTGGACTAAACATGTCGAACCTGTAGCATCTCACCTCTGTTAGCTGAGCCTTCTTGGCTGGATCTGCAGACAGAGACAACAAATGAGAAGAGAACTGACCTGCTCATCAGAACCGTTTTAGCTATTCATCTAAAAACTGCTCCTTTCAACCAATTCCTGTGTGTTTGACTGACCAACCTTCTCAAAACAAGAAAGCAACTTGGAACTTTGAAGCCATAGAACATCACAAATGCTAAATAACACTGTTATTGACTCACCAGTAGACGAGTTCAGAACCTAGAGGAGCCGCCTGCTAATCCAGAACCGCTGATATTGAGCAGTCAGACCCCTGCAGACTGCACTGACTGCTGTCTATTCCTGGGACCAGCCAGTGTTGTACCCAGGATGTCAAAAAAAAAAACAACACATCGGATTGACTGCCATCCTAATCTGACTGCTGCTACAGCGCCAACCAATCACAGACCAGGATTAGGAGGAATCTTTCCTACACCGACATCTAGTCCGTGTGTGCATAAACCAGTAAGAAGGGAGGTTTATGCTAACGTCTAGGTCACTTGAGGCTAAAGAAGCTAACAGATCGGCAACATTTCATTTACTACAGCACACAATGATCTGAGAACATCCAAATTCTTGAATATTCAAACCAAGACATCAGCGCACAGACTGCGGCTAAATGCTAATGCTGACAATTGATTGACTCTTAAACAAAATAGGTGTAACAACTCTCAACATCTCAACCCAATTCCAGAAATCTGTGACAGAAATCTGGTAATTTTTGATTTGACATGAACGTTCAGGCATGCATTATTTAGATTGCACAAACCGTACCAACAAATAGATCACGCAAGGGCAAAATTGGGTTTTATTGATAGTCTTCATGGCTGTACAGGAACAGGAACACCTGTAACAATCAGATTAAGGCTGCGTCAAAGCCTGACTGGCAAAACAATGGCAGAGTATGCACGCACGCACGCACAACACACAAACACCCTATCTCAACTGCGCACTCTGTCACTCTCTTTCTGGGGATTAGGGTCAGTTCAGAATAAAGTGCCTCGAAGGACAAAGTCACTGGTGAAACTCTGACTGATGCAAAACAAATAATCTGAGACTAATGTCAGATGAAATGGGCAAATGTATGTTTTCAAAGAGTCCTCTTGCATTTTACTGCACATTCTCTCCATTTTTATAGGCCGCAGATCTTCATACGTGTTTGTCATAGCAAAGAGGATTAAATTTCTCTCCCCCGAAGAAAATGGTGGCCTGTTGCTGTGACATTAATGTGACACTAAAATGCTGGAGTAGATTATTCCAGCAGAGGTCTCACTGAAACAGAAGTTTAATCCAGTGGATTCAATAATCAAATGTTCACAAACAACCGTATATATGTATACAGGACAGTATATTACACTAAATTAGATCATCTGGACAGACCAGGAGATCTTCTCTTTTCTGTCTTTTATATATCCTACAGCACAGAATGCCATCACATACATTTTTACACACACACACAGCTGCAGGGGATCAGTTTGTACCTATAATTCCATATCAGATTACATAAAGCACTTTCCGGATTTACCCACCAAGAGGAAGAGATGGTGAGAATTTATGAAAAAGTGCATGTCTTCATGCACTTTTTCATGCAGAGCAGTCACCATCACACACGGCAGCATTTCCATGACAGCGACACAGTCCTGCATCAATAAGCCCAAATTCTAGTTTTAACTCCTGTGATTAAATATCTCATAACAACATGATGCGACACTAAAACTGAACAATATCTCACGCTGTTTTGCCAGAATTTGGTGCACCTCAAACGCCTTCACCCCATGGTGTTTGTGCAGCCTACAGGGACCCGCCGACACCATCAGCTGCTCTACAGAGCAGCAACTCACCCACCAGCTGATGCTGCAACAGCTGCAAATCTCCTGTTGACTGTTTTGTGGTCCATCGTTTTTTAATTAATGTGCCAGTTTGGAGCCACCCCCTAGCACGGCAGGATGGCGACACGCGCCTGATTTGAGGAACCGTTAAAAAAAAAAAAAAAAAAAAAAGCGTAACTGTAAAAGACATACGAACCGGTGTCTCCCAGGTCCAGCTGCAGACATGTCCTCCCGTCATCCCCGGTCTCCGCATCCATCTCGTTATGACAACGCGTGGTCGAACCTTCAGAAGGCCCAGATGAGAGCTGATCTGATTTGAAATGCTGTCATCTCGCCCTCGACACGGCTTAGCGCGTCTGATGCGTCGGAGCGGCCTGAACATGCACGCATTGTTGTCGCCGCGCGTCGGCTGAAGCGGCGTCACATTGAAGCGGCGATGCTGATCGTCGCTGCCGCGTCGATCTACGCGTCATCAGCCCGCTGACGCGTCAGCTCTTTCACACTGAGTTGGTGAGACTTTGGTGTACACATTTTTATTATTACAATTGAGCAAAAAGTGTTTACTCCTGTACCCATTCGTTGAAGAGAAAATAAACTAAAACCATAAAGCCCGTGTTTTTTTATATACATATATTTTTATGTTATACATTATGAGGTAGAGAAAATGATTCCTGGTTAAAGACAACTTTGTGTACATAACTATTATTTAAGAAAGCTGTACTAAAATCGACAGTCATGAATTGTGCGTTACCTAAAAGCGGAACTAAGGTTCTGCTACCCTGCCAGGGCCGGGCTGTTTATGGGGAGACACCGCCGTGGTCGGCGAGGAGCAATGGAGGACAGAAAAGCCGCAGGTTGAAGCGTGTAGTGTTGGATTTTTTATTTTTATCTCCCTGTTGTTTGGTCATGTTTATAATTATTTTCTAAGATTTATTATATTAGAATTTTCTTGCTCAGTTTTCATGGAGTTAACGCTGAAGTTGTAAAAAACAAAAATAATAAATGCTTGTAGTCATAACTTTTTTGTCAATTTTTATTTCTCAGTAGTTCATGTTTTTCTAGATGTCAAATACAAATAATAGTTTGCGCTTTTTGCCTTTTTAAAATACCAGGACAAATGTGTTCCTTAGTATTCAAAGATGTCTAGAAATCAGAATGACGGAATGATTGTAGAAGTGGAGAGTAAAGTTAAGAGTGTTACTGTCAGAGCTAACTAGTGAATGTCCTCTCAGGTGGTTTTACAGATTTAGTGTGAGTTCTGGTGGTCAGTTGCACGCCAAGCATCATCGGGCACGTCCTTCCCATTGCTGAGTTTGCAGACAGGCCGTCACAGGTCCACACATGCGCCCACACCAAGACCAATAAGCCCAAGTGAGAGTTCAGTAGCCAGAAATGGTTAGGTTACAGGTAAGCAGAGAGATCCTTCCTCACAACCTGTGATAAGAAACTGTTACTCACCGTTCACCATGCAAGGCTTAATCATCTCAAATGCTGGAATTACTGCTCAGTAACTCAGAAACACAAGGTGTTGAGAGCTGATGTCACTTACATCGGGATCATCCAGAGGTGCATATCGCTTCACCACCTTTCCCTCTTTGTCAATCAGAAACTGCAGAGAAAGAACAGTATTAGCACAATGTGTCTTTTTATATAAATGAAAGGGAAAAACGACTTTACCTTTGTGAAATTCCATTTGATGTTACTATGGAGACAGTTCAAAAAAGGTTTTTGTTAGTTTTAAATATGGTGACATGATGGCATTCTCACTACAGTGAAAATATAAAAAAGCACAGCAGACAAAAACCTGGCATTTAGAATACAGCAACACAACATAACACACAGATGAGTCTGGATTTAAGTGTGGCTACTGCTGCCCACAATGTATGTAAATTTACACAAGTGATAGCTTAACGACAGCTCATTTGATTATGATATCTCACATTCACACTGAAACCTATTCAATCATTTAAAGTAGGATATTTGCAATTTAAACAGGGTGACATAATGCTCATTATGCCATAAATAGTCAGGGGAAAAGGTTAGTCCAAACACTAATTATTTCAATAGATAAACTCCAGCATGAATCTGAATGAGCAGCTCTTTCTTGAGTATACAAAGACATGTTTTGTTATATATTTTTTTTATTTTTAAGTTAACAGTAACTCACTTTCCCAGGGTTCCTTTGCCCTTGGGCTGGGCCTTCATCCACTTCCACAAAGGGTGAGCATTGTCTCCATTCACATCAATCTTACTGAAGAGGTCAAACTTTACTTTGAAACCACTGGCAAACTCTTTAATTTCTGCATTCGTCCCCGGCTCCTGTGTCAAAGAAAGAAATGCAGTTTAGGAAACTGTAAACACTCATAAAAAAAATAACTCTGAATGTCCTTCAGTTCATCAAAAAAGAAAGGGAAACTTTAGCAAAGTTTCATTTCCATGTTTTTATATTGTGCAAAAAAAAAAGTTGGTATGAAACATCAGGAAGTGTTGCAAAGTTTCTACTGATTTTCTCATCCCATTTCATTCATTTGTAAAATGTGTAAAATCACATTACATCGCGTTTTACAAATTGTAAAAGTGAAGGTCTGAGGAATGATGATGGACGAGGAGAAATTCATAACTGAAGTGGAATTATCTAATTTGACAATTTTTGATTTAGCTCAGTGGCTCTCCAAAAACGCGTCCAGTGGGCTTGCTCCAGATTCCCAGCACTGTGTAGGGCAGATGGCATACGTGGAAATCGCAGGTAATAAAACAGTTAATCCAGCACTTAGTGGCAGTGTTTCAAATTACTTACAAGTCTTTTGGTTACCATTGACCTGGAAACAGGGACAGATATCAGCATGATAAAATTTTCATCTATAATGAGTTGTTGGAGCTTGCCTGTCCACCAAACTGGTTGCATGGGAAGCCCAGGATGGATAAACCTTTCTCAGCATAGGAGGCGTGCATTTCCACAAACTGAGTATAGTTTACCCTGGTCTTTCCTCATTTAGAGGCCACGTTTACAATGACACACACTCTCCCTCTGGAAAAACAGATGAAAACATTTGAGAATTTGCAAAACCAGCAATTCATATACCATTACCGGTCTAAGAGGACGATTGCAAGTTCACCTGTATTTTTCAAGAGACACTTCATTTCCATCTATATCAAAAGCAGAGAACTCATATATGGACTTGGCGCTCTGCCAGTCCATTGCCTGAGCGCACTGGAATGAAAAACACAACTGAAGATGAGTGAATGTTGGCAACGGCCTGGTGAGATACAGGTTTGTTATGGGCAAAGTCCAAGAGGTTGTACTATAAGCACATATAAGTATGATAAAGCACAAGAAAGATTAATCAGATAAGGATGAGGATATACAGAGAAGTTCACTTCTGTTCTACATTCTAAGTGTACTTTAACCTGTTGCATTCATACCAAATTATTGCTGATTAGTCATTTGCTCATTCTTGATGACTGTTTAGATACCAGCATTTAACTTTCATACAATAACCAAGTGTAGATTTCCTAAACAACCCTAAACGTCAACACATAAAAAATACATTAAAACACGTGTAAATATAAATTATTTCCCGACATTATATTTTTCACTGACATCTGCTGATCTAAATTTGCAGCCGTTGCACAGCCCTAATACGTTCAGTTCAATTAAACTTTATTTATACAGCGTCTGTTACATTCACACTCGTATCTAAGCGCCTTACAGAAGAATCAATAGCATAAATTCATCACTAAAAATGCAGATGAATGTATAAATTCCACGGTGCGTTTCCAGATCCGACGTTAATTTAGATCACATGTGTGGAGATTATCAGTACGGCTCGTTAGCAGCGTTAACATCATTTTTAATCCTTAACATAACACAGCAACTGCAACACAGCAGAAAGACACGTCATTTCTCAATACACAGGAGAAAACGAATTTATGTGTGTGGGTGGTTTCTTGCTATCGAGAGCGTAAATCGTTTATATCACCACTGAGGCTAAACTAGCGGACAAATATTGCCAATATTACAACATGAGGCTAGCTTTAACTGGTGTGTCGACGTCGGACGCATTTGTCTGTTACACACCCTTCAAAAATAGAATAAACATAACCTGTGAGCTATTCCACATGCAGGCGGAGGACACATAAACACCAGCGCTAGCGTACACAGTCAGAAAACAAAGAGAAACATTTTTACTCTCTGTTGACATACCATAGTTTTAGACAGCGGTAGCCTGCTCCCGACCACACTCAACAACAGCGTCGTTCTGCGGACCCACATCACGACGGACCCACTGAACGACCGCAGTGGCTCTAACCCCGCCCACCGAACAGGCATACCACACCCACCACTAGTTATGAATAATTCAAACACGTCTTCATTTGTCCCGCACAAATATTGCTATTGATAAATTACATTTTAGTTAACATTTTTAACATGCTTATCATATATAGTGTCACAACAATGAATAAATTATTATTTATATTATTATTTAATGCGTTTGATTTAATGTTACTATATATTTTCACAAGAAAACCAGCTTGGTGGAGGACCAGAAGACAATTTTTTTTCTTTCTTCATCTTGTTTGATCCCCTTGTTTTAACTCGGTCACTTGACGGGAACCAGGTGACGACACCTCCTGGGAAATGTAGTCAGATCCTGCCTAAACATGTTGGTGTGATGGCAAATAATCAGCTGCCATGGAAACACTGAAACACAATCGATTTCTCTCTCTCTCTCTCTCTCTCTCTCTCTCTCTCTCTCTTTCTCTCTCTCTCATCTCCCTCTTTCTTTCTGTCGACACACACGCAGCCAGTTTTCATCAGACTTATCTTCTAAAGTTGAAGTTTTACTTTTGCTCCACTAGGTGACGCCATCTCACTCTAGTAAAATTAAAGAACATTGAATAGGCTTAATTTAGTCAAAAATCGACGCAATAGATGAAACTAAATATTCTGTAGGATGTTTCATTGAATAGCAATTCATAAATAAGTAATGACTTATTTACATAATTTTGTCCCAGAAGTTTATCAGAATACACAGAATCTGTGTCTTTTAACAAAAATAACTTGAGACCAAGGACTTTCATAACAACATTCCATGTTCTGTTGCTTGAAAATTGACGCCATTCGTGTGATGCACAATTAGTCTCCACGAACCAGCCTTTTTGTTCTTTAATTGGATGTATTCCCAGCTGAAACCTGCTATCCCAAATGGAGGAACCTGTGAAACACCAAGACCAGTTCAGTTTTTCTTTAATTAACATAAAAAATTAATCAAATTTGATTGGTTCGTGGAGACAAACATTATTTACCTTGAAGATAATAGTTTAGCCTTTTGGGGTTGAATTGAAGCAATTTTCTGAAACAATACTGTGATATGTATTTAAAAAAAAACAACAACCCAGCTTTAGCCAGTTATTTTTACTGACCTATGAGGTGTTGATATGGGCGTGATGTCATGAACCTACAGCATCAGATGTATAGCCAGTGATTCCAACAAACTGACCCTGCACTGCCTGAAACGCAATTAGAGACAGGCTGAACATAAACACACAATCAGCCTAAGCAGTGATTGTCAGCCACCTCACACACGCACGTTCAAGCAAAACTGGCGTGCACGGCAAACGACTGGTGTGGAAGTCATGTCATTTGTGCCACCACTTTCCACCTGAAACATCAGCTTTAAACCTTTAATTGAACACGTCATATATACCCAATTAAAACTCGTATAAAAATCTGTGTGTGTGTGTGTGTGTGTGTGTGAGCACAGGGATCAACGTACTGTAATTAGCTTTTTCTCTGTAATTAGCTTTTTCTTTGCAGGCTGAAGTGTCAGCCTGCATATCTGTGTTTGCAGTTAGTCAGGCCGTGCGTTGTTGTTTTCCACTAAACTGTGCAAATACAAATCATTAAATCAACTTGTTAGCTGCACAGAATACACCGTCATCATACCCAGTGTGATCTGCTGTAACATCACTCACACGCGCGCGCACACACATGCACACACACACACACACACACACACACAGAAAACCTTAATAAAAGCTGACCAATATGGTCACACGTCACAACATGTGTAAAGAATTTTGCAGTCTTTGTGGGACTATAACATTAATTATTTCTTTTAAAACAACCTCAGCCTTGATCCTACCATCATCTTAACCTTAAATGTAAATGCTCACCTTAAAATATAATGACAGAATTGTGGGGACAACATTCAAGTTCCCCAAGCTAGGACCCCAGAAAGGTAGTATATTGAACAAACCCACTCAAGCACCTGTGTGCAGTTGTCCCCGTTACAACTCAGAATGACTTAGATATGGAATTATATCAATGACTGTAATCATCAAGTTAACGCTTGATGTCACACCAAGTACGCCAAGCCTGATATCACAGAGAGTTTATCTGTGCAGTTGTTTGTCACAGCTCGCTGGAGCTTTAATGAACATTCAGCTGAAGAAGAACCAGGCAACAGGCCAACAGCTGTTAGCACAGACAGGTGAGGTCCTGAAGCAGCGTTTCATGCATGGCGAAAGCCCAACAAGGGCGCCACACACCACAATCAAAGAGTTCATCTATTAAACATGAGCGCGTAACAATAAATGAGGCCAGAGGCAAACGCGACTGTGCGCTCATTTAAGAATGAAAGTCATGGCGCGGTGATGCAAACGTCTGCACAGCTGCTCGGGCTGCAAATCACATTCTAATGATTGCTGGAACCTTTCACAGGCAGAGAAAAGCCCTTTTACCATTTGGTTCCCTTCATTAAAGGGCTGACTCTGGGGGCTTAACCCCATCCCCCCAAAAAAAGAGAAAAATTAGCCATGATCAGACCTGCTAGAATGAAAAGAAAGGATTGCGCAACAGAAAAAAGGAAAACATTCCTCATATTAATGTAGTATTTTAAAAAACAGTTGCCTAGAAACAACCTCGGCTGATCTTGACTCCCCCGATCCCCAACCCCCGTACACACACACGCACACACACATGCACAAACTTATGCACACCATGGGAGATAAGATCAGATGCTTCAAGAAAAGTTAGGGTGATTTCTTTCTGTTCCTAAGCAACAAGTTTTCTTGCCTTCTCCACGTCTCTGTGGGCTTAAGCGGAGATTAATCGTCACAGACAGAAATTTAGCCGGTCGCCAAACTTGGGCTGCTCCTCTAAAGTTCTTTTTGTTGCGGAGCCGAGTTCAAAACAGAGCAGATCTTCAGAACCTGGACTCCTTGAGTGCTTTGCGTTAGATAGCCTGCACCCTGCACGGCCCTCTGACAGCCATTAATAACCCCGTAATTGCCACGCACGTACCTGCAACATACTGAGTGTTTGGTGTGTAACAAAAGGACGGGAAACAGATGGCAACCTATATTTGCATTGGCAGAGAGACTCTTTTACATTTAACCCTCCCGCTCTGAGGGGCTCGGTTGGCAAGGCAACAGATTCCGCAGTCTGTTTGCCATGACTGCATCTCAATAGTCCAGATCGGTCGGTTTCTTCTCCCACCTTTTTTCTTGTGAGTGAGCGGTTTTTAACTTCCGCGCTGTGCCCAGCGACAGACATCACATCTGCGCCTGAATTTGCGGGGTGGCGAACACTGCGGGCTCACTGCGGTTTGTAGTTTTCATGCTCATTGCTCATCTTCCAAAGCTTCATCGTTAATTCTTGATCCAACCTTTATCAGCGCTGTCAGGCGGGCTGTGTGTGTCCTCTGGGGTCCAACCTGGAGTCCCTCTATTTAGACAATAGCGTTGAAATGATCAATAGTCCAAGTCATTTATAGCCTATTAACCCTACAGTCTATTGTTCCCATCTCATTCTTCTCCTGAGGAAAACAAAAGTTTCTGATAATTGAACTGATGTCTGAGGCGCAGGTGTCTTGTAGCAAGAGGATTCTATTCAACTTTGTCAAAAAGGTTCTTGTTAAACTTTGGCTTTATCCTGTTTTTTATCTCCTGTTTATAACAAACAAGCTAATGTGTAGTTACTCGCTAAAGCTGGAGAATTGTCAGGAGATACTGAAGCACTGGTTCAAAGAGAAATAAGACAGGCCTCACGCCACGGGGAGAAAGAAGTCCGAAAGTCTCAGTTGGACACGTACTTGTCGGAAATGGTGTCGTTTCAGATTATTAAGAAGCCTGATGTGCAGCTGGCTATCACATCCCCCGTTCACGTACTCCTGAAAAAAATGGACGAGACAAGTGTGTTAGGGACATTAAAGTAAGTAACACGCCACGTTCACCTGCTGCCTCACAGCGCCATCAGCCGTGGCAGAGGTCTTTAAAGCGGGCCCTTCGCTCTCTGCCTCTGGCCGGCTCCTCGTTATTGCCCCTTTATCTGCCCTCCGCAGCAGCCGCGTCCTTTCCTCTCCCGCCCACTCCCGCTCTGTCACTCTGTGTTCCACACCCTGCTTCCTGCATGTTTGTCTGACAAATGAGGGGATGTTTCACTTGTTTCTCACCTGCATCTGAGCCTCACTGAAGGGGGAAAAAAAGCATAATTTGCCTTTGCTCATATGTGTTATAACGCTCTAATTCCATGTTTCTTCTTGTGTATAAAGACACAGATGCCATCAGTGTACATGAACGCAGCATATTTATGTCCTTCTGAGTCCTGCAGACTGATGAGACATGTAGACGGATGGATTCCTAATTAATCTCTGCAAGTTCCTCATCTATATCTGCGTCAAGGACCTTCTAATTTTTACTAAAGGACTTGCAGTGAGCTGGTAAATACCAAAAATACCCCCGAGACTTTCTCAAGACTCGCCTTGAGGGATTCTTCTTCCGTTTTTCATTACAGGAACTAATGAAAAAAATTTGTGATTTTGTGAAGTGACGCAAGAATAATTTTGCTCTCTGAAGGAGCCGCTGAGATGCTCGAACCTGCCGCATATGCGATTGGAAGGTTAACTCTTCCGTTCAGCGATCAAACAAAAATACCGAGCTGCCCTCCCCAGGGAAGGCGGGGTGGGGGTGGGGGGTGCGGGCGCCATTAAATGAAACAAAACCGATCTCTCTGCCCATCCCCTTTCCTTTGAGCAAGGGTTCTGATTTGACATTCAAAGCACTCTGACAGGTTTGAAACACGCAGACGTTTGGCTTCAGTAACGTGATGTGAAACGGTTACTGGGACTTGGACTGGTCTGGCTGGATGCAGCTCGACATACATGCATGCACTGGAGCCGCGTGGGGGTCTGTGGCAGGTGTCACTGATTTTGCTTGTTTTTAAGTGACATGAATGTCCAGGGTGTCAGTGCTAAAGGTTTCAGGCTCAGAGCCCTGAGGCAGGCAGGCCGGCCATTGAAAGGAACAACCGTCAAGGAACAACGGCTGCTGCCTGATTCCAGCTAGAGAATCTGACTGTAGTTAGTGGGAGTGTTAACATTCTAAATAAAACCAGGCCGTGCGTCCTGTTATTGTCTCACCACCTTGGGTCCTCCTCCATTTCTAACACCTTTACCGTTCAGCTGATATCTCTGCTCATTTTTTCTGGTGAGGACACACCAGAAAACCAGCATTAAAGGCTCCACACAAACAGCAAATAATGGTTCCTTCCTTTCAAACACAACATGAATCTGATGCGACCGAATGGCTGCAGAAGTAAAATAAAAATAACTCTCTGACACTCCAGCCCAGGTAGTTGGGACCAATTCCTCAAAAGGCCTATTTTTCAAATGAAATTCTGAAAAAGGAAATGACGAGCCGTCAGCTGGGCAGACTCTGAGGAAAACTTGTCTGCTAATAAGACAGGTGAAACGTTTCTCACTGTTACATCACGCACTTTTTAACAAGACGGCCTGTATTTCCACACAGCTCGTCGAGCGAGAAGGTTCAAGTCTGTTTTTCTTACGCTGGCACAAGCTTTCCGCACGTTTCCAAGGTGACAGGGTGAACATTTCAAAATCTGAGCTGGTGAAAGACAGACAGCAGTTTCCCCTCACATTGCTCCAACCCTTATTATTACTGATATGAGATTATATATTCATATTAATTTATATATGTTAAGTATTCTTATATATTAATAACTGTATTAATGTTACTATTTTGATTGATTTAATTTAATTGTGTGATCTGAAACACACAAATCTCAATTGTAACACTCAAAACTGTCAAACCCAAATATTGACACACACACTCATCAGTCACAGTTGCTGTGTTCTGGACAACAGGATTGTGCTGCCACCTTCACGTCCTCCTCCTGGAGGAAGGCCGGTGACTCAGACGCACATCGTATAAGAGGCCGGCAAACGCCGCGCAGGAGGCAGTGAGTCAAGACAGGAGCCGCAGAGCCCAGCCTGCAGGAGCCTCACATCATTTAATCTTCCCAATTAGAAGTGGGCTTTGCTGCCGCCGGTTCTCCCCGAGACAACGTTCTCGCTAAAAACTCTCCCTGTCAAGTAGCTCCTTTTGTCAATGTCACGGTGTCCTCGAGGTTGTAGAATCACGTTATCCCAGAGACTTTGCTTTCATAAGCTTCTAGAAGTTCAGCCGCTCCTTCTGTCGTCTAGTTAAGATGAGAGTTATTGACATCTGTTGATTTTGGAACTCATCGCGCCGCCCTTGTCCTTTCTCCCGTGACTCATCCTCCGGTTCGTTTTGCCGCTCGTAGTCTCTTCAGACTTGCAGCCGTCACTTCTGTCTGTCTGCCTGTGTGCATATTGTGTTAGGAGTCATCATGTTGCCGCCATCCAGATTCAGCTGTCACACACTTGTCAGAATGCCGAGCGCTCGGTCCGAAGTGATGAAGGCAGCGTAAACGCTGGCAGAAGAGATGCAAAATACTCAAAGATTTATCATCAGATGCATAAAGGCAGTCAGTAAATTTACAGAGAACGTGAGTGATTAGCGTCAGTTGTTTGTCACTGTTGGCATATTCAGCAGTTTTAATGCAACTATTTTTGTTAGACACAATAAAAAATATGGCTTCATTTTAATATCCTATACTTTTCACACTTTCAGCTGTTAATCGTGGCACTTTCTGATCTTCCCTCAAACTCTTTTTTTATTTATAGGTTCATAAATAGCTTTGACTCAGCGTGTGATGCGCAGTCATGGTCTGAAGCTCAGGTAGATGCGATTTAGTTACTCATGAGACAGAAGCCAGTTTATTTGCGCTGGCAGGCTCTTGGCTGGTGCTGTGAATCCTGATTTGAATGACTTTAACAGAACAGAGAGCAGCTGCTGTATTTGCACTTCTTTAGATGGCGGCATCAGAGTAAACGACTTGTCTTGTTGATGCAACTTGTGTTGTTCCCCCCCTCCATGGATGATTTCTCTTGTGCAGATGGTGCAGGTTCATTCTTCAGTCCGTACACACGTTTGGCTTTGCACTTTCTTCACCCCCTCTCCATCTGGCTCCACTGTTTTCTTATTGCTGTGTTTACTTGAGAAATGTGCACTCGTGCTTTCTGGTATGTTTTGGTCTGTTGGTGGATTCTCACAGACAGATCTAGCAGTAACAAGGAATCCACTCATCTCGCTCCTCCAGCCGGAAGGTTCTGGGTTCCACTCTCTGTGGTTTTTGCACATTCAGCCTCCTCCTGGGGACACTTGTATGCAGGGACCTTTCTGATGATTTGATCATTGTTATTTGCATTTCTGATGTGGCAAACATTGTTTCTGGTTGCCATTGGATACGCTCCTCTATGAATAGGCTTAAGATGGCAACTATTCATCTACACAGAGCTTTTACAAATTAAAAACAAACAAAAGCTGGCAGAAATGTTTACCATTAAAGCTCCTGAAGTATGAAACCAACCACAGAACTTTTGCAGGAGGAAAAACAATACAGGCTGTAACTAAAGCAGATATCAGAGGGATATGAAAGATTTGCATTTCTTCTAAAGCCATCCTGATCCTCCTGTATTAAGATGACTCAACCCTCTGCCATCCTCCAATCTAATCCCATTTGGAGGCCGTGACTCACAGACAAATCTTTAAGAACTATTATGGATGAGAACGGTAACCGTTAGATGTTGCACTCTCCAACATTTGCAAAAGAAAAGAATTCAAGTAGCAACACCCAGCAGACCAGGAACCTTTTTGTTTCCAGGGCAAGAAAAACAGCCTCTTGTTTGCTTGAAAATTTCAAGGGACCTCCCTTACTGACCATACTAAACACAAGATTTCAATCACGTCTTTCTCCAGTAAACCATAATAACAACACCCACTGGGGAAGAGACAGTAATGAAAGCAATAAAAGCAAGTTTGGGTGATTTTTCAGTAATATTAGAGAACAGAAGGGAGCTTTTGTACGTCAGTCAAGGTCCTCATTTCTTTCATTTGTGCCACAGTTCTTGTTTTCCATATTTACTACAAGCGACTGCACTAGGTGAGCTTATTGAAATGTAAAAATATCAATAAATATCAACTGGGACTGAGAGTAGCAGGGATATTGAGGCGGCGAGTATTTTTAGACATAGACGTGATTAGAGATCATAGCAACAATCACTGTTGTCATGTGAAAGTCAGAAGTTTAACTACAAAAAAGAAAGGATGACGTTGACAACTAAGGAGGAAGCGATGAATGCAGCAATTACAAGAAATCAGCCAGGCTGAATGGGTCACGAACACAGCAAATAAGTGTGTGTGATAAGCTATATGGTCCGGTAATGGTAATTAAAGGCTACCGCGGTCATTTCTTTTGTTCAACTCTTCATAATTAGGAGGGGAAGGAACAGTATATTTAAACCAGAATTGTTGTAAGGCAGCCAAGACGGTTTAAAGCATTGAAAATGCATCCAAAAATACATAAAAACAGCAGAATATGTTGCCGTAAACACTCCCTGTGAGCATTTCATACCTGCAGCGACCGCAGATCTACTAACAACGCACGTAACTGCAGCGGGAGTGGATCAGCGATACTGGAAAATAGTCAAAGTCAACCAGGAGTGTCTAATACACACACTTGCAGAGGTTCAGATTCCGCTTCGTTATTTAGAAGATTAAAAGATTTGTGACTGCCGGAGCTGCAAAAGTAGAGGCATCAATTACACGCTGTAGATTGGAACCACGCTAATGACCTCTGCTAATGAGTACCACTAAAATGCTCAGTGGTTTAATTCTACTGTAGTTTGCGCTTTTATCATTCACTGTGTGGACTGAGGCACTGGTGGTCGCAGAATAACTACTAATGCAGCAAAGCAGGAGACATGTTGAGACATGTCATTAGAGAGATGACCCGATTTATCTGCATTTGATACGGTCAGTTTTGACTAAATTGGTGCCCAGATTACATGGATGGATGGATGGATGGATGGACAACAATTTCTCTGCACAAAAGAAATTAGAGAACAACCAGTGATGACAACGCCTGAGCAAAGGTCATGGCACGCACAAGGGTGACTAATTGACAGTGGAGGAACGTTGTACAGCCCCCGCAGTTGGCCGTTGGTCTGCTGGCTCAGCTGGTGGTCATCTGGAGCCACGCGCACGGCGACATGCGGTGACGTAATCATGGTCGTTGCAGGAGTGGTGCAGTGGCTGATGGGAGGGATGACGAGAAGTGTGAACGGCCTCGTTACGAACGACAGCTCTGTCTAATTAAAAGTGAATCTGTATGTGTGTGAGGGTGTGTGAGGGTGTGTGGGTGGGTGAGATGATCTTATAGGTTTCATTTGCTGCAGTACATTTTTGGATTTTATAGTTTTGACCAGAAACTGTTTTTTATTATCATTTCATTCATCACCTGGCAGGGGAGATGCATAAAACCTAAACAAACAAGCAAACTGCTGATTTTTTTCCCACTACAGATGCTCAGGTTAGTTTTTCCTTTTTTATATTTAAAATATCATCTTTTCCAAATCAGTAGGGTCTCACCACATCAGACAAGCTGTATTAAACCAATTTATGGTTGCTCTGTCTTTACCATGAGGGGAAGATCCCATTTTTATCATCCCATAAAATCCATAAAAATCTATTGAGTTTTTGCCATATTAAAATCCATCCATACCATTTAACAGCTTTTTCAGCCACTTCTGTCTCTCAGCTCCACATTTACTGCGTTTACTGAGTACAAAGTTGTTTTTGATGACTAGTTTCGTATTTTACGTATCATTAGATCCATGGATAATGTCCATGGATAATGTCCATTTATTATTGCTATTTTACAGTCTGCAAACCTATTTGATACAAGAAGAACTTATTGTCACTGATAAAGGCAAACGGTTTTTACATATTTGGTGGCGTTTCTTTCCCGATCACTGCAGGGATGAATGTCTGACCATCTATTTCAGGATGAATCATACTGCACTAATCTAATGGTTCATCACTAATCTATAATTGACTACAGTCTATTTTCAGAAAATCCTCCATGCATGAGCGTCGCGCACATTTACGTGAGCCCTCAAAGGCACCACTTACGGCTGAGTATTGTTTGATTTGCCTGTCACAGATTAGCATCGGTGCCACTCAGAGCCTCTCCGCATCCTCCTGCGTCTGCAGCGTTAATAAAAATGTTTGCTTTGGACACAAATTTGTCGCTGTTCCTCAGCAAAATGCTTTTATTTCTGGAAAACAGTAGAGCACTCTGGGTGAAAGTGCTTTAAGAACATATGCAGCCGAACCTGTTACTTTTACACGAGTTTTGTGCAGCAAGTGAAATTTTAGAGACTCTGTTGACATCAAAGATAAAACTATACCAATATTGGCCATGAAATGCGGCGTTGGGGAGCCAGCAACTGCGAATTAATGATTCATGTACAGTATTTTCAGCCTGATATTTGTTGGCTGTTTTTTTCTTAAAGTCTGCAGTCCAAATGACTCCTACGAAGTGGCTGCTCAAACCATGACAGATCCACCTCCAAGTTTAACACCTGGCAGCAAAAACACCGTGGGCCGAGCGGCTTTTTGGTTGTTTTTTTTTTTTTTTTTTTTTTTTCTGGTTTTAACCAAACAGAACCTGAACCAGATAGAAAATAATAACAATTCTTTGAATCGAATACGGCAGTTTTTTATTGGAAGGCGTCGAAGAAAGCGGTTGGAAGCAAATGTAAGGCGAGTTCTGCACTTTTCCTGATATATCTGTTTCACTGTAACAACAATTCTCTTGTTTTATGAGATTTATTTTTTTAGCCCGATATCAGAAAGGTATTAAAAACTGGCTTTGATAAATTCAGATTGGTTAAAACGGTCTGCTCTGGCACAATCAGGACCATCCAGCCCACCTGCCTCTCCTCCCAGTCATCAGCACCAGCTCACACACCTGTTACTTTCCGAAGCGTCTGCTTTCTCATTTCTGATTCTGCCTGTTCTGTCCCAGCTCGGTAAATTGTTTTGTTTACAGGCCGATCTGTTATCTGGCTGCTACCTGCCTGCATCCCACCTGCCTGATTCCCCTTCCCTGGGACCGTTTGTCCCCTTGGTTCTCCAAGTGCGGGTTACAGTACCTTGGAACCTTAATTGTGGACTTTGTTTGAGTTGACAACTTTGCTAGTAGAACAGAGCTTACCTGAGGGCAGTGACGGTGTCTCAGATGACTACAGAGTAACAAATGTATATCTGAGAAGTTCCTGATAAGTCGCATTCATGATCCAACACCGTAAAGACAAAAACACTCCAAACACCTCTGAGAAAAGGCTGTTTTTAACAGCCAAAGATGTAAGAGGGAAATTACATTTTCCTGTCACTGAACACCTCCTGGGGCACAGTTACAAGTTGTAGAGTTCCATTTTTAAAGAAAGGGAAGAGATGTGACACGTGTGTAAACCTGCCGAGAACAGGTCACCTACAGTGAGGGAGGAGATTGGCGAGGGAGGTCACCAAGACTCTCACGGCTACTGGAGTTTGAAAGTGATGCAACAGCCTCAGCAAACAACAACTGCTCTCCCAGTCTGTTACTGGGAGAGTGATGAAGAGGATGTAAATGTGCAGCAGAAGGACATATGAGGGGACAAAGGAGTCCATCTGCGTCACACTGTGGGGATGCCTCCCGGCAGCAGATCCTGGAAGACTTGTAAACGTGGAATATATATTAAGAATTTTTAGAGGTTTTTAGAGAAGCACAAACTGGAAGAAGATTTATTTTACAGCAGGATAAATGACTCAAAGTTCACTGAGGAAGCTGCAGAGACACAATTAAGAAGATGAATGTTCTGGAGGTGAGGAGATGAGCACAGCCTAAAGAAAATGGAAAAGTTACTTTTTAATATATCTCAATCACCACACTTTACTCTGTTTGAAAAAACGAGTCAACAGGTGAACTGTGAACACAGCCATAATAAATTAAAGAATATTTGAAACCATAACGTTTTATTGCTTTTTATTTAATCCCACGACGGATTAAATACTGTTGAAAGGAGATGAATCGAGACTGTAGACGTCAGCTCACATCATCACTATACTTTGTTTAATTGGAGAAGAAGAAGCTCCGTGTGTATCAATAAGACTCGGGAGAATCACACGACGGGATGAAATTCCTGTGACGCTTCCATTAAAAAAAATCAATGAGGCGTGACAAGTGAAACCCGCATCATTTGCAACAGTTTTCGGCTGGTGAGACCACAGTCTTCATCTTCGATTACGCTCCCTCCCTCCCTCCCTCCCTCTCCCCTGTGCCCGCGCACGAGCGGTTCTCACGGTAAACAGCATGGAAAGGTATCACAACCTTCTTATTGGCTCAGGAGTCAGAGACCCCATCATATAAAGCAGGGGTATCTCATCCAGCAGCCCCACACCGCTGGCAAATCCTCCTGGATCTCGGCTCACGTTAGAATTGCCTTTTTACGCACGGCGCGTCTGGAGAGGTTTGTGAGCGAGCGCACGCTGGGGAGAGAATTTTGACCCAGCAAAGGAGTTTTACGGTTTACAGGTTTGTGTTGATCTGATATAATTTGAAGGGTTGAGAAAAGTTTAACAATTTAAAACTGATTTAATGGCGAGATTTAGGTTTAATGAGGACGGTCGATTTCATTTGGTGGCGCACTGATGTCGCTTATGAGGAAAGTCATTTTGGACAGTTAGAACTGAAGTGTGAAGCATTTCTAGTTCCTTGGTTCTAATTTCAAAGTTTATTTATTCATTGATTATTTATGCTTGTGTAAACCAGATAAGAGCCATTTTCTCTTTTTAGGAATGAAAATGAATCAACCCTTGCAAAAAGATGAAATTCTATTGATGCCATTCTCACTGGACCTGCTCTGTCTCCTTCATGCACGACTTTCCTGTTAGCAGAGTAACCATCCGCTGAGGGGTTGTACGTGGGCATGTGGCTGCTGGAGAAGCTCCGTGGCTCCGTGGAGAGCAGTGGAACACAGTCCCAGCCTCCACAGACCATAGAGGCCATTCCCGTTTCTGTTTACGCCAATGTCCTCACGCCAGAAAGGATCCCTGATTTCTTCATACCGCCAAAACTGATTTGCTGCCCCCCAGAGCAGCCCCTCACCCCTGAACCGTACAGCTCCACTTTACGGCCCTCCTCATCCGACCATGCCATCTGCAGCCAGAGCCCCAGAGCCCGGAGCAGCAAAAACCCCTGCAGCCCTCGCCTCTTTTCTCGGCATGGGGGAGACGCACGTAATCTCCAGAAATCAGCCAACCGTCACATCATCCAGATTGAGAGTGCTGATGAGCCGAGTGCATCAGACAGGGTTAGTATCGACACCAACACCAATGCGGACCCCCAATCACAGACCGCGATGTCTCTGCCGTACGTCCCCAAGGCTCAGACCTCCTATGGCTTTTCCACCCTTGTGGAGTCGCCTCACACCAGACGCAAGGAGAGCCTGTTCCACAGCGACCCCAGCAGCCCTCTCACGTCTCCAAACTCACAGAGGCGCTCCCAGGGGGGAACTCTTCTCGCCCCAGCGGACCACAACCAGTACCGGTATTTCAGTGGTGGAGAGAGTGACACTTGCTCCTCAGCAGATTCGTCTCCCTTTACCTCCCCTCTCCTGTCCCGTTCGGCCTCTCTGCTGCGCTCCATCACCCAGGGGACACAAGCAAAGGTGAGAACTATGTCTGCAACAGTCAGTGTCTGAAATGTTAGAGAAGAGTTAGGAAACTGTTTGGTTTACCAGTATGCTTTTTCACTTCCCACAAGGTATCCCGTGCCAAGCGTTCCTTGGCACGCCACAGCTCTGTTTCCACTGACGATTGCAGCTCAGCAGACAACAGCCCCAACATGCAGCGCCGCCGCGTGCGTTGCCCTCCGTCTCCTGCCTTCCATGGATGTAAAAGCGGCGGTCTGAGGGCCACGGCGTCAGACGTCCTGCAGCGTGAGCACACAGTCATCCTCCACAAGGGGGGTACTCTGAGGCTCAGCACACATTACGACCGGGAGGCGGCGCGCCTGAGGGTCCGAGTGCTCGCAGCTGAAGCTATTTATGACAGGCAGACGGACCTTAAGAGCATCAACTGCTGCGTGGCACTCTACCTGAACCCTGGCAAGCAGCAGAAACAGAGGAGCACCATTATCAAGAATAGCAGGAACCCAGTATTCAATGAAGACTTCTTTTTTGACGCGCTGCCTCAGGCACAAGTCAAGAGTCTGGCTATGAAGATAAAGGTAGTGAACAAAGGAACCAGCCTAAGGAGAGATGTCCTCCTAGGAGAAAGGGAGGTGCTGCTCAGCGAGCTGCTTTCAGGCCTTTAGAGAGCTCCTGTCAGGACTTTGATGAAAACAAGCAGCTTCACGTCTCAAGGCCCTTTTTTTGTCTCTGGCTACTCGTCTATCCCAGCGTGCAGATCTGATAAATACCTGGCAGGCGCGGTGCCGTAACTACACCGATCACCAGCCAACCATCTCCTGTCCAATAAATCAGACACAAAAAAGAATGATGTTTATCAACTTACAATTACAAGGGCGGAGCTAAAGAAATCCCTAAAACCCCTAAAAGTCTAATTAAAATGCAAGTTTGTGTTTGATAAGTTAAAAACAGATGTAAAAACCATAAACAGCATATGTTTAAAAAGGACTATTTTAAGCACAAAAACTGAATATGATTAAGAGAAGCTAACTGTTGTTCCATCGGTGTGAGTCATCATAACTGACATTAGATGATAGAACCCAGACTGTGTAGGATCAAAATGATGTTATTATACATATCAATGTACATCTCAATATTAATTGATGCAGATTAATATTGATGATGGTTAGGTCAGCACAGAGATTGGAACGTGAGGAGATAACACTAGCTGAAACCGCACATATATAGAGAAATGACAGCTTCTGCGTTGCCCTCATGCGCAACAGCAGAGGCCACAATACGTTAATACGGTCATTCTAATCACCTTGCTTACCCCTCCAAAAATAGTCTACAGCTCTCACAAATGTCAAAGTGATCTTCAAAATTTCTGGTAAAAAAATACAAATTTTGGCTTAAGGAAAAGGTCGGATTGTTCCCTATTAGAGGTCCTTATGCTCTGCATTGCAGATCCTCAGATTGCCCCTGACTGGGGCGCAGATGACATCAAACAAATAGAGAAGCCAATTACTGGGAGCCTACCAGTGTATTGACATTGTGAAATGTGGCCCTGTTGGCTTTGTGTACTTCTATCTAAACAGTGGGTAACATGAGGTATTTCCTTTTTTGAGTCAGTATCAGTGCGTTGATGGAATCATTTAACCCAGACCTGTATTTGTATTTATGTTTTGCAATAAGCATAATAAATTAATATTGCATGTTGATCTTTTGCACGTTTCTGTGGATGATTGTACTAGGAAAAACTTGAAAATTAAACAATTGCCCCTGGTGTTGTGTTCTGTGACATGCCTCTGTGTTTATGAATAAAAACACTGAGACTAAACTATGGATGCTTTCTTCATTCATAGAATTTTGCTCAGAATGAAGAGCACTCTTTGCTCTCCTTTAGTTTCTGCTCTGGCAGAGGCTGTTTTCTCTTGAGATGGATATGAGCAGTGTCATTTGTGAGGCTTTAAATGTTGGATCTTTGCACACAATATTGTCTCTGTGCATCATGAAACTCCCTGCTTAATTAAAAACAAGATGTTTGCTTCTCAGCCTATCCTCCAGTGAGTTTTGGGTAGTTATTATGGACAGCAGGAAGTTTATTGATGGCTCAGCTGCTCTCACTTGCTGAACATCCTGTTGCTGCAGATATGTACAATGAGATTATCTCCTAGTTTAGTGTTCAATATTTGTGTTTGCGCAGGGAGATGGGTTTGTGCTCGGGAAAGAGTCTCTTATCCACATTAATACTGTTGTCAGATATAAAAGGATAATCCATCGTGTAATAAAGAGAACGAATCAAATATGGCTCTAACGCGTCCTCTACTGGTGAAAGTTTAAAATGACAATTTTAGTTAATGTTAAATTTAAACATCTGGAGCTGTTTCGGCAACTTTTAATTGACTGTTAACAGCATTCTTATGACTTATAACACAAACAGAAAAAAGAACCCTAACCCTAACCCTGAAACATACTAAATTAAAGAGATAAACAATAATAAAATACTTAACACCGATAATTGAGTCAATATATATATATATGAAGAAATAACAGTGATAGAATTCAAAGTGTATTTAAATTTACCAGCGTCTTAAAACGTTTACATTTGCATTTAACATGGTTTGTGTCCCTGATGACGGCCGGTACCGCCTATAACCAAATCTAACGAACCCATCAGCTGGTTGTCCATTTAAGTCAGGTGCATTCTGGGACAAGTAGTTCTACCTCTAAAGTAGAACGCCCCCCCTTGCTACAACTCATATCTGTAAAAAAAAACTACAGCACCCATAATGCCGTGCAACAATCGTAAACACAGAGCTGTCAAACAACACAATCGCCATCTTGACAGCACCCTCAAAATGGCAGGAAGATGTGAGCTACACTCCGCGTCTAAACTGAGATTCCTACTCTCTACTATTTAAAAACATACGTGTCAGTCTTTTCGTACACGAGTGGTTATGGGGTTGATGTCCAGCTCGGCAGCGCACATCCTATAAAATGGACATATCGACGGCGGTTTTCAACGCGGCCAGAGATGGTAAGCTAAAACTTATCCAGAAGTTGCTGAGCAACAAAACTCCCGAGGAGTTAGAGGCGTTAGCCGAGGAGAAAACACAGGGAGGCACACCTCTGTTGATAGCCTCTCGATACGGGCATTTAGAGGTTGTCGATTACCTCCTTGAACATTGTAAAGCCAATGTCGAACTCGGGGGAGCGGTTAACTTTGACGGCGAGACCATTGAAGGTGCTCCGCCGCTGTGGGCGGCATCGGCAGCCGGTCACCTCCCTGTGGTGAAGACGCTACTGAAACGCGGTGCCTCCGTCAACAATGCCACACTAACCAACTCAACGCCCCTGCGAGCCGCCTGCTTTGACGGACATCTAGAGATCGTCCAATATCTGGTGGACCACAGAGCCGACATGGAGGTAGCTAACCGCCACGGCCACACCTGCCTCATGATCTCATGTTACAAGGGCCACAAGGAGATCGCCAAGTTTCTGCTGGACCGGGGGGCTGATGTCAACCGCAAGAGTGTGAAAGGCAACACTGCCCTGCACGACTGTGCTGAGTCGGGCAGTCTTGACATCATGAAGATGCTGCTGAAGTGCGATGCTCACATGGAAAGAGACGGCTATGGTATGACCCCGCTCCTGGCAGCAAGTGTAACCGGTCACGCCAACATTGTGGTGTACCTGGTCCACCAGACACGGACCCCTAGAGAGGAACGCATTGATGCTCTTGAACTCCTCGGGGCAACTTTTGTGGACAAAAAGAGAGATCTGCTTGGTGCAATGAGGTACTGGAGATGGGCCATGGAGCTGAGGCACCCAATGTATATAGCTGAATCCCTGGCCAAGCCTCCACCTGGTCCTCCCATCCCAGCATATGGTTGTGCTCAGGAGGTGAACACTGTAGAGGAACTTGAAGCTTTGATCACAGACCCCGATGAAATGCGGATGCAGGCATTGTTGATCCGAGAACGCATTCTCGGACCTTCTCATCCGGACACTTCATATTATATCCGCTACAGGGGAGCCGTATATGCTGACTCTGGCAACTTTGAACGGTGCATCAGCCTGTGGAAGTATGCTTTAGACATGCAGCAAAGCAACCTTGACCCTCTCAGTCCAATGACTGCCTCCAGTTTCCTCTCCTTCGCAGAGCTCTTCTCTTTTGTCCTTCAGGACCGGGCCAAGGGCACCATGTCCACACGCATCACCTTCTCTGACCTGATGACAGTGCTGGGGAAAAGCGTGAGGGAAGTAGAGAGAGCGATGGCACAAAGTGACAACCTACCTGAAGCTTCCCAGTTCACCAAAGCACTCTCCATCATCCTGCACCTCATCTTCCTCCTGGAGAAGCTGGACTGCAGTCCAGAGCAGGAGCACCAGAAGAAGCACACTTTGTACCGTCTGCTGAAGCTGAATCCTCGCGGCCGCAGCGGCTTCACCCCCCTTCACATGGCTGTGGACAAAGAGACCACGTCGGTGGGCCGCTACCCTGTGGGTCGCTTCCCCTCTCAGGCAGTGGCGGCGATACTCCTAGAGTGCGGTGCCGACATCGATTCCCGTGACTACGAGAACAACACGCCACTACACATCGCTGCGGGCAACAGCTGCCCGGAGATTATGGCGCTGCTAATAAAGGCTGGGGCTCACTTTGACGCAAAGAACGCACAGAGGAAGATGGCCTACGAGCTGTTGGATGAGCAGAGCAGTGGGCACCCTGCGATCTACCCGCTGAACTATGTCACCCTTCAGTGCCTGGCAGCTCGTGCAATCGAGAAGCACAGACTCCCCTACAGGGGCCTTATTTCTGAGGAGATGGAGGCTTTCATTGAGCTGCACTGATTTCCTCAGTGAAGCCCCTCTGCACTACTATACATACCCACCTTTCTCCATGACCTTTGCATCCATCCTTGTTTCCTGTTCACCCTCGACCCCATTTGAACCATAGCAATAAAAACCAGCGCATCATGCTTGAATTTTTGCCTGATATCTGCCCAGTTGCTACTTAGTTTTTAAATTCACTGACATGTAATTTAATTCTTTGGCAGTGCGGTTTAACTCTGGGTGAAAGGTTGGCTTGGTATAAATGTAAGTACTCTGATTCCATTTGTTCCCAGTAGGAAAAAAAAGAAGTATGGGATGACGGTTAGGGTTCTGGGCTGTGTGTGAGATGATTTTCAGTATTATATCCATCCTGAACAAGCTAGGCAGTTTACATGCATGAAAATGAATGTGTTTTTTTTTTTTTTTGTTTTGTTTTTTTGTTAGTGCATCGTTTCGTAAGACTTTGTGTCTACAAGAGCTGATCATCGTTGTCCACAGAATCTATACACTTTTTGATGTACCGATCAGAGGTTCTTTGTGGGATTATGCTTCCATTTTTCATATTTGTTTAAAGTATAATATCTTTCCAATCAGAGCCCACTTCACTGACAGTAAATGAACATCCTAAGAATGTCTTTTTATATATATATATTATATGCCTGAATGAAGATCCCGTATCTGAATTTATTAGTTATTTTTCAAATGTGTGCCTACACCCATCTCAACAATCAGTAAAAATGTTTAATTCATTGTTAGAAAAGCAGTTTTGGAAACAGGGACATCAGTCATTTGTTCAGATTTTCTTTCTTTTTTTTTGTTTTTTTTTTAGTTTTGCATTTGCCAGGAAAGGAACAGTCTGTTCCTGCATTTAGTCTTACAAAGATGTCTCATCTATTTATCTTGTATTATTGTGACTGTGTTGTCTGCCTGTGACATGCACACAGCAACAGGCTCCAGATCCTAAAGAGACAACTCGCAGTCACACTGTGAATAGTGGCTGCCTTTCTCTCTCTCAGCCGAATGGCTACACAGATGATAACTCAAGGACAAAAGTGTGTTGGAGATACTTGAATAAAATTCAGTGTCACTACATCTGCTGCTGTGTGTGAATGTTATTGTTGTTGGCGTGAAAACAGCTTATCCTCTAGGATTTAGAACCCAGCCGTTTGTCTCCTCCATGCATCGATTTTTAGCACAGCTAATCAGCATCTAGGTCGTACGTTATTCCAAACAAGGGCTCCCCACAGCTCTGCGCAGGGTAAACCTGAGGCCTCTGAAATAAAGTGTAATGGAAACTTGATCTTTCTCACTCTAGCCCGCTTAAAGTATAAATAGTACAATTAACGTCACTGCTGCACGGCAGTGTTGGAGACAAGGCTCATGCCCTGCTAATTTTAGGGCCTTTTCACCCTTTGCTTCTCTGAAAATGGGAATACTCTAATGCCTCACAATCAGAGCATTCACCATGTGACCTGTGACGGGAAAGAACATCATATTTATTTTTAATACAGCCTACATTTTCAATTGCTTGAAATTGTCAGCGTTGAAGTCATGTTGCTGCAGAAAACTTTTAATTTTACAGGCAAATAAAGCATGTAATTTTTATATATATATATATATATATATATATATATATATATATATATATATATATATATATATATATATATATATATATATGAATAATTTTTTTGTGCCATAACTTGTTTGTGAATGCCTGAATTTCACAGCAGCGACCGCTAGGTGGGAGTAGTGACTCAAAAGAATTTCAAACCGGAAGTCTTTGTCTCCCTTAAGCCTCTAGAACTGCAGCTCCACATCACTTTCAGAGGTGGTGGCAGTCGGTTAATTTTCCTGTCAAGCAATTCTTAAATCAGAAACAAAGTTAGTTCGGGATGGACTTCCAGTCTGGGTACGTGTTGGTTATAATGGGTGGACTGGAGTACAGCAGAAGTGCTGACGCTGGAGCTCTGCAGAACAATGCCCTGAAGAGAGAGAGAAATAAAGAGTGGTTCTGGCAGCGCCACGGCGTCCAACATCCAACACCCCACACGCTGCCATTGTGGCTGCGTTGGCTTCACAGCCTGTGACCTAAATAAGACTCAATCTACACATAAATACAGAAAATAAAGAGCTGCTGGTGCCTGTCTATGACGCAGGTTTAGGGGTTAAATTCAGCAGACTCTTCCATTTTGATTAATTAACGAGCATGAATAATAGCATTGTGCAATACCATTATTTAACCTTTCAGCTCAATTTCCCATATATTGTTCAGAGAGTTATTTAATTTAGTACACAATGGGCGCACATTTGATCCACCCTATAAAAAGACTGATAAGATATTTCATTGATTCTTGTTAAAATCACTACAATAAATAAATTATTAAAAACATAGGCCTTATAAACGTTCTTTTATTTTATATATATATATATATATATATATATATATATATATATATATATTTGGTGGCCTGATATTTAACGTGTTTTTTATTCATTTTATTTTATTTCTCTGAAAAATTCGTCCATATTGAGCTCTGTGTTACAAATGAGTCCGTTTACACAAACCGCCATGGACCTCTTGTTCTGCCTTAATATTAGACCCAGTATTAAGGTAATCTACGGACTCCCAAGGTTCTTACCTTCATTATTGCCTTTGGGGAGCAGACTGGCGGGGGGGCGGGGGGTTGAGCAGCCACCTCTATGCACCAGTCTACGTCCACGCGGGGTGGATTATGGGGGCAATAGGGGGTGATGGGGGATGCGGTTGCTATTGGAGACCTCTTCTGCATCACGTCATGTGAAAGTTGGAGCTGGGGGGTGAAATCCGGTGTGTGTTGGAAAGAGAGGAAGCAAGAGGTAGAGCGGGGAGGGGGAGGAGAGGAGAAAGAAAAAGGAGGAGGGCGTTAAGGAAGGAGGCAGGGAGTATCAAATGACATCAACCAGCAGCATCTGAGGCCGCCCGCACAGACGGAAGGGCTGACGTGCATCCACCGTGTTCCGGTCCACGGCCAGGTCGGTGTGCACAGCAGCGTCGGCGATGCGCGCATGCATCCCTCACAAAGGCAAACCTCAACCCGACCGGAGCTGCGCTGCCACAGGATTACACTCATCCCCGCTGTTTCCGAGGAAGCCTCCAGCCTCAAATCCACCCACATGAATCTACCAGACGGCAAAGAAGACGGAGCACTTCCTGCTAAGGTAACTGCAGCCGAACACCTTCATGCAGCTGATGTTTGCAGTGCGCGGTGCACCCCACCCAGTCGTGCCCTCTGCAAATAAAAAAATAAAGAAATCAACTTAAACAAGAGCTGATGGAATCTCTGATCAGGGCCGCCTTTCCATCTCTCAAAGCTGTTTGCTTTCTTGCACCTCACTTTCTACTTTACCTCTTGCGTTTGGGTGCAGATGGAGCGGACCAGAGGCTGGTTGGCAACAGCGCTGCCTGCCACTGTGCCCCCCACCCCCCACCTTATTTGTTAGCTGGGCAGCGTGAGGGAGTCAGGGCAGGCTGGCAGAGTCTTTGTTCACCATCCAAAACGCTCAAAGTGGATTTTATACCCCTGAAAACCCACTCAGGATGCGTTTATGGGTTCAAAAATGAAACAGAGCAGAAAAATAACAGGGAAAAAAGAAAAAGTGCTATAAAAAAGACTCGTGCTATTGTTATGCTGATAATTTGATGTTTGCACAGGAAGGTCTCATCACCGTGGTGTCATTCTCATCACCTCCGAGGGTTCCATCAGATACCAGTGTGGCATTATTTACTACAGGCACCAGGTGGTGGATGGATCGGCTTATTTAGTGGAACTGTTTTCTAGCAAATAGGATGGCGGCTGCATCTGCTGCTCGCAGGCGTTACAACAAACCCATCTGCACACGCATGTTTTTGTTACGGTTGGGGTGTGTGTTGAGGACCCAAATGCAGACGCAAGGCCAGTTCCAGAAAGCAAAAACAACCCTTTATTGGGTGAACGCGAGAGGACCAGGAAAATACAGGGAGACTGTGCATAAAAACCCACAGTGGCAGACGGCACACTGACAGCCACACTCGGAGTCTCACAGGACCAAAAGGCAAACTGCGCCAAAAGAACAAACCGTCAAACCGGTAGGCAGCCAGGAGAACAGGCAAGGTCCATGACACGCAGTAAACGAACACAAGGAAATGAAACGTTCAGTAAAGGAACACGAGGAAGTGAAACGTTCAGTAAAGGAACACGAGGAAGTGAAACGTTCAGTAAAGGAACAATGATCCAGCAAATGGGACCAGCTGGCAGTCTCCTCTTATTTGCCTGCTGATGAGGTGATCAGCTGCAGGTGCGTGGTCCCTGCTGGATCCTGAGGGCCCGCGCCCTCTGTAGGGCAAGTCCGGTAATGTCCCAGCGGGCCGGCAAGCCGGACCCTGACAGTTTTTGTGTTTCCACTCCTCATATGTCAGTACGCTCTCTGCTGCTAACATGGGCCGCTCATGCATGCAGACTGAGGGGCATTTCACGGTACATATCGGCCTGTTTGGAGGTTGAATCGCAGACTTTGAGTGCCAGTGTGGGCTGTGTTGTGTTTCCGCTTTGTGGCCTGCGTAAACTGGAAAATTGTACTTTTGTGGCCCATCTGAGGGAGGTCTTCCTCCCTCGCGCACAGATGGAGTGTTTTCCCCAGGGCACCTCACGTTTGCTGGTTATTGTTCCAGACCATTTCCACATCCCTAATTATTTTAATCAGTCATTTTCACACATGGATTCCTTCCTCTCTTTGCACTCTCATCCCCTTGTTTTCTCTTGTGAAATTTCAAATTCACCGACAGGCTGACGGTTTTCTGGCTGGCAGGGGGAAGGTCATCACATGGAAACAGAATAAGTCCAGTTTGGCTTTCCTTTGTGAGATGAGGAGCGCTTGGCCCCGCAGGTGCTCATCCAGGCCCTGTTCGGAGCAGCGGCTTATGAATATCAGTGGTGGCATGTCCTCCTTTAAATAGCTTTTTTCAGGGTTCAATCACAGGCCTCAGTGGCTCCAGGATCCATCCAAACTGGAACACGTGGCTGACGTGCGCTCCCAGTAGAACAGCCTCATTCTCAGATCCCAGAGCAGCTTTAAGCTCGCAGCCTTTGGTTCTTTCCATCTGTTTGTTGTGTTTATGGCCATGGATTTATGTAGACTGGGGTGACTTTGTTGTAACAGCATTGATATTAATTGACCTTTTCAGAGACGTCAAAGTGACAGGCTTTAGTCCGTGCCTGCTTTTTTATTCAGGTGCTGCTGAAGAACGAAGCACCCGGCATGCACAATGAAGCCGCAGCAATAAGGTTCAAACGATGCTAAGAGAGAAAATCTTGCTGAAAATATTCGCCTGGATGTCAGGTCGGTTTAATAGAAACAAGAAAAAAAAAATCAACAGCAGCATGTACACAAGAGGTATATTTATTCAGGTGACCTTTCCCAGGCATCATTGGTAGTAGGATAAATCAGCATTATTGTGTAATAGAATCATAAAAAAATGACAAAATCATTTCTGCAGGTTGTAGAGGCAGGAACCTCTAGGGGAGGAACCTTCCAGTGCAAGAACCTTCTATTGTTCTTCACGTGAGCCGATCATTAGATCACTAGCCTGCATTAGCCACAGTATTGGTGCTGATTATCTGATTGATCTTTGATAAGGCCGTGCCGTCACGTAGATGGATGAGCTGCTTAGTCAGAAACAATCACAGGTGATTCGTCCATCTTTTCTTTGGAACTGGACCCAAAGTCAATCAGAGAGCTTCTCTGCGCCCTGACCCAGCTCTCCTTTACAGCCTTGCTGGGCGTTCACAATCATGTTTTTCTGCGTGTTTGTCGTGCGTTTGTCACACGTGAGGGTCAGGGGGGTCTGTTGACTGATGCCCTTCTCCAGATGAATCACACATACTGATGTGTCAGCAGGGATGAATAATGCACAGTCCTCCACCACCTCACCCCCCCCCCTCCTCTCCACCTCTTGTCTCCAGTCGTTTGCCGCTCTTTTCATCACAGCTGCCACATCTGAAGACGTCTTCACCCTCCTCCTCTTCTCTCCTCCCTCCCTGCCCTTGCCCTCCCCTCACCGTGCGAGGGAACGGCATCATTGCGCTCGGCGCCGCTGCTGCCTCGGCGTCCTCCGGTTCAGCTCCTCACGTCAAACTCACAGTCGTTAAGATCTGGAGTTCTCCAGACTCCACTCTGAAGAAACTTTATTCGGTTTTCTTTTGTTCCGCTGATGTTTTGCACTGAAAAATGCCTAAATGTGTGTTTGTGAACAGCTCATTAACCAGTTATGGGAAGATGGCGTGCCACCATTGACTGGCTTTGACAGTTACATGTCTGACTGACAGCAGTCATTAGAAGGTTCGAGCTGAGTGACAAGATGGCTGACAAAGCAGGGTACAAACTGCCTCATCAGGACTTGCAATGAGCAGCATTCACTTTGATGTGAGCAGCGAGCTGCGGGCGAGCGTTCAAACGGCTGAATATTCTGTACATCTTGCTTAAAGCGACCGACGGGTCCTCCGGAGAATTTGAAAACTTGGCAGCGAGAAGCCCTCGGTGTGTGCGGTTGAGCTGGTTGGCGGCAGTAATGTTTTCAAGATGGCGCAAAACAGCCAGAAAGAAGGTTTTTATGTGTCTTTGCTTCACTTAGCGAGACTGATGAACCCAAAACAGGCTCGTTAATCAAGGCCGTGCGGGCAGATCCATCATTTAGATGAACCGCTGTCGGAGCCGTTTGTCTGGATACATGGTGGATGGCTGCAATCTGCAGTAAAATATCAGCGTCAACATGAATTCCAGACATGAATGTTAAAAACAAGATGCTGCAGCAAACGCTGAGCGACCTGCTGACATTTGAAGCCCAGAAAATCCATCGTCTAATTACAAATCTGCAAAATACTGCAAAACTGATGCCATGGTCCTCAGCCACAGCTAATGCTAATGAGCAAATGTCATTAGACAGAGTAGCCAGCATGGTACAAACTCCGGGTTAAAAATCCAATTACCAAACCCAGAATATACAATTTCCGAAACACAGATTAGACATTAATGTTTTTCCTAAAGTAGTTCTCTCATCCACTGTTGGGATGACGAGGATAATTTTAGAGGTTAGACTTAAGAATCTTTCCCAGTTTAATGTATTTCATCTCCAAAAAGAAGAGGAAAACACATCTCATGGTGTGACATCATTATAGCGAGGAGAAGTTTTGGTCAGTTAATGTATCCAAATATGTTAAGATCTCTTGGTGGAAGAACATCTTTACTGCATCAGAGAGCAGCTCTGCTAACACAAGATGGGATGGGGGGGGTGTCATCGGGGGAACAGGTGGCTCTGTTCGAAAATGAAGCGAGGGCTCGCGTCGTTCCAGGTAATGGTAATGGCAATTTGCGAGACATGTGACCGCAGCCCTGAAGGTTGTCGGCTTGGTTGAAGTCTCCGCGTGATGGATGCGACTTTAATGGTGGAAAATGCTCGCTCGTACGAATGTCGCCCTTGAGAAGCACTTCTTCTTTTCACTTACCTATACGCTCGGGCCTCATCTGATGTGAAAGCCTAGCCATGCAGTTTTTATTCCTGAACAATGGCTCCATTTTCGCGTTTGTGTTCTTCCAAGGAGAACTTATTTTTGCCACCAACATCTCCTCCCCGCCAAGATGAATATGCGGTTTGAGACACAGCCGGAGAAGCTCATGTGTGAAAGTGCCGCACAATGCTGCTAAATAAATTATTGTTGTTTTATTATTATTATTTTAGCCTTGAACATTGTTTATGAATCCATACCCAACGCTGCACAAGAAAATGTGCAAATTCCTGTTGTGCAGGCGATGTTGTTGCCCAACAGTTGTGCGATAATGAGCTCTCGGCGGACAACATATCATGTGACCAATTCAGACAGGTAACACCATAACAGCACACACACACGGGAGGGAAGTGGAGCGAGGGTAAACGCGCAGTGTCTCCAGGAAAGAGGCGCCTCGCTTACAAGGCAATTTTGCATAACTGCTAAGAGACAACCTCCTCAAAGTGATGCTTTGCAGGTGCTTTCTCAGCGGCGTGCAGGTGCGTGACGGCGCCTCGGATTTGATCACGCAACTCGATAAAAGGAAGTCTCCTTCTCACATTAGCGACATTCCATCGCACGATTCTGCGAGAAAGATCGATATGGGTTTATTAGAAAAGAGCAGTTTTCATGACCGTGAAATCGGCCTCACGACTTTTTCAGCTGAAACGGGGTGGGCGGGGCTTAGCTGTGAAATATGATGACGGCGAGGGCGGCGACAGTGATGTGCAGGAAGATGAAGGTGTGCTGTGTTGTCAGGGAGACTCCATTCCGCTCCAAAAGAAGCTCATTAATTGGCTGTGTGTGTCTTGGCTGGCTGGCTCTGCAGGCGTGCGTGTGTGTGCTGCTCATTCATCTCATTATGAAATCTTGATGAAACACCAGGGGATGACAGCCACAACTGACTGAAGACAGAGAGACACACGTTCCAGACGGATGGAGGACACAGATCTGTTTACCAGAACTGTTGCCGCAGAAGCTTTTTCCTGCTCTTTTCTTCACACTTCCTTCCTAAATGACTGAAGACCCAACTGAATTATGAATGACGTGACTGATTGTGAAATGAATTGTTAACCACCCTCAAAAATAGCCAAACTGAGCCAGTACTAAATAGTTCAAACTTCGTCTATCACGGCGGGTTTAAGACGCGTGTGGCTTAGGAATGATTCCCGCTTTATTACCGCCATCATTCAGGCAATGCTTCTTTGCTCCCACGTCGCCGCTGTTTAACAATTAGGCAGGTGTGTGCCATCGCATAACGATGCGGACATCAGTATGTATATATGGTTCCCCGGCCCGCTTGGACCGGAGGCGGCGGCAGCCTTATATGCTAATTGGACAGTGAGTTGACACGGACCCAGCCGTCGGCCTGTGTAATGAGCCGTTGCACACAAGATCCACTTCCACTGAAGAGAGCCAGGGGGCTCGCAGGCTCCTGTCGTCGTTTCAGGTGACCGAACATGGTGGCCCCATCACGCGCGTCCCATCCACCTGCAGCGGAGTTTGGGTTTGCTAAATGCCATCTTATTTTGCTTAATTGTTATTTTAATTAATCAAAGTGCCGTTTTGGTGTCGCAGGCATGTTGCTGATTTTTTTCTTTTTGTGATTACGCAACAGTCCATATGGCTATACCATATTTTTCAGCTGAATTAGCAACACCTGCTAACTGCAGCCTGCAGAACATCCACTTTTACTCTCTTTTGCAGTAAATATAGCTCACCGTTTGCCAGGCTGTTCTGAAGCTGGTGCATCATAAACGAGATGTTTCTGACTTTGTCTGACCTTGGAGCCCCTTTGTGAGGCGTGGGCGTATGTTTGCAGCACCGCCGCCAGGCCTGGTGTCCCAGACATGCAGAGATTGAGGTCAAAGGTGATTTTTTTTTTTTTTTTTTTTTTTTTTGGCGTGGCAGAATTAGGAAGAAGGCTTCAGTCACAAAATTAAACCAAAAGGAAATCTTGTGGCGATGCTATCAAGCTGACTTTAAATGAACTTTTCACAGGTGTGTCTTTGAAAAGGCAGATCGTTTGAATATTTCAGTAAGATAGTATTAAATTCCTGTAATTAAAGCACCCACAGGTGCCCTGTGGTGCATGGCAATGAACAAAAGCTCATTATCAAACATGTCACCAGGTAACTATTGCAATCCTCCTCTGCCTTTCATGGAAATGAAATATAATTTTTATATAGAAGCAAATGTGATAACTAGAATAAAGCCGCTCTCAGCTTGCAACTTGATTGCTAAATCAGCCATAACGTGATGACGAATAATTACAAAATAAATAATTACAAAATACCCATGCCCACAGGCGTGGTGTGGGCTGGCAGCTCTCTGAGTCAGGGCTGCTGTCGGCTGTGTGATGTAAAGCTCCAGAGGAAACCTTGTTTTCGGCTTCTGGCTCACGGTAGAAATCGTAGATTGTTGACAGGGACGCACGCCGTCGACAACACGTTTCAGGCGTCGCATCGGGGACGACGGCGGCTTCATTAAGGAGGTTGGGAGTTCAGGTACCGCCTCTCCAGAGTCATTGTTATTCAGGACAAAGCATCTCGGCGTTTGAGGCCGCTCCGACAAGAACACACAGCTGCCAATCAGAGAGCTGCCACTGCTAAAAATGTAAGCAGGGTGGTGCAGCTCCCCCCTGCAGTGCGCTGCACGTCTGATCCTCAACGCCTGCCTGTGTGCATGCGTGTGTGCGTGCGTGTGCGCGCGTGTGTGTGTGTGTGTGGGCTGTGTGTTCAGGAGAGAGAGAGAGAGAGAGAAAGGAAGTGCAGGAGAGTAGCTGCCAATCTCCCCCATGATGCTTTGCCATCTGTCGTGCTTGCATGTGCGTGTGTGCGTGTGTCTTGTGTGTGTTTGTGTGTAGCCCTGTGAGTGTTGTGTGCCAACAGCGTCCTTGGAAAAGGCGAGGTATTATCAGTCCCTCAACTCCAACTGCAGCCGAGCTGCTCCTGAAAACTTTTCCTCTGCGCGCTGCTGCTGCCTCACAAAGACATGCATAATTTAATAGAAAAGTTATTTTTACGCTGGGAAAAAAGGCCCCGGCTATAAATTCGGAGTCATTGGGAGAACTGTTTAAGAGGACAAATGACTCTGGATGTGATGTTGTGATTCGCCTCTGCGAAGCTTCATGCCGCAGCGCGCCGCCACAGATTTTCTTTCTTTCAGTGCCATGCCATAAAATATGAATTAAACACCTTCCCACGATCCCTCTCCCTGCAGCAGCAGGTACATCACACACGGCTTCAAATTCACGGGAAAATAAAGCCGCCTTTATCTTTGGTCGACTTGCGCGGCGCCAGCGCAAACAGATCCAGTCTTTCTATCAGAGCTCCCAGTTTGTTGTCATGGAGACGGGCCCTGCGGGGCCTTCTAAAACCCAATTGTGTAGTGGTGGCGGGGGTGGGAGGTTTGAGGTGAGAAAAACAAAACGTGTCATCTTCGGAAGGCCCGGGCGGAGCAGGGGCAGGCCGGGCGCCGCTCGAACGCCGTTATTTCATCAGCCTGATGGGAAACAATAACTGTAGGTGTCACCACCTGAGCTGTGTCATTATGTGCCACCTTTGCAGAGCACGCAAACTCCGTCAGCCCGTCTGTGTGGTTGCGCTCCGAAGCTAATAAGACCGGCCCTCGCCGTCACCTCGCTGGATGCTGAACCAGGGAGCTCAGAGATGGGGGGGGTTTAGAGGCTGCAGGGAGCCCTGAGTCATGATTACATCTCTGCTCACAACACTCACACCTTTTAATGGGGCCTCAGATGTTCCCTCAGAGTCCAAAACATGGCAGGAAGATGGTGCAGGTTAACACGAAAATGGCAGGAAAAAGAGGTGGAAAATGGCTTAAGCGCAACAGCTTAAATACACGTTTGGAGCGGCCTGCTGCACTGCTGCACTGCTGTGCGGCTGTGCTGCATCCTGTCTGTTTTGGCTCGCTTGCTCAACACCGGCAGGATGTTCGACCCCCCTCGTTTGACCCGCGGCAATGGACGGACAACAGCTGGAGCGTGCAGCCAGCGCAGCACAGCTGGGAGACAAGAGGAAGCAGATTTGGACGCAAATCGGGGCTGGAGTGTGAATAGTTGGAGAGGAGGGTGAATGGCAGGGAGGGGAGTTCCAGGGTACGGGTTGGAAAACTGGGAGAGGCTTTGTCAGCAGGTGTGGAAAAGACAGCTCAGGTGGGGCCGAGGCCGCCGCTGATCCCGCCCGGTGAGGCTGCATGCGTCCGCAGCCACGTGCTTCCATGCAGAGCAGCACGCTCAGATTAGCCGCGGCAAATTGAGTTTCTGTAAGGGTAGAATTTACTTAAGATGCTGCCAATGGCGCGCAAACGAGCCCTGATTTGATTCCCTTTATTGCGTTGTTCAATTGAAAAGGGGGGACGCTGAAAGCTTTTCTATTTGCGCGGCATCAGATAAGATTCAAGGGGGGAAGCTGCCGTCAGATCGGCAGCCATGTTTCCACATGGGCTATTTTTAGCGGCGGAGCTGAGCTGCCTGACAGTAATGTGCTGGAGCAGGTCATTAGTTCAATAAGTGGTGGTGTTGCGGGGGTGGGGGGTCATTGAATATGCAACTCGCCAGAATTGCCTTTATCTGTGGCTGAAAGCCGGAAAGGCTCGGTCTAATCTCCGCTCCTCCATTTGTGCCACATCAGAATGTGCATATTTCCGCACTGATCTCCAGCGACACTGATCCCCGGTGCTTCCGGGAGCTTGCACGTGTGCGCGCGCGTGATGTAGGACTGATTCGCCAAGGCGCCCTCCTCGCCGGGCCTCTCCACCTGTGTTCGGTGGGGGTTTAATAGCGGTGATGACTGACTCCCACTCCAGACCGGCCAGAGCTGAATTACAGCCCGACTCGGAGACACGTGCACGTGTTTGTATGAAGGAAGGAAGCAGAAATACTGTCGGAGATCTATTAACGCGGCAGCCTCTGAAACATTTACCGTGACCCCTCAATCCTCTTTGTTTAACTGTTTTCCATTACTGCTGCATCAGACACTTTTATTTGCCACCAGAACATTAAAAGAGCGAGCGCTCAGAGGGAATTAAGACCAGGCTAAAGTGAAATGAAATTATTTTGGATGACTGGGAGGAGGAGGGGGGGAAATTAAAAAAACACTTAAAAATGTATCATTGCGTCCCATTTCACGGCTCGCTAGGAAAGGCGACTTATTAATAAAGAAGCAGCGTTCAGAAAACTATTTTGGGCTTTTTCCTTGTCTTAGCTGTTGTGCAGCGGCTCCATTGTTCTGGTATTAGTTCAGTCGGAGCCGGCCTGCTTGAGCTGTTAATCCCAAGTCGAAAGTGCTCTGGCTTAAATCAAAAGAGCTAATCCTGCATTAACATGAATTTGTCTTGAATTTTCTTCACGAGGAGCCTCTCTCTCTCCTCTCCTGGTGAATAATTGTATCCTCCCCCCCTCTGCTAATGGTGCGCTGACATTTGGGCTGCCATTCTCAAAGCAGAATGATGAATCAGAGATTAAGGAAATATGCCTTCATTCACTGCCGCTGACCTTCATGCTGTTTTTTTTTCTGCGTTTCTCCAGAGTGCCTACTCCTGTTGAGTGAAGCCCTACTCGAATCACATTTGTCTCCGGCCGAGCGACAGCAGCAGTGCCATGTCTCCGCTCAGCACACCTGCAACGCCGCTCCAGCCCGGGAGGCCTGTTCTGAGGCCCTGCCTTAGCTCCTCCCCCCTGTGGATGCTGCTGTCCGTCATCTTCTCCATCACTGGTCATCTCAGCTGCGTTTCTGGAGCGCCGGGTACGTCTGGGTCTGTCTAGCTGCAGGGCTAGCTTGCTAGCTATGTTCCATTTACATTTTTTGTACAGCAGCGATGTCAAACTATATCAAACTAACTAAGTTGATAAACTCAACTAAAATGAGATGAGATGAGATTAGATAAAATAATCCTTTATTCATTCCACAGTGGGCAATTTTACAGTGTTGCAGCAGCAACACTGCAGCTCACAGGATACTATCCCAAAAGGAACAGAAAAATGCATCGCAGCTGATCACTGGTGATCTGCAGCCGTAATCAGTCAAAAATGAGCTGTTCCTCCCTCCACTGGTTCATGTGAGGTGTCTTGGGTGCTGAAAATGGTCGTTTGCTGCTTTGGATGTTTCCTTTCTCCTCATAATAGCACCAACAGAAGTGGTGTATTTGTGTGTCACGGTGAAATCAGTAAAATGCACACTGTGGCCTTGTTAATGTGTTTTGATAAGCTGGGCTGTTTCATCAGCATGTTTCCCATCATCTCCCTGATTGCAACATTTTCCACAATTTCCTGCCTCAGCAGTCTAACTAACACACACATACACACTCACCTGCCTCTACTAATTAAATCAGCCTGGAAACAAACATTTACATCATCAGGCCAGGCTGGTCTGTTAGCATCAGTTACTCGCCATCTTCATGCAGAAGAAGGGCTCCACCTCTGGACCTCCTGCAGAGCCCCTGAACGAACAAACGCCTGCTGAGGGATCTCCTCCACCTCTCAGACAGCAAGAGGGAAACATTCTCTTCCTTATGTTTTCCTGTGAACAGGATGCACTGCAGAAGTTTTCAGCAAGAACATCTAATTGGCAACAGTGGGTTTTTTTGGTCTCTCCTGGAGTTCATTCGATTTTAACGATGTTTGTGCAGACTAAATGGGATCGACCCACGTTGTAGGTGTACACTGGAACTCAAGTTGTTAATCACCCAAAGCTAATGTCTTATTTGTGCACGTTCTCACAGTTTCGGGGCACCCAATGAAGGAGCCGCGGCGTCTTCCGAAAAACCATGTCAGGCTGTCTTGTCGCCAGTTTATGGATGACCTTTGCATCTAATTACTTTTTTGTAAAGTTCACGATGACACGCGTTGGCAGATGTGAAGAGTAAATGCCAGAAAACGCAGAAACAAACTGAATCGGAAGTGAGACGTTAAGATATTTGTCTGCTAGGTCTGTAACTTTAGCCTTTTTCTCTTCCTCAGGGCGTTTTGTGTGCAAATTCTTCTCTGTTCCAACATTTTCATCTGGATTTACACAAATTTTCCCCAAATTACCAACTAAATTGGTATTTCCTCAATGCATCATAGTGGGAAGTGAAACTAAGCTCATTTTCCACATTTCCTTTTGGTTCACACATCCTCCTGATCATTTAACCATGACTTGAGTGAGGTCAGAGGTGTTTTAGATCTGTGCGGAACCCGTCTGCACAGCCGATGATTTCATCTTCACCAACAGGTTTCCCGACACATTTGATCAGAACAAATTATGTTGAGTGCAAATCCACTCAGATCCAGTGCCTTGCTGGGCTTTTCCAGGCTTTTGAAAGAGGCTTAAGTGCTAACGTTGCCAGCGGGCTTTTTTTTTTTCTTCTTCATGACATTGGTGTTGAAGAGCGTTTAAGCGTTTTGGACTGAATATAAAGCCGGCTATAACCCATGTAGACATCTAAAATGCACGTGAAATGCAGAATTCTTTACTGTGGAAAAGATAGAGATAGATTAGCATTAGCAAGGAAAAAGGGCAGTTTGTCGGTGCCCTTGACTCCTGAATTGGCTACCATATATTTTCTCTGATTGACAAATCTCAGCAAGCTTCCTGTTTGACATTATAGCAACCAGAATCCAAATACGTTGTCTATTTTTGACATTCTGAGTGGGTTTTTTTTAGAGGTAAACTGTATGGTGTTACTCCAGTCTCCAACAGGGCATTGTTCTAAAGCTGGAAAGGTCTCTGTCTGCCTGGTTTTCTGTGAAATGAGCAGCAATCTGACGTGCAAACAAGGGTTTTATTTGATTCGGGTGGATTCCTGTTTGTGCTGTTCTGCCTTCAGAACAGAAGTGAGCCGACACGGTTGGACGTCACACACCCAGACGCGCAGGGAGTGGGATGAGGGATCCAGGTTGCCATGGTAAGGGTCATCCTGACTTCACCCTGATGGATAGCGGCGGTTCTGTAGCTGGGAAGGAGTTAAGCTGGGCGCCATGGCAACAGACCAGAGACAGATCGCACAGGGTGGGTGCGTGAAGTTGCCTGATTGATCTGACTCAACCACAGCAGAAAAATACAGGTTGACTCAGTGCTGTTGGCTCAATAGCCGAGTTGGAAATGACTGTTTTCCTACAGGAGCCGCTTCCCCTGCATCAAACCTCAAATCTCCCCTGAAGTTAATAGCGGAAATTAACCCTGAATAACATCGCTTCGCTGGTTGTGTTGCCGCAGACTGCAAGTGCGAATTCCCCCGATGGTGCCTGGAATGAGCACGTTTGAGGCCATTATTTGCTGTGAATTTGCACATCTCTGACGGAGGCAGCCTGCAAGCACGAGGACAGCCTGGCCGGGAGTGAACGTGTGCACAACAGAGAGCGAGAGAGACCTTCCTCTGAGACCCAGCCACATATTTTATTTATGACCCACAGGAAGTCCTTCAGTTTGTCCTCCAGATGATACCCAGGAAGTGAGCACCATGTGCTGCCAACAGAGCACAAGCCAGAGCATTCAGCTGCCGTCGGTGGAGCTGGGCGTGGTCGACGGGGGATTTTTTTCGCTTGCGTAGTCAGAGCAATGCCCTCCAGAGTATCAATACTCATTTTTATGCATTTTTTTCTTTTTTTGTCTCTGCTCTCAGCACCCCCGAAGTTCACCAAGATTCCCACAGACCAGATCGGCGTGTCGGGGGGCGTGGCGTCATTTGTCTGTCAGGCCACTGGAAGTCCCAAGCCCGTTGTTTACTGGAACAAGAAGGGCAAGAAGGTCAACTCCCAGCGTATCGAGGTGGTTGTCACAGTGCACAACGGATAACCATAAATGCATGAAAGAAAACTGTATATCCTGATAGAATTACATTAATCTGTATGCTGATATGTTGACAACAATGTGTATTTCTCAGGCTCAATAATATATTGAAATAAGTAGATCATGGTTTTTTTAACCTCACATAAAAAGCAAAACTCCTGATCAGTTGTTGTTCTGTTACAGTCAAATGTGGCGCCAACATTCGTACGTAGGCATTTTCAGTGGGATTAAAAGAACAGAAATGCCAGGACACGTCCTACTGTTTGATGAATCTGTTGTCACATTAGCAACAAAGAGCTTTGTCTTTGCTTTTTTTCTAAAATGATGATTTCATTTTGATAATCAATGAAGAGTGGAAAAAAAAACACCCACAGGGGGAAATCCCTTTCATAGACACTTAATTCCAGCAGTGAATATCAGGGAAGCTGTGCCTGCAGTGACAATGGGAGCGTAATTACACATCAGCCCAGCGATTGTTAGCATTGTCACGCCTTGATTTTGCATTCAGTCCCTTGTGTTAGTAGGGCATCTGCCCTCCTAAGGTGTCCTCCTGCAGGACACTGAAGCCCTCTGACCTCCGGGACCTGACCATGTGGAAAGGCGGCAAGTAGCAACACGGAATGTCGTAAAGGATCAAAACCGTTTTGTTCCATCGCTGCTGTGAAGATTATGATTTACACAACTGAAAGTGATAAACGTGTCACCTCTGCTGTGTCTAATTGTTTTTTTCTTGATTTTCTGTGATTCTCTGGTTGTCCAGACAATAGAGTTTGATGAGGGCGCCGGTGCCGTGCTGAGGATCCAGCCGCTCAGAGCACCCCGGGATGAAAACACCTACGAGTGCGTGGCACGCAACAGCGAGGGAGACGTGTCTGTCACCGCCAAACTGGCCATTATCAGAGGTGAGGGACACACCAGCCCCATCCTCCAGAACCCCTTTGCTCTCTCGCGCACAGAGCTCCAGAGCCTGGCCGTTATCTTCAATTCCTCAGACCGCCGTTGGTGGATGTGACAGTCGAGCTGCTGCGCGCCCTGCAGACTGCGGTCAGAGACAGGCTGCTTCTTTTTATAGGCGCTCTTCAGTGCGACCGAGCGTGATCTGGCCGGAGACAGGGCAAGCTGGCGTGCTAGCTAAGGGGTAGCGCACTCTCCCAGTTTGCCGTAATCACTGTGATTTCTGGCCCGATTGAGGGTGTTAATCGAATAAACCCTGCTGCCTTGGAGGGGAAGCTTAGCTAATGTCGCTCTTGAATATGTTAGAAAATAAAGTTGCAGCATGTGGCTACGAGCCTGGGACTGGAGCCCTGGCTTCCACCCAGCACAGCAGGGAAGATGAAGGGAAAAAAGAGGGATAGCCGCCGAGGCTGTTACTACATGAAGAAAAATCAGGGGATTATGCCCCGGTTTGGCAGTCAACCAGCCCCTGCCAGAGGACTTTGAGTAAGAGCAGATTAGAAAGGAGGTAGGAATAGTTGAATAAGTGTGATAGAGGGCGAGGAGGTGAGAATAAGTTGAGCGAGACGGGACGAAATGGGTCTCGGGAGCGGCAGAGGCGGGGGAGATGGATGAGGGTTGTGGGGTCTGGCAGGGCTGTGTGGTAAGCAGAAGGCCAGTAGCCCAGGGAGCAGACTCCTGTCCATCTGTTAGCCGGTCCATCATCCCTGCACACACAGCCCCGATCTGGAGCACATTACCAACCAAAGTACACCTCCAGGGTGAACCGGCCACAGTGTGTGTGTTTGTGTGTGTGTGTGTGTGTGTGTGTGTGTGCGCGCTATTCCCTCACAGAGATCTGTGAACTTTGGCCTCCTCTGTCCTCTCTCTGCCATGAAGAGGACACACTGATCTGAGAGGAATAAAAAGGCTCCAGTGATGAAGACAGAAGAGTCAGCAGATTATCAGATTTGGGTTTGTGGTTGGTGTCAAGTTCTCATTTCCTGATAGAATTATGAGGAAAACACGCATATATCATCATTGAAATGCAAACAATAATCCTCTATAATCCAAAGGCTCGTTGCTATGGAAACACATTTTATAAACTGCAAGAGGCTATTTTCATTCCCTTCCACATCTGAGGCCCCTTTAAGAAATTTAATTAGCTTTGTCTGAGGAATTATTTTAAACTCTGCAGCCCCCCCCCCCTTTTTTGGCTGAGGAGGAAACAGCGGATTAAATGAAACAGGAATTAATCCATAATGAGAAAAACAGCATCTCTGAATGATGTTTTCAGACCCCCGCCAGTAATGGGTGTGGCTGGCGGGGTGGCGGGGGGGGGTTGCGGTTGGCCACAGGATGTGTGCACGGCCTCCTCATGCACAGAGGTGAGGTAGTTTGTGGCCTGGAAGATCTTCCCTGTAATGCCTTTGACATCACATGACCTCTCTATTGGGTCACGTGATCGCCCTCGCCCCCCCCCCCCCCCCCCCAACTCCGGCGGGCTCTTTTCCTGCACACGGTGCTGCGTGTTTCTAATTTCTGCTCTCCTGTTTTATTCATTTTTTTTCATTTTCTCCTCCATTTAGTCTGCCTAACCCTCACTGGCTGCCCCCTCTTTCTCTCTCCCTCTCTCTTTCTCTCTGTCTCTCTCTGCCGATGCGGAGCTGCAAATATCTGCAGCTCTGCATGTTTGAAACCCTCCAGTGGGCGAAAGATCCTCATCCACCATATATATGTTCCCACTCACGCACGCGCGTGTGTGGGCGAACAAGGGCGTGTGAAGTTTTTTTGTATGAATGCGTGCGTGTACGTGCGTGTCAGGAGTAATCCTGGTTATACTCCATTCTCAGTCTCCCATTTAAGGAGAAAGAGAGTCAAGGAGAGAGAGAGAGACTGAGCCAGTACAGCAAACAGCCTTCAAATGAACAGTCGGATCATTGGGTCCCTCCACACGTCTGCCGCATTGGCAGACTGGCGGCTTGAGCCCAGTCCTGCTCCTGAAGCGCCGTCCTGCCGACGCTCCTGGAGAGGAGAATCGGCCCGCTCCTCATTCTCTCCTCTGTCTTCTCCCTCCCTCCATCACGCCGTTCATTAGCGGCATGTGTTTTGACGCCACCAGCTGCTGCGCCTGTGAGGCAAAATCAAAGCAGGGACTCAGGGCGGCGTGGCCACACGCGGGCTTTTGGGCTCTGATTCCACATCTATTATCATTTACATTTAACATTCTCGCCCTCAGGCCTCCCGCCGTTGGTATGAGCCTCTGAAGGCAGCTGAGTGCCGGCAGATTCCACCTGATCAGGCTCCCTGAGATTAGCTTTTCATTCCACGGGTCCTTTCACGCACGCGGCCGTTTCCCCTCCGACACCGGCTGAATGATGAATAGGGAACCTGCTTCGGAACCAGGACAGCCGGACAGAGGAGGGAACCTGGATCCCTCCGTGTTTGTTTTCTGTCGCATCATATGCATTTACACGTTTGCGAGCGCGTATTTGCACGCTGGTGCACGGACGCCGTGTTTGCCCAGAACCAGCTGGCTCCTCTGACTGGGTTTGGGCGCCGGGCCCGATCGCCCTTCTGCAAACACGACCGCTCCAAAAAAAAAAAAAAAAAAAACGTTCTCGACCTTTTAATACACACAGACATGGAGAAGCACGAAGCTGCAGGGAACAATGGTGGCCCGTCGTTTGCCAACGCTGCACCCCCCCCACCACACACACACACACACACACACACACACACACACACACACGTTGTTGACATGCGCCGCCTGCTCACGCCCGCTGCATTCTTTCTATATGCGGCCTTATCGATTTAACCAGGGGATGAAAAATAAGCAGAAATTTTGAGCAGAAGTGTTTGTGTTTGGTAAATGATTCATTTGGGGGCGGGGGGTGGAGAGCTGCGGGTGCGGCTCTATTTCAGGCAGCCGCTGACTCATCCAGGAGCCGGGCCTGGAAACCTGTGGCTTCGTGTCCGGCAGGACCACACAGTGTGGTCTGGCAGGTCCACACTGTGTGTGTGTGTGTGTGTGTGTGTGTGTGTGTGCGCGTGCTTCATTCTGCTCTTCATCAAGATATCTGCAGTATGATGCCTGATTTTGAACCTTCTTTACCATTAAATTTAAATCTAAGAGGTGACACCTCTGCGCCCCCCCCACCACCACCATCACCACCCCACCCCCGCCCCCCAGCTGGCATGCTCTAATTAACAGACAAGCAGTCCATGTAGCTGCAGTCCACCTGGCGATAAAAAGCCCATCTGACCCCTCTCTGGGGGGGTTGGGAAGGGCGCAGATGTAGATTTAGCATATGCGTTGCCTCGGGGACGCCATCTCCTGACCTCCTCATCGATCCCGTCCTTGTCTTCTCTTCCTTCTTTTTCCAGCAGCGATCACACCGCCGGCCTCCACTCGGGTGGAATATTAGAATTGAGCGGTGGGACAGAAGGGTCAGTGGAGGGGGGCTTCAAACTGATTAGCCAGTGTGAAGCCCGATCACCACCTGAGCTCAACCAGCGGAATGAACTCAGTTTTACCACCGCTGAGCTCCGAGGACTCCCTCCTCTCCCTTTGTCCTGGGATTTATGAGAGACCCTCCAAAAGCTCCAGGTGCCATCTTCATCTCTCCTCAGCATCGTGGTAACAGATGGCCCTTGTCTGTCCTGCGCTCAGGTAGCGTGGAGACAAAAGCAAAGATGGTGGAAAAAAGCCACCGCCCACGTGACCACCAAAGCCTCTCAGAGAGTCCAGACAACTTCTTTAGAGCTGGTCTTTTCAGGGGGGTGGGGTTGGGGTGGGAGCTAGTGAGGGGGCTCCCGTGGGTTTGATTTATTAGCTAGGGAAATTGCCATCTTGGTAATTGCTTTGCTGTGGTAGGAAAGTGGAATATATAATTAGAGCGGCAGGTATGGGGGAGGTGTCAGTGTGCATGTGTGAGAGATGGAGTGGTTAAAAGGGTAAGGAGAGGAGGAAGCAGCAAGGCTGATGGATGCCTGATTACTCGTCTGGCCATCTGGGCTGCCGTCACTGAGCCGCTTAATCCCGTTCGCTATAGCGAAGGTGTGTGTGAACAGAGAGCGTGCGCTATTTCACACGCTGATGCTCGGATCTTCAAAGACGCTAATGGGAACATAGCGAGGGAAGCTAACATGGGCGCCAAGCGTGCACACTCCCGCGTTGCTTACGTAATCAGACACATCCCAGTCCGGCCTCTCTAATCATCGGTACATTTCGACAATTACCGCTAACAAGTCCTTATTGGCCCCAGTGCCCTGGCCGATGTTGTGATCCTGGCTCCTAATCACCGCTGCCGTTTCAGCGCAGCTCCCTGAATAGTTATTAGACACGAATCGTTACCGCCGGAGCAACACTATATTTTTTTTAAAAAAAGCACCTGTGTGCAAAGGTTAAGCGTGTGTGTGTGCATGTGTCACCCTTTCGGTGACTCCTGCTGACTGGGCGGTGTGTTTATGTTCCTGCAGAAACAGCCTGTCACGACCACAACAAAGCCTAGCCGCGCGGCTGCCAGATTAGCTCTGACAAGCTAGCTGCTGCAGCGAAGTCGGGGGCTGAAACAGTAGCTCCACTGTAGAGTCCACAGATGTTAAACAGGGGCTCTCACATCACCACGAGAGAAGAAGGAAAGTCGGGAATACTGAAATCCGCGGCAGGGCTGACTCCGCTTCTGTTCAGGGAGATAAACCGGTTTGGTTGTTCTTAGTAATAAGCAAGGATTCGCATTTCTTTCTTCTCACTGAATTTTCCTTCATGTAGCTTTTTTGTTATTGCTTTTCTGCCACGCTAGCAGGATTTGCTAAAGACAGAATCAGGAAACAACTTATAACTTTGGTCAAGAAGTTAAAAGTATGCCGGAAGAACCATTCGATGAGGAATCCCATTAATTGCACGTGAGCATCCTTGTGTTCATTTTCCTGTCCTCTGGATCGTTACAGAGGACCTGCTGCCGTTTGGCTTCCCCAGCATCGACATGGGCCCCCAGCTAAAGGTGGTGGAAAGGACCAGAACGGCCACCATGCTGTGCGCCGCCAGCGGCATCCCCGACCCGGAGATCTCCTGGTTCAAAGACTTCCTGCCCGTGGACCCCAGCGCCAGTCAGGGTCGCATCAAGCAGCTCCGATCCGGTGAGGCGTTATTCCGTTTATTTGGCTTTGCTACCAGGTTAAATCCCCTTGTGCTCCAAATTTTGGCGATTACCGCTTTTTTAATTAGGTTTGGGGGATTACACGAAACACTCAGAGCTGAGCCGCATCCTTTGGGGGTGCGAGACCCTTTTAACGCCAATTTCATAAAAGCATTATTGTTCCGTTCTTAAGTGAAGGGGAGAAAAAAGACGTTTATTAACATTTGGGAGAAAAGATTATGAAAAGGGGACACTTTTACAGACCGAAGGTGGGTGACAAAGGTCAACAAACATCCAAAAAGTAATCCTGTAATAGACGTACGGTTTACTTCATATATGAATTATGAAACATATTTCTCTGTTTTGAGGCTGGTAATCGATAGATAAACTCTAGGATGGGAATTCTTTTATATCTTCCTTTAATTGATGCTCCTTTTATCTTTTAAACCATCCAGAGAGTGTGCGATCTGAGCCGGTGCTTTAAAAGTGGAGCTAAGAATCACTTTTCAGGAGACACAGGGAAGTAAGCTTTTGGCTTTTGATGCCGTGTGTCGGCATGCGCGCGCACGCGCCCGCCTCGGCAGATCAAGGGGTGACTACAGAGGAATCGCATCTCGCCTTGAAGACGGTTTGTTCAGCTTTGTTTAGGCTCCTCGCTAGCGTTGATGCAGTGTCTCGCTCGGCTGTCCTCGGGGGGAACAAAAGTGATGGTGAGGCGAAACCATTTTGTTGTTGCTTCATCCGTATCCCCCCCGCCCCCCAGTCCTGCCAGCCTCGTCGCTCCACGCTGTCAGCCGATATCCCGCGCTGATCAGCAGCGCCCTCGACATGAAAGGGCTGCAAATGCAGTTTGATGGCTTTATGCTGTGTATAATACATAAGCAGTCAACGTCTCAATAGGGAAAGCTGGAGCCTAGAAATAAAGGCGCTAGAGCTGTTAGCCTTACTAGCACGAAAAGGAAATAAACACTGAAGTTCTGGTCTTGTAGTGCAGCAGATTTACATTTTTTGGACCATTTTATAAGAACTCTCAAGATGAAGAACTGTTTGGAAAGCAGGGTGTTATGATCTGAGAAGGTAATCAAATGCGGAGCAGAATAATGGTTATTTTTACCCTGACAGACACACGTAGGAGCACAAAAATCCATCATTTTTTCTTTTATTCAGCTTGAAAAGGGCAGATTGAAATGGTTTGAGGAGCCTCCCTCTTTAGCAGGTGGAGCTCAACTGTGCCAAACACACATGATGCTGATTTAGCGGCAGCAAACGTTAGCAACAAGAAACAGCAACAAGATAAATGGCCGAGCGCAATGCACCGCGGGCTTTAATGGGGCTCCCGCTAGCCAAAAGCATCTCAAAACGCGCCGTATAATGAACCAAATGCCTCAGTGAAATGACTCGAAGGAAATCAATTAGACCTGTGGTTGGCACAAAAAAACGCCAAGACGTATAAAGGATGAAACTCTGCCTTTAAGGCCTGTCTGCCGGGGACGCCTTCCAAGCAACGACTCTGATTCAGTGGACGCCCGCCAGCTGTCATTGGAACGCAGCAAGGGGTCTTTTCATTTTTGGCCACCGGCATTGTTTTCTTCTTTTTTCCTCCCCTCTGTGGGGCCCTTGAAGTGTTTTTCTTTACGGCCGTGTGGAGAGGGATGACAAATGACGCCGAATGCGCTCAAATCCCACAGAAGATGATTTTCCTCTGCTCCTCGGCCCACAAGTGTCCCTCACATCGTCTGTGGCTTCCTCCTCCTCCAGGTCACCAACGCTAGCGCTCACGCCATCATCTTCCTGTGAAACATATGGCGCCGTATAGAGACAAACAGCTCATGATATTTTCATAACTAAAGCCAGCGACGTATCTGGGGTGTTTTTCTAGCTGCCATCTGCTGCAGCAGCGAGGCACCACCAGCTAGCTAGGTGATGTTTGCGCAGGAGAGAACATTTACAAGAGCTCGGACGTCTACGGTCTGACAGACCACATCCTAACTAGACCACATTTAGGGTTTTTAGAGAACTCCGAGTTTTTCTGTTCCCGTGTTTTATCGTAAAACAGGATTTCTTAAACTGACGCTTTAGATAAAGTGTTTTGCGGAGTAAAAATGGTTGCGACTGGCATTTTCAGTTTTCGTTTCTCGGTGATGTAGAAATTTGGATATCAGGGAAATCTTCAAGAAAGTAATCATTTTTTTCTCTTTATCATTTAATCCCCCATCTTCTTCATGAATTACATGTTAAATCGGTCAAAGGCCGCTGCTAACCATGGCTAAATAGCACAAAATGACTGATGTGAGCTTCCAGTTTTGTTCTGTCCATTAAACCCATTAAGTTAATGGGTTTCCACGATCTGTTGCCAGTTCGGAGTTAATGTTCCACCTCGCGGGAGGCCCACGCTGTAGGTGATCTCTCCGAGGCGGACGCGGCGCATCTATTGGGTTAGCTTATCTGCTGTCATCTGATCGGAAGAGTCACGGTCGAGATCCCATCTCACTGTGGGTGGCTCAGCACCAACAAACCGCTCCCACTGCGTCGCTTCCTACATTCATACCGTAACCGACTGTCTTTAAATACGGATGCAAAAGTGTGAGGGGAGGTTTTTTTCTCAGTCATACAATAACCGCTGTACAGGCATGTTTTGCATTAAAGAAGATTTCAGTTGCCCATTTTAAATCTGTGCCGATGGTTCGCTACATGAGCTGCTTCCAGCTGTCAGACGGGCTCTTGTTTGCACTTGTCCACCTGTCTGCCTCCATCTCTCCTCCAGCCCGTCTTCCTCTCGCTCCGCTACTTCCTGGAGAGAATGCTCAGCTCATGGAGAATATAATTTATTCCTGTTTATCTCCAAACCCAAGGGCCTGTGCCATGGGGAAATGAGGGGGGGAGGACGGAGAGAAAAAGGACGGAGAGAAAAAGGAGGGCTTTCATGCACTGAAGGCAGGAGGCAGAGGATGACAGCTCAAGCTAGTAGAGATTCAGCTCAATAAACAAGCTACAATGCACAAAACACACTCACCCCCTGCCATGAGTGTAACAAGTCAAACTTTCCCCCTGTGAGCTGCGGAGAATATGGTGTTCTGCGCACCGATTTGCTTGGCTGACATTGAGATTTCCTCAGTGGTTTTTTACCTTTGGGTTAATAAATAAATAAATAATAAATACAAGCTTTAAGGGAATCAATAATCAATGGCTGCTTTTCTGAGTACTAATTAACATGTTGTCTAATTGACTCAATGAGAGCTTTAATTTGCCTGTGGAGGCTCATTTTAACACCAAAGAAGAAGAGTCTAAAACATACGACTCAGGCCTTTTTGGATCATTTGTGTTTTTGTTGTCTTCCCCCGGGATCGTTTCAAATTTAGCAACGATCCTTGTGGGTTAAACGTCGAGCTCGTTTCAACTTCACGTTGTTTCCATATTCCTGGGAACTGAAACTTTTTAGCGACAGTTAGGTGAACTGCCCCGAGAGGCTGTTTGCCGCTCGTCCATCTGGTGGATGATTTGGACATAACTCAAAAATAACAACTGTCTCATGTGAAGACCAGATTCTGACAATTACTCCAAACTGTAATCAGATTAACAGCTCAGATGAGAGAGAGAAACTGATCATCATTGATTTGCTGCAATTTCCAATGCTAAAATATCAACATGGACAATAAGTTAAATGAGCCTGATCATCATTACATGCATGTAGCTGCTATTAGACTCAGCTTCGGTGAACATATGTGAGGGTTTGATTTGTTTTGTGTTCCCATCAATAAAGCAGAACACTAAATAGATACCGCACCGCCGGCTAATTGGTTTTGCTGGTATCGATTGCCAAGTGATTGTACCACGTGACGAGGAGGAAAGCGGCGTGGATACCACGCAGAATAAGCCATTAATCAGAAAAATATCCTGCAATATAATCCGTCAGAGTGCTTGTGATTCGCTGCAACAGAAAAGCCTGAAGTCGTTTTCGGTCAGGCACAGGGCTTTGGAATTTTATCGATAAACTAGGAAACGAAAGGCAGCAGGATAGACTGATTTTAGGTAGCAGGTCTAACAGCTTCACCTGAGTTAAATGACAACTGCTAGTTTGTTAATCACTGTTAGCAACTGAAGAGCAGAACCATCTTCCTCATTAGGATGTCACCAATTAAACTTTCAGTTCTCTTCCACGTGTTTCCATTCCAGTTTCTCTGTAGCTAACGGAACCGTCAGTTAAGGATTAAATTAAGGATCGCCGCTGTTAGCAGGCGTGATGCATCTCGAGCCCTATCTTCCGCCTCTCAACATGAAAGCCACCGTGTTCCGTTTCCGTCACGGGCTTTGCGTCGAAGTCGTCTTGATGTAAAAAGGCTGTTATAAAAAAAACAGGAGAGGCTGTGAAATAAAGGAATATCTGATGAGTGCCGTGTGTAATTATAGCACATTTAGGGGAGACACTGTTTACCACAGCGGAGTCACGGAGGATGAGAAGTGAACCGAGGTGAGGAGGTAAAAAGCCTTGCTGGGTTGTTGCTGATGTCAGTTAAGTGCCAGGATAGACACGGGCTCCCTTTGTAACAGCGCCCCCTTTAAGAGAAGAACCACCGGAGCTGGTAAAGAGGGGAGCGACAACAAGACGGTGTCAGCGAAGTTTAACGAAAGTCGCTTTGACGAGTTCCCAACTTTTCAATAGGGATTTGAAAGCATGCGGAGGGGAAAGACGAGACCTGCCTTTGAGAAACTGCACCCTTCTTCCCCGCAGGCGCGCTGCAGATCGAGAACAGCGAGGAGACCGACCAGGGGAAGTACGAGTGCGTGGCCACCAACTCTCAAGGCGTGCGCTACTCCTCCCCCGCCAACCTTTACGTGCGAGGTAGGACCTGAACACGCACACGCACAAGACAACGTCACAGATGCGACGATGGTAGCTGCTGTTAGCATAAATGCGCTATCTGATATACGTGTGCGCTATTATAAGTATTACTAACCCATCCATTGTCTATAATATATGTTGATTGTTGTTTGGTATTTCTCACAACCACCTTTAACAATTCCACCTTAAATCTCGGTGCAAGCCCCTCTGTTAGAGTCCAACCGAACCTGTGGGGGGGTCTCACCTTGGTTTAACTGCATGGAAACATCACTGATCTGTCTGCTAAAGCGGTTTCTGTACAAGAGGCAGATAAAAGAGGAAAACGGTGCACCGAGGATGCACAAACGTGAAGCGAAAGACAAAATCCAATTGGCCCTGAGAGAAACAGGCCGCGTTTGATTCTCACGTTTAGCCCCTCACATTCGTGGCCCTTTTGTAACCGAGGGGTAACAGACCACGCTAAAAGACCACAATCAGTGCTCCAATCAGGAAAAAAAACTAGTTTTTATGTCAAGTGGCTATTCCAAGAAGTGTGTGTGTGCGCGCGCGGGTGGTTTTGCGCTGGCCGTTTTTATTCTCTCTGTGTTTCCTCGTTCTCTCTCTCCCCCTCACGTCATTGTGTTCCGCATCAACCCCCTTCCATCCCTCAGAGCTTCGAGAAGGTTGGTGCGCTCTTTCTTTTCTTTTGTTGCTCCTTTGTTTCAGAAAGCTTCCCTTATTGAAACAGAGAGAAACAAAGAAAAAAAACAACACTCTCTAAGGACAAGCCGATTTGAAGTGAAATTATAATTTTTTTTCTCTCCAAAAAACGAAGAGAGCTAATATTTCTAAAGCTGCTGCGATGATGAAGTGGTCTGCCTACGCAGCAGAGTGCATTCACAGGCCTTGTGTGCAGAACCCTTGGTATTGCCTTCACTCCCTGATCAATGTTTTCTGCATGGTATGATCGTGTTGTCATGGAGACCCGGGAATTGGGAGATTAAATAGAGATGTCGTTTGCATGGGAGGAGCCAGAGAGGCAGAGGAAGGAGCGCCACTTGCATGCGTGCAGACTGACACGGGAGCATGGCACCCGGTGTGTGTTCGCGCTTCCTGATGTGCTTGAACGGAAGTGGTGGGTGGGCGCTGTCGCCTGGTCACCTCACACGGAGCATCTGTGTCCGCATCGTGTTCTGCCCTCGTTGCGCTGGGTTGGAATGGTGCATGCCTGAACACACGTCAAACTTCTGTCTTCAATTCATGTGGTTTGCTGGTTTCTTTAATACATCTGGATTCATATTTAATGTAGAAAGACCACATTTCACCATATTTATCAGTATTATTAATGATAGTTGATGTTTTAAGCATTTATGCAAACCCAACTTGGTGGTAGCTTTTAGCTGCTAGGGGGCTCTACCTTAAAATTTAGCGAAGTCACCCTTATTTCTTGTCTTTTCTAAAGCCTTTCTAAACTGCTGCTCTTAGCATCATCTCAGCAAAAGCCTCCAATATCACCAATAAAATTATAAATATGTGTAAAATGTGCCGCATCATGCTGTTGCTCTCCTGCTATCTTCACCAAACGCTTCGGTGGAACTGACTGACATTTGAAATTAATCATATCAATTCTCTGCGATATTGAGGGGGGATATTAATGATTCCCTCTCACGGCGGCGCTTAATGAAGCTGTGTCCTTGAGACCGGCGGCCCGGCACAGCGTAAATGTCAGCTCGGTGTCGGTGCTGAGCGGGCACACAGCGGCTCGTGGATATGGCAGTAATCCTGGCGGCTGAGCCAAGGTCTGGCCGGGCCGACAGCCCCCAGCCTCCCTGCAGAGGTCGCGGCTAATGATAGCTCGCGATAATAAAGTCCGAAGCTCTTGACCAAGTGTGCAGAAAATGAAGGGGGCTCTGGCCTCTGCGGCACCATTAGCTTTAAGCCAGAGGCTGCATGAACTCCTGCAGGATTATCCATCCTTATGAGCTCACTTTATTGTAAAGTGTCCCGTCCTGACTCTGAGTTTTGTTCTGGTAAAAACTCCTCACGTCGCCGTGTTGGTTCTCCATCCTCTGGTGTTGCTCATGGACTCTAAAGTCATCCACCTTTTTTGGCTTGTGTTGCATGTGCTGCTGCGTCTGTGTGCACGGAGCTGACACGCATGTCTGCACCACACTGACCAGGAGATGCCTGACCAGTCGGCTGTTTTTTAACAGATGTCCTTTTCTTCGTGTGTGTGTGTGTGTGTGTGTGTGTGTGTGTGTGTGTTGCTGGCTGTCTGTCTTCAGGTTGTGTATCTAATTGTGTTTTGTGTGTTCCATGTATAACGCTTGTGTCTGTTCCTCATGAGATGGCGCCATGGCAACATATCTTTTTTTTTTTTTAATGCTAAAACTGTTAACTTCTATCCAATTGTCTCTAGATTCTTTTAGTAGGGGGGGATGTGGTCCACGAAGATTCCAAGTAATGATGTAACACATTAAGGAGTGGAGGTTGCAGCAGATTCATTCATTTCCTTCCTTCTTTCTTTCCTTCTTTCTTGCCTTCTTTCTTTCTTTGAAATGCTGTGAGATTCATCCAAGGACTTCTGTTGAACTTGCTTTACAGTAAACCTGTTTTAATGTCTTTTTTTTATGTTACCATTAGTCTTTATGAACTGAACATGTTTTTTTTTCCGACGATGTTTTTGCTCTCTGTCTTCCCCTCTCATTCTCTCCTTCCATAAAGAGATCTCTCAGTCTCTGTCCTGTCCCTCTCTCTCTCTGTGACCCCTGGGGTATCCTCCTCCTCTTCTTCTTTTTTCTCCTCTCGCTCTTTTGGAAGCTCCTGAGCTCTCTGAAGGGGCCTGACTCTGGTATACAGCCGTGTTTTTAAATAGATCCATGTGTTTTCTTCTTCCTCGCTCCTCTCTTCTCCCCCCCCACCCACCTCGCCCCCCTTAAACCCCTTCTAATCTTCTCTTTATCTCTGCTCTCCTGTCTTTTTCCCCCGTCCTCACCCTCCCCTGCTCCGCCCCGCCTTCTCCTGCCCTCCCCTTCTTTTTTGACCTCCCTACTCCTCCTCCTCATCCTCCTCCTCCACCTTCTGTCTGCACCCTGGTGTGTAGGAGCGACAGACACATGTACATAAGTTTATTAACTTATAAACATGCACATACTACCTCACATACCTCTCTTTTTGCTCGCACTCGTTCTTGCCTCTCCCATGCTGTCTTCGTGTTCCTCGATGAATGTGTCCGATGGTCACTCTGCAGTCGGGCCCCCCCCCGATCACTTCCGTCCACATCTTCTGACTCCATCTGACTACACACTGTTTCACCTCTGAATTCTGTGTATTGTACAGTATCTCGTTGTACAATGTGGCTGTCCTTTGCTACATTGCCTGTCATTGTGTGGAAGAGAAGCAGAGCTGCCTCTTTCCTCCCTGTCTCTCTTGCTCTCTGTCTGTCTCTCCCTCCTGTCTCTGGAGTTTTTTCCTGCTGTCCCTCCGTCTGTCTGCTCTCCCTCTCGGTTCTCCGTTCTCTTCTTTGTGTTGCTCCACCATTTTATCCCTCTTGAGTGGCCCAGGCATGCAGCTAACCTACGGGCTCAGTCTCTCTGCTGGTCTCGCCCTGCTGATGGACGCAGGGCTGTGTTTAACTCACCGGTTTGCTCGTCCTTCTCACGGGGCACAAATACCTGGCGAGGCTCATTGATTGGCCCCGGCGCTGCAGACGCACGCCGGCTAAAAAGAGCCCGGCTAATGCAGAGGCAGAAATTTCGCCAAAGCAGAGTTTCGCCAAGGTTCCTCAACTGCTTCCTGCTTAACTTTCTTTGTAAAACCGATCGACTGTCAAGGCAAAGAGAAACTGGCTCGAGGTGTCATGTCCTGGTTGAAATGATGCTCAAGAGTCTGCCACCTTCGTTTGAGTCGGCAGCTCACTCTGATTTGTTGACCTCAACACGAGATTTGTGTCTTTCTGTTGGAATCATCAGTACCATAAAGTTAATTGGGAGTAAACGTGAATTATCCCTTTGTAATTTTCTGTAAAAAGAAACCCTGAAGTTCATTCTCCCCCTCCCTGTTACCTCTTTCTCTCTTCTTTCTTTGTATCTTTCCCGCCCTGGCTTTCTCTCTCTCGATCTCCACCTTGCTTTCTGCCTTGTTCCTCCTCTCTCTGATTCTCCCTAACCCTTTCACCCTCCCTCCCCCCAAACCCCCTCCCCCTGTCTGCCCCGGCTCTCCTCCTTTCCCAGTGCGCCGCGTGTCCCCGCGTTTTTCCATCCTCCCCTCCAACCACGAGATCATGCCGGGAGGGAGTGTCAACATCACCTGCGTGGCAGTGGGCTCGCCCATGCCTTATGTCAAGTGGATGCTGGGCCCCGAGGACCTCACCCCCGAGGACGAAATGCCTATCGGGCGCAACGTGCTGGAGCTCAACGGCGTGCGAGAATCCGCCAACTACACGTGTGTGGCCATGAGCAGCCTGGGGGTCATCGAGGCCATGGCCCAGGTCTTAGTGAAAAGTAAGAAACACTCTCACGTGCCAGCAGATTTGAGCTACGGCCTCGTCGCTTTAACAGTGATGTGGCATCTTCTGACCTCCAGCCCTGCCGAAGCCCCCGGGAACACCCATAGTCACAGAGACCACCGCCACCAGCGTGACCATCACCTGGGACTCCGGGAACCCGGACCCAGTGTCCTATTACATCATCCAGTACCGAGCCAAAGGGCCAGAGAGCAAGTACGAGACGGTGGACAGCATCACCACCACCCGCTACAGCATCGGTGGGCTGTACCCCAACACCGAGTATGAGATCAGGGTGTCGGCCTTCAACAGTATCGGTCAGGGGCCGCCCTCGGCACGCGTGGAGGCCCGCACAGGAGAGCAGGCCCCTGCCAGCCCGCCCAGAAACGTGCAGGCCCACATCATCTCGCAGAACACGGTGATGGTCCGGTGGGAGGAGCCAGAGGAGCCAAATGGACAGGTGGGAAGAGGAAATCGCTCAGCACATATTTCCCACCTGTAATTCCCTCGCTAGCCTCCCCGAAAAGGCAGTTTGACTGTTCTCTGTAAGTTAAGCGCTCCCTCCCGAGGCCCGGTTCCAACTGTTCCGTTGGTTTATAAACGTGTGCGGCAGAATTGAGTGCATATGGGGATTACAGAAGAGTAATAACCAGAGAGGTTGAGAGGTCACCCTCATGGCAGGAGGATTAAACCCTCAACTGCCCACAAACAAACACAATAGGGAGAAAAGAATATGAGGCCATCGGCTGCCCGTATTAGTCCTGGTTTGGACAACCTTAGCATGACATTTGTCAAACAAGGATGATCATCGCCACGCACATGTGACGACGTAACCTCATGATGGTAACGGACAACCGACAAATCCACAGACCATCTGGACTCCAGTAAATACCGTTGTGCTAGTGTGTGGTTGGGTCAGATGATCATATAATGCATCACAGTGGACTTAGAGTAAATCCTGTTTTTATTTTAGGTGAAAGGTTACCGCGTGTACTACACCATGGACCCCTCCCGGCCCATGAACGAGTGGCAGATCCACAACGTCCAGGACAGCGTCATCACCACCATTCAGAACCTGGTGACCTCAGAAACCTACACCATCCAGGTCCTGGCCTTCACCTCCGTGGGGGACGGCCCCTTCTCGGATCCCGTCCACGTTAAAGTCATGCCAGGAGGTCAGTGGGTTTGCGAGCGCTCGTGCGTGCGCGACATAATCACCGATTCTCAACAGCCGTCCGCAGTCTTCATTTATTCGCGTGCAGGCGGGTCTTGCTTTTTGGGTCTGAGCGCGCACAAATGACTCATTATTTGTTTGTACGGGGAAAAAAACCTTTAAAGCGGCTTATTTGAGGAACTTGCACAAAGTTTGTGAGGCAATCAGGCACTGGAATTCTCAGTGAATAAGCCTGCACCGACTGAAAAATGTGACTCATTTGAGCTGAAAGAATTCCACCTGCCGGGACAGAAGCGTGGATACTTGCAAAGAGGAAGCAGGGATTAACCAGCCAGAAATGCCCCGTGCACTTTGGCACCGCTCGTGTGATGGTGACAGCTGCTGTCGCAGGTTTTATGCGATAGGAGGCACCAAAAGATGATTACTCTGATGGTATTACTGGTTTAAATTCTTGCGTAGCTTAAGCTACCACTACGCCGTTTGATGTCCTTAAAAAGTCCATCATTCCGCAGGCGCGTGGAGGGAATGAAGTGGAGATTTACGGGTCACTGAGTGTACTTTTAGGTGGTGCAGAGCAAATGCATTATTGATCAACGTTATGACTGTAAGCTGAAAATGCATATCAGAGGAGGCTACAGTAAAACCGGCTCCCTCTGATACTCAAAGCATTTGCATATTTAGCAGTGCTTGCAGTAAACAAACAGGCAATTTTGTTATTTTGACAGACCCTAAAAATCTCATCACGTCACTAGTTTACTCAGACCTGCGTAAATGTAGGACTACTTAGACTTAGACATGCATTATCACCCTGCTGGGGAGTGATATTCAGTGAGCAGTTTTAAAAAGTAATGCTACTCAGGTGCCACTTTTTGTTAATTTGGGAAGCTAATGGTGGCAACTACAGGTAGAAAAACATGGAAAATTATCAGTATTAGCAAAACAATGTGTCCCAAAGTACAAAAGTACACATTTGTAGGTGGTCTCCCTTTATTAAAACATCTGGATTCAGGCTCAGAGAACTGATCTCACTCTGACGGTAGTAAGGAAACACAGTCCCTTCCATCATTGCACAATCAGTTCCAGTCACAACAGTTTCCACAGTGCTCTACAACAAACAGCTGCGTTGGAAAGGTTACTTCTGAAAGTTGACGCTAACGGCACACAAAGTAAAAAGCGTCTGAATGTATCCTTGGATTGAAAATCTTGACTGACATGCTGTGTGCTTTGCTAGGATGAGGTCAGTCCAGCTCCTTGTTCTGTCCTCTTCCCTTTCAGTGCCGGGTCAACCTGGCAGATTTAAAGTGGGCAGGGTGACAGATACTAGCATAGAGCTGACCTGGGAGCCTGCTTACACCAAAGAAGGCATCGTCAACTATGAACTCCTCTACAAACCTGTCAAGTTTGGCAGTCTGGTAAGGACTTCTCATTCTTTATTAATAAATCTGTCTGCTGGGTAGACTTTGTAACAAGAAAGCAGCGGGTTGAGGGGAGAGTTTTAAAAGACGGACCCGTGACAGTCCCCATCCTTCCCAGTCCTCCTTTAATGACTTCTTTTCACTCACCTCTCTCTAACTGTCATCCTCTTCACTCATCATCTTGTGTCTCGCAGGAGAAACTGACCTTCGGGCCCAGGAATTCTTACACGGTGGAGGGTCTGAAACCAAACACGGAGTACTCCTTCTCCCTGGCCGCCATCTCCAACAAAGGCATCGGAGCGTTCACCAACGAGCTGGTCCAGAGGACGTCACAAGCCAGTATGTCGCAAACACAGCTAATGGCGTTAATTACGTTACGCTACGGTCTTTCAGTCATGCAGTTATCTCGTACCTCACGCAGCTCGGAGCACTTTCCCAGGCTCCCGCCCTGCTGCAGTATTTTAACCATCTTTGCATCACTCCATCTGTCTCCTTTATCAACTCGTCCCCTCTCATCCATCCTGACTGTGCCTTTCTCCTGTATTCAGCCTCTGGTTTTCTCTCACAGCCTCAGCATCGTGACGGATGGAGACGGAGCGCAGATTAACATTTTTGCTCTTCCTTTTCTTCACCATCTTTTCAGTCTCTCTATTCAGTTAGTGTTAATGTCTTTTATTTGGCATTTATTATTTGTTGGTTAGCAGCCAGTGATGAGAGGCATTAAGGGTCGGCCTGCTGTGTCGGCAGGTAAGTGGTGACCAGTCTAGTCGACCTGCATTCTTTTCCTTGTTTTATTTTCTCCCCTAAATCATTTAAATGGAACCTTACATGATTCTGTAAAAAGGGAGAAAATGGTACAAAGAAAAGAACTGGTAAAGCTATTTTGGCCCAAAATGGAGAATCAGATTGGTCCAGATCATTGCAGTATGCCTTGGAAGGTACGTATTCATCATTCAACAGAAAAATACCTGTAAAGTGTATTTAGGTGGTCTTCTTTCACTTTATCTCTCTCCTCTCTTTAGAGAAAGACAGAACAAGGGGGTACAATGGAGGAGGGGGGCTGGAGACAGAGAAGCAGCCTGATAAGCAGGCTATTTCATGCAGCAGAATTCATTTCCCAGGGAGGTTATGTGTTCTTTGTTATCGCCAAGCTTTGGTGCACATCTAGATTGTCCCCCGAGGCCAACAGAAGTGGCTGTACAGCTGAGTGGATAGATACTTGAACCTGTCAGCTACAAATGCTATACTCCCGCTAATGCACAGTCTCAAACGCTTGCGAGATTGATGTTTCTTTTGTGCATCTGTGTAGTCTTTAAGGACTATAGTTTGAGCACTGCAGTTGATGAATTTGTCCTAATGAAGCTTTAGTTACAGTTCTTGTGTTTCTTCCACTAAATATCATAAATTCATCATTCTTGGATGACTTTTCTCGCCTGAGTGCCTTCCTCCCTGCCTTCTTTTTCAAACCAGTCATCTGAATCCTCCATGCCTTGTGAGATCTCTCTCTTCCCTCCTTAAAGCCCTAAAACTTCCCCTGGTGACGGAGGGAAAGTCCCAGACCACCCTATAATCCCGAAGTCTCGAGGATTATGCCACCACGGGGCCCGCCTGTGTGAAATGTGTACATTAGTCCGTCTTCCGATTTGCGCATCCCTGCTTTTCCAGAATAGTTATGTTTCTCATTCATAACTGTGGATCACAGTTCGAGCCACTTGCTTTAGTCAGAGGATGTGATACAATCACGGGTATCAGATTTACATTCTCCTTTGGTCTAATTAAGTTGTCCACTCAGGATCAATACTCCTGTCTCCTGTTTATTTCATTAGGCCCCAAGTTTTACATTATGATTTTACGTTCTGTGGTTGCTCTCTGCTCGTGATCTCCCGCTTGTTTTTTTCTTTCGGTTTAGTTTACCTTACTGTTGTTTCCTTTTCATCCTCACTGCCTGTCCTCTTGCTTGTGCTCCCTCTTCTTGTTTTTCTGCCCTCTGTCTTGCATCTCTCCTGAACTCTTTCCCGATTGCCCTTCTTGCCCCTTGTCCAATCAGAGCCCTCAGCTGCACCCGAGGGGGTGTCCTGCGAGAGCTCCAGCTCCACCTCGCTCAGAGTAAGTTGGAGGCCTCCTCTAATGGACGGCCGGAATGGCGAGGTGGCAGGTTATGAGCTGAAATACCAGAGAGTTTCTGGGGCAGGAGGAGGAGGTCAGGGCCAAGACTGGAGCGAGCATCGAATCCCAGCCGAGCAGGGGCAAACAGTGCTGGAGGGCCTGGAGAAATGGAGCTGGTACAACATCTCCCTGGCCGCCTTCACCGCGGAAGGGACTGGCCCCAGCAGCCCGGCTGTCCCCTGCAGGACCGATGAGGACGGTGAGACTAGGACAGTAAATAATCGTTAATCTGATCCTTTACTGACCAAAAATGAACAAACTCCGTACATGCACAGTTCCTGGCGCTGCACCTCGTCAAGTGGATGTCCAGCCGCTCAACTCCTCGGCGCTTCGGGTCACCTGGCGGCCGGTGTTGCCACGGTTACGGCAAGGCCAGATCCGCGGCTACCAAGTGCACTTTGGCCGAGCGGAAAGTGGCGAATCACGAAACCTCCCCCGCATCAAAGACCTCCTATTGGATGAGTCCCAGGTGACATCACAGCTACAGATATAAATAATAAAATGGGGGTCATTTATTTCGCCATTAAATACTGTATCTTCCCTGGTCCGTCCTTTTGTCCTCTGATGCTCTCATCTGTCTTGGCTGCCTGTGGGGTGCGCTTCCACTGTGGGAGAAGATGGAGGAGGATGATTCAACTCAGTATGTGAGTGCAGACGACCTGTCTCCTCATTATAAATGAGATCTTCGCTTATAATTTCAGTAAAACGCATCCATCACAAAGTTATGAAAATCTGCATTTGCTTTGCAAAATTATGTAACAAAAATGTTGAAACCGGTGAGTTCGTCATGTTTAACAGTGACACGTTTCCTCCGTAGGAGCTGATTATTAGCAGCCTGAAACCAGAGACTTTGTACTCGGTGTCAGTCGCTGCATACACCACCAAAGGGGATGGAGCACACAGCAGACCCAAGCTGGTGCAGACCCTGGGGATCGGTAAGCATATGCCAAGTATAGAGTTCGATGTGGTAGATTTAGTAACATACTCCAGAATTGATCTTCCAGAAAGCTGCACCACTGCACAGCGTTAAATACAGCTCTGAATCAATTCTAATTCTTGTAGATTTACATGATATATGTTTGCACACATGTATAAAGCTATTGATTTTCGACTGCCTACGTCCTTTTGCAGTGCCCGGGCCCCCCTCCCTGTGGGTGCGTCCGGGATCGGGCCCCTCAGTGGTGGTGCGGTGGGCTCCACCTCTGGAGTGCTCTGAGTCAGGCTTCGATAGCCAGAGGGCCCCGTTGGAAATACAAGGCTACCGCCTACAGTTTGGCCTGAAGAACACATCCTTGAGCACCACAGTGGATTTCACAAAGAGAGAGAAAAACTTCACTGTCAGAAACCTCTCCCCAGGGTCTTCCTACGTCTTTGTCCTCTCTGCAAAGAGCCGAGCTGGCTACGGAGACGTAGCGAAGCAGGAAATAACTGTTCCCATGTTCCCACCGCTGGGATACCCCAAAATATCAGATTATGTGAATGCCACTTGTTGCTCCCTCCACTTCTCCTGGGCGCCCCCTAGCCCCGAGGAGTGTAACGACATCATCACCGAGTTCACAGTCGCTTACAGAGAGGTTGCAGCCCCCAAACCGTCTGCAGAGCCCGGCCCCTCAGCCTCACCCCCACTCCCAGCCCTCCCATGGCTGGTCACAGTACCAGCAAGCGAGTCCAGCTACACCATCCTGGGCTTGAATCACAGCACAATCTACATGGTGCAGCTCAGAGCCCACAACAAGGCAGGCCCGGGTCCCTTCAGCCCACCTGTGCTGAGCAGAACTCTGGCCTTTGAGACAGGTAGGACTGGCCTTAGGACCCCTCCCCCCAGCAGCGTTTCAGCCTGATATATTTCACTCTGAAACACTTTCCAAATACCAGGCCAGTTCTTCCAGGTCAGGATGTGACCCCCGCACCTCAGAGAGGCCTGAAACTGTACGGTCCAAGGGAACACAGTTACTCTCCCCCAGTCTCCTCCACTCCCTCACTTATACCTTCATCACCTCCCCTTCACCACCGGTGGGAGCGGGCTGAATGTTAATGGATGTTTGCTTCAAGAGCACTGCTTATCACAAACCCCTCAAGGTAAAAGTCAACAAAGGGCTGGGATGTATAGTCTCACAGAAGGTAAGTGTTTAGTCTGAATTTAATCCGAGATCTGGCGTCCAGCGTTGTACCCGGAGGTAAGCCTTTTTTATCTGATTGACCTTCCACCTCCACCTTTCTCCAAAGCCTTTTGTCGACATGCTGGATTCTGACTTTGAATAAGACACGAGCTCACACTCTGAGAACGTGGCATGTCACCTTCCTGCAGCCAGTGTGTACCTTTGTACCTGTCTCCTTCATCCACTCTCCTCATCACCTGCCCATACCACTAACCATCAGGTGTTCTTACCCCAGCGGCAGATCCGGTGGACGAGTTTGGCCTTTACAGGTTCTGCAGATGGTGGGGTTGGTGGCGGGTGGGGGGCTGCGGGTGGAAGCTGCTGGCTGGAACGAAAAGTTCGGTCACCGCTGACCTTTTTGTCATCTGTTTGCACTCGTTTCAGATGTTCCGAGGAATTTTTCAGTCAATCTGGCAACAAAGACCAGTGTTCTCCTCACCTGGGAATTTCCAGAGGGCAGCAACCCCTACCGCTTTACTGTAGGTGCAGCGGGCGCATGTACACATGATGGTGCATTGACATGGCGGAAACTGGATATTCGTAGGAATTTGTCTTAGTGGTTGAAAATCCTAATGAATCTGCTTCGTTTAGTTTATCCAGATAAACATCGCATTAAATTAGGAAAAGAACGTGCCATCCTCTAATCCCATATCGTAATGACTCTTTGGAAATTGAATCCCTAACTCAGCTGACAGAAACATGCTGTAATCTCAGCCGTCCAACAGCAGTGTGACTCAAATGAAGTGTCACTAGCGGCTGTTCTGAGAACGCTAACCTGCTCCCGTCCTCCAGGTGGAGTATAACCGTCAGAAGATGGAGGTGGACGCTCGGCAGAAAAAGGCCGTCATTCCGAACCTTCAACCTGATACCAGCTATGACTTTAAGATCACCGCTCCAGAGGGCAACATGGGAGGCCTGCGCCACCGCATCTCCGCCAAGACCTCCCCGCCCATCACCATCCGGCGCCCCGAGATCGACCACACCCGGGACACGGAGACCACGGTCACCATCATCCTGCCTTCCCTGGAGACTCGCACTCCCATCAAGTAAGTCAGTCGGGTTGTTAACACCGTCAGGCTCGTTGCAACGGAAAGAATTCAAATTGCGTGAGAGGCCTGCTCCTGTATCCAGGCGACCAGGGTGATTATTTGTCCGCCTCTGCTCCCACAGGAATGTTTATGTCGTGGTGGTTCCGCTGAGGAGAGCCCGCGGGGTCCTCAGACATGAAAAGAGCCCAGATGAGATGGACTTGGAGGAGGTGAGAGTCATACCGACCGCACCTGCTGTCTGTGCACGGAATCTGTAAACCTCATGAATACACAGTCTGGTGGTGGTTACCATTTATAATTCAACATTAGTCAGAGGACTGGATCAGAACACCTCTGTCTCTCTGTTACTCAGCTGTTGAAAGACATTAGTCAGAAGCAGAGGGACTCTCGCCAGCAGAAGCAGGTGGACCTGCGTCGGGCGTACATCACCGCCCGCTTCACACCTGCCACCCTCCCAGCCTTCTTCACCCTGGGCGACCAGCTTGACTACGGCGGCTTTGAGAACCGAGCTTTGGACCCGGGGCAGGAGTACATGTTCTTCATCCTGGCGGAGCTCAACTCCACCACTGGGGTACGTCTCCCCGTCACTCCCCCACCCCCGACCTGTGTTCCCCTCCTGCAGGATGTCACTTTAGATGACATCGCATCTGTCGGTGCAGCTCTGCATCGAAAACAATCAAATAAATGTCAGTCACTCTGCTGTAAGCACTTTAATGGAGAGTGAGAGTACTTACTCTGGCAGGAGATGAGATATTAAAGGCATCTTTGACTCGATATACATATTCGTTTAGGGAAAAAAAAAAACAATTTATTAGGTATCCATAAGTCTTTTAAGCCTGAAAATGTTATCATGTTAAAGCTTTTAATTTAATAGTATCTAAGATGTTGGCTAAAGAGATTCCTCCATGTCCCCACACAGAAAATGTACGTGGCCAGCCCCTACACAGACCCTGTGATCGCCCCCGACTCTGACCCTCAACCCCTGGACGCAGGGGATGGTCTGATCTGGGTGGTGGGGCCAGTTCTGGCTGTGGTCTTCATCATCTGCATCGTCATTGCCATCCTCCTTTACAAAAAGTGAGTGAGACATCCTGTAAACTCAAAAGAAAAGCTAATGTGTATACGTGTTCTGGCGAGGGGTGGTGTGTGTTTGGGTCAGACTCAGGGAAAACACAGCGTAAGCAGGTTAGTGACTGCCGTGGCGAGTAGAGGAATTAGCTATTTTGGGCTTTGGCTACAGCTGATGCACTAAAATCCATAGATCCATTTGCTGCTGAGCGTTGTCTTAGCAGGTCTGTTGACAATCAGAGAAGTATTCCTGGCACTTCTGCTCATAATTAGATTACCTTTCTGTCGGTCACGCCGCACTGCGCTCCCAGTGTTTGTTTAATCTCCAGTTATCCCACCGCAAATGCTCAACTCTCAGTTTGGTATTCATCATATTTGTTCCGAGCTTCTTCCCACCCATCTCAGAGAGCCGTGAAATGGCCAGACCCTGCCGCAGGCCCGTGATATGTGCTGCAAGCCATAAAGCTTTTGAATACTAATGTGAAAATATTGATTTGCCTCTTTTAACAATCTGTCCATTTCCTCTCTTTTCTTCCTCTAATTATTCCTGCCGTGTTTCACTGGGAGCAGCAAACCTGACAGGTAAGATTAAACCAATGTCAAGTCCTTTGTTCATTTATCCCACAGCAATTACACAACACTGGCAGCTGCGCACAGCTTGTACAAGCCGTAAAACAGCGTATCTGCTAAATCGAGAGCTGTTTACTCAAGCAGCTGTGGTAATGATGTGGCGTCATGGTTGAGTCTCATCTCTGAATGCTTATTACTGGGCACTTAACACTCTTCTCGTGTGCTGGCCTTTGAGCAGCAAGCGTAAGGATTCCGAGCCTGGGACCAAGAGCCTTTTGAGCAACGCCGAAATGATGGCGCATCACCCGACGGACCCCGTTGAGATGCGGCGCATCAACTTCCAGACTCCCGGTATGAGCACTCGCCCACGCAGGCACCCAAACACGCATAATAAAGTACCTCTGATTACTCATTATTTCCTAATGAAATATTCATGCAGCTAATTATATCCGGGGTGAGATTATGCAGAAGAGATTCCGATGACACTCCCCCGCACTGCAACCAGCACCTACCTGGCAGCTCCGGATCAAAATGGCCACCGGCCAGGTAGCAGCCAGTGTTGGCGAGGGCTGAGTCACTGCAGCGTGACAAAATCCACTCATCCCCACATGCCCACGTTCTGTAGATAATGCATTAGATTGGGCGGCACCGGCAGCGGTCGTGCGCTTCTCTTCCGTTAGCGTTTGTCCTAAAGCCCCACTGTGAAGTAACTAGACGGACCCTGATGCGGTCCCATCCCCGCTGAGTCAGATCTAACAACACAGCTGCTCCGGCGGTGGCACCAGAATAACGGGGTTTTGCTTCCACAGCTCCCATTAAATTAAGAAAAACACACAGCGTGAATTATTTTAATTACCGTTGCTGCTGTTTCAGCAGTGCAGATTTGAGGCATTTCATTATTATCTGTGACTCTGCAAAGAAAATGAGAGAGCCCACAAACCCAGAGAGGCTCTTTTTCAACCTTGAAGCTCCAGGCTCACACCCTCTTCTCCTTCAGAGATTTTCTGTCTCCGAATCGCTCTGAATTCGTTTCCAGCGAATGTGGCAGAGGCTATCTGAGGTCAGGGTTTGATCGTGACAGCAGCGTTTTGCCGTGGTGCTGCATTGCCGGGTGGAAAAAAAGGAGAAAATAACTACTCTGAGTTTTTCAAAGGTGCAGCAGAATATTGAATTGAACACCCTTTTGGGTGTTGACAGTAATAGCAAATGTAATAAAAAATGTTACTTCGTTGCATTGTGTGTTTTGTGTGTGTGTGTGTGGAACACACACAGATAAAAAGAAATGACTTTCTGACAAAATACGTTTACTAACGATGTGTGATTACATAACCATCTCTATCTTTTCCACTCCTAACTGGGATTTGCTGATACCTGAGGTCACGTGACTGATATCTTGCCTCATCTTTCCCCCGCGCATGCAGGAATGATGAGCCATCCTCCCATCCCCATCAACGAACTGGCTGAGCACATCGAGCTGCTGAAAGCTAATGACAACCTGCGACTCTCCCAGGAATATGAGGTAAGAGACATATAATTATTCCATATGAGCGTCTTTGTCATTATTAGATGTCACAGCGGTGAAGCCTTTGCTTCTCGTTTAACATTTGCATCTCAGCGCGCAGACAATAAGGTCATGATTTATTCGACACCACTATTTATTTCGGAAACAAGTCTACATCACAGAGCGCGCGCTCTCCATTATCCACTAAATATGTCTCTTCACATCTGCGTGTGTTTGCCGTTTTTCATTCCAGTCCATTGACCCCAGTCAGCAGTTCACCTGGGAGCATTCGAACCTGGAAGTCAACAAGCCCAAAAACCGCTACGCTAACGTCATAGCGTACGACCACACCAGGGTCGTCCTGGCTCCTATAGACGGTAAGAGGATCGGCTTCATAAAGCTGGCCGGGCGTGGGGGTGGTCACGATTCTGCCGCAGGTGAAGGGAACTCTGGCGAGGGGGGCGAGGCTGCTGCGTGATAGATGAAAATTGAAATGTCGTGTGCGATGGCAGAAGACTGGCAGTGTGGGTGCATTCAAGTGCGGCGAGCATTGTCTCAGGACAAAAAGAGGCAGAGCAGACTCCATCCAACGCTCATCTGTTTACTCTGACACGCTCTCGTTTGTTTGCGTTCGTGCACCAGTCACCTGGCTGCCATCTGCTGGAAGCAGCAGCTGTGACAAACAGCCTCGTTCAGTCGCCCGTTTGATGTCGTACACAGAGGTGAATCTGTCGCGTCACTTAGGCAGATTGCAGTTTAACGGGAGCTCCGCTGTCTCGTTCCACAGGCATCCTGGGGAACGACTACATCAACGCCAACTACATCGACGGTTACAGGAAGCAGAACGCCTACATCGCCACCCAGGGACCGCTGGCAGAAACCTTTGGGGACTTCTGGAGGATGGTGTGGGAGCAGAGGACAGCGTCTGTCGTCATGATGACACGACTGGAAGAGAAGTCACGGGTGGGACGCTATGACTTGATGAAACTGACGTGACAAATGCTTTACATCAGTCATTAAACAGTTCTGCTGTCATCCCGGCAGATAAAATGTGACCAGTACTGGCCAAATCGTGGTACGGAGACTTACGGTATGGTCCAGGTGACCCTGCTGGACACGATGGAGCTGGCCACCTTCTGTGTGCGCACCTTCTCCCTGCACAAAGTAAATCCTTTTGCTGTTCTCCATCTGCATCCTCCCTCTGACCCACTGTAGAGTTGCAGTCAGAAACACGCACGCGCGCTTTTATCTCCTGACGCACCGTTCAGAACTGCAGCTAGCCTCTCCACAACTTTTCACGGTCGTGATGTGCACGTGGACAAGCGGAGGAGAGATTTGCCTGCACCCTATGATGTGTTCAAACTGGGACAGCCTCCCCGTGTCAGGCGCTGAGATTCGATCGCCGCTGTGAGCGAAGCGCTTTCTTATAGCATGAGGCTAATCTAAGTCCGCCAGACTAGCGTGTCTCTGTGGCCTACTTACAAACACAAAAAAACTAGGGCAGCTGTAACTTCCAATTGTAGCATGGCTTCTCCAAAATTTTGTTGATGCGTTGTGATGTGTCAAGTTAGGGGATCTGTCACAAAGAAAAGCATAATTCAGATAAAGTATTCAACAGCGCAAGCGAACAATGCCTCGTTCTTTATGAAGAAAGGCTACGGTGAGGAGAGGAGTGATGATTTATGTAGATATAACTTGGAAAGAGTGCTCAGGCGACCCTGCGAACGTGTCAGCTAAACTTAACCAGTCGATATGTAGGTTGTGTGTCATGACATCAAATCGAGGCGCAGCCTAACAGTCTGTCGTCCTGTCACACCAGAGCGGCAGCAGCGAGCGGAGAGAAGTGCGCCAGTTCCAGTTTACAGCCTGGCCAGATCACGGTGTGCCAGAGTATCCCACCCCTTTCCTCAACTTCCTCCGTAGGGTCAAAGCCTGCAACCCCCCGGATGCTGGACCCATCACTGTTCACTGCAGGTACAGCCAACATGGCCGTTTCATCTTTAAGGGAAGCTTTGAAACTGGGAAATAAGCGTATTTCTTGTCCTGCGAAGAAAAGCTGATAACGTTTTCATTTTTTGGCCTCGAAAATGAGAAGCCTGCATGAGGTCAGTTATCTTAACACAAAGGCTGGGCACCAAAGGCCAAACGTAATAAAACACTTTTGGCAGCGCCTTCAATGGTCAAGTAATTGCATACGTACAGTATCTTATTTGTTTGAACTCTATATGAAAGACAGTGTAGAAATGAAATGTTTGTGGTTTTCTATGTGTTATACATGCTGAGTCTCAGCTGCCTCATTCATGTCTGCACAGATTAAACTCAGCATATATGTAGAAGAAAATAATGTCTTATATCATCTTGGTGTGTTTATGGACAGTCTCACATCGATAAAACTAAGGCTCATTTCCATTTCCTCCATTATTGTGACGTCCACCTGTAGTATAGTTTATATATATATATATATATATATATATATATATATTAGCAGCAGCAATACGAGGTTACATAGACAGACAAACGCCGGCTGTCACATATCCTCTTCCCTTGGCGGAGGTAAATATTCACGTTTACAAATGTGGTGCATAATTATGATGTTAAATTGTTTGGATTTTGTGGTTAAAAGGTTTGAGTGCAGAGATTTATGCAGGATTTTATCTATGTTATCTTTGCATAACATTAGGTGCTAAGATAAGCTAATCATGGAATTATTCCTAAATCCTCTGTATCAACCAACTCCTCCTCTGTTAGTGCTGGTGTTGGTCGCACCGGCTGTTTTATCGTCATCGACGCCATGCTGGAGCGCATTCGGCACGAGCGCACCGTGGACATCTACGGTCATGTGACCCTGATGCGCTCGCAGAGGAACTACATGGTGCAGACGGAGGACCAGTACAGCTTCATCCACGAGGCGCTGCTGGAGGCCGTGGCGTGCGGGAACACCGAGGTGCCCGCCCGGAGTCTGTACTCGTACATGCAGAAGCTGTCCAAGGTGGAGAGCGGGGAGCACGTCACCGGCATGGAGCTGGAGTTCAAGGTACGGAGGGGGAGGGAACGTACCCGCATGGAGGCGTGTCATCATAATACGGCGATGCTCTTCTCCGTCTATCCAGCGGCTGGCGAACACCAAAGCCCACACGTCCCGCTTCGTGACAGCCAACCTGCCCTGCAACAAGTTCAAGAACCGACTGGTCAACATAATGCCCTACGAAACCACCCGCGTCTGCCTTCAGCCAATCAGAGGCCTGGAGGGCTCCGACTACATCAACGCCAGCTACATCGACGGATACAGGTGCGCTTTCATCGCCACGACGCTAACGCGACCCGACCCAGCGGTCCTCTTGTAATGCCTGGATGAGTGAGTGGTTGGGATGGGTTTTCACCGCGGTGCTCTCACCTGTCACGTCCTCTCAGATCTGTCTTTTCTGTATTCACGTTCTGCTTTGATGTCTCTGCACGCCACTGCCTTCAACCTCCTCCCCTCCCCTCCCCTCCCCTCCATTAGAGAGGACGGACACCAAGCCTCTTGCGATGGCTCGGATATATTTAGCTTGCCCGTTGAAACATGTTTTGACCGCTCCGCGTCTTGCCCAAAGGCTGACTCCCTTTTCCAGCCTGATGCCTGACAGGGAGAACCACGGAGGAGGGGACTTCATACTGTGTGTGTTGGTGTGTAGGCAGCAGAGAGGTTACATCGCCACCCAGGGCCCGCTGGCCGAGACTACGGAGGACTTCTGGAGGATGCTGTGGGAGCACAACTCCACCATCGTGGTCATGCTGACTAAACTGAGAGAGATGGGACGGGTAGGCACAAATGAAGTGCGCACGGTGATTGATGAGAATCTGCTGGGGTGATCACGCGATGCCCTTCTTTGTCTTTTCTCCGTTCTCAGGAGAAGTGCCACCAGTACTGGCCCGCGGAGCGCTCCGCCAGGTATCAGTACTTCGTGGTGGACCCCATGGCAGAGTACAACATGCCTCAGTACATCCTGAGGGAGTTTAAAGTTACGGATGCCAGGGTGAGTTCAGGGTGTGTGTGTGTGTGAGTGTGTATCACTTCAGTGGTAGTATTGGTAGTAGTATTGACCCGAGGAGTGTGTTGGTTAGTGTGTGTTTACATTCGCAGCTGGTTAAACTATTGACAGCCAACCCCAATTTACTAATGTAGCCATCCTGTCTCCAAACAACATTGAGCCCACGTGTGTGTGCGTGTGTGTGTGCACTCTCAGACATGTGTGCCAGGTAACAATATTTCAAGCCTGTCCCGACGCCACGCTGACAGATGCACTATTGATCTCCATTAAGACGGAGTCTGAAAGGCTGTGCAGAGGAGCAAAGATGTAATTGCCTGTTGAGCGGCTGACAATAACGGACACGCTGACGTTACAGCTCCAAGTCGTGCATGGCCACTGATCCAGGATCAGATGGCAGTAATCATTAAAGAGGAAGAAGAGGATATTGTCTTGGCAGTCGATACTGCGAGAAGGCCGTCTTTTAATAGTATTTTCAACTCAATCACCTCATCCGTCTTTGCATTTCCTTCCTTCTTCCTGCAGGATGGTCAGTCTCGAACGGTGCGTCAGTTCCAGTTCACAGATTGGCCGGAGCAGGGCGTGCCCAAATCTGGGGAGGGCTTCATCGATTTCATTGGACAAGTACACAAAACCAAGGAGCAGTTTGGCCAGGACGGGCCGATCGCTGTTCACTGCAGGTGAGTTGCAGGAAGAAAGTACATTTGCAGAATAAGTGCTGCAGGGGCGGAGCCTGATCGTGGTCTGTTCCCGTGCGGCTGTAGTGCCGGTGTGGGGCGGACAGGAGTCTTCATCACCCTGAGTATTGTCCTGGAGAGGATGCGCTACGAAGGAGCGGTGGATATCTTCCAGACTGTCAAAATGCTGCGCACGCAGAGACCAGCCATGGTGCAGACTGAGGTAAAGATCCAGCTCAGTGCTGATTAAGCGGCAGCAGCCTTAGTTTCCGCTGATCTGGATGCAGATATCTGAGCTTTTGGGATCGGAGCAGGACAGCAGTTTTAACAGCCCTGTTGTTGGGTTTCTCCCTCTCAGGACGAGTACCAGTTCTGCTACCAGGCCGCTCTGGAATACCTGGGTAGCTTCGACCACTATGCAACGTAAGTTAAGAGACAACCATCCACCTATCCGTCCGTCATCTGCAAGGTCCACAATCAAACCAACAAGCGAAACGACGAGAGAGAGAGAGAGCGAGAGAGAGAGAGACCACCCGAGACGCTGTTTTTGTTCCCGCCTCCAGGAGGTTGAGGCTTGGGGATGAAATTTTACTCCAACATGGACGAAAAAACTTACAAAAAAATAAATTAAAAAATCAGTGTGTGACAGCAGCTACACGCATTGGGAGGCTGCCTGAGGAGCTGCTGGTGTGGAGACTTTCCATGTGTAATCCATATACTTACCTCAGTGTTCCAGTGTGAAGGACGTATAATACATGTGTGTTGTGGTCAGCTATCTCCAATATGAACCAGTGAAACAGCTTCTGAACAGGATTTATAATACTATATGTGTATAAAATAATAGAAAAGAAAAAAAAAACAGACACAAAGAGCCTGGATATTTGCTGCAGCCTTCATGGGCTTTCTATCCTCAACTTTGTATCTATCGGTTTGTTGTACAAAGTGCGAAGGTGAAGATTTCTGTGTCCGTGAGTCGTCTCAAAGTCGTCCGCTGCGACTGTAAGGTAGCTCGTGTAAATCAGGTGACCCGATGTACCGTTGGAGAACGCGAGTGAACACGAGTGAATGCTCACTTTCCCAATGTGCGGTGCCAAGATAACCCGCGCTGCGTGGGCCGCGGCCTGCGAGAACAGGCACAGCACGCGGCCCCACGAGACACTGGCCGAGGTTCAGATCGCACCCCGCCGCCACCTCCAATCGCATCCTCCGTGAGTAATGGCCAACTTCAAAACAGTCATTAGAGCCCATTGTGTCCTCTACTGCGCTGAGGTCTGCAGCCCAGCACAGTTCTGCTTCTGCTTGCTAGTTGCTGTGGTCTTTGTTCATCCTCCTCTTGATGTCAGCCCCATTGTGTCACTTCAGCAGTGGCTTATTGAAAGAGATGCTAATGAAAGAAACAAGCATCGAGGCCTTTTTTTTTTCTTTGTCCTATTCAAAGTGCTTCTCGGCCCATTTCTGCAGACATGATTATTGTGCTTTTTACTCCAAGTCTTTGCCTTTGCAGACGTATTTCTTGTGTTTCCAACATGCTGCTTAGTTCTCATGCATTACCCACCGTTCAAAGGTTGTGTCTGAATCCCCCCCCCTCTTCCTGAAGCCTTCCTGAGTCCCTGTTATATTTTAGTATAGAAAGCTGATGAAATATATTGAGATAAGACCCCAACACCCTCTGCAGTGGGAAATTGATCATCCTCCTCTCCTCCCGCTGTCCATATGAACTCCATTGAACTGGGACTGTACAGAACCTCCCCGTTGTAATACATCCACACACGTCTTTAATATCGATATATCTATCTTTTCTCGACATAATCAGATTTGGTCCCCACGCAGTGAACGAAGAGCACAGCGGCGTTGGAGCGAAATCCCGATTTTTGTACATACAGTCTAACGTTGGAGTCCTATACAGTACAGTTACATATGTCTGAGCACAAGATATAACGTGGGATTGGATGTCATGTAGTTCTAATTGTCGCAAAAGAAGCCTTATTGTTATCGCTCACTTTGTCTTTTGTTTCGTGAGTTTTTTTAAAAAAGATATTTATTCTATTTTGTTACATTTTATGTTTGCATTTCATGTATTTTTTTTTAAATATCTGGCAAATATAACCAATGAGATGTTTCCTGTTTTCCTGTTTCTTTGACGAGCCAATGTTGAATATTGTCCGTGTTTGTTTTTATTTTTAACAATTATGGGTCAGTTTTTTGTGCTTTTTTAAATTTCATTTGCTACATTGTAATAAGATATGCCCTCTGTGTAGGGTGCTATTTGATACTAAGTACTGATGTCTAGTTAGCTAGAGATGTGCGTTAGAGACAGACCTGTTTACGTTTACAGCGAGGCCCCTCCCACCCACCGTGAGACGTCCATGGGCATCGGAGAGCGCACACTTGGCCAGATGAGCACATGGTAGCAAGTGTATTTTTGTCAAAGGGTGAAGAGTCGTCTGGCTGCGCACACCTAAAACATGTTTAAAGCTGAATTTATCTTATAAAATGTGATCCAGACGTCTTTACAGTGCGTGACATATATGACATGTTATTCTCTGGATTTTTAACGATTATCATGTAGAGAAATATGGAAGATACAGAAAGTATAATCAGAAATGTGTCGAGGGGCCTAATCTGACGGCGCCATTATTTCCCCCACCACCACCCCCACCCCCCCACGTGTTCCTGTTCTTTCCTTTTAAACTATGGATGTAGATATTGTATCTTGACTTTGTATTAAAGCGAGGATGATTGGATATACGGCACAATGGCTGCTTTCTTTTGTTTCTTGTTTACAAAAAAATTGCGTTGAGGCACCTAACAACTAATTAGATTAGCATTTAGACTTTCCACAAATTGTAGGGAAAATAAATGTATTTGTACAAAATACAATAGGAAGCAACGCTAGAGCTGCTGCAGCTACACACACCATTCACAGGCAACACTGCTTTCTGCTTTTTGTCCACTAGATGGGGCTAAAGTCGCAACCGCCCCTTTCCAGATTACCGCACCTGACATCGCTTCATAACCTTCATTCTCTTCTGACCTTGGAACATCTCATCAGTCACTTTTATGACCAATGAAGAATGAATGTGAATGAAGGTGAATTTTGTTCCCATTTCTTCTCTCTGCTGGGGCCACCTTTAACTGAATAGTGTTTGTGCCGCAATTGAAAGAGAACAAAGCATTTGCATACTTGCAGTTAGGAAAGAGGAAAGAAGACTGTATTATTCATCCTGACGTAAAGGAAAATACTGCACTTTGCAATGTTTAAGTGCGCCCACACAAGCTTGCATAAGAGGATGTAATGAGCTCATACAGGTTGTAAGTTACTAAGATCTTATATATTGATGCTCTTATGTTTCTCTTTTCCCCAGAGGAAACACAGTTTGCTTATGTGTTCCAGAAATATGGTAAAAAAAAGGATGTAATTATACAAGCACCAGCATATTTTCTTGGTCAGCCAGCAAGATGGGTGATGTTGTTGCTGCTGCACTGTGTCAACATCACATCAGTTCTGGCCTGACATGAAGCGATACTCATCTTCTTTAGCGCCTGATAAGAAGCGTGGTGTGATACGAAGCACCGGGTGTGGCCTGACAGCGACCACCCTGCTTAAGTCATCATGTAATCATGACGATAATTATGACCTGGGACATTGCTGCAGAGGTTTTGAAACATCCTAGATTATTTGGAAGTTCTGTGATAAAGAGAGTGCTGATGTCACCACACAGAAGAAAACAAAAGATGCATCACATGACTGTCTTATCAAACCACTGTGGCTCAGGTTGATATAGATCAGAGTCAGGGTCAGGGTCAGGGTTAGGGTTAGGGTTAGGGTTCTGACAGTGGAAGTCCTCACAAAGATACAACTTAAAGTGTGTGTGTGTGTACGTATGAGTGTTCTTGTCGGTGCAACGTATCAGGACCAATATATGTATTTTACTACCAAAATAAGGACATTTTGTCTGGTTAAGACTTGGTTGGAAGGTTCAGCAGGCAGGTCAAACGTTGGGGTTTGGGTCATGCAGTTAGCTGTGATGGTTCGGGTTAGGTTTGTCTTAGGGGTTGTGTCAAATGCATTTTGTCTATGAAAGTCCTTACAAAGATAGAAGTGTGTGTGTGTGTGTGAGTATTTGTCAGCACCACCCACACAGAATGAGGCCATCAGAGGTCTAATCTGCGCAGCGCTTCTCCTTCATTTAGTCAAGTTGAAAACAAAAGCCACAAATTCCACCTCCTGCAGCTGATTGGCTGACTCAACAAAGGGAGGCCATCATACGTGTCAGGCTGCTAACCGTGAACGCTTCAGGTGTTTCACCACAGGAAAGAAAGTGTGTGAGGGTGTTACGACCGTGCGTGTGTGTGTTTTACAACCTTGTTTTCCATCATGAGTCTTAAAGGAAGGAGGTTCTCACTGGACAATTCAGCGTGAGTTTGCTTATATTACTTTACTTATTTTAGTGTTATGGTTTCATTTCTGAACTCTATGAGAATATTAGTCAGTTGTAGCAACAGTGTTGTTGTGTTGTTGACAGCGCTGCAGAATATCTGTAGCTCAAACAGGCTGAAAAGTTCAACACTTCAGTGTAAACGTTACACAGACAGAAAGGAATCAGGTTTATTATAAGGTCAAAGAGAAGCACATTCAAATGTTGCTTTGGCTCAAGGTTGCCGGTAATCAGGGAGGAAAACCAAGTCAGACACTCACACATTCAGTGATGGAGCTTAAAACAACCTAGACATGCAGCTGCTGCTCTCTGGACAGACTGGTGGACAGTTACCAGGGGGGGAGAAAAGGCAGCAGCAGCAGGACCAGTGGAAAAAAGTCCCGACACAGCGTGGACGATGGTCACATGGAGACCCAAGACCTGAACTCCAGCCTGTCCCTCAGGTGAAGAGCAGGACTGTGGGCTTAGGAACAGGTGTGATTGGAATGGCAAAACTGACCCTTTGACTTGTTTGTCCCCAGTAAGGAGACGATCGCTGAGTGTGATGAACCCCTCCAAAAGAGTGTGAGTCCTCAGCTTTCATCAGTGTTTGATGAAGATGCAAGAAATGAGCCTTCATTCACGCTTGTTTGGGAATTCATGCTGTTCATTTAAGTTTTTTTCCTCCAACAGAGTCTCCAAAAACACAACAAATCCTTCCACAAACTCTTTCCGGAGATCCCTGAGAACGAGACGGTGACTCACGGTGAGCCGCTCCCAGCTCACCCAGCTCACCCAGCTCACCCAAATCACCCAGCTCACCTTCCCTGTTGTTAATGTTCCCGCTGTGTGTCTGCAGCCTGCACCTGTTCCCTGCAAAGGGAATTCCTGTACCACGGAAGGCTCTTCATTTCCGAGAATTATCTGTGTTTTCACTCGTCGGTGATGCTGAAGGACACGAAGGTAACGGACACGTCTCCCAGCTCCTCAGGTGACGTCCAGATTAGAATCACGTCTGTGCACGCGTCTCACAGGTGACGATTCCCACGGCCAGCGTCAGGCAGGTGAAGAAGCACTACATATCCATGGTGTCTGTCCAGACTGCTGATCAAGAGAAGGTCGGGATCTTTTTCAGTGTTGGTGTGTTGCTCTTTGCCACACAGATGGTCAAGTCTTCAGGGCGTATTTCTTAAATGTGGATCAGTGAAACGAGTAACGATCATTCACTGTTAACCCTCCTCCCCAGCTGTCCTCACACACCGATGCTTTTTGTTGAACTTGTGTGTTTTGTTTTAGTACACTTTTGTGTCGCTGAGGCATCGCGAGTTCACCTATGAGCTCATCCAGTCACGCTGCTTGAACGCGCAGGTGGGGACCGCAGCAGTACCGCCCCCAGCCCCGGAGAGCATCCCGCTTCTAACTCCTGTCTGTCATGTCTGAATCAGGGCGGGAGCACCAACAGCAGCCCCCACCTGTCCTCGGCAGAGAACGAGCCTGATCCAGAGATGGTAAATCCGCCGCCATGAGTAGCTAAATCACGCCGGTCGAGCCGACGGCGCTCAGAAGCGGCCTGTGGTTTTGTGCACGCAGGCCTCGGAGTCCTCCAGCATGGAGGACGGCATTGGCCACACCGAGAGCCGGCAGAGCAGCGTTCATCTGGAGGGAAGTTTTCCCCGCGTGTCGGCAGAGCGCAAGGAGACTGGTTGGTGGCACGTTTTGCGGCCTGTTGCCGTCTGTTTTCCCGTGTATTGACTGTCTGTTTGTGGCTTGCAGGGCCGTCCAGCCAGAGCTCAGACGCTCAGGACAGCCTCGCAGAAACCGACGGCGGTAACAGATCACTAACAAACATCTGCACTCTGCCCATGTGTCCAAGCCTCCTCATTATTCCTCCATCATGTTTAGCTCCATCAGGGATTTGGGAATTGGTTGGGCGACTTTCCCTGTTCCTCCTCGACTTCCAAGACATCAGTTTTTTCTTCTACGTCAACATTGTGCTGTAAGTATTATTAACCCTCACAGCTCCTCCCTGACCCATGTTACTTTGTCCTGCTTTTTTAGCTCTGCTGGCCTAGTATGAACTCTGAGGGTTTTCTTAATTTTCATGGTCTCCTGAATTAAAACACACTTTTTTTCTGTGGGCACATTTTGGTTTGTCGACTTCCTGGAACGGCTGGAATCTTTTGAGGAATCGAAAATAAGCCGAAAATTCAAGAAAAACATCAACACAAAACGGCCAGTCCAGCTGTCAGGGGCTGGACAGAGTTTAGCTCTTATATTATCCTGCGTGAGAAACTTTCAGTTGGTGAGTTAGGAATGTGTCGCACGTGACTTCCAGGTAGCACAAAGTACAAGGAAGAGCATGCACGCTGATGCAGATCACTGTGATCCACCTGATACGTGTGGTCACGTGGCCGACAGTGACTGGTGTTTGTTTCCAGGGTCGTGCTGCTTCTGCTGGTGTCCGGCCTCATCGGCCTGCAGATCATGGCGCTGCATGAGCGGCTGGAATCCCTGGGAGCTCTGGCCGAACTGCATCTGCACCATTAAGAGTGAGTAGAAAAGCACAAGCTCTGAGATTGGCACGCACACCAGGAAACCTGGTGCGTCAAACTGCTGGGAACACGCAGCACATGAATGCAGCTCAAACCGGTATGGCCACCCTTATAAAACCATCAGTTGAGATGTGAACAGAGTAGTTGAGCAGGTTAACAGTCGATAGATAAGCAATGACATTCCTGCAGAAACACACCCGCGCCACAGATCACATCTCACAAATACATTTTCCAGACACTCAAAACCAAAAACCCACCTTGGCTTGCTGTTTAGCTGCTGTGCTGACCTTTTTTTTGTTTTTTTTCCCCCAAGAGGAAGATCTTCTACATGTTGCTGCTTTTCCTCAAACCTCCACTGACCTCAGTTTCTTTTCTATAGGTATCAGGAAACATGGCCCAAGACAAATCCTCCTCTTTTTACCTCTGTCTATTTTTGCACTGTAATTGAGGCACCTAGCTCTCACCTTTCTGCAAAAATAAACCAAAAATGTCTAAGAATTTAAGAGATTGCAGAAATGCGTGTGTTCATGTCCCACAAGGTCAGATGCTTTTGAAATGTCAGAAAAAGGTCATGTGTGGTGAACTACACGGTCAACTGTCTGTGCTGGCAGATTATCTATTCCGAGCATACTTGCTCTGATGACAGGTCTGAAAATTGACAAGGATCTCTGGCACTGGACCGAACAAATGCGAGCCAGTTAACAGCCGAGCTCAGCTGCTAAGTACAGCAGCTGAGCTTGCATTGTTTGCTGTAGTAATCTGTAAGAAAATAGCTCAAATTGGGCAAGGAAATTCATTTAATTATTTTCAGTCAAACGTGTAATAAACATAATCGACCAGCAGAGGGCAGTGGGTCTCACTAAACCAAGACTATAAGGCCTAATTTTCTTCTATGATCAATGTTTCTGTACATTTAAGAGATATTCTTTGTGTAATTTGTTGCTCTTACATGCTTAAAAACTATGACACTGTTGTCTTTATAGCATTTTCATGCATTCCAAATATTGACAACTATAAAAACAATGCGATCAATTTTCTATTTTTGTACATAAGTGATCTTTTTTTATTTTGTCAATAAAAAGGTCAGGATTCTGTCCCAAGAATTAAATTCATTACATCATAGTCTCAAAAAAAACATAAAATTACAAATCATATTACAAAGAATAGAATAGGTAAGTACAGTAACCATATAAACAGCCCGCTAACGTTGTCTAACCCCCACAGCCCACCTACCCTGACCCTACCCCCTGACCCGGTCAAACTCTAGCACAAAAACTCATTACAATACATCAGTTAGTATCAGCAATTTAAAAAAAACTAATGAACATCCCGTTTGCTTAAAAAGCGCTTCAATGTTCCGATGCCATGAGTTCAGCTTGACCCGCACATAGAATAGATAATAGAGATAAAGTTTAACCCCATCACTTGCTTGGTAAAACACAGTTGACATGCATACAGTTTTCACTGCTCGGTCCCACCCGCCCCAACTCCCACCCACCCCATCAATAAACATTCAGGGCCAGAGGATACAATATACCGTAGTGGTGAATCGATTAAACAGCGGGTTCCTTCTCGAACCGCGTGAATGAAATGTGGATCCAGTGGTTTCCCTGATAACGTGACTTTTCCAGGCGGACCTGAGGCCTACTTCTACGTACCGGAGAGTTCTCTCCGATTTCTTCAGGCAGCTCAGACATCCCTGGTTCAAGATGGTAACAGAGTTCCATCGTTTAAATATCAGACACACACACGAAGCACAGAAAGACAATGTAAAGGTTCCCTGTTGGAGGGGGCGACCCGGAGCCAGTGGCCCTCTGTCCACTGCTCACAACTGGGCTCCAAAAATGGAGCAATCAGATCAGTGGTAGTACGATGTCGTACATGTTCCCTTATAAAAAACCCACCCTAGCCAACTCAGATGGGTCTCCTCTGGAGCAGACACCCTGTGTAGACCTGAGAGGTGGTGCTGGAGCAGCCAAACGCCTACTTCCTGTTCTTTATCCAGGTCTACACACAGGAGGTATTACTACTTATTCAAATGTAATCTTAGTATCCTTAATGCTGGCCTGTAGAAGACAAGTCAATAACAATGAAGACACACTCAAACGTACATTTTAAAACCCTTATTACACTTTGGATGCTTTGTACAATAGTGCTGAACTTAAGACCTGCTCTTGTCATGCTCGATCTGATATATATAAACGTGTAAATATACTGTCGAGTACAGTACGTGTATGAAATGCGTATGCACGTGTATGTTGTGTGCGTGTGGTGGAACCTGCACCACACTGACAGTTTTGAGGCTCAGATATGGACGTGTAGCGTGCTGCCAACCATAAGAGAGCTCCAGTACATTTCAGGGCCACGGTTCTGTATCGCACCTCTGACACAGGTTACTATGACAACCTGTGGCCCTACACTACTTCAAATGGATTAATTACATCAAAAAAAAACAAAAAAAAACTTAAAAACAAATGTGCTCAGTTCAAATGAGGGGATCTGACTAAACCCTGGTGACAAGTGCAACAGGAAAAACACTTAGGCAACACTACAATGAGATGTTAGCTAATCCTATTACGCTAATCTCAGATGAAGCAAAATTCTGCCAGATTAAAACCCAACAGTCATTCTTTTACTGAACCGAGCAGCTGTTCTGCCAGCCTGAACATCTCACTCCTAGAGAAAATGATCATAAGACAGTCTCAGATTTCTCCCTAAGATAGATGAGACAAATGCTACAACTCCATCCCCACCCTCGATGTCAGCCCACCTCCACCAGCTGCTAAAAGACTCAGATGAGTGTAAGGATCTCAGGAGACCTCATCAAACGCCGTAATTTTCCCTCCAAATTCTGGTTAATTCTTGAACTTAATGAATCGAAGCTGTGTACCTTAAACGTCAGGCGTCGCTAATTCTGTTTAGGGGAAATCCCTCCGCTGACAACCCAACCCTCTGTAGCTGTTCGAATTAAGGCTGAAGGAATTTCCACATGAACAGAGATATTCTCAGTGCGGCCTGATGTGATTTCATACTCCATTACTGGCTACAGGGAAGGATGAGCTGGGACCTTGTAACAAATCAAAATGCTCTCAAACTTGCAACAGTGTGTAAAAAAGAATTATGACAAAGAACTAACAAAAAAGAGACATTATTCCAGACTAGTCCTTGTGAATCCACCGATTCAAACTGCACAGGTAATATAGGTTAGTGTTAGCAGGACACCAAATTTGGAAATGCCCCAGCAGTCATGTGTATATCTATTGATACGTAAACTTGGTGGGGGCCATATCTGACCAGCGTTTGTCCATTAGTGATACGACTGGTCGAGCTGTGGAGGTATTCATTTTCATACGCACGCACGCACCCACCCACAAAAACAAACACATCAACATGATAAGCCTCCATTACATGCAGCTCTCAAAGTCATCAGGATGTCCTTCATTTCCTTTATCAGTGGGTCACACACACACACACACACACACACACACACACACACGCGCGCTATTCAGGTGCCACAGGTTGATGGTGGTTTGATCAAACACTCAACAGACATTCACCAACACGCCACATTAAAAAGGTCTGTGTGCCTTAGTAGACCGAGCACCTTTCCAATCACTTGACCACTTCAAAGCAGAATTTCTGTAGTTTTCGATGTATAAAAAAACGTATATGAAGGTTTCAGATCTTGATTCCTGTGTTTACAGTCCCGTGATATGCCAGCCTACAAATGCATGCGGCTCAACGTGTATGAAAAACCATTCTCAATTTAAAACATGGCGTTTGCTGAACGTTTGTTGCAATTTACAGATTCACACACACACACACACACACGTGACAAAAATCCATTTCAAGTCATCGTTCGCGCTCAGAGCATGCTCACATTCTCACTCGTTCGTCCATACATACACGCGGGCGCGGCACCGTTTGCGGGGAGGCTGTGGTTTGTTTCTCAGGCGTGCTGTGCGGCCAGGTCCTGGTTGATGAAGCGCCGTAGCCTCTCCAGGTACTGACTGTAAAGCTCGATGTCATTGTGGCCAGCGCCTTCCACCCAGAGGGGCTCCACGGCTTTGGGGCAGCGCTCGAACAGGGCCAGGCCGTGAGAGAAGTCGATGACCTCGTCCTCTGTACCGTGAATGATGAGCACTGGAGACGGGATTTTTGACACCTTCTCGATGCTGAAAGAAACCGTGGAAGAAGGCTCAGAACTGACAGTATATGTCTTTTAAAACCCTTTCCTCTGTGAAGGCAGACGTACTTGGGAAAGGCGTCAAAGCAGTACGTTTTCTTGGTGTCGGGGAAGGCCACCCTCATGCCAGAGGTGAGGGGGGAGTGAAGGACCACAGCAGCGCACTCAAACCGCGACGCCAGGTCCACTGTGGGCACCGTGCCGATACTCTGCCCGTACAGGATGATGTTCTCGGGGCTGATGCCGTACCTGCAACGAAAGCAAGCCCCTTTAAAACTGGATTTGAAATCAAATTATCTGTGTTCTATCTACAGATCTATCTAGCAGCACACGCTCGTGCTTGTGCTGGCCGTCCATTCTGTCCAATACCTTCGAGAACGGGAAAGGCCGGTTTCTTTCTGCTTACCGGGAGCGCAGGGCGTGCCAGGCTGCATCGATATCAGCGTAAAGGTTCTTCTCAGAAGGCTTGCCAGTGCTGACGCCGTAGCCCGAGTAATCGTAGGAAAAAATGTTGCAGTTGATGCGGGTGCCTAAGCCGATGTAAAAGCTGCTCATCTGGCCCAGGTCGACTGCATTACCGTGGGAAAACAAGACCGTAAACCTTGAAGAAGAAGAAGAAGAGCGGAGAAGCAAGTGAGCAGCCCAGAGCTACGTGGGAACAACTACTGATGGGAGAGGCGTCGAATCAAACCAGGGCCTACTTTTAGAAGTTTCTGATACCAACAAAACCTAAAGCTTTGTTTGCCCTCAGGTGCTTTTGGATACCAGCCACTGAAAGCATTACTGAAGCTTGTTAAGCCCAAAGCTATGAAGCGTTTCCACCACAGATGTTAACCCATATTAACAACATTCTTAGTGAAGTCTCAATATCACTGAATCACTTGTTTTCTTTTGCGTGTGTGTGTGTGTGTGTGTGCAGTTGATTCTCATAAAAGGGACATGAGCTTTACTTGACAAAAGGCAGTGAGCAGTAATAACATTACTTTAAAACAAGATAAGAGATCTGACAACAGACAGCAGCAGCTAAACTGGACAAATTAGTAGTGTTTAACATTGATACATTGGATCCAAAGGAGAAACAATCTGCTCCAGTTGAAGTGCAGGCAAAACAAAAGCATGTGAAGAAGAAAGTGTGTTTACCTAGCATTTGGAGCACAGCGAATGTACATGCAGCAGACTCTGTTTCCTCTGTTCGACCGGGTCAGGAACACATCCATCATATCCAGTTCCCTCTGCGAGTACTGAAATTCTGCTCTTTCCGTGAGGTGAAGCTTCCATCTAGCCTCATTCCCAGTGCTGCCGCTGCCACCGCCGCCACCGCCACCACCTCCTCCTCCTCCTCCTCCTCCACCGCCTCCTGCTCCTCCTCCCGCTCCGCCACTGCTCCCACCTGCCCTGTCGGTTCCACCGCTGGTGCTAAGCCTCGAGCGCAGTCCTGGGGCTCCAAGAGAAGGCACAGTAGCCCCAGAATTGGATCCGGAAGTGGTTCCAGCTCCAGAACCCGAATCTGGGTCAGGGAGGAGGGCATAGGTGGGCTCTGGAGGGAGGAAAGCTAGTTTGGCTGCAATGCGGCTGGGGCATGGAGGACAGCAGAAGAGGCAGCATAGCTCTCGTATCGACAGACCATTCATTTTCTGCAACATGAGAAGCAAAGCTTGTGAGAAACTTCAATTCACAGCAACGTGCCTGCAGAATAAGCTCACCTCCAAACAACAACACCCATCTCTGTTGTTAAGATACAGATTGTAATGATGTTTTTAAAGCATGCTTTTCACAGATATTTCTATTCTATTATTTCTAATCTATTATTTGCATAGTAATTTCACTGTCAGAGTTCTCTTTTTTTATTTTCTTGTGTGTGTAGGACCAATCCACTTCTAGGTCACCATATTGAGGGGATGTCATAAAGTAAAGACGTTGTGGCAATACATTACTCTGTTCTATACAAACTGATTCTACAATATGAATCCCAAACAATGACTGTGTTATTGACATACTTGGATTCAGAATTCCCTGGGTTGTGAAATGACGTGGCACACCTTGGTGCCGAGGCTTCCTGGTCTAGTCACTTAGCCAGCTGAAATTAAAGTAAAGGGAAATTTTAACAGGGTGGAAACGTAACATGGCAACATACTTAAATAACGCCATATGGCCACAGAGGTTACGTGGCGCTGACGTCATAATATTAGATCGCACAATAATAAATGATTAGTCCACATGCCACTGAGAGGCTTTAGAAAATATACTGGTTAAATCAAACGACACACAGGGGGAGCAAATTATAAATATTAGCCAGACATTACAATATTGGCTGTAATTATACCTATATTTAAATAAAACCAGGGATTATACGTGCTCAGATATCAATTGTCATCCTTTCACTGGACAATCCCTGCACCCACAGAACAATATTAAGGAAAACTTTAATCAAACTAACATATTTACTACAACATTACTTTGGGACTGGTATAAATTCGGTGACCTGGTATGATTATGGACACTGATTGCTACACCCTCACAATGCAGACAGATACGACCGACCAGTTAATATGCTAATGGCAGCTACATGGTTAACGACGATGGTAAGAGTAGCCCGACATATGGGATTTTCACAATATTCTAGCAGAGCACACATAAAAATGGAAAGCCTACCACGCCTCTAGATTATAATATAATACGACACGGTACAATAAATATATAAATTCCATAAAGCCGTCAAAACATCATCAATTATCGTTAGCAAGATAACAGCTAACGGCGGAGGGCTAGCACAGTAGCCGCAAAAGATAGCTAGCTACTTACCGAAAGGTTAGCAGGCAGGCTGGTGTGCCCCAATATTTACACAGAAGCAGCACACGACTCCAAAATCCCTTCTCGTATCTTGACATGGATGGTTTCACTCAAGTGTACTCAGGGGCTATCTAGCAGAAAAACATGGCAATTTGACTATTTCTACCACTGTCCATCCATGCAACTGCCCGACTAAACCCGGAAGTGGCGTAACGGGCGCTTCCATTTCAAAACTTTATTATATTGTGTCTTAATTGTATCTTTACCGCACATATGTATAATCCTCTAAACAAGCCACATTTTCAGAGTATAGGTTAGTAAAGAATTATTACGATGTAAGGTAGTATTAAAATGTAATTGCCAATAAGCAATAAGGTCTCACGCAATTGTTCAAATATTAAACTCACAAATTATATGTACTATTATATTACGGAATATCTTACACATACTAATAAAATAAGTCTATTGAACTGATAAACATTTTAACCTTTTTTTTATAAGAAATAGTCTGTGTGTCGTATCTTATATTAAAATAATTCGCAGAGATAAAAAAAAATATGGGTCATTAATAATAATAGGAGTCAATAATGTAACCTTTATCCATGCGAGACTTAAGAGCTCGTAAGTGGGAGAATTTAGTATATAACCACCTTTTTTCTTGAGGGCAAAATTCTTATTTAAGGATTTATATGATATTTAGCTTCCTTGCCTGTGTGTGCGAGACAGACAGAGAGAGAGAGAGAGGGAGAGAGCGAGAGAGAGAGAGAGAGAGAGAGAGAGAGAGACCCCCCATTCATCATTGATCCGCTGCAGGACTCTTTCTGGGGGTGTGAATTATGGGCCCCTGCTGTCACTGGGGCTGCTCAGCGTTGGACAATTCACCCCGCCACTGTAAATTTTATTTCATTTTGCTGACCTCTGATGTCTGAACCAAGTGCAAACAACTATCTGTTCACTGGCAGGTTTCTGCCCAATATTCCACCAATCTGCTGTTGCAGGTTCGGCGTCTGAACAATAACGGAAGAGGAGCGCATTCGGGACCGAAGGACGGCTCCAGACCGTCGTTCGTACAGACCTTCTCTCGCCGGGGGGAGGACATCGTTCAGTGGCGCTTTGGATGCGTCCGTTTAACGGTGATGATACGACGGCGCGCAGGAACCGTAGAAGGAAGAGACAGGTGAGGTGCGGCTGAGGGGCTGCTGCTATTTCACAGAGGATACCGAGAGAGCTGATTTCACCGTTTCCTCCAGTTAGAGGGAGATCTGCGACCGGAGAGGGTGAGTTGGCAACCGGCGCTTGCCTCCGCCTCCCTACCTGGCCATCTGTGCGGTGAGTGTGCCAAATGGTGGGGCTGAGAGATGGACGCGTGTGAGGGGAACGGAGGTGGTTTGGTTGGACAGGTAGAAACTGTACATGTGCGCAGCTGTGCTGCTGTCACTATTGCTGCATTATTGTTAGCGTGGACGATGGCGGACAAGATCTGCTCTTTGTGTCTGTTGCAACTCGGTATTTTGTCCTTTTTTTGCATATACCCCTGATGAATTTCATTGTTATGTCACGTGTTGCACAGGACGACCCCCCCACGGTGCGTATCATTTTACCCATCGGATAAAATGAACAAGAACCTTGACCACCCTGCAATGCAAAGAGGAACACAAAGCCTGATTAAAATTCGCGTTAGCTTGTGGTGTAAATTATTCTTGAAGTCCTTGGAACTGTCGTGTTTAATTGTTTGGATTGAATCTGTCGTTGGTATCTCACGTGTAATATTTTGAAAGGCCACATAGTCAATTGATTATGTCATTACGCAGCAGGAAAACAGGAGCGGCACATGCACCGAGGGCACCATATTAATACTACTGGAATAGTGATGAGGATGAAAATCCCAAATGCCTTGAAAATGCAGCACTGTCGAAACTTTAAAGTGCATTGGTCACACTTGAAGTAGCGCTTGTCCTATAAAGGTGCACTGCAAACTTACTTTCTGGCTGTTGCTGGGGTGATTTAGTAGTTGCCTTATTGAATTTTATATATATTTTTTTTTACAGTAAAGCAGTTGCAGCTGCTGCTGTTTGTGTTTCTCTGTGAGGTGGGAGGCAAAGAGATGGTGGCAATGCCAAAACGAGGGCAGGGAAAGGGTGGAGGCCAGACAGAGGCAGAAGCACAGACAGACAGACAGACAGACTGGGGATGTAAAGGATAAAGCGCGATCGACGGCAATCTGGCACGCAGGGCGGGGGGTTAGGTGAGAACTATAGGAGAGGAATGATGGAGGAGAGAGCTGGAGAAGGAGAGGGACTGCGGATGGCGGTCTGGGCGGGTGTGAATGGCCTCCCTGTTATCCCCGCTGCCCCACACAGACAGCCACACAGCAGCCGCGCGAGCAGGTGCTGACCCCGCAGCACAGAGACCACTGCCCACAACAGGTGCAACCATACAGCCGCGCTCCCAAACCCAAAACCTCCGCTGAGGCGACCCGAAGGGACGTGAAGGAAAGGAGCAATTCAATTACAACAGATAATAGCATAAAAACAAAGTTGGGAGCACTTTCAGCATAAAAAGTAGAGCCGGCTGGAGGTAAAATATAATCTAATGCAGGTCTTGTTGAGGTAACCGCCCACGGGGACATTTAATAAGCTGTATTGATCACGTGGGATCCTATTCAATCACATAGGCTGAGCCACAAACATTGCATCTCAAGCAGGGGAAAAATTAGATTGCACTCAGAGAGAGTGATGAAAGGTTAGCGCGCTTCCGAGAGAACGTTCCTCCAAACTTGTGTGTGTGTGTTTGTGTGTGTTTGAGGTAGAGCAGACAAGATTTTGGACAGAAAGAAACATTACCTAACCACATCTCTGTTGCCATCTCCGAGAGAATATGTGACAGTTCGGTGACAAATTGCCTCTTTTTTAGTTTCGGTACACAAGGAGGAACACGTATCAAGTCGAGCACGAACACTCTGGGGTTCCTCTCACACTCCTTCCATAACTCTGTGACCATTGTGAATAGATTTTTGTGTGTGTGTGTGTGTGTGTGTCTGTCTCTTATGTTATCCTAAAATCACTCTCTATGTTCCTGTTTTGCAGTCTGCCAAAACCTCCCCCTCATTAGTCATTGATGTAAAAGTGTGTTTAGATGAACTTTAAATTTGCTATTTCAAATTACCTAAAGTAACAGAAAAACAGTGCTCCCTAATCTGATAAAGCTGGAAAATTAAGAGGAAGTTTATTACCCTCCAAAGAAGCCATTTAGCCCCCATTTCACACACTGTTTGTGTGAGTGAGGTGGGATTCCTTCGTTTAAAATCAACACAAAAAGCCTATAAATCTCAAAGCAATGAGGTCGCAGGAAACCTGACTGTGCAGGCACATCATGGCTGACCTATTCCTGCAGGGTCCTCAGAAAGGTGGACCTCAGGGAGTCATTGTGCAGAATTCCGAGGGGCGAGGGGTTCAGGAGTCATGCAGAATTGCTTTTTGTTTGTCAAAATAAAAAAAGCTTTTTTAGAATGTAAGCGCGTTCTCCTCCCTGCTGTAAGAGGCGTTCAGGGGTCCTGGGCAGGTGTCAGTGCAGGTCAGCTGCCACACAAGCAGAGACGTGTTACCTGGGGCAAACTCTGCTGTAAACTGTCTGCTGTGTCTGCAACTGCACACGAGAAGATAAACGATGTTCAGGGGCCAGAGCCAGCTGCACAGTCGGTGCAGTATCGACGGATACAGCATAAGAAGGTTTTGCAGTTGTTTTTAGGGTGGAAATCTACATCTCTTTGGTGTTGTGTTGCCTTTTTAGTGTCTTGCCTGTTTTCTGGACACACGTCCGGTCGGCTATTCGGCGCTGGTGCTGCATCACTCTGAGACTGAGTTTCAGGGAGTTCAGTGCATGTGTGATGGGATCTTCGTGCACTTGCGTGTGTGTGTGTTTGTGTTTGTGTGTTTGAGACAAACGCTTATCTTTCAAACCGAACAATCTGCCCTCACCCAGCTGGTCCTCCCCGCTCGGCGAATTTGACATCGCAGCTGTTTCACCTTAAAAAGATAAAGGTGGTGTAATGTCTCGCCATCTGCAATCTCATTTGCATCACAAAATCGTAAGATGATGGAAGTGACTGTCCCGCACTCCCAAAATTCAGGCCTGACAAAGTAACCTTTGCTTCAGCTCTCAGCTGTGGTTCTATTTCGACACAACCAGGTGTGTGTATTTCTCCAGCACTTTGTCTACACTCTTATATTTTACGCCTCCCTTGTCCAACAGATTCCACAAAGACTTGCACCAATGGCAGGCTTTAGTTATGGCAGCTTAGTCACAGGGATTTGGAAGAAGGTTTTATTGGAAGCTAGAGAGACATCTGAGTCTTTTGTTTCCCAGCCACCAGACCAGGTTCCGTAGCGTCGGCGGAGCTTCATTACAGCCAGCCCTGCTCCCTCCCTTATCCCGTCCTCGTCCCCGCCCATCCCTGCGGCTCTTCTGTAACATCGTCTGGAGGCCGCTTGCAAACGAGAGAAGCAGAAGCGCAATAATACCTGCGGAGATGCGAGAGGGGGCTCTCAGTGTAGGTGTCGTCTGCATGCGTGGGTGTGTTTACCATAGGTGTGTGTTCCCGTGTGAAAACACCACATGTGTGCGCCTGTCAAATAGCTCCTCTGGCATTTTGGTGTCTGTTGTGCCTGGACCACCTATTGTGAGCTCTGATCCTCTTAGCAGGCATCTGTCAAAAGAGCTATATTTACCCACGCTGCTGATCAGAGTACAGAAAACAACAACATGACAAGAATATGAAACCTTTCAGTTGGTTTCCAGGCAGCAAAAAGTGCAAGATAGGTATGGTAATGACGGCCACGTTGAGAGGGAGCCGATGATGAAGGGAATTAGAGAGCAGGGGGAGGCTGAGCCGCGGCCAGTAAAATGTGGAATGCAAATAAACCCAAAACATAACATGAAAAATGGCTGGTAGGGCCTATTCATGTGGAAAAGCGTGATCAGTTCCCAGCCTGAATATGATTCCTCTCCTGGAGAAGAATAGCTTCTCCCAGGAGACAGTTGTCATGAATACCTTCCACACCACCGGTTGCAGTAAAATAGACTAATAACAGTGTTAAAATAAAACAGGTCACATTCAAGGATGGAGAAACGCGTGCCACTGTTGTGCAATTATCTTCATCTCCATTGCATCGGAGTGCAGCAGCATGCATGTGTAATGTGTGTGTGCGTCCGATGCCACTCGTAGTGTGTGTCTGAGTGCATGCACCGCATACTCATGTACTCACCTTCAGCTCGGGGCTGTGCAGAGAATGTATATTGCTTACTGCAGTCAAAGTCTGGTTAGTAACGTTTGCCGTTTGCCCTTGCTGCAGATTTGTGTGTGTGTGTGTTTATGTGTGTGTGTGTGAGCACAGCAGCAGAGGTACACACATCACCTGTTTTGGTGTTCCATATTTTGTGATTAGCAAGTGTGTGATTGCGTCGCTCCTTGGTGTCGGGGGCTGTGGATGCATCCCAGCAAACGCTCACATCCATTATCCGTAAAGCGATAACGCCACATGCACACCGTAGCCTGTATGTGTATGTCACTAGCAGCAATTTGGCTTTATAGCTAAACTCCTGATTGGAGAAGAATCCTGAGGGGAGATGGAGCTCTCTCTGGCTAGACTCCAGCTCTGTCCATCCTATTTTAATTACCTATGGCTCCCACCCAGGGGAATGTCTCCCTTCCTCTCCTCCTCTTTATCATCCCTTCTCTCTCCTTTCATCTCCTTCCTTTTTCTCTGCAAGCATCTCCTCTTTTCATCCCTCTCTTTCCCTCATTTATGTCTCTCTCTATTTTCTAGCCTTTCTCCCCCCCATTGTACATGCACACATGACTTAACAGGTATCACGGAGCTGCATCAAAAGGCCTATATGCAAAGGTAACCTTCTGCATTAGCATATAAATGACCCTGTGGATTGAATAGTATTTTGGGATATTTAACAGCAAAAGACAGCTTCCTTTAACACTGATTAGGGCTGCACCGTATAGATAGGCAGTCTCTTGAGGAAATATTTCCCCCACCTTGATAAGATAAAGACCTGACACAATGATTCCATTGCTGAAGAGGCGTATGACGTATCTGTGCATGTATGAATATTTAAATGTCTCAGAGGAAGGAAACTAAATTTGCAGAATAAATGAAGTTGTGTGCAGAGAGATTGATATTCCTCCTCTGGATGTGACTGGGAAGAGCCGGTTAGCCTCCCGTAGCATAAAAACTGGAATGAAAGAGAAAGTAGATGGTTCCGGGACCATTAATTGTAGTAAAATAAGGGAGATTTTACAGTTTTACCTTTTGAACTGAATACTGGTGAGATGCTGTGGTTTCATGTGACTTGGGGCCTGTTTTTGTAAATTACTGTTATCGTGACGTGTTTTTGTCCAAACTTTGCTTTATCCGTGACTCACCGGACTTCCTTTTCTTATCCTTCCTTTAGTTTGATAATCTGTTAATGGAGAGTGCTTGTGGGTTGGTGTGCTGAAGTGTGAAGGTGACCCAGTTCTTCCAGTTTAGCCCATGTCTGAGTCTCTCCCCTCAGGCTGACGTCCTTTATTCCAGGACTGAACCAGGATGTCCTAAAGGAGCCAGTGTGTTAGATTTGAAATCAGTGCGTTGAGGTCTCTTTATACACCCTCCCCTCTTTAATCCGGCTTTATCAATCATAATTTCTTTTTTTATTTTTTTATTAAGATGTCCTAATAACACAGTTCAATATTAGGAATCACCTGAACTTCGCATTATACAAAGAAATGTTCACAGGTTCACAGGTCACATCTAAAAGACACCGTTTCAAATAATTTATTTTCAATTAATTTTCCATTATTGACATATTGATTTCAAATGAACTCCACTATGTTGCCTGTGTGGATAATGTTGAGACAGAGAGTGTGCCCTTTCCCCATCCCCCCATGCCCCCTGAAAGAAAGGGGACCCCCCACCTCCATCACGTATGGATGCGGCTCCATGCTCGCGTGCTCTCACACACGTGCACACCCGCTCACACACATGCCGCTCGTGTGAGGGCGAACACACCCTTTCCTCTTGCATCTGCTGCAAAAGAACAGCTCTGCCTAGCTTGGCTATGGGTTGCTACGGTAACAAAGCGCAGACTGGAGTGGCTGCAGCAGTGAGAGCGAGACACACACACATACATACAGAATATACATGGAGGGGGGTGAGTTTTGCCTGTGGACCTGATCATAAGAACGGATTCGAAACTGTCCGAAAACCAGAGTCTGTAACGTGGACTCCTCAGAACAATGAGCATTTTAGGTCATGTGACTATATATTTTGTATAGATGAATGAATTTCAGCATAGTATCAGGGTGGAACACTGATCGAGGGCAGAAGAAGCCTTGCATCCTTCAGTTGATGCTATCCTTTATGCTGACCTGACTCCAGCTGAGATGCTTTAATTATTAGCCTAACAATATATAATATTTAAGGATGGGATCAGGGTGTAATATCAGATAAAGCACCAGTGAATAAAGGTTTTCCAGCCCAGGTTGTCGTCCCTGCAGGATCGACTGAAGCAAAAGAGTCCAAGCTGTCGATTAGAACAAAGCCACAGTTTACAGGCAGTTTTCCCAGAGAGAAAAGCAAGGCGAGCGGGCTTCGCTTTCAGCTTCTTCTTTTTTGGACATATAAACTGAAACCCTGATATCCAAATCACCTAAACCATTTTTCATGCTTTTGGGGAAGCTCAATAGATGGGGGACAGCTGTAGGGTCAGAGTCAGATCAGCAAAGGAGGCAGAACACCATTTAACCACTCTAAGGTTGTTGTTCAGGCTAAAATTTAGATTTACCAGGAAAAGACTAGCAGAGGAATGCACTACGCTGTTTCCAGGGTGATGGGCAGAGGGAATCATGGTGAAAAAAGGCCGCTGAGTCTGGCTGAAGCAGAAGACAATGATGGTGGTGGAGCGTATGAGAGCCTCTGAAGGTGTGTAGAGAGGTGGCACCATTTAAAAATGACTTTATATTATGGATCAATGACCTTCATCAATGCAGACTCTGATGAAGACAGTCCATCAGTGTTCGACCGCAGGGCTTCACTGCAAGTATGTGCACGCTGCTGCAGATGGTGCACACTTTCATGTTGTTTTTTTTAAAAGAGAAAAGAAAACATCATCACTAACTAGTCCCATTTATTGAAGGAAATTATTCACAAACTAGTCATACATGCACTGAAGCCATGTTCCTTTTATATAATATGATAATGAGCAGATGTCCATGTCCAGAATTGAAAAACCCTCATCCCACCAAGACAGTTTTGCAACTAATTGGACATTTGCTGGATTTTAAATGAAGAAAACATGTAGGCTGACTGACTAAACAACACTGATAACAGACACATGAAGAGTGTCAGCCGCACGGAGCGACAGCTCTGAATGTCAGTCTGATGATCTCATCAATAACACTGCCCACAGAACTCTTATGAAACTGAAAATACACCGTTCTCAGAGGCCGATCCTGCCTCCCTCTCTGCCTTCAAAACAAGGCAGTATCTGTGGCGTGTTGCTCACAGTGTGACAATCAAACCGATTTTAATTAGAACTAAGACGTGCAGCTACAGTAATGACCATTCGTGTCCATTTTAATCTCCATTTGTGTCATTTTTAATCTCTATTTTCCTCATTTCTCAGCTGCATCGTAGGATGCAGAGACCAAACTAATCGCTCATGGAGAGTAACTTTAATTTAACCGTCTGACCTTTCAGCATTGACACAGCAACAAACCAGGTTCATTCTGTTATGCTAACTGATAAATTAGACACGGTGTTCTTTCTTCTTCTAACCAGACCTGGAATTTCATTCCAGTGACCCGCTGAGCATACAGGGGAGCCTGCATTTCACATGCCTCAGATTAAGAGTTGTGGAGACCCAGACCACTGCTGCCAAGTACACAACTCTGTGTGTGTGTTTGTGTGTGTGTGCTCATCGTCTGGGTGCATCTTTGGGCACGGAATAGCAGCTGTTGTCACCTTAGCAACTAAGATATCCAGCTCCCTACCTGTCATACATGGGTTTTTATCCTGGAACAGACAAGCTAAGAGATGGAAAGGAAAAGAGGAACTGGGTGAGAGAGGGAGAGGGGGTGAAGATGAAAGGAGACCAGAGGTGGGTGTGGGGTTGGTTGATTTTCAGGGAAACAGGATTCATTCTTTCTCAAACCTGCCTTTTTATTCGTCTTCCCAATCACCCACCTTGGTTTTTCTCAAATTGTGGCAGGACTCACTGACAACGGAGACAAAACCTGAGGAATCAGCCCTCATTCGCCCCCCATTTCTTTATATATGCTCTCATCTTCTTTCAAAGATTCGTTGTGTCACTGCTGTTTTGCCACGCTGTAGGCTGCAAGGCTGCAAGGCTGGGAAGCGCGTGTACAGGACAGCTCTCCCTCACCCTGAAATACGCCTTTGATGGTGGCTGCACTGCATGTTATGGGTGGTTGTAACTTAGGTACAGCATATTATTCCACTGTCTGTGCGTTATAGCCATGCTGATGTGCAGCGTGGGGCTTGTTTAAGTAATAATGACTGCTTCCATTTTTTTATTCATGCTGAGTCCATGTTTTTTTTTTTTTGTACATAAACCCTCCCTGCAGCACTCTCAGCTTAAATCTAATGACATTCATGGGATGTTGGCTGTTTTATAATAGTATGCTAGTGGTGTTAGCCTTAGTTAATGGACTCTGTATGTGCCTACATCGTGTGCAACCTATGACCCCTCTGTGGCTTTTTTATAGGAAAGAAAACTTTTTTTTCTTGCCCAAGATTTAAGGCATTCTTGACTCCTGACCTTTAGCGAGCCGTTTTCCACCTCCAGTTGTTGCCTTTTCCACCCTTCACCCCTCATCACCACCAGCTAATCCATCCTACTCTCTATTACCATCAGCAAAGCTTACACATGTACACAGATTTAGTAAAAGGAACGCTACCACCTAAAAAAGGCTTTGCAGCCTCGTGACTGTTTTGTTTCAGGGCCGTGAGCCATCTTCTTCAGTACCTGTAGGACGCTAGGAGGACTTTTCTGACCATAGAATCCTATTAAAGAATCAGGCAGACAATGGAGGGATATTAGCTCCCTGCTGCTGGCAGGTTGGTGACAACAGTCACCCGCTGCACTATTTACCCCGTGCACATCCGGGCTCTCACACACACACACACACACACACACACACACACACACACACACACATTTAACACACCCGTTGAATAAGAAATCTGTCAAAATGTCGCACTCGCGTGTTCACAGCAAAGGCCCGACAGTGAAATTGTTCTCTCCTTTTTCTCTGTTAACAGTGCTTGTGTGCTGCTGCCATGGGGACCGTAGCACCTCCCCTCACATTTCTCCTCCTGCTGCTTCATCTGGCTGAAGGCTCATTCCCAGAGGAACCTAGTCCTCTCAGCTACGTCCCCATAGAGGGTACGTGTGTCTGGATCCGCGCGCGTGTGTGTGTGTGTGAGCACGGCACTGATGAATGGCTTTGTGCTGGATGTGGAAATCAGAGGTCAGGGGTCAGAGCTTGGGTGCAGCGCGGCTTTAAAGCCGCACCGGCATACAGATGCATTCAAAATGGCTTCACTCCACCTCTCAACGAAAATAAAAAAAGAATGTCGAGACTAAAGGAAGGTGAAATGAGGAATCAGGAGACAATTGGACTGGATGGGGAGATGTAGATGACAGGAGAGAAGGCTGAGGGGTGGATGAGGCAGGCGGAGATGGATTGCCGCATCCTCCCTGCCTCCCCTGCAGTCAAGGACAATGAGACAGTTTCCTAATCCATCTCCTACACATGAGGGATCGCTGTGGAAACCTTTGTCCTCCTGTTGGAAACTTCCTGAGAGTCTGAGGCAGTAGAAATGGAAGCAGGAACCTTTTGCAGGGACCGCACTCACACCTTTTATGGCCCCGCAACAATGCAACAACGAGAGCACGATCATTGATCCGTGTGCCTTTTAGCTTTGCTTTCCTAAAGAAAAACACCATCAGTGAATAAATTAGTGAAGCTCAACGTTGTTCTGCGTCTTCCTGCCAGTGGTGCGGAGGTATCCCATATTCTTGGGCAGGGCTCATCGTTCCGCTCTGAGACAGGAGCTGCACATCCAGACGGTCCTCCAAGTCAACCGCACGCTCTACATAGGTGCCAGGTAACCAGTCTCCAACCGTCTCCATCACATTAGCATCCCTTCATTTTCATTTGATGAGGCAGCTACTCTCCAGTAGCAGCTGGTTAAAAAAGAAAAAAGATTTTTTTTTTTCATATTAAATGTCAAGTGGAGGCTGAATGTTTTGACATTATTCTTTAAGGAAATAAATCGCTTTGCTCCAGCTGTGGCCCCCTGAGCCAAATCTGAAGCTCGTGGGTTTGAGTTATTACGTGTGAATGCGCCGTGTAGAGCATAAAACCCCATATCATTAAAATGAGGATTAGAGGAAGATTATCCACCAAAAATCTAATAATGACCCAGCATGGAGATTGAGGCATGAATGCTGCAGAGAAACGGACTGATGGCTGATCCATGCACACAAGACCCAAAAAAAGGACTTTTCCAGAAAATGACATCATTGTTTGACTTCTAACAGAAACTGTTTACATTATCAGTGAAATCTTACCTCGATGACACACCAACAACAGAATTGTGCATGCTCATTCATGAGGAAAACAACACAAATGCACTTCAGTTTGAAACAACAAATTAAATGTGTGTTTTGCAGAGATGATTTGTACAGGGTTGAGCTGGACAACGTGGCAGGAGATGAGATGTTCTACAGCAAGGTAAGAGCGGACACTAAGGAGTCACACGCTAACGGTAACCGGGCTTTGAACGCTGCGCTTTCTTTCAGAAACGGACCTGGGAGTCCAACAAGAATGACATTCGAGTGTGTCGGATGAAGGGCAAACACGAGGTATGAGATCTTCCCTCAGATACACCGACACCGTCTTCATCATCACATTAATAAAACGGGAGTTGTAAAACACATTTACTTCCTCTTCCTTGAGTAGATTTACATAAATACTACCTCCACCTCACATTCTAAGCATGTTATTGAGGCCAAAAGAGCTACCTGATGCCTGAAGGCCACGTTCTTTCCCACCTATATTGTGTCATTTGTTTTCAGACGTTTTATAGTGATGAGAGTCAAAGGAACAGTTCTGAAGTGATAGTTCACAATGTTCTGAGATATGGAGGTAATGTCTTCAAATCTACAAGAGATTTCATGGGACGTCTGCTCAGTTGACAGAACGTACTTCCTGATAATATAAACTTTATTTTACAGCGGTGCCTCTGGCCAAAACTAGTCTGGGTGGAACACATTAAAGAAGAGACAATGGGAAACATTATAGGGCAAAGTGAGCAGGGTAACAAGGCCTAAGGGAGGAAAAAGTAATTGAAATCACTTTAGGAAGGTTATAAGCAGGAGTGTGTGTGTGTGTGTGTGTGTGTGTGTGTGTGTGTTTGTGTGTGTAGGTGGAGAGAATGTGAAGAGGAGAGGTCAGATCAGGGAGCAGGAAAGAAGCAAAGTCAGACAAAAAACTCATCAGCATTCAAAGAATTCATAAAATACAAAAATATATAACTTAGTAACAATAGATGAGACAAAACTAGTCGGAATTGCAGAAATGGTCTCATTCAGCTGTGCACACACACATTCACTCACACACCCTGGGGCAGTTTCGGGTCTCAAATTAGTTTTGGAAAGCTAGCCTTGTAGCTGAACATAGACGCCACGGTCCCGTATGCACGCTGAATTTAGCCAAGCTGAAGTCAGCAGCTGGTTAGCCGAGCTTAGCGTAAAGGTTGAAGTCTAGTCTGCCTGGCAGACTGGTAACACGTTTAGCATGACTGAATAAAATGTCAAAGGGGTTGACGAGGTTGAAAGTTGCGACGCAAGGTGGAAAGTCCTGTTGTTTCTCCAGATGGAGGCTGGATGGGGGCGTTATTGACTGCTTAAGACTGGCATTTTCATGCTGGACTGGTGTTTTAGCGTCACTTCAAAGCCACTCCCCGCTGCGCCACGCCTCATGATTTTTCTTCCCGTCTTTACTCTGCTTTATTTATTTTTTCCTGCAGGGAGAGTGTCGTAATTACATCAAGGTTCTGCTAAGCCAGCATGGCGGTCTCTTTGTATGTGGAACAAACGCCTTCAATCCTCTCTGTGCCAACTACACTGTTAGTATCCATCTATCTGCTCTGTTTTCGGGGTTTAGCTGCCAGTTATGATGATTCCACATCACCTCTTTCCAAATCATATTCCAGAAAGATGCTTTAGAAATGGTGGGAGAGCCTGTCAGTGGGATGGCACGCTGCCCGTATGATCCTCGCCATGCCAACGTGGCTTTATTTGCAGGTAGGATCTCGCATTTTCACACTTTAGCTGGGCAATTTGTCTTCGTATCACAGACATCAGATCCACTTTACAGCTTCAAACAATGAAGCATTTGTTTACCTTTGCAGATGATTTATAGTCAGGCCTCTCTCATCATTGCCTGTTTGGTTAATCTCCATGACCTTGCGCTATCTCCACCTGTATCTTCTTAATCTTCTCTCTCCTCTTTCGGTGTATGGGTCTGACTCTCAGATGGAAGTCTCTTCACTGCTACCGTGACAGACTTCCTAGCCATCGACGCCGTGATTTACCGCAGTCTCGGTGACAGCCCCGCCCTCCGCACTGTCAAACACGACTCCAAATGGTTCAGAGGTACCTTCAACAGCCTGAACGACCAGTCAGTACACAGCCTGAAGGAAACACTGACATGGCTGCTAATTGATAAGCTACATTCAGTGATGGTAGCAAAATGGAACCTTCATTAAATAGATGAATTATATGTGGAATTCTCTCAGACAGCATGTGTTGTCATTATTGGGACTCCGCAGTTTTTAACAAGCTCTCCAAGCTCTTCCATTCTTAGAGGGAAAGAAAAAATAACAAGGTAGTGAAGGTCAAACTTGAAACACTGCTGGATGAATTAATGATAAATAATGCGAATCATCTTGTCCATGCTAATAATTCAAACAGGGTATGAATATTTACTGAGCAAGGCCAGTGGACAGCAGCGGTCCATCTTGATATGACTGTAATTACAGCCCAATGTCAGGGTCTGCGGAGCCCCGGGCTCTTCGTTACCACCGCTCCGAATATGTTCCTGTTTGTCTAACTGTACTTTCTCTGCGTATTTCAGAGCCCTACTTTGTGAGCTCCATGGAGTGGGGGCCCCATATTTACTTCTTCTTCCGCGAGATGGCCATGGAGTTTCATCATCTCGAGAAGGTTCTGGTCTTTTCATCTCTCTCTCTGTCTGGAACTGACTGTTTACTGCAAACTCGCTGGTTTTCTTCCAGGTGATGGTGTCCCGTGTAGCTCGGGTGTGCAAGGCTGACCTGGGGGGCTCTCAGCGCGTCTTGGAGAAGCAGTGGACCACGTTCCTGAAGGCACGGCTCAACTGCTCAGTGCCAGGAGACTCGCACTTTTACTTCAACCTCTTGCACGCCACGAGTGACATCATCCACATGCAGGGACGCGACGTCATCCTGGGCCTCTTCTCGACGCCACCCAACAGGCACGCTGATGCACAGCGCACAGGCTCAAAGGAGAAGGGGCCGGTTTGTCCTTAAGGCTGTCTTCTTCGTCTCTTCCAGCATCCCCGGGTCGGCGGTGTGTGTGTTTGACATGCAGCAGCTCGCTCGAGTCTTTGAGGGCCGGTTTAAAGAGCAGAAATCCCCAGAGTCTATTTGGACCCCCGTGCCAGATGAAGCGGTGCCTAAACCCAGGTATTGTTATGCAAAGCATATGTGAGCCCAACTTTGGCAGAATTCTGCAGTGCTGTTTTCACCAGCATCTGTCACATATAGTCTACAGTATTTACCCCCCCAGCTTCTATAAGCCCCTGTCAGTCATACAGCAGTTTCGTGACTATTCAGCAAATATTCTAATAGAGTCTCTCAGCAACCACAGAACTCCTCTGGCTCTTTCCTTCCTCCTCCCTCTGGACGTCTCTCCTCCTTCTCCATCTGTTCCTGCAGACCGGGGGGCTGTGCAGTGCAGGGCTCCAGATTTAGCTCTTCCACCACGCTGCCCGATGAGGTGCTGAACTTCGTGAAGACCCACCCATTGATGGACGAGACCGTTCCCCTGCTCGGCCATCGACCCTGGGTGGTCAAGACCATGGGGCGGTATGCAAGCCGGCCTGCAGATCTACCGTAAAAAGCATGTATCCTTCAGCTGATCCACTCATCTCTTCACATAGGTACCAGCTGACGGCCATGGTGGTGGACACGGAAGCCGGGCCTCATAAGAACCGTACGGTGTTGTTCCTGGGCTCGACACGAGGAACTATCCTCAAGTTTCTAATGATTCCTAGTGGAGATTCTGTCTCCCACAGCAGCGTGTTTCTGGAGGAGGTGGAGGGCTTCAATCCAGAGAAGTGAGCCAGAGTTAGCACAGACTGTAGCTCTAAATAATGCTGGAGGAGAGATTATGTCCTCTACTGCACATTTCCGCTAGAGGACGCCAAGCATTAGATTACCTTCTGTCTTCACACTCTTGTGTTTCTCCAGATGTGGCGAGGATTCTCCTCAGGCCCGTCAGCTGTTGTCCTTGACATTGGACAGGACTAGCCACACCTTGCTGCTGGCCTTCCCCTCCTGTCTCATTAGGATGCCCACGTCTCGCTGCCACCTGTATTCCCGCTGCATGAAGTAAGAGACAAGAGTCCTACTGCGTCTTTTGCATCTTTGACTCATCACAAGAACATCAGAAGGAAGGTTTTATGCATATGCTTGTGTGTAGGAGCTGTCTAGCCTCCAGGGATCCTTACTGTGGTTGGACCAGAGGCAGCACCTGCTCTTTCCTGAGACCAGGAACCCGGTGAGATCACGCACACAAACGCCGGACAATTTCCTGCATCCGCAGACCTGCTTTCATTTAATACGCTCCTTCTGGTGGGGAGGCCTTTGTGGTTGCATCTGCAAATGTCATGTGCAGATGCAAATGTGCATTTTAATACACTGTCCATCATCTATTATATTTAGACAGATGTAGAATTATGTCTCTGTTTGAGACAACAAAATAAAAAAAACAGAAATACAAGAAATAAAGCGGGGAGTGGTACTTATTTCACAGTTGATTAAATCAATCTCTTTCCAAACACAATCCAGGAAAGAAATGGTGAAAAATGAATATGAAATGGAAAAATGTCATCAGAAAATGGGGGTGCTAAAGATGTTAGATTTTTGATACACTTTCCAGATCATTTTCTCCATAAATTGATAGCAGCAGTTGGATCCGTACATCGATACAACGGCTTCCATCAGTGCTTGTAAGACTGACCCTGACCTTTGCCCTCCCTGTGAGGTGACAAGCGAGAGAAAATCAATTATGGGGTCAACAGCATATACCATTACACCAGATGACTTGTCAATCTGGTGTAATGGTATATGGTATATGACAAGTCAACAGTGCACAGATCATTTCGTAATTATTCAGTGAACATGTGAGTTCTGTTTTTCCTGTCTGATGTTTTAATTATAATTTAAAGATACATTAATAAATGTTCCCTCTGAATGTGCTGTGACCTGCAGGTTGCCTTTTCAACAAGATGTGGATTTTGGAAACGCCACGTCTCACCTTGGAGACTGTGATGGTAAGTTGTAACAACAAGAGATGGAAGCTTCCGGCTGTGAGTGCAGGAGGAAGGCAAGCTCCCCCTACTGGCACTATTTAATATTACACTCAGACACCAAACGTGTCACTATTTTATTTTGTGGGAACATATTTTTGTAATATGACATGTTATAATCATATTGCTTCCTTATCAGAGCTGAATCAGGCAGGAGTTTAGGATTTTGGTTTCATAAGCTCAGAATGCTTCCAGTGTGAGGCAGGCAGTTTAATTGAGAAGCCTGTGCAGCGTCTGGTAAACAACACAAGTCAGCTTAGATGGGAAATGAAACATTCCTCAGTTGCATGACTTTGTTGTCACATCTGACGAAGGCGCTCAGCATAAAATACTGATACTGCGGATGTTTAGAGGCTCATATGCAGACCTCAGAGCCTGGAAAATGCAGTGAAAAGAAAAATTTCCTTTCCAGCACATTCTTTACGAATTATTCTGGCTCGAACGGAGTCTCTGAAAGACAAGACTCTGCAGACAAAAACATTCCCTGCCTGCATCATTTGTATGACAACTTGTTATCTAGTTTTAACCCAGCTCTCAGGAAAATGTATCAGTCAGAGTCAGTGATGCCAGAGCTGCTGATGTGACTGAATGTGAACACCAAAAGCGGCGCAGCAGACAGGCGCTCCGCAGATGGGAGTGATTAGAGCTGGGTGGAAACATTGAGGTAATGGTATACTGCAAGAAGAGAGGAGAGGAGACGAGGGGGGAGGAGAGAAGTGGGGAAGACAGGAGGGGAGAGAGGAGGAGAGGAGCTGCAGCGGGCTAATGACAGTTGCAGACGTCTGAAACTAGAGCCGGTGGAGCCTCAAGGCCAAAGTGGAGAAGAGCTTCTTCAAAAAAGTGCAATACAGAAAATAATGGCTTCATGATGACACAAATTCAATGGGTTATTCTAGTTTTTAATTTACTGTAGCGCGTTATATTTTCTGAGGGTAAAAACGCCGTATAAGTAATAATCTTAGCGTTTAACTTTCCCCTGCAGGCAACATTTAAACTCATTTTAATGTTCTGTAAATGCTCCTAATTGGTTCTTTTAACGTGCAGGAATCCTTCAGCAGAGTTTGCTGATTGAACCGGAGAGCTTGGTCTCCCTCAACCTGCTTGTGGCGTCTGCAGTCTCGGCCTTCACCATCGGGGCGGCGCTCTCGGGTCTCGCCGTCTGCTGGATCATGGCCCACAAGCCCACCAGCCGGCGCAGTGCCAGCCAGTCCTCCGTCCAGAGGCGAGAGAGAGGCCTGCTGAGCCATGGCGGAGGCATCGGCGGCTCCGTTCTGAGTGTGACGAGGCAGGGAGGAGGGGAGCGCCCCTGCTCTCAGGGTGGGGAAACCCTGTTTGTCATGCCCAATGGCTGGGTGAAATCCGGCGAGCTCGACCCGGGCTTCCTGCCGACACCCGAGCACACGCCCCAGCAGAAGCGCAGAGGCCTGCGTCTGTCCGACTCCAACTCTGGAGGGTGGGACACCAGCCAGACGTACCTGGGGGGAGGGTCTGTGGGTCTGGGTTCTCCCTGCCGCATGCCCCCCTCAGTTTATCTGACCACCAGACTTTTTCAGCAGGGCGGAGGCGGGAGACACAGCGGCGAGGGCCGGGGGGGTGACACACCGCGCCAACAATATGTCTGCCTGAGCAAACAGGAGAAGGGAATGAAGGGGACGCCAAAAGCCCCTCTGAGGAAGTCCGCTGGAGAATATGTATACCCCATGACGCCCCAGGACTCCCCAGAGCGCCGGAGAGTGGTCTCAGCCCCGAGTGCCCCCGTGGAGTACAGTGAACCGCTGCCTCTGCGCTGGCCAGCACCAGAAGGATACATCCTAAGCAGCCACGGCATGGTCCCCATCCCTCTGCCTCCGCCCTCCATGCCCCCTCCCGGACCACAGCCTTACATATCGCAGCAGCACACCCCCGGTCTGACCAGAGCCCTGCTGCGAGGGGCCCTGGAGCGAGGGGAGCTGGGCGAGCTGGTGGATCTCAGCCAGCTGATGAGCAAGAAGAACTGCGGTGACAGGACTCAGCCCGGCCAGTGAGCAGACGGGAGCATTTACTGGTTCGTTTTTCTCCTCCTCGTCCTTCTGTCCGTCCCCTCTCTCTTCCCTGAAGCCGTATTTGTCCCTCAGCCCCTCTGATGTCTTCTCTTAGCCTCTCAGGCACCCCCCCTCCTCCCTCCATCGTTGATGAATCTCTGCTCATGACTGGCTGCCAGGCCTGCCACTCATCTCCCGGCTCACGTTAATTGGTCAGACGGACGGAGGTTGTTGCCGTGTCTGCACTGCAGAGTTGCTGAGGAACAGAGAGAGAGAGGATGGATGGGAGACAGAATTGGAGGCCGGGAGGTTTTGGACAGACGAAAGCGTAGACAGGGGCTGCAGTTTATCTGAGGCTGCAGGAGAACCAAGCGTCTGTTTAACAACACTGATTGCCCACAGTTCCCTCTGGGTCTGACTGTAAATTTTCAACCCACTGACAGAAACGAACGATGTAGGAGACACATTCAACTGGGGACGACGCCCCAGAAAGGTCGTCCTTCACTACTCTTTGAGGCACACAGCACGTACACATGTTTTGTACATGCAACAGCGGGTGTTTAGTATTCTGTGTGCAGGAGAAGCCCGACATTCGCCAGATGCATCTAACCTGTCTGACAGGGACCATAACTCTGGAGAGCAAAGTGTGCGACTGAAACGTCAGCACTATTTCTGCCAAACGCGTGCTCAGAAATCCGCGCCGTTCGTTCTCCTCCTTTCACGCCGGATGATTTGATGTGGACACCTGGGGAAATTTCACCAGGACAGAGAGGGAAATACCGGGAAGATACAACACCGTGTCCTTAATTATCACCGTAAGTTTTTAAAAGACAGGATTTATTAGGCAGAATTTCCCCAAACCAAACAGGGGTCAGGAATGAACGTGACCCAGGCTTTCTGAACGTGACCTCTCTGGCTTTCTTCTGTTCTCAGCCTCACTCGGGCAGCCAATTCCAGATTGAGCCAACCTTATCTGTACATAGCTGACGCCGCAAATAGCATCAAACCCTCGTAACTAATGTATTAATGTGAAAAAACGTTTTTCATGTCAGTCTGCCCGAAGATTGGAATCACTTCTTTTTACTTTTGCGCCAGAATGATTTCATCATGCCTGATTACAGAAGCAAAAACATAAATCAGACTGGGAGAAATGATTTTGAGTGCCACGGAGCCTGTGCGTCACATGCACTCACACATGCACTCACACATGAATGCCTTTGACTTCACATGCTGAATGTTATTTTGTTTTTGGATGTCAGCTTATGCTGCTGAAAAAGAAAGGCTTCAGCCCCCGACAGCATCTAAAGGTCTGTTTATAAACTACTGTTACATGTAATAAAGACTTTAAATATGTAATACAGCTGATGACGCCCTAATGCAACCTTTGTTTGGTAGCTGTTTAGTAATTGTGCCCTTTTGCAGGTACTTCATAAACAAACCTTCAGAGCGACTGAGATACTGTGAGAGTGAGAATGTTTTTTTCCCTCTCATCTTGATTGTTTCTGTCTTCCGGTTGTCATTGGCAACCGGCTGCCATCCTGGAGGAGAAACGGTGAAAAAGGCCTGTTTTCGTTGAATGAATGTACTCATCCTTATCATGTTTATAGCCGTAAATCTGTGCAGTAAGAGGGGAAAGCACAAAAACTGTTTCTTGCATTTGAATCTGCAGCACTTGTGTGCCATGTGTGAATAGTGTAAATATAGTCAACCTGAAGGTATAGTGTCAGTGCGGTTTGCCAGGGGATCGGTGTGTACGTTTGTATTTTCTGTTCTCCCTCTTCTCTCTGTGACAATGCTGTGAATAAGATGTATGTACAGTATTTACGTGAGTTTGGCTGACTGCTGAGTTCAGCCGATCTATATGTTGTTAGAGTAGATTTGCAGGCCAGAAGTGAGCCTTCATCAGCTGCCTTTTTTTCAGTTGCTAAGATACTGCTGATATAATATCCATCAATCTTTGGAGTACTGCTATTAAATGGCATTATGTAATTGACTGCTAATGTTGTCCCTTGTGGTTCTGAATGCATTCATTGAAATAAATGCATATCATTATACACATGCCCACGCATATGCCCGACTGCAAAATACAGCTGTACTACTCCTCGGGAGTCGGTGGAATATTTGTATCATTACGGAGCTTTATTTTCCGTAAATGAGGCACATTTGTCATCAGATGGACGAAATGAACCGTATTACAGCAGATGTGTAATTACTCTTTCAGCCACGCGGGGGAGACAAACACTGGCACAAAGTTATTGACGGTTTCCTGTTTTTGTTTTTCCTGGTATTAATGAGCAGAATATAGATTTGCTGCAACATGACAATATACGTTGGCACTAAGGTGTAAAGTTCTTAAAGAAAATATGAGGACTTTTGAATTTCAGCCATCTTGAGGCATAGAAACAGACCCAGTATTTGATATGAAAAACATGGAAAGTTAAATCACTTGTCATTTATTGTAGTCAGACAGGCGGTAAATTATGACATTTCCCTCACAAGAGGAAAAATATTATATTATATATTGACAAAAAATGAGAAAGATTTCATGATCTCACCAGGAGTTTAACTCTATTCACAGCATTTGAATAAAACTTTGTCAATAAAAAATAATAGCTGATGGAATCAAAACAGCAGTTTGTTGAGGCGATCCACTCAGAAATGAGTAAGTATTTATGTGCAGGTAATTTTTTAAGCGACTGCCAGTCAGAAGGTACTTTTTGATAAAAGTTGACAAGGAAAGCAATGTTGATGGGTGTGTAGCAAACGATGAACACAACCATGTTTGCTGTGACTATGCCAATGGTGCTCTTCTTCTCCTCTGACCTGTCATTCACCTTTGACAGAATGGAGATAATCTGACTGGAGCAAAACACGATGATCAGCAGTGGGGTAAGGAAACCCAGAAATGTAACAATCAGAATGAACTCCCCACGGAGTGGCTTATTTTTGCATCTTTCGTAGCAGGTCCACAGGTTTACGGGGTAATTTTCCCTTCGAAATATGACGCACACTGTAAGCAAAAGTCCCCAAAAGACCAGACACAATACAAAAGCTGTCGCCTTCTTCTTCCTCCAGGACTTGGCCTGCAGGGGGAACCTGATGGCCAGGAAGCGATGGACACAGATGGCTGTTGAGGTCAGTATGCTGGCATACATGTTAATGAAATGTGTGAACATCAGAACTGTACAAAACTGGGTCTTGGGGAGGCAAAATATAGCATCATATATCCGAAAGGGAAGAAATAGGATGAAGACAAAATCAGCCATGTTTAGGTTGAACATGTAAACATGGGTGTCTTTCCAGGACTTCCTTTTGGTGACGAAGGCATATAGAGCAGCAGCATTGAGCCCCAAACCCAGGAGAAACAAAGTACTGTAACCCACAGCCTCAAGGGTGTGCACTTCGCAGGTAACAGTGGTGATGTTAGTGTTGTCGCATATCTGTAAATTTGGAAGTATCAGAAAGTAGGGCTGTGAATTTCACAAAAGACAGCCTGGTAAAATATTTTTGCTTTCAGATGTTGACAATAATTCAGCGTAGCATGCACATGTGCTCAAATGGGACAATTTCAATTAATCCCCAACAACTGTAGGGATTACAAATAATCTGTGGGGGTTTTCGAACTCAAGATTCAAACGAATAGCAACAATAACTATGAGAAACTCACCACGTTGTCCTGTTCACTTGTGTGTGACTGCTGGTTCATCATTGCTGGTTCGTGCCGCTGCACTGGCTCATTTGAAACTTCTAGGGAACTTCAGTGTGTTTTTGCTTCTTTCACATTTGATCTGTGCGTGTTTCAGCCAAGGTGAAGAAGTCAAGCAGACCGCAGACAGTTTCCTCTGAAGTTTCATGTCATGCAAGCATGTGACAGAGGTGAACGAAAACATGTGGCAGAAGCAGTAACCAACTTGTTCTGTGTGTGTATGTTCTTCAGTCAGAGAGGAAAAACCAAGTTCAGAGTATCTCAGTGAGGGGGGTGGGCGGTGGGAATGGAGGGGGTTCGATTCAAAACTGAGAACAGCAACTCTCAAAGAGGAAATTGCAAAATATAGTTGTTTGTGCAACAGGCACAATTTAGAGCACATCCTCTGCACTCCTCAGCGCAGGTTTGAAGAGGGGAAAAAAACTGCTCCAGTTTTTTGTTTTTTTTTTTTGTCTCTCTGGCTGAAAACAACACATTTCAGGGGGAAAAAATTCCACCATGACTTGAGTGCAATTTTTGCTTTTTCTTGGAAAATCTGTGTCATGGCTGGGAAATATTTGCCCGGTGTATTATATCCATCATCATACTTGAATTTAAAGCAAAAATAACCTGCGGTGCCTCCTGAGATCAGCGGCAGCAGCTGACAGTGGTGAAAACAGCTGCAGGACAAGGGTTTAAAGCTCTTCCTATCATAGCATCTATGGAAAGATGCCGGCTGTAGCACACGCTCGGAGGTGAATAATCGCCATGCCGCTCTGGTCATCTTGTTATTCGCTCAGCATAGCATCTGACAGATAATGGAGGCCGAGGATTGGGCACGCTCTGGTCCATCGCTGCTGTTGTTTTCCTATTGTTCCTCCTCAGAAACTGTGCCTCGGCTTGTTTTTCTTCTGGCTTTCTGATTCACTTGTTTATGGCAGAGGGCGTGTACACGCCAGGGTGACTAAGAGCTGCGTGTCACATCATGGCACGCCGACCCAACCCGCCGCCACTGTCAGATTTAGTCTGTTGTAATATTTAGTCTGTATCACATATATGGTTTATACCTGCGTTCCAGCCTCTTGCACAGTGTTAAAATGAATTAGGACCAACACAGTCGGAATGTTTCAGTCTTTACGGGCTGATTGTTATCAAGAGCCCGGAAGGTTGAACGCCGCGTAGATGAATCACTGTCTGCATCAGAATCTTTCAGGCCTCAAATTCAGACACTCAGCTATAAGAAGAGCAAATTAAGACCATAGCATGAGGGAAAATAGGTTGGGAAAATGAAAATCACTAGTGTTTTTCACCTCAGGCAGCATTGTGTTCAGTGGTTTCCCCCGTGACCCCGAGTGGAGAAAGAGAGATCTGTTTCAGACGGGGGGACTGGAGAGGCTTTCGTCCAGCACATTAGGTAGAAAAACAATTGCATCTCTGGGCTTCTTCATCCGTGTCAGTGTTTCCACTAACTCAAGAGGTTACCCAGAAGAACAAAGTGCAGAGATAAGTCCACAGACTTCAGCAGAAATAATAATGAAAAAAAAGTTCAGCTAAAAGCAAATTCAACAAGGGAAAGAAAATCCTGATGGAAAGTAACCACTCAGGATGACTGATGGGCTTTTAAATGGGACGGGGGTGGAAATATGAAAATCTAATCTGGAGAAAATTTTGGATAGGCCGAACGGAAAAACTGTGGATCCTGACACAAAAGCAGATGACTGCACAGAAAAAGGTTCAGGTTATAAAAGTGCCATTTTTACATTCAACTTAAAGCAGATCAATCTATTTTAAGTTGCATTTACAGGCCCAAAAGCCTGCGGCCTTCACTCTGAAATGTGGAGGGCTTGAAACCAGAGCGAAAATGACAATTTTCTGAGAAAAAGAGGAGAAGTGAGCAATGATGAGGGTCTATTAGCTGCTGTGGTTTCTTCAGGAGATGTGAATGTGTGAAGAATACAGGAAGTTCATCTGAACACAGTTAATTCAGACACGAAATATACATAAGATGATAGATTAAGTCTCATTTATTAGGGATTACAGCTTGTGCATCTGCAGTTATTGCATTTGTTGGCAATGCCCCGATTTTATTAAAAACCTCAAATGTTATTATCTGAAAATAAAGGCTGAAATCTAATATTGCACAGGATATGAAGGGGTTTCATATTTTGGAGGGGGCTTGTTGTTATCATTAATTTGTTTTGAATCCCTTCGGGCTTTTCCTGTTTTCACAGTCATATTTCCCAGCTCTCCCCCTGATCTGGTATTATTGTGGGTATATTTGTTCAAGTCTGACTTGATCTAATTTTTCTGGAGTCTCTCCTGAGCTCCCCTCCGTCTCTCCTCTCTGGGCTTGTTATTCCTCCATCCTGCCCTTCTGCGTTTATTCCTGTCTGTCTGGAGCCATTTGAAAATGCCCTTTACACGTCAGTAGTGAGGCAGGGTGGTGGGTGAGGAAGTATGGGGAGGGTTGGAGGGGTTCATTGCTCTATCTAGGTCAGTAAAGACACACCCTTTTTTCTCCCTGCTGTGCCCCTGCTCTCCTCCTCCTGTCGTCCTTCCCTCAGCTTTCTCTGCTCCCAGCTGTGACGCAATGCAGGCTTTTTGCACACTCCTCATGAACCTCTCCTCCATTTCTAAAAGAATACCCAACAACAACTAATGCATGGTCTCATTGGTGACTGTGATTTCAGCTTTACACCAGGCATTTACACCAGATTCTGATCAAACTTTTTGCTCCCACGCCCAATTACATAATGGGGAGGAATTACATAATGTTTGCTGGAGTTGTCAATCTGTGATTTGGCACTCGTGGCACACGTAGGAGTAGAATATTTCTGAAAGTGCGCCACTGCTGCTGAGTATTTGCCTTGGTGACACACAGTAAAAACTCCAGTGTGCGTAAAGGAGCAATAAAGACGTTTCATCTGCACTTCTGAAACTCAATAAAGTGCCTAAAGTTATGGGTCATCATTTGCTTGAGAACTATGTTGACAATTTTGGCCTAATAAAGTGGTGAAATATGCACGCTGCAGCGCAAACTCGGTATTACATAAGCTTACCGTGCTATGGCAAAGACTCACACTGGGTGGCGCTGTTTCTGCCGTTTGTGCAGCGATGACTCATCCCAGCAGTGCTTATGGCATAAATTGCATTACTATCATAAACACATTCAAAGAATAATTTAAAATGATTAATATGAATGCATAGTAATTAAGATGTGAGAACCATATGGTTTTAAAATAAGGGCAGAAAAACTTCGAGAATCAGCCAAGAGGCGAGAGGAAAAGGAGGCGTTACATTATCTTATTATTTATATATATATATATATATATATATATATATATATATATATATATATATATATATTCTACAGATATATATAGATATATCTGTATATATCTGTATATATGTGTAGAAGCTGGCCGACATATTATGCAGGGAGTGCGTGGGTTAAATACTTAAAAAAATAGCTCTAGTGGAAAACTGGAATAGAATAGAGGATCTATGGAACAAGTGAAAAATGGGATGATGACACATGGCTGATTATCAAGCCAAAGATGGAGTGAGCAAGCTGATGGGTGGCGGAAGGGGGAATGATCACAGTTGAAGAAAATGTGCAGGATACTGGAATAACTGTTTCCATCTCGCAGGCCTCCTTCAAAGCCAGCACTGTCGTCTGTGTCCATGTGTGATCGCATGCGTGTGCCCATGTGTCGTTGCGCACACGCGCACTCGGCGCGGCTTAACTGGGTCAAGTTCACATGGTGAAGCACGTTGAATCACACAGGAGATAAACACGGCAAAACAGTGCCGTGGCAACCGGCCTTTCCCTCTGACCCGCTCTGTCCTTGCATCGGAAGTTTGGGGTATTTTTGATCCACGCTGCAGCGAGTGTGCGTCGTGCGAGTGCATTCACACTTTAATCACTGACATCAGTCTCCAGTCTCGATAATGTATTGAGCAAAGTAGACGTTGGCATGTGGATGTGTCAACAGCGCAGAGGCTCTCCCTCTATTCAAGCATCTGCTGGTGTGTGTGCTCAACCTGTTTTTCGAGGAATTGAGGGAGAGAGAGAGAGAAGTGAGTGACGGAGGAAGAAGAGGCTGATTATGTTTGTAGAGACATGTCTGGGCGTATGGTGGAGCGTGTTCACGTCAGTGTTATGCGCTCCAGCTGTAAAAAGGAACATTAACATTAGCAAAAGTTGAGGAGTTGGAGTGCAGGGCTGGAGAGGTGGGCTCCAGAAGCTTTGATTCATGTGCCTGTTTGCACAGACAGAAGAGAGAAGAACAAATCTCCCTCTGTCTGTTAATCCAACTTTATTTATACAGCATCTGTAACAATCGGGATCAGATTTTTTAACCCAGAGCCTGATCCCCAGCAGAGCAACAATGGCAGGAGGAAAAAAAACACATCCTACCAGAGAGAAACCTTGAGCAGGACCCAGATCAGCTGCTGAAAAAGAGGAGATAGGCCAGCCAGACACGAACAGACACACACGTTAGAAATTGTTCTGGTTTATACGATTTCATTCCAGTCTGTAAATTCCAGGTCCATGAAGGCGCACAAAATGTTTGGGTACACCATGAGAACGATCCTGTGGTTTCTGTGACTGCTGGTGTTTGCATAGAGCTGCCATTTGCTGCCATAAATATTTGATGCAGTTTAAATAAAGTAAGCTGGTCTGTAAACATAGAGGAGATCGATCATGGTTTCGAGCCTTTGCCTTGTGATTAAAGATTAAACCGAGACTGTAGAATAGGTTTTCAAGGGCTTGTCATAGCCCCATGGGTGTGCTGCTGAATCAGGATTGGTTTATGGAGGTGTGGGCGAATCGAGAGAAAAAAAAAAACTGTTCTGATATTAGAAATCAGCCCTGGATTGGTGATTCAACAGAGCTACATTCAAGTTTTACCTTTTATAGCATGCAAAAACTGGTCGGCAAGTATCAATTGTGTTGAATGTTCTGAGAAAAACTCTGTAACGAAGGGCAAGGACAGAATAAGATTAGATGTATCTGGTCCTCCTGTGAGTGAGAGTAATCTTTAGCTAATGGCCTGATTCAACTGGTGTCTTGTTTAATCTGGAGCCGTTATTAAACCAGAGAGTTGCTCACATGATGAAAAATGAAACTGATAAGAAAAACAAGTCAGAGCAATAAAAGAAACAGATTTAGTGGAGCGCTGAGTGGCACCAAGAGCTGGTAGAATAACCAGAACTGGCAGAATAAAAAATAGAAAGCCGAGAGACGCGAGCATGAAGTGATGCTGTGGGGGGTGTAGGGAGGAGCGGGCCCAGACTGTGCCAGGATGGGAACTGTGTTTATACTCTATCTGACACACTGACCCAGTGACGCAGCAAAGCTCACAGTTTACAGATTACAGAACCTTGAGTGTAGGGAGGGGAGGAAGGAGGGATTAAAGGTTCCTCCAGAGAGGGGAAAACAGGGAGATTAACTGAATGAGGGAAGAGGGAGTGGAGGATTACAGCTCTGAGTATAGCAGGAGCCAGACATAATTCCAGCAAACTGACTGGCACAGTGTTGCACATGTATGTGCATGTGTGCTGCCGCTGCCCCTTTGCTGGTGTGAGGGTCAAATTAGTCCAAATTAGATAAATAGAAGTCAGATCTGGCACACAACAACAACAACGACGACAGGAGGAGCTGTAATGGCCTCTTACTGTACACACTCATAAAGGTTTGACAGCATGATGTGAGAATGTAATCTGGAATGTGAGGGCGCTAATGTGGAGAGGCTGGCCCATGGCTCCAAATCAAACCATATGCAACCGATCAGATACAGTTGTTCCCAAATCTCCACAAAGACTCTTTGAATTGCGAGCGAAGACTTTCGACGTTTCCTCGGGGGAGTCACAAGGCTACACTTTGATCCGAGTCAGCAGCAACCTTGTGCTGTTCCGAACGGCGAGGTCCTCTGCATGGCAAGCACCTTTGCATGACATTCACAACATTAGAGGCGCTGCAGGTTCACAGAGTCGGCTCTTCAACTACAGCCTGTTGTCCTATGCTTATCTACTGTGGCAGCTTTTAATTAAAACTAAAATAAACACATCTTGGCTCCACGGACCTGTCATAAATGATAGTGTTACTTTTGACCGTGAAAAGATCTGTGTATGCTCTCTGTCACAGTGTCAGGGACATAAACACTAATCTATTCATGCCATCTCCGTTATCTCCCTCACTCTACTCACTTATCCTGTTTTCGTTGCTGCTGGCAGCTTTAGTCCTGGCATTAAGCTCTTCTTCCTTGCCTCTTATTTAAAGTCTCACTTTATTATCAAAGAACAAAATGTCTGCCTCGTACGAGCCAGTGCTGAATCCCTTCTTTCCTCCCACTCCCCTTCCTCTGCTGTTTAACCATGCTGCACAGCAGTTATGTAAGAGCTAAGGTCAAAAGGTCACTGCCGTTGTCAATGGAGACATAGAACAGAGGGGCTTTGGTGGAACTTGTGCATGGGGCAAGATAGAGGGAAAAAAAAAAACAACACAGACTGCGCAAAAGCCTGAGAGCAACGAGTGCATTAGAGCTGGAAGAATAAGGATTTGTGCTTGTGTGCATGAATAAAATTTCAGGCTATTAACGATCATTCCATCTGAGCTGTGAGCGAAGGAAGCAAGAGAAGGAGCCAGTAAAAATATGGGTGATTATGTATGAAAAATTATGAGAAAGGAAAGGGTGTGGGGAGGAAAAAATCAGAGACGAATGTGAGTATCAGTGTTTGTGGGTGAGTGTGTGAGAATCAGAGAGCAATTTGCAGCCATGGCCACTCTGTGCTCAGCTGCTCCACTAACCTAGTTTGAGTAATCTCTGCCTTTGTACTGTTTCGTAACACCGCTGCCGGAGAATTGCATCATAAGGCCACTCGCTAAAGCAACCCCCTCCGCAGATCCCCACCCACCCACACGATCACACATACTGTATGTACCACCCTGTTACATGCTGATCAGAATGGGAGTCTGGTGGCACAAACTGTCCAAAGACAGAAGTGATTAAGAGCAGAAATTGACACTTTTCCTGCAGCACCTCCTTCCACTGTGCTCAAGATCAGCATTTGTTAAACTAATGTGATGCAAATGTTAGAGCAAACCTCGTGTAATGTGTCCCTGCATGTCTAGAACAAAAAAAGAGCCTTAGCTTTATGTGTTAAACCCTGGAGCTGCTCTGTGCAGAACAAATGGAGTGGCGCTGAGCAATCTCTGGGAGAACGGCCAGAGTAATTCTTATGAGGACATTAAAGAATGCAACTCATTTGGAAACTATTGGCCGAATGAATATTTCAAGATTGTCCTCTGCTTCTCTGCATTGCAGGCCTCTGCAACAATACCAACAGCACAGAACTCTTGTTGGAGCAGATACCAGATTGGAAGTGAAAGTAGGGACGTCTGTAAGGTTTGGTTTGTAAAATGGACTTGAAATGCTTTCTCAAAACAGATGGAAGGTTTTGTTCAAATGTTTCTAAGAAACCTTCCAAGCCCTCCAAAAGTTTTACTAGAGAATAAAGAAGCTCATTCATAGCTTCCCCCAAGCTTCCTTTAACAATACTCTGCCAGGTTGCCAGAGCTAATAATTGCACTAATAGTGTGACGTAATGCGTAACATTAATATTTTTTTCAACAGAACCAATGGTCCGATCATCTCATTTCATATTTCCCTGCGTTTCTCCTCACATCAGTGCAAATGACAATTGAAAACTGAGCGCGTCCTTTCTGCGCAGCCACCTTAAACTCGCTCTCGAGTGCGCGCCCCCGCGAGCACGGCGCAATGAGCCGTCGGCAGTGAGATCATGGGAGAGTCCACGCTCGGAGAAAGTAGGTTAGCAGGGTAGACTGAGAGGAAAGCAAGCAGAGTCAGAGCGCAGAGGGGGGCGCCGAGCACCTCACGTCCACCGTGGGATTATTCTGTCAGAAAAGTTGCGCCGAATCTCGTCACCGAGATGATGCGATCCAAAACGCTGTTCACCACTCTTGTGTTTCGCGTGGACTTAACCGAGCGATAAAGAAGAGGAGTTTCGGGTAGTTTCTTTATCGGTCGTGCTTCACCAGCGCTGTCTGCAGCTGGGACGAAGTTAATATTTACAGAGTCAGTGAAGTCTGGCTCTGCGTAATTCTCCTCCGCCCTGGCACCTACGCTAACCACATGTAGCCAAGCTTTCATCGCCCGACGCTGAAAAGAGGGAAAACACCAAAATGAGAGGTACGTTTAGTTCGTGCCAGCATCGATCTGCCTGGTATTGTCGTTTAAAGTTCAATGATCGTTGTGGTTTTGTGCAAGCAGCGAAGACCACATGTGTGCGCACGGGGTTGGAGTGCGCCTGTTTTTCCTCCCTGCGCGCATTAATCCCTCATGACTGGATTATCTCTGCACAGAGCCGGAGGCTGCAGGCTCCACACACTGAAGTTCAGCATGAGAGCTGGCGGTACACTGTTCAAACAGAAAAAAATATGCACGCAGTTCAGCAGTTTAGCACCAGATCTGGCTCATCGGCACAACTGCACACATGCGTAATCGTGCTCGGTGGTTTCGAGAGGGCGGCTGTCTGTTTTTAAAGAAAAATCTCTCTATTCCCTTGCTACATTCTGTCTGATGCTTCGTGTTCGAGTTATGTAATGAGGGGAAGGAGGACCAGGAGCTGTTTTTAGAAAACAAATGTAAAAAAAAAAAAAATAGAACAATAGAATTATGAAATCGAGATTCTGAGATCCTTAAAAAAATAACTGACGTTTTCTACCAAACAAATGCTTAAAGTAGGCCCAACCCCTAAGGGCGTTTTGTATTTAGAACTTTATTTTTCCTATTATTAAGTTTCTGCACCATCTACAGCGGGTGTGAGCAGTGTTGGTGTAGATGTCACGTCGTGATGTTGTGATGGCTGTGCCAGCATGGCTGACAGTGTGAGCGCACAGAAAGAGAGGGACCTGGCTGTTCCACTGACCTGGTTATGTCACCCGACATTAGACAGCGGCAGCGCACGCAGCGGAGGGAGGGGGGGCGGCTCGCTGGAAGCGCCGTGCAGCGTCGTGCAGCGCCATGTGCGGTTGCAGGCGCGTCTTCCATGTGTCGCTCCATTTCAGACTGAACTTGAACAGTGCTGACAACTCAGACGACATCTGCAATATTAATGCATGCAGACACACCAGTATCAGTGCTGTTTTTATGCATTGTTTCTCAGACTTTGTTTTTTAATTTAAAATAAATATTCTGTCAGGTCCTATTGGGCCTGACTCTTCTGCTTGAGTTGCATTTCTGTTTAGTTACATTAACTGTGCTGTGTTGAAGGGCTGATAAGTAGCCAGGAGGTTTTTGTGTTTTTCAGAAGGGAGGAAACAGAAACTAAATGGGGGTGGGGGGGTAGGCCGAGGGGGCCTCTGGTGGAGGGAGGTTCCATTTCTGGAAGGATATCCATATGTAAACAATTGGCAGCCCATTCTTAGTTCACAGCATGAAAATTTAGGCTAGTCATCCAACCTGTCGCTTTACCTTCGAGTGTGTCAGCACTTCCTGTCCCCATGATCGCTGTCAGAATCTTGAAACCCAAACTGCTGAGTCACAGCGGCCTTCTCGGTGCTTGTGATGTGCCTCTCTCTCCACAACAGGACAGTCGAGAACAATCAATGTATTATCAGTGGATTATCAGTATTCATACACAGACACGCCGAAAACCCCAGAAGACTCGGGCCCGACCCTGAGAAGCAGCAGAAGGGGGCCTGTGGAATTCTCAGTTCTGTTGTAATCCCCCTCTGTGGGCCTCAGCCTGGCTTCCACTAGTATTTGCATCTTTTAAAATAGAGCCCCTTGATTTAAATGTGCTCGGAGGTGGAGGGCCGAGCTGTGCTCCTCACATGCGAGTCCTCCATTTCACACTGGGTCTCTTAACATTTACCAGTCAGGTATTTTATTTTGAAAATAGCCTTTAAATTTATATTGAGCCTCCCAGAATGAAAGAGAACGGTTTAGATTATGAAATAGTGCTTTGGTGGTTACAGGACTGAGAAGCAACCTGTGTGAGCGCGACATCGTGTCAGAGGCAAGGTCAAATTCATATTTTTTATCACACCGCTGGTGCATTGACACTGAAGGCTTTTACTCCCATATGAAATTGGCCTCTGTAAAGATAACACAGTTACACATTTAGCTGGATGATAACACACGCAGGGGGCCAATATGACATCTGCCAAAATGTGGTGTACCTGTGGAAAAACTTCCATTTATGTACAGGTGACAGCGGTAATGTGAGCAAATGAGAGTTGTCAGAGCCTTTTGTGCCCTTCGACAGTGGGGGTAGGGGGGACGTTTTTGTCTGTCGAGGAATGCAGACTCTCGGGGGCGCTAAAGGTCATGCCGGAGACTAACGTTTTTGCACAGGTCATCACTGATACACGGGTCTGAGAGTAAACACTGCTCCAAGCTGTGGGAAGCCGCATCATCTGTTTTAACATTGACGGACTCTTTAAAAGTCTTTAAATACATATTTATTGAACAATTTCACACAAATGTTGCTGGTTCCAGCTCCTTAGCTGTACAATTTTGAAGCTTCATGTAAAAGCTAATGCTTCAGCTAACAGCTTGATGCATGTTTTTAAAGAATAAATAACCGATAAATCCATTAAATATGGTGCTGCCTGCAAATATACAGTGAGAGCGAGGGGCGAAAAAGCATGTCCATGTGTAGTTGTAGCAACGGGGGCTGTTGATGGGGCATCTGTGTCATTTTGGCTCACAGCAAAAGACAAGAATAGAACGTGTTGAAGAAGAAGCTCAATGTCAAATGCCGGGGAGAAGGGTGGGTGCCACATAGCTGACATTGAGGTTGAGAGTCCGTCTGCCTGCAGTGGACTCCAGCCAAGTACAGTAGGCGAAATTACAGTCAAATCATACACAAATGCCATCACGGGTTGCAGTTCGATTATTTGAAAGAAACCAGCTTAAACAGAGGCAAAGTGGTGTTATAGAAATGTAAAAACCATCAAAGACAGTTTGGACGCTGAACAAAATGGCCGCGTTTTAGTTGCTTTGTTGATTTTGCTATTATATAACATAGCCAGTATTGTGAGTCTTCAGGGAAATGTTTTTATGGGGAAGTCTGAGCATTTCTCAGATCCACCTTAAAAACATGGCCTGTGGAAAGTCGGGCACGCGCAGACCTTCCTCCTCCGTCTCCCCCTGCAGTGGGAAACTGTGTCAGTAGGACAGACCATCTACATGGGCTGACAGGCTGCTGCGCCAGAGCGAAGGGTGGCTCATCCAATCACAGCCGGGCGCTGAGCGTCCACCAGCCAACGGGTGTGCTGGAGCAGAAGGGGGGGGGGCGTCTGTGTTGCTAGATTGAGCCTGCTGAATGAGTGTTGTGAGGAATGCTCACAGACAGGAGTTATATAACTGCACCGCGAGGGAGGGGTGGAGGGCAACCTAAGAGAAAAACAAGGAGGGAAATTTTTTTTTTTCTTTTTTTCCACTGCATGCCTCCAGCTGCCATGATCACTCGGAGTATTTTAGTCAACCTTTTCAGAGGCAGCCGAATTTGTCATTAAAATGGGGGGTGAAGGAGTGGAAAGTTGTGTTTTCCAGTAACCCTGCAGCAATTCTTCCCCAATCGCATAACAGGCCGACGCAGTTTTCCGTGCACTCTTCTCATTAGTGGCGCAGGAGGGATTTTTGTAAATCAATCTAAAGCTGTAGAGACAGCAAAACAGCATGGCTGTGGGACGACGAGGTTGTTTTCTTAGCCTGTCAAGAAATAATGTCATCAGGTGTGGGAATGTCATGTGATTCCATGTTTTTGTTTGCTCTTCCTGTGTGCAGAACAGTTCATCTTCTCTCTGTCTCTCTTTACGAGGCCCTTAAAGCGCTTGTATTAGCGACCGGTGCAATGCTGTACCAAAGTACTGGATTTGACTTTGTTTTGGTTTCGGAAACTTGTTAAAGATTGACTCAAACGCACGATAAAAAAACATTTACAGACTGTTTTCTTATTAATCATAAACCTTACTAAATAGCTTGACTAAATAGAGCCCTAAAACAGTGTGAGATTGGCTTCAGGGAGTGTGACCTCCGATAGATTCCTCTGAGACTAAGCTGAAACTCAAGGAGCTGCGGGAGGATGCCAGTACAGACAGAGGTGAAATTACTCAACAGGCAGAAAAGGCTTCACAGCTGCCTCTGGTATCAGCAGAGAAAGGCTTTCTGAAAGAACTCAAAACACAAGGAGTAAAGAAATCCCACTTCCAGTGAGAAAATAGAAATAAGACTAAAAATATAATCAGTGAGGAAATTTTCAGTGTTGCAACAGCCCGACAGATAAGCAGAAATTAGTGTTTGCACTTGTGGTGATTGCACATCATGACTGGAAATTTGCATTCTAATGAGTACTGGACATGGTTACTGCATGGATCACAGGCTAACAGTGTTGGTTGGAGAGCCTGACAGCGGCAGGAAGTAAAGACCCGCAGAACCTCTGGATCAGTCGGTCACGGAAGCTTTGGGCCTGAATTAGCACAAGAAACATGCGTCCGTGTTTGTCTGTGTCATGTTGGATAATCCGCCAGTCTACTAACTGAGACTCCAAAATTATGACTCAGTTCTGTCGAGCCTGTCAAGGATTCACTTTCTGTCTAATTCTGTTTGTTGCGGCTTTTCGTTTTCACCACTTTGATGTTGGTGTACCATCTCTGTTCCTGCAGCTCAGATCGAGGTCATCCCCTGTAAGATCTGCGGGGACAAGTCCTCAGGAATTCACTATGGAGTCATCACCTGTGAAGGCTGCAAGGTGAGGAGGAAAAACCTTCATGAATCTGATGTTACCTCACTCCAAACACCGCTTTTTAAAAAAAAATCCACCAATGTGCAAGCAGCTGACTGTGTTTCTGTTTGTTTAGGGCTTCTTCCGCCGCAGTCAGCAGAACAATGCCATGTATTCTTGTTCCCGCCAGAGGAACTGTCTGATCGACCGGACTAACCGTAACCGTTGCCAGCACTGCCGCCTGCAGAAGTGCCTGGCGCTAGGCATGAGCAGAGACGGTGAGCGGGCACAAAGAAGGCACTGTGCTCATTTTATATAACGCTGTTAGCCATGAAACACACTGATTAAGGAGGGGAAATAACCACAGGGAAGAAAAAAGATTATGAAATAAGAACTTATGGATGATTAGGATTGGGGTTTTATATTGGAGTTTTCATTTAAAAATATAAGGACCTTAGCATAAGCCCGAGTGAATCCTAGTCTGTTCATCCCATTTATTTTAAAGCTGACACCAGGGGAATATGAAACCCTATAATATCCACCGGAGCTGACAGGTCACAGGCCTGGAAATATGGAGAACACGGATGTAATCTATGCGGGACAGAAACATTCGAGCAGAGGATTAAAAAGCTTGTCAGATGTGATTTGGGAAGCTTCTCTCTAAGCCATCATCATTGTCTTTTTACTCGTACTTTTTATGTCTAAACGCCTATTTTCCTGCCTTCAGCGGTCAAGTTTGGTCGCATGTCCAAGAAGCAGCGGGACAGCCTCTATGCCGAGGTGCAGAAACACCAAAAGTCCCAGGAGTGTGCAGGCGCAGGGGGCGGGGGCTCCACTGCTCTGTCCTTACCCAAGGACGATGGCAGCGGCGGCGGGGAGGATGCGGAGGAGGGCCTCAGCCGATCGTACAGCACCGGGGGATCCAGCTCCACCCTGAGTGACCTGGATGACATCGCGGCCTTGCCGGACCTATTCGACCTGCCCCTGACCCCCGAGGAGGCCAGCGAGTACTGTAGCCTGGAGCTGCTGGGCGGAGGAGGTGCCAGCACCGGCAACACCTCCAATTCGTCGTCTGCTTCTTCCTCTTCCTCGTCCCTGTCCAATCAGAACTCCCCGCAGCAAACTGTGCTGGACGGGGCCGACGGCAGCGGGATCCAGCTGCTGCACACACACTCAACAACACATCCACTGCTGGTTAACACACACAAGTTGCTGGACAATCTGCCAGACGATTGCTCAATAACGGACCTCGGTGAGTATTTACACCCGCAAATATCCATTATTGCATACATTTATTCATGTGTATCGTGAATAAATACATTTATGTTTCATTCTGCATCTTTGCAGAGCACATTACTCAGAGCATCGTAAAGTCTCACCTAGAGACGTGCCAGTACAGCGCTGAAGACATGAAGAGGTTCACCTGGGTGCAATATTCAACCGAGGAGACGCGCGCCTACCAGAACAAGGTGTGTGGTTGAACGCCAGAAACGGGCAAAAACAGCCCAGCTGATGCTGCGTTTGACCTCACCAAACTCCTTTTCCTGTGTCGTTTCTGCAGTCAGCTGAGTGGATGTGGCAGCAGTGCGCGCACCACATCACCAACGCCATCCAGTACGTGGTGGAGTTTGCCAAACGCATCGCTGGCTTCATGGACCTGTGCCAGAACGATCAGATCATTCTGCTGAAAGCAGGTCAGTGCGCAGCAACGAGACCCCTCGCGTCTGGTGTACTTGTAACTTTTTTGCCAAGGAAACAGGGCATTACACAAAATCTGGTCGCACAAAACAGTGTTGATATTTTACATGTGCAACGCAGGGTTATCATGCACTCACGTAGTCGTGTATGTATGCTGTGCACAAATCTGGGTCAAAATTATTTACCTTCTCTATCTTGTGTTATGCCTGTTGGAGTATCTTGGAGTATCTATGTTGGAGCCCCTCCCCTCTGGGTGTCCCCCCCGCCGCTTCCTCCTTCCTCTTCTTTGTCCATTTCTCCATGTCTCTGCTTCTGTCTGTGGCCCACCTTTGCAGGATGCCTGGAGGTCCTGCTGATCCGCATGTGCAGAGTTTTCAACGTCAACAACAGCACCATTTTCTTTAACGGGAAGTTCGCTCCGGCTCAGTTCTTCAAGGCGCTCGGTGAGAATCCTCTCTTAAAGCACATTCATCATCAGTGGGAACACGTTAACGTGCTTCTCTCATCTCAACAGTTTAATGCAACATGCAGTAAACTATAGAGCTTCCAGTGATTTCCGTGTTTTTGACGTCGCTGACCTCCTGCGTTTGTGCAGGGTGTGACGACCTGGTCAGTGCCGTGTTTGACCTGGGAAAAGGTCTCTGCCGTCTGCAGCTCAGTGATGAAGAGATGGCTCTGTTCAGCGCTACCGTCCTTCTGTCTCCTGGTGATTTCCCACACGTACACTGTTTTTCACGTATGCAGATAAAAACACTCTCAAAACAATGTGTTAGACATCCAAACGGCGCTCAAAGCCGGGAGCTGCTGGTTAACGTTTCCTGTTTTTACCTGTAGATCGGCCGTGGCTAAAAGAAGGCCAGAAGGTTCAGAAACTCCAAGAGAAGGTCTACCTGGCGCTGCAGCACAGCCTACACAAGAGCGTCTCTGACGAGAAACTGGACAAGGTGAAGCCGAGCGACCCCGATGCGTGCGTTCAGAGACGTGTGTCCGTAAACTCACCTCTTTGCTTCTCTTGCGCTCACAGATGGTGTCCAAGCTGCCCACAATGAAGTCTATTTGCAACCTCCACATCGATAAGCTGGAGTTTTTCCGTTTGGTCCACCCGGAAACGGCCTACAGCTTCCCGCCACTGTACCGTGAAGTGTTCGGCAGCGAGATGTCTCTGCCGGACTCCACCGACAGCTAGGCGCGGACGGGGCAGTGGTGATGGAGGGAGTTTATACTGAGCGGTAGGGAAGCGCGAGGAGAGACAGAGCAGGAGAAAGATGTCAAAGCTCAGCAACCAGCAATTAAAGAGACAATCCAGGATGTTAAATACTACATCTCCCATGATCCCAAAGTAGTCCTCCACTTTCCCAGCAGGCAGAAGCACCTTACACTACAGACCGCACACGCTCATGGTCCTCTGCACACTGTAGCATTAACAACAAACAATTCAACAGGCAGAACGCAGCCGCCCAGTTGAACACCAGATCCTGTGAGGATCGTTAAACCATTTATGAATGTACCTCATTGATAAGCACCAGTGCACCATCCAGAACCCAACATCGAATGTACAATCCCTGTCACTCTGCGGAAAAAAAAAAGAAGTCATTTTACCCCTGGATTCAGACTCAAATCAAAACCTCCTTTTTTAGTTCTGCACCTCAGCAGAGTGAGCTCGCTCACGCAGGTCACGTTTGTACTGACCACCACCTTAGGGACCAAGATCATGGGTCATTCTCTGTGCTTTAGCACGGAGCAGGCTGACCTCCACAACCAGTTTAGAACCAATCTCACAGAGTTAGACAGTGTTTGGTGCTGCCTCCACGTAGGCTCTTGTGATGCAATGAGAAACCTCAGTCCCACACACCCCTTTTCCTTGTAAATGCCACTTATAGAGAAAGAACAAGAAGAAAATTATCTTTAATTTATATACACGTTTATAAGCAGATATTTTAAATGAGAATGTAAATAGATGACTATATGGAGACATTTAGGATGTGAGAGAGAGAGTTGGAGAGAAGAGTGGATAGTAAGGTGTATATAGGGGGGAAGATGACGGATCTTTAAACGACGGATGATTTTTTTGGGGGGACTCCAGTCGTTTTTCTGGGCCATTTCCTCTGTTGACAGTACTCTCAGGTTTCTGCTGCAGTGGCCCCCTTCTTGCCCTGGGCGGGCTGGGGTTGCCGCCGCCAAGCGTGCGATCAGGATGGACACATCGCGAAGGGCGGCGCGGTCCGTCCGGGGTCGGGGGCGGCGGCACGCTCGGAGGGAAAATGACATTTAGCTGCAAGCGTTCGGATGACGCGATTGCTGCATCTGCACCATCCCAAAGAGGAAAACGAGGACAGTAAAGACGACACAAGACAAAATATGACTATAAAATACCTGTATGATAACAGGGGAGACACAGGGTCCCCCCCACTTGTTCCTTACCAGCAGTCAGTACAGTTGAGTAGGTGTGGTAACGTGTCTTTCACTCATGTTTCATTTGGCTGGAACGACGATGATTCATAACGTGTATCATAAAACCTCCTTGCTGGTTGGAGCAACTGTATTATTTTGTACATTTGCTGTTCCTCTCTCCTTTAGTCCTGAACCCAACACTTTCTGAAGCACTTATATGTCCCCTTCCCCGCCAGACACTAGTCTAAGGCCAGACAGAGCTACCAGCTGCCCCCCTGAGTTGGGCCTCAGTGCCAGTTGAGACTTAGGAACCTTTCAATCTGTTTATTTGTGTTGATTCAGACCTATCGCACAAACTCACCCATGTTTCTTTTTTTTTTTTTTTTTTTTGCATTTTCTCATGTACATATGACACTTTTGACGACTGTGTCTTACATGGGGTTCTGTGAAGATTTGGAGCGGGTCCAAGGACCCGCCGCCTGCCGCTCAGGGAGTTAGCTGTGATCTCTTGTCCCTTTATCACCAGTGTCATTGATTTCGCTCCTCACTTACCTTTGCACCTAAGACGATAACAATAATCACTGTGGACGTAAGGTCTATTTTTTTATTATTTTTTTTTGTGACTGTCACAAAGTGTCAAAGCCCTCCCCATTTGTCCTGTTGTAACACAAAATCTAGGAAACATAGGAATAAAAAAAGAAAAGAAATCAGGTAGTGTTAAAGCTAATTCGTTATCAGGACGTAATGTTTCTTTTGCTGTGATTTCCATTTATTCGTCAGACCTTTATCCACCACTTTATTTACGTCTCCACATATGTCTTGTAAAGTCAGTGATTCTTTTTTAAACTGAAGAAAGATTAGGAAAAGTACAAATGATGAACAGTTTGTCTTCCTTTTCCTTCTCCATTATGACAAAATGTACAAAAATTATAATACTAGTCCAACAGTAACTGAATCACACAGCGCGCACTATTTGTTGTCGTTGAATGGGATACATTATATGTGGTTTTAAGAATGTAATAAATTGTTTCCTTTTCCTTTTGAAGTATTTTTTGGTGAGTCTTATTGACCTCGAATCAGATTTTTATGTCATGTTTTTACATGTGTGGTTTCTTCCATTATAATAACCCTGCAAACTTTGGCTTGAGTGTTACCTTTTGAATCAATTCCAAACATTATTGTGGGGTTCTTTCTTTGTCCAAAGAAGGCAGCAACAGTGAGCATCGGAATAAATTGTCTATATTGGGAGGTAAAGGATGCATTTGTCTGGTGAAGTCAGCAGAGTGTTTTGACCCACTTTAAGTGGTGTGGATGGCGGAGCCTCCCACACGGAGGAGCAGCCAGGAAAGTGGTTGCTTAGCAAGTTTCACATCTACGGTGCAAAGTTCGAAGACGTCCAGTCACCGTCCCGGCGCTGTAAACTGTACACTCGCGATTCGATTTCTCAAAATAAGCACGTTTCTCTTCGTGTTCCGTTTGGTAACACAGGCAAAATGTCTGTAGCGGGGTTTAAGAAGCAGTTTTACAAAGCAAGCCAGGTAAGCGCACAACTTTGAAACTTTAGCAGGTATCTTAGCTAGCTGCCATGGCGAGTTTGGACTAGCTTCGAGCTATCAAGTTAACCGTAAATAAAAACATGGGCAACTGGTAAAGCAGTTTGAATGGCACGTTTTAACCAGTTCTAAATAGTCTATTCAGTTAAAATGTTTTTTTTTTTGTTTTTGTTTTTTTTTTTTGTTTTTTTTATAATTTAAGAAGGTTTAACTCTTCTGCTTTAAGTGTGATGGGCCCTGTGTCACTTACGTTAACTAATGCTAATTTAGCAATTACGTTAGCATGTAAACATAGTTGCCTTTACGGTAATGTAATGAAATAATTAACTCTAGCTTCACGTATTTATCCTTTAGTTAGGATAGCCGTCGCAGATTAGTTCTCTTAACTATGAATGAACTATCTTGCATGTATTTTAATCTTTCTTTACTCAAAGTTGACGCTCAACAGTGTAAAGGCAGTGAACGGGTTAAAGTTTCAGGTTTGACGAGATTCTTCTACCCTCATACTTTACGTTCTATAAAAGTCTGTGCTTGTTTGTCGTATTTTGCCATTAAGGGAAACATCCCTTACGTGAAGTCAGTGTCAACACGTTTGTTCAGGTGTGTTATAGCCGGCACATTCGTGCAAAAAAGTCTCCAGACTTAGATAGAAAGAGGCCGCCGCACACGTCAGGCCAGTGAATCACAATCTTGCTGTCAACTTCTATCTGACCTGTATGCAAATCATCTCCTGTTCCTCATGTCACTGTCAGTGAATGCAGCTTAACAACTCAGTGCTGACACCTGATTAGGAAATTTAGAAAATAAAACGAGGTTCGATAGGTCATATTTCAAACATATTCGCCGCAGCCTTGCGGTCCTGCATTTGCGGCATCAGAATATCTCTAAGTCAGATTTTTTCCTCTGACTTTAAACCCTCAAAATAAACTGCACCTTTTTACAGTAGAAACACAAGTTGTTGGCTTCAGAAGCTCACTCTAATAAAGCAACGTCCCGCTCCCGTCCTTGCTTTGGAAGACCATGTTAAGTGAGTGCTCCTTGCACTACTGGGTGTGTGTGGAATTCTTCTTATTTACCAGTCATTGGTATTTGGCATCAGTAACAGCATCAGCAGGGTGCAATTAGGGTTTAGATGAAAGTATTTCCATTGAACCCACGGGGCAAAGAATTTGGGCCAGAATGTGTTTAAAATTGAATTTTTGAAACACAAAAAAGGTTTCTAGAAAAGATCAAGGAAAAGCTGATGTGGTTAGAACCTTTACTGAAGGAGAGGGAAAATCCACAAGTACTGGAACTAATGGGACATGACCTTGTTCCTTTTTTAATTTATGAAGTTAAATGTGCAGAGTTGTAATTGCAATTAAAGGCTTAGTATTGGGTGTGGAGTTTTAACTGTGTGCTCAGCTAACAACAGCACAAAGTGTTGTTGAATGAAACAAGTTAATGCAACTGAAAGAGGGGGGAAATGCCACTTTAATTCCTTCTTATCATTGGAATGCATCATATGATGACCTCTCTGTTAGCATATGTGTTGTACTGTCAGATTTTTACAATGCAAGATCTGTAAGCAATAATGCCAGGAGTTGTTCTGGTTATTGTGTTTTCAGATGGTCAGTGAGAAGGTTGGAGGAGCAGAGGGGACCAAGCTGGATGAAGACTTCAAAGACCTCGAAAGGGTAACATGCAAATTTACATCTCAAGAGAATATCTGTTCTAAAAAACTTCTTTTGGTTGACTAAAAAAGATCATTGTGATGGATTCCTCTGTCTCCAGAAAGCAGATGTGACCAGCAAAGCTGTGGTGGAGATCATCGGTAAAACATCAGAGTACCTCCAACCAAACCCAGCAACCAGAGCCAAGCTGACCATGCTCGGCACAGTGTCCAAAATCCGCGGCCAGGTGAAGAGTCCGGGCTACCCCCAGCCCGAGGGCCTCCTGGGGGAGTGTATGACCAAATATGGACGAGACATGGGCCAGAACACCGGCTTTGGTGAGAACGCTGACGAGCAGCTGGTGTAATTTAGTGACTGATCACTAAAATGGGATCACACACCAACGTCCAGCTTGTTTTTCTTCATTCCAGGTGGGGCTCTTATAGATTTTGGGGAGTCCATGTTGCGGTTGGCTGAGGTCAAGGATTCTCTGGACATTGATGTGAAGCAGAACTTCATTGACCCACTACAGACTGTCGCTGATAAGGACATCAAAGACATTCAGGTAAGTCAAACAGGGCAAGATGCAAGAAAAGAAATATAGAAATGCCATCAAGAATCCCAAGCGGTTCTTTTCAGCATCATCTGAAGAAGCTGGAGGGCCGACGCCTGGACTACGATTACAAGAAGAAGCGTCAGGGTAAAATCCAGGATGAGGAGATACGACAAGCTCTGGAGAAGTTCCACGAGTCTAAAGAACTGGCTGAGGGCTCCATGCACAACCTGCTGGAAACGGACGTGAGTCACCCCTAGGCTGTCTTTAATGGTGAATAACTGTAGGCTCGACGTGTTGAGTTGTGAATTTACACTCGTGCACTACACATGCACGTTGTCTGCGATCAGCTTCACAGCTGCCCAACCACATTTCATCCTCAAGGACAAAGTGTGCGTCAGCTGCCATAATGAGTGGTTTTCATCCACATAGAGCTCATCAAATCAGTTTGTTGAAGAGCTGAAACGATTTTTAGAATAATTCGATTACTAAAAAGCTTCAATAAAAATTATTTGCGTCGAAGCTTTGTTTAAATTCAGTCCACTGTCCTTTGCACTGTGTTTCACACAGATTGTCATTTCTGTTGCGCACGCTACTTTGGCTGCTGATATGTCGTAGTGCAATGTGTCTATGTAAAATGGAGTGAGCAAAGCATAATAGCACAATGCTGCAGCTGCAACACCTCCACCAAAGGAAACATCCGGTCTATGCTAAAAGTCCACAGATTGGACCGGAAACATCAAGCTAAAGCTAACGATAATTAGCAGCAATTGTGATCCATGATTGAGAGAAGTCTGGTAATTAAGCACTTTGTTTATAGCTCTGTGTAAAGGCTGATTCAGAACTTTAATCAATGTGGTGGCTACTCTGCTACTGATCACGTTTCCCCACCTCAGCTACGTTTTTGTTTAAGATAATTATATAATAATAATAATCAACGGAAAATAAAGTGCTATAGTGAGTTTGTTAAAGTCTGAATAGAATAGAATAGAAATACTTTATTAATCCCAGACATGGGAAATTGACTTGTCCCAGCAGCCTCGCTAGTATTAACATATTTACAACATATACAATGCAATAAATAATTATGACAATGTGCCACATGAAAGTACTACTGGAGCTCATCACAGCACCAGGGCTGTGAGTCTCAGTCAGACGGACTTATTGAACAGGGTTATTGCACTGGGCAGGAAAGATTTCCTGTATCTGTCTTTGTGGCAACGGAGCTGAATCAGTCTGTTTGAGAAGGAGCTCCGCTGCCTGTCCAGGAGTGGGTGGAGAGGGTGGTCCGGGTTATCCAGGATAGCTAACAGTTTGTTTAGCATCCTCCTCTCCACCACAGCCTCCAGGGTGTCCGGTTTGCAGCTAATCACGGAGCCAGCCTTTCTGATCAGCTTGTTCAGTCTGTTGGTGTTGCTGGCTCCGATGCTGCCTCCCCAGCAGACCACAGTGTAGAACAGTGCACTGGCGACAACAGACTGGTAGAAGATGTCCAACATCTTACTGCACACGCCGCTGAACTTCAGTTAGTTAAATTGTAAAAGTTTAATTAACTCCTCATCTGTTTGATATTATTTTGAGCATGTTCAACAGAATAAGAACGTTACGGATGCTTTTCAATAAAACTAGAGTGTGTGTTATTGTGTATAGGTGGAACAGGTGAGTCACCTGTCGTCTTTAGTGGAGTCTCTGGTGCAGTACCACAGACAGGCCTCTCAGATCCTGGAGGAGCTCTCAGAGAAACTGGCCAAAAGGTCAGTGACACCTGGAAAATATCATCTTTTTACACAATGAGAGATGACTCAAGAGTTTTATTTTTAAGGATGGAACCACATGTGGCTGAATCATATTTGTTTTTTCTAAAGAATACACATGTTCTTGTAATGTGCAGGGTACACGAAGCTCAGTCGCAACCAAAGCGGGAATACACCCCCAAACCCAGGCCATCCTTCGACTATGGACAAGTGGACAACTCTAACGGAGGATACACACCTGCAGCGAGCCCTCCATTTTACTCTGCAGGTAATGTCATGCATCCCTACTTTGTGTGTGTGCGCGCGCGCGTGCGTGTGAGCCAGTTTGGTATGTGTGGAAGTGAATCTTATAGGAGCGTTTCCTCCTGTGACATTAAGCAGCCCCAGCACAGTATCCAGCTCCATCCTTCCAAAGAGCCTCCATCAAGAGTCGACCCTGTGAGTGAGAAACAAGAAGATTCTGTCAAGTCTCACGACTTTTGACTTACTAAGCTGTGGAATAACACTGGTGGAGAGTGTGTGTTCATACGGTGTAGAGTTCCCTGAGAGAACCGTGGGGCTGGCAGGGTGTGACCGTCTCTGGCCTAGGCTGCAGATATATATACAGTTCTGGAAAGAATTAAGAGACCACTGCAAAATTATCAGTTTTCTGATTTTCACTGTTTATAGGCATGTGTTTGAGCAAAATAAACATTTTAGTTTCATTCTTTAAACTACTGCCAACATTTCTTCCAAATTCCAAAAAATGTAGAGAAATTCCAAAAAATATAGAGATGCTGATTTCAGAAAAAATTGAAGTGGTCTCTTAATTTTTTCCAGAGCTGTATACTCCCAAAGTATCCAGATGATCTTAAGTACAGTAATTGAGCTGAGTTGTGTATATTTGTAGCATTCACTGCGGAAAATCTTCTGAAGCTCGAGAGTCATTACCGTGCACACCTGTTGAGCTTAAAGAAATAAAGCAGGGATTTCTTTTTGAACTTCAGAAGAATCTTTCTTTAGACTGAATTCATAACCTTTACTGCCTTTACAATAACTCCCCCAAATCCTTTTCTACCTGATAATCAGATACACCTCCTCCAAGTACAAATCTTGTTGAAGGCAAATGTCAGATCTTTTCCTAGAATCACACCTCCATCCCATGTCTTTGCTGTCCGCAGCTGAGCCGTGCTGCAGAGCTCTGTATGACTTTGAGCCAGAGAATGACGGCGAGCTGGGCTTCCGCGAGGGCGACGTGATCAGACTGCTCAGCCGAATCGACGAGAACTGGCTGGAGGGATCCCTCGGCAGTCGGTCAGGATACTTCCCTGTCAATTACGTCGAAGTGACTGTGCCTCTGCCAAACTGAGAACAGCCAAGCAAGAGGGGAGAGGAGCATCAAGTCGGTAATCAGAGGATATGGTCATAGTGATTAAATGTCTAAACATGGGGACTTAATTTCTCTTTGGGTGACCTGTTTTATACTTGTGTCAGGATTTACTTTTTTCTTTAAAAGGGAAGGATGAAGGGATTCAGACTAGCATTTACTGTGTCCTAAAGTCTTAACATTCCTTCTCTAGGCACCTGTACACTTTGTGACATGCACTACCATCACCAGATTTGTTAAAGAAACACTTTTATGCCACACTTCTACATTTTTAATACTCTCATAATCACAGAGGACATTATTGCATGTTATTGTTCATGTTGGTACAAGATGTATGCTTGCACACTCGTTTTTTTTCTCCACTCCTATGCCTTCAGGCTTTGGCACTTCTGTAGACAAACACGTCAGAGTCAACATGGAGGGCTGGTTTTTGTTCTTCTGCTCTTCCTCAGTCATTTGGTTGTTGCCTAAACCTATCGTCTGCTGCCATCTGCTGGAACTTTATGGAATTGTTAAAATATTGTTATCGTTGAGGTTTTCGCTACAGTATCTTAACTTATGTTTTTCTTGTCTGGTGTAGCCAGCGTTTCTAAATTCTCAAGAAGGCTGTAAATGTTGCACTGGATGCAGCAAATCTATGTAAGACAATATGTTCTCTGCACAATTCACCCCGTATCACTTGCTGCATCACCATAATCTTAATCCTCCGTTATTCTCAGTCTCTATTGTTGCTGCTGGCAGTGTCACTCAGAGAGATTTCTGGGTTGTTTGTTTGGCCTTTGATTTGTTTTTTTTTTTTCCCCACAGCGTCGGGGCCTAGCTTGGCTTCGGCTCTCCTAAGTCATTATTTAGAGCATGGAAATTAAAGTGATGTGTGATTGGGTGTGCTTGTGCCTGCCTCGTTTTCAGGGCCGGTTCTGTGCCCCAAGCCTGGTAGAAAATTCTATCTCCGTACTGTTGTGTACAGAGTTTGGTAATAATGAAGAGCCAGACAATAGCCGGTTTCAGTTTCAGTTGAGCCTATTACAAACTATGAGCCGAGTTTATGTGCTCTTCTCTAGAAATGCTCCCCTCCCATCCACATGCTCATCCCTCCCATCTCACTTTAAACTTGAAGCGGAACAGACAGGTCCTTTCAGCGGGGAAGGGGACCCAGCAGTGGATTACACCCTCCCTCCCCCGCTGCTCTTTGTTCACCACCTGCCTCTGTACCCTTACCCACTCTTTTTATCATCTGCCCTCATTCCAATCCCATGGTGCCTCTGAAACTCCCAGTCCACCTCTGTAATAATCTCCCGGTTCTTATCGGGCCATCGTCAGGGTTCTGTTTAGCAGTTTATTCATGTTAGACGCAGTCAGGCTGTGCTGAGTAATGACGGTGGTTCAGGTGTGGGTTTACACGCCTCGTTACACTGAATCAGACATGTGACACAGGGCCTGGGTTCAAATTGAGCTATTATTCGGCTTGTGTATAGTGAAAGGCGAATAATGTCGAGAAACAAAGGGCCGGGATCAATTTTAGCGTGCTGCTGAGATATTATGAAAATCGCTGCTGGCGTCATCTTTAACACTATACTCTCATCTCAATTTAGCAATATTAATAAATTAAGTATTACTACATTAAGATTTATTATATTAGACCAAATAATGGATTTCTATGAAATGTACTCATTTGCATGTTTCTTTTTTTTTTTACTACATCTTTGGTTTTTTTCTACGTAGCCTTCTGTTTTTAAGTGCGGCACTCTGGGTAGACTGAATGTGGGATTATCCAGGATTATCGGAGTGGATTACCGCTATACAAAGTGTAATTTTCCGTGTATTATATTGTATATTTTTGTAAAGGGGTATGATTGCTGGTGGCTTGTTTATTAATAAATATGAAGTCATGTGGCTACTCTGCATCGACTCTGCTCTGTTTAAATGTTTAATTTCTCACACAGATATTTGATTATGTATATATGACGGGTGGGGGTCCTGCATCTTTCCACGTAGCTCTTTAACATCAGATATTGATGTTTGTAAAATTGCTCGTTTTTGAATTAATTTTGCAAAGATAAATGCACAACTGTCCGCCAGCTTGTTCCTGGTCACAGCAGGCTGAACACCAGCCAGCTGCTGGATTATTGCCACACCACTATCTCATCGGGGAAGGCGTGTCACTCCCCCGAATTACTGAGCTCCCCTTTGTCCTCGATCGGTGCCCAGGCAGCGACACTCGATGGCGGCTGCACCCGTCAGGCAGCGCTCGGCGGCGGCGGGACCCCGCTCGCAGCTCCCGCCCTGCTACTACGAAGGCTACCTGGAGAAGCGTGGACCCAGAGAAAAGGTGGGTCCTTCTGGTGTCGCTGCCATGTTGTCTCGGCTGCATGTTGTTGCGAGTGGCGGTCAGGGTGCGTGTGCGTGTGCAGGACACCGGCTAATCTCATTCCCGGAGCTGTCAACTTCCTCATTGTACTCGCATGGGCGAGGCGAGAGTGGACACTGGTGCTGCCGGAGATCTGCTTACTGCCGACGATCACAGTTTTAATGTCCGCTTTGGGGAAGAATCTGGTGGGGAAGCGAGCAGCCATGTGTGAGCAAATCAGATATCAACCGGGGGAACCGCTGCTGTCAAAACATTGTCATTTAAATCACGTTGCGAGGAGGATTTGTGGCTCTTATCTGAACCAGACGCGTCTGCCAAATATTTTTAGCCCCAGAATTCATGTGCTTATATCTTTATTCTGGGAGACACCCCCCCAGAGCCCCACACACTTGGGCTGGTTTCAATGCAAAATATAGAGCTGTAATGTGAGCCCGGCTCAGGTGCGGGTATTGCACTGGTGTGTGGAACGCTCAGATTGACAGCAGCTGTGTCCTACTCCTTTATCAGTCTCCTGGGACAGGAAATGGGGTGATCAAGTAGGGACTATCCCTGGTGCACGTGATAGTTCATGTCTGTGTGTGCTTCTGTCTATCAGGCATTCCGGAGACTCTGGACCTGTCTATGTGGGAATTCCTTGTACTTCTTCAATAATGCCAAGGATACTCATGTAAGTGTGGCACAGGTGTGTGTTTCGCCTGTTGCATGCTGTTATGTCCTGAAGCCCTCCATCTCTGTGTTTACAGTACATAGAGAAGATGGACCTCGCTGGTTTCGTGTCTCTTAAGGACGACTGCAGCCGAGACCGGAACCTGGAGGCGGCCAGGTTCATCCTGCGCATGAAAGACGGAGAGACCAAACTGACCGTACTGTCCACCGACATGCATGTGTGTCAGAAATCGGACTTTTCAGGGTGTCTCACAGCTTTTGTCTGCTTCCAGGCGCCGAACCTGGAGTCCCGGGAGCTGTGGAAAGGCTTCCTCTACTCTGTCGTTGACGTAAACGCTCACTTTTTGCCCACTTTATTTGGCTCTCTTACATTCACGTGAATGATTTTACACCTCTCTGCTCCAGCTTAACGTCCCATCCTGCCTCACGTTGCTGCCCGGCCAGTTGCAGATGCTGAAGGAGGTGGTGGACAAAGAGAGATCCAGGAGGAGGACACGCACGCTCACACGCGCTCCTCCCTCACCCCTCTCCGTGCCTTTAGTGGGGGAGATCCCACCGTAAGTTCATCTCTTTTATGTTTTATGGTCCTGTGTTCAGATTCATGAGAAAGCGAGATGTGATGCGTCTGGTGTGCAGGTGTTTTCGCCCCGTGTCCCGAACAGAAGCCGAAGTCCTGTTGGAAAGACACCCAGACTGTGGAAACATGCTGCTCCGTCCAGGCAGAGATGGCTGCTCGCTGGCCGTCACCACCAGGCAGGACCTCAACGGGTAATCTGAACATCTGCACGCCACAGCTGCAGCTCTGACAGTCAGAGAGCGCACTGGCTAATGTGGCTGCTTCCCCTCCTGCCTGTAGGTCAGTGTTCAGACATTACCGCGTCACGCAGAGGGACCAGGGCGGTTACGTCATTGATGTAGAAAACCCTGTAAGTGTGTTATTAGAACTGGTTCTTTTTAAGATCGCCTGTAAAATGGTTTGAGATGAGTTTGGTTCTCTCTTCCAGATTCCCTGTGCTGACTTGCATGAAGTCATCGATGCTCTGGTGGAGAAGACGGCAGGAACACTCCAGCCGTTCCTCCTGGAGGAACCTTATGAAGAGAACATCAGTACTAATGCTCTCTACATTGTTATAAGTGCTTTGTTTTTCTGTTTCTCCTCATGTGATGACCCTTCCTCTCTGTCATCAGCGTACGTTTCAGCCAACGATGAGAATGGAGAGCGGATCCTGCACACCGCCCCCTCCAGCCCCCTGCCCAAGGCGCCTGCCCTGCCTCCAAAACAAGGTTAGGGTCACGCACACCTCATGCAGACATGGAGGTTCATGTTTACTGATGGTTGTTTTCATTCTTGGACAGATCGTTGGCCTAGCAGCCCCCTGTCCAGGTCTCCCGCCCCTGACCGGCGTATCTTGACCTCATCGGTGCCGGCTTCACCCACCAATCCGCTGAGACGACTCATCCACTCTCCCTCCCCTCTCTCACAGAGTTAGTATGCATGCATATACCCCTCTGATTTGACATGTTCTGATTGTCTTCTGTGCATCCACAGCGCTCAATGAGGAGCTCAAAATGAAGCTGGAGAAGAGAAGAGCCAGTCAGGAGTGACTGGTTCATGGGGGGAATGGCCCCCCTTTCACAGCACACTCAGTCTTCAGTGACAGACCCGTCTCACCGGAGCGATCTATCCATCCTGTGCCTTCTACATCAACAAAAATGGTCTGCAGATAGAAAGTTCCATGAAATTCCTTCATGTCAACAATGTGATGATCAAACTGTGCATTAGGATCCTAAAATGCGACCTGCCTGTTCTGGTCAGGATAGTTACAGACTCGTGCTTCATCTATCAAAAACGCACAAGAGCGCGATTCAGGTTGGAGTCCAGATAAACAGTGGCAGCAAAGTTTTGATGGATGAGCGCTGAAGGAACCACCAGCTGAACTCCATGTACCCCCCCCCCCCCCCCCCCCCACCACCAAGCTGCTGATGTTAGTGTTAGTGCAACACTGGAGACAAAACATAAAAAATACAGACTGTGGATTTGTATGATGTATCATCTTTCCCTACAATCATCCCCACGCAGCTGGACTGAAAGCACAATCCGTGCCCACTGGGTGACCTTTAATGTGTTCTATGTTTGTTATTCATGCAACTTTAATTGCTGGTGCTTATTTTAAAGTGTTTCCTTATTCTCAGCTACAGTGTAATTGTTGGTGCTACGACTGACCAGCCTGGAAATTCCAGGATTTCTGTTTTTATCTCTGTTATATGTGATCGCGCCCTCTAGTGGACTGGCTGTCAACTAACAGGACTTTTAACAGCACAGTCTTTGGGTGTCTGATACTAATGTTCAAACATTTAGTATACGCTGACTTTTTTTTTTTCTTTTTTCAAATGGTTTTGCTCTGTCACAGTGTTACCCCCACGTGCTACCTCTTCATCAGTAAAAAAAAAAAAAAAGTGTTAGTTTTACTACCGCTCTCAATAAAAACTTTTTTGTTTTGAAAACTGGCCCGTTCCTGCAGACATGACATGTCTACTATAGTGAACAACTCTGTTTGTATTTGCTGTGCTTTGTCTACCTGATCGCAATCAAAGAAGCGTGTTTGTTTGATATTTCTGGGCATTAAATTCTTTTGCATGAATGTCATTTATGAATCGGTTGTGCGTGTGTATAATTTATATATTATTTTCCCAAAATGGGGCATATTTTGCCCAAATGCGTGGATACAAAACATGACAATGATTACATCATTTATAATGTGATAAATGACAGAGCATTATTGCAGTGCTACTGCAGATTAAACTTTCTGCAGGCGGTTTAGTCCACCTCTCTTGTCTCAACGTGTTGCTGACTTGGGCATGTCAAAGCAGCGGAGCACGAACACGCAACAACGGAAGCCTGCTCAGATCCAGTAACAGCGCCTCCCGGTGGCGGTTTGAGGGCGGGGCACCAACGACCAGACCTGTGGGGCAATCGGCAGCGCCAGCCAGCCGGAAGGCACCGACCGCGGGGTGTGAGCTCCGAGACCCCGGCTCCAGGAACGACTGTCCGCTCTGAATTTGAGACCGATGAGACGGAGACTGGAGAGGACCAGTCTGTTATAGAAGGGAGTTTTTTGTTTAATTGGAGGTAGGCGGTGGGCTTTCCAGGAACGATCTTTTTAAAGCTAGCATTTTTAGTTTTTACCTCTTAGCGCTTTTAAATGAGGTTTCGCTGTTCGACCAGGTTTTTGGACGCTCCGTTTGGCTTTTGGAATTTTCCTCAGTGAAAGAAGTGTTTTGCGTGTTGGAAATTAAGGTATAAACAGGTGTTTTGGAGGGAGAAGCTTTGACGGAAGTCTCTGGTGCCTTGGGCGTGCCAGAGAGCAGGTAAGTGACTGACTCCGGTTGACGGCCAAAGGTTAAAATCCTGCGTTTGTCATAGTGAAATGAGCTGAAAGGTCAACCATTAATGCCACTTAACTGCAGAGTACATTTTAAGAAGTATCAAATCTACCCTGAACTTACTCGAAAGTGTATTATTTAGATCAGGCAGTGTTTCAAATTTAATTTAGGCTTGCTTTCTGGGGCTTGATTAATGCTTGGTGACAGGAAGGTGTGTGTAAGTATAAAAGAGAGAACTTGCTGAGTGAAGGCTATGGCCCAAGAGCAAAATATGTCAAACATGTTATAGGAGCGGCATTCTCCAACATGCTGCAGCTCATCGGCGAAATGCACAACACCTCTTTTGCTGCAGAAGCACCTACAATGCAACACACACACTCGCTCCTACCAGCTTTGAAGTAACGCTGTTTGATAGACTGCAGCAAAACGACAAGTAGTTGCGTGACTCATTCTCAACCGGAATTCACCTTGTTGCTAAATTTTGCCAGCTGACGTGACCCGCCCAAACCACCATGTTTGCAAAGTAACTGCAACAAAGTTGTTGCGTCCACAGCTGTGCCAGCATTTGTCTCAGTTGTGTGTTGGTGGTGCAGGAGAGTTGCTGAAGGTGACGTCTCTCACTCTGCTGAATGGCTTTCATAGCCCTGCATTAACATCACTATAGGGATGACAGAATTACTGCCACGCTGACTTTTGCTCACTCTGGCCTTGCTTCTACTGTGTTGCTTTGTTTCTTACTGAAGAACCCCCTTCCCTCCCCACATTCTGTTTTTAATCTGTTTTGGTATTTTGGAATGATCTGTGTATTACTGTGGGCTTTCACTTCTGTTAAACTGATTTCAATATCATGAAATCTTTGTCACTTTCAGGCATCCATGGCTTTGTTTCTTCACTCCGTGCAGTCCGTCTCATCGTGGACAGCCTGCTGAGACGGTCCAGGAAAGGGGCCACTGCCGTTCAGTCGGCACAGACTTCTTGACGTCAGAGATGCCACTGTCTTCGGGCCTGTAATACTAATTATTAAGTTGTGAGAAAGTCCTACAGGCTAAGGTCCAACAGCACCACCTACTGGTGCAAAGAAAACCGCAGTTGAAAACACTGCCTGAACGAGTGAGGAGACATTTGTCTCCGTTCAGAATTAAAATCAAACCAAATATGATGATCAACGGATCTGAGGGGAGCAAAATTTTATATTATGTAACCTGTATTACTACAGCCCTCTATATACTATACTCCAGGTTTTGACTATCCTCAACCAAGACTATCGCCCAAACTCAGAGTTGTAAATGAATACCTTTAAAACCTTTTGGATTCCCTTTCTTAATGTCTTGTGACCGATAGACAATCTCAGATCCTGTTAATCAGATGAATCCAGACCCTATTCAACACAAAGTCCTTTGAATGTTCAGATCCCTTCCCAGCAACAGCCTTCATTAATGGAAGACAACTCCGATCTCTTTCCAAGCACCTTTATTCACTGATCAGAATCACAGTGCCACCTCAATCAGCGATCCTTCCACTGAGGCTTAATGACAAAATGCATCTGCTGCTGTCCATCTTCTGGCTGCTGCCTCTGGCCTTGACGCTGAAGGACGACTCCACACCTCGCAGATCTGTAGCTTTTCATGGTGAGTTTTGCAATCTCATGAAACACTGTCTCGAGCCTGTTGACGTGGATTTACATCTCAGCCAGCTGCTTGGGAAACAGGGTTTCATTAGTTTTTTCCCAGAGTGAACGCTGAATCTGTCTCGTGAGGAGGGAGTGGCTAACTACACCACCATGCTGAGAGAAGACTGGCATGCTGCTGTGGGGCCTGAGAGGCACATATACGCTCTTGACCTCAAAGACATCCCAAGAAACGTGCTTCAGTAAGGGCAATCACACATCCAGTAGCTGCACTCTTGAAGCAGAACCAAATAACTGCTTTTATTCTGCTTTTGTTAACAAATGATCAGCTTCAATGGAACCACAGCATCAATTGTACTCAAGACAAAATGCTTAATTAATGTAGTGTCCCATAAAACAGTAACATTAAATTGTGACAAAATTGTTTCTGTTCTTGTAGATATGGTGGGGAAGTGACACAACAGCAGTAAATCAGAGTGTCAAAACAAAGGAAAAGAGATCCTGAGGTGGGTCCCTTAGCTTTGACAATCAAACTTCATTTCAACAGATGATGTCATCGTTGTTAAGATAATGCATTTGTACAGAAAGATTGCAAGAATTATACTGTAATCCTGCACAAGATGGACAAACATGATGTACGCGTGTGGAATCAACGCCTTTGAATCCCCAGTGATTACATGGTGAGACATTCAGAGTCAGGCTTGCTCCTACTTGTTGCGCTCTTTCTTCCTCATTCATTTAAATATTTGTGCAGTCCTACACAGATGGTCATTGACTTTGAGAGAGTGGGAGGATGGAAAAGGAAGTGTCCGCTTGATCCCTTCAGAGATTAATGACGTCATGTCGCAGGTTATCAGAGAGTTCAGCAGATGATCGCTAAGCAGGACTGAATAATGAAGCAGAATCTCACATCTAGGAACGATCTATACTCAGCCACCTCCATGAACTTCCTTGGCCTGAACCAACTTGCCAAGAGCCCTCGGCCCCACACGCACCGAAGTTCAAGAGCTCCTGTACCAACGGTAAAATGGCATCGCAGTACAAACGGTTTTCCAATAATTTCAACCACACATTCAGCGTCCTTTCTGCAGAGCCCTCTCTGTGTCCATGACTCAGATCCCAGAGAGCCAGATGAGTGCGTTGGGGAGATGATGCGACTGCTAAGTCTATCTGTTCTTCAGCGAGATGGCTGTGGAGTGTGACTGCTACAACAAACTGGTGGTGTGTCCTGCCACAAATCGTGTCTGCAAGGTTAGCAGAGTTGATCGAAGCGTGCATCGCTGGAAACCTCTGTTGCCCCCTGTTCTTTGTTTTTACTGTTTGCATTGACATTACGGTGTCAACGCCCACAGGGGGACATCGAGGGCAGAGGAGACATTACAGAAAGCGGACATCCTTCAAAGGCCAGGATGGATTGTCCAGTGCTCGCCTGCCACAGCCACATTCAGGACGCCTACCACTGGTGTGGTTCCACAGCACTGGAGGGACTGTTTGCCCACGCCACTGGGCCGCAGGCGTATGCTTTTGAATTCACGCGTTGGGGAGGGTCTTTCTGCTACTGCTTCTTGGCATGGCGGTTGCTCACATTCTGTGTTCTGTAGGTCAGGAGACGTCGGACCTGTCTGCAGTGTGCGCTTATCGCGTGTCCGACGTCAGCAGAGTGTTTGCTGAGGGAAAGTACAAAACTCAGGTCACCGTAGAAACCTCCATTGTGAAGTGGGTGATGTACAGCGGAGACGTGCCCGTCCCCCGGCCCGGAGCTGTGAGTCTGAGCTCTGATTAATGAAAGTGTGGAGTTGATGACAAAGACAAAAACTGAAAGGCAACATTTAATGTCTGCCAAGTGGCTCAGCGCTGGAGGGCGGCTCTTCTGGCCTGGATTCGCTTCTTTGCTCTTTCCTTCCCTCTTTCTCCCACCAGTGTATAGACAACGAAATCAGAAAGACGCAGTATAAATGACACTTTGCAACCCCAGACCCAACCCTTCTTCAGTTTGCTAAGCAGAGGCCCTGATGGATCAGACTATCCAGCCGCCGGAGGGAAGCTCTGCTGGTGCGGAAGGGAGCAGGAACACACAGGGCAGGGTCAACCAGAAGCTGCTGATGGAGAACAGTACCACGTGATGTTTGTAGGAACAGGTGCGTTGGGCTGGCTATATCTGGTCAGATGCACGAGCCCAGACGGATCAAGTCTCTGCTTGATAGAGAGGAGTGGCACGCTGGTGAAGGCGGTGAACTATGATGGAGATGTTCATCATCGAGAAGTGCAGGTTTTCCAACACCTAAGAGTCCATCAAGATTCTGAAGTTTTCAACGTCACGTAATTTCAAACTTTCCAATTGTCTAACTGTCAGGTTTTAATTTAATGTAAATGTATTGGTTTAGGAGTAAGATAGTTGCAATAGTTTTATCTGTTCCTATTACAATCAAGACTTCTTAAAGTTTGACTCTCAAACAGGGGGCATTTATTCATATTACTCATAATCTACAAAATATGGTTATAAATGTAGAGCATAAATGCTCTGGAGTGAAAATGCTCATGGATCAGTTGGGTAAAAGGTTATTTTCACTGTCCAGAAGAATGAGCTGCTCTTGCATTCTGTATTCTCTCCACTAGGGCCAAACATCTTTTGTCAGCGTTCTGGTAAAGTACATTCATTATATGTTAATGTCTGTGTGTTTTGCTTGTAAAGGGCCAGCTCTGCAGGTTCAGACTACGTGGCAACACAGGTACCTCTGGCCACTCATGAGAGGTCCAGCTCCTGCATGGACTGTGTGTTATCCAGTAGAGACCCCTACTGTGGCTGGGACAAGGTTGATAAAAATGCACCCTCCTGTCCAGTTCAAAACAGGTAGGCAGCTGTCTCAAGAGGGAAGCTGTGTTGTTTCCATCTCACTAAACTGTGTCTTTTTTTCTAGAGAATAATCCAAAGTGTGAAAGCAGGTGATGCCAAGCTGTGTCCACCAGCTGGTGAGTTAGTGCACATATTAGTAAGACATTCAACATGTTTTCAGTATGTTGAATAGAAAATACACAGGGAAAACACAGAAATTCAGACATAAATACACTCATGAATGTTGTTGATGTGTTGGGGCAATTATCAGGCATTTAATTTGACGAGAGCAGCAATTATTCATTACATTATATGATGAATTTTTGTCTTTAGATTCACTCGTCCCCCTGAAGCAAACCATCTGGCCTGGAGGAAACCTGAAGCTCTCCTGCCCTTCGCCCTCCCAACTGGCAGAAACTGTCTGGGAGCGACCGAAACACCGACCCCACGGCTCGGGCTTTCAGAGTTCCCACAGAGACGACTCTCGTCTTCAACGCCTCCGGCCAGACGCTGGCCGCACGCTGCCTGTCTGTGGAGAAGTCGAAGGCTGGCCAGTTCACCACCACCGTGGCAGAGTACCAGGTGGGCCTATCAGGCGGTGATAGGATTTTACCCCATGCTCAGATTGAAGGCCCATCCATGGCTGGATTGCAGGCCGTTGTTGGTCTCCTCGTAGTGTGTCTTCTTGGCCTTTTGACATGGAATTGTTACAAAGGACACATACCGCTACCCTGGAACTGCAGAAGGACCAGAGAACAGACGGTGGATCATGGGCGTCCAAACTCCACCATGGCTGTGAAACTCACCCCTGCAGAAGACAATCTCCTGTACAATAACAGCCCCAGTTTGAACAGATACGCCTGGAAATGCTGAGAACCATCTTCAGAAGGAGAATCTTTCAACTCTGCCTTTTGATTATGAACCAGAAATGTAACTTTGTACAATATTGAATATGAGTTCTCAGGATTTACTTCTTTGAACTCCTAGTAAAAATATGAGGACATTTGACCTTCTGCTTCACTTCTTGCATGCAAAAATGTTTTCATTTTTCATGATTGTAAGTAAGGCAGTAAATGTTTGAAATCTTTTACACAGAATTCAATTTAAATTGAGCCACTTCCAGCACTGGCTTTCTTTAATGCCGTATAAAACCTGATTTACTTATTGTAAAGTTTTGGGATGAATTATGGGAACAGTTTCTCACCAAGAAGAGACATGCTCCACTCTCCACTCTCACGAGTGAACCACAGCTGGAAGATCCCGTTGTAAACTGGCAGCGAAAATGTGAGTACCCTACCCCTGTAGTCACGATCTTAAAGGCAATGTCTCGCACGGAGGGCCCGTGGAACCTCAGGAATCCCAAAGTCCTTGTTTTCAGGACTGGGTTCCAGGAAGTATTTGCCGAACTTGTAACCCTGGCCACAATCTTTTGGGTGGGGGCTGTCAACGTCACAATGCGTCAAGTTGTATTTGTTACACTCGGGAAGTCTGTGACCCTGTTTTTTTTTTTTAAATACGCATTTTAAATGAGATAAATCATCGTAATCTTTACTTCACTCTGGACTTAGAGACCCAAGTCAGCACACCTAGCCCGCTTCCTCACACAGAATGTGGTAAAAGAAAATCCAACATCAAATCAATGGATCTAAGGAACTTTGATCCTAAAGCTTTCAAGGGGCTTTGATCATAAAACGGCTTTGATCATAAAACAACTTAAAGTATATGTACTCTTGCATTTTTGCTGCCATCTATATGCTGCACTTCTGGTTTTGACTAAAGTCAACCTTAACTACAAGACTATTGATCAACCTACAGTAAATACCTTTAAAACCTGATTCCCTTTCTTATTGTTTTCTGACCGATACACCCCAGATCCTATTAATCAGATGAATCCAGGCCCTATTCAACACAAAGTCCTTTAAGCGTTCAGATTCCTGCCCAGCAAAACCTTAATTAAAGGAAGACAACTCAGATCTCTTGTCTATTCATTGATCAGAATCACAGTGCCACCTCAATCATCGATCCTTCCACTGAGGCTTACCTCAAATAAAGGAAATAAGGTTAAAACCCTCTTGATCAGGCCAAATGCATCTGCTGCTGTCCCTCTGGCTGCTGCCCTGGCCTTAAGTGCTGAAGGTGACTCCACACTGGAGTGCACCCCTCGCAGATCTGTAGCTTTTCATGGTGAGTTTTGCAATCTCATGAAACACTGTCTCAGAGCCTGTTGACACATGTGGATATTTACATCTCAGCCAGCTGCTTGGGGAAACAGGGTTTCATTAGTTTTCTCCCAGAGTGAACGCTAACCTGTTCCGTGAGGAGGGAGTGGCTAACTGAATTACTGCTGAGAAGACCTGGGCATGCTGCTGTGGGGGCCCGCAGAGGCAATATACGCCTTTGACCTCAAAGACATCTCTGAAATGTGTCAGTAAGGCACTGCACATCCAGGCAGTTGCACCTTGAAGCAGAACCAAATAACTGCTTTTATTCTGCTTTTGTTAACAAAATGATCAGCTTCAATGGAAACTATTGCATCAGTTGTAATTTCATGACAAAAATGCTTAATTAATGTAGTCCTATAAAACAGTAACATTAAATTGTGACAAAATTGTTTCTGTTCTTGTAGATAAGGCGTGGAAGTGACACAACAGCAAGTAAATCGAAAGTGTCAAACAAAGGAAAAGCATCCTCTGAGGTGGGTCCTTTAGCTTTTGACAATCAAACTTCATTTCAAGCAGATGATGTCATCGGTTGATAAGATAATGCATTTGCGGCTAAGAAAGATTGTAAGAATTATATCAGAATCCTGCACGAGATGGACAACATGATGTACGTGTGTGGAACCAACGCCTTTAATCCCCAGTGTGATTACATGGTGAGACATTCAGAATCAGGCTTCTCGCACGTGCGTTTCTACAGGTTTTCTTCCTTTCATTCATTTAAATATTTGTGCAGTCCTACACAGATGGTCATTGACTCTTGAGAGGAAGGTGGAGGACGCAGAGCGAAGTGTCCGCTTGATCCTTTCAGAGACACGACGCTTCGCGTTTGGTAAGTATCAGAGTTCAGTAGATGATCGTTGGGCAGGACTGAATACCGAAGCGAATTCACATCTGGTAGGAAACGATCTATACTCAGCGCCACTTCAAGAACTTCCGCTCTTGAACTAATCCTGCTGCGCAGCTCCCCCGTCCCCATACGCACCGAGTACAGTGACTCCTGGCTCAACGGTAAAATGGCACGTGTACAAATTTTTCCAATAATTTCAACCATTAATATTCAGCGTCCTTCTTGCAGAGCCCTCCTTTGTGTCCATGACTCAGGTCCCAGAGAGCCAGATGAGTGCGTTGGGAGATGATGACAAGGTCTATCTGTTCTTCAGCGAGACGGCTGTGGAGTGTGACTGCTACAACAAACTGGTGGTGTCCTGCTGCGGCCCGTGGTTCCGTGTTAGTTAGTGCAGGCTGATCGGGCCAGCACGCTGGAAAAACTCAGCAGCAATTCCCTGTCTTTGTCACTGTTTGCATTGACATTTTCACGTAAAATAACGCCCACAGGGGGACATCGGAGGGCAGAGGACGTTACAGAAAAATGGACATCCTTCGCGAAGGCCAGGATGGATTGTCCAGTGCTCGTGATCAGCTGCACCATTATCCAGGACGCCTACCACTGGTGTGGCTCCCACCAGCACTGGAGGGACTGTTTTGTTCTACGCCTTCAGCCGCAGGCGCGCTTTTTGACCACTTTTTATGCTGGGGAGGGCCCTCTCTCCTACTGCTCTTTGGCATGGCGTAAGCTGCCTGCCATTCTGTATTCGTGTGTGTCAGGGAGACGTCGGACCTGTCTGCAGTGTGCGCTTATCGCGTGTCCGACGTCAGCAGAGTGTTTGCTGAGGGAAAGTACAAAACTCCAGTCACTGCAGAAACTTCTTTTGTAGAAGTGGGTGATGTACAGCGGAGCACGTGCCTGGTCCTCTGCCCGAGCTGTGAGAGTCTGAGCTCTGATTAATGAAAAGTGTGGAGTTGTTGACAAAGACAAAACTGAAAAGGCAACATTTAATGTCTGCCAAGTGGCTCAGCTGGAGGGCGGCTCTTTTTCTGGCCTGATTCGCTTCTTGTGTTTTTTCCTTTTCCTTCCCTTTCTCCCCACCAGTATAGACAACGGCACCGTGAAGACGGTATAAATGACACTTTGCAACTCCCAGACCCAACCTCAGTTTATTAAGCAGAGGCCCTTGATGGATCAGACTATCCAGCCCGCCGAGGGAAGCTCTCTGCTGGAAAAAGTGGAAGGGAGCTATGTTCACATGTGGTGTCAACCAGGTAGAAGCTGATGGAGAACAGTACCACGTGATGTTTGTAGGAACAGGTGGGTGTTGGGCTGGTTACACTGGTCAGATGCACGAGCTCAGACGGATCAAGTCTCTGTTTCTGCTTGAGAAGAGGAGGGCACGCTGGTGAAGGCGGTGAACTATGATGGAGAGATGTTCATCATCGAGGAAGTGCAGGTTTTCCAAACAATGAGTCCATCATAAGATTCTGGAAGTTTTCTAACGCCACGTGTAATTTCTCAAACTTTCCAATTGTCTAACTGCTGTGGCTTTAATTTAATGTAAATTTAGCTGTTTAGGAGTAAGAGATAGTTGCAGTAGTTTTATTCATGTTCCTATTACAATTGAAGACTTTAAAATTTGATCTCAAACGTGGGGGCATTTATTCATATTACTCATAATCCATAAAATATGGCTATAAAATGTAGAGCATAAATGCTCTGGAGTGAAAATGTCTGCGGATCAGTTGGGTAAAAGGTTTTTCTGATTGTCCAGAAGAATGAGCTGCTCTTGCATTCTGCATTTTCCACTAGGGCTGTGGGGAACATCTTTTTGTCAGCGTTCTGGTAAAGTACATTCATTATGTATGTTAATGTCTGTGTTTGTTTGTGCTGGTCAGCCTATGCAGGCCTTTGACTAGATGTGGGCAACACAGGTACCCTGGCCACCTGCGAGGTCCAGCTCCTGCATGGACTGTGTGTTATCCACCCCTACTGTGGCTGGGACAAGGTTGATACAAAAATGTACCTCCTGTCCAGTTCAAACAGGTAGGCAGCTGTCTCAAGAGGGAAGCTGTGTTGTTTCATCTACTAAACTGTGTCTTTTTTTTCAGAGAACTAATCCAAAGTGAAAGCAGGTGATGCTGTTGTGTCCACCAGCTGGTGAGTTGAAGTGCACATATTTTCAGTAACACATTCAACATATTTTCAGCATGTTGAATAGAAATACAGGAAACACAGAAACTAGACATAAATACACTCATGAATGTTGTTGATGGTTAGCAAATAACAGGGCATTTAATTTGACGAGTATACTATTCATTGCATTATATGGATGAATTTTGTCTAGATTCACTCTGTCCCCCCTGAAGCAAACCATCTGCCTTGAGGAAACTCTGAAGCTCTTCTGCCCTCGCCTCCCAACTGCAGAAACTGTCTGGGGAGCGGGACGGAAAACACTGACCCCACGGTCGCTTCAGAGTCTCAGAGACGACTCTTGTCTTCAACGCCTCCGAGGCCAGACAGCTGGCGAGTACTACTTAACTTTCTGTAGGCCGGCTGGCCAGTTCACACCACTGTGGCAGAGTACCAGGTGGGCTTATCAGGCGTGATAGGATTTTACCCATGCTCAGATTGAAGGCCCATCCATGGCTGGATTGCAGGCCGCTGTTGGTCTCTCAGAGTGTGTCTTCTGGCCTTTTGACAGGAATCTGTTACAAAGGACACATACCGCTTTACCTCCTGGAACTGCAGAAGGACCAGAGAACAGACGGTGGACTGCGGGAGGTCCAAACTCCACCATGGCTGTGAAACTCACCCCTGCAGAAGATAACTTCTGAAGCCAACAGCCCCAGTTTGAACAGAGATACACCTGGAAATGCTGAGAACCATCTTCAGAAGGAGAATCTTTTCAACTCTGGTTTTGATTATGAACCAAATGTAATCTTTGTATTACATGAATACAGTAGAGTTCTCAGGATTTACTTCTTGAACTCCTAAAATATGAGGGACATTTGACCTTTGCTTCACTTTTTTGCATGCAAAATGTTTTCTACTTTTCATGATTGTAAGTGTGTGTAAATGTGTTTGAAATCTTTTACAGAATTACTCCCACTTTCTAGTCATTTAGATCTTAAAGGTAATGTCTCAGACGGAGGGCCCATTCGTGGTGGAACCTCTCAGAACCCAAAGTCCTTGTTTTCAGGACTGGTTCCAGGAAGTATTCTGCTGAACTTGTAACCCTGGCCAATCTTGGGTGGGGTCAACGCTGCCACCGCGCTGTTGTATTTGTTACACTCGAAGTCTGTGGACCCTGTTTTTTTTTTTTTTTAAACACGTATTTTAAATGAGATAAATCACTGTAACTTTACCTCACTCTGGACTTGTAGACCCAAGTCAGGGCACACCTAGCCCGCCCCCACACAGAATAAAGAAAAATCCAACATCAAATCAATGGATCTAAGGAACTTTGATCCTAAAGCTTTCAAGGGGCTTTGATCATAAAACCACTTTGATCATAAAACAACTTAAAGTATATGTGTAATCTTGCATTTTTGTTGCCATCTATATGTTGCACTTCTGTTTTGACTAAAGTCAACCTTTAACTACAAGACTATTGATCAACCTGTTATAAATACCTTTTAAAACCTTTTGGATTCCTTTCTATTGTTTCCTTCTGACCGGCCAGCCAACTTCAGATCCTATTAATCAGATGAATCCAGGCCCTATTCAACACAAAAGTCTTTTTAAGCTGCCTGTGATTCCTGCCCAGCAAAACCTTAATTAAAGGAAGACAACTCAGATTTTTGGTTCATTCATTGATCAGAATCACAGTGCCACCTCAATCAGCGATCCTTCCACTGAGGCTTACCCTCAAATAAAGGAAATAAGGCTAAAACCCCTCTTGGATCAGGGCTAAATGTATCTGTTGCTGTCCCTCTTCTGGTTGCTGCCTCTGGCCTTGGCGCTGAAGGACGACTCCACACTGGAGTGCACCCCTCGCAGATCTGTAGCTTTTCATGGTGAGTTTTGCAATCTCATGAAACACTGTCTCAGAGCCTGTTGACATGTGGATATTTACATCTCGTAGCCAGCTGCTTGGGAAACAGGGTTTACTAGTTTTTCTCCTCTAGAGGAACGCTAACCTGTCTCAGGAGGAGGAGTGGCTAACCACACCACCATGCTGCTGAGAGAAGACCTGGGCATGCTGCTGGTGGGGCCTGAGAGGCAATATATACTGCTCTTGACCTCAAAGACATCTCCAAGAAACGTGCTTCAGTAAGGGCACCGCACATCCAGGCAGCTGCACCTTGAAGCAGAACCAAATAACTGCTTTTATTCTGCTTTTGTTAACAAAATGATCAGCTTCAATGGAAACTATTGCATCAATTGTACTCATGACAAAATGCTTAATAATGTAGTCCCATAAAACAGTAACATTAAATTGTGACAAAATTGTTTGCCCTTGTAGATAAGGTGGGAAGTGACACAACAGCAGCAAATCGAGTGTCAAAACAAAGGAAAAGATCCTGAGGTGGGTCCTTTAGCTGACAATCAAACTTCATTTCAAGCAGATGATGTCATTGGTTGATAAGATAATGCATTTGTACAGAAAGATTGCAAGAATTATATCAGAATCCTGCACGAGATGGACAACAACAAGATGTACGCAAAAGCGTGAATAACGCCTTTAATCCTCAGTGATTACATGGTGAGACATCGCAATCAGGCTTCTATCGCGCGCGCCCCTTGTTGTGTTTTCTTTCCTTCATTCATTTAAATATTTGTGCAGTCCTACACAGATGGTCAGCTGACTCTTGAGAGGAAAGTGAGGATGAAAAGGGAAGTGTCCGCTTGATCCTTTCAGAGACACGCCACGCTCATGTTTGGTACATCAGAGTTCAGCAGATGATCGTTACAGGACTGGAATAATGAAACAGAATCTCACATCTGGTAGGAAACGATCTATACTCAGCCACCTCCAAGAACTTCCTTGGCTCTGAACCAATCCTGCTGCGCAGCTCCCCCGTCCCCATACGCACCGAGTACAGTGACTCCTGGCTCAACGGTAAAATGGCACGCATAAATTTTTCCAATAATTCAACCACACATCTGGGGCGCCCTTTCTGCAGAGCCTCCTTTTGTGTCCATGACTCAGATCCCAGAGAGCCAGATGAGTGCGTTGGGAGATGATGACAAGGTCTATCTGTTCTTCAGCGAGACGGCTGTGGAGCGTGACTGCATAACAACTGGTGGTGTCCCGCGCGCCCGCGGTCTGCAAGGTTAGCAGGCTGATCGGGCCAGCACGCTGAAAACCTCAAAGCAGTAAATTCTGTCTTTGTTTCTACTGTTTGCAGTACTGGATTACGTGTCAACGCCTCACAGGGGACATCGAGGCAGCAGGACGTTACAGAAAAAATGGACATCCTTCATGAAGGCCAGGATGGATTGTCCAGTGCTCGGGGATCAGCTGCCATACGTTATCCAGGACGCCTACCACTGGTGTGGCTCCCACCAACACTGGAGGGACTGTTTGTTCTACGCCGTCTTCAAGCCGCAGGCGTGCGTTTTGAATTCACGCTCTTGATGTTGGGGAGGGCCCTTTCACCGTTTCTTGGTGATGGCGGTTGCTCATTCTGCGTTCGGGGTGTGTCAGGAGACGTCGGACCTGTCTGCAGTGTGCGCTTATCGCGCGTCCGACGCCAGCAGAGGTTTGCGAGGGAAAGCACAAAACTGGTCACTGTGAGAAAACTTCTTTGTGAAGTGGGTGATGGCAGCGAGACGTGCCCGTCCTCGCCCGGAGCTGTGGAGTCTGAGCTCTGATTAATGAAAGTGTGGAGTTGTTGACAAAGACAAAACTGAAAAGGCAACATTTAATGTCTGCCAAGTGGCTCAGCTGGAGGGCGGCTCTTTTTCTGGCCTGATTCGCTTCTCTTTTGCTCTTTCCTTCCCCTTTTCTCCCACCAGTGTATAGACAACTATGTCTGTGAAGACGGGGTATAAATGACACTTGCAACCCCAGACCCAACTCCTTCAGGTTTATTGCAGAGGCCCCTGATGGATCAGGACATCCAGCCTGTCGAGGAAGCCTCTACATAAGTAGTGGAGCTTATGTGTTCACATGTATAGTGGTCAACCAGGTAGAAGCTGCTGATGGAGAACAGTACCACGTGATGTTTATAGGAACAGGTGGGTGTTGGGCTGGTTACACTGGTCAGATGCACGAGCTCAGACGGATCAAGTCTCTGTTTCTGCTTGATAAGAGGAGGGCACGCTGGTGAAGGCGTGTGAACTTATGATGAGAGATGTTCATCATCGAAAGTGCAGGTTTTCCAACACCGTAGAGTCCATCAAGATTCTGGAAGTTTTCAACGTCACGGTAATTTCAAACTTCTTCCAATTGTCTAACTGTCAGGCTTTAATTTAATGTAAATCTATTGGTTTAGGAGTAAGATAATAAAGAAGAGTTGAATGCAAAATTTAGTTCAGATTGCAATAGTTTTAATTCATGTTCTATTACAGTCAAGACATTAAAGTTTGACCTCAAACAGGTATTTATTCATATTACTCATAATCCATAAAATATAAACCATAAATGTAGAGCATAAATGCTCTGGGAGTGAAAATGCTCATGGATCAGTTGGGTAAAAGGTTATTTTGATTGTCCAGAAGAATGAGCCGCTCTGCATTCCCAGGCAGTATTCTCCACTAGGGTCAGAATCTTTCTTTGTCAGCGTTCTGCAAAGTACATTCATTATGTATGTTAATGTCTGTGTATGGCTTGTAAAGAGGGTCAGCTCTATGCAGGCTCAGACTACGGGGCAACACAGGTACCTGTGGCCACCTGCGAGAGGTCCAGCTCCTGCATGGACTGTGTGTTATCCAGAGACCCCTACTGTGGCTGGGACAAGGTTGATAAAAAATGTACCCTCCTGTCCAGTTCAAACAGGTAGGCAGCTGTCTCAAGAGGGAAGCTGTGTTGTTTCATCTTTACTAAACTTTGTCTTTTTTTCTCTAGAGAACTAATACAAAGTGTGAAAGAAGGTGATGCCAAGCTCTGTCCACCAGATAGTGAGTTAGTATCACTCGTCCCCCTGAAGCAAACCATCTGGCCTGGAGGAAGCCTGAAGCTCTCCTGCAGTTTGCCCTCCCAACTGGCAGAAACTGTCTGGAAGCAGGACGGAAAAACACTGACCCCCACGGCTCGCATTCAGAGTCTCAGAGACGGACTCCTCGTCTTCAACGCCTCCGAGTCAGACGCTGGTCGGTACCGCTGCCTGTCTGTGGAGAAGTCGAAGGCTGGCCAGTTCACCACCACCGTGGCAGAGTACCAGGTGGGCCTATCAGGTGGTGATGCTGGACTGAAGGTCGTGGTTGGTCTCCTCGTAGTGTGTTTTCTTGGCCTTTTGGCCTGGAATTATTACAAAGAACACATACCCTGGAACTGCACGGTCAGAGAACAGCCGGAGGAACATGGGCGTCCAAACCTCACTGTGGCTATAAAACTCCCCCCTGTAAAAGACAAGCTCCAGGTGTCAACGGCCCAAGTGTGAACAGATACACCAGAGAACACTGAACTTCAGGAGAATCTTTCATCTCTGCAGGTTATGATGAATCAAAAATTCTACTTTTTACACAACAGAGTTCTCAGCTATTGAAACTCCTAAAAATATGAAGGACATTTGACCTTCTGCTTCACTTTTTTGCATGCAAAGTATTTTATAGTTTTGATGATTGTAAGATGTTTGAAATATTTTACTGAATATATAAATTGAGCCACTTCCAGCACTGGCTTTCTTTAATGCTGTATAAACCTGATTACTAATCGTGAAGTTTTAGGATGAACTATGCCAACAGTTTCCTGCCTCAAGCCTGGGCTTGCTCAGAATGTACTGAAGAGATGTGGAACTATTCACTTCGAGTCAACTCTGTACTTCACAAGACAAAAAAATTCTGTTAAAAGTTTTGAACAAAAAACTTTAATGTTTCTTAAAAGCTAAAAGGACAACAAAATTGACAGGACGAACAAACATACAGATGTCTATCTTCTGTAGCGATATCTCTTGAAGTGGAACCACAGCTGGAAGATCCCGTTGGCAAACTGGCAGCGGAAGCCATGTCGGTGTGAGTACTCCCACTCCCTGTTCACGATCTTAAAGGCAATGTCCTCGTACGGAGGGCCCGCGTGGAACCTCAGAATCCCAAAGTCCTTGTTTTCAGGACTGGGTTCCAGGAAGTATTGCGGTGTGGAACGCTTATTGATCAAATCTGGGTAGAAAATGTTGAACTTGTAACCCTGGACAATCTTGGGCGGGGGGTTGTCGAAGTCGTAATGCGTCTGGTTGTACTTGTTCCACTCGAAGCCCGTGTGGACCCTGTTGAAGAAGCGCGGTTTCCTTGGACGGTATTTGTCTGCCCACAGGTACATTTTCCCTGTGACGGGAATCTCTACGCTGAACTGGGCCTCGTCATTGCCCATGCCCTCTCTGGCGCGGCGTACGAAGGCATCCTCGGCGCTCTCAGTGGCATCACCTGTAACATACAAGATTCATATTCTTGGTGGAGGAAAGAGATTTTGGAAGCCTCATCCAGAATCTTGCAGTCCTACCTGTGACTTGTAGCTGTCTACGTGCCAGCTGCAGCCTGTGGAGGTCCTCTTCCGGTGTGATCACGTGCGAGTCCAGCGGCAGTTCGGAGGACGTGAGCAGCGTGGGGCTGTACCGACCAGAATCGTAGTCTGCCTGGCTCTGCTGGATTAGGTCCTCCTCCGTCAACACTGCCTCCGCCATTTCGTCTTTGTCCTCCTCGTCTTTCTTTGCATCCGTTTCTTCACCCTCATCTTGGTTTCCAGCTGTAGATGTTGAGGCTTGTGGCTGTTCTTCATTATCTGTGGTTAGCCTGCTCCTCTGTTCTGTGGAGGATGATGATGTATCAGGCTCTTCTCTTAATGTTGACCTTGTTCGCGCCTCTCTGTTAAACCTGATGGAAAAAAAAGTCCTCAGATGGTACTTCCTGAACATAGGTACAGAATGAGCTACTTTCTTTCAAGATGTGTGGAAATAACTTACTCCTCTTCATCAATCCTCTCCTCTTTGATGATGGGGAACAAAGGTTCACTTTCCACTCCCTGTTCCTGTTTTAGCTTGAAGAGCTTCTGTCGCAGCACATCCTGGTGTCGCTCTCTCAGTCTGGGACAGAAAAATTGTCAATGGTGCAACAGCATCTTTGCTCTCGGCTTTTCTTACACGTAGTTTAAACGGGTTAAATCATTATAACCTTACCTCGCTCTGGCCATGTAGACTCTGACCTGCTGCAACAAACTCTCCCAGTAACCGATGTCGAGATTGGACCCTCCTCCCCGGATCTTTGACTCGATGTTTAGGTGCAATGCTTGCAACTGGCCATATGTCTTTCCTTTGAAGACCGTCTGTACGTCTGTGCTCACGGCTGTGTTGATTCCCTCGCGGCGATCACCTGAGCACCAAAGCCATTAACATGCAGCTTCTATCCAGAGTTAACACCACAAACCTGATCACTGAAATGGGAAAACTGTACCTGGTCCTTTTCCAGAAGCTTCCAGTTTCCTCAGTTTGCTGATCTCATCCTCTGTTATTGTTGTCATATCCCTCCAGAAGTCAACATTTTTGCCTTGTTCCAGCTCCATGTACACCTAAAAGGATTGACAGTGACTTAGCATTTTTATAAAGAATAAAATCTATATTAACTTCACATAGGTTTCATCTAACTTAAAGGAAACATGACCAACTTTAATGTCCTCCAGGAGGTCTTCCATATCTGTGACCGTTAGTCCATTGAGGAACGTGTAAGGCTCGTGCATCTCCACAGCCAGATCGTCATCTTCTGCACTGATATACTTTGCAAGCAGGTCGATGGGCTTGGCGCGGCCATCACGGATTCTGATCTTAGACCTACAGACAGAGCAAATAATGGTGTATAATAAATGGAGAGTTAGGAATCTTCACTAGACTTGCACAAACTGATTCAATTAAACGCGACAGAAGTTAAAATGAAAAAGGGAATCAGATGCATATTCACCTAAGCTTTGCCTGCTGCAAATGGAAATTGTCTTCTTGTTCAGCCCAGGTTTTAAAATGTTCCGCCTCCTTTTCCCTCTGTAGCATCTCGAGCTCTGTCTCTCTCATGGCCTTTTCTCGTTCCCTCTCTAGACGCAGCTGTTTCACCTGTACATGTAAACTTTTTAGAATGAACTCCAAAATACTGTAACATCAGATTTTTAATAAATGTAATGCCTGCCTTCTGCAATTCTCGGCGGTTTTCTTCCTGAATTTGTTTGTTTCGTTCTTTAAGCTCTTTTTCTCCAAGATGGCCAATGCCTTTCTTATCCAGTGCCTGAAAAATAAAATCAAACATTTTTAGTAAACTGCAAAATTTATCACAAGAGAGATGTTTCCACAATTATATGATACAATGTCAAGCACTGACAATGTATAATCACCTTCTTCCACTTGAATGTGCCTAATAAATTATTATCTCCAAAGGGGTTGTCTGCATTGGTGTACCCCATGTATTCTTCGCTCCATCCCATCTTTTCTCTCCTTTTTTTCTCCTTTGCTTCCTTCTTTGCCAGTCTTCTGGCCCTCTTCTCCTCTGGTGTCTCCAGAGCTTTCATCATCTCCTTCTGTTTTTTCTTTTCCTCTTTTTCTTTTACTACATTGACCACATTATCAGACCCTGAGCTGCAGGATGAGTCAGATGAACTAGAGCGTCGCCTCCCTCTCTCTCTACCTCGCACACTTCTCCCTGCCTCCCTGTCTTCACTCCTCTTCCTTTGCTCTCGGCCTTTATCCCCTTTTCTTTCTCTCTCTCTGTCTCGTTCCCTTCTCTGTCTATCCCTCACTGGACTTCTGCTGTCAGGACTTCTCTCTTTCCTCCATTCCCTATCATTACTTGAATCATTTGAGCCACGGCTGCTGTCCCGTGACCTTCCTTTACCCCCCTCTTTGGATTTTCGCCCTCTGCCGTCCTTTTCCGATCTCTTCTTCATCGCTCTGGTATCATCTGAATCAGAACTGAAAAAGATAATAGTTAAAGATAAAAACATAAAATTGTTACTTTGAATGCAGTAACCAGAGCAAATGCATCTACAAAAGTTTAGTTTCAAATGCAGATTAAACACCTAATTCTAATTTCTCTATACTTATTTTCAAACATTTAACCCTTAATTAAACAGATAAGTGCTTACCGTGATGTGTCTAATACGGGATATGGTTCTGTTTACATCTAATTCACACTGAATTGTTGGATTGAATTGTTGATTTAAGTAATATGTAAAGACCGTCTAGTATTTAGGTTGGATGTGCAACTAGAAAAGCGCTGACCTCATTTTGCGACTTACACATGTAGTGTAGCATATTGTGTATTGGCAGTGTACACGGTTACATAACATAATAGGTTGCTTTATGTTAAAAGCCCCCTGACTTTGATCTTCTGTTCCTTGGCCCCTTAGCAACATTTCTCAAAAATTTCACTAAAATTCGCTGATATTTTTTTTTAATCAATGTTGCTGACAATCTGACAGACGTTCAAACAAACGCCAGCGTTGTGCCGTAGAATGCAGAATGCACCCCTACCTTGAAATGTACCCCCAGTTATCTTTTACTACGAAAGTATCACGCACTAGCCCCATCTCCATATTGTGAAAAGCATGCTGGGATCAATAGGACACAACAGGTAAGGCAAGGTGTGCATTTCACGGCATGGGTGCGTTCAACAGCACAACACTGGTCATCACATAAACCTCTTGGCGGAGGAAGAACAGAATTACCCTGATGATCGACCCCTTGACTTGTTCCTTGATCGTGGCTGTCTCTGTCTTCTTTCACTTTCTGAGTCATTCCTGGATCCTGGACGACTCCTATGCTGTGGCCGACGTCGACCGGGAGAACCATCACTGGAGCCCTCGCTTCCAGAACGTCCTCGCCCGCTAGCATTTCTTTTCTTGTCCACAGACCGACTACGACTTCTTCTTTTTTCTGGTGACCGAGACCTACTCCTTTTGGACTTATTCCATCGGTCCCGACTACGACTTCTGGATTTAGACTGGGACTGACGACGAGACTTCGAACCCATCACGAACTTTTTATGGCTACGGGGCCCTACGTTCTCCCTGTCGCGTAAATAAGAGGTAAGAATAATAATCCTTTCTGCGCTTTCAGTTTCTAGCAGCCATATATTACCACAAAAAACAAACATAAAACAATAGGTCCATTCCACTGAATGTTTATCATCCTATATAATTTTGTATATTTTTTTAAATACATTACATTATTGTTCAGGCACCAAGAAGACAGCTCTATGGGCTTTCGACAACATGGCGCATTTTAGATGTCATGAATTTGTGTATTAAAAAAACAAAGTACAAAACGATTGTATTTATTATCTACAGTTTTGTTATAGATCACGGGACATATGGATAAAATAAATATAATTCAGTTGTGTCGTTCTGACCAAACCGCTTTGTTGAGAAAATAGGTCATATGGCTCTTTACAAACACAAACAACATAGCTATTCTGTGACGTCATCCCATATGCAAACGTAGTTCTCCAAAATCACTCTTGCACAAATATGTCGAACATATGGCGTTAAAGGCCTATTCTTGTTCAGGTTACTTGGTATGTTTTTAGTATAGCTAAGCAATTCTGTACGTTGTTTTGCAACGTTCTTGTTTCGAAGTTAAAAGTAACGCTAACAGGTGGAAACTGGACTACAATTCCCAGAAATTACACGGCGTTACAGGCTGTATTGAAGGGAGAGGAGACTTCTTTCAACAACACTCTTCTTTTTTTCCTGGCTACTGTCAGGGTAATATTAAATACGATTCCGACTTCCCAGCATCAGAGTTTATTTAAGCTGGCAGTTGAGATCAATAGGCATATTTCATTGTGTAGTCAGCTTCTCAAAACTAGAAACTTCCCTCCGCGGTGGTTCGTCAGTAAGGTAGAGCTTGTTAGCTAGCTTATTGTAGCCAACTGCTACAGCCAGATCTCAGCTTATATCCGTTGTTGTCCTGGCAGGTAGATCGACTAAAGCTTAGACATTATGGTTTCTTTACTTTTCGAGTTTCCGAAGACAGAAATAGCTTGATATTTTATTTAAATCGAAGAAAGTATCAGAATAACGTGCGCGTATCCTGGTTGCTTTGGCCTGTTTCATTGTTTTCGAAAATCGGAAAGGCACAAGTTATTTTGCCGTGTTAGTAGCTTGTTTTGCTACTTGATCGACTGTCGAATACAGACATCTTTAAAGCAATCAAGTTGTTACGTCGGTATGGCGCAACACGACCACACTCATGTAGCCAGTTCACAGAAAGCACTCATGTTGGAAATGAAGAGCCTCCAGGAGCAGCCTGTCGAGGGATTCAAAATAACGCTGGTGAACGAGGCTGATATGTACAACTGGGAAGTGGCCATTTTCGGACCTCCGAACACTCACTACGAAGGAGGCTATTTTAAGGTCAGAATAAAATAGATTTCAAAGTCTCTATGTAATCTTTGTTATTGAATTTAAATTATGACGAATTTAACCAGGGAAGTTGAAACGATTTGTAGTTCATTACCCTATTTGTCAGATCACATCATGATAGAATCATTAAATATACTATTATTTAAACGTGCTAAAGGACATCATGTTGTGAATATAGTCTTCATGGCGGTATTTGTATTTAGCATGTCTCTTATTGTTTCTCAGGCTCGAATTAAGTTCCCTATAGATTATCCCTATTCCCCACCTGCCTTCAGGTTCCTCACCAAGATGTGGCACCCCAACATCTATGAGGTGAAGAACCACACGAGCATTAATTAAGTAATGCATTTAATTGTTACTTGTATACATGTATTTGATTAAACATCCTCCTTGTTTTTTTATGTTTTCAGAATGGAGATGTATGCATTTCTATACTGCATCCTCCAGTGGATGACCCACAGAGTGGAGAGCTGCCTTCAGAGAGGTGGAACCCTACCCAGAATGTCCGGTAAGCACATACTCCTCTTTTAACAACAAGTTAAGTTGGTGCTAGAAGAGAAATGCAGGCAGGTTTTTTCCATTCTGACAGTTTGTTATGGATTGTAGATTCTGTTGTTCCATAAGTCTTCCCACCTAAGACTGCAACATTTGCAAGTAATTTCATGATAAATAAATGTCTATATCCCTGACCTACTCAGGGATATAGATACCTACCCTGACCAACTCAGAGTAGCCGTAATTACCACCAGTGCAACAGTAGGTTGATTAGTTGTTTACTGTGTTGTCCAGGACCATTTTGCTGAGCGTAATCTCACTGCTGAATGAGCCCAACACCTTTTCTCCTGCCAATGTGGATGCCTCTGTCATGTACCGCAAATGGAGAGACAGCAAGGGCAAGGACCGTGAATATGTAGAGATCATCAGGTAAAGCTCATCATTCAGAAAAAAAATATTAAGGTGAGAACTAATGTCTTTTATTATTTTTGGTTTTAAATCATTATATTTTTAACTGTCTCAGGAAGCAAGTTTTGGCCACCAAGGCAGAAGCTGAACGCGATGGCGTGAAGGTCCCCACCACGCTAGCTGAATACTGCGTTCGCACACCTGTCCCGGCCCCCGATGAAGGCTCAGACGTCTTTTATGACTACTATGATGACGATGATGTGGAGGACGGGGACAGCGACTGCTGCTACGATGAGGACGACTCCGGCAACGAGGAGTCGTGACGTGCTTTCTGACAGTATTCCCAACCTGTCTGACACAAGCAACCCCGTTTCTCTTTCTCTGGGTTGCTAGCGATTTTCTTCTTAGGCCACCGAGTTTTTCTGAGCCACAGAAATCTTTTCTGGAGGCAAAAATCGATGCACCCTTGTTGAAAGGTCAGACCTTTTGAGATTTGCACCAGCACAAAAGTCACACTTACTTTTTTCTTCAGCTGTTATTTTTCATCACCTTAAACCTTAATTTGAAAGAATGACTTAAAAATTACTTAATCTTAGTGAGTGGTCCATTACCCTGGTGTTAATGATATAATCCCACAATTAACTTTAGCAACATTTGCACTGGTGCAAACGCTTCCACACTCTTCCCAGTCTTTCATGCATATGTGTATTTCACTAATTGTAATGGGGTTCTGCTCCCAGTGACAGACATATGACTGAAAAACTAAAGCAACCAGTTTGTGTCAAACAGTGTGCTGCAAATGCTGAATTACATGTTTCCAAGGGGCACAGTCTGTGTACCACTGCAGAAAGGACGGGGATGTTACGGGACAATGTTTTTAAAGATCTTGTGCATGCCAGAACATCAGTAGAAGCTAATTGTCTTTTCTTATTAGTGGACTGTTTACCTACATCATGACCTGTTCTCAGCTCTCTGATTACAAAGACTTGTGCTGATGGAGATCCCAGTGAACTCTTTTATCTGGAGAAGACACACTGGCAACGCTGAGCCAGCAGGTTGGATCTTCAGGAACATTTTTTGGGAACTTGAACTTATGCTGTGTTTCTTCTTGTACCTGTTGGATGTTTTTCTCTGTCATTTTCTGTGTGGGGATTATGTTGTTTAAAGTAGCTCTGGTGTTAAGATTTGTGTTTGATTTAAGTTCCACATAAGAAGATCTGTGGACAGGCAGAACTAATTAAAAATTAAAAAACAAAAATGTGTTGTGTTCCCAAATTTGGGAATTCTGATTATCTTTAATCCATTGGTAACTACCAAGGGTCAATCAGCGGGTTGTAACACTGTTTTGTTAGGTCCTTACTTTTTACGTACTGTTGAAATCTTTCTAAAGGAGCTCTGTTTCCTGTTTACCAGTACAGCCGCTGTTTTTAAAATCTCTCCTCAGGTTTGTTTTCTCAGCAGCCTGATGGAGCCAAAGACTTTAAAATATGTAGAAGAAAGCTCAGACCCTTATGTGGCTGTTTGTTGTGTTCTCGTCTTTGTTTACTTCTTTGTGATCGTTGTTTTAGTTTATACCTTGAGTTATGATGCCTGCAGTGTTTGCCTGAGGATGAGTGGTGTGATGAGATTATTTGAATTTTAATAGTAAAAAGATTTGATATGACACGTTTGACAAAATGTCTTGTTGCTATATCAGTAAGGTTAGTGTTTTAGCCCCGCAGGTGCAGTGTATAAGGCCGCTGTATTATTTTAGTTTTTATTTTTTGTTTTGGTGGGACAAGTTATGATGTAATTTTTCTGAATGCATGGGTGTCCTCTATATTTTTGCATCAGCAATATTGATTGTTCTTTTACTCAAATTGGCACTTCATAGTGAGTTTCTCAGGATAATAAATTACATAATAACATAACATGCAGTCATTCTCCTCTTTAGATGGTCTTCAGATTGGTTTGAAGCTTTAACGATGAGAGCCATTACTGCACATGTAGCTGTATGGATGCTTGTGGTATTGTATTTACCCACTTTTATTTTTCATTTCCCATTATTTAAAATATGAAATAAAAACTTACCAGGGAAAATGAGTACTAGGGTGCTTAATTTTGTCATTTACAGAAATATACATTTTCTAATTTAACGGGTAGTAATGGAGAAAGAAAGGAGCATGTTGCGTTCTCAAACAATAGGAATATTTGGCTCTCGAGTCTAAAAATAACATACTTTAAATGATATATTTGGTAGAACATGTAAGTTGTTATATTTAATATGTATCTCTTAATGACTCGTATTAAAAAAAATCTTTTATAGGAACAAAAGAATGTTCCTATAAGAATGTTACTGTTTGGAGATATAACTTACGACATCTTGCATATACCAAGAACGCACCACAACGCGTCGCTCAGAGATGACGTAGAACAAATAACAAAAACTCGCCCGGGGAACCTGGCACTTTTCGAGTACAAGACCCAATTTTTTAAACAACCGTATCAACAAGAAGAAGACGTCGCCAAAAGACATGTCTGTGAATTATGCAGCCGGGCTCTCGCCGTACGCAGATAAAGGTGTCTGTGGTCTTCCTGAGGTACTAAATGAATAGTTTCTGTAGTTGCTTTCGGAGTAGTCAGCTACTAGCGGGTTAGCTAAAGAATATTTATGCTTGTGCATATAAAAAACGAATTCAAATCTAATTACTCTAAAACGCATAAAATATTTGAGAATTTGTATATGGTGGAAATAGAGTACAGATATGTTTGTCTACTAAAGCTAAAGTGAAGATATGAGTGTTTCGCGTAGCATTTTGTCAATTAGCTATTTTCTAAGCAAACGGTAATGTAGTATACATGTATCATGAAAACTGACAATAACCCACCTGTTTCATTAAAAGAAGGAATCACTTTCGGCAAGAATGGATTTTTAAAAAAAAGAACATTTTTGATATAATATTGTATCTTGACATGTTTTGCGTCTCTTATAAGTGATGATGTTAAACTACACAAGAATAGAATAGAATATATCTTTATTATGCCGCAATGGGCAAATTTCAGTTTCCCAGCAGCAGCATGCAGAAAATGAGAAGAAAATAAGAAATAAATAATATACAAGAGTTTGAAAAGAATATCTAAAAAATAGAATACAAATAAATAAATGAATACATAAAGGGGTCTAAGTGTTCCCCTAATTCAAACCAAAAGACCCATATTCAAGATTCCTTAAATAAAAAAATAAAATAACTTAGAACTGAAGAAGCTCTCTGGAGAGAGGGTGAAACGTTTTCAAGGAAACCTTTCAGTCCAGTTGACACAGAGAGATCTACTTTGGATAACCATGACCTGGATGAGTGAGAATCTACACAGACAATAAAAAAAAGATTCCTTAAAGATAGCACTCAGAATAAAGCTGTTGTATTTGCTGTGTATTGAATTTAATATTTTGCTAAATCTCTTGAAATTGTAACTTAAAGTCTAATAACCCCATTCAAGCCACCTTCTCTATCCTATCAAATGCTCTTGACTTGTCTTTTAAATACTATTAGTGGTTCTCAAAGCACCTGGTGTCTGTGTCAAATCTCTCTGTGACAGGAGTTTGATAGTCCTGAGGAACTTAAGGCAAAGGTGGAGATCCTTGCTCAGCTAATAAAAGAATCTCAGTACCTGGTTGTCCACTCTGGAGCAGGAATAAGCACCTCGTCAGGCATCCCAGACTTCAGGTGAGGCTCAAGCGACAGTAACAGAGAATTCGCCGCCTACTCTCTTGTTGTACTGGTGTGTGACCACAAGAAGGTGCTGTTGTCTTATTTGCCAATTCCCACCCAGATATTCATAAACCAAGAGGGACGCAGAAAAGAAACAGCAAATGGCCCAGAGAGTTGCTGTGTAACCTGAGATGCTGCAGTGAGGGCTGCACTTAACTCATGACTTCCTGGCAAAACACATTATAACAGATCTTGACTCTTTTTATTTTCTTCCTGTACATTGTTGAGCTTATACCTTACTTGACATGTTTTTCTGTTGTGCATTCATGTCTACTTATCAGGAGACCTCAGTCATACAAATATTTTATTGGTCAGGCTGTCAGAGTGAAGTGACCTTGGACAGCATTATCAATAAACCATTGCTTCTCTACGGATCCACTATATACCCACAGCTTCTGTGCACACAACAGTTATTGAAACTTGGGTCTTTATTGCAGGTTTATTTAAAATTTATTGCCGTAGGTCCACAATGAGTTATTATTTATTTGAATTCATGTGGTGATACCACAAACTGCAGACTTTTCTGTCTTGGTCTGAGCTCAGGGTTCTGCAGGGTGCATTCACAGAAAAACTGTGTTGGTGTTTTTTTTTTTATGTATGATGGATAGGTTTGCAAATATTTACCGATATGTTGCATAGCTTTGGGAGAATTGATTTTTCAGCATCCCAGATATTTTTAAAATTATTATTCTTTTTATTAAAATCCCTCTGCTGCCTGGTGTTCATCACCATGAACACCAGGCATAATCACTTCACTATGATTAATATAGTTTTCTACCAATGAGTAAATTGACCTCTGTTGTCCTGTTGCATGATTCAGGGGCCCAAAGGGTGTGTGGACTTTAGAAGAGAAGGGCGAATCACCTCAGTTTGAAACAACGTTTGAGGATGCCCGACCCAGCTTAACTCACATGGCCCTCCTTGGGCTGCAGAGGGCCGGCTACCTCAAATACCTCATCAGCCAGAATGTGGACGGCCTGCATGTCCGATCGGGATTCCCCAGGTAACTCCACCCTGTCCTGCAACCTGACATCCAACTCTGGCCAGCCCTAATAAATCCCATTGGTCCTGGGTCAATTAATTAAATCAGCACAATCTATCCTCTAACGTTAAAGGTCACTGACAGGTCTGCATATTAAGTTAGAATAACAAGATTGTTCGCAGACTTGATGACATAAAAAGATATACATATTCTTAATCTTACTAAGCCCTTGTAAGTTTGTGGGAACTTATAAATAAACGGTAGACAGTTTTGTGCTGTTACTTCTCAGAAAGTCTCTGTGTGAATGAAGTTCAGGAAATACTGTGAGTAATGTCTGGTCTGGATTATTAATCATGTTGGACTAACCCACGGCCAAAGGCCACAAATCCAATTTCTCATTCATCACATACATCCTGCCTTTGCGAATATTGTGACTTTTTTTTTTTTAACTCAAAAGTCATTTTGCGGCCCCCTTCCCATCCACCATCAGTCAGCATTTTTATGGTACCTTAGTCCTCTGAGGAAATCTTTGTGGCTGCAGAAACCTAGCAGCTCTATGAAGATGGCCTTGGAATATTGATCAGAGTCTGAAAAGTCTAGGTCTTAACTTTGGAGATGACAAACGAAATGAATCGTGCTGTCTTTATGTCTTTAGGGATATGCTGTCAGAGCTTCATGGAAACATGTTCGTAGAGGAGTGCGAGAAGTGTGGCAGGTGGGTATGTTGTACAACCACTGTATGTGGATAGAATCAACCTTTTTATGACAATGTATTGATAAACAACAAAAAAAAAAGAAGGGTAGCAAGGACCGAAACCACCCTGAACGTTCACGGATGTTCAGAAGCCAGGAAAAAAACTCAGTAAGTAATGCAGTAAGTGCTTTATGTTTTCTAATGGAAAGGCATTTAATCGAGAATGAGGTCAAGGCACAAGTACACAAACAACAAAAGCAGCAGCACCGCTAAATGCACTCTGTTTGACGTAGATACTCTTCAGCAGCAGAAAATATGTGTATTTATTTCATGTTAGATGAGTGGACAATAGGCATGTGATTTTTGAGTTTGAAAACATTGTGGGTATATTTTGGCCTTTTTATGGACCTGAAGAGGAAGCAGAAAGAGGAAAAATGTGCTGCAATCATCATCCCTTGAACATTTTATTGATTTTTCAGGTGAGTCAGGTTTGTCAAATATATGACCCTAACTCTATGACCTTCATGTAAAGCAAGTAACCACAATGTTTTTTCAGGCAATTAATTTTAACCAGGAAACTGGACCTAAAGCCTGTGGTCCTATTTGCTTTTTATCGCTTTGTGCATAAGCTCATGGTTCCGTGTATTCAACTGTCTGTTTGGGACTTGACTTGGAACGCATTTACAAGGCAAGTTTTAGCATTTTTCTGCCATCACTGCTTAAGCAGAAGCTGTGGATCTGGAAAGATGTGTAACAGAAGCATAAGCGTGCTGAGGATTTCTGTGACACAAAGCCGATGAGGAGTGTTGTTTTTGTTTTTTGTTTTTTAGGCAGTACGTGAGAGATAAAGTGATCGGTGTCATGGGCCTGAAACCGTCAGGACGGCTCTGCGATGTGGTGCGATCCAGAGGCCTCAGAGCCTGCAGGTAAACCCACCTTTTGCTTCACATTGTTTTGGCTTACCAGCGTGAATTTATAGACTTGACTGGTGCGCTTTACTCAATCAGGGGGAAGCTTATAAGCACTATATTGGACTGGGAGGATGCTTTACCTGACAGAGACCTGAACAAAGCAGAGGAAGCCAGCAGGTGAGACGGCAAAGACTGCAGCAGTGTGAACTTGCCCTTTTTTCTGTTACAGTATTGATTTTTACGTTGGACACATGCCTAATATCAAGGAGAACCGTGTCGTGTGCACACTAGAATCCATTCTCCCTACCTTGTTTTTAAGCCTAAATCATTCCTGCAAACTAAAAAATTCACATTTACTGTTTTCGTAAGTAGAAAGTAGAAATATTTAGCTGTGCGAATAAGGTCTTGTCAGACAAATTCAGGGACTTTTGGCTTGCATTAGCTTGTGTTGATCCACTGCAGAGAGCAGATTAGTCTTAGAAAAGTGTAGTTCTGGTATTGCTCTAAAGCCAATCCTGACAAGGAAAAAGACACATGTGGCTTTTTGCATAACCTTCTAGCTCCTACATAAAACATGACAGACTGCCTGAGTTGCTCCCAACAAGTATTTAGTGGTGCCATAACAGAAGGAACCATTCATTTATATTTAGCCCCTATTCTCCATCCATGTCTCTCAGCAGACACCAGGATACAGCTGTACATCCTGGACACCAGTTTTTAATTTTTTAAACACGCTGGGTCTCACTTTTGCCTCCACAGACGAGCAGACCTCGCGCTGACTCTCGGGACATCCCTGCAGATCAAACCCAGTGGAGATCTGCCCCTCATCACAAAGCGCAAGGGAGGGAAGCTGGCCATCGTCAACCTGCAGCCCACTAAGCATGTAAGTCTCATTCATCACATCGCCATCTGGCACAAGCTCCGAGCCACACTTCAGCACTTAAAACAACATTAATATGAGCTGCTCACATGGTCTGCTGAGCCTCTGTTCACGGTGTTTCTGCACCTTCCCCCAGGACAAGCATTCATACCTGCGTATCCATGGGTATGTGGATGATATCATGAAACAGCTAATGGAGCTGCTGGGACTGGACATTCCAAAATGGGAAGGGCCGACCATCTGCGAGAGGTCCACAATAACGTCAGAGTGCACGGCTGATGTCAAACCACCCCAGTCGGTTCCTGTTGGCATGAAGGTGAAGAAGGAGGAGAGGAAACGAGAAGCAGATGCACTAACGGACTCTGGGGATGTTAAGGAGGAGGTTTTATTGAAGAAGGAGAAAGCAGAGGCAGACGAAAACAAATCTTTATAAAGCATAAAACTTCGGCCTTCAAAGACCTATCTTTTTTTATCACCAGTAATGAAAATGTTTCTTCAAAACTATCAGCCGTTGCATTTTTCTACATAGGTTTTAACTCAGGACAAACACTTAGTTCTCTGTCAGGAAATCATACCTTATTGTTTAACTTTGCGTATGTTTTTTCAGTAAACAGAATGTTTCTGCACCAGTTAACCAGTTCAGAATCCGTGGTTAACCTATTGTTGAAATGTCACTAGCAGCATTGTTTTAGTTAGCCCAATAATCAGACCTCAGTTCTGTCCAAAGAAAACGTGGCGTCTTTGTCGCTGTTTGTTGTGGGCTCTTTGAAAAGAGACGGCATTATTCTAATTACATGTAGCGATACGCTGCGCTGAGTCACAGGTGTTTGCAGATGATTGTTCCAGGGAACACGGTGCTCAGTGTCTGACGTTGAATGTGCTTCAGTCCATTAAGATGTCTTGTCCCTTTAGATGTGTAGGCAGCACATTTAACAGGCAGACATGGCGACATTCTCCTGAGCTGTTCAGTTTGCAAAGAAAGACTTTATCTGGTAGCTTTTCATGTGACCTTTTTAAGGAAATATTTGTATACTGTGGCTGCATTTCTGCTTAGATTACACAGGATATATTAGTTTATTTTAAAATGTGGTTTAATTCAGATGTCACGGAACCGATCTCTAACTGATCGAAGGATGACCACGTCCTGAGGGTTCCTTTAGTAATGGTGCAGTTTTGTCTGGAACCAGTGCGAACAACCTGTTTCAACAATGTTAAATTAGTCCTTCATCCGTAAAGACTCCAGAAAAGGCCAGAACAGTAAGTGGAGCACAATTTGATTGTCTAAATTTTTTATACTTATACCCAGAGAACTCTGTATTCCATATTAAGGATAAATGAGTGTGTGTATAGAAGAGATCTTCCTGTTGTTTCTATGATTATGATCCTGATTGGCCAGCATGGAGTTTTTCCCTGTATCTCTGATTGAAACCGCACAAATGGATTTCCAACCATGGAAATTGCCAGTAGATGAAATTCAGAGCATGTAGCAAAATCCTCCCTTGTGTCTGTCAGGAGGTTTTTTTTCTGCGAAAAGCTACAGACCAGAAAAGCACATTTCATGGGTGAGAGGATGGACTGTTGCTGCTCTGTCGAATGCTTTGGATTTTGGTTAAAAATTTTGCTACTAACACGGTAGATTTAATTGCTGTAACAAAAAGAAGAAATGGGCAGAAATGTAGGATGTTCTCATAATTGAACACAGCAGCTTTGACAGGTTGGTGTGGCATCTGCATGCTGGTGTTGTGCCATGTCATGCACCCCTGCTGTAGAATGCACCCCACCTTAACCTGTACTAGCCAAGTGTCACATGCATGAAACTCACTCTGGTAACCCATAATAGTCCCATCTCCATAGAATGAAATGCATTTGATGCTGGGATCAAAAGATAAAAAAAAAAATACATGGGTGTACTTTTCACAGAACAGCACCGGCCCCTATCTGAGGGCAGCTGAAGACAACCATTATTCTGCAATCTTTAAAGGTTGCAAAAGGGTAAAATCATGAAGCAGCTATTGTCTGCCTTGCTCATTCGCTTGTCCCCTCCTCCGGCCGGAATTAAATTTCAGGAGGCATCACTCGGCTCTTTTGTTTTCTGTGCTTTTATTTAATGTCATGTTACATACATGTAATCATAGACTGGTCCACATATGAACAGCTGGACGGGACAAGACAATTCATGCCAGTGACACAGAATGTGGGAGCTTGAACTCTTTCTGCAGAGTACCAGTGAAAGAATCACTGAAATGACAGCCCCAATCCTGGTGATTGCGTCTGTTTATACTCGGTGTGCAGAGGACAGAAAACACTGGTGGGGCTATTCAGACTGGACTGCAGGGGGCTGCGACACCCGCTGTGGAGCTCAGCGCTGGCCAATTTCAGCCTCGGATCGTTTATTTTAAGTCACCGGAGTAACTCCAGAGGTACGAAACACGCTCCAGCTGTTTGGCACACTGGTCCAACATTTCGGGATCTCAGATACTGTGTCTGATGACTGAAGCCTGTGTGACTTGTATACTTTTCCTTATCAGTCATCTTTCTCCAATCAGGATGGCAAGAGCTTTAATCCAGGGTGATTTAGGGCAATCACCGAAACCCGTCTGAAAGTCACAAAATCTGCCGAGGCAGCGCCGCATGACCTGGTTCACATTGGTCAACTGAACATGGTGAGGGGTGACTTATCTGACATTTAACCGATCTCTAAAATGTATTTTTCTGACAGTTCACAGATGATGTTTCTCTCTATAGCATGAAAATTTTACATTCACTGGTTCCTACAAGTTATGTTATTCTTTCCGAAGGCAGGACAGATTCTTCCAGCTGTATCAATTATCTTTCATTTCCTGTTGTGTATAAATTACACAAGGAGTACTTGACACATGAGACCTTTATGTCTTCATTAGTTATTTTAGTGCTTGAAAATCAGGGTCGTTGCTCTGAGTCCTTGAAGATAAACCCATTATTCTTTGACTAACCTCTTTTAAAGTCCAATGATGAGTTGCTGTATCACATATCAATGTCTAGTTTATCGTGACCACACTGGGGGGAGCCTCCTCCACTCTCCTCCCTCTCAGAGACAGACTCAGGGTGTTTTGGAGAGACTGAGAAACTCGGAGAACAAGCTCCTTCAGGCCAACTCGGTACTCTTTGCGGATCAGGCAGTAGAGCACCGGGTTGAGACAGCTGTTGGCGTGAGCGAGACACACAGTCAGGGGGAAGGCGTAGGCCTGGGCGTTGTAGAAGGCCTTGCTGAAGGGCACCAGGTCAAACTTGATCAGCACCCCCCACAGGGTGAGAGCTTGGTTAGGCAGCCAGCAGACGAAAAAGGAAAGCACGACGATGGTGACGGAGCGCGTGACTTTGGAGCGGCGGCGCTGGCGTCCCTTCTCGTATTCTGAACGGTCGGCGGTGCTGGGCGTGTGGCCCACGACACGCCTGCTCAGGATGAACCTCAGCAGGAGGAGGTAGCACACAGAAATGACGATGAGCGGAACTAAAAATCCCAGCAGGACTTTCTGCATTTGATAAAGTCCAAGCAGCACTTGAGGGTCCCACTGTTCCGAATCCGACTCGGAAAAGCGCACTAAGCACAGCTCGTCATCCGCCGACACCTGTAACGCAAGACTTTGTTAAAGGTTGCTGATGTGAGACATTAAAATGGGCATCGTTATAAATAAACGCAGGTGATGGAGCCTCAAACCTGAACTGTGGTGGAGTAAATCACATGAGGCAGAGTAGCCACCAGTGACACCATCCAAATGGCTAAGCTGGCCCATTTAGCACCAGTGGTGGCCAACCCAGGGCTCTCCATCCTCAGAGACATCACCAGCGTATGGTAGCGGGTCACGCTCATGGCGGTGAGGAAGAATACGCTGGCGTACATGTTCAGGGTGGTGACCGAGCTCACGATCTTGCACATGACTCGGCCAAACGGCCAGCGGAAGTCCAGAGCCGTGTCGACGGCCCAGAAGGGCAGAGTGAGGACGAACTGGAGGTCCGTCATTGCCAGGCTCATCACAAAGCAGTCAATAGAAGAGTGGTGGCCCCGGTGGTGGGAGTGGAGTAGAAGGAGCGCCAGGAGGTTACCCACAAGCCCCAGAACGCACACCACCAGGTACACCAGTGCAATGAGGACACGCAGCTGCGGAAAACATGCAGCATAATAAAAGTGCATGTGTATTTAAAGATAAACAGAGATTTCCCTTGAGCACACATAGAGATGATTTAAACATTTACTTGTTTCAGGGAAATTTATTCCCGCTAAATCCTTAAATAGACCTACCGGCAGGTTGGAGGAGTCTCCGTGCAGGTCCAGTGAGGACTCCCGGGAGAGGATGTGAAGCCAACAATTTAGTGAAAGGTTAAAAGCAGCCAAGTTTGACGATGATGCCGGGGAGCTGTCCAGTCTGAACATGATCCCTTCGTCCTGTTCACACACACTTGGCGCGCTTAGCGGTCCGGAGACGCTGCTGCTGTTCTCCATGATTTTGCAGAGTTAAAAAAGACTTTCCTTAAAAAAAGAGTTCCACTTCTTTCTAACTTCCAGACCGTTGGCACAGACCAGTCTTCATCTTTTTAGTCGCAGAACATCGCGGCGGTATGAATTTAGGAACGATTACGCACCGAACCGCGCCGTTGTTGCGCTTTGCTGCATTTGTGGGGATAGAAAAAAAATCAGAGTGAAACAAAATAATTGGTGATGAATTGTCAGGTTGGTGGGAATGATCGCGGTGTGCGCTGATGCAGCTGCCTCTTTACAGGGATGCTGACAGCGGCAGCAAAGTGGGCGCATTTATACTCGCCCGACGCTTTCGATGGTGCACCGCCTGGACGCGCACAGAATGGCTGCAGTAGCACGATTAGAAACTACCACTTTATTCTTAACGACTTTAACCATGACTAGTAAACAAGGAAACGATGAATGTATTATGGATGATTATCAATTAATTCTGTCGACTTTATTTGTTATGATCACCGTCACGAGAATTTTTCCGCTTTCTTTGGACCAAAACAAAATTTTTATTGTTTTCTTTCAGAAGGTTGTAGTAAATTCCTGCTTCTGATGTGTATTCTTTTTCAAATATCACCTTTAACATTCCTGCCAGTGACGTCAGCGAAAATGTCACATGATGGTATTTTAAGAAAGGTTTCCTTATCGCGCACGGCTTTGTGCATCTGTCGGGAACTATGCACATCGAGGAATTAATTAGACTTCAGGCAGCTCCTCGGTGATGGGGGAGAAAGAGTGAGAGAGTGAGCTGCGTGGTTCTTTTTATGTCTTATAGGTAACGTTTGATGTTTACGAAGCGCACAAGCCTCCGCCGAGTGTGCATGTTTGCAGAGCATAACATAAACTGTGCATTACAGACAGAAACATGGAGAGATTTGAAAAAAAAAAAAATCTGGACAGGAATTGTTCATTTACACCTGCATATGGACGACTCATTAAAGGCTTAACCTTTCCGAAAACTGCTCTCCGGGGACTCAGAGGACCGTTTGGTGATTTTCTTGTGATATTTTTTCCTGGAAATGAGTGCAAACATATGGTGTGTTGGGCCCAGGAGCTGCTTGTCTGCTTGTGATCCTGCTCGACAGTTTTAAACAGCAAAGTTATTTGCGTTCGCAGCTGGCTTTCTGCAGTCATAAAATATAGCAGCAGAATAAGGCTTTTAAATATATATATGCTGACCTTGTGTGTATTGCCTACAAGAACAACTATGCTTGAAATGTGGAATAATTAGGAATTCACCTGTTACTGTGCCATTTCCCAAGGTAATTCAGATGATTCTGCTCAGGTTATTTTTGAATTAATTTTTCCACCTCTGTGACTTTCTCAGAGAAGCACATCAAACTGCTTCAAAGATGCCGGATCAATAAGTCCCTTTATGCTTTTGGCTAAAGATGGATGGAATATTTTCTTATGTAACTGTTTTTGGGTTTGTTTTGTTTGTGCTCAAATGGACCGACTGCAACTTTAACTGCAATCCTGGACACGCAAGTTGTTTTTGAAGACTCAACAACAAGTCTCTTCCTTCTCCTTATGTTCCCATTAAGGTTTCCCTTCAAGTATTCCCAGTTAGCTACGGTGCTCCCAGTAAACTGTTATTCAGTCAGATATTTCTTCCTGCCAATAAAAAAATCATGTAAATTCTGACTCTGGAGTATTTCAGAAAGTTGATGCATTTCTATTGTTTTACTTTCACATCTGTCTTCTGAGTGTCAGTTAAGGTGTGATTGTTTTTTGTTTTGTTTTTTTTACTTTTTACAAGATGCAAAAAGAAAAAAGACAGGAATACTGAATACTGCTGACAGTTTATTTTAGATATGAAGTGTGTGATAGTACAAAAAAAGAGGATAATAATGCATTTTCCAATGGCAGATTGTTTGTGTTTACAGGTTCCAGTGTTACTTCAGACAAAACTCTTCACGTCTTCTTTACTGACTCACATCTGGATGCCAAAATTTGCAGTGATGGGACTGTAACGCCCCCACTCAGTGTTACCAGCATTCAGATTATTCATTTGGATGCTGATTCTGGAGTGAGAGGATGAGAAGTCCACTGTGTTGAGATCTGTCAGAGCTTTCCTCCCAGGCTGTCCTCAAATCCTCTAGAGCTGGAGCTGGGAGGAAGTGGAGCGATATCGTGCACCTCATCAAGGGACGGCAGGGAACGGGAAACCACTGTAAGGTAAGAGAAATGAAAGAGGGAAGACAGGGTGTGTGTGTTTGTGTGTGTGTGCGTGCATGCATGCGCGCGTGCATTTGCATCTGTGCGTGTGCACACCTTTGGTCTGTGTGTGTTCTGGATAGCCGAGCTGACTGTAAGGTTCTGGATGGAGATTTGAGGAAATGAGCAGGGAAAAGGAGAGAAGCAAAACCTGGACACAAATGCACAAGAAAAAGATTAAAACGGGTTTTCCAGGTATGCTCCACGCACATGCTGAGCAAAAAGGAGCACTGGGCTCTTAATGAAGTGCTCAGGTGCTGACCTACATCTATCATTTAAATGTTGCAGATTATGAGCCAGGCTCAGCGGTGAACACTATTGTAATGCATTTTCTCACCAGGATGCAGGTCCCTTTGTGCATTGATGTGGTGGGACTGTTTGGGAGGAGAGCCTGTAGACGGCTTAGCTGCTCCAGCAGAGCACTGCAACACAGCGGCAGAGAAGATGACAGATGAGGGAAAACAGCACTTTCACAATGGAGGGAAGCAGTTGCACATGCTGCACGCATGAAACCCCCACTTACTGATTTTTATTTCAGCTGCAGGGTTTAAAAGACTAGGCTTTATAACTAGACTAGCCTGAGAGCTCTGGGACTCAATTAATCAGAAGAAAATCAGCGAAATACTGATGGACAAAGAAGAAGTAAACTGCTTTAAAAATTTAATTATACAGCTTCATTTATGCTGCAGGTTTTGAATCATATTAGACAAATATGAACATTTTTCAGTAATCAGGATCCACACAGGAATGATCCAGCTTGGGGTGTTAAAAGTGGATGATGTCTCATTTAAAGAGCTGATTACTTTTTTCTCTTGTCAGTCTTTTTATATAATACACACTGCCCCTGAGTGAATGGTGTGAGTGTGTGTGTGTGTGTTCAGGGTCTGTTCCTGCCTCTCCTGTGAAACCACGTTAAAACTGGGCTGCGGAGATGCCGTGCAACAACAAAATGTTTGACTGGAATGTCATCCAACTGGAAAAGACCTTGGCAAATAGTCAGCTGCTAAATCAATCAATCATTTGATGCAAAAACTAAAATATTCTTGTTTTGTCACAGTCAATCAAACATGTCTCTTTGGCAGAGCAAGGTATCGAGAGATGCCTTTTGTTACTGCAAGTGATAAATCAATCAATGAAATAATCAATGAAGGCTCATTTCGGGACTCACTTGTTAGTCTCCTCCAACTGCTGGATCTTCCTCTCCAGTTCAAGGTTGTTGGCGCTACACGCAGACATCCTACAGAAGAGCAGAAGGGAGGAAAGGAGGAGGAGGAGGAGGAGGAGGAATTATTGATGAAGTCAGAAATGAAGGTCGTCAACTTCTCCGGCCCCCTAACATCTGTGTCCCACTTCTGATTTATCTCATGTTTTGTTTTAATTAAAGAACGATCGGCTCCCCAACACAGCCCTGAATGATAATGACGCTTTGTTGATATGCTCCGTTTGGCTTGACCTGATTACCGACTGATAGAGAGCCACTTTGGCTGAATATTAATTTGAGATTTTTTGTTGTCTAATGGTCCCATTTGATTAAGAATGGTTTTTTTTTTGTTTTTTTTTTTTTTGTCTTTTGTTATTTGCACAGAGACCTAAATGTTGACATTGAGATGCCCTGGCAGGCTCCCCATCGATTTTGTATTGTATTTTGTACTGAAGCCAGACCCCAAGGTGCCAAGACAACTCTGTAATTCTGGGCTGAATGCAACATCGGCTTGTTTTGAAGTAAAAGCAGCAAAAAGATCGTTTTCATGATGTAAAGCTGAACAACAGTGGAGGCAGCACAGATCCGTCCATCTCTCTTCTGAACGACTGTCTGCTGAGATGTGATGTGACAATCGCTCATCATATGATTAAGGGGACGTTTGATTTTCTCATCTGGAGCGTGCACAGAGGAGCACATGTTACTCTCACCTTCCTTCCAGACTATCCACATAGTCCCGCCTCTTCTTCCGGCTCTCTTGGGCGGATTGTTTGTTCCGTATCTTCCGCCGGATCTTCTTCAGCGTTCGCTCTTCCAACTAGTTAAGACAGAAACACGAGCAAGAGGGAAAGTCAGTAAAAACTGAGTGAAAGATGCTGCTTGGATGTTAGAACGATTCAGACCGTGGAGACATCCGCTCACATTTAAACTAAAGCCTGTACCTTGGACAGAGGCAGTTTACTGGGTAACATCACGCCGTCTTTAGCCAAGAGCTTCTTCTCATCCTCATTAAGGACAAGCTCTTGAGGGGAATGTTGGGGGACATGCTGCCCCTGTCAACCAGATGGACAGAATATTCCAGTCAGAGCTCATAAAAATTCTGTTTCTTTGGCGCTCTTCCTCTCAGAACAGGGCAGCTGCCACCAGACTGCAACACACACTCTTAAAGTTGTGTTTATTTCAAACCTTTTAATGCACTGTTCCAAACCTAATAGCTTTAGCGAAATTGCTAAATTCCTTGTCCTTACTGTTTTCCCCAGGTTGGACAGAAGCAGATCTTTTACTGTGAGAGTCTGGTGGGGCGACAAAGGTGAGGTCTGCGTCTTCGAGAGGTAGTATGCGACGCCAAACTCCTGCTGGAGGTGACAGGACTCCCAGTCTGCGGATTGAACCAGGAAAATTGTAACAATTTACCAAACTGCCTCTGACTCAATCTACAAAATCAAAAATATATATTTAGGAAAAAGTTGGTCATGACTGCTGCAGCTTGTTGATCTGTGTCAACGAAAAAAATACATGTGACATGTTGCTGCACACTTTGGCAAAACACTGTTTTTTTTTTTTTGCTGTAATTTCACAAAGAAATGCCAAAAAAAATTGACGCACAAAGCCCCATCTCCAAGAGTAATGATTAATAACAGCACAACAAAGCGTCCTTCACAAATGCTCACAAAGCGCTTGCCACTTAAAAAGCATAGAATGATTTTTCCCTCTTTTCAGAGGCAAAAAAAATTACCAAGGCCTATGGAAACATAGGGATTTTTTTCAGCAGGTGGAGGCTGGCTTTCCAGAGACGGAGGGAAAAACGGCGAGTCAAAAGTGGGGAAGGCTGCACAGAAAGACGAGGGGAAACTGTCCGTGGGGTCTGTCAGAGGGTCTTCGTTGATGCCGCTGTCTGTGGTGCAAGGAGACCAGAGGGGGGAGGGTTCACTCTGAGAGGGGGAGGGTTCGCTCTGAGAGAAGAGGGCGTCCAGAAGGTCACCTGTGTCTGCTGCGTTCAGGCTCTGTCAGGAAACATCAAGCACAGGCGTCACCAGGTCTTCTAACCCGGTTGTAAGATTTCTACAGTCTGCAGCTGGTGCCATATGTAACTCAGATGACCCAGGTGAGTCTGCTCACATCGTTGAACGTAGTCCACGGCTGGTTTCTGTGGCAACATGTAATTTCATCCGTGCCGCCAAGCAGGAGGTCAGCAAGGTCAACTCCACACGACACCTGAAAGAAAGACCTCCTCAGAACCAAAAACTCACGACCCTGCCTAGTTTCTCAGAGGAAAAGCTGCTTTTGTCCAATATTTTTCAGTTTGCTGTTGTGACCTCATACTTTAAATCAAAGCCCAATGTACCCTGAAACATCCTCTATATAAATTAATGGTCTTACCCACTGATTACACCAGTAATCTGTCTTACCATGTCTGTAGTCATAATTCCGAGGTTAAAGACGTAGCTGATAAAATTTCATGTAAATTATGCAGCTAGAAATGAAAGACACACATCCAGATCAGAGACTTCGGAATCGACAGAATGAGGCTGTTGCGAAGAACAAAATTGATATGATATATCACAGCTCTGTGCTCCCCCAAAGCCAGCTGATCTCTGTCCAATCCAGCGTTTATTAGCCACCGATTCAGCCAATCAGCAGGGAGACAATCCTCTGACTGATTAATCACTCAAAGTTTCTGTCTGATACACCAGAATGACCTTTGCTGTCATCATGATAAGTGAGCATTATGACTCCCAGTGGTTTCCTACAACAGATTTAGACCACTTTATTTCGGAAGTCAGAGGAGGAACTTGTTACTAAGTTTAAGTTTATCTTTGCAGACTTCTGCCGGATCTGTGACATAAATGATTTCCATACTAGAGGCATCTTTTTCTTGTCTTTGTAGATTCTCACTCATCCAGGTCATGGTTATCCTTCTTCAGTTCTAAGCTTGCTGGGGGCAGAGCTTGAAAATATAGCCCTTGTGGACCATTGGCATGTTAATGACCCTGGTGGTCACCTGGGTTAGTCGTTGGCAGGGTCGTTGGCAGGGTCGTTCACCTAGTTTCAGTTTTGGTGCTTCTCCTTTGTTGGGTCACATGGTAATGAGTCACCAGGTCTCGTCAAACGGTGTGAACGATGCCAATGGTCCACAAGGGCTATATTTTCAAGCTCTACCCCCAGCAAGCTTAGAACTGAAGAAGCTCTCTGGAGAGAGGGCGAAACGTTTTCAAGGAAACCTTTCAGTCCAGTTGACACAGAGAGATCTAATTTTGGACATCTTTTTCTTATTCACTCAAGAGTCAACCAAAACTGCTTTTTTTTAAATACTGTACATGTTTAAATCTGTACTAATTAGGCGAGGAAACACTTCTAATATCTTCTAATATAATAGGCTAATATCATCCATTGCTATTCACAGGTCTGTTTTGCTTCCCAGTAGCCTTTAGCAGATTTTTTTTCAAATTCTGTTTGTGTTTAAAATTGTTTGATTTTAGGAATGTGGCCCCTTTCAAGTGCTGTCAGTCGAGCTGTGACATTGTATCTGACAGAAGGGCATATTTGGCACCTTGCTGAGATCTTTTGAGTGCAAACATCTAAAGTGAAAAGCAAAGCTTTCAAGGGGTCTATCTGTCGCTTCAGTAGAGGAGGGGGTTTAAAAAGACTGCCCATGCCGGTTTGATCAACTCCTCTTTTACACATCTGACAGGTCTTTGGGAGTCCCACTACGCATTTGTTAAAGGCTGGATTACATGGCTCCTGAGGGATCGGCGAAGGAAATTATCTTATAGTAGCTTGTTTTGGAGCCCGAAATGGTTGATGCTGAAAAGTAGCTGGCAACTTTTGCAATTCTTATTAAGTTTGCTCCTTTGGACTTCTGCGCCTTTAAATTCCTGAAACTTTAACAAACTAGACTTAATTTGCAGAACTTTCCTTGTTTCCAATGCTGTTGAGCAATAGCATTTTTTTTTTGTTAAATATTAGAAAGACTTCACTGATCTTTATTGCCATAATTAGGAGCATCTGTTTTGTTATATGTTCAATAAATACACCATAAACCAGCGCGATTATGTAATGTGTCCTGGAGTCATCCTCTTGTTATACAAGAGGAACATGCACACTTGCAAAGACCTATCTATTTATTATCACAGTGGCAAAGATGTTTTTCAGTGGCAGCCCTAATGCAGCCTTCTTCAGAACCAGAGAAAAAAAGCTGAATCAACATCCTGCCATTGATTCCAATATCACAGCAATCTTTTGAGCGTATCACAGCCTTTTTTTCTTTTACTTCTCTTTCAAATTTGGGGATTTTAACCCAAGGCTGTTTAAAAGAGAAAGCTTTGATAGATTTGCTTTCAGAAAGTTTCTTTCAGCTTTGATTAAACTGGGAGGAAGCTGACACTCAGGCCAGACAGAGCTGGTTAGTATGGCACACAGCTGAAGCCTTATTTAATCTATGAACAGCTCCCTTGTTCCTCATTTCTTTGATTATGTCTGAGGTGCAGTGTGTAATGCAGATACATCAAAACCTAGGAGAGCTGCTCTGAAGGTCTCGGTTTGTAGAAACAGTCATTAATTTTACGGCTCGATGGGCATCTCTGCGGAGAATAAAAATAGAGTTCAGGAATTTGTAATGTGAATCTTACTCCACGCCAGAAAAAGGTCAAAGGTCATTTAAATAATTCTCCGGCAAGTGTGGAGCATGGTGTAACTGATTAATAAAGGATCACATCAGACAGTTTATTATTATATATTCAACAGAAGAGAGAAATTCAAAGCGTATGGCCAACGTGTCAACCATTCCCAGCATTTGCCTCTTATTGGAATTTGCTGCATGAAAATCAGCATATAAGATCCATCATAATCAGTGCTGGCATCAGCCTACCTATGCGGGGATTACTGCTATCTTTATTGTTCTACTTTCTGATTAGAGAGTTTTAAAGTACATGCAGATATGATCATGCTAGGGCACGTTTGAACACATCTTTTGATACCAGGATGAAACTGTTGCTGACTCTTAGTAACATGCAATTTGCTGTAAAATCACAGCACAGGTTTGTAGAAGCGAACGTATGCTTCATATGAAAATTAAAGTTTTATAGATAATCAATAAATGAGCTTTTGCCAGGCTGAGAAAGTTATATTTCCTTGTGATCATTTTGCCTCGTATCAGAGGCCCTGGCTGCAAATTCCTGTAAAGTACTTTTAATTTACACAGCAGAGATTTACGTTCCATGATCATATTGTTAATGAGCTTTCATTATTGTTGATGATCCAGAGCTGAGGTGATAACAGTAACTTGTTGTAAAGTGTGCTCCTTTTCCACAGGAGATGATCAGTCTTTGTTTTGAAGAGAAAGAGGGTGGAGGTCAATCACAGCCGTGGAATCATGGACAGCACCACGCTGTTGAGCAGTAGCGCCCCCTGGTGCTATAGACTGTGCTTTGCAGTTACACAACGTTACCTGCAGAGGAGACAACGGGTACAATGTACCTCGGTCCCTCCACAAAGACAGCATGGTAACTGGATGCTCAATATGCCTCTCTTTACTCCACAGGTTTGATGGGTTGTTTCCAGGACCCTTTTGACTGAGTTACAAGAGGCTGATATCGCTTACGCTGCTTTTGCTGGACAGACCTGGGAGATGCTGCCCTGCCTCAGTTTTGTGTGAGTACATGCCCCCGCTGGGTGACAGTCCCTTCTCTGTGGACCGTTTATGAAGAAACACAACAAAATAGTTTCCTCTCTCTTTAATCAATAAGAATTACATATAATGTTAATAAATGCCACTTTCATATACAACTCTTTAACATTCTCACCGAGGAGCTCTTACACTCACACTTCTTAGAACGTAAACCAAACGCAAGTTAGTGTGCATTCAAAGACCCACCAAATGAACATATTCAAAGCCGAGAGGCGCGTGGTATCATGGGTTTATAGGCAACTACTAAGCAAAGACACAATATATCACAGATAGTACTGAGACCTCAAAACCATTTACCATAATAATGCTATTAAGAGCAATAAGAAGGCTGATTCTGATATGGCAGGAGCTCATAAAGACTTAGACGACTACTGATGTTATCGCTGACGTAGAGTTGAATTAACCGCTGAGCTACACCGAACCGTTATGATGGGGAAAAGGTTAAAAAAAAAAATACAACTGTACATTCAAATGGTTGCAATTCTCCATTGCACCAATCTGTGCAGAATTTTAGAGATTAAGTAGAATTCAGCATCAGGCTGTAAGTTGCCAATCCACAGCAGTGACGAGGCCGTTTTCTCCTGCGTTTGTGGAGTCTGTAGAAGTCATGTCTGATTCAGACCCTAGCCGTAAAGTGAAAGGCAGCAGTTCAGAACAGAAGCTACGGTACACCACCATACAGTGACCTACATCATGTAACATCCTACGTGGTCAGCAGTATGGTGCTATGGGGGAAAACAGTACGATATCTCCAGAATGGCTGATGGGGTGTGGCCCTGTGCTGCTTTCAAGTTGTCACATTTGATGTGCGATCACTGACATGATGAAGGTGACTATGTATAGAAGATGACCTCAGGGATCTGTCCATCCTCCACCGAAGTGCCGTTGTTGTTTCCCGCTGCGTAGCAGAAGGTGAAACACGTTTTTGTGCCAGTGGACGAAGACTCGTGCGTTACCTTTCGCATTCCTTTAGTACCATAATGGGAATCTGGACCCTGTGCAGAAGACAGAGAGCATTAGTTAAGCTGCAGAAGCCAAACCTAAGCTGTGGAGGTGATGCAACACACACACACACACCTTCAGTGTAGCACAGGCAGTGTAGTTCACGTTTGGTAATATCTCCACTGGCTCTTTGAACATGACTCTGAAGGTGTTGGCTGACCCATCGCAGCTGAATCCTGTATCATTCTGGCCCAGCACCGTGTTACTGTCTGTGTGGATGATCTGCAACGACAGCACAAACCAAATCAGCCACAGTCCCGTCGCAACCTGCTGACAAAATAAATACTGAATCTGGTCACAAACAGGCACGAAACACGTGTGAATGTTCTGACCCACACCTGTATGTTGACTTGGTAATCTGTGGGTCCGTGGATGGAACCATAGAGACCAAACCCAACCACAAATATCCTTCTGTTCACTGAGAACCTGAAAAAGAAGAACAGGGATAGAATACAAATTAAATATACTCTTAAGAGTGAGGGATTAATAAAAAATAAATAAATTCAAAACAGCTGTTTTCTGCTCACCGTATCCGGTCACTTGTCCCACTATAACCCCAGCGGCTCTCCACCTGTCCAAAACGTGTGATGCTGCACTCCTTCCCTCGGAGGCAACAGCGAGGGCGATCAATGAAGTCTACGCGAGGCTTGGGGTTAACTGTGAAGTGCAGGAAGAGACTCACCACCTCTCTGTCGGTTAAAATGTTGGACTGGGCTGGACCTTATGAGACGATGCAAGAAAACAAGAGTCAGAAGCTGAGTTGAAAGGAAAATGTGTGCGTGTGTGTGTGCGTGCACTCATTTAATCACCTGCAGCAAACTCCTCAATTGTCATAAGAGGAAAGCGGATGAGTGTGAGGGCTTTGCCGAGGACTTTACGCTTGTTCTCTGGTGTGGGCTGTAGCTGCTGCCTGTGAGCCTCCGCCTCTGCCCAACGCACCGCAGCACTAAACAAACGCACCTCCCTCACCCCCAGAGTGTCCCTCTCCAAGACCGCCACCAACGTATCTAAACGAAGATGATAAAGACACAAAGAAAGATGAATCACCGACAATCAACTCAGCCATTGCTGTGAAATGCAGTGTTGCAACGCAGCATTACCTAAATCTATATCGGTGAAACCTTCTGCAGCCAGAGCGTCTCCAGTGTTCTTATCAATGTTTTCTAGGCACAAGCTGGCAAGCTGAGGCTCATCAAACAACCGTGCCTGAAAGAAAGAATAAACACGCCTTTTTAAAAAGAATATATTTAGTTCACAGTATCAAGTTCACAGTAATTAAGAATGACAGGATATAAATAGATCTGAAAACATAACATTTCAAAACAGATGGAGTTTAAGCAGTAAGAATAAGTATGTCAACAAACTCAGAGCTGGCATAAAATATTTTAAGGTTATAGCACAGTCACTCCTGCTAACTTAATTTAGGCACCTGTGTGAGCAACATGAACGCGTTGTCCGCTCTGAGGTTCTTCTTAAGGAACTCCACACAGTGAGCCTCCAGGGCTGGTACTGCGTACTTTTTTGCTGTATACAGAGTGGTCATGACTGTCTCAGGACCAATCTGGACCTCATCAGAATAAAGAAACCTGCAGAAATGCATCCATTAAAATTTCCGACGGCAGCATCCTAGCCCATTGTGTTTAGCTTTGAAAGTGTCATTATCAAATATTTTATAACAAACTTGTCATACGACAACAGGATTCTTATACAGTTGGAAATTACAGGAATTCTCTTATTAAAAATGTTCAAATCTGGAATTTGGTCTTCTCCGTTAAAGGAACACAACTAAAACACAGCCTAGTCTAAAATGCAATGTAATGTTTTAAATAATGGCTGAAACAGGAAAAGCACAATCCTCTCACCTGAAACAGGTTTACAACCAATACCCTTATTTTTGAGATAGATAGATAGATATACTTTATTGATCTCCAAGAGAAGTTCACGGCTTGAATTATTTCCCCCATTCTACTTTGAAATGTCTTGTAATTACTGACATATCTTAAATATAACCTTCTCTCTCTGATTATAGGATTCTGGTTTATCACTTTCTCTCAGGATGTATTATATGTTGTGAAGAGAAATAAAATCTTGGGTTAGTGTGCAGGAGATGGCAACGTTGTTTTACATTGACCAATTACAAGTATTGTTCCTGATTCTAAACATTACACCCTCTTCTCTACTAACTTCAGCAGGGCCAGAAAAGCTGCTGGTTCCACATCTGGGAGCTCGATTTCGGTTGAAGTCGTGGCCATCCCACCGTTGAACATTGCATCAAAGACGGCGCTCCCCACGGCAAGAACAAACCTGACAATGAGGACAACGGTAAAAAAACTTAACTGTCTCTTGTCAGTGTCATCTGGGCTCCAAAAGGTAAATTATTGGCTTTACTCACCTGTGCGCAGGTATCCTCTGCACCCCCATCCCCTTACCCACTAAGAAATGAACGTCACTTAACACTTCGTTGTTAAAGAGAAAAGCAAATCGTTCTTTGACGGTGCTCTTCGTCGCCTGCCAGTTGTACACGGGCTCTCGATACACAAGGACTGACGCAGCTGCCGGAGTAGCAGTCGGTGCTGCCGCCTGCGTTGCGTTTGATGCGGCACCGGTTGCCATGTTTGACGCCGGTGTGGCCATGGCCCCGGCTGCCGCAGCACCTGCCGCAGCAGACTGCTGCAGGGGGTTCTGCGCAGTCGGCTGAGCTCCGGTAGAGACGCCGTTGCTGTCACTGCCACCAGGCCCCAGCTGAGGGTTTGGACGCCTCGCTGCTGCCTGCGTTCCCCCGCCAACGCCGCCAGCTCCGCCGTTGGATGCTGGCATGGAGAAAACGCTGTTGCTGGGCTGACTGTTTCCCAAAGGACCAGGACAGGAAAAATTAAGGCAAGGAGGCCTTCCACTGTTGTCTCCAGCAGCCATTTTGAACCCAGCAGACTAGGCGTAAACAACAGCGTACTTCATCGCTGCGTGTTTTCCTCGTTGGTTCACGATCGTATCTTCCCGTTTTTGCCATCTAGCGTTCATTGTTGGTACCTGATGATGTTTTCCTTGAACATTGTACATTCCTTAGATTTTCCTTCAAGATTATTTACAAGGTTTTAAGGGAAAACTCTGGAAAAAAGTTTAAATATTTAATTTAATATATGTTTAATAATTGTGAACCACGAATCAACGGGTTGATTTGTGGTGGTGTCATTAGAAATGTAATATAAATATCGAGTTATTTGAAAAAAACAAAAACAAAAAAAAAAAAGTTTGATGTTTCTGTATCATTTGTCATAATTTGCACTATTGTGTATTAAAAGAAACACATTACATTACAATGATAAACTTTTTTCCGTCTAGATCTAGGCATACCTAGGTTATTTATTTTTAAACCTTATAGCGTCATTTAACATACAGTGGAGTGCTGCTGCTATTGTAGGAACACTGGTACCTACACCGTTAGAGCTAAGTGTTACAATTATGAGTATGCAACATGTATGTGTGTGTGTTTTGTATATTACAGCGGTCCCTCGAGAAAAACCGCATAAGTTTCTGCCATCCACATATTTTATGATTTTTTTTTTAAGTTGTTGTAATAAAACATAATCAATAATTTATTCATTATATAAATATTACCGTAAGTTGTAAAATAAACTACTGTAGTCTATTTAATTACACTTCTGAATACATTTAAGTCAATATCTGTCTGTCTGTCTGTCTCTCTCTCTCAACTGTAACGTCAGAGCAGCCCGGCGGTGATGTCCTCGCGCTGGGGGCGCTGCTACTGAAACAAGATGGCGGAGCGCGCAGGTGGAGCGGCAGGGGAGAGTTGAGGCAATGCAGAGGAGCAAGTAGAGGGGGGCGAGGAATTCACTCCCGTGTCCGCTGTCCTGCCAAAAGAGCAACATCCACGCAGAGGGGGGCGCTTCCGTATTGTTGCTGGCTTCTCTCCTTCGTATCATTCAGGACAACATCTTGGCAGTTTATCTCGGCGAATTTGAGTGAAGATACTGTATTTGCTGTAACCAAGAACCAAGCGGACGGACCGGCCGAATAAATCACGAAGATCTCAGCAGAGGACAGCCGGGGACGCTCACGTCGTTGCCAGAGATGTCCCTGTTATGTGTGGGAGGTAAGAGGGGACATTATCGGAGTGTCATTTGCTCACGTTCCACCTGCACCTGTCGTGTGTCGTGAAGCCTGCGGGACGTTAGCTCCGCAGAAAAGTAGCGAAGGTTGGCTGATAAACAATTAAATGAAAAGCTTTGTGTCTAACACGGCTCGTTTATCTGTAGTAATGGTGACACAGGATAGCAATACAGCTCAATTGCTTAATGATATGTTTGTTTCAGTTGCCGCCAGAACTCAAATGAAAATATTTTATGAATGAGAGAGAGGCAACGGTCTGAAGTCGTGACCAGCAAATATTCTCATCTTAACGCATCTATAAAAATATCTGAGAGAGAAAATAACTATTTACTCTTCAGGCGGATCTGTTGCGCGCGTGTGTGATTGTGCGTTCCACTCTGTTCATTCATGCGTGGGCAGTCGGGAGGATGAGGAAGGAAAAGCCCCTGATGCTGCCACCGACGCCTCCTCTCTGACGCGGCTGTTGTAGTGGTGCTGTTCTAGTGGTGAGGGAATACTCTGCTGCTTCAGGAGCTGCTTGTCACTTTTCGACGTTTTCCCAGAAAGGATGCGTCACCTCGTCACGGCCAGACTTCCTGACATGATCTGATGGAGCCAACACTATTCTGAGAACTGCTGGCTGGTGTAAACACGCTGCTTCCGGGTTAACCGTGTAGATGTTCATCGAGAAGCGAATAGAAACAGCGATTTAGAAATACTAATCATCCATCCATTCATCCACCTTCTGTTACCTGCCAGACATCAATTAATAATTATACATTTAGATTTTTAAAGTTCAAATTTGCTGCATTTGAACATAAGACTATCACAGTGCATGTTTCCAGTATTACTCTATTAGTTCTGCAGTACATAAAATGACACGTACGTTTTTAATAGGCATGTCAGCTTTTGATGGAAGAGAGGTTGCTGTTTTCCCCATTATTTTATTGCCTATAAGCATTAAATATATAGTATTTAACACTGTAAGAATAGCCATAAATCACACTTTTCATGTATGTGAGAAAACTGTTTCAGGTGGAAAGTTTAGGGACGTGTTAAAGTCATCTTCTTTATCTCTGGTCCGTTATGGATGCTATCCCATCATAACCCCACCCACTCCATCCACCCACTATCTCACAGCTCTGAGTCAGTCCCATTAGAGCCTGGGGTTTATTCATTCATAGGCTGCTTGAAACTGTCAGTGCAGACTAAAAGACTTGGCAGACGACCTTTTTAGTTTTTCCAAGTTCCTGTTCCATCATTCATGCCTACCTGACTGGAGCTATTTCTGGTCTCAACAGCACTAGCAGCTTTGGGAGCATCTGCCAGCTGAGCAGATTTAATATATCACATATACTAATTAATTGTTTTGTTTCCATTTCATCCTAGAACGTCCCGATCGTGTTTGCCTAGTGCAGCTTTCTGCATTTCTGAATCATACCAGCCTTCATTTTGTCACTGCATGCTTGAGTTTGGTTCACCCGTTCCCTATTTTACATTCCCTGACAGTTCAACTTGAAGGGTTTCCTGACTCCCTGTCGTCCCATAAGTCAGAGTATGCTGTGTGACACAAAATTCTTAAGGAAAGAATCTATTAAATCTGCTCCAAGTCCTTTATTGAAAGTAAAGTCAGCAAAGGGTTTTATTGTTATCCTATATTTGATCAGATTTATGTCTTTGACCCAGTTTTTTAAAATCTAGGCCACTCAACCAGTCAATTCACTCAATTGATTTAGCATTATAGCGTTACACTGCCTTGTTGTATGAGTTACTGGCATCTATATATATATTTATATGTGTGTGTCCTTCTGCAACAAAATATAGTTTGTGGGGCTTGTGGACATTTCTCCTCATGACTCAGCCTGTCAGGGAGATTTATGTGCACTATTATTAAACCTCTTCTTTCTGCTGTTGAAAATCCAATTTATTTTTTTATCAATCCCCCTTGCGTACTGATATATTTCCAGGATAATTTGACTGTTGACATTAAGAGCAGAGCTTGATGTAATCTACATAAATAACAGCTCTGCAAATAAAACAGCCCATTATTAATTTGTTGTCTTGGCCCAGCGTTCGGTTGTTTTATGTTATCTTAACATTTAAAACTGATGTAATGTTGCATTTATCAGCGTGTGTGGTGCATGTGGAGGTGACCTCAAAGTAACGTATGAATGGTCTTTCATTACTGCCTGTATTTGCCAATGAGTCACTCTTTCTGTGTTGCTGCTGATGTAACAGCACTCAACATCTACATTTAGCTCAGGATTGTACTGGCTGAATAAAAAAGTATATGAAGTAACGTGGGGAAAAAGTGCCTGCTTACTAAGGGCAGTTTTATTATTGCAGTAGGCTGTACGTGTGCACAGCCTGTAGAGAATTGTGCTAAAAGACATGTTTTAATCTTGGGTTTCTAATATGAACCTGTGTTTATCATGTGTGCAAACCTGCAGGGATCTTTTGCAGTGCATGTGGAGAGCAGTGGGTTGCAGGGCATTAAAAATGTATGTGTGGGTTATGATAAGCTGGTTAAAAGGTGCTTCAGAGTTAGAAACAGGCTTTAACTGTGTCTTAAAAAATAGATTACATCTATTCCCTTAAAATACATATATAATCAGGATGTGATAAAGATTTAAATCATAAAAAAGAAATAAAATAGATTTGTGACTATTATAAAAACAGATGGTCTTCCTGTGTGTGATTTTATCCCTCTCTGTGTTTCCACAGTGAAGAAAGCCAAGCTGGATGGGGCCCAAGGTGAGGACCTGCACTTCCAGAAATAGAAGCTAGATCACACAGATGGGATCTTGCTGTTCAGACATACAATTAACTGTGACAAGAAGTTTGTTAGTACAGTTTTTCAGTCTAACATTCTCTCTTTATCCATCTGACCTAAACAGAGAAGTTTAACACTTATGTGACGCTCAAAGTACAAAATGTGAAGAGCACAACCATTGCTGTCCGGGGCGAGCTGCCCAGCTGGGAGCAAGACTTTATGTTGTGAGTCTTACTTCAGAGCTTTGTTTTCACTGAATCTTCTCTCTCACTCGCTCCTCTGTTGTTGTTCTTTCATTTGATTTTCCACTTTTGCTCCTCGAGTGGTTTTGTTTTTTCCTTTCTTTCTCCTTCTAGACTTTCTCTTCACCCTTTATCCAATCATTATCTCTCATGATTCTTTCTCTCTGTTTATCCCTCCAACATCTGCTTCATCTTCCTTTTCATTAGCTCTCCCTCGATGGCTTTCCTCCTCGCATCTGTTTTCTCAGCCTTGGGTCTCTCCCAGCCCCTTTTCTCTCTCCTCTGTCACTCGTTCTTAATGTGACGCTTTGATCTTCATCAACTAAGCCTCCTCCTCTTGTGAGTTTCTGCAACAATTTCCCCTCTCCCTGGGCCTCCTCATGCTACTGTCGAGACATCATTAGCAACATTTAGCAAGAATCCATATATTTAAACAAATAACACTGAGTACTTTACATTCTGGGAGCACTACTGTGTTTACAGTCGTGCTCAGAGGTATAATGTGGTTGATGAATGGTGTGATTCATTAAGCATGTAGGAAGCAGCAGCGGGCTGACTGCGGAATCCACTTGTATGGTGTTAGGAGGCGTTGAGCTTTATGTTCAGGTTGCATCAGTGAGGCAGTGTTATGTAATGTTTGGATTGCAGGGAGAGTCTCGTCGCCTCCTCCAAACTCCCTATAAATGACTGTGCCCCCTTAGTCGACGCTATGAATCAAACGGACATGTTTCTTGAAACGATTTGCTGCTTGGATGGGGATTCCTGTCCTCCCACTTCTCGAACTTACCATTTTGTCCCTTCAGGCATGCATCATAATCACCTCCTCCTCCGCCTTCCTCACATCCATCGCTTTCCTCCACTTATTTATCCATCCTTCTCTCTGTCTTTGGTTCTCATTCCTGTCCTGGCACTTTGTAAAGATTTTATGATAGATTATCTCACGCTCACCAACTGAGTTGTTTCACAGTGAGCTTGCCAAATTGTTATTTGCGTCGTCTGTGTATTCGAAACTATGCATTTAACTTAGTTGTGTGTTATTTTCAGACAGAACCAGTCATTTGATTTTCCTTTGTTTTATATAAAAGTCAGGTGCCTCAAAATGTACCACTCTGCCATGCATTTGTGACTGTCTTTAAATGAATAAATACTTATTTTCTGTTTCTTTTCAAGTGAAATAAACCGTCTAGACCTGGGTCTGACGGTAGAAGTGTGGAACAAAGGGTTAATCTGGGACACTATGGTGGGCACCCTATGGATTCCCCTGCGTAGCATCCGACAGTCAAACGAGGTTTGCCCCTAAACCAGCAAAACCACCTCCATTTTAAGAAACAGTCCTTCCACCGTACTCAAGAGGATCACTAATCATGGTTTTTATTTGCTTTTATTGTGCCCATCGTTTGTGTGTCAGCTGGAAATGTCTTTGTGTGTGCAGGAGGGTCCAGGGGAGTGGCTCACACTGGATTCCCAGGTCATCATGAATGATAATGAGATCTGTGGCACCAAAGATCCCACTCTCCACCTTTTACTACTCGACACACGTTTTGAGCTGCCCCTTGGTGAGAAATCAGTTTTTTTATGTTAAAGTCTGAATAGGAAAATATTACACCCTCAAGAGTCGAGCTGGATTAATAAAGTCTGCGTGTTTTCCCACGGAACGCAGTTATACAGGAACAGCGGTAATCTCAGTCAGACGCTTATTGTTTTCCTGTGGTATATAGTTCGCGGGCTGTATGTGTGGCCTTAAAGGGAGAGTGTGTGTATCCTCTCTCTTACAAGCTTCCTCTTAGCACTGATTCTGTGTAACTTCCCATCAGCCTTCCTGTAGTCAATACTGTACACCTGACTCCCCAGTTTTCAGTCTTGTATGTCAGGTTTGCCTGTTCTTTCTGTGCTCCAGATGGAGCCATACTTGTTATTAACACAATCATATCAGGGTCGAATGATGGAGTTACTGTACAGTGAAGGTATAGCAGTCTAGGAATGCCTCCACTGCACTTGCTTTTGTCACCTAAACATGTCTGGCGTGATTTCAGATATCCCTGAGGATGAGGCACGGTACTGGGCTAAAAAACTGGAGCAAATTAACGCCATGAGGGACCAAGATGTAAGCTGTTTGATTTGGTTCTACAGGAAATCACCTCACATAATGGAATAAGTCATTATTCTGTGGAAGTGAGTGAAATTTGAAATATTCCCTCCCAATTTGCAGTATTCCTATCAGGAGGAGCAGGAACGCCCTCTCCGTGTACCTGGGACCCAGTGCTGTAAGAGTCCCTTTGGTGTTTCTCCAATTCAGTCATCTGTCCGTGTTAAACAAGAGAATAATGTGTTTAGCTTTGGAGATGTAATTAGATTACTTCAGCTCAGCAAAAGCATTATGTGTGTAACCACACGTACGTTACAGTGTGTTAGTGGGGAAAGGGGCCACTGTTCACTCTACTGTAAAGGATCAATAGCAGTATCAGATGCACAGAAGTGCTCAGTGCTCCTTCAGGATGCTGCTGTTCCTTCAATACTGGGCCAGTCTGTTAATTATGCTGAGCCAGCTGTCTGGTGCACTGGAACGGTGAGCATTTCAGTTTTACTTTCACCACTGAGGAACGCTAAGAATTCATGGAGCGAATGCATGTAAAACACCAGTGTGATTCATAATTATTATTGTTTTTATTGTAGGTAACTGGAGTCTGTGGGGGGACCAACAAAGTAAGTGTCAGGGTCAGATATTTTTTTTTAGTTTCTGTAGAGTTTGTTTGATGCATATATCTTTGATTGATCTGTCAGTGATATCTACGCCTTAATTATGAAGGTTGCTTTCAGTTATAAATACATTCCACTCTATATACAGAAGCTATAAATAAGTTCTACATCCAACGTTCCACTGAAGGGAAGCCACATGATGTCCATCTATTAGATATGCCGCCAAGTCGATTTCCCTCCGCCTGTCTTTGCTTACAGATTATCTGACAGTCTTGTGTAAGTGTAAGTGTGTCAGGCTCATCAATACAACTGCAGAAATTAATCTTCCTTCTACCAGAGGGAAGATAAAAGAGTGGAAGGGAATGATGGATGGAGCTGTGAAATTAGAGGAAGGCCACAGCTGAAGTGAGGACGTTTAGTGTCATTAATCACTGATGTGTTTACATCCTGATGGATGAAGATGAAGGTATATGTGGTCAAAGTTAGATGAACGACGATGAAGACTGACCAGGAATTCATTTTGTTTTTGTTTAAATCGTATTCTGCTACATTTAAGTGCCTCACCACCACATTGCCTAAGATATTAATTTCTTATCTGTAGACTCTGCAGATGCATCTTTTTGATGAGCAGGGACAGCTTCATGTATGTTTTAATGATGAGAATGGAAATAGGAAAGCGATGAAGACATTCATTACGGACCGTATGAAAGGTTGCACTCTGAATGACCTACTGATTAGTTTAGATCAGATGGAGCACGTTTATAATCTCTTTCTTTTTGTAATATTTTATTAACATTTCCAGCGTAATCTTTCGTCTTTTTGCAGTACAGAAACGCGAAGCCTCCAAAATAATGGAATTTTTGACTCTGCAGATGAAGACCCTGACAGCGCTGTGGACGACAGAGACAGCGACTATCGCAGTGAAACCAGTAACAGCATCCCCCCTCCCTACTACAGTACATCACAGCCCAATGCCTCCGTACACCAGTATCCCATCAGCCACCAGCACCGCAATACCACAAGTTTGTCTTATCAGCGCACCGGTAACAGCCATGATGTGGAGTATCACCATCAGAGGACTATCAGGTGTGTGCCCCTAATTTTGTTTAGTCAGTAAAATAACCAAATAATAATTATTTCCCAGAGTACTTGGGATGTTAGACTATTTGGATAGAAGCAAACAGCACTCATTCCTTACATATTAAACATATGTATCACTTAACTTTGAGTTACAGTATTTATCCAGCCATGGTCAGTACAGTCCTTAAAATGAGCTGCCAGTGTGAGTGTGTTTGGAACCAGACCTGTATTCATTCCTCTTCATCACTGCTGTCTACACCCACTCTCACCACCTGTCCTTACCATTCTTTTCTTCCCCTACCTATCTCCATTGCTCCTCCATCCTCTGCCTTCTCTCTTGGTGTTTCTATTTTCCTTTCAATAGCCCCATTCATCATGGACTACAAGTATGGTTCCTTGTTTGTTGTATTTCTGGATGCTGGATCTTTTAATCTTTCTTTTTATAGGCCTTTCATTTTTATGTTCACTGTATTTTCTGCTGCTTTTGTTTCTCATGCTCTCTTAGTGCTTTTCATCATTAGTAATCACCACTGTTGAGCTGGCAAACGTCACACAGTGCACCGGGCATAAAGTGCCCTATAATCATTTAAAATATTAATTTTAATAAATTGTGGGTAAGACATTCACTATGCTTTTACTATATACTTTGTATGTACCTTATGTGAATAAATAACCTAATTAAATAATTTCAGATGCCTAAAAAGGCAAACTATGTTTTTATTTTTTCTTCAGTCCCTCTGGAAGCTACGCCTCCTCTGCAGAGCTAAGTCGCTGCAGCAGTCAGCTGAGCGAGGAAGACTACAGTTGTGATTATGGAGAAAGAGAACCTTATGATGAGAATGACTCGTACCACTCCTGCCACTCCTCTGTAAGCTACAGTAAAGGTTCTCCTGACTGGGACCCAGATGAGACTCAGGGGGCATACAGCGATGAGTACAGCAAAGATGGAGGAGAGGAGGCAGCTCTGTATGAAGAGGATGACGCTGAGCTCTATGAGGGAGAAGAGGAGGGCCTCTATGAGGATGAGGAGATGATGTATGATGATGAGGACATGTACAATTTGGATGGAACCCTTAGTGAGGACATGGAGCCTCCATTCACTCCCACTCCAACTTCAACCACTCCTAAAAGTCTAGATGCTCCCAGCTCCAGACCTCCTCTGGAGAAACAATCTTCCTTACACCAACAGCAGCCCCCAAATCAACCCCCCAACCAAACATCCAATCAGTCTCAACCTACTCCTTTCGGCACAGTCCCACAGTCTGCACCGACAGCAGCGGCTCCTAAACAGACTCAGCCCCAAACACAACCTCAATCAGGCTCATCCGCCACCTCCTTCTTCTCAATGGCCAAACCTCTGACCGCTGCAGTCTCTGGCTTGGCTTCAACATTCCTGTCCTCAGTTCCAGCCACACAACCCACCCAACCGCACCCTTCAGCCTCCATGGCATCTTCTCACCAGTCTGCTGGAGCCAATGCCATCCCTCCATCCCACCCAGCCACTATAGCTAACTTGTCCTCCCAACCCCCATCCACTGCCACGGGCCTTCCCTCCCAGCAGACCCCGGCCTCTGGACAAGCTCAGGCTCATCTGACTGATCCTGCAACCACAGAGCCAGTGGAGGATCACATTCCTCAGATGGAGGAAGAAGAGTGGCCAGAAGAGGAAATGATATTAGAGAAGGAGGCCAAGACACCTCCAAGTCTGTCAGAGGAAAAACTCTCCTTGGAAGAGAGAGAGGAGCAGTTTGAGGAGAGCAGGGTTCCAACTCCAGAGGAGGAAACAGAGATGCCTCCTGAGAGGTAGCATTTGAGTTGTGTTTGAAAAAGTCTGATCACTGAAGTAAAAACCTATAGATTCAGAGAAAGCCATTATAATAACCACAATTAATCTTGAAAATGTGCTGTTGTTTTCCATCATAGTCCTCCAGTCATAGAGGAACCCAAAGAACCAGTAGATCCAGTAGTCAGAGCCAAAGAGAACTGGCTGAGGCTTTACAGTAAAGTGTTAGACCAACTTCGAGAGGTAAGATTATGTACGAATAACCTCATCATTTTATATAAAAGGTGAGCTCCAGCGACCCAGAGAGTGTCTGCTTGTATGATTACTTCCTTTAAAGACAGCAACCTTTCTTTAGTTTAGGTGCAGCACCACATTATTCTTTGATTAAATTTTACACATTCTGCTTGATTGGCATTCACTGGCATTTTTTACTCACTTATTATTTTGCTATTCATTACGTTTGAATTAAGTTGTGCAGATAATTAATCACTTGCTTCAGTGTTTATGTTGATGTCACGTTACGTTTTTGTACATTTGGCTTTCTTTCGTTTGTCTTTCATTTTTCTTTCTTTGTGCCGACCACTTTGTTTTCTTTCCAGTTTCATGTCATTGCCATAGTGACACTCGCATGCACTTTACTCGGCCATCATTGGAGCAAGCTGGCAGGTAGGTGCACCAGCTTGTGAGAAAGAAAGGAAATCCTTGCAAAAGGTGTCACTCCACACTCCTCCACTCTGCACACTCATCTTCAAAGCAGTGTGTGTTTCTTGCCATCAGATTTTATATTTGGTCATTTAAAAACTTAGCAACAGCGTCACTCTAGAAGTTTCAGTGACCAGCAGGATTTTACCTGTTAATGCATTAACACCATAACACCATGGGATTCATCTGTCCATTGATTAGATTGATTAGTGACAGGCTCACGGTTGTTTCTTCTTCTGATGTTCCTACATCATCTGCTTCCAGGCTCGAGGAGAAACTTCCAGTTCGTTGTGGTTTGGTAAAGGAGGGTGAGTGTTTGTACCCCGATTAATGTTGCACTTACTTAGTTAAAATGCATCACAATGCTTTTGTCAAGGTAAAATGTCATTAATCACGATTTCATTTATCCTCTAAAAAGTAAAAACTTGGTTCACTGTTTTAGGTTAATAATGGCCTTCTTTATTCTGGGAATCCCCGGTTCATTTTTCATTCTGATACACAGGCAAAGTCAGCTTATGGCGTCTGGCCAGTGAATACTGAACAGCAGTGGGTTGCCCTGGCTTAGCCGGTGCTTCATTTGTAGATGAGGAACGCTTCAGTGTAGAACTGATGCTGCACATTAAAGACGTGTAAAGTTTGCCAAGTAGAAACCCAGCATTTGTCCCTGCTGTGTGGGCTGGCATCAGCAGTTTGTGCAATGCTCCAGAAAGTCTATGAATGGAGCAGAAATAGAAACACATACATTGTAGATGCATTCGCGTTAATGCTTTCTTCACATGCAGAATAAAACCACATTTAAAGGGACTAAACACCGACTGCAGTACACACATTTAAAACAACAGAAATTCTAAAAATGATGATTATGATTATTTTTTTAAATGAACGAATGATTATTTTTAATTCATCTCAAGTTTCTTCATCTACAAAGTAATGCCTTTATTACTGGTACTTCAAGAACCTCATTAAGTGTTTTCAGGATAATCCTTTCTTACTTTCAGTGTATGTTTCATTCATTGTTGTTCAGAATGGGGGGAGCTCTCTACAGTATTGATAGCATGCCTGACCTTCGCAAGAGAAAAGCCATCCCTCTTGTCAGAGATCTGGTGAGAAAACCAATGTAAATACGATAATGCTACCTTTGTGTGGCCTTCTAGTGTAAGTTTAACTCTTTCTTTCCGTCTCTACACTGTCTGGCCTCATCAGGCAATGGTGAGTACATGTTTATCCTCTAAAAATAGGTAATAGTCTGTAATAATAACAGTCTGCAGTCAACACTAATACTTTCTTTGTGTCTCTGCCAGTCTCTAGTGCAGAACTCACGCAAAGCTGGAATCACCTCCGCTATGGCTTCAACCACTCTGGGCAACGAGGAGCTGGTGGGTTTTCCATCTCACGTTTGGATCCTCAGAGGTTTAATCAGTAGTATCACACTGACAGTTCTCTACTCTGTGCCCTCTGTAGAAAAGTCACGTTTATAAAAAGACCCTGCAGGCTCTGATCTACCCCATTTCCTCCACCACCCCCCACAACTTTGAGGTGTGGACCGCCACCACCCCCACCTACTGCTATGAATGCGAAGGGCTACTCTGGGGTATCGCCCGGCAAGGCATGCGCTGCTCCGAGTGTGGCGTCAAATGCCACGAGAAGTGCCAGGATTTACTAAATGCAGACTGTCTGCAGAGTAAGGATTTCAAAACATTTGTTGTTAATATTTGATGTGTTTAATACATTTCAAGTTAATCTTGCCTTTTTACATCAGGAGCTGCAGAGAAGAGCTCTAAACATGGGGCTGAGGACCGAACCCAGAACATCATCATGGTCCTTAAGGACCGCATGAAGATCAGAGAGAGGAACAAGCCAGAGATTTTTGAGCAAATCCAGGACGTGTTTGGTGTCGACAAGCAAAACCACGGCATGCAGATGAAACAAATCAAGCAAAGTGTGCTTGATGGAACCTCCAAGTGGTCAGCAAAGATCAGCATTACTGGTGAGTAGGTAAACAAATGAGAGTGAAAGACAGGAGTTCATCATCCTTTTAAATATACTTGAACTTTGGTGTAAAATAACAAATATACCTGAACTTTACTCTCAAATGACAAACATTTTTCTCTATCTGCTTCTCTTCCTCAGTGGTCTGTGCACAGGGCCTGCAGGCTAAGGACAAAACAGGCTCCAGTGACCCGTATGTAACTGTTCAAGTTGGTAAAACTAAGAAGAGAACGAAGACCATTTATGGCAATCTCAATCCTGTCTGGGAAGAAAGCTTCCACTTGTGAGTGCCATGGAAATGGCTTCTAGGAAATGTTGAATTATATTGAGAATAGTATATCATTTTCTGGCATTTAAAATTTAGGATGTCATAAAAAGATTGTCTGTTCTGTTTAATTTCTGCCTCGTCCAGTGAATGCCACAACTCGTCTGACCGAATCAAGGTCCGCGTGTGGGATGAAGACGACGACATCAAATCACGGGTAAAACAGAGGTTCAAACGTGAGAGCGACGACTTCTTGGGTCAAACCATTATTGAAGTGCGGACTCTGAGTGGAGAGATGGATGTTTGGTACAACCTGGGTGAGTCTGAGCTGACCGAAGAGGCGACGGAAAACTGGGACCCGCTGGACATGAAATGAAAGGATCCATTAATCTTTTCCTCTCACTTTTGGCAGACAAGAGAACTGATAAATCTGCTGTGTCGGGAGCCATTCGCATGCACATAAGTGTGGAGATCAAGGGTGAAGAGACAGTTGCTCCTTACCATGTCCAGTACACATGTCTACATGAGGTCAGTCTGAGAGGACCAAGCGTCCACGAGGTCACGGTTATTTTATTTTGAAGTAAATGTTTCCATTGTCGTCTGGCTTTGTTCAGCATCTGTTTCAGTACACCACTGAGGAGCAGAATGGCGGCATTGTGAAGATCCCTGACGCTAAAGGTGACGATGCCTGGAAAGTGTACTTTGAGGAGACGGCTCAGGAAATAGTGGATGAATTTGCCATGAGATACGGAGTGGAGTCCATCTACCAGGCCATGACGTCAGTCCCTTGAACCTTACTCACACAAATGCTGCAGAACTGATTCCACCTTCCATTTCTGTGGCTTCATCTTCTTTCTACCCTACAGCCACTTTGCCTGCTTATCATCCAAGTATATGTGCCCTGGTGTACCAGCAGTGATGAGCACCCTGCTGGCCAACATCAACGCTTACTACGCCCACACCACGCAGTCATCCAACAATGTTTCTGCCTCTGACAGATTTGCTGCTTCAAACTTTGGAGTGAGTCCAGGGGAAAGGCTGTATTTCCTTAAATAAAAAAGGAACCTTAGCTCAGCTACACAAGGCTTTGGGATTTTATTAGAAGAATATTCACAACAGACCTTTATTGCAAATATCAGAGTTGGTCATATTTTTTTTTTTAGCTTTTGATGTTAAAATTGCAATACAATAATCTACATACTAGTTCCTTTAATCTAAACTCCGCCTCTTTCTCCTAACATCCAATCGGCTGAGCAGCTAAGCGTTTATATACTCAATTGGTAACAAATATTGTTTTGGCCTGTGTTGCCTTTCTGAATGGTTTGTTCTGTTTCTGGTCTGTACAGAAGGAGAGGTTTGTGAAACTGCTGGATCAGCTGCACAACTCCCTGAGGATCGATCTGTCTATGTACCGGGTACAGTTTCTTTCTCTTACTCTGTTTCTACGTTTTTAAGTGGATGTAAATGGAGAGAAATGCCCATTTTAGGCTGCTGTAGGACTGTGGGACATTTTATTGATCATTTTTAGATATAAATGAACACTTATTTTTGTAATTGCTGGCAAATGTTTCCAGAATAACTTCCCTGCCAGCAGTCCTGAAAGACTACAAGACCTCAAGTCCACCGTTGATCTCTTGACTAGCATTACATTCTTCAGAATGAAGGTAAGGAAAGGCAGATGGATCTTTTTTTCTTTTCCAATACTAGGTTACATTTAAGTTGATTTAACACAAATTTCCAGTACTTTCTGGAATGTAACCTGAGGCATATTCTTAGCATTAGCCTATCCAAACTGAAGCTTCTTTCCTCAGAACACCACTGTGTGTGACTGTGAGATGTTTTTGTGCTGTATATTGGTGTCAATTGTGCCATTTTATAAGTTTGTAAGAGTGAGGCCAGTTGACATATTCTCTGTATTTCATAAATCTTTGAGGGGATTAAACGAAATATTTTATATCTGTTGTGTTCAGGTCCAGGAACTACAGAGCCCCCCGAGGGCAAGTCAGGTGGTGAAGGATTGCGTGAAAGCCTGCCTCAACTCCACCTACGAATATATTTTCAACAACTGTCATGATCTGTACAACAGAGAATATCAGACAGATCCTGTAAGTCCTCTGAGACACCAATCCTTTAGATATACACTGACTCCAACGGTGTCTCTGCTCTTTGGTAGTCTGTGTTCTGACAACAGACAGGTTGTTCAAGGTGCTGATTTATGAACTCTTATTCTCTCTTCCTGTCCAGTCAAAGGCAGTCCCCCCAGAGGAGCAGGGACCCAGCATCAAAAACCTGGACTTCTGGTCCAAACTCATCACTCTCATTGTCTCCATCATTGAGGAGGACAAAAACTCTTACACTCCTTGTCTTAATCAGTGAGACACATTTTTTTTATATATATATATATATACACACACACACACACACACACACACACATCCATTTTCTTCTTATATACAGTATATATATTTGTATTTTTAAAGTAGTTTATGAAATTGGTAAAAACAGTAATAGATTTAAGGGAGGGGAAGTGTGCAACACATCCAAGGCAACAAAAACAGGCCAAGCAACTGTCAGTGTTTGTTTTAACGCTGAAAGCTATGTCCCGCCTAAAATGTGCTTAAAATTTGAATATGAGGGAAGGCTGAATGTAAATATTTCCTATGTTCTTATACTGTGTTCGAATATGCACGCTGACCCACTTTGATGGGTCTAGGTTAATAGAGATTTGGTGATGTTATGTAAAAGAAGCATATAAGTTTTCGTAGTTTAAGTGTTACATGAGCCATAGAATGTTAACCTGTAAAATTAGATTGATGTTAGTTTTGTTTCTGTCAGGTTTCCGCAGGAACTGAATGTGGGCAAGATCAGTGCAGAAGTGATGTGGAATATGTTTGCACAAGACATGAAATACGCCATGGAGGGTAGGTTGTTGTTGATTTAATGGGGCCGAGGCTTTTGTTTGGAGTGCTAAATTGGAAATGTCCTCTTTTCTCCTCTGTGCTTAATATTCAGAGCATGAGAAGCACCGACTATGTAAAAGTGCCGATTATATGAACTTGCATTTCAAGGTGAAGTGGCTCTACAACGAGTATTGCAAAGACCTGCCCACTTTCCAGAAACATGTACCTGAATATCCAGCGTAAGGAGCCCATGAACGCCTCATCTTCCTTTCACTGAGACTATGACCCTGAATGTGTTCCTGCACGTTCTTTCTTCTTCTGCAGCTGGTTTGAACCGTTTGTTATCATGTGGCTGGATGAGAATGAAGAAGTGTCCAGAGATTTTCTACATGGAGCCCTGGAGAGGGACAAAAAAGACGGGGTAACTATAATCAGTGATATTTGGACAATTTTGGCTAAATAACATATTTCTTGTGGTAAATTTACCACTCAGATATCAACAGAGAACACCCAACACCTGCTTTCTGGAATAAAATATGCAGGGATGAAATTAAAATAAGTATTTGCTGAGAGAGCATTCCAAGCTGCAGATCCAAGGTTCACAGTACCTTCGCTGACTCAGCAATTCCAAGCTGCGGAGGCCAAGTTAAAGGCTTCAGGGTGATCAATAAGGGCTCGATACTGAAGGCAGAGCGAACCCACGTCACGCTCTTACTCACACCTAAATATCCGCGCAGCGAGAGAGTCGATAAACGGCAGTGGAAGATTCTCCCAGCTCATATGTCAGAACTCCTGTGGGTCCAGTTAACTTCGCCAGGGGCGAATTTTGCCTCCTCGTGTCAGCAAAACAATTCCCTCCCCCGGTCACGTTCCATGCATCTATTCAGTAATGGCCGGCTGTTAACGAGGGCGTTGCTCTCTATCATAACTCTCTGATCACCTCTGTGGCTCTTGTCCAGATGCTTTCACGGGAGTCTTTCCACTAATCATTTAACTGCACTCGCAGGCTGCTGCAGTAGAGTCAGCTGTGCACTACTGTGTACGTGTTCCTGTAGAGATACACCCTCCATTTTACATGAGGGGGTTTCAGCATCGGCACCTGCACAGAAACGTTTCTAATGCTTCCCCACGGCTCTCTCTTCTCGCTCTCTAGTTCCAGGTCACGTCAGAACACGCTTTGTTCTCCTGCTCTGTGGTGGACGTGTTCTCCCAGCTCAATCAGAGCTTTGAAATCATTCGCAAACTGGAGTGTCCTGATCCTCAAATCGTTGGCAACTATATGAAAAGATTTGCCAAGGTGACTCACCTCAGCAGCAACCACAAACAGCCTCACTGGAGATTTCTCACTGCAGCTGTGGTTTTACATCGTTATTTCATTCTTTGTAGACTATTGGCACCGTCCTGCTGTCGTATGCTGACATCATCGCAAAAGAGTTTCCGAATCATGTCAAGAAGGAGAAAGTGGTGAGTTGAGGACAAAACATGGTTGGAAAAAGTAGCGTCAGCCTCATTTAATAATTTTAATATAACCTGTCCCCAAACTCTCCCAGTTTGGTGAAGGGGCAGGCTCATCTGCACGTTCAGTGGACTACATTGGCCTTGCTTGCAGTCTTTGGATGTGAATTAGGTTTGGGTAATTAGCTAAATGAAGTGAGGGCTCGGGGCAAAATGGGCTGCCCTCCCAGAGTGATCAGGAGCTCCCAGATGGGCTGTAATTACTGAAAAATCTTTGCTTCTCTGCCCCTCATCAACAAGAGTGTTTTCACCAAAGAAACATTAAAAACGGACCAACTTCACTGACGATGGTAAAGTGCTTGGGGAATGCTGAGCGTGACCCTTTCTTTCCTTTCTCCATCAGCCATGTATCATCATCAATAACATCCAGCAGCTCAGAGTCCAGCTGGAGAAGATGTTTGAAGCCATGGGAGGCAAAGATGTGAGTTTCCGTTCACGCAGTGGTTGTTGTGAATGTGTTGCTGTGGCTGCTGCCGCCCGTACTCATCCCATTACTGACTTCCAGCTCAATGTGGAAGCTAGCGACTTCCTCAAGGAGCTGCAGAACAAGCTCAACAGCGTCATGGATGACCTCAGCCACATCTTTGCTGTCAGGTGGGTCTCTCTGTTGTGTTCCAGTCTCCTTCCTTGGCTGGTTTCAGAGTCCGTTTCCAAAATGCTCCTTTTGTGCATGTGTGATGTAGTTTCCAGCCCCAGATCGAGGACAACGTCAGGCAGATGGGCGACATCCTTGCTCAGGTCAAAGGTCAGACCGTCCCAGCCAATGGCAGCGTTGTCCAGGAGGCTGACAATGTCCTGCAGCCCATTATGGACTTCCTGGACAGCAAGTAAATGCATCCAGACATCACTTATTGATAGCTTAGTGTTCTTATATAGAAATGCTTGACTTTCTCTTTTTATTAACTAAATCACCTCACAGTCATATATAAAAGTATTCATGTTCATCATAGAACTGAAAATCTGAGTCTGTCTTTTACAGTTTGTGGTTACCATGGCTTTGAGCCCACACCCTAAATGGATGAAATATTGCGTTTCTGTGTTCCAGCCTGTCACTTTTCGCTAAGATCTGTGAGAAGACGGTGCTGAAGAGAGTGCTGAAGGAGCTGTGGAAACTGGTCATGAACACGATGGAGAAAACTATAGTGCTCCCGACGCTCACAGACCAGACGGTATGTAATCAAACCAGTCTAGACATTAGTGTCACTCTTTTTTTTCCTCTCTGCTTCTCACAGTGGTTTTCTTTGCTGTGCCTCATTTTGAATGAATATTAACCAAACTTTTCTGCCATCACTCCATTCTCTCCATCCCCTCTGTTCTTAGGTTATTGTAAGTATCCTGTTGGTGGGATCCTCAACAGCACATCGTGTAGACCCTTTATTATTCTATATCAGAGCATCTAAAATAGTGTTAATGGTGGCCTGATGCAAAAGCCTGTTCCTCACTGTAATACTCAACACTGAAGCACTTAAACCTTCTTTCTCTGCCAATCTGAAGCTTGTTTGATGCAGATGCTTTCTCAAATGGATGATTTATTGCATTTCCTCCCCTCACTCTTCTGGTTTGAAGCTCTCTTCACCCCTGAGCACACCCCTCACCCTGCTGCACACCCTCCGTACAATATCCTCACTGGTGTGTCATTCTCTTTTTTTCAGGGCACTCAGATGATCTTCAATGCTGCAAAGGAGCTGGGCCAGTTGTCCAAGCTCAAGGTGATGAAGACAGAACTAAACAGCAAAACTGATGAAATAAAAGCTGATTTTTGTGGTGGTGACTGCAGTAGACACTGACCTCGCTGACTGATCTGTCCTGCAGGAACACATGGGACGAGAGGAGGCCAAAGCTTTGACTCCTAAACAGTGTGCAGTAATAGAGCTGGCATTGGACACTATTAAGGTATGATATCAGCACTATAAGTTCTACGTCAAAGTAGTTTTCCATGTGTGGCGAGCACGCATCACCTCTACCGAGTGTATACTGATAGGTGTCACGTCTGTCCGTGCAGCAATACTTCCATGCTGGAGGCGTGGGCCTGAAGAAGACTTTCTTGGAGAAGAGCCCAGACCTGCAGTCTCTGCGCTACGCCTTGTCTCTGTACACGCAGGCCACAGACAAGCTCATCAGGAAGTTTGTCCTGTCACAGAGCGCTCAGGGTACTTTTTCTACTCCTGTACAGTTTTAGTCAAATGACGTGAATACAGAATCACCCTCTGTTTAAATAAGAAGCTCTTCTTTCTCCTCTCAGTTCACGGAGGAAAGGGGATCAGGTACACGGCAAACGAAGACACGCCGCCAGACAAACGTAGGTGTCAGACGGGTTACGTAGAACGTGCTCCATAGAGCCGCAGCAGCACACAGTTAGCATCCCAGGTGCATGCTCGTCCATTGACACAAGCGCTTATTTTTTCGTCTTTTACAGCATCGGGGGTGGATGCTGTTGGCGAAGTGGTCATGTTTGTGGACATTCTGCCGCAACCCAACGGTGAACACAAAATTAACGTGAAAGGTGAGCAGGCCCTGCAGATCACACCCCATCTGGTTCCTTTTCTTTTTTCTTTTTTTTTTATATGTAATGTCTGACTTTGTAATCCAGTGGTGGCAGCTAATGATCTGAAATGGAAGGCACAGGGCTTCAGGCCCTTCGTGGAAGTCTTCATCATTGGCCCTCACCTCAGTGACAAAAAGAGGAAGTTTGCCACCAAATCCAAGAACAACAGCTGGTCTCCTAAATTCAACGAAAGCTTCCAGTAGTGAGTGTCCAGTTCTTTTCTTCTGCATGAACCCGCAGAAGAGACTAAAAAGTGTTGACTGTTGTTTTCGTGTTCAGCTCTTTGGGCACTGAGGTGGGTCCCGAGAGCTACGAGCTGCAGGTGTGCGTGAAGGATTACTGCTTCGCCCGGGAGGACCGCACCGTGGGCATGGCCGTGCTGCAGGTGAAGGACATAGCCAACAAGGGCAGCGTCACCTGCTGGATGCCGCTTGGCAGGCGTGTGCACATGGACGAGACGGGCCTGACGGTCCTGCGGATCCTCTCGCAGCGCAACAACGACGATGTGGCCAAAGAGTTTGTGAAGCTCAAGTCAGACCAGCGCTCCGCCGAGGAGGGCCGCAGCTAAGAGAGGGCAGGCCAGGGGGGTCGCACGTGCACAAAAACACCAGACATTCCTGAGAAATGTAGTATGCACACACACGTATATTACCCACACCCACGTAAACAACCATGTGCAACACACAAGCACACACAAGCTCTTTTGTACATATATCTGCATACATTATGCAACATTTACATTGCAATGTTATCAATGCAAACAGTTTTTTTCAACTGCTTAACTATGAATTAATCTCCCACGCATTTTCAGACCCTCGTGTAACACGTCACACCTTTTCTATGCCGTACATGTGATGTAAAGCAGTACAGAACAACGGCAGAACCGTGTGAACAGATTAGCGACGACCACTTTGCACTTTTGCTCCTCTGGGAGAGCAGTTTCAGCTCGGCTATGCTCCGATTCTCCGTCTGTCTGTTCTTCCTAGCTCATTCCCCCCCCCCCCGTTGTTTGTTCTGCGTAGTCCCTCCTCCCACCTCCCCTTCGCTGTGATGAGTTGTGTATGTTGAAATCAAGGCACAGACTTAAGATCTGCTTCCTTTTGTGTCTCCTTTAAAAAAAAAGAGTGACCTTATATCAGTGTCCAGGGGTGACATCACTGCTCGTCTGTCCTGTACCGTTCTGCTGTTCTGCATGTTGACCCCAGGAACACTGTGATTCACTTTGCTGTAACCACAAAAGATCGGTGCCTCCAATTTGTAAGTGTGTGAGCATGATGTACATGTAATCTCGTTACAGCACGGTTTTAAATTCTGACCTTACTAACACACCTGATGCGTTGATAGAAGAAGTTGTTTACTTTTTTTTTGTTTTTTTTTTGTTTTTTTTGCTTTTGCCTGCCCCACTTCACACCATAAAAAAGAAGCAATACTCTCCAGTAAGACACATCCCTACCCCTAGAGGGCACATCACCTCACAGAAAAAAGGGCTACAGCAGGGATGTGGAATCCCAGGCCTCAAGGACCGTAATCCAACCAGGTTTTCTGTTCTGCCAGGTGGAAAATGGTTCTTACTTGCCCTGGTGAAAGCCATTTTTCTGCTCAGAAGGACCGAAATCCCGGCTGGATTGCAGCCCAGGAGGATTGGGTTCTAAACACACCTGGACTACAGGATCAGTGTACTGGAACGAGAGCCTGTCTGTACTCCAAGGAATGAGAAACCTCATCCTTGTTCTGTTTGTGTAAATCTTATTTATAGACTCCTGTACCCAACCCCATATTTTAGGTGAGAGAAAGGAAAATGTCTTGACACCAAATTTGCACGAGCCATATCTCAAGTTTTGTTTTCCCAAAGAGACAAGCCATCAGAACCACCGCTCAGCATTTTATGCTGTTAAATATATGTTGCTGTCTTGTCACGTATGTTTCTCTGCAAAAAAAGATAAAGGTGAGCAGACCCTCACGGTCTCGTGGTCTCTGTGTCGAACTCAATGATGTCACATGTTGTCTCCACAGAAATCTGTCAGAATTACCAAAAACCTAGCTTGTGAATGTTGATTCAACCTTAGCAGAGCCTTCTCTTTCTGATGAAGGGGACAGACCATTGTGTCTTTTATTAAAGGTATCTAAATTTCACTGAAATAAAGGGATGGTGGGTTTAGACCAGCCTGATTTCACATTTAAACCTTCAACATCATGAGGGGGGTTGTTGGTCACCTGCTTCATTGTGCACACAGATACTGAGTACAGGTGTACTGACGACACCTACACACACCTACACCAATCTGCTCAAGTGCAGAAGAGCACACGCGAGATGACATACATGCATGCATGCATGCACACTCACACAACTTCATGAAAACCAACAAAGCCCACCCTGTGGATAGAATCAGCTTAAAATTGCATGATGGGAAACTTTAATTGTGCCAGCACGTGTCTACGATTTTTTTTTTTTAATTATCATTTATGAAATCTATGTAAAGGTCATCAATGTTTTTTTAAAAGCTTGTCAATATGTCACTTGTAATCAATATGAATGTAGTGTGAACACAGAACTCGCATGAGAGAATTATTTTCTACTGAGGATGTTTCTAATTGGTTTCTTATCATTACTGATGGTTCTTTAATGAGGAAGAGGTGGAATGCAGCCTGATTGTGATCTGATTCCTATTAAAGGGATGTTTGTGTCACAGTTGAACCCCCTTCGTGTCTTATTCCACCCAGCATCACTTTGCTCAAGTGGAAACAGATGTTTCTGCTCTTTCTTGAACTCCAGAAAAATACCTTCCTTTCTGTAGTTTTTATATGGGTACCAGCACACAGCTTGCCTATGAGTGCAAAAGGTACAGAGCTGGATTCGAACCCACAACAGACACTACGAAACTGGCTACCTATATACTGTATGTGTGGCCAAAGACAACGAGTTGCAACCGGAATGCACTGTTATGGCTTTAAATGACTTTTTATATATAAATATAAATATATTTATATTTATATATATATATATATATATATATATATATACACATATACACATATACATATATACATATATATGCTAGAGGAGGAACACCAGGAGCAAAGTGCTGCGTGAAAGTTCTGCCTGCAAGTAATGACTCTTGAGATGTGTGTGTGTGTGTGTGTGTGTTGGGGGAATCTACTTTTAGAACAATGGCAGGCGCTCCCTAGTTGCTGTCGCTTCCTCCCCGAGCATGGTTAACTCCAGTGTTACTGTTGCCTTCAGTCCTTACGTTTGTAATCGAGGTGATGCTATATGGCACTGTCGCTTCTACCTGCTCGCTCCTGTCCGCACCGCCACTCGTCCTTTTTTGCCGAAAAATGAATCCACTGTAATGTTAATGTGAAGTCTGTATACCGCGACCGCCGAGCTGAACCGGTAGACGGCGCGCCCCCCTCTACCTTCAATTGGCTAACACGTTGCTTTCGTTCGGTTGGACTGATTGACAACTCAGGACAGAACAGAAAGAATTAAGAGAAGATAGCTACTCGGACGGAAAAAACAAAACCCAAATAAAATTAATAGCGAACTGTTGCGGGCACAGCTGACTACGTGGGCGGGCACGGCCCCCCAATGCCCGCCCATGGCATTACTGGTCTGCATCAGGAATAGTAAAATGTTGAAAAAAATCGGTTTATGCTTTCATAGAATCAAACTGCCCCAATCTATTAAATTAGTTATCTGGTTTTAGGTTTAACTGAACTGAGGACTTCCTGTTTACTCTGCCGAGAAAGGTGACTGCCCCCATGTGGACAACATGGTAATAGCAATTAATTTAATCTTTCATAATGTTAATTTATTTTTTAATATTAGAAATAAAGACACGACACACCCAAGTTCACATTTTACAGTAAAAAATGAAACAAAAAACAAGACTTTATTAAAGAAGCATAAAAAATAAAACTCTTGATACATTTCTTATAACCGTCAAGTCAGCTCAAATTATACGATTATACAATTTTTTCCCGGCTCACGGTTAAAAGGTCCATAAACTTTCAAATAAAATATATTTCAATTTTAAAATTTCTTCAATAATTTTCTCATTTTGTTATAAATTGCCTATATGTAGTACACAAGAAAAAAGGAAAATAAAAACAAATGAAACATAAAAATAACTTTTGAAGTAATAAAAGGGTCACATTACTGTCTGGGATATTTAGGTAAGCAAATAAATTGTAAAAAATAAAATGTGTAAAACTTTTTTTTTTAATCTTAAAAATTATTAGCTAATGCCAGGATGGCTTGAAGACATGCAGATGGTTAACTTACAAATAATGATACATGTTCTTAGAAACTACACCTATCTTCAATTAAGTCATTTTGCTTTTGAAACAAGAGCCCGATGATTGTACTCAGGGTTCTCTCTCTCTCTCTCTCTCTCTCACACACACACGCACACACACACCAGACACCTATTTGCTGAAATTTTACATTTTGGTTCTGCATACAAAAAGAATTAAAGCAAAACAAAAATAGGGCTGAGGCGTAAGAGGCGTCCGTAACCCCCCTCTGGTGTGGAAAAAAGAATAAGGTCAGAGGTCACAGGTTAGTGTGCCTCAGAAAACCCTGTTTTTAAACCTTTAGGAAGGAAATGGGGGAGGGGGTTACGTTTGGCTAAAAAAGATATATATAGAAAAATCAAGTCAATCTGAGAGAACAATTGTACCTTTTTAACAAAGAAACTACTTTACACTGAACCCCGACATTCCCTCAATGGCCTGAAATATCCCAGTGCAACATCCAGGATTTTCTTTAAACCCATCAAACAACAACATTTTATTCCGTTAAGACGTCCAGTCGACACAGAAAAAGGGCTTTAAAATTTTGGACCTGCAGAAACAGTCACAGTTGATTTGTTCCTTCAGACACGCTCGCGGCCCTGCGTCCGTGTGAGGAGTCTGGCAGCCTGTGGCACCAGAGGACTCACAGGCTTCCCCGCCACTGACTTTGTTTGGGTGGGGCCGAAGCAGGAGTCTTTAGAAAGACTGTCGGTTCAGCCTGTGGGCAGGTTCTTCCTACGTGCAAGACACACAAATTAGTGCACTGCTGCGCTAAACCAGGACAGTGGTTTGTCTGAGTCCTGCACCCCCTCAGGAGGAAAGAGCCAGCTGGCAAATACCATGAAACCTGGCTGGAGCACCAAAGCACAGCAACCGCTCCTTTACTCAATAAGAATTATCCTAAAACTGTACAAGTCCAGGAAGGACATGCACTCAACAACAGGATCTGTGTATGATGGCTGTGCAGAGATGATCAGAAAAATTATCTTCGGATAAACGGGAAAAGCAAACATTCTGCAGCTGCTGGATTTGAACACAAACATCTGGAAGCCCTGGATGACCTAGCTACTAGCTGCCATAAAAGATACGTGGTTTCGTGGGTTGTGTGTCTGTGCCGCCAGGGGAAGCCCTTTGAGAATTGGCTGGGTTTTATCAATTCCGTCATCATTCATCATGGCTTGTGTCAATCCGCAGGCGGATTGCGCGTCTGCTCGAGACAGGCCCGTTATGGCAGCTGTGTACCACTGTTCAGAAATCACACGCACAGTATTAACATCACTGTTGCTGCAACCTTGCAGAATCTTCCCACACCACACGCTGACACAAAACCGCATCGGCATGGTTGGGATTCAAAAATAACCTGACAAATACAGCCTATAGATGTTGTCTGAGTGCCATACAGCTTTGCTGTGAACTCGGGGTGGAAGACCAAAACTAGCAAACATAATACAGTCAGAACTGTTTTTTCTTCTTTATAGAGGGGCTTGAACACACCCCTTATTATTTTTTTCCATCAGAGGAGTGGCCGTCTCACCTGATCCTTACTGCACTAATCATTCACGTGTGACTCCAGAAAAGCCCTCTCAAGCCACGTGCACCACAGTCAAACCATGAGCTGATCTACGTGTAACAGAGGAAACTGCACGGATGGATGGAGTTTTTCTGTGTCTTTGAAGCAAAGAGGCGGTGGGACAGAAAGAAGCCGATGGAACAGAGAGTGGGGAGGGGAACCTTCACTCCGTCGCACCCAGACAGGAAAAGTGTCTGCGGGGATTGTCAGGCAGCCCAAATGTACAGAAACGTGACTATGGGGTCACTAATGAGAGCGTTCTGACTCCAACAGTGCAGCAGCCGCGCTGAGACACGACACAGGCTCATTCAACTTATTCAGTTTGATCATTTAACATGTATTAAGAGCAATCATTTGGCATTAATAATGGCATTTGTTTGTGTGGCAATGCGAAAAAACAAAGTTCAGCCTCGAGACGTCCCTTGAGTTTGTTCTAGTGTAGGCGCCTGACTGCGTGTCAACCTGTACAAAAAGTTCCAAGCTTGCAGGAAAAAAAAACCAGTGACCTCCATGACGAGGAAGAGAGTGGAGGAGAAAGCGAGAGATCTGTCTGAACAGTTCTGTCGGGAACGTGAAAAGAAGAGAGTAGAAAAGTGCAGGCCTCGCTGACGGCTTCGTCGAAAAATATCTGTTAAATACAAAAGTGTCTCAAAGGAAAGGCTGTGAGAGAGAAAGCAGGTAGAGATCTGAAGAAGCCAGAATGACAAAAATGCAGAGAGAGACCAGCAGGCAACAGCGCCGGGCTGCTCCGGGACAAAATGAAGGCCTGAAGAGACATAAGACACTAGTTTCCTTCCATAAGGTCACAACTGAGACGTTCCGAGTCCCAACGCTGCAGAGCAGCTTGCACATCATTCTGAGTCATAATTATTATTATTATTGTAACTGTCATCAATCCTGACGGTTGAGTCAGTAATAAATCAACATCCATATAGCATCATCATCTCTGTTAATGCATTTATTGTGGTCCATCGTGTTTGTCTGCAGGTTATTAGTGTGTATTCTTCCTCCGTCTCCCTGTTCTTTAGCTCCGCCCGCCTTCCTGTAAGCATGTTAACCCTTATTAGGAGAAGATGCGGATGCACTGAGTGGCGGGGGTGTGGCAGACCGGACACTCCGGCTCCGGTGACTGGCAGATCTGCCCAGCACACTCCATGCAGAACAGGTTGTGGCCGCAGGGCACCAGAGCTGCCGTAACCTCGCTCTCAAAACACACAAAGCAGTCCCTGTTGATCCCCGGGCTCACGCCCACTAGGCCCGTCACCCCGGGGCCCGAGCCTCCCTTCAGCCTGCTCAGCATCCCAGAAGTCAGGCCTACGCCACTGCCGCCCCCCTCGGAGTCGGTGGGGGAGCCGCCAGGGAGGGAGGAGGCCGAGCAGGAGGAGTAGCCGGTGGACGAGCCCCCGGAGCTGGAGCTGGATGCGCCGGAGAAAGAGCCGCCTCCTGTGCCGCTGGTCTGGAGCCAGGAGAGAGTGCTGAGGGGGTCGCTCTGGGCGCGGCGGGCCAGCGGGTGATCCAGGGGGCCCACACCTGTGTCCTGAGGCAGAGTGGGAGACAATCGGGGGGTGATTGCGCCACCGCTGAGCCCACTGCTGTTCCGACGCAGAGGCTGCTGCTGAGAAGAGCCGGCCGTCTTGCTGCCCGCTCCACCGTTGACGAAAGGCGCCCATATGTTGGAAGCACTAAATTCAAAGCCCAGATCCTCTGAGGAGGGCAGTCCTGGGGTGGAGTCACCTCCGAAGGTGAAACCTCCCCCTCCAGCGCTGCTGCCTGTGCTGAAAGGACTGGTTGGGCTGCCTCCCTCGTTGGCCTTGCGGCTGCTGCTGAAGCCATCTGCGCTCATCCCGTTGTGCACGTGATAGGAGACAGAGGAGGACATCTTGCGATTAGAGGAGTGGTGAATGGAGATGGGCAGAGAAGGAGGTGGAGAGGGTGGAGGAGGGGGTGGAGCAGAATGGTGACTGGTAGCCCTGGACCACAGAGACGCCCCCAGACCCCCACTCAGGGCGCCCAGGCCTTCTAGACTGACATCAGTGCCGTTGGAGTGGAAGTCGTTGTCTCCCTGGAGGTCCACAAAGGTTCCTGTCCGCAGTGTGATGTGGGTCTCAATCTCCTCTCTCGCCCGGTCCACGTTCTCGGGCATTCCTGTCACCTCGAACACCGGGTCTTTCTCCCTGCTGGGCGTCACGATGTAGGTGTGGGTCTGCTGCTGGATACGTTTGATAGTCGCCCCCTTTGGTCCGACAACCAGTCCAACTACCCTGTAGGGAACCCGGACCTGGAGGGACAGAAGACGCTTTAGTGTGGAGAAAGTTTGGTTACAGTGACAACACAAAGCACCTCTCTGTACCTGGATGGTGGTCTGTCCGGGTAAGTGTGGTGGTCCAGGCAGAGAGCCTCCCCCAGAGCCGCCAGCTTTGCAGCGGGACGCCCGGATCATAGAAAAATGCTCTGCTGCAGAGATGATCTCACGCTTGGCCATCTCTACGTCCTCCTTGCGCCCTGTGACGATGAACACGGGCTCCTCCCCCCTGACGGGAGTCTTTATATAGGTGTTTGTCTTGGCTCGCAGCGCCTTGATCTTACAACCTAGAAGAAGCAGGTGCACATCAGTTATAAAACCCTCTCGTACCTGCACAGATACAAATGCAACCTTGCAATCAGCCAGATACTTAATCATCTTAAAAATGTTATTGTGCTGAAAGCCAAAAGTAGATTTCCTTAATTAAAATGAGACTAACAATATATTAGAAGTGTTTGTTAAAAATTAACAACCTTTTGAATTTAAGACAGTAGAGAAAACTTTTGGGAGGAAAAAATGTGTTCTTATGACCTAAATAAGGGCAGCACCATCAATTATATAATCTTAATTTGGCTGTGAAGCAGCAGAGCTGAGATCCACTTTAGGTGTATTATCTGACACCACAGCAGAACCGAGACCGTGCACAGCCTGTTTGTCCCGACACTGAGCCAATGGGATGCTGCAACATCGACCTGGCTCTCTGTCTCTTTAAGTATGGACGCTTCGTCCTCGGGAACCAATAGGACGCGCGGAGTGTGATGTCATTCTGGGAAGCAGAAAGCATGGCTGTTTCAAACAAAGGGAACAATGCCTTAACCTTACCGCGGCTGAGACGGGGCTACCGATGCCCACAACATCGGCCCGGGTCACGTACGAGCCACGTGGCCGGTGGAGAAAGGGGCAAAAACAACCGTTTGGGGGAATAAACAGAGGAAGCCTAAACCCGGGCGAGCTGCGGCGGAAGGCTGACACCGCCCAGTCCCGTGTTTGTGTGCCTGCTGCACTAATTCAGCCCCGAACGTCCCCAATAAACCGCAAATTCCCCAATATTGGAGTGAAAATGAGATAGGAGCGCGAACCTGGTTATCAAAGGCCCACCTCGGACCCTCCGGTTCATAAACGCAGCACATTTCGCTGGAGTTTCTTTGTTTGGTGCAGGCGGCGAGACATGTCCAGACTCCCGACAATCTGCCGCTTTGTTTGACCCTGTTCCACCCCTCCCCCCCCGACACAGCCACCACGTTTACTTTGTCAGGCATTGTCTAAACACTGGTGAAGAAACGTATGTAAATAAACCAAACGGGTCCCTTTTAAATAACGAAAACGTCCGCTTTTAAGGTGTGGAGACGAGGACAGTGAACGCAGCACAAGCTCAACATCAGACCGCAAAAGTTCTGATTCCCCCTCTCACCAGGCAGCCACCCAAACAAAGAACCAGCAGGCTGCACGCTGTCTCACCACTCTACCCATACACACAAATAAACTATTTCAGCATATTCTCTTACCTTGTCTGCCCACTATTTCTGCCACATGTTCGGAGCTGGGAACAGGCACACACTCCGTCATATTGACGCTTCTTTTCCTGCTGCAGAGGACGGAGCTTTGTTCCCCGTGAACCATGGAGTGGGACCCGACCATGTGGTACCCGCCAGAGCCATAGTACTCCGGGGATGGAGAGCACGACGTCGGCGAGTCCCGAGATCCGTTGCCATGATCCAGCATCTGTAGATCCACGTAGCCCCCACCGCCCACGCCGTTGCAGCCTTCAGAACCGGGGACCTGCGTCCCGTCCAGACTGTCAACCAAACCGCCGCCCCCACTGCCACCGCCGCCCCCACAGTCCACCTTTTCTAGGGCCATGAGTGACAGCTGGTCCAGGGCGAAGCGGAGGGCTTCCTGGTGGTCCTCTGCCCGGGACTCCTGGTCCGTTTCCCGGGAAAGACCGACCCCACCGTGCTGGCTGCTGATCACCACGTCGTGGTCCATAATCTCGGGGTGGAATAAAGGGCTAGGCATATTCTCCCCGTGAATATCACATCAGATCACGGATGCCTGTTTGTTGGTAGGGGGCTCTTCTGGAAGAAAATCAGTAATCAACAAAAAAAAAGTAATATGTCTGAGAATCAATACGCAAACATTGTAGCCTAAACGTGTTCCAGAAACCACGACTGACTATTTCTCAGTGGTAATATCCACCAGGAGTGTTAATTTGGGCGCCTTGCTTTGTCTGTTGCTGCTCCTTGTCTGACAACTGAAACCATCCAGAAGGTTGCTTGTTTTGTCTGGATAAAGCATGCCCGCTCCGGCACCACTTTACCAAGTATTTCCCCGCAAGCCGTCGCCGTGCTAGCTCCGAGGCGCTCGTCTGTGTGCCGAACGATTTAAAAATAAGAATAAAAGTTGAAATTAACCCTGTTATTAGCCTCAGCGAACCGGCTAACAGGCTAGTCCCACACAGTCTGCACTCAGTCACGTTGTCGACCCCTTTGTTTGGGAGCACCAGAGCTAGCTGCTTAGTTAGCCCCCTCTCACAGTCGAACTTGGGCTAATTGTCAGTGGCGTTGTCCACATAAACATTTATTAAAGCAAATAAGTACAAAAACAGCGCGAACTTACTTTATCTCGTCTTTGTCGACCAGATACTCTCTTCGCTCGTCAGCCGGTTATTGAAAGAAAGATGAGAAGCAGCCGGGAGGAGGAGAAGGAGGAGGAGACCTGTGCGGTGCAACGCTAGGAGCTAGCGCGCTAGCACAGTAGCACGCTAAAAAAAAAAAAAAAGGGATGGGGGGCGTCGGATAAAAAAACCCCGATTAAATACGAAAAAAAGGTAGTCCCTTTTTCCTCAGCCTGGAGAGTAAAATCACTTTCCCGGGATGAGCAACCAGGTCTTCATCTTGCGCGCCGCCGCAGAGGCAGTATGTGAAGTCCAAGGTTAGCAGTCACCTTATTTTAGTTAAAAACAGTGATTCTCAGCGCTCCGCTGCTGCCTGACCCCAGCCGATCCGCCGCCTTTGTCTCGCCAGGCGCACGCCGCTCAGTCTCCCGCACACGGCCCTGACGTCACCCGCGACACAACAATGGGTTCAAAGGCCACATGCGGCGGAGAGGAGTGCATCACCGTAGAGACTCCACCATTGTGTCTGTCAAGGAACCTCTTCGCCATCCTGCGTTTATTGCGTGTTTTTCCTGCTCGTTGGCCGGTTTTTATTGTTGCACTGGGATACTTATAAAAACGTGCCCGTGTCTGGGTGTGTTCATCATGGCCACCGATGTAGTGTTCCAGGTGCCTCCTGCATCATTTACACAAGTTTTTGGAAAAAAGAATTTATGGGAATAATATATAATTGTCGAGAGTATTAATAATAGCAAAAATTAAATTCACTTTACATCAGTTGTGACTGAACTGCATTTATTTGACAGTGAACACAGTGGTAAAGAGACAAACGATTATTTACAGAAATATGAGGTACACCAGTATTATTATTTTGTTTTTTCTGGAGTGAACACAAATGCATTATGTAACTGTTTAATCCAAAATGTAGTAAGAATACAATACTAAGCATTTAATCATACACACAAATAAAAAAATGAAATTACTAACAGATCTTTAAAACCATGTAAACTCAGGTTTGAAAAAAATCTTTTGAATTTTGAAGATTTCGGTGAAACCATCCCAGCCCGAACGCGCTGAAAGCGAGGGATGTGTGCATTTTTAAGTGCACCTACTGTTTCAGACTGCACCAAAGTGCGCTGATGGTCCTGAACTGACCTTATTTAGACTTTAGATCAGCAAAAATCTGATTGTGATTCACAAACACAGCTGTTTTCTTTCGTGTGAAAGTTTAATTGGATGAGACGCATCAAATCTTTTTCAGTGATTTAAACACACGAGCTCAGCCTTAAACTACACCGATAGCTGTGTACATGTAAACATACTGCATATTCTTCCAAACATAAACATCATCTCTAGTGCCACGGGAAAATATTAAAGAGGAACAATGTTCTGGAGAACAGTTAAAAAACACACACAGGTGCCTTCCAACACACACCCTTCTCACAATCATCAGAAACTGTAACTGTTAAGTCAATTCAGACTCCTTAGCCGACGTAAACACAAATGAAACTCAAAGCACCAAAGTGAGATTACAGTAAAAATGTGACAAACGGGGTTAACGAAACACACAGGATTTCAACATTTCGGTTCTAATCCAGTTAAAAAAAAAAACTTTACAGAGTCAATTACTTGAAAATGGAAGGAGGTTACCAGGAGATTCCAGGTCAAACCGACGTGTGAGAGACAAAAGCAACAGAACAGAGATACTGGAGGACTGTGGCAGCCTGGCTATGACTCCTCCACCTGCTCCATCCTCTCCTCTTTACCGGCTGCTGCGTCTGCACTGGTGTCCTTTATCTGGGCCAACTTGTCGGCAGTGAGGGCTTCCTCCAGACGCCTCCTCACATTCTGCACCAGGTCTTCCTGTTTCCTGAAGGACGCAGAAGCAAAATTTTCACGATTTTAATGTGGTTACTCAAGATGTTGACGTCCCAACAGTGACTTTCAGTTTTAACACTTATTCGTCAGATGTATCTACTAAAAAAAGACTTTTAAATGCCATAATCACCCAAAAATAAGTGAAGAGAAGAACGTCCTACCTAATGTCGTCATCGGTCACTACGAAAGCTTTGCAGAGCGGCTGTGCTGTATTGAGCCACACGCCAGGGTTCTTCTCCACTGCTGCTGTGAGCTGGCCAGTGACGGGGGCGGGGCTGGTGTGCAGGGCGCTGGCGATGGCAGAGAGCAGTGTTTTGTCTGAATTCGAAGGTCCGACTCCTGACCACAGCAAATAAAGCGTACGGAAAACAAGTTTATTTAAGAAATATGGTTTTGATACAAACCGGGTTGTTGACCTTGTTAGGTACCCACCCTGTAAGCCTTTAGGTAGGTCCATAGACTTCATCAGCTCCTCTGCGATATCAAATGCATTTAATCCGCTCAGTTTTCGCTCCCAGAACAGCTGCAGATCAAAACAAACAAACTACAAATAAGAATTTCCTAAAAACAGAAAAAAAAAACAGGTGTTTCTCCTCTCCCTCTTACCTGTCTGGGTTGGTCCACAGCCTTCTGCGGGTCCATCTTCACCTTGTTGTTGGGATGATTTGTTACCTTGGTGACCGGCTGCTTGAAGATAGACGCTGTCTGTCGAACTGGCAGCGTTGTGTTTAAATCAGGCTTGGCCTTAAGAACAGACAGCAACACAAGTTGTGACAACCAGGCCACAATGTGCAACATTTTCAAAAAGAATTTATTTAAAAACACGTTTTTGGTAATGTTGGTAGCAGCGTTTCACAGGACTCACCCGGATATGATGGTTGGAGTCGTAGAGAGGCTTGTGGCTGTTACGTTGCACTTTAAGGAGAGAGCGTCCAGCCACAGGAGAGTGGCTCAGGTTCACATTCGTGTGCAGGTTGCTGCTTGGACTTCGGCCTATGTGGGGTTTGCTGAGAATACGCTTTACAGGTAATGTAACACTGGAAGGAACAATAAAAAATTCTTCATGTCATCAACCGGCTCATTAAAATGACATACCTGCTATATATTCAGGCTGATTTTAATGAGTGACTACACATTTTACTCTGCTAATGTGGGTGTATGTCTTGCCTAGGTGTCACTTAACAAATAGACTAATAGGAAATAACTACAATTAACACTTTTAAAGATCTGTTTCATACTATAGAGCAATATGTGACAGTAATCATAGACGTTAGAACGTGAAAACTGAAAAAAAAAACTGCACACATTTATTACGGTTTTAAGAAAAATAGCTCCTTTATAACATAGGTCAGATCTTTAACAGTCTATATTAGCAATACTGAAAGACTAACACCAAAGCAACAGACATTAATATCACAATTCTAGTTTAAACAAGTCTGACTACTGTCTTTTACTAAATCTACTGAAAACACGCGCGCGCGCACGCACACACACACAAGCGACAGCGTGACTTTTCTGTCAAGCAACGTGTTAAAGATTATGCTAAAATAAACAGACAACTCAGCGACGAACCACTTGTGAGTCAGTATACACTCTTTGGGACCTGCTGTTGACATTATCAAAGTGCTACACTTTAGATTTTTGCGTCGTTCTTTAAATTTGGCGCAACTGTGCATCAACTCCTCTCGTCGTCACTCAAGCATGTGTAAACAATGAAACTTAGCAAGCTAATCAAGCTAGCGCCGCTATGAACGTCAACAAAAACAGCCACCGGTGCATTTACCGTTGAAGAAAGCTGTAAAATTCCTAATGTAAGAACCTTTTACACTACCTTCACGTCATATTTAGTCAAATTATCAAGTTTTAACCACCAAAAACAAACTTATTAGCGATGATTCCCAACTGAAAACCGTTCGCGTGCATGCATTTCCTGCAGGTAAACTTTCATTCATAACTCGCTCAATTATAAAACTAAAAGTCCTACCTTTTTCGTTCCATGTTCTCAGCAACCTTTCCGTCAGCTCGTCTGGGATTGTAAGGGGATTTTAGAGGGTTAATAACTAATAGACTGCCGATATTTGCAGTCCTAGTAGTTCTCGTTTGTTTATCGATCCGCACTGTCACTGTCAGGACCTTTACAACTGTAAATCACTCCGCGAGCCTGATGCAGACACGTCCGCCACAATACACGCAAACTAGTCCGAAGAAGTCTTGACGCACCGCAATAACTGAAGTGAACGAGTAGTTCGTAAGAACAAATTATAAGTAACTGACTGTATCTCATTTGGGTGCTTATTTTCTCAACACTTTTTCAATGTTAGGACTATTATAATTTAAATTGCACATATTACATTTTTATATTTATTCGTTCCAAACGAAATTACATTATAGCAATAAAATTCAAATAACCCAATTTAGAATTGCATTAGTAGCATTTTATAAAGTTTCCACATGCAATAATGAATTAAGATATTCAAAATAAATTGATATGTATTATTCGTTTGTTCTTTGAATAGAAGTACTTTTATTCATCCCAGACATGAGAAATTGACTTGTTCCAGCAGCATCGTCAGCATTAACATAGTTGGCTTGTTTTTGTCATGTTATCATTTTGAACATCAAGTCCCTCCAGAGTGTGACCTGATACCAAACATGGGAAAATAATACTTAAAGAGAAATAATTACACGTGACAAATCTTGTTAAGTTTTTTTATTTCTGTCTACACATTTCCTTGTGAAGTTGGTTAATCCAGGACACAGAGAAGACTAATCATTAGTGTCCAAACAGAAAAAAAAAAAAAAATCAATTTTTCATGATGGCTCTTGTTCGTCAGCCTTTCATGGCTTGAATGGATTAGGATGATTGAAATAAAACTCCAATGTGTTTGAGGAGATGCTGATGAAGAGGAGTCCATTGTTGGCTTGGGGTGACAGCTGGTGTGGAGCTGGATCAGAGCCTGAGGTACCAGCAGCTAACAGTTCTTCCACTGCTTAAAAATCTTTGTACCAATAAAAACGAAAACAGCCCTGATGGGGTAAAAAAAAAAAAAAAAAGAAATTATTAGCATAAAGCACCGAATAAATAAAATCTATGAGTCAACAATAGCAGGTGTGTTTGGAGGTCAAAGGTATCATGATCTGATAATTCAATATTTAATATTGATCACAAACAAAATCAGGAAGGCTGCAATTGAGAGGACGAAAGTCTGGTTTGCGTCACCGAACTGTCCTGAGCTTAATTTATATGTGTATCTCCTCCAGCGTCTATGAAAGCTCTTGTTCACCGAGACCGCTTCTGTCTGTGTTTGACAAGAATTGCTTGTGAGCAAGAACAAGCTGATCTAATCAGAGCGGACGAGAATCTTTCAGGCTATGTTGTCTGGAAAATAGGCCACTGTTCTGGTTTCTGGTCTATGACATCTCAGAGCTACCTGGAAACTGTACCTGAATATTACTCTCATTTTGAGTTTACCATCAAAAGATGCCAAACAGCTAATGAGATGTACCCACTTCCACCTGATGAAGTTCGGTAATTTCAGTATTGAACCAGAGGTGTTTAAAGATTCAAAAGCGTTAGATCTTTTCTTTAAGATGGGGTGAGTTTAGTTTTAGATCCTTTAGATCCTGGCTGTGTGAAAACAAGCAGAAATACATGCTTTCATGCAAAATTCTGATGTTAATCTTAATTACAAAAACTAAAACAGTGTATGCAAGTGCTGCTGGAAAAGACATACCAAATAAAAAAAAAACTGCTCAAAGGTGCTGCTTTGAGAGCGATTGTCTTTGCTAGATAACAAGCATGACGACACCATCAACACATGCAACCAGGCAGAATCAGGACATTTTGTGCTGGTACACCTCTTTGTGATCTGTCAGACTAACCTGGGTGCCACTACTCATCCTTCTTGAATTTGTTATTTATGTAGGGGACGTAATCTAGAAACAACCGCCAGTCTGTGAAGTGTACCAGCGCGACACCTCCAGCTGCACCCCATACTGCCAGAGTAGGGATCCTGTTTAGTAGAAAAGAAATAATTACCATTAAACACCTTTAGTGTCCCTCAGTATAACGTGAAGAGTTGTGTGATGATACTAATGTGTTAGTAGCTGGAAAATGACACTAAACTGAACAAGACTTAACAAAGGCAACTGTTCCCAACACAAACAGGAACACCGTTTAAGAGCACTTCAGCACTTCCACGTCAAATTAAAATATTTTTTTTAATGTTCAGACACCTTTTTTTCTTGTGAAAATAGAATACTCCTTGCGCCGTTTTATATTGTATGGAAATCAAATTTAATTTTCTTAAGCCTGTATTTAATGGCTTTGCCACACAATTGCAACTAAAGCTAAAATTTGGTTGTCAACGATACAGCGATGACCTCGGCTCGGCTAAAAGCTAACGCTAGCTTAGGATACAAACATTGTTAACACAAAATGATTGTTTATCGATTCTTTTCTGATACGGTGCTGTAATATAAAATTACTTACCATGATTTTACAATGGACGTATACTTCTGACCGACTACCTTAGTGATCATTTTACATAGAATAAATTTCTCCACCCAGACGTGCCTGTTAACTACCTAGAACTTCCGCTTTATTGTTTCCCCCATCACCGCGTAGTACTTCCGGTTAGCCTCGTGCGCTTTTATTATTCTTCATTATATTCATTTTAACGATACAAAAACGTAAACAAAAACATATCATAGACAACGTTATTAATATAGTGGTTGACATGCCTCCACAATCCATAGCAATTAACGAACTGTTGCTCGGATGGTGCATGGGTTAACGCCACCGCACAGTGCCACAGCGCTGAGATGTGTTCCGCGACTCGAAACCTCAGGGAGTTCGAAACCCTGAGAAGTTCGAATCAGGAAACCTTCGCAGACCTTTTTTTTTCCTGTGTGGTGTTTCCTCCTCCCAAAATAGAGAGGTGTTTTTAGAGTTGCTACTTGAAATTGACATCGTTGTCAGTATTGTCTTGTCCGTCTTTGTATGTTGGTCCTACCACGAGCTAGCGACCTATCCATGCCAGCAGTTGGGATAGGTTCCAGCCCTAATGCAAAGGTAGATAGACGCTCCCCTTGGGATACGGTGGTAGATAATGGGTGAATACTGCCCCCTAGTGGACGGTCAACAATATTTCTTTACTCATGCGTAACAACACTCACATGAGCTATACAATTAAAAAATACTAAGAAAAGCGAACTTGTTATTAAAATGGTCACATTTATTGCTACATTACTGTTATATACACAACAGTTCTCATTATCTACTTTATATATAAAAATAGGAAACAGTAGGCACTTTGAGGACATAGCCAACATAGATGATGTCCTCAAACACGACTGACTGAAAAAAGAAAGAATTCCATCAGGTTGCCTGTTGCAGAGCACAGGAAGGATTTGCTTACTACAAATATCAGATGCATGTGTTGATACTTGGCTATTACAAATATATCTAGAAATAAAAGTCTTTCATAAAAACTTTTCTCAGTCCGATATGTGAAATAAGCAGTCTTGGGTTTGTCCACTGAAAAATATCTGTGACAAAATGAAGGAAATACTGTCTTATAATGTCACCATCAGCTTGCAACAATAAAGCTGTGACAAACACATGTACATAAATATTGATGCACATGCCTGTTCAAGACAAATATTTAAGAAAATCAGCCTGTGATAGATGAGAAAGTAAATTTAACATCAAGGATTTACACCAGGTGGTTACATAAAATAATAAAGACCCCACAGTGGTGGCCAGTGTCGACGGGTGTAGTCTCTCATCTAAATGTTGTCAGATTTTTCTGGAGCATTTGTTTTTGTACACCTGTAGGATAAGAAAAAAACTCCTGAACTCCATTGACAAATTATTCAGGCAGTGTTGAGTAACCTTTATCAAAGCTCCCTAAGCTGGGAACGTGACCAAGGCCACTCTTAATGAGTCTTTTTTGTTTTTCATGCTGCCACGAAACAGCTGATTCTGTTGCAAATGATAGAGAGAGCTGGACAGCAAATATTTAAATCATGACTGGTTGGACAGAGAGCAAACAAACCTGAAGTTTGAGCCAGGTCAGGTTGTCATTTCTAAGCTTCTGGCAAAAAAAAAAAAAAAAAAAAAAATAATAAAATAAAATAAAAATCACTTTTTTCCTTAAATCTAATTTGAGCCTTCTTACATTTAAACAATGTAAACAACAAAAAAGAGCATTCCAAACGATGAAAACAAAAGTCAAAATCTATCTTACACAGTAAAAAAGGATAAATCCATTCTACAAAAGGAAAATCTTTAGAACAAGCTCTGCAAATTGTTCAAAAGAAGAAAACAAACAACACCAACATGCTCGATAAAGAGCAACAACACATGTCCAACAATGGCAATTAAGTAAATCCTTAATAAGATAGCAGTAACACTCATGATCCCTTTCTAATAGTAAATTTATTTAATTTACCAGAGACTTTATTAAGTGAGATTAATGTGCTGTAACAGCATTTTTATGCCTGATTTGACAGGAAAAATGGCCGACACAGTCTGAGGGATGACCTGTATCCTGGAGTCCAACAGCACTCAGGTTTATCCAAGTGTTGATCCTGGAGTTTGTCTTGAGTTTGTACAGCATGTAAAGACAAACAACACGGGGACGCACCGATAAAAATAAAATCATCACGCCGATCAGGAGACACAGGGTGGCACTTTGCAGTCCAACAAGCCAAAAAAAGCCAGAGTTACCCAGCATATCAAAAAGAGCAGGGCAGTCAGCGGCTGGATGTGCCAGAGCCTGTGTGCCATCAGAATCAGACCAGGGGATGCAGACAGTTTCTTATATCCTAAACAAACACTGTAAATAATGCCTCTTTTAGGCAGTTTTGTTCAATCACAAGAATAAAACCTCTTTACTTTTAAAGAACATAAGACTTGTTTTTCTGATGGGAATGCCAGTTCACGATCCAACAATACAAATCCCAACACAGCAATTGATCCATAAGTTTCATTTGATCCAAACAAGTTTTGCTCCCAATGTTTAAAGCAATTTTTTAAAATGTCTTACAAAAACATGATCAGAATAACGACCTCGTGTCAAATTCTCACTGACCAGCATTCTCAGTTCAAAGTCATGTCAAATTAATAAATGTTTCATCTCTGTGCTTGTCACTATTGTGTGCATCAGTAGGAATGTGGCCTCCAGCCTCGTCAGTGATGATGTATGTGTGTGTAGGTACGTGTGTGTGTCTTCACAAACACACACTGAGATGCATGACAATGAGAGAATAAGGCCACGTGTTCGGGGGGGCTGTACAATCAACAGGAGCTGCAAGGCAATAAAAAAGAAAATCATGAGTCTGCACAAAACAAGCTGAAGATTGTGTTTAGCAGCAGACAGACCTGAGGATTACATGTGTCCATCTCCTCCCAGACCATGATGACCCCCACCCAGATGCATCTGGGGGTCCAGCCCTGAAACTTTTTCCTCCTCTCGTCTCTTGAGGCAGGCAGCCTTCGGGTTCAGGTTACGCTCTTTGACAAACAAACAGATTTATAGATGAAGCCCAGCAGAACCAAGTGAGATATATACAATGTACAAAAGAACAACGATCAAAGGGTGAAAGAAGAAAGGAAGATGGGAGTGAAAAGTTGGATGAGAACTGAACAGATGTGGCAGCAAAGTGGGGCTACACTTCCTCAGATACTCTCCCTTTCATCTCATTTCTTCATTTTTCTGAGTTTATAGGCAAAGAGAAAGAAAAGCCAGACTAGTAGTGACGTAGTGGGACACATCTGGTTGTCCCTGTGGATCAGACCTCTCGGTACGCACCGACCTACCTCGCACCTGCTTCTCCAGGCCCAGTATGACCTGGACAGCCTGCTGCAGGATGACAAGCTTGGTCTGAGCCTTGTCGCTCTGCAGGTGGACCTGACACATTCTGCCCAGTTCTCTGAAAGCTTCGTTGATGTCGCGCACGCGAATCCTCTCCCTTGCGTTGTTAGCTAGCCGCCGCTCACGCTCCCTCTGCTCCTTCTCCTCGGCAGTGAGGTTCTCGTCTGTCACCGTAACGATGCTGCAGCCAGGAGGAGAGGTTGGTAGGAGGGGTTGTTAATAAACCCAGATCGCAACCCTTGCAGAATCTGGTCTGGTTTGTTTTTAACCAAAGCTGGACTAGTTTAAGTGTTTTACTCTTCCCACTCATTGTGCCCTAATTAATTTTCAGTATATAATCTTTAACATGTAATGTCAAGTACAAGTGCTTAATCCAGGGAAAGTGCTGAAGATTCCAGTGGAGTGGGACATGTGCAGGAGAGAGAGCGGGCGGAAATTATAATGAATGCTTGCATAAAAAAATAGATATATCCTTCAACCTGCTGCTCCTATAAAAATTGATTGATCCTCTATAAAGTCACTGAGGTCCAGGAATGGAAGTTGTAGAGGATATGATCACTGTCCAGCAAAAAGACAGAAATAATGAGAATGGAGAAAGAGGAAGCGACCCCCTCTGCCAACACAGACACAGCCAAAGTGGAAAAAAAGACTGAGGGGGTGTTGTTAAATACATCCACGGGAGATGTATTTGCCTGAATGTGAGGAAGAAGTGGTCTCTGTTGTCATCTTTGAAAAGAAAATGACAGGGCTGTGCAGTGGATGGAAAGATGGAAAATGACTGCATGGAAAATGGGCTGGCAACGTTAAAAGGTTAATGTTTACAGGCTGAGACAGACAGCACAGACACACTGCAATAACAGGTTAATAACAGCAAACAGTCCTGCTAACACTGAATGCAGAAAGAAACGCAGAGGCTGTTGTATTAAAAGTAAACCACTAAAATAAAAATACATGAAAACGAATATGTCAGCATAACAAGACAGCCATAACAGTAACGGACTGTTCATCCACTCAGAGTGAGGCAGAGAAATGTGTAAGTGAACTGTACAACACATACTGCATTGAACATGTGTGTATGTGTTGATAGAAGAAAAACACAGGGTGAACAGCAGAGTGAGCACGTTAAGAGGTACACAGCTTCATTTCTTCCTTTGTCCCCACTTTTTATTTTAATTACTTATTAATGATTATTTAGAAACTGATGAAATATAGTTAAGTTGATCCAAATTGCTTCTAAACTGTTATTAGGACATGTCAAGAAGCTAAGACATGAAGCTGTGTGGGAGTTGCGGCTTATAAAGAAGCTCCTCCTCTTCCTTCTTCCTCTCTGGACACCCACTGACCTCGAACTTGCTGCTCCAGGTTGAGTATTACGTTAACGGCCTGTTGCAGTACGCCCAATTTGGTCTGCGGTTTCTCAGCGCTCAGATGGAGCTGACACATGCGGCCCAACTCCTTAAAAGCCTCATTGATGTCCCGAACACGAAGTCGCTCACGGGTGTTGTTTGCCAACCTCCGCTCTTTCTCCCGCTCAGCCTTAATCTCCACTGGCAGATCTTCATCATCATCACCTTGGAGACTAGTTATGAGTCAACGGTAGATGAGGAGGGAAGGAGACAATATCACAGGTACAGTTCATTGAAAATGAATTGGCATTTGTGATGTGAAATAACAGACAACTACAAAAGGTGGACTGCACCAGGCCTCGACAAATTTGCAGCAAACTATGAGAGAGTAATAAATCTTCATGAAGTAAACTGTTCTCTTTAATCTGAGCATCATATTATGTTAATTAAACATAAGAATTTCACTGTTTTTTATAGAAAAATCTTTGCAGTGAAAATAAATATACTGAGCAACAGCTTTCAAAGACCTTAGAAGAATATAAAAAAAACTCCACAGATGAAGTTCTACACTGACTGTTCATTTCAACCCACGGCTTGTGTAGGAGGCTGCAGGGCTGACTGGCTCCATATTCTCACTTCCTGTATTCACTTTAATCATAATTTTATCATAAACACTAATATTTTTGTCTAAAACGAAACAAAAACATGATCACCACAATGTGACACAGATGTTTTAGACACCTTGTTCTAAGATGGCCATTCATGTCTCTTGTCTCATCCTCTGACTTGTCAGCGACGGAACGGTTCTCATCTTCCTCCTTTTCCTCTCGTTTGATGTCACCACTGGAACGATTTATGCCTCCAGACAGACCTGCATAGAGTTGAGGAGAAAATAAAAATCAAACATATTACTTAAATGTAGATGCGAAAATATTACCATGCTCACTGACATGAGTGTAAAGCAGCAGGCTCACCAGAAGACTGAGAGCCTGACTGGACTGATGTTGGGCCATGGTGGCCGTGCATGAGTACTCCACCAGAGGGCAGACCTGAGTCTTCAGGATGATTGGTTATCTTCACAAAAATAAATATAACAGGATTAATTTTTTGGGTATTGTTGCTGTAAAATGATTAATATACTAAGCAAAAACTAGTTACATCATATTCACAGTTTATAATTTAATCTGCATGTATTGATCTGCACTGCTTTTCATTAGTTTTACCAGTCCTAGAAGGCGGCTGGCCAGTCCGGGGGCTGCACTGTTGAAACCTGGAGGTAAACCCATGCTGGATGACAACAAACTGTGCATTTCAGCCAGACTTGATCCTCCTTGTCCACTAGCATGTCTCTGAAGAACATTGATGGCTTCATCCAGGTGGTCCTCCAGTTTATTAGCCTACAGAAAAAGTATATAATACGTAATAATGTCAAGAGGAGAAAAGAACGAAAGCCTGTCAATAATAATCTGCTCCATGCATTCAGAAAAGACATAAATTAGATGAACTGACTCACCATGGACTGGATTCCACTCTCAAAGTTGGGGGAAGGTGTGGTCTGGCCAGAGGACCGAGTCCACTGGGACGCAGAGCCTAAAAAAGATCACAGGGTAAGTGCTGAGAATATTCTCAGAACATGCTAGACGTGTTAACACCAAGAAAATAGCACAATTATCATTGTATATTACACCTTAATTTTACACCTTGAGCATTAATAGGAAGATATGGATGTTGATAAGACATCTCACCTAGAAATATTCTTTTCATTTCATACTCAAACACTAAATTGTTTATATAAATTAAAACACAGGTTTCTGAATGTAGAACTGTAAAAATGTGAAACCTGTACTAAAATGACATCACAAAACTGTGATTTACACCACGATCATCTCTGTCTTTGCATAAACTACCAGCAGTATTTACTGCATTCTACATAGTGTGTGAACAGAAAAATGGGGGAAGTGAATACACCTCTCTTTTGCATACTGCATTTTCCCTTCCTCTCTCATGTTATATTTATATAATGTGTGTCAGATCAAGCTGTAATGGATGGGATTAGTATCAACTATGGCACCCATAAGTATGTTTCAGAGAGATGGTGCAAGGTTTCACCATGAACCATGAACTAATAATATGGAGTCTTTACACACATACAGATTATGTGGAAAAAATCCTCTTTTGGAAAATAAATGTTAAGTTTGTGTATTCTGAGAAAGTCTGTAACCACAACTGAACTATGGCTAGCCAAGCCTCTGTTAAGGATTAAGCTTCACAACTGTGCTTAATTACTTATACAGAGCTGTGTAATAATGACAGCAAATAAGAGTGTACAGTTAAAAGTTAAAAGTAAAATAATAATCTTACCTGATACAGCCTGTGGAGAGTCGGCCGGTGTAGAAGGAGACGGCGGGAAGGTGTTGCCATTTGGGTCTGAGGGATATATCTGTCCCAAAATGTTTGCGTTCGGGATTTAACGAATATTTTAGGTATGCAATGCAATTCCATAAGAATGGGATAGTGTGATATTTACAGTCATACATTTAAGTGCTACTTACAGATGCGAGGGCTTTTCCAATCTCATCTCCTGAGCTTCCACGATTAGCTTTTTTTTTTTTTTTTTTAAAAAAAAAAAAAGTATTTTATTCATACATCTACATGTGCTCTGAAAAAGCCAAAAGAAAACATGCCACAATAAAAAAATTACCCATAATGGTGTCTGTGCCAGAAACAGGGGGTGTGTGGCTGGGGACTCCAAAGCTGTTGGAGCCAGCGTGGAGGCCAGCAGGGTGAGTTCCGTTCACTTCACTGCCTTGCAAGGGATAGTTTTGAGGTGAAAGCGGCAGCGGCTGTGGTTTCTTAAAGCAAGGAAAAACAATTATTTATTGGAGACCAAAATGTTACATTATAAAAAAGTGTGTAAGCTATCTTTAGGGCTAAATATACATCCAAGGTGTGAAGGCAAAGCTCACCAGTCTGTCTTGTGGATTGAGGGCAGTGAAGGGACCATGCTGACTCAGATGGGGGGAGTTTCCCACCATTGCAGAATAACCCTGCTGAACCATCGACCTAGCAGAGCCCCATGGATGGGAGGGTGGATGGAGGCCTTCTGTTTGTGTGTGCGTGTTGAGGAGATAATATGAAGACAATAAAGACTACATACGAGACACGTCACATTACTGTGATGACTTCATCCAACTGTAATTCCCTGCACTGAGGCGCCTCTACTAGCAATGCCACTGGCAGATGTCTATCCAGAAAGATAGTTTGGTGACCCAAATGAATTAACAGCTATACTGCCTATGAAATAAAGCTTTAGGATCCTTCACAGTGTCATGGTTGAATCAAGTCTTTCAATTTCAAACCTTGTTGTGATTCACTGACCTTGCATGTAGAATGGTGGCGGGTACACATTTCCTGCCTTTGAGGCTGGGTAGCCAACACTGTCCCTGTTAAAATCCTCTCCTGAGACTGGTGCATACACCTACAGGAACAAAAGAGGTAAAATTAGATCAACTCAGTCTTTATAAACAAACTGCAGTACATAAATATGATTCTTCTTGTGCATGAATCTAATGTTAATCCCCAGCCTCACTGATAACCTCAGTGCTGTAACATTCCTGTGCTGCACTGCACTGTGTTATGTACAGTTTGTGAACAATCAGTAATTATTTAAGGGATTTTACCCATTACTTCAAAAAAAACATTTAGAAATTGCTAAAACAAATTCACTGAAAATGGTTTAATTGTTTCCACTTTTTATTATTTACCACAGTGAGATGTGACCACATAGTGGGATGTGCAGATTTATTTGATGGTTATAAAAGAACCAAAGCTATGAGCCATCATATCATTCTAACATAAAATTAATTCTCCTAAAGACTGCAGCAATACACTGTATATGGAAAAACTCAAAACTAAATGAACTGAAGTTTTCTTCTGTAATTTGATTAAGCATAGAAAAAAGAGAGGAAAAAGAAGGGAGAGAAAAAGAGGGAAGGGAGAGATGCACTACTAATTACTGAACCATCTGCCAAATCCTGGAGGGTGGCCAACTCCACTGGCAGCTGGGATAGAGGGATGGGGGAGGGAGGAGGCAGGGAGGAGGGAAGGGGCGGGAGGAGGGGGGAGTTGGGTAGACGTGTGGTTGCGGAGGGGAACAGAAGAGGCGGAAATAGGGTGTCCAGAGAGCAAATGTGGGAGAGAAAAAAAAATGAGGCACAATAAGAACCATCAAACTTTGGGATGAATTCCCTGAGAGGATTTGGCAGGCAGGAAGAAATGTGGCCATAAAGTAAAGGGCCTACAAACACAACATGCTATAAATACACGCTTCAAATGAGTGACTGGCTGAAGGAGCGGTTTCTTTCTCTTCCTTTCATTTATTTTTTTTTAAATCAGCGGTGAAGATACACAGCTGTACTGGTTAGACGTCCTGTATAGCAGTTCTTCTGCTGCTTTGTGGGCCAGGGAAAGGCTTAAAATGCAGAATGGAATCAGACTCAATGGGCCTATTTAAATTATGAGATATACTTCAGGGCAGCTATATTTCTGGATGGCAACACTCACCGAAGAGGGCAAGCCAGGGGGCACCTTCCGGATCTTTTTAGGCTGTGTCTCTAAAAGGAGGAAGACACAATGACATCATGTAAATATGTAAAAACAAAGCTCTGGACTCAGCCGAGTACAACCAACACTGACAGGACTCATCCCCCCTTCATCCTGCACTCCCCCTTCAGTCTTGTGACTGCTCATTAATGCCTAATCAGAAAGTATTTTTGCTGTTCATGTTATTCAGAGACTGTTCACTGAGAACTCTATTTCACTCCATTATGTAATCAGAATAGGAATTCCTGTACGCATACCCGGCAGCAGAAATAATGATATACTCGGAGTTATATCGCTTATAAATAGCTTTGTATGCAATCTGTGATGACTATGTCAACACTATGCTAGAAATGGTCCTTTACAGTCTTACCAATGAGATCTTGTGGGGGCCTCCTGCGAGGATTGCTTCCCTCATAAGGGTAAAACTGGGAGTTGGACTTTAGGCCAGATGGGGAGATGGTGTTGGGGCTGGGCATGGGTATTTCACTGGGCAAAAAGCCCTGTCAAAGAATATCAAAGCAAAGATGCACGAGATGAAAAACTACAAAAACAAAGAGCATTTATTTGAGAATTTCTAAACATTGTGGTTTTAAAAGGCTTACCTGAGTTGTAAAGGAGGAATAAGGCCCTCGTTCAGCCTTTCCTGAAAGGGAAAAAGAAAACAAATAAGTCTTGATAGCAAAAATCAGTCTTTAATGGTAATATTAACCAACAATCTGCCCATCCTCCATTTATGCGGCTTCCATCCGCCATATGTACAACTACTATATGATCTTGTGAGATATTTATGGCTGTGGACAGCAAAAACAACAAGAAATCAGCCCATCATAAATGTTGAAGGGCAATTGTACCAAACATGTCCCCTCCAATGACAGTTAAACAGAAATGGGCTATAGGCTAGGCCCAGTCCCAGGGGAGAGCCCTGTTTGTGCATGAGTGCCCTTTACATCCCCCAACCCCCTCCCAACCTGAACAGACTAACTGCAACACACAAACAAACCCCTCCTCCACAGCCTCCCAGATTACTCGCTGCTACCTAGGCATTAATATAATTTGGCTAAAAGAGGTATGCGAGTTTCTACCGAGGTAGAGCTGTTTTATCCAATAAATTCCTTCGTTCATACTAACTCATGCATTAAATCAGTCTGTTCTGCCAACTTTTATTACAAGACCAGTTAAATGACACTCACCAGCAATCCCTGATCCAAACATGGGGGCAGAGGAAATGCCCTCCTGTTCAGTGTAAAGGCCTTCCTCTCCATAACCCTGAGAGAAAGCCAGCAGGGAAATAATTGAATCAAAAATAAATAAATCCCACTATTAGCACCCCCTCTCATCAAATCAATTATGGAAGAAACCCTTGGATGCCGATGTGAATCGATCAATAAAGTTTATCCAACTTGGCTCTCCACGACACGCTAGCACTAAGCCTAGGAGATCTAATGATCCCCAGTTTTAGGATTTTAAAAAAGAGTTCAGTCATTCCACGGTTACTATGGTACAACTATACTGTACATCCATTATGTTTTTATTTTGTAAGCTGATGGGATGAAAATGTGTTGATGTGAATGTAAACACTGGTCTATTCATTGTGAAAGTTTACCGTGACCTTGTGTTCTTAACAAAAATGTTATTGTTAAGAAATTTTTTTGCAGAACGTTTAGGCTGTAATTGTGTGTGAATGTCTGTAAAAACAATGGTATTGTGTTGAAAAATACCACTGATAACATGCTACCTACACAGTTTGATGAGTTATTATGATGAAGACAGATCTTACCCTTCCCTGGTTGAATGATTGACTGTTCTGTTGGCCTTGCCCCCAGGGACTGGGACCACTCCTCTCATCTATACCTGCAAGACAAAGAACTGGGTTTTTCCTTTACCCTTAACAGACAAACACATTCTCCAAAATCACCCAAAGTAAAGAGACCTGTTTTAACACAACACTAACTCACTCTGCAGTTCTGCACAAAGACGGCAGAGTGGCGATGCTGTAAATAGTATGAATATGAGCTGTAGGTAGTTTGAATAATTAACACCTCAGACAAGACTCCCAGTATCATCATCAACAATTTTCACATTCTGACTCCCTTATATTTTCCATGGCAACAGTCACTTAATATTCAGGCTCTAAGATTTTGGCTCATACAGTCACCTAGCTGCCAAAACAAGGTCTCTATCTAACACAGTTGACACGTGTTACCCAAGGCCAGACCACTGCAGCTCTCAGAGACCTGAACATGCTTGTTCAATGTGAGTGATTTTAAAGATTGGTGAAGCAGAAATTCTTGCCTGTCCCCTTTCTCTCATTCTTTTCTGGAACAGCAACCCAGCATCTCTTGGGGAAAGCTGAAGCTTAATTGTGTGCCAATTTGCATAATTATGCATATTAATGAAGTTGGCTTCTATGAATATTCATATTTCTGTTTCGTTGTCTAATTAAAAAACTGAGCAAGGATAGGGGGAAGACAGGCAGACTAGAATTATGTCAGAATCAGCATTAGAACAGAATGATGGTTCCGCGGCGCTGAGGGCTGCCACAACTGTGATCTACACACGAATCACCAGCAGAATAAGAGATAAAAGAGGCGCAGTTAGAATTACTTTTTCTACACCAAGAAAGTGTGAGTTCACGACTCACACACACACCATAAGAACTAGAAAAGGAAACATCAAATGTGAGTACCATCAGAAACTGGTAGACACCAGTTAACATCTCCTCCCAGCATGCAACACCCCATTTAACCAAGGCTGGTCTATAATTATACAGGCGAAGATTCTGGGAACAGACATCCAGCCTGACTCATACAGTGTTCTTGCTGATCCACTGACTGAACTTGCAGCTATGTCTCAGTTTTTACAGCACGCAGCATCGGGTCTTTGTGAGTGGGACCGTTTTTTTGTCTATAGACTTTCTTCCTTCCTTGACAAAGTGAGTCACGCCGACACAAAGGCTGAAGTCAGGTCAAATCCCAAAAGGCTCTTCACTGTTAATAAAACAGCAAACACTGTACAACAATGCAGGCTCAGGCGTTTCAGCTCATGAGTCACAGATGACTTTTTACACACAACTGTGCTTTAAATCAAACCATAACAAAGATATGACTTTTATTTGGCTTCACGTGGAGACTGTAAAATAACATTCATATATATTGTGGAAATTCCTTTTTAAAGCAAACGTAGCAGAGTATTTTTTTTTTTAATTCAACACATCTGTGTGGAAAATGGAACACTTCATGCAAATTTGAAACTTCTTCCCTTCTGCATTTCAGCTCATACTAAACGTGAAAAATATATTTAGGATTCTCAGTTTCATGAGACCCAAAAAATGAAAGTACAGTAATAATGATTTAAACCCGAGTAGTGAAAGCTACTGAAAAGGCACATGGTGTAACGCCATAGCAGAGTAATCCATAGTAACAGGAAACAAATAGAATATATATATAAATAAAACATAAAGCTGTAGTTTTTCTTCGCACCTCATCTGATAATTCTAAATCATATCCAAATAAATTTGCTATCATCTACTTTATATCTGTATCATCCAAAGACATGCTCAGTACATCTCCCATCACCTTAATCATGCTGCTATAGAGCAGATATGAAACTATACCTAAAATTCAAAGGGCTGAGCTGCTTTCAATCTGTCATTTTACAGCCATTAAGATCAAATGGACTCTGCTCATGGAGATAGAGTTTGAGTCATTATAAATTCAAGGTGAAAAGCACAATATTATGAGAAACTACTGAATTGATAAAAACCAACATCTATCTTTTAAAGACATATGCCTTGCCCCTGCAAAAGAATATTTATGGCTCTCTCAAGGGACTGGAAGAAACAAAGCTGAACACATTTTAGAAATGTTTAAATGCTTTACCTGAACTTCCAAACTGACTGGCAAGCGTTGTTGGTCGATTCTTGCCATTTGAAACTGGAAGCTCAAACATCTAAAAAAAAAACAAAAAAAAAAAAACAGTTTTTCAGTTACATTTGTGAAAAAAAGCATAATTTAGTCTAATATCCTGAAACAGCAGAAGGCAGCAGATTCTTCCACCTGCCTTCTGCCTGACAGGCTTAACATCCAACCCTGCAACATAAAAGGTTGCTTAAAGGTTCACCACACAGTATAGGCATTTTTTTGTCAGGCGACTAAGTGCTGCTGCTTAGACATTGCAAGTACAATCTTATGTTTTCAATAAAGCATTCAAATGAACCTGCTTTTAAATGAAATCAGCTCATAAATTAATATCTCTGATCATTATGTACAGTATAAAGAGCAGGACATGTATTCTTCTCCCTCAGCGCATCCAAAACAGAACTACAAATCGTCCCTTTAAAAGCATGATATTAAATTGCAACATATTCTACATATTCCATCAATCTTAAGAGGGATCTTACCGCAGTGAAATCCAGCAAATCGTTGAGCTCCTTGTCTGTTTCCACTGCAGCCATTCTCTGCCGCTGTTTATTCAGCCTTCAGTCTCAGTCAGCAACTACAGAGATAAGAAATAATAGTAAAATCAAATGATACATAATGGGAAAGGGGGACTCATATCATTGGTGTATTAGTGGTGATGAGGTTAACATAACTGCTGTTGACTGTCATTTTTTAAAAATGACACAAAAACTGACATTCCCTGACAAGTTCAAGTCCAGTTGACCTCTGAAATAAAACAACCAAGCTAACAATCTGTAAGAGAAGCCAACACTATTTATGAATGGAATGTGTAGGCCGACAAAAGCTTGAACACAGTCTACCCTTGAGAGTTAAGTTAGGGAAATATTTGGAGTGTTTTAAGAACGTTGCCAACTCAGCTTTGACATTTATAAGATTACATTTTAATATCTTATTTAATTTTAAGATTCACTTGAAGTGTAAACAAAAGCAATAAAGCTAGTTAGGTTGAGGCTTCTGAGCTACTCATCTAATGTAGACAAAGTATCCAATATAAAAAAAAGAACAGAAAAAAAGAATAGAACATGACTACTGTTAAACTGTTTAGAAATAACAAACTACTGTTGTCCATAGGTGTTTTTTTAATTTAACGACTATGACTGCATTATATACGTGTAACAACGTGGACCACCAAATACACAAAGGAACCGGGAAGCTGAGTCACATTCCTGTCTGCTACCGCCTCTGAGTAAAGATGGATTTATAGTCGTACGCAGACTTTACACAGAGACATATACATTCCATTCACAATTGTATGCATTAAAACTTGTACATATGTTTATCTGTCCAGATTGATATTTGTGGAAACTGCGTTGTTAAAATATGCATCTAGCTGGTAATTTCTACAATGAAATGATAAAAAGTTAAACATTTGCAGACCTCTCTGGCTGGTCCATAGCAGGAAATGAAAAGGAATACATACTGGAAAAAGAACTACAATCACAGCTGTTGTGGTCTGTGTTGTGTAATGTGTGACATTTGTGGGTTATAGTGTTGGAGATCTACATTTGGTCATAGGTGATGATGTACAGATACAGTATAGGCTTAATGCAGAGGCATGCAAAAATCAAGCCTATGGGGATACTGATAATAGCCATGCCTAAGCACTATGCCTCATGCTGAGTTTTTAATTATTCATAACATGTGGAAAACTACAAACATATACTGGTTCATTATGTGCGCTAGCAAGCACTGTGTTTAACCACAAATGTGCTGGAAAAAAACTGTGAACCTCCGCAATACTTTCAAAGAGCAAAACGTATTTCTACCTAAAACTCATAAACTCATAAAATAATAAAAAGCCAATCAATAGATCAATTTTACAAAAAAAAAAAAAGACAAACAATACAACAAGAATAACTCATAAAATGGGCTGCAGAAAAGCCTAAAAATAACACGAGCAAATCTACTTATTTCGGTATCACCGAGTTGAGGTCAAAATGGGGGATGTGTGTTGTGGCCCGTCCTAACAAATGGAAGTTGTCTTGAGCACCCCCAACTTAAGAATGACCATTTGGTATGAGTATTAGTTTTACAACCGTGTATACAGCCGAAAAACGCACTAACGTTGTTGTAAAGCTCAGGTTTTCGGGGTCTCTGTTGGTGTGAAGCCCCTCAGAATGCTTTAAAGACCTAAAAACCTGTTGCCTACCCTCATCGCGTCGAGGACCAGACCGGGACACAAAGACCCGGACATTAAAGTTTCGATAAAGTATAATTTATTTCTCCAATAAATTGAAGCTTTATTGTCATTCGGTGATATTTAGAGAGAGGGTCAACTGTGTTTTAATGCCTTATAAATGACGAAACCCAGGCTCCAAATTCTGTTGGTTGTGAACGAGACGGTGTGTTCTTAATGGTAATAAAGGTGGCCGAAAAGAAAAATAATACAAATAACGCTTTTAAGTATAATTATATTTTCTTCTTTTATTGAATGGTTTATATTTTTCAATGTCCGAGGATAAAATCGCATTACTGAAACGAACATCTGATACATTTTCAAAGGGATTGTTAGCAATAACTGAGAATGTTGTATTTAGCTAACATTAGTAAAATAACATCCGTTTGTATTTGTTTCGTGGCTTAAGACCTATAATGTGTGGGACATACAACAAAATCCAAACAGTTGATAGATGTGCCTTGTTTTGCTGATTTGGTATGCCGTTATAACCCACTGAAGTGAACAAAGCAGTGTTTTCCACCACATATAAGCTAGTAATACCGAGCAGTAAGCTGAGCTCGTGCCGGAGACGAAAATCCGAGACCCGCTTTTCCAGTGTGTGGTTCATGAGACAACTTGAACGATGCGCTTAAAACTTGATGCTACTCCGCCAACAGCGCGTCAGACAACTTCTATTTGATATGCAAATGCTTGCTCTGAGTGTGTATTTGTCCGCGTATTTACCTGAGTTGAATTATCTACCATCCAACGGGAATAATCAGCGGCCGAAGTAGAAAGAAAAACAAAGTTAGGGATAGAATCCTTCCCCGTGGTCCGGGCTGTAGGCTTGATGAAAATGGAAGAAAGAGAAACCACTCCTCCGCCTCCTCGCCGATGTCTTCGTCACAAAAGCAAAAAAGCGCTTCTACCACAAAACATAACTCTCTTATTAATCCCGTCCCCTAACGTTACAGAAAGTCTAACCATTTAATTTTCCAAGTAGACATTTTAGCAACCTCCACATTGTCGACTTACTCCGAGTATCACTCCGCAACAGAGCCTGAGCAAACGGGAGGATATGGACGTTGAAACATCAATGGTGTTCAGTCTAAAATGAAACAAAGGAAGTGAGCACAGGAGGCTCTGCAGTCCTTGTGCTTACGCGATTAATATATTTAATAACAAAAATGACACAGTAATACATGAGACATAAAACGACCTGTGTCCCGATTCGCGGGGATCTATGTCACCTAGCGGACGAGGACAGCGGAAAACCCTATAGTCTGTGGACGACACAAGAGGAGATGGAATGATAATATCAGCGGGAAGACCAATTGGATTTCGAGAAAATGTGATTGACATATAAACCGTCCAACCAGACGGTCTGATTTTGCATTAGGGTTCCCTGCGTCGTGGTTTTGCTACAGAAGTGTTTGCGTGTTCGTGTGCGTTTGCGTGTGTGTCTTTTCCACGTTCAGTTATACCACGCATGTTAGACTCTGTAGTATGACGTTATGTATCATTTTACTTTGATTTGATCGGCATTAATTAGTTTGAGGAGAACATATAATTTCCCTCTTTTAAATGAATAACCCCGTGAAAAGCATAAATATTCAAATATGTTTACATTTTGTCGGTAGTTTGGCATACTTTTAGGGAAATTCTCTGACCCAAATGCATATCATTGATTTTTTTTTTCTCTAAAAAGCAGTTAAAAAATTATAAATGACAATAATAGAAATGCCACTTTTTGAATTAAATCTGTCTTGCACAGAAGGGCCTTGCTGCATTTCATACATCTTGGTTGTTATATAAGCAAGGCCTCGGTTAATGTAACTGTGTTTTCATATTTTCTAAAGAAAACCTCAGTTGGTTGGGGAAACAACCTAAATAACATCTGCTGCCTGGCCTTTATGAGAAAACTCAACCATTCAGTCTGTGGTTCATAAATATGCACACACACATGCTTTGACATGTATTACAAATGAAACTCAAGCACAAACCTGCAAACTATCAATGATAGGACTAAATTTGAGTAGTAATATTGCACTTCTAATGAAAAGTAGAGGAATACTAGACAGTAATAGATAATTTATGGTTTGGATTTTTAAATTTAAATGCACGAGTAAGGCTGCAATCACTAACCATTCCTTTTTTGAGGGCAACAAGATTTTAATCAACTAAATCAGTATTACTGACAAAGCTGGTACCTGCTGAAACTCCTACATTTGCCATGAAATGATCATATCATGGAGTTAAATGCAAAACATCAAATACTGTTTAGTCTCTTGCCTTTTTAAAAGTAGGACAAACAGCAGCAAAGCACAGCAGGGTTGTTGAGTTAAACACCATACACACACACACACACACACACACACAAACACACACACACACAAATCTATATTTAGAGTGAAACCCCACTTTCCCAACCCCTAAATGTGCACCCTCTCCATCTAGCTCTTCTTCTAGACAAGAGCCACTGTTTGGTAAATGGGTTACCCCCATGCAGTCACCCACGCATCAGGTACAGTATGAAAACCTGGGGCATCCTGTTATGACTTCTGGTTTCCTGTTTCCTGTAAAAAATACAGCCCCCTCTCTTTTACACACAAATACACTCATGAACTCCTCCTCTCATCATACACTTACCAGAACAGGACTGGGATCAGCTGTTAACATCTAATTCCAAATATTTTAGTTTGGGTGCATACGCATACAACTCAGGCTCAAACACTGGAGAATATAGTTCGTGTAAATATAACAGAATTCTCATTTGACACGCACTACCCAAAAATCTTCCAGTTGCATTTTTTGAATAGTGCAATCATTTTGTTTATACATGTCTTCATTTTAAATGAGAGAAAGGAAGATGCATTATTGTCAAGGGACCACTGAAACAACAACAGTGGTGCTCGTGTGTGTGTTCATGGATGAACTATCAGCCCCCTTTTGACAAGCATTAAAGTATACTCCATAATTTACCCTCATCACAACACAGTCGTATATTTAAATGGGAACCTGTCACACCACATTTAATCTATTTCCCTGTTGTGGCTTGGGCATGTCCTTGAATATTTTGTATTTGATGCCATTCAACAACAATACTTTTTGTTCTATCCAAAAAGAGAATGTTTTCCCTTTTCTTTTCCTTTCATTTCTAGCACATCGGCTCCTCTTTTCTTGTAGATCAGAATTCATTAGCAATCAAAATGCCATAGACAAACGCCCAATCTTAATTACTTTCTATTTGCATATTTGCATATTAATGACTGCAGACTTTGCTGTTTTTCTGCTGCAGCAGCCCCCTCCCTTCGCTATTGCTCCCCACATGCTGCAACACCATGCCTTTCTCTGAGCTCAAGGCTTCACACTTGCCAGCCTCCAGTTGACATTCAAAGGACATTTCGTTATCAGTACAATTAAAAGAAACAGATTAATCGTTTGATTTGGAACTAAAATTAAATGTATTCCTTTTTTAGCCAATCTCTCCAATCAGGATACGGATTTTTTTTCTTTTAAGTTTCCTGCAGAGAAGCACACGATACACTTAAGTACATTTTATTAGATATGCTGCCACCTTCTGGTAAAACCCATATAAGACATACGTTAATTCAAGGCCAACGAACCCTTATAATCCTATTTACCATTAAAAGATCTATATTTTCAAATTAGAGTAGAAATTTTCATTCATTTATTTCATTTATTTATTCATTTCGAGCAAATTAAGAAAAAATATATTGGGTTTACAAAGACATAATTACAATAATACAGTTACTTTCAAGCTCAAAAAGGAGTGGGAAGAAGAAAATGTATTAAATCCCACCCCTATTTTACATAAACAAATCAAAGTCCTTATTTATGCTTCCTGTCCGTAACAGAAAACATGACAACAATATATTCATTTTCAAAAGTAAACATAACAAATGTATGAAAAAATAATAAGCCATTTTCAGGCAAGTCAAATATTTAAACATTGTAAAGACACAGGTTTTAACAATGGTAAGACACAAGTGTCAGCAAAGTTAAGAATACACACAAATACCAGCAATGGTAAGACACAAATACCAGCAATGGTAAGACACAAATACCAGCAATGGTAAGACACAAATACCAGCAATGGTAAGGAAACAACAAGCATAAACCAGCACAAGGAAATTATAGCATTAAGCCTGTTTTTCTCTATAATCTGACCAGACCATTTGTTTGTATAAATTTATAAATCTATGAATATCTTGGCATTGCTTTAGTTGCAAATCTAGTGCATTCCATAGATTTACTCCACACACAGTCACACAAAAACATTTATGAGTGGTTTGAACCTTTGGTAGTAAAAAATTGCCAAAACCTCTCAGACCATAAATTGTCTCTTTGAGTATGAAGAATTTTTGTACATTACATGGTAATGATTGATTAAAAGCTTTGAATAGCAGCGTCAAGGTGTAGTATTTTACAAGTTCTGGGAATTTTAGTATTTTAGATAGTATTGAATAAAGAGATCATGAGTGTGTTCTAAAAAAAACCCAACTTTATGAACAAGCACATTTTTGCAATGTGAAAAGAGCATTGATTGTGCTACGGTAATTATTTCCCCATACTTCAACACAATAGGTGAAATAAGGGAGAACCAATGAGCAGTATAATGTACAGAGTGCATTCAGCTCAAGGTAGTGCTTTGCTTTATTTATAATCGAGAGGCTCTAGGCTATTTTCTTTTTTGTGTGAGTGATGTGAACTTTCCATGATAATTTGCTGTCCATGATTACTCCTAAAAATGTATTCTCCAATACATATTCAATTTGTACATGATCAATAACAATTTGAGATTTTAGGTTAGTTTTATGATTTCCAAACATCATTGCTTTTGTTTTGTTAATATTTAATGACAATTTGTTTGCATTCATCCATTTTTTAATTTTATGAAGCTCCAATACTAATAAATAAATACTAATTGAAAAGTTTACTGTTTTGTTTATCCATTAGCTGTGGATCCAAAGTTTTCTCCTGAAAATTATTGTAGAATAAGGTCAAACTGATCATTCATGTATTCATTGTGGCTGTGATCCTTTCTGTTGGCCTGTTTATGGTATTTGAGGTTGTGTACCCATAATTAACCTCATCCCGGATCACAGTATGACCCCACAGGGCAATTAAAATATTAAATACGGCCATGTAACTTAAGGCAAATCAGCCTTTGTTTTGCTTCTAATTAAATGAGTGTCTTGGATCTTGGGAACAAAGAGTTTTATGACACCATAAGTAAAAAATTAAGCCCATCATTAAAAACATGGAAGCTGAAACAGAAAGAGAATGTTTTCTTGGGAAAAAAAGTATGCAAAACATTGTTATTATTTATTGTTGTATTGTATTATTTTATTGTTATTATTATATTATGGTTATTTGCCAAACATGTGTTGACATAGGCTTCAGAACTAGCTCACATGGTCTCTCAGCTGCAGCATTTCTTTGGACCGTTTCTTTATGCCCTATCCGTGTACCATGCTCTCCCATGTTCTTCTTTCTTGTACAGCCACAACTTTGAGGCACAAGGTGAAACAGAGGAGACAAAAACAGTGAAAAAATATGAAATTCATTTTTCACAGACTCACTGTTTAACATATAAATCACTGTGATGGTTCTGTTAATTATTGCTCTCATGTTCACACACAGCCGCCTACCCTCTGATGGGTTTGACCTCCCTGATAATGTCGGGAAGTTTGCCATTTCTTGTGTCAGGCAGCAACATACTGAAAAGTGCAGCCACTATGCTAACTGTGGCAAAAATAAGAAATGGCAAACTCTTCATGTACACACCTGCAAAATAAGCAAAATGTGCATCATTTACACAGGCCAGGAATGTTGGATCGCTCCTGTCTAAGTAAAAACATGAGGCTGTTCTGAATGTCATCAGACAACCTTCACTGAGAACTCACCTTATGTAGACAAAACGTAATCAGAATAAATAAAAAATAAATACATTTTAAAAAGTAAGGCCCCAGTAATGGAACATAATACATTCTCTTGCAGCACTTAAATTATGGAAAGACTTGCCCGTATAGAGAATGTATGGAGCGATGATGGTGCTGAGGGATCCACTGGTAGCTACAACACTCACGCCCATGTTTCTGACCACAGTGGGCATCAGCTCAGTCACGATCAGACAAATGAAGGCAAAAGCACCAGTAACACCAATCTTTCCCACCAAGGAGAAAACTTGCAACACAATCGCATTGTCTGAGAGAAACAAACGTGACACTTATGACTTCACCAGCATCTCCAGGTTTGACAGTATTCTGAAGGAGAGGTTTCTGACCTTCAGGAATCAGTTTTAAGATCAGGAGTGTGAATCCGCTGAACATCATTGTTCCAGACAACAGAGTGGGTCGAGGCACTCGGTCGGCTAGCAGCCAAATGGCCACGTAGGAGAAACTGTCGACGGCTGCTGAGAAGAAGCAGCTGAGGTAGATGTTTCCATTCAGGTTACTGGTGTTGAGAGAAAGACCAAAAAACACGAAGGTAATGCACATCCTGAGAAAACACAAAATAAAGTCCAGAATTACATTTTCTTACAACTAAAACATCATTATAGAACATATAAAAGTACATATTTTTTTTACTGTGAATTAAAAAAAATGTTAATTTGCACTGTTAAAGACATTTTTAAATAAGGAAACAATTACCAAATGGATGAAGAAAGAACTGTAATATTCCTAATGTTAGTGGTGCGCACAAGGTCGATGTAATTGTATGTCCTCTTCTCTTCACTTTTCTCTTCCTGCGTGTAAAAATTGAAAACTGAAAATGTCATATTTCGTAGCATTCCACTCCCAAAAAGGCAATCTGAATTTGTGCAGTATTCATAATGTGTGATAATATCAAGATACATTGTCCTCAACACCATCAGCAGTTTAAAAACAATGAATTACCATATGATGTAAGCTTTCCACAACTCTGAATATGACCTCAGGAGCAGGAACTTTGTTTCTTTTAGCGGCGTTGCGTATGACAAGCTCAGCCTGATCAACCCGACCTTTATGCAAAAGCCAGCGGGGGGACTCGGGAATTACCCTACACAGTGGTCATAAGAACAATGTGAACCTTTTGGGCTTCATCTTGGTATAAAACATATAAGATGATGTGCTCTTTTGGCTTCAGCTCTGATGTCAATGTCGAAAACTGACAGTAGAGGGCGCCGCACGCTGTCGTCAACATCATCATCCACAACAAAAAGAACGTTTCCTGTCATCGCATTTAAATCTATGGACCGGAGTGTTGTTTAAAGGACTATAAATTAACACCTTACCACCATGTTGGAACCTGTAAAAAGCTCAGGATGGCAGAGACGACCAACAGCATTCTCCAGCCTCGAATGAAGTAGGCAGAGAGGGGCAGCAACATGTAACCAACACAGTAGCCTAGACAGGCTCCCACTGTGCTGAAGATCACCCTGCTGGACTTGGGCAGAAGCTCAGATCCTGTTCCAAAAATGATTACAGACATGATGTTAAGATTACAGATCACACGAATGTAGATGCTTATAAAAAAAAGCCTTTGTGTTGTAAATATTTTCTTTCCTTTAGTAAATTTTAAGCAATGGCCCAGGACTTAAAAATTGAAGGAAAGGACAATTATTAAGAGGAGAATTAGGGAGAGGTGAGAGAGAATCATCGACAAGAACAAAGATGATGTAGACAATATGAACAACCTACACACATATTGCTATCATCTTGGTCTCACCCAGTATGATTGTCACGGAATAAGTCTGGCACACTCCTTTCAGCCAGTTGAGAATACAGAACATAATCCAGCTGACAGAGATGGCCTGGACCAGGGCGGTTACTCCGTGTAAGACCAAGAATATAAACAACACTGGTCTTCTTCCAAACCTGGTGGACAACGCAAAGTTCTCTGATCACCAAAACATGAACAACTACCAGAATACCCCTTTCACAAGACAGTTTGGGAGGTCCTCAAACATGAGTATGTGTATGTTGGGGGGAAACAGAGAAAGAATAATGTAAAACACAAAACTGTAGCTGCCTGTCAGCTATTAGGAGTGGTCTGGATGTGTCTACAGTTTGATTGCAATTGTTCAAACAAGAAAAAATAATAAATAATAAATGTACCTGAACATGCTACCCTGGTAGAGCACCACAGCACTATAAACTTTAGATATCACCTTTAAAAAGGAATAAACACTCCTAACTAAGATTTGATATGGCACTTTTGTTTTGAAAAGAAAATCCCACATGCGAGCCAATGCAAACAAAGCCAACAATACTTAACATCTGTAAAGAAAATATATTTGTGTGTCAAAAAAGTGTAAAAAAAACAAACAAAAAACAAAACAAAACAAAAAAAACAACAAACAAAAACAAACATTTAAATAACCCTTCTGGACTTAATTGCTGGAAAGGCATATACTGTATGACATCATCAAGTGATACTCGCTAACAAACCATTCCATTGTTGTCTGGGTTTGTTCCTTTATTTTAAGACAGGAAATTCCCAGTCGGGATTGCAATTTAAAAACAAAAAAAATGTTTGAATTTTATGTTAGTTTTTCCACTTACCGGTCTGAGAGGTGGCCATTAATAAATGATCCACACAGGCAACCTGCGAAAAGTAAAGAGGTGGAAAGAGGCACCTTCCATGCATTTTCACACACCAGCCCCCACTATGACACACAGAATAGTGGAGAATAATTCATAAGTTAGGCGTTAGGCGGGAGCATTTCAGAAAAGCTGCATAAGAACTGCATTCTGCAAAGTGAATACTCCACACCTCAGTCACAGTAGTAGAGGTGTACGTCTCCCTGCTGAAGTCCCATCCGTGCACACACGGCTCCGTGCCCTGGCTGAGTCCTGGGTCCTCAGTCCAGCTTCCGTTGTCTCTGTCCCGGGAACATATGCCAGCTCCAACCCAGCTGCTGTTTTCAGTGGAGTCGAGCGAGACGTTGCAGCGAAATTCCGGCGTGTTCGAGACAAATACAGCACTCATAGACGTGAACCCGACCGGGGCCGCGCTTAAACTGAGCAGAAGGATGGTTGTTGTCTGAAATAAGCCGTAGTTTCCAAGAAAAGATGTGGCTTGATCGAAAGCAATTGAATTATCAGCTTCCATTTTGGACTCTGACAAGGATATGCTCGAAGCAAAAATTAAAACGACGTCACTTTTTCTTGCCTAACTAGTTTTCAGCTTATCGTTTTCTTTTTTCGGATAACTTGATCTTTAAAAGCTGGGAAATTGATTTAAAACATTATTAAACGTTCTAATTTATTGAAAGCTTATCCAGCCATGCCTTCAGTGCAGTTCAATGCTTTCATTTTCAGCAATTTGCATGGATGTTCTTATAAGTTGTGTGTGTGTGTGTGTGTGTGTGTGTGTGTGTGTGTGTGTGCGCGTGTGTATCAATGTCACCACTGCATCAAGTGCACTACAAGCAAAGAAAACACACTGAACCAAAACCATAATTGGCTGCAGGGCTAAACAACCTGTCCCTGCTCCTTATTCCAGCAGAGAGGTTCCTCAGGAAAAGCACTCTACCTTACCGGGGTCTCTTTGGCAGAGCTAAACCATTCCCTCATCTTCTTAATTCCACCTATAGGCTCTATTACACACAACAACAGTTCAGCCATGGACAGGGTCATCCTGCAGAACCACACAAACAAGAGTGGGTCAGCACATCTTCTTCCATTCATATTACCTTGTTGTCAACATTACCTGCAGTAGTTTGGATAAGAGCTGATGAGGTTTTACAGTTTAACTGTAAAAACAGTGCATAAAGCACAAGCGTAAACATATTTTATAAAAAAAACAAATAAATAAATAAAAAGAGATTTACCAAAGAAACACACCAGTGATTGTTAAATTCCTCAAACTGGGGATGCGCATCAAGTCCACTTTGTTTTGCTGTAATACAAAAAGGCAAATTGGACAGAAGTGTAAACAGATTCATATACATTTCTCTGCTCTTTCTGCAGTCTGCAGCCTCCCTATATATATGTTGAGTATCATGAGCTCCACGTACTCTCCAGCGGTGACTATGACCTCAGGAGCAGGAACTTTGTTCTTTTTGGCAGCATTGCATATAATAAGCTCGGCCACATCCGCCCAACCTTAATGCAAAACTCCTAACGTCATTATATGATTAAAAACACAAGTCAGATTGGGAACTATGGTGAAACTACCATGATAGCATTATTTATACAGCACTGACCAGCTTTCAAGAGGCATTGTCTTACCACCACACTGGAATAAACGAAAAGCAAGGCACGGCAGAGGCAACCAGCAGCATTTTCCAACCTCGTTTGAAATATGCAAAGAAGGGCAACAGGGCGTAACCGATGCCAAAGCCAAGATTGTGGCCCACCGTAATAAAGGTCACTCTGGCAGACTTACTCAGCATCTCGGACCCTGAACAGAAGGATGATAGAACAGAGATCTGACTGGAGACCATTAAGGGACTGCGTGTTTGACGCTCACCCAGTATGAGGGATGCGGAGTAGTTGGATACCTGCCCAAGTCCTCTGAGGCAGTTTAGGATGCAGAACATGAGCCAGCTGACAGAGCAGGCCTGGACCAGGGCAGTTACACCTTGTAGGACTATGGTGAACAAGAAGACCGGCTTTTGTCCTAACCTGGAAATGAATGCATAAAGAATGCTAATCAGCTCAACTTCCTGATCTCATCTGAACTCACTAAGTACACAAAAATTGTAGAAGTCAGATCTGTGATCAGAACAATACATAAATAGTAAAATGAGATGGTTTAACCAGAGGCCACGTTTTTTACTGTTTATTTCTTTTTACAACCTTTTAGAAACACTGACATTTTTTATAAACCTGCCGTAGAGGTTTGCCTAATCAAATATTTTCCTCAGTCACGCAATTTGGCATTTATATTTATATTAACATTTATGTTTAGATTTAACCTTTAGATTTAAGATTGCGTGTGGTGAGAGCTACCTATATATCTTAACACTGCTGGATTTTTTAAAATTAAAATAAAATTCAACATTCCTCACCGATCTGAGAGGTCACCACAGATAAAAATTCCAGTCAAGACACCGAAGAACACAGATGTGGAAAACGGGACCTTCCATGCGTCCTCACACACTAGATCCCACTGCAAAACGCACAGTAGAAATAGTATTTCTGCGGGTTCTAGACTTGGTCTTACTTCGGTCACGATCGTAGAGGCGTGCGTCTCGTTGCTGAAGTCTCAGCGACGAGACTCAGCAATGACACGGCTCCGTGTCATTGCTGAGTCCAGGGCCCTGCGTCCCAGTTCCCGTTCACCTGCGGGAACAGCTCTCAGGTCCGCTCCGGCTGCTGCGGTTGGTGGAATCCACCGAGGCTTTGCAGCGAAATTCCGGCGTGTGCGATGTAAAAACGGTAATGACCCCCATGTACCCACTCGGCATGGCTCTTAAACTTAGCAAAAGCATAATTATCTGAAAACAGCCCCAATCGCCCAGGAAAGAAGTGACATAATCGAAATCGTTCTCGCGTTTATCCGGCATGGTACAAATTACAACAATTGCTCGCAAAAGAACAAAAAAACGAACACCACCGCGACTTCAAGTGATTACAGTCACACAGACCGACTTCCAACAGCTTTTAACTTTCCTCAGCATTTTCTCTTCCAACTCCTTTTCACTGCGTCACTGCCTCAACAATAGAAGAACTTTTTGAAGTCATTTTATGCGTCTGTCTGTGTGTGTCTTTTATGAGTATTTTGACATAAATACAACAACAAACTGGATTCAGGCATCTGAATTGTTTGAACTTGTCATCGGGAGGATCACGTTGAAGTCTGAATTACAAAAAGTAATTTAAAACCATTGTTTTAAATTAATGGCCTGGTGATGTACAGACACTGTCCCCACCCACACTGTCAACTGCTGATTATTTCCGACCAGTAAGACGGTAACTGGGTCAGTGGGTAGGCTACTATAGTAATCAGGAACCAGTCAGTCAACAAGCCCTGAGCCAGTCAAATCGGGCTCTCTCTGCCTGTCTGTACGTGTGTGTGTGTGTGTGTGTGTGTGTGTGTGTGCATTCCTCACAATATATGTTCCTAAGGTGTAGGAATCTGTGCAAAGCTGTGCACGTTTGAAAAATGAACCACTGATATTTTGTGCTTGTCAAAACATATGACCATCAAACATCTGCACAGCCACAAGATGGAGCCACACAGTAACGCTATCAGGGACACAGCGGAGCTCTGTGACGTTAGAACTGAACCAGGAACTCCACCAGGAATCATGTCAGCCCTCTTCTGTAAGGATCATCTTCATGTGCACGACCACAAGGTGAGTTTTGATGGAGTCTGATAAACGTTAACGCTGCTTTTGTCCTGCTGTGCGGAACACCGTCACACCTGCACATCTCGTCTATTGACCGGTGCTGCTGTTACTGTGGCAACGCCTCCCAGGCCAGGAATGCCCTCTGACTCCAGGGATGTTGACCTTTGACCCAGGGGTCATGGGTGGAGGAGCTGGGGGGTCAGCTCAAGCTTAAAACGGCAAAAGCACTTCACTGATTGGCTGCCATTCACCCTTTCCGTCCCCTCATCTGTGTAATTGGCATATTGACCGGGTGGACCTTTGTACATTGTTAGCAGCAACTTATCCAGTTTACACAGGATCAAAGTATAGTGCTGGAGACCGCTGCTTGACATGCTTTTAATGTTCTGTCTTTGTACAGGTATGTCCGTGTGCGCCTGTGAGGATTCACCAACCGGTTTCGGCCATTTGACTCAGAAATGAAGCGAATCAACTGTCAGAGGACTTTTTAAGGTCAAAGCTGTCACTCACTTTTATAGTCAAACCCTGAGAAGAAAAAAGTTATCTATTTTAATAAGCTGAATTCTCAGCATTGTTGGTATACTGTGCCTTTTCTGTATAATCCAAATATGTATTCTACTAAAGAAATTGCGATAAACAAGCATATTGGCTTACTCCTTCAAGATAAAACAATTACTAGTAATGTAGGCTATGGCTGTTTATTTACCTTAATCAACAATTAATTAAATAGACACATTTGTTAGATTGTTAGGTAATAAATTTTAAACACACAATTAGATATGTTAAGACTTTGATATGTTAAGTGATTTCAAGGATGATGAGATTTGTACAATGATAAAAGCTACAAAGCTAACGGTGTTGGACATTAACAGTGGGACAAAGTTAGACTGGTTAAAATGGGACAAGGCGGATAAGTGGAATGGCTATAGGGCAAAGAGACTAAACTGAAATTGTATTAGTTTAATATTATTTTAATAGACTTTTTTTTTAATAGACAGTTTTACTGGAATCCACCAGAAAGCCGCAGTGTGGACAGTAAACGCGCCGTTTGTTTTCTCCACTCTCATCGGATGATCTGTGCCTTTCTGGCCCATCACTTGTCAATATTTCTTCATTCATTTGAGGGACACTTGATGGGGGGAGGTGCTCTCTGTGCAGGTAGACCAGAGACGTGTTTGTGGTTGGGAAGGTTGGGGGGGGCACACAGATAATCAAAGACATTAGATCCAGAAATCTGTTTCAAAAGAGGCTGAGAAAAGAAGAAAATGAAGGCTTGAAAACGAGATGATGTAGAAGGCCGTCAGTACGTAAACTGACCCTAACACTCCTCTGCCCCATTTACCTGCTGTCCGTCCTCTGGGCTGGGATGTTTTCAAGGTGCATGTGACCTTTCACCTCCCACCCTCACCCCTGCGCGATCTGGATTACCTCAGGGAGCCACCCCTGGAGAGAGTTAAATCAAACAAATGTTTAAAAGTTATGATGGTAAATCTAAAAGATAGGACGTTGCATCTTCCTGGAGCTCATGTTCATGCTTTCCTCTGCACTCATGTGTCACCTGCTTCTCTCAGACTGATTGCGGAACATTCTTCAGGGCTCCAGGGTGACGAGCTATCGAGTGCGACCTGCTTCAGTGAATATTTCAGCCTGGAGGAGTTCTCTGAAGTAATGGTCTGCTAAGTAACTTCTCTGCATTGAGCTCGATAGTTCCTCCACTCCACTTACAGAAATGATTTTTTTCTTTTGAATGCAGTCGCAGTTGAAAACTCAGCAGTGCCCGACTCACAGGACTATGAGAAACGTGGGAGACATTCATAAAACCGCAGTGTTCGTATGTGTGCGTCCTGCAGCGTGGTTTACCGAACTTTAATGCGTTCCTGGGATCTAATGGGTTATTTATCATTTGCAAAGTGTAAGGATTTTTAAAAGTCAAGCCCAGACTGACTCCCTCCCTATCCACTCTTTCACCCTCCCTCTCATTCCCACTACCCCCCTGACACTCGCAATGGGAGATCAATAGTTTATTGATCAGCTCTCTCTATCGCCAACCCACCAGACTAATCACCTTAACACCAGTCCAACTCTCTTCCCTTTCCTCTTCCTCCTCTTCCACCTTCTTCTTCTTTTACTCGTTGCAACTTTCGGATCAACTCAGATTGAGCTTGATGAAGGCTTCACAAACACACAGGATGTGTTATGACAAAAGAGGAAACTCTACTTTTGCCCCCTGTGCTGTTCATCTATTCCACATTTCTCTTCACTCTCTCTCTCCTTCTCTCTCTCTATGTTTAAGGTTAAATTGATGGACTGTATGAAACCGACATATTTTTCTTCATCCTGCTGTAGATGCTGTTGTAACAAGTTAATTTCCCATGTCTGAGATAAAATGAAATACTTCTTATCTTATCTTAGATGTGGGAAACAGTGGAGATACTTCAACAATACTTTAAAAATAATTTTATTCACAGTACATTTTTGAATCACTCTCAACTGTAGAAGTATAGTTGTGATAGTTTAACTAACACAGAACAGAAAAAACTGGCCTCGCCGATGAGCTGAAAAAACTGGTTTTGTTGTTTCGAGGCTGTTTTTCAATCTGATGCGTTGAAGACAACAGCTTCCAATCGTGTCCCTTTTGGGTATCACATCCAACACTGGTCTAGTTGACTAATAATCTGCTGCTTTGTCTCTGCATGTTGAAGATAAGAGTTTCCCAGACAAGCCTCAAACTAGAAGCAAGAGATGCGATGTAAAGCAGATAATTGCTGAGGGGCAGAGAAGTTACGTGTGACCTTAGTTTCCAACAGCAAAGCCGATGCTGGGGTTGAAAAGAGTGGCAAAAAGATTTTTTAGATTCTTATTATTTCAGTATTATCTAATTTTCAGCGAGCTGTTGTTAAAAGCATATAAACATTTCATTGTTTTATAGGTTTGAACATCTTTTAAAGATTCCATGGTCAGTAAAAAAAAAAAATGTATTGAAACAATCTGGCTGTACAAAACACACACACACACACACACACACACACACACACACACCTCAGAGGAGAATTGATTGACTATCTCTGTATTGACTGTCTCAATACATCTCTCTGTCTGTTTCTTAGCAACCGCTGCCTGAGAGGATATGGATGCTGTAGTGTGTGGTGTGTATTTTTGGCTGATAAAAATACACGACTGATGAAAATGTCATGGTTGCTAAAACTGGTGGGGCGAAAAGAGGAAACTGTCTGTGAACACTGTGAATCAGTAATTTGATTTAATGCAGAAATAAATTATATATTTGTATTTGTCAAATATATGGAAAAATACTGTTGTTTAAATATGTGTTTAATGAATATGGTTTCATTTCCTATTTCAAGACATTGACAAGAATACAAGAAAAATAATCCAAATAAATGCAAGATGCTTTAAAATCCAAGATACATTTATAATACATATATATATATATATAATTAAATGCAATTACAAATTGAATTTTGTGCCTTGTGATAAATATACTACTTCTATTATTTGTAATACACATGAAAATCCCTGATATTAATGAAATATATAAAATAATAACAGATATACTCTATAATTGTGTGTTAAATAATTACAGAAATATTCAGTCCAGATTCAAGCAGATTCAAGGGAGAAAACGTAGATCTCCCAAGATTTAAATCATTAAATCTTTTAAACTGTAGGAAGAAAAACGTTTGTTTCGGAAGATTCCTGAAAGAAAGGAATCAAATATAAATCAATGTTATTGTTTTCCTTTTGCAAAATATGTGATATGTGAGTAATTTGACTATAAATGAGTTTCGATTAAAGGTTTGATTTAGGATGTATTTGCGGTCACGGTGAAGACCCAGAAAAATACTTTAATATTGTTTGTGTTTTCCCTGTTAAACCTGCACAGCGTTGTGCGTATTGACTGTAATTTAGATAATTGTTAATAATGTAATATTCATTCAGTGACGGATTACTACTGTTTAGTTTCCTAGCTTCCTCGGAGTACTTTTAATAAAATCAACAGTGTTTAAAAAAACAAAAAAACAAAAAAACAAAAAAACAAAACAAAACAAAAAAAAAAAACAGAACAGAGTGTGTTAAATCCGAAATAAACCCAGCTAAATTGGTTTTGACGCGCTATTAAATGTGTATTGTTGGCCGGAAAGATTTTCCTTGAATTCTATAAATCGAAAGCCTTGCATTCTTTAAGAACGAAACGAATCGATGATGATGAGGAGGAGATGAAGGCCGACCCGGATTTTATCGAAAGTTTTTAATGGTCTGTTCAATGACACGACGCGTTTTTCGTCCAACTCTTCTGAAAGCAGTAAATATGACCTGGTCAACCATCTGAAACGATCCGACGCAGACGCCTGCGCAAGAGCAAACAAGGCCGAGTGAAAATGTAGTGATCGATGATCAATATATCGAACGTGACGCTAATTTCTAAACTTTAGGGTGACCATCATAAGCACGGAGCGCTATGATATTTAATAGCACTGATGGACCAGTTCAATGTTTCCATTAGAGCTGTAGTGGAGCCGTGGCCTCATCATGTTCATGGATAAAAATCTAAAAACATATTAAAATAACCTGAGTTACTGCAATTTTAAAATCTATTTTTAATTCAATTTCGGCTGTGTGTGTGTGTGTGTGTGTGTGTGTGTGTGAGAGTGATGTTATTATTATTAAACTATAAAAACCTTAAAACAACGGTGCAGCAATGTATATTAATGTTAAAATTTAATCCTATAAGAAATTACTGTAAATTGGATTTTATAGGCCCTACTAAAACAAAAACTACATTTGGGTAGGCCTAACAGGGCCTATATGTTCGAACACATGCTTTTAGTAGAACTTTTTGCTCTTTTGTTAGAACATTACCAATTGTGCGACTATATCTGTTTATTTCTTCTGACATCAGTATAAAATACACAAGATTTCACAGACAATGATGGTGCTGTTAAAGCCTCTGTCACCCTTAGTTCATGCATTAAAAAAAAATCAAATATTTTATCTTATTTCACACCCAGAATGGCTGAAATCAACGCTGCAAACAGGCGAAGACAGGAGTACGAGAGCGTGATGCATTTGGACACATACAGGCGAATTTCTGCACAGAGCATTACGGATCAGTGACCCGAACCGAACTCTGGCACCGACGTGCTGTTAAAGAGAGTCATTTGATAGCCAAAACAACAAAATCTGCCAGTAAAATATTTTTCTTGGAGAGTTTTTCTTGGACGATTATTATTATTATTATTATTATTATTATTATTATTATTATTAGTAGTAGTAGTAGTAGTAGTAGTAGTAGTAGTAGTAGTGTAGTGAACTCTAGTGAAGATAAACCCAACCAGGGGTCTCTTGTCTCCTGGTATCCTTGGCGCTGGGATCCTAACTTTCTCTTTGACCTCCTTCACCCTGCCCCCACCCAAACCCCCCTTCACCGGTGTGTGCCACGTCATTAATCTCTGTCAATCAATACTTCGATCAGGTTTATCGCTAAGCGCATAAATGCAAAACCATACAGTCCGTGGGAAAACAAAGTTTATCTGTTAGGAAGTCCTGCGTTAGGAAGCCGTTGCTGTGTTATTATGCATATTTACTCTCCCGGCAGCGCGTGTCTGATGGCTACGCGTGGAAAGGTATCGGTAAAACGGTATCAAACACGTGGGTGAAGGTTACTCATATCTGCGGGATTATGCAAAACGGGAAGCCATTCGATGTAAAATGATGTGTTCCAGTTGCTTTTTCCATCCCAGTTTGTAAGAGTGATATGAAAACGTCTTCCACCCGCCCCACAATTCGTGCGCACGAATGCGATGCGCGCTCCCATCTGTGTGACACACATCTCAACCTGCTCTTAGTGGAAGCGCTGTTGGACCAGAGATGAGATATAACCCTGGAGAGCATCTATTCACATCAGTGCACAAAGCACAAAGGCGCCAGGGAGACGCGCAGGTTCGGCTCTGTGGGTTCGCAACTGCACCTCGACTGACGGGAGAATTTTAATCCATGGATTGGTGTTCAAACGGTCTGGTGTTTTTATCGCTCCAGGAGGGAAGGAGGTAAAGAGAGAGCGCGCGTCCCTGAGTGAGAGTGAGAGACAGGGGGAGAGGGTGGGGAGGGTGGGACGGGGAAACATATGTCCTTTCCACTATGGAGCTCAGCATTGAGAATCTTCACAGCATTTCATCGCACTCCCAGGCGGGAGACCTCATGAACTCTCCGCATGCACGGCCGCCGCCGTCCCCTAGCTCTACTCCGCGGGATCTGGTTTCACATGGTCCCGGCTCGCGATCAGCCATGGTGTCCGGCATGGCTTCTCTCCTGGAGGGCCCCGGCGGAGACTACAGAACAGACCCGTCTGCGCTCTCCGGACACCTACACCCGTCCATCAGCATGTGCGAGACCGGCATGAGTCTCAGCAACACGTACACCGCCCTGACCCCTCTCCAGCATCTACCTCCGATATCCAACGTTTCGGATAAGTTTCACCACCATCACTCGCACCACCATGCCGCCGCACATCAACGACTCTCCACCGGGAACGTCAGCGGCAGCTTCACGCTGATGCGGGACGACCACCGGGGGCTCGCCAGCATGAGCAACCTTTACAGTCACTATCCCAAAGAAATGTCCGGGATGGGCCACGGATCGCTGTCCCCATTGTCCAGCGGACTGGGCTCTTTGCACAGCTCCCAGCAGCCGCTGTCAGCCTACGGTCCAAGTGCGCACCTCTCCAACGACAGTAAAATGCTGTCTCCTGTGACGGGGTTCGAATCTCACGCCACCATGCTGTCCCGAAGCGACCAGGAGCATCTCGCCAGGAGTTTAGGGGGCCACAGCCACGGCATGATCTCCAATCTCAACGGCATGCACCACCATCCGCACAGTCATCTGCACTCGCAGGCGAGCGGCGCGGTAATGCTGGCGGAGCGGGAGAGACACGGCCACGGAGGCGCGCAGGGAGTAGCGGGATCAGGCATTCAAGCAGAAGAAATCAACACAAAAGAGGTGGCTCAGCGAATAACGGCCGAGTTAAAGAGGTACTCCATCCCACAGGCTATATTTGCCCAGAGAATCTTGAGCCGGTCACAGGGAACACTCTCAGACCTGCTCCGGAACCCCAAACCCTGGAGTAAGCTCAAGTCAGGCCGGGAGACCTTCAGGAGAATGTGGAGGTGGCTGCAGGAGCCAGAGTTTCAACGGATGTCTGCTTTGCGGCTGGCTGGTAAGAGTCTCTCCTTCCATTCTCCCAGAAAAACAAATCATTTTGAAACAGCTCCATGACTTTAAACCACAAATTTGACACACGCACGCCAGATTGCGCTGCAGGCCGAAAATATTCAGCACCACGGACAGTTCGACCGGCCCGTGCACGCAGATACAGCTGCTTCTCTCCCCCCACCCAAAAAACAAAAAAAATAACAAAAAAAAAGAATTCCACAGTGTTTCCTTAACATCAAAACACACATTTATAACCGTGGTCGATAAAGGCAAGGAATAAAAATGTCAGCGGTTGTTTGGGGCGGGTATGTTTATGTTTAGCGGGGCCGTTAGAGTGAATTTGTGGGTCAATATTTTTTTGATCGGCAGCAAATCGCCATTGATTCATAATAAACTTCGAACTCCCTTTGTCTGTACTGAAACACACACACCAACACACGCACACACAAACACGGGGCTAGTTGCGGGGAAGCGGGGTGGCCCCAGGCTACCTGATCAATACTCCAGTTCCCACTCTCCCTTTTGTGGCGCACAGATCAATAATCGCATCGGAGCCTGAAAGACGCAACAGCCACACGTTCTGTCCGGTTCTGCCTTTACTGTCCAGTCGTCAAATGCTCAAAGTTTAGCAGGTCGGCCTGACGTCTCGGATTTTACCTCGATTCCACTTCACTAAATAAAAGAGTCTCATCTAAGCCTAAACATCTCCAACATCAACATTAAACACACAAATAAATACATTAATAAATAAATATTCACAAATTTCACAAACACCATAGCAGATAGATAGATAGATAGATAGATAGATAGATAGATAGATAGATAGATAGATAGATAGATAGATAGATAGATAGATAGAGGATTAGCAGCTGAGGCTGTGAGTGTCATTAATAGTGTAGCTCTGTCCTTTCAGTGTTTGCCTAGCTTTGCACATAGGAGATCAATAAGGCCGTTTCCCCTGCTCTCCCACTCACTGGTGCCATTCCTCTCTTTTTTTCTCTCTCTCTCTGAATCTATGAATCATTTCCCAATAATATCAATAATGTTTCACTGGGTAACTGACACAGAGGTTGTTTGGCTTCAGGAGATTGGCGTCACCGGACAAAGTGAAACAAAAATGACCCTCGCTGGCTGGAGGACGGGGGAAGGATGGATGTTGGCCCCTTTATGAAGTCAAACAACGCCATTACTGCACGGCTCCTACCAGAGCCGTCCTAATTTTGGTCTAGCCATGAAAGGTTGATATAAATTTGAAATCTTCAACAGACAAAAAGCAAATCTGATACGTCCAAAAAAAAAAAAAAGATGGAAAAACAGGGAGATACCAATGTCTGAGGGAGGAGGCAGCTTTTTGGTTTTGTGTGAACATCCAGATAAAGAAGGGATAGTGAAACGATCAATACCGAGCTTAATAATTGATAAGCATAAGGGAGAAGGATGTGAGCAGGGAAGCAAGACAAAGGCAGATAGCTGCGGTACTTGTAACAGCATCTCCTGAGGTAAACACAGTCAAATCTGCGGTTAACGTTCAGGACCCCACACGTGCCTCACGACCCAAATGTCCCACTCTGTGTGTGTGTGTGTGTGTGTGTGTGTGGAGGTGGTTTCACTGTTTACAGCCTCAAAAACATCAACCTCATCAACCTGACACCTGTGTGGACGCTGTAGGATCCTCAGCTGCCATCTGAAATGGAGCCACTCTCACCATTTTAAACAAGGATGCAGACTTTTTGAACAAACCATCAGATCTTAAGAGCATCTCCCAGCAGACAAAGAGAACATGCGGCTGCAGTAATGAGAGCTTTCTGTTCACGTCAGCAAATTCTCCAAGGTTAGGATGTCATTTGAATTTAAAGGCTGCAATGCTTTATGGGGTTTGGGATGCGTCTAAATGAAGATATGTGCACATGTGTTCCTCTGAGGGTGTTCCTGTGTGTGTGTGTGTGTGTGTGTGTGTCTGTGTGTGTGAATTCTTCCACATGTGACTGGGTTATAGAGTGTGTCTGCACTATACATTGTTCTGGCTTATCTGACTCCCTCTGAATCTGTATTGATTTCCTCTCTTCGGCTCTCCTCGGCTCCCTCCTTCCCTCTCCTAACCTTCCTCCCTTCCTCTCTTTCCTTTGGCTCTGTACCAGCACAAACATGGCCCCATTTTGTCCTTATTTCATTGCTCTTCCTGTAACATTAATCATTTTGCATTCGTCCAACAATGCGAAACGTGTTGATCCAGTTGATGAAAGAGAAGATCTCATGGCTACAACAGCTTGATATTGTTTTAAAATACAAGACAGCTGAGCACTTTAATGGCCACTCAGATTGTTACTTATTTTCTGAAAAATCAGGTTGTACATAACTCTGTTAAATGGTGTCTAGGTGTTACAATTGGAACATGCGGTAGTATTGTTGATAAAATTCTTACAGCTATTTACGAAGCGTTTAGAGCTTTAATAAATGTCCAAGTGCTTTTAGTGGTACATCTTTCTGATTTTAATGTAAGTGAAACAGACAAATCTTTCTTTTTCTTTCGCTCTCCCTCTCTCTGACATTTTATTTCATGAAAATCTTCACATTCTTTCCTGCACCGTCCATGGTATTCATAAAAACTGCATGCCCACGGACCATTTTTGCCTCCCTCTCTTTTAAACTCTGCTGCAGTTTTAGTTTTATACACTCTTTACACCTCTCATCCCATAGCCTCAATTAAAAGAAATCATGGATTAGAAATAAATCAAAGCGTTGAGGTCGAATTTGTTCACATCCAATTGTACAACAAGGTCTGCGTCAGGATTTATTGGTACATTCAATTTAAGAGTAGATCCTGTTTTCTGTAAGTATTCTGGAGTCAGTGGGCAGAATTATGTAGGTCAAGTTTTTAGAATGTCAGTTGAGGGATAAAATGGGTGTTTAAGTGCAAGGTTTATAGGCTACAAGCCGATATTTGGTCCCGGCTGTGAAGCTGCCGATCATGGCCTCAACAGCACAACACCAGACTTACACTGACTGATTAACAAATACTTCCGAATAAACCAGTCCGAATCAATTGAGAGCATTCTCCGGAATAAAGAGGTGCTTTGGTTACAGCGCTGCCGCAGTTGGTGGTGATATGTAATCGGGGGGCGTTTTGTTTGCCGGCACTGAATAGGCCTATGATCAATATAATCAATAAGCATACATCTGAGAGGTGTGTGACACAGAGTGATTGACGCCAAACCTTTTCTCGCCTGCAGTAGCCCGTCCAGGGCGGGAGAGGGCCCGTCTCACCGGACACAAAGCCCGATCTCATCACTCCGTCCAGGCGTCGACTAGCAGCAGCACGGTGCGGTTAGTTCACCGTCTGCCCCTCATCTGCACGCACGCACAACCACACACACACACACACACACACACACACACACACACACACACACAGTCATATATTAGTGGTACTTTTGAGGATTACAGTCAAATCTCCTCTTTTTCATTTGGCCCAAATCACTGCAGATACAGAGATGGCCTTTCAAATGTGACATACATTGCTCTCACCTTTGCTCGATTGAACTGTGATACCTGGAGGACTTCTCAGCATCCATGTGTCTGCACATTCAACATTTCAGCTGTTGAGTCGGTCCTGGACATTAGCCTGGGAAATCATTGCATCAGTGGCAGATAAATATCAAATACACATCTGGAGGTTGATTGTTCTGTCCATCAACTAAAAGGTCAGGTTTTAAAGCCTTATAATGACACGCAAATCTGTTTAAACAGAAAAAGTGAGATGGATTAACTTGAATGTTTTGAAATAACTGAACAGCCAGATCTGACAAGCATAAACTGACCCATCTGATTTGGGTCAAGCAGGTATCTGATGCAGCAACCAGCCACTTAAATCATTAGGTGAAGCAGCTCTTACAGGAGGCAAACGATCAGCTAAAAAAAATGCATTTTTTTAAATCAGCAAAAGGCTGGGATTAAGTAGAGTGGCAACTGCAGCAGTCAGTAGGGCATACGACAAAGAAGTGCCACATGAGACTGCTGAACGTCATTGCTTGTCTCTTCAGGAAAGCCCATTTGGTAATGAGGCAACTAAAGATAGCCTCCACCAGTGTGGTTCTCCACTCAGAAGAGGTCACTTTAATGAGCAATTCCCTCTTTACTTTCCCTGTGGTCCTATTCATTGCTGTGGGAGGAGGTGTTTGGGGCAGGGGGAGGCTTATTGAAATATATCTATTGATTATCTGAAATACATATTGACTGGACCTGGTCTTTGTGCTAACTCTCGGCTCCGCAGGCCTCAAGAGTTGCATTTCAACTGATGGAGGGGAACTGAAGTGGTGTTGGCATTGTAAAATGGCCAGTAGCGCAAGTTGTTCGAAAACAGGCATTACATATTAAATTATCACTATATTAGCACCAGCATTCAGTCATTACATTAGGGAGTATTGAGTTTAGTTTGAGACAGCACTTAGAGAGCCGCGAGCAGATTCTGGCATGGCCAGGCCTGAACCAATTGAATAAACGTTCCATGAAATGGTTCTGAAGTGCGCATCAATCAATATAGGGGGCTATCAATCTGCAGCTGAATTAAAACAATCAAGAAAAACAAGAAGAGGAAAACAGTTGGAGCGGTGGAGAAAATGTGGAGTGGTGTATCTGCAGAAGCCCCTGATGTGTGGGGCCCAGCCTGTAATATCCCCAAGAAGAAATAGGCTTATTTATTAATTATGCTTGGCTTGCAGTAACAACGCATGAACAATGGCATTTCAAAAACATGCACGCTCACACACAGGCATGCATACGCATGTGCACGTTCATATCGATCTCCTCTCGCAGTCAAATCCGTTTACTGTTGTTGTCTAAACCTGCTGTAAAGTCATCAATCATTTGCATATATCAGCTCTGCACCGCAGGCGGCATTTTCACACCAAACTGGACTGGAAAACACTCTGCCCTTCTTTCTTTCTTTTTCTTTCTTAATAACTGCCACTCATTTTCTCGACATTTCTTTTGTTCTTTCAGATAAACAATTTCTTCTGCGTCCGTCTGTCACCAAAGCGCGTTCACAATTTATACTCCCTTGCGCGAGGCGCGCGCCGGAGAGGCACGCACGAACAGCCAGCACGGAAACACACACACACACACTGGCACACACACACGGTCTCGCGGATCGATGGGGATCGATCGGGTGGGGAAGGGAGCCCTGATTACTGGACCACGTGTTCAGGAGAAAACCGCGGAAAATCGATCATTGCAGCTTTTTAGGGCAGCAGAACACAACAGACTCCCACCAGCCTCCACAGCAAGAACCGAGCCTGCACTAGCACTCACACAGGACCGCATCTTTACCAGCATTTTACATCCGGAGGTTTTAATCTGCAAGGCTTCGTCTTCAAAACTCCCGTGTCATTAAATCGGAAATGAAGCTCAGCCCAATTAATCACGGGCTGTAACTCATCAGCCTCGCTGAGAGGTTTTGCGTGATTTAACCCCCTTTTTCCCCTCCACAAACTGCACTTTACACCGGCTGCTGGTGGATGCTTCCCAGCCCTCTCAGGCGTCATCACATTGATTTTCCAGCCTCCAGGTCGTCTCCAGGTTTCACTCCATTTAACTGCACTTTGAAACTTGGAGATACCCGGAACATTTTTGAAAGAGGGAATTAATCCAAATGAATGTAATGTCTTGGTCAGTGTTGGTATATTGAAACTGTGCAACCACATTTGTGTCTGGTAATTATCTTTTACCTCACAAATTGTTCCCTTTTTGGAATCCGGAAGTAAACGTTTCTGTGGTTTACACGGGAAACAATAGGAATCTTCTATTTGCAAAAAGAGGCCGGACCCATACTTACATGGACCTTGTTCTGTTGGTTTGAAATTGACTATATAAAGATTAAATAGTATTTTTAAATTTGGAATAAAATGTTTTTTCCATTCAGGTCTGATGTATATATTCATTTAAATAAACAGTCGGGCCATCGTCACAGAGATGCACATTTGTAGTTTAATTTTTTTCCAAATTTCTTTTGTCATATGAAAATGGAGCGTTGATCAGAGCACATGCACGTCACTGCACAAACACACAAAAACGATTTTCCAACTGTCACATTTTTTGATGATAATAAAACTATTTTCCATTTTTCTTCAGCATGTAAACGCAAGGAGGAGGACCGAGGACGAGAGCGCAACCAGGTGCCAAAGAAGCCGCGACTGGTCTTCACCGACCTGCAGCGTCGCACCCTGGTAGCCATCTTTAGAGAGAACCGGCGCCCGTCCAAGGAGATGCAGGTCACCATTTCCCAGCAGCTGGGACTGGAGCTCTCCACCGTTTCCAATTTCTTTATGAACTCTCGACGCCGCTGTCCGGACCGCTGGGACGCAGAGGAGCACAATCACGGGGTGCTCGGCCATGGCCATGTGCACCCTCCCCATGGAAACGGCCACGGCAATGCCTCCCACATCCAACCCGGCACCTCCTCTGCAGCCACCTTTTCTAAAGCCTGATTACAGGACGGATGGTTGAACAGATTAGGACCAAGGATGGGCGTTGAATTCTGCACATCTACAGGGTGTAATAGTTCCACACACATTTTAAAATAAGGCTCATCCAGTTAAAGATGAAGCAGCTTTAACAAACATGACTCTTAGTAAACCAGAAATCCAAAGATCTACACCAAACCACACTTGAAGCACTGGAGGGGGAGATTTTGCTGCTGTTGGTTCATCTGTTGTCAGGCTGAAAACGACCAAGAACCTATTAGTTCAAGACAGTAGAAACAGGTGAATCAGGCACAAATGAGATACAGTGTGTACAGTGTGCGCGCTGGCTTCTCATCAAACACTCCTCCATATTAGCAACATGTGTCCAGGCTGATTGAAGGATGCGTTTGCCTGTCAAGTGTTGTTTCACCTCTTGAGTGTGGTTGTGCCGCCGACCACACACACACGCACTGTGCGTCGCTTACGCTGCGCGTCGCCTGCGCGCAGCTGCTCTGCATTGAGCCAGTCGGCTTCGATTTTGTGCGCCAGCGCCACCTGCTGCTGTATTAAAAACCTAGGAATTGCTCCAGTGCATCTAGATGCAGTACATATCTCCATGTTGAGTGCGGTTTAAGGTGTAAATGACCACAGCCTTTTATATTAGCAGCCGTGTGACCCTGCAAACACCAAAGAAGCTGATAAACCACAACTACTCTTCATCTCTGATGCATATTTGAATGTCTGTCTCCTTAGACTCTTGTCTCACAACTGCTTGAGAGGCTAATTTCAGGTTAACAAAGGAATGGAACAATCAAACAGGGGATGATCAAAATAAAGTATCATGCCTCAGTGTAGGGGGCAGGAGGCCGGGGGTGGGATTGGCTGCTCTGTTCTAGTGGCCAAATGCAGAGGTCAAATGTCACAATATATTTAAGATCCCGAGTGCCAATGATGTTTGCCTCTTTATGATAATCAAAGAACACCCGCAGCCCGCTCCATCGCCACATGCCCCGCTACGTCTATGATTCCAAATGTAAGAACCACCCCTCAATACCTCAGAAACCCACTGACGAGATTGCCACAATGAAACACAATTTCTGTAAATAACCTCGAATTCTGTCTCTTCCTCGCGCTCCCGGTTTTCTTTTATTATCTACTCTCTTGCTATGACCCTTTTTGTGTCTTTCCTACCGCACCCCCCCCCCCCCCAAATTATTGATGCGGGTAATAATGAGTACCATAGACACATGGTTTCTTTCTCATGACGATTGTGCTATGTTGTGCTGAGACTATATGTAAAAAGGCACCTTGTTGGGAAAAAGACGTACGACAAAAAAAAAGATTCTATGCACAGTCCAGGAGGGGATAACACAAAAGACTGTGCAGATTTGTGAATATCTGTATGTGATGGACCTCATCCTTCATCTCTGAACTTTAAGCCATTGAAAACTGGACTGTCACTGCGTTCCTCTGCTGGCAGTGGTTTTGGTTACCACGGGAACCAGTCTCATTGTTTTTTTTTTATCCATTGGTGGGGCAAGACCACTTGTTGTGTAGCATCTTCTAGCGGGAGATAATCATATTAGAGAAGAGACACAGACAAGGTGGGAGCAGGGGGAGGCAGGAGGCCCGCCGTCAGACGGTCCTCCCTGTTTTCGGACATGGCGTGACGATAACGTGGGACATTCTAAAGGAAACTGTTGTGCATGGCTACCTCACAGTGACACTGTGGCACGGCCATCGATACCAAAGATTATTTAGGCCCTGGACCTGGGACATGCAAACATACTGTATATGCACGACACAAAGACGATAAATGTTTGTGTGTCATGCGTGTACACACGTGCACACACACACACACACACACACACACACACCTAGAGAGCAGTTGTGCTCCATGGTGAATACATCGGCGTGTTTGCCATGTGGTAAGAGTGCCTTTTCCCTTCAACCAGAGGGTTACGCTGCTCTGGACACACACACACACACACACACACACACACACACACACACACACACTCACACACACACATGCGCAGATCAACTACATTTAAAGAGATGGGGTGCAAATGTGAAGGGGGGACAGAGGAGTCGTCAACTGACAAAACACATTAAAAAATCATCTGTGCTCTCTCTCTCTCTCTCTCTCTCTCTCTCTCTCTCTATCTCTGTAAACTCTTCTCTAAAATATGTACACACACACACACTCCCACCAGAGATATATTTGTGTCATTTCTTATCCGAGTGTGAGTGTGCGTATGTCTGTTTACAAAGGCCCCACGCTGACCCCCTCACCCCTGCCGATCCACGCCTCTTTGTCGACTCCTTTCCCAGGGTAGCGTCACAGCAAGGCGGGCACACGTCAGACGATTCATTTCGATATACCTCAGATTATCCTAAAGGTTAACATAGTGGAACAATAAGGAGAGCGGTGTTAGAATCACAGCGAAATGATTGTTGTTTTTTAAGCTTTCTTTGATGGAGGGCACGCAGTATGAACTGCCTTATGATCTGACATTCGGTTCATTTATTCTGACTATTGCACACTGTCATTTTTGCGTGCCAGAGTTGGAAGGAAAATTGGACAGGGGGAGCGAAACAGGCGCACGGGGAGTAACAAACAGGTGGACTGAAACATCCAGAAGACTAATTTTTGTTGTGCGTTACTTCTTTTGCTTTAAACTTGTCGCTTGTGTGTTTCCCACATTAAAAAAAGGAACCAACCAAAGCACCTCTGTCACTACGGTTGGGGTGAATGTTTCGTTTTTATGCATGAATACTATATAAATATATATAAACTGCAGGATGAAATGTACCTCTAAAGGTGGAGGAGAGGGGGAGAAACAAGGGGAAAACACACAACTGGGGTTTGGTTTCATCAACAACCAGCTAATCAATATTCGGTTTACCTCGGCGTGTCTTCTGTGTGTGTTTGTACCCTCGTGTAAAATGTGTGTATTCGTGCGCGTGCCAGCCTCATCAGTGTGTCATTCTGTGTGATGTAAATCTTTCCTCTGTGTTGAAAGAGCCTCCATGCTGTCTGTATCTGTATCTGCCCCTTGTTTGTCTCATGGATTTGAAGGCGTCTCTTTGTTTGTCTCCTGTTATTCAGGTAGAAATCTTTAATCTGAATTCGATCTAACTGGGTGACGCATAAACAAACAGACACTATGGCAACAGAAACACGGCTTCCTCCACTGCATTAAAATGGTGGCATTTACCTTTACCTTCAAATGGACCTTAGCTTTTTAAGCCCCAGTGTCGCTGTTTTCTCCCTATTCCCTCACCAATCAATCAATCAATCAATCAATGAGAACCAAGTGTCTTTGTGATGGTAGAAGACAATCAATTTCAAATAGAGCAGAGACAAAAGAAAAGAAAGGAGGGAGAGATAAGGAGAGTGATGGACGAGGGTAGAGGAACTGACGGGACAGGAGAGATGGGAGAGATGGACGAAGCCTGGCTCTCAGTGTGTGTGTGTGTGTGTGTGTGTGTGTGTGTGTGTGTGGGGGGGGGGGAAAGAGAGAGAGAGAAAGAAAGAGAGAGAGAGAGAGAGAGAGAGAGAGAGAGAGTGATCACCTTTGACCTCTGCACTGTATGGTGCTGGCAATGATGGAGGTGGTGGTGGTGAGAAAGGTCTAACTTGTTTAGTGGACATTCAATCGAAGATGTTGATCAAATCCTGACACACGCTCACAGAGCCTGTCTTCGTTCTTCGTTTCCTCTCCGTCAGTCATGTTTTTCTGCCTTCAGAGACTCAAGTATTAACTGGAATTAAATGACCCACAAATGAAAAACAAAATGGGCAAATTGGGTAAATCGTGTGTTTTGATTAAACAAATAATGGAAAAAAGTGATTGGCTGGCTGGCTTTTCATTTCCTGTGTGAGGGTTCCTGTAGTATGGCGTGCTTGTGCCATCTAGCGGTAAATATGCGCCAGTTCAGGATCTAATGATTATTTTTCTCATTAAACTACAGGAAAACTATAATATTCGGCGCAGAACTAGTCTTTTGTTTGGTTGTAATATACTATTATACAAAAATATTGTTTTTATTCTTAATTAGAGGTGATGTTCAACAGAAACTGACAGAATGTATTCTGAGAGGAATTAAAGTCACATTGACATCAAGAATCAGTCACAATAGTTCCCTGATGAATATATTGATTCATTAGATGCTAATTTTCAGTCCCATAGCTAATCTAATGCTTGTTATGCTGTAAAATGCAGAGAAACTCAGATGTTTTGTGATAATGAAATACTCCAGACTTATGATTAGAACAGACTGTTGACACATATTTCATTATTGATAATGGATCAAAAACTTTAATTAGAACAAATAATTACATATGATGGTCCCCTGCTGTGAGTATGTCCTGTAAGAAGAAAAGAAGTCGCTTTTGAATCACATCATGCTTTTATGACGAAAAGGAGTTAATTTACAGGACAGACAGTATATAAAACACACATGGAAATTAAAGAAAGAACCACTGTATGTGTTCTACATGTACATTATCATCTTTTCTTCCCCTCTCATACCAAGCAGCCATGGGACTGACCAAAACACAGGTGATCCCTGGACAAAGGAACCGGTAAATCCTATATTCTTATTCTACCTACACTATTTACAGTTCAACAGTCATTGTCCTCTGTCAGACACAGCAAGGAGGTCCACAGATTAGATGACAGACTATCGCTAAACTAATAGATGTATATGTACATAACCTGTTCCTTACATCCCTGGATCTTCAAAATAAAATGTATTTCACATACAGGCGGAGTTTATTGATTACTGCTTTTTATTGGGTCTGTGTTTGATTGGAGTACTCGGCACACATTCCTGGGTTTAAGAAGTCAGAAATGGACAATTCAAATTAATGAGAAAAATACCACTGACATCATCTTTAACGAGTTTGGTGCCAACATTTTTCATTTGTTGACTCCAAAAAACACAGAGACCCAAAAAAACTCCCTTTGACGAGGACAAGAGGAGGGAAAGTACAGATGAGCTCAGGCCTGGTGGTGAAAAATAATAATCTGGCACTTCCTCGTTATCAACAATCATAAAGAAGTAAGATGGAAACCCAGGAATGTGTGCCAGCCAGGCCTGCAAGGGCTCTGTACGTCTCCTCCCGCACCAGGGGAACTGTGGGAGAGTGACAAGGTTCAAGACAAATCAATGAAAATATGCCATTAATAATCCTATCCCCATACTGCATTGATCAGTCCCACCATGCTGCTTGGAATACCAATCATGTTATCTACAGCGCACACACGAGCAGATCCTGTGTGTGTGTTTGTGTTAGTGTGTGAAAGTACAATCATCACAAGTAAACAAGATGCACGCAGTATGCCAATTATTCAGGAATACCGGGGCACTTGTCGACATGCCCTTGGCTTAGATCTGTTCCACATTGCAAATCTGCTTTTTTAATGGTCTCACTTGCTCTTAGAGAACGGCTGCCTCAAGCAGTCCGATGCTCAGCAACAATGGCACACTTAGCTCTGTACAAGTGTGGGTGAGAGTTTGGCAACAGCAGTCATCATCATAGAAAAGGCATGCATAGATTTAACCCGCTAAGAGCACATGAAAGTTTTCTTTCCCCAGGTTTTTGAGAATCACAGAGAAGGAATGGTACTGGCATCATTTATTGTTTTCAAGATATTGCTTTGAGACTGAAGGGGGCTAAATGGGCCTACTTACTGAGTTGCTTTGAGGCCAGATCAGAACTATACATGTACATGTATAGGAAGTACTAAGCAGGTCAAAGTGCTCTGCATAGAGCCTGAGATACTGCAGCATTTGAGAGCTGTGCAGGTAATTTGGGTCTGCAAGCATTGGGAAATCACTGAAACACATCATCTCCTTACTCGACTTTGCCACCAGAGAGCTCTGGCTCTGATGACTCTCTAAAGTTCCACAAGCCACCAATGTCATGACCTCTTTAAAAGCAGATTGATGTAGGTGTAGGTGTTGATGTAGGTCACTCGGACAGATATCCACACCAACAAAGAGGTCACATTATAGCTATAAAAATAATTAGTAAAGCACTGATTTACAAATCTAACAGTCACTTTTACTTGTCTTTGCTCTTTGTGAACTTTTATTTTTTTCCCCTCCTATTTCTTGTTTATTCCCCCAACAATGTACAACACTGGTGCACCAGCGGTCTGGTCCTATTGGATGCGGTTACGCAAAATAAACACTTGATGGCAGTATTGCCACATAGAAAGGGGGCGCTCGGTCAAGGTTAAAATTAAGCAGCTGTCTGCACAAGGTTATTTGTCATTTGTTGCCATATTTTTAGCTAAAAACCAAATTATTTTTCAACAATTTAGTGACACGTTCTTTCAAATATAAATGAAAATGCGTTTGTAGTGCATGCCTCAATCAGGGGTTAACCACGAAAATGAGAAGATTAAATCATTACTCAGCCGAGCATGTTCTTTTGCCTGTTAAAGGCTCCTCTCTGCTCTGATAACTCAAATCTAACCCAATCAGAAGAAGCTGAGGCTGAGCAATGCCATCATTCATTGTTATACTGGAAACAGGAAAGAGCTGTGGGAATGTGCTGCAGGTAGGATTAGCAGTACTGTTTGGACAAGAGAATAAAAAAAAAAAAAATAAAAAAATAGAACCAGGGCAAGAAATGTCTTGTTAGGCTGGTGGTGCCTCAAAATGTGGATTATTTTCGTCTGCTCCGAGGGTTTCCTGATAGTAAAGTTGGTGCTTTCAGATGTTGCAAATGGGAGATGTAGACTACAGAGAAACAACCCTGGGCAAGGGTGATCTGAAGGAGAGAGCTGGGTACGGCTCAGCCCATTTTCTCAAGTACCACAGCAGGAGCTCCGTGGGTTGTGCAAACATCGAGTCTGTCAGTCAGGCTCAGACAGTAAAGCTCTGTGTAGAGGCACCTTCATTTTTATCTAAAAATACAAAGCAGCTTAAAAACTATCTGGCAAAAATGAATATACTGTATATAAGATACATTTTGACACACGCAACTGCTTGTTTTCAACCTTGACCGTGAACCTTTTTAGGTTTCAATTTCTGACTGCTTGTCAAACTATTCCAGAATGACAGTCCCCCTTTCAATATGCATTTTTTACAGTGCAAATACATACAGCTTCGGCTCTATACCCAGAGAGATATCCCAGTGAAAGTGTTCCTGTGAAAGTCCAGACAGTTTTTTCAGGGTAGAGGAGGGTGTGAAATGGGCATGAATTTTTTTTTTTTTTTTTTTTTTTTTTAAGTATAGGGAACCTGGGTCACCCCTTTCCTCAGTCTGTCTTCCACTGATTCAGTGACTGCTCCACGTCCGATGGCATCACGAGGAGCTACAAATCACAGCATGACAACACTGACTCACCAACCACACAGTACACGTGTCTACTACCACACAACCGTATTCCAGCCTAATACTGTGAACAGGGAAGATTGGGGGATGGGGGAGCGGCTGTCGGCAACGGTAACATGGAACAGTTCGAGGGGTCAAAGGTTGGGAAAGACGGGGAGAGGAGGAGAATAAGATCATAGAACAAAAAAACAGCTTCGTCTAAGCTCACGTTTGCGACCCATGTTTACATGACGACACCATCAACAACCACGACAAAACATTCTCACTGTCTTCTAAACCTAGTTTCCATTGAGAAATACAGTGGGAAAAAACAAACAAAGAGGCCAAGGGAGAAGAGACATCCATGATGGTGGCGTCCTGTTCTCAACACAACCACGGAGGCTGACGCTGTTGAGAAGCAGGTCAGTTTGCTCATTGAATCGAATTCAGCTCCATGAATCTTTAACAGTTGGTTCTCCCACAGGGGGTCGGATTGGTTTGAAGGATGTGTTCTGCAAAAGTTCTTAGCGTACTCATTATTTTTACATCAGACGCCTTTTTAGATTTAATTCATTTTACAATATGAAGCCGAGTCAAACCAGTTAAGGATCGACTCCAAACTTTGATCTGAGCTTATTTGTGGGTAAATTTTTTATTTGCCTGCCTTTTGATTCATGCTCTCAAAGCCTTTACGGCCTGCCCACCAAACACAGACAGCCAGAAAAATTAGAATCTGATAATAAAGCAAACCTGGCATTCAGAGCTTATATAAACTCCACAGTTTTCTGTATTATTCTGCACGAGAGTCCTGTTTAGTGACGTGAAATTACCACGTGACCTTGAACACCACTCGCTGACATGGTGTTAATCTAGTGTTTTCTACTACCTGCTCCTTTTCTTGCCTGGTTTTCTGTGTCAAACCCATCTTGCGCTTTGTGCTGTCAACCAAGCAACAAACACAACAAACATGTCGATGATATAAAAAGAAGATGTGGGAGAATCTATATTTAAATTTGTGTTGTTTTTCTCTTTTGACAGCGGGTTGCTGCAGGTAATGTATTCTGGCAACATGAAGCAAAATTCATCTGTTTATCCATAAAAACCCACAATTAATCCTGATACAGAACAACAGAAAATGATCCGTTGTTGTGGTTTTGTTTGTTGTTTTTTATATGTGACAGAAGGGAATCGCTGATTGTGTTTTGTAGTGTTTAAGACAGAACGTCCCCACATGGAGTACGAGGAAAAACAGTCAAAAGGTCACGGAGGAATAAAACGAGGGAGGAAATCAAAATCGAGGACAAACAACATAACATAAGTCTGATATAGCTTTTCCTTTAGTATCTTTTTAAAATCACAGTACTACTCTCCACTATATGACGCACATTTGTGGGTAGGGTTAACACGACTTCATTTACATTTGAATCCTCGGTCTCCAGCCAGGGACCCCTCCCAAAGGAGGACCCAGTGGGGGTGTGTGGGGCGGTGGGGGTTAGGGGGTGAGGAAGGGGGGATGCACTGGGCTAGGGGTGGCAGAGACATTCGCACACTGACCAGCTCAGAGACAGAGAAAGAACCATCGCTGCACCATCACAGTGTGTGTGTGTGTGTTTGTGTGTGCATGGGTGTGTGTGCTTTATTGTGCAACCTTATGCAAGCACAGTGACAAAAGATGGTCTTGTGATCGTCACAGCAACATGAGTAGCAATACTAGTTATACGATTACGTTACTGAATTGTGCACATGCTGCAGTATAAAGACAACCGACACACACTATGGCTTCGCTTTTCACTCACAAACTGGGCATTAAGTCTCAGAGGTTCCATGGCAACACTGCTGGAATATGACATTTGTACTTGTATGTGGGGAGAGTCGCTGTTACTTCACGTCTCCTGAGAAAATGTGTCAGTCAACTCTACGTGTTTCTTGTGTGCGACTGTGATGGTGTTACAGCGAGTCCTCTGCCCCTGAGTATGGCCCACCTCTCCAGCCTGCTCCCCCCGGGCAGTTCTGGTGAGGTCTGGCAATCCACCAACACAGTGGAGAGCGGGAACAGTGGCCTCATCCCAGTGCCCCACTCCCGCTGACCCTCAGCAGGAGTGGGGCCAGAGAGCACCAGCCACAGCATCCCCACCGCTCTCCTCTGTGTTTGTTGTTGGTTGCTGTGGCGATCTGTGGCCCGTTGGGTTTGACTTCCTAACCAAACCGCCGGGGCCACAGGTGGCTACAGCAGTGCTTGGCCAGCGTGCTCGTCCCAAACTCACACAGCGATGGATGTTGCAAATTCTCACAAAGAAGAAAAGGCCAGTTTTTTGCAAATGTGGCAAGCTTTAGCTGATAAATATGGATGGATATTCTTAATAATTTCAACCTGGCAAACAATCCAGGTGTAAGAAGAACGCTTAGCAGCGTGCTTGTTAAAAAAGCAGAGTCTGCATGTAAAACATTTCTTTTAAAATCCCTGACTGCATCAAAAACAGTGAAGGGAAATTTAATTTAACAAGGAAATGTAGCTCATTTTCTCATCAATGTATCACCAGGAAGCTCTACAACTTGCCAATTTTCAAAATCAATCTGTTACTCTGGGGCTCTGAGGTTCTGGTTCCCCTCTGTATCTTTTTAAACACATTTTCTTTTCAGTGCAAGGTGAATAAAACCCATAACAGAAAGATCAGGGTCAGTTTGTCGTCTTTTATAAACCAATTAAAGACATGGCTCTGCTTCTATGTGGGTGTTCAATTTTGAGTAGAGGCATTAAAAGCAAGGCATTTGTGCTTTCAGTCTTCTTTGTGAGTGTTGCTGTGTGCGTTGGTGTACGTCAAACACGTTTTTGAGACGTGCTCATGCCTCCCCCGAGGGACCCCTGGCTGCGTTGTTTCATATCATCTTCATGTTGAACTTCCTGATCCCTCCCGAGGAGCTGCCAGTGGCGGGTTCCGATTTCCGGAAGGAGTACTCCACTGTGAAGTTGTTCTTGCGCTGGCCGCGGCCCCGGCTCCACACGAACAACAACAGGAAACAGAAGAGGACCACCCCCAGAAAGGTGATGCAACCCATCGCCGTGGAGACCAAGATGGTGGTCAGGTCCAAGGTGAACTTGAGGAAAACGCGCGTGCTGTTTAGATTTGTGTCGTTGAAGAAATCGCTGCTGTAGAGTGAGCGATTGAGAAAGAAGGCTGAGGCGGCGTCCAGTGGCTGGCCACGGACGGTGAGCGTGGCGAAGTAGGTGTCATTGCCGCCTGCATTGCTGGCGATGCAGATGTATGTACCGCTGTCGGTAAGTTTGGCATAGCGGATCTCCAAGGTGCCACTGGGGAGGACAGTAATGCGGCCTGATGTCTTGGCTGTGATCCGCCTGCGCTGAGGGGAAATCCAGACAATAGCAGGGACGGGATCCCCCTCAGCTCGACACAAGAAGCTCACCGCCTGGCCCTCGTGAGCGATTACCTGTGGGAGATGGAAGAGAAGAGTGCACGCTGTAATAAATGCACGATAGTCAGAGTTAAAAAACAGTAAAAAAAAAATGGAAATGGCATTGCCGCAGACATCAGGAATGTGTTATGTTTTCTGAACAGTAAACACCACAGTATCTTTATTACCTGCTGCATCTTACGGTTGCGAATCTTAGGTTTTTGGCATGTAAAGTGATCGAAGAGTGCAGAATCGGTGAAGGTGCTGAAGCTGACCCCCTGCACCTCCACCGGCCCTGCACACACCGGCACTCTGCCGTCAAAGTTGAGGGTCCTGCGTCGTTGCAGGATCCACAGCAGGCGGCAGTCACACACCAGGGGGTTCCCATCCACCCTGAGGGTTTCCAGACTATTGACGGAGTGGAAGGTGCCCTCTTCCAGAGTCTGTAGGTCGTTGGAGGAGAAGTTGAGGACCCGGATCTGTCGGAGGCCTCCGAAGGCATGCAGCTCCACTGTCAGCAGCCCCGTGCTTACCATGATGAGCTCCTTCAGTCTCAGCAGGTCCTTGAAGGCCCAGGGCTCTAGTGTGCTGATTGGATTGTAGGACAGATTTAGGTGGGTGAGATGCGCCAAATTTTTAAAGGATGCTGAAGGGACGGAGGTGATGTTGGTGTTGGTGATGGAGAGCCAGTGGAGGTCCAGCCCCTGGAAACTAAAAGGGGAGATGTACTCCAGGTACGGCCAGTGGTCGATTTCCAGACCTCGCAGGTTGGACAGCTTGCGAAAGTTTTGATCCTCTAGCGCACTGATGCTAAGGTAACGCAGGTGAAGGGTGACCAGGCTGCGGAGGTAAGACAGCGTCTGTCCAGAGATGGATGTTAGGTTGCAACGCTCTATTGTGAGAACTTCAAGCCCGAGCAGGCCTGAGAATGCCTGGATTTAGAAGTTCGAAAGAAAAAATAAATAAAACATAGAAATGTTCATAAACACTACATATGCCTGATTTCTTACCTTGTGGGATATATAGACCAGGTCATTATCTCCAACCTCTAAATGTTTCAGACTCTTCAGATCCTGGAAGGTGTAGTCCAGTAAAATCACCATCTTGTTCTCGCTCAAGTCCAGGCTGGTCAGGTTGCCCAGCTTGGCAAAGGCCCCCATGGGCACCAACTTTAGCTGATTTCCCCTTAACTTAAGCACTTTCAGACTCTGGAGGCTGGCAAAGGCATTGGGTTCCAGTGTGGCGATGAGGTTCTCACTGAGGTCCACCTCCTCAAGTCGCGGGTACGGCGTCAGGTCCCCTGTCTGAACCCAGCGGAGCCGGTTCTTGCTGAGGTCCAGGAGCTGCGTCTCTGTGGGGATGCCCTCTGGGATATTCGTGAGCCGCCGCCGCTGGCACGACACTGATCTCAGCTGGGCCGAACACTCGCAGCGTGGCGGGCAGGCGTGGCTACCTCGGGGCAGCATCAACATTACAATGGCTGCCAAAGAGGCGACCCAGACCCAGCGCCACACCCTCGGGCATGGCACCAAGGCACGCCCCCCAAGACCAGAAGAGCCAATCATGGCCCTGGTCTTCTGACTCCTTGCCTGTTGCAGGCAGGGTCAGCGCACAACGCACCTACAATGCAGGAAGAAAAGAGAAAAAAACACAGCAGAATGAATAAAGATAAGCTACTATCTTTTCCCAAGCTCATAAAAATTGCATCCACATGGCTGTAAATTATCCATGCTTCTTGCAGGTTAGGTAATACCGTATGAAAATCAGCAGCGATTCAGGTTTGACACGACACTAAAATATCACAGGTGAGATTGTCTGACAGAAGAGCTGGATCGGCGCGAGACATTTCAGATAATTTGCCTTTTCACTAATTCATCATCGGTTTCCGTCGGGGAGCAGACAGACCGGGAGCAGATCTGTGTGTGTGTGTGTGTGTGTCGGGGGGGGCGCCTGCCTCTGAATTTATGCATGCGCTCTCCTTGAAGTACCGAGATTGTCTGCTCCATTTTGACAAACACAATGAATTTATTATCACCCTGCATAAACACAGACTGAGCCCCCTCACCCGTCACGATAAGCCCGGAACCCACCCGTGTCACGCTTATGAGACACGAGGCATTGGATGGAATCTCTGTGTGCTCAAGTCGGATTATTTGTTTGATCAGGTATGTGCTGATGCATCTACGCGTAGGATGTAGCATTTCACTGGGTATGAATTAAAATTTGTTTAAGCCTGGCAGAATGATGAGCTGAATCACTTGAGCTTTAATATTCCTCAAGGCAACCTGTCATCTCTCCCACTCACATTTCAGCGAGCGAGCGAGTGCCTGGCATCAGATCGAGAACAGAACTCGGCGTCCGACTCATTAGCTGGACCTGAAATGAAGAGTTTGGGAGACATTTAGCCAAACTTGTACGAATGGAGACAAGAGGCCACCGCAAGGTCACTGCAAATGCCAGAAACTTCTCTGGAACCCACAGAAGGTCAGGAGGGGTAGAAGTATGCGAGAGAATGGGGAATCATCAAATATCTGATGATTTAAATGTATTAGATCAAGAGAGACAAATGGGACTGAAGCTGGTTTTAAATCCTCTGCACACTCACACATATTTTCACACATGATCATACATATGCAGAGATCTGTCTCTGTTACCAAGTCTCTATCATGGACACTCAATCTTAAATCTGAAGCTTCTGCTTAAAATAAGGCAGCATTTCTTTTTTTTTTTCTGGCATTTTTGGCTTTTGCTGCGAGACAAATCACAGGCGCAGAGAGGCTGCTGTGCAGGCTGCTGTACAAACTGACCCAGTTATCAGCAACAACTCGGCATCACACTGTCAACCAGCAGCAACTCACCACGAGCACCACAGCAGAGCCTTCAGAATCTCGGTGGAGCAGAGCCTCTGAGTGGGATCTGAAAAAGAGCTCAAACTTACAGTTGATACGAAAGAAAAGGTTGTTTTTGAGGAAAACCACGACTGTTCCTCCTTCAGATTTTAGGATTCACTTTATAAATGAAAGCTTCTTTACTTTTTACACTAAAAAGGAATACGGAAGGCGCCCATTATCACAACTGAAAAGCCACCAAAAATAGAGCAAAGTGCAAACGTTGCCTCCAGGTTGACAACAGGAGAGCCCCCTGGTCTAAACAGTACCCTGTCATCCTCAAGCAGATGCCCCCCTCCCCTGGGATCAGCTCAAGGTTTCTTCCTGTTCAAAGGGAGTCTTTCCTTGCTGTAGTTGCCTTAGCGCTGTATACTTGGGGTTCAATCCTGACAAAATGAACTGCTCCTAAGGCCATATAAATAAAGTTTGATGCTGGTGTGAGGTATGTGGTGAGTGATGTGTATAGATAAGATCACTGTCAGCCCTAATGGATCATCTCCTTCAGAACAAAGCCAAGTTTTCATTTCTGGTGGGCCTGTGTCAGCCTGGACACTGTCTGGCTGCAGTCGCCTGATGGATGGCGCACGTCTCCCCCCTGGGAGTCATCCAACGGGTCAGCAGCAGAGTCACAGCTTGAATCAATGAGCTGATATGATGGAGACAGCGAGGATTCAAGGACAGGCACAAACACACAGGCTCATGATGGGTATCTGTGACATCCAGCGAGCAGCATAAAAACACACATTTACCCCCACTTTTACAGCAATTATTGACAGCATTTGTGTTGGTGTTGCTTGCAGCAGATTTTAATTCCAATCCTGTGTGCCGCCTGACTAATTAACAAGCACGGGGCCAGACTGTAAACGGCTCCTGCACACCCAGCGCACCGGAATTCATCCGGTCCCCAAAATTCACAGCTCCATGAATTAACATTTGCCAGATGTTAAAGCAACAGCTGGAGCAAGAGCCGCAACTATTCAGAGAGCGCGGGAGAGGGATTCTGTCCCAGGCCAGCTGTCCAAAGCCAGACGAGGCGGAGAATGCGATGGTGGCCAAAACCAGGAGCTAAAAATAACCAACCTGTAGATACTGGGGAGCCACGTTCAGCGTCCAATCAGGCATCAATTATGAGTAGACCCTTTCAAACGCAGGGCTACTCGCTGGAGGATAAAATAAGGCCATTATCTCACGTGTGTTTGTGAGCCAGTGTGTCTGACAGTAAATAGGTCATCCATGTTGACTGGTAGCCTTTATAAGCTGTTATATTTGGTCATCAGAGCGTGGGTCTCTTCAGCTTCGGTATCTGTCCATCAAGCTTTGTTTGGTTTGTTTTGCTCCTCTCTGTCTCCATCATTCCCTATTTCTATCATGCAGGAGCCCTTGGGCTTTCATCTTCATACTTTTTCCATTACTGGAAATAAAACAGCAATCTTCACACCATTTTACCTTTAAAAATACAACTGACATTTGGCACCTCTCATTGCTAAGTAACCATAAGTCCAGTATTAAATCCATGCTTAGTCACTCAATTTTAAGCCCAAGGCGAGTCTGAAGAGTAGCTCAGAAGCTGCACGTTACAGCCAAACAGAGGAGGATGAAGAGGGGGGGATTGCAAAAGTCAGGAGGGCAAACACTGAGTTGTTTTGGTGGTGATAATCTATGAGCAATATCAGTGCCTCCGAGTGAGTGTGGAAATTTCTTTCAGAAGTCAGCTCGGCTTTAATTGGGCCTCATGTGAGCCACGATGCAACAAGAAATTATCAGAAAACAGAAGGAAAGCTGTCATCAGATGATATTAGATGGAGCAAAGCTTAAAATGAGTGGAGGTCCACAGAGCACACAGTGGAGCAGTGCCTGAAGAGAGGACACAAGGATGAACATGAATAAAAAAAACAACAGCACTGGAACCGCAGGAAAACCAACACCAACATCAGAATAACAGCGACTCTGCAAATTCACAGAATTTACTGTGACTCGCCCCCCAGTGCTCAAAGACAAACTGTGCTGTGTGAGGAACTGTACATTTGCATACTGAAAACAATGTAAGAACGCTGGAGCTGTGTCCTCCAAGAAGACCGGTGCAGTGGGTGTGAACTGATCCAGCCTGACAAGCTGCTGCCCAGTTTGACCTTTAGCTGATTACATCACAAAATCTACAAAATGTTGATGCGACAGTGTTCAAACCATAATTAAAACAATTACTTCATAAAGCCTCATACGTTTGCTTCATACATTTGCTTCCTAAATAAGAGGGTTAGACGTCTTTATTATTTACACACATAGTTTTCAGAGTTTATAATCACTGTTACTAAAAGAATGCGACATGTGATCTAATCTGATCTTTACGGAGCGCCATTATGGCTTCATTTGTTAGGTCAACTGTAAAAGCTCTAAAACACCCCAGAGAGAACAGACACCAGACCTTTAAGTAACATGTCAACTGGTTTCTTTGTTTTACAAGAAAAAGACTTACAGTGTTCTAAAAGATGTGATCTCATTTCTCATAGTCTGCTACGGCAACTATTACACAATGACTTAAATAATTTGATAAACAACCTTCAGAAATAAAAGAATAACGAACGATTACAGAAAGGTTGGTGAGTGCACCATCCTGATGACTACAGGGTCATAAAGGTTGAAGAGGTTAACTTTGGCCGGTTTGGCCAGGAATTCTACACTGACACGTTCTCCACCACAGAAGCATCACCTCCTCTCTGACTACCATCTCTCTGTACAGGGCATGCTGTTTCATGTGTTGTGACTCACACTGCCTCCCACTGTGTTGTTTTGAATGTAACCAAGTGATCCTCAAAATACTCAACAGAACCCAGTGATCTCTCTGAGCTGATGTACAGTAGCGCATGTCTGCATCTTTCCTGAGGAGCACAGACACGAGCACTTAGCATAAACTGGCAGAAGTTGAGAAAGGCCTGCCTCACTGCTCTAACTGCATCAAAGGCGACCAAAAGTGAAAGTGAAAGTGAAAGTGAAAGTGAAAGAATGGGGAGATGATGCACAGAGCATGGAGAACAATGTCTGGCAGCACCAGGCAAAAAAATAAATAAATAAAATAAAACTGAAAAGATAAATAAAAACTACACACTGATGGATTATTAAAGGGAAAAGAGTCTCCCACAAGTCCTCAGACTGCTCCAAATAAATACTGCATCTCCAAAAATGTGAAGAAATACAGCATCTTTAACACGGAATGAGGACAACACTCTCTGCAAGGACTCTATACGGTCAGGAGATGTCTGCCTCAGTCAGTGGGTGGGATTTAGATGGCGCTAAATGGATTAGAAGGGACACAAGTTCAGAAAGGTCATCACATCTGCTGTGTGTGTGTGTGTGTGTGTGTGTGTGTGTGTGTGTGTGTGTGTATGTGAGACTGGCGTGTTTTTATTTCAAACCTCGCAGGGCTCAGCAGGGGGTCTGGTAAAGTCAGGACACTGATCGTTTTTTCACTTTCTGCTCAAGTGGATTCCATTCTTTTATTACTGCTATTATTATTGTTATTATTAAAATGCTAATAAATCCTGACCATAAATGAAATATTGACTTTCCAGTTGTACGATACCAAGCTTTCAGAACATTTCAGGAAGCAGTGCATGAGCTATGTCTGGATTATCTCCTTTCTCCAAGTTTAGCAGGAAGTTAGTAAATGTCTCACATGCTGGTGTAAAACCACACATCAGTGCTAAATATTTCACCCAGACTCAGCGTTGATTTCGGATGTGTCTTTAAAACAGTTGTTCAAAGTTGATTTGCTTGTTGTTTTGTGAGCTGAGCTCATGAAAAAGTTAATATTTGATGGTTTCTTTTGTAAATTTTAGATACTTATTTTCATCTCATCAGTAGCTGCTGCTCGCTTTTTTTTTTTTTTTTTTTTTTTTTAGCTCCAGCAGGTAGCTGTTACGCCGGCTGATGACACACACACACAGAAAAAAAAGCTGAAGCACGTTTGCTTCGGTCGTTTGATGTCCTCTGTTTGTGTGATTCTCCCATTCTTGCCTGGCTCTCTTACTCTCTCCTGCATTATAATGAGCATTGATCAAACTCATGACAGACATCAGTGTATGTGCGTCCCTTTTAACCCACTGAAGTGATTACGCGCTTGATTTCTTGCGTCTAATTATTCTCTGCTCATGAAAGTTTTGAGAGAAACGTGGAAGCAGCCAGTTCTTTAGATCGTGTCTAATTTGTATTGAATAATTGACACTTGTCCAGAATATAAATGGGTTGGGAGTATTCCCAGTTACATGAACGAGCACCAGATCGCTGTCAGTAGCCGCAGATTTCAAAGAGAGGCAAACTTCTCCCTCCGTGTCCCCTTCTGTCGCCATCTCTTCTTTTATTTCCAGACAGCTGAGAAGAGTCTGACAGTTGTGATAAATATGCACAGAGGGATTCTGGGATTAAAGGGAAAAGCAAAACACAGTAGCATCCAATGATTCGCTTCAAACAGTGTTTGTTTGCTTCAAACATAGAAGAGCAGTGCATCCCCAACCCTGCTGTGGCCCGTCTATTTCCTGTCTGTCAGTTTACTGAACAAACACGCTGTGACATACATCTAAATAAATAAACATTGACCGACCAAGCTCTTTTATGATTTTTCAAGTGCATGTTATATGAGAACATACATCTGTGTTCTAGCCTTTATGATCCACAGTCTTAATGACAGATTAGAGTCTATTATTCTGACCTGTTAAACGGTTAGGGTTAGAGTAGGCGGGTTTCTGTGGGGACTATTTCATCTGACGTCCTCAATCTGTTATGATAAAAACGACCTGTTGGCTCACATCACATCGTATAACTTTTTAAAATGGATTAGATATCATCTCCTAACAACACCAGGCCTTGTTTTTAATCTCATCAGTGCTCTGTCAGTGTCAAAAGAATCACTTGTGTGATGATGTAGAACTCTTGGCTCTTTATTGGCTGAGGGGGAATCAAATAAATAGAAGCTTCCCTTTGACAGGATATCATATGGAGTTGACCCTAAGAGGGGGGGCTGAACTAACCATGAGCCCCCGTGTAAACTGTGATATTATGTTTTTTGTTGGACTTGAAGACACACATTTAATTAGCGCTTGCTGCACTGAAGTTTCTCCCATCCCGCTGTGTTTTGACCTGCTTTTTCTATCTGGAATCTGGGCACACGGCCACACAGTGAGGGAGACGGAGAGAGGGATGCAGTGCAATAAATAAAGAACAGAGGGCAGCTTATGAGATAGTAGGTACCCATGCCTGCAACCATATGCTGTCTGGTCAGGTGTTAAACCGATGCTCTCAGTCAGGAAGGCATTGCCACCATATTACATCACATTTTCCCCTCTTTGTTCTAATGAAATCTTGTGATCCGGGAGCTCAGGGGTTTAATCGTGAGACTCCAGCGCAGGCTTAGGTGACAAGACAGCAATGGAATGACAGAGCAGCGGTGAAAGAAAATGACACCGACTCTCAAATTATCACAAAATTAAGCAGCTTGAAAAGTTACGATATGTCCTGTCCCCGGCCCGGTTCGAGTCCATCACAAGGAGGTAAAAGATTTCCTTGTATTCAGCTGCATTTATCAGTCCCGTTGGAGGCCCTAAAAGGGCGGTTCTCTACTATGCAGCACATTATCTCACAGATTGGAACTACAAGAGCGTCTATTTCCACACGGACCTTTTCCATTCAGAGTTTCTGTAATTCACAGACGGCTGTGCTGCTCAGTGATGTACGTGCACCGTGTTTTGTCGGCGCTGAGGTTGCAATTCAGAGGTTTGAGCGTTCGCCAGCTGTAGCCAGATCAAACAGCTACAAATCATTACGCGCAATACTACAGATGCTTCGTATAGCTGCAAAAATGTGCCGCTTCTGAAGCATATGTGCACACTGCTGCGGAAGCATGTCGGGTGATTACAGTGGGTGGGGTGTAATTAAAGTGCAGAAATGGCGGATGGTAAAGAAGGATCATTTAATCAAGCACGACCTGTCTCAAAAGGGGGAAAACCATTATGAGTGACAGGTGTCATGGGAAGTGACAGCAGTGGTGAATTAGACTGGCCCTCTGGGGCTCTGTGGCCTTATTACTGGTGTGTGTGGAAATGACTCAGATTCACGCATACATCGTCCCCGCCACAAGCTACATCTGATGTGTCTCATGCTTGCAAAATGTGTATTTGTCTCCTTTTTCTTACATGTCAAGGCGGCAGCGCGCGGCAATAAATCACCATCTCTCCTGTGTGCTGCTTGTTATATCAGCTTTCTGATTATGCTGCCCTACACAGGAAATGAAGGGAGTTCACTGATGCTGTCAATTCCTTTCCAAAGGCCAACGACTTTCCAGATGACAAAATGAATAATAGTAATCCCAAGCGTTGGTCATCAGGAAGTGAAATCACGTTGCAGATGGAGGAGCTGCAGATTGCGCTGATAGTCTGTTGATCCCTGGGAAGAAAAATAAATTCCCTGGAGACATCTTACCTGAAAGACAACAGCACTTTTTCCACCCTGTGAAGCTTAGAGTGTTTGTGCACATCTATGTGTGAACGGAGATGGGGAGCTGTTTTCTTTATCCGTCTGTCTTCAAGAAGAGGAGAAATTAATTCAATTCTTCAGCTTCTTAGGTAGTTAAAAGCCAAAGAGGGATTTGAAGACAAAGACGATAAACCATCACAAACAGGGTGGGGGCTCGGGGAGAAGCCAGATAAAAAAAGAAACTGAAAATGCCAAGACTGGAAAAGATAAGTGGCGAGACGCATAATTTGACACAATGTAAGCGATGGATGGAGGCGATGATGGACACTGAGGACGGGAGAGAGCTGGAGATGAAAGTGGAGGGCACGGTAGAGGTGGGGGGAGTGGCGCCGTTCCACTCTGTCACTAATGATGGAGGAAGGTCAGAGCCGTTCCACAGCTGAGAAAATCTAATGATGCAAATTAGGCCTGACGCTCAGTCAGATGCCATGAGAGAGGCTCCATAACTCACAGAGATGTTTTTCGAAGGCTGCAATTTAACGTTTTATGGCACAAGGTGGCATTTCAGCCAGTGAAAAGGCCACATCCGTCAGCGGGGGGAGCGAACTTGTGTCATTTCAAGAGCCGACTGCGGCCAGACCGAACGATTACAAGTATAAAAGTCTGACTGTGGCAAATAAACACAGAGACGGGGAACCATTTGGGGAGGGGGGTTCGAGGGCGACAGCTTTCCTCCCTCAGTCTTTGAAGTTTCGCAAAGCGTAACAGGATGATTTTGACCTGAATGCATAAAACTTGCATGTGTGTTTAAGATGCGCTTCAGCTTATACACACATGCACAAACTGGTGAATAAAAATAAGGATGGAGAGAACAATGACCAATCCAAACCGGCCATCGTTTTAGCTGATCTGGAGGGTCGTCATCAGAGGAAATGTGCTGGATATTGACAAGGACAGAGGAGGGCATTGCATATGCATACATGGCAACGATGCAGCAGGCAGAGCGATTGCACTGCTTCATGCATGACAGTGACCCTGTTAGCCCGAAATCTTATTGGCTGCCTGTTTCTCTGATTCTACTGGTGCAACCAATAGGAATCATCGCTACCATTTCAGATGAGGGGATGAAGGGGCAGAAGGGGGTGGGGGCAGCAGCCGGTACAAAGAAATAGAGGTGAAGGCAGATAAAAATGGATGATGTGGAGATGGGAGGGAAATGAAGAGTGACACTGAAGGAGGCGCGGAGTGAAAAAAAAAAGAAAAAAAAAGAAAAGCGGCGCATGTCGGACGAAGCCGAGTCCTTCGTACGGTGGAGAAAAGGTGCTGAAAGGCTTCATATTTTAGCATGAGTAAAACATCGAAGCATATGTGTGTGCACCTCATGTACTTCACAGGACATTAGGTGATGATCACACTTCCTGGATGCACTTCTCACCAGAGATCCCAGTGGAAAGCGCATACACCGAGACAAGCATGTGTGTGCACACCCTGAGCTGTGAAGGAGTTGTAAACGCTACAGGGTGGATGGTGAAAACAGATCATTACAAGGAGGAGGGAATCACGGGGGATGAAGTCTCTGTAAAGGTCAGAAAAGTCATTAAAAAAGAGATTCTGGGAAAAGTAATTCAAGGGTAAAAATAATGAAAGAAATGCGGAATAAGTGAAGAGATCAGAGGTGGAGATCAGACCGTGGTGAGTGACAGACATAGTCTAGCTAATGTCCATATGGAGCCTGGACCTGTGCAAGGTTTCACCCTGTTAAGAGGGAGTTTTTCCTGCCACTGTTGCTTGCTCAAGGGTCAGGCTGTAATAAGATATTTGCTCTGTTTAACTTCAAGTTTTCCTTCCAGCTGGTGCAAATAATCGTAGAGTCAGCATCTTTATCACATTAAACTGATGGTGAATTCTCTGATCTGGTGAAATCAGTTATGTCCCCAGTGAGCCCTGAATTCAGATAAGAAGAACCAACTCCTACTGATTATCAAAGAATTTTCCTTCCTCTGTCTCTGAAGCCTCCCTCTGTGAACATTAGAGCAGTCAGGGTCCTCGACATCCTGCAGAAACAGCAAGAATTCGCTGGTAACGCTTCAGAGATGACGGTTGCTCTTCCTGCATGTGTTTAAATCTCAAGGACTCTTCCCGACACTCCTCTTTCCAGTTTAGCGAGATTGTACCTGAAGAGTCTCCATGATGCCCCAGGAGGCCGTGAATAATTGTTGAAGTGTTCATCTACATCTGTGCGTTTCCAAGCGTGTGACAAACCTCTCTCACAGACTGAGCTTATGTGTCTTTTCATGTACGTAAGGTGTGTGACCGCTCAATGACGTCTGTCATACATTTGCAGGGATTCCAGGAGCCCATCCTAATGGTGGCTGCACTTTTTCCTAAATAAGCCGCGGTCGCTTCCTTTGAAGGTATCAGGGGATACAAAGCCGAAAGTTTGTACCTCATGTCACAGCAGGGAAATATAAGGTCATAAACTGTGGCATATCATAACAGCTGAACAATCATACGTAAAGTATAAACAACTAGTTTACAAATTACAAAATCTTGAAAAAAAGCTATAAAGTCAAGGACAGAAGAAGAATCTGTTTTTTCTTCTTTATCAGCGCTACAGAAAAGGCGTGACTCACAGCTAGCTGTTTAAAAATAGCCTGGAAAGGTTCAATATAATTTCCTCCTTCTTCCCGATGCTAACTTAGACCACTGAGGCTAAATTATTCATTCCAGACCATTGACACACAGCGGCAGGGACACAGAGTCATTGCTCCATTTTTCGCCACATAATAAATTCATGACTCCGTGACGGAAAAGACAGTGGAGTGGGAGAGGTGGGAGATGGTGGGCCCAGGTTACGAGTGCCACTGTGTATGATAAAACAGAGAGAAGCTGTAGATCAAACGGAAGAAGCCGTAGCGGGTCGGTGAAAACCCACAGAAAAAGGTGCAGCTAAGAGTGAGGCCCACACTGGGAAACAACTTAAATACTAAACTGGTGAGAACTATTAACATTTTACAGTCAATTAGGGGGAATTATGGGATGAGATGAGAACATCATGATAACCCCCCTGTTGGCAGGAGACAGTAAAATGTTAGGAGGTTAGGCATGAAGGCACTTTCAAGGAGGGTAAAACCCCCTTGAAAAACTTTCCCAAACATGATGTCATTAGGTTACTTTTATTATCTGATCATTATCTGACATCATATGTGAAGCATGTGATGTAAGAGTTTAAAAGACCATATTAGGAGAGTAACACCTCGAGTAGCTGATCAGAGAGTAGCATTCTGACAAAAACACCCCCTACCTCAATGAAAGTATTGAAAAGTCACTGTTTTTTGTAACCTTCAAAACCTGCACTCAGGTGTGGCTCTTGGAAAAGTGAGAATATCTTTAAAGCTGAGAAATTCTACACTCTTGAGAAATGGTGGTGACAGCTAATCAACAGTGTGACAGGATAAGAGAAGTGGCTCGCCAGCAGCTTTTGTCCTTCCTAAACCAACAGTCACTTTGAACAAACTGCTGAAACCAACTGAGTCAGGGGACATGCAGCTTCACAGCGGTAGTCACGCAAGAGCATGAGCTAATGGAAATAAAAATCTGTCGCAGTCTGTCCATCCACACTGTGTTTTTACGCGCTTATGCACATTAGTAATTCAGCTTTCCTGCAAAGCAGGAAGTTATTAGCGTGTCCATTTTCTCTCCTGCTTGAAAACACCCTGGCTGCTTTGCTGAAGGGTTAAAGCGGGGGTTAACGTGAGTTTTCTAAAAACCATGCTTTTACAACAGTTTAAACACAGTATACATTTACGGTGTGACTCAAATGCTGCCAGTTTTGCTTTATGCGACACAAATAAAGGACAAAGCGACACATATGAGCTAACATCCCCGAGTGACTTCCACATGCCCACATCCCTGCAGGGAGAGTGACACACATGTCTGCCGAGTGAATGTGTGCGCGCACAGACACACACACCGATGGCGAACTGTCCCCAGGCTCCTGCAAGCCTGTTTGTGTAGCAGTGAAGCAGAGATAATATTTGAAACTGTGCTTCCTCAGAGCGAAATGTATGTGTGTGTGTGTGTGTGTGTGTGTGTGTGTGTGTGTGTGTGTGGGTGTGGGTGTGTGTGTGTATGTGTGTAGAACAGGGGTCAGCACTGAAGGACATCATGGAAAATTTGTCTATCTACGTTCATATAAACAAATGGTTCCCTCGGAGTGCAAGCATTAAAATCTCAGCAAACATACTCAAACGGTCATTAGAGTCGCAGAGCCAACTCTGGCCTCTTCATCTACAGCATTTGAATGCTAATACTCATCACACAGTTAAGACTCGGTTGCAGTCCAAAACTGACAGCGCGCTAGGCTAAGCCAGGAAAGCAGGGCTTGGGTGCTCTGAATTTACATAAAATATACTGTAGTGAAAACGGTGAAAATGGTCCTGTTACCTATATATAAACCATATATAAACTTGGACAATGGATCAAAAATTCACCACAAAGCATCAAAAGTCCACTTGCTGAATGTACTAATGCACATGTCGTCCCTGCAGAGAAAGGTCCAACCGACTTTTATTACTTCTTGTTCTTCTTTCAGGCCCCTATAGTTAAATTTCTACAGGGGGCTTGAAGAGGTGTTCAAGAAAAGATACTTGAATCATTAAAATCCAATTTGCAGGAGCGAGGCACAGCGCTCTATCACAGCCATCAGCCGAGCCCTCCTCCCTGCGCTGCGGGAAATAATAGTTTGTATTGTGCCTCGACACACCGAAGGATCGAAAGGAGGAATCGATAGCGGTACAGTATTGATTGACATAGTCCTTACAGATGTGAATCCATGAGAGTGAGGGAGGAAGAGAGGAAAACGGAAGCATCAGTGAAACTGTGACCTTGTGAGAGCGGGCTGGCGCCAAAAGATACACACACACACACACACACACCATCCTCATATTACTATCTTTGTGGAGATGTGCAGAGACATGATAATTAGCCAGCTTCCTACCCTAAACCATCCCAACTAACACCTTAACCCTAACCTAAACCCGATTAACCTTAACAGTAAAACCATGTCTAAACCCTCAAACATTCCTTTAAAGTTGTGGGGACCATCCAAAATGTCTTCACTTTGGTATTAGAATGACTATTTTAGTTTTAGTTATCTTGCTCTGCCACCAGAGGTCTATTTTACAGATGGCGTTAGATGGTCTCACACACCCACACACACACACACACACACACACACACACACACACACACAAGCACACACGCATGCGAGCAGGGCTGCATGTGCCCACTGAAATCTGCATGGAGCTCAGCCCAGGGCTCAGATGAGTAGGTGACTAAACCTACACACTTTATGACACGTATAAACATTTAATGAAATATGAAACATGAGTCCTTACTCCATGCTGAGAAGGTAATGAGAGTTCATCTGCAGAGAGAGAGAGAGAGAGAGAGAGCGAGAGAGAGAGAGAGAGAGAGAGAGAGAGATTGTCAAGCAGTGAAAACAAGTATGAAAGGGAGGGTTTTTGGTGAGAATACTGAAAATACTGTTTCCATTCACTAGTGGTCAGAGAAAAGAGAAACAGGACAGCCCTCAGCGGAAGGGCAGGATTCCCTCCTCACTGAATTACTAAGTATACTTGGCATTCTGAACAATGAGGCAACACAAAAAGATTCATTCTGATTGTTAGTCAAGCACAGGCAGCCAGAGATCGTACACACTCTTGGGTTGTTTCTGAGAGACGAAGGAGGAAAGAGTATTTCACTCTGTCGACCTGCCTCTGTGCTGTACGTGTGTTATGTTGACGCTGTGATGCCCTACTACACGCGTGCACTTCAATCACAGACGAGCAGTCTAATAGAAGCAATCATCCGTGCAGGACGTCCTTAAAACCCTCCATGCCTTTCTCAAGGTCAGTCATCCAACACACACGCATCTGCTCGTGCATCCAGTCAGGTCAAAAGCTCCTCCAGCACGCCCACACGGCTCTGCCCACCTTCCCAATCAACTCCGGCAGCACACCACGGCTCCTTCTCTCCTCACCCAGGAACAGCGGGCTGCCCCCTGACCCCCAAGAGCCTTTAACCTTCTGTGTACACCTTGGGAGGGAGGGTTTTAAGCTTTTAAGAGAAAATCAATTTTCACACAATTCATTCTTTCATTCAGACTGTGACAATGATTCCTTTCGGATGCTATTAAAAAAAAAATATTCCACAAGGATTTAGGACGGGGCGAGAAACGCGTCTGCGTACATGTTTTAAATCTGTTACGATCTGCCATCCTCACCAGTATTCCCTGCACACCTTCAATGACCTCCACATAGCAGGATTCTGCTCATGTATCATCAGTAAAACAACCCTGGGACACTTCTTCTCAAAATGTGTGCAGACCTGCTTGAAATTGTTTTTAATACCTTATATCATTTATATACTGTTATTCTGGTACATTTTTATAAGCTATTACCGAAGGTTTACAACGCCATTAAATCTAAACACACAATAGCTCCATTCCAACACACACTGGTTTGGTTTAGTTTGGTATGATATACATTCATTTGTGTTTTTATTGTCAAAAGTTTGAAAGGATACTAAAATAACCCCAACACTGTGTTTCTACTAGAGATTATTTGAGCACGGATGTCCCAGGATGTCTTTCTCTGTTGGGCAAAGTTGTTGCCAAGCTACACTGTATCCCACTGCTGGGATGTCGTGCTGCTCACGTAGAAGAGACAGATAATGTCAGCTCACCTGCAAACCCCGCCCACAAACACAAGATCAAAGCGTGCTGGAGGTTTACCTTTGAAACACACATTTGTTGTCTGCTTTCAAACTAGCAAGCGGCGCTATGTTAAGCGCTGCGTCCCAGCGTGCTGGCCCTCCACTCCTCTGGTGCCCCCTCATTACTGCCTCTCCCATAATCACCCCTTCTTCTTTTGTTAGAGTTGATGTTTCTGTCCCTCTCTTCCTCTGGTAATTATCCCCCATCCTCTTATCATGACACTCATCTTTTCTCCTCTGTGCTTCTAAACAGAACTTTTCAGCAGAAAGGATGGCAAGGTTACGCTCTGAGGTCGCCATCACGCCGCTGCTGGGTTCTCCTGCTGGTATTAGCATGTGCTGATTTCTATATAACTCTTTTTTGTAAATCCTGTCGCATTGGGGTCAAAGATAAGAAAAGATAATTAGGGCTGTGTTTCCCTTTCTGACAAAGCCTTTTTTTTTTTTTTATTTTTAGCTTGTTGTGCTTTCAAGAAGTCAGGACTGAACATGGTGATGATGTTTGAAACCCAAACAACTTAATGAGGAGAAGAAAATAATGAGCTGATTCCATGATTAGAGGCGTAATTCTTCAGCACGCTAGAACGCCACTTGCCTCCTTTTCTGGAACAGTTTCTCTGTGGGAACAGCAGCACCATGACGTGGGAGCTGCGTTCGGGTGCCGCCGAGGTCGCTCTTTGTTCAGATTCCGCCGAACGCGGTGAAATGGCCGTGAAATCCCTCTCTTTGACTGTTGACAGCAAACTAGTCAGCCGTGCTGTCCGAGGGGCTTGAGGAATCTGGGAAAGGTAATTGCCTATCAGAAGAATGAAATGGGAGGCAGGATCAGGGGAAAGGGGGAGAGTGACGGCCTATAATTGGAAAGAAAGACGACCGTGGAGCAGGGAGGAGGAGGGACGTTTGAGCGGCTGGCAAGCACACGTCATGCAAACCTGCCATCATAAGTCATGTACTCTGCCACAGCGTGGCGCAGCACATGGCCACGCTTGTCATGTTACCACACACGGCAGTGTGGTGTGGGTAAACACAGCCAAACATGACCCCCAGCACCAATGACTCTACAGGTTTTTCCCCAGCAGCTGCGCGTTAAAAAAAAAAACAAAAAAAAAAATCTTTAATCTGCAGCCCGCAAAGTTGGGTTAATGAGTGAAGCCTCGTCTGGAAGAGAACACGTGTTAATGTGATTGTTTGATTTGTCAAACGGTGTGAAACACGACAACGGTGGAGGTTTATTTAAATGCATCACTTTGACAGCTTATGAAAGCCATTATGAAATGCCGCCAGTGGTATACGTTATTGTGGTTAAGACAGGCATGCAGGCGCACGCACGCACACGCTCTCTCTCTCGCATGCGCACACACACATACACACACACAGCAGTTTCCCCATTCCCTGCTCCTACTGTTTGAGGGCAAGTGGAGAGACTTGTCACTTTGGTTAGTCATCACCCCTGAGATCAGGGAACATACACTGCTGTGCAACTGTTCTGTTGATAAAAAAACAAACAAGCGTAACAGCGGCTGTGGATTAAATGCCAGTCTATGTGTTGACGTACCCAGGACTGAAGTGCGCTCCCTGGTGCCTCCTCATCTGTCCAGCCGTGTGCATCTATGAATCAATCTCTCCACAAGTTTCAGGTGGTGCTCCGAGCGTGCCAGCCCTCCACTCCTCCGGTGCCCCCTCAGTCCGTCTCTGTCTCACACTGAGACCCAGGCAAGCTGTGGAAAAACCTCCCACTCATCCCCCCTTTTCCTTCTTTTCTCACTCTTCAGTTCAGCTCGTGAAAACACACCTCCTCTCCCTCTTCGCTGGTTATTGTCCCCCCCAAATAGAATTACCCAGGCAAATCACAGCCGGGAGGTCTCGTGGAGGATTTTGGTCTCCTTCAGACGGGGCTCCTCAGTGGGTCAGAGCGCCCTCCATTTATCCCCCGGCGTGGATGTGGGATTACGAGAGAGGAGAGGGAGGATGGGGAAGGAGAGCGCTGTTGCTGTGACGGCTGCCTCTGCCTCCGTCACTGAGAGCGGCTCTCTCGCTCGGAATGCTTTTCATCTTTCTTTCTCTCTACCTCTCTCCACTCCCCCCCCCCTTTATCTCCCCCCCGCCCTTTTTTCTCAGTCACAGTCTATCTGCTACTGCTCCAGCTGTTTGGATTCACAATTCAGCACGCTGCAGGGCGTACAGAGCAGGCACCGTCTCTCAATGGCTAGGCAGGAATAAAAGCGAAGGCGTTAAGAGTAGGAAGCAGAATAAAATACAGGAAGGGGGTATCATCCTCTGAGGCAATAATGATCATTTAAAAAAGTGTTTCAAATGTATAACAAGAAATAAAGCTCCTAGCTGCACACAGAATAGGGAATTGGAAGAAAGAGATCAACAAATGCAAACCTTCTAACTAAAGTAAAGACTGGGTTTCAGGGAACCTCATCATGCCAGCAGAAGAGAACAACCTCCACCTACAGCGGAACCATAGACCCCACATATTTATCATATTATCATATTATTTCAGAGAGTTAATGGCACATCCTATCCTTTCCCTTATTCTACCTACTTGAACAACACAGAAGAAAAACTGGGATTTATATTGTTCGGTTGTGTCAACTTGTCGGGCTAAATCAGCTCACACGGTGCAGACACACAAACACACACACGCACACACACTGCTGACCGAATGCCCCGAGGTCAGTTAACAGCTCATCGCTGAGCCTGGCCTGTGACCCCGAAGCTAAGGTTTGGCATTCTACGATTCCTTCAGGCTGTGTCGAGCAGACGCCTCCTACTCCACCTTCTGACCCATCCAACCACAAACATTAACATATTACATCATGTCTCCCTGCGTTGAGACATTAAGGATCCCCTAGAATTAGAAAAATTAGCCTTCTTGTTCCTAAAATTTGCTATAAATGAAGTGCAACAGAAAGGTGTTTTTTCGGGTTTCAACAATATGTTCTTTTTATATAGGATTCTCAGTCAGCTATGACATTGACAGGAAATAAAGACAAGAACGTCTACTCTAAATGCTGTCTTTGTTCCTGTAAACACAAAAGAAGCAAATCAATTTATTGACCAAAGGAGATCCAATATAGTCATGCTAGCAGATGCAACCCCTTTTAGTAATAGACCTTTATGTAGCTGACCTTTTATCACAGACCAAACAACTAAGTAAGCATGTTAGTTAGCACGTTGAGGGGTTGTGACCAAATCGCTACTGGTTTGTTCTTCTGGTAAGAACCAAAAGCTGGAATAAACTGTCTTAATTCTTCGGTTTTTGTGATTTTCTTCTGTAATTCTGCATCATTTTGGTGTTATTGATATTTTGGCATCTACAATAAGTGACAGCAGGTGGTGTTTTTCACTGGTGTTTAGTTCAAACAACAGCCTCGCCACTCAAATATTTTAGCTGTGCACAGATGGTTTTCACCCAGAAAACTTGTTTGCTAATCAGACTACTACCTCTTAATTATTCTACTTTTACTAAGGTAATTCATTTCTCATTTCTTCATAAACTACTCAACTACTGATTCTGCTGAAGGTGAAACACCTTAAGGCCACATTCTTCATCAAGACTCATAACTAGTTGAATAAATTAACTTCATGGCCGCTTTTGGTTTGTTTCTTAGCTTCAGTGTAGTGAATATATGATTGTGGACGTAATGTGTGCATACAGACTATATCTTTGCGGTGGTTGTGATAATAACAGTTTCAGAAATGAATTTATGAAGCCCATGTGTGGGTCACACATTGCAGCCAGGTAATGGGTAAGTTTTTCTGGGGACGTTTAATTTGCACTGACATTTAGAGCAAAATGGGATGGCATTTAGGTTATGAAAGTCTGTTGGAGCTGAATATATCACAACCTAGATGAACTATGAAGGGATACGAGTAAAATAGAATTCATAGCCTTATTATTACTCAATTTTCACATTAAATTTTTGAAAATTTACATTTGAGCGTCTTTTATTTCAGCTTAGGGATGAGTCTCACTGTCGGTCCAATGCCTCAGGACTGAAACAGGAAGTTCTATTTAAATTCACAGACATAATCAGCCTCTTTCCTGTTTGCATGTTCTCCTTTATTATCAGCTGTATCACAAGGCTAATTACAGCCTCGCTCATGACTGTTGTTTTTGGCGACTTCTATCCTTTTCAAAAGGCAGACAGTCATGAGCCAAGTGGAATTAAAGCTCCGACCGTAGTCACACATGTAAAAATACCACAGGCTTCTCATATGACCCGAGCTATTTTCCATCACGTAACCCTATACTGACAGCATCCAGAAACTCCCAAAATAAAGCCTTTATATATTAAAAATGTTCATGTGCTATATTTATTGGTCACTCAAACCTTTAAAGAAAAGAATAAATAACTTTAATGAACCAAAGTTGTAGACAGCTCAGAAAAAATAAAGATTTAAAACTGTGAAGACGCTTAATTTTAGATAAAATAGCCAGAGCTTTATCTCCGCTGTTTAGGCTGGTTGTTAAATCATTCCTCGCCAGCAAGTTTTTAGAGATAATGGGGACAAGTTTAATTCTTTTTTATAAGTAATCATTTATTTCCCCCAGATGGCATACTAGGTAGAGCAGAATAAAAAAGGAAACATCAGACAAAAGCTACTACTGAAAAACAACATACAACAAAAATGCAGGAATGTCGGCAAATCACATAAGGTGTATGCACAGGACTCAGTACTGGTTAGTACAGGAGAGACCACTGTGATACAAAAAAAATATTCAGGCAGTTAATATTCCTAGATGGAATCAGGATTTCATTTAACTAGATTTTTTTTTTGTATCACAGTGGTCTCTCCTGTACTGCCTAATTACCTGCAGAATTCTAGTGAATTTGGCAGTTAATTGGATTTAGTGTTTGCAGGCAAACAAAGTGGACAGAGATCTGACATCTGACAGTTACCCCGACTGCCCTGGTCCTCTGGTCACGTCTTCAGCAGCTTAGTTGCTATTGGCCGCCTGAGTCAGCCGTGAAATGTTGGCTGACGACTGCTCTCAGTGTAGCTCAAAACAAACCTGCACACCTTATCCCCCTGCCCCCTCATTTCCTGTTTCTATTTGGCTCTGGGATGATATCTCTGACACGTTCATTAGCGCTGACATAAGGAAATAGAACAATGGCAGTTAGCCGCGATGGCAACTATGTTGGCAATGCAACATTATTTTCTCTCCCTGTGCATGTGCATGTGCATGTGCAGGGGTATTACTGAGAGTCTTATCAGTGGAAACAGACCTGGACGTGAGCAGGGTTGTGAGCAGGAGGGTGTGTGTGTGCATGGAAGGAGGGGGGTTAGCAAGCAATAAAAGAATAAAAGGATACGAAAAGGAATAGGAAATTCAGTGTAGGCACAGATAGGGAGATGGGTGATAGACACTGGGAGGATATCAAAAAACATATAATGGATTTTGAAAAAGATAAAAGACAAAAACAGGGGGAAGTGGGAGGGAAACGGGGAGCAAACATAACGTGATCCGGATGAAAAGTGGGAGCAGAGGGAGAAGAAAAGGAAAACACGACAGAAGTTGGGTTCTGGAGACATCAATAAATGTGATGAAGAGGGTGTGTAAAAAGAAATGGGTTTGAGAAATTGGGTTTTTCATGGACTGACCTTTTGTGTTGGTGCCCCCTGGGGTGGGCAGATGTCACCTTTGGCTCAGGCTTCCCCTTGGTGGGTTAGCATCTCCACCTACTGAGCTTGATGAAGAGACTGACGACACAAGATCCATCCACCCATGTAAGCACTGAGGTCACCAGTCCGTCACAAGACACACAAACACACACACACACACACACACACACACACACACACACACACACACACACACACACACACACACACCAAAGGGAGGCTCCAGCCTAGTTAATTTTCATGTTTGTGGACTGTGGGAGGAAACTGGAGTACCTGAGCACCTAAACCCACTCAGCCACTGGGAGAACATGCAAACCCCCCCCCCCCCCCAAAAAAAGAGAAGGAATGGAATCATGGTAATACTTCAAAATAGCATGAAAATATATGTATCTTGGTACATGAGGGGCATAGTAAAATTTAAACTGTGGTATGGCCTGAGGTTTTTATATTTGAAACTGACTCAGATATTTTTGGCAAATGGTCTATAGATCCCTTGTCACGATGTTCGTACATCCTTGAATCCTCATCCAACCTCATTTTACAGAGTATTGGGTGAAAATGTAGACTCACTACAGGAACTGGACCAGGCAGTTGCAGCTCCCATTCACATGTTAATAATATCTTATTAACTTAAGACAACCTGAGCTCGATTGTGCCAACATGCCATCAGACTGAGCCAAACCCACGTTAGACAGCCCGAGTCGGTGTGGGTGACGTCTGGCAGGAAGGTCAGACTCTTGGAGATGGAGTTACATTCTGTTTTCAGAGATAGCGAAGCAGAAAAAGAGATTAATAAACAACTGTAGGGGAAAGACTGTGCCTGAGCAAGCTATAGGTGCTGATCGAAAGAAAGATTGTGTATCTGTGCAAAAATGGAAACAATCCTGCGAAGGAGAGAGGGAAAGTGTGGGAATTAAAAGATATGGAGATATGGCAGGAGAGAGCTCATGAAGATCGATACGACATTGACTGGAGAGATCAAGTGGGGCACAGGAAGGGAGAGAGCAGTGACAATAAGGCTGAAAGGTAGAGGAGATATGGAAGATGGGGAAAGGGAGGGTGATGGGGAGGAAGAGCAAGAGTAATGACTGTAAGAGTAAGATGATGTGAGAGGAGCTGTTGTTTGTCCTCAGGCTCCACTATTTGAGAAAGGACAAGGATGTGGGGGTGGTTAGCAACATATACTGACACAAACTGTGTGAGTGTGTGTGTTTGTCTGTGTGTGTGTGTGTGTGTGTGTGTGTGTGTGTGTGTGTGTGTTCATTTTTCATAGTAACCAGCCACCAATAACATTATATAAGTGTGATCAAAACAGGAGAAACCATGGCAACTATTCTAACCACGTCTCGGTATGACCGCATCCTCCATCAGTGTGCTGTATGACCGAACAGGTACATGTGCTTAGGATCGTTTCCCAGCATTCTGTGACAGGTGTTATTCTGTTTTAATAACATTTGTCTGTTGCTATGCTATTGTGGCGGGAGTCCGCAGCCTCACAGACAAAGACAATTTTGTTATTAGACCGCTGCAGACCGCAAAGCTCTTAGTCAGAAAATCTTCCTGATGGGAGTTCAGACAGTGATGAGCAGAGTTGCTGGGACATGAGGGTATTTCAGACCCCAAAGAGAGGCATGGGGGGCTAGACAGAAGATCAGGGCATCTGGGTTATCATCACAAATGAGTCACTCTTCCAAAACGTCACGGAGGAGGCCCGAGCCTCCAGCGACTGTCTGGATCCCCAGCTCAGAAGAGGATGAAGGGGATAAATGAGGTAGCTTCGGAGAATGCTGTTCCACCAGCCACAAGCTTAAAAGCTCATTTACATCTCTTTCACCCTCACACAGAGCTAAACTAGGCCTCACATGGCCTAAATACCACTTAGAACACCTGTCTCTACCCTTCGGGCCACGTATGTAGGTGCAATAAAGTCCATCAGTGGGATGTGGAGGTCAGAGGTGTCGATACAAATTTAAATCAAAAGAATAAACATTACCCACCATTCTACTAGCGGGCAGCCGTAGCAGCGGATGTGGGCGTGAAGAGCTGCTCGTCTTCATGTGATCTGACAGATGGCGACGTGTACGGGTGGAACCTTCATCCTGCCCATGAGCTGGGATGTGTTCCAGGCCTAATTCAGAAAGGATAGATGTTCTCTGCATCTATCCTTTCTGAATTCACAGCAAACATGAAAAAGATATCATCCTAACCAGAAACCCATGCACCAGTTTTACTGTTGCAACATGCATCCATACACACCCAAGATTTACTTGTTCCAAGGTTTGGTACACAGTAGTTAAAAGTAAAGGGGAAAATAGCTTCTTTACATTAGGAAGAGGGTGGAGACAATGAGTCACAGGTGAGGATGATGAGGTAAATGGACAGGTGAGGGAGGAGGGAATGAGCACAAGATTAATCAGACAAAAATCTGATCAATATCTGATTTGTGAAGTTACCTGATTAGTCTGTCATCATGTTTTATAAGGTGACAGCAGTTATCTTGTAACGGTAAATCATAAAGGCAACGTTATTCTTGTTACCTGTTTCCTTTTCTAACTCACCTGTTCATACATTCGCCCCCTTTGCACTTTTTACTGTTTCTTGTATAATAAGCCCCCCCAAAAAACATGTGACTGTAGCCCAGAGATGAATGCTTGTGCGTGCAGCCCAGAGATAAAATGAAGGAAAGATGAGTCAATTAAAGGGAAGCGGCACGAATAATGACTTTTGACATATGGAATCAAGAGTGGGGATCACATGTTGTCAGTGCAGATGCCCAAACACAAAAACTCAATTATTGTAGCCGTGCATCTCCACGGTGTGTTAGAAACTCGGCGGTGGATGTGTGAGCGCGTCTGATGATTTTTGAAAATGGTTTGTGACATATCGAAGCCCAGAGGACACAACACTGAATCACAGTGGCGGCTGCTCATATTAGATTCTCTTGCTCTCTTTTTTTCTTTTTTGTCGTGTCACAAGACAAATTCTCGTACCCGCTCTCACCTTCCTCTCATTGTTTATTTTCATTTTCTCTGGTTCTGCAGATGTGGAGGTGGAGGACGAGGGAAATGGGGAAGACAGGGGAGGCAAGGTAATTTTCTTTGAGTCTGAAAATGTGGAATCATTATCTGCTTTTTTTAGTGGGTGTTGTTCAGAAGCAGCCAGCTGGAGAACTCTGCCTGCTGCACCTAATCGCAACAGAGAGCATGAGGCCTGATTACAAAACCCGATGAAAGCGCTCACACACAAATACACCATCCACATACACTGCCGCTCATTTCTGCGCCCCACGGATGAAAACCCATTAATTTCAATGTACGCAAAAAGACACCGCTACAAGATGAGTAAATTGAAATTTAATCAGTGGTTTTAAGTGTGTTAAAATAATGGGTTTCTTGGATCTGCTATCTGTGCAATGTGCTGTGGACAAGTGAGGCAGTTTACTTGTGCTGTCCAATATTTAAAAGTGTTTGATGATCTAAATTTCACACAAACAACATGCAAAAAATATAAGAAAATATGATATCAAGAAGGGGGCAAACACTTTTTCACACCACAGTAGACTGTAAAATCAGGAATAATTGTGGAACTCCGCACCGAGACTACGTTACGCAGTTGTATATTAGCACATAATATGGCTGCAGCTTAATATAGAACTGGTAGGCATAAATCCCTGAAAACCAGATAACAGACAACCCTGGGAATGTGGATGCAATATGGCATTAACCTTCAGGAAAATAGAAGGTTGCACTTTTAGTTAATTAAATCCAATTAATATTGAGACTTCTTTAATTGAACTACAGTATGATCCAAAATGCAAATTTTTGCCCACTAGCGAGCATACAATTCAGTCTCTTAATCCTGTACATTAAACATCACAATTTGCCGTCGTCCTGCTAATTCACGCTCTATTTAGTCTGGGCTGGCCTGCAGGGACACTGACATAGAGGGAAGTTTACATATTTCACTTAAACTGTCATTTTATCAGCTCTTCTTGTGACCACATCTGTAGTTTTATTGATTGAACTCTCTGTTCGCTAAGGAATCCTGACCCAAAGCCTGACAAATCGTTAATATTTGAATGATTTGATGCTATATAGAAGGAAACTCTCTAATAGTTTGCCGTTTCATAATGAGGGATTTTACGTAAATTGCTGCCGTCTTGGAAAAAGGGAAGCTTTGAGGATAAGGTTCTTCTCTGCTCTCCTGCCTGCGTTGCAGCTCATGCTCACCTTGTGGTCTGAACGGGAGTACTTATGTATGCATTAAAACAGGACAGGGAGGAGAGGGAGAATTTTAATTAATTACCATCACCTATATCTCCCTTCATCCACCTGCTCTATAGTCCTGGCAGACAGAACGAGGCTTGGAGTGCAGCCCGAGATGGGAGGACTGCATTTACCTCTTCAATCCCCTCCACCACCATCAGCTTTTCTTAATTCACTGCACAGTGGATGGCTTTTGGATGGACTAGTAAAGCGCTAAAGGACTAAAAGGTTCTTCCACAAAGAGCAGATGACACAGGTTCCGGTCTTTTAATGTTTATGCCTCAAGAGTCTGAAGCCTACGGAAGAGGACATGTTTTTTGTTTTTTAAATTCCAAGATTTGACCGTAATTATTGTCCCTTAAATTTTCTATTTTCTCTTTAACAGTGGCATATTCTGGCAGAGCAGAGACTTCAGAAACACCAGCCAGATGCTCCCAGTAATCCATGAACTCATGATAGTGGTTGATTTGCATTTGATATCGATGCTTGATGCTTTAAAAATGTGGCCCACATGCAAGAAGACAGTCTGCAGAGTGATAGACAAGCTGGTGAATGAGTGTGTAACACATTTGACTGCCATGCCTCAGGCTGGAGTTCCTTTTTACATCACAAGTCACACTATTATGGCAGCTACATATAGAATATACCACTGGAACAATTTTGGCCCTGATATCTGTCACCTGCGCCTGGTTCTCACTCACCTGTCCTCCTCCCTCACCAGTGCCTGTCCTCCCCCAAGAAAACTGACAAATACTGAATAAATACTCAAGCTCACGTCGCTCATGCTTGCTTGCATGTGACATACATGAAGTGAAAACTAATAGCTGGAAATAGCCGTAATGTCTGTAAAATCTTAAATCCAGACAAGATTTGTGAGCCCTGAAATTAATGCAACTTTTGGTGAGCTTTTTTTTTTTTCTGCCACCCACACTTAGAGAAAGTACAACAGTATCTCAGTTTCCAATGATGATGTGCATTAACCTTAAGAAAATAAGATAAACTGTCCACTGTCCAGTCCAGGCCGTTATGCATGAGGGGAGAAATGAATTAATCATCTCTGATATAGACACAAAACTGCCTGACTGTTTCACTGAAGCAAGTAAAACTCACAAACCCTTGAGCTGCCCTGGCAAAAAGAAGGGCAGTTTCACATTAAGCACTGAAGGCATTTCGCAAGGCGGACAAGAAGAAAATCTTTGAAGCAGGACAACGGCGCAGAGAGAGGAAATGATCATGGAAAAGGCCAGTGAAAGGTGAGGAGCAAAGCATCAGAGGGAAAGATTTAACTGCGCTGGAAGTGGGAGGTCCAAATGCGAAAATAGAGATGGATTGACAAGTGAGTGGGTAGAAGTGAAAAGCAAAATAGAGGCTTTGGCAGAAATACTGTATGAAATTAGTTACAGAATCAGGGCGCTTTGGGAGACACGATGGCAGACAGGCCAAAATATAAAAGAATTGTGCAAAGAGGATAAAGGAGAAGGAAGGTGTTGAGGCTTTTGAAGTGACCTCTGTTCACCTCAGATTGAAAAATACAGTATATCCATAGGCAGAACAAAACACCCACGTGTGTGCAGTCACGCAGAGGACCTGATCCCAAAACAGAGCCACCACGTCATCCGCCTGTGCCCGACTCTTTCAACAACCTGAAATCATACCCGAAATACATAAAGGGATTATTCCGGTGCATTATTACACCTGAACCATCTGCTGCAGACGCAGCTCAGAGCTGAGAGCACATGCTATCCGCCGGTGTCACTGAGGTGTCACCTTTCATAATGATTTTATATAAAGATTTTGGAGAAGACAACTAATCCTGGTTGGCTGGGGCCCTCAGGCAACTAAAAACCCAGTAAGCCCACAAACAGCATATCCCTGTGTAACCAGATACAGGTAGTAACAGCTGGTGCTCTGTGCATTTGACTGCACGGGTGCTATAATGTGATGTAATGCAGCTTTACGGTGGACTTTACTGTAAATAGATGCAGCCTCAGCTCAAAAAAACAAAAAAACAACAAAAAAAAAATGTAAGGAAGACAAATTAATAGCCTTAAGGACCATAAAAAATACACTTTGGTTATATATCAAATGAGGAACCAAAAATGAAACAAAACTTAAAATTAAATTTTCAGTAATGCATCTGATATTGTCCTGTTATTGATCCAAGAAGGATGTGCGTGTATATCTCCATTTATCTTATTTTCAGCTTTTCTATTCACCTAATTTTTTTTCTTTATAATGTATAATTTCTTACTTTAATTAACTCTAATGACTTTATCATAAAGATTAATAATGACTGAAACATTAAGGTGAGGTCAAGGTTAATGGTCCTGGCTTACGATAAAAAAATAAATGGAATAAATAAATGGAAGGCAATGTAAAGGTCCCTTTAAAATAACTGTGTGTGTGTGTGTGTGTGTGTGTGTGTGTGTGTGTGTGTGTGTGTGTGTGTGTGTGTGTGTGTGTGAGCAATAATGTGTGTGGTGATATTTGTCCCACTCTTCTGTCCAGGACATAATAAGCCAATCACCAGGGCTGATGGAGAAGGATGACTGATGAGAGCTCCATCTCCCAGCGGAGAATGAGACTGAGAGGGACAGATGATGCGTGTCTGCTGAAGCAGGCCGGGCTGCTCTGGCCCTGGCACAGCTACCTAACACCTGGGACCGAGACGCCGGTGTTGCGCAGCAGCAGCTGCTGCAGCCCTTGTTGTTTCGGGTCTTGAAGCTGCAGTTTGTTTTATGATGAATCAAATATGCAAAGCTTTGGCTGAGCTTAGGCCGCTCTCAGCACAGGCACCAATGATTGTGTGATGTATTTAATTTTTAGCAAGGGCTTGATTAACCCTTCTGGCATTTCAGGAAAAAAAAAAAAAAGAGAATTGACAAATGACAGTCAGGTTCAGGCCGCACACGGAAACTGACTTTTCATATCTGGGGGGAGCAGAAGAATCCTGGCTTAATGGCTTCAGCGATTCCATATGTTATTGCTTTTTCTTTATACCTGAGTCAGTGATATGGATACAAAAGACACCAGAGAGAACACAAAACTAAGAGCATATAAGTAAGTATCAGTACTGACGCCTCTATGCAAAGAAAACACACTGACTTTAAGGCAGATGTGGGGAAAATCATGCAAAGGATTTGAGGTTATCAAATCGAAATGTTGTGTGTTGTTGTTTTAAAAATAATGAGCAACTGAGACATCCAGAATAGAAAAACAATACTGTCTTAATGATGCTGTTTTAAAGCAAAAGTGAAAAAAACTCAACATTTGCAGAAGAGTTGGAGGTTCTGTTCTGTCAGTGGCCCAAAGATCTAATCTTTCTTTCTCTAACCCAACCACATTAGCTGCTGCAAGTGAATGTTTGGAGGAGGAAGATGGAAACCCTCGTGCTCCTGTGCCTGCGTTATCTTTTCTAGCTTTGATCTCTCCTGTTATTATCATCCTTCGCCTGCGGTCAGGTGCTCGGCTGTCACGGCTCCCCAGGAAACACGCAGGCAGACAGAGGCCGGGTTCCTGCTGAGTGCTGACGAGCGCTCTCCAGGCCTCCGCTGCCCCCTCTGTTTAGGTTATGCAGGTGGGAGATGACAAAGGATGGAGGGAGGCAAGGAGGAGCAGATGACAATCAGCTGAAAGGAGAGAAGGGAGGAGAAGGGGAGGAAGGTGCCAGGCACAGAGAGGAATGGAGGGAGTCGGAGAAAGACGGGAAGAGCTGTCATGAACGTCTGACTCATTCCTACTGTTCTGGATATAGAACTGAGCTGAGAGGCACGGAGCTAATGTATGACAGCCGCAGAACAATTACAGTCCTTCAAACCAGGATTAGCCTCATAATATGAGAGAGAATGGAACGATTTTACACTCAATGGTGTCTCAACGATATTCTCCTCCTCGTGGATTCCACACTAGAAAAAATGTGACTTTTTAGATTTAATGAATCGATGCATCTTGTCTATATTTCTCCAGCTCTGCACAGATGTGGCGTTGCATTTGATTCCTTTAACGGGTCACTGCAGAGTCCTACCTTCAGTCACGTAGAAAGCTCCGACAGCACCAGCATCTCTATGATTTATATTCCAGCATATTCCCTCTGCCATCTTGTCTGTAGTTATCTGCAGTTAAGGGCCTCTGCTTGGCATGTTCTCCCTCTCTAAGTGCCTGCAGAAAGGACTGGCTGTGAAAGCTGCAGTCAAATAGCTGTAATTATCTACAATCAGTTGACAACCGGGGGCCGACTGAAAGGCTGCTGAAACACACAAACACAGCACACCAAAGAGGGGCCGGGACGGACGAAAAAAATGTCTGCTGTGATGCTGGGTTCAAAATCAACCAGAAGCTCATCAGCGAGATCTGAGGGAGTCCTTGCAGGTGTGGGTTCCCGGCGGTAACGAGGCCGAGCTGCAACATGCATGACTGGATTTTAAATGGAAAGAATATCTTTTCCAAGCTTGGACTGATTCATATTTCATGCTTTTCTGTGTCACAAAAGTGTCATCAACCAGCCCGCTGGAGAGGATTTTTTCAATTTTCGGCTTTCATTTGAATTGCGTCATGAAGGTCCCAGTGACTAAATTCAGTTCAGTATGGAAAAAATAGAGAAACTCTCTCAACAGTTTTAAAACAAAAGGAGGCCAAAATATTAAAATATATAAAACCAACACCACCCCCCATTGTCCCCTTTCTCCCCATCTCTCCATCTTCCTATCTCTCTCCTGTTGCGTACAAATGAAAGCTGCAGCTGACATTGATTAGCGATTTCACAAATTGATTTTGAGTTTAAGACTCTGGAATGAGTTATTGATTATGGGCCTGTGCACGTGCACAGCTAACACCAAGACTATGTTCTGCCTTTAAAGGTGCAGCAGCAGTGGAACCCAATCATGTTTATTCAGATACAGTATTTGTATTTCCCCTGTAATTATCTTGCACATCGTGGAGTGAGAAAACATTTCCTTTACAACTGACTTTTATTCCATGTACAACTTTAAGATGAATAACTCTGAATAGTGAGTAATAAATACTGCTGTTAACTGCCTTCTTTTGTAATTAAAGCTCTCAGCATTGGAGTATTCTTGCTTTTAATTAAAGCAAAGATGCATGTCTGTGTTCCAGCTCCACTCGAGTTTATTTTGCATTTATTCCTGCGGTTAGCTGAGTAGCAATGACAAAAAATAACTCACCTCACGCATTAACGACGGCGGTGTGAAGGCTGCGACAGGTGCTGTGAGGCATCGGCCTAGACCCGATGACCCTCCCAAAGACTGGACGGCCTCAGATGAGTACATGGTAATTAATACAGGTAGAACCCAGGAGAATATGGGGAGCAAATTACCCTATCAATAAAGCAGCCTGCAGGCACACACAAGGGTGCAGGGGGACATTTTCAGTCAGATCAACTCTCTGGTGTCTGACTGTAAATCCTAAATAATAGCCTGTCACTCAGCACTTCAGATGAAAGCCTCAACACATGAATAAATCAGAATTTATCAGAGGGACATCTATCAATATATTACACCCGACACTCGAACACGCGTCCTTCAAAAGTGTGTGTTTGTCCCTTCCAGGCTGCAGTAGAAGTTAAACATTGCAGTTCTCCAGCATTCCACCAACACCCACAGCTACGTTAACGGACAAAAAATCAGGAATTGCGATATTTAAAAATCAAAAGGGACAAATCTGAGCAGCACAAATGTCACAGCAGACATATCCACGGTTCAGGCTTGAGGTAGAAGAGGTAAACTATCTATATGGGTTAATTTGATTCTGTGGGTATAAATTATGAAGCCTTCAGGGGGGTTAACCTGTTGGATCATCAACACAGAAAGTATTTAAAATACAGTAAACCAGCATTTATCTGTTCAGGTTTAGTTATGAGACGAGGTTGTTGAGTCAATTCTCAGCCACACAGCCTCAGAATTTAAGAACTCTTCATCAACTTTTTTAAAAACATTCTAACTTGTTTATCCTTATGGCCTCTCTGGAAAACTCTCAATTCCAGCATTTAAACTATGAAGACTTATTCAATGCTGCAACATCGCAATGCTTGACCTTCATCAAGCATTATTTCAATATGTTATGGATCAAACAATGAATAAATAACTTTCTAAAGCGGTGAGAGAAGGAACGTGTTGAGCTGCGAGAAAACTCCGTTCACGCTCTTTCCTCCAAAAGCTTTGATGGAGCTGACCACCTGGAAAGGGAAAGATGTGCAGCAGGCTTTTCAAGAGAGAAACACTTCCTCACGTCTGTGCTCACATGATGAAATGTGTCGGACCGGCAGGAGATTATGAAAGATTAAAAACATGTCAGACAGCCGCTCTTAATACTGACGCTGGGGAGGAGGGATTTGACAGTGATGTTTTAAGCAAAGAGGCCTTAAGTCAATGGTCTCAGCCCCGCATCTCTCCACATTAGCCTGATAAACACACACACACACACACACACACACACACACACACACACACACACACACACACACACACACACACACACAGCTATTCAATGCAAGCTAAACTGTCATTAATCACTAGTCCCTGTGACATCAGCTCCATATCTGATATCATCATGCTCCACCACCATACAGCTGATCCCTGTGGGAACGGCCCAGTACCACCCGTCTGGGCACAGTCCCCATTATGTAAGGACAAATTGGGATACGATGCTTCATCCAGCTCGGATCTCTCAGGAGCCTGAATCTGGAGCTACTGGATGACCGCGGGCATTATTCGCTCACCATCTCGGACGCAGTCCCTCCACAGGGGGCGCTTGTGTTGCCCTTGAAATTTACTTTGTGTTTTTTGCTCAGTCTTTGCAGGTCTTCACAGTTTTGGGGAGGGGGGGGGGGTTGTTGTTGTTGTTTTTTTTTTGTTTTTTTTTTTAAGCCATGGTGCATGCTGGGAATAAAGTCAGCTTGGACTATTGACTGATGTTTAGCAGGAGATGTTGGCGGAACGCTGGAAGTCTTCATTCGGAAGAGCAAATTTCTCCAAATCAAACGCCCTGTTTAATCAGAGCCACTGACACAGATAATGCAGTAACTGGTGCTGGGGCTATATATTTGGGACTAATGAGCACTGACAAATCAGCAGGGTGAGACTGTGGATTTGGTCAATTAAATCTTCAGACAGCTCATTACAGGCAAGAATACTATCACTACTTTTGCCTTCAACAGTTCTCCAGATCGGCCTTCACGCACATCATGCATACCAACACCAACTTCAGAAGGCGGTGAAATTATCCTGGAGTTTATGCCAATGATATGACCTTGGCTTTGCTTGTAAGAATTTGAGCATTGGTCGTAAAAGTAGTTTTTGAGTAGTTCATCATTAGGGGGAATTTAATAAACCCCAAAGCCTGATCCTTTCACATCAAACAGACTGGTGATTCTTCTTAGATTACAGAGCGCACAGAACAGAGGGCTAAAGCCAAAATTTAAAGAATAATTAAAGGGAACTGCCAGAGCAAGAGAACACAACAATCTGGCACAGAAGAATAAAAGCAGACTGCAGCTGTTCTCATTTCCATAGAAGACGCATCTGGGACCCCTCAGGTCAGGCCAGGTGATGCTCTTTTGGAAATGGCCTGCTGAGGAAAATAGAAGGTCGTTAAAGTGTTCCATTAATTACACCAGTATTTGGTCACCATTTTATGACTATGTCAACAAAAAGTCTGTGAGGATGAATAAGAGAGGAGCACAGGTGAAACACAAGATTTAAAGATAAAAAAAAGAGGAACACAACTCAGGATAATAGAAAAGGGGAAATGTTCAGCAGGAACACTACTGAAATAGCATATAAATATGAAAATAAAATAGCACTGCAAATATGAATTGAGACATGATGTAAACAGTGTTGGCCATGAGAATGTTGACACTGCAGAGCTCCATGACAGAAGAATGCAGCTTTTTTGTGTTTCAATGAAAAAAATTACATTTCTAAAATCAAACTGAACAAATGTTCCAACAAATTGCAAGCAGAGCAGCATTTTGGCTTGTTACTTCAACATTACTGATATTTAATTTACATTTCAATGTAGTCCTCAATTCTATTACCTGGATAGACACAAATTGTTTTCACATCTGTAAACACGGCTGCTTATTGGCAACCTCTATGCGTTTTAAAGATGACAGAGTCCACTCACTTCATTTAAAATAAGAGCAGGAAACTTAAAGGAGGATAAATTGAAGTGTTAACAAGCTGATCAGAACAAACAAATCAAAACTGTCATCTGTTTGTTGATCTACTTCCAACACTTGCAGACAACAGCAACTCATTGTATTTTTTTAATAATACAACACCGCCCCCTGCTGGCAATAAAGTAACTACAAACCTCAAATTAATGATTGGAGATGAAATTCCAAATGTAAATCCATTTTTTATTGATTGTTTGGTTTTAGTTGTGGACTGAATATGCTACTTCTGTTAAAAGCAATGCCATTTCACGGTTTTTCCATTTTCAAAGTCAGCTTGACATTTTGAAGCCCCTCCTGGGATTTGCTCTTATGCCAGCCCTTTTTCAGCCAGCCCCTCTGACTGACACTGAAAGGCTTTTTTCTTTTTCCATCCTACAGCACCTGTGCTTGGCTATCAAACACCTCAGAGCGTGACTCTGCTGCTATCACTGCAGAGAAACAACAGTCACTGTGACAAAGGTTCCCACGACGTGGCCCTGAGGGACCCCCACATGTGCAGGCAGGTAGGTCAGGCCTTTATTTCAGTCGGGGACAAAGGTCGGGCTTCGTTGTCGAGTAGAATAAACAGGAGTATGATGGAAACTTTGGGCTTTTTCTTTTCCATGTATTTATATGAGGTGTGTTTCCATCTGTAACTCCAAGGGTATTGCTACATCTATTTATAGTGCGCAAAGGACTTTAGCTCAATGTCCGTGTGGAAATGTCATGTAAGACATAAGGCCCTTGCAACATTCATCTGTAAATGTGAAGGTCAGGAATCGACTTCTTTCACATTTATAAAATGGAGACGCTGACCTTTTACTTGTGATATATAGCCAAAGATTTTTTGATTAAATTGATAAAAAAAAAAAAAAATCAAAAGTTTTCTTTGCTGAACAAAGTAAAGAATACTGATAGGTTTACTGTTGCTGTGAAAAGTTAAGCTTTTTTTTTTTCATTTGAGTTAATAAAGCAGATTTAACTAACCTCTCATTCACTCCCACTCAGAGCTAGAATGGAAGAAAGCTATGAGACATTTGAAGAGGAGTTAGGGCCACAGAGAGCAGGTCCTCCTCCACAGAAGCCTGTCCACAGACGACCAGGTGGCAAAACACACACACACACAAAATCTCGCTTTCATAGAGCAAAAGCAGATCACCAGTCTTCACTATTCATCACCTGGGAATAGAAACACTTCCAGAAAAGCATTTAGTTCTGAAATAAAGCAGGTAAATCAAAACATTTCTTCTCCCACATGGTGGTTTTAGGTTTTGGAGGGCTCAGTGTCACCACAAATGTTAGCGTATTTGAAAAGGAACAATGTCTGTTACACCCACCATCCATTCAGCAGGCTGCATTTGCATTCTGACTGTTGTTTCTGACCAGGGGTCATATTTCAGCAGCTCTTTGCTGCGCTCCAGTATTTATAGAGTTACACAATACCTGCAGGCAACAACAGATGAAGGCTCTGCATGTGTGTGTGTTCATGCATGTGTGTGTAACTTTGATTTCTGATTAAATATCTCCACAACAAACTAAATTATGAAAACTAGCAAATAAACAGTTTAGTGTCAGCAGGTACTAAAGCAGATTTAACTCAGCAGGGAGGATCTCCTATTTCTATAAAGAATAATTTAGGAAAAATAAAAAGCCCATCTAAAGCACTCTACTTAAAACTTAATTACATGTTGTGGATAAAATCTCTTAAACACACTGTCTTTTTCAGAGATGTATGCTAAAAGAAAGCTCACAGAGGTCAGTATAAAAAAGAAATTCCCACTTGTACCTATTGACACTGTAGCTAAACCTCGAAATTGTTCTCCGACAGGATTTGGCTCCACAGCGTCTGAGAGCAGAGGCCAGAACTTTAGCCAGAGAGCCGAGCTTTTCCAGAACCCGTGAGTCTGTCACGTTTCTCCATCATTGGCCATTATTACTGATGTTTCACTCTTTGCTGCAGCATCTTTGCACAGAGCCTTGTCCATCCAGAACCTGAGCCAGATGGAGAAACCGTGGGAAAACGTCACCCTGAACCGCTGCCTGTTTGTGGCTATCACCATCCTGGTGCTCACCTCAGGCTTCCAAAGGCTGCATGGTAACGAAAACTGCCCGATAACATTTCAATTAATCATGGAACAAACACCTGATGAGTGTCTTGACAGAGGCACTGCGGGGTCAGAGGGCAGTGGAGGAAGATAATGTGGGACTGAGAGTCAGACGATCAGGAGCCTTACGACACAGAGGACAGGAACCCAAGGTAAGGACGCTATCTTTGATGGTTTGTCTCAGCTGCAGTTTGCTGTGTTTCAACTTCATGTCTCATCCAGCCTGAGACAACTCTGTGGGAGGTCATGTTCTGGTGGCTGCCAGACCTTGATGATGAGGACGATGAGGATGAGGAGGACAATGAAGGGGACATCCAAAAGGTGAAGACAAAGAGAGGGGGGATGGCACGTCCACCGAGGGGCCTGAGAAACAAGCAGCTGACAGATAAGAAACTCATGAAGAGAAGGGAAGGGAAGTTAAAGGACAGAAGAGCCAAGAAAAATAGTGATGACAAAATTAGAGAAAAGGAGGAAACAGAAGATCCAGCTGATGCTGAAGAGGAGGAACAGGAGGAAACTGAGGAGTCTGGACTGAAGAATAAACAATCGCAGGAACGCAAAGTAAAGAAAAAGACTCCAAAGGCATAAATTCTTTCAACAGAAGACTTAATTCCCATAATTAGACAATGCTGCTCAGTTGATATTCTATTTAATTCAACCATCTTTCTGTAACTTTAAGTCTCTCTTGTAAAATAAAAACAATTCTGTTTCTTCCTTTTATCGGGAAATTTGATGTGATTTTTATGAATTTGTAAAAACATGGACGTGGTCATTTTCCCCAGAGTTTAATTACAAAATCAGGATCCTAAAAGCATCACCTCATTATCAGCATCTTTATACAAAACAATGTGACCAGCTGGGGTGTCCTACACACCCATAAACTAAACAAATGTATAAAAATCTGACAGAAATGCTGTGTTTCTGCACACAATAAAAGAAATCAATCGGGCTTAAGTGGTCTGGGATCCATTAGATAATCATAGACCATCAGGAGGAGGTGGCCTCATGGGCATGGGTGGCATATGAGGGGGCATATGGGGTGCACCCGTGGCACCAGGTGGGAGAGGAGGGATGGACATTCCTCCTGGCGGTGGAGGAGGCATGGAATCACTTCCTGGGTGTCCATCAATAGCACTCATCAGGGGAGGGGGGCGCTTCACACCTGCAGGTGGGGGCAGACCACCGATTGGAGGAAGAGCCTTCTCCATTTTGAAGTGGAATTGTAGGAAAAACTATGAAGATGATCAACATCGATTAACCACATATTTCTTACTTAAAATGCTACTGTGCTTGTGTTGTAAGAAAAGAACCTGTTTAGTTTCTCTGTTCCAGTGGGTCCAGAAGCGAGTTTCTGCTTTATCAATTTCTCTGCTGGGAACCTGGAAAAAAAAAAAAAAAAAAAAAAAAATCACTATGAGGAAAGAAAAAACAATATAACAAACAAGTGAAATGTAGCTTTTGTTTTGCTGACCTTAAAGGCAATAGTTTCATATGGTTCAGCAGCAAAAAGCAGGTACTGCCATCGACGGTCAGGTGGCTCGATACGCTGTTCATAAGCAGACATGAAACGGTGCCTAGGTCCAATTCCTTCAGCAACTTCTGGATAATCGATCTGGTCAATACAAGAAATGTCATTCTTCTTTTAAATATTCAGAGCTTTGTATTTTTAGCTGCCAGAGATGAGAAAAGATCTGAGATTTCACAAACATACCTGGAAAAGTAAAGATTGTTGTCCTGTTTCTGGGTCCCTCTGTTTCGTCACTGAAATAAATTGAACAGAAATTATACATCAAATAGATCATAAACCATGAGGGTATGTGACGCAACCGCTACAGTGATTTATAATCAAGCAACCAGTTCACCTTTGTATCCTGGTCGGCCAATTTTGACAAACTTCTTAACTTCAACTTTAACTTTAGCTGGGGCTGGCTGAGCGGGAGCTTCTTTGGCCTCCTTGGCTGCCCTGCGAGCTCTGGAGCAAACAAAACACCTCGTTCACCTCGAAGTTTTTTGACACTTCTTTGCAGCTACAAAAACGCTTATCATTCACCGACTAACATTTTAACAAGTTATATAGGGCGGTAATGTAAAATTAAAAGACAAAAAAAACAAACAAACAAAAAAAAAACATCTACTATATGTGCATGTAAGCTCAGTACAATAATATGTGAAAGGAATAATCACTAAAGACAGTACAACATATAAACTTACAAGTTGGTCTGATGTTTCTTTCCTTGTGTGTGTGCCAAGTAGCTGCCCTGTAAAAGAGAACTTAACTTAAATGTCTGCGTTATTACCAACAAGCACAGATGCCAAGAAAGTTTTTTTTTTTTTTTCTGCTAAACTAATTATACATTTTCTTGCCTCATTGTTATGAAGTGTTAAGCACAGTTTGCACTCATATGATCCTAAATGATTCTTCATAAAGTAGGGGTCTTTGTTGATGTCAATGGTCTCCAAGGCTAGCTGTCGCAACCGCTCTCGTCGATCACGGTTGCTCTCCGACGTGGAAGCCACACCACCACTCCCAGTCTTTCCTCCAGCTCGATGCTGAAAATCCATCTTTGCTGTGTGATGGTCTCACTTAGATACCAGTATGCCCAGAAGACAATAGAAAGGTAGATAAGTTCAATGGTAAATTTAGGTTGCTAAATGTAGCCCGCAGAAAAGGAATACAATCTTGTAAACGATAAATTATTGTGGTTGAGTTACACTTCTTACGAACTACTACATACAATAATTCAAATGTATTTTACATTAAAATTAGTAACAAAAATATTAATTTCTAACGTTCCCCAGTTGTTTGTAAGAAAATTTTAATTACCCAAAACATCCATTTTGATACGAATATTCTCCAAAGTCAAGGGAAGATTGACTTCGCTTGACTATTATTAGCACAACGCCATACCATGTATCGAGATACATGATGGAAATTTCAATGCTAAGCTAACAGCTACTACTTAGATTTCAACACACCGGAACAATTAATCAACACACATCAATGTAGCATTCCGGTACAGGTAAAATATATTAATTACATACATAAGAAAATACAGCAACAACGTATGAATTTTTATAAATGCCTTCTATCCAAGAAATTCGCCTACCTCACAACGTTACGTTTGTCCCTCAATATTTGTAGTGCGCATGCTCAGGCAAGAGCCTATTTCCTGTTTCCCAGAGCATCCGTACACAGCATCCGGTGCATTACTGCCTCCTACTGTGCGGGAGAAAATAAGATTTTTGCTGTTAAATAAAGAACAAATTCATTATAAATATACTTTAACACATATTTTTTAATCCAAAAATATTCGAAATTAGTGGACTGGATTTTTAAAATGCAATAAGAAATAGGATTTTCTGCATTATAAAAATTTCACTTTTACTTCTGACAAAGCTACATTTGGATACATTAATAGCATAGAAATTAGTTGAGTGCAACTGGGGTTGTAAAAGTTTTAGGCCTTCAGAATCAATTGCAGTTGCAAGGGAATATAAATAAACAGATATTTTACTTTTCAACAAATAAGCAATCAATCAATGAAGGGGTGATGTTCACGGCTAAGAACATTGTCAGTTAAATCCCTCAATGTATGCATTTGCGTCGTTTATATTCGCTCTTGATGTCCGTCTGTTTGAATTCGCGCAGTGTTTGACCCTCACCGACTACCGTAGTGTCACCAGAGGAGTGTCCGTGAGTTTCACATCGACGTGGTTATTTTCCTACTGCCCGTTTAATTTGACCTTCTCGTTACTTTCCCCGACTGGCGTTTTTTTGTCAAGGTCATGGAAAACTGTCTTGGAAAATAAACAAGACGTATTTTGTTAAGTTGTCGACCATAAACGTGCTGTATTAGCTCAGGAGTGAAATGACCGAACACTCGATATCGTCAGGACTGCATTGACTTCTTTGTATCTCGTTATTACACCTCTTGTTTGTTCAAAATGAATTGGTCGAAGTGAAAGTATCCTTCTGCCTGGTTATTTATCTGCCTCAGTGGCCGTGATGCGTTTCAACGAAAAGGAGCTAGTGTCTCTGAGCCGCCAACCATCCGAGAAGGCAGCCGAGCTAGGGATGCGAGGACCCAAGAAAGGAGACGGTAATACGGTTCTTTCATACTGACTCATTTTCGGTTTTTAACCTTAGTTCCCTTCTTAATATCGTGTAGTTCTGAAGAAGAGGTTGGTGAAACTTGTCGTCAACTTCCTGTTTTATTTCCGGACGGATGAGGAGGAGGTCAGTTGGGTCAATATTTAAACTTGTCATGTCATAAGATATTTTTCCTGTCATCTATATTATTTTATTTTTTGTATTTTTGACAGCCAATTGGAGCCTTGTTACTGGAGCAGTGTAGGGTTGAGAAAGAGGACAGTCAGAGCTTCTCTGTTGGTGAGCTGCAGCATCCTGTTTTCCCTTTTCCGTTTTCCCTTTTTTTTATTATTCTTAACAAAATTAGTCATCAGTTCACTGCAGTGTTGTCTGTCAGTTACTATTTTGGTAATTACACTGTGTGATTATAAGAAGATCTTTGTTTCTGCTTGAAGCATTTCTTGATGAAGCAGAGAGAAAATATCTGTTTGAATGTGACTCTGAGGAGCAGTGTGTGGAGTGGGTGGATGCCATTATCAAGGCCAGGTAGAATGTGTTCTTTTCCTTTTGATAAAAAGACAGCATGTTCAGATATGCATGGTGCACCTCTCAGTCACAGGGTCACTGTCTTGTTACAGGCTTGTTATTCTCATCTCTTGCAGCTATGAGTTCATGAGGAAAAACCTGATTTTCTATCGGACTGAAATCCACAGGCTCACTGGCAAGGTGAGGCTCTCAAAGTTGGATTCTGGTAGTTAATCCATGGTTAAAATGGTTGGTGGGTAAATATAGGAAGTTGTTTTTGGACATTTTGGTGTTTATTTTGAAGTTTTGCTCATTTTGTCTTCACAGGACCCATTGGAACAGTACGGAATATCAGATGAAACACGCTTCCAGGTCAGCAACGGCCTGCAGGTTACACCCAGAGATACCTCATCCCTGTAGATCAGCATCCTCTGTTAACACTTTTGTTCTGGCTTACTCTGCAAGTTACTCCTCATTGGATGAAAAACTGCCGTTATCACAAACACACTTTTTTTCTGTCTTTGTTCTGATTTATTGTACAGTTTGTAAATGTTGATAACTCATCTGAGGCCCTGTAAAGTGAATACTCTGATATCTGTGCCACTCTCAGCCAGAAAACACTGGGTTTTGAATTTTTTTCTTTGTATATAATATTTTTATATCACATGTGTATACTGTGTAAGACATGCTGTATTTCAAGACATCTTTTTTTTTCTAAAAATCCTGTTGTGCAGTCAAAACAAGGCTTTAATTTAGAAATTTAGCAAAGAATAGGGATAGCAAGAATAAATCCACAATATGAATACACTTGGTTGATATTGCATGCCATGTTTATACTGTCATTTTACACTAAGTTGAGCCACACATTTTCTAAATGTGAAATGAAATAGCGAATTATTTATATTATGTATCCCACTGAGACTATTTAGCTGTTGATATGATACTTTTGCACATCACTTTGCTCTAATGTAGTACTTGAAACTGCTGTACCTTTCCGTGGCACCTTGAATTTATTTTAAGAAAGCTGGGATTCTTGGTTCTTTCAATTAAATATACAAAATAATTCAAAACGGTTACATCATAGTTGTTGCTAAATTAAAGTCGTATTATCTAGTTTAGTATGTGACATTGATCAAGCTTCCAGATTGATTTGGCTGTGGCAGTTCTGAGTCTGCCAACATTTCATTGAACAATTGAACGTTTTAATTACAAAATGCACACCAGGCGTGTTTTGGCTTAGCTCTTTTTATAGACATTTATTGATTATGTATATGGAGACGTCTTAACTAATAAACCCCTTCCTTTTAATGTATCTGGCGTTTTTAATTCATGAAATAAATTGCTTTCAATTAACAGTGGAATGTTTAAAAAGTGGTCGTATATTAGCAATACGAACTACTCATACGCGACTATTTTGTTAAACAGGATACCAATACGGTATCCTGGTAAAATGTTTCCTTGGCAACGGGAAATGTATGATTCAAAAATAGTGACGTCACGGCTTTCCCGTGATGCTTCGCGGCAGCAGATGAACGTTCAGAAGAAAACTGTATTTTTACAATCTCTGTTTTTAATATCAGACAAACCGGAGATTTCAGCCATAATCGACCCCACTAAGGAGGATAATCGGACGACACATCACGGACACAGTTCATCAGCGCAGGGTATGTGTTAATACAAGTGAAGACTGTGCTCAAACAATGTTGCTAATACGATTAGCTCAACAGCTAGCTTCCTGTAGGTCAGTCACTTTATTGCACAGTAGTTTTAGCATATCAGAATACTAATTGAAATTTTTGACATTTTAAACTCCTTGAAATTTTAAAATCGCAAGTTCTTTTTTCTTTTTTAATTCGATTCTAGTCAACCAAGTTAAATAGGTTTAAGAAGTAGGTATCTGCAAATATATTAAGTGGGCGCAAGAAGTCACTCATTCAAAGATGTAGTATTTGACGACTGACGTCCCTATCGACAGGTAACTGACCTGTGTTAACCTTATTAAAATTGCAGTTTTAGTTCAACAGTCTAATAAAAATGATTTTGTATTAGAATCTACGAATCTATGCCTTTGGGTGTCATGTAGTGATGTGATACTATTATCTAGGTAAGATTGCCATTTGCCAGTTGGAATTCTGTGGTGATTAAATTTAGCAACGCAAATAATGTACAGTGACAGCGCTGTTCAGTGTTAGTCTTACATAAAGCCATCCTGAAAATAAATAGCAGTAATTTAAGAACATGAGTGTAAGTGCTTAAAAGGTCCAGACTCTGTATAGGAACTTTTGAAGTTATTGTTGTCTTGTTGCTGTTTGTTGGAGAAAGAAACTATCTGGCCTTTTTACACTGAGATAAAATACAAATTATACATTGGTAATCTAGAAAATATATTGAGGTTGAAAACAACCTTTTGCATTGCTTTAGAACCATGTTGCAAACATGTAAAATGGGTTGACGTGAATATCAACAACTTAAAGCCCTGAAAGTAACAATACATATCACCTTTTCTCCAATGTAGAGTAAGTCTGAAGTGATTTAAGGTCATTTGTTGTTGACTTCTGTTTTCAGGCATCATGGATCAAGACTATGAGTGCAGGTTACTCAGACAAATCAACATCCAAAATGAGAATGCAAGCCCTATAGTAAGTAAACCTTATTGCCAGCACTAATAACTGCTGTTAATCTGTCCATCGATTATTTTTCAGGCTTGTCTGTCTGTGCGTGCCAGCATGTGTTTATCTTTGTATTATATAAATGGAATGACGTTTAATTTCCACTGACTCTGTCGGAAAAGAACGTGGTTAAATGGGAAAAGACTTAAGATGTGTGCTGAGGGTGTTACATGCATTGTCTCGAAAGAATCAGCTGTTTATCAAGCAGGTCTCTTTCATTTGTCAGTGTCACAGGAGCTAAGTGGTAACAAGACCTCACCAGGCAAATGACTGGTCTTTGTGATCGTAGCCTTCTGTTGTTAGCACCTCATCTCAGTGCACCATCTGTCCACTAAATGATCTTCCTGTTTTATTATCTACTTGTCAAATCACTGTTCATGCCCTATTTGTGTTTGGCTTCCAGTCAGAAACTGCTCTCTCTCCTCCTCTGTAGAAAGCCATAGGAGCAGTGCGAGCTCTAACACCCACAAGCTCCCCCCTGTCCTCTCCTAGCAAACACGGTGATCGCTTCATTCCCTCCCGGGCTGGAGCCAACTGGAGTGTTAACTTTCATCGCATTAATGTGAGTCTGCTGTAATACACTCAGGTCTGCGCAGACCTTCCAATCAAAAGAACAGTTCGCTCATTCAAAACCCTAAAAATCATGCTCCTGAATCTGCATGCAGTAGGTTTACAGATAACAATAAGAATAAATCATCTGTTTATCACTTTGTTTTACAGGAAATTGAAAAGTCACACAATCAAAACAGGAAAACCAAAGATGGCACAGCAGACAACAACAAAGGTAATTAAGGGAGAATGTGTTTGTTGGTTTGCACTGTTTTTTCCTCTAAATCGATAGATCACAGTGTATTCTTCATGGCACCATCACCAGTATTATTACTGTGAAAAGTCTTCCTCATAGTGCTGCATCAGAAAAATAGTTGTTTCTTTTATTTTCACCTCATGTCAGGCTGGTTTGAACTTTTTGTGTTTTCCTATCCTTATGAAACGGGGAGATGAGGCCCAAATGGAACTTATCGAATCACCCTCATCGATCTCTACAGAAATGTCCAGAGCTGACCCATTGTTAGAATTGAATCATTTCTGCAGGCTGGTTTGATTTCCCTTTTGTCCGTTCCTCCAGCGGATGGCCTGGCATACTCTGCTCTGCTGAAGAATGAGCTTCTGGGAGCGGGCATAGAGAAGGTCCAGGACCCCCAGTCGGAGGACCGCCGCCTACAACCGTCTACTCCTGCCAAGAGGAGTCTTTTTAGCGTAGGTGACTTTAGGTTTGCCTCAACTTTTAAAGCTTTTTTTTCCCTTTATTTGTTAATTACCTGTTTGTTTTGTAGTACTCCGTAAGTACCAAAAGGGCTCTGTCTGAAGAGGACGGAAACACCGTCTCTCCATATTCCCTGTCACCCGTCAGTAGCAACAGGTAATACAAACTCCTCATGTTATCTTTTCCATTGTGCAATATCACATTTTAATTTCTCTGTTTTCTTTTACAGTCAGAAACTTCTGAGGTCGCCAAGGAAACCTACACGCAAAATATCCAAAATTCCTTTCAAAGTTCTGGATGCTCCAGAGCTCCAGGACGATTTCTACCTCAACCTGGTGGACTGGTCTTCTCTGAACGTGCTCAGTGTGGGACTGGGCACTTGTGTCTACCTGTGGAGTGCCTGCACCAGCCAGGTATGTTATCGCTCCCATCACTACCCGTGCTGCTTTTCGGTGAATTCCATTTGTGTTGATTTTCCTCTGTCTGTTCAGGTGACCCGCCTGTGTGATCTGTCTGTTGAAGGAGATTCTGTGACGTCAGTGGGCTGGTCAGAGAGGGTAAGTTTCTACACTTTCCGCATTGTTATCGTGTAACAGAAAATAACATAATACTCTGTCATGATAAAGCGCTCTCCATCTGTGCTTAGGGTAACCTGGTGGCAGTGGGGACTCATAAAGGTTATGTGCAGATCTGGGATGCGTCAGCGGGGAAGAAGCTCTCTGTACTTGAAGGGCACACAGCTAGAGTGGGTGAGTGGAGAAGTTTCCCCCAGACTGATTATCTGGTCTTTTAAACGCAGCCTCCCCCCACATTCGACATCAGTCATGTTCAGTAAAATTCCTTCATTCTAATTCCTTATCAGGTGCGTTGGCATGGAACGCCGACCAGCTGTCATCTGGGAGCCGTGATCGAGTGATCTTGCAGCGTGACATCAGAGCCCCGCCTCTTCAGTCCGAGCGCCGTCTCCAGGGACACAGGCAGGAAGTCTGTGGCCTCAAGTGGAGCACAGACCACCAGTTGCTCGCCTCAGGTGGAAATGACAACAAAGTATGTAGTCGGGAGGTTCCGCCTCTGTATCTACTCTCCTCTGGTCAAAGACCAGAGTGTCACCTCTCTTTGCTTCTCCCCTGGTGTCGTCCTGCTGCCCGGCTGTAGCTGCTTGTGTGGAACCACTCAAGCGTCCTCCCAGTGCAGCAGTACACAGAGCACTTAGCTGCCGTGAAAGCCATCGCCTGGTCCCCCCACCAGCACGGCCTGCTGGCCTCTGGAGGCGGCACTGCTGACCGCTGCATCCGCTTCTGGAACACACTGACGGGCCAGCCTCTGCAGTGCACAGACACTGGGTCTCAGGTCTGCAACCTGGCCTGGTCCAAGCACACTAATGAGCTGGTAAGTCATCTTAACACCTTCATAATGCCGGTGATATTTTTAAACCGTACGACTTAAGTCAAGATGAGCCTCTCATCCGCTTCTGACATCTGAAGTATGATTTGAATAATCATTTTTTATAGCTTGTTTTTATAGCAGAGATAAGTGGGTTTTTTTTTTTTTTTTTAAATATCTTCTGAAGGTCAGCACACATGGATATTCTCAGAACCAGATCCTAGTTTGGAAGTATCCCTCGCTCACTCAGGTGGCCAAACTCACAGGACATTCCTACAGAGTGCTCTACCTGGTCAGTGTGTAACAGAATAGGAACACAAATGTCTCTAAAAAAAGAGAAACTTGTTATTAATGTACCACAACATTGTTCACTCACTGCATGATGATGAATTTGTGTTCAGGCCATGTCCCCTGATGGAGAGGCCATCGTGACAGGAGCGGGAGATGAAACGCTTCGCTTCTGGAACGTGTTTAGCAAGATGAGGTCGACTAAGGTAAAGAATTGTTCCTATTTCTTATTATCGTGTAGTTTACCTTTATAGAATGTCACAGGGTCTGACATCCCTTTCCGTTTCAGGAATCTGTGTCGGTGCTGAACCTGTTCACCAGGATCCGATAATAAGCACACCTCTGTACGGCGAGGTCACAGAGCCAAGAAGGGAATTCCTCTTTGCATGTGTCAGGATGTTTATGGACCCCTTTTTGGCAATACCCGTCTACAGAGCCCCCCCCCACCCCCCGAAATGCCCTTAAGAATAAAGTTAATATTTAGCTGGAGGACTGAGGAGAGTGTGGAAGGAGGAGAAGAGAACAGACGCACCTACAGTATTCCACTTCCTCTGATTAATGACGCCACTGCCTTTCCAGCAGACCAGTGTTCTCTGACAAAGGTTTCGGGGGGAGTTCTCCTCCCCTGTGGTTAATTTTTGTTTACAGATTACAGACTGATTAGTTCTTACCTGCCAAATAACTGAGTTTGTCTTGATTGTGTATTTATTTTCCTTTTAAAAAAAAAAAAAATGTATGTGTTTGGAAGGCTGGTAATTTTTTTTATTTGTTTCAGTCTTATCTGTGGAGTGTGTACTCAGTTTAGGTTGGGGGAGTGAGAAGACATTTTATTTCACTGAAAATAATGCTTAAATTACCCTGATGAATGACAAAACCCAGTATAAAGTGGCTGATCCTGATCCACCATTACGAGCTAATATTGACATCATTGTGGACTGTGATAAGAATATAATAGTCATTGTATTGGCTTATGTTAAGAAATAACAAATACAATCAATCACATTACATTCATGATGATGTCCATATTACTTTCTCTTTAAATCAGTCCAGTAAAAGAAGGATGTGCTTAAAACACTCTGGCTACCAACAAAATTAAAAAAAAAAAAACATCTGGGATTAATTTAGCAAATCTAAAGCCTTGTTTCTGCTCTGCTGTCTGCTAAAATATTCAAGCTGGGGGCGCTTCTGTAACTTACAACTGATATATCAGACAGCCCCCCATGTGAGCATCTGAGGCCACTAGTGTGCCACCTTTAAACGAATGCTATTTATTTGATATGTACGCAGGGTCTTGTACGGAAATGGCATGCTTGTTTTTCCAGGGAAGCTTATGGGCGCTTTTACTGTGGAGGTTTTTTTTTTTTTTTGTTTGGTTTTTTTTTATTGTCACATCAGGACAGTACTGCTAACTTGAATTACAGAATGTCAAAACTGATTTCTTTACAGAGAGATAATCAAGCATTAAATGACCATATCTTGGACCATATGGCATCGCTGTTTTATTGCTTTCAAAGTAAAGAGTGTGGGTCATAAAATCAGTATGCTGCTGTGAAGTGAAAGAAAGGAATTACTGCTGAGGTGGCTTTAGTGTAATTTTCTACGCGTTTCTTTATTACCTTGCAATAACAGTTCATTTTATTTATGGGTAATCAATTTTAAATGCTGGAATAGTTGTTATATTGAACCCATATGTGAGGGTTTTTTTTTTTAAATAAGAGATCACGTCTATTGTGACCTTATGCTCGATCAATCAAAAATAATGGAATGATTGTATTTTTTAAAGCGTGATTAAGGAAGACGTGAACCTTCGTAAATGTTTGCTGCATTAACTTCCTGCTGTGTCAGACTCTAAACACCAGAGGGCGCTAATTCGCTAATTTCAAGGTGAACCTTCGTACCACACCTTTACATTTTTTTTTTTCTTTTAAAAAAGAGGAGTTTTGTCCCGATGACAGCAGATCAATATGAGAGTTTCTCTACATAAAAAAAATATATAGGAAATATCCAAACCATTTCTGATTTCAGCTGAGTCTTGGTTGAGAGCAGCTCGAGGTTTGAAGAGCCACAAATCCGCCCTGTGGACTCTTGGAAATACAAATAAATGCATTATGGCAGCCCACACAAATTGTTTTTTACCAGGAGCATGAAAAATAATGAATGCTTGCCACCTCCCAAAGCTCCCACACCTCTGCTTGTGCCCTCTGACCCATAAAAGCTCGACTTTTATACACTCAAACAGCAAATGTGCTTTTATCGGCGTAAACAACAGCTGAAGGCTCTGACTACGCAAAGAAAAATGAGGGATTGTAAATGATCCTCATCATGCTGGGTTTCTGTTGTATTTTACAAATGTCAAATGGTGCGTTTTTTTTGTTTGTTTGTTTTTTATAATCGTCAAGGATGGAGAAAATGAACCGCCGAAAGAGCACGGAGATCAGACTTTTATAGCCTCCGCGACAGCTTGGAGACACCTCGCTCAGGCTTGATTATAATGTCATGTAAACAGCATGCACACATCCATTGTAGTGTCCTGATAAATCTGAATAGAAGACATTCAACAGTGTCGCAGCTCATCTGCGGCCCTGGGTTAGATGTTAACATCAAATCCTGGGAGCAGGGGAGTGAACAGAGGGGAGGCACTAATATGTGTAATCCTACCTCCTGATGTTTCTATCAAGACGTGTGGAGACTTGCTGTTCATTATACAACTAAAGCCTCACAACACAGTGTGCAGGATCTATCCCGTGGTTTCTCCCTAATCCTCTCTCTTGAGTTGTATTGATACCCGTTCTGCAGGGATATCAAGGCTTTTTGTGCTAACCAACAGCTGTAGCCAGGCTGCCTTCTTAAAAACATTCTAAAGGAAGAAACTGAGCAGAGCAACCCGCTGACCCTCTCCTACCTGATGAGCGCAGACAGGGATTCTAGTACCTCATTTACACACAGGTCACACAGCTGCACCTTTGCACCGGTGCCCTTTTGACATCTGTTGCTGTAGGAGCTGGAAAAATGACTTAAGGGGGTCACAAAATCAAGTGTTTACATTATCATAAATTTGGGAGAGATTGCAGAATCTTTGCATTGTCAGGTCTGTGTTTCTGTCCATTTAGGTTTGAGATATTGATTGCGGGTCCCCCCCTACTGGTGCCTTAATGATGAACATGGTTGGTGACTGTGGTCAGCACTGTTGCTTGGGGGCTTTCCTCTGAGGAGTTTGCATGTTCTACTCTTATTCTGAAATGGGTTCGGGTCAAACCTGGAAGAGTCAACTGCTGCTTCAAAAGGTAGTTTACGTTGACGGCGGTTCATTCTGTAAATGCTTCACAAATGGAAAAACGTCCGTTTTTGATGATAGGAGCAGTAAAACGTGTCCTTGCAAGGATAGAAAGACAACATGTGTGTGTGTTAAATTAATTGTAAATTAATTTACATTTAATTCCAAAGCAATTAATTTCCCCAACTCTAGTTTGCACAGTATGTCACACTTCCCCGTTGTTGTCTTCACTTCCAGGTAATTAGATGCATAATGTCGATGTCATAGTTCAGCTTTAATTCAATTATGTTGCAACTTCCGGCCACTCACGTGCTCAGGGGAAATCACCCCAGAGACCCGTTTTTCAGTCTCCCCGGAGCCCTTATTTAGACATCCCATTCACATCTTTAACCTCCACATAATGTAATTTGGCTGCTGGTTTGAGCCGCACCCTGAAAAAGGTCTGAGTCAAAGCGGCTCCTATTGGCCCCCCGCACGTCGTCGTCACTCCGCAGCGGCCCGCCTCCGCCTTGTCTTCTCCGGAGCAGCGGACGTATATAAACACGCCGATCCATCTTCCTCCAGCCAACCTGGTAACAACATGACAACCATTACGTGCAGCTCGGATGGGAGGGCGTCGCGGCGCCGACTGTGTCCAAATGAGAAGCGCCGTGATGGGGGACGCAGCCTTCTGATCCGGCGCGGCTCCACGGATGTCGGCATCACCTGTTGTTCCCGTCGAGGCACGGTGAGTCCGGTTAATTGCAGCGTTGGCGTGCGTCTCTCAGGTTTGTATTCAACATATGCCGCTCCTGCAGATGCTCAATTTAAATAAAGGTCGCGTCTGAACGCCTTCGAGTCCCACCTCGACTGGTTTTACGGGAAAGCGAGCCAGCCCTCCCGTTCTCCTGCACGGCTCGGGTGAAATGTTTATCATGTCGTCATGTTGCCGTGATTTGAGGAGACGGAGAATTGCCCTGACTGTAGATGAGAGCCGATCACGCCTGAAATCGTGGGCGCTTTGGGGGGGGGGGCTTTATAACACCAGGAGAGAAAACTTCGGTGCAGCAACAGGTGGTGTGTTTTCTTTTTTTTTTTCCCCTTTTCCTTTTTTTCGGGTCCGGAGTCGAGGTGATGTGCTGAGGCAGGAGCTTGACATAGGGCGTCATTCAGCACCGAGATGCTGGACAGCTCCCTCTTTTTCTATTTAGCGGCAAATCTTACTGGAATAAAAAAGATTCTCGTTGCCTTTCAGAGCCCTGGCTGCCATCAGCATCATCCTCTCGTCTGCAAAACCCGCCCGCCTGATCCCTCAGTAGATGTTTTGATATAAGCACATTTTGATCAATATTGAAATGTCTTCAGTGCGTATTGATCACCTCTGCGGGTCTCTTTTGGTCTATAGAGTGGTATCTCTTCTTAGCACTTCTCCCTTCTCCAGTTTGCACTCAAGGACCCTTCTATTCACCCTTTCCTTCCCTCCTTCCTTCCTCCCTTCCTCCCTCCCTTCCTCCTTCTCAACTAAACTGTCCCCATCTCCCATCCCCCCACTTCCACTGACTCCCAGTCCTGTTGCATAGCTACCAGCTCAGAAACATACTGGAGATGCAGGACAATCTGTCTGTCTCTTTTCTCTCTGCCCCCTCTCTTTCAGTTCAACTGTGACTTACTGGAAGGAAAACACACATCACCAAGTTGCCGTTGCCTCCTCGTTGTAAACAGGGCGTAATTGCAAATTGTTCACATATTTCCTCGTTTCTGTCTCGCTGCATGTGGAGGACGGCGTTTATTCAAACTGCTGTGATCCTCTCTGTTCCTCCCTCCTCCTCCCATCTCCCTCTTTTGAAAGGAGCTGAAAGGTTGGCATTACAACAACAAAGGAAGGATGGAATGTCAGCGAGCTTCAGAGAGAAATGGATTGAGGGGAAATACAGAGTTGACTGCGGCATACGGCCGTCTCTGTCACCCAGATCTGAAGTTCGCAACCTCTCCTCGCATCTCAAGGCCAGCGACCAGCGGCTGGATGAGCCGCAGAGCCGCACTGATGACGATGCAGAACCATGCTAATGAGTATTTGAAAGCCCCCCTGTGGTGCTCCAAGGATGTTTCTCTCTCCTTCTCTTTTCTCCTGCAGACTGAAGCAACAGATGTGGCGCCCCCGACAGAAACCAGAGGAGCACTGGCCGAGTGTTGGGTGGAAGACTAGTGATTTTGTTGTGACGCTGTTCAAACAACAAGTCCCAGTCTGCCTCTCAGCACCAGCAGCCCACGTCAATATGAATGGCAGCGCGGAGCCGCACAGGCTTATTTCCCTCTCCTGTTTATCCAGCTGCAACTGCCTCCCAAAATGCACTTTAAAATCTCATGATTTATCTGCACCTTCATGGATCAGTGCGACTAATAATAATCTCAGCAACGTGAATTACCCACAAAACTGTAATCAAGGGCTTGATTTGTCGAGGGATATTAATAGAAGTTAATCACATGAAATGAAAACTACTACAAAAAACATGGAAATTGTTGTCGTAGTGGATGGATTTTTCCTGAATGCACCATGTTTAACCAGAATATTTGTGAAATAAAACCAATATGTGACCACTTTATGTGTGATTTTGCATTTCCTCACATGCCTCCAGAAAAAATAGAAACCATCAAACGCAGTAATTCCTCCTCCTTCAGCACCACAGACACTGAAATGTGGCTGGCGAGGAGGAGGAGCATCCTGAAAGACTCAAATCTCCAAATATGTGTCTTTCAACTGTAAAATAAAGGGTTTATTCCACACACGAGCAGTAAACAGACCTGCCTGACAACAGGAAGCAGGCGGCAAATGCCTGACACACTATATTTTCTGTCATGGCCTTATTTTTGACACGCACGACAAAATAACTCAGTCAAATTACAGACCAGTTTTAAATGGGAGCCATTTTATTTAAGGTCACTGGTTTAGAGCAAAGCTACTCACACACTGAAATCAGAGCGTACATGGAAACCATCATGTGTGAGTCCCACTGAAAGGCAAATCATCTAGATTTCTGCTGGAATCAATCATGCTTCCACTCATGCTCCCGCTTTGCGACGTCTCAATTAAGAAGGCTGGCCTTGTTCGCGCTGCTCTGCCTGTGAGTCTCCAGATTGGCAGCATGCCGTTTTTTTCATATATATAAAAACAGGGACTGGCTGCCGTTGCTAGGTAACACAAAAGAGTCAAGTGTGTTTGTTTATTGGGAAATATAAGGATGCAGACAAAGTTTCAAGGCTTTCCAGAATGGTCCTGGAAAAATGTAGCTCTGATAAACGGATGGAGCAGAGGGTTCTTGAGCTTTGCATACGTTTATTTCTGGGGGAATATAAAAATAGCATATGAATTAGTCTGCCTGCAGAGCTCCTAAACCACTCAGAGCCTGCAAAAGCTGTCGTTTTCAGTCTTAAAAACAATTTCTCCAGTTTCCTCTGCAGGGAAGAGGCTCGATAAAGTTGAAGGCACGATTTGGCGGTAAACACCAGAACTGACCTTTGTGTTCCCTCCGGCCGAATCCAGTTTAACTTCATTCGTTCATCCTTTTTATAAGGTGAGGGATCGAGGGAGCGACCGCATGCGAAACGTGCACCGTTGTGCACGCCTCCCACACATCACGGCCACAATATGGTCCTCCGTTTGTCGTTCACAAATCACCTGTTAGGTACAGAAAGAAAGGAGCAGATTGAGTGAGAGAGGCTTATCATAAACGTGTACTCGCAGGCTGCGAGCAGTGGCGGATGTGTGAGAGGAAGTGCACAACAGGTGACAAATCGCATCAGACAACATAGCGAGGAGCGCAGACCTTGAGGAACGCGTGTACTCCCGCCTCGTCGTTACTATCTGGGCGTCTAGCCTGGCGTGATGGGACGCCAACTGTTACCCTGCTGCCTGCACTGGCACCCATCACCAGCACCCCGGCCCCCCGGGGGAGGGGGCGACTCTGACGGAGCGGCTGTCAGGCAGCCAGCATCTGGTTGTGTGTGTGTGTGTGTGTGTGTGTGTGTGTGTGTCAGGGAGGAGGAGAGAACATGTCTGCTAGTCATCAAAGCAGGGCTGACATTTCATGAACGCGCACGGATGAAGCCCGTTATCAGACACACGCTGTAATCCAAGGCAGACTGGGTTTGATATTAAATTAATAGATATGTAAGCAAGGTCAACTCTGTCGCCACATTGTTGGTGATAAATAATTAAGAGCGCCAAATACTTGCTGCTGTCATGGCTTCCTTTCCAGGTACAGGTTCGTGTTCCTCGCAGCGATTTATGCACGACTCAAAACGACTCAACTAACGGTGGATATTTGACTGATTTAATCCTGAAAGTTAAACTCTCATCTGATATAACAACGTCAGGCAGCAGCACCGACGTGTTTCTCACCTGAAATCTGGACGCTCGTCGTCCACATCGGTGGGTTTCAAACCTGATTAACATGCATTCCTGTTGCCTTCAGAGTTCATTATAATCAGAGCAATCACTCTGACTTTTTACCTGAAACCAGCTGATTAAAAATGTTCTGGTGATTTATCTGTAAAGCTGTAATTAAAGCACAGCTAATTACCAAATGAGACTATGCTAAAATGTTAATCTGGGTTGGTTTGAAGTGGAAATATTACAACTGATAAAATGAGGCTTTAACATTGGAGACAGAACTAATCTCACTGACTAAAATGTAAAATCTAGTGTTTGTGGTAGAAAATTTCCTGTACAGTTCTGCAACTATGACACCAACGCAGCAACAGCACAACCAAATGAGAAAATGATCACGCCAGTCTTATTTAACGTTCATAAAAATGTCTCGGATTATATTTACAGAACAAAACACAGATGGGATCACAACAAACGGCGATTTCCATCTAACCTACCAAACAACATCAGATAATTTCAATTTTGCCGAGCACAAATACTGTGAAACATCAGTCTTTTTACAGTATAATGTAGAAAACTTGCAAATGAGACTTTTTTTGTTTTGAATGAAACTGTTACGTCAAACGCTTTCATTCCAATTATGAGTGAATTTGATGGTAAAATTAGCACAATATTTAACAGAACAAGACTCACCAACGCACATTAAGCACAGAGGACGAATTTGGCCAAAATGTTTCCATTAGAACAGCTAAATATTCCAGATGAAATAAATAGAACAGGTATATAAAAATGAAACAGGGTTAAAACAGATATTTTATAGAGATATACGTAGCTAATAACGCTGAATTGTTTCATCTGTTCACGAAAAATATGGTTTTGGATTCTGAAAGCCGCACAATACAAACAAATGTTTGAACCGAGCAAACATTAAGCTCCACTAACTGCTCCCAGTCTGTTTTATGGATACCGAGGACGGCCCAACGGGAACACGTTAGGTTCAAATGAAAACTCAAAAACCGGCGATTCTGTTCATGTGACAATGACAGGGGCCTGTGAGGAGGCCTACTTTAAAGATGAAAGAAAAAGGCTTCTGAGCTTCATCACGCGGTCTCCTACCGGAACTGAGACCAGTTTAACACTTGAACAGGCAAACGAATGGTCAGGTCGGGTATGAGCCGTCAGCTCGGGGTGAACTGGGACAGTCACTACTAGGTGGTCTTCACCAGATCGTAGACATGGATGTGGACGTCGTCGTCGTATTTGATGTAGTACACAGTGGGCTTAGCAGGGACCTGGTAGATGACCAAGCCTGTCCTCTTCACGCCGTTATCTGTGACATACTCCACCTGTTTACCCACAAGACTCTCTGGCTCCTCACCCGGCTTCCTGTCTGCTGGCAACAGGTGTTTGTTCTCTGGACATAACAAAAGAACGCCAAAATAAGAACATGGTGATGTAGGTTTATGCTAGCTAGGGCATATTTACCTGATTCAGGGAGGACACGGAGGTCTCCGTCCTTGTAGTCGTCCCACAGCTGATACATGTACAGCACCGGGTCCTTCTCGTACGTGATGTAATACCAGTAGGTCATGATGGGGGCACGGGACAGCACCATACCCCGCCACTCGTTTTTTTCACCGTCCTCCTTCTCGAATAGATGCTCTACGGCTCGGCCTACAAGTTCTTCAGCCCCGGGGGGGATTTTGATTTTATTGTTCACTGTGAGAGAAAGACAGACGCTTTGAGGAGCGAGGCTGAAATACCTCAGCGCCGTTATTAACTAACCACCGCAATATTTCCATTCTCAGGAGGGGGGGAGGGGGAGGGTTATTCTCTAACCCCAAATTTCCACTTGGCCTACTTGCAGTGAATGGTGGTTTTGCAACAGGCAGGGGAATATGCTGATTTTGTAAGGGGTAAACCCACTGCAGATAAAGAGCTGCTGACTTGACATTACAGCTATAACATTCACAGCAATGACAAATAATAGAAATTGTAGTCAACGGACAGTTAAAACCAAGTAATCATGAGATAACCACGGACTCAATCAGTCAAAAAATATCCTGTTTCTGAGCTCCCAGATTGGTAAACAGATGCTAGATAAGACACAGTTATCAGAGGTGAACAAAACCATACTGCTAAAAACTGAAAATGTGCCAGTCCACCAGGTTGTTCTCATACTCACCGACTTTCTCAGACAGCACCTGCAGGTTGGAAACCCGGCTGTCTTTGAAGAGCTCAATTCCGTACACACAATCAAAGCCGTCATATTTGACCATGTAGAGGGAGCTGTTCACTGTCAGCCGCTCCAGGACGGTGCCTTTCCACGTGGTCACGCTGCCTTTCTCCCTCCAGGTGTGCTGAATCCTCCGACCCAAAAGGTTGTCGGGGTCAGGGGTCAAGCTAAACTCTGAGCCCTCGCTCAGCTCTCCAAAGCTACGCTTCCTAGGGGCAGGGAGAACAGTTGAATATTAGCATCAGTTTGGCTAATTTGTAATTTAATTCAAAGAGCAGACATAAAAAATGCTTTGAAATATATATGTAAAATATTAATATTACACTTTATTTGATGATCTAATTAACACAAATCAATTTTTTTCAAGTGGGCTTTAATATGATTTAATAAATAAACAACCAATGATGTTTGTTTTATGTGAAAGTAAACTGGTTTTTATTATGTAATTATTTCACATTACTTGAAATCCATTAGAACAGAACAGCCGTCTTATATACACTCATATCATGAACCAAATGTCACAAGTGTTCAGACATATTTTGATCATACCTTCCCCGTTTCTTTGACATGTTTCCATTAATTTATACAAGCCTGTTAAAGACAGGAAGACAGGAATCCAGTTAATATATCCAGTCATTTTCTGGGCAATTTCATACCTTCACTGGTATTGACATGTTAATTTGATTAGACTAGAATTGCAAAGTAGGTCTGGTGCCTGGAGTTATACAGAAGCAAACGCTTTTGCAAATTAGCTGAGAAAAACGACGAGTAACCGGATGTAAACAACAAAACTGCGACAAGTCTCACGCTGGTGCTAATGCTAACCTATGCGGCTAACGGCTAGTGACGCCTACAGGATTTATGTTTATAAAGCTGAGCATAAGGTTGATAAATGTCTTGATTTTGCCCAGACTACCTGAATGAATGCGTTTCGAATCTCGACCCGCGTACCTACAGTCCGTCTAAAATAGGAAAGACCAGAACAGCCAATGCAAGTTAGTCCATTCAATGAGTGTTTGTGTTTATAAGGATCATTTCTGAGAAATCCATTTCTGTATTTCTTCACATAGGCTAGCTGAACAAAAGGAATGCAACGCCATGTAAGAACCAGTTTTGTACGCGTTAGCTTCTACATCAAATGGACAGAACACGACTCGCCGTCATTAAATACTAATTTACACATGAAACGGTTAATGCGATTGGCCGTTGGAGTCAAGAACTGACACAATTGTGTGTTTAGCCTACCTGATCAATAATTTCACATGTGTTCGCCTTCGCAGACCAGATTCCACCACCTAACCTGTACAGGAAACGAACCTTAGTCGTGGACTACAAATACCACAGATAAATAGACTCTCTCAAAGAATTCTGGGAATTGAAGTTATTAAAGTATAGCCTGACTTAACTTACATTTAAATAGCCATTCGAATTGCAAAAACTACAACTACAAATTACAAAAAAGGAGTTTCCGTTGTTTAGTGGTGTAACACGGTAGTTAGAATACATTAGTAGGGCTTTGTTTACTTTGAGACGTTATCGTACAATTGTCATGAAACTACATTTCCCATACTTAAGTCGTCACCCAGTCTGGCCTCTTCGATTACCTGTACATGGCCATGATGAATCTCAGGAACGCCCCCCTTTCCTTCTGTAAATCAATACGATACTCGTTTCGGATTATTATAGTGTTAAATTAGACATTCTTATGCAAGACAAACCGTTTTTTCCACAACTGGTAATTTTGTATATTAATACATGTAGATTTTTATTAATCTAGTTTTTCCATTTTACATTGGCAATAAAAAATAAAGCCATGAGAAAAGGTGATCATTCTTGCATCAGTGGGACGTTTTTCTTTATTAATTGAATATAACAATTTAAAATGTTTGATTTACAGGTGAAATTCTATTTTTTACCACATGGTGACAGTCTAAACATAGTCTCTGCTCCAAGCTGGAGAATGAGTGATGCGGCACACCGGAGTTTGACAGCTTTCTCACGTTTAACGATTTTCTTGTAACTGGTTTCTGAGTCACATGTATGTGTAAATTTCACCTGTCTGATCTGGAAGTGGAACATAACAACAAATTTTAAAGCATAATATAATAACGAAGAAGAGACAAATATATTGTGGCCTCATGTTCATTAATATATCTATGCATTTATGAATCTATGTCAATGCCTTTTTTTTAGGGCTGATTTATTTATTTTGTACTCGCTTTAAATCTGTTTTTAATTTTGGTCTGAAATAGCTTTGGACTGAAAAGGGAAATAAATGATTCAGTAGCCTATAGCAAGAGCTTTCTTGCAGCATTTTAGCACAGTTGTTGGCAAATAAAATTCAAATGAACTGACCCTAAATATGATTTTTATTTATTTATTTATTTATTTATTTATTTATTTTACTGTTGTGTCCAACTCTTGGGGTTGTGATGTGTAAGAGGAAGCAGTAACTTTTGGGGCTGATTATTGCATCCACAGAGTCAGGATTGGCTGCCATTAACACTTTCAGTGGCCTGAGTGGGCACAGAGTAATAATTCATTTGTGGTTTCACCATTAAACAGTCGCACCACAAATATTTCACATCAGTCAACCACAAATAAACTAGATGAATGTGTGCATCAGTGCTGGGAGGATTGACACACTTCATGAGCATATACATACAAGGTTACCTCCTCTTGTCCTTGTTGTTGTCACAGCAACAGCAAAAATGGCCTGTGTGCTGAAAAAAAATAGGCTGGCTCCTTTTTTTCGTTAGCCTACATTTATTCCCAGGATGCTCTGCAGCAGCAGGTCTGCACTGTTCTCAGGGCAAAGTGAAATATGAGGTGAATCCACGACTTCAGTTGTTCAACATCTGTGCCAGCCGGGGTTGTTAATTCATTCTAAAAATATAGCAGTGGCAAGAGCCCAGAATATAAATCTCTTTTTTTTTCTTCTTCTGTGACTGACACCTTCCATCAGTCATCTATGGCAGAGGAGGAGAGCCCAGAGCAGCCCACTCCTCCAGGGATGCCACGAGAACACCGCCTCCAGAAATAGAGGTTCTGCTCTTCTTCCAGCTCTTCTGTTCCTCCAAGTTTAGCTCCCATTTGTATTGCTGCACACTCACACACACACAGGCACGCATACACACACACACACACACACACACACACACACACACACACACACACACACATACACAGGTGCACCCTGCAGAGGATTCCCTGTCCAATCTTGTGAAGCAGACCTGTAAACTGAAGCCAAGGTGAAGTGTGTTTTTCTCCTTATTGATTAAATATCTCTATGATTAGAAACATGCAACCTGTGTGTGTGTGTGTGTGTGTGTGTGTGTGGAACGTGTGGAGCGTGTGATGGACTGGTGATCTGTCAGGGGTGTATTCCTGCCTCTCACCCACTGACTGCTGGGATAGACTTCAGGACCCCAATCAGGAAAAAACAGACACAAACACATTTGTTAAATATTGACATTTATGATGCTAACAGTGTTCAGGGGTAGCTCACCTGTGTAATCGATATCTGTACAGACTGTTTGTTGGCTGTATCAGAGGCAGACAGTTAGTGTCAGAACTCACATCACTCATTTTTCTGAGGGAATAAAATAAGTCTGAGCATCAGCACCTATAAGACCATATGTTTTAATGTAATTATAACACTCACTGTGCGATAATAAGTGAATGCTCTCATAATTAAGTTGTGCAGAATTCTGTCGCAGCTAATTGACCCCAAGAATGAGGTGGGGAGCTCTGTCTTCATTTATGCACAGCCCTAATTAACACCTTCTGCCTGTGTGTGTGTGTGTGTGTAAATACGAGGAAATGTGTGTCTTTTCACCAATGTTTTAATGTCCCTCTGCTTAGGTGATTGTCTTATTTACAGTATAATTTAATTTTATGCACTATAAGGTTAAAGAATTGCGGTTGTTTTCTGCTTGAGTGGCTGTATTTTTGTGTATTGTGTGTTGCAGCCAAACATGAGCCATAAATCAGGCTTTTGTTGCTCTGGTCTGTTAAAGTGTTACAAGCACTGCAGAAAAACATCATTAATAACTTTAAGTTGTGGCTGTAATTATTGTATACAACTGCCAATGGCTGAACTTTATGTTTTCTGATGAAAATCATGAACTGATTTCCAGCATATTTCCTACCACCACAAACAGCCACTTATCCCAAACAACTGGAGGAAAATTCCAAAGCACACGGTTCAGATCTGCCACAACCCGGAATTTATCGATCCCTTCACCTTCCAGGGTGGTTTCACTGTGATCATGGTTTACTTTATCAGTTCTGCACATTTCCCTTAATCCTTTAATCTCTGCATAAAGCCCACTCTGACTTTATATAGTCCTGAGTCACACTGTATCACCCCCTCTCCATTTTGTGTTGTCATTGTTGTCACTGCGTCTTTCAACCTGCCACGGGACATGCCCGCAGGGGACGCTGTTCTGTCGGATCATTTGTTTTCCTCACTGGGTAGTGTGTGTGGGTTTCTTTTTTTTAATAGCCCTTTGACCTTTGTTTTTAACACCATGATGTGATTATAATTTCTGGCATATATGACTAAATTACATATATATTAACCAATTAAATGAGTTCTGTGACTGAACACTGTTGTTTCCCCTCCTGACGATTGTGCCTTCCCTGTAAATTCAGCACATACGTCATATTTTTATGCAGAATTACTAGTTTTATAGAACGAGTGTCACATTAGCGACATAAAATTGCCACCTGCTGAAACATAGTTAAAGTTCATCAAGCTCCAATTATTTTCTGTGTCCAGAGGCCATGACTGTTAATGCGTCATCCAAACAGCTTTTTGTCTGATTAATATCGAAACTTGTAATTCTTAATGACGTCAGAAACACTTCACTGTTTCATCAACTGGTTTAGTTTTATTTTTCGATCTCTCATGACGAAAGCTAAAACTGAAGGACAGCTCCAAACGAACATCCTCCTTTCTGCATCCATCACTCTCCTGGGTGGTGTCATCGGCCGTTTGCGTGTGTGTGTGTGTGTGTGTGTGTGTGTGTGTGTGTGTCTGTGAGTGAGGGCGAGGAAGAAAGCAAAAATGAGCTCTTTCTGTGACTCAGCAGTTCCAGGACCACTTTTTGGTTCCTCCACTCCTCTCTTTTTTGGCCATTTTATCCACTTTGGTGCTCATTCCCTCCTCTCTCCCAACAGTTTGTCTCATTACTTAATTGCTTTGGCACATAAAAATAACATCTAATCACTATAATGACTCTTAATCAGAAAAGTGGCAAAACTCATAATACATAAGCTGTGGAATAAAAATAACACAAAAGCTGCTAAATTCAGATCTTCAGGTGAATTTGATTTTGAGAATAAATTGGAGCCAAAGGCAAAGAGAGATGCGGCGACAGTTACAGAGCATGCTGGGATAGGTGAGGAGGAGGAGGAGGAGGGGAGGATGAGAGGGAGGCCCTGGGTGTGCTGCTCTCCAGCATGATGGGGTGGAAAATGAACACCAACAGAGACAGAGAACGAGCGTGCCCTGGGTCATGGAGGCCTGAAGTAAGAGACAAATGTGCTTCACATAAAGTCACTTCGATTGGGAAGAGTTCAGAATCACCGCTCTGCAGGAGCTCAGGCTTTATAGAAGCTACCGATCATCAGCAGAGAAGTAGTTAATAATAAGGACTGATTAATACATAATTATCAATGACCCACAGATGTGAGAGGCTTGCGGTGCTGTCAAGCTTTGTTCACGATTATTGTGATGGTTCTGGTTTAAGTGGTAATGTCGGGCTAGCATACTGAAAACATGAAAAATACTGAAAACTGCCCGGCCTCAGCGCAAAGCCATCCATCTTTTTATTAGGCTACTTTAAAGGATTTTACTGGTGTGTTGCTGGTTTCCAGGAACCAAGACAGCAGCAGTGGCCGACCCCTGATCATACAATCTTTTTCTTCATGTGCTCTGAACCTGATGTGGTACAATAAACAAGACATGAGTGGTCTGACCCCACCTCTGAGTGCAATTTTAATGTGCTCGCCTAGCAAAAAGCTTTGCCTTCTCTCATATGCTTTGTGTTAATACTTAGCAGCGAATCTGAGTAATATTTACCTGCAAAACTGCTGCTAGCTGCCTCAAAAACAGTCAGAAGGCTCATACTGAAACTATACTGAAGGGTTGGGCCAGCAGAGGCCAACAAAGACATGCAAGGTGTGTGAGTGTGTGTGTGTGTGTTTGTGATGAGCACTGAGCACAGACCTTGACAGAGCAGAGCACTTGACATGATTACTGTCCTGGCTGTCATCGATTCATCTGCCGTCCAGGGGCAGAAATGATCTTAGCAAGGGGACGATGGGATAAACTCATCGAACCAGAGCTTTTGTTTCCTGTCCAAAGAGCCCAAAAACAATAAAAAAGGGGTGTTTCACTAGTGAAAAATGGGCCCTGTTTTCTTCTCCACGAGTCTCATTTCCTGCCTTCTGGGCTGCTGGCCTACAGCTGCTTTTATTTTCAAGTGCCTTCGCTCTGTCTTGGGTTCATTGAGTCAGAGAGGTCACGGACGGGGTTAGATGTGATCGGAGACGCTCAGCTGACACAAAACGCTGCAGTCGGATTTCTAGCTGCTCCCCTTTCAGGGAAACTTCATAATGAGCTGTTTTCAACCACTGATATGATGGCTCATGACACAAAACTATGATTGATGTCCAGGTTTTAAATGGCTCCTTTTGGAAGCCAAATCGAATCCCTAACACGGCTCATTCTGTGTGAGACAACCCTTTTTTCCCCTAAGCTTTTGATGCATTTCTTTACTTTAAACCCTGTAAATATGCAAAACAATTGCTTCTGTGCTCATTAGAATGCTGTCCGAGACAAAGGGACAACATTTCCAGCCTCTTGATGCACTGGTGAGCATGTGTTTCTTGGCTGTCACACGCTTTCCACGCTTGCATGGATAAAGACTCCGAATCTCAGTTAATGAAAATGTTCTCTCTTTTTTTGTCAAGGAATAAAATCAAATAGGGCCCAACATAAAAGGACCAACACATTTTAGTGGATTTGTTGCTTTCTACTTAATGAGACTTTAAAGTATGTAAGAGGTCATGTGACCCCGCCCCCTACTGTCCTGCAGCTTGATGCACTTCTCACTTCCTCGCCAGCTCCCTGTCCAGCATCTGTGATGTTACCCAGGCTGCCTGCGGCTGTAAGATGATTTAGTCTCTCTCTCTCTCTCCCTCTCTCTCTCTCTCACATGTTCACTGACTCATTCATGGACACAATTCTGGGGCCGAATGCTAATTCTACCATTTAGTTCTGAGACTTGGCCTCGCTAGATACTCCAGTGTGGCTGAAGCCGCCTCAGCAGACAGGGCAGAAGGTCTCTGCCTGCCTTGCGTCGACATGCACCTTCACCTGAAGAGATCTAAAGAGCAACAGACTGTCAGGGGATGCAAATGTTTGAAATAATAAAATCAAAGTAGACAGTTTACACGCTAATGTAGGTAACTTTAAAAACCTAAATAAGCCAAAAGCAAATGGAGCTACCTTGGTATTGGAGGAGATGCTGATATGATTAACTGAAGTAGGACAGAGGGCGGGCATAGAGGACTGGTACTGCAAAGGAAATGAGGTAGAGGACAGTTCTTGGTCATATACAGGATGAAACTATACACTCAAGCCACATATAACATGGTGTAGCATCCATCTGCAGTCACTATCAGTTTATTGCTTCTTTATTGAATTACAGCGAAATGGATAGATGGAGGTAGAGATGCACGTATGTGTGTATGTGTGTGTGCAGCAAGAGAGGACATTATGTCACGTCAAGGTAAAACTACACACACGCACTGCGGATGGGTTCACCCACATTTGTAGCAGCTGGAAGTCAACGCAAGGAGATGGTACACTGGTGTAAGGCTGTGTGTTAAAGCCTCACCTTGGCTGTAATTTTAATCTTTCTATCTCAGTGTCACGCCACGCATAATCACCGAGGACCTGCACAGCATGGCGCATCCTTGTGTGTGTGTGTGTGTGTGTGTGTGTGTGTGTGTGTGTGTGTGTGTGTGTGTGGACCAAACAGAGAAGGAAGGGGTGTGTGCTCCTCCCTGGCTGTTGGAAGAGCGTGTCCTTGGACTGCCCTCATCCCCAATGCACCCACACACACACGCACACACCTTCACAGGAACGCACACAGTCCTACCGGTTTATTTGCTCTGCTAGAAAACACAAAAGTGGGGCATGCACGTGCACGGAGGTGGTTTGGGAACAAATAGACTTGCTTCTTTGCTGTCTGTCTCACACACACACCCGCACACACACAAACACACACACAGTGCAAAGCTCTTAGACTGAGCTCAGACATCTCATCAGGGATGCAGTAGAGCCTCTGTCTGCAGAGAGAGAGAGAGAGAGAGAGACAGAAAAAGAGGAGATAGATCATTTACTGTGGGATAGAACGAGGGTGGAGACATAGTTGATTTACAACACAGTGTGTGTGTGTTATGTTAAATGTCACACAGTGCATCCAGCAAGGACACACTGATGAATAAAAGTCCACACACACAGATAAGTATGCCAATGCGCTCATTTCTTTATTGCACAACAAGGTATCGTCTTTTCACGAACGCTGAAACAACATTGCCACTGAGTGACAGACCAGCTTATTGAGAGAGACCAGGGTGTGGCTCTGTGTTCACGGTCAGCAGAGGTGGTGGACAAGACAACCTTTAAGGACGCGGACACAAATCAGCACCAGCCTCCGTCTGCGCACCTTCGCTCAGAGCTCATTTGTCCCCGATTTGTAGCCAACAACTCAGACAGATCTGGCATTATGAAAACCTTTTTTTAATCCTAAGTGTAGGAGCCAAAACATAACCCAAATGTTTGCTTCCAGAGACAGAGGACACATGCTGTGTCGAATATCTGTGCTGTCATCTACATGGTGCTGGTAAAGTGTGTCTGGATGCCCACACCAAGCTAGGCTGCTAAGCTAAGAATGTGCTAGAGTCATTTTTAAGGAACATAGTCTTTTAAGTGTTTTCCCTCGGCTTCATATGCATTTCAGACCTATAAATGGCATCATTTTCTTAACTGGGACCATAGAAGAAAAGGCACAGGAACAACCACACGCACGCACAAACTCAAGCACACGATACTGAGAGTCCTGAAGCAGAGGAGGCTTAGGGGAGCTAGGCAGGCTACGGTAGCTACGACACAAAGTTTCAGCTCTAAGACTAAATGAACTTATACTGCAGTTGGTGCACAACGGTGTCTGCTTACGTAGGTTGGACAGTCGGGATCAGGAAAACACAGGCATGCACTCGACTGTTGTCAGTGAGGATGACTCAGCCAGGAGTCAGGGTTGCGACTGCTGATGTCTGTGAGGCAAATCCATCCTTGGAGGTTGGTTTGTGTGTTTTGTAACTATTAAAGCCACATCTGCCAGCATCAGACCTGTACAATAATATAGTTTAAGGATATTCCGCTATGTACACAACCTAAATGCTTCTGTGGGCATCTCCATCATGTACCGTATCCTCTCATTTATGACTTCCTCTGTGCAGGAAGCAGGTCATCTGAGCTAATGTCTAGGCTGCTGATATCCACCAGAAGACTACCAGAGCTCACCCTCTCCCTGCAGATGTTTCTTTTACAGCAGTTTGCGGTCGACCACGACAGCGCACCCCCCCACACACACACGTCACATGAACAGAGCATGAATACAGCGCGCATGGTGTTGGAAGGCTCAAACCAACGATAAAATGTGCAATTTTTGTGTTTCCCCAATCAGGGAAAATTAGATATACTGACATTGTCATTTAAATTCAGCAATACTGGTTTTTTTGTTTGTTTTTCTTTTTACATATATTGCAAGTTAAAAATAAAAACACATATTTGCATTTTTACAGGCACATACATACCACAAAAATAGACTATGTGGAAACTAGATATACTAGGCACAAGGTATATACAGTCCATGTGCATGGGGTACGTTGCAAAAACAATAACAGAACGTAACAATTCCAACACACATTTCCGAACAAAAAGTAATACCCTGATTTGTTAACATATCGAACACCAAGGCATTCAGTACCCTTAAGATCTGTTCCAGCATGAATGACACATTTGAAACTCAGCTACTCTCAATAACTGGTAGTCAGTCAGTCAGTCAGTCAGACAGGTATGAGGGACGTCAATCCCACTTCACAGCAAGGTCCAGAAGAAGAACCGTTGAACAATCGCACTTTGAACCCCGTCCCGTTCGCTGTCGTCAGGCCGCTACAGTCGTAACATCACACTCGCGGCAGCTGTGGCTGCGAGCCAGCCGACGGAACGCGACTGCGAGGCAGACCCAGAAACAGATAACTCGTGGATGCGTGGACGTCGACAGGGACCACATCCGCCTCACGGTCAAGGGTTGGACGGGACTAGCACGTGTCTGGGATTCCATCCGTCAGAGTGGAGGCCGATTATATGTTAAAGTGTTTTACTGGATGGATGCAACGGAACGCAGGCTGTGTGTGATATTGCCAGAAATGTTAGCTCTTGAATTCTTTTCCATCGTGCTTTCACAGACTTTCAGAGATCTTTCAAATAATATCAGCACAGTCCTGATAGCAGCTTAATAGGGCAAACTCTCATGTTCGCACAAAGGAAACAGGAAAAAAGGACCAAGTGATTGCACTGGAACAGCATCGAAGCACACAACAGCTATTGACTCAAACAGACTTGGTTCATTCAGAATCACATTGGCATTTTGGCATGTACCTTTCCCATAGGAAGAAAAAACAAACCACAATACAAAGTTCCAGTAATGCTTATGAAGCCGACTGCAGCACTGAGACCCAAGAGGGAGTTTTAGTGCCGTTTCTGATCAGAAAGGAAACCAAAATGTGTCTACGATGCAGGAAAAATGAGCCGGGATTTACAAGCCATATAATGAAGCCCTTGGATAAAATCAGTCACCCACAAGCAGTTTCAATATTCAAACATCTGGAAACATGGCTCAAAACAAAACACTGGCGAAGGTTCAAACAGTAAAAGGTCCGTCTTGTTTTTCTAAGCCAAGCAAAAGTCAAAGTGAAATCTTTCAGCATGGTTGAACAACTTGATTACAGGAGGCTTGACAAATCTACGTAAATCAATGGAAAGCCACGCTACGGCAGTCGATACATCCCTCTGGAAAGGTAGCAAACCTGAGTGAAATGTCCATTGCATGGATTTTTGAGTTTGGCTCTGGATTGATGCTCTCTGCTGAAAAAGTTGGACACTGTGTTCGCCTAACACATTAATTCAGCTACCAGTTTTCTGCCTTGATGAGATTCACTTCTTGCTCCTGCTGGTTAACCTGATATCGGTACCAGAGGAAGGATATTTGGGGGTATCGAGCATCGGTTTTCAGTTTGATTGCAAGGTCTAAGTGCAGCAGAAGGTGCTTAACTGAATGTCCTCAGTGGTTGCTTAGGGCCGAGGAGCTGAAAGGGGTCACGACTCGCTCTTATTTACGCCGTCACCATTAAAAAAGGGTCCCCCTCAGCTAGGGTTGAATGGATGAGGGGGGAGTGTAGCCAAAGGGTCGAAATACAGGAGAAGTACCGTCAAAGTTTAAAATAAAATCACACGGACATTCAGCAACGCACACAGAAATGCCCCACAACTCTTTGCATTGTAAAAGCCTCTTCATCTCTGTGAACTTGTTTTTTTATTTACATGGCAGTTTATATCTGATTAGCTTCCTCCTTCTCATATGGCATACATTCAGCGGGAGAAGGCTTTCGAGTTAGCGGGATCAGAAGACTTTGAAGCAAAACCTCGGCTTAATCCCAAAATTTGAGCATCAGAATTGCAGTGAATTTTAAAGTCGAGACATTCGTGAGAGCGTCGGGCCATGGGGAGCACAGAGGTGAAGCATCCTCGCACCACCTAATTTAGCGACTCAGCGACGCACGAGAAGGTTCGATTTTGCCGAACTCCGAATCAGTTTTGTGTCGTTTGTTCCAGCTGTGTTAACATAAATGATGTGACGGTTCCTTCACTCCCTCGAGCATTTTTGGTTAAGGTAACAACATGGTCACTGGATTACAATACCTCAAGTGAAACCACAGTAATTGCTGGATTCTTTAAGTTTTCACATTAAAAGTTCAACAAAAGGAAAAAGAAACAAGTTCACTTTCCTGTACAGCATATATATAGATATTTATATTCATATATATTTATATATAGGCGGGGTAGAGTATTGCAGAATTATATTGCATGTGTTAATTAATAAACCTAGACAAAAAACAGGCAAGTATACAGTATGGGTTGTTCACAAATGTTTTCCTTCGATAAAGCTCAGCGTGTTTCTCCGCCTGTGCCCCTTGTGTTTACAATCAGTATGCTGGCCAAACGGCCGACCCCCCTCCAGGTGTTTCGCCAAAAACGGGTCAGCACGTCAAACCGGCCATGGCCAACAGAGCGGCGTAAAGAGCGTGTGAGTCCTTCTCTGCAAACGGAACTGGAACGAACCGACAAACTCACACACGCGTGCGCGCACATTTACGACCACATATATACATACATACACACGAACCAAATATATGGCTTCTAATGTTGAATCAAGGCAGTTAAATAAATGGCATTTTCTTCTATGTTTCTTTTTTAGTTGATACAGACACAACCAGACTTTGTGTTCAAGCTCAACTTTGGTTTGGGTAAGATACAATGAATATAATATCCCTCCGTTCTTTTTTCATCAACTATTTACACATAGATGTAAGATCGACCAGCGGTCTAAAACACTAACTTCACTACTATTTGAAACAATATGAAGAGCAATGTGTTCTTTTGCTACAACAGCTTATAAGGAAAAAGTACACTCAAAACACTTTTAACTCTTAAAATGTCATTGTCGTTTGACTTCAAGTCCCTGATTTTCATTTTTAAGTCCAGCTCCAGCTAGATTGCATTGCATGGATTTTACACAGTATGCAATAGTTACATTAATCATACTTTTCTTCATATCTTTACAGTAAAGACAGCGATATACAGTAGGTGTTTGGAAGCAGAGTGTCAAGGGTGATACTAAGACTAAAGGCGCTGGCACAGTAGACTAGACCAGTTCGACGTATCGTTATACTAGTTTAATTGTATCGACTCTTCCGAGTCAAAGTGTCTCAAGAAGAATTTGAGTTGCTCTTTTCCTTCTGCTGACGCCAGCACACAGTGCATCCAGGTAAAATTACTGGTGGCCCTGGCGGTAGCTGATTGGTCACGTAGTAGGCTGACAGATCAGCAGAACTGACCACAAACATACCGATTCTCCTACAAAAAAAGGCCTCTGAACTTTACCAGGGTCACAAGTTGGAAGACAGCCGAGATCTGGCAGAGTCTAGCTCCGGAAGGCTGACAATTGAATCTTTCTTGGGAGCCCCAGAGTCTGGAGGTCCTGATCCAACTGCTGCTGCCACCCCCATTCCAGCAGGTCCTCCGGGAGGGGGCGTAGAAGCGAAAGCCACTCGCTGTTGAGCTCCTGCAGGTCTCCCAACCCCTGATGGCCCGGGCAGGTTGGGGTGAGGTGGCTGAGGTGGGCCAATGGAGTTGTTGGACGTGTGAGTGGATGCTGGAGGGCTGGGGGCTGCAGAGGCAGCTTGAGGGGTTCCTTCCTGGGGAAGTGAAGGCTGAGAGGCAGACAAGGCCCGGGTGTCCTGGCTCAAACTGCCTGCATGGAGGGAGTGGGTGCTCTTGTGTGAGGCAGGCCTCTGCTGGGTCTGTGTTGGACTGGGTACATGGTGCTGTACTAAGGACAACTGAGAACCAGAAGGTCCCACGCTCGCCATGTACTGGAAAGTCCGTCCTGTAGCTGCTAGTGGGCTTTGGACCGGTGGGCTTGATATTGCAGATCCAAACGCCCCTCCGAATGCTTGAGGGGGCTGTGATTGAAGAGGCGACATTGAGACAGGGCTGGACAGGTTCTGCATCACCTGGAACCGTCGCACCATACGAGGGGACTGCAATGTCCCCGGACCCACAAGGGGGCTCGCCATTTGAGGACAAAAGCTCATGGCTACAGCCTGCTGAAGGGTGGCAATTGCAGAGCCCGTGGGGGGCTGGCCAGGGGGAGCAAAAATCCCACCAATGGAGGGGGTCATGGACATGGCGCGTGGCCTCTGTAGGTCCACCAGCTTCACCATTTCACGATCATATTTGACAATCTCCTGGATCATCTCGTTCTCCTGGTTGTTGAAGACGCCGGAGTTGAGATCGTGCTGAACTTTGTGCATCAGGATTGAGTTCTTTTTACCTGAGAGGGAAATAACTAGATTAGAGGCAAACTAATGAAAAGGGGATGGGAAAAGGCAGGTCGGGGTTCAAAAAAAAGAACATGATTATTTTGTTCATCCTTGATATATCCTTCACATCTGGTCTCTCCCATCGAAATTCAATCCCTGAGATAATTGGAAGTGCCATCCTATAATCTCACTTATATTAGACCATACTGAAGGGGCAACACAGTTCATTTTACTGCCTGATTATTTACTTTACTTCATTTGTTTTAATAATCAAAACAAGTTAAATTTATATCACGTGAGTCACTCCAGGCTGAGATGCATTTTACCTATCCGGTTTAGACGATCGATGGCCACAGTTTCAAAAGCTCGTCTCATCATCGGATATTCTTCCAGCACCTCATTGAAGTGGTCAACCGACAGAGAGTAGAGACGGCAGTAGGTCTCCGCTCGCACGCTGGCTGTTCGCCGACCCCTGGTCAATAAGCAGATCTCTGAAATAAGAGAAGGCGAGAAGGGCAAAAACGGTTACTCTCACAATGCCAGAAAAGCATCTGGAGCTGCCAGCTGTACCCGATACCTCCAAAATAAGAGCCATCGGAAAGTTTCATAGCCAGGGTGCCCTTGGTGATGACACTGCAGACTCCGTGCTGAATGAAGTACATTTTCTTGCCAATGGTGCCCTCTCTGATGATGTAATCGTGAGGCTGGAATACTTCAAATCTCAGCTTGGTCAACATGGCCGTCACAAAGTTCGGCTCCGCGTTGGCAAAAAGAGGCATGGACGCCACCAGCTTACGACAGTTGAAGTTCACGATTTCCTGAGAAAAGTTAAAGAAATGTTACTGTGCAACCTTGAGGACACATCTGGACAGTAGCGTACGTTATACCTCTCTGAGAGGCTCACTGAGTTCTCCCAAAATGCTCTCCTCGTCAAACATCTTGCCCTGGTATCTGTGCTCGTAATAGTCGTGGATTTTCTGGCGGAAGTCAGCCGGCAGCTTGTGGAAGGACATGTACTGCTCCACTTGTTTGTACTGAGATGAACAGAGATAAAGTGTTAGTACAGTTGACCTAATGTTGAGAACAATCATTATTTTATGAATAAAAACACAACAAAATGACCACTGCAAAAAAAAAAAAATAATACTAAAACCCCGAACAGAAGAGCCAGATTCACCTGCCTGCATATCAGATATGATCTCGGTCCTCAACAGCCTCAGATTAATGTCTGAGGGCGATTATTTGTTTAGTCGGCAGACGTGGTGGCTTCTGTTTCACAGCAAAATCAACACACAGAGAGATTGCCAGATGGAATACTTGTGTATAGAAGCAGAAGTATTCTCGTGTAGTCTGTGGCAGTAAATCCATTACGCTGCCTTAATTACAGCTGTAAATATTCAGCTGAAGGCATCCTACAAGCCTGAACGCTGCTCTGGGATCAGCGTTAGCGCCGGAGGTAGATCAGGAAATCAACATTTATCCTCACTATAATAAAATGTTTGGTATATTTGAAATATGTGCATAAATAATGTGGCAGTTTTATAGTATAGGAAGTAATCAAAACATTCTCTGGATTCAGTCTCATTCATTCATTCTTTGGGTTCTTTCTCCATGTTGAAGACAGAACATCATTATTATTAATCTGCTGATATTAAAAAAAAAAAAAAAAAAAAAAGGTCAATAATCCAAACATCTCATTACTTAAACACCAGGGTGAGGTGGGGGAGGAGGGGAGACAAAGAGCAGGTTCTCTGATGTAGTTACACAACACCTGCCTGAGCCGATATCTGCAGATGGAGGTCAGCCCGAAGAAATGACCCCGTGTCACAAAGCTCTACGGCAGGCGTCAAAGCCTGCACCACAGCTGCTGCGCCTTTCACAAAAACAGACTGCAAGCAGAGCAGCGGTCAGGGGAAACCCTGTGCTCCCCACAGAGGGATACGCAGGAAACCCACCTCACAGGGCCATGACTCAGCCAGATCTGAATGAACAAGGCAGCAAAAAAAAAAGGTGACATTTATTGACTCGCATGTGAGAGCCACATTACGGCGCGCCATGTCCATTATCGCTGGGCCAACCTCAGTGTCACGGAGGGCAGCAGGTAGAACGGTTAAACGAAAGTGAAATTAACATCGTTTTCTGTGTCAATGAGATGGCAGCATGTGACAGTACCACAACGCCCAAGTAGCGTGTTCTGTGTATTATACTGTAGTTCAAAGACAAACACTCAATAGGGATAGATGTTATTGCTAGAAAATTGCGAGTAGAAGTCAAGGATCATCAGAAAACTGGGTTTAATGACAATAACTTCACTATTCTGGAGCAAGTGAACCAGTCTTTCATGCATCTTCACTTCACCTTTATGTTCTTTCTCCTCCTCTTTCCCCTTTTCTTCAAATTTAGGATCCATCCCAAACGGTCACATGATCATATACTGTAATTCATTCACTTAATTCCCTGTAAAATCACCCATATTATATTATGATATCAAGAAGAAGAGAATCAGATCGTGATAAGTCAGAGCTCGTTTTGCTCATCAGGAACAATGCATTGCTGGGGCTCACACGACACAAAGTCTGATTAAATGAATTGAGGCTTCTAAGGAAATAATTCGATCAAAGGGAGTGCCGACCAGAGTGAAGATCATCTGGCACAATCAGGAGACGTTGGTTACAGATGTTGGTGCAGGAATCTCTTCGCAAAGTCAGCCTGCCTCTGGCTAATTGGAGCAATCTGGTGAAGGGGAGGCACATCGCTGCTGACGGTGGCGGTGTCTCGCAGGAGGCGGGAAACAGCCGATCATCCTGCGCTGTGTCAGGCTGAAGCAGAGAGCTCGGTCTGCTGTCTGCTCCGCGTCTCGCTGGCTGAGATTAGACTATTAACCTCCTGCGAGGCCATTAAGGGCTGATTATTGATTCAGAAGTTGCACTGGTGTTGCTCTACATTCTGCTGCATGTGTTGAAACCTTCAAAAGGAAACCGAAACCCAAACACAGCATTGCACTTCACATCAAAATGGTCAACTGTTTTACATTTAAAATCTTTGAACCTTAAAACAGCTCTAGAATGTCATTATTTTAACTCACATTTGTATCTTTCCCCACAATTTCGCTGACAAAAAGGCAGAAGAAAAGAAACTCTGCTTTGGCTGCTTCAATACTGATTCTAAAATAGGGTTTTCGAGTGTGTTTGGATCGCTGCAGGATTACGACTGTTGTGTTTCAGCATGCTACTCAACTCATAGTTCCCTGCGACAAAACCTCCAGTCGCCATGTACAAACGTAACCCACACAGAGTGTGAGTCTGATATCACTGCTGGGCTGAAATAGAAACCACAACACAATTCTACCCTCCTCCCCCAATGGGGCTTTAACAAACTGCCAGAAGATGCATTTTACCCACACTCCCTGCATGACACAAAGTGTCACTCGCACTGCTGTTGGGAGGCAAGGCGAATTCACCCGGCGGCATCAGCATCAGCCGAGGATGGCGGGCACTTTTCTGCTCTACATCTCAGCTAAATAAATGCGTCTGCAGCTCAAATACTAATCCTCAGAGAGCTGCAGGAGAAACAAAAACAGCAACTTTGGAGGTGACAACTGGTCAGAAAAGGGCTGGGAGGAAATGCAGTTTCCTGCCCTCAGCAGAAACAAATACACAGGGAAGTTGCAGGGAACCCTACAAAGTGTCATAAAATAAATATGCACAGTGTCAGGACAAAATCTAATATGTGAAAGAGGCTTATTTCCAATTAAACATAGGCTGTTTAAGCCCTTCGAAAGCCTGCTGAGGGGGCTCGCAGCGCAAACTGATTTAAAACAAATGAATCAGCAGCAACAGGAAGAGACGGCATAACAATAGCCTATTTAAAACTAAATTTAAGACCCCCGACTGAGGCTAAAATCATTTCTCACAGAGGGAAAAAAAAAAAAATCCCGTTAGGCCTCTCTCACTCCGGGACATGCTGTGCTGATTAGAGCACAAATAATGCCTTGATTTGCTTAACTGTTTTGTTTTACACTATTTCTTGGAGGTGAAGTACACCCCAGTGTCCAACAAAAAGGAAAAAAAAAACCTATGGGGAGGTCTTCACATGTTGTCCAGCCAGAAAACAAAACCAAACATTTTTAATTGGCCACTGTTTAATTTCTGTCACTGTGCACAGACTTGAGTTAACCAGTCTCTCCCGTCTCCTACAGGTTTCCCCTCCCCCGCCTTTTCTCCCTTTAGCCGACAGTTAGCAGTAACGCTGCACCTCCCAAGGACACCTCCAGCAACGATGATAGACAGAAAGGAAGACAGGGAGAAATGGAGAGACAGTCGGATGGCGAGGAAAGGAGAGGGGCGAGAGGAAGGTTAGACAAACACTGAACAACGGCCAAAGAAACTGAACGATAGTTAAAGAAAGACGAGGACAAAAAGCAAGGCTGAGCAGGGAGGCGAGTGAGTGATCAGGAGGTGGGGGGGTGGCTTACGTCACCTTCAGGATGACATTGGCAGGACACACAGGTCTGCTGCCTCATCAATTCTAGAGCTGCCCAAAGGGACATCATATCTCTCCCTCACACACACACTCTGCATGTTTCTCTCCCGAAACAACATCAGCACTCATCCACCCGCCGTAGCGACCACACACACACGCAGATATACAGCCAGCCCCCGGCAACGCGGCTGTACCTGGCCGAACACACCCGCGGCCTCTGATTGGCTGCAGAAAGCCAGCAACACTCCCCCGCTCCCCAGTCAGCGAGACTCTGCTTGGAAACAGAGAGGTTGTTACCACTACAGGCCGCTGCCGCAGCGCTGCTGCCATCCGCATCCTCGTGTCAGGAGACGGAACGCCACGGAGAGCGCACCAGATACCAGGACTCGGAGGAGAGGGGCCTTGCAACACAGCTCCAAATTTTCACCATTTGCATCCGTCACTTAAATCTGATGTGACAAATCTGAATGGAAATTTCTGGAAATTCATGGGAGCGTGATTTATTTATTTATTTTTACGAGGTTTAACAGATGCATACATTTCTGGGATATTAGCTTCTTGGATTAGAATTTTAGGCAGCTTTTCACTGCCGACAACTGCCGTTTTTTTTCTGTTACTGTCAGGCAGTGTTGACTAAACTGTCTGAAACGACCTTAAATAGACATTTCAGCCCAGAATATTCCCATGCTGTGATCATGTCATCATACAGCATCATTTTGGTGTAAATTAAACAGATGAAAATGAGGTGGTGGTGGCAGATTTCCCAGTTTCCAGCCTGTTCCACTAATCAGCCCCTCCAACCTCTTCCTGTTATGAAGGTGTTTTTTTTCAGTTGTGATCCTTAAAAATACCAAAGCAAGCAAGTATATTTGTTTAAATGTATCCAGAGATGTGAAACGGGATGTTAGAAATCCACACTTTACAGAGGTGTTTCTTATGACATGGGACAGAGTGGAGATGATGTCGCTCCTCACCTTCTCCTGATACTGCCGTCTGGAGGAGTCCAAGGACTGGATCAGAGCTGTTGCGTGGCCAATAAAAACGGCATAGCAAGTAGCTCCGACGATCATGCTCAGCATGGTGAGCCAGATATCGGATAGGCTCTCCGGGGCCTGTCGACCGTAACCGATGCACAACATGTGGCTCATCGCTTTGAATACGGCGAAGGAGTACAGCTCGGACCAGGTGTCGTTCTGCAGGGAGACAGAAAAAAAAAACAGTTGAAGACGGCAGATGTGAGGGTGAGCGGTAACAAAAGCAACATCTCTGGGGAGCCAGAGGTCGTGGAAATTCACACAAATGAGAACTCTGGGGACGGAGCCGCATTAGAAAGAAAAACGAAGGAAAAGGAAGCGAGACTTGGGGGGATCCAGAGATGCCTAATCAGCAAAGCAAAGACAGACTGGAAGTGTTTCCTCGGAGCGATGACAAACAGGTCACAGGGAGGTCACCAGGCAGTGTTGGAGCTCAGGGTGAAGGCTCTCTTCTACAAAAACAAGGGAGCGCAACCAGCGGAGAACACGCCAGAGAGCTGATACTTTTCTCCGCCCGTTTCTTTTACCGACTGGGTACGGTGACCTCAGTCCTATTGTCACCGATTCATTTACGATAATGCCACAGACAAGAAGAGAACCCTGTGTTTTTCCCCTCTTTTAAATCAGTTCATTTCTCCTACAAGAGAACCAGTCTGTAATCAGAAATCTATAATTAAAGACTGTAAAAGAAAAACATTCCTCTCTACATGTGTACACTCAACCATGGACTGCCTGTTTTTTAGCTCCTGGAGGTGCATTAGCAGGTAGTTAGCAACTTTAAAGCACATTTATCTTTTTCAACCTTTTACGATACAGCACCATTTAAATCTTGAATTTATATAAGTTTCGTTTTATACAGACATTTGTTGGCACAACAGCTGTAAATGTTGGATGAAAGGATGAAAATACCAAACGAATGCAAATGAGTACCACCAATTTTAAAAGGGAATGAAAAGCACTTGGAGCCCATGGAGCGACTCCAGAGTGAGGGGGGAAGAGGGAGAGAGAGAGAGAGAGAAATAGATAGCGAGAGAGAGAGGGAGAGAGCAAGAGAGAGAGAGAAGACTCCAAAAATAAATAGAGCTCCACCAAGTGGGCTGAGGCTAAATGGACGTGGAAAAGAAAAAGAGAAACACTGGAGTGAAACAGACTGAATAATAGATGAACAATGAGCACTTTGATACTGAAATAGAAGGACGAGCGAGGGGGAGGGAACGACTTCATCATCACAGGTGTCAGCAGCCCTCCCTGGAGAGTTTTGGAACCATCCTCTGCTTTATGGGTGATCACCTCGGACTTCAAACGGAGGAGCCGTAGCTGATGGAGACGGCCGACAATGCGAAGGGCCGTACGTGCATGCCAGGGTGTCCCAAAGTGATTCTTCGTGACCTTGCTGTGGAGCAGAGTGGGCGCAGGCAGTTTACTTTCAGCACTTCCAGAAGCAGCGGAACACAGCAAAGACAAGCTGACGCGCTTTATTTAGGGTAAAAACACACCGCGTCGATGCCTTGTTAAGGCTGCTTATCCTCACCAGATTGTGATAAACATTTCTGATGTATAAAACTCACTAGAAGTCCCAACTCAGGTTTCAATACACCACTAAGAAACGTGGCACAATTTATCAGCGTTAAAAAACCCAGAGACCTATTTCAGTGTGGGGAAATGCTTATATTAAGGTTGGTTTCGCCATGTCCACGCGTCTGATACGCATAACAAATCGCAAGGTGATCCATCAAGACGCTGAGACATTTCATTCCACACCACAAATGACAAGCTCAAGGTGAGACGCCCCCTCGCCGTGACGATTAAACCTGCGAATGTCAGGAAACATCAGAACGTTACGGCCATCCATCTGAAAGCTATTTCAGCCTGGGATGCAAAGGAATATTAACATTTGCCCCGTCACCAGCCTCGCTTTAGGACCGAAGAATAAATAAGAAGGAGAGCGCTGAGGAAGAAAACGATCTTATTAGCTAATGAGTGCGATGAAGAATAAGAGGTGTGACGCTGTTGTTGAACTTGTACTTCTTCTGAGTAGTTTAAACAGGAACTTAAGTATCATTTATCTGAAGTCGTTTTTGATTAAGTGGGATTTTGTACAAGATCCTTTGGAATGAAAACACCTGAGCATCTCCGGAGGGAGATAATCACATCCTCCCCTCTTCTGCCTCATTGAGAGAAGTGAGCCGGCTGCTTTTACTTCTCACGTCCGCCACCGACTAAGCGAGTTTGTTCAATCGAATTTGCTGCATCCAGCTGCAGAGCCGTGAGGTTCTCTGGCGAATTTGGGTGTGGTGAGTAAACAAAATGAGTTAAAACAGCTAAACCAGCTCAAGAGGGAGGAAGACCTTTGTAGTGCAAAGCCACTTTTCTGCTGATGGCAGCAGGGGATCATGGCAGAGCGTCGTGTCTGCGACACTGAGGGACAGACGCGCACACACAGCTGTAGCCTCAGCACAAACTACACACCCTGTGTCTGTCAGTAAGAACAACTGTCACTATTATTACCCGCCGCCACGACCAGGCTCCGCCGCCCAAACTGCAACTCTGCCGACAAAAAATCAGCTCTGCGCAGCTGACAAGGCCGCGTGAAGCTAATCCTAAAAATAAACTGATTCAGAAGTAGTTGAACAACCTCTTGTGCTCCCCGGGGAATTAGAAGTTTGACTCCAGTTACTGGCTGCTGGTTGTCACCCAGAGTTACAGAATATTCTCAACATCCCAGGCAGCCTCCGCCCAGGGGCTCGGCGCCACCGAAGCCTCCGTAAGGCGCGAGGCTTGACGGATGGCCTGACTGCAGCACAATAGCTAATGTTACAAGTTGTCAGCCGCTCAATAGGGGGGTGGTCTCAGGTGGCTGTAGGCCGCCTGTACCATGACAGAGCAGTCCCTTTGGTTTGGGAGTGACGGATCTCTAGAGACTGACCGCCTCTGATTATACAGCCATGGAGGAGTCGGTGGCCCGTCAGCCCCAAACTTCATCATCCCGGACGTCAATCTGTCCAGGGCACTTGGCACGAGGTCGTCCAGAAGTGTCTGACAGTTTCCTGACATCATAGCGACGATAATGTTGCCATGGTGGGGTCCAGTTAATTTTACAATTAAAGCAGAAATCAAGAGAGAAGGACTCGATGATCGCACGTTGATGACGTTGCATTCCTAATTAAGGCGGTAAAAACCTGCACAAATTAAAATGAGAAATGTCTTTAGATCAAGGATTAAACAGCAGATGGATGCAGAGTTCATCAGGTGGCAGATATTCCCAGATATTCCCAGCAAGCTTTGGTCAATGCTGTTATTTATGGTCTAGTCAATGTAATTGGGCTCTGGAAACAAGGCTGGTAAAACTCCGATGCATGGCCGTGCACACAACAAGAAGATCCCTCTCTTCTGCCGTAAGCAGCGAGGATGGACACCGATTCCCTGCATAGATTACAGTAGTTTTGCACATGAATGAAAAGGGGCTCTCTCGCTCTCCGGAAAACACCTAAAAACTGAAATTAGCAGGAGCAGACGTGGAGGTGTCAGGCAGGGAGATGACCTGTGTGTTTGGGGTGGTGTTCCGTCTGGGTTAGCGTGGTCTCGCCTCACCCAGCGAGAGCCTGACAGACACGTAAGCAGCTTTTATCTCTCTGAGCGAGGCCTGGCAACAAAGAGCCGTCTGCATCGCCATGCCCCCGCCCCGCTTCCTCTGTTGTGCTCTTTATCTTTCCCATCACTCCTGCCACTCTGACAGGGAATAAGGGAGGGTTTTAAAGGTGTGCTTGAATCTTTCGCTCCGCCGGCCTCCTGCAGATGTGTTGCATCCGAACGTTGCTGCGGTGGCCAGAGACACGTCATTCCCCTCAATTGCTGGAAGGAACTTTTTTTTTTTCCTGCTGAATCAGTAAAAGCATATCTGCAACAGGGATCACTTAGGTGGGTAATGAGTCCCTGAGTGGTGCAGTGCACAGCTTCCAGATTGATCTAATAGTGCACATAAATGTCCTCCAACCTGGAACACCTTTATTTTCAACACTACCATCATCAAACTCTTACTGTTAATATTGCAGGCAAAACTTTTAAATGCTAACCGTTGGTTTATTCTCTGTCTGCACAGGATTTTTTTTGTGTCTTCTGAGCTGTATAAATAAACCTGACTTCATATTTTTTGCCAACTGAGACAGTTGAAAGAACAGCTTTTCCAAGAAATGTCGTGAAATGTCTTGATGAAATATAATATTTCTCTGTCTCTTTCCATTTGGATTCGAATCTCATCTTTTTGGATAAAAGGTTTCACTGAAACTTGATTGTAGCAGGAAATATGAACCATGAGGAGAACTGATAAGATTGAGGGTTAGGGTTATTTTATTTTACCGTCACATATTGTAAATATTGACTGGTATTCAGTCAATTTTCCTTGACACTTGCCTCCATCTTGTTGAGGGACACCCAGCAGTCAGATGGGAAGTCCTGCAGCATTGGAACCAGGAACTGTAGGCAGCCATCCCAGTGACAGAGCAGCAGCATCATACCAATAAGGTTAATGATCCGCATCACCGCACTGGCCAAATCATAGGTCATATGGAAGATCTGGAACAGAGAGCAATAATAGGAATGGAGTTAAACCCGCTGTGAGACCGTGGAGAGGAAGAATATGATGCAGTTAATGTGGTAAAGTGAAATATTGAATATTAGAAATTCAGGACTTCCAGACTCCACTCTGGGTTAGAACCGACTGATTAACAAGCGGGGGAGACGGCTCCCAAATAAAACCCAGCTGGAGCGGGCGTGACGTTTGTTACACTGAGGTACATGACATCAATCTCAGGCTCAACTCACGCATGCCTGCAGGAGCAATGATACACTAATGAGAAGTGCCAACACGTGTGCACACACATGTTCAGACTCATGGGAGTGATGGACAGAGACCATTATGATCCTTAACAACTGATAGTCCATGTCGTCCCACACATCAATCATCCTGAATCACTGGACAAGCCCTTCTATCAGCAAGCTGACAGGAAGAAACCACTCCTTATTAGGCTTTTGTTTGTGTTCGTGATAATCTGATTAAAGATCTAATGCTTGAATAAATAATGGATGTTTTAATTCAGTGTAACGCAGAAGTAGAGCGATGACGGAATAGGACAGACATTAATCACATGATAAATCTTTCTAAATGCTGGTTTAACCGTTATCAATTAGCAACTGAGGAAATACACTCATTTTGTTATCTTTTCTCCTCTGATGATGGATGAGGGGACTCTACTGTGCACATCCATGCTCTTCTGACTGAAGGGCTGGTTCAGCACCATGGACAGCTCAGGCAAAGTTACAGCAACCACAGGAAATGCACAGTTGGGTTTTCTTGAACGTTAAAAATAATGTGTCAGCGTCTCATCCCTGCCCTAGTTATGCATGCTTGCCAAGTATCGCTTCCTGTCACGGGGCGCGTGCAAGCGTGAGCATGCGCTTTGCATCATATCTCCAGAAATCCAATTAGCCAAAGGTCAAGTTAGCAGCAGAGCCTCGCTGAGCTGCTCGCCGCTGCAAAATGCCAACACTGGGTTGCCAATAGTGGCACAAATGAAGACTTGAGTGATCTCATGGCATCATAGGACTTCCGTCTTCCCAGGATGTCGCCTTCATGTGAAAAGAGTCCAAAAGAGAGGCCATCCTGGAAAGAACACCCCTCGAAGAGAAGATAAAAGTGTGCAGAGATGGGTTCTTTTACCCTCATATCCACAATTCAGGCCTCTGAGGACAAGCCAGCTTATCTAACTTCACCAAAGCTTTCAAACGAACAGTTAGCGTCACATAATCGCAGCTTCCTAGCCATGCATCTCATCATCACCCTCTGCTCTCCCTCTGCCACATTAATTGATTAAGTGCATTTGCCCCATTAATGAGGACGTCTGATGCCACCTGTGGGACCTGTGGGTCAGACGAGAGGGGTCCGTTTGGCAATAACAACAATTAGAATGCAGGGATCGTCAAAGCTCCAACGGACCGCCGACATTATACATCTCTCACCAGGTGGAGGGTGAGCGCGTTTAATATCCAGCGCACAGCGCTCGGGACAAACAGAGGCAGATTGTTTGGTCAGAAGTCAACAGAAACAACAGTAAACTTTGTAGCCGCTTTGCTTCTTCCGCTCGGGACCAAGATGTGTGTTTACTCGTATGTTTTCAGCGTGTCCTCACCTCTTCCCACTGGTGAATGTAGCGTATTAACCTCGATAGCCTTAAAAGCCTCAGAAGACTCAGGATCTTGGTAAAACGGACAATCCTCAGGGCGCGAGCAGTCTTGTACACCTCTGAGTCGATCCCTTTCTCCACTATGAGGAATATGTAATCCACTGGGATGGAGGAGATAAAGTCCACAATGAACCAGGTTTTTAGGTACTTCTTCTTTATGGTTTTGGGGTCCAAAATGATGTCAGAGTTGTCCTCAATGATGATGCCGGTGCGAAAGTTGAGCACCAGATCCATGAGGAAGAAGGTGTCAGAAACCACGTTGAAGATGATCCACGGTGTGGTGGTCTCGTCTTTGAAGAAGGTGATGCCCACGGGGATGATGATTAGGTTGCCCACCATGAACAGCAGCATTGTGAAATCCCAGTAGAACCTACATCAGCCATGTGCGTGTGTGTGTGTGTGTGTGTGTGTGTGTGTGTGTGTGTAGGTCAGTTTGGTCACATGGGACAGAGGGAGACAAAAATAGTCAGATAAGAAAAGGATTTTGAGAGAGTTTCTAATTCAGGAAGGAAAAGTGCAAATGAAAGCAGGGATATTAATAGCCTGAACATGCAGGAAGCAAGTACAGATCATATACAGTACTCAATATCAACAACAAACACAACAGATAATTGTTCAGTGAACAAAGATCCAACTTTCAACCTCCTGGTATTACACTTGAGCCCTAATATTGTGCTATAATGCGTTTTTGTTATATAGCAATGAGCGAGGATATTACAAAGAAACCTAAATAAACGGGCCATTTAGATGAATAGATGTTGAGAGATCTTTTGTAAACAAATAAAACGTCATGAGTTGGTGAATTTGCTTTGAGATTTTGCTTGTTCCGTTTCGGCCCAGAATTCTGCCTAATGTGACGAGGCACTATGTTGAAACTAACGGCGTGAAAGTGGTGACGTTGAAGGGAGCTCTGCAGGACAGGTGCAGCGCTGAGTCATTGCTCTGCGACTTACGCAACCAGCCCCGACTCCTCCACTTTACGGCCCGATTCCAAAAGATCGTTATCGTCCAGCGCAATTATTCTTTGCATTCTGAGAATGGCGCCGAACAAAGAGTCAACTAAGTTGCCTGTCAGCAAACTAAACGCACGGTGTGCTTGTGGAGACGGAGGCAGAGTTTTCCTGGCCCATATGTGACTCCAGCGTCAGACAAAAGGGGCCAAACGCGGTGACGTTTGAATGGAGCTCTCCAAAAAGCGCACTTTCACAACCTGTCCATCTTGTTGCATCGGCGGCTGATATATTGTACAAGCTAATTAACCAAGCTATCGCACGAGCCATCTCAGCTTTAACCAATCTCTAATTTTACAATGACAAATGAATGCTTGCTACCAGTGCGATTACTGTTTTTGTGCGGTTATAAACAACGCGTGCCCGTGAGAAAATGCAGGGTAGGAGCAGCCTTGCGGGCGGATGTGTCTCCAGTGAGCACGCTTGAGGTTCTCGCACACTTGGCTCAAGGTGACATTCCATTACTGAGCGCAGCGCGTACACGCAGACGCGTTAGCCCACAGCCTGGCGGCAGTGCGTCTTAAAGCAGAGCTCTTAATTAAATGATTGGCCAGAGTTGTGAAAATAATGCTTCTTTAAAGGGAGCCCGAGCTGGCGTCAGCGCGCTGTCCCCTTTGTTAGACATGACCGCGGAGCAATGGAGCGCCAAGACGCGTTAGCAGGCCCGGCTCGCTCCTGAGCATCACACACGCTATTATGCAGGCTGGGATGGGGGATTTGTTTACAACCTTGAAAGGACACTATTTGCTCAGGTCCTTTCGCCTGACAACAGGTTGTGTGGGGGGAGGATGTCAGCAGGCAGCTGTGCGTCGATTCAAAGATAAAAGGTTCAGAAATGAGGGATTCAATTGAAAAAATAAACCAGACGTCTTGAACAATAACCATGCATGTGCTCCAGGAGGGGTTATCCTCTCTGGAGTGAGTCGGAGGTGACAATGAAGACCGTAATGGGCCACCATGACTTTCCGTGTGCAGCCAGTGACAGCCTTAGCTCTTACCTGAAATCACTATAAGGGTGGATAATCCAATTTCCAGCTGATTTGACCCTTTCCTGCTCCCTCTCCACAGCCTTTTGACTGCCATACATGCGTAAGGAGAATTTGTTAACTCCAGGTTGCAGCATGCTACTGAACTGACGCTGCATGAAGCTGGCTTGGCTGCCCCGAGTCTCTGCATCCTCGGCGGGCACGATCGGCGGTCCATCCTCCGGCTTCTGGAAGGTGACAGAGTTCCTGGGCTGTTGGGTCTGAGTCTGAGTCAGAGAGGAGGAGGCTTTCCGGCTTGGTGCGTTCGAAAAGGACACCTTGGGGTCCTTTTTATCGGGGACACTGCTGGAGACGGGAGTAGTGCTGGGGTTTACACTCTCTCCTCCTTGGCCCCCCGTCAGGGACCCACCTGGTGTGATTGAGCCGTCCATGCTGGCGGTGGTCGAGTTACAGGCTCCTCTCTTCGCGCTCCCACCGTCCTCGGCCCTTCCTGACCCTCCAGACTGCTTCTCCTGCTTGGAGATGATCGAGCGCAGGCTCCCGGTGCCCGAGTCCCTCCTGCATTCTCCGTTTTTGTTGCATTTCATGCTGGAAATCGGAGAGACGCTGCTGCAACCATAACCCACAGTCGCGTTCGAAACCTCTACCGCGAGCGCTGATTCCGACGCCTCCGCCCTAGAAGCTCTGCTAGTCTCGCAGCGCTGGGCAGCATCGCCCGAGCAAGGTGTCTGAGTCTCGGCAGCTCTGGGGGCAGAAGAGGGCCGTGAAGCGGCGGAAGCGTCTTCTGTCTGAGTGTGGCAGGGTTCCTTGTTGGAGTTTCTCCTCGAACCAGTGAACGAGGCTCCCCCTCCTGGCGTAAAGTTCTTCATCCTGATACTGCCTCCTCCTCCTTCTCCTCCTCCTCCTCCTCCACCGCCGCCGCTACCCCCGGCTCGGCGCAACCGTGGATGCTGAAACTTGGACTCCTCTTCCCCGTCTTCGGTCTCGTCCATCACGACGTCGCTGGTCGCATCAGGTTGCGCGACACTCTGCGCTCCGGAGGGTGCGGAGTCAGCACAATTCTGGCCGCCGCCGCCTTTTGTGCATTTGGATGCGGAAGCCTTGGTGGGGCCGATGTGACCGCATCCACCGCCGCCCACCGTCTTCTTTTTCATGGTGGCAGCAGACACCGGTGAAACATCATTTCTGTCCATGACATTGGTTATATCAAATTTTGCCTCCACTTATCTTTGGAGAAAACCAATCACAGACAGAGGGAAGACGGGGAAAGAAGGGGAGAGGGAGAGAGAAGGAGGAGAGGGACACAGAGGGAGGGGTGGACGTGACTTCTCTGTAAACTACTGCAATTTTACTTTCACCAGTCAAAGAAGCTCATGCTTCAAACTAATAGAACCATGTGATGGTGTCACATATGATTAAATCCTCACGCTTCGGCTAATTCAGCCTCCAACTGAGGCCTCTCGGGTCCAACAAGCTTGAATCGCGTCGGGGATTCGGATAATCACTAAAATAGATGCTTACAAAGACGACGGTAGCCGCATGTCATCAAAACGTCAATTGCCATGTGTTAATGAACCGCTCTAATGATGTCATATGTCTTTAGAAGGTGTTTTCAATGACAACCTCTGAAACCGTCGCCTGTAATTGGTGTTTAGCGCACCCTAGTGGCGATAACACAGTAACGCGTTATCAGTCATCCAGGACTGGATTCATCTGAAAGAAAAAAATATAATAATACACGTGAAGGAGGGGAGGGAATCTGTTGTTAGTATATACAACAGAAGGTAGGACTAATGAACACAGCTGTTTCAGCCAAGGTCTTCGGAGTACACAGCGGAGCAGCTTCAGCGGGCATTTCTAAATTAATGCAGATGCCCTCGACAGCGTTATCACTACATTCTTGAGGAATCTGGAGGCCATGAGCCGATTCGTCATTTGGCCTACCGCAGAACACACTGATCTAACCATGACAAACAAAATACACATTCCCCAACAAGCTAGCTGTAAATTTTGTGGCACATTTATTACCTTTTGACCTCGTTGCAGGGGGATTTATGAGCGTCATTTCCGTTTCATCTGCTGTCCTCCCACCACTTCATTAGTCAAACCATGCAGCTGCTCCCAGGTTCACTTTAATTTCCTGGTGAAGTGATGCAGGTGTGACGTGCTTGGGGTATTTGTAACGATAAGACAACAGAAAAGATGATTCAGAGTTCAAGGAGACAGGAAGGAGCAGAACTCCTCACCAGATTGAGATAGAACACATAGACAGTGTTCTCAGGATCACCTCTGCAGGACTGGCAATGCGGCTGATGGAAAACTTATTAGAATTAGTGCACGTTTTCATCATCCTCACAAAAGCCTAAACGCATAAATTAATAACTGGGGTCATCGGGGTCTTGAGCAGACCACCAGAAACCACTTTATTGTGACCGTAAGTGAAAAATCAGAGAAATAAATAAAAACTAAATGGTGAAACATTTTTGGTCATTTTCATAGAGGTAAGATCAGTCTGTGGGGAGTGAATTCAATAAATACACTCATAATTTCCCCCAATGAGTCGCATCTTTATCTCCTGAAGATACACCAAACACACTGGGTCTGCTCTTAGGAAATGTGAATCCATCTTAAAAATGTCATATACAATGTTTTTAAAACAAAAAAGTGACAGGAAATATCAGTAGTTTAAGCCAAATTCCACCTAAAATGATGGAAAATAAATGTAAAAATAATGCAGAGCCCACTAGACAGGAATCAGTTAAAAATTGATCAGTTCTATCTACACAACCGTGTTTGCACCATCTTGGGGGGGTTTCGCTTTTATGTAAAAATGTGGTTAAATTTGTCTTAAGTATAAAAAAAAAAAGTCCCAGTTTTGACAGACTTCCAACCATTCATCCATTAAAGCAGTCCAGTCTGCTCCAGAACCTCCTCCGTCACGCTGCCCAGTTCCCTCTTTAAAAGCTTCACAGCATCAGCTGAGCCAAGCGTCTGGCAAAGTTCACCTCGGCTCAACGCCTGAAACGAGACGCGCGTCCGTCCTCGCCTTGGACGCCGGGTCTCGTCTGCGTCACGTTGTGAGGTTCCCAGATGTGTGGTCTGTGTTGATGTTTATGTGTTGCTGGCAGCGTTCTCGTTGCTGGGAGAGCTGGAAGAGGACGAGGATGAAGAGTTGGGGGAAAAGTTCATTCCTGCTAGTTCTGGTGGGTCTGTGGCCGTGTTCTGTCCACTCAGGCTTTTCCTGCACACGGGACACGTGTCATGCTGGAGGAAACAAAGACAAATGAGACATTGAGAAGGCAGCACCAGAACTCTTCTCCACCTAAACAGCTCTCTTACGACAGCAGTTGGCTTCTACCAGGCCTAACATAAACACCCAGGCCGTACACACCTGCTCCAGCCACGGTACGATACAGTCATTGTGAAATAAGTGATTGCAGGGCAGCTGTCGAACCGTCTCCTCCACGCTGTAGTCCTCTTTGCATACTGGACACTCTAAACCAGCACCTGCACAAACAGAAAGCGACACGCTGTCTGTGGCAGGTCAAGCTGGGCCGGGGTGTGTGACTCATGCTGTTGTTCATGTGACTGCTCAACTTTGGATTCCAGAACTGGTTGTCTGATTGAAAAAGGACTTTGGGTGTTCTTAACCTGCTCTATTCATAACACAAGGGCTGCAGTGACCTTTGACATTCCAAAAATTGATTGATGAAACTTGATTTGTGGTTCTAAATTAGAGGAAACCAAAGGGACAAGAAATACCAGAGCTCAGACATTTACCTTCAAGATCAGTTAAGATCACTGGTCTGTATGAAGACAGGTGAAAGTACAACACTGACATAACAGAACGATTCAACGTCAGAGTTGACTCGTTTGAGCAATAATAAGAGGAGAGTGATCACATACCAACGTGCTCCTCTGTGATGGAGATGGTGGGTAAGCCTTTTATCCTTTCTTTGTCTGCAGGAGGGGGTCCTGTATTTTCAAACTGGTTTAATAACTGCATGTGAAAAAGGGCAAAAAATTGCATCAACAATAACAACAACAAAACATTGTCAGGACATCTATATGGCACTTTAATCTCCCCTACCTGTGTAATAATTGCATCGAGGCCATTGGCTCCCCACGCGTAATCCATGGGATTGGAATGTAGCATACCCCTTTCAAACAAGAGGGGGGGGGGGGGGAATGAATACAAAGCATCATATTTTAGGTTAAAAACCAGGAAAAATGCCCAATATTTACTTATTCTTACCATGGTCCCATCCCAATATTTGGCATAGCTGTAGGGGCTATGATTCCATTTACTAGTTGTTGGATAATTCTATGTGCAGAAAAAGAATAAATACAAAAATTACATATGAAAGAGCTTTATTTTTTAAAAAAAGCAACTAAATATTAAATCAAACTGGGATAATGAAACACATCAGCATTTGAAGCATGTATTTTTTAAACAATAAAGCAAATCCTTTTTGGGACCTACAACAATTATCTCACCCTTCTAACGTGGGCACTCCTTCATGACGTGCACTCTGTCGTCGAGGAACGTGCCGACCCCGTGGTTGCCTTGCACTGTATCTTTGCCGCGATGCCATTTCTCGCTCTCTCCTGTTTTCCGTTTCTCGGTTGTCCTCAGCGTTCAGCCGCGTTCTAAAGTCGAAACTTTCGTCAAAAATTCCAAGTGTAAAGGGACCATACCCGGGGGGAAACGTCAGGAAATGCTGGTGATCCATGTTCTGGTTGAAAGCACAGAGGCGAGGTTAGACAGTGGTGGAGGCAGTGAAACATTTTCAACATCTAAAGACATTTAGCACGTTACCTCAAAGACTGAGTGGTTCTGGTCACGGGTGGAAGATGCGGATGCAGACCCATTTTCTGTACTGTACAGACACATTTAACACTCAGAAATGCACCTCTACACACAGAAAACTGAATTAGTGAATGTGAAAAAATCCGCCATACCTTCTTTCTTCAGACAGCTCCTCAATAAATCCAGATTCACAAATCGGACAGGTATAGTCCTAGAATGAAAATGAAATAAAAACATGCAAGTAACATAGATGTCTACTATGGACATCAGCCTCAACCGTGTGGTTTTTGATATTTTCAGCAGCTATAACATCAGTAGTTAATATAATAGCCCGGCTCATGAAAATAGGCGGACACAAGGGTCACAGATGGCTGGCTGTAGCTGTCACTGTAACGATCAAGACGACTCCCATCAATGAGAGAACAAGAAGCTTCTGTGACAGGAAAGTTGCTTGTTGCCACAACGGCAAGCAGCCATTCAAGTTTCCCTTTCAATTTGGACACTCGTGGAGGAAAAAAAAAATCCATATCCAGCTTTTTATGCTTGTAATCAAAACTCAAATTGCCCCTTGAATGCTTAAAAAAATAAGATGTTAATTTAAAATAAATTAAGATACTTTATTCCGTTAGCTTATGTGCGGGTAAAAAGCCTGGTAAACCTTTCGATTGTTAATTTGCAGAACTAATATGCACCCCACGTAATAACCACATCACAAACATCATCGAAAAGCATAACATGACAACAGTAGTGTCAACATTATCGGCTGGCAACCCCTCAATGTTGTCGCCTGTAGGGCGTGCTAACTAGCGTAGCTACCCAGCCTCTCACATCGACTCGCTGCTGACAAAAATATGAACGACACAAGCTGAAGATCGGTCCCCCGCTTTAAAGTTAGGCAAATGTGCCTCTAATGTTCTTACCGGTAAACGCGGGCTGATTTCTGCTGAACATCGGTGACAAAAAAACCGGCCGGACCGTTGTGAAGCTTCAGCCATTTCTAAGCAGACCTGGTCGTGGAATCCACGGAAAGCATCAAGGGACAAACCCCTTTTTTTTTGCAACGAGAAAGCGGACGAAAACGGAAATATTCCACTAACAACAACAGATAATTTCACAATAAAATTGTAAGATACAACTTCCGCTTAATGTTTGCCTTTAGCAAACAGTTATGAAGTATCTATATGCTAGAAAGTATTTAAAATAATTTAATGTGTCACTATAACATTTAAAACGGTATGATAGCTTATCATAATGTAAATGTCCATTGTAAATCTCCAAGTCCATGGAGACTATTCATAATCGTGTACAAAAAAGGAAAATACACGTAACATACAGCAGGGGGCAGCACTTTGTTAATAACGTCTATGTTGTTTACCTGACTCAAAAGAAGAAGTCAGTCGCCTCTATCCTTCTATACAGCGTTTAAATCCTGAATTTCAGCACTACTGTGTTCCGTCATAGTGTTTTTTTAAGATATATTATTCTTTTCCAGCTGCTTCATGGAGTCCGGCGATGCAGGTAAAGCTTTACTGAAAACTGAATTAAAAATGTTAACGCTAGATGTTCTGCCGATTTTACCAGTTAACAGTTAACTAGCTAGCTAACCTAGCATGTGTTGTATGATTGAAGCGCTTCGTAACATAAAAATATGTTCGTTGTTTATAGGCGGGCCTAGGTCATTAGTTAAATATATGTAGGTCTGTGTGTGTAAATTTTTATTTGCTAGACAATCTGTCATGCATTGTATGGAATGCCATAGATAAATGTATGACTAATTTACCAGATGTTGTGATTGTCATATTGCCTTTTTACATCGTATATTTTTATTTCTATGCTTTAGCACGAGGGGGGTGGAAGCCCCGGCCTGGCCAGCAACAGAAAAATAAGTCTAATTTTAGTATTCTGCGTCAAGAGAAGCTGATCGCAGAGAAGAAAAAGGAGATCGAGGCCAGACTCTCAGAGCAAGCTAAAATGTCTGTACAAGCTCCGAGCAAACCCCAGTCTCCAAGGTAAACAACACACTGTATTAAAGCTGCACAATGTTATCACAGTGGAAACGGGTGCACATTACAAATGATGCTTGAAATAATGTTGAATTCCAGGAATGTTTATCTCCTGTGATTGATAGGTGTCACGCTAATATTCGTCACCATTCGTGCAAATTTAATAAATTATGCTGCCCTTTGTTACTTGATTCTAAAAAATTTAGGCTTCATTTTCTCTATTTCAACATCAGCCAGATTTCTTTTCCCCCAGCAGTTCATTGAGTGATCAAGGACCTTCTTCAAACAAGTTTGCAAATGATGGCAGTTTTTTACAGCAGTTCATGAAGATGCAGAAGGAAAAATCCAACAGTGTGTCTGGTTAGTATCCTAAAGGTTATACCTTCAGATATGGTGTTACTCTTGTCTGTGATATCCTAAGAACTGTGGACATTTTCATAGTAGGGCACTAGAAGAGGTAATAAAAGCTGCCATGTTGGATTATTAGTTCTTTTGACTAATTCAGTGTCTACAATAAATCCTTTGATTTATTTTTTTTCCATTTTTGTTTGGGACGAAGACATTCAGAAAAAGCCATCTTTCTGTTGTTTCTGTATTATTATTATTATTATTATTTTTTAAAGAGCACTCCTACTTATTCCAGGTTCTCCCAGTGATTCCAAAAGTCAGTCTACACCACAAAAAAAGACAGTTCTTGTCGGGAAGCGTCCCGGTCTTGGAGTCGGTAGCATGCTTAGTCAGTTCAAGAACTACACACAGACCAAGAAGAATCCTGTTCTCAGCCCAAGGCCGAGCGTTTTTTGCTCTCCAGATGGTGAAGATGAAGACGAAGAGCTCGATTACTCCCAATACCTTGACATGAAAGGTAATTTAGCGCCTCTGTTACCAGTAGCAGTAGCCACTGCCACCCTGGTAGCATTTAATCTTTAGTGATCTAGTACTCACACGCTGCTTAAAGTCTCTCCACCAGAGGACACAGACACCAGACTTATTATCGAGAAGATGGCCTCTTTCGTGGCAGAAGGAGGGCCTGAATTAGAGAGGAAAGCTCGGGACGACTACAAGGACAATCCTGTTTTCACGTAAGTTCTCAGGCCAGTGCAGCACAGTGTGATGGGATCACATGCACGACATCTCATTTCCATTCAAAATTTTGTCTACAAGGTTTTTATTTGATAAAGGCAGCATGGAGTACCTCTACTTCAAGAAGAAGGTTGCAGAAATGAGAAAGGATTTGCTCAGGCCTGAGAACATGGCAGATAATGGTAGGTTCACATTTTGTCAGATTACAGTTTGGTTGAAAAGGTTGGAAGGAGGGTGTTGCTTTATCGCAGAGGAAGAAAACTCGGAAATGAGTTCTCCCTCATGTTGACATGTACGGATGAGGAGAGTTGCGTAACTGTAGCGTAACCCGCTTGTGAATGTAAACATGGTGTCATGGAAAAGTTCACATTAAACATGTTACTTGGTTTGTTGCAGTGAAGAATCAGTACATACCCCCATTCACCCTCGTGTCCCTCCTTGCTCCTCCTTTTCTTATCCTCTATCGGCTCTAGACTGGTGGTGTGTGAGGGCTGGTTGAATACGGTACTGTAGTAAGTGTGAATTGAGTCCCAGTACTGATAGGCTGCTTAAAGTCTCCCCCCCAGCGGATTCAGAATCCAAGGAAATGGCTGAGAAGCTAGCCAGGTTTGTGGCGGAAAGTGGTCCTGAGGTGGAAGCCATGACCGTTGAGCACAACCGAGACAACCCCGCCTTCAGGTCAGTCGCCGCTTGCTTCTGCTTTTCCTGACACTGACGTTCTCTGCTCTGACGTTCACCGCCTGCGTCTCATCTGTTGCCACCACAGTTTCTTATACGACCACCACAGTCCAGTCCACCGCTTCTACAAAGAGAGGTTGCAGGAGTATCGCGCCGCTGCGGCCCAGAACACCCCAGCCTCTGCAGAGGCGGAGGCGGCACCACCGACTTTGAACCACTCCTCCGTGCCCAGCAGTCAGGACGCAGAACCTGTGCCTGTCAAACGAAAGAGGAAGAGCAGGTGGGGGTCTGAAGACGACAAGGTCAACCTGCCCATGCCTTCCATCGTCATTCCCCAGGAGATAAACATTCCAGACCCCAATGCGCCGTCTCTTTCTGGTACATCACAGCTTTGGATCTCTTCTGTAACGTCCGATAATCTCTCAATAATCTCTGAATTATTTCATTTTGTATTGCTGCCGGGTGCAGCCCAGGAGCTGCGAGGTCTTGGATACACCAAAGGGAAGCCTGTTGGCCTGGTGGGCGTGACAGAACTATCTGATGACCAGAAGAGACAGATTAAAGAGCAGCAGGATGTAGGAAACCACTACAACCTTTTTATTTAAAAAGTCCACCGTTCTCCGTCACACCACCATGAACCTGTGCATGTGATGCTTCTTCACAGATGCAGGAGATGTACGACATCATCATGAAGCACAAGCGCACGATGGCGGAGATGCAGATCATGTGGGAGAAGGCCGTCCGAGACCATCAGCACGAGTACGACAGCGATGAAGAGGTGGACCAGCAGGCGGGCACCTGGGAGCACCGCCTCCGCAAGATGGAGATGGAGAAGACTCGCGGTGAGGCCGGGCAGGGCTAAGGAGCAGCCACATCTGCTGCGTACGATGAGTTGTAGGTGTTGAGTCTTGTCTGTTCCTCTCCAGAGTGGGCGGAGTCTCTGACAGAGATGGGGAAAGGAAAACACTTTATTGGAGACTTCCTGCCCCCGGAGGAGCTGGAGAAGTTCATGGAGACTTTCAAGGCACTGAAGGTCAGTTTTCCTTCGTATTCAGGGTGGAGCATAAATAAGGACGTCAGGAGTGTCGTAATAGACGGAGAGGTGTGAGCGGACGGGCGTGTGAAGGCTGAAGGAAGCGTGTTCTCTGCTCTCACAGGAAGGTCGTGACCCTGACTACTCTGAGTACAAAGAGTTCAAGCTGACGGTGGAGAATCTGGGCTTCCGGATGCTGATGAAAATGGGCTGGAAGGAGGGTGAAGGTCTGGGCAGTGAGAGCCAGGGAATCAAGGCCCCCGTTAACAAGTATGCACATGTCCGAGCGAGCGAAAACGCTGTCTCTCTCCAGTCTCTCACCCTTTCATATATTTTTATTTCTCTCATCTTTCTTTCTCATTCCTCCCTCCCTCTCATATTGCTTCCCTCTCTCATATCTCTCTCTCCAGGGGGGTCACAGCCTCTAACGGGGCAGGGTTTGGGATCGACCGCCCCGCCGAGCTGACGAAAGCTGATGACGAATACGACGCCTTCAGGAAGCGAATGATGCTGGCGTATCGCTTTAGGCCCAACCCCCTGGTGAGACCTGGTTCAACACACCAAGCTGAATTTTCACCAGTCCCTTCCAAGAAGCCATGTGAAACCAAAAGGCTTGTGTTGTCTCCTGGCAGTAGTTACGTTGTGGTGGTTATGTGGAGCCTTTCGGTTAAAGAGCATGCAAAGTCACAATCAAAATGACTTAAAAAACTAAGTCCCCGGAGGCGGACAAACAACATAAATAGAGTTATTAGCTTTGGCAACAAACCTGCTGTTTGTAGGTAATCTTATGTGTGTGTGTGTGTGTTGTATTCCTGCAGAATAATCCACGGAGGCCATATTACTGAGCCCTCGGACTGTTCTTAGAGGCTGCTACAACCCTTTCTGCTCCAGAAACCAGCTGCTGCACTACACAACCATCAGAAGATCAGTGTGTGGACACTAGAACTGTTAGTGGGTTGTGTCTCCTGTCACATTTGATTAAAATACATTTTTAATTATCCAGTCATCCCTGGTTTTTAAGAAATAAAAACAGCAATTTGGCAGAGATGCAGGCTGGAATGAGCTCAAACGCGTTGTTGGTTGTTCATGCATGTTTTCATCAGTCGTTGCTGGTGTGAGTGGATGATACTGCAGCCAGTCCCAGTGGTGCTGGGCAAAAGCGGACCTTCAGCCCGCTCGGAGACGATGTTACACTGGATAAATATAAACTTAAACACCCCAGTATGCAGAAATACGGCTCCTTTCGTCCATGTCGGTTCACATTAGTTCCGCACGGATACATTGTGTTGTAAATGTGTGACCATTTATCAATAAAAGTCCATGAACAAACCGCCCACAACACCTGGAGATGTTTTTCCAACTTGTTTCATGAGGTGTCTCCTGAGAAAAACAGACGCCGGCACCGGATTATGCTGCTAAATTGAAACTAACATGCAGATTCTGCTGCAGTTTTTAAATTCCTGGCAGTACCGATCGCCTCCAGCGTGTAGGAGGAAAAGTTCGCTTTGACGCATTAATGTATGGGCTGTCAGCGTGAGTTGGGGGGGTAGGTAAACAAGATGGCGACAACCTGAGAGGCAAGAATAAGAGTCAGAAAATTGCATTGACATCAGACACACGCGGAACGTTGGTTTTCACCGAGAAGCGACAGTCACCACTGATCTGAGACGTGAAACGGAAAAGGGGTCTGTGTGGATCTACTCTTGGTGAGACCTGGTTGCTGAAGTTTACTGGTTAGCGTGTTGGGTTGCTGGCTAGCAATTTACATTGGTATGTGAACGACTTGCTAACCAAAGCAACTCCGATTAGCCCGCTTTACATGGTTTGTTTATCCGGCGACGGAGACGGTTTTTTATTTTGGGGGGAACGTTTGAATGTTTTATTGAAAGGAAGACGCAGTACGTTTAATGTTTTGTTACACATGGCGGTCCGTCGGTAACACAGTAAGGTTTGCTAACAATCTCAACGCCAGGTAAAGTTGCCGAGCTAACGCTGCACAACCACATTTAGCTGTAGTTGTGTGACGACGTTTTGGTGATGATAGCCGGCTGTGCTTTGTTGGGGCTTAGCGACACTAAAACAGTAAAAGCTGTATTAAATCAGGCTTCCGAGTGTAAACCTGCGGTCTTGGCTGGAGGTGTGCCCAGCGAGCAGCCAAGAAGTGACAGTTAATGCTGACAAGCTAGCATAATTCATTCCAAGCAGGAGTGCTGTTGGCCAAATAACTGGCTAATAGTTTACCTTTGTAACATTTGTTTCTTAAAGTGGACACAATAATTGTCAAGCGCATTTATCTTTACGGAAAGCGTGTTAAATATTATTTTCAAGTTTTACTTGGAAGCCCATGAAGGTTAATTTAGCGCTAGCATCGGCATCTTTTAGCGAAGACGTGTGGGTATTTTTTGACTAAATTTGAAATCATTTTTCATCTTTTCAGGTACTTGCTGATAGAAACGTGGTGGCATGGCAAACACCTGCGGGCGGTTTGTCACAGTGAACGGCTGAAGGGGCTGCTGGGGGCCAGGCTGTCACCGCTGGCCTGTGTGACTGTACATCTTGGATTTGTTTGAATTTTTGTACATGAACACTGGCGGAAATTCTTCAAGACTGGATCTTTTTGAGGATGCATTGAAGCAAGACCTGCTGCCTCCAAATGAGGCTGTATGGTATTCATCTCTCTAAACTTAAGCAGAGAAAAATAGCTGTTAAATCAAAAAATACATAAATAAATAACCACCTGTGCCACCTGTCCAAAATGCACATTTTAGGATATTTATGTCACTGGACCTTTTGCTGGCACCTCTGCGATTAAGAGATGTTTACAAATTGGGATTGAGTCCCCCTTCCACCCATCATTCTCAGTCCTTAATTAATTCCTCTTCCATGTTCAGTATTTTTGTGCATCATTTGTTTGCCGTCTTGTGGAATTAAAATCCGTGGCTCAGAGCTGAAAGGTTAGCAGAGCGGATTACCCCCCTCCCGCAGCGGCCGGACAACATTTTCGCACAGGACTGAACGCAGGGGGAACCAACCATGAGCACCGGCGAGCTGCATCACCTCGATTACCTGAACGAGAACGAACTGATGGAGATGGACACGTTCATCCACCGCATCGACTCCACGGAGGTGATCTACCAGCCCAGGAGGAAGCGGGCGAAGCTGATAGGAAAGTATCTGATGGGAGACCTGCTTGGGGAGGGCTCTTATGGCAAAGTGAAAGAGATGCTGGACTCAGAGACCCTGTGTCGCAGGGCTGTTAAGATACTGAAGAAGAAGAAGTTGAGGAGGATTCCTAATGGAGAAGCCAATGTGAAAAAGTAAGAGTTTGTTCTTTTTGATTTTTTGCTCTCTTTCCACAATCCGACATGCATTTGCATCTTTTCTGTGAAGCTGCAGCTTCATCACACTTTGACATTTTCATCTGCAGGTTTTACTTCTCCAGCACCTCCTGATAAAACTGTTATGTATCCTCCTCTCAGACACAATCAGCCAACACAAATACAGATCACTGTAAACCTTCATCTTCTGCTTCGGTTTGTGTCAGGAATCTTAGATTAGATCACTGGCCATGGCGGTATGACAGCTGGCGCCTTCGTACTGAGGTTTATCCACAGATGCTAACAGGGATGCTAACTGCTCATCAGCCTCACTTCTTATCTGTAACTGTGAACACTTTCATCTCGTATGGATTTCTGCTCCACCTTCCCTGCCCTCCAGGCTAGATTTATCCCTGCCTCCTATCCCAGCCCAGCTGTTCTTTTAGAGGTGTTTTTCTCTGGTTCCCTGCAAGTCAGTGTCGCAGGTCTGCACCGGCGTCATTTTCTTTCTGCTTTCTCCATTCTACCACTGGCACCTTTGCAGGAGACTCAGTGTTTCCCAGTAAAAGGAGGCCGACACCGGTAATCTGTGCATGTGTGGAAACTGTGGAATTCCCCAGCCTCACTTTTCTAGCCCGATTAGCGTTCCTGTCGCTGCCACGCTTCCTGTTTTGTCAGGGTTGGCATTTATGCAGATACGCTCCCAGCCAGGATTGAGCAGATCACACACTGTTTTCACAGTGGCAGTAAAAGAAGGATGATATCTGTTTGGAACAACAGCGCACACCTACCCTGACTGAGATGTGTAGTACAGATTGTGCTGTTGTTGTCATAGAAGTTACTGCTGAACTATTGACCTCTCTTATGCAGCCCACAGGCCTTGAAGACAAGGCCTTGATCACAAGGCCTGTCACACAGTTGAACGGGCAGCAGCCACAATATGAACCCAGGGCCGCATTTCAGAATCCATTTACATAAACGGCTCAGCTTAACGGCGCGTCCTTCACGTTTAACCTCGGTGCATGACGAGGCACGCTGTTAAGACAAGTGCACTGGTGTTCTGCTGGTGTTGCGCCGCACTGGAAGTCTGTCTGGCGGTCCTGGGATGATGGCGATCGTGCTGATGGGATGCTGAAAAGAAGGCAATTTTCATGGAAGGCACAAACTGTTTTTATTACCCACCGATCTGCCAGCAGCAGCTTCCGAATCATGCACAAGCAGCTGCTGTTATTCGAAGAGGTTAAGTTAAGTGCTGCTTTTTACGCCAGCCATGTGCGCGCTAATGTGATTAGCACAGCTGTAAAACAAATGAAAATAGTCGTGTAGTTAATTGTGAGGGGGAGCGTTTATTACTTGTGCGGCCGATGTTAATTGTTCGTCTTGGTGGCACTCGGAGCTCTTCCCATTACACTGCAGCTTGGCTGTCGTGAGTCACGACGCCTCTGAACGTTAACTGAATTGCTTTTTGTAGAACACTGAGTTACTTCTTTGTGTTCACAGGGAAATACAGCTGCTAAGAAGACTTCAGCACAAGAACGTGATTCAGTTGGTTGACGTTCTCTACAATGAAGAGAAGCAGAAAATATATCCTTCCACCTAGTTTTCAGCCCCTCTGTTGCAGATTTTCATCATCTCTCTACAAATCTGCGTCTCTTCACTGACAAATCTTCTTAACTCTCCGCTCACGTATATGGTGATGGAGTATTGCGTTTGTGGGATGCAAGAAATGTTGGACAGCGTCCCAGAAAAAAGGTTTCCAGTATTTCAAGCTCACGGGTGAGTCTCGCAGGTTGCCCTCTCCCTCCCCGTTTCCTGGTTTTTCAGGCTCTGCTATATTTAGTTTGAGCCTCTGTGCAGAGATTCCTCCAGGCCTAAGTTTAGACACTCAACTGCTGCCGGAGCCCGACAGAAGTGAATATCCAGACAATCCTGGAAACACAACCCTCAGTGTGAGTCTCCTCATGTTTCCAGGTACTTTTGCCAACTTCTAGATGGCCTTGAATATTTGCACAGCCAGGGAATCGTTCACAAAGACATTAAACCAGGAAATCTGCTGCTGACCACAGACGGGGCGCTCAAAATCTCTGACCTGGGAGTAGCAGAGGTGAGTCCTGGCTGCCTCCGCCTGCATGTTCTCCTCTGGTTTGTCTGCTCTATCTGCATCACCGTCGGCTCTGTTTTTCAGGCCCTTCACCCTTTTGCGGAGGACGACACATGTCGAACCAGTCAGGGCTCTCCGGCCTTCCAGCCGCCAGAGATCGCCAACGGACTGGACACCTTTTCAGGGTTTAAAGTGGACATTTGGTCCGCTGGAGTAACACTGTGAGCTCAGACCTTTGCCAGGCTGTTAAAGTGAACTGTTGGTGACCAGCACTCTACGCAGAGTTTCTCCACACTAACACACTCCCATCATCTCCTTTCAGATACAATATTACAACAAGTCTGTATCCATTCGAGGGGGACAACATCTATAAGCTATTTGAGAATATCGGAAAAGGAGATTACACTATTCCAGAGGAATGCGGACCCCTCTTGTCGGACCTGCTGCGAGGTCAGTCTGCTCAGAACAGTTCTGTAGTGATTGTGTTGCATTATTTTGCAGTTAGAGGCCAGATTTTACCTTTAATTAATATCCCTCTTGGTTTTTACAGTGTTGCTGAAAATACTTTAATTTATTGGAATCATGTAAAATTTTATAATGGTGCAAGTTCCCACTTTGCTGGTTTTTCTTGTGACCAGTAGGCGGTGCTGTGTTCCCAGTTAGGCTGATACTGGACACGAAGGTTTCCTCCAATCTGTAGAAATCCCTCCGACTTGTCTGACGTGTCTTCCATTGATGTGACGACGTGGAGCAGAATACTAAACAGTTCATCAGCAGTCATTGTACTATGGCAAAGCTTTTCCCATCCCTACTAACCTATTCAAACCAATAATAACGTGGAAAGAAATGAAAAATTAAGGAAGGACTGCCTAAAAGCCCCATAAATTAAGTTGATTTCATGGTTTTTGGTGTTTTTAAACAACCCTTTTCAGATTAAATGTTATTTATCCTGTGATCCATCACACTTTTATTCATGATGAACCTGAAAAGGGGGGAGAAGCTGCTGGAGTCTGCAAGGTTGTGCACCTCATCCTTCCTCTATCCTCCATTTTATGTGAGCAGATCTGTCTGATGACGCAGCAGCTAAGAGATGGTCCATAATTACATGGTCTAAAATAAGACCAGAGCTACAAAAGATGTCCTTCAGCAGCCACAGCACTACTATCAGCACTCTGCATGCTGCCCCTCTCTGCTTACTGGGAGACAGTTACATTATTAGGCCTGGATAGGTACTGCATCACTGCTGCCTAATCACTGACATCCTGCTTTTTTCCCCACACCTTCAGCTCACGTTATGATAATTAGCAGACAAAGTCTTCATTATCTTCTAGCAGTCGTACACCTCATACCAATGTCTCCATATTTAACCCAGTTTTTCAGCAGTCATCTGCCTTTTTTTTTTTTTTTTTTAGTTTTATGTGACACTGCTGTGGCCTCTCAACAGTGTTTATTTCGTTTCCATGCAGGAATGCTTGAGTACGACCCTGCAAAGAGGTTTTCCATACAGAAAATAAGGCAACACAGGCAAGAGATTTGTTATTTAACATGTAATCACCAATGCACGGCTCTGGGTTTATATGATTTAGAATGATCTTCATGCCTGTTTTCTCCAGCTGGGTGCGTAAGAAACATCCTCCGTCTGAGCCTCCTGTGCCCATCCCTGCCAGTGCAGAGAGCAGGGATCCGTGGCGGAGCATGACGGTGGTGCCCTACCTGGAGGACCTGCACGGCTACACAGAGGAGGACGACGACGACGAGCTCTACGACAGAGAGGACGAGATCATATACACTCAGGACTTCACAGTGCCAGGTCAGTGAGGACCCAGGGTCTCCTTGGACCTGGTTTGGGGTGTGTGATGTTACGGGAAGAGTATGATGTTTTAAGGCAGACAACATTCAGATATCATAGAGCGCCCAGTATTTCAGATACTCCCAAAACATGAACATCAGGTTGATTAAAGGCTGGTCCCGGGTCTTAGCAGTGATGGACCGATGACATGTCCAGGTTTTATTCCTGCCTCTCACGTGTAGACCCCACCAACCCCGTGACCCCATAGCAGCATTTAACAGAAAAGGGAGGAGTGGCGTTTGGCTGCGTAAGTCTGCAAATATAAATGTTTTTATGACCATTAATCACATTACAAACTCTGCCAGATGGCTGCTCATCCAGGAAAGGAAATTTCCACAAACATTAAAATGTTGCCAGGGACAACGTGAAGTCAATGTAGATTCAGCAGCTCACAGCGACGCTCACTGCAGACGTATGCTCCTGTCTGTTTATATTAACGATCCACAAACGTGGATCTACAGGCTCTCTCACTGTTGTCAGACATTGACAAGAATCGATATCAGCTTTTATATTTTACATATTTGTTTCCCAGCTCTTCTTTCTATTTGCCCCCCAAGGAATTCAGATCCTGTGAAGGTTGCTAGGCAACTGCTGCTACCGTTGCATGCGCTGGTCTCGGGTATCTGGAAGTGTTGCCCCACATAAAAACCAAACGGGGGTGCAGAATGTGAATCAAGTGGGATAAAAATAGTGTGGGTGATGCGTGAATGGTTTTTCTAGGCTTGACTCCAGCTCCATTATTCAAGGCATTAATCATTTACATTTGACACTTGGTTCACTTAGTTAACGCCACCACTCGGTTTTTGAGAATCATGATTCCGTTTTTCTTTAGGACAAGTGGTCGAAGATAATGTGGATGAGGGGAGCGCAGACCACAGCCCAGCTCTGGCCAAGCCAGTGTGTGTGAATGGGACAGAAGCGGCGGCTCTGAACAGCAAAGCCAAAGCTGAACGCCGGTCCTCTTCTTCATCCAACCCTTCACGCAAAGGGGTTTCTACAGCCAGCAAGATCCGCAAGCTCTCTACATGCAAGCAGCAGTGACAGACACAGCCCTCCTGGTGAGCACGTCCACGCTGCGCCTCAAAATGCCATGTTTTTAATACAGCAGGAAAGAGCAAATTCAGAACAGGGGCAGCAGATCTGTATGAAAAGATGGAGCAGAGGATGGATTTGTGTACAGGAAGCTGCGCTCTGGCTCACCAGAGGCAAACACACGGGTGGTTTCCTCAACAGTCACCAAAACTGGACCAGGACTGATTCAGCCTTCAAGCTATTCTTTTTCATCGCAGCAAATTGTAGATTTCCATGCGTTTATTCTGACAGGCCTCCACAGAAAGGAAACAGCAGTGGACCCCACAGAGTCTGCCCGCACCGCTGGCAGTCTGCTTCAGAATCATTTATTGTTAGGATCATTCCTCACCCACATGTTGCAGAAAGATACATGTGTCTCACCTTTCTGGAAAAACGCGGGGTAGCTTGGTGGTGCAGGCAGATTCACCAACTTCACAGGTTGTCGTCCTCTCTTTTCAGTTGCCACCCACGGTTTGCTCTTTTCAGTCCCTCACACATACAGAGCGCTCCCAGAGCGAGGTTGTTTGTCATGGCTGCATTACAGATATGTTGTGTATTAATTTGTTCTGGGGATGACTCATCCCCAGAACATTGGGATGAGAAGAAGTGGGCTGTGTGCTCCTTCTCCTTGTCTCATTTTCTTTGCAACACTGTTGAATGTTGTATTTCATTTAAATGTTGTGGTATTTTTCTGTAAACCATCTCTTTATATCTGTTTCCCTCGCAGGTTGAGCTGTCCTGATCCCTCTGTGTCTCAAGCCCACACTTTCAAGAGATGATGCTGATGTTAGCACCAATGCCCCCCTTCCCATCTCCCCCCCACACACACACACACCTCCCGGACCACTGGCCTTTTTAAGAAGTGGCATGAGTGACAAGGAAGAGGAAGACAGCATGAGATGTTCTGTAATTTTTTTTCACTATGACTGAGACACTGGCTGCAAATGTGGTGTTTTTTTTTCCCCATTCTTCTCTGATTGTATAATCTGCCCTCTTCATCCTCTCCAGTGACCTAATCATCACACGAGACATTTGAAACACCCCCCAACCCCGTTATCTGTTTGGTTTTTACAAAACCATCCTGCTGGTTTTTAAGACTCATTGTGATGTGTAAAAAAAAAAAATCATTAAAGACAAAAAGATAAAAAAAAAAAACAAAGAATAATTCTATATTTAGATCTACGATGAGGCGATTATGATAGTACTACCATCAATATAACTACTGCATGCTGTACAGAGCTTGAAGAAAGGGAAAGTGCTTGAGAGCCACCACCAGATGTTGGAATATTTAGTTTTTGTTTTGTTTTTTTTCCCCAATGAATATTTTATAATTATTATTTATATAAAATATGTCCCAACCAGGCCATTTTGTTGGATGATCATTTCTGTGGAGCATACTTTGAAACAGTGCACTATTATGCAGTACATCCAGCAAGTCTTCAGCGCTTCACCCATTTTCATATGTTTTCTTATATTTTCTCAGCCTCATTCAAAATGGATTCAATTTTTTTCCCCGAAAAATTCTACACACACCTCATGCATATTTTGGTGATGCAGCTTTGGCAGCAGCTAAAGCCTTGGCACGCCTCTCTGGCTGGTTTGGGACTTTTAAGGCCGTAACGTAACAAAGCTGTGGAGGCGCTGTACACTTGCCTGATGAAGCGCCGTGTTCGCTTTCCTCTGTCAGCAGCCTCTGCCGGGCTGCAGACGATCAGCCATCCGCATCACCCTGCCTCCGCTTCTCCAGCAAAGCTCTTTGTTGTGCCGATCACAACAGCTGGCAGCCCTGCTCCCCGCCCCCCCCCACCGCCGCCCCCCGCCCTTACGCAGCCGTCGTCAGCCCCTCGTTCGGAATAGATCTGAGAGCAGGTGAGTCACAAATCTGAGGGAGGGAGAGAGAGATGGGCGCTTACTGCGTCAGCGAGGTCGACGCACAGGCTCTCCGCACACCACGGTCACAGGCGCGGACGTGGAGAGAATCAGAGATGTCTTAGCGCCAGCGTTTCTGCGGCGCCACCTGCGCGCTCGGTTCTGCGTAGATCCAGGCGGACAGTGAACACATCACGCTTGAATCGGTTCTCGCTTTTTTTTTTTTTTTTAATTCGGAAATTTAAATAGAATTAACATATGCCTCCGCTGGTCTTTATCAAGATGGCAGACATTTAAATCTTCTGCACTAGTTTTCCGAGTAATTTTTTTTCACTATAAATGAGACGATGATATGCGTCTTACAGCCTGTATGAAAACGACGGTGTCCAATCCCTAACCCTCCCTATAGGAAGCATAAGTTTGTGTAGTCAGATATTACGGATTCAGTTTTCCAGTTCAAAAGTCAATACAAAAATTGGGATTTCTCTGAGTTATTTAAATGGACATCCTGACCTCAGTGTTCTTTAATTATAATTTAGATTTAATTGAAGGACATGGCCTGTTGTGGTCAGGGAGGACACTTTGAAGGGTTTAAAATGAGAGGAAATCTTCATTCTCTGTTCTTATCTTTGTTACCGCAGAAGATCTGTCCTCACACAGGTCTGCGTGTATGGACATGCATGCTGAGAATTCCTCCAAGTCTGATTTCTTTTTTTCTGTATGACTTTTTTAAAGACAGACTTCTATGTCAAAGCTATGCTAATGGAAGCGTTTCACCCTGATGATGTTCACATGGTGTCACAGTGGAAATGAAGGTCTGAATGGACATGCTGGAAGAGACTAAACATCACAGTTCTTGAACGTCTGCGACACATCAGACCGTATTTACATTAATGATGAAGGAAATGGCTACGAAAGACATGATGGCATTTCGTCGTCTACAGGAGTTGAATCTGAAATTAGGAAGCAGAAGGTGTTTTTTTGGGGGGGAGGGGTCAGGTTAACTGGGACTGAAGCCAGGCGAGGCCGTGTTAGACACCCGAAGCACCTCTCCCTGGCCCCGCAGGCTGTCGTAGAGCCTCTCCTCCACCGACGCCACCAGTTTGTCCGTCAGGTCCGCCTCCACCGGCAGAGAAACCTCTGACAAAATAGCTTGACTGCTGTTGTTGTTCCTGTTGTCGACTCTTGGGTCCAGGTGGCTCCCCTGTGCCGCCACGGTGGTCAAAGCCCGACTGATTGTGCTTTTTATGTCGTTTGTGGGTGCGTGGCAGCCATCGCCATGGCCGCTTGATGCTCTGCAGCTCTGTGCTGCTTCAGCAGCTTCACCGCTTGTATCTGCGGCGCCGCCTGTGTCCCCTTCGCTCGCTCGCTCGTTGCTCTCCACGCTCTTTTTGGCTGCTTCCTCACACGCTGCAACCTCGCTGGCTTCTTCGTCTGCTGCGCTCGCAATGCGTGAGAGCGTGCTGTGATACCTGGTGTCCAGAGGGTAGCCGGCGCTGTCGCCTCGCCTCAGCGGCGTGAACCTTTGCCTCTCCAAAGATGGAGAGTATCTGCCCCCTGCACCTGACCCAGGGTCACTGTATTGTTTGTGTCTCTGCCATTGTTTCCGGAGGTGAACTCTGGATCTGTGGCGAGCGCGCATCGGAGAATCCTGCTGGTCAAATCTCGGGTCATGTCGGAGGAACTCGTTGAAAAGGGCGTCCGTCTTCTCGTCGATGCTGTAGTCTCGGCGGCGGAGGCGGGGTTTGTGAGGGCTGGAGGCCGATGGATTGACCTTCATCACCGGAGACACCAACTGGGGCCGTGAATCCTGATGGGATTTGAGTTGATCTGCAGGAGGACACGGCTGGGTGTAGATCTTCGGCTTCTCCTCGGCACCGTCCATCATCTCGTCCTCCAGCTCCTCTTGGAACAGTTTGGCCTCGATGCTCTCGCACACCGACCCTTTCCTCCCTGAGCTGGTGAAGAACATCCTCCTCTCAGATGCTGTCTTCCCCCGAGGAGCTCCAGGAGTCCCAAACAGACGCATCTCCTCGGGGGCACGGGATGGTGCTTCGATGGAGGCGTAGCCGCTGTCCATCTGTAGGAGCTTACGGTTCCCCGCCTCAGCCTCTCCCCCAGCTCCACTTCCCATGTCACTGTCCACTCTCGTCCCTCCATCCAAAACATCCGCCTCTGTGTCTCCTTCAGGGTCGTCATCCAAGTCTTGCGACAGGCAGCTGTCCAGGCCGGAGCGACCTCCTGCGCCGCAGGGGGACGAGACACTGTCAGCGTCGCTGCGGACGGACTCGTGATCTGTGCTGCTCTGGTCTGAAGAGACGTATTGCTCCAAGGACGCTCTTAAGCTCCAGATGTCTCTATACAAAGAGGGAGCAGCCTCCAAGCTCTCCTGGCGGATCATGAAGGAAAGCGATGAGCCCGAATCAGCCCTTCCTCTGACCACAACCTCTGAGACTGATTCATCTTCTACCTCTTCTTCTGTCCTTTTCCTCACATGTGACACCACCAGTTCTGTCTCTGTGTTCTGTGTTTTCCTTTGCTGTACAGCAGCTTCTGTCTTCTCTTCTTCTCCTGTAACTTCTGTCCTCCTGATGCGCCCAAACTGCGTTTCGTCCTCTCCTGTCACATGTTCTGTGGCCTCCTTTGGCCGCTGGGCGTGAATATCAGCTGTTGGAGAACAGAGGTTGCCTCTGCCGCTGCTGCCGCTGCTGCCTGCCTCTAAGTTCAACCTGCACAGATAAAGAAGAGTCTTTCAATCTGTGGCGTGTGTTTTCAGGGTGAATCACGTGGCATCATGAGAAGGAACACACCTGTGGGACAGAGACTCTGCAGAGAGAGCCTGGAGGCCGCCGACCTGGATGGGAGTGTGCCTGATGGAGTCGATGACCTCATCTCGCATCGGAGAAGAGTCTTCGGTGTGGTCGGTGGTTTCACTTGCTGCCCTTTGCCTCTGAAAGAATCTCCTCTTTGGAGATCCTGACACGAGACCGTTAAGTGACAAGGTGAAGTTTTTCACTTGCATTTGACAACTTTATTTGTGACAGTTTTGTGACGTTTAGCCAAACCTTTAGCGTCCAGGCTAGCAGCCCTGTGACTGCTGTCAAACTTCCATCTCTTGAAGTAAGGCCCCGCCCCCTCCAAACTTGCGTGGCGCCGCAGTTTAGAGAGGAAATGTAGAACCGAGGTCTGCCCTGGCGCATGAGTCCTGGCTCCCTTTGGCTTCTCTGTCTCTCCTCTGTTGCTGACAGCCTCCATCTGACAGGAGGAAGAAAGAACAAGAGCAGCAGAGGAACCTGATGAGAGCTGCATTCTGAATTTTATTATGCAACATTGATCTTAGAATCTTCACTAAAAGGTTGGCGAGGTTAAACTCACTGTCTGAGAACGCTTCTTCATGGTCAAGGAAGCCTGTCCAGGCCCCGGTTCCAGGATTGTAGAGTGGCGCGTGTCTCCTGGCAGTCCCCCACTGAGGCCCTGCCCAGTCCAGTCCAGGACCGGTCTCTCACTGGGCTGAGACAGGAATCGGCAAGTCAGAGACGCAGAGACACGGTCATGTGGGAGTAAGGGGATGACAGCCCACCTGGTAGATGGTGACGGGCAGGTTGGGGGGCGTGGCCTCGCTGATGTTGTTGGTGCTGCTCCCTGCTGAGTCACATTCCATGATGGTAAGAATCTTCAGGTCACATGGGGCCGGCGGCAGGTGGAGGTGTGTCAGACGGGCCTTCTTGAGGTGGTGAAAGTCTCCCTCGGTCAGAGTGTACCTGAGAAACGGGCGCAGAGACGGCTGGTTTGAGCCTGAGTAAGCTGCTTATCGCAGCTGTCAGCGCGTGATAGAAGCAGATCCATCACTGAAAGGTTTGTTCATCCTCGCCATCGAACGCTACCTGCGCACTTTGTCGCTTTGAGCCGTCTTCTCCTTCTCATAAAGTGCAGATTCATTGAAAGAGACCCTGCGGCCGGCATAACCAGTGGAGACGAACCGCTCGGACTCTCCATCATGACAGCTGGCAGCGGAGAGGGCGTCTGATTCGTCCAGGTGAACGGTAATTTCTGAGAGAGGCAAATGATGGAGCCAAGCCTGCGCGCCAGAGTAAAGGTTTGGATGAATCTTAACCCCGCCCCTACCTTGAGTGGGCTGAGAGTCTTCGGCGTAGGTGGTGTTTGTCTTCTCAAGGTCGTCGCTGGCCCTGAAGGGAAGCATGTCTCCCCCGTCAGTTTGAAAGCAAACACAGCCGCCAACAGAGAAAGAAACAGAATCTGTGTTTGCCTTCCAGACGTAGCCTCGCACCTGGAGTAGCGGCGTCCGCCCATGCAGCAGCGGTGACAGAAGAGGAGCAGCAGAGAGAGCAGGACCAGGGTCCCGCCGGCAAAGACGCTTAGCAGCACCAGCAGCAGTACATAGTTCTCCACCTGGCCTGAAGACACAGGAACCTCCTGAGGAAGGAGCAGACGGTAAATCCTGTAAATACTGCACGTACAGTCACGGAGGAGCAATCGGCAGAGTTGACTCAGGTCGGTGTGTCTGCTAAGTGTGTCTGTGCTGGAGCTGATCAGTGGAAACGGGCGAGGGACGATTTAGAGGCAGGTCAAATAAGGAAGTAAAATAACAATGTTCAGATGCCAGTGAGCCATAAAACCAACACCCACCCACGCACGCGCGCCACACACATGCACAGGTTACATGAACATAAAAATAAAGAGTATACGCAGGAATAGTTAAGCCTGCAGCAAAAATCTGCTCAACCTTGATAGTCTGTGCCCTCCATTACTGTGTGTGTTACACAATAACTGATTGTAGTAGAACCGCAGCGCTGGAGTGCATTATTCCTGTAATAGCACCATCAGACAGAGTGCTTCATGTTTTTGTGCTTCGTTTTTGCAAACCTGTCCTTTGCACCAACCCTGCTGGGACAATAATGTATTTATCTCCCCTTTCACCAGTGAAGAATCCCTACCTTTCGTCAGGGTGTCACAGAAGTGGCACAACATGTAATAAGGACCCTAATCAAAACTGAGAAAAATGTTGGAATCTCCCTCAGCGACTCTCTCCTCCACGCAACTCCTGTAGATGCGTCTCTGTCTCCACACAGCTGACAGCACGGCTGTCCTCTTCTCCACTCTCCCTGATTAATAGTCTTGGCTGAGTGAGCTTGGGGGATGCTAATCGAAACGTCAGCGAGACCCTTAATTCAATTTCCCGGCTCCTCTCAATGAGAGAGAAGCGAGGCCTCCGCAAGCTAAAAATGGAAATCAGAGGAGGAGGATGCAGACGCACATGAGCGATTCCCACATCAGACTTTCCTGGCTCCTCTTCCCATGGAGAGCCTTTTTCTCTTTGAGTGTCATCAATCACACCAGGTTTATATAATAAATGAAAATAATACAGGTTTTAATGCTGCTCTACTTTAGAGGTTGTGAGGAAATAATGAAGCGTCTTGCTGAATGTAAAATGAGGTTTTAGCACTTAAACAGAAGCAGCAGCTTCTAGCAGTGCTAGGATGAAGCACAGCAGCAACATTACACACACACTGTGACGTGTGTGCGTGCATGCATGCAGAGAAAAACGCCAAGCTTGTCAAAGTGACTGTTTTTACAAGCTCAGCCAAACAAAAACAGTTTAATCAATCAACCGGAGGGACAGCTGAGCCATTTTCTGCCTTCAAGCTTTCTAACCCACATTGTCAGACAAACGGCTGGCAGTTCTCCCATCAGACAGACAGACGGGCGGACAGACAGACAGACAGGCAGACAGACACCTCGAGCTGCCCAGGAATCACCCACCTCCACCCTCCCTGCTTCAGATACTCCTCCATCCAAGCAATAGGGGGTAGCAATACTCTTGGAGTGAAGGCGCAAAGTGTTTTCAGAGCAAAGTGGCGGTTGCTACTCACAGTGGAGTTCTCCGTCAGACTTGTCAGAACGGCCAAATCCTTGCTCATGGTCCAGGTCAGCGAGAGAGAACCCTGCAGAGCCGTCATACACAGCCGTCACCACAAAATCTAAACTGACATTTACACAGACTGAAGCTTGTGTAACATCAGTTACTGCATTCTTACTCATGCTGGCGGCTCTGCAGCACACACCCTGAACATGTGAGGGTCCCGTTTTATGTAATATTGCATACATACTAGAGGCACAGCATATGTGTGATGGAGACAAAGCGCACTCACGGTACAGAAACACAGTATAAATAGAACAACAGAATCTGGTTTATTACATTAAATGAATTCATTTGGAATAGATAGTAATGCCCAACTGGAAGACTGGTAATATATCCCAGTGCTGTATTGCGTTTATCCATCCATCCATCCATCCATTTTCTGTACCTGCTTATCCATACTTTGGGTCGCAGGGTGTATTGCGTTTATTATAAGTATTCCGTGCGTGTGAGCGCGGGAGTGTGAGCACTTCAGGTTCCAGTGACATGACTGTCATCGTCACACCATCGGGCAGACAGATTCCGTCACTGTAGTGATGTCTGGCTGTTTCAGGCAGCGTGCAGTGACGGAGTAGGAGGATGGGGACGGGGGGATGCTGATGCTGTCTTACGGTCTATATAGGCGGTGTTGGAGCAGCCTCCCTCCGCTCCGCGCAGGCTGACTACAGCGAGCCGCTGCAGCCGGCGGCGCTCAGCAGCAGCAGCAGCGGCAGCAGCAGCCTCAGCCTCAGCACCACTATCTTCCTCTCTCCGGAGAAAACACGCCGACCGGGGCTGTCCCACATTCTCGTCTTGTCCGCTGGCACCCTGCGGAGAATAAATCTGGGCTAAATACTTCATGAGCCGGGCACGGAGGCTTCCTGCTGTGGTCCCCGTGATCCCCTCACTGCAATTCGAATCCAGAGGCTACCCGAAGTCGAACCGTGTCTCCCATCCCTCATCTTACCAAAAAACATAGTAGTAGGTGGCATCGCCTAAACTCGGGACAGGTCCGGGTGAGACCCGGACGGAGATCGGACTCACCTGTCTGTAGACTCCGGTCCAGCCTGGCCCGTCTGCATGCTTCAATTTGGGCTCCAAATAGCGACTGTAGTTATGAATGAACCAGTACGCGATAGGACACACCCACCACCAGCTCCCCCACGTACCACGTGACCATCACTGACGATGGCGGAGGAGGCTGATGATGCGGGATGGAGGAGAAAACCCGTCCTCATTCACAGCAGATGCTCATGAATGGTAACCTCCTCCCGAGGTGACGGATCGGTTGTTTATTGACTTCGTTTTTGTCATCGCTGCAACCATGCCCATTTTTATCTTTTATGCCCTTTAGCCTGTTTGTTTAATGCGGCACTTGTTTCATTTTAAGATCAAGAAAAATACGTGATTTGTAACATAATATCACATTTGACCACACGATGGCAGCCTTGTACCATTATTTTTCATGATATCTATCTATCTATCTATCTATCTATCTATCTATCTATCTATCTATCTATCTATCTATCTATCTATCTATCTATCTATCTATCCAACCTTTTAACCCTGTTCTGCTTTTTCAGAGAGCAGCAATAAATCTGGGCTAAATACTTCATGAGCCGCTGGGAAATAACAGCAGGTCTATGTCACACCAGAGCCGGACAACATTCAGTTTGTATTTTATTCTTTTGTAATTGTTGCATTCAAAGCACCTTGAATTCTTTAAATTCCATATCTTTGTTTCCAGAAACTAGGTAGAGCATAATAGAACATCTGGGATAGTGCCAGAGAGGCCGTGTAGGGGTGATATATATAAACGCGCAGGAAAGAACGAAAACTCGTGTGTGTGTGTGTGTGTGTGTGTGTGTGTGTGTGTGTGTGTGTGTGTGAGAGAGAGAGAGAGAGAGAGAGAGAGAGAGAGAGAGAGCGTTCCAGGATTGGTGACGTCAGCACTGCGTCTGCGCTTGCTCTGGAGAGCAGGACATCCTGTGGAATTGTTCTCGTCGAGGTCTGAGGAATGTAAAGCAGCCATCTCTCCCTCATCGCCCATGTGTGCGAGATGTTGGAGGGACCTGCTACCGTGGAAAGAAGGATAATGTGAAGGGTGGTCTGAGAAGATGGGGGAGGACAAAATTCCACTGAGACACTCATTACATCCAATTACTGAAAAGGTCAAGATAACCAAGAAGAGCTTAGCATGAATTTCCTTTTAAATTCCGGGGTTTATGACAAAAACGTATATATACATGTATATATATGTATATATATATATATTATTCTAAGGTGTACGAAAATACGCTACTGAATAAACAATGATGATTTTCAATAGAAAAACATGCATTTCACATTCTGCACAGATTTAAACACAATGAGACAAATTTGTCTGAGAGGGAGTGCGTGCGGGGGCGGATCAAGGAAAAGAGGTAGGCGAGATGACGCAGACTGGATAGTGTGTGTGTGTGTGTGTGTGTATGTGTGTGTGTGTGTGTGTGTGTGTGTGTGTGTGTTTAGGCGTGCCGCTATTTTTAGCCGCCATTAAGAGAGGCATATTAGCTGTATTTCTGTGACCCCCCCAGGCTTCCTACGTCACTTTACTCCAGGCTGCTCCTCCTCACCCTGCAAATGTGACAGGTGCCTCCTGACATCCTGTGGAGGTCCTGACACTGGATTGGAATGCTAAGCAGCTGAAGGTGAAAAGGACTGCAGGACCCAAAGAGCAGTCCAAACCGGCGTCTGTGAGGTTATTTCCCAACATCCGGAGAGGTGGGCATGTGCAATGTTTCATCAGAAAATCATGCATTTGTCATAGAGGTATTTTAATACTGATTAAATAAAATCCTTCATCTTCACACAGAAAACGATGCAAGATTCTTTCAGAAACAAGAGCTAACATGACCATCCCATAAATATTGTGTAAATAATGTGATTCATTGTTTGACTGTGCCCCTGGACAGTCTCATGTGATGACATCCTGGACTCAGTCATAACGTCCTATGCAGATTGCATCATCTATGAATGGTGCGTGACGTGAAACCAGGTGTGGAAACGGGCACTGTGGTTGGTCAGTATCGCCGACGGCTCCTGAGGCTGTCACTGATTGGCTTTGAGTTTAAGTGGGCGGGGCATTCGGTGGAAGGGTTGAGGTGTTTTTACGCACCGGCTGAGTATTACAGCGGCCGACGCAGCCAGCGAGAACAACTGTAGCGCCCAGAATTTGACTTGATCGATAGAATGGACCAGCCGCCGAGGCTCTGTAGCCTTCTCAGGGGTCGGTCTGCGCCCTGCGGGGCTGAGGTCTCCACCGGTCAGCCCACTATGCGTTTGGCCATCATCTCCACAACGGGCAGCCCGGTGGAACTCACTATCCCCCGGGTGGAGACTGTGGAGGGACTGAGGACACGCATCTCTAGGAGACTGAGACTGCAGACAGACAGAATTGTCCTTGTACACAAACACCGGTGAGTTTGCATCTTACACCTACCTACATATTCGTGAGTTATTCCGGCATCTTATGCTCAACACAAACCGGTCGTGGCAGGCAGCTGACTGCGGGGAGCCTGTTGGACCTGGGTGTATCAGATGGCAGCAAACTGACCCTCATGCCTGTCATTGAAGCTGGTTTAGTTGTAAGTGAATTAAGTAATAACATTTAAATAAGAAGCCTAGTCAAATCAGTCACGTGTAAACGTGTCCTGTTTTTACTGTCGCAGTGTCCAACTGTGAGGGCTGAAAAAAGTTTTAAGGACGTTTTGGAAAGTTTAACAGAAGTCCAGGTAACATGATGTCTAATTCTGAATGTTTCCTATAAATTATTTATAGGTTATAGTGTGTAATACAACATGAGTGCATCATTTGCTTCACAAAGGCTCTAATCATTAAGTTAATACTGAACTACACACACCTGTGCAGCTTAATGCTTCATTTGCAGAGGGAGATAAGGTTATGTTTGTTGTGTTCAAGCACAATCTTGGTTACTATGGTAACAGCATGCATCAGGACTACATTATTGTAAGTTAAAGTGTTTCGTTCCTGGTCTAGGTCAGAGAATTTCTGTCTGGGCGTTCCCCTATATACATTAACCTTGAAGTTGGCACCCACGTGATGTATGTGGAGCTCCAGCTGTCAGCCCAGGACGTCACAGTGCTGCAGAAGAAACAGGACCCGAGAGCAGTAAACATCAACACCAGCAGAACCGACACACCGCCCACTTCCCAGTTTAGCCCCCAGAGACCAAGAACCCATTTTACCTCAAAAGACTGCACCTCCCTTTCAGAGAACGCCACCCATACTCTGACCTGCTCCGACCAGTTCTGTCCCTCTCACTCCTCTCCGGGTCGGGCTTTAGCTTCGGTTTATCCACATCACAGCTGCTCACAACAATCAGGCTGCTCGCCGAGCTCCAGCTCAGCCGAGAGCCCGATGCCTGCTTCAGCCATTGAAAAGGTTTGTCTAGTGTCATCCTTTATTAAAAGTCACAACACACAGATTAACTATCTCTACATCATCTTTGTTCTTCTTGCTGCTCAGACTTCATCAGCTCAGGAGCAGATCAGGCGGCCAGGAGCCGTCATAGAAAGTTTTGTGAGCCACTCTCCAGGTTTCTACTCCGGGACGTTTTCTGGTGAGCATGCGCACTCGCCTGAGGATCATTACACTTGAGTGACTGAAAACAGTCACAAAAGTTGATGTTGGGCCTTTAATGCACAAGTTCTTTATCCATTGTTATCTCTTCTGCTATCAGGCACTTTGGCTTCTTCTCCTCAGAGCAGCATCAGCCAACATCAGCACGGCGTTGCTATCATTATGCAGATCCTCGATGACCTCCTGAAAGCCCCCTACCGCCGCCAGGGGCTTCCGCCTGCACCCTCTCCCGTCTCAAACACAGAAGAAGAGCAAAACAAAGCAGAAAGCAAAACAGTGACAGAAAAGCAGAGGGCTGACCAACCCAGAAGTACTTCTGGTGAGCTTTATAATTACTAAACTAAATTACTGAACTCTATTTTATGGTTCATTGTAGATGTATTTTACCATTTTTATATCTTTGTAGGTGAGTGTCAGTTACATTCATCCACCCAGGGGAATCAAACGCTGCATTTTAAGCTAAAGCAGCTGCAGGTTATGATGCATCAGAGGCGCCAGCAAAGGCTGAGTCGCAGGAAAGCCCAAACCTCGACACCTCACCCATACCGACGACCTCACTATCATCCCTAAGCCGCTGGTCAACAGATGTCCTCACTGTGATGGCTTCCTAAAGGAAACTACAATAACATCTGATCAACTTGTGGAATAAGTTAGAGAGCAGCACAGTGCATGCTGTATTCCCAAAACATGATTGTTGTTTGGCCCTCACTGTTAAGACACTATTACTTTATGCAACATGATAGTTCCCATGTAGCCTATCACACAAGTTTCAGTTTCCTTTTATTCAAATCACTGTTTTGTACAAATGATAAAGAATGTGTTTGCATTCCATTGCCTTAGCATGTGTCTTGAATGTCAATATTTCTGTGCAGAAGGCACACAATATTTTGCAAAATTACAATGTAAAACAGAAAAAATAAATTACTACTAATAAAGAAAGTTAGTTCATGCCTTAAAGTGATATTTATGTGTCTTTCTTTAACTTCTTATATAATTTTAGTTCAGGAATTGGGTGATTCTTGAGGTTTCTCAAAAGAAAGGAAACACCAAGGTTTCCTTTTCCTTTGATTAGCCTCTTTTAAGATGCTGACTGTATTATCCCATCACCTCCATACTTCTAAATAATTATTATCAGACGTTCAGAATCGATGACATAGTTTTAAAATGTGTGTGAGAAAACTCACAAAGTTGCAACAAATAGTAAATTGTCCTTTTCTTCTTTCCATCTCCGCCCCCCTTCTTCTTCCACCTCCCCCACCCCCTTCTTAATGGCCCGTTAGGGCACGGTTCAATAAGCGTCCATCCATCCGTCCAATGGAGGGGAAAAACACGCTGATAAATACTTGTGATGACTAATTCAAAAATAATCTCAAAATGAAACATTAATACTTTAGCGCGCTCCGGCTGCAATAAGTTTCGTCGCAGGTGTAATTACCTCGGTAGGACACTGTATGGTATGTGGCGCTGTTGCTGCGACCCAGGAACAAAGGCTGTAGAGGAATACGTCATCAGGCTTAGCAGTGAAAAGTGGAGCGCGCGGTCTCTCGCTCATTGATTCTGGACCTCCGAGTCGTCACGTCAGTACTCTATCACACACAGGTAATTTGGTCTTTTTAGTAAAGTGTTTGTGGTTTCAATTAATATTTATTGGGCTTCTATATTGGACGGTAATGTTTGGTTGTATTTGCTATTTCAGTTTTGTCAATTAAGTAATACGACGCTTGCAAGCCGAGCTTTCATGTAATTGCGTAGTATATCTGACTGGCTCGGCATAGACCATCCTTTGAATTGCTCTGCTTTATTTGCTGCCTATCTATGCTTGAAATTTTTTCCTCGTAATAGATGAGCGAGTAACTGCATTTCATGGATTGGTAAACCTTGTATCTTAATCGATCTGGAAAACAAAAATGAGCACCGTGAGCTTAATGCTACAAAATGGCGCCGATAAAAATTGCTACTCGTTAGCTTGAAACCAGCACCTAGCATACGGCCACGAGGCCTAGCATAGCGTGCGTCTGCCGACTGGATGGACGAGTGTACGTATAACTTGCCGTGTTTAGTCACAGCCATGTTATGAAGAATTTTGAATAACGGGTTGTATACATGTTTTGCTTGCCTAAGTCTATAATTAACTGCACCAGTGACCTACTTAAACTGCGTGCGCAGATGCAATCAGACATGTGGGCCCTCGGGCTGTATTAGCGGGCTATGGTTTTTGTTTTGTTGTTTTTTTTTTTTTTTTTTTTCTTAAATAATTTTGTGCGTTTTACTCTTGATTTGTAGTAACAGCGAGGATGTCGGACGAGGGTAAATTGTTCATTGGTGGACTGAGCTTCGAGACTAACGAGGAGTCTCTGGCCGAGGCCTTCGGCAAGTACGGAACCATCGAAAAGGGTAGGTTTAAAACCGGATTTACTGCGGCATGCACGTCATTCCGTGAACGATCTAAGTGATATAACGGGGTTCCGTGAGACGGTTTTGTCGAAACGTGCTTTTATTCATTTTAGTGGACGTGATCCGAGACAAAGAGACCGGGAGATCTCGCGGGTTTGGCTTTGTGAAATATGATAATGTCGAAGACGCGAAAGACGCCATGACGGCGATGAACGGGAAGGTATGCAAGCATTTTCATTCTTTTTCTTGGGTGACCAAGACTACTGTAGAAGTGCACACATTGTATTAATGGTATTTCGACTAAAAATTCATTTAAATGTTTAATTTGTAGTCTTTGGATGGCCGGGCTATTCGTGTGGATGAAGCAGGGAAGGGACTACGTCCCAGGGGAGGCTTCCAGTCAGGCGGCAGATTCAGTGGATCCAGGGGGGGCAGAGGTGGAAGAGGTTATTCCAGAGGCACGACTCAACATTATATATTAGAATTGCGAGTGGTTCTCAATGTGGTTCTCATTGGTGAACTTAATTTTTATCCAAAGGAGGCTATGGTGGAGAAAGGAGCTATGGAGAAAGGAGTTATGGTGACAGAAGCTATGGGGGCAATGACCGGGGCTTTGGTGGCAGCGGTGGCTACAGAAGTGGAGGATATTCATCTGGTGGCTACAGAGACAACAGGTAAGAACTTTCATTGAGTTAGATCCTTAAATGTCTTATTGCCAGGGATATTAAAACATTTTTTTTTCTTCTCCCCAGGGGACAGGGTGGATATGAACGCTCTGGATCCTACCGTGATGGATATGAAGGCTATGGTAAGCATGAATAATATGTATTTGTGATGTGACTAGACTTATGTTGGGGCTGTTGGGTCTTCAAATGTCATCAAATTAACCACACGTGGACATCATAGTCCCCTAACTGAAAAAATCTAAGTGACCTAATCGGTCCTTTTTAAAACTCTCTTACAGCCCCAACATAGAAACACTTGCTTGAAGTCAGCCCCTCAGTTTTGTACCTGAGCCTAAGTTGATACCTGTATGCGGCTGCCAAATTTAGCTAGCCCTCCAGCCTTGCTCTGACCAGAGGCTAGCAACACTGAAGTGCAAATGCTGACTGCTACCTGTTCTCACATGGAGCCCTTATGCAAAACGGAGAGAGGGGGAGGGGCTTAACTGTTTGATGGGTTGAGGGGGATGTTGTTAAAACTCCAGTGTTGGAACTTTCAGTGTCTTTACCTGTGTGCCCACTTCTTATCCTCAGCTGCACACGAGTAAGCATCTCCCTGAATCAAGATCATCACTTGGCTGGCGGTATTTCAAAGATTTGCTCCTCAAGAAAAGTCCACGTGTTATTGCTGACCTTAGTTTTGTAGTTTTGTTGTAGGCATCTTAAAAAAAAAAAAAAAAAATTGTAGCCATTCCTAATGTTTCAAATTGTTATTGGAGACTGACTCCCCGGAATTGGGCATTGTATTCCTGAAACTAAAGCCATGATCTGGTTCTTAGTCCCTTTTTTCTATAGGGATCAAACATTGGCTCCTTGTGGCTTTTCATTCAAAGGCTACCACCATTGAAGACTTGTCCAGCACGTTACATGTTTCTTGTTTTTGATTCCTTATTTCTTTTTTCTATGTGAAATATCAGGCGGGGCTTTATTTTTCCCAGTTGGTCTCTGCCAGAACCAGCTCTTGCCAGGTTTTAAACTGAGGAAAGAATTGCCGTGCTGAATTCCATTTTTACTACAGAAGTTAGTTTAGCCGAGGCTCCTATATGTTCAATTTCCCAAAAGAGTGAATTCCTTTCAGACTGGTGAACTGCGCCTCCGGAGTGGCCGGCTGTTCATGAAGTCTGCCCAAGGTATCTTCTGCTCAACACCTGCATTTTAAGTGTGCTGTAACATGGACTAATCTTGTTTAATGATCGAAAAATGTAACTTGGTTTCCCCAGAGTAAAATTTCAGCCGGGAACGATTTTGTACTTTATGTTCTTTGTATGATCAATATTTTTTCTCTGTCAGTTTGGCTTCATGGAGCCTATTAAACGAACTGTGGAAAATGATCTTGGTCCTTGCCTTTCAAAACTATCCTATGTGGGGAGAATTAATGCTGCTACAGGCACCTGCTCAAAAGATGCATTTCCATAGTGCAACGAATTGGCAGTCGCTTTGCTCGATTAGGAGGGTGCTGGAATAATCAGTAATTGGGTTTGCCTCAGTCTAGCTGCTCGGCCCGGTTGGGTGCTTCAGGAATCTCAACTGTCCAAAAGTGCTTTTATGGGGAACCTTTAGGCTACTGGTGAAATGTGGGTGTTGAATACTGACCCCCCCCCCCCCCCCCCCTTCCAGTCAGTGCCGCATTGAAATGCGGAGAATACGTCACTTGGTGTCTGGTCATGTTAATGCTTCATTACGTACATTCAAGAGGTCAGCCACTTCAAAAAGCTACAAGTCCTTGGAGAGTGAAGTGTTGCGCCTACCAACAAGTGCTCATCAGAGATGAAAGCTGCTCTCATGCCTAGGTCATAAGTGGAGAAAATAGGCCAATGCACGTGAGGTAAAAATCTCCTTTTGCTTTGCTCACATCCTTCAGACTCAGTTCTCATTGTTTCCATGAATACCTTCAAGTTAGCCATGCTTAGTTTTCTGCTTCAAATGTGAGTTACAACATGCCACGGACCCTTTCGCTCCTAATTCATAAAGTCAATTGAGCTCTACTTCGAGTCCACCAAAAAAAGCGCTGGTCTCTTAACTTGGTCGGTCAGTCCACTTTTGCTCACTGCAGTAGTCCTCAGAATTGCTCCTTAAACGCCCCTCAACTGTTCTAAATGTGCAATGGTTGTAACCTCTTAACCGTACACTTAAGTTTGAATAACTGGTGAGTTCCAGATTCATGACTAGGGCTGCATGCATTTGATACTGTGTTCTGCAGTTGGTTGCTGGGTTTAATCTGTGTGTCTTCTTTTTTTTTCTCCTAGGCTAAACTGACATCTAAGTCCTGACTGGATATCCTCAAGAGCGGACTGCTGTAACGGGTCGAGCTGCTGTCACAGATGAGGTCATCGAGTGAGTATATGTTGAAAAGTGGGATTTATGGTGAGATGTGAAAATGATGGTCTGACCAATATTTGCATTTCAGGCCAGATATGCTGCAGACATGCAGACACAGTTCCATGCCAGGGTCCTGCTGATGGAAAGCACCAGATGTAGCATCTACTGGAGGAGAGGCACTGCCTATCGAGATCTGTCCCGTCATTCCGAGTGTAAGATCTTAATAAAGTTGTTGAAAAGACTACCCTGTTTCCTGAGTATGTATAGATGTTTTACACAAATTCTGCTATGAATGCATCAACTGTGATCAACTTCATCTGTGTAATGAGTGAGATTAAGGTAATTAGCTGCTGACATCAGTGTGCAAAAGAATCTGAGATTAGGTGCAACAATGACAGGTCATCCTTTTGACCCAGTGATCACACAGCTATTTTGCCTGGGTGCAAGTTACCAGGAGCTGTTCCAAGATGCTGCTCTTGAAGACTGCAGCGTTGGAGCTGTTTTACAATGTGGCAAAAGCTGTTCGGGCTTTCTCAGTACTTGATCAATTTATGCAGGATTATTGTCATATTTGCAGGATTACTTAAATCTCAGGTATAGTCCTTTGAATATGAGGTCATTGTGGGGAAAAATTTAACCCAGGTAAACATGATCCCAGAAAGACTTTATTAAACATTCACAAGCTAAATTGAGAGTTCACATGAAGGAGAGTGATGGAAGCCGATTCTGCAGCACTCAGAGGTAGCGCAGGAGGCCGAATCGCTGGTTCACCATTTCTTCACGGGGCCTGAGGTTGAACAGCTCCTCTGACATGGGGGTCACCCAGCGGTCTGTGTGAAAGACACTTTCACCGACCTGCGTGGGGAAAAGTTGGATCAATAAAATGATCTACAACAATAAGATAACTTTCCATTTAAAATAATACTTCATGAGGATGTGAGAGCCTGTTGGCTCTGAGAGGAATTTATTTTTACCTTCCATCCTGGAACGTCCTTCATGATAACCGCTTCCTCTTCTAGGTTTTCTCGAAGCATCCGTAAGGTCCTGAAGCAGAGAAACGATTCGTTACGTTACGAAAGATGAATAAATACATTTGAGTTGTGTTTCGTGTGTACTGCATCACCTTCGGTCTTGCTCTGCCTGCATCAGAGGCATCAATGCTATCCTGGCTTCCATCTCTTCAATCTGTAAGCGTCTGCGGCACAAAAACACACATTGCTGTGAGCTCCAGCCTGACTCTCACTGATAAGCCAGCACATTTAGCTGAATGACATAATCCAAAAACTCTTGCCTTCTCTCTCTGTTCCACTTGAAAAGCCTCCAGTAACCAAACACCATGATGCCAATGCCAATTCCAAACATGCTATATCCTGTTGATGAAATGGATCGATTATTTGACAGTTTACAACATAACTTTATTGATAACTACAGCAAAACAAGCAGAAAGCTCTAAGTTTAACTTCTCAATGCTTTTTATGCTTAATGGTTCTATGAGACTGTTATTTTGATACATTTATAACAAACAAGGAAAACATGATGCAGTCTGGATGTTATAAAAGTAGAATAGTCTGACCTTTTCTAATTAAAACCCTAATGGATAGCCTGATAAGAAAAAATCGTTTTAGGCTGACTTTGACCTGAAATTAGCTGAATTCTACTCAGGTCTTACCAGGTTATTATACAGTGGAAATAACAGGCCACACGACACCAGTTTTGTGCAACCACTTGGCTTATAATTTAAATTGCTCTCGATCAAATATTGATTACTCAAAAACGTCCATCTTGGAGAAGGTGGGTTATGATTTGTAATAGTTGCAGCAGCAGATGGACGTGTTGCAGCAAGTTCCAAGAAAACGAAGAATGTTAAAGAATACAATACAACTTCATACAGTAATTTGGCTGCATCAAGCTAAAAAAATATATTTACTGAACCCTGCTTTTTGTTTGTTTGACTAAAACTGTCTGGGCTAGCCTGATCAACAGTAGCTCTAGCTTCATCACAATCAGTTATTTAAATGTTACGTTTGATATATGTCATTCTAATACGATGGAAAAAGATACACGAGCAATGGTCCCAAACCGCCATTTATATATTAAACGCATAAAACCTCCTCATATTAAGTAAGTAGATCAACTTTATTCCAACATCTACGCTAATTTGTTAGCATTAGCCGCTGTTAGGTGAGAATAAACGTCATACAGCCTGCGTATGTCGACTCATTTATGCGCATTACATGGATGTGTTATGAAAGTACCAGAAAGTCCTCGTTTCGGTAGATTTCTCTTGTAATCAAATGGAGCATAGCCTCCCGGAGGAGGCATGTCCTGCTTCACCTTGGACCCCGCCATCTTCCCTCAGCTTGCTTCGCAACACGCCGATGACGTCACAACAATAACATTTCCGTTCTCGTGCGTGAAAACACCGCTACGAAGAGATATCGTCACCACGTGTATTTTTCGGTACTCTTTAAATAAGTATAAAAACTCTTATTTAGTGATTTTAGAGTTTTAATTTGCACGAATTACTTTACTTATCGCAGTTAAAATTCAATATTTTTTTATCTCGAATTTCTGCATAAAGTATTTTACTCTTGCATACTAAACTATGCAATTTTAAATACTATTTTACTATTGAACACATAAACCAAATGTATCCATTACAGAAACTCATGGTTTTTCCTTATTACCAGACGGCTTAGATTTTAACATGTACCACTCTATGCTGTTGAATTCATCTCTCATCTTTCCAACTTGGCTTTTGTTTCAACATTAAGTCAATGTTCTGAATCTTTCTCTGTTATTTTTATTCATCATTTACATTGTATAGGCAGGAAGACATGGTACCAATTCAGCACTTAAATTTATATAAAGAAAATGTACAACAAATGTTAAAATGTATATATTTTTTTAATTATTTCTTTAGGAGATAGGAAACAAAGTAAACCAAACAAATGTGAACATTTTGAACAATGCACTAAGACTCGAGAACGGAGAAATGATGCAATATTGTGATGGGTACAAGAATTCCCTTCAAGAACTGATTCGGGCTCTGTGCCATATATTGCAGAAATTCTGATTAAAAAAAAAAAAAAAAAGACAACCATTTTCTCCAATGTGGCAACTTCAGCTCTTATTGTGTGCATTTAGTCAGAGTTGGCAGAAGAGTCAAAATAATATGATCAATGATTACATTGATGTAAAATAAGCAAAACAGAGATGGTAATTACAGATGAATTCAGCAATAACACCATGCTTATTCAGCTAAGGTGTTAAATTAACAGAAGGAACAAAGGTACACATGCGGAACAGAAAAAAAAAAAACAACTCTTCAATTGTGGAAATCACAATACAATTATTTTTTAACATCAGTCAAAAAAAAAAGAAAATAACTTACAGTAAATACAAAACAAATTCAAAGCTTAAACTACAGGGGTGATGTACTGGAAAATTCTTTACAACATAATTATTTTTGCTTAAAATAAACATGTGACTTAATGTCAACTCTTGGGTATGAATATAACCATTCAAACGTGTGAAAAGTCTGGGTCAGTTTGGCCCACATCTTAACCGAGAGGGTGTCAAATTCCACTACTCACTTTGTTAAAGCATTTATAGGTTTTTAACCACAGTACCCGGGAAATACTTCTTCAAGTATTTTCATTGTTTCTGCCCCAATTTAATTCAAATGGATCCTGCACACTTCCCAATAACCTGAAACTCTTAAAATAAATGACATAAAATGAGAAATCTAAAATAATGATCATACAGTGGTAAGAAAGGGATATTTCTTCACTTATTAAGAGATTGTATTTGCTTAAATATCCTCTGGGGGTTGCTGTTGACCGTAGAACTGAAGCTGTGGACTTGAACAAGAACTAAGATGGCCAGCAAAGCACGCTTCCAATTATTTCCATGTGTTGGCAGTCTGCGAGAGCGACGAGCGAGAGGGGATCATGTCCAGCAGGTACTCCCTCTGACGAGCGTCGACAGTGGTTGACGTCTTGTGTCCTGTCAGGCTGGGGTTCACGTAGGCCATAGTCACTCCTGCGAGCATGCAACAGAGACACGGGTCAGGCTAAGACAGACTCTGAGTGCTGGCTGTTCGATGTTGAGTAAAAAGGGAAAAAAGGTAAGAATGAGTCAGAGCAGAGCCCCCACCCCACAGCCACACATGTAGATAGGCACAAAGGAGAATAATGACTATGTACTGTTTTTTAAACCAGGGTCAAAACAATGAAATACTAATGGAGGGACTAAGGCGAAGGCACTAGCATGGAGACAAGATAAGAGTGTTTGCGTGTCCAAAAATGATTTGCTTCTTCATGTGTCTTATCTATGTTTAGTTGTCAGTGAAGGGGTGATTTTGGACCAGACAGGAATTTGAAAGAGAGCAGATGTCAGTTGCCACAGTGGGGCTGGGATTATTCATTGTGAGTCTACCTGTGTTGCTGTTGCTCTGCTTCTTCCATGCAGTGGATGAGGCACTGCCTCCGCGGATATTCCTGCTGCCGCCGAATCCACTGCTGCTCACCTTTGAACTCTGCACAGAGTGGTGGGAAACATGGCCATGCTTACCTGGCCGGCTGACCAAAGCTGCGGCCGCCACCGCACTCTGCAGCTGGGAGGAGGAGGAAAAGGTGTGAGGGAGGCCCCTCACCCCCACGGATGAGACGCCATGGGACAGCTGGCCCTGGGAGCTCTGCGGGGAGTTGAGGGCAGACGGGGAAGCTTGAGTTCCTCTCTCCTTACCAACATTTGCATTTCCCTGTAGAGTGTGCGAACCTGCTTGATGGAGTGATGCTGGACCATGTTTGTTCCTCGGCTGGACTGGTGCTGATGGAGGGAGGACGCACGAGCCTGAGCCTGCTTCAGCTGCTGGGACACCAGCTGCTCCGCTTTCAACGACGAGGACGACGAGCTGCTGTGGGGGACTGACGAGGACGTCTGCTGGTAAATGCGCCGCTCGATTTCCTGCTCCTGCTGCAGCGCCTTCACGAAAGCGCCTTTCAGCCTGTTGGTGTGCTCCGCTTTCAGAGCCTTTTTCTGATTGGATGACATGCACTGTTCACAAAGCACGAGCCCGCCTTTTGCCTTGTCCTGCCTCCAGCGGCAGGTAAAGTCAGTGTTGCACTGGGAGCAGGTGAAGGGGTCCCGGTTTGTGGGCTTGGACAGAGCTACACCTGTCTTTCCTGAATGGAAAAAGAGGAAAATTCCAGAGGGAACTGCTTGAATACAAACACACAGGCTTGTTTAAGAAGTTAAAAATAAAAGCTAAAATATGCTTATATAAGATACAAGAGGTCAATGGTAAAGAATATAAAGACATGGAAATCTGTGCTCCCTTTTGACCGAATAAAGTAAAAATCTTGCAGCAGTCGACAACCCTGGTGATGTCAACCAGCTGATCGAAAACCATCAGCACAGATGAAACACACCTCTGTGAATGGTGTCTAGCAGGTTCTGCACGACTTCTTCCAGTCCCACCAGGTAGATGAACTCGTTGTTGGCTGCAGAGGGCAGGAAGCTGAACTCTGGCGCGGGGGGCTTGGGTGGGGGAATCTCCAGAAGAGTCTTCTCCAACTGTTTACGCAAAGCCAGCTTGGCTGCAGCTTGGCGGCTGGCCGGAGAGTCGTTCACGCTGACCACAGATATGCTGCTGCTGCTGCTGCTGCTTCCAGAGGAAGAGCCCTTCAGACTGGAGGATGAGGCCTTCGAAAACAGAGAGGGGAAAATCCAGACCGGTGTAAACACAGAGTTCACATCAGGATATTCTGCCCTTGTCCAATGCAACCATTTTTCTGAGACTGAACGCCCCTCTACTAATGTGACCGGGGCACCTGTGTAAGAATGCCTGTCAGTTCTCAGAAAACAACCAGGGCTTGAAGCAGGAGAAAATCCTGCACCTGAAATTTTTTATTTGCAGCCTACTGTAAAAGAATTAAACTGGTGCACTGAGTATCAATCCCACATCGCATAAAGAAGTCGAAACAATTTGACCATTGCAAGGTATAATAATAATAATAATAATAATAATAATAATAATAAATAACACTTTTATAATAATATACATAATAATGATCAGCAGAGGACTAAGAGGAGGCTTTAGGTCCTGCATAGGACCCGGGTCTGAAGCATGGCGAGCCAAAACTTTTTTCCATACAAGCGTTTTCTGGAGCACGGTACACAAAAACAAGCTCCTGCTTCCTTCAATTGTTGACACCAGGTGCCGTGAGGCTGTCCATTAGCTCCGACCTCCTCAATCCAACCCCAACGCCACTTATTTTTCACGCGTGTGCGCGCACTGTTGAAAGGACATTTACTTAAAAGACAAACCAAAGGAAATAAATTAAGTCAGAAACAGAAATAATTACACCGAAAAACAAACCAAACATGAATTTCTCAGGAAAAAAAGGAGTTGTTATTTTTTAAGATTTAGACAGCAGAAATCCACACTGACTCTAACTTGCGCACGCGACACCAGACCTGACGAGAGATTTGAGCGGCTCGTACGCTCATGTCCAGACTGATAAATGCCGAGCCTTGCGTGAAAATGGCCGCGCGCACAGTTTTCTTGCTGACCACAGCAAGTCTGTTGAGCACAGTGTCCGGGAAGGTTACTCCCTCTTGGGCTGCAAGGAAGGTCCCTGAGCGCGTCTTTGCACTCTCCCACAGTGAGTGCAGCCCCCCTGGCTCCGATCTCAGTCTTTTCGGGCGAGGAAATTCTCCCCCCACTCGGCTTGCTTGGTGGTTTGGTCTTGGATAGTGTTCTTTTCCACATTGTGGTAGCTCTCCAGACCCAGGCAATGACTCTGGTAAGCTTGGCCAGACTGCTAAATTTGCGTATGTCAAGGATTCTAGTCACTGCGAAGCCTGCTGGTCTCCGGGCGCTATCTCCTACCTGCACTCGGGTCAGTGCTACTGTAAAGCACTTTCTCTGGAGCTTGCTTAAGCGTACGTACGCTTCATAAATGAGGGCCCAGTGTAGAGTCTCAATAAAGCGGTCTGGCCATGAGAGCCTCTCCTCCTAATCTAGAGGAGCCAGCTGAGGGGTTGTGGGCATGTGGCCAAGATGGACGTCTTCTTGGGAGGGTTTGGCCATTAAATGGAGCCCCAGGAGCCAAGAGGAGAGATTACCTCATGTGTCTGGCTCCAGGATACTCTCAGAAGAGCGTGTGGAAGTGGCCATTGAGAGGAGGGTCTCCACAGCTGCCCCCACGACCCAGACCTGAGCGTGTGCATAGGCCAAATAGCCACATGCATTGGCAACCATTGAGTGTACATGATCAGACATGAATTCCTGACCTGATAAGAGTCCCTCCATGCTGCCGAAAACCGATATAATCGGTAGGGGCAGAGAGGACCAAAAAAACCCTACAGTGGGGTGTCTGGCACCAAAATGTCTGCACCGAATCCTTTAAACCCTGTCGTTTCTGAGGCGGCGTCTCCATAACTCATACTCATTGAAGCCCATCCCCCAGATGTTTAAACCATATCTAGAAAATCTAAAGTTTAGATCAATATCAGGATATCATCACACACTACTTACAATTCCAATGAGGCCTGATTGGACAATGCCTCTCTGGCCCTGGCCTGCAGGGGCTGAGGTCCTTGGGCCCAGCAGCAGTGGTGGGGGTCCAGAAGCTCCAGAGGCAGCCAGCTGCTGCTGCTGCTGCTGCTGCTGCTGGCGGAGAGCCTGGATCTGCTGTGGAGACACAGAGATGGTCTAACCAGGACAATGAGAGGGGTGGCACGGGGCGAGAGGGACATTGCACACAAAGGTAATGGAGGGCAAAGAAGGGACGTCCAAAGCATCAAAGCAAAGAGCACAGAGAGACAGAGAGAGAGGTGCAGAGAGGAGTCATAAGTCCTATTTTTAAGGGTAATTAATTCCCAGTAGTTTGTGTAGGTAGTGAGGGAAAGAGCTGCCAGATAAAGGAACTCAGAACAAAGTTTTAATAATGTTGATATTTTCCCTCAGAGTTACCTGTGCACCTCTGACCAAAGGTGGCATTATGACCTGGGAGCCATGTTTGGATGAGCCCTGCTGGCCTCCTCTCACCAGCGGTGGGGGGATGACTGTGCCCGAACTGCGTCCAGTCAAAATCTGGTCAGATAAAATCACCATCAGAGAGTGTGTGAAGCTGCCGTGTGACTGCACCGTACGTGCGTGGCAGCGGAGGATTAACCTGCTGGGAGCCTTTATTGCTTGTAATTGTTCCTCGTATTAGAGGAGGAGGAGCAGAAGAGCTGGACAGGCTTGACGGCTGGGGAGGGAGCAAATGCAGACGTTAGACAACGCAACGTCGCTCTGGCCTTGTGCCAGTCAGCTCTGACCTTCTGCAGATTATCCCTCTGTATCTGGCTTTGTCGTAGCTTCTTCAGCAGCACCAGTTTGGCTTCCTCTATTCTCAACTCCTCCTTCAGCTGCTTAATGATGTGCTCCCTCTCCGCAGGGCTGCTCTTCTGTGGAACACATCCCGAAAATTCTCACAACTGTTGAAAAATCCAACAAGTTGACACACAAGGCTGCGTTTTGTCACCATGAGCAGGTCCGTGTCGAGCTCCTTGAAGTGACTCAGGCCATTCATAGGTGGACTGGGGGAGTCGTTGTCCGACAAGATGATGACATCATCGTCTTCGGGGGACGGTGGACGCTTCTCCCTTTTTATGTTGCTGGGGATACACAGGAAATGACATTTAAATTCATGTTTAATTATGATAATAATTTTAAGACTCATTGTATACAGTATCATGCAACGTGCAGCCATTCAACGCCTACACAAATAGAGCTGAAGGTTCTTTCTCATATGCACCCTTGAGGATCAAATCAGGAGTTTTCTCACATGCGCAGTGCACAGCAGGAGATTCCCATCATCACAAGTGTTTAGTATAGCTTGGAGGGTGTGAGGAACAGGTGGGCATGGTGGCGTCGATACACCATCAGGTGCAGCCACTCACACCTGGCTGCATTCCTCTACATCCGCCCAACACTCTGGGGTCATGCTCTCTCTTCGTCTTTGCACGATATCCTCTCGACCTTGACATGTTTGCGTCACCCTTCTCGTCAGCCTTGAGTATCTGCACGTGTAAGCGCCAGTCAGCTCAGCGCAGGTCATCACACTCTTTTGTGTAACCTGCTCCTGAGGTTCTCTCGCTGTGTGGGAGCAACAGACGCCAACATCAGTATGCGCCTGCAACTTATTAAGTGCATGTCTCATGTCAAGTGCATGCAGATAAATGTCTGTATACCTAATTGCTACAGTCTGTAGATTATAAACAGTGTATGTATCTGGAAGATGCTAGCTGTGAAACAAACTGAAGAAAAAGCATGTCGTGTGCATGTGCACAACATAATTCACCAAGAAACAATCAAAACAGCTTTTGAATGTTACCATTTCACTACTTTCAGCACATCAAATATAGTTGAATTAAAGTAACCGGCAACTCCAGAAAGTCATGCCCTTAAGGTATGCTTAATATTGTTAAATATTGTTTTAATGAAAATCCATATAAATATAGGTAAACAGACCTCAACCGCCTCACACATGAGCATCCACTTATGCACCTGTCTGTGCACATGAAAATAAGCTTTTTAATTTCTGAGTTGAACCTGCTACACTGTAATCTGGCATGTCCAGACAGCTTCTCCTCCAGAGGGTCAACTCTGCAGGTCACACTGTAGCAGGTTTAAACTTGCCGTGCTCTAAAATACTGTGCCTTACTGCTACCAAGGTATGATAGAAGGCTGTGGCATATAAAACAGGGCTTTTAGTACATGTGTGATTGTTAGGAATTACTCTGGATCAAGATTTACTTGCCTTGCGTGATTCTGCACACACATACAGTAATTGGTTGTGCAAGCGGCCATTTATCTGCAGGCTATATATGAGGGCAGATGACCTAAATTCTCTGATTAGTGACACTCACAACTAAAGACCATGAGTAGCATTCATCTAAGCAACAAAGCCTTGTTATTACTCAGATTCTATATTTGTAAAATGCATAATAGTTCCTTAAACTCCACATTTGACATTGCGATGCCTTCATCTCCAAAATGTTCATTCTGTGTGTGTGTGTGTGTGTGTGTGTATTAGTCTCTCCACTGGGCTTAACAGCATCATCACTTCCTGTGGATTAATCATTACTCTTCCAAAGTAGTCACATGACCTCAAAGTCATTGTCACGTGACCCACTCACTTTTCCTCCCACCCTTCCCCCCTCCCCTTGCCGTGCCTTTCACTGTGGAAACCATGGCAACAAACCGGCTGGAACCGGTTTGTGACACACAGCTTCATTTTGTGTGAGGGGAGATTTTAGGGTTCAGGTGGCAAGTGGGGGGAAAATGGAGGTGGACTAATTTGGAAAGATAAAGTTTACCTCTGAGGCAAATAACCTCCCTTTCTGTGCACCATAAAAGTATATTTGCACGTTTTTAGTCTGATGAGCCTTCTATGGAAGCAAAAAAAACTTGTGCTTTACGGTTTGTGCTTTGAAGGGACTTTTTAATAAGTCTGTCTCACCTTCTGGAGGTGCTCATGTCCACGGGCTGCTCTCCTGTCTGAACTTCCACTTTGATGGTGGCCTTTACCTCTCCTGCAGCCAACGTGCTGCTGGCAGCTTTTGCCTCCGTCACTCGCGGGCGACTCCTCGCATCCACAGCTAGCTCTGTCTTCACATGGCTGACACTGTCATCGCACTCAGTCCGATTGTCTGAGCTGGGTTCACTTGTTTCCCATCTCTGAGTCAGTTCCTCATCATCCGTCACTGGCCGAGCAGACAGAGGTAAGGGCAACTGGCCCTGCTCCTCCTTTTCCTCCTCCATATCAACATCATCATCATCTTTCTCATGCTTTGGTGTCTCTTTAGTCCGGCTCAGATCGGACCCCGGCACTGCAGGGTGCGATTCAGGCTTAGTTTGTGTAGCTGTTGTAGGTTCCGATGGGTCCAATTTGAGCTTTTTGCTTTCGCTGTCAGAACTGGAGGGTTCTGTCAACTGGGGAAGAGCATCTCTCTCCAGCGCCCTCTTCTGGCTGCGTGTCTGGCGGACAGCCTCTTCAGACATCCCCTGCAGATACAGAAGTGACCACAGCAAGTGAGCAGACAGAAACAGAGTCCACTTACAAGTCATACAAAGACCCGTAAAAGCTATGTGAACACATATACCAGCATTTGTAATTCGTGTAACAACCACAAGGCGCTAAAGTATTTGAAGAATATTCCAAACTGCAAAATTTGGAATATTCTTCAAATACTTTAGCGCCTTGTGGATACAGGTGGAAGCACAGGTGTCAGAGTGCTTTGATAAGAGCCCCATGTTTTATGCACATATGCAGCGATATCTGTGATGCAACACAACAGTGATACTGTTTCCCCCAATCAACAGGTTGAAGGAACGTGCCACGATATTATGCAACACCCCAGAAAACACACAAGGCCATGAGCGCGACACATATGAATGTGATAAAAGCGATACATGAGGGAAGAGAAGAGGAAGATCAGCACAGGATCTGACTTTAGTTTCAAGTTCAAGCCTGCTCATTAGTAACGTAGTAGTGATGTACATGCACGGCCCGAAAGTATTTAAAACATGAAGCCGCATCGCTTGCTCTGTTCTAGCCTTCCAGCTTTAAATGTTACTTTTTGTCCCGTGTAAATAAGCAGGACAGAGATTTCTACCTGATAATGTGATTCTGACGCCACTGCTCACAATTCAAGTAGAAACAAACTGACCTTGAATCAGCTGCAGGGGACACAACGTGACTAAAATGGCCCCCAGACGAAGCATGATGTATCAGGAAGGTCACATGACCAAGATGTTGCGTGAGGCACGCCCAACGAAGACACCCAAAGGCGAAGCACTTGGAAAACGATCCAGATTAATTAAGATGAGTAAAAATCAAAGGAAGCCGTGTGAACTATAACCTCTCCTCCTGTGAGTCAGGAGCAGCTTAGACCAGCATCACTGTACCTGTGAACACCCCCCCCGCCCCCGTTTGTACCTGCGTATAACAGACATTATAGTGCGCTATGAGGCTATGTGGTTCATGTATGGATTGCTTATGTATGGGCTTGAACTTTCCTTTCATGCTCCTTTATGCATCGATGACAGAAAACTATCTGATGTTTGGATAATGTTGGACTGGGTCTCAGTGACTGACAATGGCTGCGTCCCAGCTCTCCCTGGACTCATGGGGGTGTGGTTAATCAGGTTTATTTAAGTTAAAGGTAAGCTTCACATGCACGTTGAGCTCACAACCAGGATCTTATTGTAAACCAGAGGTTCCTAGACAGGCTGACAACCTGTGCCTAAACTTTCTCAGACAGTCAGAAGACTCGAGGTGTACGCTCGGACCACCAGAGGCAGGCACCCGGCCGCCTTCTCTCTCCCTTCATATTTATCTGTGTATGTTACAGTCACGCTAAGCCCGCTGAAGCCCTCGGGGCTGCCCTGCGACGCATTACAGGAAGCTGTGTTTCTTTCTTTTTTGGGGGGGGAGGGCGCTCAACCCATACAGTCTGCTACTTTTCGGCGGCACACACACTGTACGTACTCCTACCCCCCCTTCCTGTTCAGAGAATGGATCTAACGGTAACTATATACTAGGCCTCAGGGTATCTATGATGGCCCACACCATGAACATAGAGGGATCGTCTGATACCCCGACGCTGACTAAGTAGTTTGTTTCTTTTTTTTTTTAATATTGACATCAGAAAGACATACATGACATGACCCTTCCCAGGATTCATTGGGACACACAAAGCACTTTTTTCCTGAGAACTGGTTCAAACCGGTTGGCGTGTGTGTGTGTATGTATGTGTGTGTGTGTGTGTGTGTGTGTGTGTGTGTGTGTTTGTCAGAGAGAGAGAGAGAGAGAAGCTGAAGCTAGTTTTAACCCTTCAGGTGCCGGAGCAGATATCCAGGCTTGCCACAGTGACGGCCATTATACAGTGTGTGAGGGCGGCGTGCGTGCGCACCGGGGGGGGCGGGGGTACGACAACAACTGTAATGGCATTAATTCTGATGCATACAGCTGTGAAAAGATGCTGGGGGGAGAACGCCACCCTAACCCCCCCCCAACTACCATCACCTCACTCAAATCCGGGCCTTGTCTTTATAAAGAAGGATTTTAATGGCTGACGGGCTTCATGTTACATCTCTATGGCAGTTACAACCAACCATTTCTACCAAGACACCCCTTCCTCCATACTACACACACACACACACACACACACACACACACACACACACACACACAGCCTAATATAACTACTGTAAAACTGCAAAGGCAATTTCAACTAAAAGGAAAACTTAAGTTTACTTTACACTACACCACAAACTGTCTTTTTTTATCTTTTTCGGTGCTGGAGCATTTTGACACACATGAAACACTGAAAGTTTTGCTCGCCGGATTATCTGGCTGCGCAGCAGAACCCTGATAACATATTCAAATAACACGGATAAGAATTCAAAGCATGCTATTGTGCTGTATATGGTGGTGGTCATGGCTACGCGTCCTTGGCTGCTTCTATATATTTATCTATATATGCTTTCAAAACAATAAAAACACAGAAAAAGCTCCATCTTCGGGGTGCCGAAGGATTCTTCTTGTTGACAACAATGCACAATTCTGCAATTCTTCTGCAATAATCAGTGTTTCTCAATAATTAACTACCTCTACTGTACAGATTGTTGCTACTCGGATTCTGCTGATCATTAATGTCATCAGCATTAATACCTCTCTCCTTATTAATGCTGTATTTGTTTAAGCTTCTTTGGGAGGAAGAGCGGAGCATAAACAACATGTTTCCCCTCCAAGTTTTAAATCTACATAGTTAAACATAATGCTCATCATAACATCTGCAGCAGGATTACCGCAGTCGTTAATGAGATGCTCTGTGCGGGCTCCTGATGAGCATCGTCGATACAGAACCTAAAGCTGATCTCGCCGTCAGCGCGCCCATCTTGTTGGGTCGAGCCCAGAGGAAGTCTGGTGTGTGGATGGTGGTCACTCAAGCAGCCCTCATGCTAATGGTCAGACTCCAACAATCACTGATGTCCAGTAGCGCATTTTATTTACTCGCTGAGACCTTTGACCCGGCAGAGCATACTTCCACGCTGCGACAGTTTTTCAGAACACAGCCCTACAACACGACTTTGCAAATCTGCTGTATCAGTAAAAAAATCCTCTCTGAATCCATCTAGCAGACCAACAAATGTGATTCACCAAACATCCCATTAAAACCAGTAAAAATGAAAAACTATCCGTCGGGGCCACCACTTCCTTTATTATTTGAGAGGTACACACATTATGCAATGCTTCAACTGTACGGTATGTTTGATGAAATCAGGGCTGCCCTCTGACCCCCCCGGTGTCACGCGCAATGGCTTAGAATGTGGCCAGCAGATGACCTTTTCCAAAACAAGACACAATTACACAACTCTGGATCAGCCTTGTGAGCAATGACAGAAAACATTCTTCAAAACCTCTGATCACCTTTTCAGCCATTGTAATACTACGGCTTCGGCACCGAGGAGGAATATAACAAAGAAAAGCGTGCAGAACTTCAGCATTTAACTTTTTAAACCACCAAAACAGCCATGGCACTATGAGAAACAGTGCACAGACCAATGCAAACAGTATGCAGATGGTGGACTGGTGGATTAAACAAATGTGAAGTTAATAAATGTGAACCTGTTTAAAATCAATAATTTACTGCAACGGTGCAGCAAATGTGGCTGTTATTTGCAGGCTGCAGCCATATGGGTATGCAATAATCCCGAAAATGTAAAAGCCTGTTTAACAGGACATGCATGTGTAATGCGACTGTAGTAAACATTTGCTAACGCCTAATAACAAAATGACTCATTTTATCTTCAAAGGTTTTATGCTACATGTCGGCAGCCCATTAACAGCTCCGGGACCATTAATACTTATTTATTAAAGGTTCAGCAGACTTTAAATCCTTTTAAGTGTATCTAAATATAAAGACAACGCCATTGTAAACTGTCCTGATGACCAGAGTTGTCGTCTTTAAAGCGCTGCAAAGTCGAATAGCAGAGGAGGCTAGACATGTGTGTGTATGTGTGTGCGTGTGTGCGTGCATGCGTGTGCCTGTCTAAGTGAGAGGAAGAGGGGAGTGTGTGCGGTGTGTCTGAGTGTGTGCGTGTGTGTTCAGCTTTAAGAGGAGGAAGACTACGGTTGTCACAGAGAGAAGTAGGAAGATTAGCTACCAGATAGCAGAACCAACACTGGTGCCAAGGGGCTTAAAAGCGGGCAGCGGCGCCCACCATTAACGTTAATTCACCCAGTTACAACATCCAAAACATCCTCAGCCCTTTAAAAACTAAACCCAGCCCACACTACATGTGCAACAAGCCGGCTTTTTTTATTATTGACGCCGCCTCACAGGAGGTGTTATTAGTTAGCGAGCTAACATTAGCTAACGCCGCACAAACAGAAAATAATGGAGCCACTTTAGTTCCGATTAAAACACCCGATCCCCGAACACAAACTGCTGATAGTGACAGTAGTAAAACTCTTACAGTCGACCCGAAGCACTACATCCTGACCCACAGGACCCGAACCGAGCCCGAATCGCTGACCTGCTGCCACCCGATGCGGGGCAACCAGCATCTCCCCTCGGAAAAAAAAGAACAAAACTTTCAACACATTTGCCTAAAAGTGAAGCAGTGAGAGCTCACCGGGACTGTTTACCTGGATGCCCCCCTCCCGAGGAAGAAAAAAAAAAACAGTCGGAACTCCTGTATTTCATTGACCGGCCCACACAGACTGAGCTCGCCGCCGACGAGCCGCTGGCGGAGGGACGTAATAATCCTTACCTCGTTTAACGATTTATCCCGCACATAATCAAGTCCGGGGACCGTGGCCACGAACTGACACGGTTAACAAAGCTTAACGTTAAAAATAAAAATATTTCTGGGCTGAGCGAGCCCCCCTTCTCTTACCCGAGAAGTGTTACTTTTCAACAACCCATCAGCTTCTTTATCGTCACAGATAGGTGGAGGAAAACCTGGCTCCTCTCGACGACTCCGAATAAAAGGCTCCCCTCGATCCACTCACTAAAAAACTTCGGCTTCCCCCCCCCCCGCTCAACTTACTCGGTCGCTTTGTTGCCCCTTCTTCGCCGATGGCCGACCAAGGAATGTTTAATCTGCAGTTAACCTCGATAAATCGTTGCTTTTTAGAAATCCAGGGGATATCCTCTTTTTTTCGGCCCTCCCCGCTGCCGCGTCTGTTGCCAAATAATGCGCCTCAACACACATGGAGCCGCTGCGTCCTCTCAGTGGGCATGCGCACCTCGGCGTACCAGGGCGACGGGATCACATCATGTAAGCCTCTGACCACCAAGGGCCAAAGCAGGACGGGAAGAAAAAGAAAAAAAAAAGTCAGGAACCCGTGACTCTACCAGCAAGTACAGAGATAACACTCCATCATTTACAGATGCACACGTATGCAGCATTTCCCAGATAAACACCCAGGAGCGCCATAATTACCTCATAATAAACAGCAGAAATCCCAGATTGGGATTCAGGATCCTTTGGTGTCTGACTGATGTACTCTCTGGATCTGGTTATAAAAACATAAACAATATCGAACAAAAGTAGTGCAAAAGTGTGAACCTTGACCTCCAAGTGGTGACCCAAAGACGACGTGTTATTACATCTTAAATGTTTCTTGCATGGCATCGTCTTTTAAATGCAGACCGACAGCATCTTCCTCATGTTTATCCCCAGCATCTCACCTGGGACCTGCATCAGCATCGCAACAGCGTCCTTATTCCGACCTCAGCACCATACGGTTACATCATGTCCCCCAAGGAATTACGCGGCAGCGACACTGACTTCCTGAGACCCGAAGTGAAAATCATATTCCCAAATATTCCTGTCACGTACGATCGATAAACATGCAGCTGTGAGTCGTGGCCTGGAGCTTAGAGAGTAAATGATGCAGTTGCATGAGTGAGAATATTGAAATGTGGAGACTACAGAAGTCAGGGAAAGTGGTCCAGCCTGAAGTGGGTTCAGCCTGTTATTCTCCAACAGGTGGGGGTTGGGGGGTGTTTGAGTGCTGCGTCAGCTGTTACCCTGCTGTTCTTTAAACCACAAAAACAGGTCCCTTTAGATGATGCTGTGTCATCAGCTCTGATTGTTTTCATCCTCTCATCCTGGTCCGGCTAGATCGTCTCGTAGAGGCGAGCGGTTCTGCACCGGGAGGATTGAATCTCCTGATCATCTCCCCGACCTGAAAACAAAGCCTGACAAACATGGATGTGTTTATATGTCATCAGTATTAGGGGCAGATATCTTATTTCAAAATCAGGGCGGACAATAAACGGGACATTTTCTCAACAGCAATTATTTTTGGAGGACACCAGATTATAGTTAGAGGGGAAAACATTAATTTCCATTTTTAGTCTGTTTTGAATATTTAAAACCGGATTTACTAAAGTACAAAACAAATGCATGTTTTGCAGCTAAAGTCGCATGGCCCCCTGAAGGCAAAACCCAAACCCAAATTCTTTGCACTATCAGGTGACAGCGCTAACAGCACACCACCCTGCTGCAATCTGGACTTAATTCACTGTAGCAAATTTATCTCCTCATTCGGTTTGAATCCAACACGCTGTGATTTGAGTATCTGCTTCTGTCATTTTGTTTGTACTTATAACACTTGTGAACTGTGTTACGTAACCTTATTGTGTATAAAATGCAGAAAACTGACAAACTTTGAAAATATTTTTCGCTCTTCTTGCTGAACCAAGAGAATCACATTCTTAAGTACACAAAATGGTACCGTGAATACTGGGGGGACAATTACATGACTTCCCGGATTTGGGTTGTCCGGACCCACCCCCCACCTGCAATTTCCTCCTGTGATCAGTCCTAACCTATGACATGATGTTCCCAGTCACCAGGAGCCAGATCAGGTTGAATCTGTCTTCAAAAAGGTCATTATGATCCATCCTCTGGAGAACAAACCGCTGCCAATTATGACATAAGCCATCTTTAGCCCATGAAACGCATTGATTGAAGAAGGGAAGGCCCTGAGGGAGGACTGTGGAGGCTTTGGCTGTGCTAAATCAAAGGGATCATAAAGGTCATTAGGGTTCATCCACTTGGAGAAGGAACACGTCACCATCCACATCAATGAACAATCCTTGAATAGAATTCTGACAATATAATTCCATTTTAAGGAGTTGAATCAGAAATTATTATTATTATTATTATTATTATTATTATTATCAGAATCAGAATTACTTTATTCATCCCCGAGGGGAAATTTTCTTTGCTACAGAAGCAATCCGACCAGAGCATGTAAAATCGAAAAAAGTTAGATAAATATAAAAAGATCTCACTATAATCAGTGACATATTTACAAAATTTTATTATTATTATTATTATTATTATTATTGTTATTATTATTATTATTATTATTATTATTATTATTATTATTATTATTATTATTATTATTATTATTATTATAACACTGGTTGCCTGCAGATTAATGTGACGTTCACATTTTCTCTCCGGTTGTCCTGTCCAGGTGAAGGAGGTGAGCTCAGCCTTCCTCTTCTCTTCCTCTCCCTGCAGAACAATGGCGGCCAGTTTGTAACATGACAGCTTCAACTTAATCCTCATTAAGGACTGTAACAATGCAGGAAGTAGCTGCTGCACTCGCGATCACGCCGGCTCACAATTTTGCAGGAAATGGCTCCTCTCGGCTGCGTCCGAGACACCTAGAGCGTCCCAAAAGTTTTCACGTCTCAGCAACTACCGAAAACATGCACGCAGAGATGAGAAAAGCTTTAGGAGGCCTCGCAGTTGCTGCAAATTATTCTGGTAGTGAATCTAAAAATGACGTCAGACTCCGGCATCACCGAAATATGCGTCTGAAATGTTATTTCCTACTAACGATGTCGCATGAAAGACAAGAAAACCACAGTAGAAGATATACAATAATAGCACAGACACTGTCGATTTATTGTAAATACTTAATATAATGATAATAAAATAGCTTATTAAATGTGAATTGGTTAGGACATAATGTGCAGGCTGAAGAATTAAGATCAGCAACATTTTTTTTTTAACCATATCTGTCCTTTATTACACTTTTGCACTCCACTATTACTGCTGCTGCGACGGTGGCAGCGTTAATGTTTTCCAACCCTGGTGGTTGATGATTTGGTATATGTCATATATAAAACACACACTGAACATCTCTCCACACGTCCAGACACTCAGACGTCACTTGTGATCTACAGTATGTCCTGGTGATCTGAAGACAGCAGCAACCATGACTCAGGTGTGATTGTTGATTTAAACCTGTCACCAACCACAGTCTCACGCTGTCAGACCTGAGGCTGAGCTTGCATGAATTTTACATTCTCAGCATTATTTGAAATCCGAGTTTTTCATGGACACACACACGTTTTTAACATTCCAGCATAAACAGCATACATCATGTAAGTATAGATCTGTCAAGCACATATCAGTTGGGGACGTTTGAACTGACTCCATAATGATAAAAAACAGAACAGCAGGTGATTGCAGAAGAACCCACACCGTGGTATTGTCCACAGAAGAGATCATTTATATCAGGAAATTTTACACACATGACACACATGAAGGCCAAACATGTTTATTATTGTCAATTTTGACTTCACTGCATGAAATGTATTAGAAAAAGGCGTAAACAGATATTATAAGAATATATATATTGAAACAATTACAAGGAAAAACAACCAAAATTAAATCCATGATGGTTAAATATAGATTTATAGCGCCATCACCTGTAAGAAATGAGTAAAATGAGGTCTGAGAATGAAACGTTCATAATAGCTGGGAAAAAAACATTAAGAATTGCTGCATTGAACAACACGGACATTCTTATTCTTATTCTTATTCTTATTCTTATTCTTATTCTTATTCTTAATAAGAAAATGACCTGTGGTTTCCTCAATAACATACATCATCTTAATTAATCAATAGTTAATTAAGGGTTAATTCCTGTATACTGGGACATAACTAGCTGACACTTGATCTGCTGCAGTGAAAAAAATAAAACCCACACAGCTGCTCCCAACACATATATACCAAATATAGAACTAATCTATATTAAGATCATCGCAAATATACTGTTATTATCTTCCGTGTACATGCCAATACTGTGTATCAGCAGTGCATCGAAGACCCAGGGACCACATGTTCTACCTCTGGAGGTCAGTTACAGAAGATCTCTTGTGTTATAATGCTAATCTTGCATCTTTTTGAGTCTATAGGGCTTACACCAGTGTATGACAATGCCCCGATGCCGTGATGCAATGTAGAGCTTTTTAGCTCCAAATGAATAAAGTGTTGCAACAGCTGGACCCCTGCCAGAGGAGTATCATTTCTGATCTCACCATCATGCCTGCTCTTTCTCTTAACCTTCTATCAGGCGTTTCTCCTTTTCTGGTTTAATCCCAGGGTCCCTTCATTCGCTTCTTCCTCATGAGGGCACAGCTGTGGTTTCACAGACGACTGATCAAGCTTGTAGACGGTTGGAAAAGGTGGTGGGGGCCTTTGTCCACTGACATACAGCATATTACACAACCATGTCTCTCAAAATCCAGGAAAGGTTGACTGACTCACCGCTTAGGTTGACTAATTGTTGCTATGCTCGTACAAAGGTTATGTTTAGTGAGGCTTCGGGCCACAATGTGGTCGTCCGCGTAGCTGCTGGGAAATGCTCTTTCCTTGTGGGCGTTGATAAAATTTAAACAGAATTTGTTCAAATTTGTTTGGAAAGCATAACTGTGAATACTGCAGGTTTATGTTATTTGATTATTTGGTTAACTCGGATGTTTCACCTGAGTGCAGATTTACTTTTAACATCTATTAGTTCATTAAATGCATCTCAGTTGCAGAATTACTCATAATTAACTGTTATTCAGAATGTTTAACATGTCCCAGATGCTATGAAATAAGTACTACTATGATGATTTCAGTGTGTGGATACTGTTTGCGGGACTGATTTAATGTGCACGTAAGTACATGTTAAAACAATTAGCAACTTGTTTTGTGGAATCAAGTTTTTAAACAAGGACTGCAACATTATTATGGTTTAAAGATTTTCTCTAGATATCAGAGGACTCTAGCCAAACAGGGCAAGTTGTTGATGCGATATTTCTTCTCCTGCCAACCTTCTCCAAGTCTGTAGGGAATTTTTAAAAAAGCTGCACTGCGATCAAACTTACTCTTCAGCTTCCGCTATATGACAGCTTTGTCTGTGTTCTTCTGCTCCTTCTAGCCTACCTGCAAGCGCATCACCATCACCTTCAGTGTAAAACAGAACCATGTCAGAGCAAAAATCTTCCACTAGAATGATTTTTAAGAGTCATAGCTCAGACACAATGACTATTCCATACAATTTTTGTCAGACAGAAACTTTAAGTATTAAAATTCATGTTGTTGCAGGAGCATTGCACACATTAGATGTCCATGCAGTCAAATATGTATACTTTATGTTTGTTGGTGCTCAATATCTGGGCCTACATGTCACGCTCAATGCTTAATTTCTCAATTGTTTTGTAGCAGTCTCACAAGATATTGACCATACTTCATCATGTTGCCATTGCTACCTATTGTTTCGGCCAAGATAGACCTCTAAGCCCTTTTCAATCTGTTAATATTGAGATACTTTCTTAATGTAAGAGTATAAATTTATTAGGATTATGATGAGAGCAATTGACATTATAAAATATTAATAACATAATCACACCTAGCATGGACTGGGCTGGGTCCAGTTTGTAGCCTTTGGTGTGCTGCAGGGAAATCCAGGCCTTGAATTTCAATGCATAAAAAGGTAGTTTTTATTTTGTTCTTGGCATTCTGTGTCAATATCCACCGCCCCAATTGTAAATGGCATCTTAGATGCTGCATTACTCTCACCTTGTGGCGATAGAGAGATAATACACCACTTGTGTTTTTACTAATGTCCTGCGCCCGCACAACAGCAGCATTACTCCCCTCTTCGTAAACCCCTAAAATAAATATTTAGTTCATTATGTCTACAAGAGTAAATATGCAAATATTTACTGTTGTAATAAACGCACTATTTCAAAAATTTGTTTCAATCTGGGACGAACCGCGAATACTGTACATCCTGCCGTCACTTTGGTTGACGCGGTAATATCTGAATAGACAGTAGGGGGAAGTAATGAGTCGAGTGGTCTAAGTTTAAGGAAGCAGTAACTGAAGACAAAGAAGACTCGGCCGTTCATCCATAGATTAGCGTGTTGTCTGTCACTGGGCGGTGGTAACAGTTAAGTGATGTTTTATACTGTTTTCTTTTTTAGAAACAACGTTGTATAATGACATATCAGAATTTGACCATTATACATTCTCAGTCGGCAAAAATGGCAGAAACACTTGGTTAAACGTTAGTAGCAATTGCACTTTGTGCTGTGGAGATAATGTATGTGTTGTTTTTCAGAAATAGTCTACGCAGGTGGTGATTCGTTAAGTTCTGGCAACATATTAATATTGTTTCAGACGGTGGATAATCAGTGGAAAATGGCGAAACGTAGGATAACCCAGGAAACCTTTGACGCTGCTGTCAGAGAAAACATGGAGGAATTTGAGATGGCAGCTGATGAGGCTCTGAAGGAGGCTGTGGAGCAGTTTGAGTCTCAAGGTAACACATCTGAAGGGAAGAATAACAATACACACCTGTGCTTTTGTCACTAAGGGATCAATTTGCTTCTGTATTTACTATAGAGATGATGACAGCCCTAACGCCACTATCTCGTTATTTGTACTTTAACCTGTAAAAATTAAAATATTGATTAGAAACCAGCAAGTGCTCCAGACTCAAAGCAATTTACAAAGGTTCAGGAGTGGTCTCTCCATATGCATCTTTCTTGAGCTACATGCAAAGCTTTTAATCTAAAATAATAATGAACATGCATGAACACTTGGTTCTTTTGCCATTGTTAAAGAATGCTATATATTTTTATATTTTGAATAAAGCATGTGAATTAAAGCTTTAATCTAAATGTAATGTTTGGATTCAGGTGTGGATCTCAGTTACATTGTTAAAGCTGCACCTGCTGAAACATCGAATGAGAAGCAAGAAGCGCAAACTCATGAAATCTTGCAGGTGTGTCTTGCTCCATTTTGAAAAAAAGATATTTCCTTCCAAAGTGCTGATCTTTGTTCCCCTGTTTTTATATATAGGTTTTGGATTCGCTCCGAAACGGGAAAGACTCTGCTGATGTTATGGATCTGATGGGAGACCTTAAGCGTTTTACTGAACATTGCTCAGTTGGTTTCGCTCAGAGGTATCTGGCTGCCCAGAAAGATGCCTATCCCGTCATCCTTTCTTGCTGTAAAAAGAGTTTGGATAGACAGGAGGCCGTGTTGACTGCCACACTCGCTCTTGCTGCACTCACAGATGGACAGCCAGACTTGTTGGATACAGAAGGCCAGCGGTTCCTCCTGGACATCCTTATAAAGTACAGGTCAGATTTTGCAGTGACGCGTGCAGCTATTCTGACCGTGCATCACTGCTGTCTGAAACATGAACAGAATCGACAGGATTTGGTTAACGGAGGGGTCCTGGCTCTGCTAACCAGTGCGATCACACAACACAGTGAGTGTGCCGAGCTGGTGAAGGAGGCCTCTGTTGCTCTCAGGGTCATGACCTTTGACGATGATGTCCGTGTTACATTTGGGCATGCTCATGAGCATGCCAAGATTATTGTCATGGAGCACAGAGGGCTAAAGGTTCTGATTGATGCTGCAAAAGGTGAGAACAGCTGGCACTCCTTTCTAAACGGTTAGAATGATAGCTTGTTTATTGATGTGGTCCCGTTATTTTTTTTTTTGTGTTCTATCACAGGTCATCTTGACAATACCTCTGTTTTAAGTGAGCTTTGTGCAACTTTATCCCGTCTGGCTGTGAGGAACGAGTTCTGTCAGGACATTTGTGATCTGGGAGGGTTGAAACTCATGATGACTCTTCTTGCAGACAGTTATGAATCATCGGTAATCGACTTACCAAAATGATTATCACATTTTTTTTCCTGCACTGATCACTCATTTGGATTTTTGATTGCAGGAGTTAATTCGGCAGATCCTGAGTGCAATACGAGCCGTTGCAGGAAACGATGACGTAAAAGACGCAGTTGCTAACGCTGGGGGAGTCCAGCTAATTGTCATTGCCATGAATAGACACATCAGCAGCTCACTGGTGAGTTAAACATTTGGCTGCAGTTAAAATGAGTGTATTGGGAACAAAACAATACATATGAAAACAGGCCAGACTTCAGTATATTGTATGGTGATGTAAGAAGAGCCCTGTGTTCCTTTAGTTAACACCGTCAATCTCTGCTTCTTCTTCCTTTATTTGACAGGTAATAAGTCAAGTAGCTGAAGATAGATTACAAAGTTGTTTTAAAACTCTCAAGAGTTTAAACTTTGACCACTATTGTGACTTAACGTCTGTAAATTATTACCTTCACCAAAGGAGGTGGTTATGTGACAGTCAGCGTTTGCTTGTTTGTCTGTCAGCTCAAAAAGGTATAACTGGATTCTAATGAAATTTTCAGAAAATATTGATAATGGGCCAAGGAACAGATTTCTTTATGTTGGATTGTTCAGGTGTCTTTTACATCCTTCCCATACATGAGTAGCTTTTAACTCAAACTTAACTATAGAGAATATATAGTTTTTACTATCATATTTTGCTGTAGGTGTGTGAGCAGGGCTGTGCATGCCTGTCTGTGCTCGCCTTGCGCAAACCCAACAACTGCAGGGTCATCATGGAGAACGGAGGTGCCTTAGCAGCTATTCAGAGTATGAAAACACACACGGACGCAGTCAATGTGCAGGTAATATATGAGACCATTAATAATTACTCTTGCACCTTAAAACCTTTTAGGGAGTAACTCTGTGTCTTGGGTTCCTCTCGTACAGAAACAAGCCTGTATGCTGTTGAGGAATCTGGTTTCACGTATGCCCACCTACAACCAACCCATCCTGGAGATGGGAGCAGAAGCCCTCATAGCCCAGGCAGTAAAGACCCATCAAGACTGCGGGGATGTCGGTAAAGCTGCGCTCAGAGATCTGGGATGTAAAGTGGAGCTTCGAGAGTTGTGGACGGGCAAAAACGGTAGCCTCACAAATTGAGAGTAGAGGAACGCATGTATATTCTCACAATGTGAGGTCACTTGAAATGTTACAGTGAAGGCAGTTGCTGCTCCTCCAGCTCTGTTGATGTCGCCTGCTCTGCATTCATGAATACATTTTCCAAACCTAAAAGTGCGAAAAACGGGCAGTTAGATACTTGAGTAGTATTTAGATGCAGTTGTGTTATTTTGCCTGAAATAATGAACCTTCACTACAGAATTAAATGATAATGGAGCAATATACTTCACTTGGAACAGGGTAAAATAGATCTATCATGGTTGTGCACGGAGGCAATATTACAGACTACCTGACCGTTTCATTTTTCATCTTTTGCTTGCTAATTATAGTATATACACACTGATACCCATTCTTTTGTTTGTACCACATATATTCTTATGAAATGTAACATTTTTGTGCCATGTGTAAATATATACAGTATCTATATTTACTGTGACGTCATTTATTTTAGGCCGTAATTATTTGCTTTGTACTTTCATGTAGCAGCTCCACGTATTGGTGTTCACATAAACATAACAAAAGACTTTATAAATTATACAGGTCAGCTAGGAAGCGAGGAAGTCAGATAAATGACAAGACTGAAGATATTCACCGTGATCAGATCAGCCTGGTAAACAAGCTTGTCTAACCTTAAAACCTGAGACTGAAAGATTACTGAGTGTCAGAGCACATTTTTAGAATTAAACAACTGTGTGAATCAGGAAAATATCAATTATGATATACGCACACCAGACGGTGAACTCCCATAGGCGTTTTCTAACGTGTCTGTGGACGCCCCTGTAACGGCCTATCACCGCTGGAACTCCATTTCCCACAATGCACCCACACTGTCCTTGTCAAACCCACCGCCCTGTGGTCGAGCTAACGTTTCGCTTGGTTGACAGGAGCGTTAATGACAGAAAGCAACAGCGTGGCTGGACGATGTCAGCCGCTACAAGTCACAGCAGAACTCACGATTGAGTGAAACGTGTTGGTGACAGTGCCCTGAGCTTTTCAAGAAGTGTTTTGGACCACGGCTTTTAGGAGTTTTGTTAATATTTGCACAAGGCTGTTGGCGACTGTAACATAAATGTTCTTTTAGCAACAGGCTAACAGCTAATGTTATTACTGTGACTTACCTACAGACAGCTTCGGAAAAACGGTTGAAAAAAACTATAAAAATGATGGGGAGAATCTGCTGTATCTGAAATTTGACTGGTATCATCTTTATAAGGTAAGCTGGGCTCAGTTTTGGATGAGTTTGTTGAAAATTAGTAGGTCTCACCCAATGGGAAAGGCACGAGAAGTATGATAAGGTTATTTAACGAATTAATATTAAATAACAGCGTAAGAATGAGCAAATAATGTTTAAAAGAAACTAAAAAGCTTTAACCACAATTGTGAGTGTGGCTATTTAATTATGATTCTTCTGGACTTTACACTCTTGGTCTGAATAATAATAATAACAGTAATGATCAGGATAATGTAACCGTTTTTGTGGACGTACAGTTTCTTAACACTGCATAAATCATTTGTCTTCCTTTTGAGGGCTACTCTCAATGTTCCACCCCTCCACTATTCGGCAGCCAAGTCTGACAAAGACTGACAGACAGTGAAGAAGACAGACCTGTGCACAGAGGGCACAGCTGGGGTCAGATCGGGACTGAACACGGTTTTCTCTGGGAACTGATCGTTTGTTTCTCTCACTGTTGCTCTAACACGAGAATGTGTCTGTAGTTCAACAGCTGGTGGGACAGATATCACAGCAGGAGTCTGCTGAGTGAGCAGTAACCGGAGTCATCTTATTTAGATGCTGGTATTTCTCTGCATTTCTCTTTCTAACCTGGTTTATGGTTGCAACAGTAACTCGGATGCAGAGTTTTGTTAAATGAATATGATATAATTTGAGCAAAGCAGGTTGTACAATCATATTGCTAACAGAGTTGTTGATTTAAAGTGACAGCATTAGCACCATGCTGAGGGATATAATGTGAAACAGTCCTACAGAGACGAAAAAAGTAACCATATGAGAAAGCCCTATAGGTTATGGCTGCACGAAAAAATAAGATCAAATGTGACTTTGACTCTTGATCTTCCAAGGACCAAGGCCTAGGGGCTTAAATCATAAAGCAACCTTCTATGTTATGTAACCTTGTATTACTACTCTGCCCTCTCCTATATTATACTACTGATACTCTAAATTCACCTCCAGCCAAAGGAGTGCATGTGTGTACTTTGTGTTACTTTGTGTGAGTGTCTCATCATAGTTTAGCACCCCCAGAAGTGGCACAAGACCACACAATTTTTGAAGTTCAACAACCTTCAAGGGACCTTTTAAAGGGCCACAAGTCAGACCTCTCTCTCCAAGTAACTTGATTCTCTAATGGGACTCATAGTCCATAATCTGCCTCCTCAGTCAGAAACCCTTGCACCAAGGCTCACCCTGGAACAACAGCATTAGCACCATGCTAGCCCACATTATCAAGGGAAATATTGGGATATACTGGAAAAATATCTCTTAAACAGTCCTAAAAAGACAACACACAGCCACGTGAAAGAACACAGTGCGGTGTGTGAGACATTTAAATGTTGGAATAGATAAAGGATTTATGAATAGATGATCGCTCACATTAAATGATTAGCTCATTGTGAAACAAAGAAGCATAACATTTTTTTTTTCTTCACAGCAGTAAATGTGTTCCTTTTAAAGTCCATTTTATGTAGAGATATATGCCAGCTGCAGTGAAGTACTAGTAGTAGTTCCTCCAAGTCCAAGCTAGAGGTGAATGGAGGCTGTTAAACCTTCAGCTCAACCTGCCTGGCGCCTCATGCTGTCTTCCCAAGCTAAATCAAACAATAACTGTTTTAAATGTGACTGTCACAGAATTTGTCTCACTTTTGTCCTCCTTCAGCAGTTCCTAGTGTCAGGGCCTCTTCAGGCGTCTGAGTGGATGAGCCCGCTTGTTGAGGGCTGGCTGTAGCCGTCAGGGATGGGAGTCCAGCAACAGCGGACATCCATCAAGCAGGAAGGAGAACAACGTCGGTCCAGTCAGTCAGAGGTGAGTTATTACTTTAAACTTCCTAAACACATCCTTCCTTCAAGAAACATTATGGAAACACTAGATTGGAAAAATAATAATTGGATTGGGAGAGGCTGAATTTGATTCAGGTTGCCGTAGAAAATGGTGGAGTTCTCTTTAGAATTTGGAAATTTGATAAGCATTTCTGTGGTTCATGTAAGGTCTCCTGTGGACAAAGTTTTGTAAGCTGCTTCATTCGGATGCCTCCATCAGTTTAATAATCAACAGCCTGTCAAACACAAGTTTGTCATGTGAGGACACAGTTTCTCTGGGGTTTTATCTGCGGTCATTGATGCGATTCCTCCCTCCACCCCTGCAGGGTCTGAAGCAGACACACTCTGTGATCAACTCGCTCTTCTCTGGAGCGTTAGCCGGCGCTGTGGCCAAGACAGCTGTGGCCCCATTGGACAGGACTAAAATCATCTTCCAAGGCAGGTTTGACCCCCAGCTGACCTGGAAGCTGTCTGGATTTATATCTGCTGCCACTGTTGCTCTCTTTACTTTATCACTCCATGAAAATATGTAATCTAGTCAAACTAGCATTACTTTCTGTTGGATCACAGAAACAGTTATTATGTTTTTGCTTAAAGAGATGTTACATTTGTTTCTGTGAAACCATGAATTGGATTAAATATGATCTGTGAATCTGAATCAGTTGTTATTTCCAGGGATTTCCTTTTGACCCTTTTCCCCCAGTAATCTGCCTGAGATGGAGGGTCGATTATAGAAAAACATAACTATTCTTTCACCTTTGTTAGTTCTCCTTGTTGGTGCATGCAAATTTTGCAGCACGCCCTGGCTGCATTTGCAGATTTGTTCTTAACTGAGACTTTGTGTTGTGTTTCCAGTGTCTTCAGCAAGATTCTCTGCTAAGGTAGGTTCATGTCCAGTTATTAAGTTTTAACGCTCATTCAACATTAGACCAAACCTTCATTTCAGGACATGAAAATACTTTAAAGTTAGTAGGTCAAACATGAGTGTGTTGGTGTGCAGGAGGCCTACAAGTTAATCTACCGCACCTACCTGAAGGATGGCTTCCTTAGTCTGTGGAGGGGGAACTCTGCCACCATGGTGCGGGTCATCCCTTACGCCGCCATTCAGTTCTGTGCCCACGAACAGTACAAGCAGCTGCTGGGAGCCCACTATGGCTTTCAGGACAAGTGAGTGTGACCTGGCACCAGCACGCTTGTTTTCTGGCTGAATTTAAAGAGGAAGTCTTTGCCGTGTGTTCCAGAGCTCTGCCGCCATTTTGGAGGTTAGTGGCGGGTTCTTTGGCCGGCACCACCGCAGCAATGCTGACCTACCCTCTGGACATGGTTCGAGCCAGGATGGCTGTAACGCCAAAGGAAATGTGAGGGTTAACTGACTGCAGCCCACTGAGACAGTACAATTAGCATAAAAGCTAAAGCTAACCTCATGACACAAAAAGTGAAGTTTGATTCCCTGTATTTCCTCACAGGTACAGCAACATTCTACATGTGTTTGTGCGGATATCCCGAGAAGAGGGTCTGAAGACGCTGTATCGAGGCTTCGCCCCCACCATCCTGGGTGTTGTGCCTTACGCTGGGCTCAGCTTCTTCACCTACGAGACGCTGAAGAAAGTCCACGCAGGTCAGTACTGCTGCCGCCAGCCTCATTCTTTCTGTCGCTGACGCTCAGATTTGATCTGTTTCCGTCCTCCTCTCACTCGTAGAGCAAAGCGGGCGCTCCCAGCCATACTCGTATGAACGGTTGGCGTTCGGGGCCTGTGCGGGTCTGATCGGCCAGTCAGCGTCGTACCCTCTGGACGTGGTACGGCGGCGCATGCAGACCGCGGGAGTCACAGGCCACACGTACGGCACCATCCTGGGCACCATGAGAGAGATAGTGTCTGAGGAGGGGGTCATACGCGGACTCTACAAAGGTCTGAGCATGAACTGGGTCAAAGGGCCCATCGCCGTCGGGATCAGCTTCACCACCTTTGACCTCACCCAGATCATGCTGAGGAAGCTGCACCAGATGCGCTACACAGATCAGTAGCACCGATGCAGAGTTGTAGGAGAGGCTCTGGTGAGGAACCCTGGCTCCATTCTCCTGTGTGCAGCCCTGTGGGCATCAGACCTGCCGGGTGTGCAAACTCTCCTACGCCAAAGTGCAATACAGTCAGTGATTCATCTTTTTAAAGGCGTGCATTTCACGAATGAGGCATGAGTGTATTTATCATCAGTGAAAGAGGATGCATGCACATCACCGTACCCAGTTCAAACCTTGCAACACAAAGCAACATGCCGCTCGCTGACTTTTAAGATGGCTCAGACTTATTGGATGAATATGCCCCTTTGGATCAAGTACTGCCACTCTAGTGTAGTTTTACTCCTGAAGAGATGAAGTTAGTTTATGTCGGTGCCAACAGCCACAGAGGAAAAAAACGAGTGTATTTTGTTTTGTGGTTTGAATATTAATAGTATTAATTTCATGTTATTTTTTAAAGATAATGTCATTTGAGACAGTTTGGCTTTCTGGAATAATTTATTACAGATGTAACTCACTCAGACTAACATGGTGAGAATATTAAAAAGGAGATTTTCTGTTAATCCACAGATTTAATACCTTGGACGAGACAGCTGTACAGTCAAATGTAATCCAGAAGTACAGCCCTAAACTCTAATGAAGTTTACACTGTACCTAGAACGGTGACGTCGCTGCTTTAACAGCGATATTTTAATGCTACTGTTTGTGACCAGTTGGTTGCTGGTAAAGGTCAATGAGTCACACACGCAGTAGGGTATGTAATGTCTTTTCTTTCAGAGAATGTTGCTATTGTAGCTGCATCTTGACGGATCATGAAGTTAACTGTATTCATGAAATGTTTCAGTTATAGTTGTAAAACAAGAAACAACCTCTCGGTGGCGCCATCATTCCGTTACAGGCATTTCAAAGTACTCCGTTTTGTGGTTAACCTGAGCACATTAAGCAGGCTCATGATTTGCTCACACACCAGTGTTTTATGTAGGTTTAAGGTCAGTCTGATGGCTGAATCAGGAGCTACGGTGGATCAAAAGGTTCCACACAGGAACTTTTATCTAATGACGGAAAATGTCGGAAGCTAGATTTGCATCTAAACATTCTCGACTACTGGATCAAAAAAGTCAAGACTTGAAGCTTGAGAACTTGATTCAAACCCTGACACCTGTCTGTCTTTACTCTGCTGATCACTTTATCAGCTCCCGTCGATCCGTTTGCCTGCAGCTGGGGTGATCCTCCAGGGAATCGGCTCAGTAGCTGCTCAGAATCGGTCACATGAAGCTCTTCCGTTCAGATTAAACACATCTTACAGCTGCAGAAGTGCACAAGCAGGGTTGATCTTTGAATATTTGTATGCAAAGTAGCAGAAAGTATCCAGTAACTGGGAGAAGTTACTGACTCAAGTGCCTAACAAGGAACAGTAGTGTTATACTCCCTCGAATCTTTGTCCAAGGTTGCCTCCATTTTCTAACCTGCTAGTTCAGAATTTACAAATATGCGAGGGGCAGCAGATGATTTAAATGTGGTCTGGGGGATTGTTCACCTCTGTGGCTGAATGTATAACTTCAGGGACAGGTTTTTTATGTGAATTATGTGAAACCTATAACTGCCTTTGTGGAGGTTTTGCAGGCTGTGGTAACATATAGACTCAGACAGCCACCTAAGAACAAATTTAAAAGAACATTTAAATAATTTTAGCTCTAATTTTTTGGGGCGGGGGAGAAACCTGGTGATCCTAATAAAACCTAGACAATCAGTCAAAATGCCAAATAAGCTTTATTTCTGACAACCCCTCGAAACAAAATGTTCTGCTTTTATTCTCTGATTTGTTTTATTTCTGGGTGACCTCACATAGATGTGCAAACAGTTGAAATGTTTGCATGTTTATCACATATCGTATTTTTGTGTGTTTCTCTACAGCAGTGATATGATGGCTGGTCGGTAAATCCCAGTGATTTGTGCCAAACTGAATGTAAACCTACTGTCACACACAGTTGTTATACTAAAATAACTCAAACTCTCTCATAAAACTGGATGTTGCTAACAGAATCATGTCTTTATTGTTTTTCTTATATCTTATTCTTTAGTGTATTTTGAGCCTTATTTCAACCTGGATCAAAATACAGAATGTAATACCGTCTGATGTCCACTAGAGGACACAGCCTCCCCATGGGTGGTTTCTGGTGCAGATATTCGGCAGGTGGCGCTGCAGCACCGCCTCAGGAGCAGCATGATGGCGCCGAAGGCCCCGCTGTTGCTCTTAACCTGATCTTAAACGCAACAGCAATGAAGTTAAACAAGTGAATAAAATAATTAAAAAAAAATCTACCTTCAGTTAAAATATTTGAAAAATAACGTTTAAGATCATATTTATTTTTAAAATTTATTCAGAATAAATTCTTTTTGTCCGTTTGTCTCGGGTTAAATAGTCCCTTTGTTTCAACAAAAACGGTCTGTGTAAGCAGATTTCTGGGAAGTTGTGAAGAAAATGGAGCAGGAGAAAAGAGTCATAGAAGATAGAGGGCTAATTAGAATGAAGGAGGAAAAGATGGACAGAGGCTGACAGAGGAGGTGGTTGCTATAGATACATGGCATGATGCCAAATGGAAGCAGACGCCCTTTGCATTTATTCAGATGATGGCTGCTTTTGCTCTCTCTCTCTCTTTGAAATTTGTTAAAATCCATACAGCCATTTTGTTAAAATCAAGAATGCTTTTTAATATTTTTAATAAACAAAAATCTGTTTATCTTTGTAAGAACAAAAAAGAGAACAAATGGGAAGATAGAGAATTAAAATTGAATTTTAGCAGAGATGCTTTTCAACTGGACAAAGCCTCTCTTTTTGTCAAAAATAAAAAAGATAAATAATGATTATCACTGGCTTTATTTTCCCCCCAAAAATATTACTTTTTATTCACAATTAATGGTATTTTGAAAATGTAAACAACACCATTTTCTATTAAATAATAAAAGTGAGAATCACATTAATCACAAACAACTAAGACATCTATGTGATTATATGCTGTAAAAATTCAGAAAAATTAGAATTTACTTCAGTCATTTTACTATGTGGGATAGTTTGGACTCTTCCTGACATCCTGAATAAACCTGTTCTGGCCCAGAGGAGTGTGTGTGTGTGCGTGTGTGTGTGTGTGTAACTATTACCTCTGCCAAAGGTTATGTGACAGCCGGCATTTATCTGTTTGCTCATTGTTGTAAATGAAATAAATCAAAAAGGTATGAATAGACTGGAATGAAATTTTCTGGAAATGTTGCTGCTGCCTAAATGTACCATATGTGGGGAAACGAGCTGCGTGGCACACATGCTTCAAGTGCTTTTCTAGTTCATGTATTTAATGATATTTAATGTTCTGAGAGTGTTTGAGTGCAAATGTTTTGTGTTCTTGTTTAAAGGATGCAGAAAGTAGATGCGGCTGGTGTAAAAAAAAAAAACCACATAAATGCGGAGGGATGACGTAATATCATTTTATTAGCCACAGTTTTTGACAGCACATCCACGAATTCAACATTTTGGTTGACTAAATATGCTAAATACAGAAGAACACAAATAAGAATCTTCCGATCAGTCGAGCAGTGAAGACGAGAAAGTAAATTCACACAATGAAGGAACGATCCAGTGTGGTCTTTAACTCCAGCCCTTCCACAGCCACAACCATCTGGAAATACAAGGAAATTGAAAATCAGGGGACTTGAGAATTATTAACACACATCTTCTGGAGCAAAATAGAAATGAAAATGTCTGTCCCTCATCATGACTACCCGTATGTGTCTGTGTTTGAGCCTGAGCTTGTCCACCTTTGACCTCTGAAGTCTGGAGCGTCAAGAAGACATGCACTCACCAGGGAAACATGCAATTATACCCGAGAGCCCCCCCACACACACACACTCCTGCTGTCTGCTTAAACGCCACAATGACTCACTGAGATTACAGCTTTAATCCCAATTCAGATTGAATCCCTCAAAGACGAAACAGCAGCGCGTGCAAATCCAGTGAATCATCCCCCAAACTTTGACTGTCTTCAGGTGATCCGGTTCTAAATCGATACCTCGCTCAGCGCTGGAACAATGTAGAGATAGAGGAGGAGGAGGAAGAGGAGAAGGAGAAGGAGGAGGAGGACTTGGAGGTGACGGAGGAGACCGGAGCTCGACTCCAGTCCCTGGGTAGATGCAGTTTCAGACACTGGGCAATGATGAAGGGCCTCCAGGACCCTGCAGAGCTCCAGTCTGCCTACGCTGTCCCAACAACTGCTCATAAGCTCCTCTCTGCACCACACACACACACGCACGCACACACACACCTCCAAGGACAACGTCTTTTTCTATTTATTCGTGATACAACAGCTTTTTATCATAACACTTCAATATTTTACCAAGGTGTTAATTAAGAAAACAGTGCAGGAAATACCTAAAAGATCTAAAAAAAATAATAATAATAAAGCTTGTGGACTCATTTTGAATTTAACCCCCCGTCTTAAAAACCACACATATTCACACTCCTCTGCTGACATTGTGTCCGTCCAACAAAGACGTCCCCACAGTCCCCTCATTATAAATACATGTCATTGGATCACAGCTCGCCTGAATCCCCGAGTCTGCTGCGCTCTAAGTGGCCGTGACTGAGCCCTGAATGGGTGGCCGAGCAACAGCTATACCAATAGATCCAGCTCCGTTTGCGTGCGTGCGTGTGCGTGTGTGTGTGTGTGTGTGAGCGAGAGGGAGGGAGAGAAAGACAACTACAGGCTACAAGCCTATGGGAGTGAAAGCTTCGCAGCAGGACGAGGTCACAGGTCAGACTGTCTGTTACAAACGCAAAAAAAGTGTAGCTCAGTGGACACTGATGGGAGAGAGAAGTTCTTTAAAACTCTGAGGTTTGCAGAAATCTAGGTCATCATGTTTCCATCTGCCTCCACAGCAGAGCTGGCTCAAACCCGTCTCTGCCCGTTTAGGAGGGAGGAACACGGCGTGCATGCACACATAAATACACATCATTTATGTGTGTTAAAAGCACATCTTATCGCATTCTGTGGGGGCACATATGTTGGCGACCGTGTCCCTCTGGAACCAGAAACCAGGCCACAGTGCTCGCTCTCTCTCTCTCTCTCTCTCTCTCATTCTTTCTCTTTTCCACCCTCATTGTTTCAGTGTCCCTCGCTGTACTGAGATATGGCTCCAGGTGGAAATCAGTCATTAAAAGATAAATAAATATCCACACCAACGTAAATGTTACAAAACACATGGCTCTCCCTTCTGCCTAAAGACCCCAGATAGCTGCCTGCACAGTGCCTGACGGGAAATACGCGGCCACAGATTTATCCGGGTTTACACGTAAAAAGTTTGAATGAAGGTAAACATAAGTCTGAGCCGACCCAATCTGCTTCAGCTGTGCAGAGGACTTTCCACGAGCAGAGAAAAGCAAGGACAAAGAGGGAACGTGAGCCTGAGAGCCATCTGTATAAAACGTCAGGACTGGACTCCCTTTAAGCATGAGTGAGGAACTATAAGGCCTGGTGGTGTGTGAATGGTTTGGGAACACATGCAAACACACACACACACACACACACACACACACACACACTCCCCACTGAGTCACAGCCTCTGTCAGTGAGACAGGTCTATGGGTCTATTGAGGGAGCTGTCCCTTTCTGTAGAGCTAATGAAGCCTGCACCCACAGGCATAAAGAAGGGGAGAGTTAGCAATACGCTCCTTCACCCATTCACTCACTTCCTCCCTTCACACGGCTCCTGATGAGGTAATGCTTTCTCTCTTAAAGCGACACCGGGAGGAATGCACCTTTACGCGCGCGGGCCTTCGCGACCACGGGGGCCGGCCAGAAAGGCTGTGAGTCTGATCTCATGACGATTTCGGTTTGTGGCTCCTGGAGGTCTCTGGATCACAGCGTGGTCGAGTTCCCGCCTGTCCTGTCAGCAGCCAGTCAGCAACAACCACATGTCTGTCCCTCAAAACGCAGCGAGGTGAAAATCTGAAGTTATTTAAAAATACGTTTGCAAGAAAACAAAACGGCGCTTAGGAACTCCAAGCCGCTGTGTTTTGCTCTGTGACAAGGCTGCCATCAGTCTGGAGGGAAGCGCAGACAGCGATCACACTTGGGAAGAAAGCAGCGTGTCACTCGGAGGAGAAAATGTCAGCGGAAGCAGAGATGTGTGGGGAACAAGGCTCCCAGACAGCAAATCACACTTTCAGCAGGGGAGGGTCTGACTTTGGGCTGCCTGTCTCTCAGCCCGTCTCTCCTGACTGTGAAGGAGCTCTCGTCCCGCCTAGTCAGCTCTTAGCAACCAGATTTAGCTAACAATAGGCAGCGGTGCTTATCAACCAGTCGGGCAACTTCATTAGCATTAGCCAGAGCCAGGCGACGGCGCTCGTGAGGCAGACATCCCCTCCGCTGGCCTTGACCCATGAACTCTAGGGTCCTCCTTCACCTGCTACAACAGCATTCATGCTAGCGGGGCTGTCTCGCCAGTGCGCCACCATTGTGCACATGTTCTCCCGTCGTTCCCACGCTCCTGGCTGAGCCCTCGGGTTGATCAGACAATTACACTTTAGACATAACCGTGTTCAGATGTGACGTAATGGAGGTTTTATTGAGTCCGCCTCAGCTTGTCTGACTGCAGAGATCAGTTTGAGATCTTTCCAGCAGAACCTGATCTTTTCCATCATCCCCCTGTTTTTATGTTTGTGTCTTCCCCTGGCGCATCAAGGGTAAACCCATGACTGTCCTCGCCTCTTCTTCCTCTTCCTCATTCTCTGCCCTCTCTCATTGGCTCAGAGCGGCTCCGCGTCTCCACATTGGTCGGCGGCAGACAGAAAGAACGCTGCTGCTCCAGAAAGGCAGCGCGGCGTTCGCCGTTATTGTGAGAAATGAGGTCAAATGTGCCACCGATCATGTGACCGTCAAAGACGTAGGGGCGGGATGATTGGCGGGCTTTTGCTCAGGATCACGCCGGAGCGCCGAGGACATGTGCAAAAGCCTGTGACTGGATCTGCCCCGCCGCTCGGCATATGGACCCCAGCATCTCTCTATGCAAATGGTCGAGACAGAGACACATGTTCACAAATGCAGACAAACTGCCCCCCCCCACGCACCCTCATTAATTGTTCCTCCTAAAACCAGACGGCCCCTCCTTCTTAAATAATAACCCCTCCGCTCACTCCCACCTCTCCATCCTCCACTCATGTGACCCCCCCAACCCCACAGTCTAGACCCCGCAACCCCGTCTCTCACTCTCTGCACCAGACACCCCAAAATCCCCCCTCCCCGCCCACTCTCCTTTCCTCTCCACCACCAGCAGACAGACCCCACGATTCACGTGACCGCCATTTTGCTGCCCGCAGAAGACCTAACTGTACCGCGCAGCAGCTGCCCCGACGGGCGAATGCAAATACGAACGCCGCATTGTTGCTGGTACGACGCCCCCATTAAAAAAAAAAAAAAAAGACTCAACCTGACACGACCCAGAAAGAAGGTGCTGCTGACATTTCTTTTTTTAAAAATACTTCAGTGTGCAGAGGAAGGTTACACGGCTAATAGGTGTGTGCTGAAGGCGGAAGCGGTTCCGTATTCACGGCTGGTTTGTTCTGAAATCGTCGCTATCGCTACCTTAAAGAGGCAACATGCTCCGTTCTTTTTATGTTCCGCCTCCTTCAGGTACGATTCGTGTGCAGCCCTGCTCATGTAAAATCCGCTGCCCTATCATTTGCTCAGTGCCATGGTAACCAGACATCAACGTGCATGAAAATGAGACTATTATGGTCTGTCTGTCTGGAGTTTGTTGGACCTATGGATCCCCTTTTAATTGGAGTCTGCGTGCACGTCTGAGCCTCTCTGTTTGCCTAATGCTTTCATCTGTGCGTTAAGTATGTTGGTGCGTAACAAACCCGAGTGTGCACGCGTGACAGACCGCTATCTGAATCGTGAAGAAAGCCTCGGATTAATCTTTCCTACGGTGTCGCATTTGCATCGCATGCTAAGACGCCATATGGCACAGTAGGAGCAGACTTGATTGCACAAGCATCAAGCACCTACTGAACCCGTTCTAGAGCCGCCTCCCCTGCAGCCGCAAAACAAACGGCCACAAACGCATCCCTGCGCTCCCGCTTGGTTGCTGGTGGCTGCCACGTCGCGTTCGCGATGGCAATTACCGCCAAACGCCAGCAACGAGATGGTTGAAGGTTATGCAAATGCAATTAGCCCCGATTTGCATTCGACGGCAGTTAACGGACGCACAGATGGCAGACAGACAAAGACGCGCCCGCCATCTTTGGCAGAGGGGAAAGGCTGGCTGCCATTTTGTCTGAGGCGGTGCCCATCTGGATGGAGAGCACCACGTGCCGTCACCGAAACGGTGGGAGTAGTTTAAGAAGCTGAGGGGGCACGCGGCAGCCGCTAACGCTCGCTGGTGGAGGCGAGCGTTTACAGAGCTAAAGCAAGCCTAACGTGAAAATGAAAGTATTTTACAGCTTTAATTCATTTTCAAATGTTCTCCGTTTAAGCAAACGGATTCTCTCTTTCACACACACACACACACACACACACACACACACACACACACACACACAGTAGTTCATATAGAGTGCTAAAGAGAGATACTTGCCATTTTACCATCTCTACCACAGGGCAGGATGCCCTCTCTGCCCTCTTGGGATCTTCTGACCTCTTCGCTGTGTAGCAGTCTGAAACTGAATATCAAAAACGATGGAGGGGGAAAAAAAGATATTCCATGTGCCAGTGTTTCTGGATTTAACAGGCACATGTCTACAGGTCTCCATAGTAACAACAAGCCAAGAGTGGAAGAGAAAATAAAGACTGCACTGTCTCTTTGTCAAATGTAAAAGCTGGTTGGGGAATAAACAAAGGGTGAGCTGGGGATGAAGAGGAAGTCAAAAGCAGAGCTCCCAAACTGGTTTTTTAAACAGCTACAGGCAGAAGGTGGGATATATGTCAATCTTAGGAAGGAAGGGGAAAAATCAAGAGGAAGGAACATCCCCCTCGGCAGTCGCTTAACATTCGGCGGGTTATTTGGGAGAAGATGGCCTTCTGCTGAACCACACACAGCCAGCGGAGATCAGGACTCGGGTCTGGAGTGAGGAGCTGAGGCTGCAGCTGCGAGGGCCATGTAGGGCTTGTCCTTCAGAGGTCTGCAGGCCCCTGGGCCACAGACGAACACAGGAAGCCCCACTCAGAGCTGCGCAGACTCTGCATGTTGGTATTGATTTATCCTGCACGCCGGTAGCTCCAGAGGTGTTTCTAGCCTTCAGGGACTCTCTCCATCCTACCCAGCCCACTCACTCGTTCCCCGCCCGGTCTTCACTGTCTCTGCTGGACCCCTGGATGGAGGTAAGGGCCACAGGAGGAGAGGAGGAAGACGAGAGCCCTTGGCAATGATGATGAGCTGTGCCGGGTCCCTGAGTTCAATCATCTAGCAGCTCTTTATCCAGCCTTCCAACCACCCACCCTTGTTTCCGTCTGGAAAAAAATGAAAATAGAGTGTTTTTCAAAATCTCACCTTTGGCATTCGACATCCCTTTGCTCAATGCAAATGCAAATGTAAACACTAACACTTTGATTACAAATATGTGGGAAGAAAACACCAAGTTGCTCTTTTGTAACCTGCCCCAGAGCGCTCGCTCGCTGCCATACAGACAAAAACACCCTCCTTACAGCGTGAAGCAGACATAATTATTCTAAATTTGGGTTTTCTTTTCCCAAATTATAACTCATTCATATTAAAATCATCACACCTTCATTGTGCCGGGTGATTTTTTCTGTGTGTTTTACTGAATGACTAATTTACAGGCACCCCTGCGTCGAAGGTTCTCCCAGCATTCTGAACCGTGTTATCATGCAAATACAATATGGTCCTTCATACGTTTGCTTTGTTCTTTTCTACAAGAACAAAAAAAAATGAATCGCAGGGGCCTACTTTGCTCGCTGAGCACCCACTGGCCCCCATATTCAGCCCTGGGTGGTGTTTGGGGAAAGAATGAGACGGAGAAAGTAGCGGGTTAAAGCAGTTAGCCGCGGCCGAGGCTCGTCCGCTATTATAAGAGCGGTTTTTTTGTGCCCCAACTCGGCAGCACCCGCAGAGGCTCCTGGCTCGGCCCGCGGCAGGAGGGGGAGCGATGGGGTGAGAGGAAGATTCGGACACAATGCCCCCATTGAGATTTTTCACACATGGGTGTTAACTCTCCATTCCTCCACAGACAATAGGCCCCCAACTAGAGCTGGCGTAGGGGGACAATGTTGGTTCAGGGCAGCCCTCCACCCGGGGAGGAAGAAAAGAGCTGCAATATTAAGACAGAAGGGGCTGGGAACATCTTTGGGGGGGAAGAAATATGTTTGTGTGCGGTGAGGCAGGCTGCAGGTCAGGTAACCCAGCGCTTTGGACTGGATGGACAACATTCTCTGGCTGTTTCTGTGTTCATTCATTCTTTCATTACACCTAATATCAGTATCAATATCAGTAATATCAGTCATTTATTCTTTGCAGTATTTCAAGTGGTTTTGGGATTTTACCTTAAAAAGCTAATGAGAACCATTACAGCCTCTTTTTTAGGTGCAGCTAGTTAATAAATGCAGCTCCTTTTCTGTTCTGACTTTTTCACAGAATATCTCTCACAATAGCTGCCACGAGCGCCGTCAAGAGATGGAGCCTCGTCACAAAGAGCAGCCGGTTTCAGAGACGCGTCAGGTCTGAACGGTGCGCGTCTCTGTTGCGGCGACAGCGGTGATGTGTTGATGTGGCAGAGACACTTGCCTCTGTTTTATCTCCTCCTCTGTCGCAACAACACGCGGAAAACATTTTCTCTTAAAGATAAAATGCCATTTGAAACCAAACGCCCGAAAAGTACATCTATTTCTGTACGCGTCAAACGCTTCCCCGCAGCGCAGGGGGACTTTGATGAGCACGACGAGGAGACGGAACGGCCTTGGGTTTGCGGCTGAGAGCGGGAATCGCATCCTGGAATGACTTTGGCGTTTGGAAACCGGCCTTCTTCCTCCATAGATCACACCGTCTAACACGCAGGAATCAGAAAGTCGGACTGTTGCGAGCAGCAACTTTCCTGCTGGAACTGGTGCAAGGAACGTCCGGTTGTGTTGGAGGTGTTTTAGGAGCAGCTGAAAAATGTCTGCAGAGAGCCAGTATCTCTAATATCTCTTCGGGAGTCTAATAGATCCCCGGGACAGGAGCGAGAGCTCATTGTGCAAGCGTAAGGGATTACACTGGTAAACTGGTAAAACACTGGATAGAGCCCAAACACTCTACACCTCCTGCCGAGAAGCGACCAAGCGTTGAACAATGAGAGGGGAAAGTGTGCCGCAAAATCATCAACTCGCAAGAGACGCGGCCCAAAAGTGGAGGCGCTGCAGCGCGAGGAAGACGGCAGAAGCAGATTAGGGAGTTCATAAACATGCGTGTGCACGGGTGAAAAAGAGGGGGGGATATGGCCTGACAATAGAGCGACGGATAGAAGTAGGAGGGGGGCAAAGACGGAGATGCATGGGCGACTGTTTCAGTGGTGGAAGGTAATATGGGCAAATGATGGCTGTCTTGCTTGTCTGTCTGCATCCTGAGTGACAGTTTACAATCTCCGAGGCAGCGGGCAGGCCCAGCAGGTTGGCTGTTTCGCTCCACACAATCCCTCATTTCCTCCCCTATTTTCCCCCCTCTCTCCACCTCTGACTCTCATCTGCTTCCAGCCATCTTTAATCTCCCATCTTCACTTACATCTCTCCTCTGTATTTCCTCCACATTTTTTCATCCCCTCACCACTCTCAGAAGACAAAAAGAGATAACGCCGCATTAGGTTTCCTTGCACTTAAACTGTACAATAATAATAATTTCCAGCGGCTCAAATCACAAATGAGGAATCTGACTTCCCAAAAGGCTCTCAGAAAAATAAAATCACTTTCTTTCAGGAAACTCGATTTCGCAGGAAGCAAATCTCATCCCTTTCCTGTCTGTTTTATTGTCTGTCTTAAAAAATATCCACAAAAGCTTTACTGGCGGCTCTGCAAATTTATGAGGCTAGGACAATCTCCCCGTGATGTTTGATGAGAGTGATGACCCCTGTATATTTCCCACAGTTTGCACAGACAACATGTGAGGGAAGCATTATTCTCTTCTCATCTGCTGTTCAAATGGAAACCACGCTGAGCATAATGCATCATCTACATTCTCCAGGCTGCCACGCTAAAAGAACGCTCTCTCGTCCTCCCGCTCTACATCTCTGCTCCTTCAAAGGAGGCCGAGGGTGTATTCAAACAGCAGGATACATACTCAGCTAACAAACCTCATTAAGGGTCCATACACACTTTCTCAATGCTAGCACTAGCTGTCACACATCCCCTCTTAATGCACACACTGGTGGCCGCACCGGCTGCAACAAAGCATCTTTACAGAGCTAATTAGAAGGGTCCCCCTCTCTATTTATAACTCATCTGAATAGGAGAGACGATGATAACAAGTCAGGGAGGAAGAGATAGAGAGGGAAGGATGGCAGAAGAGAGGAGGGAGACGGAGTCAGTACAGAGGGAGAACGAGGAGGAAGAATGCTGGCTAATGTGCTGAAAGAGATAGCGGGCATGTCTTTCCTGGTGTGGAATTAAAGCAATGAGTTTGGGCAGACAAGGGGGAACTGAATAAGTGTAACACCACTCTGTGCAGGTCTGATGCAAGCTGTGGCGGGGAGGAAGAGGGAACCGAGCACTGGAGAGAGGCAGAGGGATGGAATGGGTGTGACACCAGAATGAAAGAGACGCCGGTGAGAGAGGTGAGGCTGACAGGGACGATATTTCAGAAAGATGAGGCAAACACACACCACAGTCAAATCAATGAATATGGTGGCAGCAGTCATAACATACTGTACATACTGTACATCTATATCTGCTAGTTTACATTTAAATTGTGCTTTCTGTGTGTGTGTGTGTATGTGTGTGTGTGTGTGTGTGCGTGTGTGAGGTTCCAGCACAAGTGCAAGTTTGTGTTCACAGACTAAATGAGCTCTGAACAAGTGCACAAAAAAAAGTAAGATGGCCTTTCTGAAACAAACAAGTATAAATAAATGCTTGTAAAATTATTATATGGATTCTAAGAGACCTAAATTATTAAATAGAATTATTTTAAATGTGACAAGACTGAGCATATCACAAAAAACCTATCCTAATCTAAACTTTTTAACTGTATTTTTATGCCTCAACATGGTATTTAAGTATTTACTTAAGTATTTAAGTTCAAGTTTAAGATATGAGCTAATAGTCAGGCCCACTGGGGAAAGGATTTCTGGGAGAATAGCAGGTGTCTCTGAGCTTCCCAGACAGCTTGTTAATTTGCACAAGTTTTACACACACACCTCTCCCTGTATCTGGGTGTGCACGCATGTGTATGTATGTGTGTATATATTAGCGATGGGACTTGACCCTAGCAAGCCGCGGCAGTGTTTCGCGTCTTGCTGGGCGTGGGAAAAAGACGGGTCCCCTTTTCACAGCTGCCTTGGCCGAGGCCCGGTCTGCTGGGGGCCCCCCCCGTACCCCTTCTACACAACCCCCCCATCCACCCCCTTGTCTGTCCACCCCCCCACCACCCTTCTCTCTCCATCCCATTCAGGCTGCAGCCTACTTACTTTCAAAAGTGAAACCCCCTTTCTAGCCTTCATAAATACATCTCATTATTCAAGCACTAGTTTGCATAGGGATTCCAAAGGGATCCCAGCTCGGCTCGCGGGGCCCTCAGCCCCTCAGCCTTTTGGACTGTACAAGTGCAGATTTCGACTTAGTAATCTCCCAGTGTTAATATTTGTTTTAAAATGATGTGTGCACACTTGCAAAGCTATTACGGTAAAACACCAAACATATTCCTGTTTTTCTCTCTTACGGTGCGACACATCTCCCCCTCCTCAGCCCCCCCGGAAAGAGAAAAAAATCTTGATACTGAAATCTGTGAAAAGAAAGTTTAGCATATTAGCAAACGCTTTGCTACTCCATCTGCCATCCGCTATTGTACAGTGCACACACACACACACACACACACACACACACTTCTTTTAAACCCTTCTACAACACTCCACCCCCTTTCGCTGCAATGCATTACTGCAGAGATTTATCTCCTATCAGCCCGTATAATACTGAGGTTATAATTTACATCCACTTTGGAAAACAGCAGCACAGGCTGGCCCTTGCATATGCTAATATAAAGCTTGGGAAAATCTGGGTGACTCAAAGAACTTCATACTAAATTTGAATATCTGAGCTTACGTTAAGCTCCAAGGTTGTGGAACCACGAGGGTTTGACCTTGCTTACAATCTGCTCTTATTGTTTAAAAATTTTGTGAAAAATTGGAGGGAACATACAAATAATCTTTAAATAAATCTCTCTATATTTGTTCAATTCTTATTAGACAGTTTAAGATTTTTAAAGGAGAAAAATATTACACTTTACTCATTTTATAACATTCATACGCTTGAAATGCACAGCCAATTATACCCCGACGAAGGGGTGGTGGCATGGCTCATCAAGGCGTTATTGCCGAAACGGACAGAGCCACCCATACTCTCTTTCCACATGATCAGATCTAACGGGATAAAGGACCGCAGCAGAGATTACATGGCCACCTCCCTACACCTTCCTGCACACTCTACCTGACAAATAGGATCACAGTGGATAAAACGCTGTATGTATGAGGATGAAAAAAGGAGGTGTGTGTGTGTTTGTGTGTGTGTGTGCATGCGCCTGTATGTGTGTGTGATGCGCAGTGACGTGCCATGAAAAAAAGGACGGTAATACTTCAAATGAATGAAGGAATTCAACAGTAGTCCAGCGTAAATCCCACTTTTTACACTCTGGCTGTAGGCTAGTCTATAATGCATGTATGTGCTTATATATTCTGATATAACTGAACTGTATAAAATTGACATTTACACTGTAGGCAAATAAAACGGTGGTAAATGTTCCCGTTAATGCTCTCTTTCATGAGAATACGGCCGCGCAGATTCATGGTGCTGCTTTAAAAAACTGATTTCCTGTGCAAGTTCAATAAAAATAAATGAAAGGCAAATCCAGAAAATTTCAAAGATGGTGTCATTTTTCACTCCCACACACACACACACTATAGAACAGGAGAACATCAACATGGCCAGCAGCGAGCTCAAGCTCTCAGACAAACTATCCTCAAGCCACGAGCATCGCTACGTCAGACAGGAGCTCGTTTTTTTTAAATATTTACCTTCAGGCTGCAGTCAGCTGGCAGTTCGTCTTCACTGTCACATGACACAAACTTAAGGGCTGACATTTTCTGCATTTTCCTTCACAAACAAAAAAAAAGAGAATTAATGTGGGATAACTGCCTTTTTGTTTTGTTTTTTAAATAAATAAAGAGCCCAATTGAAAGAGGCTCTGGGACAGTGTGATGGGTAAAGGGGAACAGATGCAGGTCTGTTGACCTTGCTCCAGCTATAGCAGCACCCCATGAAGCCCGTTCTTATTATTTTAGCTCTTCGGATGTTTGAATATGTTTAATAAAGTGTCACACCAAAGCTGCGAGATATGACTGAGAGCCGGAGTCAGAAAAATGCACCACCAAACAGTCATAGGGAGATGGCTTCATCGGCCCAGTTGCTAAGCTACTGAAAAAAAAAAAAACCTTTGATTCCGAATGTAAAAAAAAAGAAGAACGCATACGTTCTGAATACGATTACCGCCTGCCATTATAATCCGTTTCTCTCCAAGTGAGATGGAGGACGTGGAGGTCACAGCTAGCCTGCGTGTCAAAAACGACAACACGCGCGCAGTCACGCAACATCCATGCGACGCTGTTTAACGGTGCACATCAAATATTGTCAGTCATGGTCTAAATAGAGCATCCTGGGACTTCAGGGATGCTCAGCTATCTGCTGGGCTGGCTCTAAGAATAGATCAAACTCTGAGCCAGTGTCCTATTTTTTTTGTATCTGCCCGACGTGCGTAAAAATATTCTGCAAACGTTAAACCCATCCGCCATGTCTGACGCAGACTCCAGTGATGATGCTTGATGTAGGATGGAGAAGAATGTTGGCCAGATTAGCTTTGACCTGACTGAACCAAAATCAGTCCACAATGGTGGAAACCACTGTATCATGCAGTAAATCAGCTCAGCTCTGCTCTTATTGCCCTTCACCCCCCCTCAATAGTGTATATCCAGTTATACATCACACTCCTAATGTTAAGTTAATTACAGTCAGGGGACATCACTTAGCCCGCACTACTCATAATGGAACTAGACGGTGCAGGAGTCAGGAAGTCTGCGCCTGCACTGGAGGCAGCTGTGATCCCACATGCTGGATTATTATTTTGTTAAATGAAGGCGATGGGCCTGCTTAAATCGCAGCATCCAGCATGGGAGCGTCTCTGTACCCGATTTGATGCTCCTGCCAGCGCCGTCACGTGACTCCCGGACTGACCAATGGCGTGAAGGCTTTAACTATTTCAGTCTAACCTCTCAAGCTTTTAATGTAACAGCGCCCACGCATTTATGACAACACCGCGGCCTGTTTTTGCGCCTCCTTCCACGTGTGTCACAGCCTCATGTGTTCGATCCCCATCGGGCCTCATCAGGATCAGCTAAGACGCGAGCCCAGAACGCAGGAACACGCACGCCCCCGGTAACGCGCAGCGGACTCCTGTCAGCGTGTCAGCATCATGAGCAAAGGTGGCGAACCGACGCCAAAACCACCATCACTCCTCCAGGTAGCATCGATAGCGCGCTCCCCATCCGCCGCTTCCTCCTCCTGCCGCTGCCGCCTCGGCATCATCGCCGCCTCCTCCTCCTCCTCCTCCGCGCCGAAGGAGAGGACCCCTGCGCTCCGAAGTGCTCGGCGTCAGTTCGTACTTTCGGTTCTCTAGCTTTATGAAATTAAAACTCATACAGCTAGATAACCAAAGACACAAACTAACCCGTGGTCTCTTAAAGGGGCCGCCTCTCCGGATACGAACGCGAGATGAGGGGATGGATGGAGCGAGCGAGAGAGAGAGAAAGAGAGAGAGAGAGAGACAGGGAGAGAGATTTCGCTGGGAGCCCCTCAGACGCACACGGACTCACACACATGAATTGCCGAGCTTTTCTGAACCAAACATTGAAGCTGTATATGTATCATCCCCGTGGAGGTCGAGGTCAGCAGACGTGGCTGCGTGGGTCAGGCCTGCTGCGCGGAGGCGGCTCGGAAACACAACTTTGCTAATCAGTGCTGCACAAACGCCTGCGATGCAACAGAAGGTGCAGGTTACAAAAACCACAGTAACTGCCACTGGCATCGATGCTGCGGGTTCGTAGCGGCTGGGGGCCACTCTGCACGAGGCCTTCAGCAAAGTTCCCATGGAAGAGCCTTTAATTTGGCCCCTAACAGGCCTGATCTCAAAGTTTCAGCGCCTCCAACAATCATCGCCCCACAGCGGGCCAATTAACTATATTGTTCCCCTCTGCTGATCAATTATAGCTCATGTAAAGCCAAGAGTCCACTTACTTGCTCAAGGGCGCTCCACTATAGGCAATATCCTCCAATAATGCTACTGCACTGATGCATCCGATGGAAAAGAAAACAACTTGGAAGAAGAAGAAGAAGATGATGATGAGGGGGAGAAGGAGGAGGAGGAGGAGAGTGGTCAAAGTATCGAGAACGTCGCCTGCTTCTCTATATGCGTCATCTGAGACACGCTGGCTGCGACTGACAAGCGCGGAGGTTCCACACGTTGAGGAGAGGAGGATAAACTCCGCCTCAGAGAGAGGGAGAGAGAGGGAGAGAGGGGGTAGGAAGAGGGAGGGGGAGGCGGGAATCTGAAATTATCAATGTCGATTTGAAAATCCACTCTGTCGCCTCGGTGTCAGGCGGAGTGTTTTAATTCTTTTAAATCGTTTTTAAGCTTAACGTGTATTTTTAGCATGTTTTACCTCGTCTAATTAAAACGTGACCTAAAATTAAGCATCACAGATTCAGTACAACTCTCATCTGGTAAATATTAAAAACGTAAGTTTGCTTCTGCTCTGATATCATATAAACTTTGTATGTTCTCAAGACTTAAGTCTATCCGTTGGTAAGTGTAACCGTGCAGCGCGTCACACTTTTGGTTTGAGTGGAATTTGGACTTCGTGTCCCCTGTTCCTGGGCTCCAGAGCCGCTGCTGCTCAGTTCAGACTGCAGCTGTAGCACGACGGATAATCTGCTCTGAGGAGGTGAGATAACGATCACACCTTTTGATCACGGGAGAGAAGTTAGGACACATATTTAAAAACACGCGCGTGTGTGTTTGCAGCCTGCATCAGATAGCAGTTACATATCTGATTACTGCGCGTGGGCAATCTGTTATAATCACACACGCAGGTGCCGCCAGCACAGGCGCGGGCTCGACTGTACGTGAATTCTGCTGCACGGAGCAACATTCATGCACAGATGGAATCAGCAGGGGCCTTTCTGCCGGTGTGATCCGTGTGTGCCAGCTGTAATCCAGAACAGCAAGCGAATTAACAAATACTCTAATTGTTGCTGGTCTCTATGAATGGATGCATAAACCTGCTCCCGAGCATGCGCGATTGACTCTGTAGTACACGTGGATGGCAGGATTTGCCTGCATTCGCGCCCCCTTTATGGACACAAACACATGACGAGGTCCTCAAAATTCACGATCCTGGATTTACCGCCAACAAACTGGTGCTACTGGTGCAGTAATAACAGCTGTGTTCGGATTAAAATTCAGACCCTTTTACAGCGGGATTGTTTAGGAATGCGTGGTAGCATTACTTTAATTCCCACAAACCGCTGGACCAAATGTACCCGGTGTGTGTGTTCTTATAAGGATTGCGCGCGCTCGCGCGCACACACACACACACACACACACACACACACACACACACACACACACGCACACACACACACACACACCTCCTTTCTCAAAAAAGAGAAAGAAGAGAAAGAAGTCAACATCAAGTTCAACAACGTGCCGAAGAGACATTTACATGACAATCAGGTCTGGGATCCTCGGGGTCCCCCCACCCAGCCCGCAAACAGAGTCTGGCGTCAGCCCCACTACACTTTCCCAGGCTCACAACAATATCTCCCTGCTGAACTCTGCACTGCAGCGCTGCCTGGGGCCTCCTCCTCCTCCTCCTCCTCCTCCTTCTCCTTCTCATACACCCCCCCCCACCTTCTTTATTCCACGAACACTTCTCACAGGCGCGTCGAGCCTTATTTCATATTCCAAAGTTTTCAAGAACTTTAATGGAGACCAATTAAGATTCCTGGAAAAATACGTAATCTAATACGTAATCATATAAATTAAGCTATATTTTTTTGTTTCACTTTGCAGTGTTTAATATTTGCTAAAATTAATTGCGATTTTAAATTATTTCCCACCGTTTGTGCATTAAACAAATCAGCTTAAATCTTAAAATGTTCTAAGTTTGCAAACGGCAATATCTTTTCAGTTACAATAACAGAAAAAGATATTTATTTATGCAATTTTCCATTTTATTAAAAGGAATTAACTTACATATCTAAATAAGTAAAAACGCATCATGTCAAACCTTCGTTCGCATAAAAATGCACTGATATATTTTGACTTTAGTCCACCATTGTCATAACAGAGCTATTTAATGAACAGTAATTTGCACCATTTTCCTAAAAGAATTAAGCACTCCATCCAAAATAACCTAACGAGACCCGCTACGTGACGTCCCCTGCGTACTAAAGTGCAGCTTCAAACACGCTGTATATTACTAAACCATATTATTGGTTTATATACAATTTATATACAATTGGTTATTGTATATTATTAAACCATAAACATTTACTCCTTTATAGAAAAAAAAATTCTTACCGAATGAAGCAAGTAAGCGATGATTGTGAGAGCTGCAGGATGGAGGAGAGGAGAGAAGAGGGAGGGAGTGGGAGGATGATGGTGATGGTTATGATGAAGATGACGAGGAGGAGGAGGTGGGAGCAGCTCAGGGCCTGGCATAGTTGTTAAAAGCCAAACGAGCCAATATTGAGGGGGGAAAGAAGCAACCACAGAAATAGGATTTCAATCCAAAATCCTGCTGTAATTTCATGTTTACGGGATGCATGACAAATTAAGTAAATATTTCAAAACACAGATTATAAATACCGTATTTACTGTACATAAAAAGGAAAAAAAAACTTGCCTTTGCAGAACAATTTAGAATCTGGCTCTAATTTTGTATTCTTTGTCCAAACACTTTTTATGAGCATTTCAAATCTTTCAATCCTTTCTGATGTTTCACAAATAATTACAGATTTTCAAAAGGCCTATTGTTTATTTCCAGATCTGAATATTTGAACAGTTTTTTAGGTTTACAATGCAGAATGTTGTCAGTCTGTTCATCACTCACCTCCAGCTACATAGTTGGATCAGAGTGAAATAAAATTTTAATCTGTATTTCAATAAAATTTTAACCATTATGACGTGCAGAAAAAAATAACTATTATGGCTCATAATAACCTATCGTCTTAGATACATGAAAGTGTCCAATTGGCTTTACAGTAAAACTCAACCAAAGAAACAGTGACACACAATGGTGAGAAAGGGAACATCACCCAAGCGTTTACAGTATCAATATATTTTATCTGATTTGATTACGTTGATTATATTTCAGGGAGTGGGGCATGTATTACATTAAACTTGAGTAAAGGACTTAAAACAAGCTTGTACTAAAGTAAGTAATTAAAAATATTACAATATATAATTGAAATAGTGATAAAACTCAATATTTCATTAACATTTGAAAAAATATAAAAGAAAGTTCTTATCTTCATATAAATGTTTGTTATTATAGGGTTTATAAACATCTGAAAAGACAATGAAGTTCAGACAACAGCTAACAGTAACCTGAATTTATTGGCAGTTGATTCAATGGGGATATTAACGCTGTTATTATTTTAACAATTTCCTACCAATGACACATTTTCAGAATGTATTATTATTTATATTAATAAAAAATATCCTATTTTATTTTCACAAACTAAAACACTTAAATTGGAAGAAAACGTTTTATATTTTTCTTCTTCTTCTCATTATTATTATTATTATTATATAACTTAAAATTGATATAAATGCAATATGAGTAATAGTAAAAGCACTTTTTAAAACATATTATCTGCCAGTAATGGGTGATATTTTTTTGTGATAATTTCTTGATCCATGATTTTTAGAAATGCACTTTTCTTTTAACTAAGCAACTTTTCTGTTCGGGATCTTCACATTCTGTGTGGAGAAGGTTTTCTGAAACCAAGTTTTAAAATATAAATATAAATCCTTTCTTTATTTTTTCTTTCTTACATTCTTTATTTTAATATTAAGATTTTGTTTTATATATGTTTTTTATAGCAAACATATAATTATAAATGCACCTTTGGTTTATTTACATCTTAAACTAGAATATAGTTCTCTCTAAAAACTTGTTAGCAAACTGTCTCTTTCAGATTATATCCATCCATCCATCCATCCATCCATTTTCTGTAACTGCTTTATCCACACTTGGGTCGCAGGGTCAGATTATATGATAATACGTAATTAAATAATTTCATGTTACTAAGAAAAGTAAATGTATTTTAACACCCTTACTTAAGTCTTGTAACCTACAAAGAAAAAAATAATGTTTAATTTGAAGGACTTAGCTGAGAGTTGAAATATAAAAATGACCTGTAGGTTAAGGACTTGGATGGCTCTTATTCATTTGATTCCCATGACCAAATAAATACAGTAATTAAAATACACCATTTTTTTTACAGCAATATGATTTAAAAATGAAGATAAGAGCAAACCATGATGGAGAAAAGGATTATTTTAGAAATTTTCTCACATTGACCAAATATAGGAGTAGCAAAAAAATAGGTAAAATCATTACATTAAAACGATCCTAACCTTTTCAAGACGATATAAACAAATAAACTGTTCAATGATAAATTTTAAAATCTAAGTTTACAATATGGCAATATAAACTGAGTGCTCGGTTGAAGCTACTTTTTCTTTTAAGAAAACAATAAATATATTCCAGCGTTTTGGAAGGTGAAATGCTGTTCTATAAACGCTAAACCTATAAAACAGAAGTGCAGAAACAGGTAAATAAAGTCATACCTGTCAGGCTCGTGCACAGACCTGTTAATTCCTCCTCTTCCTGATGGGAAAGAGGCAGCGCGAGCGCCGGCCCTCGTGCCTCCTCTCTGAGCCGGCTGGGTTTTATGATAATCACATCTGACACCGACCTGTGCGCCGTCAATAGAGCGGGGCACCCGCGAGCCTGCGTTCCCACGAGCCGCATTCCTGCGGTCAAGTTCAAGCTCAAAGCGCGAGCTGCCATTACTATGCGAGGCGTGCCGCGTGGCTAATTCCTTAAAGACTCGCGCTCCTCGCCCTGGGAGAGCTGTATTCAAATGATGGATGGACGGGCCCGCTGTGTGTCTGTCATCAGCGCTGAAAGAGAGTAAACATGGCTGCAAATGAATAAAAGCCAACCTTCAGCTCCATCCCCAAGATTTAGTTTATCTTTCTGCGATAAATACAACAAACAATACTTGAATACTTCAAATCCTCAGCTGTGAGGACACTTTTGTATCTGATTCTGTCGCAAATATGGAGGAACTTATTAGACCTGTCCATCCTCCTTGAGCAAGGCACTGTTTCTGCAGGACGGGCTGTTAAAACACAGAGGCCACGTTTCCAGTATTTGTGAAAATGTTTATTCAAACTTTTTGTTTAAATTGTTAAAAAAACAAATGAATTATGTCAAATTTGAACAGTTATTTCACTGTCACCTTTCTGTACATTACAGACTATCTACTTTAACCTCCTGCAGGTGAAAATATCTAAAACAAAATGATAAGTGTTATTTATAAAGAATCTCATTTGAAAATAAGAAAAATCAGATGTGAAATAATTGGATTAAAACATACAGCATTTTGATCCAGAGCAATCAAAGTCAGGAGACTGAAGAAATGACAGTTTTCTTGTGATAACATTGAATTTACTCATTATTTAGATGTTACATTTCATAAAAATATTTTGCATTTGTTTAATAATTGCTTATTTACTCACAACTCTGAAACATTTTTCTGATGAGCAGTTTGTATCAGTCAGACAGATTGACTCTTTACTTCTGCAAATTTTTTAAATAAATTGTCTATTTTTTCTTAGTGATTTTAAGTTGCACACCTGAAACCCAAACCTGCTTGGAACACTTCTCACACATTATCCCTGAAAATAACCAAACAAGAACCAAAGGTCACCTTTAACACACCAGCAGAGCATAAATGTCAATAAAAATCATCTTTTATTTTAAATTTCTTGCTTCGTTTCTGAATTTCTAGCGACACAAGGAAGATTCTCACGTGGCGGGCTCTGGTTTGTCTAGCCAGAGTATAATTATCCAGCTCAGCCCCAGACAAACCTGTCCCCTCCCCATGTTCCTCCAGGACCCCTAAACCAGTGTCTGGTTTACTGATCCCACAACCCCCGGGGGAATAAACCCGTCACTTGTGATGTGGAGGGTGTAATTCCGTCTGTGATTATAAAGTGAAGCTTCCATGCTCATATTTTCATGCCTGTTTCATATAAAATCTTTTCCCCAGATATGTGTTGTGAATCTTCTGTCAGACTTTTAGAGAAGCAGCAACATCTGTGTCTTTATGAAAGACCCAGGGGACCCTGGGCCAGGCTTTTCCCAGTAGTTCTACATTTACTGGCTCATATATCTTTTTACACACCGGCTTTAAAAGTCAGAACATGCCAGTAAAATCTCATAACTATGCCTGCGCAAAAGGGGACCGACTCAGCAGCTCAGAGAGGAAACGTCTGATTACATAATGATGAGGAAGAAGGCCGGCCAGGTCAGAGGTGAGCTCGGCCCCTGACCCCAGTGGGCCGCGGAGTGTGCCGGTGACCACAGGGCTGTTGATGAACTTGTGGACAGTGCATCCCATGACCTTTGAACGGTGGAAGGAAGTGCCTATTTTCCAGTTGACCTGTGACCCCTTGGGACAATCTGCTGACTCAGCAATCTGATCCAAACCTGCCTGAGCGGGAAAAAGAAGCAACCTCTTTTTCTCTGAAGGCGCTTTATCCTCATTTAGTATTTAATGCAACTGCTGACAGACACATTTTTCAAGGGTGACAATGTTGGTTTTGGACAAAACATGCTGAAATAAACCAGAGGTCATCAAATTAAAAGTTTGTCCTATTTCAGAATTAACGGCAGGAGTCTGAAACATTATGATCAAAGAGTGTTCTAATAAAAATAAACTTTTGATAAACGTGCTCTCCTGAACGTCTCGTGTTTTTGGTGCAGTTTGTCTGTAATGCATTTTCATGAGGCACTCCCCTGGATTGTGGAGGTCTGTCTGTTCAGCAGGACACTTCAGAGAGGGCCCGTCCATTTTTCTTTTCCTTGGATGAGGCTGTACGAGAGGACGATGGGATGGAATCTCATCCTCAGCCCAGCGTGGAAACTTGGTGTGTCTATATTTTACTGTGTGACTTAAACGGGCCCGGGCAGACTGTGGTGGGCAGCCGTTACCCACCCCCAAGCCTGCCACAAACACTCGCAGACACACACCGCAGGGCAGTCATTTTTCACCCAGCCCAATGGACCTCTGACAGGTCTGGGAGAGGCTCTGCCTCCGTGGAAGGCAGACTGGCAGGACTGACACCTCCATATAGTCCCGTTAATTATGGGCATCTGCTTGGACGCCCCAGTCTGGGGGCCTTCCAGGGTCCATGGCTGTTGCCATAGGGATGGTGGAGAACCGTTGGTGGTTTGGGGGGGCAGACAGAGACCCTGTTATTCTCCTGAGGGGTGGCCAGACATGACCCCCCGTGACTCTCCTCTTTTGATTTGGGTGGGAAACATTGAGCAGCCAGCCAGGAGAGAAACAGAGGATTCCAGGTCCTGCAGATTCAGAGAGCAGGGGCGTCACACTCATTCATTGTCCGTACGTCCTATTCCCCCACTCACAGGCTCATGATTTCATACCCCTCACTTTTGCCTTTCGTTTTTTTTTTTTTTTTTTTGATGAACGGTCATCCAGCCAATCACAGGCATTTGTCCAGCCCACCAGTCTAAGCCATTGGTCTATGCCCCGACAGACCCGGAACTTACCGGTGTTTGGTGAATGCGTGCAGCCTTCTGCTGCGGCGTGATTTTAATGTGCTTGGCTCTTGGAGTAGATTTATTTTGCAGAAATAAAAGCAGCAAACGGTGTTACGGTTTAAAGGGGGAAAAAAATTGACATTTCCCATTTTCTAATGTAATTGTCAGTGACAATTTTGCACTGTTTATGCATGGTTATTATGTGCCAAATTCAGTATTACAGGCACTTCAAATAAAAATACTGGTGCACTCAGCTGTGCGTCCTCATGCTGTATCTATTTGCAGGGGTGATCTGGACTGGTCAGGTTGAGCAATAAGGCACACTTAGGATGTGCATGAATTTAAAAGGGGATTATTGTGCATTTTTACTCTGACTTCAGTAATGGGTTGTTGGGCATAAGGCATGCAATGTACTCAGTGTCTGGTTGTGAAATTAGTACAATCTCTCACACTTTCTCTCTCTCACACATACACACACACACACACTTTAATGAAAAAATATCCAACTTTATTCTAAAACCTTCTTTTGTGTTAACTTTGACTTGGTTGCTTCCCAAACTCTTCTGCTGCGCCCCCTTTTGGATAAAAGCATATTTTCACCTGTGTTGACTCATCAACTTTCAACATATTTGCTCAAAAGCTCAAATAAACAACAACCTGAGCGTACACCTGAAACACAGCAGTTACCAGAAAAATGGTCAGAATGTTTCTCGAACTGCGTTTAATTGTTAAAAAGAATAAAAATATAAATTAAATTCCGGTCCTCTTCTGAAATTGACGGCAAATTTCGCAACGCAACGAACCACGCAACGCAACGCAACTTTTGGTTTGTTTGTTTTGGGTTTTTGTTTGTTTTTGGGTTTGTTGTTTTAGGCTTTTGTTTGTTGCTTTGGTTTTCACTTGTTTTAGGTTTTTAGTTTTGTAGGACAGACAAACACAGAAACCGGCTGAGTGACACATACCTCCAGCCCCGTCCGAGCTGAGATTTGAACCCGGGACTCCACGTTGGGAGTCACCATCTTTAACCACCAGACCATCTTCAGCGCTGAGACAAGCGGCAGTAGGAGCGGAGCACATCTATCTGGACCAGGTGGGCTGGAGCAGGAAGTCACGTGACCTGTACAGGCACGCGTTATTATATTTGACATTCAGAACAGGTTCAGATCAGTGTCGCTTCCAGACCTGTTTCACTGAGTGGGCCAGCGTGGGCCAAGGATTCCGTCGAAGGGGCACATTCAATCCGAGGAAGAGACAATGGCATCATCTGACCCCTGGTGGACAAGCTGTGAACAGCACATACGACAAATATGAAAGTTACTGCTGCATTTTTATCCAACATGTAGGAGCCACATTGTTCCTTTGCTGTTTTGTCTTGATGTTATACATTTTTGTGTCAGAAGGTGGCAGTAGGTTGCCCTGTAATCTGTCTCTTTAGTCAGGTGGGCTAATCAGCACAGGTGTGCACGTTTAGAAGCCATACGGCTTTTGACTGTGCCCCGGAGTGTATCGGTTGGAATGTAAGCGAATCTATGGCATCATGCCGCTTATAAATCAGAGCAACACATGAGAAGGTTTGGACATTTATGCTCTTTCACTCACACCCACACTTGAACACGGGCACGCGTACAAGCCGGGAAAACGAGTATGCGCCGCACATAGTAGCATAGGAAAGCTACTATACAATTATTTATCCTTAAAAAGCTATGTATCCTTCCAAACATCGATGAAAAAAACCCACAACCACTGTTAGTTTAATAACTGAATTCATTATTGACTTTTGGGAAAAGGCTCCCAAATATTTAAATACGAAATTGACACCAGTTATTGTATAAATAATTTTTAAAAATGCTCAAGACCACGACAAAATATGTTCTCACCTGTTTTTTGAGCATTTCATTATAATTTATAAATCCTTCACCATGCAATATAAATGTATGCCAAATAGAGAATAGGCATTTGAGAAAACATGTAACATTCAAAAAAATATTTAAAAATAACTAGTAGCAATTTTGGTTTTCTTTCTTTAAAACTATTCGTTTTTTGGCTGATTTTACAGATTTTTTTTTTTTGGCTGATATTTTGCCCCCCCGCCCCCCATATACAGTATATACGTATGTAAGGACGTTTATGACGTCCATGCCTCGTGTGACACCATCTTTATCCACTAGATGGACCTAAGACATCACTCGTGAAACGGTTCATATGTAGGTCTAGTATGAAAGAGGACTACACTGGCACTCTTTAAAACTCGCCACTCACTACTTTCAGCTTTTAACGGTTGGATGCCGTTTGCAGCTGCAGATTTTATTTCACTCTTCAGTCAGTTCAAGTCTGACGAGCCCTGCTCATCACTTCCCATCTGTCGGTGGGGTCAAACTGTGTCTTTTGTCATTTATTGGACCACCAAGGACACAGAGCAGCAGCTCTGAGTCCTTCTCTAAGTTTTTGCCTCCATTTGTGAGCACAGAAGTGGCAGATGAGAGGGAGCTGAGGAGGTGAGGAAGGCCTGCTGATGAGACCATTAGAGTCACTGAGAGAGGAAACATCAGGTCAAAGGTACTGACCTGGGGTCAAAGGTACTGACCTGGGGTCAAAGTTCAGCTCCCTTCAGCTGCTGAGGTTTCAGTTAGTCTGACCTAACATTCTGTAAACAGGTTCTAATGATCCTGTGAGAGAGGTCTGCTACACTTAGGAGCAGACGCAAGCACTCAGCATCTCGCTGGAGGACTCCAATCCTTAGTCCTGCGTCCTGCAGGAACTTTTCTCGCTCTCCTCCAAGCAAAGGTTGGATGGTTTTCTGCATGAATGTGACAAATAAAGATTCTTCATCAACGCTTCATTCAAGGCCGACTACTTATGATTAAAATCCGTCTAAGTGCTCAGCTGCTTCAGCAGCACAACAAGGAAAACAGAGCACGAGTTCTCATCCTGCAGAAGGAAAGAAGAACCAGACCATGCATTTCTCTCACAACGTTAAAGGTTTGTTTGAGGGCGAAGACTTGGTTTTACAATAACAGCTAGGACCAGGTTTAGGTTTGGCTAAGGTTAAGGGTGGAGGATACATCTGCACAAGTCCTCATTAAGATAAAAGAACAAAGCAAAAGTCTTTTATCATTGCTGTGTGCTATGAAATCGGGTTTAGAAGCGACGTCTGGAGAGGCCTGATGAAAACTTTGGCTTCTTTGTAAGTTAAAAAAATCGTATTTTTACCAAAGGAGAACGAAGCAGGAAATGAACCCCCGTCACAGACGATGTGGATGATGAAACGCAGGTAAAACTGGGGTAAAGTAGGTTGCAGAATGAGTCAGGCTCCCTCTCAGTGTCGCTGAGCCGGATTGATGCAATAAATACGAAACACAATTTATCACCATGGCAACTGTGGCAATGTGCCAGAATCTGCTGTTGGGCACCACAGAGAAAGTTGCAAATAAATCATGTAATATGACGATGCACAAAAGCTTGTATAAATGAACCAAAGTCCTGAATAAATGAACACACATTTGTATTCTGAACTCCTGCAAACAAACATATAAAACCGCTGCATGCGTTAATATAAAAAAAATAAAAAGTGTAGCTGTGACATGAAAGCGACTGAGTTCTAAAATATGTGATTTACTATTTGGATAAGTGATAAATATTAAAGTTACACAGTCCTGCTGTCTAAGAGAATGCAGAAAAGTTCCACTAGAGATAAAGTATTCTCCTGTGTGTGTGTGTGTGTGTGTGTGTGTGTGTCCGTCCATGGCTTCTAGAACAACTGCCACCTAATGAAAAAGCAGAAGGAGAACAATTATGGTTGTGTGTGACACATACCACAGATGCTACACAGGGGAGCTCATTAGAGACACACACACACACACACACACACACACACATACACACACACGTACAGCTGCTCCTTCACACATGACCTGAATTTTAAGTGCCAAGGTAGATCCGAGCATAATTGAACATAAAAGAGTGTGTGTGTGTGAGTGAGTGTTAAAGTTGTCAAACAATCTGAATTAAAAGCCCTCGTGCATCAGCCAAACTGTGACATGGGCACCCAGAAACTGAACAATACTCTTCAAAAACCAAAAACAAAGAAAAAACAAACAAAAACGCTCTCCCTGGTCCCAGATGTTCAGCGCTCAAACATTTGTTCTATCGCTGAAAAACTATTTTGGATTCGAGCGCCTTTTTGCTCCTTTTGTTCTCTCCTTCTACAGACTCTGTTCACTTGTTTCCTAATATTTCCTCCACTCCTCTTTATGATCTTTTTTTCTTGACAGTGTCTCATCTCTCCCAGAAGGCCTCAGCCTCATTTCTCGTTCACTCCCCACTAACATCTGTTCCGCTTTAAATGATCAATCGGGCCTCAAGCTCCGACACTCATCATCCTGTAATAACATCTAATATGAAAAAAATCTGTCAGAAAGTTGAATTGGAAACCCGGAGTCGATGTGACTCAGCGTTTTATTTCCACATCTGAACCTCAACCACCTGAAACAGACGGTTGTTGGTCCAGTCAGGGTTTCCTCCAGCAGCTCAATGACATGACAACACCCCTGTTAATGTCTGCTCGGTATGCTAACATGCTAGCGCTGTCAGTCGTTGGACTCTTATATTCTTGTAAATGCTCTGCAGCCAAGTGTCGGTAGTGACACGCTGTGTTTGTATCCCATGTGGTTACAATCAGTGCCCAAATGTCTCCCCAACTTCCTCCCTGACTGCTGTGCTGTCGCCCAGATGGGGCCTCTCCAACGCAGCACAGGGACGAGCGGAAACTGCTTTATAAGCGCTGGAGTTTACAAAACGCTGTGTGGTTTAAACTCGTCTCACTCTCTCTGAAGGTACCCGGTTTCCTCTTATTTTATGGGGCCTGGGCTCTGCTGTCTTTGATCTCTTTGATGGTGTCACCATAAAAACTGAACCCACAAAAACGAAGTCTCACCAGCAAACACGTGAGCCCAAACGGGTCTTTGCCTGGAAAATCCCGACACTCGTAAAAGCCTGATAATGCTCTTCGCTTCCCAGAGAGGGCTTTATGTTAGGATGCTATAACTGCTCTCCAGAAGTATTTTTTTATGTCCTTCTTTCTCTCGTGCATTGTTTGTTCTCTGCTGTGCACGGACGGCTGCTAACATGCAGGAGTGAAAGACATTCTCTGCTTGGCGAGAGGACTAACATTTCGAAAAGCCACATCTCATATTAACTCTGCATGAAGCCAGACTCCTTATATGAATATGAGTGCAGGAAATGTAGGTATATGATGCAGAAAATATTTGAAATGGCTCTTTAGCAGCTAGCTGTGAAGTTGTTGGAATGGACATAGCAAAAAGCACAAATACCCAATCATCAGATATTATTTAGCTGTGTTTTTGGCCGCACACCGGACTCAAATGCAACATTTTCTTCCATTTCAATATTGCTTTTGTTTGCGACAGCTGAGTGCAATATTTGGTTCATTCGCTTTGAAATGCTCCACTGCCATTGCTAATGAGTTGCTAACATTGGAGTTGGACCACTGTTATAATCTGACCTGCCTTGAACGTTTAAAAATGAAACAAAATGATGCTTTAAAAAAAACTTGCGGCCATGTTCGCGGCCATGTTAGCTCAAAAAGGGATGCGGGTTTCCAGAGCTAGGTATCGATCCAGTCCATTACTGCTATTGATGCCAGCAGAATTTCAGTTCTCGGTCTTCTGACATGGATGTGGATATCCATGCAGCTGTCTCAATTTGTGCTGGTGACAGTCTGGCGTAAATGCTGTTTTTAGCCTGCACGTCCGGATTTATGCATCACAGCATTCACACTTGTCTGGTGCGCAGAGCTGCAGTGAAGATTTGTTAGTCATATTTAATCATCTTTATTTCGCGAACACTGTTGCGTTTGTGTTGGCTTCCATAATCCTGCTGTAAACAGACGCTCTTGGCTTTCATTTAGATAGCTCCATAAACACAATAACACATAATGAAGTGCTTTTTTTGTGAGACAAAATGAGAAAACACAGGCAGTGAGTCACCCGAAGATGCTGCTGATCCAGTCAGTGTGGCTGTAAGACTCCCATCCATGACAGGAAGGGAGAGAAAAACATTGCAATTATGATTTCCTAGCAGCACAAAAAGGCTGCATTTGCATTTAATCATCCTGGCCTTTTTTGCAAAAGTTACAGATACACAGATCTAAGCTAAATAATAAGACATTTTAATGGCTAACATGATGTATAGATGGATGTTCCCTCACCCATCCCATTTCTCTGCGTGGACATAGCAAAGTGAACTATTTTCTTTAAATAAGGATCATTTAGCATTTCTGTTATCGTGATTAGTAGCTCTCTAGAGATTCCAAAAAACCGACTCCTGCCTCCATTATACTTCAGAGAAGATGCATAATTCAAAACCATCTTGAGCGCGGAGGAGCAAACGGCCGACAGAGTGTGATGAATAACCGAGTCCTACACTCTCTGAGCTTGGAACGAGGCCTTGGCAGCAGCGCTCACTTTCTCTCCTCGCAGCAACTGGTGCTGACCCCTGCTGCTGCAGAGCCTGCTGAGATGCACCCGAGGCGACAGCGTTGGCCCTCATCAGCCATCACCTCTGTTGGATTTAAGCATCTCTCTTTAATTCCTGTGGGGCCCATGTATTTAAAAAGTTCTGTGTGTGTGTGTGTGTGTGTGCGTCAGGGAGCATGTGACATGAGGACGGGGGTGGGGGGCTTGAGCGGAAGGTTGGTGGTAAATTGTAATTGAAATCGCAGCCGTGGAGACATCAACCTTTGAGATTTAGGTAGGGATCGGATTACGGTCACACAAAGCCCCCCCCCCCCCACAGCAAACCACCTCCCTCTTCTGTCTCCTCCTCCTCCCCCCATCCAGCCCAGCACCCTCTTTAAACGGGGGGGGCGCCGTTTGTTCTGTTTGCCAACGCTTGCCTCTTTGTTCACACTGCATTGCCTCTCTCTGCCTCTCTCTCTCTCTCTCTCTGCTGGTGAAAAGGTGGGGACGGTGGGGGAACCTTCCCGTGCGTGCGTGCATGTGTGTGTGCGCGCAGCTATTCCGATCTGCGGTGTATCAGTCTGTGAGAGAATCAGAGAATCAGGCTGCGGCTCAGCGAGGAGAGAAAATAAGGTTTTTGGAGAGGGAGCGGAAAAAGGGCCAGTGCGCGGAGCGGCTGTGCACACACGCACCCACGATTCTCCAGCATCCCCGGTTTGCCGTTTTAGAGAGAGAGAGAGAGAGAGAGATAGAGAGAGAGAGAGAGAGAGAGAGAGAGAAGGAGAGGGAGCACCTGCACTGAAGCGCAAAGCTTTCGCTCCCAGTCTCGACCAGGCTGCCGCACCACTCAGACGCGTCACTTCTGTCCGTTCAAGGTAGGAATAAAAATCACTCCGCATGCCAGGTTCAAGAAACCAGACCTTTTATCTCAGGGTGGCATTAATATTATTATTATTATTATTATTATTATTATTAATTAATTATTTATTTTTGTTAAAATTTCAGTTGTGTTAAGAAAGATGCTTACAGATGGCTTGGAAAAAAATAGCTGAAGTAGAAGAAAACGGGTCAGAACAAAGGGTTCTGGGAAATTTTGGGAGTATTTTCAGATTGACAGCTGACAAAATTCCTCCTTCCATATACGTGCAGTAAAAGTACATCCAGTGCAGCAATCAGAGCCTTTCCTCTTGCGCACTCGCCGCTCTGGAGATGCACACAATTCGCACCCGTTTGGGATATCTTGAATTATTAACAGGTCAGAGCTTTTCATATGGGTCTATATTTACGGACCGTGTAGGGGCATGAATAAATCATCAGCTCACCAAGTATAACCCTGTTTGCGTGTTCTCAACATGGTTCCCTCTCAGGAGAGCTTTTCTTCAGAAGAACTTTGGTTGTCTTGCAAACACACACACGTGCACACACACACACACACACGCACACTTCCTTGTACTTCTATATTTGTGAGGACTGTCATAGGCATAATGTATTATTTAGCCCCTTACCCTAACCATCCCCACTAACCCCTGACCCTGACCATGACCTTAACCTTGACCCTAACCTGCACCTCAACCCAATTCTAACCCCAAACTTAAAATCAAGTCTTAACCTTCAAACAGGCCTTTGAAGTTGAGGGGCCCCACTAAGATGTCCTCACTTTGCTACCAGAGTTAGTATTTTGTTTCTCAGTATGTAGCAAGTACAAAAATGCACACACACAAACACACACACACACACGGCAGCTCATCCTTCAATGCTGATGCTTTGAAAATGAGTCAAAGGGGAAGATTCCTTCTGCTGGGGAGACACAACTGTACGTTTGATGGAACTCTTTGGTGCTGGGCACTGACATCAGGAAATCAGGGAATCATCTGGATTATTAATTTACCTACTTCACATGTGTTTGCCTCTTCTGTGTGTTGGAAAATCGTATCACTTTGGTCTAGACAAGCCAAAAGAGCAAAACACGTCCAGGTGAGCGATGGCCTGGTTCCAAAGAGGTGAACGGCTCTTTGAGACTCTCGTTTTCTGCTCTGTAAACAAACACCGGCGTGCACAAATCGCGGTGAAGGAGGAGGACACTCCAGGTCACCTTGACAAATGAGCTGTGTTGTCGGAGAATATGGGAGCCCCCACAGCCCAAGAAAGCCCATTCAGCTTCTGTTTACTGCTCAAGTCTGGAGGAGTGCAAATATGTTCTCCTTGGGTCTTGGTGGAACAGTCCACCACCAGCTGTTTGCCATGGCAACACAAAACCTGGAGAGGTTAACGAGACATCGTCATGCTGTCGATAAGCTTTGGAGGGTGGAGGGAGGTGGGGGGGGCACACGTGTGGAGGAAGGCAGAGAGGTTGGAGGTGTGATGCACTGGACAGGTGAAGAGATACAGCTGAAAGTTTACAGCATGCGTTTTTCATTCTGTCAAGATGTTGGTGACACTTTGTTTAAGGTGTTTGCTGCATCCAACTACGAGCTTTCTGCAGGCACAGGACTCACGCTGCACCTGAGGATGGAGGGATGAAGGGGAAGGGAAGTTGATGGCAATTATCGCAGAGGGTGTATGTAACTGTCAGTGGTGAGCTACGAGGCAGGCCATTACCAAAGTGTGAGATTGTTATCACAATACCATGGCTGCGATGTTGCTTCTCTCATTTTCTGATGGAGGAAAAAAATGTTTACCCAGCTACTGCTGGGGAAAAAGATCGACTTTCACATCATCTATAGCGTAGCTAAATTGCAAGTGGTTGCATACTTAGCTAGCAGGTTTATGTTAATGTATAACATCCCTGGTTACAAATGAAATGGACAGTGAGACACACAGGACCACCACATTTAGGCCACAACCACAACTATGGGTGCAATTAGTCCTTCTATGGGGTCTCCTCACCACCGATACAGTTAATACACAGTGAACTAGCATCACATTCATGCACATGAGCAGTCCGCAAAAAGTCTTTTAAAATTCACCCTCATCCTGCCCTAGCGGTAAATTCTTGAACCGTGCGCTCAACCGTGAACAACACCGCAGACATCAATGCGGTTTTTATGATCTCTTTGAACTCTGTGGTTCATTTACAGCCAGAAGGAGAGTGGTGGAATAACAATGACTGGAGCAGAAACTGGCCCCGCCTTCAGCACTGGACAGCTCCCAAATCTCAGGGCCCAATGACCCGACCATGAGTCTGACAGACACTCAGCTGAGGAGCTGTTGTGTTTGGAGCGGCTGGGCCTGGCCACAGTTTTGATCTCTGACTCGCGCTCTCTGCCTTTCTGTCTCGCTCTGGAAGATTCCCGCCAGATGCTTCTGCTTCTGCCGAAGCCAGGAAGAGATTGGCTGAATGAGCCCATCAATCAGTTTGGGTCTTTAGCTTGGGAGGGACTAAAGCGGCCGGCCAGGCCAATCATCAGGAGCGTAGACGAGGCCACAGCTGAACCGCTCACTCGCACAAAGGAAGAGGTCCCCCTCTTTGTCTTGGACAGATGCTCTCCTTTAAGGTGGCGAGTGCTGGAAGACTAATGTTTGGCCTTCCAGCTGTCTCCAGAAATGCTCTTTTCCACGGATCAGACACAGGCTTGTCTGGTTTAATGTCACGTGTATAAGAGACGTAAAATCACAGCATGTCTCCTGCGGATGGCGCAGGTCAGAAGCATCTGCAGGACAGAGCTCCATTCTTTTCTCCATCCTCTCCCCTCGCTGATATTCCACAGACGGTTCATCGTTGAAGATCAGGACCGCTTGGATGAAGTCTCAGCAGAGTGTGTGTTTGTGCCTGTTATTCCCCCACACTTAAAATAATGTAGTTGTGCTGTGGTGGCTGCTGTGTGTGTGAGAGAGACTAATATAATCAAGACGATAGGTTCAACTCATTCACCTGATCCTTTATTGATCTTGTTACCCATAGATCGCATCCCAGTCCTCACCTTTGACATCTGGGGTCATTTGGGCCCAGCAGGGATTGGTGCTACCAAGTCTGTCCCTCAAGCAGCATATATTTGACCTCTGACCTCAATGTCAGTGACCTTAATGTTGCTCCGTGCGTTAATGCCCTTTAATGTCTGCAGCATGTGATTGCACTCGTCAATGTTTGACACTTTGTGGTGAGAGTGGGTCCTTTTCTTACGTAACACCTGTGCAGCTTAGAAAAGGTAGAAAAAGCAGATGATCTACTAGATTGGCCTGAATAGTAACATCAGCTGCTGTCTGATGTAGATACTTAGTTTGACCTTGAAACCTGCAGGTTTTTCTCTCGTCCATCACCTGCTGCTGATAACCACAACAATGGTGGACGGGAATTTTCAGGAGTATAAAACATTGATTTTGAAGTATAGTTTTGACTGATATACAGTAAAAGAAGTGTTATTTTCTCTACCTTTCCATATGAAGTAAATACACTCTGGGTTGTTTGTAGGTAAAAGAGATTTCCCCATGCAGTAAAAAGTTTCCGAGGTGACGAGTCAGTGTATGTCTGTGGAACTGGATCCCTTCTGATGCGGTACAGAAATGGGAGATGACTGATCCGGCGAGGCCGCTGCCCGGGCTGCTTTCTATTTGCTCTAAGAGCTACGGAACTCTGCTCCCTCACATTTACGTGCCGGCTTATAAATAGAGCGGTTCCCTCCAATGTTAATTGATTTTTTTTCCCCGCCCTTCAACTCGCAGATGAATGCTGAATCTCGGGCCCGAACTCATCAGAAACGCAGGTGGAAACGAGCAGTTCTGACATAACCTGCTGCAGGTCTGCAACCTCAAACAGGAAGTAATGAAATGTTAGAAGGCCTGTCAGTCTCGCCGTCTGCCCAGTTCGTCTGTGAACTTTGTCGCAGCACCGAGTGTTTAGCACAGGTTTAATAAGGAATAACTGGTCATCAGTGAGGAATAGTTTAACTACTGTGTGTTTCCCTGCTGCCAGATCTGAACTGGCGCTTCCCAAATGTGCTTTCAAGCCTGTTGAAATCGCCTGTCAGCCGTGCCCACTGAGATCAATGGTGTCACTGTGAGGGGAAGGGGCACGTCTTAAACCAGACAGACTGTCAGCTTTTCCCCGATCCTCTCTCCCTCTGAGGCCGAAGCCAAAGCTGCATTAGACTGGCCGCGATTACTCACCGCGCTGAGCGTGTTTGTGTGCACAATGCATGAAGGCAACGCGGAGTGAGTAGCACCTGGTTCGACTCAATTTTCCACACTGTCCCGCTTTTAATTTGTTGAGCACTATTTTCATGCCGCCTGGTTTCTCGTTGCCGTCAGACCACCTCTGCAACAGATTACAAGTGTATTTTCTACGGAATAAAAATTGAGCAACGCCCGTCTGCTTGAATGTGGGAGTTTGTTATTGGCAATGAATCAATTCAGCAAGGCTTTTTCTCAGAAGAAGCATGCATCTTGTTTATCCTCTTCCTTCATATTCTTCATCTCTTAGCCCAACACTTCAGCTGGAGCTGAGATTGTTCTGTTTATGCAACCAGCTGGAGGAAATGTCTCAGACACGAGACTCTAAAATTGACAGTAAATGCTAAACATTGGTCGGCAGTTTAGTAAAGGATTTTCATTGAGAAAGAAAGGTACAATATCAGACTGTTTGCATCCAGAAATCCGCTCCTGGTAAGTTGTTAAACTAAGCTACAACACACAGAACTGTCTGAAGCTGCAGTTTGTTTGTTTGGCCTGTTTGTTTTATGGTGCGTTTACTGCTCATGAACGCAGAAGGAGAGAGTCACTGAGCTGAGGAATGTGCACACGCGACACAATACGGCCACACTTTAGTGCACATGTGTGACATAAATCATTCAGTTGAGTGCGGACATGAGGTCGTGGTTAGAGTTGTGGATCACTTCTGCAGTAATGCATCATAGGAATCAGCCTGGAAAAGTGCACGTTAGGATGGAGATGGGAGCTGTGGCCTGAAGCGTTGGCTAGGTTTCATCGCTGTTGTCTTTTACTGTAGACCAGTGTCTACAGTAAACCACCAGTGGTGTGGTTTGTATGTGTGTGTGTGTGTGTGTGTGTGTGTGTGTGTGTGTTGGTGGGGGTGGGGGGCTGACAGCTCGGTGCTGAGCCGTGGTGTGATTCCGCCAGCGTGGTCCGTCCGGATCACTGTCACTCCCCACGTTGGCTTTAACGGTGACCCGAGAATGCGTCCTTATTCACACGACATTCGCGATGATGTGACATGCGCATAGATTTGAAGCAAATCCAAGACGCGACTGAAGAAGGCTGATTTGGAGGGAGGTACTCAGGACATGTGATGTCTCGCTCTTGACAAAAGATGCCTCTGGTTAATATGCAGCTGGTGTCACTGCATGTTGCACAAAGCCGGCTGGTAAAACACTTGAATGGTGACCACAGTCGCACGTTGTGTAGCACCCATGGAGATGTCCGTAGGCCGTGCTTTGTATTCTGCCTCTGTGTGGAGCAGCCGTTGGACTCCTGCCAGTCCCAGGCTTTCCAAAACAACGCTCCCTGATGCTCGCTGCTTGCAAGACTGGGCAAACTTCTGGGTGTCACGACCCTCTCCAAGCCTTAAGAAATCTCTTGTCTCCCGCCCAGCCAGCTCAAAACCATCGCTGCAAAATGCAAAGAGTCCAACAGCTCGACCCCAATCTGTCACAGCCCGTCACAAGGTGCTAACCCGTGATTGGAGACGCGGCGTCTCAAAGCGTGTGGCACAGTGGGGTCTTGATCAGTGAAGACGCCACAAAAACAACAACTTGTTTTCTAACAACCGTATAGTTTGGCAGGTCCAGTGTGTTTTTCTTTGCCTCACCACGTCCAGTGGCACACACTTGAAGACAGGGACCATTAATTGATAAAGGGTTGAACTGGTGTTGCATAATCTTCTCCCTAGCACCAGGAGTGCTGATGGAACGGGTTGCCGTTACCCTGGTGTATGCAAATAGGCCTTTTGCTGTCCCGGCTAAATGATTCCCTTTATATAACTGAAGTCCATTTTAGAGCCTGTCAGAAAAATGTCCATCCTCTAAGCTGTGTTTTTGTTGAAATGATATATTCCCTCAGCCCCAGACCCTGAATGAAATGCTTTCGTCGGAGGGCTGCGCTCAAATTGTCAACCTTTCGCTCGACACTAATTAATTCTGTGGAAGGATCCGTTCGAGTATTTTCATTATTTATAATAGTGGTCCAGTCTAAAGCATGACGGATCAGTCTGGTGCAGCCACATCCTGGATGTAAATCGATTGTGACCAAACTGCAGCGGCCGCAGAGTGAATGTGATATAAGAGTAATTTGACGGTTTAAAAAAGCCTCCTAATGATGAGCATTAGGTTTCATCTTGGCAATATTTCACGCCGCTGCTGCTTTAACACCAGCGGAAGCCTCACAGACGGTGATTATGTCAGCTTGTGAAAACTGCTTTCATGGCCGCCAGCGTTTCTCTATTAACATGTGAGTACTAACTGTTCCGCTTTCATCTGAAGAATACTTCACCTTAAAGTGTGCATTTATATAAAACCAGGTTTTCTCTCACCGCAGGTCCAGGATGGTGCTCAGGGCGGCCGCGCAGCAGATCCTCTTTATAATGACGCTGCAGATCTATTTGGGATCTGGTGAGTTCCCACCCTTTAGGTGCTGCACGAGTCCAATAACTGGGGGAGGGCCGACCTCCCTTGTAGTTTTCCTCCACAGGTAGAGGATATAAACAAGACAGGTTGGATTATTTTTAGAGAGAGCTGACGTGTTGAGGATGTTTGCAGACATGCCCAGCGAGACTGAGCTGGAACCCCTCCAAACCCATTAATGCAAGCGCAGCCACCCATCTGTTCCTGTACAACGGGCCACAAAATTCACTTTTAAGGATCAAAAGGAAGAAGCATGTGTCGCACGGGTCCCCGCCTGCTGGCATACACATAGTTGTCATCACATTTGGTTCACCATTGGAATAAAAGAACAGTCTTGCACTTGTGACCTTTGTTCTTGTAAAATTGCTTGAAACGATTATCATTTCTCCAAACAATATCCGAAGCTGCCCTGCAGCAGCTGGGTAGTAGTGTTTCAGGATTTGTGCACCTGAAGGATGTTAAACTAACACCCATGCCTGCTTGACCCTGTTAGATTTAATATTTAGAATATAATTCATACTTCCTCGTGGATATCTTAATGTAATTCTGGCTGATGGATGATGGAAAATTCAGCATATTTTGCTGTGGTGAATTAAAGCTAATTAGTGTTGTAGATTATGCTTTATTGCACCTGTTCACACGGTTCCTTCGGTTCCGGAGGATTATTGAGAGGAAGGGGGCGACACCTGCTAATGACACAGCAGCCTTTCACGTCACCTGCAGCTCTCCTCCTATTCTGTCCGCTGTTTTCCTTTTGTCTCATCTGTCACCGCCATGCTGCAGGAGGCGTCTGTCGTCCTCCGGTTCTCCTCCTCCGTTTCTCCTCCTCCACCTCGTTTCTGTCTTTCCCTCCCTCGCTCCCACTTTTCCTGCCTCTCCTGCTATTCCTGGTACTTTTGTTTCCGTGATTGCGTCCTGATCTGGTTCCCCAGGGGTTTATCCTGTGAAAAGCATCCAATCTAAATGCAGATGGAAATATCCCTCAGGATTTAATTCCAGGACGTGCGGCATCTTAAATAACACTTATTAAAGTGGCGTTATAATGTCTGTTAATAGAGCGTTTCGAGCTTTACCGTCCGTGTTGTGACCACACAGCCTGAATAATAAACACAGGCTAGCTGTTTATAACTGACCTTCAGATGAATAATGAATACCAAACCATAAATACGCCTTGAACAGGTGAGCTAGTTGTCATGGTTACGCTATAGCTGCAACCAGACAGACTAAACTAACTGAGGTTCTGTTTTTTAAAATTGATATCCGTTTTACATTAAACTGACAGCTAGAATTTAGACGCGGACAGAAAGGGGATCATGATAACACGCTGACGGTCTTGTCCCACTCTAGTGTTTACTGTACTTTGTGATTGTTTTCTTCTCCTGTTCCCACACGGCAGCCTGTAGTTACTGAACCTGTCTCTCTCTAGAAGTAATTTATCTTTCCTTCCACAAACCACCAAACCCCAGTGAGGATAAACTCATTAAATAGCTTGTACATTCACTGGGTTCCCCCACCCACAGTTTATCTGACTGTGCCCATCTCTTTTGGTGGTGCATTCCACCTCATACACCTATAAATACTGCCTCCACAGTTGCATCATACCAACACTCAACTGAATTATACATTATGATCGTTTCATAATTATACATTATGATAATTTCTTAGTTCAGCTCTTCCTCAGAAGTTCCTCGTCCTCTTGCATTAATTAAGCCTGTACATGTTGATGCAGACCACATTATCTCAAATTTGTAATTCCAAGTAAATCGCGTTTTGTGCATAATTCTGAACGTCTGACTTATTTTTGCTCAGCATGGAAACTCAGAGCTGGAGAGAAATTATCCATTCAATTCTTGCTTTAGTGGATTCTCTGAACAACTGCATGAAAATGCGCTTCAGCCGTTTTAAATGCATCCTGTTGTCTCGTTCTTCCTCCGGTGGCTGCAGCCACCTCCATTGTGAACATGCGTAGGATCACTCATCCTCCAGTGCAGCAGATGCTGGCGGGCAGAGCAACCCTCCCGTGTGTCTTCACCCTCCAGACCAGCTCCTCCGATCAGCCTCCCTTCCTCCTCTGGACTCATACTGGCATACCAGCTGGGGAAAAAGGCACTCCATGGGAACAAGTGGTGCTTTCTGCTAAAGGTGAGCCCAGAACATGATGACTGGTTTGACTGGTGACCATTATAGCACCAGTCAGTCCTTCAATCCGCTGGGTTTTTTATGCAGTAAATACAAGTAGGTCGTTAATAAAATGAGGTGAAAACTTTTCAAACTCTTCATGGGAATAGAAGCAGCTCTAGTCCAACTTAACTAAAGTCTGTTCACCACTGATAAGAAATCAATTGAGGAAAATACATTTTCTGGCCCTCTTTCTTCAGTCTTTGTGTAGACACTTAATGAAGGAACTTTTTCTCTGTGCCAAAGGTGACGTAATCAAGGTGAATAAGGCTTTCAGTGGCCGTGTCATGCTGCCAGGATACGCTGCCAATCCCCTGAATGCTACCATGGAGATCTCCAGTCTCCGCTCCAACGACTCAGGCACTTACCACTGTCAGATTGTCATGGATAACGACTATGAGAGAGACACCGTGCCCTTGGTGGTCTCTGGTGAGTCTGGCAGCCACTGAGGGAGGTTTCCATATGAGAAAAGCTCCAAAGAAAACATTCTCACTTAGCAAATGGACCCGGAAGCATCGACATCTCTTCTAAAACTCAGATAAATCTCCTAATTTAATTGATTTTTGTGTTTTATTTGGTTGGAGGCTTGTTGTGCTAATGTAAGGCAGATAGTGGCAACTTTCAACAGGAGCTCTATCAACCCCTTCTCAGTCTTTTTATTTAATGAAACAGTAATAACATTGATTCACCGTATCAATATTTTAATGGCTGGCTTAATTAATGCAGCTCGCTGCTCTCTGTGTGTTTGTTGTTCTTCAATCTATTTTTCCACTTCAGCGGTTCTTTAATTCTAATTAAAGTGTCTGAGCTGAATACCAACGATGTGTCTCTGCAGAAACACTCAGGTGAAAAGCCGTTTGACCCGCTGCTATCCTGACGTGTCACATTTGTGTTGGATTATCTCCGCCCTTGCAGGGGTGGTTTTTCACTACCAGGCTCCCGGCGCTCGCTATGCCCTGTCGCTCACCGATGCCCAGCGGGCCTGCCGGGAAATGTCAGCTCAGATGGCCACACCAGCCCAGCTGTGGGCGGCGTACTATGACGGCTTCGCCAGCTGTGCAGCCGGCTGGCTGGACGATCAGACAGTCCGGTGAGATGCTCAGTGACATTCCTCCGCTTGTGTTAGTGGAGCAAATTCTTGATTGCATGAAAGATCAATTTTCTTATTTAGTTCCTATCAGACATAGCAAATATGCGTATTTACTGATAAAACATTGGAAAAATCCCCCCAACAATTTATAAATTGGTTTATTTGTTATAAATATGTGTGTAAATTCATGAAAATGTGAATTGTGTGCGATAAGCTCTTTTCTTGGATCACATACTCTCTTAGTATTCTGTTAACTTCTTTATGGTTGCACTTTTTCATTAATCACTGATACACATCTTCAGTAATTACAGATTCATTTCCACTCATGACTCCCACATGCTTGTGTCTGCAGCTATTCTGTCCAGTCGCCAGAGCTTGGTTGCTATGGACACAAGGAGTACCTTGCTGGAGTGAGGAATTATGGGAAGAAGGATCCAAAAGAGCTGTTTGATGTTTACTGTTTTGCACAAGAATTGGATGGTACACGCACACACACACACACACACACACACACGCACACACACACACACACACACACACACACACACACACGCACACACTCAGACACACACACACACACCAAAAACATTAAAACCTGTCACAGCTTTCGGTTTTAAACTCTTATTTTAGCACTTTGATGCAGCATTAAAGACAGGATATTTTTGTATTTTTGCAGTCAGGCTACCAAAATAATGTGATAATAAGCAGCCCAGGCGTCCTGTGAAGGTGTGATCTGTTTCCTGGTCTGCAGGTGAGGTGTTTCACTCCTCAGTTCCTGGCAGACTGTCTCTGTCCTCAGCCTCAGACCGCTGCGTGTCCCTTGGGGGGCAGCTGGCCACAGTGGGGCAGCTGTACCTGGCGTGGAAGGCCGGCCTGGACAGTTGTGCTCCGGGCTGGCTGGCTGACGGCAGCGTCCGTTACCCGGTGACGTGGCTTCGCCCTGACTGCGGAGGGAGCCGGCCCGGCGTCCGCACTGTAACGCTAAACGCAACCAATGACAACACAACGGCTCTGTACGACGCCTACTGCTACAGAGGTAATCTATAACAAGAAGAAACTGTTCCAACCTGTCAAAAGAAGTATTGTAGCTATGGCAACATGGATTTCTGATCCACACTGCTTGTCTCTGCGTCATGTACTCTAAGCGCTAAAATACTAGACTGATGAAAGCAGCGGGAGAAACAGAGGATGGGGTGTGTTTGAGAGACAGTTGATGCGGCAGTTTTGACAGGTTTTTGACAGGAAAGACAAGAATACTCAGAGAAAATCATTATGTTTTGGATTGTAGGTAAGGGGAAAACTTCAGACTCCCTCTCTCAGATCTACTCCTCCCTGTGGAAGCCCTGGAGCTACCTCACAGGCTCCAGTGAAGCAAAACCAGCGGGTACAGATGATCCAGACGTGACTGCACAAACCACCTCGATCAAAGGTTTTTATTTTAATCTGCAATTGGCAGATCTGTGGAAACATAAACTTGCTGCTTTTTCTACTTTCTACTTTATATTTTCATTTGAGGTTTTTTTTTCTGCAACTTCATCCTCCACAGGCTCCTCAGAGGGCAGTGGTGATGTTCTGCCTTCCAACTGGACGGGACTGGTGGACCTGGAGGAGGAAACCCCTCCCAGCGCTGATGCTTGTAAGCCTGATTTCCAGTATTTTGATGCATTGTGTGGGTGAGAGAGATCTGAGAATTAAAGACCTCACTGTGACCCCAGCCTCTGACCCCTGGTCCTCGGAGTCTTCAGGGTCCTTTGTTACCCTCCAGCTAATCCCTGGTCAAAGCTGGTTTGACTGGGGGGAGTCCTTGGATCCTGCTCTTGACTCCGAGGAGTTTCTCCGACCACTGGTCAACCCCACTCCTGCTGAAAAGAAGGTGCTCCTGCAGTCAAGCTCCTCTTTTTGGTTTCCTCTCCAAAACAGCGTCACTGAGACCGAACAAGTGTTCTGTGTGTTGTTTTAGGCTATCTTGAAGATCATCTCATCCATTTCTAAGCCCTGGAACTACCTGTTGGGAACAGAAGATGAGGCTGAAGTCCCAGATGAAGCACCCACCAGCAGGTCAGGGGGAGAAAAAGGGCCGACCACGAAAACAGCAGAGGAGCCCGACTCGTCTACCTCAGCAGGTGAACGGCCCCTTAGCTTTAAATGTGAAAGCTAATAAGCTCTGTAAAATACCACAGATGATGGGCAGACATGTTTATGGTGGACACAGTCTAAAGGTTTAGACACAGAGGGGGAAGGTGTGGTTTAGTCAAAACGCAGGTTGTGATTGAGGAACGTCTTCAAAAATCTTTAATTTCTTCTTTTGATAACACGCAGAATCAGATGTGAGCTCTCAGGGGACAGATGTAACCATCGTCATCTTCTGGTCATTCGATGAAAGTGCCTTCCGAACGTTTCTCTGTTCAGTGTTTGTGGAATCTGTGCTACAGGGCTGTTGATTTCATTCTGAGACAATATTTGAGGCTGCTGCTTTATTTTTCTTCTGTTTGACTTGTTTGAAGGGTCTCTGTGCTCTGCTGTTTTATTCACACTCTCCTAATGTTAAATAGGAACAATGTCGTGACTGAAAAACTTCACTGTTCACTATAAATTGGCCTCAGATTGCCATTAATAATGTACAACATTGGATTTTGTCTCAGTGTTTCTCAGTGACACAGCTGAAACAGTTCCCAGTGCTTATTTTTTCCTTTGCCTGTGCAGAGAAAATAAACTCAGCTTTGTTTTTTGCAGCATAATCTGTGACTGAAGCTTCTGGTCTGCTCATCCCTGCTGATGTTTTATTGTTCCTTGTTTTCTGAACGCTGCAGGTTTGTTTTCTTGGGGAAGTTCATGGTTCAGTGCTCCCACCAGGGAAAACTCCACACCACCCAGTGAAGACACTTCCACTCGACTGGGCTCCACCTCGGACACTTCCGATAACCCTAAGATGGCGGCGAGCAACAAGAGCTTGGAGAATTCAGAGTGGCACACCTTCACCCCTTCCGGCTCTGCAGCAGCCGTCACGTCGGTGGGCGGGGTGAGCGTCGAAACACAGACCTGGGTCCACCCCGAAGTGACGACATCACAGCGGAGAACGAGTGGTAGAGGCAGAGGAAGGGGGAGGAAGTACAAGGGGGAGGACAGGAGCAGAGGAGAAGAGAAGGCGAGAGGAGAAATGGAGGGGAGCGGCGAACTCGGCGGCATAGAAGCAAAAGGGGAGATCCAAGTGTCCCGTCGACCAGTTGGAACGAGTAAACCGAGAGAGAGATCTAGAGAAAGATCTAGAGAAAGGGGTCACAGGAGGGGGCAGTCCACCACTACCACAGCTGCTGCCCCCACCACCAACGCACTGGAGCCCACAGTGATGAGCACGACAGTGTCAGAGAGCAGGGGTGTATCTGCGTCTGGATCCACATTGGCCTTGCCCACAGAGACCCCATCTGTGTCCCTGGACCCCTCCTCGGTTCCCACACCATCTTTCTTAATCACTACATCCATGTCTCCCTCGCCATTGTTCCCATCTAAATCCCTGCCCGAACCCCAGTCTCCATCTCCATCTGAGGCAATTCCAGTTTCCTTCTCAGCGTCTCCAGCCACGTCTTCGTCCTCACACGACTCCCCTAACTCATTCCTTTCCTCATCACCAACCTCACTCTTCTCTGACTCCTCATCTCAGACGGTTGGATCGGGAGATCCCTCGCTCTCTCCTCTCCCAGACAACCAGGACAGCTCCACTAAACCCCACACATCACTTACGTGGGTCCCAGTGGAGTCGGCTGTTCTGAACAGCTCTCTGGATTATCCTCCTTTACTGCCGGGAGCACCAGATGAGGAGGAACCGGCTTGGTCGCACGCTGTGGGCTCGGGGGCTCTGTTACCTGGCAACATGGAGGAAGAAAGCAGCAGAGGAGGAGCCAACATCAGTACCGCATCTTCTCTGAGTCCAACAGGTTAGATTTGCTGGTGCATTTCCTAGTTTTCCACCCCATTAATAGCTTTAATGTATATTTCTTTATACGATGTTAAAATAAGACTGTGTTTAGCCATATTTCGATACCTGCTGCTTACAGTCTGTTAATTAGGACTGCAGAGGCCAGCTAGGCTTCCATCCTCTGGATTCGTTCAGTTCCCACTGAGAAAGGATGGTGTCATATTTGCTGCAGGCAAGGCTGAGCTGCAGAGTCTGTGGACAGAAAACAGCTGTTAACAGTACCGACCTGAAGCCAAGGGCAACCACCTGGCCCACCGCTGTACAGTGTGAGGGGTTCACTGATTGACTAAGAACCCTTAACATGATGGAGCCAGTGGCTCATTAGCGCACAAACGGCGCTACCAGTGCTGCACCAATGGAAAGCTCTGGGGAGACTCAGCCGGAATAATATCTTTCAAATTTTCATCTCCCTCGTACACTCTCAGTTTGCACTGCTTTGAAGCGTATCCCCCCCCTCCCCCCACCACCTGAACGGATCAGGGTGCATTTCATCATTTAATTCAATCAATGAGAGAAGAAGAAAAAAAGACAACTTTAGGTTGGATTCACGGCCTTTAATAGCGAGGAATACTCCATCTTTGTAGCATCATTCATTCACAGAAATCAAGTCCGTAATCGTATTTCCATAAATGTTACATGTACTTGCAGTATAAACATTATCACCTCGCCGTTTTGCTGCCATGAACATATTAGCTGGATTTATCTGTTGCCAGTTGATTGCTGTTCAGACTGGAGGTGTCAGTCATGTGCCGGTTGGCTCTGTCAGCTCTGTCTCCAGATCATTGATTTTTCCGCACCACTCACTGTAATGAACGGCCGAGGTTTATCTTTCACACACACACACACACACACACACACACACACACACACACACACACACACACTCGTGCGCCCTTGCGCTGCGCTAAATCTGCTTGTCATAACAGCGGACATTCGTCAAGCTGTGCCGTGGCCTTGACTGACGCCGACAGCGCTAGAGCAGTCCAGCCTGCGCCGGGGTACATTAAACCCAACGGGTGGTTGGTTTCAGCACCTGACCTCAGCAGAATTTAAAGCGTGGGCACTCGCCACTGGTGGAATCTCGCATGTGGCGGGTGGCTCTCGTGATCCTAAACCCTCGGTCCTTTAGCCTCTCTGTGAAAGCTTATTTTGCTTGTTGTCGGGATGGTGATTAAGCAGATGTGAGGATCAGATGCTTCCTTAGCCCCAAGGCTCATCGTAGCCAAGTATTGATTTCCATTCAACATAGCTTGTGAACGCAAACACACAGCTGACCTCACACACCACCACCTCCTCCTGAACACACCACCACCTCCTCCTGAACACACCACCACCTCCTCCTGAACAGTGTCAGAGCTGGAGGAGAGCACAGACAGAGCACGAACGAGAGGTGTTTTTCAAAGACCGTAAGTGTGCTATAATGAGCGGTTCACGGCAGAAACACGTGGTAGCGTGTCAATTGAAATGCAAATTAGCAACTGTGAGGGGAGACCACACAGGCACACGTTTAGCGGATGAATAGCAAGGGCCGCCACACTCGGCAGGAGGTCTGCTCGTTTGTGTTTAGGGTAGCTGATGTCTGAAGTTCTCACGCTGCCCAGTACACACGATTAAGCGAGCCAGGGCCGCCCTGGCCCATATGGTTACCATGACAACTGTGTCTGTGAGTGGATCCCAAGGTTGAGCCTCCCTGGCTTCTTTGAAAAGAGACCAAGTGTGAAATGGATATGCATGTCGGGTACACTCTCAGCCTGGTGGCCCATATTTTAAGACAACTTGATTTTCCTCACAAATGTAAATCACTCTGACAAACTGATGAAACTCTCTTTTACAATGTGACTAATTAGATCCCTTTTCCACCCTCTGAACGTGTCCTCCACCCAATCCATCTGTCGTTTTCAGTCGAGGTGGACCCCTGCGTGACAAACCCGTGTCTGCACGGAGGGAAGTGCCTTCCTCAGGGAGCGGGCTACAGCTGCTACTGCCCACAAGGATACGCTGGGGAGAACTGTGAGATCGGTGAGCGCTGTTCAAACACTCGCCCACACAAACACACTCGCTGATGCTTACTCACTCATTCCTGTCATGCAGATGCGCACACACTCACACACACACAGACATACATAATTGTGGTCCTGCTTTGAAATCTTTTTTTATATTAACTCCTTTTATCCTTTTACAATGAATTGATTTGTTGTCCCTTTAAAAGAATCAAGCAGAATCGTTTCGTAGCCACATCACGGTTAGCAAATATCAATTGATCTTTAACCGTCAGATGCCTCCACACTTGATTAATAGCTACTCACACGTGGACTTTGTGATGTCCTGCTGACGGCAAGGCTTGAATGTTTGATGCTCCTGTTCTTTACCTGCACCCTCACAGGACATTACCATCATTTTATCTCCATCCACGCTTTAATCTTTTACTTTATCCACTTTCAGCTACAGAGCGATGAAATCAGGCTGTTTCAAATTAAACGTAAGATTATTATTTTGTGTCATTTGTGCCAGTTTTAAGAAGATAGATCTTAGTTGTGATTTAGGTTTTCCTGAAGTGAGACCATCTGATGCAGCCCTCTGAGTGTTAAAGCAGACGACCGCGCAGATGCGATGTGACACACTGACACGCGGGTATAAATGTGCTTTAAGGATCCTAATTTGTTCCTTAACATATGCTCACTTCATTAGGCAGCTACTCCTGCAGGAAGCAATGGCTTTCTGAATAAATGAGCCACACAGTGACACACTTATCTGCATTCAAAGTCCCATTTGGGCCACGAAGGCTTTAATTGATACACGCCTGGGTGCCAGGTTTTGTCTTTAGGAGACGGACAGACAATCGGCTGACGTGGGTAGTCTGCGAGGCTTTGTTATGGATTTGCCGACTTTGCAGAATTATCTCCGTGAGGAACGACGTCCCCTCTGCATAATGGATTAAGGGGGGTGAGGGGACCAGCCCTTTTATGGCCGACAACAAAGGGACCAACTGATTTCGAAACGAGAAAAGAAGTTGGTTTCAATGAGAACTCACATTCATGCTTTTTTATCATTCTGTTCAATCCTAATTTTTATTATTTTAGCAAGGTTTCATAAAGTCTCTATATATTTGATTACAGCCTGATTCTTTTGTTCTAAATATGGTTTTTAAACCAGCTTCTGGTAAAGGTTAAGGACAGTGACATTTGTAGGGGGGGAAAAACAAACAATCTCAGGCTGTCTTTGTCTTTAAATGACATTTTTATTTCACAACGAGAAGTCGGAGCTGGATAGGCGTATGAAAAAAAATCATATTAGAATGAATGGTTTTGGTTTGCATATCTGGCTAGCGCTCCCTCTAAAACAAGAAAATTGCCAGTCACGGCTCAGAATTTGAAATCAGATTAGCGGAATTCAATTTGGGAGGAAGATTGAAAAACTGTGTCTGACACTACCCAGAATCATCCAAAGTTCAGATTAGTCCTTCATTCTTTCTCTTCCTTGCAAAAGCATGCCAGTATCTACAGTTTTACAGTTAAATCCTTTGGCTTATTGCAGTTTTACCAATAGTGGAAGTTTTTTGTCTTTAAATCAAGAGAAACCGTTGATATCAGACAAAATACTTTAAAGTTCAACTTCCTGTAAGTTTTGATCGATCGTTTTGAAATTCTACTTTTTCACCTTTTTTAACCCACAATTGGCTGATGTAGCTGCAGGCTTCTTTAGTTTGATCCTGTGTTTAGCTTCAGGCTGTCATCCTGTTACGTCTCACAGCTTTAAAGCAACAAAACAGACAAGTATTAATTCAGGCCAGTAAATACATGAAAAGAGGATGTAATCACACTTGAAAAGCCTTGGAGTGTCCCTTGAATGTGAGGGGGGTTAGACGGAGCGTATTCTCCTCACACTTCCTGTCTACAGCAGGACTGATGACCAGCACATGTTAACCCCAGCACACAGAAGCACTTTTTTATCTCCAGCAGAACACGTCTTTTTAAGTCTAAACGCTACTGGGAGCTTCATGCTTCCTGCTCCTCTTCGCAGATGTAGACGACTGCCAGTCGGATCCGTGTGAGAACGGAGGCACCTGCATCGACAAGACCGACTCGTTCCTCTGCCTCTGCCTGCCCAGTTACGAAGGTGATCGCTGTGAGAAAGGTGAGGACGCCACGCGTGTGCGAAGGCATCCCAAACCAGCGTAAAGATGCTAACGTATATTCTGTTGATGTCGGGATGTGTTGGTGTGGCACCGACAGCTCCGGCGCTGCGTTTCATGCACAGCCACAGTGGAGAGCTTGTTAGGATACTCAGTCATCTGATTCTAACAACACTGCCGCCAGCAGCGCTGCTGGAACTAATCCTTATTGGGATGCAGCTATTTTTTTACGACTTTCATCATGTCAGTGTTTGCGTGCTGCTCTCAGACAGTGTGTAACGAGACAGATTGAACCTGCGTGCCCAGAAATGTATGTTTGGCTTTCAAGCATCAGTTAACATTTGAGTTCCAGCGCTGTAAGCACGCCAACACTTCGGGCAGAATAACTTGGTTGTCTGTGTCTGCTCCAAATTAGCAAATATTATTTCTGATATATAGAACCGATTCAACCGTTGAGGTACCCTGTATGTAGTTCAGATGTGCCCTGTGGGATTTTTATCTCCTAAAATTAATCCATTCGAGGCACGTTTTCTTTTATATCATTGTTTACTGCTCCGCAATCTGCCTCCTTCATGCTTCTCCCGCAGCATTTTCAAGCTTATTTGTCTTTGATGAGTGAGAACTCAGAAAAGGGGTCACAGGAATGTTCCATGAAAAAGACAAAAAAGCATCTCAGCATTGTGTTCGACTCAGTATGTCTGTACGTCCACATGTGCAAACCCTCAAACAGCCACAGTCGTGAAAATGAATTTCTAACCTTTATCTTTGTAAATGAGTTAGCCGGCCTCACACCAGAACCTCACACTGGCAGTCACAGCTTTTAGTCTTCATTTGCCCATTTAAAAAAAAAAAAAAAAAGTTCTCTTCTCTCCTGATCGGCTTATTTTATCTCGCGCCGTGTCCCTTTATGAGATTCTTCTAATTTCCCCTCCTCTCTTCTCTCTCCATCTCCGCAGACATAGAAGGCTGCGAGCACGGTTGGAGGAAGTTCCACGGCCACTGCTACAGGTATGAATAATGAAAAACCACAGAATTACGCTTGAAATCCGTCAGGAGTCCCTCGGCCATGCTTGCCTCCTTTATCTGCATTAAAGTCTGTTCCAGCCTGGAGTTATTCTCGATACACCCCGCATTTGTAGCATTTAAATCTGCCCGGCTGTAGATGAAATATGTTTTTTTCACATCTTCTTGCGTGGTCTTTTTGCCACAGGTACTTCATACACAGACACACTTGGGAGGATGCAGAGAAGGACTGTAGAGAGCACAGCGCCCACCTCAGTAGCATCATCTCTGCTTCCGAGCAGGAGTTTATTAACGGTACGTGCATCTTTGTCTTTATTTGATCATCGCAAGGTTGCAGATTCGAGTCCAGCTCCAGTCTTCGTGTGTTCAGCCTGTATTTTTGTAGAGAAACATGCTCTTCCTCAATAATGAAATGAACAAGCCATTTAAAATGTTTTATTAAGAGGAAATGTGTTTTTTTTTTTCACAGGTCTGGGTCATGATAACGCCTGGATTGGACTGAATGATCGCACAGTAGAGGAGGACTTCCAGTGGACAGACAACACTGATCTTGTCAGTAATCATTTGCTCATGAGGGAAAATGGGATCATTAGGAAGTTTAAACCTTTTTTTTATCACCACTGTTTTTCGCCATTTACTTGGAAACATTCCACATGCTGTCTCGACAAATGTTCAGCGCAACAGTGTTTATCTCTGCAGAACAGCCTGGAGATTCACAGTGTGATACAAACAAATATAAAAGGGAAAAAAGCAAGAGTCCTTGACAAGGCTTTCTGTCATGCAGGTTTACGAGAATTGGAGGGAGAACCAGCCAGATAACTTCTTTGCAGGCGGGGAGGACTGCGCTGTGACCATCGCTCACGAGGAAGGCAAGTGGAACGACGTTCCCTGCAACTACAACCTGCCCTACATCTGCAAGAAAGGAACAGGTAAACAAGAAATGCCCAGAATGAGGAGCTCTGTTTGTTGTGGCAAACATGTTTATCCTTTCTAAATGTCCCTCAAAGGCTCAGAAACCTATAGAACACCTCAGAAGACTGTGAACCTGAATCAGTTTTTGAGAGCAATGTCAATATCACTTTTTCCGCCTGTTACATCACTGTTCAAATAGGAGCTGATGTTTCCCTGAGCTGTGATTAGCCTTTACTCACCCATGCAAGCTTTCCTGAACATCAATAACGCTCAAGAGCTCACATCCCGACACCTTTTCTCCTTCTGGACTCACCGCAGACACAAGGCTGCCATCTAGAGGCCAAACACACCTGAGCAGCTTATCTCACTCAAACATCTCACCGCTATTCTCCAGTCCACCATCGGGGCCACGCTGGGCTGTTCTCATCCTTCATGTATGCTGTCGCCCCCTGCAGTGTTGTGCGGAACCCCACCAGCAGTTGAGAACGCCCGCCTGATTGGCAGACGGCGGTCGCATTACGACATCCACGCCATGGTCCGCTACCAGTGCTCCGAAGGCTTCTTCCAGCGCCACATCCCTACCATCCGTTGCCGGGCCGATGGTAGCTGGGAGAGACCCCGGATCATCTGTGCAAAGTGTGAGTGAGGGATTAAAACTTGGGATTTTATGGACTAAATCATTATTAATATTGAATATGTATTACGTATACGTATTGAATGTGTTTCTGAAGCCCGCCGATCACACCGGTACAGACGCCATCGCCACAGTCTGCACCGTGAGCACCGCGGCCACCGGAGACACAGAGACGGACACAAGGCCAGAGAAGACGCACAGAGCTACTACTGAACCAAATAATACTGTTCCACATCTGCAAAGCCTAGGTGCTAACCACGGCCCGTAAAGACAGTGCATCCCACCGCTCCCCCGGCTCCCCAGGCTCCCCCGGCTCCCCAGGCCCTGCTTCTAATCATGCTCACTTTAGCTTCAGCCCCTCCGGATAAACAAAGCTTCCGTCTCACAGCTCCAGCAAACTCTGTTGAGTTTGGGTGTTTTGGTGCTGCTTTTCGGTCTTGCTCCGCTCCCCTTTAGCCGAGGTCCAACGCGAACACTAACAATAACACTATGATTAACACTTAACGTCTGAGTAGCCCGACCCCTCCGTCTGAGTTGGATCCCTTGAACCGACAGCAGCGTGCGTGAGCATGTGTGTGTGTGAGTGTGTGTGCATGTCAGAGAGAAACTTAGAACCGTGCTGCGTAACTTTTTTAAAAGTTTGCTCATTCCTCAACAAACACGCCTCTCGCGGTAGCATCCTGTCTACAGAGCATGGGTGTTCCTGATGCGAGGCAGCGTTAAATCCCTGGTGAATCTCTGCATTTTCTGTGTGAACTGTAGCTGTAATTTTCCATTAGAGAGACGGTCTAGATGGTCCTTTTCATTCCACTGACATGCTTTTTCTAATACTCGCTATGATTTGCTTGTATATTTCCTATTTATTAAGACTACTTTGGTATTAAATATGCTTCTTTTTTTAAACGTATACTTCTGAGAGCTGGGGTAACATGGATTTTCTAAATCAATATTAGAGTCATACTCGACTAGAAACAGGATTAATCGTTTGATTGCTACTAATGTCTGTTGTAAATATTGTAAACACTGTTACTGACTGATCCTTGATCAATAGCTGGACCAATCCAATAGCTCCCTCAATAATCGGCTAACAAACGTCCCACTGATAGTGCAGATGGGATTACACACTACTTGCTGATAAACACACGACTGCAGACTTGTTTTAATCTTTGCACGGCTCCATGATTTGTAGAATTTCACTCATTTTTTTGTCTTATGGTCTTTGATATTTGATCAGTCATGGACTTTTTTTTTGTGTTCTTATGACTTTTTTGTCCTGCTGTTGTACTTCATTCTTAATAAAGTGAGAAAAAAAATCTTTGTCTTTAATCAAAGCTGTTAAAAATCTCACACGGCTGGTTTTGGTTAAGGTGTCATGAGCAGATTGCTCATATATTGTGAGAATGTCAGCTTTTAGCTCCATTAGCTCCACCTTATACACTGAGAATTCTCATTATAACATCCGCTATGAGAAGTTTTAAGGTGAACTTTGAACTCCAGCTTCAGGAATTCCTGTTTTTTGCCGCAGTAAGGGCCTGAGACGGCTGACTCTCTTCATCCCTGCGTGACAGCTCACCTATATCCAGGGTTCAGCTCTTATCACTGTGACGGCAGTGATAACTGGGCCAGTGTTTAGGTAGGGCAAAATGACATCAGCGGCTGCAGGAAAAAAAAACGTTTTATTTGTTTTTCAAAGGGAAAATCTTTAAGTTTTGGGATTCATGACAAAATAAAACAACTTCATGCAAGCCTTTGCTTAAGTAACATGTTTTATTTCCTCCCAATGAACATCTCTTTTTCTAGCATGCACATTCATTCATTCTGAAACCAGAAAAAAAATCATCTTAAACCTGCAGGGGCCTTCAATCTCTGCCTGCAAAGCTGTCTCTCCATTAGTAGTCTGGTACACGTCTACACTTCAACTTAATAAATAATTTCATTTTGAGAGTACAGCAATATTCCCTAAGTCACCTAAAAATGGCACGCGCTCTCCATCAACAATCTTATCTGAGTCCAATAGTTCACACAGGGAGTGCTGCAGCTGCACGAGGTGACTGATTCGGAACGGTTGACGCTGGGAGAAACATTTTTAGATTTCCTCTGGGTTGAAAAATTGCACCCCTAATGCAGTTTTTCTGCCTTCACAGTGCCACCAGAAAACATTAGCATGACATATTCTACAACCGTCCATGTCTGGTGTGTGTGTGTGTGTGTGTGTGTGTGTGGTGGGGGGGGGGTCTAGTTTTTCTTCTTATTGCTGTTTGTCTGCCCCATAGGGACGGGTTTCTGAAAAAAGGCAGGACTGGTGTGGCAGCGCAGGGCCAGCAGAGCCGGCACGGCAGCGAGGAGCACGTTGACGGCGATAACAGGCCACAGCTTATCTGATGGAATTCGGTACGTGAACGGAGTGCGGGAGTGAAGAGATGCTCCAACGTGGCACCACTGGGACTGAGAGAACAGTGGGAGAAAGTCAATGTTATACCGAGCGTGTTGAAAGAATACCAATTACTGCTGCCACAATCATGATGAATGGCCTCACCTGAGCCACAGCGCCTGCAAAGAAGACGGTCCAGTCCAACATCCAGCTGCATCCAGGGGTGTTCAGGCCATAGATGAAGACTGCCAGCAGTGGCAGAGCGTAGAACAAATACACCAGCATCTGCAGCAAAGATCAGCTTTAGTTTCCTGGGGTTTATGGAAGCAGGGTCCACTTTTCCCCAGACTGACCATAATACGAGGAAAGCCGACTGGGTCTTTGAGGTAGGGCTCGTACTGGTAAATGTAGGAGAAACAAGAGTCCAGCGGACAATCCAGCACCACCTGGAGTGAAGCAGGAGTTACGGCTGTGTGAGCCCAAGTCTCAGTTATAGGCAAACCTTTTGCGTTCAGTTTTACTCACAAATCCTCTGAAAACCGAGAAGGCCGCAGCTCCTAGTAACAGAAGCGACAGGAGCAGATCAACGGGCCGAGACAGGAGACTTTTCTTCTGCTCCGCTGCAATCTAGACAGCAGGAGACAGCTTCCATTTGAAATTGGTCATAATAAATGATCTTAGACATACTTAAAACATGTTGTATGACTGTTAAACACTGCGATAATCTCCTGAAAGTAACCTTGTCTGCTGTCGTGATTGGCATCACTCTGGGTCTTCTGAAGAGCAGGAACGCCGCCCAGAAAGGAAGCACGAAGAACGGGACGTTCCTCCAAAAGGCTGCTCGAATGTTAGAACCATATTTTCCTACAAGGGCGAGAACATCATTAGCTGGAAATGCAAAAGCTGCAAAAGCGACCGAGGGATTGGTGCTCTCACCGATGACCACCCCGGGGATGAGAACGATCTGATGGGCGATGGAGGAGCCCACCCACAGCAGCCCCAGGGTGCGGTAGGACGTCCTGTAAGAGTAACAAAAAAAACTTTCATTAAATGGACTCGCTGAATGAACACGCGACGGGCAGAAGATGTAGCCTACCCTCTGAACATGCGGTGGATGATGGTGAGAAAGAGGACGAAGTGAACAACGCCTTCCCAGTATGACATCATCACTGCGTAGGAGGCGCTCAGGTGAGGCTCACCCTGACGGTGAAATCAAACTGTGAGAGCCAGACTTCTGAAACATGAACCATTTATGGTTTCTGTCAAGTGATGAGCTGGTCTGGTTACCATCTTTATATAAAAACCCATGAAGCCAGAGATGAAGCCGTCCTGTTCCAGAGCGTTGGTCAGACCCACCATGCAGGTGAAGGAGAACTCTGCAAAAACTGGACACCAAGAAAACAGATCAAGAGCCACCGCCGACCACCAGCAGATGTGTGTTTGTGATGATTTACCGTAATAAAGAGGGTCCACTTTTGTCTTGTTTTGCACTATGAGGAGGAGGATAAGAAGAACGAGGCCCAGGACGCCCATTCCCATCCCCAGGATGGGAAGAGGTCTGTGGAGAAATGCAGAGAAGTGACTGGAGGAAACGCTCAGTTTATCTGAAAGGTTTTTAGGCTTTATTTATAACACCGGGAACACGATTGTTTCTAAAAATGTTCAATAATTCTTAACAAAGAGCAGCTGTAGTGCTGATCCCTGCAAGGGAAATGTTTGTTTTTTGTTTTTTTATCTTGAAAGTGCGCAATCTATTGAATGAATTTACATTTAAAGCTGAAGCAAATCTTGTTTTCCTTGTAGGCTTCTTGAGATTCTGAGCAGCCCCTTTAAACGAGGTTAGGCCGCCTCTTAAGCCTGTTGACGCGAGCGGCTTTATAGTGCCATACCTCCTAAAATAATCAGGCCAAGATGCGGCGGACACTTACTCCTGGAGCGCAGGGATGTTGTTCATGGCGTATAAAACCCCAGGAGCCAGGAGGGAGAGGAAAAAGACGCAGACTTCCACCGGCAGCCTCATTCTGCAAAACTTTCAGAAGCGTCCAAACAGCACGTTAAAGATGTTATTCCTCCCTAAACACTCCCGACTGTGGAGCGGAGCATGTTCGGCGCGTCTCCCCCGCTGAGGGAAGGAAGCGAGTCATTAAAGGAGTGTCACCAGTGGCCTTTTGATCCGGAGCAACCACGGGGCCCTCCCGCTGCACCGTGTCTGTTATCTGCTCGGTCTCAAAGTTCAAATCTAGGGCTGATGAGATTTGGTGCGAGTCGGTGCGTAACGCGCAAAAACACCCATCACAGTGGAAAGCGCAAATTTGTGATGAAAATGTGAACGCAGTAAATACATTATCTGCAAGTCTGTTTTAGAGACGAGACAATGTCCTTGTCCAGGGCTTAGCTTGAGTTTGTAGAGACTGCCACCTAGTGGTGGAACTACCTCCTATTCGACTTTCTTGGCACTTTTGATTCGCGTTCTGCTCTTTTACTTTGTCATTTGGACTAGTTTCATATTAAAGGCAATAAATTGTGATTCGCCGAAGCGATTTCACGTGATAAAATGCTGTGTGGGTTCCCGTGAGCCCTGAGGTGTGATTAAGGAGCCATCTGTCTGTTTGGACTCGCCTCTCTGATTGGTCTCTGAATTGTATAAGAGGGAACCTGAAATAAAGAACATTTTACATTTCTTTCATAACATTTTTTTTAAAAATATGAATTTAGGAATGTTTCACATTCAGCAACGAATGACCTTCACGGGTGTGTCACAGCAAACAGTTCATCCCGAGACGGCATCCCAACCTCCTCCCCCTCCCCACTTCAGTTCCAGCACCGATTGCGTAACAGAATCTTATGGATGAGTATTGAGCGGCATTTTCCAGGTCTACCTCTAATGCAGCCTTATCTTCTGCAGCTGAAGGGGATTAACGCTGCAAGCAGTGGCTGAGAAACTTAGTGGCCAGTGGAAAAAAAGAGTGGAGGGGTGGGGGTGTCCACGGAGAGGATAGAAGCCGAAGAAGAGACACGATCCAATCAGACATACAAAGGAACCCTCCGCCAATACACTAGACATATTTGTTTCCCCCAGAGGTGACACACTTTCCACACAGGCTCCACGATGTTCCACCCTTTAATCATCGCCATCGTGACCGTGAACACGTCGCTAACTATCGTCTACTGGAGCTTCATCCTGGGGGACGCCTACTACAAGTGGCTGATGGAACCTGCGGACAAACCCAAGAAGGACGTGGTCAGCCCGGCATGAGGGCGGCGCAGTCGTGAATCAATGGGTGTCACTTTTTTTTTTTTTTTTTTTTTTTTTTTTTTTTTTAACAATTATTATTGCTTAGGACCATAGAGCCGTTCAGCTTCTTTTGCTTTTTGTGGCGATTTTGCAAGAAAACTTGGAAACTTCCCTCTGGAAGTCATCTGTACTCATTAGAATAAACCCTTTAAAGGAAAGAAACGATCACAGGTAAGAGTTTACCTGAATGTTGGGACATTCAGCCGTTGTCAGAAATATTATTGATGTCACTGATGTCAGCAGCACTTGTATAAAGAGAATCTTATTCTGGCAGAGAAGTGGCACATTAAAGCTGGGTGACATTGGACTTGCAGGTGTGAAACAAACGCCATCTTCTGCCTTTTTCCTGACACAGCAAAAACAACGTCTGGCCGGTGACATTGGCCTGTGGCTGTCAAATCCTGTGAAGGATTACAAAAGCCTGGCGCTGACACCCGCAGCTTTCCTGTCCTCACACATTCCAGAGACCTCCCAGCACACTCGCCTGTCCCTCCACCGCTGTCACTGGACGCGCTTGTGCGTTTGTATTCCTCGCCCCTCATCACCATGACGCACGTGTTCTACTGGGGGATGCACCCGGTCTCCTGGTTCATCCTGTTTGCCAATGTCACCATCACCATCATAGAGTGGCACTTTCTCATCTCTCAGTTTGTGCAACTTTCCAAGCGAGAGGAAAAAGAATCGAATGCTTAAAGAAGCAGCGGGAAGCCGTGGAGACGGAGTCTTTTTTTTTTAATAGCTGTTAGTGTCCACCAACGGTGCGTCGGTGCGAAACCACGGTATGTCTCTCGTCCGCTTGATTCTAACCTTCTGTTTGTGCTTGTTTCCAGAGCCGCCTGTGTAGAGAACAGCTGTTAAACTGCTAAGGTGCTCTTTTAGGATTTAATAAAAGGTAAGAAACCAAAACCTCATCATCAGATCGACATTCCTGCCTGTTTCTGACTGGTTTATATGCTGTTGACGTGGTTGAGATTCCTCATCACGTGTGGTGATATTTACTGGTCACAAATCTCAGATCCATCTCTCATAGAAGCAGTCCTGCTGTACTTAAACCACTGAAAGCAGCAAATATGGCGGTCCTGGAGGACCATAAGCCTCTTTGACGTATTACTGTCCACCTCTCCTTACTGTGCCTCTAATCTTTGCAGATGGAACACAGATATTTCTCAATCCTATTAACTGTGTCTGTCCTACATTCACCCCTCCTTCATCTCACACCGCCCAGATATTTTGACCAGGCACCTCTGTCCCAAAGACAAGCGGCAGGGACGCTGGGATTTAAGCCCAAAGGACAGATTAAGCGACCTGCTCCTCATTTCTTTCATCTTGTGATCTACATTTTTAAAGTACATCTCATGCTCCTGTTTTTTCTTTTTTGAACCACCTTGACATTTCCGTCTGTCAGCCCAGACATCTCTCATCTTCAAAAAAAAACTAAGTTTCAGTAACCTAAATCGCTCCCTGCCCCCGTCTCATCCCATTTTCTTTTTAAAGTTTACACAGCGCCGCTGAGCTTGGATCTGCAGCCAGACGATAAAGCTCTGATCACCTAAAGAGGCCCAGAGGCGCTGTTAAAGTCCCTTGCATCTCTGTGGCATAAAAGACTCCGACCTGTCAGAACAGGCCGCTCTGCCGCCATGAAACGACAACTGCTCTTGAACGTCACGCATCTGGCGGTCGAGCACAGGCAGCTCCTCCAGCTGTTCGGGAGGAGAGAGGAGAAGGAGGAGGCCTACTTTGTGGACTACATACCTCCAGCAAGAGATGCTATAAATCTGCCACGCAATGTAATCTACGTCCTACTAGGCTTGGTGTTGGTTGTTATAGCAACTTATGCCATAGTGGGACATCTTATTAAAGATCTGATGCATGACTTGGCAGGTAACCCCCCCACTCCCTCTCCGAGTGTCTGGTGACCACTCCCATTACTCCGTCCAGTCTGTTGGACCTGTTTCCGAGCTTTTCCCCAGTTTATTTTTCCTGTTTTGAGTGATCAAGTTTCTTCGTGACCTCCCCAGCAGTGACCCCCGAGTTTCCCCGGTTGTTAGTCCAAGCTAAAGAGGCTAAATAGCGTGACCCTTTTTTAAGGATTTCAACAATTTAGTGCCAGGTTTGTGTTAAAATCCATCTGTTGTTTTTTTTAAGCTAACCAAACTAAGACACAACCAGTTCAAAACCCACTAACTTCACACAAGATGTGCCACTGAGTGTCCTTAAAAGTAACACAAAGCATTTATGTTGACCTGCCTTTTCCTCACAGACTGGTTATTTGGCCCTATAATGGTGGAGGATGACTCAGAAGAAGGGAGGGTGGGGGCAGATGAAAAGTGGCGCCACCTGACAGAAAAGGATGAGATGAAGATGGCCGAAAAGGACGGGGTTCTGCCCGGCTCTCGCGGTCCCTCTGTCCATCCGTCCTCGTCCGTCCCACTGAGAAGTGCTATTGCTTCATCGCATCCAGGAGGAAAACGGATTTCCACTCCCAGCGTGACCTTCACCTGCCCCCAGAGTCCTCAGATCACCTCCCGCTGAGCCTCACCGCAGCGACATCGTCTCTGTAGCCACCATGTTAAACATTTGTACTCTTTTTGCTTCTGACACTATTGCTTACTTTGATTAATTATTAAAACGTTTGTGGACCTAAAACCGACTCTGAGTTATTCTAAATATTCATCCTCAAACATGCACATGTTAATTCCAGCTAAAATTAACAGGAATATTCTGGTTTTATTACGTTACTGAAACATGTTGCTTCAGGCAGCTGAGCTTCTCTCCAGTAAACAAAACAATAATCCCAGAGTGTGGTTATGTCTTGGTTTTGTTAATCCATCTTATCTCTAATACCTGGATCACAAAAAGTGACCTTATTGCTGAAGGAGAAGGATTACTGTAAAACTGCTTGTGAAGGTGCAAATGTGCATTTTAGGAGTTTATTATATATCATATGCATTTTAATTAAAAAAAAAAAAAAGACATCTTCTTGATTTCTTCTGAGTGGATACTTCCATTTGTCCTCTGTGTGACCTTGAGACTGCTGCAGCTAATCTATGTAGCTTGATAGCATTAGTGGAGGCAAGCGGATGAAAAACCCGGTCCAAATGGCAGAGACCCGGACACATTCTTGAGTGAAGCCTGGTTTTATGTTTGTCTGGCCTCTAAAGCCAGCAGGTGTTTTAAAGTTGGAGATCTGTATGTGCAGAATACACTCTACGATATCACCTTTGAGCACGAGTGTTTCGACAGGAATGGCAGCAAGCTTTTAATGGGATTCCCTCGCTGCAGCAGTTTTAAAGACTGACGGCCAGTGATGGATGCACCCAGGGACAGCTCCAAGATTCTTCACAGAGAGGAGGACGGGACGGTGCTCTTCGAGAGCTACATACCCCCCTCTCGGGACTCTGTCCACCTGCCGAGCTATGCTCTCTACCTGCTCATCGCTGTCATCATATTGCTGGGAGTGCTTTACGCCATCATTGGCCACCTCATCAAGGACCTCATACATGACTTTGCAGGTTAGTGACCCCAGGTCCTTGAGTTATCAGAAGTGTGTTGTTGATTATTCCCACATCTCTCTTACGTTCTTGTTTAACCAGACTGGCTGCTTGGGGAGCAGCCACAGGAAGTGGCGGTGAACTACTGTGTGGCCAAGGATAAGTTTATGGCGGACTGGTGCCCAGAAACCTCCCCCGAACTGGAGGCTATGGCCAGGGCAGAGGAGAACAAGATGGTGGACAGGGACTTCATGAAGGCTCCGGTCATCTGGATCATCAATACAGAGCGGCAGCCCGGCAAGACGGGCCCACGTGTGGTGTTTGGAAAGAAGACGTAATGTCCACTATCATGACTGTATGAAATTAAAATGTTAAATTCATTTTAGTGCAGCGCGGTCAGAGACACGGTTTTAGGAGGACATCTATTGGTCATTAAAATCACTGCAGCTGCTTTAACGCTCACCTGACTGAGCTCTTTAAAACAATTGATTACATATGCAGCGCATCAAAATCATGTGTATGAAAGTAAACTGTTACGTCGTTGAATACACACCTTTGAAAAAAATGTCAGCAGATCATATAGTTTCTTCAGTTTACTTCATTTGAAAGAATCATTCATTTATTTCATTTTTTTAAAAAACCTTTTTCTGATAAATAACAACTTGAGAAATACTGTAACAAATACGAATAAAACTTATAGTTGAAAAGTTGAACTGGTGGGGTCCATTTAATCCAAGTACCACTAACGTGACGCAAGGTTGGTAGTGGAGGACTGCGTTTATCTCTCCAGGAGAGGGCGCCATTGTCTAACATATAATGGATGACGAGGATCGAGCCCGAGTTCCAGATTAAATTCCAGCAAGTTATTATCTCCTAAATACACAGCGCATCAACGTGCATGCTAGAGATAACAGGTTGTGCCCCTGTATCTTGTGGGGTCTCTTTTTCTTGTATATGTTTTAATATTGTAGTAGTATAGTAGGTGTATTGTCAAATTAGAAGGAAAGTTGCCTGCTTTCCCACTTTCTCTCTAACGAGATTGCCATAGGTTCATCCTCTAGTTACTGAGCCTTTGAGCAAGCACAGCAGTAATCTTATTAACTTAACCAGATCTATTCAGCGAGATTAAAGATCGCACTAATGTACGATGTTATTCCAAATGAGGAATTGCAAAATTCAACAGAAGAAACAATCAAATGTATAAAATGTGCGTTACTTCAGCAATGTGTTGAGCATTTTAAATAAATGTATGTAAAAAAATAAATGTTGTTTTTGTTTTTTAACGTAGGCATTGTGAGTTTCTGGAAGACCTTTTGGAAGAATCAGCTAAAATGAAGAACTGGGTCGTGATTACTAAAGACGCGGGGGGAGGACAGCGTTTTTTAAACCGGTCCCGTTGGGGGTGTTTGAAACAGCGGGAGATCATTGTGGGGTCGGGGGACTCCATCACCCCTGTTCCTCTTTCCTTTTTTTTCCCAAGGCGCGCATCCTCTCACCCCCACCCTCCTCCTCCTCCTCCTCCTCCTCCTCCTGTGAACCTGCGCGGTGCGTCTTGCGCTCCCGGTTCTGTCCTGCGTGATGGTTTATTATTCTACCGAAGAGGAATAATGGACGGATGATCTGAAGGCGGCATAGATGCCCGGTGAATAAAGGGTTTGTCTATATGGATTGGAGCTCAACGTCGCCAGAGCAAATCTGGGGGGAGTCTGAGAGGTGAGGCGGCATTTCACTGTCGATTACTGGGGGGGACAACGCGGAACGTCAGTGCGCTCATTTAGGGAAAAAGGGACAACAACACCTACGCGCTGATCAGAAGGGTCCATAATGGCGTTTTTAATCTTCCCCTTGTCGCAGCCTTTGCTGTTCGTAAAGGCCTTTTCACACATGAAACGCTTCATTCTGCTTCAAGGCAAGGCTGCATGAGCCCCTCACAGATGCGTCTTTGCAGCGCCCTCTCTTCTTTTATCGTGTCATTGTTCTGAATAAGAAGCTCACTTGGCCCATCTGGAAGTGCGGATGTGGTGCCCCAGGTGGGACATGCTAATGCTAAATTCCACCAGACACTGAGGTGCCGCAGGAGAAGCGGTAATGCTGGATGCAGGACTTTTAGTCGGCCGAAATGTGCTGACAGGCTCTCATCACAAGCCTTATCATCGGAACAGTTCAAAGCAGCACTGTGTCGCGTTCTGCTTAACGCGCCGTCGCAATCAATGATTTGTCTGTAAAATAATTACGGTCTGATTATGGCGCCCACCTCGAGCGCTGGGTCTTACATCTCCACATGGGCGGACGGGGAAATCTCCGGTATGCAGCAACTGTCTTTGCGTTGTCGTGCAGAGCAGCTGACATTGAAGTCCAACTGCGGTCCAGACAGATTTCTCCGCGTCTGGGTTTAACATGTATATGATTCCGCTGTCGTGCTGCAGCCACACAGCACCTGTCAATCACTCCCGCATATCTAATTAGTTTGGTGCTATCAGCAGATAGGAGAAAAGTCATTTAATTGATAACAACGCACACACGGCCTGAGATAAACTCTGACCCCCGGCGGCTCCTCTCTTCTCACCAAAACCCCGCAGGGACTTCATCCTACCACCCACCCCACCCCTTTTATACCCCACAGAGGTGCAAATGGGATCAGGATCAGGCAATGGTCTTGAGTGCCTTTTGGAGAAAGCTGCTCTGCAGGATACTGTGATTCTTTTTAAGATGATGCTGCCACTGTAGGCGTTTCTTCTGAATATTATTTTTTCCACATTTGTCATGTGTCGCTTGTTGTGTTTTGCCAATGACTCAGTGTCCTTTGTTTCTTGGAACAGTGCTGTGGAAGAGAAGAGGTCACCCAAGCCCGTAGGTCACATGACAGGTCAGTTCTGCAGCTCTTATTAATATCCACTTGTGATAATGACGTGTGCAGCACAGGTTTGTGTTCAATGATCTGCTCTGCTGTCCTCAGATTTCTGCAGTGATGAAACAGACAACTCTCCTCCTCTTCAGCTCCACACTCTCAAAGAATTTGAACAGGTAAGAACGTTTTTTTCTGAATTCTACAGTTTATTGTGATACTTCCTGGTTCCGGTGTGGCCCTAGTAAATTTTCAACAGTGCCCCCTAGTGGAATGAAAAGCGACCACCTAGCGAGTTTAGGGAACTTTAATTTCTAAATCGACGCACATATCCTGTTTCTGGAAGAGATGTTTAATGTTATATGAAAAAGGAGAAGACCTGCAGCTGAAGGAAACCACCTGAATCCTCCTGATGGTTACAGTCTGCTTCTGGCTACATGATGGCCCACTTCTTCGTTGCTGTGCTATAATTAGACCAGTTGCATTTGCAAAAATACAGTAATCGGTACCTCTGTAGGCCACAATTTCTATGTGCTGTTTTTTTGAGGAAGTCAATACACACAGTTTTTTACTGATTAGTCCTGAATAGCTTTTCCTAAAGGCAGCAAAGAACAGCGAACTGTGAGCAGTTATCAGTGCTGGTTATCAGTAGGCAGGGAGACTTTCCCCTGGTTTCTCAGTATTAAAGCTAAGCTAATCATTCTTGGCTCTAACATTATAATTAGCAGATTGTAGCAGATGCAGTCGTACTACAATGAAGTTCTACTCAGACAACCCAAAAGCACAAAGGTGTTATGTTCCAAAGCCGGAGCCGCAGACGGCTTCGTTGTGTGAACTGTGAAGAGGCCTGCTTGGGAGACTCTTGGCGCACATATGCTCAGAATTATCCAGCAACATGTAACCTGATATTTAAATGGACGCCCCCACCAAACAGACTCATCCTGATGTAACTACAGTGGTCTCCTTCACTTCATTATTGATGCTCTCTGCATCTGACATCAGTCGAGAAAATTGATTTCAGTCAAGATGGCTGTGATTGGATTATCCGAAGGAGAGCCTGACTTCCTCCCTGTTGGCTCCATCCTGTTCTCCCTCCGAGGAGCATTCAGGGATTCACCAGTCTGAGAGATTCAGGACATCGCTCTATTAATAGCACGGTGGCTAAGAGCTCCTGGGTCTCCTGTTTCATCCAGTTTCTTTCCATTCACCTGCTCCCTTTAAACACCCGACTTTTCCATACTGGTCAACAGCTAACCGTTTGGCCAATCTTTCCTTCTTTTATTATGTGGATCCATATATTTAGGAAATGAAATGAAGTATTTCACCTAAAATGTCTCAGCTACCCTGCATAACCAGTAGTTCTAGCTAGTGCTAAACTAGGCTCTAAACGGTGTTTCAGCATTAGGAATAAAACTTTTCTAACACCCGCTGAGTAATGAAAGTAAAAGATATGCCAGAACCTGATTGAGGTGTGATTACAGTGGATTAAATATCTATGAGAGAGATGACTTCCTGAGGGGAGGGATGTCCCATCTGCCTGTAAGGCCAGAGACCCTTACCCCCCGCCCTTTCTCCCTCCCACCCTCATTCCACCCATCTCCTCCAGTTGGGATTCCACAGATGTTTCCTCCTGTAAAATAAGCTCCCTTCTCGTCCCGCAGAGGAGCAGAAGGCAGCATGGAGCTGACACGGCTGCATATCTGGCTGCAGACTCGCCGTCTGCACTGCAATCAGTCCCCTAGATTCTAGAGTGTGTGTGTGTGTGTGTGTGTGTGTGTGTGTTTAGATCTTTAGATTGTATCACAATGGGATGGTACTCATCAATGATTTGATATGCTGACGTTCACCAGACTCTGACCAAAGGACAAGCACCGACAGTCGCTGTCCTTCAAAAATGGGACCCGTGTTCGCCCCGTATTCGGTGGAGACATCAGAGACAATATTTTATTTCTGACTGACCACGGGACATGTCGAACGGCGTGGGCGCTCTCTGATGGTCATGTCTAACGGTTACCGTACTTTGTCGCAGCACCTGAATGACCTGAAGAAGGAGAACTTCAGCCTCAAGCTCCGCATCTACTTCCTGGAGGAGAGGATACAGCAGAAGTATGAGGAGAGCAGCGAAGACGTGTACCGCACGGTGAGTCAGAGCACGGCTGTGAGGGAGAGCTGCTCCTCGGGGGCCCAAGGCCGGTTTGGCCGCGAGCGTGTTCGCGTGGCTGCAGTTAGCTTTCATCACAGCCGTGTTTGCGTGCCACCTCGGCGTGTTTATTGACCCAGCTGTCCCTAGATGCTGGGACGTGTCGTGTGTTTGTTTTACTGAGTATGTGCTGTTTTTTCAGCGGGCCTGAGCATTAATGAGCTCTCTGCCTCTTAGGTTATGATCTGTTTGAGCTGCACACACTGAGGCAGTCTTTAGGCGCCAGCTCACCTATTTACACTGTCTGGTGTGGAGGCTTGTTTTGGAATCAAAATCCAAATAAAAAATCCAGAGTTCTGTAAGTTTCATCTATTAAAAAAATCAGAAATAATCCTGACAGCTGCTGTGATGCGTATATATTTATTCTCAAACTCGATATTTCTAGTGTGTTCTGTGGTTGAATGGAATAATGGAGCTGTTTGGTTTAATATTTCAAATGTTTTCTTATTTTCCACCATGTAAAAAGAAGTTTAGTCTGTTTTTGAAATTGCTGGATTAGTATGTTTGTGAATGTTTCTCTAGCTTAAATCAGTGGTGTGTTGTGCATTCTTCTCCTAAACTGATAAGACCAGTTAGACTATTGCTGTTTTACAGAGGCCAGGTAGGATTCTGGATTCTGATGTGAGACAAAGGTCTCTTTGAGTTGAACCCCAGTATCCTCACATTCTTCCTGCACATTCCAGCGGAGATTGTAGTTTTGGCTCTGGAGTTGAACAGAAAATCTTTGTGCTCTTCACTGATAGGTGATCTGCTCCACAGCTCAGACCCTGAAGCGCACTGGGTCTTAGGCTCATTTGATCTCAGAGCTTTAGAAATCCTATTTACAGGACAGGCTTTGTGAGAGTGTGTTCATGACAATCTTAATGTGTCCTGTGCTCAGATCTCTGAAAACTTTTCATCCTTCCCATTGAAATAAATTAAAACTGAGATCAAAGTGGGATCAGTGAGTGATGCTTGTGTGCAAATGTACAGCCGTCTCCTTCCTCCCCCTGCAAGGTCCTGTTATGAAGATCTGTTGCTGGGGGCTGTTGGGCTGGTGGGGGCCAGAATAGCAGGTGCACAGTGATGCTGGTCTATTTATAGAGCTGTTTTCTACATGAGAAAATGTTCCTCTTACCGTAAGACAAGTTGTGGAAATACACACGTAGTCCAGCCGTATGTGTTGCATAATTCCCAGCTGATACACCCTTCTTGGTCAATAATAATAAAACAATAATCAGGATTATGCTAATAATTATAATACAGAACTTGGAATAGCTCTGGATTAGGAATGGACTGAAACAAGCAAACTTTAGATGCATCTGTCTTATTTTGGAAGTTATTTGGCATATTAGTCTTGAATGTAGACATGTATTCCTTCATTTATTTGTCTTCAGTTTGCCATAAATTAATGCACATTCTAAAATCAGTCATTTTTTGTTTTATTCCTGAATATTAGTGGCTCCCTGAGTGGACGTGTCCAGTGCGCCAGTGCCGAGTGCTGCTCATGTGTTGAGGAAACGTGTCGGTATCTGGTAACAGACTTGCGTGCGCGGTGGTTCACACCGTCCCTCTCGGGAAAAATGTTCTGGCACAGAGCAGATTTCTGGTGTCACACGTGTACCGCTCCCCATGATGGTTCAGGGACGGAGGAAGGTCGATGGATCCTGGCGCCCACGAAGAAAAGCGAGAACAGTGAAAGGGTGCAGATGAGAGGGAAGGAGATGTGCTGAGATGCTAATTAGCCAAAGTGTGTCGATGCAGGTGATAAACTCCATCAAGATCAGCGCTGTGATCTGAGTCCAGCTAAACAGACATATAAGCCAGGCTCTTTAAGGTCTGAATGGAAAGAATGAGCTTCAGTGGTCCATCCAGGCTCAGAACCTGATTGGCTCTGTGGTGCGGACCCAAGCAGGTAAACAAACTGTGGCGTTTAGTCTTTGGCCTCAGGGATGACTATCTGAGCTGCTTTGAATTCCCCAGCTCTAAATATAACATCTGTGATGGAACAGAGATGTGTTCTGTATGTATGATCCGCAGAGTTAACCGGGCCGGATTCACACAGCTGATTATAGTGTAAACCGATACGTGGAGGAGGAACCACAACAATAAGGTGTTGAGATGTGAATTCTTTTATTACCCTTTTAGCGCTCAATTGATGAGAGAGTTCTGCTGAGATCTGCTAAGTGCCACATTTTTCCATGTGATTCAGACCTTGGTCCATTGCAGATGTGGTGAAATTGTGGGGGAAAAGGGACCCTAAGGAATGATCAGTCAATGATGTGAAATTCCACATTACAACCAGCAGAGAGGGCTCATGTATATTAGTGCAACAGTAAAATATTGTGAGACTTTTTCTAAACCTTTGTCTACACTGTGTAGATGTGTTTTTGTTCAGAAGTGAAATTTCTGTGTACATTTCACACGAGTCCTGGACTTGTGTGGCCACTGTCTAACCGTGTCTGAGAATGTGTGGGAAATGTTGCTGTTGGTGTGTGAGGTAATCTATGTGGATAGAAGCAGCAAGAAATGTACAGCTGTAGAATGTGCAGAACTCTTTTTTTAGAAAACATGAACCCAAATGTTGCTTTAAATGCTGAAACTGTGGAGACATCTACAATACAGACTAACCACTAGGGGCGCTAATTTGGGCTCAGTTCTATGTTCATGTTTGCATGCAGAATGGTGTTTAGAGCACCAAAAATAGCAATTTTGATGTTGGTGTAGGTAGCTGAAATTCTATATTATTATTTCCTTCTTCACTGCATAATAGGATGGGTTGTTTAATTGTATCACCAACACTCCTGTGCATTTACAAAGAGTGTTTTTTATGTTCAGAGATGTGTACTGAGGGTGTAACTGTGATGTTGTCGTCTGTCGCAGAACATCGAGCTGAAGGTGGAGGTGGAAAGCTTGAAGCAGGAGCTCCAGGAGAAACAGCAACTTCTGGATAAAGCACTGTGAGTACACGCGTATGAATTTCAGGAACAAATAAGATCTAATTCTTCATGTATCATTGAAAGGAAGTAAAGATGTGGCTTTGGTCTGGGCCTAAACTGACCTATATTGTACTTTATAGATTCTCGTCAGTCTGTTTTAATTGAAGGGATTTTGGGCTACTGATATCTACCATTCTGGTGCTAAGGGAACATTTCTGATAACTCCATATTTTATGCTCAGATTCAAGTTCAAGATTTGAATGTTCTCTCCTCTGACCTCACTGTCAATGGTCGTCCCAACTGCTCATAAAGGCTGTTTGTTCGCGAGTCAGATATTTGCATTACTCAGACTAGTTCAAAATATCCCAGTTATTTGAGCTGCAGTATGTGTTGCACAGAGTTAAAAATGTATGTAGACATACCCCAGGACGGGACTTGTGGCGACAGAGTGGCGTGGGCCATTCTGGGAGCAGAAATTCTGGGATAGTGTTGTTGACTGCCCAAAGGGATGAGGGCAGATGCTCGCACAGTTGGAGTCTGAAGGATAAGCTAATGTCACGGATGTTTTACTAAAGGGGTTGCAAAGACATAAATAAAATGTTCCTGTCTTAAACACATTTATCACATCTGCTGATCATCACCGTCACACACTTGATAGCATGCGGTGTCTGTTCAACAGCACGACAGCTGAGAGTGTTACCAATCACAATGAAGCAGAGCTGCAGAGACGCTGTCAAGAGAGGCAGCAGGAAATCGACCACATGCAGCAAGTGCTCGAGACCAAAATTCAGCTCCTGCAGGAGGTTCGTCCAATCACATCATCAGGGTGTTGAAGCTGGCATGATGTAAAAAAGTCATGACTGTTTCCATGCGTTTTGCACTCAGGAAGCCCAGCTAGCACGCAGCGAGGCGGAGAGGATGGCCTCGCTGGCTGGATCACAGTCCCCCCCCTCCTTCCTCTCCTTGAACACCATGATGGAGGACATCCCAGATGAAGAGAAGCCTCCCAGAAGTCTGTCACCTACCGGCAGCAACAAAGACAGGTAGGGAATTCATAACTGGCTGTCGAACAAACCGAAGTAAACCCAGCTGATTCACTGACAGACTGTCCGTACTCAGGTTAATAGAGGAGCTAACAAAGAAGCTTCAGGCTAAGGAGGCCCTCATCACAGAGCTGAGTGGGGAGAAAACGACTCTCACCCTGAAGGTGGGAGAACTGGAGGTGCAGGTCCAGGAGCTTCATTCGTCTCTGCTGCAAAAAGACAAAGATGTGGAGGTATTGCAGTCCTTCTCTAAAGATCTTGGTTAAATAATCGCAGGGTTTGCAGACAGACTGTCTGCCAAGCCTGAGTAAACATGTTTTATCAGCTAGTTATCCCACATTTAAATCTGCAGAGTGTAAATCTCAACTCCTCCACGACTTATACGAGCATTCTAATATTACTGAATTCCTGTGGCCCGCCCTGTCGCTCCTTCTGTCGGACTACTATTCTCGAGAGGGGCTCCCAAAGCAGCATGTGCGACATTCCATAAATTGGTTTTAACAGCTATTCATGTGGCTTACAGGAGCTATACTTAAACATAAACATATGCACTTACCGCAGGTGCAAATATATGCCGTTATTGACGCACCCCTGAAGGGTGATGTCATTATAATTTTCCAAATGTCAATATTTTACTCTCAAGCGTGTGCCTGTGATTAAAAGAACCAGTAAATGCGTGTGTCTTCCATTTCAGTTCTATCAGGAGGAACTTGGCCACGAAAGGCTGCGCATCGAACAAGAGATGCAGGTAGTGTCTGAGTTTTGATCCACTAAAAGATGTAGGGCACCCATCCTGGCCCTTTAGGTGCTGTTTTAAAGCTCACCACTGAGTGTCAGAGCAGCATCACACATCCGTCAAACATCTCTTCGTGCAGTGTGGCAGCAACATAATACACATTTGAATAATCAAATCAAGTGCAATCATATCAAAACATTGCTCCAGCGCACACAAAACACAAAACCCTATAAAATGGCTGCGGTTGTGCTGACTTTATAAAACAAAATTAGTATAACTGCCCTTTAATAATGGAAGAATGCAAAGCAGGAATAGAGGCGTTATTGTCCAGCTAAAATAGCTGCCCGTGAACAATGTCAGGACAGAAAACCAGTAGTAATCTGACCTGAAAGGTTCACAAGACCTACAGCATGACTTTATTCTGCTCTGATTATCAGCTGACACAAATACAGGGTGATGAGTAATTATCTTAAAGAGACGAAAGCAAAGGGAAGAAACATTACAATGCACTGGGGATGTATGGAATACTGCAGTTAAAGCACAGTTTATCTTACAAAAGTGGCAGATTTTCAGTAAAAGTCTGTTCATTTAAAGTTAATTTATGACTAGCTTAGCATGTATTTTAACTTGTAAATTAGATCGGATGTAAAATGCAAACCAGGGTAGGGTTGAAGACAGAGTATATGTGCAAAGAACAAACAAACCAATCAAAGTAGTTTCTCCAGCAATAAACTTGTCAACATTGGAAAAAAATCAAATGTTTGCTGATGCGCCGTGTGTGCACAAGCCTGTGTGACACATATACTGAAAACATATTATATGCTGAGAATGAGCCAGACAACAGCAGAATCTAGTGGTTTTATAAATGTATGGAATTAAAATCACCACAAATAAGCAAGCATGGTTGTGCCTCTGAGTCCTGTGTACTTGGGTGTGTAATGTTGTGTGCGCGTAGTTTCCATGGGGTGCCTTCATTCACAAGCCAGTGCTTATGCAAGTCCCTGCCGGTGAGCAATTTAGCAGGTCTGGTTTCAGCGAGGTTGTCGATAGGTCAGGTCAACCTCTGAGTGCTCAGCAACCTCTACCCTGATATCAAGTTGTGTTGCTTCAGACAGGCGAGTGCTGTGTGAGTTCTTAATTAGTATTCCAGACACCACAGCCATTTAGAGTTGAATTACATCTCTGAAAAATACAGAAGCAAAAGCTTTTTTTTTTTTTTTTTTAAAAAAAAAAAGTTATATATTATGGATAAGAAATTAAATGAGAATAGAAATGTGTTGATAATGGATGTTTTTGTTTTTCTCCTCTTAGCGATGGCAGCATGAGTGTGCCTCTGCCACTGCAGAAACTAACACAGTTAAATCAATAAGAAAGGCCCAACTGTTTCACCAGAATAGTTAAAGCTTTGTGCAAATATCAGGATCATGGCAACAAAAAATAAAAATAATACAAGAGAGACCATGTCTTAGCACAGTGGTCAGATGATAATGCTATTAAAACAAATACATTGTGTAATTTATTTACAATATTAAAACTTGAGATATTAAAATTATTTTACAATAACTATAAAATAGCAAAAAATTATCACCCGTGCTTTTAGGGCAAATATAAATGGAATAGAGTCTGCACCTTGCATTTTCATTTATTTTACAGAGCGTCACTAATGTTATGTTATGTGCATTTCACCTGTTCAGCCATGCGAACGGACCTAAGTAAGCTGTGAAGGGTAAAATCTCATAAATCTCACGGAGGAATTTCATAATTATATCTATGAATAAAATTACAGTTACTGGCGATATACCGAATCTATAGTTTATGTATATTTTTGGCTTAGAATGGTTACGTTTATTAAGTCGTGAGCGCGCAGCCGGGCTCCCCCTCTCTTTCCTCCTAATGGTGCGGTCCACTGCCGCAGGTCTGGCTGAGGCAGGCTCCTCGTTATTCAACCAGAGGAGATCGGGGCGAATGATCGCTCGTCCCCGGTAAACGCACGTCGTCTGATGACGCGGGGACCGGCGAGATAAATGAAGAGTTCCTCATTCAGAGCTAAACGCCGAAGAAAGAATCGGACGACTGCCGCAGAATACGCCGCTTCGTGTCCAAGGAAGGGGCGACGTTAGCTAGTCGGCGGAGCCTTTACCGACCCCCCGGCAGGTTAACCTGACGTCGCTCGATGCTGTTTGCTTCTCCTGACAGTCGACTGCTGCTGCAGAGATGCGTGTCGAACAGATGAAACTGTTTGCTGGACGGCGCACGGCCTGACATGATACATCCTGTTGAGGAGACAGTAACATGGCTTCGTGTGGGGGTGTGTGCGCCATATCACGATGCACCTGCACCTCCAGGAAATGAGTGGTGCTCCTGGGCTGACAGATGTCTTCTTTTAATGATGGACACAATGTCACTGGGGGTTTAACATCAGTATTAGTGCGGCGAATGTTCCACCATTCTGTGCAAACACAGGATTTCTGTCCTCTGCCATTGTAGAGTGCTATTCTAAGGACTGATTTCAGAGGGAGGTTAGCAGTTTTTCTAAGCAGTAGTTTATACTGATGTGGTTAAGTTGCAACCATACATTCAAGTGGAATTTATTTTGAACTATATAAGCTCGTGGAATGCTTGATGTCAAGATGAAGGAGATGTGTCGCATCTGTGGACGGGAGCTCTGTGGTAACCAGAGGAGATGGATCTTTCACCCCACTGCCAAACTCAACTTGCAGGTGCTGCTGTCTCATGCTCTGGGGCGTGAAGTGACCCGGGATGGCAAAGGAGAGTTTGCCTGCTCCAAATGCATCTTCATGCTGGACCGCATGTACCGGTTTGACACGGTGATCGCCCGAGTGGAGGCCCTCTCCATTGAAAGGTTACAGCGGCTCCTGCAGGAGAAACACAGGCTGAGGCAGTGCATCGGTGGATTGTACAGGAGAACAAATTCAGAAGAGTGCCCTGCAACCAATGAAGCACCAGGAGATGGGATGGTGGACATTTCAGGTCTAACCCATGCCAAATACTGCGCCCTGCTGCAGGACGACCTGGTCTACTCTTTGTATGAGTCCTGGGCTGATGACAACCTGGAGTGTCACCACCATTCTCAGAGTTCAGCAGGTCCAGGGTCAGAAGTCACTGGTTCCCATCGTTGTGGTCCCACCACTCCTAGGAGGTGTCGGGGGTGTTCCTACTTACGGGTGGCAGATTCCGACTATGAAGCTGTTTGCAAGATGCCCAGGAAGCTGGCCCGCAGTATTTCCTGTGGTCCATCTACCAGATATTCAGCCAGCGTCGTTGGAGGCAGTGTGACTGGAGGTCAGGGAGAAGGAGCAGGAAAAAGAGAATATGTGGAGGATTCGGAAGACGGTCCCTCCTCTGTTACGTTGGTTCCTTCTCAGAGCCGCTCAAGGACGTCAGACAGCGAACGCACCCTAGCAGGACGAGCCAGTTCCAGCCCTTCAGTGGCCTCCTTGGAAACAAATGAGGAATTTATTCAGCCTGGAGACATAACAGATAGGCCACTGAGCTCCCCCAGGGAACTAATAGATGACCAGATGGCTGATTCCCTTCTCCAGGAGTCCACAGGAGCCCCACATGATTTAAACTCCCCTGCACCCAGCCTGTCTCTGGCCCTCTGTTTGCTACAGAGCTACGTCGTCCACAGACCAGTCAGAAGCTCGAGAGGTAGCAAGCTGCCGGTGCTGCTCCGACGTGGTCGCTGCCATGCAGGCACGGGGCTGGGCTGCCCTGTTCTGGGAATGTCTTTTGGGACCCCGAACGGAGAAAGAGACAACCGCATGCCAGCACCTGAGGTGCAGACCCCTGTGATCAGGCTGGATGTTGGATTTGCTGAAGATCTTGCTGAAATGGAACATTTATTTGAGGAAGAATATAGAGAGTATCCTCCTCCTCCTCCCCACCAGGTATAAATCACTGACCTGGACGGTGCTGTAATCACTGCTGCTGAGAATATTTTAAAAAATCTGCTTGAAGTTTGAATGAAATAACTCTGGAGGTTCGGATGTTTGACAAACACTGCAGCATGCCCACAAAACCGATTCTATTGACCATATTTTTATCTTAATTAGCCTCATAATCCTGTCACTTTAATCCCATCTACAGCTCTCACACAAGCTTAACAGAGAGGATGAGAGTGGTAGGACCTCTGCACTGTGTGTGTGTGTGTGTGTGTGTGTGTGTGTGTGTGTGCTTACTTTACTATGTACGGAATACTTTACATAAACAGGCATCGGTAAGCTTTGACACATGACGTGTGATGCTTAGCTGCAGTGTGAGTTAACTATCTGCTCTGGTCAGAACAGGTGACTCGCCATTTTTACATGAAGTTTCTTTCATAAATATTCTTCCATGACCAAACATGCCTGATCATCCAGCTGAAGTAAGGCGCACATGGGCAGACATTAAGACAGTGACTCTACCAGTGGCCTATTTTCACTCATAGCCCTCGAGGCACTGAGAGCCACAAAATGTCAGATGATCCTGTTATCCCCACACTGGCTGGCTCATATGGGGATATGATTTTAATGTGTTAAATACTTTTATTTGTACATTCAAAAGACTACATTTGTGATCTTTTTACCAGGAAGAGCCAAATTCATTTGCATCTATTGGTTGTATAAATGAGTAGTGTTATACATTTGATGGATATGTAAATATAAGAGTGGCTCGGAGCACTTTAAGTCCTGTCAGACATGCTAACTTGTGCATGCTCTCTCCCTGTTGATTTTACAAATGTATGCACATGACATAATCTAGTCTGAACGTCGAGCTGCGCTCAGCATCTGTATTTTTCATGAACGTGTTCCTTTTAAATAATTCCAGACAAGTTCTCTTTATAACTCTGAACTCTTTGATCTCCACCTTCAGAGTCTTGTTGAGGAGCAGCAAAGTCAGTTGAATCAGTATGAGTGTGCAGCCGGTCAGTGCGTCAACGAGCTGCAGAAGGCCCAGCTGCAGGTCCAGTCCCTGCAAGCCAAGATCCAGGAGAGCGAGGCCAACAACATGGTATTTCTCATTTGATCCAAGTTTGCACGTGTTTGATGCGTTCACACGAGTCTGATGTTCCGCTCACATTCTGTCTGCAGAAGCTGCAGGAGAAGCTTAATGAGATGGAGCGTGAGCTGCGTTCAATCCGTCAGGCAGCTCAGAGTCAGGAAAGAACTATCCAGGGTCTCGCAGAGTCCAACAGCACCAAAGACCGCGAGGTGATTGCATGCTGTACATTCACTGTTACATAAATACGGTGAGGTGATACCAAGCTGCTCATTGATGTTACCTAAAGGTTCAGGAGCTGTACCAGCTAATCGAAGGGCAGAACACCACACTGTGTAAGCTGAGAGAGATGGCCCACCGCAACCAGCTTGCTCAGTGCAAGGTGAGGGGAGGTGGAGTTGTAGTGATTTAACAGGCTTTAGGACGTCTGTATGTCTAATTGCACAGTGGTCATTCTCTTTTTAGGCTCCAGAGGGGGTCAGCGAGTCTGTGGTGCTTGCTCAGCTGCAGAGCGAGCTGGTTGGGGTGCAGAGCTCCCTCTTCTCTCTTGGTCTGGAACTGGAGGCCAGCCAGAGGAGACTGAGACAGAGCCAGAGGCAAGGAGATGACCTGGTGAGACTAAAAGACAGACTCATCTCTGATCTTCAGGAAGTGCTGCAGCACAGAGAGGTTACTGAAAAGCACAACCAGGTCAGTGCATTTGTAAGTGTGAACGAGGCAGGCAGAAGAAGTGGAAGTAAGCCTCATCCACAATCTGTTTTCTGTCCTGCAGGACCTCCGCTGTGCCCTTCAGAAAAGTCGCTCAGAACTTCAGGAAAAGGAAGCAGCTCTGAAGGAAAGTGATGCAGAAAGAAAGGCAGTAGTGCAGGAAAAAGACCGGAGCATCACGCAGCTCAAACACTCTCTGCAGGACAAAGAACAGCAGTTACAGGTAAAACTTCAGCCTCAACACTATACAGCTTGGATTATTAAGCATGCAGCTGCCTTGTAACTTTACTCCTCTTACATTCTTTGTAGGAATATGCCGAAATTTTGGAGTCAACAAGTAGCTCCAAACCACGAGATGCTCTGCTTGAGAAGTTAAGAGAGCGCATCAAAGACAGAGACAGAGCTCTGGAGGTGAAAAATGCACACAGAGAACATTCTGATAACATTCTAATAACAGCCGTAGTGGTGCTGTTACTTCCCTTTTACAATGTATTTGAATTCATTTGTCTAAAAAGCAATAGAAGAATCAGGAGAACTGAATTCTCTACTTTGCTCCAAAACCCCTTCTGCTGCCTGCAGCGGTCCATAGATGAAAAGTACCACTGTGTGGAGGAGCTGGAGGGTCAGGGGAGAAGGCTGCAGCTGGCCCTCCGAGAGAAGGAGCGAGACCTGGAGAGACTCCGCTGCATTCTCTCCAGCAACGAGGAGACCATTACGGTATTTTCATGACGCTGTAATTGTTGCATTTGAAAGAAAAACTGCTTATTTTTGGATGTATTGTTTTTTTTATTGGCTAATTGTTTGCGCACCTGCGACCATCAGAGTCTGGAAGCTTTGGTCCGTGGTAAGGAGCTGGAGCTGGAGCAGGCAGCAGAGGCCTACAGGAACCTCCAGTGGCTGAAGCAACAGACTGAAGAGAAGGAGCGGAACGCTCTGAGAGAGAAAGACATCATCATCAGCCAGCTTCAGTCAGCTCTCCAGTCACGAAGCCAGGAGACACAGGTCACACATTCGCACTTTCACATCTGCTTTTATTGTAAAGACTTCTGGCTGTCTGCTGCACCTCTCTTTGTAAAATCCAGTCTGTGTAGACAAACCTGTGCTACTTGTTCACAAACCTAACAGGAACGCTGGCACTGCCTTTGGCTGGTGTTAATTGTTTGCATGTGTTTGTGGTGTACAGGAGCTGACGGCCGACCTTGTTACTCGAGTTCAGGCTGGTCCGACTGAGGTTGTAGAGGAGCTGAAAGCACGACTGGCACTGAAGGAAAAGCTCTTCCAGGAGCTGTTGTCAGACCGGACCCGCCAGTCTAATGAGCACCAAATGCTGGTCCAAGACATGCTCAACACTCTCAGCTCTAAAGATCAATATTTACAGGTGGGCCGTGTGTCTGGAAAGGGTTTTATTGCCATCGTCAGTGAACAGAATTCACAAACTAGGAACTTGCTTCGGCGTAAGCTGCAACATAAAACCCAGAATAGTATCTAATAAAATAGAATTATAATAAAATAAAAATAAAATAAGGCATGCAAATTATATATATATATATATATATATATATATATATATATATATATATGTCGAATAGAATAGTCTCTTAAAATATATACAACAAAATCAGAACAGTGCAACTGCAGTGCAAATAGATGAAGTGATCTGTTAAAGTGACAGTAACAAGGTGTCCAGTGTTCATAAATCCAGCTTATTAAAGTATCAGAGTTATAGAGTTATGAAGTGTTCATAATTCCAACGGCAGATGGAAAGAAACTAGAAGGAAAATGCCACGGATGGATTTCACACATTCAACCTCTTTGCTCGTGTCTTTGCAGGACTACTCCTACAGGCTCTCCGTTGTTATCAGCGAGCAGAGCAGCCAGATGCAGGAGCTCCGCAAACAGCTGTCATCAACAGAGGAGGAGCTGCACCAGCTAAAACGGGACAAGGCGAGAATGATGGGAACAGAGAGCGATCACCTGCAAAGTCTGCTCAGAGAGAAAGAAGCATTTATCACGGTACGTTCGTTTTTGGCAGCATTCCCACTAATTGAAACATGTCATCGAACTCTCACACTCAAAATGTTCCGTCAGGAACTGATGAGGGGTCAAGAGGAATCCATGCTGCCATCCTCTAAAGACGGTGAGGCTGAGTTGAAGGCACTGCAGGAAGAGTTGCAGCTGTTACTGAAAAAAGAACGGGAAGCTCAGGTATTGTTTCTTGGATTGTGCATAAAAACAATGTTTTTTTTCACATTATAATATGCATCTCCGTCATACAGAAAGAGCTCTCTGCTCTGCGTTTGAGTTTGGGTAACCATCAGCTCATAGATTCTACGGAGAGCTCTGGTCATCAGGTAGGTGACGGAGGCTTTTTTCCATGTCAGACTAGGTTGGCTTGTTTGTTCCCTCTTTGAAACCTGTTTTCATTGCCTGCAATCTAGTGTGTGCTGAAGCAGCTTGTGGTTGAGTACAACCGGCTGAATGATGCCCTCAGGACAGAAAAGAAGTTATACCAAAAGCTTGTGCAAATTCAAAACAAGAGTGACTGGTAAGGACGTCTGCATCAGGTGCTAGGCAGGCCGGCGAAGCAGTTCACTGGGTTTCTATAAAACCTTCTCTTCTCCTTCAGCTCAGAGAAGATCCAGAGCCTCCACACTGAGCTGGACTCAGTTCAGGCCCTCCGTGCACAGCTTGAGGAAGTCCTAGGCCGGACCCGTAGCATGGCCCTGGAGTTGGAAAGGGCGGCTAAACGGCAGCATGATTATGGAGGTGGGGATGGGCAGAGTCCAGCATCCAGGGTTGTTGGGGACAGCTGTCACTAATGTCTCATCATTTTCTGTCTCACAACACCACAGTTGAGTAACGCTGACACTCTTGATGTGAAATGAAGCCGCCTGTAGTCACTGAGGGTCATATTTATGGTTTATGCAAGGCGATGAGCCGAGAAACCCTCTTATTTGGTCTGTGACTGCAGCTGCTCCATTAACATGCCACCATTACTCCTCACAGTAGCTGAAGCCTGTTCAGATCGTCCTCGATGGTATGAGGGGGACACTGTCTTATTTATACATATATTTGTGTGTGCTGTGAATCAGTGTTTTAATATTGAGTATGAAGTACTGCCTGTGTATTGCTTTGCAGTGCATTTTGTTCTGTATTCCCATTTCTGTGTACTGTCTCTTAATGATTCCACTTTTCCAGCCTTACTGTCACTGCAGATATACATCCTGAGGAGAACCTCGGGGCCATGCCTTACAGTGAAATGTCCCATCATTCTCCATTTGTTTCGTATCATAACATGGCCAAGCCTCTCCTAAATAGCTTCTTTATACACTAGTTACACCTTAGTAAGATATACAGAGCTTCATTAAGTTACCAAAAACCCTCACCATCATAGTTTAATGTGGTGTTTCTTATCAGTAGGTTTCCTGTTTGTTTAAGTTAAGCTTTGTAACCAAGGAAACGGGGGAAATGTGTTGAGTATATGTTACTGTGTCACATGAAATGCAAATGCCAGAACTACTACCTGGCCGTTATATTTATGGTAGAACTTATTTGGACCTGTGCCCTGATCTCTGACCCTCTCCTCAGATATGGAAACGCGTTACCTTTATTTTGTATTTCAAATGCAGCAGAAATAAAAACGTGCTTGTTTTTGCTCCAGAGCACTTCTTTTTGTTGTGTATAAGTGGGATTTTTTTTTTTTTTTTTGAGAACATCCCAAACCTCAAATCGCCCCTTCTCCATCCCAGCTGCACCCTCCTCTTTTCCCCCCCGACATCAACCCAGTATGATTCCCAGTAGAAATATTACCCATGTTTGGTCCTAATATATAAAACCACATTCTAGAAGTGATGGAGTCCAACTGGAGAAAGAGATGACACTTTTAGTGAAAAACTGCAGATTTCCTGGTTATTTCCTGTTATTTATGTTTTGTCTTTATGCTCCCTCATGCATGAGATTGCAGCATGATCAGTGTGTTTGCATGGCTGTTTGATCACACCCAGGAATCAGTTGAACGCGACACGTTTGCACCTCATCCATACCAATAAAGACCCAGTTTGTCTTCAGTGACATGAGATGCATAAACATCCACACATGAGAACAGTGAATGACTGTACACAAAACCAAACCTGTGGAAACACACTTCCATGTCCAGTCAGACCAGTTTACAGAGCAATCTGATCAATAATCACACAGTGGTTTCCACCCTTTCACTGCCAGCACATTTCAGTTTAATGGGAGGAGACAGTTGCAGTGATTAAACACCATTCCTCTGATGAAATGTCCTTAAATGTGTGTAAATGGAGCACCCTCCATATATGAGTCACACTGGCCACTCTGCAAATAAACTTCCTGTCAGTAACTTTCCACACAGTGTCTGCTCCCTGGTCCCAAACTGTTAGGTGTATTATTTGTAATAACACAGAAGAGGCATGCAGCACCCTGTAGAAATACATCAAATTCGTCTCAGTTGTTCTTAAGGACACGCCCACTTTTGTACCAGAACACTGCTTCGGGTGTGTTTTTGGCTGGCTGCTGCACTGTGTGACATAATGTTTCCATTCTGGTCTCATGACCAGTAAAGTCTTTTACTTCCAGTCAGAGTACTGGAAAAGATGAGGTAGAAGGTTTAGAGGAGAGGGATCAAGTGTTAGCATCAGTAATATAAATGGGAATTAAGGAAAAACAAGCTTAGTCAGTAAGCAAGGACATTTTCCTTATACGGCTGTTATGTTTTCAGAGCTCAGCACGGAGGAGGAGGAGGAGGATGAAGACAGCAGCAGCGATGAGTTCACCGACAGCATCGAGGAGGATGATGATAAAGTGACAGCCAGAAGCTTAGCCTCTGAGGCTGTGAGAGACGTGCCTCAGAGACCTGATGTAAAAGAGCTTGAGGAAGCCAAGAAGACCCTGGGAGGCAAACTTGAGGACACCGATTTACAACCAGGGGAAGGCGGATTCACCTCAGTGGTCCAGATGAGGTATAGCTGCATCTCAGCGGCGCCAAACAGTTCAGCTGCTTCATTCAGAACACTCGTCTGATTTGACTCTTTTACTCTGCTGGCAGGAGTGAACTGCAGAGGCTCCCGCTGGAGAACAGCCCCCTTAGAGAGAAGAACCTGATCCTGAGGGAGGAGGAGGAAGAGGACAGCGACAGGGAGGAAGAGGAGGAGTATACTGAGGAGGAAGTGGAAACATATGACCAAAATGTGTCTGTGTTGAAGCGAGGTCCTTCAAGTGTTAGCCTGAGTGATGACAGAGGGAAGAGGCAGTGCGTGAGGCCCCTGACGTCCCACTACCATCAGCCTCAGACGGTAATGTGTCCCCTCCATGAACTCTGAATGTTTTATTGTCTCCCATATTTTTCCTCTTAAGTCTTAAAGATTTATTTTCAGCTCAGATTAATAGAGAAATTTCCTTAATCGTGTCAGCAAAGGAGATAAAACAGATTGACCAAGCTAGGTGTTTGCAAAAAGAATATTCCCAGTTAAAGATAAACCGTTGAGCTTGAAATGAATGTGAGAATTTGCAACAATATTTTCCTTTTAAAGTCTGTCGAATATGAATTTTAATAAGGTTGTCTGTTTCAGCTGAGCTCTTCTGTGACAGACCCTTTTAATGCTGTTACAGGAGCCTGAACCTGCCGGTGGCGGCAGCGAGGGAGGAGAAATCTGGCAGGACCCAGAGGAGGAGCTCCGCGAGGAGGCGGCCCGGCTGAGCTCCAATCTGGCTCTGAGCCATCAGGAAAACAGAGAGCTGCAGGAAAGGCTGATGGTGTCAGAGGCCACGGTCCACGCTCAGGCCGAACAGCTGAAGGACTACAGAGAGCTGCTGAGTGAGCGAGGGATCAGCGGAGAAAGGCAATCAGACACATCAGCACAAAGGATGTAAGTGTTCTTCTCCTCTCTATGCAGCTGAGACATCAGTCCAGCAGGCCAGTAAACAGGTGCAGGTGGATCTCCAGGATCTGGGTTATGAGACTTGCGGCCGCAGTGAGAACGAAGCAGAGAGAGAAGACGCCAGCAGCCCTGGTAACACACGCTCAGCAGACTACGCAGCTCCATCGCTGTTCGCCGTGACGCTCCATCAGTTTGTCCGCTCCCTCTCCGTCTTCTGCAGACTTTGATGACCTGGAGATGTGCACGTCGCTGTCGCTTCAGCAGGACTGCGAGGCCGATGGCGGTAGCTGGTACGCCGGTAACAGCAGAGGCGAGTCGGCTCACCTCCATCATCTGGTGGAGGATCTGCGTTCTCAGCTGACCCGCTGCCACAAGGTGATCCGTGGCCTGCAGATGCGCGTCCGCTCCCTGTCTGCCACCAGCGACTATGCCTCCAGCCTGGAGCGCACCCCGCGCAAGGTGCTGTGGCATCAAACGACCCTGATTTAATCAGCGGTCTTTTCAGGTCCCTTTAAGTTTCACACGTTTTGCTCTCCCTCTAGGTGAACTGGGCCTTCGAAACATCACCAGCTCCCAGCGGCGTGGAGGACGATGAAGGCTGGATGTCTGATACCCAGGGGGTTCGTTCTGCATCCAAACCCAGCAGGGAACTGCAAGAACTGATGGAACGAGTCGCATCTCTGGAGGCGCAGCTGAAGAGCTCCACGCTGGAGGGCAAAGGTCAAACAGAGGAGAGCAAATGTGCCACCTGGCCCGGGTGAGTGAACTATGATTATTTACCAGGTTACTGCAGTGGTTGCTCGTATTTGTCGCACCTGATGCTCAAAAACATCCTCTTCCTCTGACTACAGGAAGTATAACTCCCTGATCCAGACTCAAGCTCGCGAGCTGTCCCACCTGAGGCAGAGGATGAGAGAGGGCCAGAGGGTCTGCCATATTCTCACCCAGAACATGGGCGATACCACCAAGGTACAGCAAACACAGGCGGTCAGTTATTATTCACCCATGTGTTCTTGTCAGTATGTGTTTTTTTTTTATTTTCAACACCCTTACAGGCCTTTGAGGAGCTGCTCCGTGCCAACGATATCGATTACTACATGGGTCAGAGTTTCAGAGAGCAGCTGGCACAGAACATCGCTCTGGCACAACGGGTTGTCACCAAGATCAGTGGACGTAAGGAACATCTTCTTATGCTCACGTTCTGTCTGCTGATTTAGCATTTCTACCATCTTCGCCAACCCGCTTCTGGTTTTATACCAACAGGCGACTATGCAGAGAGTCACGGTGACAAGACCGACCATGAACTTCTGGCTCTGCGGTGAGTCAGTTGGAACTTTTAAGCCAACACATGCATTTTAAACTCCTGTAATACAGAAAAGAAGCTAAACAGCATAAGGATCCACTCCTCCTGTGAACCTCCCACGAAGATAATAGCTTATTTGGCAGAATAGGTGATTTGTCCTTGTGATTAGCTGCACTACAGCAGGTCACGTGACGCAATCAGACTGCTCCTCGTGGTGGAGACAGAAGGTTGAAGGTTTAATCCACACACAGGCCCCAACGTGCAGTCTTTCCTCTTAAGTTGCTTTACACCAGTAGATTTGCAGCTCTGCCCTTAGCTGGGTTTAAGCAGCTCAGTGGGACGGTGCTCTGCGGGTTTTCTGCTGGGTCTACACGTGGTTTTTAAATGTAATAGCAGCTTCCTGAGCTTTTATACCATCCAGCCAGTCTTGAGAAACATCACTAGTCTCAGTTTTGGTTGAATAGCACATGCAAGAGGATTTTCTTTTTCCGGCTAAGCTGACATAATGGCTCCTCTGTGGAAATCTATGATTTGCAAGAGCAGCTCCATATACAGAGAGTCTCTGTGGTCTTTGTCCACGGGTCGAGGACAACCGAAAGAGAACGTTTTTGTTAGGATGCTGTTGGAGAGGGACAAGGAGCTGATGCTGTGTCAGCTAAAACAGTAAGGCAAATATGCATTCACTAACTTTAAACAGATGCTTTAAAGGTTAAAAAAAAAATAATAAATTGTAATTTGACCAAAAATAGTTGCAGATTGAATCGACAGCAGATGGCTTGAATTTAACATTTGTAAATGATTTGTAGCATAATTTCCTTCCTTATTTTCCTTTGATCTACTCAAGTTAAAAAACCAAACAAACCAAAAAACGCTCATTCCTTGTCTTACCTGTCTGTCACTTGTAACTGTTGATTTCTGTGTGCACATAGGTTGAGTAAGGAGTTGCAGCACAAGGATAAAATCATTGAATGCCTCCACACCAAGCTGAATCAGCGTCCCGAGACCCCATCCAGCTGCCAGGCTCTGTCTGAGACCACCGACCCTTCAGACAGGACGTCCCCAGTGTCTGACGAGTGTAGAACCAACGAGGACCTGGAGCTGTGCTCCGATCTGGACAGCAGAGAAGATCAGGAGGAGCATCGGCTGCAGCAACCAGGAAGCGGATCAGAACGAGACGGTATTGTTACAGCTGGTCTATGTTCACCTGCCCCATGTGCGAAGTCCTCGCCTATTTTTTCATTTCCATCTTCTTTAGTTCGTCCATCTGTCCCTTCAGTCCGTCCATCTATCCTTAAGTCCTCCAGCAGTTGTCCCAACATGCTTTGCTCAGCCACTGTGGGTTTGAACCAGTCCAGAGGTACACCACTCACAGCTGGCTTTGAGTTATGAGCCACATTTCTTTTCCTTCATTTTCTGTTATTCTGCCTTCAGCCCCTTTCCGTGAACGCGTCTCCTCCTCCTGTCTTTCTGCCCCCTCTGGCCCTGACCTCTGGGGTACGGAACTTACTTCTGACCCCCGACCACGGGCCCTCTCTGTCATCGCTGCTCGCCCAGAGCTGGATACACTGTACAAAAAGATGAATGAGCAGAATAGGGGTGAGGGGCTGGGGCTGGTGTGTGTGTGTGTGAAATACAAATCTGTCTTTGTCATGTTTCTTGTATTCATCCTTTTGTGTGTTTGGGTGCTCACAGGTTTTGGCAAGGCCCTCTTCTGTCCCTCTCCAGGTGCCCACAGTCTGTCCAACTACAGTCAGCTATCCCACCATGCCTTCCAGCAGTACCAGCATAGCGGCATTCCTGAAGGCCACTCGATGCAGTCTGATTCAGGTCTAATGACAGGAGGGACTTTGTGGGACATGGGCAACATGGCTCACTCAGTTGGAAGCTGTTGTGGACCAGGACACCAGCAGGGCTGCAGCCAGACAGGTCAAAAAAAAAAAAAAAAAAAAGCTACACAGGTTAAGAGTTGTTTGTTTGGTTGGCAAATCTTGTGCTGTTGCTTGGTTGTAGGAGTAAATTTGATAGAGGAACACCTGCGGGAGGTGAGGTGTCTCCGGCAGCGTCTGGAAGAGTCCATCAGGACCAATGAGAGGCTTCGGCAGCAGCTAGAAGAAAGACTGGCTACCACTGGGCGTGATGGAGGTAATGTAGCTCTCACACATTAGCCACAGAGTGTACAGTATCAAACTTTAACCCTAATAGTTATTAAAAAAAAAAAAAACGAATTTATTTAGGAGCACCAACAAACATCTATATTCAAGGACTGGACACAGTCAGCCAGCTGTCCAATGAGATCAGAGTCCTGAAGGAGGAGAACTTGTGTCTGCAGTCGCGTCTTCAGGCCAGCTCAGGTGCTTCCTACAAAAGTTATATTCATTTTTGTGTTTCAAAACTGCGCGTTAACACATTTCTGCACCCACAGACAAATGTGAGGAGATGATGCAGCTGCACGAGGCCGTGTTTACGGCTCGTGCCAAGCTGAAGCAGGCGGAGCTGGAGGCAGAGCAGTGGAAGGAGGAGCTGAGGCGGCTGAAGACTCACAGTCAGGAGCAGGGACAGCAGATACACACTCTGAGACAGGAACGACAGACCGGCCAGGAGAAAACCAACAGGTCTGTGTGTTGGCTTTCACTTTATTACGAGCGGATGCAAACAGATTTTACTGGAACTGTGCTGATTTCTGTCTGATGCTGATGTGTGAGCTCAGGCTCCAGCATGAGGTCTCCCTTCTGCAGCAGCAGCTGTGTGAGAGCAGAGAGCTCATCCACTCCCTACAGAGTGAACTGCAGGTCTACGATCGAATGTGTTCCAACACAAAGGCCAACAAAGGTCAGTGTTCATTGTTTGTTTTTGCTCTGTCATTTTTAATCAGTTACCGCCATCAAATTCAGCACTACTTCCATCTAGTGGCGGTAGTGATAATTACATGAAACAAAATAGAGACTATTTTTACTGCAGTTTTGCTATTATTAATCCCTCCAAATCACAACAAGCACAGAAGTAAAGACATGTCCAGTCAGACACTCCATCCAGCTTTGATTTGTTCTGTCTTCAGGCTACCTGTGTAAGCTCACTGGTCTCCCAGTGGAGCTGGGCGAGCTGCTCGGCGAGGTGAGGAGCCTGCGAGCTCAGCTGCAAAACAGTGTCCAGGAGAACACCGCCCTCAAACAACTGGAGCTCCACAAGCAGCTGGAGCAGAGGCTGGGGGTCGGCTCCCCACGGGCCCCCTTCCTCTCTGCCCTCACCGCCAGCCCTCAGAGAGAAAACTTCTACAGGCGACAGCTGCTTCATGGTGAGACAGACGTGTTCGGCACAGTCGTAATAGCACGATTTTAGGGTGCTGTGGTAAGGTTTGCTGTGTCCGAGCCTGATCTCTGTGCTCCGCAGACCCTTCTCCATCTCCACCAGTAAGGGACATTGGTCTCTTTAACTGTGGGTCTCCTGGTCCTCCCTACTCAGACGTGGATGACAGCCATAGCACTGCCAATGGTGTGATTATTAATCTGCACGTGCATGGCTACAGCTTCATCTGTCTCATTTTTTGGTCTAATTCTGAAAAGAGTTCAATGCTCTGTAATATTAATATAAGAGTTCACTCTGGTACCTTTCAATCTCCAGCCGACACTCTGGACCCTCACTCTGAGCTGGAGGGGGAAGCCCCCGACGGATCGTTTGCGAACCGAAACGGCCGCCACGCCATTGGCCACGTGGATGATTTCAGCGCTCTACAGCAGCAGGTTCTAGAGGGCCGGAACCTTGTCCAGCGTATGGAGACAACTCTGCACACCTGCCTCAGCCCGCCGTTGCTGGAGGGCAACCAGAGAAAGAGCGAGGAGCTGGTGAGAGCCAGTAGACCCGAGGACCACACTCACAACAATGAAAGACAAACAGAGATGTATGTGACTTCTGTGTGCAGCTCCTGGACTACAGGAGTGTGAAGAGCCTGCTGTCCAACGCCAAGACACTGAGGCAGATCCTGGAAGAGGCCATGTCTCTGCTGAAGATGTTCTGGAGAGCAGCACTACCCAGCACAGACCCTGCCATCCAAAACCTCAAAAAGGTTTAGAATCGATGATATTTCAGCACAAATCTAATCTAGTAACATAGGGCTCACTGCCTGTGTGTGTGTGTGTGTGTGTGTGTGTGCGCGTGTGCAGGAGCAGTGTATGCAGGAGGAGATTCTATCCCTGAAAGTGCGTATATCAGAGCAGGAGGAGGTCCTGAAGGGGACGGTCCAAAGGCTGAGGAGCACCAGCCGCACCAAGGAGAGCATGGAGCACTTTATCGTCAACCAGTGTAAGCGTTTCTGCTTTTCAGAGTGTGTTCACTCATCGTTTCTGTGAGAGCACGACTGCAGCCGCCCTCTCTGTGGTTCTCTGCAGTGTCGAGGACTCGTGACGTGCTGAAGAAAGCCAGGACTAATTTAGAGGTACGCAAAGTCACTGAGTGAGCCGACGGTGTAGAAAATCTGTGTGTGTGCACAACAGATGTGCAGATATTATGTCTTCCATTATTGTGTGTTGTCGTGGCTCCGGTGTCACTACCTGACTGATGTCGTGACTTGTTTGTTGTGCATTTGTTTCTCCTCTCCTGTCCATCCCCCTCTCCCTCTCTTCAGAAGAATGAGCAGAGACTTTCCTCTTTAAGCCCCTCCTCCTCCTCCTCCTCCTCCTCCTCTCCTTATGCTGGTAATCATCTGACACCTTGTGATCTTTGTAATTGGCGGCTGTCTCAGTTTTCTCTGGTTCTTGGCTGATGTGCATGTTGTACTGCCTGCTTCAGGTGCATGTGTGAACCTAAACGTGAGGGACTGGCCCTGAGTCACTTGGATAAGCATTTTCTGACAATGCCGACATCACTGCGCAAATGTTCTCTTTTTTTTGCGTGATATTAATCAATATCAATAAAGGCGTTTAAGTGCTTCAAAGAAATTGGTGGTGCTTATGACGCTGAGTCAGCTAATAAAATGTTTGACTACTTTTTTTTTTTTTTTTTTACTACTGCTGTGTTTTAACACACGATTAACAGAAACACAACAAGACTTACAGGTTTGTGTGTGTGTGTGTGTGTGTGTGTGTGTGTGTGTGTGTGTGTGTGTGTGAGAGAGAGAGAGAGAAACAGGATCGGAGTGACGCCATTTGCTAATCATTCACTCAACAAACTGCACGCTTCTCGCTCATTGATGTCAAAGTTTAATTTCCTTCCTAACAATTTCCTAAAAGAGATTTTCTCTTCCGATGCTGAGCAAGAAAACCACAATATGACTGTTGAATTATTCCTTGCGGTTCTTCATTGTCAGCAGCTTCATCGGTATGAAGGAGGAAGAGTAATGACTTGTATGGCTGTGTCTCAAAATCCAGCTGCGGAACCAGGACGCCTTGGCCGAGGGCGGCCTGTTGATGGCAGTTTCCTGAAGCCCGGTGCTGCTGCCGGAGCTGCAGCCAGTCCACGCGTCGCTGCCAGGAAGCGCAGCAGCCAATGCCTGCTTTAGACTCAGCGCCGTCACCTCTGACCTCCACCGCCACCAGACTGCCCACACCAGCCTTTTCCCCTCCACCCTCACTTCACCTCTATCAGGCCTCCAGGGCTTCCATCCCTCCTTCAACGCCAACTTCCTTTCAGTCTCACCCCCTCCCACCACACGCGCTCACGCCCTCGAGTGATACAGTCAGCAGTTTGCCTCGTCACGTGTGCGACAGAAGAACGGGTGTGTCACGTGCCTCTGATGGTTCCAGGAAAGGTCGTCCCGCTGGTGGAACTGGGCGAAGGTGCTCCTGGACACTCAATCTTATCCAGATGTGTATCTAAGAGCATCCTGGTCCTGAGATCCAGACAGCTGGTGGACAGATGAGATGTTAAAGCATGTTATATTGTGGAATGTGAGAGGAATTCTGCAACAGCGTCTCACTCAGTCATCCTTAACGTTAGCTGCCACACAAATTCAGAGTTTACACCTCATGGCCCCCCCTTTTTTTAATTGCAAATACAATGCAAAGAACAGTAGTCCCTACAGATGATTCACAGCTCCCCTGAAGCCAGAGGAGGGTCAAGAATCGTAAAGCAGATGTTAGGAAGTAGTTCCCCCCAACATTTTTGCCTGCTGGTGCTTTTTAGTTAGTTAGTTAGGGTTCTGAAATATGATAAGTGATTCTGAGAAGTTAGAATAGGTTGAAAACAAAGGTGATCTGCTGAAACCAGGCTGAAAACACGCGTATTCAAGCTCCTCTGCGGGAGTTCTCATACGAGCATGTGCAATAATGTTTTTCATGCTGCAGCAGGTCAAAATTATTTCATTGCTTGACACTGGATTATTATAATGAGTACTGTTCACACTAACGACACAATCACTGTTTGTTTTACTCTGAAGTGTTGCATGGCAGCAGCTGTAAATGTTAAAATCAAAGCCACCGAATGTAGGGTTGCCAATACTTGCCAAAGTTTGAAATCTTGAGTTTTATGCCTTATTGAGGAGCTCTGCATCGATCAGACTGGGTGTCCTTTTGTGGCAAAACCACAGAGATCTGCAGTGGAAATTTAGCTCTTTTTATCATTTCTGGACCAAAAGTAAATGTTGATTGCAAGGCCACATGCTATTCTCTCTAATTTCTTTTAGTTTGGGCCATATTTGCATTCCCACGTCAGTTTAGGCTAAATTCTTAGAGACGATGCAAACTTTGGCATGCTACTGGTTCTTGCTCTTCATGTTTTTTGCTGTATATTTGCCATTTTATGCTGTAAATACTCGTTTTTCTCTGAATGTATATGTGCACGTGTGTGTGTGTGAGAGAGAGAGAGAGAACGTGTGAACACACCTCCAGCTTTTGCTTTTTGCAAAGTTTTTTTTTTTTTGGGTAGCTGTGCAATAGCCTTCTGTTTCTGAAGCCAGACATCTGACTTGCTACGTCCTCTGCGGTGTAAGATGCTGCGTGATCTTTAAATCAAATAGACGCAGGTAAAATCACAAACCATGTCCTCGTATTTAACTCACTTTAACAGCTTATTGTTCACCTATAACAAAGCTCTGTCTTTTTGCTTGCTTTTAAATTTAGCGTGAGAGCTTCTTTAATCAGCTCTCACCGGTAGAAGCGGCTTCATACTCGAGCTTAGATCTGCTGAATCAGGTTTTGCTTGCACTCGAGGCCTCTGAAAAAAATAAGTATTTTATCAAATTCTGATTAAAGTGAAAGATTTTCTTTGGGAGATTAGTGAAACGAATGCAGAGATTGTGGAATGTACCCACTGAGCACCTTGTTAGTGTAAACAAAGCCTTTTAGCTAGTTGCTGAGAGAAGAGTTAAGGCCTGGTACTGTATATGCATATGTAAATAGAGCCATTTGATGTGATGGGAAAGCAGAAGCGTTTCTGTGCGTAATCAACTAGAATGCCGATTCAGGACGTATATGGATCCTGTCTCTGATGACAGTTCAAGGTGTGCTGTGCTGGAAGTATTATTACTGAAAGAATGAATAAATCGCTTTCAACGCTACTATGATATTGTTTTCTTTTGTTGTATTTCATGTTGGGTTTTTTTCCCACTGGTTCCTGCACTGTTGTTAAAAGATTCACTCACATTGTGCAGTCCTACACTTACACAGTCACACTGTGGCGGTTTCTCAAACAACAAAAAGGTACAAAAGAACAGAAAACAGGATTTAGCAGCAGTGTGTCCTCTCTTTATTTGCAAACAAGTAAAGTGAATCAACACACTGGATATGCAAAGCACTTAAAAACATTCATGTTGTAAAATTCAAGTTTTGGTTGGAGCTTTAAAACACCACATGGCATTGACGGAACATGCCTACATATACTGATGCACTGATGGGAGAAAATTTAACATTCACCAGAGACGTCATCTAGCTAAACACCAGTTGTTCTTGTGGAAAGCCTGCGTACATGTAGTGTATCAGCTGGAGATGTATGACAAACAGTACAAGCTACATAAATACTGGGGTGATCATCTTAACCAGTCGCCTGGTTGTGTAAATTTATGGCCTCTATAAATCAGCACAGCCCTTTATAGTCATCTGAAAAGTGCCTGCAATCACATTTAAATGTGTGTTTGTGTGTAGAAGATTCCACGAATGCAAAGCAGCATGATGAAAGTAGTGTACACAAACGTGCAATAGTACTTGGACAGACTGACCTCATACACGGTACTAATTCTGCTCTATAACCCAGAGAAACTCCAGTACAACAGTTGTTTGCTGCATACTTAAAAGCTTATAACTCCAGACCAGGGGATGATAAAGTGCTCACAATATTCTGTCAGTGTAAAAGGCAACAGCAGCTACAGCTCGGCCTCCAGCGGGTAGGTTCTCTTGAAAAGAATGGGAGTGGATAAAGATGGAAGACGCTTCCTCGCGTCGTGCAAAAAATGAAATGAACGTGAAGCGAGAAATACCTACTGAGAGAGCAATCAATCTTTGTGGAAACTGGTAATTGAGGGAGTTTTTTCGCTTTTCGTTAGGTCTAAGGTGTCTTATTGCAGTCAACCACTAGAGGGCGACCAAGTGTAGCGTGAAACACTATTTCCTGACTGAAGGACTTTATGTCTTTTATTATAAATAATGTGCACTTCTCTTTTACTATGTCCTCTTGCAGATTGTCAGTTATTGCACTTTGTTGTTTTAACCAAGATTGTTCTCATCAGTACCTCTGACTTTGGGCCGGCTGTTCTCACACTTTTTACAAATGTCACATCATTAATTCAGACAGTTTAAGAAGGACGTGACAGCACAGGAGTGACTTTCAAAAAACCCTCAGTGCAAGAGGATGTCCTGTTTTGACAAGGGCATGTCACAAGGTGCAGTCACAAGGTGCAGCAGACACTTGAATGCACACAGTGAGTTAGTCTCTAATCCGTCTGGTGCAGGTAAAAAGCCACACTATGGTTCTGCCCACTATCCGACACCACACAGTTCAAAATTTGGGATCCGAACTCTGTGGACAAGCGCAACAAGCTGAGCCACAGTCCACAACCTCCAGCCATGAGCTCGCCTGTGAACTTGTTTCAGTGCAACTTTTGGCTAAATGTGATCAATATGATACAAAACCAACCAAATAAATACAGCAGGATACAAACATAGCGCTTTCTAAAAGCACTGCAGTGCCCCCGGAGGTTTAAATAGGCTTGTAAAGCAGAGAGGTGACGTATTTCTTCTTGTATCTGTGCGTGGCGCTCAGCACCATCACGCCATCCTGCAAAAACAACACGGGCAAGTTGATGTCAGCAGGGATGAAATGCACAATAGCTGTAAAGCGGGACAGTTAAAGATTAAGTTAGGATAAAATATAGTAACTGTTTGACTAAATATGTACCTTTATGGAGAGAGCATAAAGGTGATTGAGCATGACGTGATTGGGTTCAGGCAGCAGGGCGGGATCACACTGCAAAGAAGAAGAGAGAGAGAGAGAGAGCGAGCGAGAGAGAGAGCGAGAGAGAGAGAGACTATAGGATCTTATGACAAAGATGCATCTAGACAAGAGGAGATGGAGGGGACACTCACAGATATATTTGTGTCCTTGTTGAGAATGACTTGGAGGAGGTGAGGAGGGAGTATGGGCGGGGCTTTAAGATGCTCCTCAGGTCTGTAGATGTACTGCCCTTGCCCATATGGCCCAGGAGGGGAACTAGACAGATCTGCCAGAGCACAAATGATCATTCAGACAGATTCATCACTGCTCTTTTTATTAAAAGTTACATTATTTGAGTGACTGACCTGAAGTGTCCGAGCACTCCAGAGAGTCGACCTGCAGCGCGTCAAACACCTCAAAGTCTGACTTCTTCACCTGGATCAGGTTATTGATGGTGCCGAGCTCGCTGGTCACAGTTGGCTGCAGAATACACAGTCCATACACAACCCAAGGAAGAGGTTTTGGAATTACTGACAAGCCTTCGGGCATATTTTAGTGGTCTGATAGAAACATGAACAACAGCAAATAAGACTTGAAACATACTGAAATGTTAAAGCAGCGCACCTCTGATATGTCGTAGACCCACTGTCCATCAACAAAAAACTTATACTGGTGCTCTCCCTCTGGCAAGTCCAGGATTGCCACAAAGTCATTGTGGCTTTGAAGAAAGAAAAAAAAAGAAAACTCTATTAATGGAATTATGAGCTTTCACTCAAATGACACAAAATAATCTGCATGTAAACTCAATCAAATGCAATAAAAATTTTGTTTTTGCATATTTATTTTAAAACGATATTAAGTATATACCTTTTATTCAGGGGTATCTTAGTGCTCCAGTTATTAAAGGATCCAGATATGTAGACCTCCTTCCCCGCTCCAGCCCAACGAATGACTGTGGGTCGAGCCTGAGGACCAGTCTTTACCAGATCGTCCAGATCTGGGGTGAATTCCTTCCCTCCAGAAGCCTAGATATAACCCATCATTGTCTCCGTGAGGGGCTGTTCTTTGAAAATGACCTTTAAAGGAAAGGTGTTGTGTTTTGGAGCAGCACCTTGGACTCTGGCCCGTGGGTGTTGAAGATGTTGGGGTCATCAGTGCTGTCCACCATCTTACTGCTGGGTTCGTGGTCTTTGTGACCGCTGCTGTCAGAGCGGTGGGCCTTGGCTCCATGGCGATCTGCAGCCACCCGATCACTTGTATTACCCATAATGCCTCTCCGCTTAGTATTACTGAAAAAGATGACAACTGCTGGTTAAGTGCATGCAAACTCAGAATGAGAAGGTTAAGACTGGGTAATAAATGACGACTGGCGATAAATCTGCGAGGACATGCGATTAACCACGATGTGGAAAAAAAAAGATACCTAAAATTGCGTCCTAGCTTTCACGTCAGGCCGAACATAAACAACTGACATCTTCCTCATCTTTTAATAACAGTAAGGAGCTTTTTACAAAGGCTAAACCTCTCATTATCAGACTACAAAAACAGACTCGTTAACCTTAATCTGATCATTCTGTCACACATAAACATAAACACAGCAGTAACGTTAACGCCCACCAAGTACAGAACGAGCAACAGGTATTTGGCAAAACCAAAGCCAGTGGAATAGTTTGACACCGGCTAAAAGAAATACGCCAGTAAAGGGCAATAGCTTTAACCTACTAAAATGCGCTGAATGTCAGCTGTGGCCACCTCAGATTACTTCCACCGAATATTTTTAGCTGTTTGCCTTTCGCAGCAGCTAATGCTAATGTAGCAGCCCGGTTCCTCTTACGTACATCAATCGCGTTGATAAAGTCGTGAACAAAAACAATCGCCACGTCTTAACGGCAATTCTAACAAACGCCACCACCGTCTAATCATACTGTTATAAAAGTTTGTCTTTGGTCAAGGGCTCACCTTTTTTTTAACAACCACAGCGTGATGGTGTGGAAACTACGGCGAGTGGCGAGGACCAGATTAGTCGCGCTTCCAAATTTTGGTGATAGAAAGCTCAATACAATTCAGTTATTTGTTCAAACGTTATTTTAGATCTGTATGTTGTAAAAATCAATAGCACATCACAGTTTGAAATTTTCTTCGACAGTTGTGTTAAACTTTGGTGACTATTTAATGACAGCGTCTTCTAAACTACAATCACGTGATGCGGCATATCTAATAAAGTTCTGTACTTACAATGTTGAGCTATGATTGTTTAAACCTTTGTTTAAACCTTTGAGCTATGGCTGTTTAAACCTTTGTAGTTGAAAACGCACTTTTACTACATGTTAAAACCTTCACGTTTAACTGAATTTGCGCATCGCATGCTGCTTTTATATATCATTGTTTTTTTATTGGTAAAATAAAAACAATACATACAACATTGACAATCCGACCATCGGAAGCAGACGTGTATCTCCAATTTTGAGAAGCAACCCCTCCCTTCCTTGGAATTCTAAGGTAAAGTAACTAAATTGTAAAAATTCATGTACATTGCGCTCATGTCAATATTTTCTGTGCATTTGATATTGGTCGCAAGGAAAATACATCCTTTTTTAAACTCCAGCAGTATTTGTATTTTCAAAACTGTCTTTACTTGGGGGTTACTACTGAGAAGATCAAGAGTTAACGCAGCTGCTTCCACTGATATTACTGAAAACATCTCAAACACAGACACACACTTGTGCATGTTTGCCCACTGGAGCAGCTCTTCTGTAAACAAAGCAACCCTTTTGCAATCTAATGATGTCTTGCGCTTATTTCTTTAAAAACCGCACAGTTTTAAATAGTCCAGGTACTGTTTTTTTATGATCTGGTGTACGCTTGGTAACGTTCACGTACAAATACAGTATTTTGTTTGAAAATGTAAGTGCTGACACCGCCACTGAGTGGCGCTGTTGTCACACTTTTCCTTGACAACACCAACGACCGAAGAACTCAACTTTAAACTTCGGTGTTTTCACACTTTTAAAGTTGGCAGCCATGAAAACTCTATTTATGTTTGTCAGGAATCGACAAACGCCAAAGTCTGATTGTCATCTCACAGGGAAGATAAGGATTTCAGCAGAAACAAAATGGAAATACAACAGTGTCATGTTGCACTGGGTGGGTGCGCTTGAGGGTGGAGTTGTGATGAAATGAAGTGAGACGACAGAAAATAGCAGTTTTTTTTTCTTCAGAAGACTATGTTGCTTCTGTGAACCTTAAAAACTAAACATAGAGTAAATAATATTATACTGTATTTGAAATAAAGACACACCTTATTAACTGTATGAATAGCTATAAGGCACGTATAATTATTGAAAAAAATGAAAAAGAAAAAAACAGAATGTGGTGTCAGTGAGCTTCACATTGCACAAGATGAGGGTGCATCATGCAGACAGTATTACAGTGTTAAAAAGTCATTATTTCAAGTTTGACAAAGCTTGTATTGTCATTTTTTGTTACATCTTTAGTTACACCTAAAGTTACATCTTTAGGTGCAGTGCCGAACCTGCACAAGCTAAACAAAACCATCCAACCAACATTTGGTATCACAGTCTTATAAAGAAATAATGTTTGGGATAAGAGAATTAAAGCATGCTTGTTACAAATGATAAATAAGACTAAAGGATAACCCATGCATGCAGCTCTCTATCCTCTGGACTCCTGTGCACGCTGCCGGTCACCTTCCTCAGTAGTTTTCTTTTCACATCACCGTCACTGAAATGTTTCTTTCACATCATTTGGAAATTCCTAAACCGCTCTTCATGTACTCATAAACCACGTAGCTGATGCTGACAGCGGGAATGACTTTCATGAAGTTTGGAAGGATGCCCCGGTAGAGTCCCAGAAAGCCGTCTTTGGCTACAATCTTTTTTATCAGGCCGGTCATGGAGGTCTGAACGGAGGCGTCCAGAGAGGCTGTGGATCGAGACAAATTTGCACCCGAATCCTCGTGTGACAACGCGAATGTAAACACGCCATAGTTTCATTTCTTTCATCATTTACCTTGCGCCTGCATCCGTGTGCGCACCAGGGCCAGTGGGTAGCTGGCCAGCTGGCCGCAGGTACTGGAGACGGTCCCGCAGCCCACCAGTACCATGACATTGGGATTGGCGGAGTCTTTTGGATGGTATGACAACCAGGCGCCCTTCAGACTCTGAGTCAAGGCAGAAAAGAGCAGCAAAACTCGTAGACATTTCAATTCATGAATAATTAAAATATCCGAGGTTGAATCAAGTTAAAAAATCTGCAGACCTCATAAACAGCCAGGTCGATCCCTGCATAGGGAATGATGCCCACTAAGTTTGGAATGTAGCCCTTGTAGAAGGCCTTAACGCCTTCATCCCTCAGGATTTTCTTGGCACAATCAAACATTCCAGAATATTGACCAGTTTTCCTCAGGGTCAGTCTCGTTTTTAATACCTGAATGAAAGAAATTGTAATTCAATCAACTGTTTCCATTCCTTAAACTCCTGGTGAAAGCCTTAAATCTGTGTTGCGGCCCACACAGCTTACCTCCATCGGGTAGATGGCGGTCTGAGCTGTGGCCCCGGCCAGGGAACCAGCCAGGAACCTTTGGTGTGTCTCAATCTTCTCTCCCTTTGATGACAACAGCTTCTTGTACTGCAGGAAGTGGCAAGTACACACAAACAGATTAGAGATACCTGTAATATTTGCAGCATAACGCACCAAACACAGATGCTTGCCTGTTCGTACGCCATGAACTTGATGGCCGTCTCCGGTGCGATCTTTAACACGTTGATGCCGTTACCCCTCCACAGCGAGGCCAGGCCTCCCTCCATGATCATCTGCCTGAAGCCGCCGATCAGGCTAATGCGGTTACTCTTGGACGAATGAACCTGCAGGAGAAATTTAGATTTACAGATTAATGGACAAAATGACTCCCTGTGGAGGGAAAAAAAAAACAATCTCTGACCTGCATAAAGACTTTCATCCTGTCCAGAGGGGCGGTGCCGGTGCGACTGACAGCCCCCGCCGCTGCACCTGCCACCAGGTGCTTCCACCAGCCGCCTGAGCTCTTTTCCTCCTCTGTAAACTCATCTGGGATGGCGAGACTGTCGCCAATGTCCAGCACCTGGTGACAACAGGAGTCCGCTTTCTTAAGACTGTGAGGACAATATGAGGCTCACCGCGGCGCCTCAGAAGCACTTCCTCCTTTCTTGTGTTCTATTTTAACACTAACTGATGCAGCACTTGCGGCTGAACGTCAGAAAGAAAAGTTGGGGCTGTGTGCAAACACTGCTGCAAGAAAATTAGCTGCAACCTTCTTCAGGGGTGTTTACCCCTGACAAACAAGCAAGCAAACAATGCCTCCACGTCCGCGGGCTTTATCAGGAAGCTTGCTGAGTCTTGATCACTCAGCAGACTGAACTATTGTCTGCCTGTTTCAGACAAACACATCCAGTGTTTTTCCAAAAGCATAAAGTTCCCCTACACTGTCAGTTAAATGCTGCTCCAGTTCTAAGCATTTAAATGTTCACTGGTGCGCAAATATCAAACCAGTTAGCGACATCTTTATTTGCACTAGTGTTGGAGGGGAACGGATTACTGGCCTGACCTAATTGGAAGAGATATTCCAGATATTTAAAGCCGCTGCCAAAACACAGACTCAAGTGAAAATTCATAATATCCGTGCGAGCAGGAAAGGCAGCGCATGGCTGATCCCTCTGCAGTTACCCCTCTGTTTGTCTAAAGAATGTGTGTGTGTGTGTGTTACTCCTCACCGAGGAGTGTTTCCAGTAGCGTATGATCTCCTGCAGGTTCTGGGCTGGGTACAACAGGAAGTGTTCTCTCCACTCGTTCCAGTCAACCATCATGGTCCCGTCAATGTCCATGCTGGGGCCATGCACATAGACACACACACACAGACACACACAGCAGCGTGTTAACTTATGGCTTCAGTTGTTTTTATGTAATTACAGACACATAGCAGGTTTATGGGTCAGACTGTGGACCGAAGCTCAAACCTCTGCAGTATTTTCAGCGCGTTCTGTGGGCTGATGTCTATGCCCAGTTCTGCAAGAGACTGCTGGATTTCCGATGCATCGATGCGGCCTGTCATCACATAGATATTAAACAAACACAGCTGATGCGAGTTTTTTTTGTTTTTTTAATTAATTTGTTATTTTTGTTTTAACTGGCATTTCCTACCATCGTTGTTTCTGTCCAGACTCCTGAAAGTCAGCCGCAGCTTCTTCTCGTGATCCTTCAGATACTTGGAGAACTCGTTGAAGTCCAGACACCCATCCTTGTTTTGGTCTCCAGAGGACACGATTTTCTGCAGGAGTTAAACAGATCAAATCTGACGGACTATTCGACTCTTCCTGTGTTGGAGACGGTCACTCTCAAACACGATCACACTGTTGAAGACATTCCATCATGCAGAATGACCAAGCCTTGCAGGTCTCACCAGGACTCTCATGACAACTCAGGTTTTGCTACCTCAGAGGTGGGGTGTATAGGGTTACCTGTGCAACTCCCAGGCGGAATATACCCATTGCCTTAAGGCCAGCCCGTAATTCGGCCACGTCTACTTTCCCATCTTTATTGGTATCAAGCCTCTCGAATAAATCCTGGTATGACCTCTCACTGTCGGCATCCCAACATCGGGCACCGGGCAGCAAAAACGTCCGCAGCGCCCGATACATGTTAGCAGCAGAGTCGGGTCAGCGTTCACAAGAGTCCTGCGAGACTACTGATCCATTTAAAATCCGAATCCAGTTGCATTTTTGATGAAAACCTGTTTTTTTTGTTGCATTTTTTTTCCTGGGACCCCCACACCGAGGTGTTCCGTGGTGTTTCGCAGTGAACCGCAGCAGCGGAGGGTGGAGCGACGGCGGCACGTAACCGGGTGGATTTCAGCGTAAAATCAGGAAATATGTCCAAGTACAGAAGCTGTTAAACAACGGTTAAAATTGTCACATGAAGTTCGTAGTAATACTATGAGTGATCTTTCTTAATTCTATGAGAGAGCATTGTAGAATAAATCGAATCAAAGTTTTTTAACAGAAGGGCAGCTCAGTCCTGTCGGGGCTAGTACTGAGAATTACTGCCAGAGGGCGACATTAAAACGCATTTAAAACTCTTATTCTACTTGTTAAAAACGTTTGGTATCCTATTAAATGACAACAAAACATTTCTGAGAATCTCCAGCTCTCTACTTGCCAGACCTTTATTTTCTCTAATAATGAGTAATAAGTAATTTCATTGATGCACCTTTGGATTTCTCCATCCATATAAATGATTTTCCCATGATATCCATCTGCATTTGTCCCAAAAAAAAATGTTTTCTTGCATATCAAATAATCAAATTAATTAAAGCAAAAACATTGTTCAGATTTAAATTTAAATTGGGGGTGGGGGGTCGGGAAGCTGTTGCCACATGGAAGAAGCTTCCAGTTCATGGCTGGTTCAACAGATTTTTACACTGTCATGTGCTTCTTTTGGATTTCCTGATTTGACACATATTAGCTAAACAAGGAATTTTTTTTAAACATTTTTTTATACCCGTTGTGCTCTTAGCTCTGCGATATTTTTGTGCAAACTCTTCTTCGTTTTCTTCTATTTCTTCCTATTTTTTATCATTATTAGTATTAAATTAATTAATTACCAGTAATACTTTTGTATATTTTAACAATAAAATATAGAGGTGAGACTTGGTAATGCGTTACACCAATTATTGATAATCTCAATTTAAATGAAAATATGCGGAAATCCATAATTTCTGGCAGCTCCGGGAGCCAATCAACGGTTGGAATGTTCCTGACGTCATCAGACGACGTAAAGGAGGAGATTTGAACTTTGAGTCGTATCTGCGGACGTAGTTGCGGACAGCAACAAGCAGCAAAAGGCAGCAACGAGCGGCGACAGCTGAGTGAGCAGCAGCGGGGAAGGTTTGAGCTGACCGGCTTCGTGTCTGCGTGACTGCAGCATGTCCTTCATTCTCAGCAAGAAGAAGAGATTCAAGTTCCGAGTGGACTTCGACTTGGACGAACTTTCGTCGGTTCCGTTCGTAAACGGAGTTCTGTTCTGTAAGGTTCGGCTGCTGGACGGGGGCTTTGCCGAGGAGTCGTCTCGGTAAGAGGAGATATTTATAACCAATGTTTGAAGGAGCTAAAATTAAACGTCAAACTTTGTCTTCACTTCACTGGCCCATTTAAAGCACAGCCCCGCTGTCCAATGTCAAATGCTGAGATGCTAAATATATTAAGTTTGCCATTTAGACTCTTTATTTCCGTTTTTAATTAAGTAAACGTGTGTTTCAGATCAGTTCCTCCAGCTACAATGTCTTGTAGCACTAAAATGAGTCATAGAGGAAAAGAGGACACAGTCCCTCAAAAAAACAAAAAACAAAACTATGGCAACTGCCTGTTCCTCATAATTACAGCATAAACACGGCCTGCCTGCTCCAACCTCAGATCTTCATATCAAGATGCAATAAAATCCTGTTATCACTAATCAATCAATAATAAAAGTACAAACTCAGCTTTATTGGACATTATAAAAGTTCATTAATTGCCTTTTTGAACTTTGTAAAACATTTAGAAATCCACACCCACTTGAATATAGGTCTGTTTGTTTCCTTCTGAAGGGAGTCAGTCCATCTCCACTGTGTCCACTGGAAGAAGAGGTTCTCGTTCATCTGTAAAATGAGCGCCAATGCAGGGACGGGCGTGTTGGACCCCTGTGTGTGCCGTGTGTCTGTGCGGAAGGTAAGAAATTTTAGTGTTTTTAAGGATAACTGCATGATTTCAAAACCGAACCATCAAATGTGTCATAAAAGCTGCATGCAGCTGTCCTCGATACATCATTCAATCACTTCTCTGTGTTTTTTTTTTTAATTTTAGGAGCTGAAAGGTGGAAAGTCTTTTGCAAAGGTGATGTTTCTCCTTTGTCGACTGGCTTGACGTCTGTTTGATGATAAGACTGGAGTCTTATCATCAAACAGACGTAAAAATCAGCCCTTTGTAAACTCCTGCGGATGTTTATCGTTCTGGTTTGTGGTCTTGTTACTGATTTAACGGTCTGTAAATCAAATACTATGTTAAGCAATAATTCAAAGAGTTTAAAGCAGGAGGAGGTATGCACGCTAAGCTTCGCTCTGCTGCAGTCTGTATTCAGGAAATCCAAGTTAAATTCCCACTAAATGCTGCAAACTCTCTTGTGTTCTCCTGCAGCTGGGCTTTGCTGACTTGAACCTGTCGGAGTTTGCTGGGTCTGGCTGCACCACGCGGCGGTGTCTCCTGGAGGGGTACAACACCAAAAACACCCGGCAGGACAACTCCATCCTGAAGGTGTGACACTTCAGCAACCTGGAACACTGTTGAGGAATATCAGTGTTTTTTTGTGCTGTCTGATTTCACCCACAGACGTTTCTCTCTGTGGTCGCAAGAGTTATATAATATTAATGACAGTGGATTGGGAACACGTCTGAGCCTGTGTAAATGCCTTCCTGGGGCAGAACCTGGTGCCCCAAATGTAGAAGTATTTGCAGGATTCAGTGAAACTGTGACAGTTATTCTTATCTTTTCTGTTGCAGGTTGTCATCGCCACACAACTCTTGTCTGGAGACCCCTGCTTCAAAACGTAAGGGACCTGTTCACTCTCATTACTCAGTCCGAAAGCCAGTTTGAAACTCCCAAAGTGGCTTCTAGTCTTGAACTGATTCAAACAGAGAGGACCCGTGGTTGTGACTGCATTCAGTAGTCACCACATGCAAAGACATTTGGCACATTTCTCTTAAACGGGATTAACCTTTATTGTCTGTCCCGGAGACAACTCCATCCCAGCTCAGGCTCTGGGATCAACGTCATGGCCAAATTCCCACGTGCAGGCGTCTTATTTACCCTGTGTGTGTAATAACAAGCCTTGGAGACGGTTGGAGTTGTCAACTCCAAGATGAATGAGTCACTCCTCCCACGGCGTTACTCACTGTTCTACAGAAATGTCTCATTCTCCCTGGAACTGGTAGCTGGAGCTGATCTGACTTGGTTTTCTTTGCTTCTTTTGGTTTGATGCTGAACCCTGAACCGTGGCAGTTCTACATATCCAAACCCATGAATTTATTTCTTATCGTTGCATTCATCCTAATTGATATTTGGTTGGTTCTCTGTAGTTTCTAAAGAACATGTCATCATCAGACAGCGCGGCTTGTCTCTAACACCAGTCTGTTGTGCCGCCCTAGGCCCCCGTCTACAGCCATGACCCTGGCCATTCCACAGTCTGAGGCGGAGCTTCTCCTCGAGGACAGAAAAGGAGGAAATTTGCACATATCCCTCTTACTCGCTGGTATAAACACAGTGTTTGTTTTCTAAACTAGCGCTCCTCGCCACACAGCCCACCAGCAAGATGTCACACCTTAAATATTTTAACCGAAGTTTTCTTATATATGTAACTTCTGTCACTTCTGTGTTTTTGTTGTCAGAGACTGCAGGAAAGTCGATATCAGTCCCAGAGGAGCTGGTAGCATACGGTCACTCTAGAACACCCAGTCAGCAGTCAAAAATCTCAGGTAGGTCTGCCATTTCCATCACACAAGCTCAGATTAAAAAGATACAGATACAACAACACGCCAGACTCTTCTTTGCTCGTCTGTGCTGCAGGTTACAGCTCCCACCACTCCAGTCTGACTGATCTGGGCCACAGTCGCAGCGCCTCGGCCGGCTCCGCCTCCTTGGGCATTGGCAGCATCCTGGAACCCAGCGACCAGCACGCGGAGAGAGGAGAAAGGGAGAGCAGGATCACCCCCACCGTCTCAGTAACCCAACGTCCTTCAACTCCTGCTAAATTTCCCAGGTAACATACACACACACACACACACACACACGGAATCAGATTATTAGACTCTCTACAAAAATGCTGACATGTGACAGAATTATTTCTGAATCACTTTCAGACCCCCGGTGAAGCAGAATTCAATGGAAAATCAGCTGAGGAGAGTGAACGCCACTCGGGTGGACGCCGATGACATCATCGAGAAAATCATGCAGAGCCAGGACTTCAGCCATGGCATCCTGGACTCCAGCATGGAGGGTGTGTGCTCATCCATTACTCAATACGTCGGAATGTTGTGTTCTTGCTGTGAGGTGTTGCAATTCAAGCGATTTGGATAATCGTTCATTTCTGACGCCGCCTCTAGTCGGCCTCTCGTATGTGTCCTTTTAGTTGTCCTTTGTTTTTAGATACTCTAGAAAGTGTGAAACTGCAACTGTCAGGTGACTGACGCGGTTCTTTATGTCCCCTGCGTCTGTTGCTGCAGAGGAGGGACTCAGCCTGTTTGTGGGTCCTGGTGGGAGTACGGCCTTGGGGAGCCAGCACGCGAGGTGGGTGTGATTATGCAACGGTGGATTATGGGTGCCGCACACCAGGCATTTATGACACATAAACTTGTTACTGATATGCTGTCGGAACATAACTGTATCATTCTTTCCTAGCGGATCAGTGCTGATCAATTTCAAATTAGTTCAGAATTAGAAAGTGTTCTCCAGGATCTGATGACTACCCTCGTTCCCGCTCTTACGACCCGGTGTGCCATTTCTCTTTCAGGGTGGCGGCCGGGCCCTTTGAGCAGGTGGTGATCTAGGATCCTGGAATCGTCTGCCTGTCACAAAGGGCATTAAATTACCCTGGTGCTGGACACCAGTCTGAGGGGAGGTGCAGCCACTGTTCTCAAATCCTGGAACTTTACTTCCTCTCCTGACACTCCCTCTGTAGTGGACCTACAGTGTCAGCAGAGCCATCTAGTGGTAAAAAACGGACAAAAAGGAATTTTTTTTTAACATTTGGTGACCAAGGTAACGGGTGAACTGACCTATTTTTGACAGTATAGCTACAAAGCAAAAAGTTATCATTTAAACTACAAACATTTTCATCAAATTTGTCAAGACATTTGAGCTATTTATACCGTGTCTAATACTAATGTTTTAAAATTTGTATGATGTTTTTCCACAATTATTATTTTGTAACTACATGGGCTGCCTATTCCCCAAAGTGTAAAGTAGAATATTGATTGAATACTATGGATTTTATTGTTATGGCTCTATATATACATACCTCTGCTCACTGGGATGTGAAAGAGGATGACTTCAGGGGGGTTTCTTGTGTGTTTGAGGTTTTATAACTAGATCAGTTGTGTATGTACAGATAATTTATCTGTTATTTTTAATATGAATTACATAAGGTTTATATTTATGGATATTGGAATGTACTAATGGTTCACTGTTTGTTTTTGATAAAAACATTGTATTTAAGTAAACTGGGGTAGTTCTCCAATTTTTGTGCTTCATTTCGTTATTACCCACAAAAAGTTGATAATTTTTTAAATAGAAATGATGCGAAAGAAAATAAAAGATAATATGGTATAGTAAATATTAATTGATAACATTGAGTAGCGGAAAATATGGATGTATCTTTAGTCTATATACTAAGTACAGTATATATATTTTTTATTTATTTAGTAATGATACAATAATGATTGGTTGGCGCCCAAATAGTTTGATAACTATTCGTAGATTTGGGTACTTATATTTTGAAAACCAACGGACATACTATCTATTATACTATGCCGAACTTTACTGCAGCAGTCCTACTGCACCACAGAGTTCCGGTTCTTGAATCGTCCCCGCTTTGCATAGAGCGACGGCGGGAAGTTAATATAACCATTTTAAGTCACAAATCAGTGGTATCTAAAGGGACGAAACTGATTTTGATCGACTCATAACTGGTTATCATTAATGGATTTATAATTGGAAATACGTTCAACGTAGAGAAAGCTCGGCGGCGTGGGATTCGGCTAACATGGCTAACCAGCTAGCGACGCAGGCCGTAAGCAAGCCTGCAACGGGAAAACATGGAAATGTATTGCCCCTGTGGGGCAACGAAAAAACTATGAACCTCAATCCAATGATACTTACGAATGTGCTGTCTTCGCCGTATTTCAAAGTTCAACTTTATGAACTCAAAACCTACCATGAGGTTGTGGATGAAATCTACTTCAAGGTATCGTTAGAAAACGTTATCGTTAGAATTGTTATAAAAGCCGCATGCTAGTTAGGTAATCGTGGCCACAATCCAATCAAGCTGCATCTACAATGGTCGCAATGTACTGCGGTAAATCAAATACAGCGCTGCTAATATTAGATTTGTGTGTATTTTTATATTTTATGGCATCTTGTCATAATAATAACAACACCAACGCTTGTCGGCAAGTATATTTTTCAACTATCTTGAATGCTAAGCTACCCAGGCTAACGATGCCTTGCAACTAAGCTAGCCTTACATCAACACAGTTGCATTTGGCAAAACTTCAAGAAATCTAACACAAATCTAGATAGTTTGGTGTCTTTTGAGATTAGTTGTTGGTCTGGATGGAAATGGTTTTCGTAGCTCAGTAAATTTCCAATCTATGAGGATGTGCACGTTTGTACCATAGTGATGGTTGCCCTGTGCTGGGTTACAGGTGACTCACGTCGAGCCTTGGGAAAAAGGAAGTAGGAAGACTGCGGGCCAGACTGGAATGTGCGGAGGGGTAAGTGGGAAGTACGTGCCTTTTATATTCCCCGTATATACCCCTTTATAGTTGTCTTATTGTTTGGGATTTACATATATATAATTACATATTTTAGAACGTGAAGTATCTTGAAGAACTAGTTGGTTCTGTTGTCAACCAGCTCTTTTTATTTTATTTGATTTGTATAGTGATGTTTCACATTGTCTTGTAGGTGCGAGGAGTTGGAACTGGTGGTATTGTGAGCACTGCTTTCTGTCTGCTGTATAAACTGTTTACACTCAAGCTGACTCGCAAACAGTTGATGGGTCTGATCACCCACACGGACTCTCCCTACATCAGAGCACTTGGCTTCATGTACATAAGGTAAACTCATTTTCCATTCTAATTTTTCAGTCTCCAAGTTTCTCTCTATTCATCATATTGATTTCATTAAAGCACTGCCCGTGCGTGCTAACACTGACCTGTTTTGCCTCAGATACACACAGCCTCCTCCAGACCTGTTAGAATGGTACGATGGCTTCCTGGATGATGACGAGGTATGTCATCCCTGGTAATAATTTTATATTTTCCTTTTATCTCCATTGAATTCACAATTACACACTACATATGAAAAGAAATTTCTTTGCATAATTGTGATGCTGATAGCTGATTTTTCACCTTTGCATTCATTTGGCTTAATTTTGCCTGGTTTTTATCCTCGAAGCTTGAATAGTTAGGTTGCTTTCTCACTGCTCTGCCGCTGATTTTGTTTACAAGGGTAAGTACACTGTATGATGCTGAGTAAATCTTTCAGACTATATCTAATGTTACAGCATGCCCAGATTTTCAGGACTTGTTGCACATGCTAAATTTGGAATCAGCTATTTGAATATTTAAGTCGCACACAGGAATTATGTAGCATTCCTTTGGCATTTAAGGTGTGATTCGACCCAACGGTGTGCAACCAGGCCTCCTCTTGGTGTTTTGTTGCATTATATTTTAATTGATCATTTGAAATCTTACCCAACTGGTTAATTCCCCTGTTTTTTTCTTTAGATGCCCAATGTGCAGCAGTGAATTGGATATTGTATCTCAACACTGTTGGTTTGTGTGTGTGAGTGCAAAGTGGCTGTTCTCTATCCTATGAATTAAAAACCTCAAGTGGTGTGCACTTAATATGTGCTACAGTTTGTATTTAGACAGTGAGCATTTTCTTTGTTCCTGTGGTCTGTTTGAAGTCCCTTTTATTTATGCTCTGTACATTTTAAAAGTTAAAATTATGACCCTCGCAGATTGTGATGTGAGCTAAAGGACGTTTCTGCTTCATAAAAAATATTCAGGCTAATGACAGACCCCAGGAACTGCCAGGCAGCTTAGATGAGTCCATTTTGTGGTACTTATATGTGGTACTATTTATATGATCAGTACAGGCAGATATGTTGGAGAGATGAGATTAAGCTAGATGAACAGAGGTGAAGGTTCAGTATTTGGTCATCACAAATTGATTTTTGCTCAAAGTAACTAAAAATCTTATTTACTTGTGCTGATATTCTGTTTGGGTCTTTCCTCCGTTTGCTTTAGGAGCTTGACGTGAAGGCAGGAGGTGGTTGTGTGATGACCGTAGGAGAGATGCTGCGCTCCTTCCTGACCAAATTAGAGTGGTTCTCCACTTTGTTCCCCCGTATCCCAGTCCCGGTCCAGAAAAGCATTGACCAGCAGTTGAAGGCCAGGCCTCGGAAAACGGTCCAGAAGGAGGCGCAGGAGGAGCCAGAACCCGAGAACACAGAGACAGGGAGGCCAGCAGAGCGACGGCGCTCCAGGTAATACACGTTCATGCAGTGGAATTACTGTTTTTTTCCCCAGCATTGTTTTCAACACCAGATTTTTATCATCATCACTATTTTTTTTAACCTTTATATAATTTGCTTCTTGGTTGCCTGCTATTTAAGTCTGGACTAAAGTTGTTAGAAACTATTGGTGCGTCCTTTAATCTCATGGTTCCTCTTATATCTTCTTGGGCAGGACGCCCAGACGATCGCCAAGTCCTCGGAGGTCACCCAGACGGTCGAGGAGCAGGAGCCACCATCACGAGAAAGAACGCCACGGGCCCAGCTTTGATCGTGAGCTGGAGAGGGAGCGTGATCGTCAGAGGAAAGAGAGGGAAGGCAGAGATCGGGATAGGGACCGAGGGGACAGGGACAGGAGGCGGTCCCGCAGCGCAGACAGGAACCAAGAGCGGAGAGAGCGCAGAAGAAGCCGCAGTAGCAGCCGGGACAGAAAGAGTGAGCGTAGAGACAAAGAGAGAGACGGCGGCGATGACAGGAACAGGAGGAAGGAGAGGGAGCATCATAAAGACAGGGGTACAGAGAGAGAGAAGTCCAGGGACAAGAAGAACAGGGGAGAATCAGATGACAGAAGACACAAAGAAGACAGGGACAGGCACAGGGACGAGAGGAAGGCCAAGAGGTCAAGCCGGAGTCGGAGTAGGGACAGGAAGCATAAAAGCAGCGGAGAGGAGAAAAGCAGGAAACGAGATCGCAGCCACAGCAGAGATAGAGAGCGAGAGAGAGACGGAGAGCAGCGATCCCACAAAAGGAGCCGCAGCAAAGAGCGGAGCCACAACCAGCGAGAGTCCAGTAACGATCACAGTAAACACAGCGAACACCGGAGGAGTCGGAGCCCCGAGTAAAACACGGTTTTGCCAATATTTCTACTTTGGTGTCGTCCTTCCTCTTTTTTCCCATGGTTGTCCCATTAGTACTAAAATGAACGTCAACACATGGGGCATAGGGGATGCTGCGTCTTTTGCAATGTTATTTTGCTTTGCTTGTTTTTCTGCCTTTTCCCACTCCCAGTTAGATTGTTAGCATTCACTTGAAATTCAAAAAAAGTGGTGAAAATGGCATTTTAATTTTGTACGGCTCATAGTTTTGCCCCAGTTGTGGGGCTGTACATAATGTTTCATGGGCTGTCTACACATGAATGGTCCCAAGTTGCACAAGTTGCTCAGCTAAAAGCCATCTTGTTAAAAAAAAACAATTATAAACAATGAGTTATATTGGGCTTTAGAAAAACCCAGTTTTTCAAATCTGATCAATATTGGTGTGTTTGTGAAGGTTTTCCTCTATATTTATGCTTCTTTGTTAGCTGTAATTAAGCATGCATCAATGTTTGTAAAGTTCTGGCATAAAGGTTAAGTGAATCATCAAGCAGAGCCAGAGTAATTTGCACCATGATCATGTGTAGACGGTCAACAGTTTTAAACCCAAAAGGACGGGTTTGAAATGGTAATTTTTAGTCATGCACAGACCCTGCTTGTGTTTAAATTACCACCCTGTTGCATTTTGTTTTCTAATAAAATACTTTTACAACAAAAGATCTCACTCGAAAAAATGTTTCATGAACACACCTCTGGAAATACAATTTTAATAGAGTTTAGTCTGAAAACAAATTCAGCAAATAAACATTTAGAAATGTCAGCATGGATGCAAAATTCTGAAAGAGTTGATCATTTACAGGTCAGAAATATAAGATTTTGAGGATAAATAGACCCTCAACCAAGAAAACTATACGAGTGGAAATAAATTTAACATCCTTTAAGAAGACATTTAATTGAAATATTGAACAAAGTCAAGTCAGATCAGCAGGGATGACCATCATAAAATTCTTAAGATTTTTTTTTATTTATATATATTTGCAGACCTCTAATGACTGTGTGACTCCGATGCTGTTTGCACACACACAGGGTCTGAATCTGGTTCCGGTTCTTCACCGGCGGACACACTCAAGCAGTAGGTCGATTTCGGCCTCAGGTCCATCACAAAGACTTTGTTACCGACCACGGTGAGTTTCCGAGGCGCAGCGTCGGCCGTCGAGCCGCCTTGTTTCCTGACAAACACCGTGTAAGTGGCGTCTTCATCCCCCGGAAACCACTCCAGGTAAATGAGTGTGGATGTGACATGAGTTACATTCACCGTAAAAGAAGAGAGAGCCTCTGTGGTGTAAAAGTCAAAATAAATTGCACAGTTTGTTTAATTACTGAAAAAGCGGGAGTCTTTGACCGGAAGTTAGATTTAGTTGAACGGAAATTGTCATTGTCAACGCTGAGAAATATACAGGTACGAACACAGTTTACTGCGGTGAGTCTAAAAACATATCCTAATCCCAAACCTTGTATTATCTTAACCATAACTAGCAAAGAAAAGCTTTAAAGGCTGCTTATATGAATGTGATTGACAAAAGCTTTTGTGCCTGCCCACAATCTCTTTAAATAATATAAATGCGTTTGTTGCCAATGATGGATTAGTTGTCATAGTCACTCGAATTTATTCCGATCAACTCGATAACAGCATCTATGTCATTATTTTAGACACTTTTCAGTAATAATAATAGTTATAAATGCAAACTTACCTTTATCTAACGTTTGTTCACTGAGATCTCTTCTTCTACGCCCTAGCCTTGGCGCTACATTTGGTTAAAAAAAAACAAACAAAAAAAACACACACAATTATTATTTTTTTTGAAGGTTCTACACACAGACACAAACTGGCACACACTCTTACACACAGTTCCTACCAATTGTGACATTAGTAGTTTCACTCTCTCCGGCTGCGTTGCTGGCTGTCATCACCAGGTTGGTGGAGGCAACGTTGACCAGAGAACAGGAGAGTGATGCAGTGCTGCAGAGCTGCTGTTTGGGTCTGACACTGTTGTCATACACTGTATATGTGGTGGCAAACACAGATGCGTTCCATGCAACTGTGGCAGAGGTGCTGTTTCCACTGTACACCACTTCTATTGGTGGACAAGGAGCTGGGAAAGGAGAAAGAAGCCGTTCAATAGAATCAGTTCATTTGTATTCTTTTTCTTCTTATTATTTTTATTATTATCCTGTCCTTGTCCTGTTTGTGAGAGAATAATAACTGAATCTTTAGCTATTATTATTTAAATTAATCACGCAAAACATATGCTTGTTATTAAAAAAAGTTATTAAAAACGTGTCCCTTTTTAAATAAACGGCCTAAAATAAAAATTAAAAACATGCATATGAAGTGCAGTCTACCTGTATTTCCAGTGAGAGCAACAGATGGGTCGCTGGTACCAGCTGCATTTCTGCTTTCTACTGTAGCTGTGTAGGCTGAACTGCAAGGGAGAGGGATCTCGTAGTAGTTTGTGCTCGTCCAGTAGGATGAGAGGTCGAACTGGGCTTGGTTTTCTCCAAACAGGTTTCCTGTTAACTTCAGCAGGTACTGGGTATTGTTGCAGTTGACCTCTGTCCACTCAAAGTGCATCACCTGGGTCTCCATCTGCATGGGAAAAAGCTGCAGCTCGACCGTGTCTGGAGGACAGGGGACTGATGGGGAAAGAGGTATTTATCCTGTTGTGAAGCAAACATTCTAAAGACGCCGAGGCTTTGTAATGTATTTACCAGTTGTTTTCAGCACTGACTGACTCAGTGAGCTGTTGCAGACCCCATCTGACGCTTGGACAGAGAAATTATAGGCTGTTCCGTAATCTAGACCCTGGAATGTGCAGGTGGTAGTTGGGCTCTGACAGAGCAACTTGCTTCCATTTTCATTCTGTGCATAGCCATAATATTCTACAACATTCTGACTGTATGCCCATGACAACAGCACAGACTGGTTGTTGCAGTGATATTTCACTGATAGACCATCAGGCTGGCAGGGGCCTGTGTGTGGAGAAAATCATGTAAGGCTGAATCAGGTATCATGCAGTCATGCTGGGTTATGGGTTGCACTCACACATACAGTATGTGCTTTCCGTAAGACAAATACCTGTGCTGATTGTGACATTAGTGCTGGCCTGACTGGTGCAGTTCTCATGGCTGGCTGTGACAAAAACTGTGTATTGCTGCTCACAGAGGAGCTGGGACAAGGTGCAGTTAGTTGAGGTAGTGTTGCAAGTGCGATTGTGCCCGTCTTCACCCACGGCGATGACTTGGTATGCTTTAGCCACAGGAGAGGGGCTCCATGATACCAAAGCACTTTCTTCTTCACAGGAAGTGTGAGCTGCCACATTTGTTGGTGGACACGGCTCTAGAAAGAGTGCAGTCAGGATAAATCTTTTCAGTAAGGTTTTTAAAATCCAGTCAGAGATGAAAGAAAAGAGTCTCAGCTCACCCATGCTTATTCTGTATGGTGGACTCCTCAAACTGCTGCACTGGTCTGAGGAAGCAGATACAATGATGCTGTAACGGGAGTCACACTGTGCTCCATAGAGATAGCAGCTTGTGCCGGTGATACTGCATGACAGGTAGGTGTGGTCCCGGGCTTCAGCCATGGCAGAGTACACGGTGTTTCCCTCACCGCCCTCCATCAGATCCCACATGACGAGGACTGTGGAATTATGACACTGAGAGACCGCAGTGACAGCAGAGAGGGAGCAAGGTGCTGGGAAAAAGACAGGTTTGGTGACTGAAACTGCAGCATGTATGATGTTAATTCCTTCAACACAAGGTCAAAAGTCTGATACCTGTCTCCAAGGTGATGGTTTCACTGGGCTCACTGTCACAATTGCTATTTATAGCAACAACACTGACATTATAGAGTACACCACATGCCAGATCTTCCACCTCACAGGTAGCGTTGGAGGACGTGCTGCATTTGGCTGTTGACCCCTCTCCACCTACAGCTGACACAAAGTAGCTGTCCGCCCCTGCAGCAGCATCCCAGGATATCCAAGCTGAGTTGGTCACACAGTCAAGGTTACTCCTGATTCTCCGAGGCTGACACGGAGCTAGAAAGTAAACATGGAAGTTCCAGTCAGTTATCCTGAAAGGGCTCCTGCTCCTTTTTTGCTTTCATACCTGACTGGATGCTGATGGCCTGACTGCGATGGCTGTGGCAGCTGCCTCTAACAGAGGTGACATGAACGCTGAATGTATTTCCACAGGTCACATTGCTGATGGAACATGCAGTGTTTGTGGTGTTGCATGACTTGCTGGCTCCCCCGTTGTCTGGCATTACTGAAACCAGGAAGTGATCGGCTTCTTCTGCGGCGTTCCAAGAAATGCTGATGTCGTTTGATGGACAGCTGACATTGACGCTCACATTCTGAGGTGCGCAGGGAGCTAAAAGGGAGAACAGTTTGGTTAATAAGCCACAGCTGCAGAAATATTTGAACAGATGTTTGGCTGTCTTAAATGGATTGTGCCAGTGTCACCTGTGTTAAACATCTGAACCTGGCTGGGGACGCTAGAGCAGCTGTCATCCATGGCGGCTACTTGAATAGTGTAGCTGTTGCCGCACGTGAGGGTGTCGAGGTTACAGGTGAGGTCCGAGGTCCTGCAGCTGACACTGTTTTGATGACTTTGTGCTGTCACCATGTACTGTTCAGCACCCAGACTGGGAGACCACGACACCAGAGCCGTGTTGTTGTTGCAATCAGTTACCATGGAGACATTTGTGGGAGCACACGGCACTGCAGGAGGCGAATTTAAGTTTAAAACGTATCTGTAGTTTAATAAACCCTCTACCATACTGATAATACGGCTGGCATTAACTCGATTTCTACCATTCTTGGCTTGTTCTGATTAGTTTGCATGTACAGTACTTGCAAGTGGTGGCCTTTCTAGATCTTACCTGACTGCAGACTTATGGTTTCAGTGGAGTTGATTTTACACTGCTGGTTAGATGCTGTGACTGTCACTGAGAAGTTGTGGCCACATATTAGACCAGGGACGCTGCACTGGTTAGAGTCTGACATGCACATATTTGAGATGCCACTCTCGGTCTGCATGGTGGCTGTGTAGAAGTCCGACCCATTGCTGGCCTCCCATGACACCCTCACAATGGCAGAGAGACAGTCCTGCATGGTAGAGAGTCTCACAGGTGGGCACGGCCCTGAGAGACAAAAGCTGTTTTAGCCTATTTGTGCCATTACATGCTAACACTTTCCACATGTGTGCCATTTGACTTACATGTCTGTATGGATGCTGGGGTACTGGAAGTGCCAGGACAGTGCTGGCTGTGAGGTGCCACTGACAGGCTGTAGTTTTGGCCACAGGATAGGTCAGAAAAGTGTGCTGTGGTGACATTAGTGGTGATGTTGGTTGTTCGGTTAGCTGCCTCGGCAGAGACCACATACAAATGAGTCCCATTCCTGCCATCCCAGCTGAGGGAAAGTACCCTCATATGACAGTTCACAGAAGCAGTCAGATTGTGGGGTAAGCACGGATCTGGAAAAAAATGGTATATAATAAAAATAACTTCTTTTATAACATATTACAATGTTTGGAGTCTGATGCATACCCATATAGATGGCAGAGCTGTTGCTGGGCAGACTGGTGCAGTTGCTATCCTTTGCTCTCACCACAACAGTGTATGCTTCTCCACAGTGCAGGTCGCTCCAAGTGCAGGAGGTGGTGTTGGTGAGACACACATGCCTATGTCCATCCAGGCCTGTTGCCACAGCAATGTAAGATTTGGCACCATCGCTGGGTCCCCAGCTGACTGACCCCCGATCAGACTCACACTGTACATAAGTAGTGACATCACGGGGAATACAAGGAGCTGAGGAAAGAGAGCGCTGTTAAATGTGCACCCTGAAAACATTTTTTTTTTTTTTAAATTTGAGATATGAAATTTAATATCGTACCAAATTTGAAGAAAGCAGCATTGCTGGGAAGGCTGTCGCACTGACCGCCCCGAGCTTGAACAGTGACATTGTACTCCTGTCCGCACGGGAAGGCAGCTAACAGAAGATTCTGGGTTGTATTGTGAACGCTTGCGTAACCGAGGTTACCAGCCGCTGCTACTGTGTAATTCACAACACCTTGCGCTTGGTGCCAGGAGATTTGCACCTCCGTAGTGTTACAGACAGTCTGAGCAGACGCAATCACCGGCTGGCAGGGTTCTGAAAAAACAAGTTCACCGCTCAGCTGGGACAAGTAGTAGTAATCAATTGTAAGGTAACTGTCGAGCGATGGACTAAGCTTTGAGTACGTTAGTGGGGCACACCTGTTTGGGTGGACACGATGCTACTGGCCTGGCTGGAGCAGCCCTGGCTGTAGGCCACCACAGTAAAGTTGTACGTCTCTCCACAGTCCAGTGCTGAGAACTGACATGTCGAGCCTGTGGAGGTGCAGTTGTGCACCTGATTTCCAGATGCCTTCACGGCCTCTGCTCCATACAGTTCAACATCAGACCTGTCCTCCCAGGACACGACTGCGGTCCTGGAGCCGCACTGCAGATGGACAGCTACGTGCTGAGGAGGACAAGGACCTGAGAAGGATATGATGGTTAAATCGCACTCAGGTGCAGCTTAAGAGCATCTGCCCTGTAAACACTCACGTGCAGTGAGGTTAGTGTGCATGGGCGCCGCAAGGCTGCACTGATCGTTGCTGGCAGTAAGGCTGAGGTTGTAGGTTTCCCCACAGCTTAACCCGGTCACGTTGCAGGCGTTGTGCTGAGTTGTGCAGAGAGTCTGAAGAGTTCCACTGATGATGGCGGTCTCAGGAAAAGTTTGCTGTGCCGTGGGGCCGCGTTCCAGGACCACGGCGGCAACGTCAAGAGCACACTCCGCGTCTACATGTAGCTCTGCAGGCGCCCATGGAGCTGGGGAAGAATGTGGCAGTGGTTTTTCAAATGAATCAATAGTAAACAATCAAATTCACATTAAGAGAATTTAGCGGTTAGTATTTTTTTACAATGGTGGTTTTTCACCTGATGTCAAGAGAGAACACTGCGCTGTCAGAGCTGTGCCTGTTTGGCTGACTTTGACCCAGACAAGTACGCTTTCTATGCCGCACGTCAGTTCTGACACGTGACAGGACGCATTTGTGTCTCTGGCAACACAGGAAATACGGTGGCCGTTGTGGCTTTTGAAATAAGCAACATAACCCACAGCCAGGTCACTCTGTTGCCAAGAAACTGTCGAATTGAGTCGCTCGCAGTCCACGCTGGCTTGAACTGGCAGTTGGGGAGCAGGGCTCTGAATGAAGTGGAAACATGCATCTTTAAAAGCAAAAACGGTTTCACCTCACATTGTACTCTTTGTGTGGCGGCAGACTGCATTGAGCGGTAGCCCTCCAGACTTCCACAGTGTTGTTGCAGGCCTGGTTGTGTGCGGTTACAGTCACATTGTAAATCTGACCACACTGTAGGCCGTTGACAAAACAGTCGGTGCGACTTGTATTACGAGGCTGTCAAACCCTGGTCACAGCCTGCACAGAGTAGGAAGCTGGCACCTCTGGCTGCAAGCCACATCACCTTAACAGCAGCTCGTTATGAGTATTAGAAGAGATTCGGGGAGCACAAAGGCTCTATTAAGATGGAATTTAAACATATAACTCTCCTGCGTTATTACCGACACACCCATAAAATGTACTGTGAGGGTATAAGCCGGTGCTGTTACGGCACCCGGCCTTCACAGTGACGTGTGCTCTCTCCACACTGCACGGGCTCAGGTTCTGGTTGGTGTCGTAGCGCTGGCTGGTGACGCAGCCTGATGCTGCTGTAAGCTCGGTGATATAGGACCACGGCTCCAGAAATTGGGCTGCCAGGGGAACGGCTGGAAGTCCGCCTCCACAGTCAGTCACAGCTGTGATACTGCTGACCTGGCAGGGAGTGCTCTTGAAGGGTGTGTGACTAATGCAAATGTTAAATCTTTTATGTCACATGCACGTGCTGTTCACTTGCTACCTGTTGTAAGAGTGTTGACGTTGCTGTCAGATACTGTTGTTTTGGAAGACCCAAAGCCTTCTGCAGACACTGTACTGCTGTATTTTACTTTTACAATTCCAGAGACAACACACTGTGTGTGCACCAGCAATGCCAGTGCAGGAAATGTCATATCCCTCTGGTTGTCAGAAGTAGGCAACATAACCCGTAGCGAGTTGCTCTGCTGCAATGCACAGTTGCACTGGCTTGCTCCTCAGGATATGGCCTGTGAATGTTGGTCGGTGGGCAGGGGTTCTACATGGAGAGTGGAAGCGCCCGTTAGCTGTAAATACTTGATCATCGGATTCTTCCCATCACTTCACCAACTGTTGTGATGCTGCTCGTTAGAGAAGGCCTCACATCTGTGAGCCCAGGTGTGGGCTGTCACACTCCCATTGTAGATCTGTTCCCCACTGCAGGCCCGTCAGGGAAGCAGCTACTGCTGTTGGTGGTGTGTGACATCGAGCAGTGGAGCCCTGCTCCAGCTACAGCAACCTTGGCAGAGTGGGAGCTGGCGCCTCTTGCTGCCCCCCACGTCACCTGGGCCGTACTCACATTATAGTGGACAGAGAGATTCATGGGAGTACAAGGCTCTGAAGAGGAAAAAAAAACATGTTATAACCTTGTTAACGATCTAGATTTTTGTTACATTTTGAGCTGGAGTCACCTGTGGTGGGGTGAGCAGGAGTGCTGGTGGGATGGGGCAGCCACTGTGCGTGTGCCTCCACGACAACAGAATGGAGTGCAGTCCACAGGCCAGATCACTGGGCTGACGAGGAGGTGCCCATGTCGCTACAGGAGGTTCTCTCCACTGGCCAGTGCGCCCAGCACTGTAACCTGTGGATGCGGCCGTGCCTTTAGCCGGACCAGGGCTGTATGCGTGGCGCAGTTATGTTTAAGCGGCACGTTGGCGGGAGGACATGGGGGCTGGAAAAAGAAAAGAGGCGTAAAATGTTGAAATGAAGTTAGTAGATGTAGTTTGCTACGGTAAATCCAGTTTACCAGTGGGCTTCTCTATTGGGTTGCTCATCTTGCTCATGCCTGCGTTACTGTGTCCCACCACGGTGGGGTATAGAAACTGACCGCGAGTCAGATTGAGAAAAGCGCCCAGTGGCTCTCCGAGAGTCACAGGTGGCGTTAACGCCTGCTGTCGACGTGGCTGTAACAGTGTAGTTCTGCGTCGTGTTGCTCTGGTTCCACTGGACGGTCATGACGTTGCTGCTGCAGTTTTGCTGGACAGAGGTGTTGTCAGGTTTACAAGGAGCTAGACGAAGAGAAAAAAAAAATTCACTCAATTTAATCTCTGGCAGATTTAAATTCTGATAATTATGTTTTCACAGACAGAGCGTCACTGGCCAGAATGAACCTATATAGTCAGAGCCTTCAATGATGTCTGGCCATGGAGGAGGTGACCGCCACCTGTAGATCTGCATACACACTGCAGCTCGTATGAATAGAGGCAAGAATTGGGACGTTGAGTTGCAGGACATTCTCGTCCATTGGTGCTGATGGCTGGTGATTAGTTGTGAGCCGGGGGGTCTCGTCCGCTACATTATCACTTTGGTGGCACTGTATCTCAGCAGCAATATTATCTGGGAGGCAGGGAGCTATGGCACAGAAAATAACCTCCAGTGTCATTTCTATTCTTGCTAGGAATTGTCTTTGATGTTAGCTGATGGAATGAAGTCTGTCACCCGGATCTTACCCGGAGTTAAAAACAATGTCAGCATGTTTTGCTCTTTCCTTTGATTCTGTTAAACCACCAGTGAAGCAGAGTATGACCGGCCACAGTGAAGCTTGACAGAGCAGGAAGTAGCGTTGGAGGAACAGGATGCGACGTGGTTGTACTCTCCTGTCACCTCGACAGTGTAAAACCTGCATCCTTGTTTCAGCCAGGAGAATCTGGCGTTGTTTGTCCTGATCAACCGCGAGCCGTGGTCAGCGGAAGAGCTGACAGGGAGCTGACGGACGAGGAGAATTAAAGCTATCAATTGCACTTCTGCTGGGGAAGCTGTAGATGAATTTCTAGGTTATTTTCTTTTACTTGTCTTATTTCTGTTGCTGGACTGTGGCGCTGCTGCGGATTGTCCGCCCTGCACTTTCTGCGATCGCGAGCATATCTCCGTCCACAGCAGGTTGGTTAGCGTGTATGATGCGTTAGTGGTGGTGTAGGATGAAGGAGGTAGGTTGCTGTTTATCATCTCAGTTTGTAAAATATAGTTAGTTCTATGGTGACTTTGGGCTGTTAGGGTCAGTGTGTTGGTATCACAGCTCAGCTAGACGTCAAGTTTGTAGCCTGACAGAAAACTAGGATAACCAGAATGGATTTGTTTAAAATGTACATTTTCTGTGATTTATTCACGTAAGATAGGAAATCCTTTTGTTTCCAGTTACCTGTGTTCCTTTGCTTTCGCTTGGCTCGCTCCAGCAGCCCGCGTCCTGATTACCTTGATAATGGTGTAATTTTAAGCCACACTGAAGGTCAGTCAAATTGCACGAGTTGGAAGTGTTAGAGCTGCATGTGTAATTGTGGCTATCATTTGAAGTTGCTAGGGCTACAAATATCCCAGCTACTACTTGAGACCAGGAACAATGTGGTGTAGCCAGCTGGGGACACGGTGACGTTATTGGGAGCACAAGAGACCTGGAGAATTGTTCAGAGTTCAGGGTTTAAATTCCTTTTAGGGATAGAATAAAACAATATACCTCCTAAAGGTCTGTCAGTACCTGTTCTGAAAGCGTAAACATCGCTTTGTTGTCCAGCACAAGTCTCAGAGTAAGGCACAACAGTGATGCTGTAGCTTTCACCACAGTGGACGTCAGGTATCTGACAAGTGCTAGGGTAGTTTGACAACAATGCAGACGTCCATCACAGCTCACGAGTGTCACATTGTACCATAAAGCACTGGGACTTCCTACCCACGAGACCAGGACTGAGTGTGTTAGACACACCAGTGAGGCGCTAACGTTCTGTGGGGCGCATGGGACTGCATAGTAAAAGGGAAAAAATGTGATATTTGTGTTATTCACACACAACTTTTTATCTAGGGTAAATTATTGTTTATCAGTGTTTATTAAATAGATAGTGGTCGCAACAATAATTTGGAGTCTAAAAAAGCTTGACAGATATGTTTGTGTTTTGAATGCATAGTAGAGTCTTTATATATTAGGTATATATATTAGTAGGTGTCATATATTACCTGTTTGAAGAACTTCACCGACACCTTGGCTGCTGTTACACTGTGCGCTCTGAGCCACAACTGTCAGATTTAAATCCAAGCCACAAGGAAGGTTTTGGAAAGCACAACTGGTGTTAGTTGTCTGGCAGCTATTCTGATAACCGTCTCCTGCTAACTGAGCCAGGAAGCTGATGCTTCCAGCAGCATCAGACCACCTGAACGCTGCTGAGCTGGTGCTGCAGGTGTATTGTTTAGATATGACAGTAGGTGGACAGGGTGCTGAAAAAGGCAGAATATAGATGTGTATTCAACAGATACACATCTGTACCTTGAAGCCAGATAATTCTGGTGCTCTTCCTTGTTGTCTTACCTGTGTTCAAAGAGACGGTGTCACTCTGTTGACCTGCACAGTCATCATCAGCGGGTGAAACACCAATAGTGTAAACTGCTCCACACTGAAGTCCAGTCAGGCTGCAGGAAGTCTCGTTCGTCGTGCACTCTGATATGTGACCACCACCACTCACAGCGACAGCATTGTAGTATTTGGCACCCTGACTGGCCACCCAGGTCACAGGAACAGGGTTAGGTGCACATGCGTGTGCAGCAGTAACGTTGGTTGGTGGACACGGCACTAAAGAGAGATAAACACAAACCAGTTTGAAACTTTGTCCAAGAAAATGACAGATCTGCTTCCCTCACTGATGCAGGTGATGCATCTGTGTTTCTCACATGTATGCACGGTGACGTCTGTGCTTGGTAGACTGAAGCACGTCCCAGTGACGGAGAAGACGTTCACCACGTAGGAGCTTCCGCAGATCAGCCCTTCTGCTGTGCACTGCATTCCTGTGGAGTTACAATACAGAGGCTGGCCCACTCCTCTGGAGATTATGGTGGTGTAGTTGTCTGCAGGAACTGAGATATCCCAGGTGACCATCAGGGCGCCGGTACCACAGGACACATCTGCAGTCACATTCTCTGGCCCACATGGCACTAAAGGAGAAACATATTACTACCCTATATTCTCCCCATCAGTTATAGACGACTGTTATTTTACCCACCTGAGTCCATCCTGATCTGAGTGGATATGGACAAACACGTTCCATCGCTGTAGGTGACGGTGATGTTGTATTTCCTTCCGCAGGGCAGCGAGGTGATGTTACAGTTGTTAACCGCGTTGCTGGTGCAAGTGAGTTGAGCCCCGTTTGCCTCCTCTAAGGTGGTAGTGTAAACACCTGTGGGCTGATGGTTCTGCCAGACGATCAGGGCACGATTGGTGTCGCAGTCTCTGAATGCCTCAATGTTGGTTGGAGGACAAGGACCTGATAGAGCAGCAGCGTAGTGCTATGAAAACACCACGTGAAATGGTAAACCCATCCTGCTGCGGACGTACCTGTTGTGAAGGCGACGACCTCACTGGCGGTGCTGTTGCAGTTCAAGTTAGTGCCGATAATACTGCCATTGTAATTCTGCCCACAGCTCAGACCCTCCATCAAGCAGTGGATGCCCATTGAATTACAGCTATACGTGTTTCCATCATCATCTACAGCAACGGCGATGTAGAATACCACCCCGATGCTCCATGCCCAGTTGAATCGTGCAGAATCCTGGCTGCACTCGACGGACACAGACACGTTGGTAGGAGCGCAGGGAACTGCAGGGATGGGAACTATTAAATCGCTGCCAAACAAGCGAATCTGTCACCACACCCTTTTACGTACCGGCCTGGCCAACCTCTCCCAGCACCTTTTCAGTGGTGCAGTTGTCATTGGAGGCGCTGATCCACACGCTGAGTTGCTCACCGCACGCCACGCCGGTCACTGCACAGCTGTTGGAGGAGGATGTGCAGTTATAGGTTTGTCCAGTGTTTCCCTGCGCCTCCAGAGTATAAGAAACAGCTCCAAGGGCAGAGTCCCAGGTTGTGATCAGCATCTCAGAGTGACACTCAGCTCCTGTTTGTATGTTTGTTGGTAGACAAGGAGCTACAGAAAAATAGTAAGAAGAGGTAAATACAAGTTAAAGCTCTGTTTATTGCTATTATTATTTATTTAAAATGAATGTCGCCAAAAAAAAAAAATCACCAAAGTAGAACAATTTATATGAGTTTAGCATGATCTAAGAATGAGATTTCTTCTGGTAAAATGCCTTTTGTTAAAATTTAGCAAGTGTTTGCAGAATAGACTTGTTTAAACACAGCCTTTATCTGTGTGATAACGCTGTGCTTTGGAACTTTTTTATCACAGGATTTATACAGTAACAGATATTTGATCATGTTAGAAATGTCTTTTACAAGAGAACCTTTGTTAAAACAATGCAAACTTCTACTTACCTGTGCGGACAAATTTCGGATGGCTGACTTTGCTGTTACAGTTGCTGACGGCGTACACTTTGTATTTGTACAACTGACCGCAGCCTGTATCTGTGAAATAACACGTGTTGTCTGTGGTCCTGCACTCTGTCACCTTTCCAGTGTTGTCCTCAGCTGTGGCCACATAGTAGAAGGTGTTGTTGGTGGACTCCCAGTTGAATACAATCACATTGCTGGAGCAAGAGTGCACTGTCTGAGGATTAGCCGGGGCACAGGGCACTGGGAGGGAAGGAGACAGTTAAAGCATGATTACTGCGAGGAAGCTACTTGGTGAGTATTTGGCTGTGAGGCAAACATCAGATTTATTTATTTATTTAAACTTTATTTTACCAGGTCAGTCCCATTGAGACACAATGATCTCTTTTTCAAGGGAGGCCTGGCCAAGACAGCGGCTTAAAACAATAAGTTAAAGGGGTTACGAGGTCACAACAAACACAGATAGAAACACGACATAACACACATAACACATGGGATGATGATTCCCATGGGTGGAGCGCATCTCCTTCGTCTTTGCACTTTCTATGATGAAACCAGAGCCAATCTTTGAGAAATCTCCTGTTCATCAACAGGCTGAAAAGACCTTTAGATTCAGTGGTGTTGGATGGCGGCTCCTCGTGGAAAATGAGAGGTTGTGTTACCGTCTACCATGGGAGGAAAACTTAAGAGTATGTCAGAGGACAGGTCTGATAGAGAAGGACTGGCAGGGAGAGCTTGGAGCACATCTGAAAGGTGGAAACAATATCAGGCAGAAATGACATCCATGATGGTTGACTTACTTGTTTCGAACAAAGCAGTGGTGTTGGATGTGCTGGCACAGTCATCTGAGATGGCTGTGACATGGACCTCGTACTTCTCGCCACATTTCAGCATGCTGATCTGGCAGCTGGTGGAAGCCGACGTGCAGTTAAGGGACGCATCTGTTCCGTCGACAGCCGTGGCTCTGTACAGGTTAGCCCCAAACACCAAATCCCAAGTTACTGTCACTGTGCCGCTGGAGCAGCTGTAGTCCACGGACACGGTTGTCACGGAGCTTATAGCTGAAAGGAGGTTCAAGAAAAAACAGATACTGAGACTCCTCCAAAAAAAGTGTACTAGAAGAACTGTACTGTTCTAAGACTCACTAGATGTGGAGTGGGTAACATTATAGGGTTCCCCAGGAACCAGGAAGGCGTTGACTGACGATACACCCATGGTGTAGGAGGAGCAGGGCTCCAGATTTCTGATATCCATGGATGTAGCTGAAGTGTTTCTGATGACCGGGGTTTTCCTGGGGTCGCTGTCGGTCACCGTCACTTGGTAGAGCAGGACTTTGCTTACAGCATTCCATGTCAGTCTGGCCATGCCCGTTCCTGTTGATACAAGGTTCACCCCAGTTGGGGGCTGTACCACTTCAACAGAAAATACAGGCGTTTTATTTATTTATTTTTTTCCTCAATTCCTGACAGCAGTGACAAACCAAAATCACCATATTAACTTTACTTACATGTCATGATTGTCTTGGTGTTACTTTTGGCGCCTCTGCCTGCACTGTTGGATGAGTAAAGGTAACAGTTGTAGGTTGTAGAGGGAGCCAAGCCTTCCATTTGTCCACTCAGAGTCATGAACGTCTGGTTGTATTGTTCTAGTGGTGAGCTAAGCTTCTCCACAAATAAGATGTAGCTGTCTGCGCCTGTTACGTTAGACCACTTGAAACTTATGGAGGTACTGGAAATAGCTCTGGATGAAGTGATCTGAGATGTGGCAGGCACTGTGGGGGCAGAACATATGCACTTCAGGCATGCTCCTTTTCATTCCTTTTGTGTGTGCTTCTTGAGTTTTTATTTTTTACCTGTCATAGCTTCCATGACATCTGTGCATACAATGGTTGTATACTGAAAGACCTTCATTGTGATTCGATAATGTTGTCCAGGTTGTAAGCCCTGGACCAGCCTCCCAGTGCTGGGCGCTGTGGTCATCACCACCACTGGGGCGATGCTGGTTGAGTTCACAACCCTCAAGTCCAGCAAATAGACTGTAGCGCCACTGTAATTGCTCCATTTCACATTCAGTGTTGATGCTGAAGGAGAGTCCACTGATACAGCATTACATCCTGAAATAAAAAAGAGAGGGGGAAGCCGGCAGGTGCTTTAAAACATGTGATGGTTTAAAATAAATGGAAGTATGGAAGTATCCCATAATCAATACAGACCTTCATCCTACTAATCAAGAATTACTATGTGTTAAAATGCTATTTAGTAAATAGTCCACCAGTCTATATTGCCTCTTCATCCCACTACTAACCAGATAATTGTTTTAATTTCCATAAGTAAGAAATACTATATTCATTTTATCATAAGTGATTCTTTTTTTATTGAGAGAAGATGCACAGCTGTGACTGTCATCAGTCACTATAATCTGTTGCAAGTGTTTTGGTGAGACCACATATTATTCAATAATATATCAAAATATTAAACAAAACGTTAGGTAATTGTTTAAATGAGGTACCGGTAATTAGATTGAACTCTAATATGAATATCTGTTACTCATATTAGTAACAGTACCAGGAGCACTCACCTGTGGACAAAACAAGGTGAATCTAAAAAAGAATAAACAAAAATACATTTTTATGTTAAAATATATTACAAAATATGTTTCACACACACAGACAAATAAAAAAGCATAATGACCTGTATGACAGACAGAAGGATGACTGAAGAATAAAACATCCACATGTTCTATATCGTTAGTTGTTTAGATTCTGTGATTTCCATCCATACGTGTGCCTGTGCTCAGCAGCTCTTCTGAAGAGGTGTCAGGCTGGTGCCTGCAGATCAACATCCTGGGAACCAATCAGGGTGTTCTAAAAGCAGGACAGGTAGAACCCTCTGGGCTCTCTGTCATCATGAGACGGAAGCAAAGCAAGTTTTCTGGAAGAAGGACATTTTATACACCCCAATTAATGAAAACTAAACTTCCTGCATGTTCTGCGAATTCTCAGACAAATATTTAAACATTTACAGGATGCAAGTACAGTACATTAAAATGGTAAAGATGTTACAAAATCAAAAAGTGAGAGGTTCTGGGGTTTTTTATGGCTTATAAAATGTAAGAATAATCAGCTGATGCACAGATTGAAGAATACATTTAACTATTTTTTAAATTTTTATCCTGCAGGCATCAAAGCTTAGTCAAGGTCTGTTTAAAGCATTTTACCCTGCGGTGATGTCCCACAAACATTTTAAATATGTTTCAGGAAAAAAAGTTACAAAAATATCACTTCACTGTATGAGTGCTATTTTTCTCCTTGGATCCCACTGAAATGGTGTGGCCTTGACATTTTAATAAGTCATGGAAACTCAGATATCACTAACAGGCCTGTAGCATTTGGTGCATTTTTATGTGTTTGATGAGTACAGAATCCAACCGATCTCTGCTGTACAAAACATCCACACGCAGTGATTGACAGCACAGAGAAAAAAAAGTTCTTTATTGCTTTTGTCTGTCAGCAGGAGGTAAATAAAAGACGATCTCCCTCCAGCTGTCCGAGCTGATGTGTCGTCCACAGGCCTTCGTGACGCCGAGCTAATGGCATGGATCTGATCCACTTTAAACTTTGACCCACGTTCAGGCAACGTCTTGCGTTTACAACCAGAATCTCAGGGATTCTATGTAAAATGCGACGTTTCTATTTATCTGTATTTGTTATAAAATTTTAACCTTCACTAGAGGTACACCGAGGTTACATCACAACTCATAAAAGGGAGCATGAAGACTGAACGTATCCATCTTTACAGCAAGTGTGAGTGAAAAAAAGTCAGAAAATACACAGTAATAATTTATTTCTTTGCAAGCTTTCTTTTATTCTGCCCTTTATTAGCGTTTATTTTATCATTTGTTGAGTTTTCCATACAAGTAACAAGAAAACATTAATATTTATCTAGAGGCATTTCATCTGGGTGTGGTGACTCTTGTAGAGTGACTGTCCTTGTTTGAACTAGACGGAAAGAGGGAAAAAAGCAATTAGCAGTCTGGATTGTCTGGATGCTGCCATTTAATCCTATTAAACAAGTGTTTGCTTTTTCATGTGAAACATAATATCCAAAAAATGTCAGCTTTTTCATTCTGAGTCAGAGGCGATTAAATCTCTGCCACCTTCAGCCACATATCACAGACAATGAGAGGTTTGTGTTCGTGGTTGCAGTGCTTCTCTGACTTTCTTTATTTGAGATCCAGGACCAAAAATCCCAGAACAGACAGAGATCAGCCTCTTCTGTTTGGATATTCCCCACTGTTACCCTCTGTCACTGTTCTACAGACAACGTCAGATTATGTGCTTGTGGGATGTTGTCAGGGTACACCATCAAAGTATGAGGACATGGCTGCAGACTAATAGACCTACCGCAGTCAATCCACACTTCGTCTTCCACGAGAGATGACTTGAGAAGGAAAGAGAAGAGATTTCAGTGCATTGATAAATCGGAAATGAATTTATTCATTTATTTTTTTAGGTTTTTGATGAAAAAGGCTGACTAATCAGCTCTCTGGTGCTGAATTTAACTACTTACCCACACCAGCATTACTTCCTGGGCAGAGAACTGAGAATAGAACCCAAGAGAATATACAACACATTCATTATGTATCACAAATGCTCCACAACATATGCTGTACACACCCATTCCAGCCCCCGACTTACCCGAGTAAGTCCTGGGTTGGCAGAAGCTCACTTTAACCCCATTCTGCCCCAATGGTGCGGCCACAACTCTGTAGACTTCCCCACATATTTCCTCCTGGATATCGCAGTACTTGGTGCCAGCGGCTGCAAAGCAGGTGTAGTTTGCTCCGGTTCCGTACAGATCCACCGTGTGGTTGTGTGTCTGAGGGCCAGTAGAGCGCCACTGCACCCTCAGGGTGGTGTTGGCCATACGATAGAGCTTGAGGTTCGTTGGACAGCAGGGGCCTATAGGAATACATTTCAACATACTGACTTGATCTACATTTTTAGTGATGAACTCGAATATTGTTTAGAGTATTTCTTCTCACTGGATGAGAAGCCGCGATATCTGCACTCCGACGTGTGTCCGGTGCTGCTGATGGCTTCTAGGTTGACACTGTAGTTGGTGCCACAGGTGATGCACCCCATCAGGCAGTGGGTGTCCAGGGTGTGGCACTTTGCATTCCCACGTGAGGACGTCAGGGTGGTAATGTAGGAGCGGGCCCCAGTGCCAGAAGACCAGGTCACGTTAGTCATAGCCTGGGTGACCTGGGTCACATTGACGGATGAGGGGCAGCAAGGACCTCGGGGAGAATAAAAAAGATGGTTTATTGAAGACCGTGGAGTGAAATATTATATATAAATGAATATATATTATTATATAACATTCTATATATATATATATATATTTTTTTTTTTTTATACCTGTTTCCAGTGTTTTACTGAATCCTGGTAGACTTCTCCCCACCTTTGTGGTGGCGACTGCCATGACATCATAGGTTGAACCACACGGCAGCTGTGTGAGCTCACAGGAATTGTCTGCTGTCTGGCAAGTGTGTTTGTCGTACTGTCCGATGGCAGTGACGATGTAATTCGTGTTGGGCGTGTTGGGAGAACTGAAAGAGACTCTGTATGTGAAGCTGTCGCTCTGCGTCAGGTTCAGGATCTCAGGAGCACACGGAGCTGCGGCAGCACACATGGATTACTCTTCTTTACAGCCCTCTTTTGCTGGTGTTGGCAGTTAGCCATACGTACCTGTTTCGTGTGTGTGCGATGTGCAGGTGCGGTTACACCCCCGCAGGTCGCTGCAAGGGGTGACGGTCACAGAATAGGCCGTGTTGCAGGTCAGGTCTGATAAGGCGCACACTGGCGCTGTGTCGTTACAGTGGATGACATCGTTAGTCTGCTCCGCTGTTGTCTCATACAGCTCCGCCCCTTTGACTGGTGACCACATGACCTCCAGGGTCTCTGTAGACACTAGATTTATAGTAACATCGTCTGGACAGCAAGGAACTGGGAGACAGGAAAAAGACCCAAAAACATGATGAAAATGCACTTTGCATTGCACACGTCTGAATGAGCCACCGATTGTCGGTGTTTGTGACGTACTGGTGGTGTAGTTGCGGAATTGGGAGTAGGGACTGGAACCGGCCAGATTGTAGGGAAAGACGGTGGTGAGGTAGGTGTAGCCACACATGCAGAAGAATTGGCACGTCGTTCCGGTGGTGTTGCATGATTTCTCTGTTCCGTCGTCCCTCTTTATGAAAGCGATGTAGTAGTCTACCAGGGCCACCTGTTCCCACACCACCGAGCAGTTTCCTGCTGTGGGTTCTTCCACCCAGATGTTCTCAGGGGGACATGGATCTGTTAGAAAGGCATTGTTTTTTTTTATCATTGTGTAGCCTATATAACTGAATTGTTCTCATTTGTATCTCATATGCTAAGTCTATACAGACAGAACCTACATGTGATGTACTCGGCAGGTTGTGAGGGGTTGCTGGGACCAGCGCTGTTATAGGCTATCACAGTGATGGAGTGGTTCTGACCGCACTCCACGGGGGTGATGAAGCAGTAGGTCTGAGCTGCTGAAGAACAGTTCTGGCCATTTGTGGTCACGGCTATGTGGTTCTCAGCTCCCTGCACAGACGACCAGTACACAGCCACCTGAAGAGACCGACCCTGGGTCATCTGGATGTGGATGACGTTTGGGCTCAAAGGACCTGGAAATTCAGTCAGAATGAATATTTGGTGGTCATCTGTGTTAATTGGATCTCTTTTACATGATTATTCTCATGCTGTTTACGTGTAATCTGGCAGACGGTGAGGTCGTCTCCAGGCCGACCCTCAGAGTCCCAGGCTGTCCCTTTGATACAGTACGTGGTTCCTGCCTCCAGGCCGTCAAAGGTCAGCACGGTGTCGGTGGTGTTGACCTTGTGGCGCGAGCTGGAGCCCTCTCTGATGATGCAGAGCGTGTAGAGGACAGCGTGCTGCACTGAAGTCCAGTTCACAAAGATGGTGCTGTCGTTGGGGGAGGTGGTGGTCAACATGGGCGCCTGCACCACTACAGAAAGACGGACAAACAATTTTCCCTTGACGATGGCCAGCACCTTTTCATTAAATGTGATAAATGGAAGCTCCTCCCTGCGATTATATTACCGTACATCCTGTCCTCCTCCAGGTAAAGAGAAAACCCAGTTCTCATGATTTTGCTTTTCAAATTAAGAGAATGGTAAAGTAAAGCGTTATGGATACAGTTTCCCTCCTGTGGTAGTTGCAAACAAACATCCGACTCGTGACAATGTGGAGTGAAACGACACACCGTTATGGCCGGAGGAGTGAAATAACAAACCAATGTAACACAGGATAAAGATGAAGGCTGTGTTTTGCTCTTTGCAGAATGGATGAGTAAACTGCTGTAGTAGAAGGTCATTATTATTATCTGTAGTAGTAGAAATAGTAGAAGTATTGATTAGTTCTCCATTTAGTCTTCAAGTTGGAGAACTTTTCCAAAGTATATGTGCAGTAGAGCATCTAGGAAGCTTGCATATGACAGTTACCTGTTCTGGCCTGGGTGGGGTATGAAGGCTGGCTCCTCCCACCACTGTTGGCAGACATGACACTCATTCTGTAGCTTGTGTAGGGCTGCAGCTGCACGAAGGTGCCCGGAGAGGAGCTGACTACGGTCTCAGAGAAGAAATCACCAGTGTCTGACTCTGCCCTCAGGATGTAGCTGGTCGCCCCGGAAACCTCTGTGAACTCCACAGTGATGCTGTCACTGTGCTTGGAGTAGGCCTGTTCAATGGCGGGTACTTCAGGAGCTGGAGAACACGAGAGTTAAACTGTCTGGAAAATCACACTAAATTAACTTATTAAGTGAGAAAAGATGACCAAGATATGTTTACATTTAATATTTGAACAACACGACTAGCTGGCGTGTCAGTACCACTCCCCAGTAAAAGACTATAATTATATTAATTCACTTGCTTGACAAGACGTTTTTTTTCCTGTCTTTACCTGTTGTTTCCTCTGTCTGCGCACTGCTGAGGACATTGAACGCATTGTCCATGGCTTCCAGTTGCATAGTGTACACTGTGTTTGGAGACAGGGAGTTGATGGAGCCCATCACCGTGTTGCCGCCGAACTGAGCAAAGACGGGTCGTTCAGGGGAGTTCTTTGGCGTTGCTGTGATCTTGTAGGAGCTGGCACCACTGTGGCGGCTCCACTGCACTGTCATGCTCTTAGATGTGACCGTAAACACTGACAAAGTGGTTTCTGATGCAGATACGGAAGAAGAGAGCGTGATGATGGGATGAGCATTTTTCTACTTTATTAGAAAAATCAGATTTTTATTGTAACCAAATATCATTCACCATTTTCTGCAGCACAGATCTGCGGGGGAAAAAAGACAAAACAGACCACGTTAACAAAAACATAAAGTCCATATACTTCCAAGACAAAGACACCATTCCCTGGGTAGCAAGCTGTTGGTATTTGACATTATATCCTGAGGCAAATTATGCCATGTATCATATTCTCTGTGCATTTGAGGGAGCAGGCTGCACATTACCTTCACTCAACACAGATTTCAGGACTGGTCAGTGCAGGTATTTCTTTCAGGTCGGAATGAATTTGCCTATTGAGCAAAGGCAGAGCATGCCACACGCACTTGTTGAAAGGTGTAACACTCAAAAGAGCCTGTGTTCATGTAGTTCTCCCCTACACACAGTTATTTATCTGAATCTTTGATACATGCAAAAATAAAAGCTGCTGCACAAAAGTGACGGCAAGTTGGGAGGGAAAAAAAAATCTAAATTCAGTTAATTATAGGTTTTATTATTTCTTACCTTAGCTGTGACCAATAAAAGCAAAAGTTTCAGCATCTTTCTATCGTGCCAGCGTTATCTTCTGCTGAGCCACTGCCTGGAGGCGAGATGTGTGATGCTGCTGCTCAAAAATGACTTCAGGGAAGCAGCTCACCCTTAAATTTGACTTTCTTACCCTCCCTTTTCTCTCTCGTTGCCACGCTTACTAATGAAACGATAGGTGCTTTATTGTTTTAGCAAATACCAAAGAGCCCAAAGGCTGTAACTCCTCCTCCTCCAGGGTATTTAGGTGGCCTATCAGAGCAGGAGGAGGACGCTCACCTTTGGTAGATCAGGACTTAGGTAAAACCTATCCACTTTTGCACCTTCTCATCTTGGAGTTTCGAATATTTTCTTCCTCCCAGTGAAACAATTATATGTTGATGCTGATATGTTGGTGAAGATTTATAGGCCAGTGATACTGTTTCATTAAAAACGATTACTCGATACAATCCATGACCCACTTGTATTAGGTTTGCCTGGGGGGACATCATTACAATATTAAAAGTATTTCATTTCCTCTATCCATAATATTGTGTATTGGGTCATTGGCCATCTTAATATAATCTGCAGTTTGCATATTTATTTTCTCTTGCATTGCTAATTAAACATAGTCATCATGTCTGAAACATAGTTTAGGCTGTGACAGAGAATTTTTTTAGAATTGCGCTGAGTGTATCGTTCAAATCAAGGTGAGGTGACAGTTGTTCTCTGGTGGCTGAGTATTTGTGTCAGTTGTGCATTGTGAAGATGGATCCCCGAGGAACAACCATGGATAATCTCCTTTGTATTAAAAAAAAAAAAAAAAAAAAAGGCCAGAAGATGGTGATAGAAAGGTGATAGAAATGAGCCTCACTCACACAATCTCTACTGTCAGAAAGCATGAAACAAAAAGAATATCATATTCTGCGACCCACATGATTTGTACATAGATGTTTCATAGTTGTTCCAAGACTGATATTTAACTCCAAGCTGAGATAAAGTAGTCGGATGATCCCTAACCTAGTTTTTTAGCCCTGTTTTAAATCCATTATGACTCGTTTTTACAGTCCTGAAAGTGAATATACTAAATCTGAGTCATCATTTTACAATGGTAGTACATAAAAATACCTATTATTTTACATAAGCACGACTGTAAATCTGAATTTTGTGACTGAGCATCATCTTTATCCCTCTTCTGTGACTATGGAAGACAAAGTCTGTAAATTCATGACTACGTCTGTCCAAACTGAAAAAGGCTAATTCAAAAATGAGGTAGCGGAACTGAGCAGTTCCTGGAATGTTGTTGTGACATGTCGTCTTTCCTGGTATCCTCTTGGTGAAAGTCGATACTGACGGCAACAGAACCACACAACGGGATCTGAGTAAAAGAACAATGTCGTTAGCACCTACGGGCTAGCATGGTGGAAATGACAGGAATCACATGAGCTTTTCAAATAAAAGGACGAAAACTGATACTTATTTAAATAAAGGCAGAGAGGGTTTTTTTTCTGAAATGTAATATTAAAGAAATGCCCCACTTATGATTCGATTTGAACATTATCTGCTTAGACTGGTGTTGTTTGGGTATATAGGAAAGTATATAGGAAAGCTAACTGTTCACTCATTTATGTTTGAGTGTGACCGTGTGACTGGTGGTAACCCCTCACTAAGGTCATCTGGATCGACTGATGCAGAAAACCATGCATGACATCTCATTAAATATAGGTCAGAGAAATATAGACAATAGCTGTTATCATATGGTCCCCTTTTCCAGAGATAAAGATGTGAGATGTGAGAATGTGAAAGCGTTTTCAGTTTATGGGTGGATGATATTTTAATTAAGTGAATTTTAGGAGTTACAATACAAACATTTGATTCTCATTTAATTATATTAAAAATAAATGAACAGATGCAAAAACTCAATAGAAAGAAGTCAATTAAATTAAAAATCCATGTCAATTAAATTAAGTCTTTTTTCCCTGGACCAGACATGGATATCAAAAGAAATGGGTAAAAAGATGTAAGGTTGATTTGTGTGCTGCTGGTTATAAAAGCCTGTCTTTAGTGCCCCCTGGCGGCTGTTTGTTAAGCGGTTTCCTGTTAAGATGAGACTTGGACAGATCTGCTGAGAGTCTTTTGGCCATTTTGTCTGTAGTCTGCTTCATCTTGCGAGCCAACTGGATAGCCATATCTAGAGACATGATTATGTCCTGTTCCTGGGAAACATTGGAAGATTTTTAACAACTGGCCAAAAACTGACAAACTGAATTATCCCATGACACCACAGAAGAAGCAGATATCTCACCTTACTCCCTCTAGATTTACCCAACTTGCTGCCAGTCTTGGAGGCCACCGACACAGGAGATGGTGTCCTCTGAAAGTGCACGTCACTGGGGAGCAGAGCAGTGTCTGACTGGGTGGAGCGCTTCCTGTGATGGGATGTGCTCTGCAGCACTGAAGGTTCTCTAACTTTGTAACTGGATTGATGAGACAGAATGATTTACTAGAAATAGATCAAATGAAAGCAGCAGCATATCTGACGTATTTGAGTTCTGCGTGAGCTGTGCATTTACCTTGCAGGCAGACTGCTGGAGGAGCCGTAGCTGACCTGGAGGAGAGGCTTTTGAAGGTATGCAGAGGAGAAAAGAGGCCATCGCTCCTTAGAATAAAAACTCTCAATGATGGAAGCTGACAGCATAAAGATGAAAGTAGTGAGAGTTTGTTTATGAGTAAAACATGTTACAGAATATATTAACATTGCACATTTATGCCCATTAGATACAAAATCACACATTGTTTCCCCTGCTTGGCAAGGCTATCGAGAACCTCCTGTTTGCTTTTTAAATTTGAATTTAAATTTAAAGTTTTTGGGCCCTCTGACAGCAAAACAGTACACATAATGATCCATTTTGGTACAGCATGAATTTTTTAGACCACATAAAGTGCATGAAGAAATATTGATAGTATTAACTGACCTTTAAACTCAGGTGTTGTTCTGCGCCCTACAGACAGTTTAGTGTACTGCACATTGCCAGAGCCAGTGGCGTCAACGCTCTTTGTACCTGCAATCCACAGTTAACAATCAGGCAACCAGAACTGCCCATTATATACTGATTAGGATTTAAAGGGATTTTTTTGTGAACATGAAGTACCTGTATACTTGCTCTGATTTGTGTCTGCAGAGATCCAGTCTTTTATCATCACCTGACTGGAGCTGACATGGTCCTGATTGATAAATGTCTATCGCTCTACTAATAAATCATTTCAGCAGTCAGTCGTAAATTCCAGAATGGGCTCCTACCTGTTGTAGGTTGGTCTGTGGTGGCTCCTGGTCCTGGTTTTACACCTACACTCCCTTGCAGAGGTGAGATATTCCATTTCCTGTGCTAAGTGTGGCAGCTGGACCAAACATTCCTGCAGTTCTTCTCTGAGTCTGGACACTTCTGACTGCAAGGCCAGGATAGCCTCACTGATCAGAAACAGGGATCCAGATTTATCATAATGAAACCAGATGCTCAAATTATTTTCATGGTAAAATGAAGGAGATAAACACACGAACCTATTACAGGAGCAAGAATGCACTGGGCTGCCACGCTTCACTGCATTTGTTGTGTTGAGGAAGGGATCAGATATGTGGTGATGGAGCTGGGCTAATGGTCTACATTTAGCTCTTCTTTGTTCTGTGAAATGTCATCAGAAGAAGAAATATTCACAGTTGCTCAGATAACAGATTAACTGAACAGGTTATTGGGCTATTTTAAGAGCAAGTGTTGGGATTCATTGGATACAATGAAGAAATAACTTTTATAGGATTTGTTTACCTTGCAGCCTGAGCGAAGACAATTTTGTTGTGTTCTCTAGCCACTGCTCTACTCCCACTGCCACACCAGATTGCTTGGGACTGTCCCACCCCCGCCTGGTGGTGATGACTGACTGAACCGTCTGTACATTGGAGCAGGAACCTTCGCTGTCTGAGTTACCCAGAGCATCATTCTGTGGCTGCACCCTGCAGATGAGGTCAAGACTAAAATATTCTCCTGTTAGTCAACATCCAATGGAACTTTTTTCTCTATTTTTATACCTTCCTGCAAGCAGATTTGGTTGAAATAACCCCGTCTGATTCAGGTATGAGCTGCCAAAGCCGCTGTCTGTCTCTGCCCTCACAATCTGCACGCCAGAAAACCCCACATTTGTTCAAACAAAGCCTGGAAACAAAATGGTAAACCTGCACAACGTCCCTAAGCATTTATTTAAGAGCAGATGAAGGACAACTGCTCATTACAAATCTTAAAATGACCTGTGATGTAAAGGGTGAGGTGTTGACAGGAGGTTCTGGCAGGCTGCGGGTGGCTGCCTCAGAGGAGGGGGAGACCTCCACTTCATCATCACACACATCCAGGTCAGCTACCGAGGTACCACGGCTGCAACGACAAAAAGAAAACAGAAAAGTATGGAGGTGTTTAAAAAAAACACTCCTCCTTTCCTGGATTCAAGGCAGTGTGCTGGTCTGACATTTAAATTCAACACCTTTCAGGTGTGCGTTGGCCCTGTCTTGAAGATAATTTGGCTCTACTCAGGTATTCTAAGATGTTACTGTGATCTAAGGCCTCTGACAAAGCGGAGCTCATCTCCTCATCTGCCTCAGCTGTGTGGATGTCCACTTCCTGAACAGAGGTGTGGAAGCATCTAAAACAAGCAGAGAGAGATTAAAACCCTGCTTACAACAGGTCAAATGTGACACTGACACGACACCTGAAACACTATCAGACATGAGCATAAAAACATACATGCTGGAAGTACCTAATTTGCTTGTTTATATGTGTACATATAGATGCATCTACCTCGACACGGAGCTGCTGCATCGACTGTTTCTCAGTGAGGGGTCAGATGTTTTGGGTTCTCTGCTTGTCTGTAATGTGACATTTTTGTTGACCTCCTTCATGATCTTGTTCTGTCCTTCTTTCCAGGTCTCCATTTTATGATGCAACATGGCAAAATCTGTGCTTGAGGCCTGACACATGAGACCAGAAAAGATCACCTTACACACAAGAGAAAATCTGTCCAGATTCACCAAAACAGAAGCAACAATAGACATAATTACCCCATGCAGAGATGGCAGGGGTAAAGGTGTGGACATGCAGAGGGGCTTCAGATCCAGCAGGTCTTTGACAGAAGTGGGGGTGGAGGAGGAGCGGGGCGGAGAGATCTGCTCACATACGTTTCTGTCTATCATCTCCTTGATGTCCTCAAGGTGCATCCCTATCCTGAATATGTCTCCTTCTACATGCCTGTTCGGGTCAAAGGTACCGGTGTTCCTGGACAGGCCCATGTAGTTCTGCATCTCCAACGCTCTGTGCTCTTCCTTCTTGCTGATGTATCGCCTCTCCAGCTGGTCCTGAGCCTCCAAAATGCTCCTCAGCATCTGTCAGCCGACACTTTACGTTCATCTCTATTGAAGAAGAACACTGCGCTTTGCTCTGAACCACATACAGGATTTGAAAAAAACTTACAGCCTGCTGTTCTGCCGTGCTTACTGACATGTGCCTTACGCTTCGTTTGAATCCGTCCACCTGGTTAGTAGAGGGGTGTCAAAATGATGGATTTGTGTATGTTGTGCTTCTCTGGCACATCCTCACACTCACCTTCTGCATGAACTGGCAGACAATGTCCCTCAGCTCAGCCGTCATTCGCTCTCCATCACTGGGAGCTTCTTCAGGTTGTCTGCAGGAGGTCGAGGTCCTCACGGTGGTATTGCTCTGGGGACTTCTGTCTTCTTTACCGACACACACACAGACCAGAAACAAGGCAAGCAAATATGGACCAGGTTACCGACAGAACATCAGAAGATGGACCAGTTGCCACATAACTGTAACTTTATCTAATCAATGTTCTTTCTATACAGTGATGTCAACTGAGCCCATTTGTTCCTGTTCATCCCGCTATAAAAATCGCAGGACGTGCAGGAAAGCGCTGACCTGATATAATATCAGGTGTTGGAGACAGATGAGGGTACCTGATACGGGAAGACGATGAGTGAGGGATTCAAAATGGTGCTCTCCAACTGTAGTGCCGCTTCCTTGAAGATCACCACCAGCGCCTTCATTATACACCACCTCAGAGGACGGCTTTTCCTGTCAAAGATAAGAAAATTATATTTGTAAAACAGGAACATTTCACTTTAAAATCTGTTAATATTTACATGCGTTGGATTCGATCTGTGCTTAATCTATGACAGCAATGTCATTCTAAAGGAATATACATTTAGATAATCGCATTCTTTAACCTGCAGCTGATGAGCTGGTTTTGGAGGACTTCTGTCTGAGATTTGGCCTGAATCCTCCAAGACTCTGCTGATCACCTCCAAGATCTCTGGAGAGGACCTTGTTCGGTGCATGGCGCCGACACTCTGAGGAGCAGGTCTGGCCGGTCCACTCGGAACTTTAGGGATTTTCACTTTGGGGGGAATTTTGGAGAAATCAGGGAGTGGATAATGGACTTGACCTTGGCCGTACTTCATGTCACTGAAGGATCTCATGCGTACGAGTGGGACTCTGGGAATCTGCTGGTCCTCTCCAGCCTTTTCCCGCTTTGGTACGACACTTGAATCCCCGCTGCCGTCAGAACTTAAGGTCATGCTGTCAGTGGTGACATCACTTTTGCTGTCTCCATTTCCCTCTGAGCCTGAATTCTTCTCCTCACTCTTCAGAACTGCACAGTCAGATGCGCTGTTGTGTGTTGAAACTAAGCTGCACCCAGTGTCGTCCATGCTCTCTAAGAGTGACACCTCTGGCAGGGTCTCGGCCTGGATCAGTCTGTCCGCCTGCAGTAGTTCCTCCTGGGGAAAGTGTCGCAGCAGCAGCTGGTGGATGTCTGCAGGACTGGGGCACGGCGGTGAGCAATCACTTTGCTTTGAAGCAATAAAAATGCTTTCCTGCTTTTTCTTCTTCATGTCTGCTATTGCTGAAGTTGCCTTTTTCTCAGGACTTTGCTCAACTGGTACCAAACCTCCAGAGACATCATCTTTATTTCCTGTCTCAGGCTCAAACAAACCAGGACCATCAGGACTCGTAGGAACAGTTTCTTTCACCGCTGTGCTTATTTTATTAATAAAACTCTGGCTGTAGTTGGTGCCAAGATCCCCATCATAAGGTAGTTCTTCCTGCTCCTCGTCACTGGTGTTCTGGCCTGAGTTGTCAAATCTTGACGTTCTGTTTGGATGCTGAGAAGATGGTTGCAGCATGCAGCTCTCGACCTCAACCACCCCATCACTCTGACTGTTGACACTGGACTCTGAGGAGGTGATGTCTGACAGATCAGTGTGTTGTGCTGAGAAACACAAGACCAAATGGCAAGTTCATATTTGATAAAAGTGTAAGTTAAACCAACAACGATGACTCCAGGACTTACCACTGAGATGGATGCTAGGGACGGAGGCAGCAGACTCTGCCTGAGACACATGTAAGACCAAAGATCTCTCCAGATCACTCAAATTAAGGCTTTCATCCTCACTCAGATCAATAAAAATGCTTTGCTGGATGCACTTCTCCCAGAGCAAACACTCTTTGCTCTGGCCCTGAGCATCATCTTCTGATCCCTCCAGATCTGTCTCCATGGAGACAGGAAATAACTTTTCACCTATGTGATGATGGGGAAATTAATGAAGCAGTGAACACAGTTTCAGTAATGTGACTTGAGAGCTTAAAATATTAAACTTGGTGACACAGAAATCAAAATACTGTATTTGCTGCTAAGAATTTGTGTTACTATTTCTATGTTATAATTGCATTTTGGACAGGACTTTTTGCTGGTGTTTTGTGTTTAAAACAATAAGCTAAAGAATAATTGTCCTGTATTTAAAACGTAAAACGTTCTGGAGCCTAGTTAAAACGTTCTGGAGCCAGTAAGTGTCTTTCTTGTTGTGTTGTTGCGGTAACTTACTCCGGTTTAGAACTCCGTCAGCAGTTATGCGACATTGGTTTTAAATCGATTCGGTCCACAGCCATGTTCTTGCTCTTAGCACCAACATAGAATTCTCTGCTGCTTTTCCGTATCTTTCTCTCTTGACATATGCTTTACGCACGGTCGCGTTTGGTTTCGGTACCATCATTAATAATGCACCCCCCACACGGCACCGCTGAGAGCCTGGAGCCGGGCTAACAGCTGTACGGGCGCAATCGGGTTGCCAGGTAACGTTGAGAGATGGGTTGTTGAAGGTAGTTTCAAGAGTCGTCTCTATGAAGCGATACAGCGAAACATTATGCTTTTGTATTTTGCAACTTTTTAAAATAGACATGATTTGAAAATAGTGATAATTCGACTTAGTTTTCATGTCTAGTTAATTTAATATTCACTGGTTGTCCGCATTCTATTTTTTAGTTACAGCACTATAACACAATATCGGTATACACATGCAGTACATACTGTACATTAATGCGTATCATTTTCATGGCTATTTACTATTTCGTCTGTCTGGGAATGCGTGTAAATTAATTGATTTTATAGCCTGTATGTTGCTGAATGCTAGACTCAGTTTTGCCCTATTTGTCGAGTAAAACTGATTTCTAACTTGTGCAACACGATTAGGCTCGATATAATAGCCCAAAATACAAGTAACGACACCAATAAAACCTGCACCAAAACAGTGCTTAAGTTAATTAGTTTCCATCTACCAAATAAAACCCATTATGCATAATAAATTAATGTATTTTATAAGGCTATATTGTGATACACTGACATTTTAATATTGTTATTAGTGCATTTCAACCACACTATGAACTATCCCCGATGTATTATCTTTAAATATGTCAACAAATTCCCAAATAAATTGTTGTTTGCAATAAAAACGCTTTTAGAGTACGTATGTCACGACTTTACACTAAATGTTTAATAATGGTTACGTCAGTTCGATTATTTTAAATCTATTGGTCGGCTGCTGTTCTGGGCGTGGTCATATTTAAATGTCACCCTCTGATTGGCTCTTTTGCGAAAACGCAAAGTTTAGTATAGGTTTGTTGTCCGTCGTCGGAGTTAAGCCAAACTTTTTATTATATATGTAAATGTAAAGAAATAATGTAGTGTTAGTATAGTTTGACGAAAACTACAGGGACCTGTTCTATGATTCTCCCCTAAAAGTGAAAAAGAGGATCGCTCACCAATATTCGAACTGGATCGTCTGAGGTAAGTTGGATGCTAATATGCTATCTGCCTCATCATCGTTAACTCGATATAAGGTTAGCTCCTAACAATAGCTGTCAAATCTGTTGTGTATTGTTCTCTTTTGTTAAAGTATTATGTCTGTGGGTACGCATGTTTGTTTACACACAGTTATCTGTTGTAAACGTGAATGGTCAGACAGGAACTTCTGTGATTAAACCGCATACTAACAATGATGCATTCACGGACATGTTATGGATCATCCAAACTTCATGAGAAAATTGGTTAAACAAGTAAAAACACTGCCTCGCATGTATTATTAATGCGATATTTTACCTTGCATGATTACAACTTTTACAACGACGTTTGTCCCTCTTTGCTAACACATTGCTGCATTAGCTGCAGCAGAAGCCGCATCTGAATGTCAAAAGGGGAGCCAGCCTATTTTGTTGCAGAGTGGTACCTGCATAGAAAAGGTCCTTTACTACCTTCAGTTCACAGGTACCGCGGATGGATTGCATATTGACATAAGGTTATTCATGATTTAAACCACTTTTTCAGGCTCTCCAGATACCCTGTTCCTGTGAGGAAGCATTACCGGTCAGTATCTTGTGCCTTTGTGGTTATTTCTTTTGTTTTGGTGTAGGTTTTAGCTGACTCATGGACTGATAGTGGATTTCCTATATTTAGATTTTACAGTCAGTAGCAGTAGTCATTTTAGTGGACGCCTGAACTATAAGCGCAGAGAAAATACATCTGCTGTGTGTTTTAAGATGAAGTCATGTCCTGTTTGTGGTTCTGAGTCAGTACTTGCCTCCCCTGAGGCTGTCATTAAAAAGCAACTCTTCTTTCATTGATGCCTGCCTTCACTTCTTTCTCTTACACACTTGTTCATGCTAACTCCAGCTGTTTAGGCTTCCTAACACACCCAGTTGGCATACAATAATGGAAAAGGCTCACACAGTTTAACTGACTGTGCATAAACATGTACTGCCCGGACGCCTGGGGCCCTGGGCCTCATCACCGTTGTTATTTTGGAGCAACTCTGAATATTTAAATCCATTTTTTGTCACGAATTGGTGCAGTTTTTCATATATTAACATTTATCTATTTCACAAAACCTAATTTCTAATATAGGTAAACTAGTGGAACCTGTGGTAGACTGAGTTATTCATTACACACTCGTGACATTGTTGACTCGGAGCTGATTGAAAACAGATGAAAATGTGTTTCTGTTTTATAGAACTATAGTTGTGCGTCTCTGAACATATTTTCAGTGTTTTGGTAACAATGCCACTGAGCTACGCAATAGGTGTCATGGCGGGCATGTTGTGTCATGTATTAGACGTTGTAGAGCAAAAAGAATGAACCTGCGTTTAACTGATCTTTCCCATTCGCCAGGTGTGTCAATGTGGGTGGAGGAGGAAGAGGTGTTGATGGGTTAGACTTTGGGGACAAATGCTTGTGGCTTCAGCTTGCATGATCTCATGGAGAAATGAGGTAATGGCTGGCTCTGGTCTTCACTGGTAGCAGGATATCTTATCCTTGTTCCTTCCTCATCTCAAGCCTTCCTCCTGGTGGATGCTGAACGCAGGCGGCGGTTTCATCTCTTTGGGTTGTTGATGCGCGGAGTCTCAGTTTTGTTGTAGTTTCTTAATGATCTTTCTCTCATTTAACCTCAGACTCTGCAGATGTGTCCCAGCCACCTGCTCCTGCCTCACTTGCAATCATCACTTCTAGCCCATTTAGAGCCCACGTGCACATCTCCGAGGCTGGACGAGTTGAGTCACCGTAGATTAGATTGACAGCTTGCGCTCGCTCCCACCCTGCTCTCTCACTTCCTGCCTGCAAGCTTCTCGTGCACGCTGCTGTTTGGTCAGTGTTGCCATGGCACGGTGCGGCCAGAGCGAGGCTTCACATGCAGCATCTTGTGTTCTCTTCACAGAAGGTCGCTGAGGCGGGTGAGGTGCGGGGAAAACGCCGTCTATGACCGCAGCCGCGGGGGCTGCCGCTCAGGAGTCCGTCTAACGCTCACGGGGTTCCCCTCCCCTGTCGACACGCTGCAGAGACACTCTTAACCGCATTGGGTGACCTCTTTGCGCTTTGACCAAAGTTTTTTCTTTTTCTCCTTTATTGGCGGCTTTTATTTTAAACGCAACCATTTTTTCGGGAACGAGACTGGGATTTTCCCTCATATTATGCACGTCAATGGATAGCAGTGGCTCAGTGGTTAGCACGCGGGCTGAGGAGCAGTCCTTTCATGTCCGCTACAGGTAGGAATCCTCTGCTTCTGTTTTTTTGGAAACTTTTGTTTATTTTGAGGAGGACATATCTTATATACTCCCTTGTGGGATTCTTTTACATAGTTGTGTAACAGATGGGTTATTTATTTATGGCGTGTCCTTTTCTATGTGAGCTCAGGTCCTAGTTTAATGATGAAGCCGCGTCTGTGTTTGCTGAACAGACAGGTGAGCTTCCCATAGAGGCATCAGCCAGCTGTCTCCACATTGGCAGGTAGAGTCGTGACGCAGGGGCGACCTGCCAAACACAAACCTGCCCCAGCTGCCTTTTAATATTTAAAAAGGCCTGAAAAATTCATTGCCGTCCACTTTTTCACCACACGTGCCTCCATCTCGTCTGGTCAGTCGGAGTCTGCTTGTGTCCGACAGGTTGGTTAATGCTGCTTCGAGCTCGTAACTGCTCTAATCTGCCATCCCTGTGTCCATAATCTCAAATGACCAGGTCAAGCGAGAGGACGTGAAATGCCGAGATTAGCTTGGAGAGTGCTGATTGAGCAGCTTCGTGGCTCCCGTGCGGAGGAAGTTAATACTGTGAGCGCGTCACTTGCGTCTCCTTGAAAGGTCTCCACTGCGTGATGCTAAAATGACGTCAGATGATCCATAGCTTTGAGTTTAATCTTTCCTAAGGTCAATTATTATTTCTTTCTTTTTGGGAGCAAAATTTGATTTGTGTTGAGTTTCTCTTCATGCCTGCAAGTTTTCCCAGTGGAAACATTGGCAGATGCCTGTCAGATGTTCTGTGTGCTGTTGTAGGACACACAAAGCGAGCAGGTATGCTGGCCGTTTCCATGGCTGCAATATCGTAAAAGTATGTTAGCAGTTTTTTTAAATGTCATGCTATTTATTGCCTTTTTTAGGCGTTACTAAGAGTAAACGATCAACTGTATGAATTGTTGTTTCATACGGAGAATCCAGGTTTCATATGTGTTTTAAATCTGTGCCTTTCGTCCGATAGTCAGGTTTAACTTGGGTTAGTGAGGGAGGAAGGCTAAAAATAAACAGGTTCAATAGCCTTTGTGTGGAGCTGACTAGAGAACGGAAAGCTGTTTCCTGAAAACCCAACCTTGGCAGGTTGTCAGTTTTTGGTATGTGCAAATATGCCGTTGAATCTGAAAATTAATGACATATGTGGCCTTTATCCGCTTCAAAATATTCAGGCTGCATTTCCTTCTGCTTCAATTAAAACAAGACTGCTTGTTGGTGCTGCTTGATTGCAGTAGATTCTTATGTATCTATTAATCTTTCAAAAAAAACCCTTTGTTGTCAGAAATGCTGGATCATTTGTGTTAAATTATTCCTGGGTAGGGATATTAACCAGGTGGTTTAGTCACTTTGTGGACTTTGCCCTCAGTTTGGCAGTTAGAGAACGTGCTGAACGTTGATGCATGTACAAAGGAAGTGACATCAACCATAACAAACAAACCGCCCAGTGAGCCATTGTTTTCAGTGGCTGAGAGGAAGATCAACAACATTCTCCTCTGAAAGCTTTTGCTCAGAAAGAGTCTCTGCTGCCAGAGTCCAGACAGTTAGCCGTGGGCTGCACCCACAGGAGAATCTCTGGAGCTTCTCTCGGGCTTCATAGTTTGATTTTGTCCCGGCTGCCTACTTTCAGGCTGACTCTGCTTGTTTTTTCCGCTGTAGGATGGAGGTGTCCTGCCTGGAGCTGGCACTGGAGGGCGAGCGGCTCTGTAAAGCCGGTGACTACAGGGCGGGCGTCTCCTTCTTTGAAACGTCCATCCAGGTTGGCACAGAGGACCTGCAGGTGTTGAGTGCCATCTACAGTCAGCTGGGCAATGCTTACTTTCACCTGCACGACTACGTTAAAGCCCTCGAGTTCCACCGCCACGACCTGACCTTAACCAGGTAGGACCTGCACCAGGACGCCACCCTTCTTCCCATTCATAGATCTGTCTGTTCTAACTGACGTGCGCGTCGGCCAGGACCATTGGTGACCTGCTCGGAGAGGCCAAAGCCAGCGGGAACCTTGGCAACACGTTAAAGGTGCTGGGGAGGTTTGATGAAGCTGTGGTTTGCTGCCAGAGGCACTTGGACATAGCGAGCGACATTAGCGATAAGGTGAGAAACACACATGATGCCAAGTGACCCTGTGTGGTGCATGAGGGAACACGTGTCTCACAGCAGCACTTTCTCCCTGGGCTTGTGTCAGGTGGGTCAGGCACGGGCGCTGTATAACTTTGGTAATGTGTACCACGCCAAAGGCAAAAGTATCTGCTGGAGCGGCGCTGAACCTGGAGATTTTCCAGAGGAGGTCATGGCGGCGCTCAGGAAGGCAGCCGAGTACTACGAGTGAGCGGCTGCACAGCACAGTGTGTTTCCCGGTGTTTTCTGACTGCAGCAGCATGTCACCATATTTGTATTCACAGGGCAAATTTGAGTATAGTGAAGGAGCTGGGAGACCGCGCCGCTCAGGGGCGAACCTACGGTAACCTCGGCAACACCCACTACCTCCTGGGAAACTTTGGCAAAGCCGTAGCTTCTCATGAGCAGGTCCAGCTTTTCTCCCAACGCCGCACATATAAATAAAAGCACCTTTGCTCCGTGTACTCATTAATTCTTGTGTGTGTTTCGTCGAGCAGCGCCTGCTCATAGCCAAAGAGTTTGGAGACCGTGCAGCAGAAAGGCGAGCTTACTGCAATCTGGGGAACGCCTATATCTTTCTGGGGGAGTTTGAAGTAGCAGCGGAGCATTACAAGTAAGCCTCAGCAACACGTGTGGCAGAAAAAATATATTTTTTTAATGGTTACACAGTATCAAATGTTTTGTGAATGCCTGTGTGTGTGTGTGTGTGTGTGTGTGTGTGTGTGTGTGTGTGTGTGTGTGTGTCAGGAGGACACTGCAGCTGGCGAGGCAGTTGAAGGATCGAGCCGTGGAAGCCCAGGCCTGCTACAGCCTGGGAAACACCTACACGCTGCTCCAGGACTACGAGAGAGCCATAGACTACCACCTCAAACACCTCATCATAGCCCAGGATCTCAATGACAGGTAGAAGAAGAAGGCCTGCTGAGGTCTCCTTCAGGTCCAACATGAGCTGCAGGCGTGTGCACGTCTGATGCCTGTTATCCGCCGCAGGATCGGAGAGGGCCGAGCCTGCTGGAGCCTTGGAAATGCCCACACTGCACTGGGGAACCACGACCAAGCTATCCACTTTGCTGAGAAACACCTGGAAATCTGCAGAGAGGTGAGGTGAAGGGATTTGGCTTTGATTCTTAGCAAGAGCAGGTATTTCATTTGTCTGTGTTCTGTTTTTCTAGACCGGAGACAGGAGCGGCGAGCTCACAGCCCGAATGAACATGTCTGATCTGCAGATGATTCTGGGTTTGAGTTACAGCATGAATAACTCCACGCTGTCGGAGAACAAAGAGATGGACTACAGCTCACACGGTAGCGTCTCGAAGGCTGCGCGTCCGTTTGCAGCCTGAGAACGAGGTGCTGACGGGCTCTTTGTTTCAGGAGCGAGGCCAAGAATGAGCAGGAGGCACAGCATGGAGAACCTGGAGCTGATGAACCTCACCCCAGACAAGATGAACGTAAGAACCGAAAACCGTCTGTTTACCGTCTGCTTGGTTGCCAGGTCATTGCTTGGTTTCCTCATCACGCTTTTGTTTCTTGAAGGGTCAGAAGCGGAGCGGCGACATCCTGACCAAACAGCCCAAACCGTCCTTGGCTAAAAGCTCCTCCAAGCTCTTCTTTGTCAGCCGCCTGCGGGGGAAGAAGTGCAAGACCAGCGGCTCCAGTAAGGTTCTACAAGACACCAGCAACACCCTGGACACCAGCCAAGGACCCACTCAGGGCCCACAGAAGGTAGCACACATGAACACCTTATTTCTCATGTAGCGCCCAGTCAAGCGTCACTTGAATCACGGCGCGGTTTTTGTGTTATGCGTTAGCGCCTCAGTCCTGACACGCTCGGAGACGAAGGCTTCTTTGACCTGCTGAGCCGCTTCCAGAGCAACCGCATGGATGACCAGCGATGTTCGGTACAGAATAAGGGCAGCAGGTTATCATTAAACACTGGCCAGGCGTCGCCGCCCAGGCTCATCCGGAAGTGTAAGCGCGCACGTTCCCACTGAAAACAAATCCTCCCTGGACTGACGCTGATTCTCTCTGCAGCCGTGTCGGAGTCTGCGAACGTGTCAGGCGCCCAAGGCCGGCGGGTGGAGGAGACGTCAGCAGCAGGCGGAAGCCTGCCGGGTCTCAGGCTCCATCAGAGCAGCAACCAGGCGGTGCTCAGCCACCTGATGGCCAACGCCGACAGCGCCGAGCCCGACGAGGATTTCTTTGACATGCTTGTCAAGTGCCAGGTAACCGATAGCGCTGATTTTAGAAAAGGCACGATGAAAACAGACGGCTTGATAATCCAAAGTCCCGCTGTTCTGTTCTCCTTCAGGGCTCCCGTTTGGACGACCAGCGCTGTGCTCCGCCCCCTCCGCCGGCTCGAGGGCCCACCGTACCAGATGAGGACTTCTTCAGTCTCATCATGCGCTCTCAGGCCAAGCGAATGGACGAGCAACGGGTAACCCTGCCCAACAGTACAGCCCGACCCAGCTCCAGCTAAACCACGCACGGGACCCCAGTTCAGGGGCGGGTGATCATGGCCACGTTCCAGCTGGTGGTCAGTCAGAACAAAGTCTTTTTAAGTCTAGGCACAAAACAAAGCACTGTCAACACTATCTGTAGGTAACTAGGACCTGATTTGTCCAACTTGCACAGCAACTGTCGGGCTCGTCTTTTTAAATCCTTGTGGTCTGTCAAGATTCTCTTTTCCTTTCATTTCACTGCTGTGTGTATTTTTCAATACACAACTGTAGTTATGTTTGTGTTTTTTAAAATGTTATTCTGATCTCCGTCCCACCACGACGTCCAGTGATTCTGCTCACGGTGACGTTTCTGTAGCACTCTCTTCATATGCTGTGTTTATATCTATAAGGGTTTTTTTCCAAGGTTAAAGGAAAATGGCTTCGTAATAGCTGAAAAGAATGAATTTAACACATTTTCAGTGTTTTTGTACCAAATGTTTCCTAGAGGTCAAAGAAATAAAGCCTCATTTATTTAGCACAACTGCCTTTACTACGTACTTTAAAATAGCCAGATGGAACTTTTTTTTGTAGAAGAATTTATTGAAGGTACCAGCAGTCAGACATATGTTAGCTTCAATTAATTTAGGTCACTTTCAAGAAAAATTAGGCTGAATACAAGAGTCACAAGCAATTCAAAAACTAACACAAACAACAGAAATAAATAATCTGTGGTTTAGTTCGGCCTTATTTTTTAAAACATGTACTTGTTAAAGTATGCATCTTTATACATAAGACTACTAAATCCAAAAAGTGCAGTTTTATAATAAAATACAATAAAACATGAAATACGACTCAAATACTGTTGTAAATAAATAGAAAAAACATCAATTTCCCTTCGGAATTCATTGTGCATATTTAACGGTGAAATACTGCCCCCAGCTGCTTTGTTATGTAACTGCAGTTTAAAGGAACGCTGGGGGGGGGGAAAACCCATAAAATGCCACATTTAGACTTTATTTTCCTTTGATGCCGACGTAACAATATTTCACTGCAAGTAAGCCACTGAAACAACTTCAGAGCAAATTTAAAACAAATCCACGAGCTAATTTACACGTTTTCAGCTGTAGCGTTGAGGATACAATTAAAATAACACAATGTCACGAGAAGGCAATGGCTGAGTGATCCACACAGACGTTGAAAGCTCACCGCTGACACACTTGAAAAGTATGATTTACAAGCCAATTCCCAAACAATAGCAGCATAACACCAGCTCAGAAGAAATGGTGGGGTGGAATGTAGGATTATTGAAATGACAACTGTGATGAAAACCTTCACAAAAACTTGGATTTGTGGAAACTGAATGAAGGCACCATCATGTTTCCTAACTAAATGTGAAGATGCAGGAAGAGTGCTGGCAGGAGTACAATGAATGAGCCTGTATTTGGTTTCTCTACAGACAGAAAAGCTAATCCATCTGTTAGAAAAGTAATGTGCACAAGTGTCTGTCGTGTTATAGCCATGTTAGTGCAGTGCTGTTCTCACTACCTGTCGGTTAGCGCCTGCGCGTGCGGGAACTTCTTATGCGTTTTGCGTCCAGAGGGTGACGGTGCGATCGGCTGAAGATGAGAGGAAGGACAGGTCCTGCGTGTGCCAGCGACACTGGATCACCTTATCGCCATGCTCGCCCACCGTGGTCAGAGGCAGCTGCTTGGTCAGGTCACCTGAGGAGATTGTGTGAGGGTTAAACGCAGGTTTTGCTGACGCAGCAGCAGCAGATGAGAGAGGTGTACCTTGCAGGTTGGTGACCATGACCGTTGTGTCATAGGAGCCAGTGAGCAGGTAATGTGCCCCAGGGGAGAATCTGACTGAGCGCACGTCACTGGCGTGTGGACGGTACACCTGCACTATTCGACCTCCTCTGATGTCATAGAGCATACATGCGCTGTCTTCCTGTCCTGTAGCTAAGAGACGGCCACTTGGATCCACGGCCACTGATGCCACAGGACTCCCTTTGAGCAGAGAGGTGATCAAACTGTGGGAACTGTTGCTAAATATAAATACGATCGCTCTGGCCGAGCCATACCTGAGCCGTGGAAAGCAGTCCCTACAACTCGGACACAGCTGGGCACCCTGAGGTCCCAGAAACGCACCGTCTTGTCCTGAGAACCTGAAGCAATCATCCAGCCTCCCCACGTGTACAGAGACAGAATGTGACCTGAACAAGATGGAAACCAAATGTTAAACACTGTTACACTCACTCTCAGCTCTGGAATCCGTAAAAGCACACAAACCTGTGTGTCCACTGAGGGCGTGCAGACCCTGCCCTCGCTGACAGTCTGTGGTGTAGATGTTACAGTCTCCGGCTCCGGCGCTGATTAAGATGGCTCCTCCACTTTCAGGACCCTCCATGAAGGCCAGGTCTCTAATGGTGCCATCGTGCATGCTGAACTCCAGGTCCGGGCCTTAGGCATAAAAAAGACGCAGAAAAACGATGACGTCACAAAGCAACATGTCAAAAAGTTTCCCGTCTACAGCTTTGCATCCTTGGTGGAAACACACACTCACCAGTAGCATTGCAGGTTTCTGCACTGAAAGGAAGGACTTTGACATATTTATCATTGGAGCCTGTAGCCAGCAGCTGCCCACAGTGGCTCCAGGCCACACAGTAGATGGAACCTTTGTGGTGTTTGTTCCTCTTGAAGCGGACGCCCGGCTGCTTGACTGGACTTGACCCACTGAGAGGAGGAAAAAGTGAGCATAACTAAAGATACATTCAGCAACGGTAACCTGACATTTGGCTCTCACAGGTCACCTTGTGTCTAATGTTTCTGGATATGCACAGACTCGCAGAGTTTTGGAGTTGGACCCCACGGCGTAAAGCGATCCGGACGGGTGAAAAGCAACTGCGCGAATAGCCTGAGTGTCTTCCAGCGTATGCACCGGCACAAACCGACTTTTTGGCTTGCTGCCCTGCAAAACATTAAACAGAAAAGTACGTACGGATTACAGTCTAATCCAGTTTGATGTGGTCTGTGTGGCATCCATGCTGCCATGATGCCAATGTGACAACACTCAAACTGCTATAATCTTCTTAAGCAAATTAACATTACACTGCATCATGTTATTCTGTGACGACAACAGGAGGATTGCGCTAAACGTCAACATCCAATTAACATCAGCTGTTCTTGTGCAACAGAACTCAACAGACGTATGACAATTGTAACAGTGCATGAAAGACAGGGGAAGAGATTCAAGGACCAGTGCTTTTTTTAAATCTGACAGTAGATAAAATAAACAGATGTGGAAAAATGAAAACAGTTTGTAATTCTATTTCTGACAAAGTTGTGCTCACCTGCCTGATGGGTATTTTTAGAACTAGTGTAGAAGCTTACCTCTTTATCTCGAGACAAGGAGCCAGGAGAGTCACTCTGTCCACCTCCTTTCAGGTTCTGCCCACTGACAAAACACAAAGAACACAATGATTTTCACATAATTTACCATCTCAGCCTCTTGTGAGCCCGGTTCCCCAGTACCTCTGGTTAACAACGGGGGACTCCTCTGGGGGTGGGACTGCACGACCCCCCACTGTGCGCTGTGGGGTGCTGCTGAGCATCCCTCCTCCTTGAGTCCGGGTTGGCTCGGGGGTCACAGATTGAGGGTTGTTATTGTCCTCAGAAGGAGGCGTGTTTCCACTGCCGTTGCACTGCTGAGCCAGGGACTTCACCTCCTCCCCGATATTCTCCATCCCTACATTGAGCTCCTCCAGCTTCTGGATGGACCTGGAAAGCACAGACACTATTTTTACTCTTCTAATATTAAACAGTTGAGAAAAATGTACATTTTACATGTAATACTTGCACACAAATTGTCAATTTTGTGGCTAAATTGTCAATCTAGTTAGTTCCAATTAAAGCTACAAAGGACAGGGAACACAAAGAACTGAAGCAATGAGGTCATTATGCACAGCTTCCCTTCTGAATAATGTAGAGGGACAGACTGGGGAGAGGACGCCTGGAGCAGCTCTCTAGAGACTAATAAAACACTTCTGTCCTGCTGACAGCAAAAGGTAACAAAGGCAACGTTAGTGACAAAGTTAGTATAGCATGATTAACTTTTTAGCGCTTGTGCTCTAAATGTTTGCAAAAAGGTGCTGTTTTTGTATTATTTTGTATTGGTAATAGATGGCAGCCCCATGTGGTGCGACAGCTAATCGTCACAGATGGTGCAGCACGGACTGGATGCAGGATTGGGGGAGGGGTGCATTATTCTAGGAAAAGAAATCACAGGGGACTCCCGATTTTCAAACCTATTAACACGTCTAGTTCTCCTGGTCTAACAGCTGCTGCCTGAATGATCAGCATGTTCATGAACTTTTAAGAACACTGGCAGACGATGCACAGCCACCCTCTGGCAGAAAAACCTGTGTAGTGTTTCCTGCCGTGTGTTTACCTGTTGAGGAACTTCTCTGTGAGGCTGTGCTGCATGTTGCTGGGAGGGGGCTCCTGCTGTACCCCACCCTCCAGCAACATCTGCTGGTACATTTGCCTCTGCTGTTGCTTCTGTTCCAGGTGTTGCTGCACGCGAAGCCGCTGCCGGTAGAACTCCTCGTACTTCTCCGTGGAGTCGCTGAGCTGCAGAGAAACCATCAAATGAAATCTTATCTGAAATGGAAGCCACTCTGCAGAAATGGCAGCGGCTGTAGCCAGCTCCATCCTTCTGCTAGGTGGGGGGTGGGACAGCTCACATCCTCTCTCTGTTCTGTACTTCCTGTCCAAACAATCTGATGAGCCTGATCATGCCATAGAGGAGTGAAGATACTGCATTTGCTCCAGACAATCATGAAGTGGGTAGTAATGTGGCAGAGAGAGCACAGCCTGCTTCTGTTTCTGCTCTATTTGGACATCTCCACGGTGACGGAGTAAATTAAACAAAGCATCGACTTCACCCAGAGCAGCAGGAGCCCAGAGGGAATGACCTGTTACCACAGTAACCCTCCTTCAGTGATGCCTGACATGTCTAATGCATTAAAAGTTGAGGAATGTTTACCTCGTTCCTGTCTGCTGGGCCCGTTGTTGGTGCATCCTCGCCGGGGGCTGAGGCAGGTCGTAGGTTCTGAGCTCCACCTGAGCTCATCATCTTATCTACAGGTGTATCTGTTCTGGACCTTTAGAGAGACAAAAAAGACAATCCAGCTGAACTCAGACCATTTAAGAATCAAACAATTTTTGAGGCCAGCAGGTACAGAGAGGTTCATGGAAGCCGCAGTGATCCAAATGGAGCAATAAGTCCGACAATATCACTAAAAATAAGCCACCAAAACAAATGTGCAATCGAGTGAACAACATTGCCTGTGTAGAGAGAGAAAAACTCTTACACTTCAGGGGATTCCTCAAAGATGCTGTGGCAGTCTGAGCTCTCCATCATGAGACTCCTGGTCAGGCTCTGCCCTCCAGATCCGGGGTAGTGGAAGTTAGCAAACGAGTGGGACATGGGAGAAACACCTTTACCTGGTGCCACGTCCCCGCCGCTTGCCTTCTTCTCCTGACCCAGCAGCCCGGAGGACAACCCGTCCAATGCCGGGTTTAAGGAGCGAGACATGTAGGTGTCAGCTGACTGGGGGCGGCGCAGCGGGGAGGACGGGTAGGGGGACAGTTTGCTGATGAGCGGAGTAAGGAGGTCGGCGTAGCCGGTCTTTGCGGGTTTGACCAAACGGTCCACATGGATGTTGAGCTGTTTCTGCTCAAAGGCACAGGAGAAGACGGTGTGGCTGAGGTTCTGCATCCAGGACAGCAGGGAGAGGTCCAGGTCATCGCAGCCGTTACCACTTAGCATGTCGATGCCCAGGAGGACCTCGCTCTCCGTGATCTCCTCGCCTGTCGCCTTGCTCTGCAAATCCATCCAAGTTTAATCACCAACTGATATGCCGATTGTTGAACAGTTCCAATGGTATAATCGGGCCTCAAACCTGGCAGAACTCCACACAGCACTCATAGAGGACTCCCTTCAGGAGCAGCTGGAAGAGTCGATCCCTGCTGGCTTTGAATCCAGCTTCACTCAATTTTCTATCAGCAGGGATGAACTCTGCCACCATTGAGCAGGCCTCCTCAAAGCACTGCACCCTGGCCGTGCTCGGGTTCCAGTCCTGAAGAGGAGGAAATAACAACTACATGAAGATGGTAGGAATGTAATTAAGCAGAGGTCTTTAGTTCATTCTTTTAACATAAGGTTCATCTTCAGGCCGCGTCTTCTTGCCTTGAACTCAGCGTGGTTTGTGAGTCGAGGCAGAGTGAGGAGCAGACACAGCTTGCTGTAGTCATCTTTAGAGGGGCAGAATTCCTCCAGGGCATGGAGACACTTCACTGCCTCCTGCATGGTGAACTCCAACTTTAAAAAAGGACACATATTCAGTCTGAAAATTTGAAAAAGGTATTTTACACAAAGCCTGTCTGACCATTAAATGTAAGACTGAATAATAGATCAGCTTCACTGCTAAAAAAAGAAATCAAGATGTCAGAAACTCCTGCTCTGATTATTCAACTCTGGATTGCAGCATCCTGACATCAGTGCAAACACACAATCCAGGCCATGTGGAAACATCCAACACTGTCAGTGTTCTCACACACACACACACAAACACAGTACACCTGCAGATATCGGCCATGGTCTGAACCTAATCCACTTAACACATCGTGATAGTTTTGGCACAGAATCACATTGAGCAGGATTCAAAGGTCCTGTCACAGTGAGCCTGCAGCCTGATTAAAGAGGAAGAATCCAACTTTCCACTGGAACACAACAGCAGATTTCTGTTAACTTAGCTGCAGACACAAAATACTGTTTGTTTACTGTACGAGATGTGCAGCCACCATCATCAGCTTGACTCTGTCACTTCCAGGTGCACTCATTCAGTAGTTATCAGACACTCAGATGCTCTCTCTCTGCCATTCTTTAGGTTGTCAACAACATTCTCTACAGGCGGACATTTAATGTAGATTGGTTGCCTGTATAAACAAACACACACACACACACACACACACACACACCAAGCAGGGCTGCTAGCCATGTAAGAAGATCAATCATCATGTTCCTGGGCACCCTTTGCCTGTCTGCAAACCTCTGCTTTCACCATTCCAGAGTAAATATATTAAAGATGAGTTCTCATCTTGATTTTAAGAGTTAGCAACTTTATTTTTTTTGACAGCCAGAAAAGAATAGTGAATCAGTAGACTGCTTGTGCAGTCTACTGATTTACGATAAGAACAAATAAAGTGAATCTAATAACTGGTAAATCCGCTAAAAGGACTCACATGTTGTGGCTCATCTTCTGCAGACATAGCGTTATTCACACACAAAGCCTCCAAGAACTTCTGCTTGAGGATGATGTAACGAAACCTAAGACACAAAAGTAAATATCAGAAAAAAATGCACACAAACTAATTTTGAATTCTGCAGCTTGTGTTGAAACCTCTCAGCTGACACTACGACGCGCCAAACGCACCTTCTTCTGTCAAATTTATCCATGAACTCCAACGGCTGAATGAACTGCAAAACCTCATCCCACTGGCCATCCAGCACCAGTTGCCTGAAACAAAAGCAGCACGTGTTCATCATCATCTTGAGCAGTAATCCAAGTTGAATGCATCCAGTTTGCAGGTCTGGCATCCAATCCTTCTACCTGAGGAAGAGCATGTCATCTGAGTACAGCCCGTTGATGACGCCGCTCTCCTTCTCAAGCGCCAGCATGCTGATATGCAGCTTCCTAGAGTTGAGAAAGTCCAGGATGACTTTAATGATCTCCACCTCCTTCACGTTGATGGTTTCTTCCGCTGTCATGGTGACCACGGGCTGCCAATGATAATGGCTGAGATGTTAAAAACTTTCAGACACTTGCAGGGAAAAATCCACAAGTTCTGTTTAATGCTAAATTTATGACAAAGACCTGAGGCCCTGCAAAACAAAAACATAACTAGGATGAATAAATCATGACCTGAGGAGGACCAAAAGGCTCTTTTCCCCTTCCTTCAAGACATGAAGAAGTGATTTTATAAAAAGGCTGAAATGCTGGAAAGGTCATTCGTTCTGCTGCTTATGAAGCCAAAAGGAAAACAAGAAAACATGACTGTTGTTCGACCAGTATAATTAAGTTTTATAATTTCACCTGACAACCATTAAATGTATACAAAAAGTGATCACAAATATATCACTCTTGTTTACATGTTCACTTTATGTTCAGGTTATATCCGTTCAAGTACATTTTTGGAGTATTTAGGTGATTTTAAGACTTTATCACACAATACTATTCAAAACTAAATGATAGAAATAAACCTTTTTTTTGAAATCGGCTAGCATGCTCTTTAAATGAAGCGATGCACATTCCTCCACGTCTCGTTTACGTTAGACAAAATAATCTCGAATTTCACTGTTATGACAAAAAATAACCAGGAATAGTTGTACGGTTAATTACCCAAGTGAGTCGACTTTATACATACAAAAGAGCCGATAGGGAATCGAAAAAATAAAGCATCTTTACAGGCGGAGGACAACACCGTAGTCCCGCTAAGCTAACCAAGCTAATAACACTATATTTGAGCCACATTAAGAAGCTTAAGATTAAATTTATCTTTACATGGCTGCTAGGTTCACTGAGCGGATCAGAGAGAAAAAACAGCCAATTCTGCTAGAGCTCAAACATTTCACCGACGCTAACGAGCTAGTTGGGCCGAAAAGAGAGAGACATTACCCGGCTAGTTAGCTAAACCAGGCGGGGTGCGCAGTAACAGTTTATCCAGCAGACAAGCCAATATACTGCCAATTATGCTCACCTGTGTCTAAAAACACATGAAATCACGGTCCTCCCCGACAGAACCGCTTGGCCTCGTCACGGCTGTGCGTGGTCTTTTAGCCGTCCCTCCTCCGTGTCTGGCAGCGGCGTGCCCTCCTTGCTGGCTCTTTCTGTGGAGCTCCGGTCCACTGCTGTCCCTGCCCAGCCGTCTGCCTGCAGGAGCACCGCCTCCCTCCTCCATACACCCAGTCACTCATACATGCACCAAATTCACTCTGATTATAAATAAATGATGAAATACTGCCAGGAGGTATAATAAAGATTAAAAACGAGTTTTGCATTGTCTTTAAACGCTGGTAGAACAAAAGTGGGAAAAGGGGGCCCATTTTCTATATTAACAATTGTTTTTGATTTGATTTGTGCTCATAAATTGATAAAGCCAGGATGCAAGTTTGGCTAAACAGGTGGAAGAACACTGTGCAAAAGCTGTTTAACCTCCTCCAAATGATATGACCCTACAAATAAATGAAATAAACCAAAAGTAGCACACTTGAAAACACTGAACCTTCATCTTCTGCGTCAATATTCAGGTCAGTGTTGAAAGCCAGGGTCAGAAGTGGTGCTGGAGTCAATCCCAGCAGTCACCCAGCGAGAAGCATGGATACACTCTGCACAGGTCACCAGTCCATCACCAAACACACACGTCTACCCACACACACACTCAACTATTACCTGGGTGCATATTTTCTCTGTGATTTATTGAGCTCTTTGTGAACTCTTTGTTATATTGTAGCAGATAAAACATTATTTTGCGTGTGAATCAATCAAGAAGAGGATGTTAAATGACACCATGAATGCTGTTGATAGACATTTTAATAAGCAAATAAAAAGGTGATCATATTAAAAAAAAGAAAAAACTCATATGTGAGGTGGATTTCATACAATACCACAATTAAACCTCATTAAGGCCATTTAATACTTTTCCTCGTAACATACTTATCACACTTCCTTCCACATCTGTGCAGCTTCATTATTACAAGCCTCCAAAGAGTTAAATGTAATTCCAAAAAAATAATCCTATATGCCAAAATATATCTGTACAGTGTCAACACATCCTGATAGAACACATTAAAAAATGGAACATTAAAACAGAGAAACAAGCATGAAAACATGTGACTCAGCAACCGTGGACAGGGTCCATATAAGTGCTATCACAGGTGGACTATTTACAATTTTGGGCTACTTTAAGAGAATTTAAGACCTAACAGTTAAGACAAAAATCCACACTGAAGTGGCTTTTTAAGTGTTTGTTAGTTCCAACTGCAACATGGTGAATATTTAATCATAAACTGCACAGACAGCTCACATATTGTGGGATTTCTGTCTAGTCTACTGATGATCGTCTCATCGGTGATACAGAGGAGTGACGCTTGCATTTAAAGCACACTGAAAGGCCCCCCGAGACGACAACAAAACCTTACTCAGGAAGCCATAAATTATAAACGCTACTCAGAAAAAGCTACAAGTGGATCTGCCACCACATACAAATAAATATGACCTGTATTTTTGTATATTTTTTTTAATTTGCTGCTCTGACTCAAAGTATTTTCCAATTGAAATAAATTAAAAATCAAATGTAGGTGCTTCCCAGAACCTCTGCATGCTTGCAAATTGCATATTTTCACACGTCTGTAAATCAGTTGCAACAACCAATCCCATACAGGTATTTTCCTCTCTCTTTATGGCACTTCACTACACACACACACACACACACACACACACACAGACCAACGTTGACAGATTTTAAATTTTTCAGTCATGTGTTTAAAGAAAAACGAAAAAAAAAAAAAAAAACATGCCTGTGTAGCAGCAAACATCCACCACCCGATCTGAAAGGATCTCCCAACATCAGATCTACGCTGATGAAGTAACACAAATGACGAGGATGCATCCGTCTGACACACAACCAGCGTAAGGCCACATATGATCAGCTCATAGAGACCGGGCTGCCTCTGAGGGAGGTGAGACATTCACTGCTTCTGCAGTTTCAGCTGGGTAAGGCAGCGGACTGCCTCAGATTTTACTCGTTTCTTTTTGGCACAAGAGAACACTGACACACATGCTAGAGTAGTGCACACATAGGCACTTCTGCCCCACTAAATTAGTCCGGAAAATCTGTGACCTCGTTGCTGTTCATGTGTCCTCCCCAACGATGCGGTAAAACCCACATCCACCTGCCTCCCGCTACTTGGAATGCAGCTTTTTGGGCGTCCACTGCTTCTTGGTCTGCCACAAGTGACTGGCGATGGTGATGGCGTCCACGCTGGCGGACATGGTTTTGGCTGGTATCTGGCTGAACTGCTTCCTGTCTGAGTTGTACTTGTACAGGCCCTCGATCATTTTGATCTTGATGCTCTTGGGCCCGATGCCGGCCAGCCTGGTGATCTCCTCCGTCTCGGGGCAGTAGGTGTACACGGACCTGAACTGGCATCCAGCGTCTCGGAACAACACTAGGAAGTTATTGGCTTCAGACTTCTCCATTTCCTGAATTACACCACAGAGAAAAAGTAGTTGTTTAGCTCAGAATGCTGTTCGATTGCAGCCAAAGAGAGGTGTGCAGCTAACTTCCATACATCAAGTATTTTGTTCTTCTGTCCTTCATTGACTTTGCCTGCCAGGCAGCAGTGAGCCAGGGCGTTCTGGATGATGTGCTTGTTGGACTTTGCACTTGGCTCCTTGTATAGTTTAGGTCCTACAGAAAAAAAAAAATCACACAGTTATACTTGTTCCTAATCATTTTTTAACCAATTATGTAAAATTGGTTGGGTGGGTGACATGATTTCGGGATTCAAGGATTCCAGGTTTTCGCTCAAGCTGAAATTAGTGTTGTAGATACCTGTGTATTCTGTGTTGGAGGGAGTGGATGAGGTGGTCGAATCGTTTTCCCAGTCTTTCTCGCCGTTCCGACTGCCAGTCGAAGGACAAGAAGAAAACCCTCCTGCGGAGTCGGGCCTGCACACAGCCGCATACATGCCGACAAACGACGGACGGAACAAAAACATGGAACGCAGACGTCAAGGTGACAAACAGTTGAAGACACGCACACATACACACAGACATGGTAAAAAAAAAACAAACAAGGTCAGATGAGGATCCACGGATCTCCAGACCCTGCTGTTGTCTGGCATTACATCATACTGTAGATGGCAAGCTGCACAGAGAGGGACAGAGGAAGCATGTTCGGCCAAGCAGAGCAAAGCCTCGGCGTTGTCTTTACACACACTGAGAAGGATGAGCTCAAGAAATCACACACAGCAGCCAGCATGAAGAAGAGAGCGAAAGAAAAGGAAAAAAAAAAAGAAAACACAGAGCGGGAGAAGACCCAAAACCAACGGGCTACGATCAATGACCTCACTGCTGTCACGCATGTAGGGTGCTACAGTTACACGGAGGAATACCAACCTTCCCTTTCTCTCTTTGGGAGAGCTGAGAAAAAACGGGACGCGAGCTGAAGCTACTTTGCTGCCTCTGAGGCGATGCAGGCAGGCAGCAGAGAAAGGAGAGAGGGAGCGTAGGAGTGTCAGAAAGAAAGAAGAGAACCCCATCATCAACCCCGCTGTTTGAGGTTGATTACTGGGAATTCACACATTCAACGTTGAGCTGATTCCTTTAGAAAACAGTTTTGTGTACATATACTGTGCACACCAGGCCTGATGATGCACGTCTCAAGTTACCGTGTGACAGCAGCAGCGCCTACCTGTTGTTCTTCCTGTTATTCGGAAGGTCTTTGTCGTTATCGGCCAGATTGAGAGACGCTAACGAAACACTTGACACGGAGTATCCTCGAGGACGGACCCCTGCAGGACAGTTTGAGCACTGATCAATATTTGCTGTATTTATATATATATATGAAAGGAAAAGTGTGTATGTTGCTCACCTGCTGCTCTCACGAGAGGCATCGATGAGTCCGCAACGTCCCGGTGGATGGATTTGGGTCTCGGCTTCTTCTTGAGACTTCCGGATCGCGGCTTGATGACCTCTTCCATGTCCTCCATCAGCTTGAGCTGCTTTTTCCTCATATATTCATTCCTGATGTATTCTCTCCTGGCCTTCTCTTCCTCCTTTTTCTGCTGCTCCTCCTCAGCTTTCAATCTGGAGGAAAGCAACAAGTTCGATTTTGGCACAAACCAGGACTCTTTCCAACCAGACAGAATGGATGGAGACCAACCGTGCAGCTTCCTTCTTCTGCTCCTGGTCCAGCTCTTGTTGTTGCTTCCTCTCCCGAGTCTCCCTCTCCCTCCTCATCCTCTTCTCCAGCAGGGCAGCTTTCTTTGCTGCCATATCTTCTTCCCCTTTCACATCATCCTGGGAACAACACAACATTAAAATGGTAAAAATGCTGCATGATGGGGATGATTGGAAGAAGGTATAATCATCTTTAAGGTTTTATTCACCTTGAAGAAGAATCCACAGCACATTTTTTGGTCGTCTCCATCCTCCTCTCCCTCCATCTCCTGACCGCTGCTTGATCCTTCAGGAGGTTTCAGTCCAGAGAGTGGCACCTCCACCAGATCTCTTCTGTCCTGGGTCTCTGCTTTGACCTGGCTGGAAGTAGGCCTTTTCTTCTCAGGCAACGGCTGCTGTAGCACCTCTGCCGACCTTCTTTGCTTGTCCTCACCCTTTGACCGAGCCCGCTCTGTCTGGTTTTGCGCATCCTCGTGCTCACCTTTCTTCTCCTGAGTAAGCTGAGAAGTTCCAGCCGTCTCCTGTGCTGCTGTTTCTTCGTTGCTGTCCTTCTTTTCCCCTGGCCTCTCCTCATGACCCAGGTAGGCAAACGAGCTCAGCTGACATTGGCTGGAGGTGAATCGCCTCAGTCTGGGCAGGCTGTCCACTGACGTAGGCGGGTTGAGCATGCGACTGAAAGGTGTGACCTTCAGGTCATTTGGTCGTGGAGTTCGAGGCGTCCGGGCATGGAAGGAGGCTGGGCGTCTTTTAATACCAGCAGGGGAGCGATTTGGAGCGTGAGGAGAGCCTGAAGAGGAGAGGTTGGGAGACAGGGACCCAACGGAGCCTCGTCCTGATCCCCGACCCGTCACGCTGCTGCTGCGCAACTCGCGGAGCTGCCTGGGGGGACCGAAAAAACACACCAAGTTTTGTATGGTTGCTTTTGCTCTGAAAAGTGGCAAAATAAAGCTTCTCACTTCTGTGTACAGCCTTAAGTATTTGTAATTAAAAGGTAAAATACCTGTGTGGGGATGGAGCGGGGGCAGGAATGACCCAGGCCTGCTGATGCTGCTGCTCTCTCATGGCCATGATCTTCTCCTGCTGCTGGGCCAAACGCTGCATCTCCGTCTGCAGGAAGCCCAGCGACGTGTTCAGCCTCTCAATGGAGCGGGTATAATCCGCAAGGTCAGCTTCTCCCGGAGTCACACCTGAGTCACCACATTAAACACGCGGGTCAGTCAGGCGGTAACCAATCAGGTCAGGTTCATTTAGAAAGCGCTTTATCATCCACAAAATGATTTTCACCTCCTCTGTCCTCGCAGTCGGATTTAGGAGCTGCTCCGTCTGGCTTGCATCTTTCCGCCCGCTCCACACCACCCTGGCTGGTTTCCACCGAGGGTGTGACAGGCTCTGTGGAAGGCGTCTCAGCTCCTCCTGAGCTGGGGCTGATGGGGGCATTAATTCCTTTCCTCCTCACTACATTCAGAAAGGCCGTCCTGCCCATCTTCTGACGGTGACGAGTGAAAGCAGCTTCCACCTGGAAAAGCACATTTCTGGATTAGCATCTTGTCTGGCTCAGTCATCCCTGTCTGTGTGATGTACCTTCTTTTTCTGGGCTTCTATTGCTCTCCGTTTCTCCTCCAGCTTCATCCTCAGCTGGATCATCTCAGATGCTATCAGGTGGGAGGGGTCTCTGGGGGAGGGTGTGACTGGTGATGGAGATGTAATTGGCAAAGGGGGTGTGGATATCTTTAAAAAAAAAAAAAAAGATAATTCACGTTAAATGTCTTCAACACACGTCACTTTGTTTTGTGCCTTCTGCACTAAAAACCCAACCTGAGAAGATGTGCTCTTCATGGTGTGTGTGTACGGAACATTGAGGTCAGAACTTTCTGGCGTGGTTCCTCCGCTGCTCCTCCCCTCCAGCTTCCTGAACTTCTGCTCGGCGAAGCTCGTCATCCTGACCAGGCCGCTCACGGAGCTTGCGGAGGACGAGGCGGGGCTCATAGTGTGGGATCTGGGGAGCGTGGGTGCAGAACTGGGGCAGGGGCTGCTCCGGTCTCTACCATCGCCCCTCCCACACTCGGGATTCGCACCGCCGACCCCCCTCTGTCCTTCTTTTTTCCTCTCCCTGTCTGGCCGCTCATAGTTTGGACAGGAGCGGGTCATAGTCTCACAGTCTGGATCCATGTCTGAGTAATCTCTCAAAGAGGAGGAGTCCTCGTCCAAGCTCTGGATGTCCTCTGTCCTCACGTGGATTCCCGTGTCGACCTCATCGGTGGACACAGAGTTGGGTTCATGGTCGTTCAAGCGAGTCTCAGCAGAACCTGCGTCGTCTCCTTCTCCGCGGGCCCCAGGAGGTCCTGAAGGTTCCGCACCATGAAGAAAGAAACCATCACCACCCCCCATGCCCAGGCTGGCATGAGGCCGTTCGGTGTCATGGATAATCTTCAGAGCTTCTTCGATGCTCGGAGGAGTTGATGGGCTGATGTGACCGCTGTGGTTACCATGGTGATTGTTGCCGCAGAGGGTGTTGTCTGAAAGGACGCCATTGGGGCACCTAAGAGCAGATGACAAAAAATTTACCAACATTCTTTAGTTTATTTGTTTGGAAATAGAGCACACACACACACACACACACACACAGATGCTGTAGTACCTGTTTTGGTTCTTGACTGTGAATGTGTTGTGTCTTCCCAGGGGTTTATAGGAAGTGAAGTTCTCATCTTCCTCTAGAATGTGGCTGCTCTGGCCGTTGACATTGACGTGAACGGCGGAGGGGTGGCGCCTGACGCCCCCGCGGGATGCAAAGTGAACTTTAAACCCAAGGTTGTCGCTGCTGGCTGACCGGGTCATACCGCTGAGGGATGGCGCTTCACAGAGTGGCACTATCCGTTCTCCATCCAGAGGGATTTCAAAGGAGATTCCTCGTGCAGCAGAGCTGATAAGGGAGAAAATTCAGTGATGGAGAACAGCAAACTGCTGCATATTTACAGGTCAACAAATGCTACCTTTCTAGCCCAACTGTAGCGTGAGACCACTAACCGTTTTTCTTTGGGCCATGTACCAATACAGCCATCCACAAAGGACAGGGAGGTGGATCTCTTCATTGAACCTGCTGCACGAATAGAAGTGAACAGAAAAGACTGTATGCAACTTGCTATTGTAATGCTTTAATCAACCAGAAGAGGGCAGCCGATCTTCACCTACTCTGTATTTACCACACTGCAATCATCAATTATTATCTGGTTAGTTACTAAGAAGTTCTGTGAGAGCAATAAAGAGCCAGGATGATAGTATGGCTTCTGGTCATTTACAAGGCAAACACACTGTATAATTCAGATATGGACAGCTACATGAATAATTAATGACATGTAATGAATAAATAACCTTCTGCAGGGACGCTGTCTGGACTCTCAGGTCTGTCTGCACGCCTCTGTTTCACAGGACTGGACACGGGAGCCACATTTTTGCTGGATGATACTTGATCACAGGCTGCAGAGAGAACAAAGATGCATCAGTGCCGGGTGTATGTTCAACACTAGCATGTTGGTAAAATCACCAACTTGGTATTTGTTTAAAAAGTTGTCCTGTACCGTTTGTGTCTAAGATTCTAGGCTGTACAAATGAAGGTTTGACAACTTCAAACCACCAGAAAAGCTCAGCCATAAACACCAGGTAGTTACTCTGCAAGACAAAACACAGATACACTATTGTTATAGCTTTTAAAAACATTAACTTGTAAAGGGTTTATTTGTTACTAACAGAATTTATCTCACTGACATCTTAAATCCCTCTTGTTTTATGATGCTAGACAGTATTTTTGACAATTTAGTGAGGTCATGGCCTGCTAGTTGCTAGGTACCAAATTTATATACATCTGTGTGTATGTACGCAGCTGAATATCATGTTTCGTAAAGTAATTTAATGTCAAAGCCACGCACGTCATTAAAAGATTCCAGCAAAACCATCTGGAGTTCAGTTTAAATATGTCACACACAATACGTACAGATGGACGCACAGAGCAGTGAGTAATCAACCAATAAGATATGTTCCAGCACAGACCACCAGTACTGTGAATAAAGACCGAGGCCAAGCATGTTAAAACTCTGCTGTGTTTTCTGAAGAATGGAAAGTCCCAGTAGGCTCGGACTGTGACTTGAATCATAATGTTTTGACCCACGTTCTCTGCACGCTATTTACTGTCGCGTCGTGTTTGGACAGCGAGGAGACATGGTTAAAACCGTACAGTCAAAATCAAATGTGTATAAAAGGGGGACTCTCCAAACAAGCTGTCTTTATCTTTGGAGATTTTGTTTGTTAAGAGAATTAAAACAGAGGAGACACGGGAGGGGGAGACAGGCAGGGATGGGTGAGGACTACGATCCTGCTCTGGGCAGAATGTGTCCTCTGTCAGAGTCAGAGAGACAGGCAGACAGACAGAGGCAGGGCGTTTGGCCTGCAGCAAATGTACTAAAAAAACTCTGTCACAGACACATATCATGTTTGTTAAATCTGTCTGCAAAGCAATACTGGTAAAAAAAACACTAGTCTTTCTGAGCCTGTTCAAAAACCCGCACACACGCTGACAGCAGCTGTGAGAACCCAGACTCGCTCACACGCTTTCATTATTAAACTTTTCCTCGCATGATTCACTTCTGACCACTCAGATTTTCCAGTCCTGACATTTCCTGATTCCCCAAAGCACTTTTTTCTACTGCTACTTTGAACCCGATCCACGTTACGTAAACAGGACTTTCCACGCCTTGTTGGCCGCCTCCTTACCTTTATGGATGCATGTGCATAGAGCATGTCCTCCAGGGTGAAGTGGCAGCAGTGGTTGAGGTTGTTCCTGCAGAACTCCTGCACCAGCTGAAGGTTGTACAGGCTGTCAGCCAAAGACATGGTCTCCTTGAGGCAGATATCTGCGCCGCCAGGGGAGGGGTCGGACACCCACAAGGGTGGGAGGGCCAGCAGGAAAGCAGGGGAGAGATAAGACAGCGTTTATGTTTAAAAAGGGGAAGAAGATGGGAAATTAACATACTTCTCCCTGCAGCATTGATGCAGTTTACTGTAGCTGATTTTGATCAAACACAATCGGTATTCAGGCCATCCTAACGTTCCTCTGGATGAATCATCAGGATTTCTAACCTGTGACGGCACTCGTGGAGACTGTATAATGTCTGACAAACCAGAAGAAGTCCAAAGATGATGTCATTTTCTATTATTTCTGGGTCAAACACACTTAAACGCAGTGCAAGTCACATCCACATCTGGTCCACATGTGTCTCTATAAGCACCACAGAGTCTCCGACACAAGAGCTGTTTATCTTTAAAATAGCAGGCAGCCAATCCTGTAGTGGTTCTAGGACTGATACGCCTCATGACCATTCCCGACCCAACCCAGGGCATTTTTAGAAATGAGGGCGCAGGAGAGGAGACAAGTCTTTGTTTCTTTTTATTCTCACCCTCATTCTGCAGCTTCACAGGGCCATTCTTGGGTCAAAGAACAATGTCCTGCATTCTTCATCATAAAACACAACCACAGAAATTTAGAATGCAATCTTCCAGTGGTTATGTTGTTGTTTGGATCTGCAGAAAGCTTCTATAATGGCTTTAGACTTTTTCATATATTCAGGCAACTGTATGATGAAAGAAACCTGGTGTTCTGAAATGCTGTTTGAAAAAAAGGCCTTTGTGCTCTTCTGAATAACCTTTGCGGTTTTCGGCACATCACTGCCTTTATTCTTTCCTGTTAAAAGGTGTGGTTAGTGACCCTGGGTGGATGTGGTTAGTGTTGGAAGGGGCTCATCTCACCTTCCAGGCTGATGACTGTGGAGCAGTAGAAGTGCAGCAGGGTGGTCAGGGCACAGCCATCAGTGTTGTCCTTCAGCAGGTTCTCCACCAGGGGGAGCGAGGGAGCGCTCCTCTGCTGAGCGTGCTCTTTCCTATAGCGAGCCTGAAACCATGGCAACGACAAAGATATCGCTTATATGTGTCATCGGGGTGGATACGTACAGTGTGACTGTCTCAGAGACTTTAATGTGCATGCATCGGTGCGCTCACACAGCCCGCAAATCACACTCAACAAACGGGTGTTAATCAAGACTTCAGAATGGGGTTCAGGGTCACGTTAAATAATGCAGAGGTCAAAATGTATCTTGTCATCATCTATAGAAGTATGCGATTTTTGTTGCCTCACAACAATCGCTAACTCACGTAACCAACAATGCAATAGAAAAGGTGCAATTTAATTACCAAGGTAGCAATCAGTAAGCAAATTTAGCTATTTCAGGCTTTGTAATTATCTTTAGATGTTGCTATAGTGATGAAAGAGGTAGTTGACTGAAATCTACTTAGACTGTGACCACATCATGGGAAGGTCATTAAATAAAGCTCAGCTCTGTCTGAAAAGTCTGAAAATGTGTGGATGCGAGACTAAGAACAGATACCATTACCAGTGGAGATCAGTTTAAGAGTTTCAGATTAAAGATAATTGGAAACAAACTGATTGCTTATAGTAGGTTGAATTTTAGGTTGTCCTGATGTCTTTCTGTACTTGCAACTCTACCCGCAAAGCTTAAAACAGCAAGAGTTTCAACCAATCAGATTCTTGGGAATGTGGAGTTTTGGTCTGGAGGGGTGACGGGTTTGGGGAGTCAGACCAATGCATGGGGAGGGGGGGAAGGCATGAAGGAGCTGCATGCAACGACAATGTGAATATTTGCAGGGTATGGATGGGAAGGGAGGAGGTAGAGGTGGTGCTTGTTAAGGAGAAGTTCTGCAGAACTGCACTTACAGGTACTAACTTCCAGTACCATTTACTAGGAGACTTGATGGTAGATGATGGTTGGACACAAACAGGAGAGAGTAGGAGAGACATTAGGCCATCGAGAACCTTCTCTTGCTTCAGAAAGGACATGTAAATGCAACGTTGCTCATATAATACTACAGTTGAGGCAGTCTTTGCGAGGCACCTCTTGATTTTCAATCTCATAAACAACAGCCAAACATATTTCTGTAAACCAGATTGCTTCACGGGAATGAACCCAGTCCAATCTGACCTAATGCCATCTAATGAAAACACAAAGTTAAATTGACTTTACTACATTATAATCATTCCTGATGTGACTTTCTGCTGTCTTGTGAGTGTGTTTTGCACAGTCGGCAAAAGCAAAGAGAATTTCCGAGCCCTTCGTCATGAGACCTGTTTTACACAATCCCAGAATAGACAAGAAGTACTGAGATGAGTCTTGTGCTCATGTATTAGTGTGTGTGTGTTGGTGCAGGCTCATGGCTGTGCATGTGTGAAATGATCTCTTCTGAGTGTGTCTGCCTCAGTGAATAGACTTCAGTGTGATGGAGAACAGCAGCTGACTGCGCCGAGTGTACACTTTTCCCAACACACTGTTCCTAAAGCCCCACCTCTGTTCTCATGAAGCTTTCCTGCATGTCTGACAGACTCTAGGAGAGCTTCAGCTTTCACGTGCACAGTGATGAGAGTTACTATACCTTTAACCCTCAGATTTACTTAAAGTAGTAATATACCTTTCATTTGTGTTTAAAAAAAGTGGCAAACATGCCCAATAATCGTTTCAAACAGGTAACCACCATCACTGTTGCCTGTAGCATAGCTACAAAACAAAGAGCATGCCAGCTAGTAGAGGCCATTGTTTACTTCATGATTGTCTTGCTTTATCACAAACAGAGATAAAATAAGTCTTTCAATCTGAACTGAATTGCAGGAAGATGACCTTCCATTTGCCATTTAGCGCAATTGAGTTAAGTTTTTTTAAGCCTTTTCTCCCCTCTTGTTACTGTCAACATCAGGAAGCTCTGACCCCAGACGAATGACGTGACCTGAGCAGGCAACGCGCTGGAGCTTCACAGTTAGGTTAGCACGAGAGAACGTTAACTGGTTGCTGTGTGTTTGCCCCTGCAGACTGGCTCCATGTGTCACATGGACCTTACATAAGCAGGAGGGCTGCAGGAGGAGAACACTGGCTGCCTGTAGCAGGCTCTCTTTAGCTTCAGCTGACAGAGTTATTCTGTGCCCTCCACTCCACTGTCATTTCTCTCTTTCTGTTCTGTGATTTTCATTCTTCTTGCTGGCTGTCACCCTTTTTTCCTCTATCCCTGCACACATTTTCCCATCCAACAGAAAGATTCTCACTCATGCCAACGTGTGTGTGTGTGTGTGTGTGTGTGTGTCTTCTCGGCTTGCATGTGCCTGCATCACACCAAGTGATCGAATGGAAAATGAGACGAATTTGTCTACTTGGGGTCTCAAATAGTGCCCGCTGTAACACCGTGTTCAGCATCAAGAAATAATAGTATAAAACTAACAATTTTATCTGCATTTTCAACACACAGATCTAACACGTGTCCTCTTTTTCTGGCAACAGTACACCATATCAAAACGGTCATTTCCGGACTGGAGGGTCACTAAACTAATGGGGGGAAGAGTTTAAAGGAGCTAAAATGGGAAACAATCATCCACCCTGAGCAAACTCACTCCAGGTTATCCTGTTTGTGTCTCACCTTCTGTGCTGTTGAATTCGACTCCTGGAAGTTGTCTCTCAGCTTCTGCTCCTCCATCAGGATGTCCCTCAGGTGCTCGTTCACCTGGAGACAGACAGACAGACAGACATATGACCATTTGATCTGTTTGCTCCCTGAATGGTGAGTCTGTGCAGATGGCAGGAAGACAGGAACATGAGAGCAGATCATAGGGAATGCTTTCACCGCCATTCCTCCGTTTCTTATTCCTGCTCTAACCCGATATAAAGAACTCAACTGTCTCCTGATTCTAGATCAGTGAGCTCAAAATCACCTCAAACATGCCTGTAATGACAGTCCTCAGACTGAAAAATAATCTTCAAAGGTTCGAGTAGTCTGACCTGAGGAGGCCCAAGTGATACCGAGACTTTTGTACTTTCACTAATTTCATTCAAACTAATTTATCGGTAAACACGTGAAATCTCTGTGCTGCTACACTCCCCTTCACCTCTCCAGACTAAAACAGAGCTGCGTGTGTTCTCTGTTAAAGGCTCGAGGATGTCTGCGGGCATCACCCATGTGGTTCAGCACGTGCACAAAAGCCCTCCTGTGCACACCTTGTTGATCCAGGTGACGATGGCATCCTCGGTGTCGTAAGGCAGCTCCTGGAGGTGTTCCTCGCTGCGTGACGGCTCGGCGGACGTGTATCTGCCGATGCAGGACATCACCCTCTCCACACTCATCATCTCCACCGTGTACGCCATCATCAGTGTGTCGATGAGCGCCAAGTGGGAGCTCTGCAGAAAAAATTCAATTAAACCAGCAGTTCAGGTCGACAAAGAATGTTTTCAGTCAATTTTCTTCAATGTTTGGCTAATTTATTTCATATTTGTGGATTCTGCTGCTCTTGACGCACCATCACAATTCACTGTTTAATAAAATATGATTTAATTTCTTGGGCTTAAGTTCCTGGAGTGATTTTGGATAAAATGAATCTGATGAAAAAAAAAAAATGCATTTTGTTCTCAAGTTGCTCTCGTTGCTCTGAACTCGTAAATCTTCATCCACCCTGCACATGTGGTTTAATCCAAAATTCTAAAACCAACAGAACCCTCGTCCTCCTCGAGTGCGCTCGCCAGCATTATTCCCTCCATGACGATCTGGCTTAACTGGCACCTGAAATCTGGTGTGAGTCAAAGCAGTGGGCCAAAACCAGGAGCGTTTCCCGAGTTGAGCCTGGATTCTCAGACACCAGAACCTCATGCAGCCAACAGCTCTGGGTCAGGCCCAAGCACCTCAGCAGCAGTGTTCTCCTGCAGCTTGCTGATTTCCAGTCTCCAATTTAGACAGAAAACAGTCACAACAGAGCAAGATATTCTATTTACAGCAACTTGAAAATAAAAGTTCTCACATTTCAAAAGAGAACATTGAAAAAGACACTATTTTGCCTTAAGTAGTGCTAAATAAATTCAACAAATTCAAAAAACATAAAGCTGGTATTATAAAAACATGTTCCGGTCGATGGTGTTACAAACAGGATTGTTTAGACTGAACAAATCCAGACAAACTCCAGGAGTCCAAAACCGAAACGTCTGCATCTTCAGGATATTACCAAATATTTGACATCGTGTGCATTCCTCTCTAGACCAGTACTGTGTGTGTCTGTGTGAGTGACAGACAGGCAGGCAGGCAGGCAGACAGACAGGCAGGCAGACAGACAGGCAGGCAGACAGACAGGCAGGCAGGCAGACAGGCAGACAGATAGGTATGCAGGCAAGCAGAACTGCTCACGTGTCCACTACTGTTGACAGTAAAGTGTGGATTAAAGGGCCAAGTGTTGTCCATTGTCCTTTCAGAGACCTTTAAGGTGTGTGTGTGTGTGGCGCACGTACAGGTCTGTCTAAATCGCTGGTGGTGACAGACACACCATATAAGGTTGTGGCAGTGGCACACTGTTCACAGAGAGCTGCATCGCCGTGAAGCATCGGAATTGATCCCCTCAACTGCTGCATGTGCGCGTGAACAGTACACAAGCAAACACTTCCGTATGCGGGTGCGCGATGCTCCTGATCAAAGAGGGCAGAATACATATGGCCAAACATGGAATCAAAGAACTTTGGGTGCTCCACCACCTCAATTGCCTGTTTACTGCAGGTATGCTGTGACAAAAGTGTTTCGGTTGTAGGACTTTACGCCTGCACGCTGAAACCATCCAAAGACGCTTCAGCGTGCCTGTCTGTGTGTCCCGTTCCATCTCAGACAGAATGCCGTAGAAAGATTTTGCAGAAAGATTTGAGAGGAGGGAGAAGACCCTGAGGTTGATCTGCAGCTGCGTCTTCACCTCTAAAACACAGTGTGATGGAGGTGCGACAGCTCTTTAGAGGTGTGTGCTTATGTGTCTGAAGAGCGATTGATGCTGGAAGGTGTGTGTGTGTGTGTTCTTCCAGGCTCCGCCCACCACAATGCTGCAGTCCTGCACATCACGTATTTGTCTTTCCTCAACCTTTCCTGCTCTCCTGGCATTCTCCTCTTCTCCTTCATCTTTACCCCCCTCTTTTGCTCTCTCTCTCTCTACTCTTTCCAGATGGCCGTATTAACAGTGGGCCTGTCCCACTCCCCTTCCCTGCTGTGCACGTCATTCTACCCGCCAAAAAGGCAATACCCCACTCGTGCCCTCCCCTCTCCCCACATCCATCTCTGAAACGTCCACACTCACGCTTTCCTCTCATGTCTTGCTCTACTTTTCTTTTCGTTCTCCTGAGTTACAGCCAAATGGCCTAAACCCTATATTTCCCTCCCTCTCTCTTCAGCATGTATCCATTCACCCTCTTGACTTACTGCCACACTCCTCCTCCTCCTCCTCCCTGCATGAGTTATTCTTCTGTTGCGCAGCATTCAGAAAAGTGTGAGGTCATCATTTTCTCTGCAGATATACCATAAACCAAAATGGGCCAGAGGCTTTAAAGGGCTGATATCATCCTGCAAAGTTGACAAACGCACACACATGCACAGCTCCTCCAGTTTCCAGAACCGACATAACATCTAAATGAACAAATCACCGTCCTGTAATCAAAGAAAAAGAATTTGTGAGTTTATCAGAGGTTACTGAAGTCAAGATCTAAAAGTTAAATATGACGCAAGGTCAGTTTCTCATTAATCAAGACTTCGCACAAACCATGTCGTTAAACAGAATAATATGGATTAATTATGTAAAAAATAGTTAGATTTATTAGTCTGGAGTTTTCCCCCAGCTTTCTTTTTAGAGGGGACAAAGGCTCCTAACACACAGACATTTACAGATGTGAATATAACTGTTACTCCTCATTGTTCCATGACATATAATGAGGGTGGGGGTTGGGGTGGGGTCCAAACTGACACAATCGGGGCAGTCACGGCCCAGAAATATGAAAGGGTAATCTGGGGATGTGGGAAAATGTGACGAGGCAGTGACATTTTGTAGCACGCGACAGTGAAGTTCAGAAGCTGACAAGAAGAGCTGCAAAGTTCCATGAAGAGAGCGCCGCAGATTCAGGACTGATTCACTCTGGAACACGTAGATGTAAAAGACCTTTAAAGGACACTAATAACATCCTCAAACAAAGATCACTGACCCACCAAAACCAGGAAGACGACCTTCATGTGTGACTTTAAATCATAGATCTAATGAAAAATATAACCTTAGATAAGAGCCTGAGGAGACGAGTCGATGAAATAAGCCCCAATTAAATATTCAAGGTACCAGTCTCACTTAATCCACAGAGATAAGAGCGTGCGTGAGAAAAGGAGCGTGGTCACGGAGGGCTAAAAAAGAGACTGGGTGAGGCGGAAAGGGGAGGAGGGCGAGAAGCAGACAGAAGGAGTGACAGAGTAGGGAGGAGGGAGAGAGCATGCACTGCAATGCAGACACCTTTTGCGGTCAGCAGGAGTGCCTGCTCTCCAGCCATGCGTGCGCTAATAGCATCTGGATCAAACTATCACAACACAGCAGAACCATGTGACCTGCAGAAACAAACACGGTGACAGTTCTCACTAAATAAAAAAAAAATGTTAATGAATTAAAGATGTTGGTAAACGCTGTCTTTGTATGAGCACAGTATTGACAGGATACTGTAGCGGTGGTGTGAGCTAAGGCATGTTTGTCTTGGACTGTTTAATGACACAGTGACCCAACTTTGAGTAATGGGTTGCTATAGGAAACCTGTAATTAGTGGTTGTTTTTTTTCCTTTTTTCCTCAGCAGGACAGATCATGCAGGATGATAACACACACAAAAAGGCAGAGACTACAGCTACTGTTTTTAGCTGGTGCTAATTGGTTGGTTTAAAGAGTATTTCCTGGTTCCAGCTGCAGGCTTGTGTGTTGTTAAGGCATCTACTCACCATATGTATGGGCATGCTAGTCAGATCCCTCTCAGTCACCAGTCGGTCCTGGTCGGTGACGTACAGGCCTTTCTGGGCCAGGGCCTGGATGACGGCGTTGTGTCCCAGTAAAGGTTTGACGGCATCGCTGCGGAGGATCAGGCTCCCCGCCCTGCAGTAGAGTTCCGCGGACTGGAGTAGGCTCGCCACCGTCGGTTTCAGGTGCTCCTGGTTGTACTGGTCCCTGTACAGAGGCTCGGCCAGCTCCTCTGGTACTGCATCTGAAACAGAGGACCGAAGGGTCAGGAGGGGCTCTGAGCAGAAAAGATTGAATTTGTTTGAAGATTAAAGTTTGCACACATCATTAAAAATGCTTCCATTATCCTTTTATGTCTTCCTTTTACGTTATTTGTGGTTGCCAAGGCTTCACCATTTCCTCCTCTTGATTTGACCAACCAGATCGAGGCTTGTTGGACACACCCTAGTAACACCACAAATCAATCACCAGTCCACAAACTGGACTGTCTTAACAGAAGTATGTTTCTGGGCGCCACCTCATCTGATGATTCTGATTATACAGCTGTGTGTGTATAATTTGGCATGAGTTCCTGATGGTGTGGGGAGGGCACTTCCTCTCTGCCTGCCTCTGAATCACACCGATGGAAACAAAGGACACTACAGGATTCTCTCTTAAAGTGACAGCTTTACGGCATTTACTGCAAGGCATCATTAAATCAAATCTTTAGAGCTAAGCAGCAGAAAAAAAAATGTGTGACCAACACAGACACTGTTACAGACACTGTGAGTGAACCCCCCCCCATTAAGGCCACACTGGGAGATGAAAAAGAATGACTGATAATGTTTTAGCCAACCCTTATAAGGACACAAAATAACTGCTCATTAGTCTTTGAGCATAATTAATTCCACCCCCCGCCCCCCCATTTAACACCACGTAACAAAAACAGCAGAAGGCTAGAAAAATAAGAAAGAATCTGCCCCGTCAAGTAACCCCCCCCACCACCCTCCTTTGTGTTGGCCATCAAAGAGGAAACAGACAGGAAGTAGCTGCCTCAGGAAGTACAGACAGAGAAGACTTCTCCCCTGGAGAACCGCAGGATCGCAGTCCGGCGCGCGCAACCATACGGTCAGATTCGGTCGCTGCAGCAAAGGTTTGGTTTGCAAATTAATTAAAAAAAAAAAAAAAAAAAAAAACAAAACTGTTACTTCACAAGCTGCAGACACAACACTGAGATGTGCACAATGACCAGAAACAACATGTTTCTGTCCAGCATTCAGTGAATCAGTTTTAGTCTGGATATTTTTGTTTGTCTGCAAATGCTCCATATTGTTCACCAACCATCTGCTGTTCGGTGCTGAGTAAGAGCTTTTGTCCCCTTTTCAGAAAACTGCAGCCAAAGTAGCTTCAGCTACCTGAGTAAATACATCAGTAACCATTAATTTCTGTTTAACTGCATTAGTTTGATGATTTATTTAATGATTATGAATATTTAATGATTATGAAGATACAAACGTTCCCAAAGCGTTCTACCAAAACAAATATGTAAAAGTTTAAAACAATAGATAATAAAGTTCATAAAACATCTATTAGTGTTTGAAACATCCCATAAGGTCTCCTTAAATTACAAGGCAGAAGAAAAAAAGCACATTATTTTTGGTTCGGAAGTTGTTTTCTTATTGTGTATGACTGATACAGACTAAAGTGTATCACACTCTGTCAGAGAATATAAAGAGAATATAAGTCTTAGCCTTTTTTTGGAGCCTCTGAGAATCAGACTCAATCCTCCTTCCTAAGTAGGCCAGACAAAGCTCTAAGGACCGGTTCTGATCTGGGCCATAGTCCTGAAAGATGAATATGTGTCAGTGGAATGCTAACAGCTCTTCTATAAATCTCATCGTCTCATATAGCATCGATGCTAACTTGTATCTCAACAGCAGAAGCCCCGCTCACTGTCCGTCTTTTAATCGTCTTTGTAAATTTGTCTGTTCAAGGAGGAAAAGATCATTAAAGCCTTCATCAGTAGCTGAGGTAAACCTCTGGACCGAGAGAAGGCTGAAGTTATTGTTAATTATAGATTACATTCATCTTGTATAGTTATTGTTAAATATAATTATAATTATTATAATTATTTCCCTTTTTAATAATTAGTCTCCATCTTGTAGTTGCAGGAACAACACCGACATATGCAAAGACCTCCATAGTTAGCTTATCTACTGTCAAAATATAAAAAATAAAGTCTTTATCAACTGAATTTTCCTGCGCGCATGTTGTGACTGAAAGCACACAGGATTGTGGGTAATGTAGTTATTGCCCCCAAAACTAGGAATTAGCATTAAATGACTACAAAATTGCCACTAAATGCAATTGTTTCACGCTCAAGTGTCTACACACTCGTTTTTTCATGGTTACCGAAAACAGAACGTTTGCATGTTAGGGTTAGGTCGAGGTTAGGTTGAGGTCACCTGTATCTGCTGATGGATCAACTTTAGGCTGACTGAGCCTGTCGGTGTTGCATAAGAGGCCGGGCCCCACTTCTGCAGTGCTCAACGATTCCACAGCATGAAGCATTCAACAGGTTATATTAACGTGATGGTGAATGATGCAGCTGCACTGACATCTGCAGCCTGACACACGCAGAAGATTTCGGATGGAATCATTAAACCCAAAGACTTTAGCACAACAAGAGAGGTAACAGTCACGAGCCTCCGTTGGGCTTGTAACTCGACCCTGTCAGATGGTTCCCTCAGCCCAATTTTCCATTTATTTTAGACTAGAGAAGGAGGCGCCACCTACCCGAACCGAACGCCTTGGCCACCAGCCACGTCAGGCTGCAGGAAATCTTGGCCCTGGTGAAGTCATAATGGTCGAAGCTCTTGATGGCGGGGACGATGAAGGTCCGTCTCATCCCCCTGTCATCTGCCGCGTCTCCCATCTTCAACCCCGCGGAGCTCCGCTCTGCAGCTGGAGGTTCACTCAGCCTCGGGAATTCCTCCTGACTGCGGATGACATTCCGTACGGAGGAATCCAGCGCAGCAGGGGGAAAAAATCCCTCCTTTAGAGCCAAAGAAAAAAATCAAACTTTGACAGCGGCTTGGTTACTGCGAGCACGACGGGTCTGAAAAACAGCAGTTCCCAGCTTACATGAGCGCCATCCTTCAGTTTTTTGTTTCGGGAATATCCTTAAATCCTGGCACCGCGGCGCAGTTTAGGATTTCTGAAGATTTCCTCCTTTCCCTGGCATTCCTGTTCTCTTGGTGTCCAACGGAGCAGCGGCGCCTCTGAGGAGGAAGGTCAACCCACCCGACACCGAGAAACGGCCCCGGCCTCAACGACAGGCGACGTTTGTGTCCATCTTGTCTTTCCTTTTCTTTTTCTAATTGTTCTCTTCCTCTCTCCCCCGTCTCTCTCTCTCGTCCCCTCTGCGCTTTTCCAGCCGTACTGTAGGGATTTGTTCGCACTGCGCATGCGCGCTCCCTCCCACCCAGTGAGTGAGTCTGCTCACTCCTGACTATAACATCACAACCCGAGGTGGAGTTAACTTCTGACTCCCAGATGTTGTTTCTATGGAGAATCGGACAGACACGGCACGACTTTAGCCTCTAAGCTTTTAAAATGCCACACAAAATATTAAAGTGTCACTGCATAAAGTTTTAGCTTTGTAGCTATAGTTGAGTCAAATAAAGGGCCTGGATGACAGTCCAGAGATTACCTGGTACAGTAATAATCATTAAAATAGAATAGTTGCGTCTGAAAAAGCTGTTAAATGTGTTTTATGGGTTTGACATTTACAGCATGAGCAACGCAACTAATTCTGATACAGACGTACACACACGCGCACACACACACACGTTCGTATTTAAAATTTTCCCAAATTATAACACGTCATACTTTGACGAAGAGAAATCCGTATTAGCACTACCCTCTAGTGTCTAAATTAGCTCGGTACATCTATTGAGAACCGCTTGCGTATGTACCATTATTCAGCCAGTAGATGTCAGTATACTGCTGCAATTACCTGACGGTTTACAACTCAACAGAATGTGAGCAACCTTTCTGCAGTCTCTTATGCTCAGACTTCTTCTAGACTGGTTTAAATGTGGTGAATTGGACGGTAGTAAACATTTTAGTGTTCAGACATGGTTCTGTTTCAATTATTTAATCTGTTTTAGGATTAAATAAAAATAATCACAGAGTTTATTGCTCCTCTTCTCTGTTGATTGAATGGTCTTTGTCCACCCCTCCACCCAGACCCACGGTCATCTGAGAGTCATTCCCAATAATAATGTAATTAGCACTTTCTATGTGAATGTTTGAATGTTGCCACCAAGCTCTGCTGTCCTCATTGTCTTCTACTAACACATTTGGGTTGAGGAGAGGCTTTTGTCCCATTTGAAGCCTGAGGTTCTCTTTCTCCTGCCGCTGTGCTTTTTCGCTCTCTTTCATCAGCTGCTTTAATTGCTGTGCTTTCTGAATTTTCACCCTCTGCTCTTCCATCCATATTTTCTCTTGTCTTTTAATCTTCTCCAGAGAGATTGACTTCAATATTTTCCTTTCAAAATTCTTGTTCTCCTCCAGTGGAACTAGTGTCTTCAGAACTAGAGGGATGTCCTGCTTGGGCATGCAGTTGCGCAGTGGCAGGAGAGGGATCACTGTGTTCCATTTGTGTTTCTTGTTCAAGGAGTTGATGAGGGCAGAGTTGGTCTCCAGCTCTACCATGCGAGTGTTGAAATTACGTGTGAGCAGCAGCATGGTGAAGGCTGTGTTGTTAATGGCATCCTCGACGCACCTTAGGGTGCTCTTTCCAGGTATTTGAAAGTCATCGGAGAAAGTCGCTCCCTTGCAGTCAATGATCTTTTCCATTTTCTCCCTCATGCCATCAGCCACGTCTGCATCCTCCGGGGCATGCATGATAACAAACGCGTAGAATGTTGCCTCCTCCTCTTCCGTACTGCCACTTTCCTCCAGATAGCATGCAGCGTGCATGTTGGATGGGACATAGGTTGAAGGTGCTTCAAAACTTCGACCTGCGGTTGGAGTAGAAGCTGGCAAACTGTACAAAACCAGTCTATCTGCGGCAAACTCATTGGATTTAAGCTGGGGTTCCTCTGATATCTGACAGGGCTCTGATGCATCTTTTGTGCCAACCGCGCTGACATAGAGGACAGACGGGTTTGCTTGTGGTGTTTTGGGTGTTTCTGGGGTTCTTCTGTCCTCTGAAATTGAGGCCGTCGGACATGTGCTAATCTCCAAATGAGTCGGGTATGAAAGCGTTGAAGAGTTGGCATCCAGCGGACTGGGCAGGCTGTAAGAGCGCTCCAAATAGTGCTTGGACAGAGTGTCCCCTCCATCCTGGCTGCTGTCAAGAACAGATAAAGACCCCAATCCACTCACGCAGGAGCACATCCACTCAGCAAACTGTGGCCCGCAGACAGCTATAGCCTCCTCCCTGAGCTGCTCGTACCCTAGTCGGTCTGATGTGTGGTCATCCTTGGAGAGCGCTCTCTGGTACGCCAGATCTCTCAGGTGTGGATCGCACAGCCGCTGTTCTGACAAAACTTTAAAAACACGAGCCAGCAGCACCAGAGATTCCAACGTAAAGTTTTGGAAATTACCAAAACAAACGGTGAATTTATCCAACTTCCCTTGACTCATCAGCCAGGTTTCAGATAGATGTTTAGACAGGCCACAGTTGCCCAGGGTGTGGAGCTTGCTCAGGGCCTGTCTCTCCCTCTGGAGGACAATCAGACACAGAACATGGATGACATTTCCTTCAGGTGACTCACTCAGCTGGAAAGTCAGGCTAAGGAGTCGCTCCGGTGGTGTTTTAACGAGTATGTCAAAGACTTCTCTAGGTCCTGTCCCCTGATTATTTTGTCCACTGCGACTCATTTTCAGTTATATGTGAGCTGCAGCCTTTGACAGAAACTGTTCATATCTTCCCCATTCAGCAGAGATGTGCATTTGTTAAAGAATTTATGACCTGTAAAAAAGATAAAAAAAATGAATTACGGCTGTCATAATATACCAGATGTTCCCTTCTTTGACCACTTCTTGAAACTGAATCTAGCGTCAGGCTGTTCCACCAGGTTATACTAACCAGGGAAGAGAATTACTCACCGACATGGAGTTATAGTAGCTGGCTCAAACAAGGAAGTCAACCAGATTCTCAGTTTCTGTCAGTTCAGCCGGCAGAAAGGGTGTTGTTTTGTGCTCAGGAAGTCCTTGTGCATTCTTGAACTCAGCCACAAACTATTGTGAGTCTGTCGGTGTCCTGCCAAACTTTTGAAATAAAGCTCCGAAGGATTGCACCAGTGTTATCTAACAGGCCCCTGCCAGCTCCAAACATGAGATCACATGTTGTCAAGTAAGGGTGCCCACGAGGAGCAAAAGTCAATAAAGCAGGAAACGATATTTTCTAAAACACATGCAGCCCTTCCCAGTCACACAAAACACAAAACAACAGAGTTAAATGTTAAATGTTTACCTGTTAAACTTGATGCATTATTATGCCCATTTCTGTCTGATTGGTGTTGAATCTCTCAGTTAATTTTGTGAATTTTCAGATTTAAAAAAAACTTGTGATGAGTGTAACATTCTTTCTAAAACAGGAGAAGAAGGGAGAGGAATTCTGGCATGTATCCCTCTCTGCTGAGAGGTAGGTGTATTTTTATCTGTGGAGGAAACCTCCAACCCTGTATTTACCCGGGGTGGGGTCACAGCAGAGCAGTGCGCAACAGTCAACATCCAAAGCCTCAAGACAGAGCAGACAGAAAGTTTCTCTGTTCTTAGACTGTGTCCAGAATATTATCCCTAATATGAACACGCAGAGATGACAGTAATTCTGACATGCTGAACATGACTTTTTATAATCATTGTCCATAACTGTCTTTCTTCTGAGAACATCTTTATAATGAGAGCTTTTATATTGGCTTTAAGGGCAGGGGTTTTTAAATCTGAAAAAAAAAAAAAAAAGTCATAGATTGCATTTTTCCTTACATGAAATGTGGTAAAAGACTAAATAAAAAAAAAACACTTTATTCTCAGGATAACAGAGGTATTATCTTTAAGGTCCTACAAGCTGGACACATTTTTTTACATGGAGGAACATTTTGAATAAATAGAAATGGGACATGGTTGTTGCACTGCTACACACAGGCTATGAAATCAGAATCTGCCTGTTTTGTTAGCAAAATAATTGTGTAGGACAGGTCATTTGTCTTGATTCACATTTACGTAGTATATACAACTGCAGAGTCTTCATAAGTCTTAAGGTAAAACACACAAAAACAACACACCAACGAACTGGAGCAGCCACCCATGTCGCCACCTTAGACGTTGGAGGAGGTGTGATTAAAAATATATAAAAGTGTTTGGGGGTTTCCTGTTACTCCAGTTTCCTCCCACAGTCCAAAAACATGAACCTCAGATTGATTTGAGACTCTGCATTGCCCCTCGATGTCAACGTGTAAGTGGAATCTGTGTGTGTCCTGTGATGGACTGCTGACCTGGCCAGACTGTAGTCCTGCTTCTCTCCCAGTATCTGCTGGGACACACTCCTGACTGACCCCAGTTAGGTAAACGTAGCGGCCAACCTAAAAGAGATGGATGGATAAATGCTTTAATATTTCTTAAAAACAGTTTCGAAGACTTCAAATGAAACGATTCCATTAAACATCCACACAGCGACCTCGGTGGATCTTGTGTCCTGATATGGCTCCTCATCTATACACACACGAGCAGATGCAATGCATGAAATTTCACATACGCATCCAAAAAAAAAAAAACATCCACACAGCCTGAGGATAATCCTCAGTCAGTTATGTAACCCGCTGCCAAACGTCCGTCTTTATTGAGGTCAGTTCTCTAACGAGAGACACGCTCTCCCGGCAGCTGCGTTAGTCACCCTGGCTCGTGGCTTTGCACAGCTTCAGTGACGACCCATGGAGCAAAAAGCGTTACTGCCCGATGTAGTTATAAAACAGGCAAGATGCAACTGTCTTCAGTGCATATGTGTTTGTGTGTTAGGCTCCCGGCCGTGGGAGAGGGCCCTGAGGGAGAGACAGAGGGGTCACATATAAGAGGCTTTAGGGCAGACAAGTGAAAAGGAGGCCCTTTCTTGGACAGAGACTATGGATTAGGATGAAAGACATATGAGTGGGGGGATGCTCCCTCTCTCTTTTTTTTATCTGTCTCACACTGTTGCTACATCTCCCAGAGTCTTTACGTCTATCCAGGACGAGAAAAAATAAAGGAGACGTGCGAAGACAGACAGGGGTGAGGAAACAGACATGGAGAGCCAAACAGATAAGATAGGGAGATAGGGGCACGGCGAAACACGAACTGAGACCCTGACAGATCGATAGTCTCTTTTGAATTCAGCATGTGAGAGGCCAACAGGGGCCGCACAGTGTGCTGTTACTTTCCCAGCCACACAATTCGTCACACATGCTAAGAGAATTTAACACACTCACTCCTGGCAGGCAAATATACGCTCCACACACATGTACATGCAAAGACGTGTACAGAGCCAAGACCCCAAAAGCAATCAACCCAGTCTCCACACCCACTGTTTGGCCCTTGAATGAAACACCTGCACAGCAGCTACTTCTGGGCTCTCCAGATACAATCTGCAGCGTTTTTGACGAGAATGCACACAGCACAAGGTAGCTTTCAGCCTTAAAACTCTTATGCAAGACTTCATTTGTTCAGAGTTTGTATGGATGGCTGCAGCTTTAGGTAGTCCCGATAGTCCCTGTCAGTCCATCCATGCGTGTGTTGTTCATCAAAGCAAAACAAGCCTGGCTATCGCACACCGAGCCCGATTTATGCTGTGGACAGAGCAGGCCAACAGATCTGAGTTAATGTGACAGTTAACTAGCATTAATTCAGGAGCAAAGGTAAATGAGGCGGGCCTGCGGACACGACTCTGGAGAGCGGCGTAGATGGGAAGACGTGTGTACTGTACCACACAGAACCATGCTTGGGTGAGCAAGTAGGCCATGCCAACAACAATGCATAATACAGCCTGTGGTGATGGGGGATGCATATGCACACACCCCCTGTAACCCCTCCACCTCGGCTCACACAGTCACGCACAGACATGCACGGGCGTCCACGCGTGCAGACACACACACAGAAGCTCACATGCATGCACAGACATTGACGGCGATGAGGCGCAGAGCAGTTTATGCTCATATCAAAGCAAAGTCTTTGATCAGTGTGACAGCAAGAGCACTCGCCCCAGAGGAATTAGCCAGCCCTTGCCTCACAAAAGCACATCCACCATAAATCAGGCGTGTTTGCATTTGAGGGCAGAGGATGTCTGATATTTAACATCATTAATATGCTAAATGTATGAATATGATTTGGTCTGGTTCATCGTCCAGAGCGGCAGGTCTAAGAGCGGCTTGATAACCATGAGGGGAAGAATATGAAGAATTTCAGCGTGCACACATAATCCTCTCAATTTAATACTTTGTTAAGCTACAACAGCAATTTATGTGTGGCATTTAAATTAGGACAGGGGACAGTTTTATTCCTCTCGTAGGAATTCTTGTTTATTTTTTAGGTTTTGAAGTCTTTGCTTTGGATGTTATTTAAATTGCCTGGTGCTACGTTTCCTCTGTTCATAATAATACATTATTTATACCTCCTTTAGGAGCTGTGGCTTAAAGGACAGCACACTCACATCGTTTAGTTAAATGTAGGTCTGCCGTCTGGTTAGAATAGCTGAGCGCTGGGATGTTAAATGACAGAACGGTAAGCCAGAAGCATCAGCTTTTAACAGTAAAAGCCTTAACAGTAAGAAGCTCTATTGTTCTGACACCTAAATTTGCAGCTATAAAAAAGAATTTAAAAAAAGAAAAAACAACAGGCATGTTTTCAGAGTGGCTGCCCATCCAGAAGGACATTTGTGCTCTCCAAACCCTGTGGAGGCCCTCCTCGTGCAGCAGATGCACATCAGCGAAGGATGTGAGGCATGAAAGCGATGGGAAATTCATTACATATTCCAACCCCCCTCCACCATAATCACCACAATTAGCAGACATCTGCAGTGACTCCGGAGCTGTGAGTGTATTCAGGCAATCAGAGCAGCTTCAGCAACAGCCTCGACTGCAGCCCCCTCTGCAATGGGCCTCATCCCGAAGGGAAGCCTTCCATTAGGAACCCGGTGATTAATCGAGGTGGAGAATTCGCTCCTGGCATCCAGCGAGAGTGAAGCCCAACAGGAGGCATCCGTGTGGTTGGCAGGGTGGGCCCCGATGGACTGTGTCGCGCTGTTGACAGGGCGAGAGGAGACGATCATGCAGACGTTCTCATTTAGCAGAGTGTGGACGAATGTGTTGGAGGAAAAAAAGATCTAATAATGTTCGAGTGTAGGCGTTTGTTCTCTGTTAATGTGTTCAATGCAGAAGGTCTCAATTTTGGAAAATATACTCTGGGGCACTCCTACTACCGGAAACACTTCAGATTCTGCTTTCACCTCTCTGCCCATACATACATTTCAAATGTAACTTTAAGCAGTGCTAACTTTGCAGATTGCTGGAGTAAAGATATTTTTTTCTGTCAAAAAACTGAAAAAAACCAAAACAATAAAAATTAAAATAGTACAAGGGCAGATTAAGGTCATGTCAGCATCCATTTTGGTTTAATCCTCTCCCGCAGCTCCGTTTGCACCACTTTTGTTTCCTATCCTGTTCATTCACATCATCTGGGTCCTGAATCTTTTCTCTCATCTACCACTGGATGCTAATGGGAACAAAGACCTGAGTGCTAAAATGTCAAAATACGTCTTCAGGAAGAGTTTCTGATCAGACCGCTCTCTGCTCCGGTCCACCCGTTGTGTGAGGCCCATCTGTGGAGGGTGACAGCATGCTCGACAGCTCATTACAGGAGCAGTTGGAAATGTCCCTCACCCCGGGCACAGGATGGAACAGCCTGGATTTAAGCTTCAGCTTATTAAGTTGTCATGGAAATCAACGATAGCACAACAGACACGTTCCGTTTACGCCGAGTCGGGCTGTAGATGGACGGCCATGACCTACAGATGCCATCAAACCATGTGAACTTGGCTGATAATCATTATCAGTTAGCTTCTGACATGCTGACCTCCAGACTGATGCAACTGTACCAGCAGTATATTTAATAGAGTTTAATCTAAATAGAACTTTTTTTTAATCTTAAAAGAACATTAACATCAAATGAGCCGTTTGTAATGTGTTCTTATTTGTCAATGGATCTAAAAATACACTTCATGCTTGATTTTTTTTCTAATTTCACGCAGCTTTATGGCTGCTGCAGTGCTTGTGTAAATGGTTGGTAAATAGATTCTCTTGGACTTGGTTTTTTTTTTCCACTTCCTGGCAGCCAAAAAGTAGGCCCTATTTCTTATTCATGGATTATGACTGAAAGCTCCCATAAATGATTTATTAACCAGCCAATTGTGACACTATAGAGGGTTCTTTATCATGACTTTCTGATTTTTTTTTTTTTTTAAGTGACTAAGAACTGAAATGACTGTTCAATTAAAATTAACGGACTAAATGTGGAGTAATGAGGTTTTCACACGATAGCACACAAACTCCCACACGGTTAGACTGGTGAAAGAGCTGCGATTGGAGCTAAATTAGGAAGAAAGAGAGATTAGAAGCTTAAAGGAAATCAAACCAAGGCTGTTTCTCTCATTTTGATGCTTGAACCACTGAATAACTGTAGGTGCTACACGTGAGAGCATGGTTCCCATCAGCTATGCAAATGAGGCATCAAATCCTCACCGTAATCGCCATGAGCTGCTGCTTGGTTGAGATTTATTTTTTTATCGTTTTCCAGCGTTCAACAAGAGCAGAGGAGAGAAGAGAGCGCCTTCCGACAGAGAGCCCGTTTCTAGTTGATGGCATCTTGACTGTCGTAAAAATGTAGAGCCACAATGAAATGGGCGTGATCGGCCTCTCGGTGCTTCCTTCCTCTTAGTTCAAGGGTCTGGGCCTGATAAAGGCCCGTGCGCTGCGGCACAGACAGACCTTCTTTCTGCTGTGTGGAGAAATGTGTCCGATCACCATGGCTACCAGTCAGAGAGGAGCCCCCGCTGTGGTTATTGGGACTGCTCTGTCCGCTCACACACCAGCTCAGTGTGCAGGTTAACAACAGTCTGTATTATGGATGTGAATCTGGGTGTTAATGGGGGTGCTGGAGGTCAAGGGTGATTAAGTATTATGTTTACCCCACTGTAGGAGAAGTGCTGGGGATTTTTAATTCATATAAATCCCAAAAATATGGATTTACGTAGCTTTCCATGTGAGAAGGGGAACATGAGAAAGCTTTGAGCGGTATTGATTCAGCCGAGTACTCTCCGAGCAAGTACCAGAGGATCTGAAGAGAGAATTATCCATGCACCATTTCCTCCCCTGCTCCTGTGTGGAAAATTCTGCAGCTCCAGCTTTCTCATAGCCTACATACAGCACACACAGAGACACACACGCAGATACCCACATAGTCACATGCTCATACACACACAGACTTTCTTGAGGTTTGATGTTGCAAAATAACGGCCTATTTATAGTTGTTCCTTGCCATCAAGTCAATTTATTTTGGTTACAGTTTGATCTTCAGAAAGAACGAGAATAAATGACTAAGAAGACCCATGCACGGCCCAGCTTTAAAATGTCTTTTTCTACAACCCATCATTTCCTTTTTGTCCTATCTGAAATTACCTTCACGTTGTTATTACAGTTATTTACTGCTTCCAGAAGCTATTCCAAGCACATAAATGCTCCACTCTGACTGTGTAGAGGTTACTGGGAGCCATATACTGGTGGTGGATAAACCCAACAATGAAATCTAATTTTTTCCTGAGACACAGGGCATTGTCTGCATATGCTGCTTTGCCCCGACTCTCCTCCTCCTTCTCTCCATTCCCCACCCGGTTCCTCCTGAATAATACACGACCGATCTCCTCCCTTTTTTTTTTCAACCTCTGTCCAATAGCAGAAGAGCGTTCTCATCAAGCTATCTGCTCTGAGCCAATCCCAAACCTCCCGGTGATCCCAGTAAACCGGATGCCCTCCCTCCTGCCTCTCAAACGCACGTAATCCGTGGATCGGAGGAGCAAGCGCGCAGTCTGTGGAGAGTTCTCGTCGTTCTCCGTCGGAAGTGATGGGGGCGAAAACACCGACTGGAAGAGATCACATCGGTGCACGTCGGGAGGGTGAATCCTCCTGTGTTAAAGCAGGGAGTGAAGGGAAAATGTAAGTATGTCATTGCGTAAAATGTAACCGCAAACAGCCAGAGGATTGAGTTAAAACCAGCAGAATGTGTAGCTGGACGGTGGTGATGATTCTTTAATGTTTTAAGTATGAAGTTCTGCTGATTTTGGGCACGGGATTGAAAAAAAAAAATGAGTTAAATGCGTCGGAGTCTGGGTGGGTGCTCAGCAAAAAAAAAAAAAAAGTGCCTCCAAATTCGGCGCATGTGAAAAATTCCGGCAGATATTAATGTTAAAAACGCTCGGTTTCCATATAATATCACGTAAAGATATCCACGTGAAAGGGGAAAAACGCTTTGGGTCTTCCAAAGCCTTTTCTGTGAGCGCTTTAACTTTTGCCGACGGTACACGATGTTCAGACGTCCGCTGTCGCGTCTCCGCTGCCTGGAAAGTTTTAACAAAACGCTGAGACGGCGATCGAAAGCAAAGCGAACCCTCTCTGACCAGTGTAACTTTCATTCGTGACACCCAGCAGACATCCTCCTGCTGCTATGTAGTCTAAAAGTGGGCGAACCGCTGATAAAGGATGACTAGTATTTTTCAACTGAACGGGGCGCACTGGCTTTGTCTGGACCATCTGTCAATGGATCGACATTCTAACAACCTTCCTGCCCGACAAATCCCCCTGAGACACCTGAAGAGCGAGAAAAGAGACGGCTTCCATTCATGTGACCGTGCGTCTGAAAGGATAGGTGCGTAATGTAGTAGCCAGAAACAGCCCAGGTGCTGGAATTAACCTCCAGAAACTGAAACCTTGCCCGTCTTTTTCCGTAGCTGTCACGCACGGATGCGTTGTTATTTTGTGGAAACAGGAATGGCAATAGTTTAGAGACTGTCTGTGCGTCCTGAATGATCGGAAACGGTCAGTGCGCACCGGAGTCTCTCCCGGAATGCTCGACCGTCAGCGTGGCGAACGCAGCCAGACTGCCATTTTCAGGGTGGGCACCACCGGAGAATGCACACCGGCCAAATAAACATGGCTAATGGCGAGCGCTTGACACTCAGTTTTGAGAAAGAGTATGGCCTAACGTGTTTTAACCAACCTCCCGGTGGAGGAATACGGCTGAGGCAGGAGAAGCTGACGTGCTCAGTCTGCCAAGCAGTAATATGCCTTCAGGTTAATGAGGCCTTGTCCATAAATTATCCTGCCATTCGGATTTAGTCTAGACAGCTTAGTGCAGCACTACATTTTACAGGATATGGATTGTGTACACAACACCCTCTAATGGGGGGAAAAAAAGCTAAATACGTGGCTTTTTATTACTGGCAGGCATCTAACTGCTGGTACTATTATTTCTATATTTAAACCAGTGGGACAGAAGAGCTAATACAGAGATGGATAGGCAGTGATGGCTTCACTTCCGTCCCTCTCAGAGCCCAGTTATATATAATCCACTTTGTCCCTTGTGAAGAGAAAGCACATCAAGCTCAGCAAACATCTCGGGTTTAATTCAGTTTGGAGCAGCTCTCTGGAGGGGTGGTGGTGATGGTGGTGGTGGTGGGGCCGTGCTGTGTTGGATGTGGGTTTCTCTTATCTCCTGGCTGGAGCAGCGATCATCATTCCTGCGTAACCCACTGTCACACGTGTCAGGTTTCGTCCTCTGAACCCCGCAATTACACGGAGAGGCGGCAAACCCGGTCGCCATATTGCAGTTCCTCCCAGAGCGACCTTCATACTCTCTGTTCGCAGGGAGACCCAACTCATTTCTGCTGCCGCCACATGACTCTGACACCCATTACTATCAAACATTTAACACACAAATGGCATCCTGCCCGTGCTCGTTTAATGATTCTTTTTAGCCCAGCATGCAGGCTCTTGGATGTGCTACGTCATGGCCTGAAAGGCTCGTAGATTCAGAGCAGAACAGTCGGGGCCTGCATGTGTTTCGCTTTACGTCTTAAAGCTGCTCTTCTCTACAAACATTTACATTGTGTCCATGAAGCCAAGAGTTGAGCGGGTTCACAGCCGCATCCATCTGTGCACGTTTAGGCTTCTGAACATGTGCGGTGTTACGTAAAACGAAAGGTTAGGCGGTGTGACCCACCTCCGCTGCAGCGACGTGCTACCGGTCTACTAGATGAGCGGTCGACCTCTGACCTTTCGTCTAGCCACAGGGCCAGGTCTGCTCAGGTCATGCCAGGTGGTTTTTAAACCCCCCGGCCTGCTCAGGAGCACGTGATGTTTGAACTCTTTGCACTTTAAGATCAAACAGCTACTTCTGGTTAATCAAGAAACTGTCACGGCTGGAACATGACTAGGCAGCAGGGTGTATTCTGCGTAGCAGGTTACAGATTACACAAAACTTTAAAGGCAGGAGAGCCTGCTGAAATTCTAAACATCTGCTTTTTGGGAATCATTTGACTATATAAACCTACGTAATCTGGAAGAAATAAAGTCGTAAACTGACTTTGAGTTTAAGGTTTTTGCAGCATCCCACGCACAATCCCAGCGCTCGTGAAGTTTCCAGATAATCCAGCCACTTTCCACTCTTTGTTCTAAGACCTTTCAGGCGCCACAATGCCAACCAATTTGTCCCCATCGTGTTGCGGGCCCGTCTCACTTCTGTCAGAACCCTCCGCTCGTGATTGTGTCGCACGAAACTCCCCGTGGAACTTTTGGAATCTTAGCCATTGTTGCCGAAGGGAAAAGGGGTCTTTCATATGGAAGTGGGGAATGCCAGGAAATGACAGGCATTCTTTGCAGACGGTTTGAAAATAAACTTGTGGGTTTTCCTCTCGACAGCCGAGCCAAAAATGGGAAATAAGAAGAGGGGATTATAGTCTTAACAATTCCTCAATGGTGTTTCCACTTTCTTAACTTTCCTGCTGTAATTTGTCTGAAAGTATATTTTTCTTATGCGAGCTCCTGGAGCCGTGCCATCAGAGGTTTCAGCTAAAGAGCTTTTGTCCCCAGATTTTCTCCTCCTTTCTCGCCAGCATCTTGAATGGGGGCCTTCTGATTTCCCCCGTATTTGTCCTTATTTTGCCTTATCTTTTAACGCTTGCTTTTTAAAGGCAACCCTGCTGCTGGCGCTCTGCTTTATGAGGTGTGACAGCGAGGTCTGGCAGCCCAGACGGCCTGTGTGGACAGGGACGTAAAGCTTTACATTCATGCAGCTGCAGCTGGGTTTAGGGGAGGGCTTAAACTCGCTTCACCCCTATACAGTGTCCCGTATAGAGGAACTGCCTTGTTTCTGCTGAGCTGGCGTGAAAGTGCAGAATTTGAAGGGGTGGAGTGTCTGTGTGTGTGTGTGTGTGTGTCTTACTTTACTTTAATTGCACACATACAGTTGCTACTTCTTTAATGAGGAAGAAAAGAAAACTAAAAACAGCTGCTGATAATTCAAGGCTCTTAAATCCCACATGACGTTTTTCTCCCTCCTATATTCTGCAGCATCTTTTTCAAGCGTAGTTGGGTTCCAGGTGTTACAGCTCTCTGCAGCTTTTCCCCCTTTTGAGAATTAATAGCAGGTTTTTATGTAACCGGCTGCTCCGTCTCGCCGTACTTGAGATTAACACTTGCACCCCGACACCTTCCTTGCACGCTTCCCTCTGTCTGCCGTCTTGGTCTTGTTGCTTTTCCCACCGGGCCGGTGGGAGTTTCCAGGTATTTGAGCAGTGTAGCGTAGCCTGTAGGGTGGCTGTTCTGTCCCATGTGAGACAAAAGCAGAGCGCCTCGAGGAGAGGGATGAAAGGAAACGGGGCTGTGCAGCCACTCCTTTTTACAATGGGAAACATCCTCAGTTAGGTTGTAGAGCAAATAACAGCGTCCTCTTTTATTTTTTTAACGTGTGTCTCTTTTCTTGTGGCAGGAGAGCTGGGCTTTGTATGGGGATGGTAAACAAGTAAGGAGGAGTCATTTTTCATATTCTCTTAGGGTTTTTTTGTTCTTATATCCACACACACACCTGTTTAGTCTAGTCAGATGGTGTTTCCTCATTTACTTGTTTTGGTGTGGATTTGAAAAGTGAAAAGAAGGTTAAAAGTGAACGTAAAGGCAAATAAAAGAAGGCTGTCATATTGACATTGATGGTCAGGTAATGGCGTAAAGGCTGTAATTTAAAAGGCAGTAAGGAGGGAAGATATTATATTTAAAACAGTTTTTATTGCAGAACTCGTTTTGATTAAACACTTATTTAAATATTTTTCTGCAGGCAGTATTTATTAAAGCTCCCAGAAGCTCTCAGTTTAGGTTGTAATTCTAATTGTCATTATAAACTATTTATTCTACATTTTCGAGAATAATTCTTTGCAATTTTGCAATGACATAAAATTAGTATCTTTTGTTGTAGACAAGGAAAATAATGTGGATTTTCTCTTTTGTGCTGCGTTCATGTGCGCTCCGAGTAGTGTTCGGTCTGCGGTGTTAACATCTGGGGGAGGGAGTGGAAGCGGCAGGAGTCTTTTATGGCTGCAGCTCCACAGACAACCTGTCCTCTTCTGGCACTTTTTTATGACATCATAAACCCCCCCACCACCATTTCCTCTGACCAGCCCGAGGTGGGTATAAAGGACATACCTGGGCGATGCATCTGCTGACTTCCTCCACCATCAGTCCGTTACAATGCTTGAAGTTATTTGCTTCTCTTTGATCAATCAAAGTGTCGGATGATGATTGGAAGTTAACTGAGGCTTACCCTTGACGCGGGGTCTCCAAAGCAGCCTGCACCTACTGTTTGGTCCATGTGTGTGCTTAGGCCTGGATGGAGAGTAGAACAGAAAAGGATTAGCTGGAGACACAGAAGGCAGGGAACGTTCAACATTCATCTGATGCTCTGTTGGGGCTCCTCGGGGAGGCTCGAACAATACATGCACCAGCACGACAACATTCCTCTGGGTTAGAAAGGTCAAGGGTCAGGCAATGAGCCCACCCTGCCAATCAGTCCCAAGGCACTAAGTCCATGCTCTTGTTTTTGTTTTTTGTGTGCACACTTGTTGAACAGAGTCTGCACCTTGTGTTTCAATCTGCCCTTTGCTCTCTAATCGACTAGTCTGGGGCACTTTGCCTTGTTCATAAAACTGACTCAGGTATGTCGAGTTCCAGTGTACAGCGTGAGGCGTGTTCCTTTGATCTTTTAGTTCTATTTGCTTTGTGCTTTGAACACTATTCCCCTTACCAAAAAAAAAAAAAAAAACATTTTGTCACATTGATATCTCAGCCAGATGTTTGGCAAGCCCAGGTCTTAAAAAAGGCATCACAAAGCTTCCAAAAAGACTTTTAAATATTAAACCCACAACAGTCAAATATTAGAAGTGCTGCTTTTCCTGAGAGTCAGTTCTTTTCTGTCTTTTTGGCAAACTGTCGCAGACGAAAGGCTGCCATTAATGCGGAGCATAATGTGTAGGCAAGGAGTGGCGTGCAGGGCTCCTACAGGCGGACTACACGTCTGTTAGTCATTAGCCCAACGTACAGTATACACTGGAGTCTCCATACAGCTACATTAAAGGCTCGCCCACGGTCATATCAGACCACCCCAGAGACACACCACTGGCACTTCCTCCAGCCACCTCCATGGCTTTGCCTTGGGGAAGGCTAGGATTTCCGGCGGATGCACTGGAGATTAATCATGTGCTGATAGGAACCTTTGCAGCGAAGAAGAAAAATCTGATGTGCTGGATGTTCGGACACACAGAAATGTTGTGATTTTTGCTCAAAACAATCCTCATTGTGTGCTCATGGCTTTTTTTTTTTTTTTTTTTTTTATCTATTCTTAGGTATCACACCAAGGCCACATCTGTGAGACTTTCAATCAGGTAAACATTGACATTATTAAAACTTCTTCCTTGCTCTCCTCCAGGCTGCACCCCCAAAAATTTGATCCTTCCCTCCAAATCGGCTTGACGAGTGAGACACATTAGTCTGCAGTCAGAAACGTAGGCCTGTCTGGCTGCAGCTGTGAATCTGCTCCGAAGATGGGGATGTTTATTGTCAGGGACAAATATAGGCCTTTTAAATGTGTCTGTATCTGACGCCTAGCTACACCCGCCATTCCAGAACTGCTTTTGTTACTGATGTAGTGTGTGTTAAAGTTTGGATTAAGAAAAAAGTGTGGAACATCCATCCTGTTTTTAACAAATGCGATATAAACATTTCCCTGCATCAATACGAGTTTTAAGTGTGCGTGTGCGTGATTTGATCTTTGATTTGTAGCCCCAGTGTAATGTTAAGACTCTATGGCCTTGCAGTTTGCCCCCTCCCCATTTAAGCTGGGTTAGCTATGATCCTCCAATCCCTCCACCCTCTCTGATTCCCCCTGTCCCTCTGTGACACACACACACACACTCTCATCACAAAAGAAATATTCAGCTGTGGAGTGGGGGGGGGGCGGGGGGGTCCCTCAGAGGGCGCGACATTGAACTGGGGGATTAGGAAGAAATGGATGGCTGACACAGGGGTTGCCATGGCAAACCCCCTTTTCTTTTCTCCCTTAACCCTCTGTCTATTTTTCATTTTAGGTCTCATTGCCGTGTGTGTGTGTGTGTGTGTGTGTGTGTGTGTGTGTGTGTGTGTGAGACTGATGGAGTTGGGTAGATATATCATGGCTTATGAATTTAGCCTCTTATCTGAGCTGTTCTGCTTCACCCTGAGAGAAGAGAGAGACATCTGGTTCACATGCTGCATTTCAGATGCCAGAAAGAGCTGGAAAAGATGAAATAATATTGCAAGTACTGGTAGTTACTGGTAGTTACAAAGTAGCTGCAGATATGAATAGCTTGTCTGTATCATTTTTCAATTATCAGACAAATTAATTTGTGTATGTTTGCATATTAATAAAAGAAAAAGCGATGACAAATTGCAAGGCAATAACTCCGATATGCTCACCAGGCCAAAACCAAATTATCTCTTTTATGACCTTCCGAATTATCACCGCTGTAATGTGACGCGTTACTCATCCTGCTGTAGAGTTTTATCACGTTAGAGTGACGTCGGCCTCCCACAGCAGCAGACTAATATGTGCAGGTCTAGCCTGCCCGATGACATCAGCACCGTAAGCCAGTGAAACAGGCCGATGGATGCCCATAGATCAGCATTTACCGCCCTGACGTCAGCCCCCAGTCAGCACACCAGTGCAGTGACCCTGTCTGCATTTGTCCCCTGGCTCATGACAAAGGGAGCTCTCAGCCTGCGGTTCGGGGGGACAACGGCAGAACATAGCAGCATTGTTCTGTGGATAATGTCCCTTAGAAGAAGCTTGAAAATAGGACGAACGTTTTGTATATTCTGATGTAAAAGTTCCATGGAACAGAAGGGGCACACATGAAGGCCTGTGCAGAATATTTCTTATTAGAAGAGAAAGTGAATTTGTGCAACTGTTAATGGCAGAAAGACTTCATCACATCGCGACTAACAACCTTCCCTTCGCCTGTTTTAGATGCTGTTGAGCTAAAGATGAAAGGCCGGGAGTTCCTCAAAATAATGAGGTGGTGGTAATGCAATAAAGCACATCCTGTTGGTTGATGTCACGCCATGTACGCTCATGTGGAACATCACCGGGGGCTGGAGACTCATCCCGGTCTCTGCCATCTGAGCGACAGCACCCCCTTGTGTCCAAAAGCCCTCCCTCCCGGCGTGCCTCGGCGAACATTCAACGCTGTCGGTGAGTTTTTGGTATGGGTTCCATAAAAACCATCGACCGTTGACTGTGCCCCGCGGCTCACCCGTACGACGAGGAAGGGAGGAAGATGCAAAGCTTGAAGACATGCACCGAAACAACTCTCTGTTTCCGCTGCTGGCAGAGGCCAAAGGTCACAGTCAACATTCATTGCTGTCGCTGGGTTGGACTGTGTAGAAAAGCTCACTGAACAATGAGTGCAACTGTGGCCCAGATCTGCCCAACTCTTGTCTCCTCCAATCAGCAGACCGGATGTGAAAGACTCCGATTTCCTAATTCATGTACTTCTTGTTTTTCACTGCTATTTTCTCTACTCTTCCTCCTTGGCTCGGAGTCTTCAGGGGTAGGGGAGGAAGACAGACACACAAATAGACTCCTGCCCGCCCGCTTGTCCTCATCCTCCTCTCTTCTCCTCTAATTGGCGGTTATGCGTGCAGAAAGGAGGTGGGGAAGGAAGCAGAGTGAATGTGTAATCATTTGGAGCCTCTTCTCCTTTAGATGTATCATCCCTCTTTTTTTGTTTGTCTAATTATACACTGAGGCCGGTAACTGAGTCTGTGCTGTAGAGACTGAACGTGTGACAAAACAGTGGGAGGAAGAGGAAACTTATAAAGAAAAGAGAGCATTCAACACGTAAATTATAACCTTGTTCCTGTTTTTTTTTTGTTTGCAAGGAATTTTGAGTGCAAAGAGGATTTTATGTGCATGCCATGATGAAATATGCGTCAGCTGATATCTGAGCATTATTTATATTCTAGTGTTTAATATGTATCCATGGCCAAGTCTGTCCCCGTCATTCTTTAACACAACGTTCACTGAATCCATGTACATACAGGAATGAGTTTAACTTGATGAGGTGCCAATTTGTGTATTATTGCGACTGATTCATATTTTAAATTCAATAAAATCAAGAGACCAAAGATAGGTCTGTTTGGATTATTTTTTAATTTTCACATAAAACACATTCTGATGTCTTCCACTGTTATTTAGTAGCTACGTTCTCTCTCTGAGGCTGTGTATAATTTAGAGAAAAGCACTCAGCACACTGGTGCAGAGCACCGGAGGTGATGCAACAGTGGCTGCAGGCGTTGCTCTTAAATATCATTTGTACGGTGGCTTTGAGGGCTCAACACACAGTGACCTTGGATATAGCGTGCAAACACAAAACAAAGCAGGACTTTCCATATTGGTGTTCTATTTTGCCAGGAAAGCACATTGGTAAAAGGAGGAGCATACACAATCCTGAGTTGGTTATAACTTTGCATTTGATAAATGTGTTTTAAGCAATTTATCACAATTGTGCAAATAGACTCAGGGAGAGTCAACGTTCCAGGCGTACTACATTACACTTGCGCACCCACAACTAAACACAACTGAACACATGCAGTGCACGAGCCTCAAAACTATGGACCCAGCTTGAACTGTGATAACATTTTAGGTGAAGAACACACCCACCAACGTGCGAATCTGGATGAAATGATACGGTGTTAAAAGAGTAGGCTGTAGTTTACACCAGGCATGTTAAACTGCAGAGTCCCCATGAACCGCATTAAACCACAATAATGATGCCACAGTAAATTATGACAATAAACAAGATTCTAGTTTTTGTTTTTTAATTGCCACCTGAGGATTGTTATCTTTATTTGCGTATTCTAACACTTCCAATAAGACAACAAACAATGGAAGCATGGTTTGCTTAATAAGGTCTGTTGATAGCTGTAATCCAGATGAACCTGCTGACAACTGTCATAAATTAGCGACTGACATGATTGGATATCCCTTCTCTTTTTATAGTCAATCCTAAAGCCTTTCAAAATTCTCCTGTCACAGATTTATTGATTAAAAACTGGATCAAACAGGAAACACTGGATTTCTGTTGATTATCTGTTTACCCAAACCATTTGAACAAATCTGGATTGAGCCTAAACACCTGTTAGCCCCAGAGTCTCTAGTTTATATGTTGGACTGTTCACAAGGTCAGACAGAAGCTTCACTCCTGAATCCTGCAGCTTGTTCTCACTCAGGTTCAGTTCTCTCAGACTGGAGGGGTTGGACTTCAGCGCTGCGGCCAGAGAATTACAACTGCTCGCTGATAAACCGCAGTTCCACAATCTAAATAAAGAATTAATGAAACATGTTAATTATTATAATTGTTTATAAGAACTATTATTAATGTCTGTCTGTCATCCACCCTTCCATATCTCCGCTTTTCCTCCTCTACCCAGCCAGTTCTCAGCAGGTATGAGCTTGCTTCTGCTCAAAGTTCATTCATTTTCAAAGTGAGTATTTCCTGTGTTCATATGTCTGCGTCAGGGTTGTCTGTAAAGCAGCTAGTGGAAATCTTGATTGTAACAGACATTATATACATTTTAAAGTTTAATTAAATTCACTGCGTTTAACATTTGTGTTGCAGTTACATATAAATCATCTTAAATAGCTAATTCAGTAAATCGTATAAAATTGTTTATTTATTTTTTTAATGACAAGATGTGAAGTAGTTCTGTTTGTGCTGAGACAAAAACATTGAAAACTGTCTTTCATTCCTTTGAAACTGAAACACATGCGCAAATGCATGAACTGACCTGAGAGTCTCCAGCTTACAGAGTGAATTCTGCAGAAAATCACAAAGCAGCTTCACTCCTGAATCCTGCAGCTTGTTGTGACTCAGGTTCAGTACTCTCAGATTGGAGGGGTTGGACCTCAGAGCTGTGGCTAGAGAATCACAGCTGTTCTCTGATAAACTGCAGTGTCTCATACTAAAGAAAAAATAAAACATTACTGTTAATTGTAATCTGATGAGTTCATAGTTTGCTGGACAGTTATATAGAAACGTGTGAATTAATTTACAAAATGCTTTCAAAGATTATCTACAATTTGCTAAAAAATGACAATAAAATAACTCGTATCTGTACTCGCACTTTTACAACAACAACAAAAGAGTTATTTAATTTTAACATGATTAAAAGAAAGTGTCTACAAATGCATGAGCTCACCTGAGAGTCTCCAGCTCACAGAGTAGATTCCGCAGGTAGTCACAGAGCAGCTTCACTCCTGAATCCTGCAGCTTGTTCTCACTCAGGTTCAGTATTCTCAGATGGGAGGGATTGCACTTCAGTGCTGAGGCCAGATAATCACAGCTGCTCTCTGATAAACCGCAGTTCCACAATCTAAATGAAGAATTAATGAAACTTTAATCTTACTGACATCAGACCTATGGGTGATCTAGCCAGATAGCTAAAGTTACACATGCCAAAATATGTCTGCAACTACATATAAATCTCTGTAAAATCAATATAAGTTATTAATTTAATATATATTCAGAGAAAAAGTATTTAAATTAACCAAATGTATTGGTGCTCAGACAAAAACAATAAAAACTGCTTTACTTACCAGTGAATGAATGATAGACTGTAGAAATACATGAACTGACCTGAGAATCTCCAGTTTACATTTTGGACTCTCCAGTCCAGAACAGAGGAGCTTCACTCCTGAATCCAGCAGCTTGTTCTCGCTCAAGTTCAGCACCCTCAGGTGGGAGGGATTGGACTTCAGAGCTGAGGCCAGAAAATTACAGCTGCTCTCTGATAAACTGCAGTCCAATAGTCTAAAAAAATAAATAAAACTTATTAATCTTTCTGGCGCCAGACCTATGGGTAATCTAGACAGGAGCTAAGGTTGCACATGCCCAAATGTGTCTGCAACTACATATAAACCTCTGTAAAATCAATTTAAGTTATTAATTTGATATATATTCAGAGATAAAATATTTTAGAATTTAGTTAAAATGAAAAGAAATTAACCAAATGTATTGGTGCTTAGACAAAAACAATAAAAACTGCTTTACTTACCAGTGAATGAATGATAGACTGTAGAAATACATGAACTGACCTGAGAATCTCCAGTTTACAGTTTGGACTCTCCAGTCCAGAACAGAGGAGCTTCACTCCTGAATCCTGCAGCTTGTTCTCGCTCAAGTTCAGCACCCTCAGGTGGGAGGGATTGGACTTCAATGGTGAAGCCAGAAATCCACAGCTGATCTCTGATAAGCTGCAGCTGTTCAATCTAAATAAAGAATAAAGGAAGCATGTTCAGTCAGATGCATTCAGTGTTTGCATTGTTGAGGAAATAATACAATTGCTAAAAAACAAAAATCGATCCTATGTGTGGTAACCCTATGCCCAACCAACAGTGTGACAAAAAAAGATGATAACACAGCATTAATATGAATATGCCATTGTGCCAAGGTACCAAACCCCCAAAGGCAGCTAATATAGGCTCCCCGTGAGCCCTGCAAGCAAAAAAGTTCTCAAGAAAAAAAAATAAATAAATAAAATAAATAGATACAAATCTGGAAATTGCCAGCTCTTGCATTTCTTTGATCAAATCAGTTGTTTTGCACTTCAAGGCCACTGTATTGAAGACTACTCAGACCTACATTGGAGAAAAAAAACAATGGCTCAAATAAATGAACTCACGTGAGCGTCTCCAGTTTACAGTTTGGACTCTCCAGGCCGGAACAGAGCAGCTTCATTCCTGAATCCTGTAGCTTGCTCTCACTCAGGTTCAGTTCTCTCAGTTCTGAGGGGTTGGCCGTCAGAGCTGAGGCCATGAATTCACAGTGAGCCTCTGACAAACTGCTGGAAATGAGTCTGTTGACCAAGAAGAAAATTATTGGGCACGTAAATATAAAGATATGCTCCGTATGTTATGTTATATTATTATCAGTTCTATATAAAACTACAAAAATAAAGTATTCATATACACGTTCTAACTACAAACATAGTAATGATTATTATAATATTCGGGTGTGATGCTCCATAATAGTTATCATCACATCTGGACTTACAGAGCCTTCCTGCAGTTCCTCACTGCTGGAATCAGTCTACGTCGTCCCTCCTCTGATGTGTTGTACTCCTTGATGTTCAGCACATCCAGAACCTCCGTGGACATCTGCAGCAAGTAGGCCAAAGCTGAACAGTGGACCTCTGACAGTCTCTTCTCTGATTTCTTTTCTGACTTGAGGAACTCTTGGATCTCCTGATGTACTGAATGATCATTCATCTCCATCAGACAATGGAAGATGTTAATGCTTCTGTCTGGAGAGATTTTGTCACTATTCATCTCTTTCAGGTTGTTGATGACCTTCTGGGTGGTTTCTGGATGGTTTTCTGTCTGATTCAACAATCTTCCCAAGATTCTCTGATTGGACTCCAGGGAGAGACCATGAAGGAAGCGAACAAACAGGTCCAGGTGGCCATTTGGACTTTCAAGAGATTTCTTCATGACTCTGCTGAGAAAGTCGTCGACAGGTTGATTTTTTTCATGTGGATAAAACAGTCTTAAAAGCCGGGAAATTATGTTTGATCTTGAGGAATTTAGAAAAGAACTTGTAGCCACTGTGTCACTGCTGGTGTAACAGTGGAACATGTAGACTGCAGCCAGAAACTCCTGAATGCTCAAGTGAACAAAGCAGTAGACTGATTTCTGGAAGATAATGTTCTCTCTTCTGAAGATCTCTGTACAAACTCCTGAGTGCACTGACACTTCTGAAACATCCAGGCCACACTGTTGCAAGTCGTTTTGGTAGAATAGGATGTTTCCATTTTCCAGATGTTCAAATGCTAGCCTCCCCAACTTCAGAAGGACTTCTCTGTCAGCCTCAGTCAGTTCCTCTGGTCTTTGGTGTCCTTCATACTTCTGCTTCTTCCTCCTTGTCTGAAACATCAGGAAGTGTGAGTACAGGTCAGTCAGGGATTTAGGCAGCTCCCCTTTCTGCTCTGTGGTCAACATGTGCTCCAGAACTGAAGCAGTGATCCAGCAGAAAACTGGGATCAGACACATAATGTGGAGGCTCCTGGAGGCTTTTATGTGTGAGATGACTCTCTTGGACAGGTCTTCATCACTGAACTTCCTCCTGAAGTACTCCTCCTTCTGCGGGTCAGTGAAGCCCCGTACTTCTGTTATCCTGTGAACACATGATGGAGGAATCTGATTGGCTGCTGCCGGCCGGGAGGTTATCCAGATGAGAGCTGCGGGAAGCAGGTTCCCCTTGATGAGGTTCATCAGGAGCACATTGACAGATGACACCTGTGTGATATCAGAGATGACCTCTTTGTTGGTGAAATCCAGTGAAAGTCTGCTTTCATCCAGGCCATCAAAGATGAGCAGAAGTTTACAGGCATGCAGATCTTCTGCGCTGATCTTTTCCAATGTGGGATGGAAAATATGAAGCAGTGTGAGAAGACTGTACTGCTCGTCTTTGATCAAGTTCAGCTCCCTGAACGAGAGAAGAACCAGCAGACTGATGTTCTGGTTCTCCAAACCCTCTGCCCAGTCCAGGCTGAACTTCTGCACTGAGAAGGTTTTTCCAATGCCAGCGACACCATTTGTCAGAACCACTCTGATGTGTTTCTGTTTGTCAGATAAGACGTTGAAGATTTGGTGGCACTTGATTGGAGTGTCTTGGACGTTCTTCTTGGAAGTCATCTCAAGCTGTCTCACCTCATGTTGCGTATTCACCTCTTCACTTTGTCCCTCAGTGACGTAGAGCTCAGTGTAGATCTTGTTCAGCAGGGTTCCACTTCCTGCTTCATTAGTTCCTTCAGTCACATGTTCACATCTGCTCTTAAGACTGATCTTATGTCCTTCTAAAACCTTCTGCAGGCCATCTACTAAACCAGAGAAAACAACAAAAACAAGCTATTTACGTCTATTATAAAGTCACCATATAACTACAAATTAACGACATCACATGTTAAATTTTCCATTGAACAACTTGAACTTGAACAGTCATTATTTCAGCATCTCTCTTCAGTCCAGATCTGGTTCTGGAACTGTTTTCAGTTTCTGCACAAGAGCACTCACCTGGTGGAGGAAACTGGTCCCTGAATAAGTAGCTGGACTCCTTGCTCTCACTGTGAAAACAGTTCTTCATTATTTCGTTGACTTATAGATTATTGTTTGGAAAAAAAAAACATGAAGACTTTCTGTCTTTTTTTGACCTCTTTTCCCCATGCAGGGCTAATATTAATTTGTATTTTTTGTATTAATTTGTAATTTTAATTTCTTTTGTCTGAATTCATTTTTTCATCTTCATCATAAGAGAACACTATTCTTATTTTCTTATCTTTTTTCTTTAATCAACATCATCATCCACATTAAAAATGTCACTGTATGACTGTGCATGATTGATTGTTGTTTCATCAATATAAAACTCTATGAAGAAAAACACAGATTACAGCGTTGGTGCTGATCAACAAGTGAAAAAACACACTCACAGAATCCCGGACTAAAAGATTTAAAATGGGGTGAACACTGCACATAAACGGAAAATAACTAATTTGATGCTGATGTTCGTGTGACTTACTTTGGGTTTGAAGGTCCAGCTTCAGCTCTGAAGTTTCCTGGTCTATCTTTGGACAGGTCACTCCTCACAGACACACAGCTGGACACTGCACACTCTGCTCTGTCCTCCTCCTCCATTCTGTTGAAACATATAATAGTTGAAAGAGATAAATCATATTTTATATATGAATACGTTTGAAAACTTTCAGATTTAACTCATCGTCTCCAGAATTGAAAGGTTTAAAATGCGGTGAACACTGTGGCCATAGGCTTTAAATAACTCATTTAGTTTAACTGTTGAACGAAACATCGGCAGATGTAAACTCCCAATCAGCCACTAACAGTTATACACACCATCACTCTCAGCTTTCTTACTTTTGGTTTGAAGACCCAGCTTCATTTCTGAAGTTTCCTGGTCTATCTTTGGACAGGTCACTCTTCATAGACACACAGCTGGATACTGCTGATGTTGTTCGACGATCAAGTCTTGTTTTTTCCTCCTCTTCCATTCTGTTGAAACATCTTACAATTGAAATAGCTACACTGTATTTCACATAAAAATAAATCTAAAAACTTGTCAGATTTGACTCAAGGAAGTTCAACCCTCACAAAATCCCCAATTCTAACCTGAACTGTAAAACATGTCTAATAACTCACACAGATCTCCAACATTGTCAATAATATCTTTAAATGTTGTTTAACAGCAGATAGAAATCTATATCAGGACATTTTTCTATTTTTCGCCCCCTAAAACACTCACTTTGCACCAGTCCTTAATCCTTCTGCTGTGTCTGAACTTAGTTCCTTGACTTTCACTTGTACAGGTTTTATGGCTGAGGAATGCTATTAAAAACATACTGGGAGAGTTCTAGGTTCAAAGTTCTTTTGTTTTTATACCGCCATTAAATTGTTTGGACATGAATAAAAAAAAAACTGGTCGACAGGAACAGCAAAATTGAGAACAAACTGAGAAACTGAGAAATTATCTTTAATGAACTCACCCCTCAGTCTTCAGTTTTCTGCTGAGACTGAACTGAACACTTTGACTTTCAGCTTTCAGTTATACATTAGTTAATCAACAATTTTATGGCAACAAACGCCATACAAGGAGGGTTCATGGTCCAAAGGATGTTCTCAGTGATCCAGGTCGAAATCTTCCCTTCAGCTAAAGTTCTAAGTCCAGCTGGACTTTCCTGTAGTAAGAACATTCAAGAACTGAAGAATTTTTATGGATGAGATGCAAAACATTTTAAAAAAACAAAAAAAAAAAACAACAAAAAAAACACAATAAAGTTCAACTGATCTTTTTTAAGATTTTATCAGCGATACAGTTAGAGTTTTTCTCTGGCCTCTCATGACACAAGCTGCTAACTGCTGTGGAGCGGTTCTCGTCTGGATCCATGTCACTGTCGTTTTTAACGACATTATGAAATGAAAAGGGAGAACATCATGATGTAAAATTGAACCTCTTTGGTTATCTGAAAACGTAGAGGAGATCCGCGGAAATGTAAAAGGCAACAGAAAAAAGAAGGCTGGATACAAGGCATAATATAACACATGCATTTCGTGCATAATTTTCATAACAATGACGATAGAGTTAAAACTTGTAGTGGGCCGAGTGATTGACACGTCTGAAGAGTTTCAACTTGCCTTAAGCGGTGTTAGCGCCATCTAGCGTTCAATTGAATGCTTTCACACTTCAGGTTAAAGAAGATTAATGCGCATGTTATATTAATATAATATTATTATTATCTATTATTATGTTATAATAACAGAAACGACAGTTTAGTTTTAAACTGGAATAATAATCCAAAAAGGCTGTACTGCACTTTTTATATTTGCAAGTGATCAGTAACTCTGCTACCATAAAAGACAGTGTTGCTTTTTTATTCTTTTTTAAAAACGTATTTATTCATACAAAATTACAGTTGAGTAAAAACTACATTTTCCCATGCTTGAGTGTGCAACTGGACAATTAATAAAAATAAAAAATAATAACAACAATGCAAAGAGAAACATATACAGGTGGATCCAGATGTGAATTATTAGAGAACTGCTAATACAAATATTTACTTTTTAAACAATGTTTGCAGTCACTGACAACCTCAGTGAGAAATTATTTGCCAGATCACATGACTGAAAACTTTCAGGTCCGGAATTTTCCAGCCTGATAAATTCTAAACAAGGAAGCTAAAATAAAAGTACAACACTGCTGAGGAAAGTCACACCTGCAATTTGTCTGTCAGAACAGAAATATGGATGTACAAATATATATGTACAACTATATTCCTATACATCTCTCCTTAGAAAGGAGAAAGACTTTCTTTCTGTTTCTGGGAGGTCTTGTGAACTTTTCTTGCTTTGTTGCTGCAATGTGAATAAAGTATAATTTCAGGAAAACTGTATGCTTAGATGAGCCTTTTGCTAAAAAAACAAACAAACAAAAAAAAGGGCAAACATACCTTAATTTTTGGACATAAGCCATCACCCATTTCAAAGCAGGGTTGGTGCATGCTTTTCCCATATCTGTGTGAAAGCTGTGCAGGAAAAGATGAAAAAACACAAAGATCTTTGAGCAAAGTCTCCAATATTACTGAGGATGGCACAGATTAAATCCAGACTCACATGATGGCATTGATCGGACATAGCTCTGTTACAGTTTGGACTGAGTATCCCTTAATGATACTGAAAGGAATCCAGGATTTCATGTAGCTCGGACAACAGCCGGGATGTGCTGCAAAATGACAAAGGAAGGATTTGGTTTAAAAGAAGAAGGATGAGGATAAATTACACAGGCGTGTTAAATTAAAATATGAGAGAATATACTTGCGGATGTGTGTGTAGCCAGAACACACACGGTGATGAGGGTGATCGCCATGGCTACGCCTTTAATGGACACCATCTTCATGTCTGAGTGGGAGCTGAGCTGCTGCTTCGTCTGCCTTCAAAAAGGTCTTGGTGAGATGCTCTAACCAGCATCCTTTTATAATTCTCACAGGAGGAAGTTTCTGACCTCAGACAACCCGGAACTTCCATCTCACATGTCACTTTCTCCAGTCTGAGAAAAAAATGAAGGTGGAAAATATTTCGTGTCATCAGACACCAGGCCACACCTCCAATAAAAGATTAAAAGTTTGGTGTGGAATCTCCCGTCAGGATAAATCTGATTAGACTATAATATCAGACTAGTATGAGATCACCAAACAGCCCTGTAGAGCCAGGGGAACATGGGAAATAATAAAGACACACCCCCTTGATTGCTGACTATGAACACACATAAAGTGGAATATTTACTGAAAATACCAACTTTAAAATTCAGATGCTGATTGCACAAGGACAAGGTCTGAGCAGAGGTCTCAGCAACATCCTGTGGGCTGCATGTAGGTTGCTTCATGCATGTTCTTCAGAACTTTTCTAGGTCAGGGGAACATTTAAAAGGTGGTAAAGAACCAAACATCAAAGGAAATGGGTGCACAAAATAGGTCACGAAACACTTTGTGTCTAAATTTGCATCACATATCTTCCACTATGACAGCCTCACCTTCCATCAACGTTGATTTATTTATATTAAAATCTTTCTAGTGAACTTTATATTAACATTTATTATCCTTATGAATATAAAAATTCATACTTTATAGTTGCAGAGAATAAACATAGAATAAACATACGTGGTGATTTTGGGATTGTGTCATATGGTACAACATTAATTTAAAAATCAACAAATTTGTCATCAGGTCTAAAATTAGAAACATCTACCCAACAGGTGTCACAAATGTAATTTAGTATTGCGGAACTTGTTTTGCAGGACACAATGATGTCATAGTAAAGTTATCTTTTGTTATCACTTCCTTGTTTGTTCCTTTAATAGCTCAGCAGTTATTGAGTTGTTACAAAAACAACGTGCTGAGAGGTGTTAATGTTGATTTGTTACAAATATTCCAGGGAGGAAAACTGATTTTCTATTGTTCTGAGGAACAAAAACTCTTTTTACACTAGCATTTGAAGATTATGATTGTATATCTTATGCAATTAGAAATGCACTGCGACAAAGTTTATGAATGAATGATGACTGAATCTGTGTTTAATCACCTGTAGTGTCAGAAAAATGTTTAATGTCCTCAGTGAGGAACACTCGAGTCTGTTTAATGAATAAAGTTGGAAAAAAATCTCACTATCACCCACTTTTTTTCTCCTTTTCTTTAACTATTTTTTTCCTTTCTTCCCACAGATTAGGGACTTTTTTTACCACTCGCACAAGGGCAGTCACACTTCCTGCTTGACCCAAAAACATTTCAGCTTTGGGTTTTCCAGCCTCATCTCTGATCTTTGCTGTGGCTAAAAACTGGCTATATACACACACCGAATATTTAAACAGCAGCAGCAGAGGCAGAGACGTCGGCAGCTGAGTCAGTCTGACATTCCTGAAGAGAAGCTGTGTATGTGTGACGATGGTGGCCATATTTTGGTATTTATTTTTTAATATAAATTCATTTTTTTTGTTTTATTAAAAATGTTACAGTATTATTCCTGTATTGTCATTTGTAAATTATATTAATGAAAAAAAACAATTTATACAAAATATTTTGAAGTACAGACAGAAATACAACCTTAATAAGAATAGAACCAACAAAAATATATGAACACATATGTGATCATATATGCTTTGAGTCATTGCACAGATAAGGAAAGTGTAAAATATTACATTCTATTATTAAAAAAGTACAGTCCAAGACAAATGAACAAGTCACATATCTTCCACTATGACAGCCTCACCTTCCATCACTGTTGATTTATTTATATTTAAATCTTTCTGAACAAGTCCAAGTCTAAAAAAAAAATTGTATTAGGGCATTTTCTGACCCAACCTAGAGAAGTTATGCAAAATAAAAGTTCTAAAGAAAAATCAATTCCGAAAGCAAGGCTAACAGATATAAAAGATTTTTAAAAGTTTTGTCTTGTTTTTTTTTTTTTTTTTTAACAAAAAAAAGAGTGAAGGGTGAAATTAAAAAATGTAACTCACAGTACCAACAGCAGGTGGCGGAAGTCTTCAACAGGAAGGATTCACCGATGCTGGATGTGAACCGGAAGAAACTATATTAACAATAATTACTCTTCCTCCAAAAGATTATATGATTACATGCCTCTAGTTTATTGATTCTCCTGTTAATTGTATTACGTCGGGTGCATTAGAATGTCGTGATTCTTGTAATAGTTCCAAGACCATGATGTTATGAAGGGAGTCGGAGACGATACAAGTCAACATTGCAAGCTAGTTAAAGCTAAAGGTTAGCCTTACTATAGTTGTGAAAGCTGCGAAGGAAAGGATGACTAAATCATGAAAAGGTGAGAGACAATCGGGAATAGACACAACACCTAAACTAAATTTGGCCTTATGGTCACATATTAATAGTAAAAGTATCACCTTCTTTTATGCCCGTGTTACTGTTGATGGATTCTACACTACAATTATCCATTACCGATTCTTTTGTTTTTAAGAGTGCAGGTGAGCGCTGCTACTGCAGGTATAGTCCTTGGAAAAGAATCAGGAGAAATGAGGGAACAGGTCAGGGTGGAGTGTGAAGGCAGGGTTTTGTTTGAGGACCGGGCCTTTCCCTCTGACGACACTTCTGTGTTCGCTGATGGGTCCACACCCATCGGCAGGCTGGAGGGAACTCTCACCTGGTTACGCCCACAGGTAAACATGCACATGTATAATGGGAAATGCCAAAACTTGGCAGTGCAAGGCCCTGACCTCCAGTTTTCAAAACTGCAGCCACGAAACACATCTTATTACCTCTTTATATTTATTTTGAACCTCCAGGAGATCTGCCAATCACCAGCTCTCTTCCCAGGTGACATTAACTCAGCTCACCCAAAACAAGGCTTATTGGGAGACTGCTGGTTTCTCTGTGCTTGTTCGTTCTTGGTCAAAAACAAGCACCTACTGGACAAGGTAGCACAAGAAGCATTTAGACTGCGTTTTTAGAAATGAGCATCACTGATGATATCATATACCTCTCCTGATGATCCTTTGAAGGTGATGCCTCCAGACCAGCCTCAGTGGGGTGACAGCAGGTACAGAGGCTCCTTCCAGTTTTGTTTTTGGCAGCAGGGGCACTGGACAGAGGTGATTATAGATGATCGACTGCCCTGCATTAAAGCCAGCCTGTGTTTTTCGCAATGTCAGTCTCCCACTGTCTTTTGGGTTGCCCTATTGGAGAAAGCCTATGCCAAGTTAGTGACCTATGGAGCATTTCTTCACTTTGACCTATTAAGATCAAATATTTTCTCGTATTTAGACTCTACTGCATTATAAATTGAATTTGGAAAACTCTGCTTTCTATTCATCTCAGGCTTCACGGTTCATACGAACAGCTGTGGGCTGGACAGGTGTCTGAAGCTTTGGTGGATGTGACTGGTGGCCTGGCAGAGCGCTGGAGCCTGGGCCACTCTGGGATGGAGGTGGAGCAGAGACCAGAGCAGGACAGTGATCAGGTCAGAAGGAGAAGGCTGGACCTGAAACATCTGTCCTCACTGAAAGACCAGTGTGCCATCAGCTGCTCCACGCATAGGAGCGCTGGAGGTCAGGAAGCGCTGTTCTGCTGATGTCTGCTGTCCTGATCCCACCTGATGATCTCTCTGACCTCTCTAGGTGCTGCTGAGTTGGGCCAGTACCATGCAATGACTGTCATGGAATGGCAGGATGTGACAACGGTGTCGGGAAGTAAAGTGCTGCTGCTGAGAATCAGGAACCCCTGGGGGAGATCTTGTTGGGGAGGGGCCTGGACACAAGGGTATGCACGTTTTTAATTTTTTTTCCTGAATCCTCCAGATGTGTGAGAATCAAGATAAAATTGGAAAAAAGTATCTTCACCAATGTGTTTAAAAATAAATACTATATTAGTATATATGTATGGGCTTAAAACATGTAATCTTTTCTCTTCTTCATAGTGGTATCGGCTGGGAATCTATTGACCACTTCTCCAGTCTGGAGCTACAGTCTAGGTTGGCTGATGGTGAGTTCTGGTTGGATGAGACTGAATTCCGGTCAAAGTTTGATGACATCACTGTGGGCTACCCCAGCAGTGTTGAGGGACACCTGAAAAGCATCTATACAGGCGAGTGTTTATTTGGTCAAAGAGTGGTTGATGCTAATTGTAACTCCTGAATCTTTTAGTCTGATGGCTATTTTTATTTCAACAGGAGACTTACTAAGACACAGACACCAGCTGGTTGGCCGATGGACGAAGGGGTACTCGGCGGGAGGCAGTCGGAACAGCAGTAGCTACGGCAGCAACCCGAAGTTCTGGCTGAAAGTGTGTGACAGCGGAGAGGTCATCTTATCCCTGTTCCAACATAGAAAATGGAGTAATATGGAGAAACGCTTGCAGTCGCCAGTCAAGGACAGAAGGACTCCAAAGCATCAGCGGTACCAGGCCATAGCTCTACACATGTGGCAGGTTTGAATTTTTGTTTGTCATTTAGAAACTCAGGCTTGTTTGTGTTGTTTATGGCACACTTTTTTGTTTACAGGTGGAGAAAAAGCACTTTAATCTCAGCCAGTTGTTGAACAAGCCACCTTGTGCTTCTACCACCTGCCATGTCTACGAAAGGGAGGTGATCCTTCGATGGGAGCTCAAGCCTGGTTACTATCTAGTAATCCCCAGCACCTACCAGCCAGGAGCTGAGGCCCTCTTCCTAATCAGGGTTTTTTCCTCTTCTCCCGTGTCCCTCAGGTAAAAATCTGATCTTACTGAAAGAGGGTTAATAAGCTTTTTCTCACTACACAAATAATAAAGTTTTTTTCTCCCTGTATTGCATTGAACTGTGCCACACAATGATTGCAAGGTGTTTTCATTATTTACCTGAATTAGTCGTGACATTAAGGAATTCCTGGTTCCCTCCACAGTGCACTAAAACTCCCCGCACCTTCGCTACCGCTGCCAACAGATGGCGAGTGGGACACTACTTACTTCCAAGGCTCATGGGTGGAGGGAAGGACGGCCGGAGGAAGCAGGAACTTCCTGTCTCACTTGCAGAATCCCCGCTTCCCTTTCTCAGTGTGTGATGACTCAGCCACGTCATCAGGAACTGTTGTGAGGATCAAGCTGCACCAAAGGCGACCTGAGACTGACCTGCATCCTATCGGCTTCCACATTTATAAGGTCAGACACACACGGGAGGGGAATACTGGTTCTGTGTGCAGTACTGGTATTTGACTATTTTCTAATTTTGTGCTTCCACAGCATCAAATCTTGGAGGCAACTATTATTACACACGATCTCATTAACTGTTGTCACACATTCACCGATATGAAAAGTATACTGTATTGATAATTCTGCTTTACTGTGTGTCCAGATCCTGAGTGAAAGGACAGTTCTCAGTGACCAGGACCTTGTGGCCAGTTGTGTTCCTCACTGTTACACGCAGGACGTTAGCCTGGCCCTTCGACTTCCTCCTGGATCATACTCCGTCGTGCCGTCCACGTATCAGCCTGACTGCTCTGCAGACTTCACCCTCAGCGTGGCTCGCAGAGTACACAGGTCAGCAACATTCCTTTGTCTAGACTGTTACTGCACAACTGTTGGATTAATAACAGACACTTGGCTGTTTCAGGAAAGTGGTGAAAAGCCAAGAGAAGCTGGGGCGAACCATCCAAGAGGTCAGTGTATGGATCAGTGTGATATTTACTAATCCTGTAAGATTTGCTAGTAGTAGTAGATAGTTATCAACTGCTTTGTGTTTTCAGCTAATTAGCTCTGGTGCTAAAACTTAATTGTCACAGTTTTTTGGTAGCTGCTGAGAAAATCACTTTCGCTTGTTTTTCTGTTCGGTGTGGGATCTCTCAGGTCACAACAATGCTTATTAATCTCTGCGTCTTCCGTGTTGCAGATCTGTCACATCTCTGTGATGCAGAACAGGACCGTGGCTGCTCCGCTGATGACAGCTCACCTCCCCATGCCTCCTGGCATGTGATGAAAGAACCAGATTTCGCATCGCACCCACACCAAGAGGACCACCAGTTGTTTTGATGGCCGGTAGGGAGGTTATGTGGGAATGCACGTTGGGAATCCCAGAAACCCCTTTATCCCAAACCGCTGAGGCTCAGGGCTGATGGGCAGACACACACTCATCAGTGATTAGGACATCAGAGGTTGTCGGTGGGCTGGGCTGCTAATGAAGTATGACGGGACTGACTGGTAAACAAACAGCCACCATTGAAGAGGGCCGCCGCTGCTCCAGCTCATTCACTCACTAGTGCGCCTGCCGGCCCAGAACAAAGGGCCTCATTAAGCCCTCACATAGGCACAGGATGCAAGGGCCGAAGGGATGGTCTCACCATAGACGTAGCCAACCACACCACACTACACCATACTGTTCCATACCGTGTCAGAGCGTTCCTCCCATCCTTCACTTCCAGAGCTGACTTTTCACTGAAGTCAAGGCCTAAAGAAGTTGACTTGGTTTCTGACTCTGGCCTCACCACTTCCTAGTCCAGAAACTCCCTTTTTGTGCCTCCCAGACTGGGTCCAGTGCTCTGTTCGAATTTGAATAATGACGGTTTGAAGCTGCCACAAGAACAGTTGACAAATGGTTGGAGGAGATGAAACGAGGAGTGCCGCACATCAGAGAAGGCCGGTACATGTGAATCAGCAGCCAGTCCTTTTTATGTCCAGGCTGCGTGTGCATGTCTGCCAGTGACTGGGTCCCAGATAATGTATCTAAGCCATTTTTAACACAGCCTTTTACAAAGTTACAAGAACCCGACTAGAGGTATTGTCTGTTTATGATGTTTCTAGGGTTAGGGTTACTTTTAGGGTTACTTTTACAAATAAAGTGGTTGATGCAGTTGTACTTATTTTTTTTTTTTTTTTTTTGGGGGGGGGGTTATGTTTTTCTCTGAATGTAAATGGGGGGAAACTCACCTTCGCGTCGATGCCCCTTCCAATACGGCGTGCGCGTACACTTGCCGTGCGCGCCACCGTTCCTGCGGAATTCAGGAGGCTGTGTTCGGACTCTCACCTAGAAAATAATGAACAACAAATTTGACGCGTGAGTAAAAGTTTCTGTGGGATATGTGGTAATGATTGGACTCCACAACCTGGCTGAATTCTCCGGGATTGGGAAAATCCACGTTAATTAAAGCTGTTGCGTGCACAGAGAGGTGTGTCACGGTTTATGGCATGGTTCTGCCTGTCATTTTTGCACAAAACTGATAAAGAGGCTCAGGACCCTGCACGCAAGTTAAATTGCATCTAAAGAAGGAAGGTTAAAAACTAAATAATGATTTTATTGCAGGAAATATGCTGTTTGCTAGATGTAGCTTAGCTTAGCAAAAGGTGCGCAGGCCTCAAAGCCCCGGTGTGGTCGTTGTTGAGAGGCGGCGAAAGATGTGCGCATTCCCGGGTCAAACTGGTCTCCTGGCCTGACGGAAGTAGGAGCAGACAGCCAGCTGTTGTGGGTTAGGATTTTTAAATGGACGTGTGTGTTTTAGACATTCTGTATGTATGTTTTCCTTGCATCTACAAACACTCAATTGCCGTTAATTTTAAACTTTGTGCAGTAACTTAATAAGCCGCTTCACCAGTTGATCCAGTATTTTAATTACAAGCTTCTACTGCTTTCCGTGATATTTTCTGTATGTTGTGGACTGTTCAATTCAATCCAGCTTTATTGATATAGCGTCAGTTACAATCCAAATTGTCTCTAAGTAATTATTGGCTGAATAAAAAGGTTAAATTAAGAAGACATCACTGTATTTTAGAATATATGAATGATAGTAAAGCAATAAACGTTTTACATCATTTACACCCACCACGCTTCTTGTATATCATTAATGGGCATAGAATTATCAAACAAGACCAGATAGACCAGGCTTATAGCCATATTTACCTCCACCAAGGATTATGTGACAGTCTGCGTCTGTCTGTCTGTCTGGTTCCAAAATAACTTGAAGATATGAAGCTATGTTAATAAACGTTTGAGGAAAAGTTGAGCAACCAACTATGTTACGTTACCTTGCAATACTACTGCCCATATGTATACTATACTAAAGGAGTCAGATACAATGTGGGGAAATGATCTGCTTGGCAGAGGTCTGCGCTCTCTGTGAATATATATACATTTTGAAAGGTAATCACAAAACTAATCAAATATGTAATACAAGTAATTGTATTACAGGTAGTAAAAGTAATTACAAGTAATTAAAGTTTTTTTTTTTAGGAGGGGAACATGAGCACAACAAATATAGACTGATAATTTAACGACAGAAATGATTTTGTTTTGATTCTCTGTGTTTTCTCTAAATCTAGTCTAAAAGATGATGACAGTGGAGATCATGACCAAGACCAAGGCTCACCGAAAGATGGTGAGAAGGAAAAAACCGAAGATGAGGAAAAGGAACAGAATGTGTCTAAGAAAAAGGTCAGCCCATGTGTTTACATTTAAGACAAATTAAACTAGTTTTTACATGTCTTTTTGCCTGACCCATGATGGAATGATGACAAACTGGTAAAGTGTAGGCTAAGTGACACTCTTGTTCTCTGCAGATGGTGGTTCCAGGTGCAGGAGAGCACCCTCTTCAGTACAATTACACCTTCTGGTACTCCAGACGTACCCCGGGGAGGCCAGCCAGTACACAGAGCTATGAACAGAATATAAAGCAGATAGGCAGCTTTGCCTCGGTAAACTGTTTTCCCTGGAGAAAAGATTATCCAGAAAATTAAAACATGATCCTGTTGGTTTATTCTCAAATATTTGATGTTCCTTCCAATAGGTAGAGCAGTTCTGGCGTTTCTATAGTCACATGATCCGCCCAGGTGACCTAACAGGACATAGTGATTTCCACCTTTTCAAAGAGGGTATTAAACCCATGTGGGAGGTTGGTGTTTTTTTTATTTTTATTTTGAAAGACGTGGAGGTACATAATTTACACCTGTTTTTTTTTTTTTTTTTTTTTTAAACCCTGTTTTGTTCAGGATGATGCCAATAAGATGGGTGGAAAGTGGATCATCCGTTTGAGGAAGGGCCTAGCATCCCGGTGCTGGGAGAACCTGATCTTGGCAATGCTTGGGGAGCAGTTCATGGTTGGAGAGGAGATCTGTGGTGCCGTGGTATCAGTACGCTTCCAGGTAAGTATCCAGAGAGTGGTCCCGCCTATTTCAAGACACTGCAATCTGACGTGGCTTCATATCTCCAGGAGGACATCATTTCCATCTGGAACAAAACTGCGAGCGATCAGGCAACCACTGCACGCATCAGAGACACTCTGCGCAGGGTTCTCAACCTTCCTCCCAACACCATCATGGAGTATAAAACTCATACAGACAGCATTAAGTATGTATGTCTCTTCTTTTGTATTTTATCTTGAGTTGTTTCTTTTTGAAGATGCAGTTGAAATGTATTGTGAAACTAATGTACCACACATATTGTAGAGCCTGGGAAGACTTCCACGGCCTGGTGAATGCTAGTGGAGGACGTTAGCTGCTCACATTGAAAACCTCCTGCACAGGTGAGAATTGTTGCTATAGCCATTCATGAGGGTTTCCCCTGATTAGCCAGGCTAAGAGTGTGTGTGTCTCTCTGTAGGATGCAGGATCGTGTGTATATGCTTTGTACTGATGGGCATCCGTAATGGATACCTCTGTGTGGACCGGCACCGTGTAATCAGAAGACAGGAGCAGAAGCAGGAAGATCATTCCTTCTTTCTATTAAAAAAGGGAAATGAACTGAGGAGCCTGTCAGCAGAACTCTGAACCAAGCCGAAGAGAGAAACAAGCGTTGTCTCCAATCAATCAGAAAGCCTCCAACCCCCACACACACTTTTTTTACTGCAAGATCTACCAGCTTGCCACCAGAGGGAGGCCATGTGGTTTGTACTGGCTGATCTCTTTGTTAGCTGCAAAACAAAGTGTACTTTACAAAAGGCAACAAAAACCAGTTTGTCAAAGATCAAATTGTATTGCTTAACACGACATCATACTTGATTCTGAACAGATGAGTTTGTTAATCTCTTTTACTGGGACTCAAACAGGGTTAGATGTTCTTATATTATGATTGCTGTATTTTAATGACAACTCCTCTGGTCATTTAAAAGTAGAATATTATTGTTTACCATATATTTGTAAATACAGTCCACTTGAGTCCTCATCTTTGACCTGGAAGGTGAATCCTGAATGGATGAGGGACCATCTTTCGCTGGGCAGAAGGTTGGATAACCGGCATCTTCAGCCTGCGTTTCCGAGCTGCCTAAATCACTGTGCCTGGCCTCGAGCCCGACCTGAACCAGTTCCCCCTCTGCTCGTTCTGGGCTTTGCTTTAATATTGTCAGTAACGATGCGCAGGTCATTTTCGGAATCACTGACCTTTTCAATTTTTGCAGTAGGAAATGACATTGGCCCTGGACTCAGGGTCTCTTACAGTTTTAAGCAGTTCCTCTGAAGGATTTTTTTTTTTTTTTTAATATTTTATAATTTGTTGGAAAAACTGTAATGCTGCCCATGTCTGGTGGTGTGAAAAGTGGTACAGGTTTGTGACAAAAGTGAAGAAACACTTGATGGAGTCACACCTGATGGATTATAGCAATAAATGTCAAATATGCATATGCTGCTACAGCCGCTTCTGTCTCGTTTTATTTTAATAAATGTCCAAAGCATCATTTCATAGGGCAGCAAAGATGAACAGGAGTAAATTATTACGTATGTCAGCTCATTTAATAGTTCCATCAGCTCATTTCAAAGAACATGTGATTCTGCAGACAGAAAAGATCAAAGTAATCATAGACAAAGACCAAAGGGACCCCAGAAGTTGGGAATCTTGGCAGAAAGTGGAATTTCATGCACTTACCAACAAGAAAGCGGCTGCCAGCAGGAGCAGTTTAGTGTGCGAGTCCAAATTTAGTGACACTGGAACAGATTTAGATCAGAAACAGGACTGTTAGCGTGCAGACGCCAAAGGTATCGTCATCTTTATGGCGGTGAAATTGGCATGAAATCTGAATCATTCATTTCAACATACAAATAGAGGGGAAAAAACAGCCAGAAAGATGTATAGAACCACAGACTCACCGTCCAAGCCAAAATATTCATGATCCATGTTCTGTTCTTCGTTAAAGCCAGGCCATTTCTTCCATACCATTCCTACTTCCTCGCCGATTTTGGAGACAATCTATTGGGTAATTAGAGGGTAAATATGTGGAATTTGTAGAAACACTTTTCCCCCTGTATGAATACCATGAAGTACTGGTTTGAGAAGCAGCGCCATGGACAGCAGGAGCCCTGGATCCTGACAGCTGATGCTCCCTCAGCATCACACACTTCCAGGAGAGGGGTGAACATGCTCCACCTGAACACAGAGATCAAACTTTTTCCACATAATGATGCAACGAGTGGGCTGTTAGCTCCTCTCACGCTGCTGCAACCCAGCCTTGATGCTTGGTTGACCACATTTTCAGCTGTCATGATTCTGCAGTACCAAAACCATTGTTTGCTCGGTGTTGGAGGAGTTCAAACCAGGACGAGCTTTATTCTAGCACAGCTGAGAATATTTATACTCAGAAGGCCCTTGATCACCAAAACCTCCGCCAGGTCAGTCTTAATTGGGCACAACTTGAGTTACTCATGCAAAACTCGAAATTTGCCACACAAAAGCATCCTAGCTCATTCTGGACATACGTATATCCTGGGGGAGTAAGGGAGTACAGTATTTAAAGACATCAGTGCTAACATTTCCTTTAAGGTGCCACATTTGTCTCTCCATGGAAGCTCTGCTGGTGCAGACAGTTGTGTCATGCTGTTCCGTTTACACCTAAAACAGGCTAAATGGTGGAGCACCTACCAATGTGAGATACAGTGACAGGAAAAAACACAGACTCCCCTACCTCTGTTTCACAGTGCCAATGAGATGTTTTTGTGGTGTGTAGACACCCATTTCCATCAGACAGCACCCCAGGCAGCAGGCGTCCACCCTCAGGGGCCTTTCAAAATAAAAGACCTGGCGGCCCTGGCAGTCAAATCCCTGCAAGGAGCAGGCACGAGCTGGACCACAGCACTGGAGACACACGCATGAGCTCTCTGACAGGGAAGAAGAAAAAAAGGTCCAAACAGGAATGACAACATTTGGTGTTTACTTTTTTGTGAAATTAATATTTTTTGCGAAAATTTATACAACTAAGCAGTAATGAATACCTTCTACAGCCACAAATAACTGTGGTTTGCTTCCTCCTGTCGCAATGCTATAGATCCTCCGGGGAACACACTGTGGTCCTAGAGTGACAAATTTCACCTTTTAAACTGTAAAAATCGGTGAATACACACAGAAGCTCTGGCTCACCTTGCACCTCAGGTCTGGCAGTGATCTCGATTTTATCAGCTGTTTGCAGCGTAGACAAGAAGTGTGTTCCTGCTGCAGGCCAGCGTTTCTCCACCTGCGAGCCGTTGGTTGTCTCCAGTGGAGCCAGACTTGACTGTGCCTCCGATTCCCAGTCAGGAGGGGGTGTTTGGTTTGATGAGGTGAGCTGAGGTGAGGGGAGCTGGCACTGACACGTAGGCCCGCAGCGGTTCTTGAAGGCTCTGAAGATGGCCTGGATGTGCTTCTCTCGCTCCAGCCGATCAAAAGGGAGCGGCTGACTAGTGACCGCTGACATGGTTTCAAACTGGAAACAAATCCATCTGTCACAAATTAAATTCAAAGCAGCAAAAAGTGACTAAAGTCTTTCACCCACCATTTGGTGTGCACCTCCTTGTAACTGCACTCTGTGAGGCGAACATTCGTGTTATGAGTGGGAGGTGGCAAAAGTCCTGCCCATTCCCAATATTTAATCCCCATGTGACTCCCACTCATGTCTTCTAGTTATTCTTCACCCAAATCCGTTTCTATATCAACCAGCCGGATCTGCCTTTTGTTGTGCTGCTCAGCCATGTCCTGCTTCCACAGGGGTGGTGATGGTGATGGGGGGGGGGGCAGAAATTCTGTTTGACAAGTCTGGGGGTTGTGTTCATCCGAATGGGTAACAAACAAACAAAGTGTGGTTAAGAAAGATTTGCTGGTCCGCAATGTACGAAAAGAGGCCCTAGTTACGGTTAAATTCAGAGCTTCACTGCAGCAAAAGACACAGCTCATGAGACAGTGGCGTCATGAGGTCACAGGCCCCGTTTATTCCAGGCATCAAATGTCAACAGTAACAGTTTTTTAAAAGAAAAAAAACATGCTCAACCTCAAAATCAGTCATAACTGATACTTTCATGCGTCATCATCGAACACCTGTGCTGTGAATCACCTGAAGTCTACATTTTTTGCCTTGGTGAGGGTCCACAGGACCCCATTACCAAATGAAAATACACCCAACTGTATCTTCTCTGCCATCTTTGAGCCTGGTTCTCTGTGGAAAGTTCACTCTCAGGCACCGTCAGATCACAGCTTTTTGCTTGAAAAGTTAATCTGGGTATTCTTCCTGGTTCACCCCAGGACGTTAATCGGGGGCAGATACATCTTGGCGTCCCCGGGGAAAGGCGCGGGGGGAGGCTGGTTAAAATGCCCCATCAGGAAGACCCCGATCGTGCCAATAAAGAACACAGATGCCATGACAATAAAGCAGACCCTGTCAATCACCCGGGCAACCAGGAACCACTCTTCATTCTCCTGAATTAATGAGAGATTTCCAGTTATGCTTATTTAAATAGAGGATAAATAAATAGAAAGGTAGACCTTACATTTTGGAAGTTATTGTGTTGCCTTGCAGTCTCAGCTATATGTTTGCAGGAGGCCACGCACTTTTTCACCTCAGGAGAGGCCTTTGCCAGGCTGATACTGAGCTGTTCAGGTGTTCCCTCCTCCAGTCCATCATCTGTGTGCAAATATTCATGCATTCATAGTTGCACTCGCACTTTATCAGATGCGATCGTGCTCAAACACTCACGCAGTTTCTCCAGTACTGATTTCATCAGCCCATTTCTCTCTTTAAGCCTTGAAAACATGAGCTCAGACCGAGCCGTCTTCATTGCGTATTCTTCCGCCTTGGTGATGAGCGTCATGGAGCTGCGGCGTCGGCAGGGAACCAGGAATATTCCATTTCCATCGGTGGCCAAAGTTTCCCGGTTTGTAATCTCAGAAGTGCTGTCCTTGTTTGGTGTCCAGGGCCGCATCTGCATCTTCAGCAAACGGGGCAGGATATTTAAGAGGACCTGGAGGTTGACACAGGGTCAGAGGTTAATCCAGTGGCAAACAGATCCATGTTGATCCATCTCGTCAGAGGATATTACATTTAGAGAAGTGTTTGGCTGGTCTGCATTCTCACCTTTCGGACTGTGTCTGTCATTATGTGAGTGCTGGGGGTCCTCAGGGACACATTGAGCACTATCACACAGTTCATCACGACCATGGTGGTCACTGACATGACAAACATCAAATACCTGCAGTGCAAAAGTTAACAAACTGCACCTTTATTCTATCAGATGTTTTGGCTAGAAATGCTGGAGCGATTGTGCAAACGTACTTGGCGATAAGAGGCATCGCTTTTGAGGTCTCAGGAACCTTCTTAGCTATGAGCAACAGGAAGACAGTCTGACCCAGGAGGGTTGCTATGGACATGGTGCACTTCTGGCCACCCGCTGCAGAATAAAAGGCAAATTTGGAATATATCAAACAATCATACATTATTGATTTGGCCACAGGAGGAGGGAGACCTTTGGCAGGTAAGTAGTAGACCAGGAGGCAGAGGGACGAGAAGAGCACACAGGGAGCAATGATGTTGATGATGTAGAAGAGGGGCTTTCTCTGGATGATGAGGAAGAAGATCACCTCCTGATACTCTTGATCGTCTTTAGTGTACTGTCTGTTGATCACCTTCTTAGCAGGCCTGTGTTTGATCGCCCACTCACCATTTTCTATCAGTAAAAGAAGACGGCGTCATTCCGTTTATAATGCAGAAAGACTGCAGAAGAATCAAGATACCGACTTTATGTTTTCAGAAATCATTGAGGCCAGTAATGTTGCTTTACCAGTAAAAGCCTCTGGGTCAATATCCACCCACTCCAGCGTGTGGTTATCCTCCACTTTTAAAACCATGTCAATCTCATTGGCACTGTAAGTCTGTGAGCTGCACACAGAAAGAAGACGTCTGATCATAAACACAGCATCTTTTCAGTTTTCACACACTGAAGTCAGAAACATAAACGGGGACCAAGAATAGAATATAGAGGATTAAATCCAAACTCTGTGGTGACAACTATTCCTTTTCTGTCAGATCCTCTACAGGGATTCTGGAGGCTGTCCCAGCTGGGCAAAATGACAAATCACCAGTTCATCGCCGGGCTGATGTATAGTGACAAAATAATTGCTTGTGGGCAATTCAGAGTGACAAATTAATCAAACTGGGATGTGTGTTGACCCACATTACTGGTGTGGAAACACCACACGGGCCCTAAAGGTCCCATCACGGCTCATCAAAACTATAATTATCAGGAAAAAAACAACAACAATAAAATCACACCAGCTCAGAGGTTTTGTTCACCCGGCAGGGATTATCGTAGCAAAAATCACAAAGATGTCATTAGATGTGATCAGGTCTTGGCTTCACTCACCGGAAGACCATGGTGCAGTTCTGCCAGTCAAAGGGAAAGTAGTTTACGGTAATGGGACAAGCACTACGGTAAATGGCAGGAGGCAGCCAGTAAACACAGCCGTTCGGAGACACCAGGGCATTGCAGTAGAGGGCAACCTCGAACTGTCCGTCCACACTGTTACAGGTAAGATCAGGATGAGTAACACAGTGGTTTAAAAAAAAAAAAGTTGTGCTGTCTGCTACTCACTTGTTCTCCAGTATGATATCTGGCAGCCAGATGATCCTGGAGGGGATCCGCAGAGATTTGGTGATGTTGCCGTACAGAGCGGACCTGGGCGGCTGGTCCCACCTGAGCCTGTAGTCACACCATTGCTGCATGCAGAAACACGTCAGGTTTGACACAACATATGTTCATCTGATAAGCATAAAAGTGGAAGACAAAAGTCCAGCTGGTGATGTTTGACTACCAGTTCTATCCATACGCTTGTTGTCAAGGCCTCCTCCTTTTCATTCTGAAGGACAGATATTTTAAAACAACGGCGCTGACTGTGAGTGGTTAGCGTTCATGTTAAAATTAAACCACGCAATTCTATTTTGCTTACCAGGGAGATGAGGTTGGTGAGCGTCATTTTGATGTCTACCTGAGTAATGTCACCGCTCTTTTCTGTGGGACGGACATGCTTGTTGTAGCCCTTCATTAAATCCTTGAAAAGCTCCCTTTCAAGGTTGAGAGCCGAGGCTAAAAAACAGGTTGAAGAACACAACTTGTAGCATTGTTCTGTTGCTTCTCTTCTAATTAAAATCTGTCTTTGGAGATTCTTAGGTGAAATGGGTGGACGATTAAAGTAGCAGAATGTATTCAAGTACAGTAAAGTATGCCAAAAATGCCCCCGACAGATTGAGCCACGACTGCCCCGAAAGCAAATATAGTTTTTACGGATATTTTCTGGTGTGTTAATTAACCAGCATTTCCTACCTGCTGCAGAAATCATAAACACCGTGATGAAGAATGACAGAGAGAGCCGACATCCAGAATCCATTAGACTGTCTGTGGTCATGCTCTGAGGCTACTGGATGAAATTGCAGGCACTGTGTGTGTGTTTCCCATCAAAATGCTCAGACCGATGGGAGGGCTAACATTTGCAGGAATTGTTGGGGGTTGATGGGGGAGTTGATGATTGGTAGGGTTAAATTCATGTTTATTTCCAGTACTGCATAGCCAGCTGTCACACACAGAAACACACATTTGCGCAGCCTTAATTGTTGGGACATAACATCGACCATTTCATACATTCTTGGTGAAATCCAAACCTTATTCACTTTACACTTATTCCTAATCTCAGTCCATCTTGTACCATCTTCTGCTTAACCGAAACCTTCCTGTTTAACTGTAAGGCCCCACGTATAACGCAGACAAACTTCACACACACCGCAAACACACAACTTGATGGCTGCACTCTGGCTGCCCTCCAGTGTTACAGCCCAACCTTAAAACACACTTTATTGTAAACGTGCGTGCACCTGGCTGCTGTCATTCAAAGAGAAACATGAGCATATCTATAATAAGCAACCCATTCAAAACAACTGCTAAATGTGTCTTGAACAACAAAAAGAATTTCAAGACAGATTAAGAGTGAAGGTTTGAACTAAAAAAATAATGAAAAGAGCAGCATAATGAATAAAAAATGGGCAGTAACTCTTTTACCTGTTTGTTTGTGTGTGTGTGTGTGTGTGGGGGGGGGCACGTGTAATACTTCTTCCACACACTTATAAAAGCACAAGCCATAGAAAGTAGTGAATACGTTGCAGCAGACGTGTGTTTACCCAGCTGTTGCAGCTGTTGTTCATGTCCCTGTATGTCCCACTTTTAGCACTCGGGCTAAGTTTTTTAGATTCTTTGGACTCATTCACCCTAACACTGACTGAGACATGGTAACCACAGAAAAGAGGTCAACAGTCAACATGTTTAACACTTAAGAATGTATCTTCTTCTAGCAACAACAACAGTTTTGACTTGCAATGCTTTGACTCATGCCAGACAAAAAAAAAATAAAAAGGACATCTTCTAATACAGTCCTGGAAATCAGCAGTGGTGGGAGGTGCTGTTAGCAGCTGCTGTGTTGACAGTTAGGCCTCTCGGGGGTCAGAGGACCTAGGTCAGTCTGGGGTCTCAACTCTCATAGAAACCAGTCAGCACTGAGAACCTCTCTGGAGAGAGGATCTGACACCGCTGGTAAAATACTAAGGGATTAGCAACATCGTGCAGCAGCTAATTTAAATGTCTCATAATTCAGTTTGGTCATAGAACAGGAATTTTATTTAAAAATGTTTTTTCTTTACAAAAATACGAATAATTTGCTCTATACAAATAAATATGTCAAGAAAATGTAACAATATGTATAATATATACAGTCTCTGTGCTTCACAAGAGGTTCAACCTTTGCAAAACATAATACAAATAATTTATGATTTTGTACAGATTCATAAGTTAGATGAGGCTGTGTCTCCAGCTACACCAAGAACATATCCTGGATATGATGAGTGGCTGATGCCTAGACTGGTACATTCATGGCTGGTGTTTCAGGTTTGCCAGAAAAGTACAACGTTCTCACATCAGTGATCTTAATGCTGGTGTGCGTTTCATCTCAGCTGCTGGTTTGCTCAAGCTAAGTTTTTAGTCCCTCCAGTGCCAAAGCAATGACTCTTGGCATGCTGCGGTAGAATGAATCATTTTCCAAACCTACAAGACTGTAAAAGGTCAAAGGACGCCCTCCAACTACAGCTCTGACCCGTGCTTGGTAGAGTCCATGATCATTCTTTGAACTTAAATCAACTAAGACCTGAAAAACAGGAGAAACACAAAGACAATTTGTTATTTTACAAGGCAAAAGAACATTTTATAGCATCGTATGTTTGCATTTTAAATGCTCATTTACCTCTTGGAAATTCATGCGCAAGTTCTTGCCTGGGATGTTTAAGACCCATCTGTATGAGTTTCTAACCTGGCTGACCTGCTGGGAGGACTCTGTCACTCCAGGACAAACTACAGGACCAAAGACAAACATTCATCTGAGACTATTTACTGTGACCAAATCATGTTGCAAAAATATTTGCCTGAACATTTGTGAAAAGCGGGTGTGATGCCTACTTTTTCCACTGCTCCCTGACGTCTGTCTCTTGCGAGGAAGACTCCTGTATTTCCTGTGGAGATTTAAAGTGTGTCCAGCTTTTCTGACGACAGCCGGCGGTTGTGTTCGAGTGCTCTGTGCGACAGCTGCCGTCTGCAGAGGAGGCAATAAATCTAAGGCTTCTAATTTGGTTCCATCTGCCTGCTTAAGGACAGGAAGGTCTTCAGAGGTGGCGCTCCACTGAAACGTTTCCCCTTCCGTCACTAGCTCATCCTGGGTCTTTAATTTCTCAATTTCATTCACCGGGGATGCCGAGGGAGACCAGGGATTTTGCAATTCCCGGTTAGTCGTGGAAGAGCTGCTGTCGAATGGTGCTCCTGAGGGAGAAACTGGAACTCTGGGATTGCTGAGAAGCTCATCTTGAAGTTCTCTGGTGTCCAAGTGCAGGACATGGGGAGCAGCTCTGGAGTTTATTTTAGAGCGCATAGCAGAAATAACATTTTGAAACTCCCCCTGCAGCTGAGGTACCGAGGACTCTTCTGACTGAAGAGGTCATGCAGAAATAAGTGGAAAAGTTCCAGTTGAGGTATTACTTCACCCTCATTAAGTTACACAGTTTGAACGTTTATGCGAGAACCAACCTGTAAAAAAAGCTTTTCCTCTTGTCTTGCTGGATTCCAGGTGTCTGTGGATGCGTTTCGCTTGTCCAGGGCATCAGAAATTGTTCTCAGGTATTCCACCCACTCATCCACTGATGGGCCCACCTCTCTGAACATGGCCGGCAGGTGGAGAGACGATCCAGGCTCTGCTGGCACCACAGCGCCATCTAGCTGCTTTGCAAGTAACAAAACACCTGGGCAGCAAAGAGGAAAAACATTATAATTCACTAAAGCAATCAGCATAGGTTATTACTGATACAGTACATGATATTACTTTAATTCCTATTATCTAATACATTTTAGGCTTTAGGTAACAGATTTTATAGTTTAGTGACTATGTACCATCAATCTGTGTGAGACTGTGTCTCCGGCCTAATTCCCGCTTTTCTCTGGTGTGAGCGACAGATACGCTGTAGATATGCTCCACCAGCTGAGGCAGAGTCTGTGTGAAGAAGGTCAGGTCAGCTTTGTCCCTGATGTAGTCCTCAGCCCTCTGGAGCAAGTCCAACAGGGTCTGCAGGAACGAACGTAATTCTGGACAGAGAGGGAGCAAAGCCACGGGTCAGAAACCCCAAAGCTAAATCCATCACGATGGACTTTGGAGTAAGGTAACTTACGACATTTTTTGAAGCGGGTGAGGCACTTGTCCTCAGCCATCCAGCTGCAAGTACTGGTGGACTGACCGGGGGGGCATGTCAGTCTATAGAAGCGGCAGAGCGAGCTGAACTCTGACCTCTGCTCCTCCTCTGTCATGTCTGTGGTTTTAAGAAGCTCGGTACATGTTGGTTCTCTGCTTCCAAGAGATTCTAAAGAAAAGGTAAGGGCCGTTTCAATATTTTAAAACACGTTGCACGGCTAAATAGTGGGTTTTGTGGATCGCGTCATTACTGGAAGCTCACTTTGTATCTCTGCCTGAATCCAGTCTGAGAAAGCCAAGACGCGTGTGTAGACTCCAGGTTTTCCCTTCTCTCCACAGCCGTCTCCCCAGGAGGTTATGCCATGGAGCTGGAAGCGACCTGATATTCTGTCCTGATAAATCAGGGGACCTCCAGAATCTCCCTGTATATGATTAAAAAAAAAAAAAAAAAAAAAAACAATCAGCAGTTGCTTAAAACTGAAATGTTTGTATTAAAAAATTCACTGAAGATACTGCAAGATACAGACCTGACAAGAGTCGATTCCTCCAGAGAGATACCCAGCACAGAGCATCGTGTTTGTAACCAGCTCTTTACCGAGGGTGTTCTTACAGGTGCTCTGTGGCAGCAGGGGAACCTTGGCCTCCATCACCACATCAGCAGATGGGCCGTCTGAATGCATACAAAAAGAAATGCACCATAAATCACGGCATTCAGGTTTTATCAACATTCCAGAGGCCTCTACATCTGTTTTACCTCCTACGCACCCTCATAGAGAGATCCCCATCCTGCCACCAGGCATGGACTTCCAGTAGGAGGCTCCATGCCAGTGGGAAGACACACTGGTGTGACACGGTTGGACAAGACCACTGGGGACGTCAGCTCCACGAGGGCTATATCGTTGTTAAATGTCTTTGGGTTGAACTGGAGAAATTGTGGATACTTTTGTTACAATGACATGAATGGTGAGACCTCATAATGCAGTATATAACTCATCCAGTGTAATCAATGTTTTGGAAAATTACCTTTGGATGAGGGATGATGCGATTCACTTTAAGAAGCTGCTCATCAGGGTCAGCCTTGGTGATGTCGAAATCCCCCACCACAGCAGTCCAGTAGCTCTCGCTACGGCTGCTGCAGAGGTCAGAGAGTGTCAGACGTGGCTTCAAAACATCTCTGAGGAAAACAGAGACGCACACATACCCGGCAAAACAATGAGCCGCAGTCACAACCCAGGAACTGTCCACCAGGACCCCGCCACACATCAGTCCGCCATCTAACTGCAGGTTGACCAGCCAGGGCCAGCTGCCTGGAGGGGCAGGAGAGCCACCCACGATTCGAGAGCGAGGCTGTGTGATGTTCTGCACCATAGACAATCTCTGGCCACACACTGCTGCTGGGACAAAAGAGGCCCCGATAATAAGAAAATGGCAGCACTGGAGCGTCCCCAGTGACAGATAAACTAAAATAATGGCCAAACGCTACTTCCTCCTCACCCTGCACATGTGTCTGCGTGGCTGGTTCCAGGTTCTGCATCGTGATAAGCAGGCTGCACTGAAGAACACGGGCACTGCAGCTCTCACCCATGATCCTGATGCAGCTCTCCTTCTCCTGATCGCCAGGCAGGCAGCGGTGCTGATAGTACGCACAGGCCTGGCTGAGAGCCCAGCTCCTCTCAGCTTCATCTTGAAGCTTCTGGGCTTTAGTGATGATGTCACAGCTGGGTTCTGATAGGCCACTGGAAAGAGGTGCTGTGGGATAAGAAGTATGGATGTTATGGGGACACTGCTATTTATACACACACACACAACACTGGTGATAAAGTCAAGATCAATATGTTACATACAGCAGGGACCAGTCAGCTGCCCACAGTCCTGGAACAAACACGGTACGCAGCCCCGACAGCCGGCTTCAGCACGACTTCTGTCAGACGACGCACGTTCAAGAGCAGACAGAGCACCAGACATGGCCGCCTCCAGAACCACAGTACCACGATCAGACAGCGCTGCAGGCGACAACAGCAGGAAATAGAGTGATGTTAGACACACAAAAAACAAGATTAGAAAGGAAGCAGGGACCTGCACATCGGTGACCCAGTATGGGATATTTTGGCCATGTTGAAATATTTCATACAACAAAACTGTTTTACAATGACCAAAGTGCAAAATATCATTTTGACTAGTTACAGACTGTTGGTTAAGATTGTGCACGTGGGCTGAACTTACCAGAGCTTTTATTGGAAAAAAAAACAAAAAAACAACTAAACAGGTGAGAAAGAAGCCATCTGCTGTGGGAACACCGAGTGCACACACGTCTATTGGAGTATTAGCGTCAACTGATTCTGGTATGTATGCGAGTACCCCCACCCCCACCACCCCACCTTTTCTCCTGCTGCTCTTTGAGTTCATTGGCAGCATGTTAGAAAAGCTAGCTCACGCTCAGCGCGCTTGTGAGGTTTCAGCAGACAGACATCAATCGGACCGCTAGCCCGCCGGCCCCCCCTCTGTGCCGCACTACATCACAGGATAGGCCACTGACAACAACAATGCCGATTGAAGTCTTAATTAGAAGGCCAGGGCCGAACTGGCAGGGCTAACGGGCAAGAACAGGCCGTAGGGGCATGGGCTGGCAGCCCTGGGGTGACTGGGACCCCGAGTCCCTTGTTCTAGACACTTCAAACACACTGTCATCACCAGCTATTTGTATGAATGCTCTGCTGTGCTCAGCAATTCATCTAGCAACAGCTCCAGGACCCTCACTACTGTCATCCACAGAGGTTGCCCTCTGACATGCTGCCAAATTTAAAAACTGACAAAGTAAAATATTGTGCACGTGACAAAGGTTTTCTTTTATTTTTCTTAAGATTTCATGAACATCAGCACTAAATTGAACAGCAAAACAAGTATGTTGTATGTATTACTGTCTACACCATCAACAGAAAGAGACATAAGTGTATCTATAGAAAGCGTTAATAATTCACTGTTGCGAGAGTCTGTAGAACCCAGGTAAGCACTGAGGCGATGGCAGCAAAGAAAAACCCCTGTTAACAAGGAAAAACTTTAAAGCTCTTGAGGTGGTTTCTATCTGCTCGAGGTCACCCCCTCACCTCTGAAGGCACACACGTTCTGTCTGCATGAAAACATTTTCTAAACTGTAATTCCTGCTAAATACTCTCGTCACCACTACCATGAGATGAGAAAACAGTCCAAAGTGAAAAGAAAAATACCTTTAAGTGCACTTTGGGGCATCCGGTAGACCTCTCGGCCTGTTGGGGCTCCCAACAAGCAATCGAGTATCACAAACACCAACGATATCAACAGTAGCATGGCGTCAGAGCATCAGAGCTCCGCTCCACTGTGACAACAAACAACCTGGAGGAAAGCACGTGGAAGGAGCGAAGACTCCAAGAGCTTGATGGCGACTTTGTCTGCAGGTCTCTGGGAAGCTGGTATCGATTTGCCTTCTGAAATTGCCAGTAGTCTCCCTCCTCCTGACTCTGTGGGCTCCCTCCCACACTATGGTGCAGGGCATCTGTCTCCAAGTTTACTTGGGGGAACAATAGTTGCCTGGAGTTGTCCCTCGTATATATAGAGTCCCTGAGGGAACACTAGTAAGAGGTGGGGTGGGGAGGCATGAAAGAGAGGGAGGAGGGAGAAATGCTCCCATGGCCAATACACAAACAGATGAATTCATTAAGACTATGACAGCAAATCGGGTGCAACTTGCCAAGGCTGGACATCACAAAGAGGTTTGGTTCTGTGAAAGGAGACAACGGGAGGGAGAGAGATGCCGATAGGGAGGGGGTCAGATGGGAAGGGGGGCTGATTGGCTGGGAAGCAGGAAAGGGGGTGTTATTTGAATGAATTAATGCAAGAGGAAGAGGGAGAAAGTTGCACAGATGAGGATATCTGCTGATCTAACAGCAGAGCAGGCAACTGCATACGGTGTGAGAAGACCAACCGAAGACAGAGAAAGATTAAGTGACAGCAGATGAGAACGCGCGAGAGAGGGAAGTGTTTCCCATCCTGAATGCTGCTCAAAGAGGGCATTGTCCCGGCGTCCCTCTGAGGAAAGCCTCATCAAAGCCATCGGTTGGCCGCCGACTCCATTGATCACTTACAGTCTTTTATCCCCCCCATTAAAATGTTGTCAGTTCACATCACTTTTGTCTTTCTCTGATGAACTCAGCTTTTGTTACATAAAGACACAGTGGTCGTCAATGTTCGGTTTTATCGTTTTTGGTTATTGTGTCTTTGATTTTTATGGCTGTTAGGTGATTGTTGCTAGAGGAGCATGACCATTACATAATGGGACAAAGATTAAACGTTACCTTTATCTGAAGATAGAAAATGTGAGAGCAAAACCTGAAATTATTCTGAAAGTTGTAAAGTTTGATGGTTTTGGTTTGTTTTTTCTTTCTAAATAGTTCAGGTTCCGTTATTCAATATCATGTCATTTTTCGAAACAAGAGGAGAAAGTAAAAGTTTTATCCCTTGATTTCTTTGCTGTTCCAAGGTGGTGACAAAGAACATCTTCTTAAAAATAAGACCATGAATTTGTCAGACAAAATAGGAAACCACAATCTCTCAAGCAAAAAAGCGTACTTTTAAATATCAAGTTAATGTAAGAAAATTACACACTCCCCAAATGCTATGTGGAAAACTCCTATCAGTATAAGTGAAATTCCACTTATTCAACTCTAAAAGGTGTGTAAGGCAGAATATTCTGACCATCCACAGGCAATATAATCAGGCACTTCACAGTATTCCCAGACACAGGAAAACGGCTGTACCAACCGGTGACACAAAGAAGCAGCTCAAATTGGAGTCGACTTTGAGCCCAAAACCTGGCTGACAGATTAAAACGAGAGGCGGACAAATCCAGCAGGGCGTAATCAAAGAGAGCCATCTGCTGCTGCCACAGGCCGGTAATGACGGCGCGGCAGATTCATCTTCAAACGCTCAACAGTGGAAAAACCTGAGAAAGCTGAGGTAAAGCTGAGGCGTACTGTGTGTGTTTTTGTGCATTGTATTCCGGCATCATCCATGCACCCATGCGGTGCAGTGGTCCTGAGATCTGAGAGCCGGCTCAGGCGGTGCAGAGCGGGGACGGCATGGTACAAACGGGCAGCACTCTTTGATCTTGTCCCTCCCACAAGCCAATTCCCTTTGATGTCCTTTCATTAATTTGCCTTCTGCTCAGTCTTCCCTGATCTGTCCGAGCGTGGAGAGCTCTCGGTTTCTCTTACTCTGTCCCCAGGACAAACGTTCTGCCGTATCCAACCTCATTGATCCATGGCTACATTTAACCTTTAATATTAATGAAGATGTTCTCTGAGAAAATGTTTGTAACAGTTAGATTCTTTTTATATAGCATCTGTTAGCGTCTACAATCAAGATTATTTCTAATTGTCTCTGGGTTTCACAGAAAGGCCAGAACAGGCAACAACAGCAGGGAAAAAAAAATCTCCATTTTAACAGGAAGAAACCTTGAGCAGAACCACGCTCATATAACCAAACTTCCTGCTGATTGTGTTGCCCAAACACAAATCAAAGGTTTTAAAAAGGTTTTAAAAGGCTTTTTTTGTGTTTGTTATTAAATGAAAACCGCTTCTGATGAATAAAGAGTGTATTATTGTGAACCCCAAGCATGCAGGACAACAAAAGGCCACACGAGAAGGTTCCACACATAAAAACACACAACGCTCAGTGTAGAATCACACCACAATGAGAACCTTAACAACAACTGTGTTGAATAACACCCAGGTATTGTGTTCGGTTATGAAACCATTTCTCCCATTGTCTCAGGCAGAAAACAATTGAAATCTAGGTCAGTGGGGTACGCAAGAGCGAAGAGGTTCCCAACATTTCAGCTCAGACACACTTGAGCTGCCTGACAATAGTCAAGCAGAGGCAGCTCGTCTGTACTGGGTCATTGTCAGGCAAACTGTTAATTAGATCTCCTATGACCACGTCCATCACATCACTCTTAAATTAAAGAGTTAAATAGAAAATACACACTTTATGATTTTTTTATTTTTATTCCACAAAGACGCTGCAGACCTATGACCTTTGTTGATACTGGAACTAGTTAAATTATTTGCACCTCCAAAGCGCAAAACATGCAGAAAAGGGGCTAAAGCGAACCTTCGCCGACAGACTAACAGTCGATTTGAAGAGGCTGACATCTAGTGTCACAGTATTGGAATGTCTTTTCAGCCAATTTCAGTTTTTATCTGCAGTGCAATGAAACAAATATAACAAAATTTAAATAAATTAACTTTTTGAAAAAAGCGGAAAATGCTTGTTTCTGTGCCTTTTTATCTGTATGTATTTTCATAAAAACAATAATAATAATAATAAAACTGGGAGAGTGAAATAGCCAACCAAACTTTCTAAGCTAGTTTTTTAACCTCATCACCGTAATTTATTGTTTTTAAATTATAATGATAAATCACTGTTTAAAGAATGTAGAATCAAGAGTCAACTCTAGATTCAAGTGTTTTTGCTAACTTAATTTTTAGGGCTTCGAGCTAGTTTGAATTGAATTGAATAGCTATTCATTATTTGTTCATAAGACATTTGTAGGAAAAGAAAAAACTTTAAACATAAATTTGAGGACAAATGTGATTATTGTACTGAACTAATAAATATATAATAAAGACCACATGGAGGCAGTGTTTGCCTAACTGTACATCTTACTACTTCACAGTTAAAAAGAATCTTTATACATATTTTTATCTGCTGCAGCCTCATTACTGTCTACAGTCAACTTACTCTCAGTTATCCTAAACCCTTTCAGGCTTAAGTTTTATCAATAAATACAGGTCAGGATTCAGATTTCCTCATTCAGCTATAAAAATATGGTGTAAAACAAATACAGGGACAAGATAAAGTGGTGCTTAAAATCAAAAGCAAACACCCACAAGAAGAAAAGTGGCAAAAAAATCACCTGAAAATTTACAGTCCTGGCTCTTAACTTCCAGCCTGTTGCTTTTGTTTTGTTTGCTTTTATTGCTTCCAGGTTTGCAGCATTCAGCATGTTAGAAATCAGCCAGCAAGGCTGCTGATTCTGCGGTCTCATCTTCCCACGCCTGCTGCTGCTGCTGCTGTTGTTGCTGTCTGACTGACCTGTTAGAACAGATGGAACACACCACCCTCCCTCCTCCCTGGCCAAGGCCATTAGCCATGAATTATAGTGCTGCTACCATCACAGCCAATTGTCTGGATGAGGAGCAGGAGCTGCTTCACTCACCGTTGTGCGCTTGCTCGTGCCTGCAGCACGTCTGGGATCACCGTGCCTGGTCTTCAGCTCCGTGCTTCAGGTCAGAGCAGGTAAGAATAAGACTTCAGACTTAAATACACTAGTGCAGTGCTGCATGGTGGTTAACTGAAAAAAATATAAAGAAGTGCATTACTTATCATTTTTCAGTGTATTGAAACAGGTAATGATCATCTCACAGATCTTACCAGCCTGTTGCTTTTGATTGTCATACTTTCCTCAATAAACTGAAGGCAAATGCTTTGATTTGTGTAAAAAGGGAGAGCTATAGATCTGTTACCAAGAAAAACTCCTTTTGCTGTGTCACAGAGGAACTCAGAGAAGAAATGATGCAGAGACTGAACAGAACAGTGAATTATCTACACTCAGTGTGCAGAATGCTGACATTTTCTTCCAGCTAACTCTCTCAAATTTTTGCCAGATACTTTTAACATATTCATGTCACACACACACTCTTGGCAACCAACACAGCTTTACAACAATGTTTCTGTGGAAACACCCTGCATTCACATCCTGTGCCTTCAGTGGGTTGCTAAAAGTAATATCATCTGCATTCCTGAGTGCTACAGCGTCACTCTCGACTATCTGCAGAGGGGTTGATGTTGCACCCATCCCGTTTGTTTGAATTTCGACAGCACCGCTCTGACGAACCAGGCATTTGTTCGCCTGTTATGAGCTGAGAGCGCAGCAGCCAGATGGGGACTGTTGATCTTATTAGAAAGGTGGATGTGGCATGACCATTAGCTGGCCCACGACACACATCTGCACACAAGTGTACTCAGAGATGTGTCTTCTGGTCCATTTAAGAGCCAGGTCTGTGCAACCTGCTGCACTTAAATCATAATGTGGGCATGAAAGCTTAAAACTGGTGTAAATGAGAAAAAATGGTTGGCTGGTGATAAATGTGAATAACTGTTGTTTAACATTTCTTCCTTTGTTTCCAGTAGCTAAAACAAAATCTTTTCCAGACAATAGTTGCATGTTAATGATTGACAGAGCATTTTACACTTGACCTATCACAGCTGGTTGCTAAGAGACTGAGTAGAGAAGCTAGCTTGTTTTTATGCCCAAGGAGATGATGTGTACCTTATAAACATCTGGCGGGCCTGTTTACAGACTGTAAATATGAACAAGCAGTGATGATTTCTGTCTTTTTTAATTACTGCAGGGAAAATCAACATTTATTTTTAGCGTGCGACTAAGCTGTGAATGGAAAATTAGAGAACCCAAATGCATGCTCACGTACCGTTCCATGTAGCCTGTGTTCTCGTGCAGCCAACGGTTTAGAAGCCTGCTGTTGCCCAGGGAAGATGGTGGGACTGAGAAACTGCTCTACCTGGGAACCGTTGCTGCTCAAGTCTTCCTGCATCAAGTCGTGTGCCAACGGCTGCTCCCTGGGCATCACTGCCCACCTCTCCTACGCTAATGCCGACACAGAATCTGTAGAAGGTGAGTTCAAAAGCACCTAAGGAGATTAAGAGTTTGAGCACTTTGACCCAATGTTGACAGAAAAAGAAAGACAATTTGAAATAAAGCCAACAAACAAGTTAAATACAGAATCCTGTGAAGTATTAACCCACTACATTTTGTTCCGTTTACGTGGAAGAAGTGTCTAACGTATTTGATTTTTCTTTTTTAGGCGTGTTTGTCTATCCTCTAGGGGAAAAGGAGGTTGTGGTGGGCTTTGAGGCCGCCATCGCAGGCAGGTTGTTGGGGGTCCAGATCCAGAGCCGAGGGAAACTGGAGTGCTGTTTGAATTGCTGTCCCGGGCTGGAAGGTCAATGTGGGAGCAGCCTGGAGTGGAGCTGCTGCGGGAGCTCCGGCCTCGACACGGAATGTACCAACGGTGAGGAGGGACGATAAAACCAACAAAAAAGTCCCATTATTAAGCACCATTATTAAGCTCATGTTGACACAACAGAGAGTGATCACTGGATCCTTATTCCTGAAATACTATTTTTCATTGTTTTACTTCAAATACACAAAGTCCTTCTTATACCGCAAACCACTCCCAGCGTTGGTTCCACTGATGGATATTGATTCTTTTTGCTTCCAGGATTTGGTTTATGGATGTATACAAATGTAACAACATCACAAGTCCCATTTCAGTCCTGTTTAAACTCTTCTTAAAATAGAAAGGACAGACAGAGGAGGCAAATAGACTTGGCCGCCTGCCTAATGGTGAAATAGCTCTCACAAGCACAGAGGAACTGCAGTAACCTGTAATCCTCCTGGAGCTTTAGATTATTTTGCTATAAAGGCGGGAATGAGTAGATGTATATGTGCACCTGACACAAGGACTTGGGTTTTTTTTTAGTCTGTAAAGTTAAAATCTGCAATTATAATTAGCATCTTACCATTTAAGGACACCTCATCCTGGATGAGGACCTTGAAAGGACCACCTTCATCGTGGGTACGGGCCTCATTGCTCCCATGGATATAGTCTCCATCAGCATCAGCACCACGCTGGAACTCCCCACCTTGGAAAATGGAGCTATCCGCATCGTTTACCCAACACTTCTCACACCCATCGTCACGGGCCAGATGACTACAAGCAAGAGTGAAAACGGCAGCAAATCTGAGGAAAACGGGTGTGTCCCAAATTCAGCCGCATCACCTCTGAGTGAGGTGAAGCGAATCCTGAACGCTACGAATCTTCTCCTCAGACCCACCAGCTGCTTTGGTGCCACCTCAGGGAAACAAGAACGGGCCTTGGACTCGGAGCAGCAGTGTGCCCACTCCATCTTCACCAGCCCAGCAGCCAACCTGGCGCCGTACGAGCTCAACTTCCAGCTGTTGGTCAGAGGGGCTTGCCTGCTGGCCGGTACTGCCATTTTTTTCCCTTTCCTTAAGTAGAAATATCTTGATTCTCTTGTTAATCCCATCTAAGCTTCCTTCAGGTCTGGAGAGTCCCACCCATGCTCTGAGGGCAGACGCAGACCCCAGCGCCCAGAGTGCCTCTGCCACCTACATCACCTTGGCTCAGGAGCATCCATACGACAGACACATTGAAATCATTCTGCATCTTAGCGGTGAGCAGTCGGGAACTTTTTCATCTCTTATTTCTGCAAACCTCATTTGATTCTATATTATTATCCACAGAAGCTCACAGCCCATTGGTCATATTAGAGAGAGGCAGGTTCTCCTTCGGCCAGTATGAAGAGCAGATCTCCTCCCGCAGAGATTTCATCCGCTGCACTCGAAAAGATTCGGAGCCCGAAAGGAAGGTTGGTGCCCACTCGCGTTTCCTTCACCTGGAGTCCCAAACGAGCCCCAGTCAGACACGCCGGTGTTCCTGTCTGCCTCCTGCAGCTGGAGTTTGTGAGGAAGCGACACCACAAGGACATTCTGAGCAGCCCCGTCCTGATGCTGAACTTCTGTCCCAACCTGCTGTGCGAACCTTCAGAACTTCACAAAGCCACCAGGGAGCTGCTGTTTCTGGTGGATCGCAGCGGAAGCATGAGCGGCACCAAGATCCAGAGTGTAAAGGTGAGGCACGGGGTCTGCTTTTGGGACATTAATCGGGCCGTATCAGTGATTCTGCCCTGTGTCTACAGGAAGCCATGGTGATTGCACTAAAGAGTCTCCCTCCTGGCACCAAGCTCAACATTGTGGGTTTCGGCACCACCATCAAGCCTGTCTTCACCTCCAGCAAGCTGAGCACAGATGTTAGTATTACACAATAATCTCCCATTAAAGGGGCTGAGAATCTGTTTTATGTGATTTCAGTGCACTGTTGTCACCAAACATGCTAGCACAGGGTATCAGGGTCATGTTCTTCTAAAGCAGATATTTTTTCAACCGTGTTGGACAATCTGTTCTACTTTGTGGACTCTTTAATCAGAGAATAGGTCAGTCACCTGGGTTGCCTTAGCAGCACACTATCAGGTTTTATGTAGACCAGCCAGAACAAACAGCTTTTGAGCACATACTCTCCGGCCATATGGTGACCTTTCATGCATTTTCACGACATGTTCTCCCCATTCCCTCCTGTCAGGCATGTTTATCCACGGTGTGATTTCAGGTGGTAAAACAGGTACTAAAGTGCGCATGTTTGCACACTCTTTATTGGAAACCAACTCATTCAATTCTCTGTTGCCCTCACAGGGTAACTGGCATCTGATACGGCTCAGTTTGCCACAGCAGCATATGTTTGCACAGGCAGTGCCACGCAGCTGCGCCGGTGATGCTACGCTTGTGCTTACTGACTTTTCCCGTTTTGTTTTTCTGAGTATGCTCACAGGTCACCATATTGCAGGCATGCGAGTACCTGCAGAGGATGAAAGCCGACATGAGGGGTACCAACCTGCTGGGGGCGCTCTCCTGGGTGTATCAACAGCCCATGCAGCGCTCCTATCCTCGCCAGGTCTTCATCATCACTGATGGGTCGATTAGCAATGTAGCTAAAGTGCTGGAGCTGGTCCGGAGAAATGCGTGTGCTGGCAGGTATTACCTTAAGGGGCAGAAATGAGCAAACAAATAAAGGGGGGGTGGGGGTATCTTAGTTGTTCCACAATGACATGCAGACATGCAGTAGTAAAACTGGTCATGAGTTCTGTTTGTCAACAAATACAAACTGACATGAGATGATGCTAAAGCAACGCTGTTTAAAATACATTTCCATCCCAGATTCATTTTTAAAGCTAGGCAGTTTAACAAAGATGGTGTGTAATGGGTGGTTCAATCAAGACTATGACTGAGACACCACATGAGAGGAAAAGAAGAACCAGCCTTAAAGAAGCATGACCAGAGCATTGTGACAGAAAGAGGAGAGACATGAGGTATTTTTTTGGCCCCGCCCAGTAATCCTGCTAAGTGCTCTTTGCTGCAGTAACGGTCACACCCCTCCGATTTTCCCGCAGGTCCTCTAGCCATGCACAATAACTCCATTTATCTCTCATTAGTATTCTCCCATCGGAGTCACTCTCTTGACTGTATTTTGACTGTCTCTGTGCACTCTGAGTGCATCAGGTCTGGTATGTTGGATAAATATGTTTTACTGGTGTCATGCCCAGTCAAACCAAACAGTCTGAGCATCTGTCTGTCTCTTTTCAAACTCTGCAAGATGTAAACTGCTGCTAATCTATTTGAGCCAAATTTAATTGTAAACATTTCTCTTTCCTGAGATGCAGAAACGGGTTTTGATAAGGTCTTAAATAGAAATTTATAGGGTAGTGTTATTTATTACCCTTACAGATGTTTTGGTCTGGGTCTCGGTCCAAGAGCCTGCAGAAGACTCCTGCAGGGTGTTGCCAAACTCACAGGAGGGACTACCGAGTACTTGGACGATGAGGACAGACTGCAACCCAAGGTTGGGTAAAACGACACTGCCCTCTAGCGGAGAAAACACAAACCGCAGTGCAATACTAAAAGGATAAAAGGAACACATGCAACCTCACAATTGACATTTGACAGCATTTCACACAAACTCTAATCAAATATTATCATTAAATGTGCCATTTCCCTATAACAAAATAGCTGAACTACCTCTATTTAGATGAATTATAATGAAAAATTCCTACAATACAAAGCAGTGTGATGTGTTTGACTTACAGAGTTATTGTATCCTTCTCCTCAGTTAATCAAGTTTCTGAAGAAAGCATTTGAGCCTGTGCTGACTGATGTCCGAATTGACTGGTACCTGCCGGAAAACATGGAGGCTTTACTTTCACCCAGTGAGATCCCTCCACTCTACCCAGGAAACCGTCTAATCGGATACTGCACACTGTACGACATGACCGGCTTCAAGACAAAAAAGACAGAGGTGTGCATTGTTACAAGTACGTTCATGTGCACACATTAAAACAGAGTTAATGTCCCACTCCTCTTTTGTAGTCACACAGACAGGACTGTAAAGGTGTGCATCGCGGCTCCACTGGTTCAGTTTTCGGCCTATCAAATGATGAGCTTTCACCATCTTCCACCACTGAGTTAATGCCTGTGGTGACAGGCACAGATAGTAGTACGTTGGAGGAGGCCGTGAGGGAGATATCCAGAGAAATCTCCTCCGAGTTCTCCTGTGCAAGAGACATCACAGACCCTGGATCAAGCCCAGGTGAGTTGTTAAGCCAGGTATTTTAAGTTTGGACACGCCCTGCTATGAGCTAATCTTTTTGTCTGCTTGCATTAGGTGTGGATATAGAGTGGTCGAGCGATGTGAGAAAGAGGATTCAGCAGAGCTCTTATATCCAAGAGCAGTATGTTCTTACCCACTGTTCCCTCAGCAGTGAGCAGAGTCTGCAAACGCAGTCCCACTCACACATACACGCCTCGTCCAACTCTGACTCCGCAGGCGGGGTCTTTCTGCCAGACCCTCACTCCTCTGGTTCAGTGTTGGATACAGGTTCTTTACCCCAAGGTCTTGAGAAGATGCCCCTTCCAGAGCAGAGATCTTCCCTTTCCCGCTGGGCAGACTCTGCGTGGTCACAGAACCTCTCAGGGGAAACTGACAGCTCTGCAGACAAAGTAAGTGATGGTGACAGAAATCAACTCAAACCTTTTTACTGTGGTCCTTCTGGTAGGTATTGTATTTTGTACCATCAAGGAATAACCTGTCAGAACAAGGGCAGAGGACCTGTAATGGTGCTCTCAGGTACCTGGAACAGATTCCAAACAGATCACAACATTTCAAATGGGACCAGACGGTACAAACATCAAACCTAAAGATTTTTTTTTCTTCTAATTTTTAATCCCAGACGGGACTTCTGGATCAAGATAAGGAGAGTCAAAGGAGACATAAAGCACTGGTCCGTTCTACCATGGCAGCACGGAGCTTCTCATCCCCCCAGGGAGACCTGGAGATGCACCGTCTGAGGAGGGCTCTGGAGAGGGTGTCCTTTGACCAGACGCTGGGGGGGAGGCTGGATGAAAGTGATGGTGAGACAAAACCCCCATCGAGAGGAACGTTGTCCTACAAGAGCTTCACTGACTCCAGTAAGTTAAGACCTCAAAAAAAAAAAAAAAAAAAAAAAAAGTGTGTTGTGTCTAATATCTGATCTGTCTCCTCACACCATTCATCAGATGGACTCATGCTCCCCGCCTCTCCATTGGACTGGGACACCTTCACAGACCCAGAGTATCTCTTCACCGCTGTTCCACCTGATCCACATCCGAGCCAGTGCCGTGCACTCATTCACGGCCTGCTGAATGGCAGAGCCGTGTCCTGGGAGGTCAGTGTGGACTTGGGGCACCTCTGGACCCCTGAGAATCAGAAGACACCAGTGGCTGAGAAGTACAGTGTGGGAACAGGGGAAGAGGGAAAACTTGGGGAACAATGGGGAGAGATGATTCATCAGCTGACTGCTCGCTCAGTAATAAGGGACTTTGAGAAAATGGCAGAGAAGGAGAGTGACACAAGACACGGTGAGGATGAATGGTTTCTCATTCATCTCCTTGATGGCTGAGTGTTAAAGTCCATGTTCTGTCCACCTTTTGCTTCTACGTAGGTTCAGCTAAGCGATACCGTACCAAAGCTATCCAGACCAGCAAACACTGCAATATCATCTGCATGTACACAACCTTCACCACCACGGATGGCAACCCAAACAAGACCTGCCCAGACAACCTGGACCCGCAAACCCCAGGTGTGCCCCACTGTGGGCTTGTGACGTCATCATGTGTTGTCTATTTTCAAGGCAAATGCTATGGGATGTTTTGAATTTAAGTCAATAAAATGTCCCCATAAGTGACATAAAGATACCTGGCTGTGCCTTTCTTCAGGGACGTCTCTAGACAACAGGCGGAGTGTCCACCTGGGTAGTCGAAGGAACAAGACCTACTCTGTCGGGTTGGGAAGACGGCGCACCAGCAGAGACAGTGAAGGCATTGAGGAAACCTGGAACTTAGCAGGTAGACATGCTGAACAATTACACCACCAGTTTTTTTTAATCATGGGGTTGTAGGTCATCAACACACTTTGTATCTGTCAGACAGAGATGACACCCCTGCTTCACCTTGTAGCCTTACATCCTGGGATACTAGTATGTATTATGGTCATGCTGGGGGAACATCAGTATAGTTTAAAGGCATCTTAAGCTCAAGGTGAAACAGTGAGGAAGGTGAAGAAGAGCTGCCAAAGGAACTTTCAATAATTTCCCTCCAAGGTGTGAACCAACATGTGAAACGTGTGTGTAGTCGTGTATTTACAGCAAGATATTTGTGTTGTTTCTCCTAATTTGTCATGTGAAGAGAATTGTTCAGTCGATCATTGCTTTATTACCGTCCTGATGAATGGCCACCTGTTTATCTTGCTGTCACAGATGTGGGGGGCAGAGTTTACTCTGCGACAGCTCCTTCACTAACTGGCGTCTCCTGCACTCGTTCCCAGAGGTCCATCGAGAGCAGGTCGATGGAGAGCTTCTTCGGTGCGAGGTCTGACTTTCACATTCAAAACAGCGTCACACTGTCAATGAGCACAACAGTTAATTTGTAGTTTGGGGCGACATTTTCATCACTTCAAGGTTTTTATTCTCTATGCTCCAGGTTCCCACTGGGTAGACTGAGGTCTTCCATTTCATCTGGGAAACAGGTTCCTCTGAAATCCCACTGTCTGTCTGCTGAGACTGAGAAACAGCCAGAAGCTGAAGCTCTAGACTACCTGCCCCTGGTGAGTCGTGCACACATTGCATGCCATACAAAGCGTGTACACATGTATTTACTTGTGTCTCTATTGTGTCTATATATCAGGTACGTCTGCAGTTGGCCTCAGGGGCATTTCTGCTGACTGAGATCTACTCCGACTGTCTGCAGATCCCTCTGGACCGCCTGAAAAGGGCTTCGCCTTATAGCCTTCACCGGCGCAGTCTGAGCCCACCCTTCCGCTGCACATCCCCCAGTGCTCCATCACTGTCAACCTCTACGAAGCCTCCAAGTGCCCCAACTTTCCACCATGTTACCTTTTCCCTTTCTTCCTGCTCCCTCACCAAACCAACCACACCTCCGTTCCACCACACTCCTGATGACACCACCCTGATGCTAGGAGCTAAGCTTCCTCGGAGACACCCGTCTGATCGAGACCCGGTCAGTTCGCCCCCTGAGCTCCACAGCTCTGAGGAGGGCTCCTTGGAGCTATCTGTCGAGCCCTCTCTGAGCCAGGGCCAGGCAGACAGCGGACGTGGGTCTGAGACGGACATATGCGAAGGCTCGTCAATAGAATCGGCCGCCCTCCTAGTAAGCAGCCAGCTGGCTCAAGAGGAACTGGAGAACTCCAGCTGGGCCACCGCCGTGGCTCTGGCGTGGCTTGAGCACCGCTGCGCAGGCTACTTCATGGAGTGGGAACTGGTGGCGGCAAAAGCCGATTTCTGGCTGCGATGCCAGGAACTGCCAGAGGGGCTGGACATGGCAGGGCTGAAGGGAGCTGCCAGGCAGCTGTTCCTGCTGCTGCGCCACTGGGATGAAAACATCAAGCTGAACATGCTGTGTTACAACCCGAATAACGTGTGAGCCGGTGATTTCACAGGAAACCCAGCCAGTAGTGAAACACCCACACTTGTTAGCAATGAAGCAGCAGGTTCACATTCACAGGAAATCCTACATTTAATGTGCAGGATCAGCTGTAATACTGTCCAATGTCAAGACGACCACGAAATATTTCACTGACACAAGACTATAAGTAGGATCGTCTTTTTTCAGTGGTTTTATGCAATCACAATAATGCCTTGACAACCTGAGCTTATTTTACTTGTGTGTTTTAAGAGTAGAGCGCATTATTTTGCCAAACATGTGATCAGTGTGGAATTTTGTCAGGGTGATCGATTTACTACTTTGTGTCACCTTTAATATAAAACTTGCTCTGCCTCCGTCTACTGTACTATGTTTTCCTTATTAAATCAACTTATTTTCTTGTTGGTTCTACTTATTGATGTTTTACTCTATATTAATGTCATACTTGTTTAATGTCAGAACTTCCAGTCCTGAGATCAGAATGCTGTATTACAGGTGCAGCCATTAATGCAACTCCTTGAAAGCTTTAGGTGCCATTTTCTGTATAATTCATCATTATACGTCTGTAACAGTTTATGTCAACCCAACAAAATGAAATTGGACAGACCAAATCAATCCGATCAATATGTGCACACCCGCTAGAGTCTATGTTACATTCACATTTTCCTCCAAACACTTTCTTTTCCTGTTTATGTATGTGAAAGTGAAACCTGAGAATCCATATTTCACCTCTTCCTCTGCAGGCCAGTTCATTGTGCAATTCCCCATCTGAAGACATGGACACGAGCTTCCTTCACTTTTAGCAAAGACCTGAGATGAGAGCCTCATGCGGCTCCTTACGTCCACTTGATAAATAGTCCACCTGCTTCTGTTGCAGCGTTGGGAGGTTCAGAGAGCGGAGGAAGATGGAGGCAGCTGATTGAGAGTTTGCAGCTCACTGACGCTTGTCCTTGGCGGGCGCCTTTCCTTCTGTTGCTGGAAGAGGCGGAGCCAACCATAGACAGAGGAGGATGATGAGGTGACAGATGTGGAGGGAAGCCGAGCTGCTGTTAGTTGAGGGGTAAGTGTTCCACGAAAGCTCGATCAGACCCAGGATCAGGACCCTGAATGCAAAAAATACAATTATGTGTATTATTAACGTTTCAAGACGGTCTTAATTCATTATATTCATGCCAAGAATTTTAACAGTTTCACAATGTACATTTAGTTCCATGTCAGGCCTTTAAAACCTGATTAGTTTATGTCTAACATGACTCAGTCACTCTTTTAAGAGCCTGAGATTTCAGTCTCTTAAAAGTGTTTAAGTTAAATATTAAAAGCAGAATCACAAAAAATATGACACTGTCTGACCTGAGCAGGTGGGCCAGCTTCTTGACTCCCCCACTCCAGAGGAGGTAAGGCAGGGTGTGGAAGTACCAGACATAGAACTGGTAGTGTAACGAACGGCTGAAGCACATGCCAATAAAATTAGAGGTGAAGAGAATCAAGACAATCTGTGGCAGTGCGTTAAGGGGAGGCATTCAAGAGGCTGTGACAATGACAGTATATCCAATAAACAGTCAATCTGACGCCTTCCTGTGGGAAAAAATACATACTTTCTATTATATACAAATTGTACTTTGAAGGATATGATTAACTGTATTTTTCTGAGCAGGGATCTTCCTTTTACTTGGCTCCTTAATGAGGTCAAACATATTATCTCCTGGTCTGTTAAGAGAAAGAGAAGGGTTTCGTTGATGAAAAAGTAATCCCTCCTTCCATTTAATTATTATGAAACTCTGCATCAGGATTAATGATGAAATCTCTGCTGTGTTGTGAATTAAATAGGGACACAATTTTAAACAGAGTATGCTGGAATGCAATAAATGATAAAGTTCAAAGTCTCACCTTTTCCAGTGACGAAGCGCAAATAGCAGCAGAGTGAGCAGGTGGGCAACCAGTAGAAGTAGGTGAAAGTACCGGTTTAAGAAGAGCCACTCTGGTAAGAAGCGCCAGTTTACGGTCCACTGGAACAAAAACTGACGGCCCAGATCAAACGCCCGACTGAGGTAACCAAGGGGATTTTCTAGTAGGAAAGGCATCCCCAGCAACAGCTGTGGCAAAAACACGTGACTGATGAACAACACCAATGTGCAGCATGTTTACATACGAGTGAAATAGCAAGTAAAATTTACCTGGATGCCTGCACACAAGGAGAGTTTTGGGATTGTCCTCATTAAACCAAATTCAGACAGGAGGAGGAAAAGTAACCCGGGAGCAAAGAGCAGCACATTCATTTTCACAGACACTGCTAAACTGTCAGAGCAAAGAAAATAATTCTAATTTGTCGCTTGTGATAAAAACAATCTTTGCCTTGGCCAAAACAGAAACCATACTTGCCTGTAAAAGCTGCAGCCTATAGTCCAGTGTCCATCAATAAAGAGATTTACAGCTGCAAACAGCAGCATCATGGCCACTGGATCATTAAAGAGACGCAAGACGAAGATGGAGTGGATGCGATAAGATGCACAACACACAAAGAAGAACACATAGGGAGGAACCTGGAAAAACATAATGAGATAAGGGTACCTGTACTCATCATACTTTGCATTATAGACACTTAAAATGCTGTAAAAGGTCTAGTTCATTTGGATTCAACAACATCACTTTGTAGGCACCAAAGACCAACATCATATTCTATGGACTCACCTTCTTAGTGCGGTAGTATATCCTGAAGACAAGCAGTATTGTAGTGAGATAGAAAACAGCAAAAAGGTACTGGGCCAGACGGATATTTACTCCATGGTTTGTGATGTAGTAGAGGGCAGTGAATATGTAGACAAAGCCTGCCGGGTACCTGTAATGTCATGCTTTAACATTTAAACTGAAAACTATAAGACGAATATACCACTAAAACTTACACTAGTGGTCCGGTGTCTCCTTTAAGCTGGGTGTAGTCATAGGTGCCATTGATAACCCCCTCCACTTCGTCCATGTAAGCGTTCCAATCTATCTCTGTATCTGTGGTAGATAACATAATAGCAAATACAATGATTAGCCAAAAATGAACGTCATTGACTGCTAGTCTAAAGTTTTGAATGCCACCCGGAAAGTACATTTAATTCTGATGTCTAAGAAGTCAGCAGGTGTGCTAGCAGGTGTGTAAGAAATATAACCAAGCACCCTAGCATGCTAACTATCATTGCTGCTACTTACATGCTACTTTTTGGATGACCCACACATTGATACCGATTTCCAGAAACCACAAAACAGAAACTACCAGTAGCGTATACTCGGTCTTGAATAATACTAAATGTTTGTCATGCCAGAGTGCCTTAAGTTTCCCCCAGAGTGGGGACGGAGTTACAGGAAATTTTCTCCGCACGCCTCCTGCCATTTCGGAGGAACAGATGAACGTGGAAGAGTGGTTCTTCTTCTTCTTTTTGGGTTTTCTTGGCGGTTGGCAAGCAACAAATTGGTGCATTACCGCCACCAACTGATGTGGAGTGTGTATCTGATATTTACTCAATGTAAGGTGTCTATATCCTGCTCGGAGCTTTTATTTCTCTTAAGTACTGAAACAATATTTAAAATTCCTTTCTTTCTGACTTTTGTCTCAAAATTTTGATACTAAGATGATTTTTAGTGCTTTTAAGTTTCCTGACCAAATTCCTTCTTTCCGCCACATATTTATCATAAAATATGCTCCACCGTTTCTAGTTTCAAGCAACTACACATACCTGTTGCATGTTTCCCTATCATAAATAATGCACTGTTCAGCCCTGTGTCCAAATTTCATTTGATATTATTCTTTCTTCATTTCTGTTCCTGCTCTCCTCATTTCCCCAACTTTCCTTTGTATTCTGTAATACCACCTTCCTTTCCTCTCTTCCTCACACTGCGTTTGCCACCTTTCCTTTATTGTTTGACAATATCCCTCACCTCTGTTTTGCTGAGATGAATTACTAAATCACTGTTAAAATACTTTGTTGCCTCTTTTGCTTTCTTGACTGCTAACTCATTCCCTATTATTCCACTGTGTGCTGGTACCCATAGGTACAGGTCCATCATTGAACTCTGAAAGTGGAAGGGCTGTTAGCGCGCATGCTCAATATTCAATTTGCCGTCACGTGACCCTATTTACGTCATATCATGGGGACAACTGTGTGTGCAGCGCAAGATGTCAACTTGAGAAGTTGTTGTCAGGTGAGCAGTTACTTTATAAGAAGTACGACATGGCAAATAATACGCTTATTTATTGTGATTTACAATGTATTAGTTAATATCTTTGATTGTGAAAAATTTAAAATGCCATTTCACATTTGTCTTAACGTTAGCTGGCTAACAGCTAACGTTCGCTGACCAGTTTAACATAAACGACAAAATAAAAAAAAGAACAAAAACAAAACTAGCGGCATATTGAGTATTTTTGTAAGTACAAGTCAAGTCAAGCATGTTGATACAGTCATGTATTAATATAAAAAACATTACCACAGTGTAAGGGTAGACAACTGCAAAAGGAAAAAAATAATTAAAATAATGCACAAAAAAACTTAGAGGTCAATGTATTGTTCCACATGACAATAATTACACAGTTATTAAAGTCAAAGTAATCCCTCAAGACCTGGAGAACAGTTTTGGGGATGTTGCTCTTCTCTGGGTTTTAAAAACCAGATCTAACGATGATTTTTCAATTCAATTCAATTTTATTTATATAGCACCTTTTACAATAAAATTGTCTCTAAGTGCTTTACAGAGGTAGAAACCCAGAGCCTGAACCCCCAGGTAAGCACAGTGGCAGGGAAAAACTCCCTTTTAACAGGAAGAAACCTTGAGCAGGACCAGGCTTACAAGGGGGAACCATCCTGCTGAAAGTTGGCTGGGTAAAGGAGGAATAAAAGAGGGAGACAGGACAGAGAGAATAAAGAGAGAGAGAGGGAGAACAGATACAATCATAAAACCAAAGAAATACAGACAAAATACAATCATAGAAATACAAACATATCAGACATATATACACATAATACAGCATAGCAGGTTGTTATAAAGAGATGAACAGTATAGGCAGGTGCCGACAGCGGACCCTGAGTTTGCCAGAGGCCAAAGTCCGTACAGCACGAAGGCCTGGAGACGGAAAACCTGCAAAGAGAGAGAGAAAGAGAGAGAGAGAGAGAAGGGGGGGAGACACACAGAACGACAAGGAAGACTGGACCCAGATAAAATAAAAGGAGGAGAAAGAAGAAGGGATATGTTCATCAAAGGATCTGAGGGACTTTGACCCTTGATCTTCCAGGGTTTAGGACCAAGGGTCTTTAACTATAAAGCAGCCTTCTATATTATGCAACCTTGTATTACCACTGCCCTCTATATATTATACTACTGGTGTCGACTATCCTCAACCTTAACTACACTATCACTTAACCTCAGGTTTGTGAGTAAAATACCTTTAACACCCATTGGATTCCTTTTGTTAATGTGTTCTGACTGACAGCTCATCTTGGCTCCTGTTAGACAAATCCAGGCTCTACGCAACACACGATCCTTCAGGAATTCAAATTTCTGCCCAACAACCTTCATTAAGGGAAGACAACTCTCTCCCCAAGAATCTTGATTCTCTCATCGGAATCATACATAAACTATGATTATTTTCATTCACGGTAAGGTAGATTTATAGGTACACACTCAAAAGATGATACCTTTTATACTGACTTAATTTTCTGACATCTGTGCAGGTCTTCTCCTCAGGCAGTGACAGGAGATAATGGAAGGATTTCATGTAAAGGGTTGTGAGGCACTTTGTCTTGGGGTCAGTCTTGCTGCATCAGGGTTGTTGTACTACCTCTATAAGAAAAACAAGGCCACCCTTGACAAACTTGAAGTAGGTTTGAATAGTGTACAGCAAACTAATATTTACTAAGCCATATATTTATCTTTTTTGTAATAATAGTGGCAAACTAACCTTTTGGACCTCATTTATAAAGTAGTAGGCTTTCTTCCTGTTTAAATAAAAAAATAAAAATGAACATTCTGTTGCAGATTGCTCCACACCTCCCTATTGATGGCAAACTCAAAGACATTCTAAAAGCTACTTCTGGTGCATGCTTAACGTATGCCGTCATTGAAGGTAATCAGGTGTTCACTGACTTGTATCCTCACCCTCAAAACATAAATATAGCCATAAGTGACTCTGCCATTGGGTTAACTGTATTTAACTGTAGGCACAGTGCAACCAGTGGGGGAGCCTCTGATGAGTCTCTTCCAAAAAGAAACTACTGGAGTGTTGCAGAAATTCACATTGAGTGAACACAGGCTGGTGTGGAGCAGCCTTACACGCACTTGGTGAGATTTGAGCTGTGCAGGATTATGAGCCATATTTGAAAAATGGACCCAGAAACAACCTAAAAACTGTAATATATCGCTGTTTCTTTTTTTTTACTACCTTCAGGATGGACAACATACGGGTCCTGCACCAAAGAGAGAATGCAGTGCCATTTGTCTTGGTGGGATCAGATGAGACCCCCGTCAGAGTCCTGTCCCCTCTGCAGGCCTCTGGGACACACATGGAGGTAATACATGAGAAGTTCCACCAGGTCAGCAGTGGTTTGGTGGACATCGTCGGACAATACCTTAGTGGGGAGAAACCTAAAGGTCAACTGGAGACAGAGGAAATGCTCAAGGTCTGTGCCATCACATACTGGCACTTTTAACATGTTAAATCATTTTTACTACATAATGACAAATAAAATGTGCTCGAATGAGACTCTTTCGACTCTTTTTAGGTGGGCGCAGCTCTTATAGGGGCAGGTGAGTTGGTACTGGCTGCTGATGGAACCCTGAGTCTTCAGCCTCCCTCTGATGGTTCGGAGTACATTTTGGGTCTCGTGGACTTTGACTCTCTGCAGGGAGAGCTGAAATCTGCAGCTTATTGGTGTAAAAGGCTGACCATTGCTTCCGCCCTGCTGGGGACCGCAGTCCTTCTGTGGGTCTGTCGACGATATTACTGCCACAGAAAAGCCCAGCGGGAGCTGGAACAGGAAAGGAGAGAATTTGAGAGACTGTCAGCAGAAGAACAGAGGGTACTAGCTTCACCTGAGGGGTCCAGGGTCTCCAAAAACAGGGTTGGGGAACAGATAGAGAACGATTGTGTTATTTGCTTCTCTCAGCCACGTAACTGTATTATCATGGACTGTGGACACGTGTGCTGCTGCTACAGCTGCTACCAGGCACTTGTTCAACGCAGATGCCCAATATGTCGACAGGACATCAGCAGAGTTCTGCCTCTGCACTTTGTCTGATCCAAGCGACCGAATATGTGATGTCAGCAGTGCATACACAATCTTTGTGTGTGATGTTTCATACATGGATAAAAACTGTTTTATGTACAAGTGCAAAGTGAAAAGTTTATTTTTGAAGAGATTTGTATTTTCCAACTTATGTGCCTTAGTCACATGAAAGCTGCTAATGCTGATTTACATTCAATGTAAATCCAGTTGTGTCACCTCCAGTTTTGTGCTGTTTTGATTTCCATGTGGAGCTGATTAAAAGTAGGTTGATTACAAGCCTATTCACCTTGCCTTGTCCTGTTACTCTCTTCTGAAGACCCTCACTCCTAAGCCTGTGTGCTCCTCCCTGTATTTCACAATTTCCCAGTTTGTTAAGGTTCATGTTTGTACCAGATTGTGTCAGGGAGCCTGCACAGTAGCAATATGCTGAAATCCTAAAACATGTTGCTCTTTTGTGTTATTTCCTGCTGCAAATGTTATTGATGGAATTCTAGTGATTTAAAGCCATTCAGAGACTTTTTAAAACAAATACTAAAAGGTTGTTGATACTGACTGGTGCCTGAAAAGATCTGAGTCATCAACTACTTCTGTACTGTAACAAATGGTGCAGCAATTTAGAGAAGCACAAAAGTCAGATCAAAAGCATTCGTCAGAGTTCGTCTGCACAGAAATAGTCGAGTGGCCGTGCCTGTGGGGTGGTTGCCAAGGCGAAAAGTGGGGTCACTGGGCCTGAGCTGAGGGGGGAGCAGGTGAGAGGCATGGCATCCCATCAATCTTTGGAGGAAGTCATAAGGGTTCACCCTGACAGGTTCCTCTTGAGTGCAAGGAGGCTGAAGAGCAGCTGAGGCTGGGTGGTGCATGACTATCACTGACATCTGCTGACCCCTGAGGTCATTCACAAATTTGGTTTGTTGGAGCCACACTAATGCAAATATAAACCTAAAAAAACATTTATAAAATCTTTGAAAGACGTGCAGTAATATATTAACGTTACAACATATCATTGTAATTGGCAAATTAACCGCTAGGCGTCTCTCTTTCATCACACATTGAAAGTGTTAAATCATAATGTAATTAATGTACGCTGCCATATCCTGTTTAATTGTCTCTGAATGCTGAGAAACAATTCAGTTTTTGTGGCGATGCTTTAACAGACTGAGCTTCGTGGGTGCTGGTCCTAATCAGTGATGATGAGGACACGAACAGTGGTCAAAATAAACAGGAGTGGATGATTGGACGTAATCATGGAAAATGCACAAATATGTAATTTCTTTTGTAGTTTAGAGTTAATTATTAAATAGAATTTCCCCTTTTCGTAAGGAAAGTTCTGAAAAAAATGCAGCAAGCAGATGGAGTCACATTCAGCAAAATGATGGTGCAGAACGAAATGATATAGGTTCATTTACATTTCAGAACTGGTACACACTGACCTCAGCTGTATGTGCTCTTGCAGAAATCTTCTTTTGTGACTTTGACATCATCAGGTGCTTGACAGATGGCATGAGAGAAATGGTGGAGTTGCTGCATCTCAGGAGAGAGAGCTGCTGCAGCGTGTCGGAGCCTCTGATGCCAATTACCGCTGTCACCCATCTGCTTTGGGCATGCAGTGAGATGTGGAATAAGTGACCTAGTTCTGCTCTTGACAACAAACCTGACGTCCCCTCTCGAAGGAGAGAGGGAGACGGAGCACACGTGAGGGATACACAAGGGTTCCTCAGTTTTGCCTCATGGTTTTCTTCTGCAGCTCTGCATGCAATAATTGCAGGTATCTTTAGACTCACTTTTGTATCAGTTGACAGGCTGGCTGGAACATTAATAGTGTCTGGTATAATTCCAGATGATCAGAGTGGTTTGGAGACAGAAACAAACCAGTATACAACCAGTGTAACATTATACATATATACATAACATTTTAGCAACAAAGGCTACTTAAAATAATGAAAATATTGCATATTGTCAGGCGTAATTGTTGTTTTTAAAGTTACAGTGATGTTGATTATTTTTAATTTTAAACATTTCACATGCAAATGTAAATTTACTACACTGGAATTATTAATGAACATTATCGACATTATGACAAAGACGTTTAGACCTCAAAGATGTGGAAGTGTGACGATGGTCATCAGTCCTTGCATTCATGAATCCTGCCAGTTTGGGGTTTAGCTGTTGGGGGACGTATCTTCTGCAGTGAGCTTTAATTCGTCAGACGTGTCACATAAACGTCCTCGTCCAGGGCTGGAAATAGAATGTTGAGTTCATCCCAGCTGGCCAGAGTCAAGTCTCTGTCCATGGTGCTGAAATCAACTGTTATCCTTTAAAATGAAATCGGCAGCTCCTTCTTTAAGTCTTCATTTTGAGCTTCTCTCGTTCCTTCTTCTTGAGGTTTAGCTATCTCCTCCTTTTCTGTTTCTTCACCTCCACATCCAGCTGACTGACCTCAAATGTCCCAGTCTGGATCTGGAAGGACCTTGGCCTCTTCATTCTCCACCTTTTTTGAATGAGTGTGTTTTATCCTGGTGCTTCCAGTCTGTCCTGTTCCTGTACACCATCCCAGCTGCTTTGTGCCTGCATCTAACACCCTGCTCTTCTGTGTTGGACTTAGGGTTATGGATTTTTGGACCCCAGGCTGTGATGATCCGTTTGAATTTATTTCAGGCTGAATCTAACATATTTACACATGCATATCTGCTGTTTTGAGTTTTGAAAAATGGGATCGCCATAAAACAACTTCTCTCCAGGACAAATCTCATCTTCAAGCCTGCACACTGATGGAGACTGCGCCTTCCGGCAGTTCCTTCTCCTGCCTGTTGGTGTCCCTGTTGCTCCTCCTGGTTCCAAGTCGCACGCACGACACCGCGCCCGCGCTTCAAACCCGGATGGATGACTTCACCGTTCTGCCTGGGTTTCCTTTATGACCCAGGGATCTCCCACTTCCCTCAGCAGACATCAGCCAGCAGCAGAGGCGAACACAGCTCTCCGGCTCCCTCCGCAGCTGCATCACTGCCCAGAGAGCCCGCAGCAACACCCGGACCCGACACACACACCTGGAGAAGGGCTCCGACAGCCGACACAGGATCTATACAGCGACTTCTCTCTTTGCTTTAAACCCAATTTTGATTCCACACACGGTGGGCAACCATGTCTGAGGTGCTGCCATACAGCGAGGGGAAAATGAGCGGCTACGGGACGGACAGCGAGGTCAGCCAGATGTCCTTTAGCTGCGGGCTGCAGGACACAAGCGCCTTTTTCGCCGCCTCGCAGGCGAAGAGACCACCAAAGCTTGGACAGATCGGCAGAGCCAAGCGAGGTAAAGACCCGCAAAAACGGAAGGATCACAAACATTAATGCGATATTCGCCATCACATATTAGGCGGACAAAAACAAAAACAAAAAAACAAAACAAAAATCAAAACTGCGCTGCCAAATGGCGAATGAATACTTTTTGATTTATGATTGACTTATGAAGATAATGTTTAGGTACATACGCAATAAATATAGGGAGGACACACCCCGCGCTTTAACGCAAGGTTCAGGTACAGCACGAGTCTGCGCGTCCCCGCGATGTTTTCTCCAGGGGCGCGGGCACGAGGGGTTTGCCATTATTATTATTATTATTGATAACATTATTAATACCATTATTATTGTTATAGGTGATTTCAAAGCGCTATGTTATGAAATTTGATTTTGTTTGTTTGTTTGTTTCTCTCTATTGTCACGGTCTCATTCGGGTTCTTCTGTCCTCAGTGGTCATCGAAGACGACCGAATAGACGACGTCCTGAAGGGGATGACAGACAAGTCTTCGCCCGGCGTGTAGAGGAGAAACGCCAACGATGCCTTGCAGACTCTTTTCATTTTGATCACCGATTTGAAGCACTTGTCGGCTGCGCATGTTCGAGGATTGCAGGAGGCTCTAAGAGAGGATGAGGATGGTAGGAAAGGACGGAGAGGAGGAAGCGGGGGCAAAGGATGGGAGGCATGAAGAAGGCAGAAGGGAGGAGAGAAAACAGAAGAGAGGGGGGAGAGGGAGAGAGAGAAGAGAGAGAGAGAGAGAGAGAGAGATACTCTGGAAAAGACCAAGATTTTATCATGGGATTTGCTGGCAATTCTCTGCAGGAATCTCGATTTGAACTGCAGCTGCAGCCAGATGTTGAGATGGCGGACGCTGCTCTGTATCTCAACCTCTGCTGACTCTGATGATGGATGAACTTGTCATTCACGACCATCTCGTTTTTTTTCCCTTTCCCTTCCTTTTTAGACGCGCTGTAAATGCAACTAAAAGTGCATCTAAAAACTGGTAAAAACTGCAACTTGGAGGCTGAAGCTAAAGCAGCCCTGTTGAAATCAGTTGTACAAAGATCTCCGACCCACCCCCCCGCCCCAACGTCTCCCCCCTCCCCTCCCCTCTTAGGCTTTGCTTTACTGACGCTGCGTTCACGGGAGCTGTCCTTTCAGCACTGGTCCCATGCATTCCTGTTGCTGCTAAAGCTTTTATTTAAAAGGAAAAGAAAAGACCAACCAAACTCTCCAATCTAAATAAAGGAGACCCATGTATAAAATATATATCCGAGGATGGTGCAATGTTAATATTTTATTTACTATACCCCCCCACCCCTTTGTTGTCGGTCCCTTAGGCCGTGGTAGAAACATGAGCCCTGAGTTACCTTCATCACGCTTCGGCGGTTCCAGGTGCGCTTCAGCACTATCATGTAGCCAGTTTCACGCATATCTCCCCCCCACCCCACCCACCCACCCACCTCATTATTTGGCATCTAAAAATGCTCCAATATCTACAGAAGCCAGCCGAGATGTGGATATTGTCGTAGATATTTAAGCTAATAACTCATGGACAGAAAAAAAAAAAAAAAAACTTTAAATGAGAAATCATTCGTGTTTTGTTCTCCATCTATTTGCATGACCTCTCACTCTGGTGCCAATGCAGGTGCCACTACTCTTACCCTGGCACGCTTCTTTTTAACAAAGTCATATTTGTATTTTTATATCTAAATATTTGTTATCTAAATGCTAGTCTGTCGTCTTACGGTTCATCAACGGAAATATTTATACTTCGGAGAGAATATACAGAGCGAGACTCGGCTTCAGAGGCAATTTAGAGATTTTTGACGTACCGGTCTCCTTCTATGTTGGAGGATCGATGTATTTTTTTGGGGGGTTTTTTTTGAGACTAATTGAATGTGTCCGGGGATTTTGCACACATCAATGTTCAATTATTATAAAGAAATCGTATACTGTGACTTGAGCTTTGTTGATTCATTTGTTAGATAGAACAAGGCAGTTTTAGAGTATATTGCACTGTTTACGAATATCCTCAAATAACACGTTGTTATTTGACCAATTTTGGACATTAAAGTTTTTTGTTTGTTTTATGTTGATTTTGTACCATTAAGAATCTGGATATGGTTTGTTCATGCATGAAACCTTAATATTTTCAATAACGAAACATCATTTTAAGAAGCAAAAAAAAAAAAAAAAAAGGAAAAAATGTCATGACATTCTAAGAATGAGTCATTGTATATTATTATTATACCATTTTCACTGTATTTGGTGAATTAATAAATGGTGACAGAAAAGTGGTCACATGATTGTTTGGTTTGAATTTTTGGGGTTTTGAGAATTTAATGGAAGATGGCCAAGTAGCCATGAGATGGGCGCCAGTAAATGCTGATCCTTAATTAAAGAACGCTGAGGGAACAGTCATCCATCCTGTGCCGGCCTAAACTACAGAAACCATTAAACTATCCAACCCCCCACCACCACCTCAGGGGAGCCTGGCTGGCCACAAGATCATCTATCAACGTCTCCGTGTCCTCATACAACTCTCACAGGGCCACCACTTTAACCTACAAAGCCTCCATTTAGCATCCCAATGCTATTTTAGCAGCTTTTTGTACCACTGAAATGCCAGCTAGCTGACATTAACTTTGTCTCTGGGGAAATGCTAGAAAATGCATTTTTTCATAAAACACACAAAGCATTCAGTGCCATTAACTGTTGCAGACAGTAGCTGCTTGAGGCTGGACACGCCTGTGATAGTGAAATGCGTCTTTCACTTTAAACCTATCATTGATTCAGGTCAACATTACAGTAAATATACTTAAGATCGGCTTCTCTGGCATGTCCTCGGTTTGTCCTGAATCCAGATTGTCATTGCGAATTGCACTTTACTCTAATAAAACAACATCAACAAACGTCAGCGGTGCAGCAAAGTTTCAGTTCAGTTTATTTTATTTTTAATGCGCCTTTTACAATAAAAATTGTCTCTGGGTGCTTTACAGAGGCAGAAACCCAGAGCCTGAACTCCCAGGTAAGCACAGTGGCAAGGCAAAATGCCCTTTTAACAGGAAGAAACCTGGAGCAGGACCAGGCTTACAAGGACGAACCATCCTGCTGAAAGCCGGCTGGGTAAAGGAGGAGAAGAAGAGGGACACAGGACAGAGAGAATAAAAGAGGGAGAGAAAGAGAGAGAAAAACAAATACAGTATGTAAACATAGCAAACATAATACAGCATAGGCAGGTTGTTATAAAAAAAGAGAACAGCATAGGCAGGTGCTGACAGTGGACAGTGGGTTTGTCAGAGGCCGGGATCCATGAAGGTCTGGAGACGGGAGACCTGCGGGGGGGGCACAAAACAGCAAGGAAGACTGGACACACAGCAAAAAGCATTCCCATCAGCGAGTTTATTGACTGGCCTGATAACATCAGCACTGACTGAGTGAACATATAGTGCTATTGATCACCACTGTGCGTGTGTGCCCTTTTGAGGCCACGGACAATTACACTTTTTTCAGTGATGTGCAACCCTGGAACAAAACTGGGCACACTTCCCCCAAATACTGAATCTGCTTCCTGTTGCCCTGTCTGCCATATGACTGACCATCAATATCCCAAAGGAAACCAAAAACCAACTACAAATTAAAAAAATAAAACACATCAGTAGCAAATGCAGGAATGATTCCTGTTTCTGCATTTTCAGTAAAAGTTGGGGTTTGATGCTGAATAAAAAGATAATTAAGACCTAAAGGGGCAACAATTGCTCAGTTTCTGCCCCCAGTTTAGGTTCTTTGGAGGTCAAAGGTCATTTTTTCCTTCACAATTTGGTCTTTGTTGCGAGAATGTTGACCTGGCAGATAGATGGGATAATACCGGGGTCAGGCTGCACGTTCTGTTACCAATGCTTAGTAACTGGGTGAGCAGCCAGAGGAAAGACATGGAAGACCGATAAGCAGACATGCTTACGAAATGCTACAGCAGCAGCACAAACAGAGCACGTTAAAGCGCCATTGTACCCTCCACTTATCTACCACACCCACACACACACACACACACACACACACACACACACAGTCTCATTTGTAGGTCCAGCCTGAGTGTGTGCAGCGAGGACAGAGAGCTTTGATCTGATTCCGCTTTGCTCCATCATGAGTGGACGTCCATTAATATTCCTTCTCCAGTTACATAATCCTGCCATACAGTATTTTATGCTCTTGCACTGCCCCCCTCCCCAACCCCCCGCGGGCAGATATACGGGGCTGCTGAAAATGGCAGTGGTGCACGCTCCAGCACTTAGGTACATTTTTGCACATCGCTGGTGTTTTTTTATTTATTTGGGTATGAATTTAATCTTAGAAGCATCCATAAATTAGAGAAGAAAAATGATCTGTGTTGAACTTTTGAGTTTAACAGGTAATAGGAATTTCTAGAATTAGCGTTATTGAATTGGGGGTGGCTCAAAAATCTAAAAAAAAAAAAAGTATTACAAGCACATAAAGCGCAAAAACAGGACATTTAGTTTCTTCCATAAACTCACAGAAACACGCAACAAACATGTTGGCAACTGAAACTTGGAGATGTTCGGCTAAATCGTGTGGTCGACTTCTTGACTTGCAAGAGTCTTTGCATAACACCCACACACCACAGCGCTCTGCAGGGCCAATCAATGCAGACAGAGAGGGTAGGGTGGAGGAGAGGAGAGACGGGTGGCTAAGACAGAGACGGAGAGGGAGACAGAGAGAGATAGGCAGAGATAGACAGAGAGAGAGAGAGGGGAGGCTTCAAGCATGCAGATCTGTGTTGTTGCTGCCCTTGGGCAACAGAGCATGGAGGACAATTAGCACCAGGAGAGGAAATTCTGGCTCTGCTGTGTCACATAAATATACCCTCTCAGACTCAGAGTCCAGAATGACTCAGGTAGTCAGTGGAGGATGCCAGAAACTGCACGAACACACCAAAAAAAAAAAAAAAGGTTTGCATTTAGAACGTCTCCCGCACGAGGCTAGACCCCGCGGTTACATAACCAAAGGCCAGTCACGTTAAATCTCATCGTCTGGGTTTCTGCCGCTGCACACCAGTCAGGCTAAAAGAGCTGAAAACTGACTTTATGATTAATGAATTTCAATTCCTTCACATATGGGCGGAGCAGAGATGAAGCTCATCCCTCAGCGATGAGACGGAACCAACACCACAGCAACAGCAATGTTGCCGCACCTCCGCCTGTATGATCACCAAACCCGCTCCTAGAGAGGTGAGCACATTCGCATCATCAGGCCAAGTTAATCAAACCTAATTAAAGGGAGGCTGAGTTTAAAAGACTCAACAGACAGCAGTCACACACACATTGTCACATTTCTATCTTTGTGGGGACTTCCATAAGCATATCACATTCCCCAGCCCCTAACCCTAACCATCCCAACTCACCCGCTAACCCAAACCCAATTCTAGCCTCAATCTTAAAACCAAATATTAACCCTCAAACAGGCCTTTAACGTTGTGAGAACCAGCCAAAATGTCCTCACTTTGCTAGTAACAGAAGCAGAAAAATGTCTTGCGCTCTGAATGGCAGAGGATGTCTGCTTAGGTGCAGGGCCCTCAGGAAAGGTTGGCTCAAACAAGGAAGGAGGAGGCCCGCACTCAGAAACAAAATGGAGGCTGTCTGATGCACAAAAAAAACCCCAAAACCTTTACTCACATATCTGTGTAGATTCTCAATCATCCAGATCATGGTTATCCAAAGTAGATTTCTCTGTGTCAACTGGACTGAAAGGTTTCCTTGAAAACGTTTCGCCCTCTCTCCAGAGAGCTTCTTCAGTTCTAAGTTTGCTGGGGCAGAGCTTGAAAATATAGCCCTGTGGACCATTGGCATGTTAATGGCCCGGGTGGTCACCTGAGAGTCCTTGGCAGGGTGGTTGGCAGGGTCGTTCATCTAGTTTCGGTTGGGGTGCTTCCCCTTTGTCTGTTGGGTCACATGTTAATGAGTCTCCAGGTCTGGTCAAACAGCGTGAATGTTTGGAATGCTGACGAAATGAGTGGAGAACTGCATTGTACGTGGGTGACTTAGAACTGAAGAAGCTCTCTGGAGAGAGGGCGAAACGTTTTCAAGGAAACCTTTCAGTCCAGTTGACACTTTATTCACATAGTGCTAAGTACACAAAAAGAAAAGTGGAAAAAAACAGAAAATACAAAGTGAACGTTTCGGTCACCAGACCATCATCAACACCCTGTGTGATGAGTGCAGGCTCCTTTTTCCTTGTTTGAGTCTCACTTTGCTAGTAGCATGCAAATTTTGATACTCAAAACATAGCAAGTACAAGAACACACACACACACACACACACACACACACACACACACTCTTCCACAGCAGGTGGAAACGGTCCACTTCTGGAATCCAAACATCCAGACCAGCTCGTAAACAGCTTATAAATGGATTTTGTGGTGAGACTTTTGTCAGGCAGCATGTCTGGGGAGGGTTTGGGGGTAGAGAAATAATCCCACTGAACAGACCTCTGGTTGGGGTAACCATGATGAAAACTAGCTGAAAAATCACCTTTTTTTACATACTAAAAGATTTTATAATTAGATCTTGGTGGCTAATTAAACATACATGATTTCTACTTCATCAATTTGTGCCCCCCCAGGCTTCCAGTCTGTCTGCGTGCTCTCTCTCCAGATGAACTACCAGAACGTGGTGGACAAATATCCAAAATGTCTTCCGAGCTACAGCTAAAACACAGTCACCACATTGATCGTAGCGTGTTGGTCTGTCGGAACACACAGCGCATGTATGTGTACATAACTTGCATGTTGTATGTTCATTTAACTTTAAATTATAACCAACATCATCCCTGTGTGTCTCCAGGTTGCGTAAGTACATTTTCTCTCCGAGGTAATCTGACAACACCTTTATATGGATTTACTTCTCTTAGAACGACTCTTAAGAACATTTTCTGTCAGTCGGAGCGGGACAGGACTCAGTTTTCAGGGGGGTTATGCAATCTTGATTCCACCTGAGACAGCTCTGCTATATTAAAGATTATCTTACTTTTTTTTACTATTTCCTGTATCTGCCTCAGTTAAAACTGTTTGACCTGTTAATAATATCTTACTGGTACAGTAAATATAAGAGATGAATATTTGTAAATACAAAATTTATTTGTATTTATGTGTTCCTAGTGATAATTTGGCTAAAATCTGCATAAAAGTAAACAATTTCATATTTTCCTTAATAAACAAATAAAATCACTTGTAAATGTGACAGGTAAATGTACTTAAAATAATTTCGTAAAATCCATCTTTGCTACAACTTAATATTTGAGAGGAATTCCTCTTCGGTGTCAGCGTCCATGGTGACGAGCGGAGCGGCGGAGGACTCGTCTGCCTGCAGGAGCTTCTTCTCCAGAGCTGCATCCTCTGGGCTGAGCTCCTCCCCTTTAGTCATCACGTACACAAAGTATTTGAACTCTTCTCCGTACGTGTGCGTCCTGATCGACCAGTCGTACTCCATGCGAGCGTAGAGGCGTTTCCTGATCAAGGGGCTGATGAAGGTGATGGAGATGAATCGACCTCCGGGCTTCAAGCACCGGCTAACCTGGCAAAAGAAAGACGGGAGGTGGAGGATAACAAGAAATCATCGCCAAGACCCCCTGAAGGATTGTCTGTGTAACGCAACAAAATCTGTGTCAAACACTGAAGTCCTTAAAATTGCAAACTCTTGTTGAGCGTGCGTCGTTGGGGCGGGGCGGGTTCACCAAGTCCGATAACGCGGCGTGACAGCCGCGAAGGTCCTCGAGTATGAATAATTGTAGTTTAGGGAGTCATCAACACTCCAGCGTGCTGATGCTTCGCGTGAAATGCACATTACGACACGGTGGGCTTCACAGGCGAACATGCGCGCACAAGCAAAGTTCACCAAACACTCGTGTTCATCACCACTGTGGAGTTGCAAAGACTGCAGCTAATCTGTTCTTCAACAATGAAGATGGAAAAGGATCATATTTACGTTGTTCAGATTTTTGCTGACGTCTGCACAGCTACCTTCCCCCTTAGTCACTTTTTTTTTTTCTCATCAGGCCAAAGTTAGTTGAGAACAAGGCGAGTACGGTGCTGTGCACGTCCAGGGTTTGAAAACGACCTTCACACATGGTTGTTCTGCCCGTGATGGCAACATAATGTGAGTGGGACACTGCATCTATATGATGGGGCGTGTAGGAACGCGGTGGCATCGCTGGGAGACGAGCACGTGTATCCTGCTATGCTCACATGATTCATCTCCGGCAGCAGACATAAATTATTCAATCTTCGCTGTGACACAGTGGGAAAAAACCTCCGAGGTGAAGGATGGCGGGGTCTGTGGATATGAGAGAGAATGAGCAATATGAAGCAGGATAGCAGAAGAAAAGGTTGTCTGATGGAGCGGGAAAGGTGTGAGGGCAAATCATTTGGAAATGAAGCCACTAAAAAACTCGTCTGCAACGCCGCCCCCCCCACCATTTTTCCACTAGCCTGGAAAAATGGTATTTTATCCCATTTTAAATTGGAGATTTAAAGCACCAGTAGAACAGGAAGAACACTGAAAAAACAGCTTCTGTTTTATCCCATAAAAAAAGGAACTTTTTATAAAAGTTGTAAGGACAGGTGGGATAAAATGAACTATTATTTGCTGGAAAATATGGTCAAACAGTAGGATAAAATCTAAAAAAAACTACAAAGAAAACAATCCTATTAACGATCTTCAGCGAAGTGATACCCCGACATCCCAAACGTTATTTAGAACGGACATTTTGTCAAGGTCACCTGACACGACCTCCTCTCCGTGATACAAGTTTTACTAGTTAATGCTAGTCCAATATGAAGACAATGCTTTGCCGCATGTGAGCCAAAGAGTCTTTGGATTGAGGAAAATACTTCATTTGTGGTTCATTTGAAGGCTCCTGTGTGGGCGAAACTCACTGCCTGACATTTTCAGGTTAGTAAAGCAGAAGATAAGCCGTCGAGAGGGAGGAGAATGACATTTCATATCTTCTGTCAGCTTGTTTCTCTCATTCGCCTCTTTGTCCTCACTGGCCTCCATGAATTCTCATCTCCTCTTATTTCCATTCGCTCCTCTCTCAGCTCTGCTAAAGACACTGTATATGAGATAATAGACGGTCTGAGGTGGTCGGATGAGGACAGGGCGTCAGGTAGTCCAATTTCAGCAGGACGGCCAGTTCACATAATCTGGGTTTATCTGAGACTGAAATGGTCATTATTTTTATTGATGGCCTTCTGGTGCCCTGTTCTCTCCCCAGACAAAAGCAGGTGTGGCAGTGGTGGTCTGGGGAACCCTTAGAGACTTACAAAGACCTCCATATACTAATGGGGATGCCCTGTCTGCTGCCTACTGGGAAATCCTCAGACTTATTATTCGACCAGTAGCGACCACAGTGGCCCTGGGAATGCCCAACACGTGGCCCCAGTGTGTTGGCAGGTCCTCCATGCACAAGGCTGGATGCTATTGAATGGTCCATCTTCTCCCCAGAACTGAATTCAATGCATAACTTCTGGGACATCCGCTATCATTACATACCTCTACATACCACAGATGGTCCAAGAGGACCCTCACCAGGACATCAGTCCTCCAATAAAAGAGTGTGTAATCACAAAGTAAGGCAAACAACCCCCCCCCACCCCAAAAAAACACACACACACACAAGCCTTAGCGTGTGTGTATGAGAATATGTGTGTCAGCGTGAACCCACCTCTCTGTGTGTGAGTCAGTGCCAATCAGTGGGAAGAGACAACAACAGAGTCCTATCTCTGGTTAGCAGACTTCCACAGCCTACCGTCTCCTTTAAAGATACTGTAAGTACACACACACACACACACACACGCACACACACACACACACGCCAAACACACAAACAGAAAAACACATCCTTAAACTGGCACGGAGAAAGGGGCTGGGGTGATTCTATTATTAGCATTTTTGTAATATAGATAATAGGTCAGATTTTAGAATATTGGCCCCATCGTGTTGTTTGTGTACTGTCATGCATAGGGCTACCCTCCCCTACCCAGCCCACCCCCACAGCGTGCCCACCCCTTCCTGAAGAAATGTGCTTTTAAAATCACGCCTTTATTCGTTTCCATTTCACCTCACCCGCCCGTAGCCTGCAGCCAGGCATGTGCATGGAAAAAACGTGTAAAAGTCTTGAGAAAAAACACACAGACACACATACAGAGGGAGGGGGTAAGGTGGTGGTGAGGATCTCAGTGCTCGTCTCTAACAAAGCAGATCTGCTCTTCCCTCCAGGGGTGCAACAGTCTGCAAGGTTCATCCCTCCATCCAAACAGGAGCCAAATGTGTGAACATAAAGGCACCATCTGCCCTATAGCCGACTGAGGTCTACATTTGAATTACGCTGTTACTGTCACACTTGGAAACGTGCACAAATCAGCCAATGACAGATGTCCAGGGGTGACAGACTCATTGACGCTGATCCATTTTCCTCCTGGAGGGAAGCACACGGCACAGACAGTGCTGCATTCCTGCTCTCTTCCGTCCGACTTCTTATTCTGTTCACCCACCTGGCACCCCACATCGTCCGCCCACTTACTGCACGGATAAATTAAACATCACAGACCCTCTCTGATTCCCCGCCTCTACGTCTATCTGCTGTGGCTAGAACTGGAAAAAAAGGAGAAGCTAATTCAAAATGGAGAATTCTAGGCTGCACGCTGGTTCACGTGCCTTCTGCAGTTTGTGTGGGCTTGTTGAGGCTTGAGCCCCCCCCGTAGGTAGACAACAACATCCTGCCTTTCAAGTAGACGCATCCCTCCCGCACACAGCATGTGTTGCCATGGCAACAAAAAAGTTTTAGCGCTGGTCACGGTAACGTATGTAGGTCAGAACGTGATACCTCTCAAAACAAAAACCAGGCAGCAGAGTGATTAAAAGTCTTGCCTTCGTTAAGCCAGAAAGTTCCAAAAACAAGGCTCGCTTCGGCAGACGCCGGCAATGCCGATATCCAACGCTAACGGTTGAAGTAAACATCACCAGTTCACAGGAATTTGGGGCTTTTACACCGCCAACAAGCACTTGGGGGGAAAAAGTCTTTCTGAGCAAACTAATTAGTGTGTTGGCTTGAGAAGAATGCAGGAATTGAATAAAGACAAGGAATGATCATTTGTTGAGGAAGAATTCCTTTCCAAACCAGGTCACCGCTTTCAACAGAAGCACAATTCCGATCTGTGCCTGGACCATCCCCGTATACTGAAGCAAACGCCTCTGTGGAGAGTCTTGGTTTGCTCGTGCACACACATCCCAGCCCTGTCTAATCGATCACCATCCTCATGTTCAGCTGATATGCCCCCCCTCCCTCCCGGCTGTCCAGCATGCCAGGCTAAAATTAAAACCTCCGTTTATTTCCCTTTTCATCAACAACAGCCGCTTCTGACTCCCTTCTTTCTTCTTTATCTCTCCCACTCTCTTTGGCTGCCTCCTCACCCTGCCTTCCTTTCCCATCTGGGAGCAGAGGGAGCTTTGCTTTAATTACCAAACTCCTTTTCACACCCACAGACGGAGACAGACAAACTTCAGATGCATCCCACCGTTTTGTTTTTTCAGTCTCATGAAACTGTCTGCACAACCAAAACTCCCCCCGCCGCTAACATGTAACGGGTTCTGCCCTCGTTCATGGTCACCACCTGATGATTGACAGATACAGAGCAGCATATCAGCTTATGCTAAATTAAAGTAGTGTTTATAAAAAAAAAAAAAAACATGCAGACGATGGGAAAAACTTTGTGCAGGGAAAGAAGGCCCAGAGTCAGCGAGAGTGGAGTTATCAGCTTCATTTTCTTTTTAGAAGTCAGAGGAACAGTCATGGAGGAAACTAGAGCACAATGTTTGCGACTGGTGTGGCCGTCAAAAAGAGCAAAAGAGATGAATAGGTTCTCTCCTTTTTTCTCTTCTGAGTCTGATGTTTGAAGCCCTGCACGCTTGATGCACTTATCAGGCCCAAGATGCATATTTAAAGGTCTTATGAAGAGAATTCTGAGTAAAAACTGATTGATGACTATATTATCAAAAAAACACAAGCACTATACAATTTGTATATTATCAAAAATCACTGTTGTATAATTAATAAACTGGACAGACAGAAATCAATTATTAACAGAAAAAACTATCAGTATATATCAAAGTGGTCACTTTCATTTTTCATGAGTGTTTTTCTTTTCCTTTTTAATATCCAACCACAAAAGTTTGGCAGCTGGAGGAGCTGCGCTGTAGTATGTGAGGCATTAAAATGGGCCAGTGTGTCTGGGGGTCTCCCGCGGGACGAGGAAGGGGGACAGGAGAACCCCCCCGTGGAGGTTCCAGTAGCACACTAACACAATCCAGTCCCTTCACTAGGGCAGTGGCGCAGGGGGAAGCACCAAAACCAAAGCCAAAAATACATAGAGCAACCCTCATACTGATCATTTGTAGACTTTTTTGATCATCTGTTATAGAGCAAAGGAAACCTGACATTACAAAGAGGTGCATTTACTCGTAATCCGATCATTTATCATTTTCTCTCTCCAACCGTTGGATGTGGATGAGCAAAAACATGACTGTGGCCCTCCGCCTCTAAAAGGAATCTGCTTTATGCCAAGTGGTGCTTGTCCGAATATACAGTTTACTGTGTCTAGACTAGACTCTTGGAAAGCTACAGGACAACAGTAAATTGACTTGAGTGTTTCATTGATTTGAGACTGATGAAGTATGTTGCCACAAACATTTACTTTAAATCTCTATTGCTTCATTGTAAACTAAAGACATTTATCTGACAGCAGACAGGTAAATTAGCTTTGTCCCTTAGAGAGTGGTCGATGCTTTAAACTAAACAACAAAAAAAGGTCATGTTAAATCAAAAATGTATATTAAATCCAGAATGTAGCTTTGAAGACTGCTGCTAATGTTGTTTTACTAAAAGATTAGGAAGTTTTAAAAGTTGTACTTGAAGAGGGAATCTTACACATCTTCAAGCTCCACATCAATCACATAGCATCACATGACCTGACAATTTAAGCACAATATGCATGAGGAGACCACTGTTCCTGATCCCCACATGGACAGTAGCAACAAACAACATCAAGAGCCCTTTTCCCGAAGCTAATCCCAGGGGGGAAGCGAACAAATCCTTTTACATCTTGCCACCGGCCTCAAATCAGGAGAAAGTAACATCAAAGCTTGAAACAACTCTAAATAAATTAATAAATGAACAACAGCGCAGCAGCAGCAGCAGCAGCCGACAAGCACGGTGTTGAAAAGGAAAAATGTCTGGAAAAAGAAAATCCGCCTCACTTGCTTTTTACTGTTTCTGGCACTGTTGGAGTGGAACCGCACGGATGCTCACGTGCTCTGTGCGTTTTTGTCCAACCCAAAAATGTCACATCCAATTCCGCAGACATTCAATAGGGTCCTTGCTCACATTGAGGGTTGAACGGTTGCTATTATTTGGAAGCTATTTTTGTGGCAGCGGTCGATCCTGCGGGCAGAATACGGAGCTGCAGACTGCTACATTCTAGGTTGTTCGGAGCTTGGGGGGAGATGGGCTGCAGCTCTCCCACCGAGGTCCTCGCGGATCCTCGGTCCGTTAATGGGAAAAGTGGAGGAAATGTCCTGTTATTAAAACAAACATCACTGATGTCGTTTAGTGCTGATAAAGTTTGAGAGCTCAACAGCTGACTTTCTTCCTTTTTAAACCTACTAGAGAAACCCACTCAGGCACTGAGAGAACAGGGAAACCCAAATGAGCCTGAATCTAACCCAGAACTGGATTGATATCTGGAAATAAAAGTATGCACTGAACACACACCACAGAGCTGCGAAGCCACAACAGTGGCAAAACCCCTCCTCTATCCCCCTCTCCTTACACGTGAGCAGCCTTTCCTTCTGCACCGTTATCTCTTTCTTCCCATCTATTTTTAAATCTGAAGTCACCGTCCGCTTTTTCCACCCGCGTCTGTATAATTGCATCATTTGGCAAATTAGTACGGTTATTTTAAGCTCTTGGAGATCTCTGCATCTTGGCAACAGACAAACTTCGACCTTTCAAAGGATACTGGGGGAAAACAAAACCTGTTTGTTTGCATTCTGTAAGTGGGTCAGCATGTGATTCCATCTAGGTTCTGTCCTGAGGCTGCAGATCATGGCCACCTACACGGACAAATGCATAACCCATAACTATAATAACCTACTGTTTAACTTGGGGACAGAACTTTACTCATTAAAATTATTTTATTATGCAGGAGTCAGTAACTAAATATCTAAAATAACTCAAATGCAGCTTATCACACTTCTTATATGTGACTTAACTGAAGGAATCAAATCAAAAACGTACTTTGTATCAGCGGAGAAAGTTTCCCAAATACCTCTCGCCTGGCGACAGCAGGATGGGATGCACTGCACTGTCACCCAGTTTCCATGGCAACCGGTCGCCATGGCAACTGGGGCGGGAGAGACTTTGTTGCCAGTGAGGTAGGAGGTGGTGAGGACGGGAAAGGCACGGGCACGATTCACCCTCGTCTGATCAGGGCTGTGTGGGATCGCTTTCAGCCTCAAGTTTGTTTTTTTTTTCCTTAACTTATCTATTTATTCATTTATTGCGGCAGGGGACCGGAGAATTTATTCATGTGAATATTACCACAACAGATCAGCATCGCTTGTTAACATTCATCTCACACTTCTGCTGGCCGCGCATCACAAATATTACATAAGCGGGGTGATGGCTAATGTTTGGCATTACTTCCAGTAACATGTTCAAGCTGCTTGCTTGGCTGTCCCTGAGGACCAGTCTGAGTTGGGAGTCTGTCTTTTATTTTGAAATGATCCCAATGTTATTTTTTCATGTTTTGTGTCCTGTCTCTCCACTACCAGAACAAAACAATAAACGTTCCCTCCATCATAAACCTGGGGAATGATTTAAAAAACTGCCTTGATTAATTTTAAGAATATAGGTCCTTGAATTCATGAGTGAATCATCTCGGTCCCAGCTATAAATTTACCCTTGAACCGACTGACTCTTCCGTGCAGCTGGAGCTCTCCTCCTTTGTGAGGGTTAGAATCCAGGTTTAAATTAGCCCACTGAAGGACACCGCAGGCCACTATTCAGCCAGGCATCATTTGCCAAGAAGGAAAGCTGGATTCTAAAGTTTAAAATTGTTGTTTTAGCTACTAAGAGAACAAACATTTCTGCAGTTTCCTACATAAGACTAAGGCTAGTTCCAAGAATCTTCAGTAGTCTTTGGACAGCACGTCTGCGATCCCCTCCCCCATCTTCATCAAGCTCTCTAATCTTTCCCTGGCTCAGAATGTAGTGCAGCCTGCTGGTTTAGTCTATTTTGTCTGCCCTCTCCATTAGAACTTTGGAGCATGTTGTGAGCAACTGGCAGCTCAGCACGAGAGCACAGATGAATGCATGAACACAAGCACACATCCAGACGCACACTTGGTCACACGGTCGCGGGCTTATTCACTCAATTGCTGGGTTCAGTCAAATTCCTATAATGGCCGCAACACAAACACAAGCGCCTGGAATGTAAACAAAGCTGACAGTGAGAATGTGTCAACAGGAAGTTCTGATTAATATCATCCATTTAAAGGAACCCCCTCCCTTGCAATCAAATCAACAAACAAAACTGATTTTCTCTTCCTGAGCTCAAAGCATCAGCTCAGCTTTACTTAGTTCTTTTATGCGGAATTTAGAGTCATCAACATAAAATAAGACAATAAAGGGCATTTCTTGGTGAATATTGGTTGAATTTTGACTTTATCGCTTTGTACAGAGGTGTACTAAATGGACAATAGGAAATTCTCTGATGAATATGTGATTCTGTAAAGGTCAAGTTCAGTGATCCTGGCAAGAATGCCTTAATGGTAATTAAATACAAACTTCATGGGTCATTTAACGTCTTTCAGTGGAAAAGAAAAGGAAGGACGTCAAAAACTTTCAAGGCTGCAGTACCAGTGACTGTGCACATTTGCTGCAAGTGTTGTCATCCATGTGCGCATGTTCGTGCATGTGTTTGTGGACAGGTCTTTAGCTGCGGTGTCCAGCTGTTCTATACTAGGATCCCTGCACATCTGGCAGCCCACCTCAGCCTGGGGTCGAGGGGGTTGGCCACCACACAGCAGAGATCAGGAAAGATCAAGGACTATCCGATATTAAGGACAATTGGGAAGTAGCACAAGACTGACAGATCAGTCTTCATAAAAGCGGAACAATAAAGCGAAATCATATATCGTGTTTTCAACTGAATCAATCAGATGATCTTTAATGAGTTTCAGTGTTGAGATTAGATTATATACTGTAAAACACACTTTCTGTACTTATACCACATTACTACTCAGAGTAAAAAAAATAAAAAGTTGCATTTGCACTTGCAAATAAAAAGTCAATTCCTCCTTCCGTTATATTTGCTGCAGTGTCCAGCTCTGCAGAAGCAGATGTGCTTCAGATGTTTAAAATCAGATTACACGCTTTGAAACTGTGCATACATTCAGTTAATCTGCTGAGATGTACGTTCATCACATGTGCCATGATTCATGTTCTAATCAGCCTTTGACTTTCAACAGGAAACATTTCGGTGGCAAAAAGAAAAAAAAAAGCCAAATTACAAGTAAATGAATGCTGGTGTCAGGGACAGCGTCTCCACTGATCACCATGGAAAGTGTTTTGGCCAGATGGAGTGCAGCACAAGAGGAAAGGAGGTGATCTCACTGCAGGCTTGATCGATCTGCTATGTTGTAGGAGTGTGTTTTCACTGTTGGCTGGGTCAGATCCAGAAACACTTCACGCACACGCACACGCTTGCAAAACACGCCATAAAAACATATGCAAGCACTCAGATAAACAAATGTGATTTATCCCTCATGAACAATCATGCCAATTTCATGCTGGGTTGAACAGACATGCAAATACAGATAGAGGAGGAAAACACGCAGGAATAACTCTGTCCTTGTTTTACCACCCAAGTGGTACCAAACAAGGTTCTAATACAGCTAAAATACAAATGGGACAAAGACAACATCAGGCAGAACAAATCTTTCACTTCCTTGGAAAATTGATGGTGGGTCAAAATTCCAGGTACTTTGTCTGGAAATGTGTCTGAGGATAACTCATTCTGAGTAACCCAGACTGAGAGACGGCCACTGGAGAGTTGAGATAACCAGCATCGAGTGTCAGAAGCATGAATCAGAGTGAGTGCGTGTGTGTGCGCTAAAGACCGTCTATCTCTGGGTGGTGCCGACAGAAGAGGAGTGTGGGGTGGTGCATCACGGGCCCAGCCAGGTGTGGTAAAATAGCACCTCTGTTACCTGTTTATGGACCCACATTGATTTTCCACACATCATCTCTGCATGTGGGTTTCCCTCCTCTCACATCCAACAGATAATCAGCAGAAGGAAAGCAAACCCTCCAGGATAACGTAAGAGGGGTGTTGGTTCTTTTCTGCTTTTCTTAACCACGCATTTAAAAAGTTACACTCTCTCCCTCATTAGCTCTTCTACTCTCTCTCATCTCCACCCTTCCTCTTTGCTCTCTTCTATATTCTCTATTTCCAATTAATCTTCTCCCTACTTTAGGCATCTGTTGTTTCCATAGGAACACTTTGCAGTAGATACCGGTTGCCTAGGAAACAGTGATCTCTCCCTCTTGCTCTGTGTTTACCTGATTTGGGCTAGCACCCCTGGCAGTGGTGCAGGTATCTCTGTTGCGATGAGTTTCTGTCAGATAAATAAACTTCCCGCATTCATCAACGTGTGTTTTCAGTAGTTTACAGGTATTTTTCCATGGCCGTGCAGATAACACCATCACTTTCTTCTGTCTGATAGTGTCTATTTTCTCTCAGAGTCTTCTATGTGTCTCAATGTACATGTACACGTAAGTACACACACACACACACACACACACACACACACACAAAGATGACCTTTATAGATTATAATCTCAGTCCTGCGGTACAGATTATACTTGTGAGAAGTAGGGGCAAATCTGGCAGCATGATGCTTTACACTAATGCTACATTCAGGTGCACAAAATACACATAAAAAAATTAAGGGACAGGGATGTGGATTGACAAGTGTGCGTGGGGGAGGGAGGGGGGGTTAAGGGTAGGGTTAGCGCGAGTGTGGAAGAACATGTGTAAATAAAAAAAAACAAAGGGATTGTCTGCCTCTGGGGGCTTCCCTAGTCACAGCTGGGACAAACCTTGATGGTGGATTAATGGAATTATCCACAGACAGAAAGCATGCGCACAAGGAGAACAGTGCACAGAGGGTTGAAACTAGAACAGAAGTAAAGTCATGTGTCAAAACGATGCCCAGGAGGAAGATAGTCGATCAGGCGGAAAGGTGATGAAAAAGAGCAAATATATCAGCAAAACAGAAAAAAGCAGACTGGCAGAATTAATGAGTTGTGAGGATCTGCAAAAAAAACAAAACAGTAACATAAAGGAAATGTATGTTTTCTGGTGGTGATGGTATGTCCAGGCTACTGCTGATGTGTGGTGAGCTTTTGACTGGGCACGTGCAGAGAATCATGCCTGGACAGTGCGCAAATCCCTGAGGAGGCAGGAGGCCCTGATCAGAGGTCTATCCCCTGACACGCACACACAGGCACGCACACGCACGCACGCTCTTATGTAGATGCAGATGGGTGAACCCACGAGGAAAGACGCGCCTGGATAGATGAGCGCTGGGATGAAATAATTAAATATAGCGATGCCTGGCAAACAAACCCGAATGCACTCGCAGACTTTGATCTGTCCTCATCTCTGCGCATGTGCAGCTGGAGCTGAAATTACCCACGCTCCCTCGCACTCACGTGTGCTCCACTGCTCTACTTTTCCCTCTGTTGAAGATGGTTCACAGGGCCTCTTCCCTCCCTCTCACAGACATGAAAATGTGTGAACACACAGAACGCTGAAATAGACACAAAAACAAATGCACATAACTGCATAGCTCAAGCATAATCAGGAGTGAATGGGAACGCACCTGCAAATATATACACTTTGGGACATAAACAACACAATTTGTGTTTAAATGTCTACTTCACCCCTTGACAGGCTGGAGCTATTAGAAGTAGGAGAGGAAATAAACATGCCGCATGTCATTAAATCACTTTTCCTAATGTGCAAATCATAAATTGATGCATTGATTCTTTAAAAACTTTGCAGATACACCCTAACTACATTCTTTATGTAGTTAAGATCTGAATTTGAATAAAATCTGAGCAAAAGTCCATCAACTCCCTTCATTTGTCTCTTTTCAGTCCTCACTTTTTCAGAGAACAACAGAATAATGTGAAATGGAAACATGAAGGGGTGAGAAGTGAAATGAGACAGACAATAAAGTGGATTGGTGTAATCCACTTTATCCTGGTACAAAAGGTTCAAACACCAATGAAAACACGCCAACACTGAGACACAGACAGAACCAAAAGAACACATAAATTCACACCCCTGCGTGTTGCTCTGTGTTCTAAAATCATAACTCTGAAAATACAGTAAAACCTTCTGCAAGGGTTCCTCTTGTCCTCTTTGTGTGTGTATTGTGTTTGTTGCTTGTGCGAGCACAAAACTAGACAATCCCCTGAGGCCGCCTTCTCAGCAGCCATCCAAGCTTCCCAGTAACGGAGCACAGGAGACCGCGGCAAGAGCCAGTAACAACCAATCAATGTCAATCAATGTCAGTGACTCTCAGGCGGTGTTACAGCCTGCTCGCTACTTTTGCAAAATCGGCTTTGATGCAAAAACGTGAAGTTTAAACATTGCATTTAAATGCCCAAAGCTAGCTTTCTTTGTACCACTGCAACTTCAGTTAGACTAGTGTGTCTACGTGCACTTTAACTTGGGTTCTGTTCTGTATAAAACACGCAAAACTGCAGGAATGCTGCACAGTCAGTTGCCTGTAAATAGGGGAAATAGGAAATCTAAACACACACACACAAATCACAGCCAACAAACATGGACTGGAGAACTGGTTTAAGATGTAAACCATCTGCATCTAAAGAGTCTCTGTAAACAGGAGGAAAGGTTAGCAATTAAAAGTGTGTGAGATGATATCCAATGAGTCTCCATAGCAACAGTAAGAGTGATTCGCAGAGCATGTGAGACTGTGAAATAAATTTCACACCTCAGTGCCTCACAGCCTCTGTTGTGTGTGCGCGCGCGCGCGTGGTAACAGTATAAATAAAGCTGTTTTACGGTTACACCTGGTTTGTTGGTATCTGTATCATCTGTTTTACAGGTTTGTTAACAGTCAATTTTACTTATCATCTGAAACGTTCTGAAAGCAGATTGTAGATGAAAGTATGCACCGCTCTCCTTCTTCCCTCCCTCCTTTGCTACCTTCTTCCCATCGGCTGCACACTGCTCATTAGCTTTCTGTCAGACTTGGTTTCTGACTCCTGCTTCTGCTCTCCCCCTCTTTCTCCTGCGCTGTCACACAGCATCTCTCCTTCCCCACATATGTCTTTCTGAGTTTCCCCATCAGTCCTTTGTGCGTGTGTGTGTGCGTGTGTGTGTGGTTCTACAGGGATGCATTATTCACCGTTTCTTTAAAGCTACTTCCTGCCTTTTTTTTCTCGTTTTTCTGCCTCCATCTGCTTCTGATATGTGAGAATGCTTTTGTGATATCCAGATATCAACACAGGCTATGAACCTGACTCCCACATCACTGCAAGATCACAGGCGTGTGCATGCTGGAATCGTGACTGCACCCATTTTCGCCGCAGTTTAAGAGCAAGAATATACCAACACACTCCTTGACTGATTATACGCACGTCAGTATTCTGATGCTAGCAGAGTAAAAGGAAAGCTAACACATACAAAATCGCACATCTTCATATCACCTCCGAGTGTGGAGCAGGTGAGAGGAAGAGAGGTGGAAATTAGGGGAAAGAGGCGGGGGTGAGAGGAGGAGATGCTGTGAGGGGAAGCGGGTGATGGCAGATGAAGATCTCAACTATTTTACGGTAATGGCTCCAAAACAGGGCTGCTTCCCTTCACTTCTGATGGAGACTGCAATCCTCCCATCTGTGTCCCAAGCACACACTCTCTGATCCCACTTTAATGCTTCCTTCTGCTCGAGGAAAACACCCAGAACGCTGTCGTTTTGCTGCCGCTTCATAGGGCTGACGTGCTCTCATTTTCAAATGCTATTTTTAAGACGCTGGCCAAAACAGGAGACTGTATTTCTTTGTTTCCTTCTGCAAACAATCTTTTCCCCTGTTAAACTAGCATTCGATTAGCATTTATTTTTGAGTGTTAAGTTTTTGAGTTTTAAGTATAGGTGCGTTCAAGAAAGGCAGCATCAAGCTTCTTGTGTTCATTTCAACTGTGATTTCTTGTCTGGCTGGATTACTCTTTTTTTTTTGCAAAGGCTCTTGCTGTGTTTATTTATACCCACCCCGTTCTTGTCCATTATATACATGTAGTTATCCTTCTTGTGTCTTGAGTCCATACTGTCCTCTGGATTTGTCAGATTATCTGATATCCTTCGAGTTTTCCTTCCTAAACATGCATGACTTTTTTTTTGGGCAGTGACAGCTGAGAAAACCTTCTGGACTTGCTGACTAGGCGCGAACCACTGAACAACACTGAGGTCTGTCTGTCTGTGTGTGATTTGGCCCCAGTGGTGTGGGCCCTGTCTTTCAAGGACATATGGTTGTCACGACACCCTGGATCAGGTCATGCTGTCAACAGGCTTTTTAGGGTATTCCAGGCATCCCTCATGCTCCAGCTCCTGTTGGGAGATCCCAGGTATCCCAGGGCCATATGAGACATGATATGGTCTCCACCTTCACATCCATCTCACATCTTATTTTCAAGTCACTTGAAGTGCTTTTGTGATGGCAGGAGGCAGACAACGAGTGTACAACGAGTAATTCTTGACCATTTCGAGCTTGAGAGTTACCTACTTCAGCTGATGGGTGGATTCTCTTCTCTTAAATGAGTCAAGGTCGAGCATGACTAACAACCAAAACATCGTCGCCGTCGTACAGACACAGTGGTAGTTACAGTGCTGCAGACGGTGGCTGCTGAATATCAATCACACTTGTGAGCGGTGAAAATGTGATGACAGAAGCCCAGTGTCTGAGGGAAATCATGCGCAGATATACTTGGATAATGAAGGAGTTTACAAGGATGACAGTTTTGGATTTTTCTTAACATTTATCAAAAATATGAATAAAGTCTCAATTAAGAAATAAAAATTACTTCAACATGTGCCCTCGGACCTTCACAACCGGTCAGGTTATCTTAGTTTATTCAAATCTGGATCTAAAATTTGATGAAATCCTCTCATTAATGGAGATGGAAGTAATGGCTGACGTGAAAATATATAAATAATACTGCAGCAATGATGTGGAGACACAATGAACGTTTTTTTAATGTGCTCATTTGTAGTCATGACTGAAATGGTGCAGGCCCATAAATCCAATCTGAAATTATAGAGAGGAGTCTGGGCCTGACAGAGCTAATGGGCTTGTTTCATATATCCTCATGTCCTCTTTAGGTCAGCTGTGTAACAACGTCGAGCAAAATGAGGGCTTACAGCAATTCTCACACAAGTGGGTGGCAGTACTCTTAATGCGGTTTGAAACAGAGAGTGAAGGCGACGGGCAGCAACGGCCCCCCAGGCTGGAATCAAACCTGGGCTGCTTCATTAGAGGGATCCACGGCGCACTGGTTTATCAGATGAAACTATAAAATAATGACTGCTCCACACTGACACCTTCAGCCTAAACAGCCTGGTGTTTTCTGAGATTAGCGGTGTTGTTGATTCAGTGGTTTGAGGGCCCGCATCACTATGTAAGTGTTTAAGTATCAGCTTTCTTAGTAACCTAAAGATAATCACACCTAAGGGACGACCTACTCTGCTGCATATCAGCTCAATTGCATTTTAGTCCTGCGAAATAGTATTTAAACACATTAAGGAGCCTTATTTAAGGTTTTAAATCCCCATATCAATATAAAAATGTTTATGCTGCAGGAGGATTCACAGATGAACCGATACTATACCTCTGTGAGAGTCTGGTGAATAAAACAGCCCGTCTGAGGGGAAATCTGCCACTGTGACTTCTCTTCCACCAGGATGGCGTCCAGAGTGGCCTTCTCCAGGATCACATCGAAGGACGCGTCGGGGAACGAGAGCCGCCGGATGTCCATCTGATGCCAGGTCATACTCGGACAGCCGCTGTACCTGGCACGCATTGTACCGATGCAGACGGAGGAGTAGTCTATATTTGTGATGGACTGGTAGCCAGCGTTGTACATGTCTCCGCTCATGCTGCTGTTTCCACAACCTGCAGGGTGAGAGCAGAGGAAAACCTATAGGTCAGAGCGTTTGCAGGTATGTAAAGTGAGCTGCTCTCATTGTGACCAAGGCAGATGTGATCGTGTACGTAGCCAATGTGCAAATTCGCCCACGCCACCGGACCACAAAGGACTCGTAAACATCACAACCACCGAGGTTGGAGTTCAATTCTCATGTTCAGGTGAGAAGAGGACAAAAAGCCATAAAAGTGAAATAAATAAGGAGAGGAGGAGGGTTAAAGAATGCCTCTCATGTGGAAACACAAGATGAAAATAATCTACTGAATGCAGCATCTCACCTTTGGGATCAGATGACTCATAGATGGTGTAGATGGAGGAGGAGGAGGCGTGGGTGGTAAAGACAGGAGAAAGAAAAAAGGGGAAAGAAGAAGTAGGAAGACAACATGGGGGAGTCATCCAAACTACCTCGGTGCTCGCCGTGTCGCAGTAAAATCTGAAGTTTGTGTGCATAATGCCTGAGAATATTCACAATACTTAACCGAACAGGTGCACACGTGAGTCTAGATGGGTTTGTGTGCACATGCACGGTCTCATTTACGAGCATATTGTGATGGGTGGGGGCTGTGACTCGCAGCAGCATGCAGTCCTAGTTGCAAACGTGTGGCTGGCGCTTGTTATCACCTTACTGCTTCCCCTAATTACCGGCCTCTGAACCCTACGTGTGTGTAAAAAAAACAATTAATTAACAACCTCACACGCTAACAATAGTTGTAACCTCAGTGGGAGAGTGAGTGCATGTGTGTGATTGAAGCACTATGGTGCTACCTCATAATTGTAAAGTGTCATTACTAAAGTTAATAAATAGCTATAAAATATGTTATAAGTGTGATTTAAAAAAAAAATCAGATGTGAGACGGGGCAGAGACACAGAGCGTGTGATCAAAGAGTTGGAGCTGCGCTGTCCCTGATGGCTGGCTAGAGGTGGGAAAATAGGCCAAGGCTGAAAAAAGTGAGTCTGTGCCAAAAACAAGTAGCAGCAACACTGGGCTCTCACACGCAACTTTAAAAGGATAATAATTCCACAAGTTATTTAGTTAAAATATTAAGGGTGTGATGTTCTTTAATATGTTTTGTGCTCTCTAGTCCAGATCAAGTCACCACTGCACTACCCTCTGAAATCCCCCGAGCATGCCTGACATTTTTTCCGAAGGGTTCCCCCCGCTGACACAGCCTTGTGTGTATGTGTGTGTTTTCTTTTTCCAGGCTCTCTGTTTTGACCGTGGGTGTCACTTTACAGCTCATTCCTCGGGGTTGTCACGACAGTTATAGTTGTCAGACTGTTACCAAGGATAATGCTCTCATTTTGGATTCGCGACCTTGCAAAGACCTTTGACCTTTATATGTGTGTGTGTGTATATATATATACATGTACACACGCGCATACACACACACACACACACACTCGCATATATCCGAGGTTGCTTGTTTTAATGTTTACATTGCAGCCAACGCTGGAATGGAGAAGCATCCCTTTTAAAAAAAACAAAGAATGCATTCTATCTGGATCAGTCTAATCTTAGACTCAGGCTGTGAGTGTCCATGTTTGTATGTGATGGAAAATTTGAGTCTCCCGTCTCAAAAAACCCTCATAACAAATCTGAATAAGCAAACTCTGGTCAACGCACATCATCTGTTTAGGGCGTGTGTAAACTGTTTGCGACTGAAACAAACAGGATAAATCAAATCCTTGAGTTCTGTTAATTAATAGACACATTTCTGCAGAAGGACATAAAAAAAAATGTCAGAAGATTGGATGGAACACAGAGGTTCTTCCTTCCTCCAGGCTTGTTGATGCTCAGGAAAGCAATGTTGTCTGCTGGGATGACTGAACTTGTCATTCACTAAAAACAAAATAAATTTTACTTAGGCTTTATTTAAGCTCTCACAGCTATAGAGCTGCCCTTCACTAAGGAAAGGTAAGCAGACAATGTGAGCCTGTAATAGCACTCAGGCATGACTCAGCAGGACTATAGGCCATGCAAGGTCATCATCCTTTCACAGGAGACGCCAAAATCAAACATTTGCAATGCAACTAAGCACAAAGTACTTAAATGTTGTTTAATTCACAAAGTCCAGAAGGAACTTGCACTCGTTCCAATTTAAAGTCAACACAAACTGTTGAAGTGTTGATCTTTAGGACATCAGATGACCTTCTTCATAATCCATCCATCTATGGTCAGGAGGAGTGGTGGGTGGGGAAGCCCTCTGCAGAAGCCAGCCGTGTGAAATATCAAAACTGCTGTCTCTAAGGTAAGATGAGCACAGCAGTGGAAACTCCATGATGTCAGGGGAATGCCAGGCATCCGAGCCAATCCCTGATTGGTTTAGACACATTAAGGGTGGCAGACTGGGCAGTGGTGATGTTCACATGTGCCCCACCGACCCCACACACCCTCCCCAGTGGGTGGTGTGTTTGCCTGGTGGAAAAACAACGCCTCGTGATGCGTCACAAAGTTCAACCGCGACTGCGGTAAATGTCTATGCAGGAAAAGTAGAGCAGTTGCTCCCGAGTGCGAGAGTGTGTTCGAATTTCGCTTAGTGAGAGCCATAACATGGTTGATGCACGGGTTTGTGTCATGCCACAAAAATAAAACAAGATATTAAACAAGACCTGTATTACACTGCTTTAAATAGAAATACAAGATAGTTCTATAAGGCGCTCATGTGACGTAGATGTCTCATGCACAATGTGTCGTTGAGTTGGTCACATCAGGCCATAAATAACCAGCACGTGTTTGATGTCGCCGGAATGGACCATGAAAGGTTAGAGCAGACTGTCACACACGGCTTTGCCATCATCATTTAGTGGATTTTAACACAGTCGTAATGTTTGAGAGAGGAGAGGAAGACTGTGGAAGGACAGAGGAGGCAGGTAAGGCGGCAGGGAGGAAGATAAAGTACCAGAGATTGGATGAAGGATTAATAAATATTAGGGGACAGATGGGATTAAAGAGACGAGAAAGCAAGAAGATGCCAAAGAAGTCTCTTTTTCTGTCACTAAAATGTAACAACGATTACAAAAAAAGAACACTAAACGAGACCAATTTGGAGAAAAGAGAAAAGGTGGGAGAGGATGAATGACAGTGAGAATAAGATCCGACTTTCCTCCCACTGAGATGAAAATCTTCTCCCTCTATGTCTCACCAGCATGTGTACTGGTACTTACGAGAGAAAATCAAACAGTCTGTAAATTATGTCTCGTCTGACAGACTTATTTTGTTGCAAAGTTTATCAGGCGCCGTCTGATGCCCTATAGAAGTCAAAGTCAAAGTCAACTTTATTGTCAAATATGCTCTACATACAGCATAAATGAAATTTCAGTCCTCTCGGACCCACAGTGCAGCAAGGTAATAAATAAATAAAACTACCATAACTAAGTTAAATTAAAAAAAAAAAAAAAAAAAAACTACCTTAAAAACTATAAAGCATCAGCAGTGAGTTCAAATCAAATCCTTCCAAAAGCTTGGCTCTTCCGGATAGTTGCACCTCCCTTCCCTGCACTCAGAAAGGAAACCTCGGTTACGAAACGTGTTAACTAACCACTTGATAAATAAGAGAGCACAAATGACACTGGATGAAGATGGAGTGTGTGTCTAAAGACCATTTACAGGACTGCATTGAAGTTGCCCGCACATCTGGCTAATGACGGAAAAGTCCTATAACAGAAACTTTATTTGAACGTCAGTGACTTCTGCCAAATGAGGCGATTTGACTTGAGGGCGCTCGCAATTACGCTTACAGAGACAAAGACTGATCAGAAACAATAGGTGTAACTTCAGACTTTGGGACCTGTTGAAAAAAGAGCCGTGTGATTCAGAATAAAGCTAATCAGGAAGTCTGGAGTGATCACCGCTTTTTAATCTTTGCAGAGGAGAACATGCAAAAATCAACAAAGGATTGGCAGAGGATGACGAGAAAAGAGAGACATCTTTTCGGGCTTTTTCAGCCAAAAAACCTCCCACCCTGTTATTTTTGCTGCTAGGAAAGTGTGCAGTGTTTATTAAAACCAAATCATGCGACACTGCTGCAAAAAGACCACACAGACAAGAGAGATGAAAAACGATGGTTAGCTCATAGTTGTTTGTTTCAGAACCTCTCACTGGCACCACCCTAATATCTGGGGTCAACCGAAAAATACACTAACAAATGATTCTGATCATTTTCGAGCTCATTAACCACTTCAGGCCTCGTTGCTCTTCTGCTCCTGTGCCGTGACATCACCAGCAAAATTAAAACGTCATCAAAACTTGTCGGCACCGCCTCCAAAATCCCTGATGTACACACGCGAAAGTCGCCTTTGCATGACTGCGTCTTTAGATTGAATCTAATGAGCTCCGTTCAGCATAAATGCGCTGGGTCAGATATAGAGCTACAACATTCTGGAGTTACCAAACGTGCTGAGGCAACCGAGGTAAAGTTAGTGTATTCCATCCCATCCTGATTGTACAAAGTTATGCAATGCGAGGCACGTGGATGCTGACTGTCACTGCGGCGCAGTTTGCGTCAGCAGAAAAACCGTATCAGTGTGGATCGAGCAAATTCAGGGAAATACACCATTTGAAATACCATTAGGTGATCTGGCGAAGATAGACCAGACATTTAATTACAGTTAGTGAGGGACTGATGTGAAAATTGATGTTTCGCTTCCCTGAAAAAGTTCCTTTTGTGGCTTTTACTTCTAAATGCACAAAGCCAAAATGCCCAGAGATTCAGTGCAGGTAACAGCAGTGGCGCCTTTTCCAATTAACCACCTACCAAGATCACGTCTGTGTCCAAATTAAATGCACAGGTATTCTCGTTTCATTTATAAAACACTCGCACACTGACTGCGAGCGCCCATTGTCTTGTGCACACTGACACACACTCACTTGACTGGTTAATTTTCTGCCTGGCTGGCAGGTGGGTTTGTCAGTTCAAGGTGGCTGCGTCTGTATGTAAATGACTCTATTGCCTGACCTTGGTGCCATTATGCAGTATGGATCAGGTTTTGCAGATGAGAGCCAGCCCGGGGACCGAGCTGTCAGGCTGACCGAGCAGGCCGATCCCTGCAGGAGAAAAAGCGTGTCTCTGCAGCGTCGATGTGTCAGTAGTCTAATCTCATTCACAGCTCTGAATCAGGCGTGTCAGTGGAAATCATTGGCACGATGACAGCTGCTGACTGTGGAAACTGAAAGATCCCAATCCCCCATATATGGTCAGAGTGGGGTATACAGTGCACGTTTATTAGAGTCGTCATAGACGGTGATTACAAAATGCAGGTGCACAAAAAAAGGGAAGGAAAACTGCATTCATGTTTACCAATTAAAGCCCACTTATCCCACTTCCCTTCAGCATATCATCACTCCTGTTCTTTTTCTGAACAATTTCTCGTCATCTTTTGACATCTGCTGTTTTAATAAACATACAGGAAAATACTCGGAATGAACGGCAGCAGATTTCCGAGACCTGTGTGAACTATAATCTTAAATATGCAGAGTTGCATCACATTTCTTTTCCACCGGCTCTGAGTCTGCAGTGAGCAGCTGACCATGGCTACGTCGCTAACAAAGAGTGAGTCAGCGTCAGAGGCTGCTGGGTGTAAATGGTCGATTGATGCCACGTATCCCAGTGCTACTCGCACGCTTTGATTCATCCAGCTTTCCAGATGCTCGTCGGATAAATCATAGAACCTGTTATTTAGCTCCTCCCCTTGTTTCTTTCATCTGTACCAGCCCCTGTATGCTGAAGATGGGTAAAGGAAGGTCACGCTGCAAGCATCTGCTGCCATAGCGACCGAGAAGACAGCTCAACATGGGAGACACACACACAGACACACACACACACCTCGGTAAGTCTGTTCTCACTGAATCATGACCATTTCCTTTTTAACAGGAACTGTGTGTTCTGTGTCCTTTGGTCGGAAAGAAACACATTAGGTGGAGGAGGCAAGATAGAGAGAGAAAGACAGTGGGTGAGAGAGCGAGGGCCATGTTGGCCAGTCCGAACCTTCTTTAAAAAAATGACCTTTCACTGACTTCCTCAGGTCAGAGCAACACTCAGTTATACTTCCATGGTGATGGGGCGACACTGACCAGAGAACATCACTCTAGTAACATCCGGGCTGCTTGGAGGCTAGCCGCAGCATCAGGAGACACTTCTGAAGGACAGAGGCTGCTGTGAATGACATTCGACCTGGTAGAGGCAGCGCGAGGAGGGGAGGAGGGGCTATGAATGGCGATCAGAGTGGAATCATTTAGTGGGTGGGGGTATGGAGTGAAAGGCAAGAGATGCAGAGCAGGCCAAGACAGGGAAGTGTGAAAGGAGGTAATTGGCAAGTGCGTCGATGAAGACGGGAGATGTGGAAGCTGGAAGAGAGCGGCTGGTATGACGTACAGTGTACTGGATGAGAGCGAGCGCAGCTCCTTAATCTCACTGCACACGCGCACAAAATATATTCCCTCTCACACTCTCTTTGCCACACTAAATGCAGCGCCTGGCACCTATCCTGGACCTACCGCCTGACACTCATCCTCAGCACACAATCGCCGGGAACAGATTATGAAAGGAGGTCCGCACGACTCAGAGTCACTTTCCACCAAGCAGAACTCCTCAGGCCTGCATGGAACCCTCCCATCCTCCAGCTCAGTCTCAACCCATCTGTGCAAAACTCACCAACAGACACAACATGGATGAAACTTTCTTTCCACAATTGTCGTCTCTCATGAAAGCTAACAAAGAATGTATCTGCAACCTACTCTTATATTATTCTTTATCTTATTTCCGTATATTATATATAGCAGAGGATACTTCTGTGGGTTTTCGCAGCAGACTGCAGCAGAGTGATGGCTGCTGGCTGGGCCGGCGCGTCTTTTAACTCTTGGCTTGTCACCAGTATAATAAATGTCGCCAGTGATGTTCTGGGGGGGTTTAATCGCCCTCGATCTTGTGCTTTGCCTGTAGTAGATTGTGCCGACTCCAGCCGTGCTTTTCTGCAAAGGCAAACTGACCCTGGAGCTTCTTTACCAGCTCCATATAGAAAAAAGACTCAGGAAATGCTCCAAACTGTGATTTAAAAGATGATTTGTGTGGCACCCGAAGAGGCTGCCAAGTGCTATTAGCCAGCATCCTCCAATCACTCATTAGTATCACGTCCTGCAAAGCTTCTCCGCTCTCTTCAGGTCCTTGTAGTTGTCCCACCAAAGCACAAAGGGGAAAACTGCCAAATCCCCCCCACCCATCAATCTTGTTCACCCCGGTTCTCATTGAGTTATTGCTGGAAATGGATTAAGAACAAGATTAAGTTCATTTTTTTAAAGTCAAAGTGTGAAGAGTGGGAGAGGCTGTGATGGGCCTGTTCTCAGAAAGATAGTAGCATATAATGTTTGACAAGGGTAAAGTCTCCTGCCAAAAAGTGGTTACATCACCGCAGGTCAGAGAGGCAAAGCATAATCATGGCAGGGATGAGACGATGAAGGGATCAGAAAGGGAGGAGGAAAGAGAGGGAGGAGAGAGGACAGTCAGACCAGATGTCTCCTAAAGATGAAAATCGGCTGGGCAGGCAGCAAAGTCTAAACTCCTGCGAGCCAAATAATGGCTGGTGAGGAGACGGACAAAAGCTGAAAGTGAAATAAAAGACAGACGAGGTGGTTCCAACCAGAAAACATGGGGATTATTTTTTAAAAAATCAAGGATTTCCTAATTTAGATTTGCAATAGAAAATTCAATTCCCAAAATGCACAGGACAGCAGGAAAAAGGGGCGTGGCCTTTTCAGAGCCATATAATGGTAGCAAGATACATGAGGTGCAGCTATGACCAGTTTGTGATTATTTGTGTGTGTAATTGATGACATACTGTGTGTGTGTGTGTGTGTGTGTTTGTGTGTGTGTGTGTGTGTGTGTGTGTGTGTCCATGTGTAATTTAATCTGCATCAGAGGTCTGGAAAGCCTCCCAACAGTGGGATTTATGAAAATCTGTGCCTCTACTCTTTCCTTATAATCTATAGTTCATCCTGCCTTTAATTATACTTCATGAGCCAAACAGGTAACAGCTGACTTTCCTTGAACTTCCCCCTCCAGTTAGCAACAGGCTACTTCTGGGTTTTGAGAGCTAATGTTTAAAGTACTGCTGTCTGTTCAGTCCTGGATGCTCTCAGGGTCAAGGGTGAACTTCAAGATCTGTGTGTGCTCTTTATTTAAAATGATAATGCTGAGCAATGATAATGTACATAAAATCGTCACGATATATTAGAAACACAGACAAACATAATCACTCTAAGCCAAGCGACACGGACACCAGAACAGCATCGGAGCAGTCCAAGTGCACTGATGGATTCGAGCGGGCAGCACCAAACACTGAGCGGTTTCCACCATTAGTCAGTTCAATCTCTTTCACACACACACACCATTTCCCACTATTATGTCTCATCGAATGCCTTCATTTGCTTTCTGGTCAGTTCTTCTGAGCACCGGGAGCCTGATATATAAAGACAACATGGAGATGAAGAACTTGGTGGGTGCACATGTGTGGGGAAAGATCGTCCTTCAGAGGAATGCATCAGCACATTTTACAGCCAGTGTCAGGCATTCTTCTTAAACACAGGAACAGCTCATGCATAGCTTGCCACAAACACTGTAATATTAGCTCTGTTAGCTAGCTAGCAGATTTTAGAAGGTGACGGTGCAAGAGGTTGATAAACAAGAGCTTTTCCTGACTTTTGTGAATGAAACCTTTTTTTAATTTCAATTTAGCAAAAATTATTCTCTTCATCTTAAGCTCATGTTTAAACTCTTCTTTATGCGTGTTTGTCTTTCTGTTCAGGGGAAAGTATGAAGGCAAACGGAGGGTTACATAACAACCCCATAACTGAGGCGAACAAACTCTGCTGCGCATGCCGAATCAGAGGGGAGCGATGGAGAGATTGAGATGTAGAGACGGGCAGAAAATAAGACAGAAATTCAAGGCTGGCGGGGAGCAGGGTCCACAAACATGGCTGACTGAGGCAAACGCAGACTCACTGAGTGGATCAGTCGGTTCAGATGATACAGAGACACACAGACTCATTACTAAAGAGTCTTTTCATGACTATGTGGTGGAAAAGAGAGGCTAAAACCAAAGATTGGATACTGGATTTGGAATAGCAAAGGTTTGGTGACCTCAGGATTACAATTAACATTATGTAAGCCAGCAGCACATCCTAAAACATACGTACTGAGGTGGATAATAACAGAGTTTAGCAGTATTTAGCAACAAATGTGGCTGAACAGTAAAGCCCATTTACACAAACACTCCAAGCCAAACTGCAGGACTGCAGCAGTGGCACATCACTACGGAGGACGCACACATCAGTGACGCACATCGGATGGCGTCACCTAGCTGGACGGGGCTTTCCCTCCTGCAAGTGATGTCACTGAGGCTCGGAACATGGCAACATCACGCTTTTATTTTGGCATGACGGGACCGTGACAGCAGCAGCACGCCTATGCAGGCACTCTCATGACCCTTCCCTGAGGTCTGCGTGATGAGAAAAACACTTTCAAGAGGCGACTCCGGCTGCAGATGCACCTCTCAGCAGCAGCTCTTCCCTCCTCCTCCTCCTCTCGGTCATGGCAGAGAGGGGGTAGAGAGGCTGTGTTAATGCCAATTGGCAATTTAACTCTCAGCTTCTGATAAATGACTGTAACACGTTTGCTCGTGACAGCAGCGTGGTGTGTTCCATTAATATAATCAAACTGAGGTTGAGCTCACCTAAATAACAGAAAATAAACCATCCACTGCAGCCGTGGACATGTCCCTGCTCTTTCCAATAAGACAGACGGTGGTGAGTCACGCTTGTATCTTTCAGCGTCTCCATTACTCGGGATAATCCTTGCAGTGAGCAGTTTTCTTAGTAATTACTTTACGCCAAATGTGGCCCCTAAAACTCCTGACATAATGTGTGGAGGATTACGAGACTAACGGGATGTTGTTTCCAAAAAGCAACGCTGCTTTTAAAATCTCATCACAAGGACTCACAACTTAACATCCACCCTTGTGGATTTACGCTGCACCGGGGTGTGTTTATATTCTGGGTGATCGGGAACCTTAAAAGCAGCTAACCTAAAGAACAACGTTCTGGATTGTAAACAAACTGTAGAGACACCAGCAGATTCAGGTCAGGAACATCCACCACGGAAACAGTAAATGAATCATCGCAGTATTTCATTTACACCTTTCTACGTCACACAAGACCTGCTGTCTTTCTTGTCACACCTCTTTAGCAGCAGGGTACCGATACACCACCTGGAGTGGTTTTATGATGCTTTTTGTGCAAATACGGAAAGGAAATGTGCAAACATGGGTTTTACTGTAAGAGGCCTGCCAAACTAAAAGCATCTGTGAGAACTCAAAATCACCGATATCACAATGTGCATAATACATTAATACACCCCACACCTCCGCTTGACCGCAGAGGTCAGGAACAAAGGTTCAAGCTGCCCAAATCTTCCACCAGTAAGGGACCAATGGCTAAGGCAGACTGAATTCAGCAACTTTAAAAAACACTCTTCACTGTGGCTATAGGGACATGATAAACTGGGGCCTGCAGGTGCATTTTGGTTGCATTAATTTTACATTTTATGTTAAAAGACTTAAACATTAGCTGAAAGGATGACAGAGAGCTCTGAGATTAGCCTCAGCTCACAAACTTACAATAATAAATGCCATAAAAATGGGTCTAAACAGTTTTGTATGCTTGGCAGATGCTGTGTTATCTTATACCTCAGTTTGTGTTACAGTCCCCATCCAGCGTCTTGAACGCCACCTGCTCACTTTACAACGTCCCTCACTCTGACATCTTTTTATATCTTTGCTCCACCACCGCATTCAGCGCGCCGGCTTAACTTCACATCAGCGGTACACTCCTCTAGGATGCATTTAATAGAATTGAGTAGCTGGAGTGAGGTGTATAATTTGTACTCTGTGAAAGGGTAATTCACAGGCGCGCTTTTCTCTGCAGCAGTCGTATTATTACTGCGAGTGTATGAGTCAGCGTGTGTGTGTGTGTGTGCGCACGCATGTGTGTGGTCACCCCCAGAGTTTACCAGCATACACCTTCTCACCAAGGGCATTCACTGTCAACGATAGTGAAGTCAATTACTGGCCTCTTCTAATCAACATGCACAGAGGCATCCTGGGAGATTGTGTCAGTAAACATGTGACAATTGGAGTGCTCTGATAAAAACATATTCTGTAATTGTCAAAAGAAACTCCCATTACAACAAACACACACACACACATGTGCACTCTGTCTGCTCTGTTTATCAGGACTGGGCCCATCGATCATCCCGCTCTTGTTGCCCGGGTAACCCTGTTATTATTCAAAGCACGGAGCACCAGCTCACACTGGAAGCAGCATGCAAGCGCATACGTATGTGTGTGTGTGTGTGTGGGTGGGTGCCTCTGTTAGGGGGTGGAGATCCCCATTAGCACATAGGTAAAAGATGCTGAGTTCCGGCATCTTTCCCAGTCCTCTCACTGGTGAGTGTCGACAGATGCATAGATTAGTGTTCATACACGTATACAATACATACACGTACAGTAGAGGTGATAATTGTGCTGAAGGAACACACGACTGGATCCCTACCATTCTGTCCCTGGTTCAATCACCTGACTCCACCCCCGCCCCCACCTCTGCTGCTCCATCCTACCTTTCAGATTTTCATTCAGCATCATTTCTCCATTTTTTTTCCCTGCTCTGCACCATTTCATTCAGCTCACTCCTTATCTGTTCACTCCCGCTCTTATTTTTCATTCACATCCTGCGGCTTCGAGGCTCATTCATAAACAGTACCAGTCCTTACAGCGGCAAAAACCGGGGGTAAGGGGGGGTGTATATGAAGGGAGGGTTGCCCCTACTGATTTACTGACTGCAGCACGCTGAGGGCTCCCTGATAACCCACAGCAGCCAATAAGGGTGCTGAAAAGAGAGGAAGGGGTTGGGAGGATAGAAGGGAGGGGGCTGGTAGCATCATCCACCTCAAAGTACACCACCTCCTCTGTTCTTGTCTTTCATTCACCAAGTCAATCATTAGTGCAGCGTTGCAGTGAATCAAGACAGTTTTTTTTTTGAGTGTGTGCGTGTCCAGTACATGTCTGTCTGAGTCATGAGGAAGCCGCTTTCCTTTGTTGAGCAGCTCTATATGTTCCTGAAAATAATGCTAAACTAACCGACATTGAAACACCAGATTGCATATTCTATCTTGATTTAATGGCGTGCCCTTTCCGCAACCATTACAGCATGATAAAATCTGTTTAACGTTTAATATAAACCTGCTAGATTACATCTGAATAATCAATTCAATCACTGAGAGCTTGTTAAGCACATAAACCAATATACCGTTTGAACACGACTGAGCTAGGAGCTACCAAACTAGGGCAGTGGTGGGGGGTTGGGGGTGTTAAGGTTGATGCAGGCCTATGTGATCGGACAAGTTCCACTGCCAGCCAGCACAGGGAGACAGCCCTGCAACCTGTAGAAGCAGGGGCCTGTCCCTCGCTTCTGTTATTCTTTGGAAGACGGTCGGTTCTTGTTACTCCCAGAGGAGGGGATGGTGTGTGTGTGTGTGTGTGTGTGTGTGTGTGTGTGTGTGTGTGTGTGCAGCAGTGTGCTCATCTATGTAGGTACTGAGTGACATGAGGGGAATGGACAAAGAAAAAGAAATATGTGTGAGATACGTGTAGGATAAGAAGTGTTATTATGGGAAATACATGATGACAATCCAGCAGTTTCACAGATTTCAGGAAGGAAATGTCTTATCTTATCACCGATTTCTAACACCAATCGCTACTTTTCGTCATGTTCATCTGTGCATATCAACATCTGTGTGTATGTGCAGGGAAAGAAATATTTAGCTTTTCCTGTCCTCCCGCTGGGGTTGTTTTCGTGTGCAGAGGGACAAGGGCACACAAGGATAGCGCCCTCTCTCAAGCAAGTACATAGAAAGGCAACAAAAAACATGCTTTAAAAATGGTGCCAAAAAGCCTTTAAACCATACTGAAGTGCAGTGATGAACGCAATAATCTGTTGAGTAAATTGTATTTAGCTACATTCCATTAGCAACGCCATCAGACTAGTATCAACTATTGAGAGAAAGAGCGTCTCCATGGCCTATAACCCAAAGCTAGCCCAGCTAACGATGCTAACTGACAGACAGAGGTATTTATGTTGTTGCCAGGCCTGCAAACCTAAAAAGATTGCTGTAATCACGGCATTAGGCTATACATAGCAAGACAACAGCTGAGCAACTGTGTTTCTAGTAACAGCGACAATGACTTCAGTACATGAGCTGAAAGAGGAGGACAAGGCAGGACACTCGTGTAGAGGAAGGTTTAACGCCGGATCTGCTAATTACACTGCTTAAATGTAACAATGGGGTCTGCAAGAGTCTAATAACCGTATCAAGTATTTAGATAAAGTCACTGAGTGTAAAATGACTCACAGCTTTTTACACAGAGTATCACATCTAAAGTCTCAGATTTTATTCATGCCTCAGAAAACATACATCTAAATACACTCCCAGGATCCCTCACATGCATCTGACTGAGAGCAGAGCCATTACATCAGCCCTTGCCGCAGGGAGACAACGCATGAACATCGACCACTGGGAGATGTGGGACCATTACATCACTGGCAGCCATAAAAGTAGGAGCCATAGTTGTACGTGAGACTTGGAGCGGACTGTGGGTGAGGTGGATCATTGCTAATGCTTTGCAATGTTGCTATGTTCACTCTCACACACACACACACACACACACACACACACACACACACACACACACAGGCTGGTCATGTGTGGGCTCCTTGATGCGATGCTGTGGCACACACTACCCCAAGCCTTCACCTTACCATGTACCATGGTTGAGGGGGAACCAGAGATCGACCACAACAGATCTGGCCTCAGGCCTAATGTGATGATCTCAATAGGAATTGCGTCTATCTGTGGCAGGTGATTGGCCCAAATCTGATTATTTCTTTACTACACTTCTAGCCATCTTACCTTTTATCCACTCATCACTACACGAGCACTATAATAACACCTCCAGTTTTTATGTGATGACCTCCATCCTGTTCTTTCCATCAAATGAATGGCCTGGCCCTCACAGACCTGTCACAAGGCGGCAATCACGGAGGTAAGTAAATGCTTTAATACTCATCGTCTCCACAATAGAGGCTTCCTGACTCTATTACATCCATAGCTGTGTGATTCTGAGAGAAATCACAGATATGAGACTGGAGAGAGAGAAAAAGAAGCCGAGAGAGTGAGTAAGAAAGAGAGAGAGAGAGAGAGAGAGAGAGAGAGTGAGCCCTCAGGCAAAGACTCTCCCTGGGGTTCACTGTACATCAACATGCACAAATTCCTCCCTCCTGTCTCTGTTGACTGGGGCAATGACGCACAATACAAAAAAATGTGTCTGCACAGTGATGCGTATAATCAAACACCCTAGCTCACTTTCCTTTAGAATAAAAAAAACAAAACAAGCTCTGAATCAGCATACCCCTCCACCTCTCGCTGAGAAACAGACCAGGTTCAAAAAGATAATAGAACCAACTCCTCTCCACCCCTCTGCACACACTTCAGCACACATGAGCTGTGTTACTCCCTGACACAACTTTAGAAGACCCCCTTCCAACATGCATCGACACCATCAAGTGTGCCTGCACAAAGCACGGACCTCCACAGCTGCCACTTGGTGTGGAGGTATACCAGTTAGAAAACAGGAAAACTATGTACAGAATGTCTCCTTTCCTGTCAGACGTGACTCCATCGATGTGTGGCTCCTCTCATTCAAACAAACAACATTTGCACCACTGTGACGGCAAGTTTCACTGCTACAGTGAGCCTGTTCCAAGTTTTGGCTTTTACAGAAGTGGGCATTTGTTGGCAAACAGCGACATCTTGTGGCATGTTTTTGAAACAGGCTATACTTGAGCAATAATTGCGTGTCGATTAGATGATAGATAGATAGATAGATAGATAGATAGATAGATAGATAGATAGATAGATAGATAGATATCTCCTGGAGAAATTCACTTTTTTAATCAAATGTATTGACAAGCTAACAACACAGGTATATGCAACAAACACAACATATACTTTATCAAAATCTGGTCCTGTAACTCAACACATTGTTGCCTGCGTGTCAGAAGGGAACGAACAGGAATACTGAGGAGTCATTGCTGACTTCGTGGAATGGTGTGAGGAGAACCACCTTCTCCCTAACACCAGTAAAACAAAAGAGGTGGTGATAGACTTCCGCAGGACATCCACAACCCACACACCGGGGAACATCCAGGGTTCGGACACTAAGATGGTAGACTCTTTCAAATACCTGGATGTTCACCTCAACAAGAAACTGGACTGGTAAAAGAAGGGACAGAGTCACCTGCACCTGCTGAGGAGACTGAGGTCCTTCGGTGTGAGCAGGACATTCTACGACACTGTAGTGGCCTCAGCAGTGTTTTATGCCATCGTGTGTTGGGGGGAAGCAACATAGACAGGGACAGGAAGAGACTTAACAAGCTGGTTAAGAGAGCTGGCTCTGTCCTGGGCTGCAGCCTGGACTCCATCGAGGAGGTGGCAGACAGAAGGATGCTGGCCAGGCTGACATCCATCAGGAGCCACTCCTCCCACCCCATGCTATTCATGTACAGCACCATACTTTTAAATATATAGGGTTATCCATATATTTATTTTTATTTTATCAAAAGTCTTCTATATTATTTATTTCTTCTTTGTATGCTGCTGCTGGGACACTGCAATTTCCCCATTGCTGGATAATAAACAAATGCATTCATTCATTCATAACAAAATCCCCTGACTGGAAAGAAGGGATGGCTATAGAACACAAACATGCCAATCATTACGTTGTACTGATAGTATATGAAACACCAGATTATTGATACTGGAAAATATTCATACCAAAAATGTAAAGAGTAAATGAGAGGCAGAGACAGGAGAGCTACAAATTTTTGTGACTGGACTCCAACTAAGGCAAACATAATTTACATGAATTCTCTAAAATGTGGAGATAAGAACAATGATAAATGGCATGTTTTGTAATGCATAAAATGAAGGGAAGACAATCACAGTGACATACAACTACTAACCAAGTACTAGAATGGCATCTTCTTTCTTAACCTGTGGCTCCAGGAGATGCTGAAATTTGGAGAAGCAGCCTAACCAGTCGTAGGTGTGCTCTGACTCGTATCGTTCATCCCAGTAGTTGACATCTTTGTACCTGCAGTTGTCATGAGGAAGATAGTCCATATCTCCTGCAAAAGGTCATGTGAATAATTACTTTTAGGTTTTCGCATATATTTTACACATCTGTTATCAAAAAAACACACAAACAGAAGAACAAAAACAAAAAAACAACAGTTTTGGGGGATTTAGAAAGTGTTAAAATATATTGTTTATGCATTTATAAATTAAAAATCCTGTTTTAGACATTGAAAACAGCGCGATGTCAGTAAGTGAGGAAGAGGACCTGAAGGTGGCGGTAACTTCATGGATGCCAGCTGATGGTAAATCCAAAGAAGAAGAAGAAAAGGCGGTTGCGTGAGTGCGCCCCTTATTGGCCGGAGGTGGCTCTGCTATAGACCTCTTGTTACGGCTATAGCCAAATTAGCATAACATTGATAGTTTTATACCACTGCGACCACCTATTTTAATGTTTTTGTTACGTTACTGCCACGTTGTTTTAGAAAGAGTTACCTCCATAAATGCGATTGTACAGTCTAGGGTTACGGTTTAGATTTAATCCCAAAAACGTGTTAACCCATAACTTCGCCAACAGCTAACCAAACAGGAAAGTGCAGTAAAGTTTAGAATGGGTATGATACAGTACAACCCATACTGTGAAATCAAAACATTATATCTACAATAAAATCAACATTCTGCGGTGGCGTTCCTGGACGTTTCTCTAGTAGTGGTGTTCTGTCGAGAATCCAGCAGCTGATCACCCAGTTCCTATTTACCTTTTCACATGGCTGTGTTTGCCACACCACACACAACATACCATAACAAATAATACACAAATATTTAGGTACTTACATTAAATTTAACGTCTCTGATGTTGTCACAGACGGTTAAATACAGCAAGTGATGGTGAACAAACCCACGCGTTGTGGTTGTGCGTTATTAAAGCAACAGTACTGAGTAATGTCCACCAGGTGGCAGTATCAGACTGCAGGTCAGCGCTCCCACCTGTTTACTCATCTGGTGGTCAGCATCTGGCACTGCTGGTCCCGCATCTGCCAGCCATACACGCACTTGCGTGGTTTTGCTCTTAGAATCGTTCTTATTGTAATGAAAAAATAGCCAAATTAACAATCAAATATTGGAATTCAACAATGGGAAGCAGTAAAGCAATTCTAATTTAAGAACTGTATGCCAAAGTAGATTTGAGGGGTATTTACTTTATATTCCGTATTTATCCACTGAGTGTTTATTTAATAGTGGCTTGGCATCGTATTTATTTTTGTAGGTTATTATTATTATTATTAGTAGTAGTAGTAGTAGTAGTAGTGTAGTAGTAGTAGCAGCAGTAGTAGCAGTAGTAGTAGTAGTAGTAGTAGTAGTAATAGCAGAAATAGTGCCAGTAGTAGTAGTATGGATTTTCTGCGGTTTAAAAATCTATTTGGTTTCTCCTGCAGGAGGTTCTGCTTCAACCAGCATCAGAACCAAATAAACGGTAAAACCGTGAGGGGGAGGTGGCTGTAGGGTCTCTGGTTGTGGGTCTCACGCATGTGCCTGCCTGTAGAGGAGGGGGGTTCTTTTCCTGTGGTTTGGAGTCAGTTGAGATGGAGCGGCTGCAGGATGATGTGCTTACAGATTCCTCTGCATCGTGGAGCCACTACCGCAGATCACGTGACGGGAATATTAAATGAGGGTCGTCGCCACACCGGCTCAGCTCTGCCGGCGCTGCTGGACTCTGGGACGCTGTGTTTTCTCCCATTCTGGCAAACGGCCGGGGGGCCATGCGCTGCATGAATGTAGCCTCTGACCGTTTTCTCTTCTTTTTCTCTTCTTTTGTTGCTTTCCTCCTCTCTTCCTCTCTCCCACCAGTCACACCGCCTGCCTGGCATGGCTTGGCCGTGCATCAGCAGAGTGTGCTGCCTCGCTCGCTTCTGGAACCAGCTCGACAAGTCGGACTTGTCCGTCCCGCTCACCATCCAGAACTACTCGGAAATCGCCGAGCAGGAGGTCCGGTCCGTCGCCAGGCAGGTACCCACGCACGACCCGGACCTGCGTGCCGCGGGAGGCTCCCCACGGGCGCAGATTGATGGCCCGGTCACCCGGGTGTCTTCCAGGGCGCGGAAAGAGCCCAGTTACAAGCCCCGGGAGGACTACCACCCTCCCGAACTGCCTTTCCCCAGCGTTACCCAGTACAAACAGGATTTCAAACCCTGGCCCATCCCAAGGAAGGAGAATTTTCCCTGGATTAGTAACGGGGAGAGCACCAGGGCGGACAGTTTTCCTGACAGCGCGCAGAGCAGCTCCCAGAGCCGGACACAGGCCGGCGAGGAGCGGGCCAGACTGGGGCAGAGGTGGGGAGGGCAGGAGGGGGTGGAGGAGAAGAGAACCAGCTCCTACAGGTGAGAAACAAACACACACACACACACACACACACACACATTTGATCAACTTTAAGGGTCAATCCAGAAAAGCCTGCAGTGAGTGAGAGAGGGGCCATCAATAATTCCCTCACATATCGGATTAGCGCTCAGGCAGGCCGTGAATGTTTGATTTTCATTGATGCAGTTTTAATTTTAGATGGAAGAGTGACCAGTGAAGTGACTGCCTGCTTCTGAGCCTGATGTATAAAATACTGCACAAATAATTAATTGAATGATAAAAACTATTATGATTACTTTGAAGTCAAGTTCCTGAAAAATATATTAAACCGCAAACAGTAGCCATTTAATCAGAAGTTCTGATAAATTGTCCAATTTTTGTATTTCATTTTTTTAAAAATAGGTTGGGTTGAGGATGCACCTTGTTGCACTTGTAACACATGTAACATCTGACCCCAGGCAAGAGTACAGGCCTTGGACGGGGGTGAGACCGGCCAAAAGTGCGAGGAGAAACCCCCCAACTCAGTATTCCTGCCCAGGGACGCAGGCCATCCAGGCCCCACGTGAGACCAGCTACCAGGCTGCCTACAGCGGCGAGGCCCAGAGACCCACGGCGCTCCACGGGGGGGAGAACGCCATCCGGACCGCCAGCGACAACATCCAGCCCATCCCTGCTGAGGCCCTGCAGGCTTCGCTGAGCTCCTCTGGCCCTCAGCTGAGCATGGGCGGAAGCACCAAAGGGGAGGTGAGCATGTTCATTAAGCCACAGGTGTGACGGCTGCGTGCTCACCCCCAAAGTTATCTCTCTGGTCATTCTCAGACAAGTGATGCAGCTAAAAGTGAGGCAGCTGTTTAAAACAGGCCGTTCACTGTTAGGTAACTGCTGGTGCTGCTCTCATTACTCTGGCCTGGATAGAGCTGATGCTTGATGGGAGCCAAAGTTCAGTTTTAGTCTCCAACAACCTTAACTGCACTAAAGATGCAACCGAATCATTAAATACAAGTGGCCCCAAAACCACAACAGCACAGGATTTGTCCAAACATCCACATTCTTGCACTTTTGTCCCAGATTTTTTTCTGCTGCCTAAACTTAATGAGAGACAAAAAGCACCTAAATCAGATTTAAACCCCTGACCGGAGCAGAACAAGGCGAGGGGATTTGCTAAGGAGGCTTTAATTGCATCGCCAGAACAAGGTCGTGTGTAGCTAGAGAGATGCGGGGGGGCGGAGGGGAGGCGGAGGGGAGGGGGGGAGGGCGCCGGAGGCTCAGGTCAGCTGTTGCGTGACAGTGAGTGAGACAGACTTTGGGAATCTCCAGAGGTTTAGTGCCATCCCACTGCCCCGCCTGAACCTCTGGGTGCCATCTGCCAGTACCGGGTCAGGCTGGTCGCTCCGCTTTGACTTATTCGGATGCGCGTTTGCATATTTATTCTAGTCATAATGGAAATAAAAACAGGTGAAGAGGAGACATGACTGAAATGATCCAGAATAGTTCTAAACCGTTCTCCCGTGTGACCGCGATGGAGGTCAAAGTGAGCCGTGCCATCAGCAGGACAGCCTATTAATAACACTGGCCCAGTTGGACTGAGACCTCACAGCATATTAAGACTGTGTGTGTGTGTGTGTGTGTGTGTGTGTGTGTACACACAGGTATATATCTCAATGCAACACAAGCCAACCTGGCTGCATATCAACTTGCTCTTAGATAATCCACCCTGCTCAACGCCGCCCTGCTCGCTTTCCAGCTCGCATTGACTCAGCAGAGGTCTGAATGTGCATCCCACATCTCCCTCCAGTGTTCGTCAGTGCTTGTATGGCACAGAACAGGCCCGGACCCATTAGAAGATTGAAACCGACCTAAGCTGCTAAAAATCCGAATCAATCTGCGCTTAATGACCCAGCACCAGTTCAGCCGTGAAATGCTCCATCAGTCTGTCAGATTGTGTGATAGAGGAAAGAATTTGTCAGTGAACACACACCTCTGTTTGTGAGTGTGTGTGTACAAAAGACTCACAAGGAGAAAAGCTGTTAAATCCCAAACGTGTTTCTGGGATAATCGAGGCAAAACTGCTGAATGTGGAGGAAAAACGCAGCAGAAATATGATGACTTCAGTCGGCTGTGAGGTTGTTTCTTGGATGACGACTCTTTATTTCGGGGCTTTTGCCTTCAAACAGAACCATAAACCTGCCAAGGCTGAAAATGGAGGCAGGCAGCTTAAACTGGCTTTGATTGCTCAGCAGCTAAACTCCTTCAGTAACTTGAACAACGCTGGATACACAAAATGCATGTAAGAAAAGCACACTGTCAAAAAGTAGCAAGAATTGTTTTGGTTTGTATCAGTATATGAAGTATCTCGTCCTGATGTAACCAATCGACTGGTTGTCTTCCACTTCCCCTTTGACCCTTTCTTTTCTTTCTCCATCCTCTTCCCCTTTCTTCATGTTTTTTTTCTCTTTGAACCTTTCATTTCTCCCTTTGTTCCTGATTGTTTCTGCTACTCCCTCTTTCCCTTGGACCCCTTCCCTTTTCCCACGCTGCTTGGGACAACAGGGGCCCCTGCCAAGTTGGCAGGGCCGGGTGGGCGGGGGGCAACGGTGGAAAGACAAAACGAAGTCAGGGAGAGGAAATGCGTGGGGGGGGGAGTTATTTCACGGACTGTTAGCGTGATGTTGGCACCAGTGGAATTAAAGAGCAGCAGATCAGGCAGCAACATATAATTCACTTTAAATTAATTCACATAATTCACTTTAAAACCACTTCAGACTTTGTAAATATGAAAAACCTCCCAATTTAATTGAAAACGCTGGGGCTTAGATTTCGTCGTTTCAACAGAAATGCGTCTGAGTTTTTGTTACATCACCATCAGATTCCCCCGACGTGTGCGACAGCCCACCCGGGCCACTCTCCTCTCATTTCACGGAGCGGGTGTGAGCGCCACAGCTGCCTGACCTGACTCCTCTCTCTCTCTTTTCTCTTGACTCAGGAACATGTGGTGAGAACCAAGCTCCCTCCAAACCCTTCCGCCGTCTTTCAGAGCGGTTCGAGGGTCTTCAACATCTGACGGCACCTCCCCGCTTCGAAACCCCCCCTCCCCCGCCCCCAAGGGAGGATGCGTCGGAAACACAAGAATCTATGCAAGACACTGGATGGTTGTGAAGCCTGTGGAGCTGGAGGCAGCCAGGGCCATCCCCTACACCCACCTCTTCCACCTGCGTTGCTACGGAAACCGAAAATGCATGTGAGAAAATAGTTTTTGACATTTGTAGATGCACAAGAATCCGGCTGCTCTGGTTACTGCACATTATGTTGAGCCTGAGAACAAACGATGACGTTGAGTACAGTGAAGACTAGCATGACCCCCAGCCCCCTCCCCCAGCCCACTACCCCTTCTTGGTGTTGCTAGAAATCTGCTCGTAAATGTTATTTATTTCCTTTGTGGTTCAGTTTTGCCATTTTGAAAAGGAACAGCTGGATGGAAGCTTTTGTAAATTGATTGTTGATGAAGTGATGAGTCAATAATGTCAAGTGAAACTCCAATAAAAGAATATTAGCTTCTTAATCTTTCTGAAATGTTTTGTTGGAGCTAAGTAATATTTCGAATATTGGAGAAATACCATTGCTGAAGATAAACACGAACAGCTGCTGACATCATTATCTTAGCTAAAGAGACACCCAAAAAGAACAAAACTTTGTTTTTTTCTTTGTTTATTACAAGAATATTTGTGATATTTTGGTTTTACACTAAAACATGAAAATGTTTGGGTCTTCTATTTGGTTATTTTGACATCTCAACGTCACAGACACTCAGGAACGGCCAGCGGGTCAACCATCGGCGTCACGCGGAGCGTAAACACACACACGCACGAACGCACTTCAACATCATGATAGAATCCACTCGCCGGCTCACTTAACTGTTTGGTCATTGATTTAGGAAAGAAAAAACAGGAAATGGGTACGCTGCTATGCTGCTTATCGGAACACGTGATTTGTTTTTGTCTGTGACAGCAACAACATAAATATGGAGGACGTTGATGACGACAGTAACACAGGTAATGAAACCTAACCATGAGTGAAGAATGGCTCATAAACGCCACTGCTGGGTAACAATCACCAGTTAGCCACCAGTGTTAGCGACTGACCTGTGTGACACTGAATTCTAATACACTGATGTTTATTAGCGCTTGTGGCCTGTAAATCACCTCTCACACAGACTGCAGCTGTCTGATGTGACCGCCACCAAGACGCCACTCCGTTTACTCCCCCCCCGCCCCCAACGACCGAGGCGGATATGCGACACTTCATCGTTAAAATAACATTTTTATGAGGTAAGGAGGAGCGCTTGGAGTCCCAGGGGTGCCACTTACGTTGACCCATTGGGCCCAGATCACTACAGCAGTGTTAGAAACATCTGTTATTTGGCAGACGGAGGCCCACTGTGGCACCGGCAGGACCAGTTCAGACGGCCTGTGTGGGTCTGTCTCCAGGCGATGTCAGCGTTCTGATGCCTCAGTTGTCCTTAAGCGCGGAGCCCATGTGAGCGTTGGTGAGGAAGTCGCAGGTGGGGATGCTGCTGACGGCCTGATGGATGTTCATGCCAGTGATCTCTCTGGGAGCTCTGCAATAAAAGTTCAGCCTTTGTTGCTCTGAATGGATGCTTTTTGAATATTCAAATTCAAAAATATGGACAGCTTAATATTCATCTCCGAGCTGAAAGGTACAGTACTTTGGCTGTAAAATCAGTGTTCTAATAATATGAATCTATTGAGCAGCCATCAAATGTGCTACTTTTATAGAAAACTGTAAACTGGAGCACAAAGCAGACTGCATGCAACAGCGATAAAAAAAGAACACTGACTGACCTGTTCTGAGGGGATTTGGCGTAAGCCCCAGCTAGAGCTTCTCTCAGGATGTCACTGGCAAATTGTTTAGTAGCCTAGACACACACAGACACACAGGCACACAGTTTGGTTAGAAAGGAGCAACCTGCTCTGCCTGTTTTCCTCTGAAAGGTATTTGTTTCCTGGGACAGTGAAAGCAGCACGGTTCCTGAGTCTGACCGACCTTCAGGATCATGTCTTCCACGACTGGAGCGAACACGTTTTTCTCCACCTCCACAGGCTGGAAGTTCACCCCGATCTGAAAGAGACGAGGTGTCATCTCTCAATGTACAAGGATGACCTTTATTTGCCTTTCTACGACCCCTGGAGGCTCCTGACCTGCTGAGCCGCTTCGCTCACAAACTGAGCGGAGACGCTGGGGCCCAGGAAGAACTTGGGCTCCATGTCAGCCTCCTGCTCCTCCTCTTTGACCTTTAGTGTTTGGCAGGGGGGAGTAACGGTGATGACGTCGATGATGTTGTCATACGCCTCCTCCGGTTCGGTCTTGAGCAGCGCTTGCATCTGCTCCAGCCGCAGCACCAGCTCCTCGCAGCTGCTGAGGGTCGTCGGACACTCTGGGGGCAGATTCACACATGCTTGACAGACTGTTTCACAGCAGAAACTGTATTTCACCCATGTTGCAAAAAAAAGCAAATCCCAGAGAGCAACGGGATGTAATCTGGCTTTTTCTATGAAAACAATGGTCAAAGAAGAAACCCTGAGGCTGCAGGCTGTCTGCTCTGAAACGCTACTGCACTGCAAACCATTTACTGGACCAGGACAATTACACCCACACAGGAAGCACTGAAAGGAAAATATTGATCCACTCGGGGCTGCTAAAAAATAGCAGGCTGTGAAACAAAGACAGAGCAGGTTGCTCCCGTGTCGGGGCTTTGCGCCACAGCTAACGCGCTAACTCACCGGGCTCGCTGTCGATCTGCGTGAGGATGTCCTCGATGGACTCGTCGTCATTCCTGCGCTGGGGCTCGAGGTCAGGCGGCGTGTAGCCCCTCTGACGGCACCACTGGACCACCTCCCTGGTCTTCGGGGGTGTGAGGGCCTGCAGGCGAGGAGAGCGGTCCAAGACGTCCTGGATAGCGCGTTTAACCGCTACTGCCCGCTGAAGCTGGACAAACATGAACATGTTGTTTTATGACAAACTATATCATACACAGGCCTCATCAGGTTATCCTGCAGTCTGCCTGTAATAATTCTGACCACTGATCAACCATGAGGTCAGTAAATTACTGATTTGAAGCTACAAACAGCCACATGTGAGCAGAACAAAACAGCTTTTAACTGGGCTTTAGAATTGATTACTTATACACCCTCGCTTTCATCATCGTGAATCAGATCAATTCATTCCTAAATCTGATGATTATTGAGTCTAAACCCAGAAAATAACAGTCCATCCTTCAACATAGGTATATCAGTGTTTGTTTCCCAGCATTCTCACATTCCCTCTCATTCCCAATTTTTTCAACACATGGAAAGAATCATTTTTTCAAGTTTCATCATTTAACACACAAACACACACACAATCACCCACTAACAGCTACCTCTGATGCTCGCCGTTTGCCGATAGTCCACGAATAATACTGTTCTGTTGACGAAGCGCAGAATGGATGGGAGTCTTCGGCTAAAAGAAAAGAATTAAAGAGCTTAGCGAAAGCTGCTGTATTAGCGCTCAGTCTGTTTAAATATATAATGCTACTTTTTATATAGAATGCAAAATGGAAGCTGTGCTCACTCACTTTTTTCTGGCACGATCAGAGGGAATTTCTTCACCACAGCTGTCAGCAGCTGCATCATGGTTTCGATGTGCTCGGTGCTGAGAATCACCGAGGAGACGCCGTCAGTGGGTGAATCGACAGTACTAATGAATCTTGACTTACTTAATGAGGTCATGCACTGAATTTTCTGCTCCTTGTTCCTGCTTGACTGTGGCGGCTGCTGAAGCAGCATGGACAGGAGTGGGCACAGGAGCAGGCGTGGGACCTGGGCCAGCTGTTACAGCTGTGCAAACGCCTGGCTCTGTCTTCACTGCGGCCGCAGAAAAACACAACAGAGGCATCACTTTCATGAATTCACCTTTGATTTTCCTTCGGGTTTCTATTCCGTATTGATGAACATTTTAGTGGACAGTGCGGGCTGGGGGACGAGTGGGGGGTGGTGGTGGGGGATGGATCGCTCTCACCTTGTGCCAGAGGCAGGGCAAGGGACGCCTGGCAGGCAGGACCTGCGGCGGCTCCAGCCCCAACTGCTCCGGGGGTGGAGGAGGAGGAGGCAGTACTGGAGACTGGGCCTTTCGACACAACTACACCCATACACACGCACGCACGCACGCACGCACACAAAGTGGATCAATGGCCCATTAGATGCAGAATGAGAGGAGAAAGATATGACAGAGGGGAGAGAATCTATATTCTGAACATTTGTCCCAACAATTAACTCTAAGAAACCCTAAAAGCCACCAAAAGACAGGTACTTGTGTTTAAAGCTTCCAAAATCAAGAATATAAAGTTCTGCTTCTGTATAAATCTGTGAGGAATGGAACAAACCACAGCCACATGAGGGTTTTTACACTCTAGTGATGGATCAAAGTACCTTTCCCTACTGGCATGAGTATGGTCTGCAGGCCCCCAGACCCGCTACCAACCCCCAGCTGTTTGAGCTGGTTAGCAGGAATGGTTAAGACCGTCTGCTGGGAACTGGGACCCCCTGAGTGGATCTTCAGCATACCTGCTGACCAGACACAGGACGCGCTACGTGAGAGGCCAAATCCGGGGCAGATGATGGGAAACATGGCTGCTTCTGCATACCTGACAGAGTCGCTCCCGTCTTGCCCCCTCCTGCTGGCACACCGCCGACTAATGGAGCTGTGGTGACCAGTGGCGTGCCGCTGCCTTTGGGCATGCTCACAAGCGCGCTCGCCCCTGCGCCCTTGGACATGCTGACCACGGGCACGTTGGTGACACCTTTGGCGACCGTTCCCACAGCTGCGGCTGAGCCCACTGTGGCTTTTGCTGTGGTGGGGGCGGAGCTCACGGTGCCTTTGACCAAAGTAGTTACGGCTGTCTTTGAGAGGGCCCCTCCTGGTGTGGCGCTGGCACTTTTGGCAGCATTGATGACGGCTGCCTGGTTGGCTGCCACCAACAGCGAGTGGTGCGGGGAGGCGGGCTTTCCAGCATCAGTAGCCTGCTGGGAGACACAGCTGTCAATCAAACTGACGACATGAAGATTCTACTGATGATGATCAAAAAGAATCATAGTGACACATCTTCAGGAGATGTGTGAAGTTTTTTTCTGAGAAAAGCTAAGACCGGACACTATTTTGATATTTTCTCTGTTCTATGCTGTATTTTGTAGCTTCTAGGAAGCATTTTTGTGCATTTCAGTGAGGCTGAACAGCCAACTTTAAAGCTGTAACTCACACCCACATTGCCATGGTGATGAACTGCTTTTCACACACATATTCAAAAATCTAAATTCCCTGCTCTCTGACACTGGCCTTCTCACTGCTGTTCCACTGTGCAGTGATTAATCACCACTTTCACAGACAACAACACTGTGGTGGGTCTCATCAACAACAACGATGAGACAATCTACAGGAGTGAGCTGAGCCGCCTGGCGACGTGGTGCAAGGACAGCAATCTCCAGCTGAACGTGGAGAAGTCAAAGGAGAGTCTCTGGGCCAAAACCAGCAGACTCAAAGACAGTTTCTTCCACCAGGCTGTCAGGATGCTCAACTCCCCTCCCTCCTCCCCAAACCACAAAACATTGCAAAATACAGAAACCATTTCCAACAATGTCACTCTAGAATATGATATCAGCAGGCAACCTAACATCAAATAAATAAATGCTTCAAGTCCAGATTTAAATGGAACAAACTGTCCTCCTCCAAACTAGCTGTCAGTTAGCATAAAATAAAAAGCACTGAAACTGGCCTGTTGTTGGTTAGCAGCAGCCGAGGCGGTGCTGAGAGGGCCGGGGGTGGAGCTAGCAGCAGTGATGACTCCGCCTGTCATCCTCAAAGTGGTCGTCCCGGGCTTGGACAAGTGTCCTGCTGCGGTCAGCGTTTTAACGGAGCCTTCAGACAGCTTCACCTGTGCACCTTGTGAACCCACCACCTGTGAAAAAGTTCATGTGAAACAGTCAAACGACACCCGGGACGTCTGGGATATCCGTTATCGATACTCACCTGAGCCAAGATGGCGGCCTTCTGTCCAGCCGTCACCCGGATGGCCTGCTGGGTAACAGCCGTTGGTGATGATGCTGCCTGTCCCGCTGAACTGGAACTTCCCTGCTTCCCTGTACCCTGTGCTGGCTGGCCAACCAAAAACGTTCCCTGGGTTAAAGAAAAGAAGCAGCTTGGATCAGTGTGTAACCAGCAGTCATTAACACATTACACCTTTATGGAAAAAAAATGGTGTTGTGGTGTTTTTTTTCTGCTAATGGGGAAAATATTTGAATTGTGTTCAAACTATATCCAAGCATCCTTGAAAGAGACTAATTCATCTTCACATCTCTGGATCTGTCTCACCATGAAAATCTGATACTTGACAAACAAATGCGTCGCAAATTCAGTGGGAATAAATGTGAAATGTGGTTTATTTTCAGAGCATCACACTGAGACTGAAAGTCATCTTGTTTCACTCCAGTCCAGGTGGACAACTGGTGCATAATTTATAAAAATTCCTTTCAAGGTTTCCTTCAGGTTTTCTTTTAGCGTTGGGGCTTAAAAATAGATAGCAGAGACATTTTCCCCCTCTACATGAATATGCCTGTCTCTGCGAATAGCTTGAGTAAAAGCTTTTCTACCCACCTGTGGTGTCTGTTTCAGGATATAGGATGTGTAGGACAGGTTGGAAGGCAGACTGCTGGAAGAGGAAGATGAGGAGGAGGTCTGAGGACCCCCGGTGGCTGCTGACGAAGTACCCTGGGACTGCTGACCTGAGTTACATACAGCCACACACACGTCAGCATCGAATCTGATAAACAACTGCATTTTTAGTGCCATTTAATGGCTGTGACATGTGTTAGGACGCTGCTAAAGCTCTTAAATCTATCTATTCAACAATTACAGAGCTGTGACTCGGTCTCGATCAGGACTGAATCTCGTAACACGCACTGACCAAACGGCAGAAATAAAGCTCATGACAAAGTTTGAGTCATTGTCCAGAAGGTAGCGCGGCAGGCACAACAATGAGCCGCTTCAGAAGTTGATGGTTTAGCCGAAGTTTACGCGAGCCCCAAGCGACAACAGTTCCAGTACAGCCGTCTACAGCTGGAGGCGCAGAGGAAAATGTCAGAGCCAAACTTATTTAACTTGGACAATAACCCTCGATATTGAGTCATGGATTTGTTCTTTTCGCGAGTCACCCCAAGGCCACATTCTCATACGGCCATACGTAAGGTTTGTCAACTAAAAGTGCCTCAATCAATTCTTCAAATATAAAACTGAGCACACAGACATAATATCCTCTATTAGGAGGTAAACTGGAACTAAAAGGGTTCCCCCCCCGCAAATATCTGTGAATACAGCGTGCGTCATTCCTCACTTGCACTGGAGGCTCGCAGGATGGCTCCCTGAGGGATGAGGAGCAGCTTGCCTTTCCCCGAGGGGTTCTTACTGTTGGTGGTCAGGTACAGCTTGGTGCCTGGAGGTAAATTGGCCAGATTTGCTAGGTTGTTAGCAGGCAGCTGTAGCGTAGCCATGACTAAAGAGAGAGAAAAAAAAAAAAAACAAAACAGAATTCATTATATTCTCAAACACTTCTCCAAATGCTGTTTTTGGGGCTACTGGTACATATATGCATGACCTCTGACCTCCACTCTTGCCACTCGAACCACCAACCGCCTTCGCGGTGGCCGGTTGACCGGAGAGGCCACTGGCTCCGCTGACTATGGCCTTAGCGACCCCCTGAGCCAAAACCTGCTTCCCGCCCATCACCTTGGAGACGGAGGGGCTGCCCTTGGCGACAAGAATCTGCCCGCTGCTGATCGCCACCTGTTTGACCGCAGAGTGAAGCGTTGAACTAACGGGGATGCCCAACATCTGAGAAAGAGACGAGCACTCCGTTTAGATCAGCTGACGCCAACGTCTTCTGTGCAGAAGTTGCTGATCTGCAGAGACAGCGACCTTTCCTGTCGTGGTCGCCGTGGCGCCTGCAGCCTGTTTCTGGGCTGACATGGAGATCATGTGACCTCCCTTCACTGCGACAAACTGGTGTGATGCCGCGGCGGCGGGTTGCGGCTGGCTGGTTACTGTGGAAACCATCTGCTGCTGCTGCTGCTGCTGTGGAGAAACCTCCCCAGGCTCCTGCTTGATAATCACCTGCACGAGATTTAAACAGAAGAGAGGAGAAAGGTAACAGGTGGAAAACACAGGATTTATGACACATTTTTGCCTTTATTCTAAATGAAGCAGACTTAAATTTGCCTCATAATCAAGATGAGATGTGTTATCATAACAGCATCATTTATTCAGCAGATATGTTCATATTCTGCATCTGTTCTGTCTTCTCTAGCTTGTAGTACAAAAGCGCTAACTACAGCGTCTCACCCACAAAAACAGATACTAGAGAGGATTAATATTTCACTCGTTGTGGATAATAGTGGTGCATATTAGAGTGGGATGATTTTCCAGGGGGGTTATCTACACTGAGTGGCACAGAAACCATGAAACGTCCTCACACCTCCTGCTATCTGCAGAGAGATGTCCCATTTAACGCTCACATCTGCTGAGGAAGCCCTGTTTACTATTAATATCCCCCTGTCGTTAAAGACAGCACAGCACAGAAACTCTCTTCGCGGTGGAAGTAAAAACAGGACTTGGCTCAGACTCAGGACGACGGCGTTAAGGTTTTATCGACTCACCTTCACCCCTGAGGAGAGGAAGGTGCCCGTGTGCACTTTGGGGGCTGGAGAGCGAGTACCCTGAGTGGCAGGCTGTTTGGCAGAGGGACTTCCTGTGGAGTGTTTAGACACAAAAACAGCAGAGTGAGAGACAGAGGGAGATGGAAGGCATTAAAAAAAGGCACTAAAAAAAGCACCGATGCCACTGTGGGGCCGGGTGCAAAGGTCGCGCAGTGTGGGTGCTAAAGAAGAGATTTTGCTCTCCACATTCACGACTCCATTCTGAGATCGGTGAGTCAGGACACCCACATCAACCTCATCCAGCTCCGTACCACATCACCTGACAGGACGTAGGCTCTGCTGCTGACCTGGGCTCAGCCGTGTCAGAAGCACGACTGAAGGACATGGACAGTCAAGAGAAACTGTATCTTCTGGAGCAAGAGGAGACTTGAGAGTGAAGTGAAGGAAGAAACTTCCAGGCTGGGAACAAAACCTGATCTATTTTTATAGTGTGAGCCGACAGATTTAGGACAAATAAATGTTAAAACCTGTCTGGACATTAGGATTTCTAATGTTATTAAGCAGCAGTGACCTTAATGACCTTCCTGTTGGAGCAAATGACCGCTATTTGGCAAAGAATATCACCACAAAATACACCTTATATGTGACAAGTCTTACTTTTTCAAACAGGCAATGACTAACAGCAGGCTAGTCACCATGGCAACCTCCTTCTGCAAGCTCATGACACGTCACATTTGAAAACAAAAGCCAGGAAAGCGGCGTACAAGAGGAGAAAGGAGGACAAATCCACCAAAATAGAAGCAGCAGAGGTCATTTTTCATCAGGTGCGCAGCGAAAGCCTCACAGACATTTTTAAATTCTGCGTGGGAGCCTTGACACGGCAGGTCCACATACCATTTCGAGCAACGCTCTGACGGCGGGCGGCGGAGGCGTACCTGTGGAGGCGGCGGACGACGTAGCCATGCCACCCGGCTTGTCCACGATGATGTAAGGGTTGTTGAGGACCGACGAGGAGCTCTGTTTGCTGTGGATGGGGGTGGAGGTGGTGGGCGTGCGAGGCAGTGGGGAGTGGCTCGGGGTGGAGATGGGAGACCCTGTGAGAGGGGGGGGGGGAAAGGCAGGTGTTGAAAAAGTCATTAAAACCCAGCAGAAACCCACAACAGCGTTCAGATCCTCACCTGACACTATTTTACAGCTCATGGTTATTGGCTGGAAGGATTTCCCGGGGGACTCGGCCGGGCTCGGTGCCTGACACTGAGGGACGATTTTACAACTCGTCGTGATGGGCTGGAAGGCCGAGTTGCCGTGGGAACCCAGGGTGATCCTGTCACCAGCCTTTGGACGTGTTGGCGTGCGCTCGCCTGCAGCCAGACCAGCCCTGCTGCTGTCTGCGGACCGCCCCGCCTCGACTTTAAGGGCTACTAGCGGGGATGAGAGGCGAGGTTAAATCTCTCCTGTTCAGGTTTGCTCAGAGAAACGCTGCTGCGTGTACCTTTGTCTGCACCGGCAACGTGCGTGTTCTGAGCAGCGGAGGAGTCCATGATGGGGCTGGCCTCTCTGTGCGTCAGTTTAGAGGAAGAGGTCAGAGAAATGCAGTCGTCCACTAAAGTGTCCCGGTGAAGCTCTACGTCCACCACCTGGAAGGAAGGCAGCTCGTAGTCATAGAAACGCCTCGGAAAACGTATGAACGTTTAAAACTTACAGTTTCTGCTCCGAGTGTCTGCAGCCCGGTGTACGTTCTGTCCAGCTGTGGGACAAAGAAAACAATAAATGGTTTGTTGTTTTGTTGCATTGCAATAACAGTACTTCTTATTTAATAACACTGCAATAACACTTCTCATCAACAACAGCCACACTGTCTGACCTTTAGCTGATGGATGATGTCGACGCGTTTGTTTCGGGGGTCTTTGAAGTGGATCTGGATCCTGACAGGAAACTCGCCCCAACCGCGGCGCGTTAAATGAAACGGAGGCTCACTGACAAAACACAGTCAGAACAGACACATGAAAGTCTGCAAGTCACTCAGAGAGGTCCCTCTGACATGACCGTCTGCTCAAATATTTCTCATCGATGACTTGTTTTCAGCGAGGGGGTCTTGATCACATTAGGGTTTATCTGAGAATGAAGACCCGGGATGGAAGCTTATGAGGAGGAGGGGGAGCGGTGTGTCATCACAACTATCCCACAGCTCAGGGTAAGACCTGATGAACACTTTCATCACTTATTCAAAGCTGCTAGCAAACCTCCTGCTTGCAAAAAATTCCACAATGACACCCTTTTACTACAGGAGTCCCTTAGAACTGCACAAATGCAGTGTTTTTGCTGAGTGTACCTGCAAGTAATTTATATTTACTCACTAATTGCGCCAACTTCTAATGTGACTTTTACCAACTGTTTCATTGTGAGTTTTAAGAGATTCCACAACATCTTTTACATGTGGTTACACTTGTTTCCTGACGCTCGGATCTCGGGTTAAAACAGTCATTAGGACCACAAGGGCGGTCAACTGACATCCACAAGGTAGCGCTGTTTATTAAGAGCTTTAGTTGGCTGGAAAGTGTCAGGGCAAAATGGTGTTTACAGAACCTCTTAATTCCGATAGTTTGAGGGCTACTGTGCAGAGTTTCACACACCTGACTTCCACCAGGTCGTTGGGTTTGTAGCTGGGATGCAGGAAAAACCAGACTTTCTTCACAAAGTGGTCGATGCTGGGTTCCTTCCTGGAGCCCCTGACGTACACCATCCACTTATGGGTCGACTGATCGCTTTCCTCGCGCTTATCAGGGGGGATATATCTGAGCGTTAAAGAGAGAGACCAGAGAGAATAAACAGTTAGAAGCTGCAAAATCAAAATCTAATAAATTAAAAATAAACCTTATATGAACAGAGCTTTATATTAGCGCTCAGTAGCGCTATAGCATCTATGCTAGTACATACTTGGACACGTTTCCTACTACAATTGTCTTCTTTGCATAGAGTCTGGAGGCCTCAGGTCCAGAGGTGTGATACGTAACTCGGTGCTCAGCTCCAAGAGATGACGGCACGCCAAATGTGTCCTATAACATCAAAATATAACTTTCTTGAAAGATCAGAAGGATGAAAGGGGAAAAAAAAAAATCAACTCTGTCATTTCAACCCACTCTGCCCGTGTTGCGTCCAGGTCTACCCTCCTGCCTGCCACTGTCTTCTCTGTACACTCCGTCTTTCTCAGATTCATCTCCCTGCTGTGAGAGGGATTCCGACTCTGACTGGCCCAGGGAGGGGGTCTCGGAGCCTTGGTTGAGGGGAGAAGAGGAGCGGGACGGTGACTCCAGGAACCGTCGGATGGCCGGGTGGTTTAGAACAGCTGGATCACTCTTGGAAGCATGCTGGGACACAGAGGACAGCAGTTGTGGGTCATGTACCATAGCAACAATTTAAGATTATGATTGGTGAAGACTCACCTCTGGGACTTTTGTCATTCCAGCATTGGCAAAGTAATTAGCCACTATACAGGCTCTCAGCTTGTCCATCATCCTCCTGGCCTCATTGAGTCGCTGCAAAGCATTAATCAAATGATCTGATTTGTGAAATAAATGTGTTTTTACACCACTTTCATATTTGCCATGTTTCATTTTAAAGAGTAGATGAAACACTTCCATTATCATTCTTATACCTGGCTGATCACGTCTATCTCATGCTCTTTGTTCTTCATCTCTATGGAAAACTGCTCTCTTATGATGGTTTCAATCTTCCGTACTGTAGCTTCTCGGGCTGAAAAAACAGAGATATGAAATAACTCCACCAGCCTCGGACTAACATTACATGTAGGACAAGTGAATTGTCAGTTCAGAGAACACAGACTTACCATTATGTTCCTCCACCTTGTTTCTCTTACTGTTTTGGGCCAGCAAGATATCCTCGTAGTCCGGATCATTGTCCTCTATTTTTCTTTTAATCCCGGACATGGTAGCTTTTACATAAGATTAAAATAACAAAGGAAATATCTGATTACATCCATGCTCCGGTGATCAGTTGTCATAGCACTTAGCATCAAGTTAGCCGATTAGCATACCCATGTAGAACATGCGTAAAAGCTAAGCAATGCGAATACTAGTTAGGAGAGCGTGTGGACGTAAAATCGGCCCAAATGACACAAACGATGATATTTAAGTAGTAACTGCAAACAGCGCACTATCGAATTATGTCTCACGACCACCTTCGTTAAGAGGTCTGTCTTTGAGTCCTGTAGTCTTATAGCACTGTGAAGCTAGCAGCCGATAGCCTTGTTTGCTATTTTAGCTACACGTTTTGTAAATAGCGATTCTGCCTGTTAAAAATGCAGACTTACTGGAGTGCCCCGTACTGCGGAGCAACGCTTCTTGCGTGGGTTTTGCTTCATTCAGAACACATGATTTGCCTCACGCTGTGCTCATCTTGCACACTTTTGATTAATAGATTTATAAATGTCGAGGTTGACAAGAGGACTGTAGTGGAAAGAACAGCTTGCGTGTCCAGAATACGACCACTAGGTGTCAGTATTCGACAAAATTTAACTTTTTGTAGTTTTGTCTGATAAAATATTTACGTTTCAGACTAACGTCCATTATTTCGTTTTTAAACAAGCAATTACCTTGCTTTACTGAAATTTAACACAAAAAATGTGATTACCATTGTCTTTATGAGTCACATACAGTCTCTTGCAGATACTGGTAGTAAATGGAGGTCTGGGTTTTGGCCAAAATCCCTTTAAAATGTTTTATGACTTTTATGACTAAGTTAAAATATATTTTTCCACTCATACATCGTGACATGCGTTACAGCAAAGAAGCAGGGAATTGTACCAGTAAAAGACTCATCTTCACTGTTTGCCACATTCCAATTTAGAAATTTAGAATCCTGAAACAGTAGTTTTTTTTCTACAGGTAGGATAGTTGTTATGTCTTTAATTTGATACAAATTAACATGTCTATCTTCAAGCACAGGTCCAGTACACAACAGATAAAAGACAGGTCATCTGATGAAAGTCACCCAGTGGTTGACCACTTTTTTAAACCCCCAATTACTGATTTCAGCTTTTACGACCGCTGATTCTAGGTGTTTAATTTGGTCTCTCCTTGATGTCTGTAGCTGTAGACCTACAAGAACAGGAATTGGGACTCTTTTCTTTTGGTCGTCGATGTTTTTGATTCCAGCATCAGTGGTATGACTGGACAGATCTGGAGAGATTTCTGAAACAACAGAATCAGCTGTAATTAGGAGCAGATGTTAATGACCTCACTCTGGATTTCCTCGTCATTGCCCTTTGGCTAAAAATCCAAAAATCCTAATTTAAAGCATATATAAAAATTATTTTTGGAAGCATTTCTAACAATACAGCACGGGAAAACAGTTTGAGTAGAATTTGTGTTTTATACCAACAGAGTTTAAAGAATGAAAAGTGAAGAGAAAGGAAAACTTTATTGATGTTTTTGTATAAAAGTCAATCATTACATTTTTTTACATTACAAAAAAGAGCATTTGAGGATAAACTTGGGGTTTAAATGTTGCATCATCCAAACAAAACAATACAAAACTATAAGATTTAGCTCCCCTACCGTTTCTATCGAGGCACATATGTCAGTATCCTGCATCGGGTTAAAGCCTCAGCTGGCATCACTATTAAACTACCAACTGTTTCACTTCTGACTAATTCCCTGTAGGATGTAAATCAAATCCCATCTATCAAACTAAGTTAACCATGTCTTTAAATCTCAGCTTCAAAGGCAAAATATCACCAAACAACCCCACAACTCACCACAGCGAGCACAATGAAGAGTATACATTTTAAAAAAATCAACAAATGACAGAATTAATAAAGTTCATGATGTATAAAAGCCTCTAAATAGCTTAAAATATTAAATCCATATAATGTGACAATTCTGAGTAAACACTCGGTGAAATCATAGACACACACACTCACTAACATATTCTGTCTCTCCATATCTCTCTTTCCCATCCGCCCCTTGTTGTTGTTGCCTGGCGTTATCACGGTGTGTGTGTGTGTGTGTGTGTGTGTATATGTGTGTGTATGTGTGTGGGGGAGGGAGAGAGAGAGAGAGAGCGAGAGCGAGAGCGAGAGAGAGAGACCCTGAGGATGCTATCTAAACCCTAAACACAATCCTTCTCTTGGGATGATGTTTCTCTTTTGCCATTTAGCTTAACAGGGGGCGCTGACGGGCCACTGCAGGGCCTCTTTCATATGTCAAAACCCATCAACTCTGATACAGTAAAAAAAAGAAAGACAAGAAAAAGATAGACATCAAGGTCATGAAATTCTACATTTAACAGGATTTTTTTTCAAAGTGCACACTGGGGCTCTGGTTTTCAAAAAATAAAGCAATGTTTTTAAATACACAAAGAAAACAATTATATTCACAGCAACGCCTCTGTTCTATCAACACCGGCTCTATTTAAAGGCATTTTGTCGACCTGTACCTAATGTCACCTAATGTCACCAGCATGTAAAAAAACACACACACACCTAACACGCACGTCGCTTATTCAGAGCCGGTTGTCATTATTGTTCTACAAAGGCCTCTCACATCCACCCACAACCCAGCACACCCTACCCTACACACTCAAGAGCTACTGTATGTAAAATACAAGATTCAAAGATACAAAATATAAGTTAAACACCAAATCAAGTCAGTACTGAGAGCCAGAATTGCGTCTTCTGATGTGATAAAGGAGGAAACACACACACAGGAAGTGGAAACAGGCAGAGATTTTGGAGGGTGGGGTGAATAAGGCAACCAGCGAGCGAGGCTAACTGCTGGTTTTGATACAGCCTGCACCCCTTATCTCTTCCTTTAAATAGTCTCTGGGTCAACACGCAGCTGCAGGTTGCATTTATGGCCAATGATACTGTGGCGGAGGAGCTGATTGTTTATGCCATGTTTATGAAGCCTCTGTTAGCATCCAGGCAAAAATTTCCATTTTCCTATAAAAAATCATGTTTCGTGTTTTCTTTTAGAGCTGCGCACAGCTTTTCAGACGTGCATAAATTCGCTTGGCAGATGGTTCTTTGGTTGTCTTCATTCATCTAATCTGTCAGTACGAGGCTGCACACTCATAAATAATCCCTCCACTAATTTTCGTAATGACTGATCTCAGGTGACATCAAGGCCTTTATGCATGTAAAGTTACCCTATAATCTGCGACAGGCTAAGGACTCTGGTGTTGAGCCCACATCTAACAATTAATATCCGCAATCAATTTGACAGAAATGGTAGGAGTCAAGGAGAAAGTAGCGAGCGAATGCTGCTGCTGCGTGATGGAAAAAACCTTGAAATATGCATGTCATCTGGAAATGTGGGATCGTTCTTGTGTGAACAGTGTCCGTGTTTCCTCTGGGTGCATCTATGGTCAGAGCCTGTGGTATTTATCGGTGTAGCGGTGAATGGTCACGCAACCGTGGTAGGAGATGGGCCGCGGCATGGCCGCTATGCCCATGACAATGCCCGTCGCAGGGTCGTAACACAGGATGGTGTCCGTGGCTTCGCCGTTTTCTCCTCTGCCGCCAAGAATGAAGATCTTCCCGTTGCACACTGACATGCCGCAGCTCTCCTGTGAGACAGAGGTTTACGGATTAAACAGACCCCAGCGGCTAACACGGTACAAGCGTTTGAATTTCCACTCACCAGTTTGTTGAAGGTGTGGACGACGTGTATCCAGTAGTCCTGTGATGGGTCGTAGCAGTAGACGGACTTGGTGAGACCGCCACACACGTAGATCAGATTGTTGAGGGACACGGCTGTGATGCAGCGCTTGGCGATGGGGATGTTGGCCCGAAGCAACCACGTGTTTGTCTCTGGATCGTAGCACTGAACCTGTGATAGACAGTCAGAGACAGCTGAAGACGGGAGACTGGATTCTCTGGACTTTGACCTCAGATTATTGCTTTGGCTGGACAGGCCACACACACTTCCTAGCAAATGTTGCTGTGACAGCTGGTGTTAACACCTCCCTTCAACAAACAAAGACCTTTAGAGATTGATGTGACCGACCCTTTTAGCTGACTACTGAAAAATGGCTCTAAAGAGAAAAGGCATCATTATTTTAGCCTCCAGAGACAATCCCGACATAAGTACCAACCGGGCTGAGATGTGTGCAGTCACTTTAAATAAAAGAGGCCTTTGAGGGTCCCTCTGAGGTGTAATTACTGAAAACAGGTTGGGGGACCAGCCTCGGCTGTCCTCGGGGTGTGCACAAATGTATGGTGCGAACAGGAAACACATCTGTTTCCCACCTTGTCTGAACAGGTATCGTCATCGGGCCCGCCTCCGATCACAAAGAGCTTTCCAGCGCAGCTGGCCACGGCCGGAGAGCTGACCGCCTGCTTCATCGGAGCCACCTCTGTCCAGCGGTTGGAGAAGGAGTCGTAGCACTCCACACTGCTGAGGCGGCTCTGGCCGTCGTATCCACCCACAGCGTACACCTGAAGGCAGAGAAACACACGATGCGCTCAGAGGCTGTAAAAGGAATTTGTGGGTTAAAAGTTTCCATGCTCTGTCTACAAAAAGACGTTAATATTCAAACGCATTAGCTGGAGACTGTGACTAATAACCTCAATGTTAGTGCTAAAAGAACAAGTCTTTCAAGTGCGAACGATGACGTTCTTCTGAACCAACGCCATTATCTCCAGCCTTATTTGTCTTTATCCTGTAAATACTAACGTCAATCCCCGCAAGCCGGCGCCACTCTGACACAAAAAAATTCTACCTGAAGGGTCTTACCCACAATTACTATTATACTATGACAATTACTGATACGAGAAGAAAACTGAAGAAAAACGAGGAAAAATAGAAACACTAAGTGTCTTATTAAAAATGTCTTCTCCTCGGTAACAATTGAATGGATGTGATCACGTGACAAAAATACACACAGAGTGGCAGAACCGGTTATGAGTCTGATGCTACCTGACAACAGGTGTCTTTATGTAACACAAAACAGCTTTGGGCTGTTTTTATCGGCCAGAATCTGAAGCATAAATAAAAGAGAGAGAGAGAGAGAGACAGAGAGTGAAGAAAGAAAAAAGGGAAGCAGCTGCCAGAAGCCATATTAGCATTTAACACCTGAGCCAACTGATAACCTAACGTCTTTTTTTAACTGAACATGAATGATGAAATGGAAACTGTATAAACACTGTGTGTAAATCAACAGGATACAACTGCTATCAGACTGTTTGGATGCACTCTGAGGAGCCAATCAGGGACCAATAGAACAAAATTGGGCTGTTTCCCCACCATTTCCTCAGATTTGGTGACCTCTCAGCTCAGAACAGATGAACACGATCAAAAAAGTGAGTAATGCATTTGCCCATTAGCCAGAAGGATCATTTATTTTCTCCATGATCCCAGTCTTTAGTTCAAGACAGTGACTTATTATAGCTGTAGAATGAAGCATATCAGGACTAAAACATTCCACATCAGCTTAATAATGCTAGGTTTTTCTCCACATCTACCTGTACCAATGTGCTAAATGTAATCTATGACATGCGTACAAACCATTTAACGAATACATTCACTCATTTTATAGCCATGAGAAACAGATACAGTGGCCCAGAGAAATCCTGAACAGGCAAACAGAAGAAAAGAAAGAAACACAGACGAGGAGACAAAGAGCGAAGGAGAGAAAGGAAGACAATGCCTGGTATGATGGATGGGAACAGCCGTCACTGCGATCGGCCTAACAGGGAGAGGAAAACAACTGGTGACCTAGTTCTGCTTCTGGAGACAGGAACAGTCGCCACAGAACGTAGAACATTAATGAGCATGCACGTTTATATTATGGTGTAACATTTAGAGTTTAAGTAACCTGCAAGGCCCGAATGAGGAAATTTGGATTTCTCAACTCAACATAAAAACAGTTCAAAGTGTAAGTAAGTGTACAGGAACACACTAAAAGCTCATAAAAGTGTGTTTACACCTCTGGGCAGGTTTGTTTCCTGGTACTTGAGTCTGACACAAGAACATAGACAATTATAGTGACAAAAAACCCCGAGCGCAGATGGAGAGGGAAACATGGAAACACACATAAACATGTCAGGAAAGAAGGGAATATGAAAGAGGAAGTAAACCTGCTGGTTTCACCGACACAGGAAGTGAAACTTTCCATAAATGTTCCATAAATGTTCAACTGCCGTTTTAAACGGCGGCCGTATCGTCCTATTGGGGCTTCACCACACCTTCATCTGTGACTCACTCTAGTCTTAATTACTGGCTTCATGTCCTCAGCGCTGGCACTTGTCTGGTTAGCTCACCGTTTGGGAGAGCGCACGCACATGTGTTTTGTTGCATTTGTGGCGAGGCAACTAATCGGTTCAAATTTTCCACAAGCTCATCCCCACCAAAAAAAAAAAAAAAATATTGCACAACTGACTGTGGAAGTCAACATCTTCACCTGAGTCACGACTGGGCGAGGAGCTGCGTGTATGCGAGGCCGTGCACTCTCAAGCACATGCACAAAAATGTTTGCGGACGGCGTGTTAGCGTGAGTCATCCGTGCGACTGCGACGTCTGACTCCATCAGCACTCTGAACAGGTCGTTACAGCGGAGGAGGCTGCATTCTGACTGGTCAGAATCCATTTTGCAGACGATAAAAAACAGCGTAAATGCTGCGCCACGAGGAAAGACTTGAATGTCTAGTTCAATGACAACCTGAATGGTGATTGCTTTATGGGTTAGGAGTGCTGTTGTTTAGTGAGATGGAGATCATGGACTGAAGCAGGTAAAATAAAAGCAATATTTACACAAGCATAAGTGGGTTTTCCAGGCTCATCACTGAACACTTCAGGCTAGTGTAATTGAATAGAGACCTCTTAACAGGACATGGACCAGTGGATTAGAAGTTTGCGATGCTCCCACACACCCATTAAACTTCCACTGAACTGAGGGAAGTTTTTCCAGCTGACTTCATCCCTGAGACTTTTAACAGCAACAGAAAAGGTTCAATGATTGATGATTAATGCTCGCTTTTGGAGCCAAACTAGAGTCTGGTGTAGGTACCATTTATACACGATCGAACATCTGTGTCATGATAATCCCTATTTTCAACAGAGATCAATGTCTTTCTCTTTCTTGGAACAGCTTCTGTGCATACAGAATGTGTGAGAAAAGCCAAGGTTGTTCTGTTAAAGCCCCCAGGAATCGCTAATTCTGCTCCTCGTCAACAGAGGCGTTTTCTTCTTTGCTGCTACAGCACATTGTCATTAAGACTAGTCACTAAGTCAATCATGACTAACCAGGCAACTTCGGTTAACATCCCCTCCACCATTCGAGCAAGAGAAAATCTGACAGCAGAGTTAAAAAATAGTCAGACAGTAACATGCGATACTGAGCTAGTCAAAAAACTGACAAAAAGTAATGTGAATTTCTAGATTTATAAACTGTTTTTCTATCCTTGTCAAAATACCAGTGAGTGATGAATTTTGTGCCATGAATGTTTACATAGAAATGTGCAAATATTTTAAAAAGGTAGATTCAGTCATTGGAAATTTCCCAAAATGGTTACTGACGCTTACATGGTGTTCTCTGATGCGCCATCTACTGGTATCAGCAGGAAGCACATGATATACATTCAACTTGACTTAGAGGACATCCAGTGCGTACCACCAGAGACATCCACCCACTCGTCTTCCTCACCTTTCCCAGCAGAACACACATCTTGTGTCTCCAGCGGCCTTTGTTCAGAGAAGCAACTCTGATCCACAAGTTGAGCTGGGAGTTGTACATCCACACGTCCCTGCTGTTGATACGGCCCCCTGAAAACAAGGAGAGACAAAGTTCAGATTTAAGACAACAGAAAGAGGAGAAGAAGAAGGAGAAGATGGAAAAAAAAGAAGGATTAGGAGACATCCCAACTTCTCTGGACTTTGTTGTGACTGATATACATTTCCAGCTAGTTTTATAAGCCCTCAGTGGTATCTCAGTGTGATAACAGAACATTGTGTTTATTCAAACACAAAGAACACTCTGGTGCTGCAAACATGCACCCACAGACACACAAAAATGCACTCCACGCCGCTCTTGTCTGCATAGTAACGGTGGCAGAATAACCATAGTCACACCAGGCTGGAATGTAACCCAGACGCACTACAAAACAAGATGTCGCACGTGTGCTTGCAAAGCTCCCCCACCCCAACACACAAACACACATACACAGACACACACACCTGTCTGTTGATTCTCTACAGACTCAGGCCAGTCCTTTGAAAATACAAAAGGCAGCACAAACTGTAGCAGGAATGGTTGATAAAGAAGTGGTGAAATGTGAACGGATTAGTGTACACAAGCCCCCACCCCCAAGATTTAGCAAAGACGTCAATTCATCTGAAGGAGAAAAATATTTCAAACATGAGATTGCTATAGGATCCAACAGTGATTATCTGTTGGCTTTAATCCATCAGATATGTATATCTCGGCATAGCGTCAATAGCAACAGATCTAAATATCAGTCAGTAAAAAAAGGGGTTAAGAACATTAACAGCACCTTCAAAACTACTCCAGCGGGCATCCTGCGTAATGAAAGGACGTACCAATGACATAGTCATTCCCTGAAAGGAACCTGCCGCGTTTTGTTGTGGTTTATTTTTTTTTAATTGCTACAGGCAAAACAAAAAAAGCTTGTCTTCTTATTGACGGCAAGCTGTCAGACAGACAGACTAGACAGGTTAGCACAGTCTTTAGTTTTTATAATAAATTCTGACTGCTATTCAGGTCTGACTTAAAATAGTGAGCTACAGTGTACAGGGTGTCACAGCCACAGGGTGTGTGTGTGTGTGTGTGTGTGTGTGTGTGTGTGTGTGTTTGTGTACGCAGAAAGAGCCAGACAGTCTGCTGCTCTTCAGGCTTTTAACGATTTGAAGGAAACGCATTTTACTTCAAAGGAACTGTTGTTGGCAAGAAATGCAGTTTGGGAGCAAAGCTCCAGTTGGTGACATCTCACCGGTTCAAATAGGAAGGACTGCTGTTAATTATAGTACTTAAAAAAAGTCTGGGCGCTCCCACTGTGAACTGTGTGACCGCTATAAGCAAACTGTTTACATGACAAGCATGCTAATGTTAATGGGACATGCTATCTTCTGAAGCATGGATGCGAGGAGACATTTTGGAATGGTGCTGGTTAGTTCAAAAAAACGTGCAAGCTTGTTCAACGGTGAGAGAGTGTCTGGTGACAAAAGGAAGCAGGTATAGAATGCCAGTGTGGCTGGTGAAATTAAATGGAAAATAGGAGAGTAAAGTTGGTGTTGTGAATGTGTGATGCTGGGGGAGGGGTGGTGTTGACTTTTCAAGGCAGTTCATGAGGGTAGGTTGATAGCACGGGAACACGTGAGGACTTGGCACACTCAGAGCAGCTTCACTCGAGGAGTGTTGCCAGGGTATCTCCTTCCGTGTTTTTTTTTTTTAATCTATAACCTCATATTTTGTATTTGTCAGCAGCTGCCTGTCTCCAGCATTGTAGTCCACTTCATGAATCATGTTTAGGCTTGAAGCCCGACTTGGCACGCTCTCTCACTCTCCAGGCATATTTCTGGAAGCAATTTCAAGGGGGGAAAAAAAGCAAACTCTCAGCCTTAACATGCTGGATCTAACAGCGGCACTGCATCCTTTGTACTCAATACAAAACAATGCTCGACTTTTGAAAAATGATGTAATTCTAAAGAAAAATACCACATGTTTACCAAGTTCGAAAACATGTGGCTGTTCTGTGAGTTTACCACCAGAGCCACAGTGCTGGATGTAACACACACTTAGTGCAGGCCCGTAGTGTGATCTAAAATAAACATTGCAGATTTTATTTCTGAATACATTGTAGTGAGTTTATGAACCCGGGAAAAATAGGTGATGACCCGGATAATTTGCAACAGCAAGGGGGAAAATGTGAGCTGGCAGTTGAAGGGCTTTTGCAGCGCTGAGGCTGGAGAGTCCATCCAGATGTCGCTCTCATGTTTTTCCGAAGCTTAAACTGGCTGAGACTGTAAAAATAACGTAAGAGGACAGCCCTTTCCTGCCAGTCCACTGGGAGATTAGATGGCAGGAAAAACACAAGAGGACGCTCTCTGCAACCCTGAAGTTTGACCTTCTCTTCTGGAGTATGAGAAAGCCAGACTTTTTACCGATACAGCTACAAAAAAAAAAAAAGCTGACTGATCACACTGGACTGACAAAACGGTCTTACCTGACACCAGAATGTCATTGCGGAGGGCGCAGACGGCATACTCTGACTTGGTGAACTCTGGCAGCTTGGCCAGTGACTTCCACTCTCCTGTGACCGGATCGTAGCATTCAGTGTAGGGCAGGTTGAAGCCCCCAACTCTTTCACAACCCCCAACGACCACGATCACCTCAGAGTAACCGGTCGACCTGGAAGAAAGCAGGGAAGCGACAATAATGTGATTAATGTATATGAAGAAACAAAGAATTACACCCATAAAGCTGAAGCTAATTAACACCAACTTCTTTTCTTATTGGACCATTAAAATGACACCAGTTTCTCTGCACATTCTGGGTAATTTAGTAAACGGGGGCAAATGCTGAAGAAAATACATTGCTCTGAACTTTCCCCCACATGTTTGCACAGTGTGGATGTCTCGCTTAGGGGGGAAAATAAGGTTGTCCAGTTGGGTTGCACGTGTCTGCAGTAGTAGGACGTTCCAAATGTGTCTGCGCGAATGATTAATTCGTTTTAAAAAGGCTTCTATAGATATAGAAATGCGTGTTGAGCATCTGTTGCTAGCAGGATTACATTCAGCCCGCGGGGCAAGCAAACCTGATAATGCAGGAACCGGCTGTCTGATTGGTCGTTGTCTGGAGCAGATCTGCCTGGATACTGACACCCTACACCTGCTCTACAATCAGCCAGAATAGCTGAAAAAATTTCACCGCAATTTAACCCTTATATGTCAAATGCACAAGCTGCAGACTGAAGCAGCCATATGGTCTTCTCTTGTAAAAAAAAAAAGGCTATTAATAATAAAGTCTCTGAACCAGAAGAGATAAACACACAGAAGCACATCTGAGATGATAACAAGACTCAACAGTTTCGTGTCAAGTCTTTTTTCATCATGTTGGGTTTTTTTTGCTTTCAAGGCCTACTAGGCTGCGTATGGGCATGCCCGTCCTCCGTTATTATCATTTCCATTGAAAAACAGCACAGTCAATGCCACACTTGTCCAATCAGCACAATAACATTCCCTGTCTCACTCTCACGCACAGACTCAACATTTCTGGAGCACCGCGCGTGCGCAGGCTGTAACCACCGGCTGTACAGTGGGAGATAAAACATTGATTGCCTGGGCAAAAGTCATGTTTTCACACTCTCACTCTGGGAAAAATGGCAGTTCAAAAATGATCCTGACTGTTTCCTTTAACTTGTAGGTTCAAGATGTTTGAGATGATTTACCTGCGTGGACGGGTCCTTGGTGACATCATCTCATTTCCAAGAATGTGGTAGCGCCTCGCCTCGTGGAGAAGCTGGTAGCATTCTGGAGCGTTCTGAATGAGCTGGTCTCCCTCCACTGTCTGGACAAAATAGTTGGGATGCAGGAGAGGCAGGCGCACATGGTGCAGCAGGGCCTTCATCATGGGTCTCCTCTGCTCCACATTGCTGTACACCCACCGCATCACCGCCTCGAACACCACCTCTTCTTTACCGATGGACAGCTCGTCACTGCCAATGTAGTCCTCCAGCTCTTCCCTGTGCAGGTCGAGGAACTCCTCGTGCTGGGCCACTTCAGAGAAGTTGGCGAGGGCATAACTGCGGCAGCGACCGGCGAGCTGTTTCAGGGAATGGGCGTCTGCAAAGCGCTGGATGCCCAGGCAGTTGCATGGGTCCAGCTGGTCCTCCAGGAACTTTGCGCAGGCGTCGCGCAGTGTGTTGATCTGGAATAGGCTGGAGGTCTCAAAGAGGAACTGGACGTTCTCTGTGGTGATCTTAGCTCGTCCGGTATAAACGTAGGTGAGGAAGGAGTCCATGGCTTCGGCCAGGATACCGTTGATCTCAACCAACATCTCGCGGCTCTCGCGGTGATCATTGCAGAACATGGCCCTGAAGTAGGAGGAGCAGGCAGAGAGGACGGCGCGGTGGCACGGGAACTCGCGGCCCTGTACGCTGATCACAACATCGGTGAACAGGCGACAATCGCGGAACTCGTTGAAGACCTGCAGAATGCCCTCTGAGTGCGATGAACCAGAGCAGAAGTCCAGGACCTCCTGGCTGGCTAATGTTTTGGAATCAACCTCAAACACCTTAGAGGGATGAACCACGTGTTTTTCAGTTTGTGTTATTTTCATTAGGTGAGAAAAAAGCTGACGAACATTGAAAATGCCTGTAAATGACAATACCTTGCGTTTAATAGCTGGGGAGTCTCTGATGCCAGACTCCTCTCTGTTCAACCTCCTGCCCAAAATCAACACCATGGCTGCAGATCTTCTCTCAACTTTAAGATGACCTTAGAATGGAGAAGAGACACTGATAATTCTATACATAAATCAGTTACACCATAAACATAAGCCATAACATGGAATTCTTCTGCTTATTATAAACATCTGTTTTCCTTAGTAAATCATTTTATATATATAGCCTTTTTTCAAGGGAGAGCTGCTGAAACTATTGCCCCAGGAGACTTAGGATGACCCCGGGAGATGCTGTCGTTACACAAGTAAAATAAATAACAATGAAAAGTCAAACTGAAATATGGCCCATGGCCAAATAAGGCCCATGGCCTTAAATGTATTATAATGGCGTTAAATTAGATGTCGTCGGGAAACAGTAATAATTTATTTAGAAGCATCCAAGTTCAAATATGGAATAGTCCCCACAACCAAACAAAGCATTTACAGAGCAAAGCCACGAAGCAAAGAGCACACGTGACACCAGTTTTTGAGCCTGTGGGCAGTGCTAACTATCTTTAGGGTTTTAAAAAAAAAAAACTTCCAAGGGATGAAATCTGAGCCGCCTACAAATCATGACTGCTGCAGAACAGTTGTGCCCTGAAGTGCAATGAGCGTGTTAAACGGAAGACGCAGGAGAGGTTGAGCAACGGTTGGAAGGCCAATGTCAGTCAGGTTTGTTTTGAAAGAAGGTGGGGGAAGGGATGGAGTCTCATGTTATCGAGGTGTGATCAACAAGTATAGAGCGACTGTAGCTGACAGACATATTCTTTGCTTCTGCCAAGGCTGGAGCCTTAAGATTATAAAAACAGTTACAAGGGATATAGCAAACAACTAATGTGCTTTAAATTACTCTTTTTCTTCCTTCACCATCACAAAAACAATCCACACCTGATATCTGAAGGTATTGTTTTTCCATATGAGATGACATTAATTTCAAGCTATTTATAAGTACTCAGGTCCAACATTTCATGTATGCTATTTTTAAGCAGCCGCGTCTGCTTTAATTATGACTAGAAGACAGGTTTATCCAGAGATGTATGACGCATATAAGTTTGACTTTGTGACTAAGACAATCATTAATGCCATGCTGAAATATTGACATTTTAATTGTTTTGTAAACCCAAGGTAAATAAAGGCTGAAATCGATGGTTTAGTAATAATAAAAAAATACATAAAGTTCTCGTCAGAAAACATCAATATCTACTAATAATACAAAAATAATAGTGTATTTAATGCCACACTTAGCAAAGTGGCTATAGTACGCTTCGGTTTAACAAAGACTTGGCTTCGAGCCGACCGTTAGCTTATAGTGTTCATGTTGAAACAGATGATTTGCGAATATTTTACACGAATAAAAAAAAAAATCGCATTTCACAAACTTTAGCTTATAATAGCCATTGTTATTAGCTGAAAACCGTTTACCTTATGTAGAGTTTCCCAGATGAATCTTCCTTTCGAGTTACAAAACTTAAAAGTTTAAAGAAAACAAATACATAGACTGTAAGTTTTACTGTCGTATACGATATTTGTAGAATTTATGGAAAACAATGTTGGCTATAACACAAGCGGGACATTTTGATTTTCAGGTGATGAAAAAAATAAAGTGATCTATCTGGAATAGAGTAAACACAGAAGCCATATATACTTCTGCGAAAAATAAAAAAAAATAGAAGACAATCCCACCCACTGACCCTCCCCGGCGAGTGCTGCTGTGGTATTATGGGTAACTGAGTTCAAATGGAGTTAGAGCCCTTCGTTATTTGGTCGTCGAAAACCTACATTTCCCAGGCCCCACTAGTTCTGCACGTGGCTGTCCTTTGTTTGCAAACAAACTCAACTATTAATGGAGGAGTCAAAGCCAACAATAAGACGTAAAAAGACGGTGGAAGAACCGTCGACGGAGGAACAAGAAACAAAGGCCATGTTCACGACACAGACAGTTAGAAAAGTTATTGCCAACCGCAAGGACACTATAGAATAACAATGTTTATCGTGCTGATCTCTCTGTAAAGTGGCGAGAGGAGGGATTTGGAGGGGTAAAACAAAGGATGTCACAATTCCTCTCCCTATTCCCAAGAGCTCCACGCAGTTCCCTGGAAATATGCGACCCAACAGGCGACGTTTGAGTCGTGGGCAACAGTGGTTAGAATGTTAGATACGTCTATTTATGATTTCTTATGTAGGCCTCATCATACACTCAAAACATCAACTGAAACAAGATGTAGATGAAGAGGTTTTAAGAAAATATAGAGTACAGGGAAGTTTGTTGACGCCTCCAGGCACCTGCGATTAAAAAAAGGGAATGATGTAATGCGTTCAACACAACAAACAGCACTGCCAAAATAGTATCATTAAAGAGGTATAATTACGGTGCCAGGAAATTTGACGAGCAATAGCAAAAACAATAAATGTTGTTTTGAAAAATATAGAATGTGTTTTAAGTATGTGAGAAGCAGCGCAGCTGCTCATGTGTCCCTCTGCTGTTCACTACGGTTAGAGAATGAATGCACGCACACACACACCCACACTCACACAAATTAAATATAACCAGCATTTTCTAAATGAGAGGATCTCCTTTCTTTCTACTTGTAGACAAACACAGCAAAGGGAGCTGTGAACCTCCATTTAAATGTGGCTTTAACATAACAATGGCACATTATACACTTTTAAATTAAAAAACACGTGTACATATTTTAACAACTGTATGTACACTCTATGTACATGTAGAGTGTATTCATGATTAAAAAAGGCTGTAAAAAATGCAGGGAAAATATTTAAAAAAATCCCAAAAAAATGTCAATTGAATTTTCAAATATCCCGTGAGTAGATGTGGAAACAAACCCTCACCACTGGATCAACATCCTCCCATCCTTGGAGTTGTATAGCAGTAAAAGAGCCAGCAACTCAATTAAATGCTTTAAATACACATGAGAGCAAAAACTGTAGCCATGTTAGACACTGTTTAGACAAAGGTGTGTATGTGTAAGAGGTGAAGCAAACACCATTAAAACACAAAGAGCAGAGCTGGAGCTGTGACTATAAACCATTAACTCTGTGCAAACATATAAACTAAAATAGAAGAGAATGAGAAGGGCTTTGCTAAAGGTTGTAATGCTTCTATACTTGTTTTTGTCATGAATGAATCAACCAGACTTCTGGACTGATACACCGGTATTTAAAATGCTTGACATCAATCCAAGTTAAACTGTCTTTACAAAACAAAACATCACAAACACACATAAAGAACGGTTTCTTATTTTTATATGGTTAATAATTGGTACACAGACTAAAATATCACCAGAAATTAGACTTTAAATGTAAACTTTTATCATAATTGATCAGATAAAAAAAAAAAATTCCAGCGTAAAACAGGATCCCACACACATACACAGCCTCACATACACATCAGTACAGATATAAAATATATCAGATGGTTATATTGATCAGGAATAAAATTGCACATTGAGGTAAAAGGGAAAGCCTTTGATAATTTTTGAAAAAAAACATTCTACATTTTCTACATAGTCTACCTTTCTTTAATTGTATGAAATATACTAACTGAAAGCAGCAAAGAGCTTCAGGAGGTGTTTATGAGACTGCAGCCTGGTTGAGTCTCCAGTGCTGAGGTAGCAGCTGCATCAGACAGTCAGAGATCTCTCTGTACCTCAGCCCGTACAGGTACGGAGCAAACGCCCTGGGCAGCAGCATTAAAACACACATGTTGACCGTGCTGACCCACACGCGAACGTCCTGACTTATGTCTGTCCTCTGGAACAGGAAGAGCTCTAAGGTGAAAACAAAGCCAGGGGCAAAGTATAGAAGGAGCAGAACCCCGTGAGCCAGCAGGGTGACCCGGGCCCTGGAAAAGCGGTTCTGCCAGATGCCCTGGGTCCTCGTCACCATGTAGAGGCGAATGTAGCAGTAAAAAATGAGGCCGGTGCAGATGAGGGCACCGACAAAAAAGTAGATGTGGATCCCCACCATGTGGTTGAGCTGAATAAAGCCCAGGGAGATGAGGACCAAACACACTGCCATGTTGTCATGGGATGGGGCCCTCTCTATCTCCATCAGGATCACAAGGGTGAAGGGATACACAGCTGCCAGAAACCACACCCCCACCAGTATGCGGTGGGTCCGAGCAGGTGGGAGGATGTCATGATAATGCAGAGGCCAGCGAACTGCTGCGTAGGTGTCCACCACCATGAGGGTGATGGTGAGAATGGCACAGCAATAGGAGGTGACGGTGAGGGCCGTGACCAGCTCACACATCAGCCAGGAGATCTGAGCGGTGATGGCGTTGCAGAGGAGCGTGACCAGATTCAGGATGAGGAAGAGCATGTCTGCAGTCAGGGTGTTGGCCACCAGCAGGTAGCGCGTCTCCTGACGCAACGCACGGGTCAGGAAAATGCATATGAGGAGAACAGGGTTGGCCACCAGCGTGGCCAGAGTGACCACTGTTGACGGTATGAAGAAATATTCCAGATGCCAACTCTGAAGACTCTCTGCCCAATCCTGCGTGAGGTTTCCAATTGCTCCTGATGAAGTCATTTTAACGCATGTATATGTGTTTGGTAAGGTATCCCTTTCCCTCTGCGGCGCCCTGTCAAAGAGAGAGAATATTAAGACTAAAAAGTAAGCATAGCTACATGATCAACTATGGAAGAGGATCAAAACTCTGGTTTGATATTTATTTTTGATATAAATAAAAGGTGTCTGCAGCTCAAATGTTGGAGAATGTTAATGAAATCAGTCAGAATCATGCACTGGTCTATTATTTGATTTCAATAATATAAATAACACATGCATAAAAACACAAGCTACAGCTCAGTGTAGAATTTATGGATTTTATCTTTTGACTATGGCAACAACTGGACAAATGTAGTTAAAACATTTGAGACAGAGACAAAATCACTTGATTCAATTGACAAAAGCCAATTTTCTTACCTGCTCCTGAGAACAGAAAATCCACTCTGTGCTGCAAATGCATCAGGCTTCTATAAATCAATGGCTATGACTCGACACTCCTCGTGGCTTATCTGATGTACTTTGTTGACTCTTACAGATAAAAAATGGATGAACACTGAAGCCACTCGGCCGTTACGCGGTAACAGAACCTTACAATCGTTTTCTCATGCAGCTGGTCTTTAACAGAAGACCGTCGGACATCAAATGGCATTTCTGGAGGAAAAAACTATTTTGTCCGTCACTGTCTTCCTTTGGACCGACCTCTAGCTGATGACATCTCAAATGTCTGTGATGCGGCCGTGAACAAATTTAGAAAACTTTACACATGAAAGCTCTCCAGCCACTTTCCATCCTTCCTGCGGTTCAGACTGGAAAAATAAACACGTTTTTTCCTTTGAACACGTCCATAATTTATTGTTCATCATCAAATATTTGTAATTTTCATTGACATACTTGATCTACTTTAACCATTATCTTCTCTTTGTCCTCTTCCTGTATCCATTTCTCCCACCGGTCTCCTCCTCCTCCTGGTCTTCCTCATTACCATTATCATTCTCCTCCCCCTCACTGCCACTATCAGCCCCAAAGCTGCCTGGTTGCTGCTCCTGTTGCTGCCATTCTCTTTCCACAAGTCTCTTAAACACATCGTATTCCTCTGCTGACGCGTTGGCGAGTTTGAGGAACGCGTCCTCGTCAGAGTTGAGGACGCTGTCCAGTTTGGGGTTGATGATGATCGTCTGTCCATTCTTGTCTGGGGTTTGATATAGACCCCTGCGTTCCAGGAAAGTGTGTCTATTACGCACCTCTTCTAGAGGGAAACGGAACAACTTGGACTTCACCATGTCTGCCTGTTTCACACCCATTCGGAAGTAGACATACTACGGAAAAACATTAGAAGACAATTACAGGGTTGGAATTACAAGAATGCATTTGTAACAGACTTTTATAACATTAGTTAGTAAACTGTTAAAACTGGCTACTTTAAAAGTAAAAAAAAAAACAGTGTCAATATGGTTAAAAGTTGTTCAAACCTATTTATTTTGATCACTAGAAGGAGCAAGACAACAGAGGACTTCTGTACACAAGTAAACAATATTGAGAACATTTAAAATAACGATGTTGATGCAGAACACCTCAGGTCTGTTGCTGTCTACATGCTGAGACTTATATAGATGGCACCACTTACACTAAAGATTTTTAAGAAGTTAATAAATCTACAGTCCGCCATTCAAATTTGTTTTAATGTATGAACTGTAAGGATTTACACATACTGCCAGAAACTAAAAATGTCCAAAATGCATTAACTGTATCAAAACAACACAAAGGACTTGTTAAATTGCAAAAAGACGGTTATGCCGCAAAATTGCTTCATCTAAAAACCTTCAAATCTAATATTTTAATTCTTTTTTCACACAAAGTCTGTGAAGTATTTGTGGGTGTCTGATTGACTGTCTGTTTTGCACACTGACCTGAAATTTATACTCCAGGTGATCGGTGTTTTCCATCACTATAGCCGGACTGTCCCTGAGGATGCCTGTGACCTGGTGCAAGGTGAACAGACACTTCTCCCGCAGGAACGCAACTGCATTCCTTATTCTCTTTACAGGCACAGTCAGGATCTGAGGGTAATGGACCACCACTCTCTGAAGACTGCCTGAAAGACACGTTTGATACCGCTGGAGTAATGACAACTATTCAACAGAATCTATGGAAGCCTTAATCTCACCTTCGACGAAACCAAGTTTTCGCAGGTTAGTGATGCGTTGCTGAAGTTGGGCTTCCTTCACACTGTAAAGTTCAGGACATTTTTCTAACACCTTTAACACGCTGGTGGCGTTGAGGCCCAAAACAAAAAGAGCCGTAAGAGTTGATAAGGCGTGTTTAGAATTACTTCCTCTGAATTCGGAGACGACAGCACAGATATGTTCTGCTTGGGATTCCGTAAATCCCATCTCAACCACAGAACTCAAGGACAGCTCTGATTTACTGGATAAAAGATCGAGCCCCTGCTTACTCTGCATTGGCTGTAAAGGATCATGGCTGGTGGGGTGACATAGCAACCTGCACCCTGCACACACAGTAGGTAGGTGACATCTCCACATCCGATATGGAATAAATGCCGAGGAGGTAACATTTCTTATACTCTGGCGAACAACCTGAAAAGTAATCAAACTGTAAGTGTTATCCACTAATATCTTTTTTATTTTTTTTTTTAAATAAACACAACTATGCAGAGAAACTGTAGACAATAATCAACGGTACTAGCATAAAATTAGAAAGCGTAAAGGTTACAGAGGAAATTAAGCATTGCCATCAACTCTTATTTAGATGCTTACAGCAAATACATTATATATGTGTATATATATCGGTAGTAGATTTGCCGTTTTATTAAGTAACGTAAAAATTATATTGGAAGCGTTTGGACTCACTTGACACGCCGCAGCCACAGTACTCATGTTTGTCCGTCCTACTAATAATTCCGCCTCTCCGCTTGAAAACAAAAGTTCCGTTTTACGCTGATCGCTGTCTTAAAAGGTTTATTATTAAAAGTACAGACAGAACTCAAATCAATTTTCGCATTTGACTTCCAGTTTCAACAATATATTATTACTGATATTTGGCTGCAATTACAACAGAAAATAATAAAACTAAATCAATTGTTCTGATCAAGTTACTACAGCCAAACAGCACCCATTGATTAGTAATTAAATGTATAGGAATATGTATGTCAAATATTTATTGAGTAACATAAAATAAATAAAATATTGTAAATATACTTACATTTGGTTAAGACTTTGAAGAATAAAATCAAACACAAAAGTGAATACAGAAATCTAAAACTGAAGAAATTGTTACCATATGCAGCATCTCTAAAAAACAACTCAAGATTAGTGGCACAACTTGTGCACACTTTTAAAGTGTTTACATTTTCTTATTTTGCACTTTATGTACAAAGCTAAATATTGGATAAATATGGGTGGGTTGGTTCATCACTTCAGATTCCATCATGAATCATCATGAAGGTACTTCTGAAGTTCTGTTTCCAGGGCTACCATTGACAACCTGTCATCTTCATCATCTTCATCCTCAGTATGTATCTCATCATGTTGTGCTGGGAATAAACCTTCATGGGTATGTACTTGAGGACAAGATTCCTCTAACTGTGGTGAGCCTGGTAAAAGAACAGAGTCTTGACTAAGTGAGACCACAACTCAACTGTTAAAAAGACTGACTGGTTAGTTAACTTACAGTAGTTCTGTGCTGCACAGACTACCTCTGCCCAGCTGTATTCTGCCAGGGAAATGGGCTGGCTGACCCAAGACTGCAGCAGTAGCTCATCAAGAGTCATTCTCAGACAGGGATCAGCCTGCAGCAGCCCACATAACATGCCTCGCAGCTCTGAGATCATGGAAAGAGACATTTTAGAACAAGTTGAAAAAGTGTTTTCAGAAACCAGCAATAAATCATGGACATATACCAAGAGAAAGGGGAAAAGGTATCCTAAGTTTGGCATTCAGGATCTCTTCTACACCACAAAAAGGGTTCTCACTGAAGAGTAGAGTGTAGAGTAACACACCAAGAGACCACATCTCCAGCTCTGGACCCTCATATCTACAACAAACAAAGAGACAGATAACGAGATAATCCAAAAAACATAAAAAAAAATTTTGTTTGAGGTTAATTGTCTGCTTATGGCTTTTCTACTGTTGCTTAACCATTGTTTGCTTAAGTGGGCAAGCATACAGTAGTTACTTCAGTCATTTACAACAATAAACAGGCTGTTATTCTTGAGTTTAAAGGCTAATGCTCAAAGTGAAAATACAAAGCATTAACCATGAAAGGTACAGAAGGAACTAAAATGTTTAATTTTGAGCTTTACTGCAGGTACATACGGATTTCCCTGGAGCACCTCTGGAGAGCAGTACTCCAGCGTGCCACAGAAATTGTAAAAGAGCTTATTAGGCATCATCATAGCGGCGGAGCCAAAGTCAATGAGTCGGATATGGAAACATTTGTCGATGATGATGTTCTCATCCTTTATGTCTCTGTGAAGGATGCTCTTTGTTCTCAGATAAAAAACTGCAGCCACCAGCTGTGAAGAGATGGAAGCCCTCATTTCAGCACAAATGTCTTTATACAGTATGTACATTCTTTTTTTTGTTTGTTTTCTCAACTTTACACTGGACACATACCTGTCTAAAGATATAGCTAGCCAGAGGTTCATCCAGGCTGGGGTGCATGTCTATAAATTCAAAAAGGTCCAAGCCCTCTCCATGTTTCTCCATCACCATTTGGAAGTAGTTCCCATTTTCAAACACCTCCAGCACCTGGAAACAAAAGATGCATAGCCTGTTAGCATTTTAAATAACAAAAGTTTGCAACTTTAAGGACTGTACCTGACCAACCCATTACCTTCACAATATTGTGGTGTTGAACTCGTGTCAAAATGGCAATCTCCTGGCTAACTCTTCCTAGAACTGGATCATCCACCCAGCAGTCACTAACTATTCGGGCCTTGTTAATGAATTTAACTATCACCTGTAAATTTCCAACATACAAAATGATCAGTATGTTCTCTGTGGAAACTGCTGTTGATATATTTACATGGAGATTTTCTTACTTCTTGTCCATCACTGCAGCTTATTGCCTTCCAGACAAAACCAAAAGCTCCTTTACCCACAGCATTAACCAGCTGGTACTCTTCTTTAAACTGGCCATCACAGGCCCGAGACTGCTCCAGGTCTATAGTGGAGCGCAATGCCTCCCCATAACTGCCATCAACAATCTGCTGCAAAGAGGAAAACCACACTAGAAACGTTTATGCATTCTGAAAGTACATTAGGTTCAGCTACCACAAGTCTCTCCCAGACCTCTCCTAGACTGGCTCCTGATTGGTTGTACAGTGAATCATGTGTATGGAACAGTGTTCCCTGCAGGCCACACCTACTCATCCATACACAGAACATGGAGCCTCCATCAGGGAGAACAGCCCTGCACGTGTCCCACTGCAAATCTGGGGAGAACAAATATGCTTTCGTTTAATGACCCAAATATGCAGATTGTTTTTAGTTGTTAAAAGTGTGGTACCAACCAACTTTTGTGCCATCTCTGTGGTATCCACTTCCTTTGAATGTCCCCTCCAGTATTTGCGGATTGGCTGAGGCGTTCTGTTTCTTAGGGGTAGATGTAGCAGGAATGGCTGCCCACTGAGCCTGCTGGTCTTGATCTTTCTCTACCCTTTCTCCACTAGAACCTTCTTTAGCTTCTACACCGACACTTACACCGCCAGCGACCTCTGCTTCCTGGTCAGACCCTATCATACACGGGGAGGGTGTACGCAGGAGCTCGGCTGTATCGCAGGACATCACGAAGTGTTGGTTGTTGTCGTGCATTCTGCCGCTGAGCAGCTCTATGCTGCTGTTCAGATCTAGATCAGCCATGGCACGCGTAACCAGATCACCATTGCTGTTAAGGTCCAAGTAACAGCTGGCAGAGTCCACAATATGTGCCGACTGTGACTCCTCCGTCCTGCCTGGATTGGAACCACCGTGGCCGGGAAACTTTTCACAGAATCCAGAGGACGACCTAAGGAAGTTAATTATAACACTGATGACCAAGAACAGCACCCTGTAAAGGTAAACTGACGTTTTTCTGATAAACACGTCCTAAAGTTTTTTTTGAAAGTGTCTGCAACATCTTAACACCTCACCTGCTCCCCAGGGAGATGACCTCAAAGCTTGACCCCTGTAGGACAGAGGTAACTGAGGGTTGGTCTGTCTTTACATCAGGAAAGGCTCCAACCTCACAGTTATTTTGAGACGGAGTGCCTAAAGGGATAAGGGAAGAGGAGAAAAGACCACTTTAAATCACTCACCCCCCAAAAATCTTTTTATCTAGTTAGAGACAAAAACTGTTTCACTGTGTACTTGGAATGACATTGATGACAGGTTGATGATGTTCAGCAGCCTTGGGGCCAAACTGCTGCCTGTGTTCTGGGGAAGATATTACAGTGCAGAAGGTGTTTTCTCCTGGTGCTTCCACCCAGGCAAATGTTTTGAGGAGTGCCTGCGTGCTTTCGTCACTGTTTATGTCACTGCTGCAAAGAGCAACCTGGGCTGCCTCCTTCATCAGCTCTGCTGTGTCATCAGGTCTAAAGAAAAAAGAGCTGCATTAACCTATTGCAACATCAGCAATTAATGTAGAATACAGAACAAAGAAAGTACATTCAGACTGCACAACCACTGTTTTTCTTACTGCGTGTGCAGTTGCATTACTTGTCCAACAGATAGAGACAGAGCGATTTATATGCAGCATGTGCAAATCATTAAAATAAAAATCAGGATTATTTCATGTTTGTATTACTAAAGCTTGAACAAAAATTAAGAAACCATTATACGACAAGATACAACATCTAAAAAAATATCCTCATTCCAAATTAAAAGTGTAATTGAAGTGCTTCAATGTTTGATGGTATTGCGTTATAGACACTGTTTCTCATGGTTGGAATCTGCTGCTGCTTTTATTTTCTAGTTGTGAAAAAGTAAATATTAAATATTATAGTTATAGAGCTATTGGGTATTTTTTTAAAAAAATTGGCATCAATAACAAAAGCACAGGGAATGCAGCTTACATAACCACACGTGTGGAAGTGACAGCTGGAGGAGAAAGGGTAGACAATGCACTGCCTTGTTTCTCCAGTCTGTTACTGGTTCCAGTAAAAATCCTGCCTCTCACTGTGGAGCTCCTATTTAGAACAGCATGATGAACTGTAGCCATATCACCAGCAACCAGCGAGGAGGGGTCTAGAATTAAGTAAAATTAAGAAGTAAAATATAAAGCAGCAAGGATAAGAATGATGTGATATGGAGTCTCAGTGTTAAAAACCTCAACTATAGAGTTTCTTTTTTTGTACTTTTTAGTTACACTTACCAGATTTTTTGGATATTTTGGAAGCAGCTTGAGAATCAGAGAATGACATGGCCTTGTTGGCTGAGTCAGTCATGCATTCATAGAAGCCAGGCACCAGAAAAGTAATGCTCTGTCAACAAAGCAGCAGTGACAAAAGTGAGCACTGACCTGATTATTATTGCAGACGGTTTGTTCTGCGGGTCAGGTTGGCTAACCTTCTGCAGCAGCTCATCCTTGTTGTAGCCAAACAAACTGAGAGCATGGAGGTCGTTGATGCTACAGATGGAGCCGTCGGAATGGAGCAGGAGCAGACCACTCAGAGGAGCAAATGCCCAAACTGTTCCAGAATACTCCAATAAAGGGCCAGAGGAAGGAACACTGTTGTCTACCTTTTCTATAGAAAGCAAGACCACAGGTTAACAATTTCATTAATCTGTGATTACAAAAATATGTCGCATCTTTCAGGCATTTACGAGACATGGCAGGATTAAGAGCTCAAATAACTTTTTTTTATATTTTATACCTCTAATCTAATATGCACTGATTATTTTTTAAAAGAACGATTACACATCTTACCAGAGGATGCCTCTTTGTGAAGTTGTTGCTCACATGGTTCAGGTTTGGAATCTTGATGGTGCAGTTTCCCACAAACAACTGCAACCTGAAGTTTGATACACAGAGGAACTGATGCTCCGCTTCTGTTTTTACCACACACTTTCTGAAGCCTAAGCATCTGGAAAAAGGTGAGACAACAACACTTAAATCATGCACAACATTATTTATTACTTTATTCAAACCAGAAAAGTGTAACTTGAGTGACGGTTGACATCTTACTTTGGGCAGTGCATAATTATGAAGTGAGATTTGTAACGATGGCATCAACTCCTTAATAAACCGTCCTTTTAACTCATCGGGATGGTGGTATCCAAGGAGATGTGCAAACTCCAAGTCACAAGTTAGGACACTACCCTAGAAGTTAAAAAGTTTAGCAAAGAAATCATTAAAGTCCAAGTCAACAGTAAAGTTATGAAAAGCAGTATTTACATGAAGAGGTCTTAAAAATGTTGCAAAAATAAAAGGAAACAGTTTGATAAAGTTCAACCCACATCTTGAGAAAATGTCAAACAAGCTGATACTCTTTCCGTGCTTTCCACCATGATAATCCTGTGGTCTTGATCTTGTGACTGTTTATATGTATACACAGATACTGGTACCCCTCCAGATGGTGTCACAACATCTACCTGCAGGCAAAAATCCAACAGGGTAAAAGTAAGGAATAAAATACTTGATGGAAGAGTAGGAAAAAAAAAAATCACAAATACTGTTTTCAAAGCACATTTCTTACCACTTTTCCAGTCACAGCTCTGACAGATCCATCTTCAAGAGGAAACATTTCCTCCAGCACTTCCTCTAGGACCTGACTTGTTTTCTTAAAAATACAGGAAAGTTTCTTTCCAATCAGTTCATTGGTGATGCACTCAAACAGTTTCTGGGCTTGCTTGTTGACTGAAACAATCTGGGAGAAAATATGCCTGCATTAAAAACAATACACAGGTTGAACATAACCTGTGTAATATGTTCTACGCAGTCAGTGCTGTGCTTTAACCTACACAGTACCTCTCTGGTTTTGAGGTTGACAGTGAGAACAGCTTTGTTTGGGTTGAGGGTAGCTGGAGGCAGCAACGGACTAAAATCTCCAGAAAACAGCTGGCTGAACAGCCTTTCCTCCATCTCTGATGCAGTAGACAGATGAGGCAGGCAATCGGCAGACACTTAGAAGTGAGGATGCTTTGAAATTAGTGTATGTTCAATGATGAATGCTGTCAGATATGCTCACATTTAATGTCGAATCACCTATCAGAACTTACCTTTAGAGGAACTAGGATAATAACGACGTTGCAGGGCCAAAAGGTTCTTCTTGTATGAAGATTTCTGTGTACACGGGTAGGATTTGTTCAGGTCGAAATCATCTTCCGTAAGGTCAGAAGAGAGGTCAGGTACAACACAAATTGTGTCTCCTCTGTTGCTTTGGCCTCCAAAATAGAGTTCAGTTGATAACGACATAGCTGTTGTTGGTCCCCGAGTGACTGACCTGAGATTGTGACCGATTAATTCAGAGTAGTACAACGGCAGCACATTACACTAACATGTTTGAGTAGTGCCAGTAAGAATAGATTTGTTGTTGAAAATCTGACAAATGGCAAATAGCTAGCAATTTATTTGACTTACGAGAACAAACTTACCTTATTCCGTCGACATAAACTGTGACAAATGTGTCCTAGTTGTGTTTTAGATGATGGCAACAACAGTCTGAGTTGACCCTGGCTAGTTGACAAGGCAACGTTTCTTCCCCTGCACAATAGCGCTAACTAGCCACTTGCTAACGTTGTTGCAGGACAAACAATATGCTGCCGCGCTGTGTTACACTCTCTCCTAGCGAGCTTGTCGTGGCATTATTAAACCACTTTATCAAGAGGTAACATTACAGTTGCTTTAGTATTTTTTCTGTTTTCATTCCAAAAAGTTAGCTAGGTAAACAGACATAATAAACTACTTGAGTTTTTACAAATCGCGGGCTTCGAGTGTCCGAAACACATTCAGGAAGTGCGTAAGAGCCAATCAAACATCACAGTGATTAATGTAAACTCCTAATTGGATAGATTACCGGAAATACCCGCCCATCTTTGTATCGTGAGCACGGACCAATGCATCAGGCGTCCAGAAGAAATAAGACAGACAATACATTGGACATTAGTTTAATAGTTTTATCACACATTGTTTTATTATAAAACAGAAAGACACAAACGTAGACAGACCAAAATAGCAAACCGCAGCAACTACGTCACTTTTCAAGTTGCAGGTTGTAATTTATCAGAAGTTGACAGCAACTTTCAGTTCGCGAGGGGCACAACAATTAGAAGGCATCCATACTAATAGAAAATTACTATATATATTTCAAACATATAATTCGAATTTTGACTTCTTGATTTATATGTACAAGCCTGACTAACAGCACTTAAATACATGTGTAAAAACACAGAACGTAAATATGTTTCCACTGGGTATAAAGGGCCCACGGGAAATAATCGGTAAGAATTCAGTGTGTTGCAGATCAAATGAATGTGGGTTCCACAGGTGTTAACTGATATTTTAAGAGTCTTAATAAGCTACATGGTTGTGTTCTCTTAGGTTCCACGTTTCCCCTTAGGACCTCTTAAATTAGACAATCCCACTGCACAGACTGAAATTATTTCAACAAGATGTTTCTGCTCCTGAAACAACCATTACACAGCCCAAATAAAAGGGGTTGTTTGAGTTAATGAGAAACTACACAATTTTTTTTATATGAATAAATATAAAAGAAAGAACACAATGAGGTGAGAAGCTCGCGTTCTCATATGAAAATATTGTCATATAGTAACAGTCGGTCTGTTGTGAGACATTTTTCAGCTTTATGTGTGCACAGTTCATTGCACACTGCAAAGATTCATTACGTTAAGGTCAGCTCTGGAGGTAATGGAAAATGTTAAAACACATCATCTAGTCTGCAGAGACCAGGCCCAATTACACATTTCATAATCTTAATTTTTCCAACTGCTAAAAAGATATTATAAAACACTGGCAACATCCTGAAACGGCATATTTTTTAATGTCTTCACTATGCTGGTTCAATATAGCCTCATTAACTTGAGCTACATCTTGTATTATTATAGCATTAATCTAACACAGCAGTTCACTTCTGTAAATATGTGGGCTGTGTCTGCTATACTGAGGGTAGAAGAGAAATCGCCTCACTGGAGCTTTTGCTCTCTCCGGCTGCTATAGCTGTAGCATGCATATTTTGTCAATTAGCTTACTTTACAAGAATGAGAACTGGTTAATCTTCATACAGACAAAGAGCCAAGCAGAGCACTTACACAATCGCACGCACAAGCAAAACGGGACACAGTCTTAATGTTGCCATGGCTGTGAGGAGTGAGCTTTTGTCAAGCTTTTGAGCATAGTTCACGAGAACAGGTAAGATAGACTCTTAATGGTGGTAGTCCTTTTTGCTGTGAGGGCGATTTCCCAGTATGTGATCCACTTCCAAGGCGATGCCTGCTGTCATCTTTGGAATGACCTGCAATGCAAGAAAAAAACAAACAAACAAACAAATAAAAAAACATAAGAATGTGGTTCGGCTCAACAAAATGACTGAAACAACCCTTCACTGTCAGACGTGTGTGGGGTACCTGAATGGCTCCCAGGTTCTCCGTAAGCTGGCTTGGATTGGAGGATCCCAGAAGCACTGAGCTCACTCCCTCATTTCTCAAGCACCAGGCTAGAAGGAAAAAATTTTTAGTATTTTTGGAGGAGGTACAGTGAATTAGGCTGTGTTTGTTTGTTGTTGTGTCCTCACCTATAGCTAACTGTGGTAAAGTACACCCCAGCTTTTCAGCTATGTGAGCCAGTTCCTTTAGCTTGGCCTGCTGCTTCCTTCCATCCTCACTCATTATTTTCTCCCTCAACCACTGATATGGCTGGAGGAGGGTAAGAAAGGACGGCGTCACCGTGGTGATTTATGTGATATTTCAAACTGTGTTGTAATAAAAGTGACCCGCTCTAAAACCAGTGATCCCTGCACCTTCATTGAGGCCCTGGAGGATTCTGGGACGCCATTCTCATACTTCCCGGTAATGATTCCACAGGCTAACGGAGACCAGGAGACCACGCCCACGCCTTGTAGGAAACAATGACCACTGAGCATCAGCGTGGAGGACAAAACCACCTATATGGACAGTTGCTGGTAAGGTTTGGACAGACTCACCTATCTTGTGATAGAGCTCTGGCAGCTGAGTTTCCACTTTGTCCCTTTGGAAGAAGTGATATTCCGCCTGCTCACACACTGGTGGAATCAGATTAAACTGCCGGGCTACAGAGTACGCTTCCTGGGTAAATACAAATAAATCAATAAAGCAAACACTCGTGTGTATTTCTACTCTGTGACATGTCATGACATTCTTCAATTCACCATAATTTCCATTGCGGACCAGCGGGACGTCCCCCAGTACATGGACATGCCCTGGTTGATCACATGTGTCATGGCTCTCACTATCTCTGCAACGAAAAAACACAGTCGATAGTTTGAACAAGAAACTATGATGTTTTCTGCCTCTTTCGTGGAAAATGTTCATCTTTATTTAAGCCACTGTGCGAACTTAGATCTGGTAACACCACTTTATTTGAACAAACACCGCAGGAGGGGTTAAAGACTCAGCCAACCTTGGCAGAACATTGCCTGGAGCCAGTTGCAAAGTACCCTGGCTGTTTTAGTGTGTTTGTGCCTTAGGGTGCTGATAATACAGGAAATGAAAAATGCATGAGCGCACATATTTGCTTTATTTATATTACCTCATCTCACTGCTGTTAACTTACAGCTCTGGTTAAAATTAAGAGACCACTTCAATTTTTCTGAAATCAGCATCTCTACATGTTTACATTTTTATTTGGAATTTGGAAGAAATGTTGGCAGTAGTTTAAAGAATGAAACTAAAATGTTGATTTTACTCAAACACATACCTATAAATAGTAAAAATCAGAAATCTGCTAATTTTGCAGTGGTCTCTTAATTTTTTCCAGAGCTGTATTTCTCAGAGGAACCTTAAAAGGAAAAAGGCATGTAAAGGAAATATAGATCTTCATTTGAATGCGCAAACAAACACAATGCAAACAATACATTATATGGCCGCAATCACGCCATTGTTTCTCCACAATTGCACTTAAAGAACATTAAAAAAAAAAAAAAGACCGGAGACAGGCGTGATTAATGATAGAGCAATGCCTCCTCATCAGTTCATGTCTGACTGGACTGAAAGTGCGAGGCAGAGGGCGAGCGTGCGCGTGGATGAGGCAGGTGTGAAGGTGCAGCAATAACAGTACATCTGCGCCGAACTGGAGGGAGTCGGGGATTCAGACGGAACTCAGCAGGAAGCTTTGAACAACTCCAAACATATAAGAAGGTTGGTTTTTGAAGTAGTTTTAAGTGGGATGACGTGGGGGAAGTTTTTAAATTTTATGGCTAACATTCTGGGTGTCTATGCTGCCATAGTGATGGCGTGCTCCCGGAGTTAAAGCACATAGCAGGACTTTAACTGCACTGTGCATCCAATCACAATAATAAGAGACAATAATCAATAATCATAAATGCTCAATAATTATATGCTGCAGTATTACAAATGTGGAAAGAATCCCATTTGTGGTCTTATGCTGGCTGACTGCCTGCTGCTGGCCAATATCAGCCTGTCCTTGAGCCAGCAGCACGGAGCCACAGAGCTGGGAACATTTGGTCAGCTCCAGCGTCAGTGCGGCCTTCTGCGGAGCACAGTGAGTGAGTGAGAAACAAAAGCTTCCCCGCTGGTATCCAAACGTGTCTGTGCGAGTGTCTGTGTCTTTGTGGAAGTTGCGTTATGTGAAGGTGTCGCTCTGATGATCGTGTCGCGCCACGGGGGATTTTCAGTGGCCGACGAAGTCTGGCTCTGTGAGAGTGTGCAGGCTGTAGGTGCTGAGTGGGTGTGTTCTCTCTGAATGCTGCTCTCTTATTGCTAAAAACTTGAGAGAGAGAGAGGTGATATACTGGTATTTGCATTCATTTCCTGCGTAGATTGATGGTGTTTGGCTGTGCGGAGCAGCGGAGCAGCGGAATTTCACTTCTTCCTGAGTGAACAACACTTAGCTGGAGGGCCTGTTATTAAGTCTATTTAATGACGCCATGTCTGTTCTTCTATTCTTTGCTAACGCTGACTAGAGTTTTCAATTTCAGTTGACTGAACGGATTCGATTTGCAGCATATTGCCCTGTCAAAGAAAAAAAATTATGCCGACTGACTGGATAGCAGAATTTCGCTTGGAGAATTCAAACCGCGGGCTGTGTTGTGCCCATTAAAACATCTCACTTCACCAAGGCAAAGCTGCTTCTCCTCGAGGCGCAGTCTGATTCATATTTGTTTTAATGTGAGTGCTTTTGGAACTAAACTACTTGGCAACACTCAGGAAAGAAACCCAGGCAAGCCCCTGGAGAAAAAGTTGCAGGCGACTGACTGCTGCAGTTAAGAGTAGTGGTGCGGAATGAAACGGAGGTCGGGGCGAGTGGGAATGGAGGAAGCGGAACACCAGTTCTCTGCTTGTGATGCAAAGTTGTGTATGCACACACTGCTGGATTACACACAAGCCGAGACAAAAGGCCAGTCTAGAATAAGTAAAGAAGAAGGAGAGAAGAGCAGAGAGGAGGACGAGTGGACAGACAACAGTGATGATGATGAACAAAGACTTTCGAGCCATGACTTGACTTTTTTCCTCAAGGGGACACGTGTTGCCTCACACGAAGTCGGATGCAGTTAAAATCACAGGAACGAAATGAAATCACAAAAGCAATGATTGTGCAAATGCATTCACACCCATCTGTTAGCACTGTTATTTCAGACATTTGGAACACCCAGATACCTGATTTAAACGGTCAATAATTGCCCTTTGACCTGAATCTGTCTTCACAGTTCAGGTCCAGTTTATAAAGTACTTTTACAAGTCAAGTTTTGTTTTTTTTGTTTTTTTTTAATAGAATCTAGACACAGCTAAAAATCCATTTTGTGTCACATATCCTGAAAATGATGAGGGAAAAACAATCAGTTCACAAGAAGAACATAAACCTTCGCAAAGAAAGACCCAAGCCAGAAATGAACCCATCAACTTGCAGGAGAAGTACTGATAATTTTCCGTCTTCTCCATGAAATGCTGCTCCTGTACGTAGCTGTTAAAACCGAATGACCCTCTCTGGTGTGATTTATGACAGCAGCCTAGAATAAGAATACTGCAGTTCATAAGAAACAAATTCAGTTTCACACTAATCATGCAACTCAGTTGGGAGACTGTTTATGAAAAACATTTTCAAATTGTATCATCCTGACACATTTGAATCAGTCAGCCACTCTGATTGGAGTTTTCTAGTGTTAATCATCAACAGTTAACTCATCTTTGTCTGCAGAGATGAGTTAGTAGAAAGTTTGATGAACTCCACATGGGGTCCTCCAACCCCAGGAATAAAACAAAAGGAAATACAAAAGACCGGCCTCCCACGGTCTGCTGGCTCACAGCAGGCAGAAGCATGGGAGGGGAAGTGGAAAGACAGGAAAGTATTTTTAGCGGGAGCAGCGAGAGTCTGCCAGGACAACCTGTGGATGAAGGAGTAGATCAAGTGCTTGTGAGAGCGACAACTTGGTGGAGAACTGAAAAAAGAACTGCAAAGAATAAATGGTGGCATAAGGTGGCTGTGTGGGAACTGGTGGAAGGAAAAGAGAGCATAGCAGGGGTTATGTCTCAGGAGACGGGCCCAAAAATATGCCAGTTTCCCTGAGGTGGGGAGGAGATAATCTCTCTTTTGCAGAACATGGCTCTATCTTGGAGCGGGGTGCTGCGTAGAGACCCAGAGGAAGCCAGCGAACCCGCAGAGACGGCAAAAAATCAAGGGTGTCGGGCTAAAATAGCACTGCGGAGGAGACGAGCCTGTCAGGTGACTTAAAATGTCAAAGGGAGAGCTAGACGCTGCAAACTGGGTTGATTGTCAGCAAAGGTCACGGCGCCGATGAAGAAGTTGCCCCGTTGTGCATCTAACAATCACCTACCCTCCATGGGAGTGTTGCTGTCGGGCCGGTTGGCAAACACCACGTCCACATATTCAAGCTGCATCCTCTGGAGGGAGCCCTTCAAACCTGCGGAGAGAGGAGAGGAGAAGCTGAAACGTGTAAAATAAAGCAGTGCTGGTGGACAGGGTTCTGTTTGTTTTGGGGGGACATTTGTTCTATTTAGCATTACCCCAGACAGACCTGAGGCAAAACACCCACCAATATTCTGACTCATAGAACAAAAAAGGAAGCATCAAGTCTGCAAAGATCTTAAAAATCTTCTGTTCTTTGCAGTACCTGATTTTGACAGATGATAGATGGAATAAATAACACAAAGCTTACAGTATGATGAGGCTGGAGCCCTTTTCTGTCTCTAATTTAAAATTCAAGCATTAGCAGATGAAAAATGTCCACCGAAGAGAGGATGAGCCACCACAAAACAGCATTGTGAGTCAATCAGTCTTTATTGATAGACACATTAGAGAGAGTGTCACAAAAAAGGTCTAAGAGAGTAACTGAGACGTGTGTCAAGAGACGCTCCTGCTTTCCGAAGCACATGTTGAGTTTGCGCAGCAGATTACTGCCACAGGCTGCGCGTTAATCCCAGCCGATGGTTATACTCTCCCTACCACTTATACCTTCTGCTGTCATCTGCACTCCTCGAAACAGCCATTACAAATTAGAGCGCGCAGTGTCATCATGAGCCGTTCTCTCCTGGATTAGCTGGAGTTTACGGGCCGTGAAGGAAGACTATTTTTGGAACAGAGGGGAAAAAAACAGCATCTGCATTCAAAAATGCATTTAATCACACATTCTATGAAAGTCAGTTGAATGGAGATATTACGGAATCTCGTGTCCGCTCTGTCTGCACTTTTGTGTTGACCCCTGCAGCTAATATTGATTTAACATTTCCCATCCTGTATGTAAATGTCACTAATGGGCCAATCAAGTGACTCACTGACTGGCCCGTGATTGTTTTATACGTAAGATCAGAGGTATGGGAGCATGTTAGTTAGCCTGCGGTGACGAGCTCACGTGCTTTAGCTAGTGACCATTGGCTCCGCCTCCACGTCGCTCCAGTTTTTCTGAGTGTTTCAGACCATATCTGCCTCCCTCATGTGCTCCTTTCCCCCCCCTCCTTTTGTTGCTGCGAAAGTTGCAGAGGAGTGTGGGGAATGTTAATGGCGTGAGAGGGAGCTGAGTCATGCGCTGTGGACAGACCAGCCAGCTGTTGGGGAATGAGAATGGGCCGTGGATATGTGGAACTTATATAATGGCACACTGCATGAGCTTGTAGATCACTGTTCTTGAAAGGACACCTGTAGAAACATACACATCTTGTATTTCTATCTTTGTGGAGACTTTCATAGACATAATCCATTACCCAGCTCTCGGCCCAAAGCCTAACCATCCCAACTTTCCCGAAGCCTAACCTAAACCCAAGTCTAGCCTCAATCTTAAAAACATGTCTTAACCCTCAAAAACCTGCAAAAATGTCCTTAAATTGCTAGTAGAACGAGCATCTTGGTACACAATATGTAGGACGCTGGCTATATAGACACTGGCCATCGCGACCTTCAGAGTCAACAGGGTGCAAAATCAAAGACGACAGATCAGTGAAGAAAGGGGAGAAGGAGACGAGATAAAAGAGCGAGATTAGCCGAGAACAATGGGCCTGTGAGTGATGGGGTGACATGAAGGACAAAGCGGAGGAGAGGGAAAATTACCTTCAATGATATGCTTTCTGTTGAGGCCTCTCTCCGTCTCTGCTCTGCAACAGAAGGGGAAAAAAAGGGCATGATGGGGATCTGCACATGCATGTGCCAAACACACACGTGCACATACATGTGCAGACACAGATGCGGGATACTAATTAGATCTTTGAATATGCCAAACAACTGCTCGCATAGCAAAGTACCAACAAATCACTAAAGAGAATTCCACCCACTCGGCTATCTCTGCGTGTGTCTGCGGCTCTGGAACAGACCGTGCAGCGCTTCATGTCACTGCGTTACTGGTATCTCTCCAGTCCACAGCCAGTTTGCCCGAACTTGATGGCGTTCTTGTGCAAACGGTCTCTATAATGTTAATTCTTAATTTAACTCATTCTCGATTCTCCATTTTTTAAAATATGTTTCAGAATAACAGCACTCAAAATTGTAACATATAATTTCTGGTTGGTGCTGACTCTGTGGTCACCATCTGAGCTGCTGCTGCTGCTACATGATGAATCGAGCAGAACCCACCGATGCTGCTACTCTGTTGTTCTTGCATGTAAAGAGAGTCTGCAGTTCTCCCTCAGAGCTGCTGTCAACAAATCTGCGCATGTGAGCAAATAAAGCAACTTTCACCTGAAACAGTGGAGGTGAACACTCTTCTGTGATTCATGTTCACTCACACGTTTCACTTCTGTTCACTTCTTTTTTGCACTTTGATTTACACACGTCAATTCATTATTGGACACTATTAGGTTAGCATAAAATTGCATTAAAGAGAATTATTTAAAAAAAAATGACAGGAGCAGCTAATATTCTTCACACTGTTCACTGAGCAGTATAGAAAGTGGGTCAGCTTAAATGAAATCTACACAATCAGACCTGAGTTCTCCTCCGCTGATCTGCATCTGATGCTAAAACAGGAGGCACACAGGAGTGCTCTCTGCCTGCGTGGATGGAGCTGCTCTAAAACATTTGATCCAGTTGTTCTGGCTGCAGGCATGTTAGCGTGAGCAGCTTTTAACTGGTGAGGACAGCACAGGTCCACATACTTACTTTCCACCCCAGTAGAGCTTTGTAGTGATCACCAGACTGGATCTCCTGAGGGACAAAAGACAGAAATAAAAAGGCCATGAAACGGACTTCAAATCCGTATTTCTGTGTTTGTGAGCGCGTCCAAACCTGTGTGTGTGTTTGTGTGTGTGTGTTTTTGCTTTTATTTTCAATATATATATATATATATATATATATATATATATATATATTGTACTTGAGTGAATGATAACAGGGGGCCGCTCAGTTAGTCTCTCGGAAAATGGCCCCTATGAATTATAAATGAATTAAAAGTAAATTCTGTCATGAAAGTGTGTGCAATGGTGGCTGTTTTTGTTTGGAATATGTAAAGCTGTGATGACTACGACAACCGTTCCCCAACCCTCGAGGCACTACGTCATAAATAAAGATAGAAAGGCAGTCTTTCCAGAATTATGTACCTATTCAGATATACTCAAAACAAACAGGACTGTTGGAGTTTTAATATTAATACAGCCTGGACACAACAAAACCAGTAAGATAAGTAAAAAATGAAAGTTGAGTTGTTAACCTTAACTCAACTTCTCTGTTTATGCTCAGCAAAATTAGAAAAAAAAAATCAGGATTAAATTCAGTCACAATTTTATGTGCAGAAACCATCCAAAGTCAGAGACGGACATGAAAAGCAAACTGACTTCCTGGTTCCTGAATGAGCTGAAACAATCAATCTGTGCTTTCACCTGGAAGTGGGACAATATGCACATTTCCCCCCACATGACATGCTTATACTGCGGACATGCACCCAGTCCAGCAATTTACCTCCAGCACTTCTTCTTGATAATGTTTCCCAGGATTATCTCTGCTCTGTAAAGAACAAAAAGTTTGAAAAAAAAAAGTGATGTGATGTGATTATATCTAAGGCTGAGCACGTAAGCATGACTATCTGTTACACATCTGCAGCCTGAAAACACGATCAAAAGGAGCCAAAGTTTTAGTGTCTCGCGCTCGGCGAGCCTTAATTTCACTGGCATCCATTGAATAAAGATTCCTGCTCTCACAGCTGAAGCCTGTCTCCCATTTCAGAGACAATGGTTTGGTCTACAGAGCTGTGAACATCCCAGCGAGCCTCCAGTCATAAATAAGATTATGCAAATCGCGTAAAGAGTCACAGCTTGTCCTTGGACTGAAGGCCCCACCTCTCTTAATGTCGCGTGTCTCCGTCTGTAACAGACAGGACGTGGAATCATTACTCACTTCCCCCCAGAGTAGACTTCTGCTGTGTCGAAGAGGTTGACCCCGCTCTCGTAGGCGATAGTCATCAGCTGCTCCGCCACCTGACACGGACGAGAAGAAGATCGCTCTAGTTAGTCTATAAACACTAACAGAGCTGCGCTTCAAAGGGAAGTTGTGGATATTCCCCTAAGAAGCTGAAGCTGAATAAATGTGTTTTCTGCAGAGACGCTCATCAGGGGAACCGTACGGGCTGCAGGTCGACTCGGGTTGTTTACTTGATGGACCGCTTTGACCCACTTCCACTTTTGGAGGCCTATGTGGAAGCGCCAGTTCCATAATAATAAATGGATCTTTGAGCTTGCTGCGTGTTTGCGTGCTTGTGTCTTCGCTTGTGTCAGACAGCAACGAGACGTGCCCAGCTGGGCATTCCTCCACCTCCAAGGCCAGATCGCGGCAGAGGCTTGTGACAGCGATCTGGCCTCAGCAAAGCCATTAGGGACTGAACAGACAGCTGTGATTTTGGGAAATAAATAGCGGCTTGAACGGCGTGATCCCTTGATGCCATTTGGCCTCCCAGCACGATAAATGGCTCCCACAGGGGGCTCCCAGCTGAACTGTCAGGGCTGCTCAACCCCTGAGGCGGCGGAGTCTAAAGTCAAAGCGAAAGGTGAAAGATGACCTACCTCGTCAGAGATCTGACCTCCAAATGTCACCCATGTGCCTGTTGAAGGAACAAAATAAAGTTGTAAAAGGATGCGTTGATGTATGCGTTAACCTTTTGGCACTGACACATGACAAAAAGCCCTCATCTGTAGCCATGGCAACCAAATGTCAAGGTTGAGTGTGGGGCTGGAAACAAGTAATAGCATGAAATGAAATTACTGAAATATTACTGATACATATACATGCATAAAAGTAAAGTAATGCAAACATGAACCTAACAAATTAGCACTGTTTTGATATCAGCATCTGCGGGGCATGGCAGTGTTCGGTGTGTTTAATAACCATTATGGCAGCTGAGTGAGAACATCAGTTCAGTTCACTCAACTTTCAGCTCTGTCCCCATCAAACGCACAAATACAGCGATACAAATGAGCACGCACAGACTGATGAGCAATGTTCCAGTATGGGTGAATGCTGCAGCTATGAGCACTTCCAGCCTGCCAGTCTTCAAAATATTCACAGGTTATGTGGTTTATGTTTTCCTCTTGTGATAGTGATGATGTAGCTGCTATAAGCCGATGCAAAAAACAGGTGTTGGAAAGTTCAGCCTGGATTTGGGCAGATGTAGGGAATCTGTGAATCAATAATTTAAATTATCAAGCGCTGCAGAATCAAGTAAAGGTCATCTATGCAAAGGAGGACATTAAACAAGTCTTGGAGGAAATTGGAAAAGGAATCATGAAGTACTGGGTCCTGCTGCTGCTGCTGTCTTCTTCATCTCCCCGCCATCTTTAGAGCTCCATTTGGCCTTTTAGACGGTGTGTGGTTCTGGATTAACCTTCATTTTTCGCAATCCCCTCAAGATCCTTTAATGATCTGACACTGACGGACAGGCGGCACGCGTCAGCTGTCAAAAGCTAACAGACCCAATGAGTAATGTTAGTGTCAGACACCAGGTTTCGCTCGGAACAGCTCAGATCCACACATAACAACACACACATGCACAAACTTTTGTGGCGTAATAAAGACAGGAAAAAGCACAGCTTTCCGATCTTACTGCCTATTGTCTCAGTTGTCACAAAAACTGGCAGTAATAAGCAAAATGCAGCACCAGACCTAGCACATTAGCACATAGCTGTGTTGATGAGCTGTCACTTAAGGTACATTTCATTCTGAATGAGGCAGCTTGAAATGTTTCATGTGTTGGAAAATGCTAATTTAGTTTAATTTCAAAGAGATGGCTAGAAGCACGATTATGGATTTACTGACTGTTAATATGAAAGAGCAGCATGTTTCCTTAGCACGCATGGAGTTTTTACGCAAAATATTGTTCTGCACACGTGAACACTGGGCGAATCTGTCTTAACTAAAACCTATCTATTAATTCTAATGATTATTGAGGCACTGTGGATGCACAACAGGGTGGATTTAAGTCTGTTGCGCACAACAGGTTGTGAACATTTATCTCTATTAATCTGATCAATCGATCGTGTATAACAACACTCAAACACTCGATTACATCAAAACTCTGAGCTCTCGGAGCTGAACCACTGAAAATACTAAATTCTAAACTAATGATGCTTTCGGATTTGGGAGGAGAAAGCTTCTTGGTTTGGCGCGCGATGCTCAGCAATATTGATGTTATGTTCTCAGTCTGGAGGAATCAAATACATCCTTCAAAGTGGTGAACAAGTGTCAAAAATTAGATTCAATGAGACAATAAAACAGTCGACTGTAAATAGGCGTGCAGAGGAATCAGTGCCCTCATCAGTCGGTAAGCTGGAGGGTCCAGTCACATCAATTTTCCATAATCAGGCCTGCAGCAGAAGCACCTAGCCGGGTATTCTACTCCACAAATTAGCGGTTTCGAGATAAATTGCTGTTTACTGTCTGCTTGGCTTGAAGGGATATTTGAGCAACATATTAACTATTGATTAAATATTAACAGGATACATATCAACACAGTGTAAGCAGCTTTGTTTTGATGGATGCATGAGCTTTAAAACAAGGAAAAATGATCCAGTGAAAGCGCTTTCCCATGCTTGGCTCTTGTTTTTTTTTTTGTTCCACATCAGTAAGGAGTTGCGCTTGAACGCTCGTGAAATCATTACATATTTGCCTCTTGATGCTAATTAAATATACTCACCGAGTCCCAGACAGGAGACACGCAAGCCAGATTTCCCCAGGTTTCTGTGAAGAAAAATCACATTACGAGTCACTTTTTTCTGTAATTCTGCACTCCTGTGTTCCGCTCCAGGCGCACAGACTTTCTCAGTGTAAACAAACACAAAAATTTATGATTGATTTGAACCTTGAAAAGTTCATCACAACAGCAAAATTGTTTTATTGTGTAGATGGCAATGGATGAAAATCAATTGTGCTGGAAGTACACAGGATTTAACAACAACAAAAGCAGACAAAGTGGGCAGCGGGTATTTACGGATGATTTATCCCACCAGCGTGACTCTTTCCTTTTATATGAAGGCTCCTGAAGTGTCTGGAAACCACTGTCATCACTCAGAAAAAACAATCACTCTTTGTACTGCTGCAGCGTCACGTCTGGGGAGACTTTTTTGACAAGCCTGATATCTTACAGCGATTCTCTCTGTACCTGTTATTACCTTTCCCCACACGGTGCAAGCACAGCTCGCCGACTCCTGGAGATCAGATTAGCATTCCTCCATTAGCCGAATACACCTGGTGATACATGACTCCATGACTGCAGTTAATTTGCAGCCAGTTGATCTGCAGCCTCATCAACCCCGCAGAAGATAAGAGATGACTATCGTGTTCTTGCTACCCTGTAAATTACAGTCTCAGCTCTACCCTGCAAATGTAGCTTCGTGATCACCAGCTGAGAAGGGGACTCGGGCACAGATCGCTCCCCCTGCAGCCACTGCAGGTATGTGGGCTGCAGGCTTAAAGATCAGCCCCTGCAAAGAGTTGCCTGAGGAAAAGGAGTGAATAAAGGAAGGGCTGTAAAATGAGATGTGCTTTTTTTTACAGAGCCAGAGATGTGCACGGGGCCACAAAAACCACACCCTGGACTGAGGCAGCAGAACACATTTAAACACTTGACACAGAAGCGAGTCCGGTCAGGAGGACTGCTAGAATTCGCTCATTTCTTTAAATGGGGCTATGAAAGAGAGGAGAAAAATAATGCCAGGAGACAGTTTTACATGTCTGACAATTCATGGCCTGTGCCCCGTCAAGAGGAATACAGACTAATCTGAGCCTGTGCTATCTAACAGCGCCCTGAGCCAATTCAATTAGGTGTTCAAAATGGAGAAGCATCAGTCTTCCAGTCACTACTTCAGCTGAGCTGCCATAATAATACCGGTTAATACAGAAATGAGAGCATTTAGACAAAGTGCTAAGTGCAAAGACTGTGAGGTATTCATCGTGTTTATGGATCCACTCTGATGAGAATTAGAGACAGATCTCGTTGCTGGGATGTGCTCTTAAGTCTGTATTTTACAGTTTGATCAGTGATCCGTAAAAGCGTGGGGGAGGGGGTTGCACATATGTGCAGCTGATGGAAATCTGCTCGGTCAGGGGTCATTGAGGAAACCCGGGAGCTGCCTTTCATGATTGTGCTATCGTGTGCGGCGACCCTCGCCCTCTATCCCTAAACTAATTCATGTCACGGCCATCGGAATAATAAGGTGGTGTGTGTGTGTTCACCCTTAGCGTAGCCAGCAGTGTTCATTGTAGCTGGCCTGTGAGATAAGGTATGCAAGCAGCCTGGGCTGAGGCGCTCGTCCAGAGGGCTTTCTGACAGACTTGCAGCGCTAATTAAAATCCTCCAAAGTAAACAAGCTTAGCAACCATCTTGTTCTACAGAAATATGACATCTTTAAATAAATGTCACATTCCAGCTCACAGATGTTTTTCATTCATCTACTTACTTTTGTGATTGTCTTGGTTTATGGCCGAGTTCTTAGATTCCTGTTCTTATTTTTTCATTTACGCCCCGTTAATCTCCATTAACACCATCATTACATCCCATTCAGGGAGTGACAGATCGTCAAGCCATCGAAAGAGACATACAGGCCATCCACTCACACCTGGACTCTTCATTTAAAGCACATCTTTGGACTGGTCCAAGTTTTATTTTAGAGGTTTGGGTCCCGACCCCCCAGGTTGCACTATACTACCATTATGACGATCTAGAAAGCATAATTACTCAATTACATGCTGTTTTTATATTGTATTTAGTCATTTTAAATAATGAAGTAATTTTTACCCCTGAGTCTGCACAAAGAGATGCTTAGCAGTAAAAAGATGCTCTGCTCTTTCCTTCCAAAAGCAGATTTAAAAAGAATGAAGCTAATGATCTAGAAACCAACAAGCAAAGACTTGAATTAAATTTAAGATGAAAAGTACTTTTGCGTTTGTAAAGAGTAAACAGTAATTTTTGTACTGTGGCTGGTGAAATAAGGAGCAAAGTTGAGCACGGACAAGTTAGCAAGTCCGCGATCGCGGCTCGACCCCTCATGCTTGGATGGCACCCCGAAAAATGCCTGGAAGTAAAATGACAAATGAGTCATTTGAAGACGCCCCCACACACAAACCTGTCAGCACTGATGAACATCCTGCCAGATGATGCTGCGAGGAGCATTCTTTGGTCTCACTGGAGGCCGTAAGAAAAGAAAATGATCTCACAAGCAACTGGCTAATTTACTAAATCTAAAAGAGAACATGCACATACCTCGATACCAGCCAGCTACTACCACAGTGAAGGTTATGAGTGACGACACTCTTTTCTGAGGATTAAAGCAGAGTAAACAAACCCACACAAGCCACCCTTCATGGTCGGAGGGATTAAACAACATCCGCCTCCTCGGTTCCCATCGCCCTCCATGTGTCAGATAGAGTCATGTGGTCATGTGTTCTAGAAGAAAGTGCGGATGAAGAGGACAAGTCTGAAGGGAGTCAGAACCACAAGTCTGCCTCGATCAAATCTACAGAAAAACCAGTTTGCCGACTGCAGGCGGTTGTGTGACAGATACTGAATCCGGATGTTTGGACTTTCAAGTCTGACCCATATTTTATTTGGTGCTCGGCGCCAGCGCAGCATGAGGAAACCCAAGTAACTGATGGGTAAAGAGAGGCAGGGCTACATTTCAGGCAGGGACACAAGAGTGAGAGCTAGTGGCCTGTGGGTTTATCCTGAAAACAAAAAAATTAACGTGTGGGCAGATCTGAAGTGGTTGATGGGAAACATGTCACGCACATTTTTAGACACTGTGCTGTTATTTTTCCTCTGCTGCACGTAGAAACAAACACTCCTCTCCTCCGTCGAAACAACATGGCAACCGCAACGTGACCCTAATGTTTGAGTGAAATAACAGATACGTTATTAGATATAAAGTATCCGAGGTGATGTTTTTCATTCACTACAAGTTCACCACTTAAAATTCTGTGGTTACAGTTCGCGGGGCAGTCTGGCCTTGCAAGGCAACCTGATTACAAATCCATTAGTCTTAGGAAAATCAATTAGCTGGAAGTAGGAAGTGGCCTTTAATTAAAATGCAAAAGTCTTTGACAAATGTTCTCCGTTGCTCCTCAGGCTGAATTGAGCTCCTGGGATGCTGTTGTGCAACGGTCCTGCCTTAAAACAATAGATTACCACGTCAAAGGGAACAATGCCGTAATTTAAGACTTTTTACCAAAAAGGGAAGAAAATGTAGATACAAACAGTAGAACTGAAACACGAGCGTCTGTTAGACTGTTGACTGCAGCCTCACACACATGCCTCACACATACACAGACTGGGGATACTTCAAGTTCACCAAGACAGCAACACTCCCCGTGCATCCTGGGAGACTGCAGCAACAGCCGCCATTACACTGCTCTTGCATTGATTCACGACTTTTTTAAATTAAAAAAAGGACAAAAAACAAAATAAAAGCTGCCAGAATATCGCCGTACTTTTATCTTGGCATCACCATAGGTGCAGATTTATTGTTTCGCCCGTGGGTGCTGACACAATAACCGCCAATAGTCACTATCACAAATTTCCTCTTACTGTGCTCACTTAAGGAGGTCTAATTAATGGGCGCCGCGGCCGCCACAGTTCCTCCCGCTGTCTGCGCTGATGATGCTGATGCTCACTTTCTTTACTTTAGCATCTCTTGGCTGTTTTATTTGTCCACTCTCACCTAAAAAAAACCCAGACCTTCACCTTGATGATACGTACACCTGTGTTTTGGACTAGTGGTCAGGTGAGGTAGTGCGGTTTTTTACACCTTTGTGATTTGCAGCCAGCATCACTTTGTCTTCATCAGTTCTTCGTCTCTGGCTGGCACACAGTCTTTTAAATGATTTAGGTAGGAACCAGAGCTTTTATTGAGTTTCATTCTGAGGCTGCTAATGTATTGCTACCACCTATACGTTTATATTTTGATATATTTTGATATATTTTATATTTATACACTCGCGTTTATATTATAAATTATTTTAATATTCTGTGTCATAATGAACAATTACATCACAATATTTCTGCCATTAGAGACAAATGCATTACTTAGAAATTCCCTCAAAAGAGGGAAATATGTTTAATTAAAGCGATAAAGCTGGAGGCACTGTGGACTCATCCAAGAACGCTGGGATAATGACGGCTCTGAGGGATGCTTTATGCTTTTTGCAAACCGATTGAACAGAGGTAGACGACATTTTCTGGCTGTTTGGTGAGCACCGAAAAACGTTTTGAGCGACGGCATTAAAGATTCTCGATGCACAGATTTTGTTTTCAGCAGACGGAGCCTCTGTCTCCCTGCTGGACAACGATAAGCCAGTACTAAACAGATTTCCAGCATTCTGGGCCTGTCAAAAGCTCTACCGCTGCAGGTACGGAGGAACGGCCTGGACAGTGAGTCCAGCAGCTGTTTTTTAATGTAAAAAGTCCTGGAGTGTCGTAGGACACCAAAAAGTAGAACTAAACTATATCTGGATCGCCATGACAACCAAAATACCGCAGATGGTGGTATTATTAGTTTCCGCTCACTCACTCAATCTTCTGTGCTGACTCAATACGCCTTCACATATTTCCACGGTGACGTGCACACACACACACGCACACACACACGAACAACAGTTCAAAGACTTCTGCACAGTGCTGCTTGGGTTGCAAAGTGAGAAGAGGAGATTTCCTGTCAGGCAGAATCTGAAGCGACACAACCGTCTGAATGGAACCTCAGATTCAGGGGGGAAAAATGCAGGCGATAAAGTCAGAGAAGGGAGAAGGGAGCAAGCAGCATCTGACAAATGCAGAGCAGAGGGGGACATGGCAGATGTGATTGTATTTTTTTTCTTATCCGGGTTTTTATCCGTTTGTTTCCCTGTGGTAGGAGAGGGATTTGCTCCTGGCTCTGAGGAAGCTTTACAGCTAATATCCTCCACCTGCTCTGAGGCGCAGCTTTAAAGATGAGCAAATCCTCCTGGTTGCAAACAGCGTGAGCGACGTGCACATGTAGGACATCAGTGCTAACATCACTTCTGTATCTTTGGATCTCTTCTCCACTTTTTTCCCCCAACATTTTGATGAATATGTTTTCTTCTGCAAAGCTAATCTCTGAGAAGCATCTCGTCACCACATTTGTTTGGTGCTGGAAACAGACTGAATCCGGACATTTCAATGTTGTTATGGAAACGAGATGCGATTGCTCGAGATGTACGCACATACCACATTTAGCTGCCGCACATCCAATCTGCTGACGTTCTGCTAATTGCCACTCTTCTCAGAATTTACCCGCCTGTCCCAATTTTCTCTTCCACTCAGTCTCTAATTACATCTTTTCTCACCCTCTTTTGCTGCCAACTTTTGTCCTGCCTCCCTTGGCTTCTCTAAACGGTGATGTCACCCTCCCCAGCGAGTTAAGAAGTTTGAGGAGGAAAACACTGATTTTTTTTTTTTTTTTTCCTCTCATGGTCTGGGTCAAGAGCCCACTCACTGAGATAACAGAGCGTTGTTTACTTGGCCCGGCCTTGTTAAAACTCCCACACAGAGAGCTCGCTTCGGTGTTCTGTCACACTTTACCCTGAGAAGAAATCTGCATTCAGAATTGTCTCAGATTGTGCCAGTGCAAACAACTGGACCAGATACCAGATTAACTTGCAGAATTCTCGGAGAATTGATGATTCATCTTACAGTTGGAGTATTTCAGTATTTCTCACAAAAATGTTGACCGACTTTTTATGGCACAGCCTCCGTTTCCCAGAGGACAGCATGGTGTTTACATAGAGACCAGCGATCCAGACCCAAAAATACCAAGTTTGGCCAGTTTAAAACGTATTTTTATGTCATTTTATTATTGGAATGTCTTGTGTCTTAAAGGTCTCTCAACAGAAAATAGATTCGCACACAAAAAAGATTGTCCAGTAAATCTGCCCACACACACCCTCATATTTTTATCTTTGTGGGGACTTTCATAGATTTAATACATTACCCAACTCTTTACCCTATTCATAAGCATCCAAACTAATCCTAACCCTAACATAACCTCAATAACATGTTGTAAGCCTCAGTCCTTTGAAGTTGACTACTAGCACACACACACACAGCAGACCACACATCACCTGTCATTGCTTATATGTCCTTCAAGGATCTTTCTCTAATTTCCTCCATGTTATGCTGTCCTGAGGCACATGGAGAGAACAAAAAAAAAACCCCAAACTGAACACACCTCTTCTTCTTTCCCACCACCATCAGTCTACGTACCGGTACTTCATGCCGGTGAGCTTGGCGGTGGACTCCTTGAGGTTGTGGTGGTAGCGGTGGGTGAAGGAGCCCAGGCTGCGCGCTATCAGTGCCACCGTGCGGAACCGGGCACGGGCCTGGCTGGTAGCGTTGGGGCTGGTGGCGTTCTGCTTGTTGTGCTCGCCATTACGTGGGGCCTTCAGCCCGTGGTCGGTGCACGCGAAAGACACCTGCATGACTGTTGGCGAAGCTGGGCTCCGTTTGGCTCCTTAGAGGGTTATTTTTGCGTCTGAGGGGCCTTCGCTCACTCCTAGCCGGTCCTGGCGGGTGCTGCTGAGTCTCATATGGGAACCACAGCAGGGAGTGATGGGGGGATGAAACAGTTCAGATTTCCTTACGAAGGAGACAAGTCTGAGTCTTTAAATTCATCAAGCTCGGTCACACCAACGTCCTGCTCAGGTGAGACGGAGATGCTGCACTGCTGAAAAGAGAAAGAACAAGAAGAAAATCAAGCGTGTGATGCGGTTCGGTAAAGGAGGAAGAGAAATCTGTCTTGTTTAACAAATCATGTCATCTTCTTCCATGAAGCAGCAGTGACAACAGTTTTTTTTTTATCTGTGTGAATCTGACGCAGGAATCTGGATCACACTCAGCACCAGCGAGTCAGCTGAAGTCCGGATGGAACGTGGCGTGTGTGCTGAAAAAAACTTCTCAGCCCGCGTCTGTGTTAGTTTGCACGTTGTCAGCCAGTGTGACGTGTGTGAGAGCGTGGCGTGTGGCTCGAGGTGACATTTTTGCTCAAGATCTAGATTCTGGACTTCACATATGAGCGACAGTGAAAAACTAAAAAAAAGGATATTCCGTTCCTTTTGGAGAGCTTGTGATAGTGTGTAGGCATTCATCCAGGATGCATTGCAGGACGGTGGCGTTGGCATTAACTTTTGACTGCTTTTACTATTCTGTAGTTCATTTGGTTGCAGAAAGGCTCTATATGTATCAGAGGTTGCCGTGCAGCCAGGAGTGGTGGGTGTCTCGGGAGTTTTTTTAAGCCTCTAACCGTGGCTAAGCCTTTTAGTTCAACACCTGGAGTGTGTAGAGTAACACTGTACTGCAGAGCTGAGCTTTGGGCGATGAATACACTTGCGCGTGCGCATACACTCACACAAACACACAAACACACACACAAGCAACCTCTTATTTCTTAAAAATCAAGTCCTGCATTTACACAGCAAAAATAAACTGCACTCACACAGATTTACTCTTTGAGTAGTTGCTTCAGCTGTGACACACACACACACACACACGCATACACACACACACACACACAACATGCACAAAAATGACTTTATTTATAAGTGTTCTTACGGTTTCGAGCCAGCCGTTGTGATCGTTGTGTGCTCTCCTGCAACTTTGAAGAGAAGAAACAAGCGGTGTCACGCTGCAGGCGCGGGTCCCGCAAAAGCCCGCATGTCACCAGGAACGGCAGCTGTCCACAGGCCAGTCTTGTCCCGTTTTCAAAGTCCTCGGGTGCAGGGACACAGCATTCATGGTCGGCTGCTTTGAGGCGAGGATGCTCTGTTTTGGTGGGGGGAGCCTGGAATGGTAAAGAAGAAGCGGCTGGGAGAGGGGAGAGGAGGATGCATGGTAGCTCACTTCATGGAGGACAGGACAGATGCAGCGAGGAGGCGAAGAGTGGTGCACGGAGAGAGAGAGAGAGTGCTGAATGAGGAGGATGATTGTGTGAGCGTGTGTGTGCATACTGGCTGAAAGAACTGCAGTGATTTTCACTGAGCCGCCACAGCGAGAGAGAGAATGAAAGAGAGAGAGGTATAGTCTGAATGTAAGTGGAGAGAGAGAGCGATGATCTGTTATGAGAACCACCTTAGGACGGGTGTTCGGGTACCATACGGTTAATAAAAGGAACTTCCATGTGGTCATGATAAGCTTCCTCCAGCCCAGACAGCCGCTGCAGCCACAGTCTCGCGGTTCCTTCAGGTCTGTATGTTTGGGCAGGCTTCTGTGAGCAGATGGTGCCATCGACAGAACAGTGGACAGAGCAGGCGTCTCAGCGTCTTCTCCTTCCTCCCCCACCGAGCAGTAATGTGACAGCGCAGGATTTCACGGTTCATCGGGCATCCTCGAGGCCAAAGCAGCTTTATTTATGTCCCCGTGATTGCGTCTGATAACGGGCTGATGATCTGCAAAGATCAGCTCAGAAGGCTCCTGCCATCATTCTTTTCCCCCAATGGAGAGGATGACTTCTGGGTCAGCGGGAGCAGCTGGAGATGTGGGTTGGCGGTAGAGGAGGAACTTGATAGAAAGCAGTTTTACTTTCACGTTTTGTCGTGTTGTTTCAGTCATTCACGTTTCCACAAGCTGTTGATTCATGGAGATTTCTTCTGATGTGGCTCAAGATCCTCAAAAAGCTGCTGAAGGCCCATTAAGTCAGGATTAAACTTGAGGAGAATGACCTCTGCCCTCTGGAACTAATCTATCCAATCCTGTTTTTATGTTTTCATGTACATTTTCCAAACTTGAAAAAACCTCTTTGCAGGCTACAACCCTGCAGACCTGATGCATAAAATCTACCCCCTCTTGTCGCCATTGCCCTCCAGAGGCATCCACTTTCTCCCAGTCGATCCCTTTTCTAAGTATGTCGGTCAAAACCTTCAACTGGATCTCTGCAGCGGGAGTCCCCAGTGGGCCGCCACGCCATCATCTGGAGGCATGGCTGCTCCGCTTTCATCGCTCCAGATAAAACCTGCAAGAGAGTCCTGAAACTTTGTTGCTAAGACACGAATCTCCAAACGGTGAGTGGGCGGATTTCTGAAATGGATGATCGACCACGATGTAACACACGGGAGGATTTCTCACAGTATGGAACATCTGACAGCAGCAGACTTCATAATGACTTTAAGAGGCGCTTACAATAGACAGGAAGTAGAAATATGGTATTGACTGGTTATAAAAAAAAGTCCAAACGTGTAGAAATTCCACCCACGTACACGTACAAACACACACGGACACATACACACATCATTGAACTTAAATCTTTGTGAGGACTTCCATTGGCATATTACATTTTCCAGCCCCTAACCATCACAACTGACCCCCTGACCCTGAACCTAACATTAACCCTAAACCCAATTCTTACCATCCTTTAAAACCAAGTCTTTATCCTCAAACAGTCCTCTGAAGTTGCGAGCACCAGCCAAAATGTGCTCACTTTCCAAGAACTTTGCTAGTACAATAGTAGAAAAAAAAGACTATTTTGATTCTCAATACAAGTACAAGACCACAGACACACACACACACACACACATACACACACTGTGACTACCTATAAATAGCTCTTCTTTTTCATATAATTGCAGCCAGGAGAGCATCAAGAAGTATTTTAACAGTTTGTTTTTTCATCTAAAGTCTAAAAAAAATATAAATAACAGGGGAAACCTCTTCAAGTAATTTATGACATCACTGCTGCAGCCCCCACCTCTCTCTCTCTGTTCTCTGAGTTATTTTCTTCACTCCCTCATGCATACATTTTCTGTCCATCTGTTATCCTCTCTCACTCCTCCTCTCCATCTTTCTTCAGTAAATCATAATTTCTCCCTCGCTCCGAGCCTACGCCTCTTTCATCGGCGCTGCAGATTAGAGCAGAGAGCCTCTGCGATTGCACGCCGCCACCGAGGAACAATTGGTTTGTTTAATCGGTTTTAATAAGGCACCGCTCCCTCTGCGAGCGAGACGTCACGGTTATCCCCGTCTCCATCCCACTCCGGCACACACGCCTGAAATATCAATGAAGGAGCAACTCTGGGGGATAACAGATAGAGGGATGTGAATGAAAACACAAGGTCATCATCATCATCCCCATCCTCTTCACCATGCTGCCATTATCACCATCATCTTCCCCTTCACCATTATGACACTGACATTTAGTGGAATCAACAATAGGCCAACTTTGACTTCATCTGATCTGAAACCAGTGTTTAATAATGGTGACGTATTTATTCCTGCAAACCTGACAGATGACTAGATCACTTCTGTCACAGTGGGGGTCGAGAATGATGGCCTACAGTAAAGGTGTAAGACTCAGACTCAGATGATAGATTCAGTGTGGAACAAACGCTTAGAGGCACCTCCACAATGTCAAACACAGGATAAATGGCTCCGCGTATCGGGTGTGTCCCCAAGTAACAGCTCATCCGGAGTGCACCGGGGAGAACATTCTGCTCACAGCGCTTTGGTGAGGAAACCGCAGGTTATTTCTGCGGAATGTAATATTAATGCACCGACAAATTAGCACCATTAATTTGCCGCCGGGATCTGCGCAGATGAGATGAGATTATTAGCGACGAAAACATGAAATTAGCCTGACATTTTGAGGCACATTTGCTTTGCTGCCTCCAGTTACACAAGATTGACACCTGAGAAGATGGAGCGGGTAATTAATGATGCCTGAAGACTGTGACAGCAGCTACATCCACATACAGGCACGCCTCTCGGGGTTATGTGGTTAATAAATAAATTAACCATGAAATAAATCAATTATTTTTGGCAAAAACAAATGGCTCCAATTTCTATATGCTAGGAGTAGGAGTAACTAATATACGAAAAAAAAATTCACAAAGAAGGTTTTTTAGCCAAGAGAAACACATCCTGTTTAGAGCTGACTGCACGAGGTAGGCCTTCGCAGCCTCTGGAAACCCACTCTTGAGTTTCCCGTCAAAATCTGGGTCACGTGACCGAAAACAAGGACGATGAAAGTGTAGTAATTAACCAAATGTGGTGGTAATGAGAAAATGAGGAAAATGCTAGCCAGGCTCTCACACCTCCACAGGCTTTATATGTCAAATTCACAGAATCTACAGAAGGAAGCTGTGAGCGTCTTTTCCAAACTTCGTTATTCAGATCAGATTTTACACAGAACTAGAACCTGTGAGGTCACTGAAGGCAGCCTGGCGTGCCTTAAACTTCAAGTGTAATTACAGGAGAATGATTACAGAGTCTCACTGGGTGACGGATGGATTCCATCTCATCAGGAGATGATGAACGCACAGGAGACTTAAGAAGACGAGGATCCAGCTGAGCGAAGATAAACTTTAATCCTCATTTCCAGTGATTTAGATGTCCGTTTGCGCAAATTGACAAACAGACTGCTCTTTATCCTGATACTAATGTCATCTCCAGCAGGACAAGAAAAAACCCATAATGAAAAGACCTTAAAGCTAAAATATGCCTGAATTTGCACCATGATATCTTACCTGTAGACCATACCTCTGTAGGTTTGTGCAGGCTGAACCTGAGCGCTGCGTGGAACGAGGAGCTCCTCTAAGCTCTGCTGTCGTTGAGGTCTGGAGGCTACTCGACACCAGTCGCAGGGGCTCAAAGAGTACAGCCTGACCCCTGGGCTCTGCCTCTGATGGAATGGGCAGGGAAAAAGATCCGGTCTCAGCCCCCCTCTCAGCCTGGCCGCTGTGATATCAGTGCACGCTGCCTTGAGATACACGTTAGCGTCCAAACTGGGCTGAGGGGAAACTTTCTTTTGTTAGCACATAACACCGTTGTCTCTGCCGTGTCTCTGCTTGTAGCTCAAAAATGTCTCCATTTAAGAGCCGCAGGTCACATATGAGCACACAGGATATCCATATCTGAGTTCTGGTAATGCCAAAAGCCAGCGGTGATTAGGTTTAATACCCCAGTACAATTCCCACGGTCATATCAAAGTTTACACACATGGATAAGGTTATCCTACAAACAGGAGAGTCCCCCAACGTCAGCTTTATTCTTAGATGACTGACAAAACAAAGGCAGCTTTCGTTTGAGCTCCTGACGGCTCCGATAACGGCCCATCGCCCTAGAGATAGTTCTATGAACCTAGTCTGCCTGGCTGCTGATGTTTTTCAGGAAATAAATAGGCAATGACAGAAACACAAATGGATGGATGGATGGATGGATGGATTCTATCTCTTATGGAAAGTTATTCTAACTCTGACAACTGGATACAAACATTTGTTGGGTCATCAATAGCAGCCAATTCCTTTGTTCTCCGCAACTGGTGTCTAAACTGGATCAAATTGGCTCGATTTAATTAAGCTGAGCTCTCATCAGCCAGAATGTGACCAGCAGACAGATTTGTTCTCGTTTTGTGAGAATGTAGTTTCTGCGTTTCCTGCTCTTGTGACTGCTATTCTTAATAGCTTGGTGAAGTCACCAGTTTGGATGTGTGAATTTCATCTATTAAAATTCTCCCTCAGAGGAGCCCTCATATTTAATCCCAGATTTGCTTCTAGTCCCTGCAGACGCTCAAGTTCAGGCTGAGTACTGATGTGGAACGCATTCTCAATGAGGTAATATTCTGTCGCTTTCTTTAGCAACACCTATGGGGATTTGAACCCAGAACCTTACTGCTGAGTTGACTGTGTTCTGTAGAACAGAGGTGATCACTAACATGAACTAGTGTCGTGCCATCCTCCTCTCCTAGCCAGCTGCAGCCTGCCCCCTGGTGGACAAAGCTGTTACAGCAGCCACAGAGAGAAATAAAAATCTATTCCTGATTATTCTATACTTTAATCTTTACTCATCCAGAGAGACTCACACCCTGTCAGGAATGACCCTTAACAAATGCACACACAATAACTCCCTCACAGGCCTGGGTGTGTGAGCACGTATGGAGAGAAGCAGGACCACTGTGGGGGAAGATGAGAGCGCCTCTGTGCGTCTGCTGTGTCCACCCACACAGTGTGCAGGAGGCAGATGCAGAGCGTTTATTTCTATTTCAGTCCGTGTGTGTGTGTGTGTGTGTGTGTGTGGGGGGGGGTATTTTCTTCAGCGTTCCCTTCAATACCGGAGTGACTCATCTACGCTTGTAAAGCCAAGTACACACGGCGCGTTTTTTTCGAGTCGGCGGGGCGCCCGGGTGTTCACACCGCGCAACTCGACAGGATCGGTGGGAGCATTGGGTGTCCACGCTACAAGACTGGTCTGAGACGGGAGTGTCCACACGGCACGACTCTCGCCGTCAGGAGGCGTGACCGACTGCGCTGCCAGTTTCCAAACACGGACTGACACGGGAAGTGCGTGGCGGCAGCGCGTTGTTGTGGTAATTTGCCCTTGCGAATGAAATGTCTGTTGTTGGTCCTGGATTTTGTAATAATACATTTCCCCCACAAAATACCACTCATAGTCTAGTGCAATTTAATTTTCTTATTCATGACGCATTTTTTTTGACTGATTCGACTCCGGGGGGACTTCTAGTCCGAAAAACACGGACTAGCACACCTTTATTAAAACTACAAAACACTATGTGTACAGCTCAAAATTTACAATCACGCAGTTTTTGCAGAAAACTTTTGTTCTGTTTATATTACGACGGTAGTGGCGTGCAGATTGGTGCAAAAAGTCGGCGTGGAGTGGGGTTGGTGCGGACAGTGGCTGAGTCAGAGTCTCCTGTGTCCACTGACCTCGCAAAACCATTTTTCTATCTCCTGTCGGTTCTTGTTGCTCTGCTCTGCTGCAGCCGCTCTACTGCTCCTTTTCACTTTATTTTGCAGCAACGCCCAAGTCTGCCCTCATTGGCTGTAACTCTTTCTACGTCACTACGAACAGACTGGATATCTAACAGGTGTGTTAGATATCCAGTTTGTTAGATTTTGTTTGCTTCTTGACGGCCGCCCACCGTAGGTTGGCTAACTTTATTAAAATTGACGCACTGTCACTTCCCTGCAACTCGCACTTTGGCCACTAGATGACGCCAAATCCTCAAACCTCTCAGTTGTGAAAAAGCTTTTTCGCAAACACGTTTTGGATGTTTGGGGCCAGACACTATGTAGCTAATAATTCTACAGGAAGGCCTTTACTCGTGTGTCACTAACTTCAGTCTCAACCTGCTAAACAGGTTTTATTTTTATTATCATTTAGGATTAGGACTGTTATGTTGTGCATTTGATTATTTAGGATAGGATTGTTATGTTGTGCATTTGCACTTTATTGTTGTCTGTTGTCTGCGTCAACGCATGGGACAGTGAGAAACGGAATTTCGATTCCTTTGTATGTCAAGTACATGTGAATAAATTGACAATAAACCTGAAACTAAAAAAAAAAAAAAAAAAAACTAAACAGCAACATTAACTACCCTTCTCTGACTTCCTGATGCCTCTTGTCACATTTTTTAGTCTCACTTTGACAAGCTGGTGTGTAGTTAGGAGGAAGACAGACTGTTAGAGGAACTGTGTGTTTCAATATTTTTATATGTGTGGTATCATTACTGCAACACAGGAAGTGCACACATTAACTCACCGTTCCTTAGTATGTTGTAAAAACTGGAAAATGTATGTGTTGCATCATGCCACTCAGATATGGGTGTGGTTTTTTTTCAAAGTGATTTATCATTTCTTTAGTGTCCATGAAATCGTGAACACAGGTAATAACTGAACAAATGCTGATTGAATCGACAGGCTTCCTGGGTTAATTTGGTAATCTAACCTCAAATTTCGGGGGGGGGGGGGGGTGAAGGACACTTGTGGTGGGACCTCAGAGGCCAGTCTGACCTCAAAGCACACGGCTGCAGATGGGAAGAAAAGCCCTCTCTGTGATGCGCTTACAGAGGTTGTGCAACATGTAGACAGGAACTACCCACACCATCTAAACACACTTACTGGAAACCTGACCCGCTACTCAAACAGCTGGACAGAGAAATTCATTATTCGAGTGGGGGCGCGACACTGAGCAGAAATATCTGACAGATTAGCAAGTTTTCATGTCCTAAACTAATTTAAAAATCATTTTAACAAGTTTACCCTACTAAAATTGATTTTTTTTTTTTTGGATTGTTAAATGTTGCAACAAATCAATTTTAAATTCAATTAAATTATGTTTAAAAATAAAGAACTACCAAAGGGTCTGGATCTGCATGTTCTGGATACCAGATAATGGCAAGAAATTGTGCTAAAACTCAACTACTTGTTGCATAATGAGCTGAAAACCAAGCAAGAGAAGCACAGAACGCGGTGTTACGTAAAATGCCTTTTTGTTTTACAAGTATTTTAAACAGACAGCTGGATGGCAGAAGATTTATCCAAGAGTAAGTAGAATTACAACAACTCAAAAAAAGTCACAGTTTTCAAAAAAAACAACAAAAAAAAAACAAAACAAAACAAAAAGTTAATACAAACATGGCTTCCCATTCATCGGAACAAAACTCTAGAAGATTAAAGTTACTCTGATGTTCTTGTTGGGGCTAGTACCTCGGCACAACCGCCCGAATCTTTACATGATGCTATATGAACAATGAAAACTGCTAAAAAGTTCTGATTGCCTTTAAGACGCACTGCAGAGGAAGTCGGGCTCATCAGTTGGCACAATCACAGGAGCTTTTTTTTTTTTTTTTTTCTTAGGAAGGCACTTGACATGGGGTTTGTAACGTCCCCCATGCAGCGACAGCAATGCGCCAAAGTCCTCATTTATGCACATCGAGGAGGGATGTCAGCTAAGTGCAAGTTCCCATGTTAATCACCAGACTGGAGGAGGGGAAGCCAGTTTCAAATGCTGTATTTTAATTTAGGAGGGGTGGGGGTTGGTCTGTGCCTCTTGGACCATGTCTGATCTCACTTTTTCAAAGTGTAAAACAAGGAGAGTTGGACAACTTGTGCAAGGCTTGATTGGTGATTTAAGCACTTGTCTCCAAACAGAGACAAATCTCAGCCCTGCTCAGGATTTGGCATTAACCCCCCACCCCTTGGTGCAACCGTCCTTCCCGGTTCAGAGGATGTGACGATGAGTCAACAAGTAGAACCACTAATAAGATAATAGCAGAAAACTGGGGTCTCTTAGGTCACGATAAGACATTCCCATTGAGGCACATTTCCAGAGAAGTGTCATGTACAGTACAAAGCTATAAAAACAACAAAAAAACATTCAAGTACTTTGTCATGTAAACACTTTTCTGGACTATAATACATAAGGGACTGTTGACATGGTGGATTTTTGTCTGGGAAACAGTAAGAGAAGTGTGACAGAGCAAGGATTTGGGCCTGCGGGGACAGATCAGACACACTCCTTTCAGCAATGTTCCTTTTTGTTTAGAGCAGAACACATGAACAGCACTGGTCTCCCCCACTGGGAACACTTGAATAGTTCATCTGTCTGACTATTTCTGCAAACAGTTCATCCACTGATCCTTTGTGTTTGGCTGAAGTTTCCATAAAGGGGCAGTTCCACTCCTGCGCCAGGGCTTTACCTTCCCCGTAAGACACCTCTCTCTCCCCCTCCAGGTCCACCTTGTTCCCCACCAGGATCATGGGCACCCTCTCGTACCTCTTCACCCGGATGATCTGGTCTCTCATCGGCTTGATGTCCTGGAAGCTCTGCTGGTTCACCAGGCTGTACACCAGAATAAAGCCCTGTCCGTTCTTGATGTACAGGTCTCGCATGGAGGCGAACTGTTCGGTCCCCGCCGTGTCCAGGATCTCCAGCACCGACGGGGACGAATCCACCTCGATCTCCTTCCTGTAGAAATCCTCGATCGTCGGGTCGTACTTCTCAATGAAGGAGCCTGTCACGAACTGGACCGTCAGCGCAGATTTGCCGACTCCGCCCGAACCCAAAACAACCACTTTGTACTCCCTCATGGCTTTAAAGAGGGTGAAGGTGAGAAGGAAAAAGCAGCCACCTCCTTTTTTTTTCCGCGATGAAGCCTGCTGTGTGTCTCTCACACACCCGCTGACCAGCCCCGATGTTTTCAAACCCAGCAGGCCGGGGAGGCTGCCCTCTGGCTCGGTAAGCGCTCGATTCCCGCACCGGCGAAGCGTCCGGGCCGGCGGTGTGAGGGCCGCGGCTTAGAGATCCGAGGAGATCGGCCGCCCCTGGACATCAGCGTGGGCAATTAAAGCGCATTTTGATCGCGCTGGGAAGCGTGATCGTCCCTCCGCTGCTGCGCGGTGTTTCCTGCCCACATCTTCAGCACGTCAGAAGCCGAAGCTCAGTTCCGCTTTCTTAAAGGAGCAGTCACAGCAAAAGCGCTAGTTCCTGCCGTCACGTGACCGCGAACACGCGGCCGGCGCGTGCACGGGTTAGTCAGCATGACCTCTGCCCTCAGAGAGAGTCAGACCACGAGGACATAGCGAGCATCTAATTTACTGAAGGTAAAGTTAGATAAGAATGTACGATGATCTGTCGCTGAATGATCAAGTAGTTCAAGTTATCGGCAAATACTTTCTACATGTTGAAAAAAGCAACAATAAAACTTCTATTAAACTTCTATTCTGTGGCGCAGTCAAATGTAATCTGGACACATTAATTCACACGGGAGTAGGAAGTGCTTCAACAGGTTGTAAACCTGCAGCAGCCAACATGTGAAGATCCGTTTAAAGAGAAGAGTTTAACTTTTAAATGCAGAGACCGGAAGATTGTTCCATAGAAGAGGAACCTTCAAGGCTCCCATCCCACATTCTCCAGTGGTGTAACTGAGCTCTTTTTGCCTGTGATGAAAAATAAGAATCCTCTAAGTTACATGAGCAAGATGTGAAATTCCATCTTTACTGCATTCTCTTTTATAAGGACATATTTGTATAACTAAAATTGAGATTTGCTTGCCTATAAAGGACACTTTGAATGTTACCCTGTGGTACTCCGTGACCAGCTTTAGTCTGTGGAGGATTCATTATTAACACGGGAAACTTGAAATCAGCCTCTGAGTTGAGAATCTTGTCAGATGTGAATGTTTTTCTCGTTGTGATATGTCACATTTTAAACCATGACTGGAAAAAACTTTTACACAGTTACACTTTGACACAGTTATTCATTTCAAAGATTTTTCTTGCCAGGTCACATGAGATGACACCAGATTTAAGCAGGTCCTAAAAACCAGTAGCGAACACAAGAAATGTATAAAACATACAAAATATGTACAGTTAGGTAGATATTTAGGTTTAATGTGCTGGGAGGCGCTTTATCACACCTGTGAAATGAGGACTCCCCTTTATTCTGCACAAAACTCACACAATTAAACATTTACTTCACTTCTGACCTCTGTACTTTCCCCCATGTGGCGCCATCTAGTGTTGTGGAGGCAGTATAACTGGTGAGGCAGCTTGCCTTTGATTTATTAGTCAAGCATGCACACAAAAATGAATAACTTGGTCTAGATTTTATTATTCCAGATGCAGAACAGACTTGTTTTGGATACCTCTTCCATAACCCTCAAGATTCCAATTCATCTGGGCGTCATCTGGCTTTAGTAATCTCTCTTTGACCTCGACAAATGCAAACTTGTCAGACAGCTGTCCCTGAGCACAGTGGCTTTAACCAGACACGTATGCACCTCCAGCTGAGCTCCGCTTGTGTTATTGCTGCAGCCTGAAGGTCTTTTGAAGTATTTCTGAGACAGTATCAAATAAATGGTCCCAAATGGGCCAACCGGAGATGTCAACAGGTTTACATGCTACTGCACACAAAGAGACACTGACCACGCAGGAGCTGCATGAGCAAATCAAATATTGTTTTATTGAGTTTTTTTTTTTATCCATACAGCAAGAGTCAATTATGGCAACAATAAAATGTGCATAAACAAATCTGAAGACAGAATACTATGTTATAGTGTGGCCACTGTTAGCAGATATGTCATCGGTGGTTGCACTTACAAATAAAAAAAAAAAAAAGGAAATAAGTCAAAGCACACGTGTGCGCTCAGCAGGGAAAGAGAGACCTTGGTTTGAGCCAGGAACATCTGGATTTGGAGAAAGTGGTGCTTTGGTTCTGTAGCTACTGTGCAGCAGCCTGGAGTCAGGAAAAGCAAACAGCTCTGACCTGTTACATTCATTTCGTTGACTAATTGGATTAAGTGCGCATTTGGTGTCGTTCGCCTGCTGAGTGCACAGATACGAGAGCAGGAACAGCTTCTGGTGAGCCGGTGGAACCTGTGCATGGCTGAGAGCATCTGGGGTGCTGTTTCAATGCAAATAACAAGTTTCTCTCTTAAATTATTCTATCAGAGAGTAAAATGATGTTTTCCTCCCCCGCTGTGGACTCGGAAATAAAGAGTGCAATATTGTGTACTCTGTAACCTTTTATATAACCTACGTGGATTATTTTGTCTATAATATGTACTTTTACATGCAGTCAAATCAAAGAAGTTCTGATGTGTCAACTGTACCATGGGGTCAGAAATACCATGTGACCAAGTCCAATAAATGATATATGGATGTTACCGGATATGTCATCCTATAGGCGGAGTTAGCACGACACGGCGGTGTTTATCCCCCCCATGACATTCCCAGGAGGTACAAGCCACTGATAAAATAAGACAAAAAGCGCATAGCTTTCTCCGAATGCATTGGCCAAGAAACTAGTGCCCTTCTTTGCAAGCAAATTGTTTAGCTGGTCTTCTAATTTTAAGAATTTAAATTAATCTAGCAAAATTCCTTATAATTATAGATCTTTTTATTCAAAATAATATCTCAATATGTTACACGTTTTTTTTTCTCTCTGTTCATTTGACTATATACAGAAGTGCAAAAAGTCAACCTTCGTCCCTTAGGTTAGAACTCATCACCTGCAGCAGTTCGGACCTCTCCTGTTCCAGAGAAACCTCAGATTTGCTAATCTCACTGTCCACCAAACATCCAAACACCCGTCAATCTCACCATTTTGGCCTGACATTCAGGGCAAACTTAAGTCATATTGTTTTTTTTTTTTTTCTTTAAAAAAAGTACATTTTTCTTCTTTGAAATGGATACAGTAGAAAATAAAAATTTAACTCTAAAACATGGATCTAGAACTTCAACACGATATACTTTCACACGCAAACTTGACAAGTTACTAGGAAATTTTAGGTTGGTTAAAACGTCATTATTATTAAAATCTTTATTATTATCCGTCTACTGCAGTGGCAGCAAATCAATCCATCTCATTCCTCATATCAAAAACAAAGAAATCCATCAACTAAATCATCTGAAAATGTAACATCGACTGAAAAATGACTTCCAGCTATATGAATAAAGTGAATAAACTGACTCATTATGGTTTGGAAATGTTATGTCATTCTACCTTAAAATCTACAACGGCTATATCATTGCTGTCAAGTAATATAGTAAGGCAACAAAAAAAAAAAAAAGAAGAAAAATCTACAACTACATACCTCAAATAGATTTAAATCCTTAAGTAGTACATACGTTTGATGAAATTTAATAGTAATTGTTATTTTTACATTGAGAGAAGGAACAAAAAGACTGTAAGTGGCATGTGAGAGGACTAGAAAACATCACTGGTGCTCTTTACCTGCGCGGTGATTGAAGGTACATCTGATTGGGCCGACGCCCATTACATGTGATCTAAGGCTTTGTCAGGTGGGATACAATCGGTAGTTGTTAAAATATACGGATGAGTGCGCTTCCGAGCCTCCTCAGAGGTGCTTCCGTGACCCTTTCTGAAAGTGATAAAGAGGAAAGAACTGTGCCTTTGTTTCTGAAGGACCTAAACAGGCTGTATTTAGCGGAGAGGTGACACTGAAACAGGCTGAGAGTGACAAGTGCACATGTGGTGAAAATGACCTACTGACCTCTCCAAGGTCTGTTGTTTTAAATTCCTGTCACCAGGAAGGCTTCTCCGTTTTAGTTGCGCCTCTTTTTTTGGTGGGGACAAACTAAAGCAACACAGCACCAATCAAAGGTGGCCTCTACTTCACAAAGCTTTAGAGTCAAGGGACTCTGACAATCCTGACAAACAAAACTATAAGAGCTTCAAAAAACCCTTGATTTTATGATTCCAAAAGAAAAGAACACCAAAAAAATTTAACAAAACAATGGCAATAACCCAACTTTCAAAACTGATAATTAGAGAAAACCAGGAAAAAACAAACACGATGGAGATTCTGAACAAAAAAAAAAACGTACAAAAAAAAAAAAAGAGCCATACACATTTGTTTTTTTTTGTTTTGTTTTTTACCTTCAGTAAACAAATAACACTGCTGAGATAACACTCTGGTTTCAGTATGGCCTTGATGGCACACGACAAGGTGAGAAAAGCTAGCCTGGCTGTGCTTTCAAGGTACACAGGTATGTTGTTTTACCCAGAACATTCATGCGTCCAAGACCCTCATCACGACCTCTAGTTTGACTAGAAGCAGTTAAAAACGCAATACTGTACACGCCTGATTCTTTTGGCGAGGAAATTTCCCGTTAAAATCGTTGTGCCTTTTGGATTTCAATTCAAACTCAAGGTGCCTGTTTGCATTTCACTTGTAAACTATGAAATATGGCTATCGATTTAAAGCATAATAACAGAGAGCAAATAAAAAAAAAAGGAAAGAAAGATGTTGGTCTACCAGCGTACCAGCAGTGGGTTTACGCAGCCCCCGACCTTCAGTACGTGCCGTCAAGAGAAACGATTCGGTTGATGATTTAGTCGCGAGCAGAGGCGAGAATGTGTCTTTTTCTCTCGGAGTCTTCCTGATATGTGGGAGGATGGCACGGATCATGTGTTGCGCTCTTGATGTTTACAGCTGCGGCGAGGCCGTCGCCATGGACGGCGGACCCTCCTGCTCGACATTCTGTAGGTTATGTACATAAAGGCTGAACTCTTTTGGCTTGGACGGTGCCAGAACACATTCATTTGATCTGGAAAACACAGCAGTTTTGTTAGGTTTTAGAATGATCTGCACATTTTGCTCAAAAAGTGAAGCGATTGGACAGAAAATGATGCTTAGTGTTTAGTGGGAACTCACTGTTGTCGAGAGGAACTACATTTGAGTCAAGTACTTGTGACTACTCAGATGATCTGCAGATATTATTGGAATCTGAGGGGGGGAGGGGGGGAAATGACAAAAACAGAACAAATGATTCTCAAACTGAACAGCAACCCGAGGAGAATGTTGGCCAACAACACAGAGCAATCGCTTCTTTCACTTTTGAATGAGTTCATTATGAGAAAGGGGGGAGGGTAAACAAGAAAGAGAGAGAGAGAAAGAGGGAGACAAAGAGGGAGAGAAAGCGGCAATTTAGCAACAGTTGTGGCAAAATTCCTGCAGATGTGATACAGTCGGGGACAGACGCCTCTGGGAAGCGGGGAGGGGGGGTTGGAGGTGAAGGAGAGATGAGGGGGCTGCAGAGGGAAACTGTGAGTGAGTGAAGACCCCACCCCCATGCAATACTACTGTCAGTCCTCCATGTTGTTGACCTGCACATGTGGATCAAACACAGAACACCTGGAGAGTCTTTTCCCTGCAGATGTGAAGATGCAGAGCTGCTTAAGAAAAAAACAACAACAACAACAACAAAAAAAAAAAAAACAAAGAACCAAATGCCTGCAGCAGAACTGAAATGTCCCCCCAATGCTTCCAGGGCCCTCTGACAGCAACAGAGGGCCCTGGTTTAAACTCTGGGACCATGACAAAGATTATGCGCTGAAGCAGCAGCGAATAATAAAAGAGGGGGGGAGAGAAAAAACAAGCAAAGCGTCAAAGGGGAGGGGGCAGATAACTGTTGTAGAAGCTGTGCGGATTCTAATAAAAATGACGGGTGACAAAAACAAAACTACCTCATACATACCAATTGCATGTATTCGTTGGTAGTCAACTTTGATAAAGAAGAGTCCTCAAAATGGGAAAGGACAAAAATCGAGGTTACAAAGAAGACAAACATTATAATGCAGCACAGTATGAGTTGGAGAAAGACAGGTCATCTTTGTAGTTTTAAAGGAGATAGTCGTCTAAAACTGGTCAGTGTGATGTGAGTACACATGTTGGCCAACAAGACGGAGTACCAGCTTTGACCCAGCCCACCTCCCCACTATAACACAGCTACCCCCAGATCATCCAGGAGCAAAGAAACAGGGGAACATACAGTAGACAGAGAGAGAGAGTCGGTGGAGGTGCAAACCTGATTGGTGGAGGCGGTTGCAAAGGGAACGCTTGTGGCAGACGTGGTGGCTGCAGACACAGTGGCCGGAGTACCACCGTGCATCATGGGAACTTTTTTGGAGGGAAAATCATATAAGCAAAACATTACACAGAAGGAGCAGTGTAGCCACAAACACGCCAGGCAAATAAAGGGAGGGAGGAGAGGGAGGGGCTCAGAGAAGGATTCCATTTAACCGCTCCCCTTTCGTCCTTGCGTGCCGTGCCATTACTGAACCAATCAGAGCCGAGCCAGCTGGAGCAGAGGTTAGGTCCCCTCATCGTCTGGCATTTTGATTATGGGACTGTTGATAATTGTTTTGCAGTAAAAATCAGTCACTGGAATATTGGGGAGAAACCTAGACAATTACACGTCAGTTACTGTCTGAATAAAAAAAAAGGTGCACGTTTGAGCTAACTTTTCAAACATTCTCTCATTAAATGAAACGAAAGTGCCACATTACGAGTCTTGACAACGGCAGAGTACATAAAGGGAAAGGTTATAATCGAAACCTCTCAGGTTAAATGTTTACAGGGATGTCCATAGGTTTTAGCTCCGATCAGCCAAAAGCCAAGTTTAGAATGAAAATGAGCGCCAACGAGCAAAATTACAGCAGAAATAAACAGCTATTTACAAAACAATGTTAGTCTGTCAAACCGATCAATATTAGTCAGCAATCAGCGTATCAGTACGATCAACACCTGTTATACTAAATAGTTGAATACTCTAACATAATATTTTAAAATTCCTGGTGTTGATTCTTGTTCATATTTCAAATAACCAAAAAGCATATTTGATTCACCAAAACAGTGACTCCCATGTCCTCAAAATATCATTTACACTAAATCTATTACAGAGTTACATCAAAATAGTGGAATTTGGTGACGTGCGAGTCACGTGTGTGATAACCAGAGAAGGAAAGCTGGAACCTACCAACACTGGCTGCAGGTGTCATGCACAATATTGAGCCTGCCCATCATGCAGTGCAACAGGAAGTGGATTGGATAGGGAGGAGAAAATCAAAACAGCCCGTCACAAGGTTCGTTAGAGTGAGGGGGAGAGATAAGGTGGGGGGAAAACATGGTTAATATCTCCTGGACACATTCATCAGCGATTGGAAAAGTCGAAGTGGTGAACTCATCGAACAGAAACATGTTACTCAAACGTAACCATACATGCTACAATGAAGACTATAGAGCTATGCTACTGGATGCATTATTGCCACTCTGCTTGGACAGAAGTGATGAAGACAGCAGATAGATGACAGATGGACAGAAGCCAGTCTGCTGTGATACACTGACCCCAACCTCATCCAGCTCTGTTAACGCCAGCCGGAGCCAGAGCCCCAGAAATGGCACCCGAGTGAGGGGTCACACTCATTGAAAAGCAAGAAAACAGCTTTTCAAATCATTTATGAATGCCCCCATTTGGAGTAGTTTAAGGCAATTAGTAGGCAGAATTCCCTTCCTTAACACCTACAGGCCATGCAATGCCAAACAGAGCAGATACTAATCACACTTTTCAGACCCTATAACACCCCCCCCCCCACCCCCCCCACCCCCCCCACCCCTGGCCGAGCTAACTAATCCTCGCGTCCTCGGGGTGGTCACATTGCCAGCCATACCTGATGGGAGGAACGCAGCCTGCTGTTGAAACTGCATGTTGGCCAGGGCCTGTTGGTACTGGAGCATGCCGGTGTTAAACACGGCAGTGGCTCCGTTAGCTTTCTCCAAGGCTGCCCGCTTGGGCAGGGGAGCCATGACGCTGGGGGCGATGCCCTGCCCAGCCAGAAGAAGGGGACGTCAGTGCCAGAAAAAAAAGCACAGAAGCAAAAAGAAAACAAAAAAAGGGTATATTGGTTAGAGAACATCATATAAACAGCAAGGCAACATCCTTGTGTGTAAAACAACAACAACAACAACAACAACAACAACAGTCTGATCATATCATCATTAGCAAGCAAGCAGCAGTCTGACACAAGTACTACACAAGCAGAGCATGGTGCTTTACTGAAGCTACTGGCTAACAAGCATTCAGGTAGTCACTTCTTTATCAGGTAGCTTCCTTGTGTTTAAACTCTGTAGTGCTAGGACTGACTCGATGCAACATGAGCAAGCATTATCTATTAAGGCAGCTAACAAGAAGTGGAACAGGTAGGAAGTACACAGAAAGGGAGGCTGCACTGCTAGCTCCATGATAAACTGTGTAAGCCATGTTCAAGTGATGGTTCACCCTGAGACAAATCTCAAGGGTGGTCTCAGACTCAGGAGGCACATGTATCTGTCCATATCTACACAATGAAATGTTCTGAGTGTGGTATTTGCATCTTGGTATGAGCCCACCCTCGAGGATCTGAGGACTAGTTCGGGTGACGGAGTGAACCATCATTTGAACAGTAATCATCTGTTATGGTGGGTTCACTCCTGTGTGGTTGTAATGGCTGTTCCTCTTAGCCCCACCCTTATCCATCTGACATGCACTGGCACACAGACATGCACACGTTTTGGACTAGGATGCTCAACAACACTGGACACACACTTGGACATGAGACGGAAGCCGTGCCACAGTTATAGAAGCTTTAATACCCTAATCCTCACTGACCTTTGTTAAATTAGTAATAGGTGATGAAATGAAGTGGCTCTTTATTATTTCTGCATATGAATTTGAGCAAAGGTTTTCATACAATCAGACCCAGTCAAACAGGAAGACACCAATGCACAATTGGAAATCCAGTAGACTGTATACAAAAATGAGCATTAGACCTTGAACCCCCTCTGGTGGCTGACTGCAGTAAGTGATTATTCGCCCATTAAATGGATGGATGGATGGATGGATGGATGGATTGTTTCGGGTGCAGGATAGCAACCCAGAGCCACACTCATTTTATCACAGACAATAACGACAGATCAAACAGGAGGAAAAACAGACATTTGCACTGAGACAACAACAACAACAACAACAAAAATAGCTCAGGTATATTTGGTTAAAAAACTGCTCTACAACAAAGCCACATGCCAAGCTAAAAGGTGAAAGGTCATAGTACCAGGTCAAAGGTTGCGTCGAGGGGTCGCTTCAGTGATTTGACAGCCGACTGAGTCTTAATTAGCAGGCAGCGAGCACATGATGGCAATGGGCCAATGGGGTTCAAGCGCATTAACATAAACCAGCAAGCAGAGGTGCATCATGGGGCAGCAGTGCAGTTTGGGTATAGGTGAGAAAAAACAAAAACAAATAAAAAAACAAATCATTGGAATGCAATATACAAGGGGGTAACAGGACTACGGCATGCACAGTGTGAACGCTAGCTCTACTGCTACACAGTTAAACGGTCACCAATAATCGAGGTAGCTACCAGTCTACATTAGTTACTGTCACACAAGATGGATGAATACAGGGGTGAGATCGATCAATCATTACTTTAACAGTGTGAAAACAGGATTCACAAGTTTCAGTTTCACTGTGCACATCATAGTCAGAGTAACATTACAACCATCGGCCCCACAATCCCTTGCTACGTCCACAGGAGCAAACAGAAAACACTCGGATCAACAGACAAAGCAGGTTGTACAGTTATTCCCAGGTGCTGTTACTGCCAGAAAGGACCGGGGACACAGTACATCCTTTTTTTTTTATTAATATTAATCGTGTCAACAGAAGAGAGAAGTAACAGACAAGAGGAAGAGAGATATCAGATAAAATCATCAGAAAGAGAGGAACTGACTCTGTTCTGAGAGAAAAACATAAAAGTTTTGGTTCTGATTGTTAGTTTAAAAAAAAAAACAAAAAAAAACTAGATGATCCTTCTTTATGTAACCCAGTTCAGAGCAGATTTCAGACAACCCAAATCTGACCCGGCAAAAGCAGAAGTGAAAACCGCGACATGACACCGAACAGGAAGTACAGACACAGTCAAACATGACAATGCATCGTCCTACAGTGTGAAAAAGGTTACTTCTGCACAGCTTCCTCTAAAGGTGTGGATGAACACGGCAGGGGTATGCTCACCATGGCAGCGGCGGCTGTGGCCTGGTTCACCTGGTGCTGAGTAGCCTTGATCTTAGCCTGCAGGTGGGCCGGCGGGTGGAAGTACTTGCACTTTTCCCGGGAGCAGCGGCCCTTGATGTAGTCCATGCACACAGTGACTGTGTTGTCGTTGGTGTCAATCATGGTGCTGTCTGCGGGGTGAGCGAAGCGGCACTCATTTTCGGCGCGTGTGCAGCTGCCCCTTTGGTACTCCCGACACACCTGGAAATGTCACATTTGAAAACAGAAACTCAATCTATCCTGTTGGCCAGATAAGGTACATAACATCGAGTATGCACACTGTGGAGTATGTGTGTCAGCATGTGATCACCAGAGGGCAGCACCCCTCTTTGAATCCACATGATCGCATGAATCACGTTACACTGATGTCAGCCAAGTACGGACTGACAAAAATAGTGTGTGAGCTGCATCAAAACAACAGGATAACAGCTCGTCTTCACCACAGCGCCTTGCTAATGTTGTGACACAGCTTTCAATCCGTAGAAATACGGTTGTTTCTGATGCTTTTTCGATTCAAAGTTCTCTCTTTTGCATGAACTTTTCCAGTTCCAGAGTTTGTTTATCCATAAAAGTAAATAAGTTTAACTTCCAAAACTTAGATTGGTCTCATTTCTCTTTCCTGCGATACATCTGCATGATAGTTCCTGCTGTTAGTACAAGATACATAGCTTGACAAAACAATTTAGCCAACCCGCATGACGTGTTGTTTACGTGCTTGTTAAAGCTGGTATTAAAACACTTGTTTTCAGGCTCATTATCATCCTGGGTGGGGAGCTGAGGCTGACACACATCACGACTCGAGCAGCTTTATTCACTGTGTTTCTGGAGCTCCTCTGGGCTCGCTAACTTTCCCTGTTTATCAATGTCCGTTACCTCAAGTCGATCCGTCCTCAGCAGTTTCTGTGCTGCGGCGGCAGCGTTGGGGACTTGGCTGACCGCGGGGCTGGAGGCCATGAGGACCGGGGTGCTGGGCAGGATCTCTGGAGGCATGAGGCCCGGTGACACAGGGCTCAGGTAGGGATTAAAGGCTGCGGCTGCAGCTGCTGCTGCGCTGGCGTTGGTGGCCAGGCCTGGCGTCACAGAGAACATGGGCTGCTCCAGAGAACAACGGAAGATAAGGATGAGACGACCACGGATGATTCACACACAGAAATTATAAACTTTGAAATGGCCTGGTGGAAATGACAGGTCAAAAGCCAAATACAGCCAGGTGAGGCGTGCGCGACGACACGTTTCCTCTCACCATGGGTGGTAGCTGTGTCCCAGGAATCATGGCGTTGGCGAGCTGCATCTGCTGGGCCAGCATAACCATGTTCTTCTGCTGGATCAGGTTGTTCCTACCATTGATTTCGAGCTGGGTCTTTAGGTGAGGAGGAGGGTGCAGGTACTTGCAGTTCTCCCTGGAACAGCGGCCCTAAACGAGACACAGGTAAAACGGAACAATGCATTTACCTCAGGGTGGGCTGTGAAGCTAATGGAATTTCATTTATAAGACACTTCAGACAAAAACGTTAAATATCTGGACTTGAATTGGAATTCTATTCCCCAGTGATTGTTGCCACGTTAAGCCTGGATTGATAAACATAACCACATGATCCCATAAAAACATGGCAAAAAGGATAATTCTCTTTTGCTGATAAAATGGATGGACAAGTTCAGTCATGCTGGTTTAAAGGAGAGCTTTTACCCCCACTGGAAGGAAGCCTCCTTGTTTATTTTAGCTAACTCGATGTCACTGACACATTAGAACGAACTCTGAGATCATCCTACCACCACTAATTATTAACTTGCTATTTCTGTCAGTCCCAGCAGGGGCGTGTTTATGTGTCTGTTAGCCTCAAAAAGCCATAAAGTCTAGCTACCCTCCATGTCTGTCTAACGCTATAAATACTGTCCAGTCATGAGCGAAATGTATTATCCCAGCGGTGGTAATATCTGAGCCATTCTCTGAGACAGAGATCCTTTTTCTGCTCTTATCCAAGGATACTTTTAGGCTGGAGAGACGTCCAGCACACGGATACAGTGTTCAGCACATGTTCTTATGAGAGAAGAATAAATACATGCTAACAAACAAATGCTGGGGTCATATTCATGCAACAGGTGGCCGATTCGAGCTTAGGACCGGCCAGAGTTCAAGAAAGACGCGTATTTACTTTCAGCGCTGTGGCACAGCTGAACTGGCTGTGACAGCTCACGCTTTCCCTTGTTGACAGAGTTGCCCCCCCCCCGGCGGGATTCATCTTCTGAGCCCGCCGTGACTTCACCCCCGCCTTTCCCATCTCCTTCACTTTCACCGACACCGGAGCAGCAGACAGGTGCAGCGGCGAGCGCGCGCGTGTTTGTTTGTGCGCCGCTCCGGGGGCCACAATCTCAAGTTCTCAGTGGAAATCCTTTTAAAATAATTTCAGATTATGTTGCACGAGGCTGCTGAAATAAAGAGCACATGGAAGTGAAGCCATGTCTCCACTGTGCTGTGGCCCCGTTATTTTTCAGCGGTGGCGGGGTGGGGGGGGACATGGATGAACAGCCCCTTTCTGCGCTGTGACCTCAATAAACCACTTGGCCTGGGTCTGGCTGATGGGAAATATGATGCAATCTTTACATGGTCTTCACAAATCCGACTGAAAATTGAGAATCAAGCCAACAATTAGAAGGTAGATTTAATATTTGTGATTTATGTCCTGGATGATGCGAAGTGGTCAGATTAGCCGGGACGACTCTCAAGAACACTAACAATTGACTGTATTCACAGAATGAGAGATGTGCTAACATGAGTGTGTGGAGAGCTGTGTGTCGCTTGTCTGAGATGAGCTTGTGTGTGTGTGCGCGTGTGTGTGTGTGTGTGTGCAAGGGGGGGGCTTGCAAAGACATGCCGGGTCATGTTGCGTTCACCTCGCACGACCCGGTGTCAAACTCTGAACTGACAACCACAGTCATGCATGCACAGGTGTGCGTGATCGTGGCTCGCACAAGAATGAACAGGATGTTACGGCAGCCAAAACATGATTTTGACCTCATTTCCTGCTCCATTTACTAATTTTAAATACAACTCTGCTAATACTGGATCATTAGCTTGACAGACAACAGAAATGTGCTGTTAATTATGCGGTCGTGATACATTTTGTACAGACTTCTACGTAATAAAATGCTAAATTAGTAACGCCTGCATCTACCATTAAGAAAAGCTGTTGAACCTAGGAGCCATTTTGAAAATGAGCCCTCGAAAAAAAAAACCTGGAGCCATTCAGGTCGCAGCGGCTGTGTGATGAGAGCTGGGCTGTGTCAGGGAAATTTTAGAACTTGCACAAGAAGTGATTAGCGATCGTGTAATGCAGGAAAGAGAGAGAGTGAAACAGAGACAGAGGAGGAAGAGGAGGAGGAGAGCGACTCTGCCCTCTCCTGTGGCTTCCAGCATGACATCAGCGGCCTTGAGGGACCGCTAAATAAAGTGCCTAGAACAAGAGAGAGGCCAGGCAGTCTCGCTCTTGAAGACAACGTAATTTCCTGAAAATTCTGGCAGAAACAGGAAATCAACATTCACCCTTGTAATCCTACATCTAGTAAACCCTCTCCATCCTACACAGGTAGGCTTATTCACCTTAAACAAAAAAAATAGTTTTAGGAAACCAGAATTGTGACCAGATTAGAAATTTTTCTCGTATTTTTGCAGCTAAACTATTAGCAAGTTCATTTTTTCTAAATTACAGCATCCTGTTGCTAGCACCAAGCCCTGTTTTTTCCGCCGTCCTGCTGCCGCTGCACAAACTGAACTTCCCCTCGCCATCTCAGAAGTCCAGCCTATATTGTGCTTTGTAATATTAATGGAGACCCGAGTTTCTCTGGGTGAGATCAGTCTTGCCGCTCTCAGCGCCAGGCAGGGAACAATGATCCCGCCGGCTACTGGAGTCTGATTGATGACAGGCTGTAATAACATGCCCCACCCCGATGGTCACGTCTCGCCTGCAGACACACGCCCTGTGTGGGGTTTAAGCAAACAATGAACCGGTGCGCGCACAATCCTGGGTGGGGCCACATCCCATTCTTTCATAGAGATGAAGATGACGTAAACATGTGGGTGAGAAAGGTGAAATGTGTGTATTTGGCAGCAAACAGAACCTACAGAACCGCGAGCTGGTGGTCAGGTGGTTCATTAAGCTACAAAAGCTGCAAAAAAATCCTTTATGTCACTAATTTCATGTCATCATTTTCAAGTCTCTGTCAGGCTCCCAGCTCTGTTCTGATGCTCCAGCACATGACTTTATTTTTAGTGGATTCTCGGTGTCTCTCTGCTCCGAGTTCGAGGAACTTCTGTGTGAGCAGACGTGCAGATGAAAGGCCTTTCTTCAGGCTCACGCTGTGAATGGAGCTTTTGTTTGCCTGGACAGCAGCGGAGACTCCAAAGGAGCTCGGGCCCAGCGGCCGGTCTTACCGCGCACCAAAACGCCACACACAATATAAAAAACACATCAAGCCCTTTGATTTTCTGCTGCGTATTGTAGATACTTTCTGTGGAGGCATGAGCGGGATTTCCTGATATTCATGCTCATTTTAGCTGCGTTTTAAGATAAAGAACCTCAGTGAAGCTGGGAGTTGAAGGACTTGTGGCTTTCATTTTAATATCAGGCATGAACACACACACATACACACACACGTGATTCTGCTTGTTTGCTGTGGACGCATGTACACAGAGCCCACTCTGTGATGCAGAGCACGGCGTTCAGGGAGCTGATGTCAGATACGGAAGAGGGAGGGAGTGTTAATCTACGATAAGAGTCACATTTCGCCCCAGGCGTTGCATTATCACCCGCACTAACAACGAGTAATAGAAAAGAATTATGGGCTGTAAGTAGAGCTATGGCACAGAGCTCACGCAGGATAAGAATGATTGTCTGTGACACGGCTGATTTTCAGAGTCTGGATTAATTAAAGGCATTTATCTGTATATTTGTATAACTGTAACAACACTACAGCCCCCCCCCCCACACACACACACACACGGCAGTAAGTTATTCACACTTGAGAGGGTGCTGGTTCTCAGGTCAGATGTCACGTACACAGGAGCCCAGGGTCCAAATTTAGACCTCCCTGTTTTTTTCAGACTCTCTCTCTCTCTCTCGCTACTCACAAACACACGTTCTTTCATGTGACTTGGTTTTTCCCTCCTTGTCCCATTTGGGCTAACAAGGTTAGTTCCACACTTCGGGGTGATCGTGTGGGTATTCGAATGATCAGACCTCATTTGCATCTTTAGGAACATTGAGAATTGCAAATATAAGACCTACAATAGATAAGAAGGCCTCTGTGTGTGAGAGCGACCGCGCCCACACCAGCTGTGCATCTATCTGATCTATCTCTGCAGACAGACATGAGCCACCTTCTACCTACCAGAATCACACTCCCTGCCTAAAATTTGACCCCAGCTCTCATGTTTGACCTCTTGAGAGTGTCAGCGTGATGACACCACCTGACTGCTTGACACACCTTTCAACTCGACCTGGGCGACACACGCCCAGACAGGGTCTAACAATGATAAACTAATCCCCACCTGAGGTGATGAATCGTTTGTGTTGCGCTGACAGTTTAATCGTGCATCTATCATGCTAATTTGGTATCAAAGGCTGGAATGCTCTCTACGGCTGTAATCCCACTGTCAGATGGCCTAATCCTGTTTCAGTGTGCTGTTATCTCCCTCAGATCCAGCCTCTTTCAGTTCCAAAAAAGTTTAAATGAAATATTTTTCTCCTGCATGCAGACCACAAATTGCTCATAACGCAACAAAAACAACAAAAACATTTTTTTACTGAGGAATACCACAAATAATCCAAAGAAATGGAAGTTTTACTGATCTAGAATGATAATAAAAGTAACATATTACAGAAGAAGAAGCTTTATGTAAATGCTGCACATGATAAACGGAGTCATGTTTTATGCAGCTGCTGTCAGGGTGTGAAAATATACGACGGCAAGATAAACAGACACCGGCCTGAACTGTGCTCACAGCTACTCAGGGAGTGGAGACGTCATTTCTGACACAAAAAAAATCTGGAAACTTATTTTGTGAAGAATTCAGTGTTTCTGTGACATAATTCCTTCTCTTTTCAGATTGAGGCTTTAGCCGAGAGTTGAGTAGTTAAAGGTGTCTGATGATCCCAGAACAGCTGTTGGAGGGAGGGGCAGCGTGAGAAGGTGCTGAGAGAGATAATCTTAAAGTGAGCAGAGCTGCTCCCTCAACTGTCTGACGACAGGATAATTAGAGAGCGGAGTGTGTGACTGCAGCAGAAACGTATGAAACTGATGATAAAGGTAAACACAGGGTCAGGGAAAAACTAAAAGGGCGAGTTTATTAGAATTTCACTGCAAATGGCCTCCTAACTTGCTTGCAATTGCGATAACGTGTTCACTTTGATTCATCGGTTCCTTCTGAGGGCGTCAGCTATTCTGGTTGGGGGGGGGGGGGGGGGGGGGGTTGCAGGACATGATGTGAGCACATAATTAAAGAAATGTGGTGTTTCTATTTTATTCAGTATCAGCCAGTCAAAGCAGCAGCTGTCATGATAAATAATACAATCACTGAGGCCATTTCTGTATTATTGTTACTAGAACACAAACGATGGATTTTACAGAAGCGTTTGAACGGACAATGTGCTACAACCCTTCTGTGTCTTCTGAGAAACATTGTTTCGGTAAAGAACAAACCCATATGTTTTAACTGATTTTCCACCATTCACCATAATTGCATTGTTAATTTGTTAATAATGATTTATTTAGGGTTATTGTTTAGGTTTTAGGTTATTGGTCTTCTCAAATCTATCTCGCGAAGTTAAGGACTTCTGGGCCTGCTTGTGATGTGTTTATTCCTTTCCTGTTTTTAGAAAACTTGAACACAGACTCAAGACCAAAGAAACTAATAAAGAAACAAAGCTTGTTTAAAGAATGAATACATGGCCCCTAATGACCTGAACAAAACAACTGCTCCTGTGTATGTTTTTATTTTGAATTCATAACAGCTAATGTTTACTTTATGGCACCGAAAGAAGTGAACTGAAAATAAATTGATTAATAAATTGTAGGATTTATTATTCACTACCTCACACTGAGATTGTGGCGGCCATGATTGAATATGCTAATACCACAGCAAACAAGCTCTGTGCACGTTAGCGACAGAGGAGGCATCAGCCGCGCAAGTCGTCATTGTATCGACGGTGTTATGAGGAGCCTCGGTGTCACTGAGCGACAGAGACGGCTGACACCAAGAAGAAAAGACAGGCTGTTGTTGCCGAACCTTCAGGCACGTAAGAGACGCGCACAACATGAAATCAGCAGCGCAAAGAATGTGCGTGTTGTATCAGGATGTGATGCTAGAACTCATTTTGATTCTTCTTTAAAAGCTGAATCCTACCAATGAGCAGACATCCTATTACAAAAATAATTAGGACAGAGACACTGTGCTGGGGCGCAGACAGACGCAGAGGACGACCTCCGTCCTGAATTTGAGCGCTACACGATTAAAGATGCGCTGAAACTTTCATCCCAGAATTCGGTCAGACATCACACAGGTGTTCCATTTTACAGTCTTTGGCAGGGATTCCAAGTTTTGGAGAAGTGAACCATGTGAGGGATCACATGCCATCTGCAAGACAAACAGCGCAAAGGGAGGAAGTTTGATCTGTAAATGTCAAAAAACGCCTGCACGTTGGCACTGCCGATCGTTCCATCTCGGCCTTTTTGTGCAGCCTTTCCCGAAGCCACCAGGAGACGTACTGTAATGGTGTAGGAATGTAATAAACAGGCTCAGGCTGAAAAGATGGCTCGCTCTGAAATCCAAAATACATATTTTCCCTCAAGCTCAGCTCTCATCTGCACTAATACAGAGAGAGGAATCTGAAAATGGCCCCGCTCAGAATAACGTGGGGCATCGTCAATGACCGGAATGTTTTTCTCTATCAGCACTTTGATAAGTGCGGCCTGGTTTCGTTATGCAGCCTTTAAATACAGGGAATGTATAACGGCCGAAAGCAATTCAAATAAATATTCAAGCCTGAGGTGTTTGCATCTGAAAACAGGTTTATAAAAACAAAACAACAACAAAAAAAAAAAAAATCATAATCGTTATTATTTACCAATTACCTCATGTCTGTTTGGATCTCAGCACTTCACTGTCCTGTCTAACTAACAATCATAAACACAGAGTCAAAATATGCTGACAAAAATTCAGAGGTGAAAAAAGGCCAGATTGAGATAAATAGGAGGTATGTTCCCGCCTCTGCAATGCAGGAATGCAGTCTTGGCTCAGAGCGGGAACGCAGACACCCATTGCAACTGCAGCACTAAAACACTTACAATATTCACACACACACACACACACGGGCACTCGTGGCCTCCTTGGTTCTTTGATTTCAGACACTGGGTGTGTCAGGTAGACAGAACTGCGGTAAAGTGTGTTTGGGTACATCGTGGGAGACGGCCCTTTTTTTTTAACAACAGTGGTGGTAGTTCGTGGGTTCACTCAAGGTTGTGAGGGGGGTGGGTGGGGGCATATACTTGTAATATGAACCACCCGACAACATCCTGTCCAGGGAGGGGTGTGGTCTGGAGGTAATGAGGCGAGAAACCAGGGTGAGCAGGAAATCGAGTGGAAGGAGCTACTGAGACGAGTGGGGAGTATAACCAGAGGAGTCTGAGGGAGGGAAAGCCAGTCAGCTTTAATTAAAAAAGGAGGACGGCGAGGTGCCTGGTGACGGCCTTTAACCTCCAGCTTGGCGGCTCAAATACAGGGATTGAGCAGAGTTAATGCTTCAAATCTAGTTTTTACACTGCAAAACCCGCATCAAATGAGCATAAATACAGCCGATACTATGCTTAAATTGTTATATATTATGTAAAAGATCTATCTTGGTGTTAACCTGTCTATTTCTTTGCAATTATAGCTCAATTAGGGGTGTTTTCCATTAACCTCTGAATGACAAAAATAGGTTACATGCCTCCAACTTAATGTCAGTCTTTTGTCTAAGGGAGTTTCAAAGTAGCACAAAATCCTTCAGCATTTATGCAAACAGCTGGAGAGGTTTAAGAGCTAACCTCTTTCCTGTTAATCATTGATGGACAAGAGTTACAAAGCTGACTTTAAAATCAGGCAGTTCTGGCAGTTATTATCCTTCTCTAAATATTTACTTGTCTTTGACATAGCTGAGCTGTCTTTGCTGCACCGTGCAGATACACGGCGAACAGAGAGGCCTTTCATGCCACTGACACACACACACACACACACACACACACACACACACACACAGAACTTAATTCTGCATCCTCTGTGAAATGAAAACTTGTTTCTGATTGATTGTTTGGCTTTAGGTTACATCTGCCATGTCTGGCCACTGCCATAAAAACTGCTGTTCTATTTCTGGCGCAAACATGTTTTCTTGCTCTGGTTACCTTAGCACGGACAAACGTGGTTCATTCCCACGTTGCTACTGCTACAGAAGGTCTGGTTGAGTGTGTGCTCTCGAATCGAACCATGTAAAAAGAAGGGCAGGCAGAGAGAGAGAGGAGGAGAGAGAGATACTTGAGGGAAATGACTGGCTTTGGGTGTGACCTGCTCAGCTATGCACTGCTGATCATGTGAGACTTGTTCTAATTATACATCTCTCAAGAAGAAGGCCGAGCCTCTCTCATGGTCTCAAAGTGTGTTCTGTATCTGTGTGTTTACAGTATAAAACTAACAATCAAGAGCCGCTAGGATCATTTATGAAGTTCTTTATGTTCAGCCACTGCAGTCGTATTTTTGCAGGGCCTGCCTTGCTGCAGGCTGCTCTGCATCCTGGGCCAAAATGGCCATGACTGTAATGTAAACTGGCCAATGTTGCATGTGAACACTGATACATTAATGCAAGCCTGTTTACATTTCTTAACACCCAAGCTTGTGTGTATGTGTAAAGAGGAAACCCTCCACAGACTATATCAGCGTTTTATACCTGTCGACAGGCCCCTAACAATATGCAACGCTTTGTCAACGCACAGGGCACAAGGTCACAGCTTAACGCACCTGCTCAGTGTGTTTTCACTAGCCTGCGGAGGCTAATCAAGCTAATGCTAATGAAACTGATATATTTTAAAATTGTTCCGTCTCTCTCTTATGTTAGGCACTATTAGCAGCTCATGCAACAATCTGAATGTGAATTAACGACCTTGTATGATTTTCCTGTTCTGTGGCTTTGGACATACTACAGTATAATTTGAGTTCTGTTAGCTCAAAACCTGTTATTGATAACACCAAACACATCTTTGCTTCCCCTTACTCCTCCATCTGTTGCATTAATGCACAACTGAAGAGGGCTTATGTACTGGGATTTACTGGTTAAGTGCTTGCATGTCACTGTTTATTTACTGAACCCCAAGAAGCTATACTCTGTTCATGCTTCTGTCTGTGTAGTGTTTCATGGGATGGGTGCACCCGCAAACCTGCAAAAAGAAACACTCATCCCTCTCGTCTTTCAAAAACATGCTTGCCAGCTAAGCAATCACTCCAGATCTGTATCAGTTAGGTACACAACTCTTATCCCCACCCATTGGCAAAAAGTCCCCAGATGAATCCTCATTTCATGAACAACCAACTTTCAGTCAGACTCACAGCATAAAATATAAGCAGCACAATACATACAGCATACATGAACACATCTGCCTGAAAAATGTAAAAGAATACAGAGTGGTAATACTGTAGGAGGAAACGGACATGCTGACAACAACTTCTCTGAGCTGCAGAGAGCTACAGTATTCCTGCTGTTTCACCCCGGTATGAACCAAGGAATGGGTAGGCCAATATGTAATAAATAATAATAAAGCAAGACTATTTTAGACATATGTATGCTGTTTTTTTTTTCTTGAAAATTCACACTATTTCTAAACAGAAATATACGTGTGTATACTTGTGCACTTATTTTCACTTCTGTGGGAAGAGTAGAAAAGATAAAACTTGAGATAACACTCATTAAAGCACCGACTTGTTGGAAAATAAAGTGTCTCCATGACAGCCTCCATGAACACTTCCCTGGATCTCTTCCTGCTCTCGCTCTCTCTCTCCCTTTTTCCACTGAGTTTTTTTTTTTTTTTTTTAGAGACATCCTCTGTTTTTTATTACCACTGGAAAATGTGGCAAAGGGTAAAAAAAAATAAATAAAATTCACAAATCCTATTGGAAAATGGGCCCAAACTACAAAAATAGATCAATTTTTTTCTCTAAAATATACTACATGTACATAACAACAGATCAGTCATATTTCTAGCCGTAATATCCAAATTTGCAGATGAGCAACCAGGCGATGGGTCAGCCGCGTCATCGGCTTCACCGATTCCAGTGGAGAGATGTGTGATGCAACCTAAACAAGGAAGTGGTTTGATAATCCACTTCCCTCTTGCGCACATTATAAAGTGGATTTATAATCTTAGTGTTGTCTAGGAGAGAGATTAGCTGTTTTTATAGTTTCTGCCCGTCATTCGGCCCATACGAATTTTTCTTAAAGTTATTCCCAGAGAATGAGGAGTTTGGTACTCAATATGTAGTAAATGTGAGGACACACACACACACACAGACTTAGAGTAAAACTCTGAAGGTTTCAGGTTGGGCTCGCTAGCGTTACTCTGTCCACATCTGGTCCTAAATGCTGCTGTCCAGCCACACATGCTGTCCTCATTCTAACCCTGCCCTGCTCACACAGCGCTAATGACCATGAGTCACAGGTTTTTACAGGGGCAGAGTACAAACAGAGGTAAACACACACACACATGCGCAGTCGAACATGCAAGGCTGTGTGTCAATGCTGGAAACTTATGACTGAGTCTGGCCCCCCTTTCTGGAGATTTCACACTCTGATAAAAGGACACATCATAAAGCAGAGATGGAACAAGACAGAGGAGAAAAAAGGTGTTTTTGTTGCTGCTTTTCTGCAGGCGACTAAAAATGGAAAATTACTGGTGCCCCACATTGGCCCCCAACCTTGTTCTACAAAATTCCGCACTCTTTGACACACACACACACACCCACACAGCCCCCTCTAACTGCCTCAAGGCCTCTGCACAGGAAGTGGTTTCACTGAGTGAGATATGCACAATGACGCTATCACCTTGTTTTTATCTGGCTGCCAAAACTTCGCTCAAGGCGTCCATATGCTTCTGTATACGCAAACGACTATTTATACCACGTTATCATTAAAGGAGGAAAAAAAGGGGCCACAATTCTTTAAAATGAAAAGTGCATGAAACAAAGCAGTGAATGTGATGCAAAATGTCCGTTGCAGAAAAAAAAACCAGAGCATGCTTACGAATGACTTCTGTTTCCTGAATCTGAAAGTCCTCACTATCCTCTCTGTGCCCTCAATCACATGTGATCACCTGACCAGAAATGGGCGTGGTCAAGGAAGGAGAGCACATGTTCAAGGCAGATGTGCTGCCGAACATGTGGCACATGGTGGAAAACTGCTGTTTCTATTTTTCTGACTGTCAGACTGAATGTGTTTAGTTTTATCTACGGTATAACAACCCCCCCCCACACACCACGCACACACACAGATCCACACACACCCAAACCATAACCCCCCGCCTTACCTTGAGCGAGTCGAAGCATGCAATGACACGCCCGTTCTCCACCTGACAGCTCTTGGCTGGGTGAGCGAACTTGCAGTCCTGGTCAGAGCGTGAGCACGTGCCTCTCTGGAACTCCCTGCACACCTCCAGTGTCAGCCATTTTGTGTCACGGATTTGTGCCATGTTCAACGCCATGGCTGCAGGCTGGTGAAAGGTATTCCAGATGGTTCAGAAGGATTATATACAAATTTTTCTCAATCCCCAACTTTAGGGACTTCGTGTTTAGTCTGTCTTTCAAGCGTCTATGTAACTTTGAAATGAAACATTCAAAATAAAGATGGTTGAGAGAGCTCTTCTCCTTGAAATGAAATGTTGCAGTGAATGAATACTTTGCCGTGAACGTTGCCAGATAATTATCCCGATCTATCGGCAGGAAAAAAAAAAATTAAGTTGCTTGACTTTTCGCTTGCAGCGTTGCTTTTCAAACTCCCCAGAGAGATGATGAAGGTGAACCGGGAGCCCTCTGCTTTAGGTGCAGGCAACAAAGGTGATAGTCTGGCTGTAGCCCACTAAGGAAGGTTAAGGACACTGTGGACTGAGTGGAGGCTTAGAGGGTCAAAGTTAGAAGGCAAGGTGGGCGAGATGTTGCGTGGGCCTGTTTGTGTTTTTAGGGCTGCTGTGGTAAGGCTGGTCAGCTGGTGGCGAGCAGAGGCTGGAAGTGGATGGTGACGGTGGCGGATGGTTGGAGCACAGGCCGCAAAGAGGTTCGTTTTTGCTGTCCTTGTACTTGAGTTACTGTGGCAGCAAGCTAGCAAGGAGCGGGCAAGATGGGGTGGGGGTGGGGCTTCAGCTGTAGAAGCAGGTCAAAGCTGCAGCAGACATCAGGGAAGGCACTTCCTCTGTAGAGAGAGAGAGAGAGAGAGAGAGAGAGAGAGAGAGAGAGAGAGAGAGAGAAAGGATGATTAACTACGATACGCTCTAAAGAAAGCTTGTTTTCTCATTTTATTTTGCTTTGACCTACCACATTCAGCAGAGCTATGCAGCTGTGGGAATGAATTATATGTAAAAATGTCAATAATGCAGGGGTGTCAGCTAAAACAAATAAAACCTTCACCCGCTCTGCACGCTGAACACACATGGTGGGCACACGCTCATCACGCCACGCCACACACAGACGCAGGCCGACGCACAAAGCGGCCATTGACACCGTTCCACCTCATCCAGTTGATGCGGGGAAAAATCTGCTTTCAGTGGAGCATGGCAAGGCTAGCCACGGCAAAGAGTGGAGGTGAAAGGAGGGGCGACAGCAAAAAACTAAAGAGGAAGTCAAGGCAGGGCATGCAGGGGAAGAAGTTAGTCATTTCTCTTTCTTGCAAAGTGGCAACCAATGGGAGTGAGCTGGGTTGCAGCAACAATCTGGGCTAAGCTCCAGGTGAGAGTGGTGGTGGTGAAAAGAATTCTAAAAGATTCTGACTCTAAAAATAGTCTGAAGAAGACAGAAACAGAGACAGGCTAAACTAATCTCTCTCATGTGTTCTTTCAATTTCTTTGAAACAACTCAGTGGTATTAAGAACTTAAATATGTGTACCAAAACCGGAACGCTGCCGTGGTAACCTCAGGCAGGAGTGCACCCGTGATAATATCAGCGTTATTATTTTACCTGCAAATAAAATGTCCCGCTTTTCAGATCCAGAGGAAATCATGAGTTGCAAAGTAGTTTTTGGTGCAGTTGCTTTCTATTTTGGGTGAATCCATTGTGCACGCTCTGCACGGGGAATTTGAATGACTGGGCTCCTGAGGGCCCGTTCTGCTCTTATCACAAGCGCAGAATAACTCACCACACCCTGCGCAGAAAAATCGCTTTTCCCAGAACAGCATGCCCACCTTAAGCAGTGCCACGAACCACCGCTGACTGTTCGGCAAAACTGCAATACACGGTGTTAGAATGCTACACAGGTGCGACGCAGATAGCAGTGATCCAGGTACTTCAATATCGAAGACATAGCGAAGGAGGAAACCTTGCTGTGTAACTGCAAAAGTAACTGCTGCTAATGACCTTTGGAGTGCAAGTATTAATGTAACCCGACCGCCTCTGCCACACACACACACACACGCGCGCGCGTTTGTGCTTCTGTCTTTGTGAGGACATAACGATCCCCTAGCCCCAAACCCCAACCACCATGAGGAAAACCCTAACTTCAATAGAACAACACCAATCCACAAACTGCCAAAATGTCTTCACTTCCCAGAACGCCCTCAGTTTGCTTATGAGTTGTGTACACAGGTCATGAACAAGAACACACACTAACACAAAGAAATCACATGACCTTTTAACTGTTTAATATATCCCAAACAGGAAAGAAACATTACCTCACTAATAAATGCTTTCAAACTGAGCTCTTAAGAGATACGAAACCTTCCTATTCGCCACTGAAACAGCTGGGATCTGTAAGTTCAGTTCAGGGGAGCACGTGTCACCTCAGAAGTCAGAGCACAGCTGGACCTGAACTAATGAGGTGGAATAGACACATCCATTATGGATCCTTTTCTAAAGTGGGGAGGGCCAGAGGCTGTCTGCAGTCAAATGAAAGAATGTGATGACCTGACGGATGGAAGTCATTCCCAGCACATGTTTGTCTCAAATGTTTGATTCTGTTGTTTCTGCTGGATTCAGGGAAACACGTGTTTGCTGAGGGACGAGAGGGCAGCATGGTGTGAGGCGGTGCCACGGTAATAAGCTCTCCTTGTGATCCATCACGTTTGGACACTGCCATCCGCCCCCTATTGATTTCTTAGTGTCAGCACGCCGCTTCCTCTGTCTCACTCCACTTTTACTGTCAGAACACACTCTCTCTCTCTGCAAAGCATCCATTTCATGAGGCTTTAATATCAATTAGCGATCCACTGTAATTGCACTAGTTACACAGCCTGAACCTGTGGGTCTTCCCTCAGGGTGGTCCTCCTGTTCATTACCCCCTCCCTACCTCACTCCATGCTGCTGCCATTTTGCCCTGCGCGTGACTGCCTCTTCCAGCATCCTTAGCTGCGCTCCCCCAGATCCCAAGATCTTGCTAGCTGGTGCAAGGTCAACTGAACTGGAAGATGGGATGGGAGTGTGGGAGAGGAGAGGACACATGGAGGACATGCAGGATGTATAAACCACGATATGTCAAGGTTTAAGCTTGATTGCACTGTCCCCCCTACCTCCCCCCCTCAAAAGTAAGTGATTTAAAGACCTTGTTGCAATTGTGAAACCTTCCAAATGTTCCTCGCTGGACCATGATAGATGCATTTCAAATTAATCATGAAGTATTGTGGCACATACGTGGCTGTTTCACAGTTAGGACATGTCTTAACCAAAGCCAAAGGTTGACCAAACATGCTTGGTCTGTGACTAACTGCCAGAAACAACCAGCACAGGGTGTGGTGTTCCTCACCAACTGATCAGCACACCGCTCTTGCTTCGTGTCAGGTAACGTTACCAGCTTCCTGGAGGCTCTGTTCTGCATAATGACTTTTTAAATAAAACATTTGTGCCAACGGGCGCTGAGCGGCTACACTCTGGTCGTTTCACATGCGCTCCTGTTCACAGCTTTGACTTTTCAATATTTAGTTTGCTGCTGCAAAGCCAGAGAGCAGCTTTAGCATATCGATGGAGGCGGAGTCAGGATGACAGCGCTCTCAGACAGGAAGACGCAGCAGAGGACGCCAGAGGAAATGCAACACCCTCGGCCTCAACGTTGCTCCATGCGCTCAGAATACAGAATGCCAATACTGCCCTCGTTGCCCTTTTACATACACACTAATGCACATACCAGCGGGCAAGCACCAAGGGCGTTCTCCTTGGTGTCGGTGCTTCTGCTTCCTACAGTCATGCTCTTGGCTTCGCAGCACTTCCTGCTGCTGTTCTGTTTACTGTAGCCTGCACCGTATACACACATACATTCCTGAGCAAACTCTTTTAAATCATTTTGAGTCAACGATCATGCTCGCAAATTTTAAAAAATTAAACAAAGTCAGATTAAATAGCAATCTGAAATTGAGTTTTGGAGCTCGGAGTGCACAACAAAACAATGCCCATTGATTCCAAGAGCAAAACCTCTGGAGACATTTAGATCTGTTGTTTAACATACATGGACAGAGCTATGCACACACACACACAAGCACCCACTTGCAAGACACAAACAGGAATCTATAAACACAAAAACCCACGTGTATTGGCACAGAGTGCTTCTTAAACTGTGGTGAATATCTGATTGTGTGCATTGCTGCGTGTGTGTGTGTTTGTGTGTGTGAAAGGATGCGGTTAGGTCATCGGACAGAGTGAACAGTGACAGTCCTTATGGTTTAATGAGTGGCTTGTAGGATCGCATTTATGTCGTCTGTGTGTTGAGACATTGTCAGGGTGATTTCACATGCCGAGACATGTAAACACAATGAGACGAGGTTAAATAAACCCAGAGAATATTCAGAGGTATTAGATGAGATGTCTCTTTAGTAAAATACAGTATATTATGTAAATTTTCACAAAAGATGCTATGAAGTTATAGATGAGGTTAGACTGTATATAGGTCTATATACTATGTTTAGCTTCATTACATAATTATTTGTCAGTTTTCTATTCTACCTTCTGAAACGTTCCATTTTTCACACTGCATGTGCCACATCAACGCACCGACATTCACCGTTGGGTACCGAGGCCCACTTCTACATCCATACATTGAAAACGTTTTCGACCTGAAGGTTCGACTCCCCAGACCGGCAGAAGATCTGGGTGGGGAGGGACTTGTCTCCAGCCTTTTCATCTCATGGGCCCTTGAGCAAGGCATGTATCCCCATGAATGTTCTCCTGCTTTAAGATGTTAGCAGCAGTGACAGGACTGCAGTCGTATCTCAGTCACAGGGCAGTATGAGGACCTCTGGGCAGGCGTTTTATGCTCTGGGCATCTAAACCTCTCAAAAACAGTGTCAAGTCACTCAAGCAACTCTATGTCTGCTGCTCAGACGGGTTGAAAAGTGGCCATAACACAGTAGAACACAGAGTTGCCCGTCTAATAAAGGCTTAACCTGTCAGCACATATTCAGCCGTGTGCTTAATCCCGTCTGTACGGTGGATCCTACATCACAGCCACATAACGCAGGGGTCATTTACACCTTGGCTAATTCAAATATGACAACACACAGCAATATAACCTTTGGCATTCTTCTCCATAACACCAAGAGCTCTGGCTACATGCACATTAGCTCTCTGATAGTTTATCTGCAGTTGCACCACTGTCACAATGACACAGTCAGCCAGCGGCACATGCCCGGATATGTTTGCGTTTCTGAGCCATCAAAACAACATTCCTCATCACTGCCCCAACCACCACTTACACCACCCGAAGAAGCCCAGACACAGATTGAAAGATAGAGGTTTTCAAATACCAGATAGATTTAATCAGAAGCATATTTTGCTCTTGCTCTTGGGTGGGTGATAGGTCGAAAAACAATGACTACTTCCAAGAAAACCTTACAATCACTCTATTTGTACAGAGAGAAACCTTTCAGAGAAGCTAATTCCAGGAAACCATCTCTCAAAAAACCCTTGAAGTGAGGAAAAAAAAACTTACTTTCATTCCAGCTGAAATATTTACAAGTGAAATACTTCCATTTACTGCTTCTCCTTTTCACTGACTTTTGTGTTTGCTCTTCAACTTTCTTCCCTCTTCAACTTTCTTCCCTTCTCTCGGTTACTCCCCCTCTGTCATGAAAACACATACACACATACTCCCGCAGACAGAGTCACACTCTCTCCCCCCGCGACCCGGAATGCTTGGCAAGATCCAACTGTACCAAAATACTGTGCTCACCATATAAGGTAGCGGCAACTTCACATGTCACACATAATTTACATGTAGCATGGAGGTAGTTTACCTTACACAGCGCGCACACACAAGTACGCACATGCAAAACCACGCTTCCCTTTAGGCTGACGCAGCAAGGCAGGGAAGAAGTAGGAAGGAATCAAATTTTTACCGTACTCTCTGTAAACTGAGCCTTCCAGGATGGCTCCCAACATGTCCAGTGTTGAGTCAGACTGAGGGAATGAAAGCTGAGTGGGCGATCTATTGATCCTCTTTGCTGCTTCCTGGAACGACCATGGCCCTCCAAAAAAAACACACATGTACGGACGGCAGGAAAATTTTCTTGCTAACTAGCGCTACCCTCAGGAAGTAGCTATTGTTTTACTGTCTGCTTTCAGCAAAGAATGTGTCTTGGTGTGTGTACGTGCAAGTATGAGCGTGTGTTCATATCTATAAAAGCAGACATGCCACATTAACCCTGTGCCTACATACAGATGCATGCAGAAAGGCAAACAGTCCCTGTTGCTCGAAAGCACAGGCTCTTACTTTGGAAAGTAAAGGCTGCAGCAGACACGGGAGGAAAGATCCAGATAAACCAACAAGACGAGGAGGTCGTCTGCGAGCCTTACCTCTCACATTGCTCTCCAGTCTGTGTGTGTGCACGCGCTTCCGCCTATCGTTTGACTCTGTGTTGATGTGTGTGTTCAGACAGGCCGCGACAGCAGACCCCCAGGCACCGGCTGGACCATTCTCAGGCAGGCAGGCAGAGCACGGAGCAAGGCAGAGCGACTGGCAGAGGAGAGCCAAGCTAGTGAGCGAGTGAATCAGCAGCAAATGAGTGAAGGAGCTGTGTGGAAACCAAGCACCAGGGTGAGAGAGAGAGAGAGAGAGAGAGAGAGAGAGAGAGGAGGAGTGTTTGTCTCTGGTCGTGTGTGTGTGTGTGTGTGCGCTGCAGTGTTGGCTGTGTGTGCTAGTGTCTCCCCTCCCCTCCTCTCCTCTCCCTCTCAAGGTGGCAGAGACAGGCTGTGCTGAGCTGTGCTGAGACAGTCTGGGCTGCGTCTCTACTGACTCCAGCCTCTGGATCATCTGTCTGCTGCTGGAGGGGAAACGCCGCTCGCTGGGTGGCAGTCGCAGCAACTGTGCAGTAGGAGGGGAGGAGGAAGAAGAAGAGGACGAGGGAACGCGGTCAGAACCCGCAGTCCCTGCCTCTGTCACGCCTCCCCCACGACACCAGGAAGAGCTGGTTTAGTTAAAGCAATACTTCTCTTGTCTGTTCAATGTGGGAATGAAAGGAGGGGGAAGGAAGGAAACATGTGTGAAAGCACACTGGATTGATAATGGAGAAGGCAAATTAGTAACAGCATAAACACGCAAGGAAAGGTCACGCAGAGTGAGTGAGAAGGATGGAAACAATGAATGAGACATACAGCAGTAGGAAAGAATGAATGGCGTCAGGAATGAAAGTGATTATTATAAAGTGATTTTATTTTTACTGGAGCTCCTTCGCTCACTTTTATGCTGCTTTCTTTTTAGTTTAACACTACATACAACTTTTCCATTGCAGCTACTTTATTTTTGTGTCGGGTGGTTCCCTTCCTTCTGCAAATAATAACACCCCTTCAGTGTTGTTGTTATAGTAACGTACACCATGAGCAACATACCATACTTAAACGTCACTGATGGAGGACGTGAAGAAGATCCTGTTTTAGACTATCGCTTTTGTTTGTTCACAATCGGGACTCTTTTCCCTCTGGAAAAGGTAAGTTTAGGGAACATCAACGTTTACGTGACAAATGACTTCCACTGGAAGGCCACACAAGAGCGTATGCCAACGCTCAAACATTATCATAACGTATCTATATTCAACAGATCACTGACCAGAAGCTAGAGCAAGAATTATTGCAAGTTTAACAGTGGAATAAACGGTATGAGACGCACGAGGATAATGCAGTTAAAGAGCTACACAGACTGCATGATAACAGCATTAAAAGGAAAGTTTTACATCATGGTTGGAGGTCACCCAAAACAACCAAAACAGCCAAAACAGTATATGCTGGACTGACAACTCTCTTGTCTTGAGACCACAAATCATGCTGCTGAATGAGAAAGTCACATGGAAATGCAAAAAGGAACCTCTGAGAATTTTATTTAGACCTGAGGTTTCAATATCCACTAGCAGTCTCGGCTGTGCTCTTCTGCAAACTTTTCTGACCTCAGAGCGCCTGTGAATCACCTGCTTAACCTGGTAAAGAAACCAATGTGCACGTATTCATCTGCACAACCGAGTCTTTATTTGCATTCATAAATTCAGCCTACCTCTCTATCTCATCCACCCTTTCCTCTGCTCCCTGGACCAGGTTTTATTGCTGCTCGATACAAAGCTTGTGATAAGTCACTCTAATTTACACAGATGTCCTTAACCCCCCGGTGACGATCTGAGCCTGAGCTGCAGTGCTAACTGCTTACTTGACTAATGTCTGTGCTAATGTGAGCGAATGCATAAAAAAGGTGCTGTTATACTGTAACATTAGCTTTCACTGTTTGCTTTGTTATAGTTTTTATTTATGACCCCTTACAGGAGTCCTGCGACAACACAGACAACTATTGGTGTGACTGCTGATGAACTGAAACAGGGGATCAGTGTGATCTCCCAACACTGTTTTCACCCGCAACCAAGAAAGACAGTGACTGCAGCTGCTCAGAAAGATTGTGTTAGCCACTCCTCCACTCTCTCTGTGAAACTCAGACACTGATGTGGAATTTCCCCTCTTCTGCTGTCACTGAGTAGAAGCCAGAGCCCCTATTTTACTTTGCCCATCTTACCTGCCTGTCTGTGTTTCCACTTTAACATCATCATTCAGAGGCCTCTCAGCGATTCTAAAACTAAATTTGTCACAACCTAAAATAAACCCCCAACTCTCTCTTTGCAGCCTAAATCCAGAAGTTTGTGCTTCAAGTACATCACAGATATAGGGGAGGATGAGCATGGGAGCGCTGAAAGAGTGTCTTTATAGTTTTGAATCAACTGAAAACAGGAAGTGAGATCTGAAAATGTGGCGTGGTAAAAGGGGAATACCAGCACTCTCAAACATGAAGATCAGCACTAGTCATGCTGTTCAGATAAACGTTTGAACTGGAGAAAAGTACCTGTAGCAACACTAGCCCAGTTTGAACTTTCATTAATGGATTTCATTAGCTCCGGACCTACACGGTCGAGCATTGGCGACCCCCCGTGTTCTGTCAAACAATCAAGTCTTCACCCTTGGCCACCCTTTCCTCTGCCTCCTCCCTACTGAATGTGACTTTCCACCTTAAGCTTCCCTGTTGTCTCAGCGCTCAGCTATTTCCCAACTCCCTGTAAATGACACTGGCCGGCCGAAGTGAACTCTCACTCCGCTGAGGAAACGTCCCAGAGCTTTGGTGTGCCAAACTCCTGCGGCTCATCTATCACCAAGGCTGCAAATACACATTATGCTCCTATTACAGGCTGTCACAGTCACAACTGCAACCGTATACAGTCCTGCAAAAAGGCCCAAAGCAGGACCACGGGTCCAACATCAGCTGAGGCTTAACTTAGAGGCTGAGCAATTGGAAAAACTAATATTGCGCGACAACATGAGGTAATTTTTGCACTTACACATATTTAAAGATGACGTGACTTATTTAGCATAAAGAGTGCTCCTCTAAGAAGCGAAATACATCAATAACTTTATAATTACTAAAATAAACACAAAACTAATCATATGTACATATGCTCTAAGATTTCTCTTGATTTCTTTCCACACAATTCAATCTGTTTGGTTCAAAGTGCAGACACAGCAAAACAGCACCGTCTTGTCCCCGAGTGACACTGGGTGGATGTGCAGGTGCACCATTTGAGCTTAAAGCTTATCTGAATTAAAACGGAAACTCTTTTTTTTTCCCTGTTTAAGTGAAACGAGATGCACCGCTGCAAATACTTAGACATAAATGTCTAGAAATCAAAGTTTCTTAAGAGGAGAGACTGCAGGGTCTCCTAAAAGACCATTTCTACATTTTGCTATCATAAACTTTCCCCGTCGTAAAGACTGAATTATTCAAATCAAACGTTTATGCAACAAAACTAAATATAACACACACACGCAAACAATAACTGCTTGCCATTTCAGAGCCGATGAGCTTACCTGTGTGTCGGTCTATTGCTGGTGTGCCGCTGAGGCAGTCCGACACAACCGCTTCAGTTCAGCACAGGTCATGGTGCTGCAGTGCATTGTGGGATGTAGTAACTATTCATCTCTCTCTTCCTCTCTATCTCATGTTCCCCACTCTCGCAATAGCACCTTCTGCTTGGCAACGGCCATACCACAAATGCAGTCATGGTTGAAAGCGACCCATCATCGCGCAACATCAAGTCGCCATGACAACGGCCATTTATCTCATTTGCATCTTCTGCTTGTATTATCGGCTGATGCCAAATATGGTCAACTTGATATTTCGCTCCCTCCCCTGCATTTCCTCTTTCACTCCATTTTTACAACAGTGTGCGCCCGCTGTGTCTCATGTGTGCACAGACAGCAACGCCTTTTTTTTGCATGCAGGATGTCAATGAAAAGAGGAAGCACTTGTGCCAGTGAGACCAGTTTGGAAGCTGAACGATAAGCGGCAAAACTGCTTCTTAAAAATCAGGAAGTGGGGTGTTGTAAAGCTGCTTTTGGAGGATAACAAAAGAAAAGCAATTCACAGTTTGTTATCACAATCCTCCCAGAGCAGGTAAATCACCACAGGCTGACACTCACCCTCTCAGCTCTTCCTCTGCGAGGCTGATGCGGAAAAAAACGTGTCCTCTGACTCCCTGGAGTACCGATGTCCATCAAAGCATTGCTGAAATGTTGGACTTGGTCTCTGGAGCCCACACTCCGAGCAACACTCAGCAGCACTCAGCACCTGTCTCCGACCGCCAGCGCAGAGAGCAAAGAGAAAAAAAAAATCAATCAGTCAATCACAACGGACAGCACAGCACAGTGGAAACAGCAGGAGAAACACCTTTAATCAGCAGAGAAATATAAATAAATAATTGGCTGCATGTTACATTGTTGTCATTAAATATTTCCATAATATTTTTATAATTCGGAGCATTAGTGCACCACATACATGATACTAACAGAAATTTATTGGGTTTGATGAGGACAGTTGAAGGGATGCTTATGTGTATGTGAACTAGGAAATGAGATCCGACCACTTGGGACAAGTGGAGACGCTTGTTGATGCCAGTGGGGTACTTACTGCCCCAGTGATTTTCCAGGACTGATATTAACACCACATGTCATCTCCATGGCACTGGCACACTGGCATCTGACCTTTATTCTTTTTTTTTTTTTTTTTTTAATTAAAATGCTTTTGCAATACCGCTAAATTTTTATTTTATGATTTCATACTCGTTTCCCATTTGATTGTGCAAACAGTTTCAAGTATTTCAAAATCTGCCTAAGAAGGAAAGAAGTGAGCTTTGCAAAGCAATAACACTGTGGGCTCTATTTTCTAGCCACTGTTTTTAAACAGAGAAGGGCTCACAACTAAAATACACACTTCCGCAGCACTGGACATTATTTTCTGCAGCTTGAACGTCCCATAGTTGGAGAGAGATGAATGTACTCGCTTTGATTCTAAAAGTAAATAATGAATCATGTGTGACCGGGGAGGGATATCATGGAGAAGGGAGTTTTTGGAGAGCAAAAGCTCCAGCTGGTCAAAATTCTGTTTGCTGCAAAGCGTTTCAGCACATCAGACTGATTAGTCTAGTTTGATCTGGCAGCGGCTCAAGCTCACTTCATAAAAGTCGCTGGACCTAAAACGCACCGATGCGCCTTCACCAAGAAGCGCTCTGTTGTGCTTGTCGGTGAAATCTGCAACCTGACATGCCGCCTTACACTTTCTTTTACTCCCATATTGTGGCCCAGAGCTGCAGCAGAACCTTTCTGGACTGATCGTCCCTACATTTGACCGTGATGTCCGGCCCACTCGGGCAGTTTCTGGAGGAACTCTGAGGAATCATCAGCGGCCTTGGGAACCTCTTCTGGACTGCAGGGCTGCTGGGACTCTGGGGATTGGAAGTCAATGAAACCAGGCCTAATTTAGCCTCTGCTGCTCTGTGGGCTGCCAGGAATCAGAGTGAGACTCCTTCCCTTTTTAGGCCTCTCTGGACACAGCAGTCTGCACGAAGCGCTGCTGCATTCCGGGCAGCACAGAGAAGCTGGAAAACTGAAGGATGTGACAATTAAAATGTGTTACAAAGACGCCAGAATCATTACTAACAGTCGAGGAGGAAGACCTTTCAACAAAGTTAACCTCTTATTACCTGAACTCTCACCAAGACTGGTGCCACCTTGGCCATGATGAAATCATTTCATCCGTTTTGGTCCTATAAAAGAAAATGTGTGAAAATATGATACTGGTCCTTACTTTTTAGATTCCAGCTAATATGAGGGTTTAGTGTCCTTAGAAATCTTAACACAAGCTCAACCAAAATTCAAATGAGCATCGTATGGCTTAAGTTCTCTCTGTGACAGAGAAAGTCATCATTATTCAATGTTTATTAACTTTAGCAGCTCACATATTCGGAACAAAAGGATTCTTCGTTGAGCCTCTGTACATCAGTGAAGGCCAGGATCACATACGTCTAGGATCATCTACGCTGGAGAGCAGAAGCCTCGTCTGAATTCATCTGAGGATGTGCGGCTGCCATGAAAGCGTGTGTGACGATTCATAGCAACATAATCCCAGGAGTTCATCCAAGGTCTCCTGTCTGTCTATATTATATACACCACTGGGATGGTTATGGTTTACCTTTACAAACCCTCGACTCTCCTTATATAGCGCACTTCACAGCAAACTCCTGATAGTGCCTGCAATCATTTGCTTCGTAATGTCACTCTGCTAGCACGGATTTAAAAACTACAGGCCATTAAACCACACCTAACATCAACAGCACAATAAATTACAGTGTGCAGGTGGTGTTTCCTTTGGATTCATCTCAACAGTATATTCAGATCACCATATTTAGCCTTGTGCCGCCCGTACTGCGCAGGGAATGTTTAATAATAAAGTGCATTCATCCTGACTTTAGGTTTTTGCGTACAACAAGTTCTGCTGCCGGGAGAAAAATGTTGAAATGTCCTCAATGTCGCAATAAATTGGCACACAGCACAAGAAAATTCAGAAGTATCCCTTGGAAAATTAAGCAATCTCCAGTAATTGAATACATTTGTGTTACATGATTAAAAAAGTGTTTAACTGAAATAAAGCTTTTTGGTGAAACAAACAGATAGACTGAGTCTGGGGGGAAACCCTGCAGACATTGATCAAACCACTGCAGAAGATGATATCTTGAGGACGAAGCTGTCTCTGCAGAGCCCACAATGCCATCAACCATCAATACCCCCATCGTCTTTTCTCACCACCCCCGACCTCAGGGCTGGTCAGCAGCTTTTCTCCATGAGCCCAAAACAATTTCAAAGATCACAAATACCACAGCCGGACAAAGGTCCATGTTGATTTGCTTATATATTTACTGTCTGTTTTTTTTGGTTTTTTTCATACCACCTTACTCATGTCTCAGATTTCAACACTGTCAGTTCAGTTTTACAGCCTAGCAGGTTGACAGCAGCAAGCTCTAGCAACAACTGAACCATACTGTATATCGCCATGTCAACAACATGTTTGGCTTCATATTCAATTCATATTCATAAAATGAAACAACATCACAAATACTTTCCCTATAGAACATGACCATTCAACTCAGTAGCATAGCAACCAGAGAACTCAACATGGCACCTACTGTAATTCTAAAACTAGCTAAGCTGAGCACCACACATAATTATATCTCTCTTCAGTCCATCACATAAGCCCAGGCCATAAATAACAGCCTGTTACCCTACAGAGCTCCAGTCCCACAAAACTCCCCCAACGCTCTCACCAGTACCAGTGCTCACTTCTGCACTAGTGTCGAGCCCAAACAGTGAGTGGGGGGGGTGAGTTTGGGGTCGGGGGAAGGACGAAGCAGTATGGGTTTACAGAAAGACAGAGGAAAAGAAAAACATGTGTAGCCTATGATTACTGAAACATAATGATGATGTCGGATGAGACTGTGGCTATGAGCTATGTCATTAAAGATGACGCAGAGGCTGAAAACATACAGGCTTCTATTTGAAACACCAGTGTGACAGAGGGCAGCTACATGCAGCCAACCATTCAACGAGTACAGCTTTTCAAAGCCATGAACGTATTTCGCAAAAATATTCTGCAGCCTAAGCTCTCTGGTAAACAGCAGCATCTCCTCTCTAGCTCCTCCCTGTGTGTGTTTGTATGAAATGCGACCGCAGCACCGTCTGTGAAACAATTCGGTCTCTGCCGCCTTATTTTTAGGTTTGACAGCACTGAGATGCTTTCACCGGGCTGGCCTAATGAGTCGTCTCAATAGGGAAACAAGTTACCGCCTGCAATTTTATTTGGATCAGGGAGTGGCACCGCTGGAGGCAGAGAATGGTTTTGTGTGTTTGCTGTTGAGAGATGGGTTTGCACTGAAGACCTCGCTAATGTGCTATGAAGAAACTGAGCCCTCAACTCAAGGGATTAAGATATTTTTTAAGAAGTTAAAAGTTGTTGTACTATCTCATCATCCTGACAGGTCCAAATCTTTACCATGATGAAAGTATTGCTGGAATATCTGTTTTTGTTTTACTGCAGCGAGATGCTCGCTGGCACTAATTACTGGCTGACTGGTAGATTCTCACTGGTATACCTCTTTTTCAGACAAAGCACATGACACCAATTTAAAAAAAAATATATAATAGAAATATTAAAGTGGTGTCAATTTAAAATAAAAAGAGATATCTCACACACACACGCAAACACACAAGCATGTTTGTATTCCTGTCTTACATGAACTGAAACATCAGTCTTCTTCCTTCACAACTTTAAAAACTTTAAACCCAGGTTTTAACCCTTAAACACTCACCCCAGGTCACAGAAAATATCCTCACTTTGCTTGTAAAAATACATATTCTCAACCTCAATATTTAACATTTACAACAACACAGGCACACATAAACACGCATCCTATTACTGTCCTTGTGGGGGCTTTTGTATACATAATATATAACCCAGCTCTCTACTCTGACCCTAACCATCCCAACTAACTCCCTAAACGTATGGCTAACTTCCTGTCTCAGAGCTGTGCTTTCAACTCTAGGCTATCTGTCTGAACTTGATGCTAATGTTTCATTTCAATTCTACGACTCAACGGTCCTCAGCTGAATCTTTTGTTGAAGTCGCTGGAGCTCAAACGCTTGAATATAAATTCTCACTTTGCAGAACCAGACTGGGGAGTGCAACATTTGCTGATAGACAGATAGAAAGATAAAAAAAAAAGAGTAGAAGATAACTCTACTGCATAATTGACGTTTTGAGATTACATGCATTTAAAAATAAACCAAGTTTTGAGAGAACTAACAAGTGAAGACTTGTTTTAGTTTAACTCAAAATGTAAATCCATTCTTAGACCTCAATTCTTTGGTTCTGAGGATTTGACATACAGTATATGATCTTTTCATGACATCCAAAGTGTTTGGACACAAAGACCTCTTGTGTTGCTAAGGAGGATGATAAAGGCACAAGAGTGTGGTACTACCCCATGACCCCAGAAGGGCTTTTTAAAGCTTCTCTACTGGGATTCTGGCACCCTATATTCGCCGCTTTAAGGTCGGTGTCACAGGCAAATGAAATTACTCATCCTGTTTCGTGGCTCTGGCGCCGGGTCAACATCATCTTAACTAAAACAATGAGTCTGCATTTCTAAAAAGAAACACGCCAATCGAGTCCTGAGCTGTCGTGTTTGCAGCGCGAGCAGCAGCCAAACGAGCCAAAATCAAAAGCAGAGGATTGAATTCTGCTTCTGTAATCACTCGGAAAATCGATGACTTCCTGTACGCTACTTTACAACACTGTCCTCTGAGGCCGAGGACAACAACCCAGTGCAGTAATCCAGCCAGGTTTTCTGACCAGGTGGACTCTTACAAAAGAACTGGGCTTCCAGGTAAAGGGGGTGTCCTCCTGGTTGGACAGAAAACCTGGCCTGTTGTGTTCTATTCCGTGCTCTGAGTCAACCCAGCTGCAGGAGGATGTCATGTGTTTGCACCAATTTTACCACTCCCCAACCACATAACACACCCCCTGCTGGTGATTCCTGAGATCAAAGCAACTGCGTTTATTATCTATATGAAATGAACTTTGCGCTTCTCAAAAATCTAAATCATCAGAGACTGCAGGGTTGAAACTTTAGCACTTTCTGTGGAAACCAGAGTGTGGATAACACTAAGTCTTACAAAAAAATAACTATGACATATAATCCCATATATCTTGCATCAGAGAAGAAACTATGAGACTATGGAAAGCCCCTCTCTTGGATTCAAAACAGATTCAACTTTGACTTGCAAAATATAAGTAAACGTTTCAGTTCCTGATTTCATATAAGGTTTTCGTTCTCCTCAAACTACAAATGAAAGAAGCACCTGCTTCAGCTGCACAGGGAGGCCTGAACCATTTTTCGAGATTAGGTTTCATCTGTAAAGTTGTCATTACTCCTCGAGACAATGCTATATATATATATATATAAATACATATATTTTATTTTTTTTTTTTATGCTGAGGATACAGCTTTATTATTTCTGGGTTGATGGGGTTCGAGATGCTGGACGCTTCTGCTCGATTTTATTGTTGAACGCTAGATGGCAGCAGAGCAGCAAAAAAAATCAAGCGTAATTAATACAAAAAAAAAAAAATATATATATATATATATATATATATATATACATACAACACTGGTGGGACACATAAGAGAAATATTGACTTGCGTTTGTATACATTTTACACGTTTTAAAAAGTCCGGAACAGCTAGAAGAAAAAGCAAAAATCTTACTTACCTCATGTCTCCAATAATCCCTTCGTTCTCAAATTGCCAAACTCACGCATTTAAAAATACTAAGAACAAACGAGTCTAAACATTAAAGAGTGAAAAAAACTTTCAAATTTGATATTTCTATGATCAAGATCAAAGGAGCTTTGTTTTGGGTGGGAGGACTGCTTCACACACACTGTGTTTAACCAATAAGTAAAGGCGATGGGGTATTACGCATTAGCAGTGGCATCCCAGGGCTTCCTTTTGTGAAGGGATGAACGTGATAGGGTAATGGCCCATGCAATTTTTTGTTTTACTAAAATTAATTTTGAATGCCCAAATGCGACTTTGTCTCTTTTCCACGGATTGAATGTGCCCCTTCGACAAAATCCTTGGCCACACACTGGCCTCCTCAGTGAAATCGGTCTAAAAGCGCCACTGATCTGAACCTGTTTAAATCCGAATTCCATAATCTGATGTCTGACTGAACCACGATGAAACTGAACTAATGGACTGCTGGCTAAATATGACATCACGTCCTGTTTCAGGTCACGTGACCTTATCACTTCCTGCTCCAGACCACCTGGGCCAGGTAGATGTGCTCTGCTCCTCCTCCAGGTCAGCTCAGCGCTGAAGATGGTTTGGTAGTTAAATACCGCGGCTCCCACTGTGGCGTCCCGGGTTCAAATCTCATTTTAGGCGGGGCTGGAGGATCGTGTTACTCAGCCGGTTTCTGGCTGTCCAACAAACCGAAATTTGCCATCGATTTGAGAAGAGGACCAGATTTTTTTTTTTTTTTTTTTAATTTTAACAAATTAAACACATTCGAGAAACATTTTGATAAAAAAAAATCCACTTTGGCGGTAACTGCTGTGTATCGGCAGTTTTGAGCAAATATGTTGAAAAGTTGTTGAAAGTTAAATATGAATCCTACAGGTGAAAATATGCTTTTATCCAAATGGGGGCGCGTTTGGGAAGCAAACGAGTCGAATTTAACCAGCGTTCAACGCGACAAGAGATCACTTGACAATATCAGTATCATCTGAGGTTACTTCTAATTGGTAATAAAAAAATACGTTGTGAAAGTCATAAAGCCATCATAAAAAGCACATGTTCAGTAGAATAAAGACTATTCAGGTATTTGAATTTGGTGACTTTTGGAAAATTCTGTAAACCACATTTTGGAATTGCTTAAGAGTGCAATCTGGGAGATCCAGAAGAATAATAATTTTGGAATAATCCTTGAAGAGTTGTACAGGAATATGCTTGGCTACATTTTTTCTACATGTAGATACATTGTGCACCTTTCCACTCTGGCCAAAGAAAACACAGAAACTGTTCAGATGATGCACTTCCTCCTACATTTTGTCTTAAAATCAATTTCCGAGGCCTGTAAAGCCATATTTTCCTTTCATGTGACGAAAATTCAGTTGCCTCTGACCTTTTACCGCTAATAAAACATATTTAAAAACACAAACTATTGACCTTATTTAGCGTCGAAACTAGGACGCTGCCATTTGTTCTTTAAATGATCAAAGGTCAAAGGAGCTTTGATTCACAGTACCATACTATTTGCAAATAAAGGAGCTTTTGATTCACCCCAGCAAACTATTTTGCTAATATGTTACGTTGTATTATAACTACCCTCTGTATTATTGGTATGGATCACCATCAACCACAGTCAGCAAATACAGAAAGAAATATAGAATTCAAGGTGCGATACTGCCAACAGAAGACGTTTGATTGTGTTAGTCTGCACGGTGCTCAACCCATGTTCTCCAGTCATGGGGTTTGCTACTGTTGTTTGATAATCCACATTAGTGACCTCATCTTTTCTTCAATGGTGAAATAAGGCATTTTTCCTCTTTGCCAGATGGACATAGATGAGGAAAGTGTGGACAGCCTGTGGAACCTTCTGAAGGGTGCCATTCAGCAAATCCTGAGGAAGGATAACAGTGGTTTATGCTTTTCGGAGCTGTATAACATTGCTTACACGCTGACACAGCAGAGACGTGGAATGAAGATGTACACAGGCCTGAAGGAGATCATTACCGAACATCTCAGCAATAACGTAAAGCAGCAAATTTCCGTGAATTATGGTGTCCAATTTATACGCTTTAGCCATTTCATTTTATATAATTTATAATTTCAGGTAAAACCAGAAGTGCTTCGTTCGCTTTATAATAATTTTCTACAAGTGTTGTATCAGACCTGGACTGATTATCAAGGTGAAATTACAATGATTGAAGACATCTTCATCCGTATGGTAGGTGGTTTTTTTGCATTATCTTCACTCTCACCGTTGTATAAATGAATCGTGGATTTGTGGATAGATTCACAGACCCTGGTACCAGACAGGGCCTTAAAATCTGATCCTAATACAGATCAAGACTTTACGTAACCTGCCATGTTGTTTGTGGCTTATAGTCTCTGGTATTAGCTGGTATTATTGAGACAGGAACAGGGAGCTGATTCATTTCAGTCAGCGTTGACTTTTTACATGAATGAATCTTTGGCGTAAGAGAGGCCAGCAGAGATCTTAGTAAAGGATTTGCTTCAAAGTGATCTTACACCATGGTGGGTGTGTTTCAGACACTGGGAGGGAGTGGGGGCAGTTCACCCCCCTGAAATAAAAAGTTGGGTGCAGACCTTTAGGGCAGCTGTCCCGACACGCCTTTAACTGCATGTTGTAGTTGTGTGCATGCATGTGAAATGTGAGGCGTGGTTATCCTTTTCCCCCCTCTGATCTCCCAGGACCAGATCTATGCTAAAAATCACGGTATGGACAGCGTCTTCACGATTGGCGTGACTATATTCAAGGAGCAGGTGTTGGGCCACAGCTCCATTAAAAAACAACTGCAACAGACGCTGCTGGGCATGATTGATCAGGACAGGAAGGGGGAGCTTGTAGACAGGTAGGCAGGATCGTTCTAACCAACAAACAGAACATGAGTTTAGAACAAAAACACACACTAGAAATGTGACAGCATGCCTGAAGGTGTTCAGACTGCTAACAATGTGGCATCTAATGTGGCTTTAGGAGTTATCTGATAGTGTGACTGCTCAGTGTAGAAGAAGACAAAAGTTTCTCTGCAGGATTCTGTTGTTTTGAACTACTCATTCCAGGGGGGCCATCAGAAACATCTGCAAGATGTTGATGATCCTTAGCCTCGATGGCAGGTCTCTGTATGAGGAGTATTTTGAGGAGCCTTTCTTAAGTAGATCAGCAAAGTTATTCCAGGTGAGTCCTTGCAGGGCGGGGTGAGGGTTCGAAGTGCTTCTGTGTGCTCTAATCAGTCTCTGCCCTCTCAGATGGAGAGTCGGAAATTCCTGGCTGAAAAAAGTGCTGACAAATACTTGAAGAAGGTCGAAGACAGAATCAGCGAAGAGGAGGAGCGAGTTCTAAGCTGTCTGGACATCTCAACAGGGGAGCGCATCATCCAGGTGGTGGAACAGGAGATGATTATAAAACACATGAAGACCATTGTGGAGATGGAGACTTCTGGCCTCGTTCATATGCTTGAGCACAACAAGACACAAGGTCACTAGCTCTCATTCACACCAAACCAAGGAAGAAGTGCAGCACCTGAACAGTTTTTCTGGGTTTCCTTTTTAGATTTGGCACGTATGTACTGGCTCTTCAGTCGAGTCCCAGGCGGCCTGAAGATGATGTGTGACTACATGAGTTCTTATGTGAGGCGACGGGGCAAAGCTCTGTTTTCACAAGAAAAAGCGGGCCTGAACCCTGTGGACCAAATCCAGGTGTCCTCACTTTATGAATTCATGTTAAGATGGACAGAAGTTGTAAGCTGTTTCTTTATCTTTCCACAGAATCTTCTGGACCTCAAGGCCCAATGTGATCATTTCCTCTCTGAGTCCTTCCACAACAACAAACTCTGCAAGCAAACCATAATAGGAGACATTGAGCATATTTTTAACCACAACGCTCATTCCCCAGAGTACCTGTCGCTCTTCATTAATGACAAGCTAAAGAAGGGGGCCAAAGGCGTGAGTTCCCTACATCTGAAACTGTCCAGCTGTTTCCGCTTCAGTGCCTCCTACAGGTGGTTTACTGTCTGTGTCTTTGATATCAGCTGACAGAACAGGAGGTGGAGTCCTTCCTGGACAAAGCCCTGATGTTATTCAAGGTCCTGCAGGAGAAGGACGTATTTGAAAAGTACTACAAGCAGCATCTGAGCCACAGGCTGCTGGGCAACATGAGTGTGTCAGAAGACACAGAGAAGAGCATGGTCCTGAGACTCAAGGTAAAATCTTCATATATAGAAAAATACAGGTCCAACTTTGCCTCATTATTTGCTCGGTTCTGGGTGATGTTGCCCCAGAAAGACCCCCTTCTTTCTTTTTTTTGCTCACAGAGAGAATGTGGTTTTCAGTTTACTGCAAAGCTGGAAGGGATGTTTAAAGACATGAGCATCTCTACCTCAACAATGGAAGAGTTCTTGTCCCACATCCAAAACGCACCGGTAAGTCCACGAAGGCATGACAACATCTGGGCCGTTCCACATACTGTACGTATGCAGGAGCGTGGCTCGACAGCAACGTTATATTGTTTGTTTTAGATATCTCTAAACGGCCTGAACCTCACAGTGAAAGTTCTGACTTCTGGCGTCTGGCCGACACAGTCACCAGCACCTAAATGCAGCATTCCGGCTGTTCCCAGCAGTGCGTTTGAAGCGTTCAGAAGGTGAACCTCTGTCAGTGGTGCTGCTGTTTTTCATGTTCCTGCTTGTGAGCTTTTCTTTTGTTGTTGTGCAGGTTTTACCTGGCCAAACACAACGGAAGGCAGCTCATGCTTCAGTACCACATGGGCTGGGCAGATGTAAACGCCACGTTCTATGGAACTCTTCAAAAGGTGGGTGAATATTTGTATAATACCTTTTTTGGTTTTTTTGGTTTTTTAAATCACTGTGACAGGGAATGTGGTGGACCGTTATTTAGTTTTTACAGAAACATAAACATCTAGACCGTTTCATTTGCAGGAAAATGATTCAGAAGCCAATGCTGGGTTTGCACAGGTCACTCGAAAGCACATACTGCAGGTCTCCACCTTCCAGATGACCATCCTCATGCTCTTTAATAACAGAGAAAAGTTCACTTTTAAGGTGGGAGCCCATTGAAATTCCTCCATCAGGGAAGGAGTTGAATAAAACCCAAAGATGCTGTCATCTGCTGTTAAACCTGATATTTTTGTCCATGTCCATACAGGAAATCCAGCAGGAGACCGACATCCCTGAGAAGGATCTAGTACGAGCACTGCTGCCTTTGTTCTGGGGAAAATCCTCTCAGAGGGTTCTGACAAAGGAGCCCGGCTCCAAGGAGATGGCGAGAGAGGACGTTTTCATAGTCAATGACGACTTTAGCTCCAAAAAGCACAAAGTTAAAATGAAGACAGGTGAGTAAAGACTCACAGTGGTGCCTGCTCGGGTCTGTTAGCTGTTGCTATACCGTGTCTTCTTTCCCCAGTACCTTAATTTCATTTCAGTTTAGCAGCAGGCCGTTTTCTGTGCGATCAGGCTAGAAGTTGTCCAAAAGCATTTGTCCAAAAGCTGTTATCAGTGTTTAGTTGTGGATCCTCCTCTCAAAGCTCTGTCTCTACTCATCCAAGTTGCTGTTAAAAAGGAGGCGCCAGTCCCAGAGAAAGAGGAGACGCGCTACAAGGTAGACCAAGAAAGGAAGCAGCAGATCGAGGCAGCTATTGTCCGCATCATGAAGTCAAGGAACAGGCTTCAGCACAAAGCACTGGTTACAGAGGTGAGGACCCGACCTACAGAGCTCAGGATGATCATTTTGATTCTATAATTAGATGCCTCCAATTCTGGTTTCAATCACTTTTAATGTCTAATATGTCATTTCTCCCTCTTTTTTGTGTCTCCAGGTAACTCAGCAGCTGCAGGAAAGTTTTCTTCCTTCCGCTGCTGTAGTTAAAAGGTGCATAGAAGCACTAATAGAAAAAGAGTTCATAGCGAGGACGCCAGAGGATGAAAAAGCATACATCTATATAGCATAGAGAACAGGCTGCGGACAAGTGGGGGGATGAGAAGACTGAAGATTTGTTTTTTCTTTTCATCTTAATGTCCTTGTCATGATTCAGGATGCAGATTCATTTGTATTCATAAAGTCAGCATGCAGGTAAAGCACTCGGTGAAATGCTGACTCACATTTTATGTTTTTATCATAAAAACGCCAAGTTCAAGCTTTTGCTTTTGTGGAATTGTTGTGTATGTGGGGGTGAAACCCAGAACCTGAGCTAATGTCTGCGCTGACGTCCATGTTTGCATTAGTCAGCATGAAATCATCAATAAACATGTGCGTCACAACTAAGACACTGAATCGTACAGCAGATTCATTTGACAGTTTGAGCTTTAGTTTCTTTACAGTGATGTTTTTGATGGCAAAAGGTTAAATATGAGAAATATGCCGACAGATTCTGAAGCACTTCTTAGACTGATGGGTCAAACATAACGTGGGACGCCACATTTCAGGCGGTCTGAGGAGTAGCAGGGTCCCTGTGGGCATCAGCCTCCGGTTCAGGCTGTGACCGGACGACTGCAGCCAGAGCTTCCAGCTGAGTGATGAAAGCCCGAATGTCTTCCGCAGAGCTGTGAGTCCAGGCCAGAGGCAGGTGGGTGGGGACAGGCCTTCGATCTGCAACACAAAATGGAGCCACCTGGGAGACGTAGGCTCCAAGAGATGGACGACGTCCTCCCCATCATACGCACGCTGAAAGCCAGGCCTCGAGAATCACAATCCAACTGGGTTTTCTGACCTACTAGGTAAACAACTCCCCTGGGCTCCCGCCAGTCTTGGTGAAAGCTGTTTTCTACCTGGGAGGGATAACCTGGCTGGATTGTGAGGTCTTGCTAAAACTGGGTTCTGACACCCCTGTCATAAGAGGAAGGAAGGAATAATAAAGAAGAACCTACTGACCTTGAAAGAACTGCCCGCTCTGGGTTCTGGCGGCGGCCCTCGACAAAGCTAACCACACAACGGTGTCGGCTCCTTGTTCGACACGGCGCAGCCTCTCCCCCATCATCTTGTGGAACTGAGGCATCGATTTAGAAACAGCTGCAAAAAAGAATGATCAGATTATCAGACAGAAGGAGCTCAGACCACAGGGCTGCCAGTTTCTGTAAAAGCTTTTCCTGTAATCCAGCAGAGGTGTCGCGGGTCAGTACCTGCTGTATCTACCCAACCTGGGTGCATCACAGAAAAGTGAATAAGCGTGTTGGCTTTGGCCCAGTGTTGTGTCAGCACCACCTGCTGTCTCTGAGAAAAAAAACAGACTGTTACAAACAGCATTTCCTTCTGCCTAAATCCTGACAAGTAGCAACTGGTCAGCATAGTGATGTTAACATAGCTGTTTAAGAGTATCTCCTGCAAAATAATCACATAACTTAACAAATAATATGTATTCTACCAATTTTGGATTATATTCCGAAATGCTACCTTGTTCTGAGCGTAGGCCATGATGCTGTCAAAGAAGCCCTTCTCTGACTGTAGGTCATCTGCTCTCAGTTTCTGGACCAGCATGCCACCAGAGGACACAGTGATCTAACAGGGAGAGAAGAGGCGCAGAGTGTTTAGACAACAGCCACAGTGTTTGGACAGAGTTTGCATTGTGCGCTGCACATGACACAGACGAGCACCGCCAGGGTGTGTATCTGTGAGTGTGTATTAGGCTTAAGACATGGTGTTAGCGTAGGGAGCTGGCTAATGAACCCGCAAAGATAGAACTACAAGAGTGTGTGTTTGTGGGCCTACCACCCTCGGATCTCGGCTTTTCTGCAACAGCGGTATAAGACTGACGGTGAGGATGTAAACCCCTAAAACAGACGGAGTGGTAGATTTAAGCCCGTGGCTGCTGTGATGCTGATTGACTGAAAAGTGAGGGCTCACCCATTGTGTTTGTTGCAAAGTTCTTCTCCAGTCCCTCTGCGTTTGTCTCTCTCTTGTGGACCATACACCCGGCGTTGTTTATCTACCAAAGAAAAAAAAACACAGAAAGCAGTGAGGGATCCTCCGAGATTAAACAGGATCAGAGGACAACACCTACCAATACATTCAGAGCTGGATGCTGCTGCTTGAAGGCTTCAGCAAACTCCCAAACTTTACGCGTTTCCTCCATGTCGACAATATGGACGTACACCTCCTAACAACGACCAGATCAAATCCAGGTTCTCTTTCACTAGTCATCATTTTTTCCCCACTTTGAAACATCTCACCGTGTTCCCAGACTCGTTGACAATAACCTCCCTGGCTTCCTCTGCTCTCTCTTTGTTCCTACACACCATGTGGACAGTCCCACCTGGAAACACACATATGCAGGAGGCTCCATGATCTATAAGCTGCACAGGAGAGAGCAGACCTCAGCCTACCTTTCTGGGCCACGGCCATGGCGGTCGCTCTGCCGATTCCGCTGTTGGCTCCAGTGATCATGAAGGACCTTCCCACCACAGACACGTCCAGGTCCTGTACGTCGAAGCCTTTCGCTGCTGCTTCATATCCCTTCCTGAAGACGCAGACAAAAACTTCTAAGTCACTCACTTCTAAATGTGATGGATAGAAGGTTTTCCATATTTCAGCCGTGCTTGAACAAAGTGATGCAATCCACCTCAGCTGTCAGTAGAACTATTGTTACAGCTTGCAAAAACGGCCAGTTTGGTGATGTGTGACTCACAGATCTGGGTTTTTATACAGATAACTTAGAAACAAAACAAAAAACAAAAAACATGGCAGACGTACATACAACGACAGAAACATTACAAATCATCCCTGTAATTCTCATCTACTTGAAGTTCTTTAACATTTGCAGTTAAAGTAAGAACAATACCAGGTGACTCACCTCGTATATTGGTGGATACCACTTAGGAACCAGACAGCGTTTCGGTACAGCGACATGATTATTAAAAAATAAAAAAGTGCACCAGCTTCTGGGTCCCCGTCAGCCCAGAGTCACATGGGCCAGGCCGGGATGAAACGCTTTTCCGCCCTCTGCCGACTCAGTACAGCTGCAACACCCAGCTGTGCAGAGAGTTTGCTGAAGTTCAGAAAAAGCTCCACAGGTTTCCCGTGTTTGCCGAAAGAGAAAATCAGGAATGTCCAACCCCGACGGCTGTGACGTTTGACGCTCAGTCGCTGCTCCAGCGGTCAGGAGGGCGGAGTCACACCGAGCCTCACTCACTTTGGCCGGAGCGGACGGCGGAGAGATATGCGCTCAGCCGGCGCCGTCGACCCTTTGTGAGGGTTAAAGTTCTTCTTCTCGGAATCCGTGCATGTCCTCTTGGTGCGCGGGTCAAAATGGTGAGTGCCTGTTTTCTGCTCGCGAACGAAGGATCACGTCAGCGTTGTGAGTCTGTTCACCTGTCGCACCTGTTGTCGCTCTCAGGTAGCTAAAGCTAATGGCTCCACCTCCGCACTCGGGGGCCTCCTTTATCCACACACACCGGGTGTGTGGATAAAGGAGGTGGATAACATGTGTTTAGTTAATTTAGAGGATTTTCTTGCGGTTTTCCCACTTAGTTTCATAGTTTTGCAGTCAGGCGGAGGCCATTTCCTCGAGTATCCCCATTACAGAACAGGTTTCGTCGCCTTTTGAATTTGCATAATGGGCGGAAACCAAAGCTCCATAGCTTGTAAGACCTGTACAGGGCCGAGGGAGGCGAGCTTTAACGCACTAGACAGCTGCTGTTAACACCTGCAGAAGAAATAGTGTGGTAAATTTAGAAAAAGAAATATCTGAGTCCATCAGTGGTGCAATTGTGGATGTGATATCTCTAACTACTTTTTGGAAATCTTTTGCAACCTTGTTGATTTGAAATGACTCAAAAATGTTCATATTTCCTGAAAGGTTGCATAATCAGAGGTAAGTTAATGGTCCTGATGACACTTAATAACAAAGTACAGATTTTTATTATTCCTTGTCTTAATTTCCAAGAGATCTTAAGTGTTTTTCCAATCACATTTGTATTTACTGCAGTCATAGCTGTAGTTTTATTATGCTTAGTTTGTGTGTGTGCTGATGATGATGACTCCCTGTTTTCTCACCTGCAGTGTGTTAATTTCTTGCGTTTTACCAGATGCGCTTCCTGCTGCTCTTCAGTCGCCAGGGGAAACTGCGTCTGCAAAAGTGGTTCACTCCCATGTCAGACCGCGAAAGGAAGAAGATCATCAGGGAAATGACCGCCATGGTGTTGTCACGACAACCGCGCTCCTGCAACTTCCTGCACTGGAAAGATCTGAAAATCATTTACAAGAGGTAGGCACTCCCTGCGCATGTTGTTTTCCTGGACTTTGTCTTCATGTCACCTTTTCTCCAGGTATGCCAGCCTGTATTTCTGCCTGGCCATAGAGAACCAGGAGAATGAGCTGTTAGCCCTGGAGGTCATTCATCGCTACGTGGAACTGCTGGACAAATACTTCGGCAATGTACACAACGCGCTCCGTCTTCCGCTGAACACGCGGCGGTGTCATTAAGTTTCGCCCTCTGCTTCTGCATCTCCCCTCAGGTGTGTGAGCTGGATATCATCTTTAACTTCGAGAAGGCCTACTTCATCCTGGATGAGTTCCTGATGGGGGGAGAGATTCAAGAGACGTCTAAACAGACTGTGAATCGCTGCATTGAAGCCTCAGACATGCTGCAGGAGGTGATACGCACACACACTTGCTCACGTACAACACAACACAAGACGCAACTCGCCGTCTGCGGATTTGTGAGCGTACAACCAAAAGAAGCACGGCTCGAAACAATCAAAGAAACGGTGTTCTGAACAAGTGTTTTGGAGTTGATTGCGTGCTAGCAGTAACATTTATAACACACACGTTGGCTTGTGTGAGATGATCCAATCGGCACCATAACCAGTTCCATAACGGTGGTGCTGCTGTGAACACTGTGTGCTTTTTGTCTTTCCTGTAGCTGTTAGCTTTGTGGACATTAGCTTATGCTTATAGATCTTTCTCTCTCTGTGTCTCTCTCCGCTCGCCCTACTGCAAGTGAGAGACTGATTTCCCTGGAATGTGGCGTAGACTTAGTGTTTTGGCTGACGCCTCCTCCTCCGCCTGTAGGGTCATGGCTCTGTGTGGTACAGTTGTTTACTGGGTGTGTTGTTCTCTTCTTTGGAGTAGGCTTGACTAACACTTCTGATCTAGAGTTGCTGTGTGTTTGTGTGTGTGCCTGTGTGTGTGTGTGTGTACGCAGTGCAGCCTCCCATTCATTTTAACCATTATCGCTTCAGGATGACAACAGTGATTGGTATGAGGTGGAGCTGTTTGGATGACCTTGAATATGGACAGCAAGGTTAGATGTTCTGCTTGTGTTAGCTTCCCATCTTATGTTGGTGTGCTCAGCATTCAGTAGCAGGCCATGAGTTGCTCTGTGTGTGTGTGTGTGTGTGTGTGTGTGTGTGTGTGTGTGTGTGTGTGTGTGTGTGTGTGTGTGTGAGAGAGAGACTGAATATTAGCAACACCATGATTCTTGTTAGCCAGGGTTACCATCTCAACCTTCCTCTCTTCTCCCCCTTCTTGCAGACCATGGAGGAGTACATGAGCAAACCCGCATTTTAGCCCATGAAGGACCTTTACCGGTGGCGAGGAACACGACGTACTGTACAAACTGTTGAGTCAAAGTTTCTGATGGCAAAAACGCACTTTGATTCTGCTGGACTCTTTTAGATAAGGCTGCGTTCTGCTTGAAGCATGTCTGCAGCGCCACTTCCTTTGAGTACAACTTTTGTTCTCAAGTCTTTAGAGAAGGAAGAAGGGGAACATTTTATAGATGTATAACGCTGCAGATGAATAAGAAGCAATTAGGGTGGGAACCATGAAGTGATTTTTACCTTTACAGACATCTCTATTAAAATTGAATCCTTTCATCACATTAACGTGTAGGTTTGTGTGTGTGTGTTTTTTAATATTTAAATGTAAGTCTTCAAAACCTTCATAATTGATGCTCTAATGTTTTGTATTTCTCTCTAGAACGAAGACATTTTGAGTGAGAAATTGTGACTTTTTAAAAAAAGCTTTCTGTAGTTTGGGTGTGAATGTGCTGCCTTTTATAATGTGCAAATAGTGATGTCCGTTTCAGATTAAAGCACGTCTTTTTCATAAACGTCCCTGTCGTTCTTCCTGCAGTTTGACACAATTGGGACTCTTATTTTAATAAGGCAGTACAACTCGGCAGGGAAAAAAAATAATATAGCTGATGCTTTATTTGTCTGGGAGTCATAACACGCCATCAGAACATGTACAAAATGGTTTAAAAATGAGCAAACATTGCACAACCACTGGTGGGCTAACAACACAGCTTTGCAGTATGAAAGGGTCGGAAGGCAGGCAATGGTCTGGTAATAAGAAATATTGATCCATAGTAACATTAAACCCACTTAACCCTGAATATAGAATCACAACAACACTGGTTCTGAGTCCAGCCTACTTCCTAAAATAAAGAAAGTATATGATTGGCCCTGAAACATCTCTGCATTCTCCATGTGTTCTTAGGGCCCAGGCAGCATTATACTATATGGTTTACAGATATATTTAAGGTAAATAGTTTATCAGAGGCGTAAAACAAGAGTTTTCGGTCACAATATTCCATAATTGAAAATATATACCTGTTCTCTGCTCTTTACAAACACCGTTAATGTAAACAAACCGTTTTGACATCACGTTTTCACTAATTTGGATTTCAATAAGGTTGCTCTGATTTGGCATTTTGAGTGATCACATCCAATCGAAATAGTCGCTAAAATATTTCTATTCTATAATGTTCCTGCAGCAAACATGGGCTTGTTTTTTATCGGACCCGTTAGACATATAGGCTATAGCTCGTTTTCATAAAGGTAATTATGAGTAATACCGGCATATAGTTCATACAATAGAGACCTGAAAACTAGATCACGTCCACCAAACTGAATTTTGAGACATTATATTTTATTCATCGTGTGCGTATTGTGGTTACATCCCAGCCGCTATCTTTTCGCGGCGCTCCCTCTCCTCCTCCGTGTTGGCGGTGTCTGGCGCAGAGGTCTTGGCTGTGACCTCGCCGTTTCCCTGCATTTCGGTCGGGTTGACCTTCTCCTCCGCGGCCGCCTCGGGGCCTCTCTCGGCCGCTGGCCTCTCCGGCTCCGTCTGGTCCTGCAGGTAGTCCTTCAGGGCGCGCTCGTACAGCTCATGGCGCAGCTGCGCCTGCGTGTCCCTCTTGCTGATGGTGTTGGGGTACTCTGTGAGGATTTTGGCGGCCAGGTATGTGGTCACCTCGTCTTCCACGTCGCCGTCGTCTTCGTCGTCGCCGCCGCTGTCGGTCTGACGCTTCAGGGGCATTTTGTTGAGCTCGGACAGAAAAAGGTTCTCTCTGCGTCCGGATGGAGGCGGGATTTTGACTGGATTTGCGGGGTTCGACGCCACTGGGATTCTGTCAGAGGAGATGGGGGTCTTCATGGGCCTCTGCACTACAGGATACTCGTTGCTGATCGTCTCCACGCCGATGATGTCCAAAAAGTCCTCCCGATCCATATCCTCCGGGGCGGGCTTGCTCTTCAGCGGCACTTTGCGGCTGAAGTACCTGATCTTGGGGGTCTGGCCCGTCGTGTAGCGAGCTGGACCCTGGGAATCACGGTGGAGCTTCCTGAGCTCCTCTGTCAGCAGCATGTCGATAAGGTCTTGTGGCGGAACGTGGAGCTTCAGGGACAGCTGCAGCAGCTCCTTCACTGTGCGCGGATCCACGATCGAAGGTCGGATCAGTCTCTTCCTCTGCTCTCCGCTCTTATCCCTCTTCTGCGTCTGGTCGCTCATCTCCAGGACCTTCAACAGGTAGTAATCGACGAGCTTGGTGTCGTCGTCGGCGCCCTCTGGGTCCTGGCTCGCACGGCGCTCCATCTCCTCTCTCTCTGCCTCCTCCTGGTCGTTTTGGATCGCCCTGTCCATCTCTTCGTGACTCCTGTTGACCATCTCCTCTGTTTCCTCCCTCTCCTCCACGGGGACCCACTCCTCTCCGACATTCTCATAGGCCTGGTTTCTGGGGTTGAATCCGCCTTCCTCCTCGTCGTCATCGTCCCCGAACACGTTCCTCTTTGGGCCGGCCACCGCGGGCATCCTCCCGAGCTCCTCAAAGATGGAGCGTAAATTGGCGAGGCTCTGGGGCGTGTACTGCTCATCCAGGTCCTCTGTGGCTCGCTTGGACGCATCCGGATTCTCTTCATCCTCAAACATCAGCGGGTATTTTTTGTGAGGTTGGGGGAAGTTGCCATAATCTGCCGGTCCGTTCTCGGGGGTTTCCGTGTCTTTGTTGCGGTGCCTGTGCGCACGTCGGTCGTTCCTGGACGCGGGACTGACCTTAACGTCTTTTCCGCCTTGATTCTGGAGAGACTGAAGAAGGACTTTCATAAGCTGCTCGGCGGTAATGTCCTGCCTCTGCGTACCGGGGCTGGGCTGACGGTCCCCGGGACCCTCGCCCTGCTGGGAGGCGAGCTGGAGCAGAACCTTAAGCTTCTCCACTTCGTCATAATCCGCGGGTTCAGCTCGGCTCCCGCTCCGCTGTTTCAGATTTTCCAAGTACTCCAGGGCTTTGATGAGGTCAGAGCTGGGTGAGTAGGCAGCCGGTTGCCCCTCGCTCTCCCCACCCCGGAGCCTGTAGTGACGGGGGAGAGACGCAGCCTGCACGGCGCATCCATAGAGGAGGAAGGCGAGCAGGACCACGGTTCTCCCCGCGGGCAACTTCTGGTGGAAATGCAGCATTATAGGCTATTTATTACCTACAAAAGAATCAACGGAGAGAGCGTAGATGTTAGACAACAAACGCAAAACAAAATAAGCACGGAGGACGCCGAGGATGTCGGATCATTTGCGCGTCACGCAGTCTGTTTTGATGCGGGGATTTAGATACTGAATGAAACGACGCCGCGCTTTGTCTGAACTGATGTATTTACATCACTGCTTGCATCACTCCCGGCGTTGTTACAGGTAACCCGAAGACCCCGTTTGCTCGAAAAACAACACCGCCTTCCATTTACATAAAAAGCTTATCTCCCACCATCTCACTATAATGAGCCTAACGCGCAGATCGATAACACCATTCTGCCATAAATCTGCAAAAAAAAAAAAAAAAAAAACCCAAACCCTGCAAATAATCTAATATCTGATATTCATTTGGGACTCATATATATATATATAAAATAATAAAAATAATGGGTCTTACTTTCGGGGAAAAGAGCTCAGATCGCAGTGAAGATGTTTGGCATCTCCTCTCAGACGGTGCTGTTCTCCTGTTTTCAGCACTTGGACAGCTCCCCTCGATATATGAGGCGACACCTGACCAACACGTCACCGCACGAATCACAGCAGACGCAATAACCCGCGCCTAAAAAAAAAATCCATATAAATGATTCATCTTCACCCTGCGACGTTAGGATACCATGCTGCATTAAAAATACTCCTTTGTGGAGCAACCAGCAACTTTAAAAAGCTCCAAACCTCCTAGAACTAGAGAAGAACACGCGTTTTATCAACGCTGATCAGCTTTTGTTGGAATAGCTTTCATTCAGAGGAAGGACATGCAGGTGTTTTATCATTAAATGCATAGCACATTTGGCAGAAATGCAAGTGCAAATGTATCACTTGGTGAAAAAGAAATAAAATTCTCCATATCTGGTCAGCGTCTTCCTCCTCCCGGAAGAGGAATGGTTAAACCCTCCAGTGATGACTCACAGGCTCAAACCACCGCGGAGCTTCTGTCGCAGTTCTCTTTCTCTTTGACGGACAACACACCGGTAATAAACAGCTCCTGTCGACACGGGGGTCAAACGCCCCCTCAAAACAGATAAAAAATAGGTGTTAGCGTCAAGGAGAAGTGGTGGCGACAACGTTTCCAGTGAGGAAAATAAACAAACCCGACCTATTTTTGGCACCGCTGTTGTCATCACAACACGTTTAGATCTCACCTTTGTCTCTTTCCCAGATGCACAGATGTTTAATTGGACCCAGTTGGAGCCTGGAGGCGGTCTTTGGAATGCAAACTAGCAGAGGTGCATGATATGATAGCATAACCTTCAAATATGTCCTGATGTAAGTCATTTACATGTAAAACCCACGTTTTACGTACAGATGACATATTTTACTGGTTGTAAAGAAGTGCGTAAAAGGAAGGAAGGAAGGAAGGAAAGGAGAGGGAGAAGCTCATCATAGAAACAAGGGGAGAAAAAAAGGAGAGATCTGGGTTGGATAGATCCCACAGCATTACTGCTCTGACGTCACAGCCCTCCTCTGTCAGTCAATAAAAGGTTGCATTCACCGCTCAGACACTGATAGCATGAGGCAGTTTGAGTGAAAAGGAAGCTAGACGCCATCACACAGAGCCAATGTGAATGCTCTGCCGGTGGATTCGGGCCAGGCGTAACAGGATTTAAGAACAGTGAATGGCATTTCATTAAGATGTTGTATTAAAATATTAAAGTCCTGCCAGCACACACAAGTTTTATTTTATTAATAAAATAAAACTTATGTGCACAGACGACAAACAGAAGTTGTCCCTTTTCAGCTTTTAATGAAGGTTTTTTTTTTTCCCCCAATCCTGACAGACGGCGTCAGATGGCTCTCCACGCCTCGGGTACCTTCAGGTATCAGCTCATCGGAACCTCCGCCTGGGCAACTTTATGGGCTGAGGTGTGAATCAGAGGACACCCCCTCCTCCTTCCCTCCCTCCTCCCCTCCCCTCCCTCCCCTGGGGCAGTGTGGGCACTCTGAGTGATAGATCAGAAGCGTTTCAGCCCAAATCCCCGCAGATTCGCCGGTTGGATATGCAGCTCCTCCCTCAGGCCTTGTGATGTGCTGTCTGTGTGCATTCTTCCACATAGACCCAGCATCTGTCTCTCTACTTCATTTTCCTGGAACAGAACTTCTCTGGGTAAAAACACTGACTTTCTTTTTAGCACTGTTCCTAAACCACCTTGGAACCTCTGACAGCGGTTTATCGTAACCAGATTGTTCCTGACGCCTTCAGAGTGACACTTTCATCATGAGAAAATGGCCGCGTGTCTCTGTAAAAAGTTAAACAAAAGGGATTATCACAAGGAGCTAATAAGGAAATGTCTCTGGATCATGACTCGGTTGTGATAAACTGTCTGACCTTAATTTTTATTAGATTTAGTTTCGAAGGCAACTACATCAGGAGTGTTCTATTGAATTCCCAAGGCTGACATCCTGCAAGTTTTCTGCAGGTTCTCAAACATTTACTGCATGTTTGTCTCCCTCTGCCCTCCCAGTGCTCTCTTATTTTATTACAGGGGCTGATTTATTGATGTTGAGGTTCAATCGGGACGCTAAAAACAGAAGAAGCATTCCACTGAGACATCTGAACATTCAGTTTTGGCCACTTTCAGATCAGATTTCACTTTGCCGTCTTCCTCCTGATGTTTTTGTCTCCTTGGTGATTGTATAATAGCCCCTGCGAATCACGTCAGGCCCAGCAGCTCCAGCTTTTGTCCGTGCTTGCATTCTTTGTTGCTTTATTACCTCAAGGACCCTGGCGTGAGTCAGCCAGGATCCAAGGCGAAAACACTCAGACTTTAGAAAACAAAGGAAACACGGTTTGAATGAGATAAAATTGTGATGAAATCCTTCTTTCTCTACTCACCTTCATCTCCTCACCCCCACACACCTCCTCATCATGAGGCGGGGAGAGAACGGCACACCTTTTCAACCGACGTCTCCATGGCGACACCGCCTCACAGCCTCTCATCTGCCTGGTTTCCGTCCTCCACTTTTCTCCTCTTAATGGCGTAATATTGTCACTGCTCAGATTCATGACATTTCTGTGTCCGGCTCCTCTCTCCTATCACACCAATTACGGCGCTACAAAAGCTTCGTGCTTGTCTTTGGGAGGCAAGTGGTTTGAGGGAGGAGCGGGTGGCGTTCGGGAGTCTGAGTCATTAGGGCAGAGGTGAGGAAATAATGGTGCCAATAATGGTGTCATCCAGGAGAGAAGATGGCAAGACCGAGGGAGGAGTACTAAGGGAACTGGAGATGGAGAACATACACAAGATTTTTGAAAAGGGCATGTATTTTTAGTGCCAGAGCAGAAGACCTACAGCATGTGGGAGAGTTCTCAATGTCTCTGTATTAATGAGCCACCAGCTGAGGCCGCGTCTTCTTCTCCTGAGATGTACCGAAGCACCGACAAAGCCCAGAGTGATTCACTGAGAATGCTGAATGCAGTCATCAAGGTGCATGAATTTTCCTTTTTGCAGACACTGTTGCTGTAGATGTGCGATAAAGTTGCCCACCCACAACCCCCTGAAGCTAAAGAGTTGTCTGAGCGTTGAGATTTGTCACCCAGAATCACTTTTCGGGCTACTTTTCTCCTTTTGTGTGGTTTTTGTTTCAGTCGTCCTCTGCTCTCACAGACCTGATCAGTCTTTTCAGCAGTTCTCCCTCGTCAAGCCTCAACAACATTCCCGCCCCATTACAGTCATCTCCATCGCTGGAAAATCTGTAGCCCTTGTGTGTATCTGCCTGTGTGTGTGTGTGTGTGTGTGTGTGTGTGTGCGCGCATATTCAATGTCTCTATGGTGAGAGATGCAGCATGACTCACCGGATGACGTCAGCAGAGGAAGAGGCAGGATGTGTTTTTGAGGAAGAAGTCCTGCCAGTGTGAGGACAGGAGCAGCATGAGAACCAGACAGCAGACTGGAAAAGCCTACAAAAAAAAAAAAAAAAAAAAAAAAAAAAAAAAAAAGAGGGATCCAGCCTCAATCAATAATGTCTTCATGCAAAACGCGCAAAGGTGATGTGAGAAGTCACCAGCACTCGCTGGAGTTGGGCCAGTTTTACTTTCCTTTTTCATCCTTGTCATGCAAACATCTGAAGTGGGCAGTTTACAGACAGATACATGGTTTCCAGGCAACTGGGTTGAGCTGGATGTTCATTAAATCTTCTCTGGAAGCCACACAGGTGCTGGTTTTGGGCATGTGAGGATTATGGTCACGCATCAGCTCGTCTGCATGTTCAGTGCATTAATAAGTCCATTTGTTTTTTACCAGGTGTTTTGGAATATGGCCTCCTTCACTTCGGTGCCATTCTCTTTTCGTTTGCGCGGTTCACCCTTTTATCTCTCCATTATGTTGGCTTTCATTCATGCCGCCCACCCCACCCTTCCTCCACTGCTTCCTTGATTTCCAGCTTTGCTTCATCTCTGCACTCGCTCCCTTCGACACTCCCTGATGGCGGTGCAGTGCTGCTGTCCTGGACCCCTCCCCGTTGCTATTAATACACAAGCCCGGTGAGTCATCTCCAAGATGTATCAGTTGTCCCCCCCACCTCCTCCAACCACCACCACTCACCTCGATGCCTAAACTCCCACCCTCCCCATGGGTCCCGGCCTCCGCTTGATGCCTCCGAATCACCAAAATCTGCAGGAATGTGCACGATATGATGAGCAACAGGGCCACTTTATCATCATCTGACCTTCAGCAAGTACAGAAACACCAGCAGCGGGCCAAAGAATGCAAATGCAATATAGAAACCCTTTTTTTTAAAAAAACATTTGTCAAGTTTTGTCTTGTGAAAAAAAACATCTGATTTTACTTGCCTGTTTGTATTATGGAACAGACCAGTTCCATCCTTAAACGACACAGAACAGAAGCACATGTCCGGCATGTTTGAATCTGTGATCTGTGAAGGGTTTGACCCCAGACGCACCAGCCCGCCTTCACAACCTGAGCCTCTCTCCCCGCTGTGCCGCCATCTTTCTGCCTCGCATGCCGTCGTCCTCGGTTTCCTCCAGCCACCGCCCACAGCTCCAGTCATGAGGCGGCTCATCCTTGGGCAAACTCCAGTATGGCTTACTGGCCCATGCTGGAGTGTGCGCATAAGGGACCACACACACACACACACACACACACAGAGGGTTTTTTTCCGCACTACTGACTCATACAAGACAGGAAGGATGAGAGAGAAAGAATAAAAAAAGATGGCAGGAGACTTCATATAAGCAAGTGTCCTTCGGCTTTCTGCTGCTGTTATTGTCTAAGTATTTGTGTGTGTGTGTTTGTGCGCATCAGAAATGGTGGGCTAATGAAGGCAGCAATATGCTTCTGACGCACTCTTTGGTCCCATAGGGTGGGATGGAGGGAATAAGAGAGGAGAGGAGGGGTTAGAAGAAGGATCACCAATCTCCCGTTACTGCTCCTATAGATGAAAGGCAAACACTGGTAAACAAACAGATCTTTGTAGCTTATAAAAATACTTTTGCACAGTATCTTATAGGTTATATGTCATTTTCGTAGGAAAATAATCTGAACTGGAACATCAAAGTAAATAAAATAAAAATATTTTCAAAAATCAAAGATCGTTAATAATAATAAACCACCTGTTAATTCTGCTGAGGGGGCGGGGTTTAGCATTTTTGGTCAGGCAGCATCAGGCTGGCAGGTGGATGAAGAGCGAGCGAGAGAGCGAGCGAGCGCCCGATTAGATCTCAGCCGTTTGATTCTGTTGTTTACTAAACCCCAGACTGGAGGTTAGAACGGCGTGTTCCGTTTGCATCTGCGTGCCACACGGTCTTTCATATGCATTCAAGTACACACACTCACATGCACACGGGGGCCTTGGTTGCCATAGAAACTCAGGTTACAGGGTGATTGTAATCGTACTGTTGATGGTATCAGTCACATCCCAGGCGGACAGCCTGCACTCGGGCTTCAAACAAACACAAACATGCCGTTAAATTACAAATATTTAAACACAAACTCTTTTTTATTATTTTAATTCGTTACGTAGTTCAAGGCCAAATCACAAATAAATAAAAAGGACAGATACTTGTAATAGTCCAACCTGGCAAATTCATAGCCACACAAAGTAAGGAGATCCCAAGAACCAGTCAGTAACCAAGGTCGTCAAATACGGTAACAGCAGACTTTACACTTGTATTATTTGTAGAATGGAATTTGATCAAAGACACCACCGCCCCACCCCAGAAAAGAAAAAAAAAAAAGAACAAATGTATTTACAATGCAAGTAGAAAGAACAGGAGTGGTGAAAGTCACCGCTGTCCCACCCGCCGTCTGTCTGGAGAATGTACAAATGGACGTATAAAGGACACGCGCTTTAGAATTAAAGCGATGGGAGCGCTTCACATTCTCGCGTCCCCTGAAGAACTCGTGTATGTCAGAAGGCAACTACCTGTCTGGCCAGGCAGAGAAGCAGCAAACAGCACGGTAAGCCACTGACTTTCCAAAGAAATGTCAGAGATGTGTTATTTCAAAAAAAAGAGAAGAGGGGAGGGTAATTCCCCCTCCGTAAGTACTACTTGTATGATAAAATAACCTTTCTGAACCTCTCTGAGGAGAGAGCAGTGGGTACGGCGCCGGCTCGTACCGCACTAAGCAAAACGGGACCTCGAGACAATTAGACTCTTTCAACATCCGCCGGTCGGGGGAATAAAAAGATGATCACCCATCTGAAATCCTATATCAACCGAACATTTTTGTCATCTGTCAACCTGCAGCTGTCGCAATCAGAAGCTCCGCAAAACTCTTATTTCTAATATACATTGCACATACAGATAAAAGGATGCCTGCTGGTCTGTTGCGTCCTCACTATGGCGCCCCTTCGTTCCCCTGAAGAGGCTCTGCAACCCCCCCCACTCACGTTCAAGTGCTTTGGTACAGTTAACACGCCGTTCGTCATGCACATTTACAATGCCAAATATTAGAATTTCACTTTACAGTCTCATGACAGAAGATTACATTTACAGCACAGCACGTTCCAAAGGGCTACATCTAGACTGCGCTCAGTGTCGATCTACCAACCTCTTCATCGCTCCTATGCTTCTCTTCCTACTGGTCTGGTGTGGACAGTGACGGGCCTGAGCGTTTGTAGACTACAGAGGGGCTGCCGTTTTCAGGCAAAATTCCTTTCTACATACTTTAAAACCTGTGTATAAATATTGCACATTCATCTTGAATTTCATAATTGTAAGTTAGAAAAAAGAGAAACTATATCTATGACATTAAAGGATAAAATGTACAAATGCACCTCAAATTAACAGGAATAGGCTAAATCTTTTTCAAGTTCTCTTGGCGACATCAATTAGGTGCGCTGATTGAGTGGAGTGGTCAGGAGGAATGAAAGTGGCAGGGCTGCACCGCAGTAACCCGCCCAAAATAAAAGAGAAAAAACAGAAGAGTGATTCAGAGGCATTAGGAACAGTAAGATATAGCAAAAAAACAAAACTGGAGTGAAAAGTGGAGGAAGGAGACAACATGAACCAAAGAAATGGATGACAACTGATTTTGATCTGGCTGCAAAAGCAAAGAACAGAAGCGTCCAGAGACTAAACTCTTCCATACGTAAACGCACACTCGTGATTTGGAACACGTGCAAATAAAACAAGGAAAGATAGAAACACACAAAAAATGCACATTAAAATATATCTGTGTACAAAAAAAATAAAAAAGGGAGTTACAGGACCATCAAAGCATTTAACCATAAACAATAAAAATGCATTCATGACGCCCATTCGCACATGGCTTCATGACCGATGTTCACACGTGTATAAAAACAAATGCAGAGGCAAAAAAGGGCAAAAAACCTAAATCAGAAAAGAAACCGATCCCTGCTTCGAGTCCAATCTGACTCATTCTGGACAAAAAGGGGCTAAATTCTTCCAAAGCGAGCGGCAACTTCTGTGACATCTTCTGTGAGTCTTGCCAGGTTCAGATGTCGGAGGGACGATCTTCACACGTTTGGACTGGAGCTGCAGTCCCACCTTTGATTATAACTGGACAGCAGGGGAGCCGGGATAAGAGTGTGTGTGAGGTGTTTGTACTGCGAGTGTGTTTGGATCTGATGAGTTCTAGCTCATCTCTGGACTTCTACCATCAGAGCTGCTCCTCTGTGTTCAAGTACATACTGTAGGTGGGGGTGTTTCCGTGTTGCCTTCACTGTCTCCGCCTGTTATTTGCCTCCATACATCCTCTCGATGTCTTCCTGGTAGTGTGATTTCAGCTCTTTGCGCTTGAGTTTGAAGGCGTCGGTGACCAGGCCAGTCTCTGGTGTCCAGGGCTCGGCGCTCAGCCGAATCTTCTTGGGGATTTCAAATCGCTCCAGTTTTGCTGAAAAGGGCAGAACGGAAAAGGTCAGAAGTGGCAGTTTGGTCAGAGAAGGTCAGAAGTCCTACCTGCGATAGCTGCTTCAGTGATGATGCGAAGGACCTCTTTCTCCATCTGGGAGTTGTTGCAGAGCTCTTCCCAGGTGCCCTTCACCTCCAACTGCTTTGCCAAGGTCATTAATTGCTTCTGGTTAGGCACCACAAAGCTGATCACGTACGACTGGTCGCTGTGGAACCATCACACGTTTCGCATCTTTACACACTTCAGAGCCAAACATGGGTTTAATTGTAGCTAATTCTGCAGATGTTCACCTGTTTGCATAGGCACAGATGTTGTCAATGAGTGAGCAGTTCTTCAGAACAGCCTCCACTTTCCCCAGAGACACGTATTCACCAGCCTGCAGCTTCACCAGGTCCTTTTTACGATCTTTACAACAGATCAGGTGTTGAAATCAAATCCGAAACCAAACGCTGCGCCGCTTTGCCGACATCTTACCAATGATCTTGAGGCAGCCGTCGGAGTGGAACTCTCCGATATCCCCGGTGCAGAACCATCGCTGGCCTCTCCCGTCCACGAAAAAGTCGTTGCAGATTGTGTCCTTGTTTTTGTAATAGCCCATCGTTACATTGGGGCCGCCGATGAGGATTTCTCCCCGGGGGTTGGGCTTGTCTGTGCAGTAATAACCACCTAAAACACAAGCGCCAGCTCAGAAAGACGAGACCAGCAGGTTCATTTGGCTTCCCTGTTGTTGCCACCGGCCTCTCACCTTCCTCCCAGTCCTTCAGTTTGATCTCTGAACAAACCAGGGGAGCGCCGACACGTCCTGTGCTGTAGTCCCAGACTGAAACACACACCAGCCCGTCCCCCCCTTCACCGTTAGATCGGCCAACATCTACAACCGTGTTGGTTCTTGAATAAACCTGCCATCTTACTCTCGCTGATGGTTCCGGCCCCGCAGGTCTCCGTCAGGCCGTAACCCTGGCCCACTGGGCAGCACAGGCACACGTTCATGAAGCGCTGCGTGGCGGGCGACAGGGGAGCGCCACCGGAGAGCAGGAGTCGTGTGTTGCCTCCCAGGAGTGCACGCACCCGTTTGAACACCAGACTGGAGGGGGGAGCAGTGTTGTACAGTGAATCACAGGTGATAGGAGAAGAATTCCAACATGTATTAGCACAAACTAACCATTAACCAGGAACTGAGGTTCATGTCTGTTGAGCACTGTGGGACCAACAGGGAGAATAAGGCTGTTACCTGTCACAGAGAGGTGTGCTGTAGCCCTTGGAGATCTGCTCCATCTTGTAGTTGTAAGCCAGCACAAAGAGAGTCTTCTGGAATTTGCTCATCTCTTCCACTTTGGTCATCACATTCTTGTAGATGCGATCCATGATCTCCTGCAGACATCAGCACAGAGACCTCCCACTTTAACACTTTCACTATTTTACAGTCGTATTTGGGGAAATTTGTCGATTGTCTTTGAAGGGCATGTTGAATAAAGTTATTTACGCAATATTACACTTACTGGTACAGCAGCCATCAGAGTAGGTTGCAGCACACTGGTATCACCTTTACTGCCTTTCTTTATTTTGGTGGACTGAAAATTAAGGAAACAAAATCAGCCAGTCACCAAAATGCAAAAAAACTAAAAGTGAACTGGGCAGTGGGGAGAACTGTCACCATGACAATGCAGCACATTCCTATCACAAAGCATCTGTTTAAGTCACAGAAATAAAGGTGGACATGGCTCATATCCCCAAAAATTTAAACCCAAAAGCAGTTCAAACATAATATTCCTGATGATCTGTGCATGAGAGAAAAGGTTCACAAACCTGATCGGCTAAGGTCTGAGGTGATGAGTAGCCGATGCGACAGCCGTGCGAGATGCACACCATCTCAGCGCTGAGCTCCAGGACGTGGGCCAATGGCAGGTAGCCGATGTAGGTATCCGTTTCACTGCCGGGACAGAAATAAAAGAAGAGCGGGATCGTTTCCACAGTCAGAGCAGAGCAGGTGAGGTGTGGAAGAAGGCAATGGGATCAAAGGGTAATGTGGAAGTTTGGTGAAACACTTAATGTCAGAAACAGCAGAGGAGCTGACAGCAGGGTTAAAGACTCTGATGGCGGCATACTTGAGGTCTGGAATTCGCTCAGCCATGCCAGTAATCCCAGCAATGATGTTGCCATGGGAGATCATGACACCCTTGGGGATGCCAGTGGAGCCGCTGGTGTACATAATGACGGCGATGTCTGAGGCCTTGGGCTGTCTGCGGTCCACGGCTACTGTAGATGTGCAGAGTGCGGATCATTATGCAGGAAATTAATCCCAAACAACACACAATATTTGCTATAATTACAAAGGTATGATGAAAGGCTGGATTTCTGTATGCAATCAATACAGATTTTACCAGCTATACACTCTTAATCAAACAAGTGAATGGTTTAAATGGATTTAGAATAACAACATTCCTCCTGGAAATATAAAGGAAAAAGATATAACTATTACAGAATCTATAGTCTTTTCACACATTTTCTTTGTGATATTGTGTCAAAGTGAAACAACAGTCACTTGTTCCCAAACCCAACTGTGTAATTATAATAGTGATTACTGGTGCGAAGTTAATTTGACCTGTTGATGACTCTGTTATTCAAAGCGCATCATTGTAATTATTACTTCAGCTCTTTATTAAGCCTCCGCGTGGAGCGTTTTCTTTTCCAGGACTAAATGAAAACCACTTTAATCAAAGCTCACTCACTGTTGTCGGGCTTGGATCCCATCTCCTTCACTGTGTCCATGTCGTAGATCAAAATGCCTCTGGGCATGTCTGTCCAGCCTGTGCGTTTACTGTCCACGACGATGATATACTGCAGCCTCGGAACGTCGCACAGGATGTCCTGGGACGTAAAAGGGAAGAGAATGATTCACTGAGATATCACAGAGTGCTTCAGACAGATGCTGTCAGGACAGACGGGTACCTTGAGGCGGCCCTGGAGCAGGTCCTTGCTCGTGATTATGTGTGTGACTTCGGTCTCGTTCAGACCGTGAGCGATGGCTGCTGGTCCCAGAGTGGCGTAAAGGGTGACGACTGTGAAATTCAGCTCCCGTTAAGTCTGTCATTCCTCTGTTACTGCTGCCACAAGTGTGCATGTATCTGATCATTACTCACGTGGGAAGTTGTACATGAAGCAGGCTTGAGCCGCCACAATCCACTCTGCTCTGGTCTCACAGATGATGGCGATGTTACACTGAGGCTTCTGGCCCAGAGCAGCTAGTCCGCTGCCGAAACATTTTGCTGCGTGTAAGGTTTCCTCGTATGAAAGCCAGATGTAGTTTCCCAGAATAAGCTGAATGCAACAGAAAAGTAAAGTATGGTTGGTATTCAGGATTATTTACGAATGCCAAAACATACCTGAGAAATAAAGCTGTATTCAGTGGACTCGAACAGCTTTAATAATAAAGAACCTTTAAAATATATTGGAAACCACACTGGATCTATGCTGTTGAAATACATGAACACTGGGTTGTGCAACAGTCTATTACTGCCACCTGCAGGGGTTTTAGCAGAAGTGCAGTTGTTCATGTGGGAGCGTCATCTAATAAAAGGAAAAACGCTTCTGTCCCACCTATATTCTCAAATTATGTTCTAATATCATGAGTAGAGCAACCACTAATGATAAACCTGTACCTGTCAAAAACACGTGGACTTAGAGCCGAAAAAAAGCAATCAAACCGAAACAGGATTTAAATGTGCAGCGGCAAACTTACCGAGACTATTTGCGTGATGACATTTATGCCAAAAAAATCAAATGGGAAAAATGTACACGTACTAAAATTATTCATCAAAGCTGTCACCAATATATTTTTGGATGTCTCTCACCTTCTTAAAGATTTTGCCGTTCGGCTGGAGCTCATCCTCCTCGCTGAGCACCTCCCTGGTGCCTAGGCAGTCTCTCTGGGGAAACAGTGTGGCAGCATATTCAAACATCTTATCCAAGGTGTCCACCCCAGGGTGCATGCAGGCCAACAGCTTGTCTTCGCTGTTGATGGCCCTGTAAGGTCCGGCCGGGTGTCCGCTGACTGAACGCGCCTTGATGCAGCGAGCCCGCTCCAAGTTGCTGCTGCTGCCACCTGAGATGAAGTACCTGGGGATGAAAGTGATGACGGAGTAGACCCAGACCACGGAGCGAAAAACCTGCAGCAGCCAAGGGTTTATGTCCTCCTTCAACTTCATCTTTGAGGATGAAGTCAGTACTAGTGACGAATCAAACCAGAAGTGCAATGATACTCTGACACAGATCCCTAATTATCTTGGCGTGTTGCTAAGACAACAGGAAGCGAAGGACAGTCCTTTTGTATGGCAAGGCAATCAAATCTGCAAGACACGGACAAAATATGGAAAGTTAGACAAGCAATGTTAGATAAGCAAACCAATCAAGCCTGTAAAACCATGTATGTTATTCTATGGATCAGCTATTAGTAGGGCAGTCGCAAATATTACAATAATCGGCAATCGCAATTATTTTTCATATTCATGATTATTTTTCATATTTGCGAGTACCGCCAATTATTTATTTGGTCCAAAGGTTTGCATAAAATAACTGTGAATCTGCATCATCATATTGCGCCAGCAGCAGCATGCAGCGTCACCGTTCCTCTCGTCTTGGCAGTGAGCTACGGCTAGGTAAAATATGCTATGGCTGGGATAATAACAACATGAAGGAAGGAGTTTCTGGTTCCAAAGCCACGTACCACGGCACTTTGGTGCATTTTGGTTTTAAGCCTAACGATAAAGGAAAGCCCAGTAAAGCCACAGCAATACGCCAAAACTATTTCTTGAATTTCACAAAATCATTACATAGCTCTTATTCATTGGTGTACAGTACAGTACAGTACAGAATGTGTATAATTAAAGATCATTATGCTATTATTCATGTACAGCACCGGACTGTAAATATATAGGGTTAGCCATATATTTATTTATATTTTCTCAAAGTTTTCTATATTATTTATTTATTCTTATTTCTTGTCTGTATGCTGCTGTTGCTGGGACATAAACATATTCATTCATTCATGATAGCAGAATATAAAAAAGAAAAAAAATAGACAATATAAACAGCAATCGCAATTATTTTTTTGACAATTAATCATCTCCAGAAATTCGTAATCCTGACAGCCCTAGCTATTAGTCAGTCAATTAGTCATTTTTTCAAATCCACTGGCCCTGCTTCACGCAATCCTTAAAAACAGAGGATTGAAATATATTCTACATCTGTGTGACCATTTCAGCTCTCTAAAAAAAAAATCCCCTCAACACTAATCTGTGTTCACTATAAAATATATACTTCCATACGGTCTCATCTTGCATCCTACGCCTGTATGCAGCAGCATGTAAGAGTACAGAGAAGATTGTCACACTGAGGGATGAGGTGGGCTGGTATTTACAACAAAACAACAAAACTAGATGTTAAAAATACATTAAAATAATAAAATGTTTTTCTGTCTGTTCTGTTCTTTTTCTGTTCAATATCAAGATTGCAGGATTAAAAAACATTGCCACCACATATGATTAAAGTCCTTACCACAATTCCTGCACAGTCATCAAAGTTAATCCGAATGTAGGCCACTGAGTAAAATAACACTGTCAACCACTGTTGAAACCTTGAAGATTTAACACACATTTATTTTGGAATGCACGGTTCGTTGGTTGTAACAATAGATTACATCGATCATTCTGTCGATTCTGACAATGTTTTATCCACGGTATCAGCATCTATGCAAGCGGCATGACGATGCTAGATCTATTTACAACCGTTCTCTTCTAAACTCAGTGACCTTACCCACCCAGATCAGACCAGACCAGTTCAAAGAATTTCTGTTCTATCGATTACATGATTAAATCAATCGATCCATTTGATTTTATCTCATGTGGTCAATATATCAGCGTTATGGTAATAAACAACAACTACTATAGCGGTTTGCTTTGTGCACCTATTTTAGAGATAATCGTTATCGGCGTCTGATAACGTCACAACACGCTGTTGTGATAGCAAAAGAATTTTAAGTGTGACCATGCCAAAGCCTACCTAACCATAACAACGTTAGCGTCTTGGACAGCAGCGTACTTTTCTCTCCACGGGCTCAATGACATGAAAATATGTGAAAGGGTAACGATGGCGAAGCCGCGTCAAGATTATCAGCTAGCAGCCAATGAAGCCAGTTCAGTTCAATGATGTGTTAGCAACTAGCAAAGCTAACACTTTGCATTTAGCATAACAACTGTAGCCGCTGCTACTGAGATTGGCGAGGTAACGTTACCACGAATCAATCATTCCCCCCAAATAAAAAGAAAAACAATACGTGTGCCAAGTTATACACATTAATTCTACACAATGAACGTTATTTGCAGGGCGTTGCTAAGTCTCGTAGCTAACAATGTGTACTCCGCATCCACATCTGCAGTGGATCCACGCAGTCTGTAACTGATAAATTCTTACCCTTTTCTGCTGTTACGTCTCCGTTGCTGCTTAAATGCAGAGTCCCATTATCTTTCTAATCAAACCGCTGACATGAAGACAGTGTATTTCGGCATAACGCACAACTATGTTACAAAAAGCAAATTAAAAAAATGTAAATCTATGTATTATCGGCACAGAACTCTCAGCCCGGAAGCTATCAAATGATGTCAGGATATTTCCCCCACTGTGATTGGAGGACAGGAGGTGGCGCGTGTTCGGGGCAGCCGAGACGTCAGAGGGGTTACTAGCGGACAGAGGCGCTCCTGCAGCCAGGCTGTCAGCCGACATTCGATCTGCCTGCAACGTGTCAGGTAACCGTGATCCGGATGTATTTTTTTTTTCATTTAATTTTATTTCTTTTATAGTAGAGGAGTAGAGGAGAGCGACTGATAATAGTACAAGTTAAAAAAATAATGCAGCGGGAGTAATATGCGATTATATAGTGCAGTTTTAAAAAACTTAAACACTTTCACTATTCACGCTGCAAAACATCCAACTACAAACTAGGCCGACTAAAAGTTATTGACACCCCTTCCACACGGAATCAAACCGAAAATATAATGGTTATTCAGCACTCCAGCCATAACATTTTTAACTGTCTATTTCCACATTAAGACTAGAAAAGAACTTGGAGAGCGCAGACCTCCGCCAATACCTTCATTGAGGTAGGCATCTTGCATGCCTACACTGCCTGCAGAAGTAATACAAGGTTACAGAACATATTTTGCTTTATGATCAAAGCTGTTTGGCCTTGAGGCTTTGATCATGATAAAGAATCCTTCAAAACATTCCTGGATGCAGTTGGTAATCCGGAACAACATTTCTTGAAAATGTCATTAAAATGCGTTCAGAACTTAACGAGTTATTTTGCTAATAAAAAAACGAACAAACTTACACTCAAACGTTTTGGGTGTGGGGAAATTAGCTGCTTGTCTTAGCTGCCTCTCTGCTCCCATCTAGTGGCAGAGGCAGTTTTCGCCGAAAGATTAAACTGTTGGCGAGCAATAAGGAAAATCAGAGAGAAGCTGAAACGTTAGAAAGGCTCAAGGGTTTTGTGTCACAGTATCATCAGCCTAGATAAATGAATCAACACCTGTTTGTGTCTGCCAGAACATTTATGATTGGTCTGATTATTAAGCAGTCGATAGAAGAGTTGAAGGCCTTACTTATAAACCAACTCAAATAAATTGTCTCAAAGTCAAACAAATCAGTGACCCAAATGTTTGGACACTGACATGTCCCAGTGACAATTCAATTCATGGATATAAACCATGAAGGTGTTAGATACATCTAAAAATCTGTTTGGTTTTTTTTTGTTGGTTTTTGTTTTAGCTCCACTCAGTTTCTCTTTTCTAAAAGTCACCCATTTTTCAGTTTCTTCTTAGGCCTCGGCTTCTCCGTCGTGACCAATTTTGTCAAAATTTTGTCTCTCCTTACTTATAATGATTCGTTTATTTATTTATGATTGACTAGTGCTCATAGGTGAGAAAAGATGATAAAACAATCTGGAGAATCCTGTATTTATTCCATGCAAATCAGCCACTTCATAACAAATCATGAATAAATTTGATAAAGGCCTGTCACCGAAATACACACACCCTTCCTCCCCACACAGACATCTTCTGACTGGCAGCACCTCTGATAACACGAGGCACGAGAATGTATTGATTAGTCGTACTGCTACTGTAGAAAATCAATATAATCTGGTCCCATGACCGGAACTGGTGCAGAATGGTCTACTGCATATAGACAGCTTCTTTGCTGGCAAGGAGACAAGAAAGCAGCTCTTTGGAGATTGGTAGACAGCTGATATTACCTTATAGTCATCACACTCATCACACACAGTATCAGAGATGGCCAAGATACTGAAATCCAACCTTCTCCTGGATTACCACATTTAAAATGTATAGGGTTAGTATAAACAGCAGGCAAAAAACCAGACATCATGAAGTTGATTATTTTAAAAATAAAGTAAGTCAGGGGGAAATGTTATCTGAATTTACCTTTACCTGCATTCCCACATGTGCTCTAGAGAAAGGCAGTGAGCGTGCTCTTAAATAGGGGTTTGAGCTCCATCATAATGACTTTTGTTTCAACATGACAGAAAAGATGTCTAGTGTTAATCTGTGACTGTTGGGGACAGAAGGAAGTATTCTTCTTGACATCTGAAGAGTGATACCATGAAAGTAAAACGGCCCAGTAAGCCGCCGTTGACACTTTGACCCTGGACGTTGATCCTGCCTCACTGATCTGTGGTTCCGTTTCCATGCCTTTCAGGCCATATGTCCATGTTGACATACTGTGACAGGCAAATGCAAGTGGACACACACCAAAAAAAGCCCTTAATACCTTTAATTTATCATAAACTCATTTACATGCCCGGCCACAAAGGCCCCCACAGATGTGATCACATGACAAGCAGGAGTGTGTACAGAGTGGTGATAATCGCTCTCCTCGGGCTATGGCATCAGAGGTCACTTTGACAAGACACTAGGAGGCAGATGTTTTGAGCAAAAAGGGAACACTTTCATCTCTGTGAAATATGTGTGTCCAATCTGATAATGACTGCTGGACACACTCAGGACACTTAAAAGAGGAAATGCATCATGCAACTGTCTGTCAGTCGCTAATGGCTGCTGCCTTGACATCCACCTGACAAGTGCCATGTGATCTTTTTTTCCAACATGTTTCCTTTATTGTGTGTTTCTGAGTTCACAGGCACAAAAATTCCAGAAGATGTTAATGTTTATTAATAGAGATCGCAACAAGGTGCCGCTGTTGCCGTCCAACCTTTATAAGAAAAACAAGTAAACTAATAAGTTCTGAGCCCCTGGCTGATTAGGAAGCCCCTTGATGTCCAGTTGGATTTATAGGGAGGACAGGGGGAAGGGGTTGTGTAGGGATTAGGGAACAAAAGGATCCTTCTCTGTCATCAAAGAGGATCTGATCCAAACTCATCCCTCAGCTGCAGGGATGGCATGAAGGTGGCCTAAACGCAGCAAAGTTTGAAGGTGGGAACTGCAGATTTAATAGGAATCTTTAGCTTTAAGCCCCGCGGTCCCCTGTGAAACGAAGCTTTCTGCTCCTACTCCTCCACTTTTTCACAATTAACTTGACGATCAATATGTAAATTGTATATATATTTTTTAACATGATTAAAATCCCATAAGTGCTGCCTTGAGTAGAGTTAACCCTAACCCTGATTCAGGATAGAGCAAACAGAGCCTGCCCATACCACAGCACAAGCCTAGCCTGCTGCTGATAATGAAATCTGCAGAAATTGGCGATATTGTAACGCTGCCGCCAAAAGTCCTTCACGTCAGTGCGATAATGCAAAAACTATTTGAGCTTGGATCATCGTGTCTGGCACCCTAAATATCCAAGACATCTGGAATAGGTTACAAATCAACTTTTGAAATACAAATCGATCAGATCTCGTCATTTATTTTTTTATTTTGCTCTGCTGTTCCAGCAGATTTGCGTTTTCACCACAGTATCAGTAAGATTTGAGGCTTGATCTTCATCTTTTGCACATTATCCAGGAGCTCTGGACCACGTTAGAGTCATGTACCAGGGCTGGCCACCAGGGGGAGTTCCAAAAAGAAGGGAACATTTTGAATGTTTTCGGCCTTATTACACACACACACACACACACACTACACATCATACACATGTCCTGCCTCCTAGAGTTTCAGTGACAAACCACATATAATGGATCTTCTTACATTTAAATTACCACAGAAAACAATCATAAGCCCATCACATGATTTAAAACCACTAGGAGGTCATTTGCCCGACTATCTCAATAGTTTACAACAATATGTGGGCCCCCTACCCCCAAAGTTATTCCTCTCATCTTGTGAAGGTTTGTGGCCCCCTGGGGGTTATGGGCCCTGGATCTTCCTAGGACCTGGCCCCCTGGCAGGGAGTCACTGTTATCCTCCCTCAGGTGCTTAAATGGTAAAGAGGTCCCGTCATGGACAAAATAGCTCATGCTGTTCGTGATAAATCAGTCACAAATTGACATTTTGACACATGCCCACCTGAACAACGCCCTGTGCTCAGCGCCATAAAAGGCCAGATATCAAAGTTTGGTTCGCTGCAGATTTTAAAATAAGCTGTCATCAAAGCATCAAACAGGAAGAACAATGTGAATATTTGCTTGACATTTGCAGAGTTTCTTGCTTTAAGCAACGCTGGTGTGTTCACAGGCTTTAAAAGGTCATGATTGCTGCTGTGGTTCTTTCAAATCTGTATTTGTCCAACCACGGTTTTCTGCTCAGCAGTGGATTCAGGTAATTGTTTTATGGTCATGTGACTGATCGATGATTCTGTGATCATGTGTGCGCAGATATGCAGGGCCAGGGTGGTCCACGTTCGTGATTCGGCCAGCTATCGTGGCTCCGCCAGGAGTTGTGCACCCCCCAAAAAAGCCTCCCTAAGCAGACCTGCCAGTGCGTCTGTAGACCTTAGCGTGCTGCGATGTTTACACGTAAATATCTAAAAAACATTTTTACTCTGACGACTGAACCAGATCACAACAGGCGATAACCAGGACCAGCTGTCATTAGCGTGCGTCATATGCGTAAGGTGGACTTATTGCGCCTATTTAAGCGTAAAATCAGAATTTTGCATGTGTGGCGGCAGCGCGCTACTGTGCGTGCGCGCGGGCGTTTCTGCGCCAACAACAGTGGAGAGCAGTGACACAACAGGTTTTCAGGCTGTAGCGCACCTACAGGCAATCTTGATCAATCTTGATATCATCGCCTGATAATCAATAACGATTGGTGTGTGACGCGCCCCTCTGGGATCAAACTGTGACCATCACGGGACAGTTTGGAACAGAGCACCCTTCAGAATCTACCGTACCTAGAATGCATTCAAATCAATAAATAAACATATGAATAAATAAATACATTTATTTGTGTGAGATAAATCAGCGTTGTCTGTGTAGATTCTCGCTCATCCAGGTCATAGTTATCCAAAATTAGATCTCTCTGTGTCAACTCAAGGAAACCTTTCAGTCCAGTTGACACAGAGAGATCTAATTTTGGATAAATCAGCGTTGTTAACACACAAACACAACCAGACTGACCACATGATTTAGTTTAATCAGGTCTGATCTGTTGCTTTCGTTGCCGGGTATTTTTAAATCTGCTGTTTTTCCTTATGTTTCTATGTTTTGTAGCTCTCGGGTGTAATTGCAGGTGTCCGAATTAATAACATTTCTTCAAATTATCTGATGAGGTTACAGATCAGTCTCCTGAAAAATAGACGCCGACGTGCGCCCTCTAGTGGTTGAACATACAATCTCTACGATAGATCCTGGATATAACAAACCTATCCAAATGAATGCAGTTATGTATTATAACCTAGAGGTAAACTAGTCACTTAGTCATGTAATTGTGTATATACTTACTATTGATGTGACTGCACTTAAAGAAAGAGGTCTAATTACATTACCTTTAAAATATTCCTATAGATTATTGTCGGGGTTTTATTATGGAGACATTGAGTTCGTGGGAAAAGGTCACATCTGTGGTCATATTATCACATTATCTTTGTGCAAGAAACTCAGAGAGAGTATTTACTTCCTCTGTAGTATTATTAAAAGAATCTAATATTTGAGAAGGAAACTATGTTTTTAAGGGGTTGCAAAGATTTCTTTAAAAAAAAATGAGTAAATAAAAAAAATGAATCTACTGGTTCAGTTGTGAAAATGGCTGCCAAACAGTTGATTCAGTCAATTTGTGCTATGCTCCTTAAATCAAAACTGGAAGTCAACTTGATGACTACGTCCACAGCACGCACGCACGCACACACACACACACACACACACACACACACACACACACACACACACACACAGGTCACTTAAAGACAGATAAGAATTCTCATCACAGGACCATCATCTTCATTTTTTGAAGTATGGGTGATCTCCCTGGCACCCTAAGGCTGTGTGCTTAACAAATGCTCTGCTTGTCTCTTCCTTTTCTCTCACCCACCTGGCTGCACCTTTGGGCTCTTTGTCGTGTAAACCTGTGAGCTCCCACTGAAGCGAAGTGGTGTCACATGTATTTGATAAGATCAGACATGTCAGGAAAAAGAAACAGAACTTCTTTTGAAGCAGTCTTGTAACAGGAACATCCCATGTCCGACTCATCACAGAGCATTATTGATACTAAAGATGCAGCGTGGCTGAGATGCTTATCTAAATGTCAGGTCGAGCTTCCATCAGGTGCCTCCAATCACAGATGAAAGTGACAAGACGTCTCTGTTCAGCAACACAGAGCATGATAAGGGTTCAAACTGCACCTTTCCACATAGAAATCATACAGAAACCTTTCTCTACAGACCACTTCCTGTTGTTTTAATCTCAATATGAGGCCAGATGATAATGCAAATGAGGCTTCCTCAGTTGAGGAATCCATCATTCCTGTCACAGGAAGCCTCAGCTCTCTTTATCAGCTGAAATTTCACAGGAGTGAAAGAACGGCCTTTTTTAGTGCTGGAGTATGTGCCCACACCAACCAGTGCAGCCGATGTGCGCCGACTGCAAACGACATCCTTCTAAATGTGCAGAATCCTACATGATTGATGGAGAATCTGAGCTTTCTGCCCTAAATCAGCTACAGTCTTGGACCCTGTGCCCTAAAACCCCAACAAAGCAAATGTCCATTTTGCCATCAGGCCAGCTTCATTTTAGCTTGCGTCGACTAGACGACTGCGACTGTTTCTTTCTTCTTTTTTAAAACGTTTTTCTCGTTCCAGACATACAGGCCTGAAAATCTTTGGGCCATCCAGTGTGCATTTCTGCTTGGGTCCATTTCGTTCACCACCCTGCATCTCTAACTCAGCTCACCCTGCTAACTGATTTGACACGGTAGATCCAATATCCTTTTCATGATAGCCAAACTTTAGTATGATAAACCCCCCACCAACACACACAAACACACACACACACACAGTGCTCCCCCGTTCCTGTTTTTTTATGGACATATAATGTTTCCACATGTTCTGTTCCTTCTTTTTCTGCATGAAGGAGGAATTAAACTGCATCAGTTCACGTGAAGAACTGCAAGGAAAGAGAGACTGTTATCCGCAATAAAGTCGGGAAACATTCTAGTGAGACATGCATTCAGATCATTAATAACTTTTGTAACATATACACTATACATATAAATATAAATGTTTGTGTGCGTGCGTGTCATTCAATGAGCCGTTTCAATATGTCACCATCAGCATGACTACGGTACCCCCCCCCCCCCCCCCACACACACCACCACTAAATAGACGGGGGAAAAAAACGAAAAAGAGAGAGGATAGTGTGGTGTCCATAATTGAGCTTTTGCACGGATGTGTTACACTGCCTCGTGGCTCATTTAGAACTATTGTTGTCGATTAGAGGCGAGAATAGAGGTTTTTGCGTGGGCAGTGACGCTGCAGCTTCAACCCCGAAATAATATATATATTAAAAAAAAAAAAAAAAAAAAAATCTCAAAAACGGGGGGGGGGGAAATGAAAACAAGATTACGAGCGACAAAAATTAATTTGATTAAAGCTGAAAAATATGAAATACATCCCAACGCACGTTTACATCTGACACTGACAAAAGAAAAACAAAAAAAACAACTTTATCAATGTCCTTGTGACAATTTCGCATCTCGCTGTTGTTTGTCAGAGGAACTGCTTAAGTGTTTAAATAAATAAATAAATAAATAAATATCCCACCGAGTCTAGCTATTTCATTTTCTCTGCTAATAAATAATTTCCAAAATAAAATCTCATTTTCACTTTTTCTTTCCATAAAAACGCGTATTCTGTCATATAAATCCTCCGTAACGTCATCTGGCCTCTTAAAGAAATAATCAACATAGAGCAACATTGGGCCGTGCGTGTGTGCGCGGATTGAGATTTTCTGCAGGGACGGTGGTGTAGTGATGCTGCAAATGGTGAACTTTGTTTTAAAAAGACGAAACATGTTTTATTAATAATAATTAAAAAAAAAAAATTCGAGACGCGCTGATGACCCTTGTCGGAGTTTTATTAAAGGTTCATATTTTAAAAGACGATTAATTAAAAAGCTGCTGGGTGCTTGTTTTACAAGCTACTTGATGACCATAATTGTCTTTACGTATTCAATAAAATAAGTTGATTGATGGACTTGATGCGTTGAAATTTATGTATATTAAATATATAAAGTATTCAGATCTTTATAAGGTCAAGCCTGCACGTTTATCTAGAGTTCTTATCTGATTTATTCATTTCTCAGTTGTTGAGCAGCCTCATTTCGTCTTTGCTCAATCGTCCGTCTAATGAGCATCATTAAAAGTTGTGTACTGTAGAAAAAAAAAAAAAAAAAAAAAAAACTTGCAGAAGCTTGTGACACGACGATTTGACCTCGTAAGGTCAATCCAGACGGGAGTTCCCGTCGTCCAATCAGAGAGCTCCGACAGCCCCTGGACGTCCGGCTCTGCGGCCAATCAGAAAGGGGGAACGCGGAGTCAGAGGGGGCAGCCACGGCAGATAAAATGTTGGACTTGTATCCATCCCCCGCAAATCATCCCCTTCAAATCATCCCCGCTGGAGTCTCACTCAGCACCTGCGCTTCGACTCCAGCTCCCATCAGCCAGCGGTCCAGAGGGGCTTTCAGCAGGAGGGGCGACCTATTACTGCAGCAGCGAAACCCAGGAAAAGCGGCTCTTTCTTTGGGATTTAAACAAGAAAGCCAGCAAGCAAACAAACAAACAAACAAATAAAAGGCGTCTGTTTGACACAAGAACCGGGAGTCATGACAGCGCTGGCAGGAGGTTTGCCGAGAATGATGAGACCGAGCCCGCACCAGAACTACCCGAGGGGAGGCTACTCTCTGGAAGGTAAACGCTCGCAAACAACCCACTTTACAAAAGTTTAACAAACTTCAGAGAAGTGGTAGAACTCCACAGTGAAGCTGTAAATCGGTAAAACCGATAAACTAAAATTGTTAGTCTGAAGAATTTTGCTTGTTGGCTTGATTTTAAATTTTATTTAAAAAAGAAACGGTGAAAAAACTGCTACTGTTTTTATTCGCACGTTGGGCCGTTTATTTTAGGTAAAAATCGATCTCTTCTAATTTTATTATTTTTGTTGATGTTATTAATTTTGGATATGTAATAACAATTTGTGATTTATTTTAAAAATCCAAGAGAAAAGACATTATAATAACTTTTAATAAATATTTAATTATTAAACATTTACCATTTCTTTACACAATTTCAATAGTAATATTGTGTGTAAAAATAACAACTACTACTACTACTACTGAAACTAATATAATAATAATAATAATAATAATAATAATAATAATAATAATAATAATAATAATAATAATAATAATAACAATAATAATAATAATGTTTTCTGCTGCCCAGTCTCCACTCCGTTGGGTCAAGGTCGTGTTAACCAGCTCGGGGGTGTTTTCATAAACGGGAGACCTCTCCCAAACCACATTCGCCATAAGATCGTGGAGATGGCCCATCACGGTATTCGTCCGTGCGTCATTTCTCGCCAGCTGCGGGTGTCCCACGGCTGCGTCTCCAAAATCCTCTGTCGGTACCAGGAGACGGGCTCCATCAGGCCGGGGGCCATCGGAGGCGGCAAGCCAAAGGTGAGGAACCGTCAGGTTAAATTCCACTTTTTAAATCTCTGCACCGAAGAGTTTTGATTGAGTAATTTCTTTCAATCTAAAAGCCAACCGCTACTCTGGAGCTGGACAAGAAAATCGAGGAGTACAAAAGAGAAAACCCGGGAATGTTCAGCTGGGAAATCAGAGATAAATTACTGAAAGATGGAATCTGCGACAGGAACAACGTCCCGTCAGGTAACTCAGGCCTGGTTAAGCCAGGCAGACAAAAAACAAACATTATTTTTAGTGTTGTATGTTACCATAAATTGTATTAATTTTAACAACTTTTTTTGTCTTAGTAAGCGCCATCAGTCGCATCATTCGGTCCAAATTCGGCGGAGTCGGTGATGATGAGGAGGAGGATGAAGAGGTGAAGAGGGAGATGGATGAAAGTGAACCACGGACTAAACACAGCATCGACGGCATCCTGGGAGACAGATGTGAGTTCAGCGTTCTGGTTTCACCCCTGCTGTTATTATTATTATTAATAATAATAATAATAATAATAATAATAATAATAATAATAATGTGGACTATATCCACGGATAGATTATATATCTGTGGATAGTGAATAATATTTTATTCCCAAGCCTGAGAATACTTTTACGCACAACCGGACACTTGAGGATGAACTTCAGGGAGCACAAAGCAGACAGAGTCCATTGAAACTCACACCTCAGTTTGGCAGGCACAAAAGCCAAAGTGCAGTGAGCGGCTCAGTGGTGTACAAAGAGACGCCAGGGCTTTTCAAAACAGGCAAAGAAAGGGAGGAAAAAGTGCGCTGACAAAAGGCTCCGAGAGCACATTATGAACTCGCAATGAGCGATGAATTATTCAGGGACAGCACAGGGCCTGCAGCGACCTGCTTTATAGACTGCTCAAAAAAGTGCCAATTTGGGGCTCTGTTCCCACTGTTTACAGTTCGTCACCCAGGGGAAAAACGAGCAAAGAAGCTCAGACTTTGGGCAGGCACCTGTTGATTTACGACCTGTTGGGGACCGAGGAGGGCCGCCGCAGAGGGGGAGCTTGTTGTTGGAGACAATAATGGAAGGTGTAGTTAATTATTAACTCCATTTCAGAGGAAAAGTGGCAGCGTTTTGACAATGCTATCAAATTATGCGCGACTTAAAACATTTGTTCTTCACTTTTATGTGTTTTAATTGTATTACAGCTGTTTAACGCAAAGTTAAGTTAAAAAAATGGCGAATCCACGTTAAGTTGGTGCGTTCGGCAGTACGCAGTTGCTGATACATTCGAGCTTTGCGCACCCAAATTGTCATTCGTCTTTATATTTTACGCACAGTTTTTTTCTTTGTCACAGTCTTTACGCAATGAATATGACGCTTTCGGCCAGTGGCCGCAGTGAAACCCGTCTCTTCCCTCCACTAGATTAAATCCAATCCTTTTATTTCTCGCCACTTTCATCTCGGGAAAAGTCCGCCCCTTTCCTTTTCGCCTAGGGCGCACACATTCATGCAGCTCCGGGCTCTCCCCTCTCTCTCCTGTATGGATAAACTATATAGCATCACAGAGAACGTTTGCAGTCGAAATTGTTGTAGTAATCTATAAATCTGGATGCATAATATTTAATTCTTAAATGATTAATGAATTAAAAAAAATCTCCAATGTTTACATAAAAAGCTCTAACTCATAGTTCCATTAAATGTATTTAAGGAAACAATTAATAAAAACTATTTTACCTGACATAATCGTTTGTGCAAGCCGCTCTGAGGAACTTTCGCCTTTGACACAATGGCACTATTTCATTCTTGTGTCTCTTTGTGGAAGTAGTTGTTGTTTTTGCTCTTTTATGGCGTCTTCATTAGAATGTGAAAAGGCTGTTTTGGTGACTGAGAGAGTGTCTTCTGGCCAAATATTGATGAAGTAGGTGTTTGCAGAGGCCATTGTTGTGGCAGAGAGAGAAAGCCTGTTGCTCTCTGCCCCTTTCTCCTCCGACACCATTGTTGGCTTTCCTTAACCGGTGAGATCAAAGCTCTGATCATTTAGATTTATTTGTCTGGGAAAAGGGACGGTGGTGGTTTGTGGGACAGGGTACGCAAGGCGGCCCCGGGATCTGCGTGGCGTTAGCAGGCGGCTAGCCTCGGCCGAGCGGTTGTGGGAAAGTGATGTGTGCTGGAATAATTCTGCTTCTTTAATGTGTCATTTAGCTCTTGAGTTGGTAAAGTTCAGCGAGTCAGCTGTGTCTGAAAGTCTTTCCTAACTGTGTTTTACAGTTGTGCACCAGAGAGAGTGCGTTCATGACTCAGTGGTAGTATAGAATTAGTTTTTATTGTCTTCACCGACATTGAAGTAAAGCATATATTTTGGCTCGGTCGGTCAGCGCGATCACTTTAGCCACACTGAGCTAATTAAAGTAACCAAAGTCATAAAAGTGGAGCAACTCTTGCAGTGGGGGTGAGGGAGCCAAAGACGAACTGGAGAAAAAGAGAGAACTCAGAAATACAAACAGTCAAAGGGATAACTTCTCTTTAAAAGGGTTCCTGCGGTGCCAAATTGAATGAGCCCAGCTCTTTCAAACGTGCCATGGTGAACGCAGTCAACATGTAATAATTGGTTTCATTGAGGTGCATTCCAACAATCTACTACCATTCTCCAGCCCCCATTGTCCGGATGTAGGCACATAGCCAGAGGGACAGGAGGAATCAAGTGCTGACAAAACATGAAAGATTTAGCTGCTTTTGTGGAAGGGGCTGAGGAGGACTTTGTTTGTGTAAATAAACTGGGTTACCGGCTCCCCACGACTTTGGATTTAGAGGCGAATGTGGAGCATTAGAGAAGAGCGGGCAGAACGTACGTATGTGTGTTGGAGACTTTTCCGTATTCTGAAGCAGTTAAACAAGAGCCTCTGAGTGTGCAAATGGTAGCAAACATCAACACGCTGCCGCCTCGCTTGAGACATTTAATCCAATTTTCGAAATTTCAAACTTCTATTCTTATGAGTCACTCAAGAAGTTAAACAGGCCAGTTAGTTTCACCTCCAGGGAGAAAAAAATAAACCCAATCATCGTCGACTGTAGAAAATGCGCACAAATGCGACGGATGTTTGAAACTAGCTGTCCTCCTGTTTGCGCTGAGATAGAGCCTCAGAGGAGACTCGTCCCTCTGCTGCAGTCGCAGGAGACAGAAGGCCTTAACCAAAGGAATTTCTGCTCCATTCAACTCTGACAGTACCTTTAATATGAGTTTAACTAAAATAAATATGTGATTTGAGCTGATAGATTCTCAGGATGCTGTAGTTCTCAGAAAAAAAGAGAGAAAAAAAAACCACACCGGCTGATCTGCAATTGAATGCGGGCTCTATGCTTCATTAAAGCCTCTTTCTCTGTTGGCACCCACATTGTGATCCCCCAATATTAATTCAAAGGACAATTAATGAATGCACACACAACTTTGAAGTAATAGGCTGGGGTCCTGCCCCGAGCCGGCCCCTCGGCGCTGATGTACTCTCCGCATTCTCCCCACTAACCCCAGAGACACTGGCAAGTGACTGAAAGAGAAGCAATGAGCAATGGAAGGTCAAGGAGAGGAGCCTCAGTAGAAAAAGAACTCTCCATTTCCTTGGAAGTATTAGCCAAGCAAAACTCTGTGATGGGGAGGATAAAGGAGAGCGGAGAGAAAGGGGTCGGGGGCGAGGGGACTTTGCAGAGAGGAGCACAATGGGATAGTTAATTGAGTAAAGCCAGACAGTGTTGTCAATCACTTAACTTTGTTTAGCCTCAGTTTTTGTGGAGCTGTTTCATCCAGCACATTATGGACGTGCCAGGAGAGCTCCTCTGCTCTTTTGATTAATGCCTTTTTCACTCTCCAAAAAAAAAAACCAAACAAAAAAAACAAAACAAAATTAAATCCATTTAAAAGCAATAAATAAGTTGTACTAATAAATTGATAAATTTTAAATGCAGGATTTAAAACAACAGCAAGCATCAGAAAATTAGCGTGCAAAAAAACATAATTAAAGATTCTTTAAGGGTGTAAATGTTTTTTTTTTTTCTTTCAGTTTAACTGGAATGTGTTTCCTTTCACTTTGGCGAGGCAGTTTGTTGCGGGGTCGGCGATGAGGCTGTTTTTCAACCGCTCCCCTGAGCGCTGGCTGTGAAAAGGTCAGGGGCCGACCTCGGGTCACTTGACTGTTAAAACTATCAGAGCACATGAAAAGAAGGTCACGATAATGTTTGGGCAAAGATGACATCAGACCGGCTCCCTGTACCACAACAGTGCATCGGCTTCTGAAAGCTAACAAAAATTTATATTTAATGAAATCGTTTCATTTACCAGAATATTTCACTCTTGGTTTACGTCAGCTACAGTTTAGACAAGCTTGTCGTCTGGTTGCACGAGACTGGAAAGTTTGGAGCTGATCAGAATCCAGGTTTTCCAGGTGTCCCCATGGTTGTTGGATCTCTGCTGCGTTAGCGTTAGACTGGAACGTGTAGCAGACTGGCCTGTTGCTTTGTCCCTGTGTGGCTTCTGGGCTGCTGCTTTGTCCCTGCCCCGGGGGTGGAAATGCCACCGTGAAACTGTCACCTAGCCGCTCCACAGTGGAACTAAATAATAACCACCTCACACTGGGCACACATAATAGGCACGAAGGGCCATTTGTGGCTTTTTGTCACTTCCTCCATATTAGGCAGAAATACATCTTTCAAAGTCATATCGCCGGCCATTTCTTTGTCCGTTAAGTGCCAACCTCCTGCGCTTATTCATGCCGTCCTTTTTTTCCTTTCTGCTCATCACATCATCAGTGCCCTCTCTCCTTCCCTCTCTCTTTCCCCCCTCTTTTCCCAGGCAGCTGTGGGCTCCTGGGGGCTCTTTAGCAAGTCAAGTGGGCAGCCCACTCGCTCCCATTTTCCCCTTAACTGTTAACCCCAGCTGAGCCCGTGAGCTGTCAGTTAACCATTCATCCCCCTCCATGCATCTGCTTGCTCTGGCTCGATGTGGCACGCCGCTATTTCACTCGGTGTCCCGCTCGCACTCTGCTCTGCCTGAAAGGTTTAGATCAACTTCCCTGGGCAAATAACTAGTTCATTTGTCTCTTCTGCCCTTTGTTTTGTGTTGCAAACACATGTCACCAGCTCAATTACCTTCTCTATTAACAGCCCCGGAGGAAGGGCAAGCCAGCCCCTTCCAATGCAAGAACCATAAACTGCTCCATATGCTGCACTTCTCTTTCCCTTTGTCACTCAGGCTCTTCATCTCTTTTCTTCTCTTTCTTTCATTTCCTCCTGATTCCCTCTTTTGCTGAATTACTTTAATATCTATCTGGAAAACCCACTCCCTCATTCTGTCGCCCTGTCCACCTCATTCTTTTCCCGATACGTGCGTGGATTTGTGTGCACATCCATGGACGTGTGTGCCTGAGCACGTCTGCTCGTATTAACATCTCCCGCAGCCATAAGGAGGGAGCCAAACGCTTGGCACGGCAAGCCCTGGCTGATGCAGTCTATGCAGTAAACAAGAGCAGTCTTTATTCCTGCAGTTGGAGGCTTTGCTCTGCCTTTTTTTTTGGGCCTGTTAGAGGCAATGCTGCTGCAGGTGAAGCTAATGAGACTGGACATTCCTCGAGTTCACATCTGCGGGCTCGAGAGTTTATCTTCCCTGGCTGTCAGTCACCGCTCATGATCGATAAACAATCCTGAAGCCTACAAGCGTGTAATGTTGTGCTTTTCCTGCTGTTGTTTGAGCGAGTCTGCTCATTCTCTGAATGCACTTTTTCAATGTAAATGCAAATCTACCATTGGGGAAAGAAACCTGTTGAATTCACCTGTTGAATAGTTCCACGTTAGGACAGCGAGCTTATGTGGCACTCTACCTTATCGTCTACTTTAGCTTTTATTATGGAAGGTTTTTTTTACTGCAGCCATAATTTCCACTGGAGGGATAATCATCTATTTTACAATTAAGACTCTTGTCATATTTGCAGCCAAGCCATGAGTGGCTAAAGAGTATTTTCAGCTCCCTGTTGCTTTAGCGCGCAGCGTAAAATTTGATTTGTGTGTTTAAGCAAAGAGCCCAAGGCCTCCCTTTGTTTATCCGGTACCCTCTGCAGCCATTTGTTTTGGACAATGTGTGTGAACAATACTCTGTCCTGCTGCAGTGGAGTCTGAAGGTGTGAACGATCAGGATGTTGCGACAGAGAAAACTGATGCGAATGAGTGAGATGGAGGGAATGGACCTGGATTTATGAATGAACACCAGCCTCACTGCTCTTTATTCCAACACCCTGGCATCTCCTTCAGGTGCCTCCAGCTTCCCGTCTCTTCTCCATGTCAACCCATTTAAATTCCCCCAACCCCCAACTCTGCGGCCCTGAGGCAATGGAAGGAGGGGATGCTCCCCTGCTGTGCCCCTTCACAGCCCCCAGTGGCCCTTCTCTGGACCTCTTTTATACCCCTCCTCTGCCTTCCTCCCACCCTTCATTCCCCCACTCAGCCCCTGGCCCTAGAGCCCCATCTTACTGTGCAGCACCCCGCCACTCCCCTGCTGGGCAGGTGACAGGCCCCTGAATGCGGGCCCGGGCGTCCCTGATGGCTCCTACAGATGGACCGTGGTAATCGGGCCAATAGACCGCTGCCACAGGCTTTTGCCTGCTAAGACACAAAAGATTGGCTACATCACTTCCAAAAAAAAAAAAAAAAAGAGAGAGAGGGAGCTAAAGAGGAAAAGAGCAGAGGAGAAAGTGCACGCCAGTGGATGACAAAAACAACACTGTCATACGCCATTAAGGGAGCATCTGTGACGGAGTGTTTTCCCTGTTACTAATAATAAAAACAGGGAGGGGAGGAATAATAGAGAAAGACAGAAATAAAAGGGAGAAGAGATCAACCCCCACCCCTCAGTTAACATGAGTTACAGTGAGGAGCTTTCTCCTCTGAAAAGCTTTATGAGCGCTTCTTCCCTCCCTCAAGAATCTTTTTCTTCCATTGATTATTATGTTAATGATGCAACATGAATTTCAGCTCTGCTCTGTGGGTGACTTAACATTGTTTTTTTTACTTACAACAAGTGTTTATGAAGTATCAAGCTTCAATTTCATGCTTTCCGGTGCTCTCCTTATGCACGCTGCACTGTAAAATTTCCTGCTAGCCCTACCCACACCTGAAGCATCCAGCCAGTCCTTTGTGAATCTTTATACACTCCTGGCCACCCCTGGTTCAAATGTAATAAAGAGCTCTTCTCAGCATCAGGGTCCTGCATCCTGGCGGTCTGAAGCGCAGCAGCATTCCCAGGGAGCAAATCCTTGTGTCATGCCTGGTCAGACGCACACTGGCAACAGCCGCAAACATTTCCTGCCTGGCCCCGGTGGCTCCAGAGCCAAAGGGAGAGCGCTGTAAACCCCCACTCTGTGTCTGACTAGGCACTTTTTAATTGCATTTTTAAATCTAGTGCGGGAAGGGAAGGAGGGGGCAGGACTGGAGGCCTTTGTGTTGTTTCCACCTGTCTCTCTGCTTTTCAGGCAAATTTCTTGGTTTAGGTGTGAGTCTGAGTGTCGAAAAGGTGCAGTGAACCTTCTTCACGAGAGGTCTCTGTGGGCTGGATTTGGGAGCTGACGGCAACTCCGGCTGCCTTGTGTCCATCTGTGTTTCAAACATTGTCAAAGCCTGAGCGCGATCGCATAGCTGAGAGGCAGCAGATGCATGTTGGGATGCATATGAGATCAAGGGGGGTACTGAACACATGTAATGGCAGACAAAGGCAGGCTGTCACGCTAGTTTGGGGAGGCTAATCATTATTTAATAGATGGTGCATTTCAGGGGGGAGGTTGCCCAACAATCCTGTCTCAAGCCTTCATTGATTCCCATCTTCTGCTGAATTAGGCCCCAATAGCTGTCTCCAACTTGCCCGCTTGCTCATTCCTGCCCTCGTCTGAACAAACAGATTAAGAAGCACCTGCAAAAAAAGGCTGCCTGCTCTACACCATGGTACCCTATCAGCACCAGCGCACAGCATGGCTAAGACCGGGAGAGACACACTGTCCCAGGGAAAAAATGTCCTGGAGGGATCTAGTCCTCTTTAATCCGTGTTCAAGCAGCTTCTGGCTTTTGATCCCCTCGAGAACCACTGAGGAGTTTAAGAGAGCAGGGGGACGCTGTCTAAAGTTGCACTGTAAGATGTGTTGTACTCAGGATAATCTGTTGCTTCAGATCTGTCTATTGTGTCCCAGCTTTGCTTTTACTCAGTTTTTTTTTTTTTTTTTTTTTTGCATTTCTAGCCAGTCACTCGGACGATACGTCCGATGTGGACTCAGAGCCGGGTCTGCCTTTGAAGCGGAAGCAACGTCGCAGTCGAACCACCTTCACCGCAGAGCAGCTGGAGGAACTGGAGAGGGCCTTCGAGCGCACACACTACCCTGACATCTACACACGGGAGGAGGTGGCTCAGCGAGCTAAACTCACAGAGGCTCGAGTTCAGGTTAGACACACTCCAGCGTCTCAAAGTCCTACAACGGAGCAATGTATCCGCCTGTCACGCTGATGCGTAATGTGGGCATTAAATTGCCTTAGGTCGTTGCTACGCATTCCTTACAGCCACCAGGCATGTGGCCCCATGTCTGACCCTTCCTCCCCGCACGTCACACATGCAGACACAGACACACTGCACCCACTGTGTGTATGAAGATAGATTCCCATTTTTGTCAGAGTCTGCTAAAAATGGCCACGTAAAGGCCCCAAAATAGATGTCCTGAATTTAGACCGGGTGCTAATATAGCATGGGCTTTAACAGCTGGAACAGCCCTCTAGTGTTTGCCTGTTGACACAGTGCAGTCACAAAGATGTGTGTCTATGGTTGTCTAGTAGTGTCTATGGTTGTCATCGCACGCTCCAGATGTTGAGATCTCTATCAGTTCAGCCCCATGTAATGGGTCAGTTAGGCCTCTCTCTCTCTCTCTCTCTCACACACACACACACAGATGGCTGCAAAAACAACCAAATTATTCTCATGGAATAGAGAATCAAACATTCTTGTCTTGTTTCCCCTGAAGGTGTGGTTCAGCAACCGAAGAGCCCGTTGGAGGAAGCAAGCTGGAGCTAGTCAGCTGATGGCATTCAACCACCTCATACCGGGTGGATTCCCATCCTCGGCCATGTCTGGCCTACAGCCCTACCAGCTGTCTGACAGCCCCTACACTCCAACTTCTATATCCCAGAGTGAGTTCAGCTAAACACGTCTTGAGCACACGTGAAAAGTTTGCCTCCAATCTGACGACATGTGATCCACCCTGTCTGATTCACAGCGCCGTCAGAGCAACCCAGCACGGTCCACCGACCGCAGCCTTTGCCCCCCACCTCAGTGCACCAGAATGGGCTCAACTCCTCAGCAAGCTCTCAGGATGGAAACTCTGCATACTGCCTGTCGTCTGGACGTCACAGCTTCTCAGGTTACTCGGACAACTTTGTGGCTCCAACAGGACATGCTAATGCTGTCAACCCCACCATCGGCAACAGCCTCTCGCCACAGGTGTGCTAAAACACAACACTGAAACACCTCAAATCGCTTTGTAGAATACCAGGATTCATGCTCCTCTCTGTGACCTAGGAAGTGACCTTGCAGTGACATTGATAAAAAATCATATTAGTTTAACAAATATGCCCATTTTTCCTTTTTGTTTAATCCGATGGGTCGTTAGCTACATTTAAAACGTGGCAAACGTCAGACACAAGGACCGATGGATGTGTGTACGTCAGAAAATGACAAAAATCAAAACTGAAAAGACAATTACGGTCGATTACACAGTCATCAGTGTCCGTCAGTGGCTCCCCACCAGCCCAGAAGATGGGCTAACAGGCGGAAAACAAGCTTTTAACCATCACAAAGGGTGGCCGGCCTGGCTGCAATGCATGCTGGGTACTAATTCCCATGAGAGAGAATCTCAGGGTTCTGTCAGACGCAGATAAAAAGAACGCCTCTGGCAGGTTTGTTCCCATGAATGCCTGAGGATGCACATAGATATGTTTAAAAAAGAAATCTGTTTGCTGCCAAGGTCAGAAATTGCTGGGTGGCACCACGGCGGCTGAGGCGATAACTGACCGGTTTGATCTGTGACTTCTCCTCAGGGGGAGGACTTATCTGCGTTGTCTGTGAAGGTTTCAATCGTGGACTTGTGGTTTGCTCCTCAGCTCCTATTTTGCTCAGCTATGTTCGCCAGGCCCTCTTGGATAGGAGTACAAGACTCTCTCATTCACACACACACACACACACACACACACACACACACACACACACACACACACACACTTAAGGTCGCTCAATGACTTTAACTCCAATAAAGAGGCCAAAGGTGCTGTAGCCTGATGGCTGGTTTTAACATTAACCCCGGTGAGCAGCTTCATACGCTCACACATCTCATCTCATTCCTGGGATGTTTTCTCTGTCTGAAAATGCAATCTCCAAATGTTCCACTGTCTTAATTGAATGGAATGAAGCAATCTATCGCCTTGTAACAAAGTGTGTAATTTATGCAAATGACTCACTTTGTTGGGTAATTTGTTTTAATTTGTGGATTTATTGCAGCTGTTTGAATGTATATTGGGATGCAGTTTTCTCCATCACATATGAAGGAGGAATTAATTCCCAGACCTTAACTTAATGAGTGAGGAAGTGAGTTTGATTAAATTCTGCATCACTGACAGTAAGAAAAAGACCTCTCGGCATTTGGAAAACTTAAAGGTTTCAGGTCTGTCGAGTAGCCGTGTAGCTTGTCCAGATCCCCCTGAACGGCAAATCTATCTGTTCTAAATGCTGATCGGTATCCAAGAGGAGACCCAAAGGTGCAATATGGTCACATTAGAGCCTGGATAATGTTTGCTTTGGATAGGTGATATTCTTCTCCGAGCAGCCAGCTCTGTTTTCTCGGCTCTCGGGTCAGCGTGTGGTTCTGCGACTCTGGCGTCTCACTGTTGATCTGGTGCATACCAAAGGAACCCTTTCTCACCAAGGAAGCAAGCGGCTGGGATTTGCACCCCCTCTGAGATATAATCCCCGGAACAACCTCAAAACAGAGACCAATGGGAACTGCTGCCGTTTCAGTTGCAGAGCGTGTAAACAACACAAAATGCAACCTGACACAACTGCACATCCACTGTGGGAATATGTTGCGTATATGGTAGAAATATTTTAACTAACAATTCCATACGTGCCCTGAATGCACCATACTCCAAACTTTTGCAATTTTCTTCTTTATGTTGCTGTTGTATGTAAATATGATATAAACGGTGGTGGGCCACGTTGATATCCTTGCAGATGTTTGAGGTCACATGACTCTGACAGGCCAATTGTAAATAACCAATATTAAAACCACTTGAGGTATTCCCTGGTAGTTTTCAGCATTTCTGGCGGCATGTTCTGCTTCGGCCCCGTTCTCTCCTAAATGGGCTGTAACTCATGCTCTCTCTTTAACATCATTTTCCCCGACGTTTTCATGACTTGGCTTCTCACGCAAACTGATGTGCAGCTGTTCGCCATGTATCACTGATACCACTACAACTCTGACATCCAAGCAAAGAAAAAAAAAGAAAAATCCTTATATTACACAGGACTGTGCGTGTGTGCACACATCTACCGCTAAATACAGGGTTCCATCCAGGAGAAACGGCGCTCATATGAAAACACGCCCCATCTCTCGTTCCCACGTAGCCTTTGGCCTCTTAACCCCGGCCTCACAAGGACACGGTGATTTTAGGGCATCAAGAGAAAGTGAGAGAAGAAAAGAGACGATAACAGAACAGACTTGCTTCATATTGACTCCATATACCAATAGGCACAAAGTAATCTCTCTAAATTCTTCTTAAAAACATATCACATTTTAAAAAAATGTCTCCAGAAATCTTATTATAGCCAACTAAAGGCCCATTTTTGGAATCCACATGTGAACTAAGACCGAGGTCTAAACTTTAGCCTACCTGTCTGTAGGGATGGATTGGGTGGTTGGGTTCAAGTTTATTATTTATTATTTCTGTCTATATTCTGTTCTGATCACACTCTCCTCCATCGCTCCTCCTTAGGTAATGGGCCTGTTGAACGCCAGTGGAGTCCCGCATCAGTCCCAGACTGACTTTGCCCTTTCCCCACTGACCGGTGGTCTGGAGCCCAGCAGCGGAATGGCCACCAACTGTCATACTTCCCAGCGTCTGGAGGTCCTTCCGGGTCTCACCAGCATGCCTGCCTTGCCCAACAGCCAGTCTTACTGCCCACCTTCCTACACCTCTCCAGCGGCATATGCCATGGACCACCATCCTTCCTACCAGTATGGCCAGTACAGTCAGAGCAAGGTATGTCTGAAATAGTTAACAGTCTGTGTTTTGATATCAATTTCAGGGTGTTTAATCTGTATATTTGACTTTTTATTATCGATACCTGATTAGAGGTTGCAGCAGCAGCCCTAGTTCATTTTTTTAAACGTGCATTAATTGGGCAAACCCCCTCTGATGAGCCAAGGTCTCAAATCACCATGAACTCTGCTGAAATTACATGTATGATGGGTGTGCGAGATTTTTTTTGGTTTACATTACCATCATCTGCCTCTCTGTGGCCCAACACACACACACATTTCCCTCACTGTCCTTTCGTGACCCCGTGTGATGAAGCTTGAGCATCAGAATCCCTGGTGTAGCTCACCTAGCAATGTAATGATCTCTGTTTAACAAAGACCGCCGGATGAGTGTAGGGATTCGCTGCCCAAAAATGTTTGACAGGAGGGAATGGCCAACGCATGGGCGGCAGCTGTGTGTTTTTGGGGCTGATCTAAGGTACGCTACCACATGTTGACTAGCCCAGCAACATCAGCAGCAACATCTTGATGTCATTAATTTAGCCAGTCATGAGAGGGATCCACATGTAGCTTTTGGGGGTCTGGTTAAATGAATGTGTGTGTGCAAGTGCAGGCACATGTCTCTGTGTGTCATAGTGTAGAGTAGGAAGGCTCTTTAACAGAGGGTGATTATGGCCTTTGGCAGGCCAGGATTAGAACCATGTGTCCCGCTTGAGGTCAGATTTGGAGTTGTTATTGATCAGTGAAGCAGAGTCAGAGATCCAGGGTACAGGGCTCAGTCTCAGGTTAGCTTTAGCAACCACATCAGGTTCACAGAATATCTGAGGACATTAGCATTGCCCGTTCCAGGTTATCTAACCTTGGACTCCAGTTTACACCCTCAGCTGTCCTTTACACTTCTTGTTATTATTCAGAGGAAGTGACGATAGAATCTCCCTAACGTTCTTCTCTGTTCTCCTTAGGTGCCTTTTATTATATGAAGTTCCCTACATGGACGCAACAGGAGGCTCCTTGACATTCATTGCCAGGAAAAATCCCGAGTCCTAAGGTCAGCAGTAGAGAGCAGCTGGGAGATCCTTCTCCTAAAGGGAACCAGTGGAGACGGAGGTGTGACGATGGCGATAGCGGGGTCCGGCTGGAATCATTTGGACCAAAGTTGCAGCTGTTACCTGGCAATCGCCTCAACTCGGGAGGCGGGCAGAGAGAGGGGACTCAATTCACTGAATGAGCAAGTTGACTTCTTAAGCACCTTTCTCGCTTCCTGTTCATCACGATGTCTTAGGGGAATCACGTTAACTCTGTTACGACCCTCGTGTACAACACTGAAGGTGATGCCGTGACCCTATCTGAAGAAGCAACAGAAAGGCATTATGGGACTCCACCACTGCAACCCAAAGAAAGTGCAATACATTCATACCTCACGTGGTCTAAATTATCACTGATAAAACACTCTCCCCACTCCACCGCCACGCACTCAAAAACACACTCGCTCATGCTGATGTCATCAGTTTTGCTTTGCGTGCATCGATCAGTTGGGGGAAATCATCGAGCATAGTCCTGCCTTCATTAAGCCAAAAAAGGAAATAAATAAACAGATGTTACTTCCAGTGAACGCATCATTAGATTTTACTTTTTTTTTGCATGTGTAAAATTAGTTTTCACCGGTACTAAATATGTTCCATTTCTTATTTATTTAGTGTTTCTTTTATGTCTCTTTTGTCCATCTTGTAATGAGCCCCTTGGTGCTTCAGTGAGTCTTACACGGTGTTCATTTCATGCTTTTTTTCCCATTTACGTTGCTTCAAATCAATTCCGTTGTAAGCTTTGTGTACAGCACAGCACTATTTACTATTTATAATAAAGTGTATTAAAATATGTGACATCTCCCTGGGCCTCATTTCAGGATTTATTCCCCTTTTACAATTTTACAATATTACATTTAGAGAAAGGGAACTGTTGTGCTTGTCTCCCGTTCAGATCTTGCCTCTCTTGGATCTCAAGACAGATGAGCGCCGAGCAACAAAACCGTCTCTGTGTGAGCTCTCATGGAGCACTAAACCGTAAATATATCCATTTCATAAACACTCCTTTTGGACAAATTCCTTCTCCCTGGGGGCTCCTTCACACCCCTTAATGACTAAAGCAGAGCGGCTATAAATTATTGTGCCCGCGGTCACCGCATGACTCCAGTCATTGACGGGGTCTGTGGGGGGGGCGGATGACTCTTCCCCGCCAAACACAAACTACAGAACACTTCACCGAGTTGGCAGACTCTTCAGACGGTTACAGATATCGCTGAAACATTTTTATCACCTGTGTTTTCCTCTGAAGGTTGAGGGATCAGGTGTGCAGCTGTCGATGTCATTCATGCCGTGTGTATAAAAGAAAAAAAAAAGGAAAAAAGCTTTTATCATTTCATCCTGGAATATTTTGTTTAATTCTACACTTTTTATTGAAATTGAGTCTGAGAGAAACAATGACAGGAAAAAAAAGCTAAAGGGGTTGCTTTGGAACAGAGTGTCAGTCATGCAGCAACACACTGGAGACAACTTAACCTTTGACCCTGTGGCTCTTTGAAAGTGAGGAGACTACTTGACCGGAGCTGACAACAATCCAGGCGTCGCCGCCAATTCCAAGGCCCTAAAGTGAAAGTGACGGAAGGAGCACAAAAGGAAGGAGGGCTTGAAAGAGAAAAGTTTGGGATAGCATATAAAAAAAGAATTCAAACAGGAGCTTGAAAGGCAGAGATTAGCTGAGTGTGCATAACCCAAATCTGAGTTTGTACACACAAACTGTGTTTTTATCATAATCTGGCCAACAGGACAAGAAGGAATGGGTCTTATCGCTGGCATTCCGCCTTATCAAGAATGGGTGGAGCGCTCACAGCGTGCCTTTCCTAAAGTGGTGAGCGCCTGCTGTGCACCCTTCGCACCGTTTCTGCTCTTTCATTTCTTCAACTGTGTTTGTTTAACCGTTACCGTTATTTTTAATGCAGCCATGAACCGGACCCTCCTCCTTCCTCTTCTCTCCAGATGCCAGCAGATCCTGGAGGACAGGTCCAAAGCAGAGAAGTGGAATGCAACTGTGTCCAGCAGCACAGCCGTGCCCGCCTCCAGCACCGCTCCGGTGGCCACCAGCACCACCAGCTTCAGGGAGACTTATGACAATGCTTACTTTTACATCCTCTTCGTCATGGTCTTCTACTCTTTCCTTGCCATGACGCTGTTCAAGTGTGTGGGCAGTGATGAGGAGAAAAAGGACCCCTACGAAGAGTTCATGAACACTGGGCGGCCATCGGCGCACAAACTCGACGCAGGCCGGATAGCAGAGAAGTTTTTCTTTGAAGAGGAGAGCAGCATTTAAACCGCAGGCCTTCTGAGGAAGAGGAGGGATTGTTTGAACCTTAGCGTGGGCTGAAAAATTTCAAGGGACTGACAGTCAACCCAGAAGCTAACAAAAAAAGTCAGCGCGGTGCACTACGGTGAGACCTGCTTGTGATTTTGCCAAACCTGCTCTCTCTCCCCCGTCCAACAATCAAACGTCTCACGCAGGCGGGCAGTCAGGAGGAGACCGCTGCCTCTGATCATCTGAGAGGAGGGTGGAAACTTGGAGGACTTCAGGTCAAAAGCAGGCTGGAATCTCGTCCTCCGAGGCCCAATCAGGATCAATAACAATGGGGCCTTCGACATGTACACGCACCACAGGGGAGTGGGGATACCTGAGTATGTGTACGTGTGTATGTTTTCACTCTCTTGGTTTCATTTACCGTTAAAGGAGTTTATTAGCCTTTGACAAATTCATTCATGTGTTGTTATTATTTTTCTACACATTTACTGATGCTTTAAAACATACCTGCTGAATAGAAATGCTACACGTTCAAATTAAACAAACCTGACATCCTGATCTCAAATTGGTTGGTTCTAATTAGGGTCCAAAGCTCCATGTAATAGTCAGAACTGAGCCACATTCCTTTGTCATTACATTGTAACTGATCTTCGGAGACTCTGTGCACAAGCTAGGGCCGCTTCAACCTCTGGGTGACCCCACATGATCTAGGTTTACCAAGCTGTGACTCACTCTTTGGAACTGGCTTCAATGGCGGAGAGGAGTTTATGAGGAACACGCGCTTTCCATTTGCACCACACCTTGACAACGTTTAACTGACTGGCAGCGGAACGGGGCCGTGTGGCAGTGCAGAGCGCACAGGAGGATGAGGAATGAATGAGTTTTAAAACATTTTTTTTTGCACGAGGTAGTATGTGCAATTAAATCAGGGAGGTCAAAGGTGTGGGGGGGACACTGCAGGTCTAATTTGAACTATCCGCTCCCAGGTTATGCCGGTCCCCGAGGGCAGCTGTGGACCTGTTTCCTCTCCTTCCCTCATAATTAAATCTTTGTCTTGTTCCTCCTCCACCCCACAGACGCGCGGCTCCCCAAGTGTGTTTCCTATCGAGCCAGGCGACGCACAGCAGATCAGCGCTGCGTGAATTACGTGGGTTTAGATCATAATGTTTGCCTCATCGGTATGACATTAAAAAAAAAAAAAAAAAAAAAAAAATGCAAGCATACTTCTGCCACAGCAAATCAGATCAAATGACAACTTGCACAACATGAAAGGAAAGAAAGGAAGAAAACAGTTACTAATGATAAATAACTGATCAGATTTCCACAGAAAAACACAAAACAAAATCTAAAAATCTCCCCTATGCATGACTGCTATGTTATTATCTGGTCCACTATCTGAAATATTTAAAGTTTTGGAGACAGTGGACCCACCTGCGTTATTCATATCAACTGAAAAAAAGTGTGATAATATTTGCTGTTGTATAAAACAGTAAATAAAGGTCACTTAAATAATAAAATCTGGTTATGATTATAAACAAGCTGCAATAGCATCTTTCTACATGCATACCCCTGCATTTAAAAGGCCTCTATATAATTGATAAATATATAAATGAATAAATTCTTCGTATGGTTAGATGACCCATAAATCTGTGGCTGTACCGCCCTCTGGTGGTCATAACAACATCTGAACACAGTGGAAAAATACAAGAGTCCTATTATTGGGGTGTTGTCGCCACCTACTGGTACAACTGAAGTACTATTTAAAAGTAAAGATTATAGCTTACTTGTGCACCTCTAAAGGGTGCATTCACACGTATTAAATTACTGAAAAGATGAACAGTTATTAAACCATAACTATTATAATCGGTAACAATAACAGTTGGCAAAGAGGTCACGCACAGATCCCATGATATAACCACTGAATTTGTTTTATAATTATATTCATGTCTGGTTTGTAATTGGCAAAGATCTTGAAACTTGCATTAATAATATGTTTTAATAATATGTTCCAATAACTTAAGTTATAATATAATATCATTTATATGCCATAAAAACACAGGAAACAGCAACAACAATAATAATAGCAAAAACAACAAAAAACAATATCAAATTATAAGATTTGCTTTATAATTGTTTTTAAACATAATTTGGACAGAACGGGTCTAAACAACCAGAAATCAAGTAGGTTTTGGTAAATCCATACTAGGTTGTTAGCCCAATATTTCTCTAATTCAATTATCAATTGAATTCCAGTTAAACTGTCTTAAACTATGCACTGTTCTAATTATTTTAAAAAGCTATCGTCTTTACTCACCGCTGTTGATCACCGTCTTTGTTAAAATCTGTTCTGAGTAAATCTCATTCATTTTTATCTTTGCAGTTTAGCAGTTCTGTAAAACCATCACTACCACTACTTCCAGGACCACTTCTTCTGCTCCTGCCGCCATTTCTGTTTATGTAAAAATGTCAGCATCATCTCCCCCTGCTGTGAGAAATACGTTACTGCATCTCTCTTTCAGTTTGTTGCTGCTTTGGCAGAGCAAACTGTTGTTTGACAGTAAAAGTGTACTTTGGCATTCGATTTAGAAGAATTACCCACCAATAGCTGAAGATAACAACTTCTGTCAGTGTTTTGCACTAACCTTTTAAATTTAAAGAAAATCCATCCATCCAGTAAAATGCAAAAACTTAAAAGTTGGATTTGAAGTGATTATTTACTGCACACCAAATTTCTTTCTACCAGTTAACATTGTTACATTACAAAAGAAACTGCATATTTTTTTAGTGGGGCCATTACACAGAAAATTACAATATATACACAGTTTTAATAGCTTTGAGAAAAAATAGACGGTAAACTAAACTTGAGATATTTCGATGAGATTGGTCAATTTTCATGAAACTAACATAGATTTTAGTGTGTCAAGACAAATCAGAAAATCTATTGATGGGCACTAAGTTTCAAAACTACAGTCTCTTTCTCACATTTGCATAAAATTCAAACCCTCCAGCTTTCTCCAAACTCACGGACGTTGCGGGCAAGCGTGCCATCTGGCTTCATCCAGTCATTCTGCCTCTGCTGGTCAAAGTTCCCGCACATACCTCCCAACTTCCTTCTATATAAGCGCGGTAGAATTATCTCTGTGGAAATGACGTATAAAGCCAAATGTAAAGTTTTTGAATCCTAAACTGCTAAACAAGGTCACATTAACTTACCGGCAGCGCCATGTCCATTGAACTCCACTAAGAGGCCGAAGTCGGACTTTAGGTGGATGCGAGATGAGTGTTCATAGATTTTCAGACCAGCAGATGGTGAAACGGGAGGTTTGATTTGCCTTCCGTCCACCTGTGAGAAGACAGTGTGGATCTAATTTTGCCTGTGATGGAGTATACCATGCAGCCACATTCACATGGAAAGCCCCAAACAGAGCTCATCTGAGCTTCTTCAAATGAATGTGGCACATTTTGCTATATGACTCTTTCCCATGAACAAAGAGGAGAGAGGAGGAGTGGAAGCATACACAAAAAATGTTCTGCCAGTACTTACGACAACCCTCCGGTTCTTCTTGAACTCCACAGTGTGGTTATACACTCGAATCTTGAGCTCGAGTAATCTGTGGTGCCCATCTTGCTCATCACTGTCCTCCTCTTCATCATCATTTTCTTCGCTACCCTTGCGACTACTTTCTTCTTCACTGCTGTCACTGCCATCGTGTATCTGTGTGTTGACACCCTCCACATAGACATCTTGGAGGTAGGGTGGAAAGTTTTTGGACTTGACCAGCACGTAGGAGTGCTCACCTTCAAAGTCATACTTCAAACTATCAAAGCTTGTGTACTCGGAAGCTCTCGTTATGGTACAATCCCCGAAACCTGTGGAGATGTATGGTGCTGTTCATCAACTGTGAAAGATCTATGCTATACGCACAGGCTGGGATTTATGGTACCTGTGGACTGGCAGTAATAATCGCCATCTTGATTCAGGAGGCAGACGGCATTTTCATCGCATCCATCTTCATCATCGCATTCAATCTCACCCAGCCCGTCTTCTTCTTCACACTCACATTTCTGCCTGCAATGACTGGTGTACCACTCTTCATCAAACTATGAGAAACAAACATCACAGGGGTTGGATTAGAAAGGCTCCCACAAGGAAGGCGGTGGTGAGGAGTCTTTCTCCATTCACCTGGTGTTTCTTGCCATTCTTGTCCACACAGCCACACTGCCGGATAGGTACACAGACCCTGCCTTTCTGCACAAAGCCATCATTGCACACACATCCTGGCTTACACGCCTCATTTTGGTTGCAGTCTGGGGGACCATACAGGTGTGTGCATGTGGGACTGCATGCAGGGACACAAGGGGAGTAATGACTATTTGGTGGACACAAAGGTGCTAGAAAAATAAAACAAAATCGTTTGCACAACTATATTTTTTTATACAAAGTCATTTTGTGAACAACAAAATAATTGAACATACTTGTTATCTGAGTAGTTGTTTTTGTTGCGGCTGTAGTTGTTGCAGGATCAGCTGTGGTTGGAGGCTGTGTTGCAGCTGTAGTTGTTTCAGGATCAGCTGTAGGTGGAGGTTGTGTTGCAGCTGTAGTTGTTACAGGATCAGCTGCAGGTGGAGGTTGTGTTACAGCTGTAGTTATTTCAAGATCAGCTGCAGGTGGAGGTTGTGTTGCAGCTGTAGTTGTTTCAGGATCAGCTGTAGTTGGAGGTTGTGTTGCAGCTGTAGTTGTTTCAGGATCAGCTGTAGCTGGAGGTTGTGTTGCAGCTGTAGTTGTTGCAGGATCAGCTGTAGGTGGAGGCTGTGTTGCAGCTGTAGTTGTTGCAGGATCAGCTGTAGTTGTTTCAGAATCAGCTGTAGTTGGAGGTTGTGTTGCAGCTGTAGTTATTTCAAGATCAGCTGCAGGTGGAGGTTGTGTTGCAGCTGTAGTTGTTCCAGGATCAGCTGTAGGTGGAGGCTGTGTTGCAGCTGTAGTTGTTTCATGTAACAGGTAAATAATTTTACAACATTTAAGCCCACAAACAGCATCAGGTTTAAAACTGAACCTTTAACTACAGCTAAGCCTCCTGAGCCAGTGGTTCCTGTTCACTCACCTGTAGGTGAAGGCAGGACCTCCACAGCTGTAAAAGGAACCCAACTTTCAAACTCCATGGCTGGAACACCTGCTGGAGGAAGATTGTCTTTAACTCTTCATTTCTGGTCACATTATAATTTGAGATTCTGTGTGTGGGGATTGTGTGTGTGGAGCGGACTTTCCCGGACTCCTTACTTATTATCCTTGGGGATTTTAACAAAGGAAACCTCAGGCAGGATCTACCAAAGTACAGACAGTTTATTAAATGCCCAACGAGAGAGCAGAATACGCTGGATCACTGCTACACTACTGTTAGCAAACTGTCCACCATCGTCCCCGTCCCCAAGAAGCCCCAGACCACTGGACTTAGTGACTTCAGGCCTGTGGCGCTGACGTCTGTGGTCATGAAGTCCCTTGAGCGTCTGGTGCTGTCCTACCTGGTGCTGTCCCACCTCAAGTCCATCACCTCTCCCCTCCTAGACCCTCTGCAGTTCGCCTACAGAGCCAACAGGTTTATAGACAACGCCATCAACCTGGCCCTCCACTTCATCCTGCAGCACCTGGACTCCCCGGGAAGCTACGCCAGGATCCTGTTTGTGGACTTCAGCTCTGCATTCAGCACCATCCTCCCTGCCCTGCTCCAGGACAAGCTCTCTCAGCTCAACGTGCTTGACTCCATCTGCAGGTAGATCATTGACTCCCTGACAGACCGGAGGCAGTGTGTGCGGCTGGGGAAGAATGTCTCGAGCACTCGGACTATCAGCACAGGATCTCCACAGGGCTGTGTAATTTCTCCCCTGCTCTTCTCCCTCTACACCAACTGCTGCACCTCGAGCTACGACTCTGTAAAACTGATTAAGTTTTTCTGATTCTAATTCTGATGCTGAGTTCTCATTTTTCGACACCACACCAAATGTAACTAACTAGAACATCACCTGTGCATGAGCTGTAGTGGATGGAAATGTCGTCGATGGCCACATCGGATTCAGCGTTAGAGCCCCGGATACCTTCCATGATGATCTGGAAAATGTTGCAGAAAGTATATATCTTAAAGCTGTAGGATCCGATCACTAACCTTTGGAATAAGCATAGCATAATTTTAGCTGCTGTCAGTAATTATCATAATACTTACTTGGAAGGGAGCAGCCGCACTGATGTCGATTTGTGCCGGATGCCACATTGGACCATGGTTGTTCTTGGCAGACCAGACTTTGGTGGCTCTGTTGTCTTGGAGCAGGTAGATGTTGAGTGCCATGGCAGTTGCAGAACCGAACATATGGTACCAGAATTTCAAGCAGACTGGACCATTATAATAGCACGATGAGCTCAAAAGACGGGCTGGATCTCCATAGGCTGCGCTGTTCCCCTCAATGTACACATAGAACCCAGCTGCAGAAACAATGAATATGTCAAGATAAACATGGCAAACCAGGATGCATCACTTGTCACTTTCTAACTCTGAGAACTACCTCCAGTGGTATGGTCCTGGTCCGGGCCAGTGAGGTCAGACGGGGTGGGGCCGGAATTTCTTATCCAATCAAAACTGTCCTGAATAAGCTGCTGCCATCCACACAGATCATTTTCAAAGTTGCAGTTTAAGGGGCAAACTATGAAAAAGCAAATCAACACAACAGGATTCGATAAGGTTCGACAAAAAAGTCAGTCAAGATGCAGATGTATGCATGTGTGCAGCAGTGAGACTGTTTAAACTGAATGAACTGAACTGAATAACGAGGCGACGCGCGAACAGCCTGCACAGAATGAATGACGAGAATTCAGCACAGACACACGTGATGCTTGACTTCAGGTCTTTAGGCCTTATTCTGACAGCCTAAGGTGTCGTATAATCAGAGCAATAAAAAGCAGCAGTAAAGAAGAAAAGGAGAGCTAACAAAATTACTTAATCTCATTTCATAAATTATGCTAATACATCGTACTTTCTCTCACCAACTCAGACAGCCCACAGGCTGATGCAATCTGCCAGTTGGGAAGCTCCATACCAGCAGCCTGACAAGCTGCTACACAGGACATAGGCTGCATTAGCATTAGCTGCCTCTTTTTCCTTAGATACTATTTAAATGACTCCTCTCCTGCCTTTATTACTGTGATAAAATGTGGACAACCCCTGTAGCACAATTATCATAAAATCCAAGTAGCTGTTTGCGCTGTCGTGCGATCAGCTTGGATCTTAAGTGCACACACTCCACAGTGATTACCCCCGGGAGAACAGCACGCTATAAAACATTATTAGCCAGCTTCACATCAATTAGTGATAGGCAGAGAAACAGTTGCAACTCGTCTGTAGATTAAAACAGAACTGTGGACCAATATTCCATGTGAGCTCTGAAAGGCCATGTCATTCAAAGGTCACCTCAGCCACGTTATCTCCAGTGAGTAAACTTGGGATAAGATGACTGTAATCTGGGCTCCAGAAAACAGGTTCAGAGTGGCTCATTTTGTCTTTTACCTGGGAGAACAGTCAGCAGGCTCCTCATCCAGTCAAACATTTGCCCTTTTCTGCTGTTGTTGGAACACCGTAGAACATATTCTACGAAAGTCAAACGTGTACTCTCTCTGTCTATCCAAATATGTTATTTGTAGATACAGGCTGAATGATGCTGAGAGGCGAGTTTTCCTACCTATGTCTGTCCTCCAGTCTGGTAAAGCAACTGACGAATAACCGTCTTCAGCCCTGACATCAGAAACAAAACATTCACCTTGATTAAAAAGCCATTTTTGCTGTGTGATGAGGCTGAAATGATGCTAATCTAACCTGCACTGACTCCCTCTCAGGGTCAGAAGGAGTAGAGCCGCTGTGACTGACAAACCCGCGCTGATTCCGCCAAGCATAGCTGATCTTTCACGTCAGTGCCTCCTTGTTAATAATCTCTCTCACCGTCGCAGCAGGTTCTCTTGGCTCCTGCGGGGGTCTCGGCCCTCTTTTGTCATCGGAGGGGCGAGCTTTAAACATTTATAGGCCCACCGTCTAACCGGGCAACCTCGGTGGTGGGCGGAGAAAGTGGTTCAGAAAGGCACAAATTGGGCTGGACCAGATCTGCAGTGTAAAAATATCCAGCAAATGACAGTTACAGTAACCAGTGATAGGTGAGGTCAGCGTCGCCAGGTTATAAAAGCGAGACTGACCCTGCAATGATGTAAACGTATGAAATGGTAAAACATCATCAGAATATTACAAAAGGGAGGTTATGCTGAACCCTCGCTTTATTTTTCTTCTATTTCACCCACAAATGTTGCTTCTCAGCAGCTAATCCAGTATCACACCATACAAAGATTAGATCAAAAGATATTATAAATATGAGTTACATTATTATTGAACATATGAAAAAGGAACATTGTTCCCTTCTGCACTCATCCGTTTTCCACCAATCATCAGGGTCCCATTGGAGGGGGCCAGACATCATGTCTCCAGGTACATCCTCCATTTTGTCTGGAAGAACAAGCAGGTTTTCCAGATGTAGTCCTTCATGTCCTGGGACAGCCTAGTGTGTTACCCTAGCTGAACATGTCCAAAAAGAAGGTGTCCATGTAGTCTTGTGGTGTCCTTGGCGGACCAATCAGAGCTGCTTTTTCTGACCTGTCATCCAATCGCAAGCCCACAAATTTCATTATGTCTTCCCTAAACTGTGGCATCACCGACTTATGCTGGAGAATGTGTTTATTTTCGCTCTAAAGGGCACTGTTATTCCGCGACCCTAGCAACAAACCGCAGATTTAGAATCGTCAGACGGTGCCTTGTGCAAACCACCTCCACGTTGCACAATGAAGCTCCTGACATTTTGACCTGATTCTGTAAACACTGGCTTTGAGGAGAGCCTTTCAGAGCGTACGCACACACAGCCTTTACACTTGATGACCATTTTGACAAAGAACGATAAGCGTCAGCCTCCGTCTTATCCGCCTATTGTGACCTTCCGCTAGCTCGGTGGTATGTGTCAACAGAGAGAGCGAGAGCGGCCCAAACCAACCAAATCGACCTTAACGGAGTACAAGGTACTTATAGGCACATTAAAATACCATGCTAATAATTCGAAGACCAGAGATAATCTGTTTCCCTCAGAGAAAAGAACCTGATTTCTTGGGTTTTTTTTCAGAAAATTCCTCAGGACAAAAGTTACTCATAAACTGACCCACATAGGTGTGTTCGAACATGCTTTAGGAGGATTTAACCTGACAAATATTGGTAGGATCAGACAGCAAGACCCACTTCCTACCGATAAAAGATTTAAATGCTGTAAAGAGTATCATAATCAAGTATATTCCCCATTCTTGACATGTTAGCATGTTGAAGTCAGACGCTGTCCAGTGCGTAAGCACATTTAACCCTTAGTTCTGCTCGTACCTCCTCCGGCCAGCAGTTAACGACCCATTAATAATCAACTTTGTCCAGAGGAAACAGGAGAATGAGCAACAAAGAGCTGGGAAAAAGCAATTTTCTGTACTCTTTTGCAAGGATCACTGCTGACTACACATGACCGGATCTGCGACCAGCAGTTAATAAGCTGGTGTTTGCCTTCTGAAAATCCTGCCAGCTCCTTTTTTACGTCCGGCCGCAGGAACACCTGAGCAAAGACAGGCAGCAGTGGAATGCGGGGAAAAAACAACTTGTCTTTTTTTTTTTTTTTGAGTTTGTACTGGCAGAGAAAAATGGAGAAGGAGCTAATGGTTAAACATGTTAACCCCACATGACATAAGGGATCCGAACCATTTTAAATTTATAGGCTTTTTTAATAAATACAATTACTGGCAGTAAAGACGGATGAAGGAGTTCTATGGCGTTCAAAGCAGAGAAGGCAAAGGGTGAAATGGAATTTTTTAATTATTGTGCAATACAACAAGTCTAGGGCCTTCTGCGTTGCAGCTGCTTAATATTCATTGAATTTTCTGCACTGAATTTCTTAATTTCACAGCCAAGAGTCACACTTGTTAACTTTTTATCCCGCCAGCGCAACAGTGAACAAGCGTTTATGTAGAAGTAAACAAGTTCTGATGCATAACAACTACTATTGTCAGATTCACGCTGTTTAGAGGGTACAGTGTATTCTGACTTAGTTCTTGGCCTCTTTCTTCCTTCCTCTCTTGTCATGTGATGTCCCACCTGTCCTCTCTGTCCCCTCTTATCGTTGTGGTTCAGTTGAAAGTTTCCGCACAGTTTTGCAACTTTTTCTTGGCCAGAAACAATCTTTCCCCCCTTCCCCTGCAGGGTTGCTTAACGGGTGGTTTAATGAGTACAGGTGCTGTCGTTCTGCTTAGGCAGACATGATTAATTGATTGACTTGAACCAGAGAGTGCTTTGTGTTGTAACCCTTTATCAGGACTTCAGTATGACAAATGTTTCTGAAAATGAATGAGCTGTTAATTATTCATAGTTAATGCTACAATAAAAAGTCACAATTGTAAATTACAACTGGATAAAAAAATTAAAAGACACTGAATATAAGTTTGGCAAGTAATTTACAATTTTAATTTGCAATCTTTTTTTGTTTTTCACATTCAACAGTTGCTACAAACCAGAGCAGAATATTCTTGCTATTTGACCATTTCGCCAGGAGGTGGCACTCATTCTCCTTCTGAAAACCACCCAAATGGAACGCGTTGTTGCAGGCGGAGGCTACTAATAAATATTTGAGCCTTTTCCCTTTTCAGCTCACGTTTGACAAGATCTACTAGTATTTAGATTTACCAGCTCAAGCACATGCGTGATTTAATGGTGACATCACACTTGGAGGTAAATGGCCCTTCGACTCTAACTTACCCAGGAAATGATCAGATAAATAGGAATTTAATTACAGGAACAGCTGAGCACTGTATCCACTATCTAAAGCAAGTTAATTCCAATTTGTGAGGTCTGACAAGATTTTTTTTTTTTCTTTTTGTTCAAGGTTCAGCGATTCACTCGCTGATGAACTGGTGTCCAACCACCATGCTGTTGCAGACAGTGGCCCAGTGGCCCATCTCCCCTCAATTAACTCCAGACTGCTCTCCATTACACGCTACAAAGGGATGAGATGCAATTTCATCACCTCACACACATCACCACATCAATGATATAGTAATTGTTTTTCGTTTCATTTTCATCATTTTCTTTGGTCAGAAAGGGTGTGTGTGTGTGTGTGTGTGTGTGTGTGTGTGTGTGTGTGAGGGGGGGGTGTTACAGGAAGAACTCACAGACATTTAATTCTAAATCAAGCTAAAAGGTCAAGGAAGACACAGACAAGTAAACAGAACAGAGAATGACTAAAGTAAATGACCAGAAGAAGATGCGGCTCCTCCCACTTTTCAGTGTTAAAACTCTATAAATCAAACCTGGCAAACAAGGGTGCAGATTAAAGAACTGCTGTCATGGACAAGTAAGCTTATAAAGACTGAAAAATCTCTTTCCACACATGAGTTATGACTGCTAGTTGGATAAAATTATTAAAAAATAATATATCATTTAAATACACAGTCTGTTTTTGCCACCATGGGGGTCCGTCAGTCAAAATCATGGAAACAAAAGATGGATTTTTGAGGGAGTAGAGGAGGAACAAAAGATTGATCATGGTGTTGTCACTAAACAATTGCTGAGGAGGATGGGACGTGTTGTGTTTACTGTGAGACGGGCCTTTTCAGTGTAACTGTGGATAAAACTGGGACTGTGGAATTACAACGTAACCAAACACGGGCTTAATGAAGAAAGGCTTTGATAAACCCGTTTTTTAACAATGGCTTCTTTGTAAACGTAATGACTCAACACACAACATATACAATTAAACGTTAAAATATTTGTTGTGGGCAGTTTGGAATCCTGTTTTGGTTGTCTGAGAGAGTTCCTCCATCTCTGGCATCAATGTTAGCATCTCTGCAGGGAACAACAGTAAATCCGACGAACTCGGCTCCATATTGTGTAAACTGATGGTTTTTGCCTCAGATTAGGCAACTTTTACAGAAAGAAACTGAGAACAAGGTCATTTAAGTGGCGCTAATTGTAGAGGACATGACGCAGGCCCACGTGCTTCTTTATTAGTGACACACAGCACTTTGTTCTTTCACTTTTTATATAAATAAACTTTAGGTTCTGTGTCAGATTTTTGACAGCTTTTTTTCTGCATTAATGTTGTGTGAAAGCCCTTAATGGTGGCAGAGGGCTGAGCGTCAGCACAGAGGAGGAGGAAGCTGCCATCAGACAAGAGGAGTCTTCTCATTAATAATGCATGAGGTCGTCCACATGAGAGGCGCGTGGTGATGTCATCTACAAGAGGCTTCGCTAAGACTTGGAGATGGGGGGAGAATTTGTCTTTATTAATAATGTAAAAATCACACATGAAGTGAGATCAGCGTAAAGTGTTTTATTTTTCTTTCCTGGTCTTGGCCTTCCTGTTCCATCTCCTCGAGTCCATCAGACACGTTCTGCTGGATATTCCTTGGTCACAGAGGTGTCTGGCGGCGTCTCCGCTCTCAAATTGCTTTGCTTGCGCTCTTCAGGAATCCATTCTCATTGCTAACTGGCTGCAACACGACGAGATGCTGGTCTCCACCAAAAGAACTACTAAAAAAAAAAAAAACCCGTCTGAGCCGTCCTCAGCTCAGGCATACACCTACAGGACTGTGAAGGAGAAAACAGGAGCGAGAAAGAGCAATAAAAGGAAGGGTAGTCAAAGGAATCAAAGGTTTCAAACACGCACATGTGGTCTCAGGCGCTTTTTTTCTAATTCTTAGTTGTGTCTTACATCCTTCCCTTTTGTCACCTTTGAAACTGGTCAGACTGGGGATCCACACCAAAGATTCCATTAAAAACAGTTTGAGGAGAAACTTCTGCTGTTTGACGTTTCTTGCTAACGTGCACATATTCAAATAGTTTTCAAACAGCCAAAGAATAACAACAGCCACTGAGGGGCTCTGACAAACCCTTGTTTGCCAAATGCTCGCAGCAACGAACCCATCTACCTCCCCCCCCCTTTATTTGCAACAGATAAGGGTGAGCAGTGGCATCCAAGGAGAAAAGACCACGTCTGAATGTCAACTGTCACATAGAGAAGACACAAATGGCACAGCAACTTTGTCAGAGTCATAAAGACACGCATTATCTCAGCGTGGAGCCGCTCTGATAAGAGAAACAAAAGCCATGGGAATTTTAATCATGATCCTGGGGATTACGATCGGAAACTGAATGGCGTTGATTTGAATTTGCCCGGAAAGCAAAATGAACACAATTCATGAGAGATGCATGAGAAATAAGTATTGTAGGAGGTGTGTGGTAGTAATAAATGTGCTGCTTTATTTATGCAAATACTTGCTAAATTTTAATTACGTGCTCAGCCATCCCTTTAGTGTGTAACTAACTCTGTATGAACTCCCCGCGGTTGCTGTGCCGCTGGTAACGATGCAGTTACTGAGTACGATTGTCTCGGTGATCGTTGAGACACTGCAGGGCAAACACACCAGGAAACAATTCATGCAAAATATAAGATCATCACAATCAATCACCACCAACAACACCAATGCCAGGAAAGACAATGAGCAACACAACGTTTCTGTTTGAACGGAACAATTCTCCTCATCTGTCCAGCTGTCTGAGAGCAGCATCTATACGGTTGCAGAGGTTTGCTCTTTTCTTGCATCATGGGGACCACAAGGGCAGTAAAAACACCACCACGTGTGTGTTCCCCTTATTATGTAAAAGTCATGTGACCTTGTGTGATGCAACAGTGAGTCGCAGGGGTGAGCGCTCGCCTTGTCAATAAACAATCTGTGCAGACACACAGGGGCAATAGCCCCGTTCTTACAGTTATCATCCTGCAGCTCCAGGAACACTGTGTACCTGCTCTAACACAGCCTGACAACAGGGACGGGCTTCACGCCCAAATCTTTTCCTAGTCAGCGTGCTATTGCAGCATGTTTGAACCGAAAAGAGACATCAGCACGGACGTTTTAGCCGAAGAGCTCATCCTCAGCCCGAGCTGTCCCTCTTTTTGTCCTAGATTCGTCACCCTCCTGAGACTCATGACGCCGTGTCGGTGAGTAAAAACGCATGAGTCAGACCTTTTTCTGATGCTGACATAAACTATGAATGCAGACATCACGTGTGCTGTGTCGGGGACGACGTCGACAAGAAATAAACACAATGGAGGATGGTAGGTTCGTTTTTACTTTCTAATAGAAAACTTTTAGCTATCAGTATTCCTCATGTGCCTGAGTATGGGCAGCCTGTCCGTCTATTTATAGGTACGGTTCTTCTCTATGTGGTGTGATCTTCAGGCCTCAGTGGTTCTGTGATGCATCCTTATGGCCCAGCAGGCATCTGCCTGTATTACAGCTGGGCCAGACTAATGAACTGGACCCAGACACAGTCATAATCAGATTAATGATGGCGTTCAGGTATAAAATGATCAAAATCAATGGGGAGAAAGCGTGACAGAGCCTCCACGGCTAAAGGATGATTAGACGGCACGGACACTGAGGTCAGAGTCTAACTGTCTGATCTGGGTCCGGGGGAAGGCGCTACATCACGGTGCAAAAAGAAATTAGGAAAAGGTGAGCAGGTAGTCAGAGGCATGCAATATTCTGCCGGCCTGCTGTTGATGCCATATGGAATATTCTAGTGAATGCACATCACTAATCCTTCTGAGAGGCATGTGAGAACAAAGGTCACGGCCGGTTTGAGCAGCACCGGTCACTTCCCTCAAGGGCAGACAGGCAACAGAGAACACAGGGGGCCAGTCAGAATAGCATCTCACAGAACTCTTATATTTCAATAATACATCACGCAAAAAAAGGCTGCATCATAGACAAATACCAAATCTGGGCTGGGCATTACAATCGGACCTCCTCAGAAACACAGCAGATCAGAGTAAATATGAATTAGCACGTTCATTCTCTTTTTGTCTGTCTGCTGCTCAAATTATTCATTGAAGCCTTTTAAGGAGTCTTCCTGAACGTTACTGCAGTTCACCCATAAATCAGTCGGCTTTATTTATCTTTATTGCTTCTCAAAGTGAAATGTTCCATCAGAGACTCTCAGTTGTGTTTGTCACGACATTCAAAAGAAAGCAGTTCATGACCTGAACCAGTTCATACTGCTCCCTTCGGCAATGATGCCCCCCCCCCCACACACACATACACACATTAAAGGATGTTTTCTTCTAAAACTGATGCAATGTTTTGTATCAACGTTGCTGTAATTATCAGCTTTCCTCATGGTCGAGTTTCGTCATTGCAACGTTCTGCAAGAACCCAAAATAAGTAAAGCAAACGCAGAGGAAAATTAGTAAATAACTACAACTGAAATGAATAATTTAGGTGCTTCATGTGTATTATATAAAACTTCAGTTTAAGATTCTGTTTTGTTTCACGTTGTTTAACGGCACCATTTCAAGTGTTATACACGTCCTGGTTTAGCGCTTGAGAAGTGATTAGATAAAAACATAAACATAAACTGGCTTTGGTCAGACTGATTGCAACTCTGAGCTCACAGCTTTTGATAGGTCATTAGTGTCACCATGGATAGCCTCAAACTATCGGGCTGCTTGTCTCATACCATATGCAGGAGGAATAATTTGCCTCTATTGAGTGGCGGTCAGTGCTCGCAAAAAGTATCTTTAATGATTCTCCGTGCGCTGGAAGACTTATGAATAAAACACCCAGAGATCAATGAATTATTGACTACTTATCATGGAGTAAGGAAACCCCCTAATGAGAGAGTGATATCAATACAGACTAATGCAAAGTATGCAGGCAAAATCCATTCACTTTATATAGCCGCTAATCAAGACGATGCTTTCGCAATCTGGAAAATGCAACTTCTGCTCATTAGAAGTCCAAACAGAGAACCATCTTTGCTGGCTTTCTTTGCCACAATCCAGAGCAAATGGCAGAGACAGGAAAGGCGATGAAGTATTTCCAAAAGCTAAATTACGGTCGAAGAAAACTTTGGCAGGAATATCCCTGATAATCGATGATGACCTCAAATATCACCCAAGTACTTGTATGCAAATTAGTCTTAAAGAGCAATCAGGAAGATTCAAAATATTCACGCTCTCACTGCGGGTCTGCTGAGCGCTGAAGTGCTTCTGGCACCCCCGTCTCTGATGTGTGGTGAAGCATGTGGCCATTTTATGTCTTTCGCTGACAGCCCTGCGAAGTGTGCGGCGCCTCCATTTCTCAGCTGGGAAATCAGCCTCGCTTAAACCGCCGTCGCAAACAATCAGTGCTCGTTACCCACCAGGCCGGAATACATTCTACCCTATTTATCTGCAGCATCCACGGTGCAAGAGTGCGTCCAGTGTGCTGTACACACACCGTACTTTGTGAGGTCCAATCTGTCTGTGACTCTGTGGTTGGGGTGTGTGTTGACACTCTTGCGTCCATAACCTCATGTTTGGACCCGTCAAATTCTAAATGGTGTTTTTATCCGCCTGCTGCGTCGCCCCTGGCGTTGAGCACTCAACCAATTACCTCTCCATGAGACCTACACACACACACACACACAGACACACACACAGACACATACGTGTGTGACTTTCCTTCTTTCTGTTTGTGTCTCTTTAAACAACACGCTGATCACAACAGACTTGGTGTCAGGGAGTGGGACCAGTCCAGGAAATGAACGTAATTGGTGAGGAGAGCTGTGAGCTGGCTGCTCCGTGTGTAAGCAGATTACAGGCTGGTTTGGTCGAGACCCCCTCAGGGTGCCACAACAGGGCTGTCAGTACGTGGCGTAAAACAAGCGTGTCACTCATGAATTATACATGGGAGAATGCCCAACAATGAAACTGGGAGAGCAGGGAAAACAAGAGAATGAGCCAAGGTAAAAATAGCAGAAAACTGGAAGCAAATTGGGGGGTGGTGGTGTTCCAGAACGATTAAAAAGAGAACAGGTGTAGCCAACAACCTGGAAGCTGGGCGGAATTCGCTCGCAGGGCTCAGGTGCTGCCATTTTGCATTATTTTGTCATGAATGGTCACTGCTCTGACGATGACGATGGGCTGGATCTGTACCCAGTCCAACACGCTGCTTCACCACAGAACCACGAGGGATGTGCACCCTCTTTAAGATCAGGCCTCCTTCTGTGTAGAATAATGTGTGATTATGTGTCTGTGATTATGTGATAATCTGTGATTATGTCTTAAATTGACGATTGCTGCTGTAGCTAGTAAATTTCCCAAGCCTGGGATAAATAAAAATATTTCTATTCTATTTTATAATGTTCACTTAACACCAACTCAACACCAACTTCAAAATAGTCCCATCCAACACAGATCCCTCCCTGGCTGGCGCCCTAATCCCCTTCAGACCTTGAATCATAATCCCTGACTCTCCTTGGCAACGACTTTTGTTCAGATCAGACTCTGGCTTTAGGCCACATTAAAGGCACCAACGACCCTGCTAAATTTCAAAGGTATCAGACCGGAGTTGAATGTCATTGGGTGTGAATATGGAAAAGGTGGGATTTGAGGCCTTTTGCTCTCAGGCGGTTTGAGGGGCAGCAGCAGCAGCGCCGAACTGCTTGTTAGAAGGACCAGCTTAGGGCTGGGAAGCTGTGATCCTGTTGTTGGAAGATTTCATCAAAATAAGGTGAACCAGAACACGGAATGTTCATAATCGGTGGCACTGAAGCAGAGAAAGAAACTGAGGAAGAGCGAGTAGGCCTGGCAATTCTTCCTACTTCTACATGGAACACACAGACGCGCCTTGAGACAATTCTGATTGTAACAGATGCTGTAGAAATAAAGTTGATCTGAATGCAATGGAAGCCGCGTGCGCGACAGATCCAGGCAGCTGCGATCTCCTCTCAGTAGCACAGCAGGAGGTCGTGGCTTCACTGCTGACACTGTCTAACAGCATTTCATCACCATGCAACAACCAGCTGGACTGACGTAAGAATCAAACTTCACCTCATGGAGACTCCAAATGCTAAATGAGCATAGCCAGCATAGCTCTCTCCTCGGTGCCAGAATAAAAAATAAAGCCTTGACAACGGTTTCCACACACCCCCAAGTCACAAAGCAGAGTTCAAGCTTTGTGCAAAAATATTGAGCCTAAAGTGTCATCTGTAATGATTCATACAGATTTATTTGAACTTGCTTCCTTTCAGTGTAGCTTTAATATCTTCGAGGGGAACTTTGAGCGACAGCTGATTTTTATTTCCTTCATGTATTGTTTCCACCTACGAGCTCCTGCTCGGTCAACATTTTGAGTGCTCAGAGGACGTCCCTCTGAGACCCACTGGCCGCACAGGCTGGCACGTGAACTACATGTGAACTGTCAAAGGGCCCGAAACTTTTTACATCTTTACAGTCGGAGGACAGAGATCCCAGATTCACCCCGCCTTGTCCTGAAGCCCCTAACCAGGAATCAGGCCAAAGACCAGGTTTCGACCTTGAAATGACCACTGAGCAGTCAAGGTCAGCGAATCTCTTTCTTCTTGAAGTTGACAGTTGTGGGATGTTGTGTTGTCTTTAAACTTCACGAGCTGTGCAGCACAGAACCGGAAACCCTCCCAACGTTGAAGAAACCGCCATTTTTTTTTTTTTTTTTGGTGACAATGAATGATTCAAACCTGAAGGTGCAGACCATGGCCGTTTGCCACACGGTTGAATAAGTCAACAGCAACAGTGGGTGAGAATTTGCCCTTTGCATCGCCGTTTCTCAAAATAACTCCCCGAGGCTGAAATCGAGACGATGGGAAAGCGAGAGGAAACCAAAAGCTCGCTGACATGGCGAATCAGCACCACTCCTGCTCAGCTGTCTATAAAATAATAATAATAAAACACCGAGGTCATATTTTATTCAGAGTAAAAGCCTCGTGTTGAGTTCAAAGACTAATAATAAACGCTGTCAATATCTATTTCTGATTCAGTCTCCTCTCTCCAAATTTCCTGTCCCCTCTCGCTGTTCTGTCAATAAAACAAACAAAAGAGAGTGAGAATCTACACAGAAAACAAAAGAGAGGAAACTGCATAAAAGAAGAGCTTTAATTGTGCAGGAATGCCACATCAACACCACTCAAATCAAAGTATTTTTCACCGCTGCATAAATCTACATGTTAGTGAGGCGGAAATGTAAAAACAAGAAGGATTCAACCCGCATTGATTCAAGCCTGGACGTTTTCTTTTTTAGGTGCTTTGGCTGAATAATCAGCTTTTCAGACCTGCAAATGCAAATTATAATTAATAGCTACCAGGACGTCCACTGTTTCTGCCTAATTAACAAGGTGGACGATTATCTGATTAGAAAACAGTGACTATGAAATTAAAACCGAATTCCCAGCAGGACCTGCGACTAGGCTGAATGGGTGTGGACCTTCAGGAGCAGAGCTGATTGGTCGGCGGCAGCAGGTGTCCCGCAGCGTCTTTGGCTGAAGGAGCAAAAGGGAGAGTTTATAGCAAAGGTTAGAGCACAGCAGGAGGGCAACGTCTGCTCACAGGAGCATGAAGTCGACAAGTGAAGCTGGTCGAGACAGGAGAACTCCAAAAACACATCTAAAGGTAACCCAAACCATCGTTCTGCTACTGTGAGCCTCACAGAGAGAGAGTAACGTGGCTGCACACTGATCTGACGAGGCACACACATGCTACACATGGATGTACGTGCCACTTTTATTTTTTAGCAGCCTATACTTGCATGCAGTTTTTCTAACATGAGTCTAAAGACATCTTGTCTTGGTTTCCCAACACAGAGCCCACGCTCTTCCATGAGCCCATGTGGAAAGGTCGTCCGTGCTCAGAAGAATGAGACCATAGAACTTATTCAGGCTTAAATAGTCCAGCCTGTAAGCGTGGAATAGAACCAGCTGATCCATGAGCTGAACAGTTGATTTAACATTGCGCTGCTCAGTCTGTCTCCTTTTTTCCCTGAATGCCATTAAAGGCCTGACATTAACGGGGTGACAGTGACATTTCACCAATTCACCATTGGGAATTCTAAAAGCTTCTGTAATTCTGACTGAGAGCTGCTTAATTTCTGCCCTTTGTTTCTGCAGAATTCCATCCAAGGATGTTTTTTTGAGACCTTTTGACAGCATAATGATAAATAGCATAAAAATGGAGTTTTCCCGACCTCGTCCTTTAAGACATCGTATTGTGAGTCTGAAATCCACACGTCGTCCTTTACAGTCTGGATCACCGTTGGCTAAACAGTAAAATTCTCTTATAACATCCAGCATCGTGGTTCTTGTTTGGAAAGAAACAACAGAACAAATCTGCGGCCTAAACGTCCCATCTAAGAGTTTCATTTGCTGGAAATCTGCCGTGACTCTGGGGTTCCGATTGACCTGTATTCCGTCCTCCATCCCATCATGCTTCACTCGTGTCAGCCACAAAAGTGTTAGACTTTTGCCAGGAAATCTACACAGGCTATTTGCTATCCCGAGAACGTGTAACATAAGAAAAGATTCAATGATATCTGGATATTGGTCACAGAAAAACAGGAGCTTCCTCATGTTTGATATCGGATATCCAGCTTCTTGTTTGCTTTAGCGCTGCTAATGCTAGCACATGTCTCGCACACTCCGAAAGCCGTTGAAGGCTTTAACATGTAATCGCCGCACGGGGATGAGATGGGAACATTCCAGAGGCTAGTTGCATGTGTGAAAATCATCAAAATCACCAGCGGCGGCATTTTTCTATTCCAGTAATTTACCAGGGATTATGGAATTAGCTTTTGGCATTAGAAACAACAAAATGTGTTATTTATTGTAAAATATGTAAATATATGACACAAACACACAAAACCTCAGCACATCAGACAACATATGGAGGTACGACAAACATTAATCCAAACAATTGTTGAAAACATAAATAAGGGAAGGAATAATGTAAATTTGTGACCTGCCATTGGTTAGCATCTTTCTGTTTATCTTTGCTGCTGCTGTGTCTTGTCTTGTCCTCCCTGCTTGTCTGTCTGGTCCCTGATTACCCTCATGTGTTTCACCTGTGTCTAATCATCTCTACTGCCCTCCTCTTTTTAAAATATTTTCTATCTGCAAACTAAACAAAAAGCAAATAACTCTCATTAACATCAACACTAACATGATGTTCTTGTTTGTGATGCTGTTTTTGTAAATATACAGCAAATACCTGAGTTAGCCGTTTTGACAGCACAAGCTCTATAATGTTTGTGCGCAAACAAGAGATCTGCTTAAAAAAACAGGAATTCAGCATTTAAAACAGCATTAAAGGATTCAGATGCATGCCCACGTGCAGCTTTGTGTCTGTATATTTAGACCAGCCCTCAAGCTCCTCTGATTAAATCAGCGTGATATTAGATTTGGTAAAATCCCGCGGCGCGTTGTCGTCCAACAGCGAGCCGTCGGTACACACGAGGACGCGCTGAGTGTAAATTGCGAGGGCAGCCTCAACCAGCGGGCCCTGCTCTTGCCGCTCTGGAACTGGCTCCTGTCTGCTCCTCCAGTATTTATATTAATTTCCTTTTTTTTTTTTTTTTAATGAAACGGGTTTAATAATCCTTAAAACAAGATGATCTGAAGGGAGCAGAAAGGCAGCCAGTTCACTTCAGTGGTTTGGCTTTATTCTAAAAACTCTCAAATGATAGGCTGTAAAGATGGTATCGGTCCCAATATGCTAAAAAACTTAAGAGGAGCAGAGGCAAGATTTCTAAAAAAAAAATAAATAAATGACTATCATAACTGCTCCAGAACGCAGAGAGGCAACAAAATACTACAAGGACAGGGGATTTCGGTATTTAACTGGAATGTTTACAGAACAATTACTCATGAATACGCAACCCTGGGAGAATCCATAGGTCTCTGATGTCATTTGGATCTTGAGATGTGTCGTGTGCAGTCGATCACAAACGTCATGTCACCGGCCTCTGCGGACGCAACCTACATCCTCACGCCTGTTTTCATGCGTTTGCTTTGGGAATCAGATTACTGTCATCTTTAATACATGATGGGGCTGAGGACTGTGTTTGTTCTGTCTGAAACATGGATGCTAACACCAAAGCAGCGCTGCAGCGCCGGCTGTCTGCTGCCGTTAATGCAGGTGAGGAGTATTTTACTATGAAGGGAGCAAAGACACATTTTTTAGCACTCTGGGGTGATTTCAGGCTGGTGGAAAGTGTCTTCCATTTGGTTCTGAGATCCAGTTACAAACAGAGAGATGTTAGAGGTGGTGCAGCCCATTTCTGACCCCCTGAACATCACATCTCTTTCCTTACATCCAAACACACTTAGTAGACACTTTATCTGATAGAGCAACAGATGTTTTCAGCTGCTGTCAGAAAATGGAGCTACTTTAGTTCTTCTGCTTCAGGAAAGGTCCCTAAAAATGACCCGGAAGTAGCAATGGAGAGTTTTTAATGCTGGCTGTGCAGCAGCTTTGTGCTACGGTCTGCACATGTGGAACATGATACGGCCAGGCTGAAACTTCTGCCTGTCTGACAAAAACTGGAGTGAATTTCACTTCAATGTCATATGTCACATGACATCGCTCAGAGGAAACACCTCCGTACATCACCTGCAGCCAGGGCTGCCCACTGCAGTGCGATTTTAATGTGCTCGACTCGCGGATTAAATTTATTTTGCAAAAATCAGCAAAATGGACATTTCCTATTTTCTAATGTAATTGTCAAGGACAATTTCACATTGTTTATTATGTGAAAAAACAATCCAACTTTATTCTAAAACCTTCAGTTGTGTTGAAATCTGATTAAATATGACTTTGTTGCTTCCCAGACTTTTTGTGCAGCGCCCCCTTTTGGATAAAACACATTTTCACTTGTGGGCTTCAGATATCAACTCTGATCAACAACTTTTCATGCAACATATTTGCTCAAAACATTTTTTCATTTTTTTTATCAAAATGTTTTTTTTTGTGTTAAAAAAAAAATGAAATTCCAGTCCTCTTGTGAAATTGACAGCAAATTTCGCAACGCGACGAACAACGCAACGCAAGTTTTGGGTTGTTTGGTTTGTTGTTGTTTTAGGTTTTTGTTTGTTTTGGGTTTTTAGTTTTGTAGGACAGACAAACACAGAAACCGGCTGAGTGACACATACCTTCAGCCCCGTCCGAGCTGAGATTTGAACCCGGGACTCCACGTTGGGAGTCACCATCTTTAACCACCAGACCATCTTCAGCGCTGAGATGTACATGAGGAGGAGTGGAGCACATCTACCTCGACCAGGTGGTTTGGAGCAGGAAGCGATGGAGTCACATGACCTGTAACAGGAAGTGTTATATTTGACCATCAGAACAGGTTCAGATCAGTGGCTCTTCTGGACCAGAACACTGAGGGGGCCAGTGTGGGGCCAAGGATTTTGTCAAAGGGGCACATTCAATCCAAGGAAAAGAGACAGATGCATTTAAGCAGTCAAAATCAGTTTGAATCATAGAATATTAAAAAAATAAAATAAAAATAGCAAAAGAATATTGTCACCATTTTTACACTCAACTCCACCATCACGAATTCTGACCTCTGTGGTCATGTTATAAATTGTGCCGTTAGAGCTGCTCTTTATGAAGCAATTGGGACGACTGCGATGGAAACTCCCAGCAGAGGCAGGTTACATCCTGGATGGGTCACTGACACCCGGGCCTGGGTTTGACCCCAAAACATTCTTCCTCTAAGGCTACCATGCACATGTAAAAGCGCAGCGGAACACTCCCACCTGGCTGTTTCATGTTATCGTTTGAACTCCATCTATTGTGTTGTCGTGTTTATGTTAATGCAATTATGTAAAACGGCTCGTGGGCGACGCCTCCGTAAATCCTTTGATTCCTGTTCGGTTTGAATCTAAAACAAGGACACACCGAGCGCATCCTATCAAGCTGTTTGAGGATAATGTGCAGGATTCGGTTTACCTGGATTTGCTGCCTAGGAAGATACATTAACGCTGCTCGATACACCCCAACAGCAAGTCTGAGCCCGTGCGTGCACGTAAATACAGAAATGTACAGGGAGAGGTGCAGGTTTATTCAAACTAATAATCACATCTGTGGGAATGTCTGAGGCGCCGTTAAGCACCGAGAGTCTTTGGAATCAAATACGCAGCGATGAAAACGATTCATTTGAATGGGGAAAATCGGTCCGGCAGGCCTGGTCCATCCGTCACATTGTGCCCACAGCCGTAATCCAGACTGGAAATGTCTGGATTACATTCGCTCCCAGTCCTCCCGGCCTCCAGGCTGGCGCGTACACCGCTAATGCCAACACGAAGCCCAATGCACAGGGTTGCTTAACTAAACCGCTCCATCCAGGAGGAAAATGTTCCTTTCATTCTGGATTCTCTGCAGTCGCGATGACGTTGGAGTAAATATAATTTGCGTGAAATAATCCGGAGAGTGAGCGAGCGTCGTCCCGCGTCCTCTTCCCTTCCACGCTCTTTCTCTTGTCCCCGGATAGCAATCAATAGTTATTATCTGCTGAGTGTTGTGATAGACGCCGCGATGAGCCTCCATTCTTGAGTTGATGGCGCTTTTTCATTATAGCTGACACGAGTCTAAACAAAGCAGACCTATTTTTTCTGCCACCACACAAACACGGCCTCCATAATGGCGCCAGATAAAAGAAGAGCGGGAAGGAAAATTGAGTTTCACATAATGGGAAATCACTAACTGTGGACTTCTTTTTTTCCCCCACACTGTTGCCTCTCTCTCTCCATCATGTCTCTGTGAAAGACGTGGTAGGTGCTGCAGATTTGGTGTTCATTTCTTTCTTCTTATAGTGTCCAGATCATAGGATCCCGCCATACATCCGCGAGGGGGCTGTCGTAAGGGAGCGGGCGGGGTTGGTTGTTTCACCAAAAATAAATAATTGATATCTGTGCAGCCGAGTGGAAAGCATAACCAATGGCAGATGGAGAAAAAGGCAATTTGGGGAGAAGTGCACCGGCTGGCAAAGCAACAGAATGGCTTTTACTGTGAAGTATAACCAATGCATTACAAAACACATCAGAGGTTTATTGAAAAAGCCAAGTGCCCCTAGCTGACGCCCCCCCCCCCCCATCAATGAAAATGGCCAACATTATCGAGGCCCACATGGCTGGGCGCTGAAAGTCACTTTCAGAAAAGTCAGGGGAGACGTTTGGGTCGCATGAACACAACACAAAGCGAACGATGGGTGGGTGCTCCAACCATTCTGCTGACTCATTTTACACACACACAGATTTTACTGTCAATATGCAATCGTGTCAGAACTCATTTTCTTGTATTTTCTCTTATGAAACACTAAAATAGCAGCACTTTTGGAGACATTTTAGGCCAGCAATTCACAATATCAGATCATTATTTATGAGCTAGAAGGGTTAGCTTAGCTGTGTGTTGGCAAAACCTCTGAGATCTGCTGCTCCAGCATTGATTTAGGATCAGGTTCAAATAGGCGACGATGTCAAAAGTGAGTGTTTGACTGCACTCTGATCATTCTGTCAGACTCCAGGCAAACATGCTCATTATGTCATCAATGCTAACGCTGATGTTTGAGATTCTTCTGGTGGAAATTCTAAACAGAAGACGTCAAAATGATCAGCCGCATTGTTTCTTTTAAATGTAACCCATGAAAGTAGCCAAGTTTAATTTTTATTCTCAGGGCTGAAACGAACAAAACACACTGAACTCGAACATCTTCTTACTCAATTTTCATCTCAATTTTCTCTTTTGTGGTTCGATGTCGGAGTCTGTCTTTAAATCCGCAAAGAGAGTAGAACTATAACTATATCTTTGGCTAAATGCGACACAGAAATCTGCAATACAATGAAGACAAAACATTTTTTTCCGAGAACAAGGGCCATAAGATGACTTTAGCAGGTTATATTTCACAGTTGGATGCCACAAAAGTCAGCTGCTCAAGTGTTAAATAAGTTCTCCACTGAGCCGACAGCATAGATAAACAGGGCTGCTGCAGGAAGAAGACGGAAAATCCTTCGGCCATGCAAATACAATAAACTCATGGAATAATCTATGTTAAATCCTGAAATTTTTAATTATTCCTTTTATTATTTTTATTCTCTCTGGTAAACAGCTGCAGGTTTGCTGCCCCATTACAGTTGTTTGTCCCTGTTGGTTTAAATAAAAGCAGCTAAACGGCGTTTTTAGACGAGCGGGACATTTTTAAACACTTGCTTATGTTGCGGAAGTGCTCTCGCCGGTCACATTAGCTTAGCATTGCTACTGTAACAGTCCTAATTAGCACCTATATTCTTTAAATTTACAACTTGTTTTGCAGATTTCCTATCAGTGCACTGACACAAGCAAAACTTGGTGTTTTCAGAAGTTTTAATTATTCATTCAATTTGCTGCCTGTTTGTCCTGATAAGCCACTGGTGGTGCCACATGAGCGTGGTGGCGTTGGCCACCCTCAGTGGCAGCTAGCCTTGTCTCATGTCGCTCTTTTAATGAAAACGGTGTTTTATTTTGAACTTTAACGCCAGCAAAACATCTGCAACATCTGTGGGCAGCAAACGTTTAATATCTCTTCTGCGAAAACAAGCACAAGTTTAGAAGTTATACTTCGCCAGTGATAGCGCTCGTTAGCGACGTGCTGCTTAATTTGGCAGCTAGCAGATGACTGGTGTGAATTAGGCTTTCAAGGTCTCTGCATTCAACAGCCCAGTCAGATGTGGCTCTGGTTCTTTATACCACATGCGAAACAAGCACGGAGAAACCTTTTTAATTAAGGACAAGATGTTAGCCAACCTCAGTTTTTGTTCTTCATCATCGTGCAGCAAAAGGAAGATGCTCACCTTAACACCCTCCCACCAGCTGAGGTGAAGACGCTCTGCTGCTAGTGTAAACCTGGGTCCAATCTTCTCATGTAACCGTGACAGCTGCAGCCTCAGCAGGTGGAATGCTACTGCAGCGGCGTGGCGCTAGCAGACGACAGAGGGACGTGTCTTTGGGGAATGAGGTCAAAATCATGATGAACTGGGCAGAGAAGAAAGAAACATGGAGTCACTTTTAGCCTGACTGGAACATGTGAGGGAGGGGGACACTGGTTTGCTAACATCACCTAATGAGTTTAGCGTCACGGGACCATAAAGTCAGCAGTGTATGATGAACTCAATTTAAGGCTCATTAAAATTACTCATTAAGCATCACCAAAAAGCAGATGTCACTGAAGATTCCGCCGCTTTCAGTAGATTTGCACTGCTGAGTCAACGTTTCCATCCCCGAAAACAGGAGTTCCTGCAGTGTTTTGCAGCCGTGCGTAACATTCATTAACCACCCGAGAAGTCCTGAGATATTTTGGTGAAGACAACAGAGGTGTGTCTGAGGCCCGTGGCACTGCTCTTTTCACCATACTGCAATTGGAATTAAACCCAAAAGCTGCCAGGGGCGGTGGTGGGGGGTCCCGGACACAATCAAAAATGACCCCAAATGTGCCAGGAAACTGCAACATAAACATTTTCAGCTTCCAAAATTTGTCTGAGTGGAACTCACATGTGTAGCTATACTTTTAATTGGTTCCCCTGACAACGCATGCAGATGTGTATGCAAAGGTTTGCTGCGTTTGTGCGATGATGTGGTGTTTTTTCCTCTGAAATCAATAAATTGCCAGAAATGGGACGGCGGTTTGTGCCCAAGGCCCAGATGGGATTTATGTATGTCTATAAAAGTCTGACTTTAAAGTCAAAATGTACTGTATGTAGAAATACGATGACGGGTAGTATGACTGTCAACTGTAAACACATCAGATGAAATGTGGACACTGGAGATACAGCCGATCCATGCATCAATGTCTGCTTTGAATGAAGCAGTATGACAGCAAACCGCTGTTTACTGTTGTCCGACTGAATGTCTTCTGTCAAGAAATGGCAACGTTAGCCAAACGCTAACAACAGCCAACGTTTTTCTCTCGTAAGTTTTGTGTGATTATAGCGTCCAACGTAGACGGACAGGTTTTGTGCGGTAAAACTGTTATTTCTGTTCTGTCAGGACGGTGTTAGCTCAGCGTGGAAGCAGGATAGGTGGCAGAATGTGAGCTCCAACCCTGATGAAGAGGCCCAGACCAACGATCCCTGATTACGCTCAGGACTTATCTACTGTGAGGAAGATGGTCATTGTCCTGGACTCAAGTCCTTGGAAGTCCTGGAGTGAAAACAATGATAGATATAATAGAAGTGGGCTCTCTGCTGAGCCAGCGGGACCGGAGATGGAACGGCGGGAGATGGCGGAAGAGCCCCCTGTGGAGACACCGCAGTCTTGGGAAAGAAGAGGACAAAGACTCTGAGGAGGGAAACAAACAGGCTTATTTGTGGCCATGTGGCCAAGACGGTGAAAGAAAAGAGCTTTGCCATTTCACTCCCATTTAAAAATGTATGTTCTGTCCTTTCCAGTCTCTGCAGAGTGAAATTGTTTCTTCACCAAGGTTACACAAAAACGAAGCTTTCGGCGTGTCCACGGTGCCCCATCTGCCATTTCAGCCACGTGAGGCTAGAAGGCTACAAAATTTACAGAAATTGTGTCCAACCTGCTTTAAACATGATGAAAAATCAATGAATTTTTTTAAAATTCCCCCTGATTTAAAGCATGTCTGTGGTTATTTATGCAGCTTCAGAAAAGATATATTCCCTTTTAAATCAACACTTTTAGCAGAATATTCATTCATCTTCTTCAATGCGGGAATTAAACTAATCACTCTGGATAAGTGATTAAATGTCAGCCCTGCAGGGATCATTTCAAATTAACAGTGATTTAATTAGCTAATTAAAAAAAGTGGCATTGCCAGCCCCCCAATCCAAAACCACTGTGATCCAAACCAAATTCATTTATTTTGCCAACCACATGAAGGCTGATGCCTCTGCCACAGCCAACCCAGCCCTCTGACCCTCACTATTCTGTCGCAATTTACATATTTTCCTTTGCAACGCTGTGCTGATGCTATTTAATACGCAACCCATAGCTTTGCGGCTACAGTCACTTAGCATTCTCAATGATCTCCCCAGAGTCTCTAAATTTCAAGAAATGCTTCACATCTTCTGTTTTTGCAGTTGCTAGAAAGACATCACTGCACTGCTGCCACCGCTTCATTCTTCTTCTGTGGTGTTCGTCCGTTTGTTGGGTCCATTTTCCGCATTTCTTGGAAAACCTGAAACAAACATTGGCATCCGTTAGCGTCCCGTGACACCGTACCAAATACTCTTTGCTTGAAACGCTCCTGAAGCAGAGACACTAAGAAAAAGCAGCTGAACGCTCTCCCGTCTTCAGTCCATTGAATAACGGAGGTTTCCTCACCCGACTGTATATGTATCAGCCCTCACTAGCAAATATGCTAACCCAAGGTTTTTTCTATTATCAAACTTACCTAACAAGCGCTGATGAAGAGCCGCGAGCGAGTCCTTGGGCGTCTCTCGGAGCAAACGCAAGCTCGGCTGTTTTGAGGCCGAGTGCTTCTGCGGGCTCTGCTGCCACTGAGATGTCGCCACCACAGTTTCAAGTTTTTTACTAAAATATGTTTAAAAAAAAAAGGGGTATAAGTGGCTGCAATTTGCTGCTCCAGGTGCGTCTATCTTTGTCGTCCGCCGAGATGAGAAGAACTCCAACGGGCTCCTCTCATCTCTCTGCGTTCTTTCATTCTTCCCTTAATGAGCTGCTAGCCGGCGGGTAGCTGTTGCCTCCCGCTGTGTCTTATTCTGTATTGATAGTCTCTTTTTCAAACACGCCACATCTGCCCCCAGTGGCCTGCAGTACTCCGACGCCGCCACCCTTCCTAGTCCAACCCCCCGTCCGATGTCGGCTCTCATCTTTAGATGTGAGTGGAGGGGGTTCCACCTTAAGAAAGATGAGAAAAGAAGACGAGTGAAGGTTGTGTTCATGAAACATGACGTTCAGCGTGATTCAAAATGGTTCCCTTTTATGTTGACAGGGCTCCACCTGAGGTGTTGCATTGACAAACCAGCGGGAGACTGTTGAATAATATCTTTCCCATGCTGACTTTCAATATGGCAGTATCTGAGACGGAACATTAGTAACAATCTGAGGGGATAATGAGCCGGATAGCTACCATTATATCCACATGGCACATGTAAAACCACAACCGTAGGTATTATATCTGAGGGATATTTTCCAGTTTTTTTTACAGTTAAATTGGCACCACATGAAGCCTGAACTCTACGAACTTGCAACAGGACACAGTGGGTAACAGATGCGAAGTCATGTCAAATAGCTTTATTTTCATTCCAATATCACTGCACCAAAAATGAGATCACATAGTTAGATAGATGAGAGATAAGTTAGCAATCTAGATAAGTTACATTGCTTTATTTAAAAAAAAGTGACGCAATCGGTGGTAGCAGTAATTAACAAATGTGTGTTTCTCTAACGAGCGTCCTCGCCGAACCTCACGAGATAAATTAGCGCTACGGGTTCTGAGGTATCCTCCGAGTTTATCGTAGAAAGCTTATTATCTCCTGCTGATTTTTGTGTTTTGAAGGTGCCAAAATGGGTAATATGCCTGGGACGTGGGTTAAGGTGTGATTTAATGGACTTTGCCCAGCATGCTTTTTTTGGTTAGCAATTTTGTTCATGCACGATTAAAACACGAACTCAACATTTGCTTAGTGTTGTTGTTGTTAAAGCAACAATCAGGGAGAAAAACAAAAGCAGACCACTCTAATATGTCGACTAATTGCTCATTATTTAAACTGTAAATAACTGACAGTGGCAGCTATTGCCCGCAATGCAGGCCTGGCTACCTGGCTACACCATTCCCACTGCATTTTCTCGACATCAGACGTCTAAAACGTTTAAAACTAAGGAGCCAGTGTTATGTAATGTGCCTCAATGACCACGAGCGCTCATAAATGGAGTTTATTGACGTCCAAACAAATGACCAAATGTATTTATGGGTTTAATGAATGTCAGCCGCCACAGGTGAGGATGTAACGCCACGAAACAGCCACTAAAACTGTCACAGCAGTGTTTTAGCGTATTAAAAAATGACGGTTTATGAAGCCAACTCCTTAAATATGGAGACTTCGATGAAGCTATCAATAAGAAAGTTATTAAAAAAGTAGCTTCCTACAAAAGTCTGGAGTAGTGTTAATGAATACGGCTTCTGTCAGTTTCACTTGCCTGAGTAAATATGATCTGTTTGAACTAAAATATTCCGTGAAGTGTGAACGTGCGGACAGCACGGTATCTGCTCGACTTGACGTCCCCCCGAGGAGTCGCCGAAGCACCGTGCTGCAAGCTTCTTTTGCACTGTACATTGGTATTCAGGTGGCGCACGGCGACGCTGACAGCTACTTAGCATTTTATTTGAATGCCTTTAAAAGGACGTCTTCAAAGGATGCACGCTAACAGCGAGTGGAACAAATAGCAGATGGTGTCGAGACTCAGTGTTCACATTGGGGGGCGATGCAAATGTTCATCATTCATGATGATAATGACAGTAATTTGATAATACCCGGCTACTGTATGTTAGATCACACAGACAAAAGTTTTGCTGTGATTGCTGCAGCGCCTCCTCTGGCCACACAGGAATTACTGCATCAATTGTCTTTGAGATGGAATTTATTAGCATTAGATTCATTAGCATTGACTCAGCTGTGACTCCTGATGTCATAATATAGACATTGTGAGTAATGTCCATATTATGACATCTGTTCTGTCATCTTGATCCCTCATATCTGATCGATAAATAATCTGGGACAGGATCTGCACTAACAACCCTACATCCATCACGCTGGTGCGCCTTTGGAGATGATTCAGAGGCCTCTGTCTGCATTGCTAACTCTGAGAGATGCAGTCAGAAATCTCAGCCAGGAACGGTTCCAGGTTTTTCACTAAATTAGCAGCAACGTCCAGCTTCCATGTCACACAGAAAAGGAAACAACCATTTCTCAGAGTTATATTTTACCTCCCAAAAGTGAACATTACACTTTAGCATCTTTATTTCTTCGGATTCTACAAGGTCGAGCGTAACTAAAGCATTTGTTGTATCTGAGATGCTTTATTTTGTCGGTTTTATTGAATCATTGCTGGATGATTTGAATGTGAACATTAGTGTTTTAAACTTGAAAATAAAATGAATGTGGAGTTTTCACTCAGGGCTCACCATGGCAACAGCTCGAGTCACACAGCAACAATACTGTAAATATTCAGATTATTTCATTAAAATTTGCATACTATCGAGTGAATGAAGTCATGAATAGATGTGAATATTACAGACTAGTGTGCCTGTTCGCTACTGAAGTCATTCCCAGGGATGCTGTGAAAGGGCAACTACAAGAACACCTACGGTGCCACCAACTCGTTACAGGTGATGAGATTCCAACGGTGATCGATGCCGCAGTTCTCACGTCTGCCGACACATCAATGACACGGCTGCCGGTATGAATCAGGCTCAAGCCGCCAAAGAAGAGTGGTGGGGCTGAATTTGAGAGAAACAAAGGAAACAGTAGAACAAGAGCGAGGAAGCCTGAGAGCATGAGGGTAAAGCTGAGGCTCAGGCTGGGTTTTGGAAGCTTGTAACCGGAGGAAACCTTGAGCAGGGCCAGGGTTAGGGTAGGGACTTTATTTATGCAGATGTGAAACTGCAGTTGTAAGAAACATGACCAACCACATTTTCAGCCCTTGTTGAAGGTACCAACAGGATCTTTCTCTCCTCATCAGCTTCGCCGGGTTGACGGATGAAGCGTGTCCCAGAGCTTCTCCCAGGGCGAGGCAAATGAAATCGGCTCACTGGAATAAAGCAGGAGGATTCCCTAGCTGGAGACTGTGGAATAATCTGAAGATGAAGAGAGGAGGAAAAAGCTGCTAAATCAACTGATGGTGTCAGTGTGAATATGATGATATGAAGGCAGGCACGCTCCACTAGCGGAAACCGTTTCCCCCCTGAATTTAGTTGTTCTAAAAACAGGTTTTGTCTCATATCTCACAGTTGTGGAAGCAAACTTTTATTAGAGTGGATGGAACTGAGTTCAGTTCAATCTGATTCTGTTGCTGAATTCATAAGAATAACAAAAGGTTTTATAAGACACTTCTGGTCAAGGACTGAGTCATAGTCAGAACAATGATTTAAAAAACACTCGAGCCGATGTGTTAACTGATAAGATACCAGATAATTTCATGTTCAGATTATAGGATGTAAAATAATTTAAAAAAGTTTAGTGAAATGTTTAAAGGTTCAAACAACCATCCTATCTTAAATATTTGTTCTTGTTGGTCCCTCAGCTGGAGCCAGCGGTGGCAGTATGATGTTTTCCTCTGTCAAACGCTGATCTTTAGCTCAGAGGGTAGCTAGCGCTGCACAAACATGCAGTCTGGTAACAGAAAGGCAAGTCTTTGATCAGTCTTTGATCGGTCAAAGCACCAGCACCAGCTTGAACACGGCCACAGTTTTGTGTAAAATCTTAGCAGAAGGCTCCTTTTGCAGGGTCAGAGCTACACCGGGAGAAAAAAAAACCCCAAAACATCCTTTGATATTCAGATCATCCCTTTCTCTGCTGGGAAGAGCGTCAGAATTATTAATATTATTATTATTATTATTATTATTATTACGGAGCACAAACGTGAAAATGCATGTCAGCAATAATGGATGCCCAGAACAAACCTCCAACTTGGAGGATCAACCAATAGAAATTAATGTGATAAATCACTGTGAACTTGACCTACGATGATGTTACATAGAGGTTAACCCTACCCTACCCTAGAGGTTAACGGTAACCCTACGGTTGTGGGTTCTGTCTGGTTATCCCATGATTTTAAATACTGAGCATCAACCTGGTTAGACATTCGTGAGTGTCCTGATTTCAGTCTGCTAGCACCACCTTAACTTGTCCTGTTTTACTGTCTCTCCGTCATTTGAAGAGACAAAAATATCACCAGCATCTTATCTGACCCTCAGACACGAGCCCACGAATCCTGCATGGTTGCATTATGTGCCGCAATATTGTGCATATAGGAGTGTCGTCTGCATACAGTCGGATAATATCAACTCATATCGGTCGCATCACGCCTTGCTAAGCTTGTCTAATTTCCCCCACCTGACCCGCCTCCCCTCCTAAGGATGATCTCAGAGATGTGCCCGACTTCTTTTTCCAGTCATTAGAGTTCCATTTCGTCCACGGCATGATGGATCTTTAGCTTGATAGGGCAGATTTCTTTTTCAAACAGTGTGTTTTTTAATACACATGTGGGGACCGTTCAGTGTGCTCTTGGAAATGTCAAATCAATTTCTCAAAGGAAGGAAATTAAAATTTAGACAATAACTAAAAGAAAAAACTGCGTTAATCAAAGAAAGCAGTCGGAAACATAAAGCTAGTATAGTTTGGCATTCCTGACTCTAAACACACAAATAAGCACATATCTTATCTGTGAATGGGTGCATTTGTTAATAAAATATTAGTGGTAAAGTGGTAAAAAAAGAGGGAAACTGGTAGCATTCTGTTCCATTTCCACAGCACACACGACTGAGCCGAACCCACCGCCAGTGGGAGGGACCCACTTCAGGCTTGTTCCACTGGGTTTATGTCAGTTTTAATGCTAAATATTCGTGTCGCGACAGTGTCGCCAACAGGGCTATTAACAAAATGAGAGACTCGCAGAGAAGGTGGCAGGAAGCGTGGGGCTTGAATGGACACTTGACGCTTGCAAATGATAATGGTTGAACGTGTGTTTTATTGTTTTCCTGTATGAGCGCTTGCTTTTTATTTAAAACAACATTAGCGTCGGCTGCTAATGTCCCCTCAGTGTAGGAAAATGTTCAAACACTGAGTCCAAATATATGATCATAAAAATCATTATCTGATTTCTGGAGTTAGTCATGTAAATGGCATAATGTGAAGACAACAGAGAGTAAACAAAGCTCCCACATTAGGACATTAGTAAAGAAACCGGCTAAATTAACTGAACAATGTAAACCTGATTTTTTTTTTGTACTATCGCAGTTAGACGTCAGAACTGACTATTAAGATAATCTGATAACTCAAAGTTTTTGCTTTTTTTATGGCCATTCAAACAAGGCCGCTCTTTGTAGAAGAAGTCTGTGGAACACAAACTGTGACAGCAACGTCTGGTGTCAATAATAACACACAAAAGCTGACCATTATCCATTAGCAGCGCTAATGATTCAAGTAGCAGCTGGAGCTGCAGGCTACTGTCTGCAGACAGCTAAATGCTGTCGGCCATTTGACACTATTAACTCAGTTTCTACAGTTTATGGATTCTTGTCAAACTTTGGATGCCTTCGTGCTTACAGCTGACCGGGGTGGACCTGCATTTAAAGGTCCACACTTAAAATCACCAATGCGAAATTTTAAAAAGTACATTTGTAATCCAGCAGAAGCAGCAACGTCGAAATGACACCCAAACAAAGACAAAACAGTCTTCTTCCTGTCCCCAAGCACAGAGGGCTGAGATTAAGTGCCTCCACTTTATAAAATCTACATTTTAATGTCCTTTAATGGTGCCTGTACTTTTAATTCCACGTCTACAAATGTCATTTGTCAGCCGCGGTGGCAGTTTCACACCGAGAAAATATGCAGGATCAATATGCATTAGAGAGACTTTCCAATCTTCAAAGTTTTTATGTTTTTTTTTTTTCGTGTTTGAATGCTGCATTTAATAAATTCCTACGGACCCTGAACAGACGCAGTGAGATTGGTGAGGCTGTTACTGACCTTCATGCCGGATTTTAAACACAAAAACAGCAAATTTTGGCTAGTTTTTCCATCATCAAGGTCAGGAATGTAGTGACAGAAGTGTGTGAGTGTGTGTGTGTGTGGAAGAGAGCGAGATAGAGCCATGTTTGAACTACAACAGCAAAAAAACACTGGAAAAACCTGCAGGTTCTTCGGCAGAAGTTGCGGTTTCCAACCCTGGAGACGATAAACACAATTAAAAGTTTCCTCTTTGCTAATAGCTCCCCCTGGACCATCTGGTCCAGCCCGTCCTCCCGCTGCGTCTCCACCCAAAATATGTAGAAAGTGGAGCAGCGTGAGCCCATTATCGTGGCCAAAGGACCACCTGGAGCTCCGAATTTTCAATGAGAGGATGATGAAAGACCAAAGAGAGGTAAAACAGATCTGTTGCTATTGTGTGGACTGCAGCTAAGGCTAAAACACGTAACTGTGGCTAATTTCAACCAACTGTATAGATATGTAGCTGATTTACAAAGCATTTGTGGGTCAGTGAGGAAGGAAGTAGCTGCTATGGCCACATTTCTTTACTCTTCAGTGTGCTACGATGTGTGTTTTTGGGATTACTATCAGCAGGATAATTGCAGTCTTGCCATTTCTCAGTCATCATTTCAATCCTGAGACAGTGTGTGTTAAACCTTTGCCTGTGCAGTCATGATGGAACTTCCCAGATAAAATAAGCAAATAACCCAAATTCAGTCCTTCATAATGTTGATTCTTCATAACGGAGCTAATAGCTAATGAGCTAATACTTGTTGCGGGAAAGTAAAGGCCGGCTTTGAAAACAAACCCTGAACTGTAATGGGAAACAGTGAGAATAAAAAACTGAAACAAACAAACAAATCATTGAAAAATTAAAGCTGTTGATATTGATGTGCGCTTTCGGCTCTCTGACGCTGGTTTGATGTGTAGGAGTCCAGCGTTGGAAGATTAACATATACTTTGATTACAATCTGCTTGGGAGATTGCCTGCAACCGCACCTCACCGCTGACCAGAGCTTCATGGCGGACGCAGTCTCTCGTGCAGATAGCAAAATACATGTAAATCAAAAGCTCCAAGACCCGCCCACTCCATGCCAAAACGCTGCGTCAGATGACACACTGGTATAGATAGATAGATAGTCAGTCAGTCAGTCCCTGGCTCTGCCTCACCCACTCAGAAAGGCGTCCTCACGCTTACCAGCGATGTCTTAGCTGTTTTTCCCCACTGCCGTTCGTCCTTCCACCTGTCCTTTCGCTACTTTCCTTCACGTTCGCAACCAGGGCTGTTGGTCAATTGAAGTCATCAGTTCAGTGACCGTGAAAGGACAAAGCAAAAACAAGTGAGGTAGATGCAAATCTGCATCCCAAGTGGTCCGACCGTTAAATCAATAGCGACTCATCTCCACCGCAGCCGCTCGGGCTGCTGAGGGAAACCTTTTGTCCACTTTTTTAAAGCTCCACTGGATCTGCTCTGGAGTCGGGGATGCCTGTTTTCTGCCCGCAAATGACAGCTTCTTGGCAACCTCTTGTCCTGTGAGTGGTGTGGCGGCCATGTTTGTTTTGGATGACAAATGCAATCTGCCTCCAAATCAGCTGACGGCTCAATCATTCATCTCCCTAAATAGTAATCTGACAGATTTGTATGCCATTGCAACTACCTTCGCGGGTATTAAGCTTTAGCCAAATAGCTTCATGCTGTCCTCTTTCCCCAAATTCTGCCCCTCCTCGCTCTCCTTCATTGCCAATATTCGCACCCCCCCCACCCCACCCCCACACCCACTGCCAGAGTGAGGGCGGGCTCTGCTCATGTGATTTACTTTCTATTAGGGGATTAAAAATCAATTATGCAGGAAGCCATGCGTAGGCGTGATTATAGCAGTGCATCACGGCGCCATTCATCAAAGGACCACTCAACTCTGCAGCCGTTAGTTACACAAAACATGCTGTCTCTTACCGTGAACGCCGCCCTTGTGTTTCACAGACACTGAATAGAGTCCACTGTGTAAAATAAAAAGACAATTACCCAGCCGCATAAGAAAAAAACTTCATAAGAAAAAAATGCATTGTAATTATAGAAGGTATAGACTAGAACATTTAATTAAAGGAATTCATTAACAGTTTGGATGTAGGGTTTAATGAGCTAAAGGGTTTCTAAAAGTTATTTCTACATGAGTTGATATTAGCTTTATTTACCAAAATGTAACAGGTAGAACAAGAAAGAAGCCTTTTGTTCTCTGTTCCTCGATGAGCCTGGTCCTGCTTAAGGTTTCTTCCAGTTAAAGGGAGATTTGTAGGGATAAACGCAACATTGTCCATTGCCAGCTCACCTCTGGGTTGCTAACTTGCTAGCTCTCAGCTGAGCACTGTCAGCGTCTGTGATGATGTAAGTCAACCAGAAATGGCCCAAAACTGAAAGAGTGCGAATCTCCACCTATTGTAGCCAAGGCCACATGATTTCACCAATAAGTCATGATGCTCCGGCCTCCTTTTAGGAAGGAATGCCATCAAACACCACAACTGTGTTGTGAAACTGTGTTATTCGACCTCAGCTTGAGGTCATGCGTGTAGATGCTTCATTCGGTCAAGAAATGCTGTGAAATTCAGTGAGGTACATTTAACATTGCAGCACATAGTGCTGGATGTCTCGCACCCCCTCACTTGTTCGAGTCTCTGGACCGCACAGATAACGCGGAGGCGCTGTGAACTGTGCCTCCCGTATCTCCCCGACAAGGCTGGGGGTTTGCAGAACACGGCGTTCCGTGCAGTGCCGGGGAGCAAAAACATCAATGCTGGGAATGCAGGCGGACCGAACATCCGAGCGATAAAGGCTAGATACCCAGGAGGTCCCGGCACAGCGGAGAGGAGGTCTACCGAGCTGCAGCTTTGGTCCTGGACCTTCTATCAGCCGCTGACACACTTGTCTTATAGACGCAGGACCGAAATTCAGACTCTCTGCTCTCTCGTCTTCTGCATGTCTCTTTCGTACGGTACAGACGCTACACCGACTTTATATCCATCCGCTGTCTTTGACTGTGACCTCAGCCTAAACCGGTACAACATAGGAGAGTTTAACATCTGTCTGTGGAAAATATGGAAATCCGGCAGCGCTTTGCCTTATTTACGTGTTCACAAAAAGACCTATTTTCTTTGCAAATGTATGATAATGAGGTTTTATGTGTGCAAAATAATTTGTGCGCCCAGCAGCTGGGTTGCAGCGCCCGGTTTTCCAGAAGGCCACCAGACAAACAGAAACGTCCTCCAGGGATATGGAACTTTGGTTCTGAGCTTCGCTGTCTTTGGTGCTGCGCACAAGTGTGTTTACTGCTGCATTAAATGCTGATAAAAGTCATCTTGTGAGATAGACGCGCCCATGTAGAAGCTAATCTAAAAGAATCTGCATCTTGATACTCCACACCTGTTGGGTGGGTGAAAGTAATCAATCCTATAAACTGATCTTCTAAAAATAAGAATAAAAGTCTGCCCTGTCTGCAGTGAGAGTAAACAAGCTTTGCTAGATTATCCATCCAAAACTCCTTCATCTGTTATCTCCAGGCAGACCACACGTGGTGCTGAGCGTCTGTCAACAGCTAACATGGGAACCGCTGTCCCGACCTCTGACCTTGAGAGCTTTGGAATACTACAGCTATATGTGACTATGCAGCTTTACAGTTTCCAGCGTGCGTGCACGTGCGCTTCATGTTCCCTTTTCACCGGCACGTCTGTTTACTCTGAAAGGTTCAGAGATAATTTGCCTGGATTAGAGGAGCCATCTGCGGCTGCCATCCCAGATTGCTTTGGTGGCGTCTCAATAAATAGAGAGTCGGACGCGAGGCGGAGCGTGTCAGAAAAGCAACACACGCCTCCACATGCCTTTTTTACATCACGTCAACCTGCTGATACCCAACGTTTTGGATTTTGGAAACTGCATCTAGAGGAAAAAAACAACAACCTGAATCTGTAATCTGTAAACTGAGTTTGTATCACCTTAAAGTGTCACTATTGTCGGTATTTCTTTAATAACCAACATACAGTATATTCCATCCGTGTTAGTTCCTGTTGGAGCATATTGGATTATCTCCATCAAAACATAATTTCTCTTACCCTAAAACTTGAACGGCCACATTGTTATACCATATTGTTGGGAGCACTCTGGCACATTTGCGTTAACATATAAATACGCTGCTCGGCTGTTTGTGCACACTCTGAGCTTCTCCAGCGAGAAACGCTCGGTGTGTAGGTGTTCAAAAGCTACCTAAACACCTCCCTGAAGTAAAGCCATGTCTGAGGGCACATTTGATGTAAATTTAGACAGTTGTAGACCGCCGTTGCCGGTGGCTAAGTAAAGATCTTTGTAGAAAAAGAAAGAATGATGGCAGAGAACCTGCCTGAGGTTAGAGTATTGATTTTGGAAAAAAGAGCCCCTCACAGTTCACAGAGGCCCAGAAACTCAAATTTCTGTCTGTCAGACAATCACAGTCTGACTTGACACACCTAATTAGTAAGATAACCCGAGAACAAAAGAACTGAGGCAGAATCGTGGGGAGAAACGCCACCAACGGGAAGTAGCAAAATCAACTGCTGGTCTTGTTCAACGCGGTCCCAATTTAGAAAGCCCTAAACCTTCATTCGCTGTTGTCTTATTCAATTGCCTTTTTCCCTTCAGGGGAATATCAGAAGGAGGCGGGTGGCGGCCGTACGGAACCTCACGTTCAGGGAATAAATTGTTACCGCAACCCCAAGGCTTTGATTGAAGGGGGAGACATGGACCCGAGCGGCTGTGTGGGGATTAGTTCCCAGCCTCTGCCAGCAGGAAAGCGAGATGGTTGGATCCATCTTGAGAAATGCAAGGACCTTCAGTGATACAGAGGGGGTGAGGTCAGGTAAAGAACCTCCCTCTGCGACAGCATCTGTACCCGCACGTCGTCTGAATGGACGGATAAAAACAGGAGGCAGAAACACGCAGCGTTCTCAGTCTGGCTGCACTTAACAGACTAATATTTTGCGTGAGTACACTTTACTACAAAAGCACACCGTTCCTGCACCACAGCCCTCTCAAGACCGCCATTAAACCTTTTTGATGGCTGCCTTCGGGTGTGAAACCAAGTTTTCCTCGTCGTTCCCGCTGTGTTCCCTTTAGAAAAAAAGAGGAGAGAAATAGACTTTACACTAAATCAGAACCAATGTAGCGTTTTAACATCGCATTTGATGTTAAAGGAGACCTTGCTGTCGTGTAGGTGCGGGATGATTTGAATGATTCATGAATCACTTGAACTGTGTGAACGTGGGTTTCAGAAAAATGGAGCATCGCACTCTCAGGCGAGTTTTTAACTCTTGTGTTACACATTCGCAGAGGGGAAAGGGGCGGTTATATGTGCATGAGGACACACTACCAGGGTGGGGCAAAACCATTAGTGTGGAGCCGTCTCTAGACCTATTACTTGTTAACCCGAAATCTAACCCCAACTAAAAATGCAGCATCAAATACAACGGTATCATCAGCATATATTGTGATATTTGCACTAAAGTTCAGGCCTTATATCAAACTTGTGTTTGGATTTTTATTCACCGTCTGAACGAGTCTCCATCTTGGCCAGGTCAACATTCCTTAACTGCACGTTTCACATGATCAATGTTTTTTTTTTTTTCCTCCCCTGGCCTCCTCGCATCTTCTTGGGGGTCACATGGGCCTTCGTCAGGCTTGATTAATTTTGCACTCTCAGCTCCCTGGCTATTACCATATGAATGTCCCCGTAGCCATACATATTCTACGGCAATGAGCTGAACGGGGGCTTTCAAAAACTGGTCCTTTTTAAGGGGGGAATGTGAAAAGACCGGAGGGGACATAGAGAAGGAAGGAGTGGAAGGGGGCTTGGCAGGATGTTTTCACAGCTGTCATGGTGATGAATTAGGCTCTTATGATTAATCTCTATTTGAATGTAACGTTCTCGTCTCCAGACAGTTGGGCCCGGCCCATTTTCAGCAGACTGTGACCATCCAACAACAAAACATGTTGATCAATCTGAAAACTTCCGAAGAGAAGCAAATCAGCCGCGACATGGCAAATGGGAACACTTAAAAGTTTGTAAATGGCTACAGATAATAGCTAAATCAGATGGGTTCCAGATGCATAATTCCGGCGTGACGGTTAAACGGTGTCATTCTAAATGGCTGTATATAAAAGCGTCCCTATCCGGAGAGTTCAGGAGACGCTCCTCCCCTTCCGTCCTCTCACCCTTGTCATTTAAGTCATACACAATCTTGCGAGGACGCAGAACACGACCATGTCAAACAGCGAGCGGGCTGCAGGGAAAGATTTATGTGAGCCCAATTAAACCTCTGAAACGACAACAGCTGACCCGAGCGGTGCAGAGCAATAAAAATCACAATGTGTATATTATCGCTCTTCAGAGGCTCCCACATGCCCCGGTTCAAGGCGTCGGCTCTCGTTAGCATTCATTATAAGAGCTTTCCCATATGCTTCTGTCCGCAGATGTTCTGATTGAGGCATAACTTGTTATGACTGCGCCCTCCCAAATGGTGGAATGAGTCAAGCCATTGCATGCTAACGAGCACAAACCGAGCTGTCTTTCACTGATGCTGACAGAAATAATAAATAATGTGACGTAACCCTGTTTGCTAGGCTAAACTGAGCCCTGTTCCTGTTTTTATAATGTACAAAGGGTCAGCGAAGTAAGGTCAAAGGTTAAAAGAGCTGCTCCAATGGAGCCCATGAATAGCTTTAACGTGATGAAACCAAACAAGCTCCACCTGAAAACGTGCCTCGGTCCTCTTGCCAGTGAACCCTGGTGCAGTTCACAGCATCAACGCAAACCGGCTGTGGAGGAAGTGGACCAAAGCACAAAAAAGCTGTCAAGATTAAACGCCATGAAGGCAAACGCTGAGAGAAATCGCAAATAAATATTAAAACTATGTGCCCACTGAACTGGATCGGCTATCCCTGACCTATGTTTGGGGCTCACATATTTCTCCAGAACACTGCAGCTCAACATTCTTCTGAATACCTCTTAGCTGACAATAATAACACCAGCGCTCTTCACCACAGATGAACGCAGTCTTTAATTCCATGCCAGTGTAATTTACAGCCCGTTGGTCTTATTTATTTTTTACTTCGCTCCTCTGCTGGTTCGTCTTCTGACAAATCCTTTATTGCCAGTTACCTTGAAGATCATACGTTTGAAGGGGGGGGGGAGGGGGGATACAAAAACCCAAAACAATGCACTTTACCTCAGGGGGGTTGTAATGCTGATTATTCCGTCTGTGAACCGATTCGCTCAGTGTCAGAATATGAGGGCAGTCGTTGAATTTATTCAGAATCTGGCTTCCAGACGACGTCAGGAGGTGTCTGACTGAAAGGTCTGTGAGGATGGGTTTTGTTCCCCTTGACTGAGCTGATAGGGAAGAGCCAGATAAGAATGCCAGACCTGACTATGATTAATGGGCCGGCGTTGCTGCTCCTGTCATGCAAATAAGGAGACCCTGTGTAAATTACTCTTAAACCACTCTTAAAATCTGAAAGCATGTGGACATTTTTGTAGGTTTTTTTTTTTTTCTTCCCTGGCTGTTGATGACATCAATATACAGGGAGCAGAAATCAGTTGACAAGGATTTTGAAAACAGAGGATTTTAAAGGACAGAGGAAGGGAAGTCAGAAAAAAAGCAGATTTTGTTTAAAATTTTATATCGCTTACAATTTTCCTACCTCGAAGTCTTGTACGCCCAACAGATTTTGACCTTGCCTTTTATGCCGTGCGCTAATTTATACAAATGTAAATGCTTCTTTCACCTTCATGCTTGAAACACAGGAGTTTGTGAGCTTCTTCTGGGCTGCTGAGGTGCCACCGACAAACTCCCAAAATCCCTTTTTTGTTTGCTCCTTATGAATAAAGAGGATATGGAAATAGAAGGGTGGGGGGTAATAAGACAAGCAAATTAAGGCTTTGCAGTGGTCCGCTGCCTCTTCACTTAATTTAAAAACATGTATTTTGAAAGGGGAAAGAGCGCTTTAATGAAACTCGGCTGTTTGAAATGCTCCAGTGATGGAGCGTTAGAAAGAACGGGGTCGAAAAAGGCAAAATATTTTTCAGAGATAAACAGAAAGGGTAAACGTGGAGGAGGTAAATAGTTTGAATTCGTGACTCCCTCATCAAAGCTAATGCCCTCCTGTGTAAATTTGCCAAAGCCTTTGTGTGTAATTGATTCACGCGGCAGACGATAAGCTGCGTTTGGCGATAAGGGGGATGGTTTGAGGACGTTCGTTTGTCGGCAAAGAGAAATTCCGATTCAAGCATTTAACACAGAGGACATAAAGAAACGTCACATCGCAGCAGATGGGTGGAACGTATAAATAAACAGAATAACGGAATAAACAGCACCGGCTTTTGGCAGGAAAACTATCCAATTATTCCATTACTTTCACCATGGCCAGAGATAAATGCAGCCGTTCTTCCCAGAATATGAATTAGCCATGTTTATATCCAAAGGTTAACAGTACGAAAGGCTGCACAATTACTTGCGTGCTTGCAATCAAGCCCTTTCAGACGGATGTAATTCCAATCTGATGCAACAATTGACAATCACATTCAGCCACGGTTGTGGGGACGAGAGCTCGGCACGTTAGCGTTAGCCTGGCCTGCCATCAGACACGAAAGAGCTGGAAAACATCGGCTACCTGACATATACCAATGAGTGTGCTTTTTGTTTGGTCTTTTTGGTCATTTGGTCCATCGCTTTTCTCTCAGATCATATATCTGGTCCTCCCATTCTCCTCCCAGCATGTGGTTTATAACGGACGTGAGGGCCCAAAACACCTTGCTGTGATATTAAACAGGTTCCTCCATGAATAAATCAACAGTCTGAGGAGAGAGTGAACGAGAAGACAAAACACAGGTTTCTGCATGTGGGCGTGGCCAGTATGGACGAGATTATGTTTTGCAAACGACCTCCTATTGTTGCTGCAGCTGATGCGTTATCGTTGTGCCAAAATTATGCCATCGTACCAATTACTTCCTTACAGAACCTGATTGTGCTAAAAAAAGTGCATCATTAGCTTTTTTTTTTAAACCCAGGACTCGAGATGACTGACAGCAGCCGAGTATTTGACCTTTTGGAGTCTGTAAGTTTAACCACATTCTTGACCACGGGTGAAATTGGAGCCTCCGCGGCACAAGCTATTCCGTCTCAAGTCATCACCAAAAGCTCCTGGACCGCAGGTGAGCGTGTGGGAGGAAGTGGACTGAAAGAAACGAGCCGCAGAGGGCAGGAGGCACCGAGTGAGTCGCGAATGAAGAGCGGCTGGAGCAGAGCCTGTGTGGAAGATGAATCTGCAGGATCACGTTATCTCAGTGACGTTAACAGGGAGAGACAGCTGGTTTCCTTCACGTCCAAACAAGCGACATCACAGCATTTTCTTTGGCAGGAGAATTGGATCATTAAAGTTGACGGAGATGTCAGACTTCTCCTCCTTGGTCGTCCTTCTGTCTGTTATCTCTCCAAATGCAGGTTGGGGGTGAGTTCTTCTAAAGTTCCAGCTGATAAATGAAAACACATTAATCATCACCTTGTTGCTTTTTGCTCCCAAGAATAATCCATCCATCCATTTTCTTATTATCAGGGTCAGAGGTCACTGGGTGAGAGGCTGGAACCCCCAGATAGGTCAGGACATACACTTCTCACTCTCCGCCTACAGCTGGGCTCTTCTGTGGTCTGTGATGATTTTAAAGTGTTGAACTACTCTCTTTTCTTTGGAAAACCTCCTGAAAAGACTTTTGCCAACTTTGTCAGACATACATTATTTCGGACCATCTCTTCTGTTGGGTTGTTCCTGCCGGGTGCTTGCAAAGTCGGTAAAACCAGCCTGTCTATATTCCTGACGTGCTGTGGGGAGCCGTGGAGGTGCTGGGATTTCTCAACCCTATCTCTTCAGCAGACAGAGCCAGGGTGCCTCCATTCCTTTCTGTTAGACCCTGCGGTATAATTCCAATCAGCCAAACATCCCCCCACATCCGCAGCTCATTAGCGCTCACCTCTGTGGATGGTGGCCGGTTTGTTCCCTGATTGGAGGACCTCAGCTCTAATTAACACATGGGAAGAATGACATTTCAAACGCGGCTCCATCCTCTTGTTTGGAGCACTTCACCTCCACAAATGAAGGTCGCAAACAGGAAATTCTGGATCTTTCTGCCATTGAGCTGTGCCTTTTCTTTTCTGACAATTGCATATTCCAGGTGTGTGTCATCTGCTTTAAATCAAGCACATTTGATTATTTCAAATTAAGATTCGTGTAGGTTTCAAAGATTCAAAGACCTATTGTCAGCACACTATGTGAGGAACATACAGATGAAGGGAAATACTGTTTCCCTCTCTCCTTAGTTATGTAACAAAAGTAATATAAAATAGAGAAACATCATAATAAAATAAGAATAAAACTCATTTTTTACTCATGATTTTATGAAATTGATCCGGGGAAAGTCCGTGCGTGCAGAAGGAAAAAACCTGGATGGATGAAAAAAATTCCTGACTATCTCTCCATCCTGCTAATCAATGCCCACACCATCAGCCCTCAGCCTCACTGTCTCCCCCAACATAGGCTCAGCGGTGCAGAATAAAACGACTGTTTAAGGTTAAACATCACTAATGTGCCTTTAAAACACCTGTGCTGAGTGGACGTTACTGCGCTGGAACTGATGAATGGGCCAAAAACAAACCCAGAGGAGTCCTGGGACTGGGACTTGAATCTCAACTGTGGCTGAATATTATCTGTCCATAGATTTTATTCCCAGAGCAGTGGTGGACAGTTGGTTTTAAAAAGTGTTGACTGGTTGGTGTAAAGGTGGTTTACGCAGCTTCATTCAGAGGCCGGAGGATACGCAGCTCGAGTAATCTCTGCCGAAGCCCTCTCGCAAATAATCACAGGTTATAAACCTGGAAGGAACCCGTGTTTTAAGGTGTTTACACACAACTTTTAAGTCTTTTAAGCATAACACCATCAGCTGAAGGGTCCACTTGGCCCCAGCTTCCTGTCAGTCATTAATCCTCAGTGCTCAAGCATCTAATTTGAGCAAAATAAAGACATTAGTGTCACCTTTCCTACATCAGTCTTACAGTTTTATGGAGCTTCCCTGTTGTAAAACATTTGTTATTAAGTTTAACCAATGAAAATGTCATCCTACCCGCCATCGCTGTGCATCGGGGAGAGTCGGTAAAATCCTGATGAAAGCCTGTACAAAGGATCATGTCTCCTTCCCAAACTGTAATCCTGCGGAGGAATAATCAAATGTAAATATGTCACTCCATGCCAAAGCATAATGCACGCGTGAATGCATGCGAGGACACGCACGCCACTCTCGCACGGGCTCGTGTTTGGTTAGTGAATGATTGCCATCCTCCTCAGTCCATATGCAAACCTACATATACTTCCAAACATATAGCAGGCTGGAATTAAGATAATTAGCTAAAATGTTGTTTGGGGCGCCGTCACTAAAGTCAGAGTAATGCTCCCTTTAGCCGTACCTCCATGACAATGAGGAATGTTCCTCACAAAACATTTATGTTAATTACTTCAAATACCTGACCGTCACATCAGCGTTGCCCCACAGCAACCACAAGAAAAGCTCCATCAGCTCCGGATTAAGTGTGCACACCACACAGATACATGTCTGAACTAAATGCTCCAGCCTCAGGTAATGGCAGCCAGCTGGAGCATCTCGCAAATTAATTTTGATTTGGGTGCACAACTGAAGCTTAATCAGGTTTCTCCAGAGTGCTGCGCTTTAGTTGTATAGATTTCCTATAAGCACACATACACACACATTTATATACTGATTCAGAACTCCAGGCTGAGAGCAGGTTTTTTTATATTTGAGAATAGACGATTGAGCGACATGTCTATGGGATAATGCCAAAGGAGGAGAAAAAAAGGACAAAAAAGGCTGAGACGGTGAGGCTGGATGTTAGAAGAAAACTGAAAAAGAATTGTTTTCAGACAGAAATATGGTGTGAAAAATGACAATGAAAGACGGGAGGGTCTGCTCAGACGGGACAAGTTGGCAACAAGTGAGAGGAAGCGCAGCAGTTAAGTACCCAGCTGAGGAGATGAGCAGGTGACAGGAAACAGGAAGCCACCGCCAAACCACCACCAGCCTCTCCAAAACAATCTCAAAGCATTAAACACACAAATCATTGGAACGACCAAACCCAAACTGGATGAAATGTTGAAAACAGGAATACATAAATAAACAACATGAAAGGATTTCCTCACAATAATTCAGTGGTTCAGACAGTCAGAACAAACAGTTCTTCTCATGAGTCACAGTCCAGAAATCACAGCAAAACCACAGCCTGAAAAAGCCTGTACCACTCTGCAGGTGAGACGATCCAACGATCGTCAACGATCCAGCCCTGGTGCTTGGGTGCAGCTGCCTCATATCTCCGTCTTTGATTGCCGATGAGCTACAGGTGCACCTCGTCACCAGCAAAGACCCAGGCTGCCACGCTCCCTAGTGGACAAAACAAGAACAACAATCACATACCAGAAAACCAAAAAATGCAGAACCCTAACAGATATGTTTATTAGAAATATTTGAAAAAGATAAAACGTTATTCTGAAGAGCTTTGCTGGGTGTGAGGAAGGCATAAGAGGAACCACCAGCAGCGAAAACAAAAAAAACACTGATGAATCCCAGCTGATTCCATCCGTAAAACCCTGCAGGTTTCCACCAAAAACCTCTTTTTGCTCCACAATGCGAAGCTGCATCCACAGGTGGACAGCCTGCATCATGTGATCACCTTCCTGGGACCTTTACCACAAAAGCATAAATAGTTTGTGGGAGGTGCTACAAGGGAACCCCTGCCTCTCCCTCCAGGAGCAACACGACGGCTCACTTCGTCTCCTGCTGATGAATTTATTCATCTTCATTAAACCTGCCGAGTCAGATTGATCAAAGGGGAACCAAACCAGTTGGGGAAACATGAAAAAGGGATTCTTTTTAAACAACCTCAAAGCACCTCCTGCAGAGAGAACAGGGTACGCATTCGGGACAATAGAACATATAGATCTGTCTAAATAGACAAACATTCCTTTTCACACCTCATCTGAGATGTTTGGAATGCAGTGTTGTGTGTGTGTGTGTGTGTGTGTGTATGTGTGTGTGTGTGTGGACTGGGAGAGGAAACTAGGACAGCCATGCAGAGATCCTGGAAACTCTACAGAACACACAGATCCGACCCTAAAGCTCCGCTACGGTGACAGCGTTAGCTGGCACTGCTACCCCAAGATAAATGGGATGCAGGGATTATACAGCAGAAACCGCAACACCAGGCTGTCAGCAGCCCCCCAATAAGATATGTGTGAATATGTGACAAATTCACAAAGAAGCTCAAAAACATTGTTTATGCTTTCTTGTCTCTCCAGCTGGGAACAAACTTGCATTCATTGACAAAAGCAAGTTTTTCTGCTTTCCCAATCAATCATTCATATGAAAACTCATCTTTCATCAATTCTGCTTCCAACTGATCCTGCATCACTTCCTGTTTCTCAGTCCTCCCCATCCGGTGAAAACAGCGCCGCTAATGCTTGTGTTTTAATGCGAGTGGTCTCTGGCGTGACTTGTTGGCTCGGTTCAGGTTCTGTCTGAATGAAAACACATTCACATATACCATATCATGACCTTGTCTCCAAGTTTGTTATTTTTTCCCCCCCTCAGGACGTGTGAGGACAATGACAACCTGTTCACGGGAACAGATTTATGCACATAATCGCACAAGTCAGAGAGCGAAAAACCCAAACTGAAGGAGCGATTAGTTATGCCTGGCTGACTCTGTTAGACGTTCTCCACCTGTGGACGCTGGTAATGTATGGAACAAACCCAGTTGGTAAAAGGGCTGCAGACTGGCAAGGTCAAGCTGATGCAGATGCTGGAGGGACGGTTTGGCGTGCACAGAGGTCAGGAGGTCTGACAGATTGAAAGGCCGGGGGGTATTTATAGGTAGAGGGACAACGAAAAAGAGGGAGGGATGGAAGACAAAGGCTGTTTTAGGGCATGAAGACTGAGCTGACTCAAATATGACTTTCATTTCTACTTAAATCACATGTAAAAAGTCTCAGTGTTTTCTGTGTTTGAGCAAAGTGTCAGTGAGAACTGGTTCCACTGGTCAACCATAGCCCTCCCATTTAACAGCCGAACATCAACTATCAGCGAACGACACAATTATGAAGATTTAAGCATTTGAGTGGAACTATCCTGTCAGCAGCCTGGCAACCTCAAACAAAGCCATGGCTGTATAACTGTTACTTTTCACCTGACATTTAATGACATTTGCATTAGGGAAAGATTGTCAAAGGTTTTTTATGTGTGGATGAGACAGACAGCAGAAAGCCTGCTGATGATAAGGAACAACAAACCCGACACAGCAGGAGGTTGATTAGGATCTGCATCTGCATCTGAATGTAAACCTTTAAACACTGAAAAAAATTACGTGCTTCAGCTGAGTTACATAAAACTGCTAGCATAACTCCATTTCCAGTCACCCTGGAGAGGTCTCTGCTCCATCACAGGCCACACATTCACTCACACACCCTGCAGTCAGCCTAACGTGGATGCGTTTGGACTGTGGGAGGAAGCTGGAGGGCATGGAGAAAGCCCACACAGACACAAGGAGAACATGCAAACTGCAGAGAGAAACGCTGGAAATGAACCCAGAACCTTCCTCCCACTGGCTCTGAGTGCACAGTAGTCTTTTATTGGCATTTTTGTGCATACTTGATATCTCAAAAGCACAGGAACATATTAAATGCTCTCCTGTTTCCTTCCACCAACATAAAGGCTCCCGTACCTGTGCAACCTGAACTACCTGAACTAGACTGAGAGGACATTCTGAAGGCTGTTTTTACCCAAATCACACTGTCAAAATAGGTAAAATGAATATGAGCTGATAAATGTCTTCATCCAGCAGGATAGAGCTCTGCAGATATTCAGATTACGACTCAGTGGTCATGTATGCTGGAGAGCCGACGCATGACTCAGAGCGGTCATACGTGACCAAACTGCTTGTCCCTGGATCTCTCAGACCCCGACAGATCCCCGATTTACTCGCCGAATGAGTGGCGCCTCTGTCACGTTGTGGCATATCGGAGCTGACACATTAGCTAGGCACACACTGTGCCTACGCGGTGGAGTGAAGACACGTGCCTGGAACCCTCCGCACCTTTATGCGTGCAACAGGCTTTCAGAGCTGACAGATAATTATGCCGGGATTACAGCGCCTGGGGGTGTGGCCTCCGCAGACCCTCTGCCGTCAGCTGTCAGTCAGAAGCAGCAGGTTAGAGACGCGGCAGTTTTGGCATCCAAGGCTCTGACACTTGGAGGGGATTTTTACATGTGGAAATGCATGTTCGAGAGTTTTGGTTTCACCCCCGTCTCTCTGATTTGAGCCAGTCGCAATCGGCCATCTTGCTTCTTCCGACCATCACATGCCTTCTCATGATTCAGCCACCATTCTGCTTCAGGAGCACCAGCTCCACTGCTAAATTCTCTCTAAACCGGCTCTTAATCCACTTTGTTTATTCATAGTTTTAAGTACTCAAAGGAACTAAAATGTTCCTGGTCTTCCGGCCAGCCGGCCCAGAGCTGAACTTTATTTACATCCAGCTCATTCGGCAGTTTATAAAAGCTTCGCGGTGATGAAACTGGAGCTGCAAAACAAAATATAAACGTGCTTTCCGCTGCTGAGTTGACAAAACCGGCTGGCAGGGTTTGAAGTGTCAATAATTAAACACTGGCGCTGCAGACCTTGCAGCTTGCATCTCGGCTCTATTTGATCTTCAAGGCCGATGCAGTCGGTAAAGTTCAGGCTTTCATGTGGATTCAGGGTGGATTTCCAGGACTGAACCTTGCGCTCTAAAGCCTTTCCATCCTCCAGGTTGCTGGTGCTGGGCCTGGCAGGAGGCTGGGATCCGCCGTTTGCATCAGTCCTCTGAGGTGCCCCCAGAGCAAACGCATCTTCTCCTGCTGCGTTGAGATGCCTTCACACGCATCTGAGCAGCAACTGTGAGAGGAAGCTAACATCACCCAGAGGCTCTCATCATTGTTATTAGTTCTCAGTGCCGCTACCATTCATTACAAAGATCTACCTGATGGATCGAGCTCTTACAGAGTTTCTGTTTTAATAATTCCAAACATGAAATGTTGGTTCTACTCATCCAACCATGCACGTGCTGTTAGCCATGTTGTTGCTAACGCTTTAGCCAGCGTCTAACGGTCTGCAGAACCCAAGAGAGAGAAAGAGAGAGAGAGAGAGAGAAAACAAATGAACAGTTATTTCTTCTTCCGCAGGCTGCATTTGTGTCAGCGAATGCATCTTCAGAGGTGACAGGAAGCAATATTTGGACTGGATCAGTGGGAACTGATGGAGGACAGATTGAGCAGAATCAGACACACGACATGCAGCTAAAACTAGTCAAACATCTCAGCTCTGTGGCAACAGTGTAATCATGTGGAACGTCATCAGAAATGTCACGCCATTTAAAAAGCGTTCTGCGGGAGGAGGCTGTTAAATAGAATCAAAATGAATCAATATCTCCAGCCCTCCACACGCCTCCTGCAAAGATACTTGGACTGTAAATTGACGGCTGGTTTTTGTGAGGGAGAGGAGGAGGAGGAAGGGGATTGTGTTGACGGATACGGGCCGTGCCTTTTCTCCGTTCGCCTGGTTTGTTTTTGCAGGTCTGTTAATCCTCCAGCAAACTCTGATTAGACTGCATCTCCCCGGGAGTGCTAACACCGCCTCCAGAACACGACCAGTCCAGCTACATCCACTAAACACTCAGCACACTTGGACACACCCTGCACTAACATGCACCCCGACACACACTTTCCATTCTCCCCTCAACCGTGGCTCAAATCGTTGCTGTCACTGTCATAAAAGCCCTGCATTATTTATTCATGCCAGACCAAAAATATAAGGTAAAACTGTCCAGAGAGGAGACGTTTTCCTGAAGGCTGCTGTGTTGCTCACGGACAGAGTGATTGCACAGTCTGAGAGGAAGGTGACAAGTGTTGTTTGGTCTTCAATGACGTCTTTGCATATGTTGCGACTGCATGTTTAAGCCTGCAGCTGGGTGCACGTGGGCTGAAATGGGTTTTTCATTCCACCTGAATTCATTTAGGCATCATCCATGCTGCGGCAGGCTGCGCTCAGGCCTCAGGAAGGTGAACACATCCTGGCAAACATCCTTAACAATCATCCAATTAATTCCTGCATACGCTGTGGCCACTTCTCCGCTCCATTTGGGAAGCTTTTGGACTCTTTCAGAGCGCGACCGGAGTCAAGGCCAAAGCGGGAAAAAAGGCTCGTTTTACTCAAACATAAACGAAATTTCATCCCGCCGGCCCCCCATCTGGCCTGTGTATCTGTTTACAGTGGAGACCAAGGTTGAAAATAAAACACAAGGACGGCACTAAAGAGAAAACACACACACACACACACACAAGTGCAGCATGGGAGAAAATATCAAAACCGACGGGTGTCTGTTGCGCATTTCCCGAGCATGCACGTTTACAAAACCCAAAGAAACAATAAACAAGGCTCTAAATGTCATAAACATGTCATCCTATCTTGCGAAAACAAATATTGGAGGAAGAGATTTAACGTAATTATCCACTATATATTAAACATTGCATAACAACCAATGCTTTTTTGCGAAACTTGTCCAGTTATCTAGATGATCTGCTGGAAGATGGAGCAATTCAACTTTGCGAATAAATAATAAAGTCACCTGTCGTGCCCTGATTGATGGCTTCCTTCACATCAGCATGAAGACTGATGGAGCTGTTAGCTAATGGGAGACCTTTTAGGTAAATAATCTGAAATGCTGCTACAACTTTCAAGAGTTTTGAAGGTTGAAGTGATTTAATGCAGCACTCCCTTTAGTACAGTTACTAAAACATACTAAATCTCATACTTTATTTTGTCAAAGAGGAAAAAAAAACAAATATCTTAAATATTATTCACCGACGTCACAATGGTCACTTCACCCAGTTCCTGATTTGTGAAGCAGGAATGTATATTTTAAAATGATTAAAACGTCACTCTGCTTTGCAGTGCTGTTAATGCTGTTAATGTTAACGTGTTCCTCCTCATGTGAACCTTGGAGGGTTCAAATCCCACTTTATTGAGAACAAAAGCCAAAGAAACAGCATCAGAAGCAGAAACAGGGCCAGTCAGCTGATTGGTCCCATAAATGTCAAATTGAAATCAAATTAAGCAAAGCCAAAATTAACTCCCTGCTCCAATCACCATGATTGCGCCGTATGCTGCGGCACATGCGGGGGAATAATTCTCTGTGCAGCGGTCCTCTGTTATCACCACGTCCTTCTGGCTCGGTCTGTTTTACCTCTGTGGCTTTATTTTCTTCAGATAACAATTGAAAACAGATTGGTTCCTGGCGCCGGCCTAATTGGGATGACATGGCTCATCAGCACCTGGGCTGAACAACAACGTCCCTTTGGTCCGAGTGGGAATACGATTTTTGTACAAACAAGAGCAAAAATCTTTCCTAATTCCCCCGGCTTATTGCTTGTTTTGAGAGGGACACACGTGCCTTATTTGCTCTCCTGTGCCAGATAAGTCCCTTCGAAAGCAAACTGTTGAGTTATTAGAAAGCACAAAAAATCCCTGAAAAGAAAAACAAAACACGCTGGTGTCGGTGGAGGAATAACTTTACAGTTAGCTCTTTACAGTTCAATTTAACCTCAGCTGGAAAGTTGTGTTCTACTGCTGGAAGGAGTTGTTAAAAGGTTAGCGTGGATAGCTGCGCTTTGTCAACAGCATGGCGCCAATTTTACACAATACGCACTAAACAGATTAGTGAAATTGCCATGTCTGGTACAATATGCGGCAAAAAAGGGCCTTAATTTGGAGCGTTTAAATATAAATTACCAATATCTGAGCGCTTCAGAGCTATGTGTGCTACTGAGATAGAGCAAGAACTCCCATTACAAGGCAGGAAACAGTTCTGTCTCAGAAGAACGGCCTTGTGGGATACTGACGAAGGCAACGTGTTGCTTGGTAACTCAGAGAGAGGAGGGGAAGATGCAGATGACCGCGAGGCAGAAGCACGTCCTGGGAGGTAATCAATATCTGGCCCAACGGAGACGGGACCGTGCGCAGAAAGGTAGAAGAAGCAAAGAGGAAAGAGAAGTAGAGGTCTTCTGAGATTGGCTCAGGGAAGTAACTCGGCTTTTTGAAAGCTACAAACAGAAGCCGTTAACTCTCTGACAGAACAGCAACAAAGGTTACCGAGAGCCCAGTGGTACGCTGGTTCTGGATCTGTTTTTAGTTACTGGCCCAAAGGTTAGACCCGACAGGTTTTTCACTTTGTCTTTTTGTTGAGATAAACTCACATTTTACACAACCTTTAGGAGGGAATTTGACTCAAATGTCTGCCGTTTGTCTGTGACATCCACATGTCTACAGGAGAAACGAGAAATGATTGCTTTTCTTGGATTTCTCTTCTTTTGTTTCCCACAGGGACAAGCACCCACATAAAGAACCCATATTGATTCCTACAGCCTTATTCCACAAGCCGACTGGAGTCAAGTCTGAAAAACAAAAAGAGGCTCCTCCTTTTAATGAAGCTGAAAAACTCAAATTTGAATTTACACACACACACACACACACACACACACATATATATATATATATATATATATATAATTTATAGATTATTAAAGAAAGACAACACAGGATTTCCTATACTGTACTGGGATCTGCTCAGCCATCCCAAATTGAAAGGGAAAAACAGCTGCCATGTGAGAGAAGCATCATGCATTCTTGTAAATCAAGCACACGTGTAGTTTTAGCTTCTGCTGTAATATTCTAGCGTGCAGCGCTAACCTAGTGGCTAATGCGTCTGACCGTTGGGCAGGTATCCAGCCAAACAAAACTGGGCCTTTTCAGGTGTACAGGCAGCTGCAGGAAGCATTGTGGGGGAACTCCTCATCGTTTGATAACCAGCGGAAAAACAGTCAGGCCCTAATGAACCAGCCTGGCAGGACAAAAGAGCGGCTCTTCACCGGCACCTCCTGCCCAACTTCAAAGCTTCCTTTGAAGCTCCAGAACGGAGATCTCCGCGTTCTCAGGGAAATACCTATCCTCTTCATTCTCCTTTGTTAGCTAATGTGCTTGGAGTGGAGGCTGGGAGAATGCCAAAAGCGGATCAAAGCGCGAGGGGCAGAGGAGCGCCGTGGTTAACCGTTCTGCCAGCTTTTGACTGAATTGATAATAGATGTTCGTTCTTTGGGTCCCTGAGAGAAGAATCCAAAACACCAGCTGGAATTAAAGCAAACATGGAAATGTGAGGTGTTGAGGAAAGCAAGAGAATGATTCCCAAAGGCCTGAGTTTGACCTGCTGGATGCATTAGGCAGTGATCAGCCTCTCAGTTGAACACATACAACATCATGTGTCACACAGAAATCATTAATGCATTACTTTTGGCACATTTGTCGTGCTTGAATCTGGAATGCATTTCTAATGTGTTTATTATTGGGACAAGCATGAATTTCTTTTTTTAGTAGCCTAAATGTCATCCTTGCTTATCACCTATTCCTTGACTGCTTTAAAGATGGTGATTAACAGTTAAGAATTTGCCATCAGCCAAACAGCATGTCAGCTCTTTAAGTTACTGCCAGCATACACTTATTTTCAAAAATGTGTATTTTCAATTAAATAAAAGGGTAAAACGAAGACTTTCCAGATTAAAAGCCGATCATTTCTTTACTGAAATGCACATCACAATGTCCTTCCTGGTTGTTTGGATGCTAATAATCCAGGCTTTGCACTTGAGCTTTTCAACGATGAAATTCCAAGGTTGCAAAAGTTACCAAGAAAAAAGAAGAAAAGACTTTCAGAACCAGTGAGCACTTTCGTCTGTATTTTTCCTTTGCTGCAAATGGCTGTATTGACTGTCTGCTGTTGTCAGAGCTTGTGGCAGCTCCTGATACTCCTGTTACATCATCTTGAAGCTAGAGAATGTTAATAAAGAATTAAGAGCAAGTCTGGTCAGAAATGCCGCAGATACGTGTATATTCATACGGGTGAAGGGAAATAAACTCGAGTTTATGCAGCAGCTGAATGAGAGGTGGCCTGCAAAGATGAATGGAGCCTCCACGCGCTCCGCAAGCATCAAAAGGAAATATTGCTCCGTTTAATGGCTGTGTCTGCCCAGCGCAGCGTGTGTGTGTGGCTGCCATGCTCCAATAACAATAACGCATTGCTTTATAAAGATGGTGTGTGTGTGTTTTCCATCCTAACCGGTAGACAATGTCTTTCACCTGGAACCCCAGTTCCCCTGGTGACAGCAGCTGTCTACCAGGTGGCTCCAGGTGAATGCTGTTGGCTACCCGGTAGGCTGGAAAACCTGCTGGTTTGCAGCTCTCACAGGACTGGGTTGGCCACCCCTGGTTTAGGTTTCTGGGTGGGGGGTAGATTGATTGCGGGGGAAGGGGTGCTGGTGGTTGTCTGATCCTAACCTTCTCTGTGAGACATGACGGTGGAGGGCTCTTACCTTGAAGCGGCAGATGGTTAAGGCCTCAGGGAGGTTTTTCTTCTTGGTTCTGCTGGTAACAAGTAAAGTGAGTCATTTGCCATTTTTTTTGCCCCCCATCATCAATTCAAATGAACTTGATTAATTTACTGGGTTAAAAGAGCGAATAAAAGACAGTCACTGTTTTAAAAGAGGTTAAAAAAAAGTATAAACATTAGTAGTCCAAATCAAACCACTATTAACAGAAATTCTAGGAGTTAAAGAAGGTTTCAGTGCTTACGCATGAGGAGTGGCGTCCCAACTGGCACAATTCAGGTTGCGTGGCTTCCTCAGGGGATAATTGGGGATGAACCGGTGAGGGAGGGGGGGCAGTCCCTCCCTCAGAGGAGGTGGAGAACTCTGATTGGGCTAGCATGAGTTTGGGGCGACCGGTATGTGGACAAACTGCTTGGATTTCCATGTGCTAGGCTCTCCTGGTCAGCTCCAGGTCCTTGAGCAGAGAGAGCTAGTTTGAGAACAGCTGAGCTTGCGTTGGGGTTTATCTGTTTATCAGTTTTTTTTTGCTTTGTTTTTTTTTTGTGGAGGGGGGAATCACTGTATGTGTGAGCTTATTCGAGCGGAGTATTGTTGAAGGCTTGGTGCTCAGTGGAGATGCCTGTTCAGGGTCTGGAGTCCAGATGCAGCCTCAGCAGTGCAAGATAGGACGGGAAGAAAAACACTCCACCACTTGAATGAAATATCAAAACACTTCAAACAAATGACGGCAGCATCAGCCCATTCAGCAGAAATGTGGCATCATTTTGGAGTGGAGGGAATTTTGTCTATTGTGTCTCAAAATCTGTATGTGATAAAACAACCAGAGGAGCTAGAGTAAACGTCCCTGGTCCTGCCTGATCATTTTCGACACATGCACATGCATGTTTGTTCCCTGACGCAACTCTAAAAGAAGTGAGTGCAAACATCCACCACCAAGTAGATGTTTGCTTTTATTTTGAAGGCAGCAAGTCACTGTTATTTCCAAATGAATCACAATATTTCTTCTTGTGTATAAATGTAGAATTTCAGTAATTCCAAAACTTGGTTTAGACATCAGCCAGGGTTAAAGGACCAATTGATTCATTTTTAAGGTCAAAGGTCACCACATCCTCGTGCTCTCTGAGCACGATTATTAGCCCAACACCGAGGCGAACCCTCTCAACATCATTTAACGCTCTGTAGAGCATCCAGACCATCCCATTTCCCTGCTGCCCAGCCGAAACCTCAAGTATTCCGTCTGTAAACTAGGTTTTAAATTGCGTATTTTGGTTGATTTTTTTTTGAGGTTAAGGTCTCAACAAATTCCACAAGGACAATAATATTGAGGGTTTGTCTCCAATGTCTCTGGCCACCATTTGCTTCCTGACTCTGCAGCTTATCTAAAGTGAAAGTTTTAAACATTTCTATTAAAATATTAATTAAAGTGGTGAGACATCAAGTAAAGCCTGCAAGCTCTGAGAAATTCTAATCAAGGTGTTTTCACAAAGCCTTTAAGCTCTGCGTGACTTAATTCTGCAAATATGACTCTTCAGAAATGCTCCTTTGTTTTAACCCCGGAGTTCCCAAAAGGCACATTAACTGTAGAGGCAAGAATCGAACAAGTTTATCAGAAACTTTTGTTTTTGTCCAAAGTATGCCTTGCATCAACAAAAAAGTGGAAAAACCCTCACATATCAATTTTTTCAAGTCAACCTTGAGGAACATTTGGTTCCTGGAGACCTCATAAAGCTCCTCCACTGGTTTCCAAACAAATGTCTCCCAGATTAAAATGACAAAGTTGTGACATTTCAGGTCAAACCCAACGTCTCCGTGCTGTGATGGTCTGTAGAAGCACATTTGTGGCCATTATTCACCCCAGGAAGTCAGCGGTTGATGGATAAACGGCGGACATATTTCACATGTGGTCAGATACTGAAATGCTGACACTAATCCCGAGTGTTCATCTTGACGCTGTGGGGGCTGAACACTGTTACTGTGTCCTGCTGTTCAAACATGTTAGCAACATGCATGCTAACCTGGTTAGCAGGGCGACAGTTGCGCGAGTCTGGGAAGCTGCAGCTGTAGTTTATCACCAGCATCGGGCTCTCAAAAACTGTGCAATCTGATATTTTTAGTTACAGGCTGAAAGTGTATGCTCAAAACTGCCATTAGGTGTTTTCACAAGGCCATGGTTAAAGCACTTAGCTGCAGCGATTCACATGGCTGCGATCCATCCTGAGAATCGGGCCATTTATCCTCGAATTTGGGTTCCCGGCCACTAAAGCATAGATGTGTGTATTGCATTGTTTAGGGACCAGGACATTTACATATAAATTGGGAAGCTGGAGGTAAGTGAGAAGGGTAAAAAAAAATGTAGATATGTGGGGAGGCGCTGACAAAACAAGGTTGTTATGCTGTAACCAAGGGTGGCAGTTGTGATCTCCAGGCATGTTTTCAGAAAATGTTTTGGAGGCTGAAATCTCCATAATACAGCTGGCTGGCTTTCTGAATCTTCCCCACAGCCTCTATAAATCCATAAGGAACAGAGGAGCCGAACACCTTCTGAATCTGTTGGATTAGAATATGTTTTTGGCAATCCTTGCTGTTTGAAACTGTTGCATCAGCTGGATGCATCTTCAAGCATCCCTCCTAACAAAGAGCGTTCAGGGAAGTGGGACAACTTTTCTCTGCGACTCTCTCAATGATGACATCACATCTGAAGCTTTACAAGTCAAATGACTGGTCTTTGATGACCCCAAAGTGGTCCAAGAAGAGACCCTGGAGCGAGTCCACGTTGGGCATTGATGAGTCCATCTATGACAGAGAAGGAGAGAAAAATAACCCAGACTGGCCCAGTTTGGTGCAACAGACTACATCGATCATCCACTTTAAAGGCTGCCCTCTAGAGGCACAAGAATGAAGCTGTCACCAGTATCAGCAGTTAACAGAGAGTAATTGAGGACATTTATAAGGACTGTCTCTGAATCTTACTTGGTGGATATTATTTTCTCTAGTGGCTTTGACAAAAACTATAATTCAGAGGCCGACGTCTCACAATGCATGTGAGATAAATCATGGCTCAATATTAGGTTAATGTCTTTGGAAATTTATTAAAAAGACAGATAGATCGTTTCCAGGGGTAAAGTCTGCTTTTCACTTGGTTTTGCCAATTATATTTCTGCTTTTTTTAAGATAATGTTATAGTGCTAGTCTACTTTTAGACAGTTTACTTTACTTTATTTTCCAAATCTCCACCCTTCAGGTCCATGCTTTAATATTTTCACGCAGAGCTTTTAGCTTACATGGGGCTGATATCAGTAATATTCAGGAATGCAGCATTCTGACATCTGGCTGCTAAAAAGCATCAATGCAGTATGTGAGCCAAACAAATAGTGCATCCTTATTAGTGGCGTATGAACCGAAAATTGATTTTGTCTGAACTAAAAGGTCAGGATAAATGACTTGTGAGCAGCTAGCTGGGGTATTTATTAGGCCTCTCTGTACGATGTTACAAATGACTCCTGCTGTGGATCTTACGGGGCAGGAACAAATAGGAGAAGCGGAGAAACTCTGATACTTCTGAATGTCATCCCATAATGTCAACCTGTGGATTATGTCAGGCTTTAAAAGAAACACTGCACGTTCTGAGGATTGCCTTGATGTTATCTGATAAATTCCTGCCTGCTCTGATGAAGGGCCGACCGCGTTTGTTGCCTCCCATTCACAATCATCCTCTTCCGGTGGCAAGTTGGCGATTACCCAGCAGAAGGCCGGAGAGTTGGCACACTTCTGCTGCCATCATCATTATCCCTGCTTTAGCTGTAGTTAATGATGTAGGATAACCGTGATTAGAGAAGGCAGTCATGTTTGCATAGGTCAGATGCCACAAAGCAAAACCCTCACAGTTTTTTCATCAGCTTCACCGCAATCCGCCAGGTTAGATGGCGTTGCGGAGATTTAAGCCAGGCGAGGGTATTGAAAAGTGCAAAATACTGTCTGATTACCAAACAATTTATCAGGTGCTGAAATTAGGCATTAAATCCCAGGCATGAAGGCTAAAGTCATTGCATTTCGTTCTGTGCAGCTTGCGCCCTGCCCCCGTCTCTCTTCGGCAACACGGTGATATGTGGTAATGAGTATAGTACGGAGGATGGAGGGAGAGCAAATAAAAGAGAGCTGTGTATGGGAGTGTTTTGCATGCTTTCTCCTTTGATTTACCTATAATTACCATTGGATTTACCTTCAATGACTCAGTCGCTAAGCCAATCTCTCAAATTTGATTGCTGCAGAAAGTAGCTTTCCCAGGAGACTGCGGCAGAATGGAGTGTGTGTGTGTGTGTGAGAGTGTGTGTTTGTGTGAGAGTGTGTGCATGTGCATTACCCCCATGCCCCTCACTCCCCATAATAAACACACTATCTCAAACTGCCACACAGATCGGTAAAGAAATGCAGTTTAAATAAAGTTTTTACACATCGGACTAGCCACACCCCCGTGCCATGAATTTGGTATCTGGTGACTCCATTTCTAAAATAATGGTGATTTGCTCTTTTCCACCTCATACACATGGAAATGACAAAGAAGAAGGTTTGAAAAAGTCGGGAGCGGAGAATCGTCCAGATAAAGACCCCATTCCAAAGCCTGGCAACGGCTCTGTGGCAAACAAGCAATTAACAGGACAATTATGCATCATGTACCTGGCATTTACATTCACATTTGCTGCTTTTATTATCTCCTCCTGGAAGGAAATTGGCTAATGCAGCTATTAAAGACTGGGTGCATATTTCACTGCGTTCAGGATGTTGTGGCAAAACACAGATTCAGACAAAACACAGATTCAGTCGCAAATTTCGGTCGCGTCCCACTGGCTGGTGCCATATGTAGACTGTGCTTTATGTTGCCGGTGCTTTGAAGCCGGCAGGCCCAGCATGTAGGTGCAGATACAGATGTCATCTTTGTAAGTGAAGATGATGAAGATGTCATCCGCGTGAGGGGATGAGGTTGCACTTAAACATAAGCGGGAGCATTTTCTGTTGGTTTCTATGGCATAAAATTAACTTCAGAAGTTCCGTTACATGGACCATAAATCGCCTCACTGCTACAACTCGTATCAGTTAGCAAACTGGCTAATCCTCCGTGGTGTAACACAGCTGTCCCCAGCCGCTCCACACGGCAACAGCAACTGTTGAAGGAAGTGAAGTGAAGGGAAAAGAGAGCTGCATCTGGCTGATGATCTTCCCAGGAGGATCTTTGCGTCCTTTGACCCAGGATGTCTGATTAGCCCCACTCCCTACGCTAATGTACAAAATCTAAAGAAGTGCAGAGCTATGAATATGCAGATAAGGAAGGAGTGCACCCTGGGAAGCCTCAACCACCCTGGAGCCAGAGTCAAGGTCTTCCGCGCTGTCACACAGAAAGCAATGTTTCAGGACTCGTCCTGTAGATGTCTTATAGTGGATTCTGGATCAGCAAGATTTGACCTATGAGACACCGACCAGCGCCGAGCAACGGATTACTGTCACTGAGCTGCAAAGAGAAAGCAAAACCAAGATCATTTTTCCAGCAAGGCCATGATGCTTTCAAAGCCACACATGGGCCAGAAACACTCCAAGACAAGCCCTTTACTGAAATAAAAGATAAAAATGGTGATGCACTTCATATTTTGTGACATTGCCCCTCCCCCACCCCTGATCCATGGGGCAAAAATGATTACTACCCGCTGCCGTAGAGAAATAAAAATCACAATGCAGCACGTCGGAATCTCCAGAGACAGAATATATGAGACAATAATGGAACCGAATTGATTGACATTTAACTTTTTTTAAAAAAGTATTTATCATAATAAAATGCTTTCAAATAAGACGTGGAGATGACTTTCTGATCATACGCTGACAGCTCAATAGCCGTCGGGGTATTGTGTCGAGGATAACATCTTTATTGTTTTCAGTCATTAAACTCTGACACATCTTTGACTTATAAAGACAAAGTTTCTGTCTGGGTCCGACTGACGTGCAGTTAACAGTCCTGGTCTGGTCAGATGCACACATCTTTAGTGTCAGTTAGTTTTTGTCCCACTGCAACATGTAATTTACTATCCTTCCTTTTAAGAGATGTTTAATTGAATTTCTTAGTCTCACTGCATGCAGGAACACAAAAGTTACCTCACAAACTGTATGTTTCTGTCACTGTATTAATCTGGTACAAACCCAGTGACACAAAGGGAAATAAAAGGCTTCCATTCCAAACAGCGGCGCAAGTAGAAGAGCAGGATATTTGCATAATACCTTTGCTGACAGGCAGTTATAGAGAGGCACATCTTTTTCATCTGCAGGTCTAGTTTTTTTTTCAGCCAGTGTAAGGATACATATTCATGAATGGGCAGCTCAATAGCGGCGAACAGACCCGGCTGCACTGGACCGGACTCTCCTCAGCCAGTATAATTACTCAGAGTTTTGATTCAAAGCTTCCCTGCTTCCTTCTGAAAAACAAAACTTAATCCAATACAAGTGGAGGAGATATTGAATTACTTTGCAGAGCAGTTTATTTATTGGACCCATCTGTACCACATCAGGATAACCTTTCTGCAGCTATGCCACGGAAACCAAAAGAGAAAAAAAAAAAAAAAAAAAAAAAGCTTGAAATGTCACAGCTGCAAACTTCATGAGACAGAATCTTTTAGCATTTCACTTTTTAACTCTTGAAAAAGATGAGAAACGTTAGGGTTTTTTTTTTACCTTGATGCTCGGGGTCATTTGTTTTAACTCTTCAAGGGCGTTTGAGTTCACAAACATTCATGAAATAATGGCTAAAATATTGATAGTGCTAAACACTGTTGGCTCGTTAGGGACTGAGCCATGCTAATAAGCCTGGAAGAGTTCAATGCAATATTAATGCTATAGGATCTCTCCTTCTGTGAGGTCTCCTAATTATTGATAGCCCAAATTACATCGAAGACTTCATTACATTTCCGAGTAAATGAAGAATTCATGAAAGCTGGCTGCATGCGCCGCATGTTAACGAGAAACCGCACTAAACTCCGTTTAACACGTGTGTCGTGTGTTTGTGCACGACAGCTCAAGTGTCTGGCACTGTACGCCAGTTGAACACTGTTCCCTAAAATATTCAGGCGCAGATCTCACAATCGTGTTTGAGTTGGGAATCAGCTGCAATTAAAGAGGAAGTCAGGCAGCAACAGAACAGATTGCCGCGGAATGTTTTGCATCTCATTTGTCTGCTTGAGCCGCCATTTGGCTTCCTTTAGAATACAAATGCTAAATGTTTTCAGTCCCAGGGCTAATTTCTAAACACGTTTAGAGTTGTGAAACCTCAGCCAAACAGCCCCAGCCTCCCAACATCTTCAAATGTTCGGTTTCAACGGTTCTATTATAAATCAGTTCTTTTTTCATACATATATTCCTGCACTGTGCAGGGATAGTTTTATTGGTCTAAAATTAGCCCCTTCAAGCATGTGTGTCTGATTCGCCTCTCAAGCTCTGCTGTGGTCCAGGAGATGAGCGGGAGATGATAGCCGCCTCTGGCTGCACCATTTTTATTTTTTTGTCATTACAGATGTTTCTCCACTATTTATACCTCCTACCAGATTAATTTCTGTTGTAATCATTTTCAATCATCAATTACGGAACATTTAAATGACGCTTTGGACTCACGCAAATGTTGTTTCAGTAACATCTGTTCCCATTTGGCTCCAGCTTTCTGGATCATGGTTGACCATCAGCAGGAGGTTCCCCACATATGAGCCTGGTCCTGGTTTCCTCCAGCTCAAAGAGAAGGTTTTTTTTTTTTTTGTTTCTTTCTCTGTTGCCTATTCGGGGGTCAGACTCTGGGTTAGCTCCCTGAATTGAAAAGAAAACAATGTCAAAGAAGCTGGAGACAAGAGAAAGTCAGAATTTCCAAAAGTTTTCTCCTCAGGGTGTCAGCTGGGTGCAGCAGCTGGTTCCAGCTTAGGTGTTTGTGTTACGCGAACTCTCAGGACTGTGAGACACAATTCCATGCCTGTTTACAGTGCCGAATCTCTGCGTCACCTTATGTGGAACCAGATTAGAGAGCCAATGGGATTATGGAGCACAGAGATGACCTCAGGGGAGGTCAGGGAGGATGTACAACGGACACGTACAGTGGCCTTAAACTCGTTCAGATTGGGTGTGGTATCATTTTACCATTAAAAACACATTCTGCATAGAAAATATGTGGTAAATTTACTTTTTTTTTTTAAACCGGCTATTGGAGAGCAAACAACACGTCTCCTTTGTGTAACTGCCAGATGTAATAAAAATAGGTCTTTTGGAGAGTGTCAGGCTGAGGGGCACTGAAGCCGCGATATAACAACAGTGTCTGACTATGAAACCATTTCAGACTTTTCAATTATATCTTCTTTTTTATTATTTTTTTCCCCAGGCATTGTAAATGAAGCTCGCCGTGCTTGAATGACATATTGGGAACTCCACCTGGCAACAGAATGGGAACGGATGCACAATTTGCATTCTGCTGCGGTGCTGCGAACTTGTCATCGGCGACGCTTTGACAACTGAATGAAAATAACTGTGTATGAGCGTGCTCAGGGGAGAACAATTGTCATTTATTTGCAGCTTGAAAGCACTTTTAATCAGCATGTGCTAAAATGCATGGAGAAAATGTTTTGGCCATTTGCGCATCAGGATCTCCACAGAAGTTTGAATCTAACGTATTACATCCACATTTTACATCCTAGTGTCTCTGGGTCTGATCAATAACAAGTTCTAGAAAGGCAACGCGTGTTCCTCACTTTGTCACCGATTCTGTAAAGAACTTTTATGGACAGAATTTCTAGGCACAGCCGTGGTGTTGAGGGGGTCTGGTTTGGTGGCCTCAGGATTGGGTCTCTGCTCTTTGCAGATGATGTGGTCTTGTTGGCTTCATCAGTCCGTGACCTCCAGCTCTTGCTGGACCGGTTCGCAACCGAGTGTGAAGAGGCCAGGATGAGAATCAGCGAGTCCAAATCTGAGGCCATGGTTCTTAGCCAGAAAAAGGTGGAGTGCCTTCTCCAGGTCGGGGGGGAGATCCTGCCCCAAGTGGAGAAGTTCAAGTACCTCGGGGTCTTGTTCACGAGTGGGGGAGAAATGGAACGGGAGATCAACAGGCGGATCGGTGCGGCGTTTGCAGTAATGCGGACTCTGCACCGGTCCGTTGTGGTGAAGAGAGAGCTGAGCCGAAAGGCGAAGCTCTCAATTTACCGGTCGATCTTCGTTCCTACCCTCACCTATGGTCATGAGCTTTGGGTAGTGACCGAAAGAACGAGATCGCGGGTACAAGGGGCCAAAATGAGTTTCCTTCGCAGGACGGCTGAGGTCTCCCTTAGAGATAGGGTGAGAAGCTCTGCCATCCGGGAGGAGCTTGGAGTAGAGTCGCTGCTCCTCTGCATTGAGAAGAGCCAGATGAGGTGGCTCGGGCACCTAGTAAGGATGCCTCCTGGACGCCTCCCTGGAGAGGTGTTCAGGGCACGTCCCTCTGGTAGGAGGCCCCCGGGAAGACCCAGGACACGCTGGAGGGACTATGTCTCTCGGCTGGCCTGGGAACGCCTCGGGATCCCCCGGAAGTGGCTGGGGAGAGGGAAATCTGGGCTTCCCTGCTTAGGCTGCTGCCCCCGCGGCCCGACCCCGGATAAGCGGCAGAAGATGGATGGATGGTGTTCCTCACTCCAGGCCGACTCCACTGGCATCTGTAATCGGCCTGTTTTAAGTGACCCGGGGACGCGCTCCAGAAAGAGATAAGCAGAACTTCTTTGCCCGCGTCTACAAAGCATGCTTACTGAGATAAGAGCGATAAAGATCTCTCTTGACCATCGAGACGTAGATGTGAGGGGAAAAGTGGGGATGCAGTTTAACAGTGGCTCCTGGATGTAAAGTCAGGAGGTCTTTGCCTCGGTCCAATTTTAAATGACAAGATCCATTTTTGCAACTGGAGAGTGTGACGGATACAGAAAACAACAACAGCACATTGTTATTCATAAACACACCTAGAAATGTGCTGGTATGAGCCCCCTGCTGTGCTTTTGCATCACTCAGGCGGAGGCTCCAAAAATCTCTGGGCCTGTGATGTATACATAGAAACGAAGGCAACCAGCTGAGGCTAAAGGCTAACTTTGATTAGCATTTTTTCCCATCACAAGCTCAACAAACACACGCTGACAGCGACAAAAGCATTAAAAAGTGAAATATAAATATCACTCAGCTGCATTTACATAAACCTGTTTACAGGCAGGAATACAGTTTTGCAAAACATTTTTATTTTGCAATATTCCATAAATTGTTCATCAACACAGCCTTGATCACAGATCACAGATTTCCGTGAACTGATGTGGTTGAGGATTACACTGAGACCGATCTTTGTAATATCACAACGAGAAGCACTATGGTACTGTACGGTGTTTGCCCATCTCATCCATCTTGTCTTGGCCCCTCTCTCTCTCTCTCTCTCTCTCTCTGCCCGGGCTGTGCAGGCGCATACATCTCCCTATTGTGCGGTGACCAGACACGCGATCGATTTAGCTTTGCTCCGCTATCATCTATTGTTCCTCACCTTTCCCTCCCAGCATGTCTGCTACATTTATTTTCTTCTCACTTCCTGTTTGTTTTCCCTCTCCTGTGTTCCCTCGTGAGGTTTAGGTATATTATATTGTCTTCCTTACTCAACCATTCCCTCCATCTGGTTTAGACAGGTCATTATATTAACTCCGCTTTCCTCCTGCTCCTTCATCTCCTTTACTAGTCAACCATCTTCTGCCCACTTGTCTTGACCATTTTTTAAAAATATTTTCCTCCTGCGTCCTTTGTTGCTAGTTGTTTATCGCCACTGTGTGGTCTCCTCTCTCCTCTCATTGCCTCTCTTTACCTCTTGCTCTTCTCCGTCTTTCCTCCGAGGCTCTTAGAGAGCCTTATTTTGTTCTCGGAAACCCAGTCAGCCAGGCCCATCTGCATGATTATGCAGCGGCGCTGCTGATTGGTTCCAGGGAAATCATTCTAGCAGAACGTGATGTCTCGGATTGAAATGGCCCACAGAGTAACAAAATAACGCTTCCATTCCCAATTTGCAAACTTTAAATGTATTCCTTTCAGGTTAGAACATGCAGCACTTCAGTCCTCCGGTGATTAGATTAATATTTTTCGCTCATACTCTGGATTAGAGTAATTGACAACCCTAGCCTTTTGTTTCAAAGCCTAGTGCTTAGGAATCAGAATCTTCATTAAATCAGAGCTGATCTGACAAGCTAATTTGAGGGATCTGCTGTTGTGTGACAGTTTCATTAACTCTGCACCTTTTCCGTGATTCCTGGATTATCAGAACCTAACAAGGGCCTGCTTCCACTCCCTTTGTTGCTTAACATTAATTGCAATTTATTTTGCTTTCTTTTTTCCCCTCATAATTACGTTTCAGGTTTGGCAGAAAGGACAGGAGGGCCCGTCAGAGAGTTATTATTAACAGAACTTGTTGCAATTGAGAACGAGAGTTTTCTATTTTTGATTCAGACCAGACAGAGAGTTGCTTCAATTTCCAAAGCAGAAAACCTCACGCACACCCAGACATTAAAAGAGGAACTATGCTAGGCTACTGTCCTATTGGATTGATGAAAGCAGCCTGGATGAGGATCTCCAGATGGAGGACATGGCCGTTCCAAGAAAACTGTTCAAAATAGACGCGGCATAAAAGCCCAGATGGCCGACAAAGCTGTCACGGCGCCCAGTGGTCGACCAGGTCTTTCCTGAAGTAGCTGCCACAGTTTTCATCATTTTATTGAATGGGCTCGTTTAAAACAGGGATGGGATAATCTTCGACATTCAGCCAAGAGAAACCTGAGACAGAGACTTGAAGGTTTCCTCAGAAGTCATCAACCAGAGCAACCAAGGCAGCAGATGAACACAAAAGTCTTCAGTACAGCTATCCAAATCTGAACTACAGTCAGACTTACAGTATGTGGACTGACAGCGGTACCACCGGGTGCTTTAGAGCAGACTATGGTTTTAACTATAGATACAAGCGGAGCAGAGAATGTGCTGAGATAATAAAAAGAATAATACATGGTTGTGGAATTCTATAGTTACTTCACAACAATGACCTTCTTTACACACCCGAGGCAACAACAGCAGTTTTCTGACAGCCATACTGAAGACCTTCAGCCAGTCTGGCCATACTTACCTACAAGGTCAGCGTGCGTAGCCTTTCCCCAACAAGCGCTCACATACATTCAATGCCAGGAATTCAGGTGTGTTCATTGACAGAAATATTATTCCTTAAAATAAAACAGCGTTTCTTTTATCCTCAAAATGAACCAGTCAGGGCAGTTGTTGACGGCCTGCTTGATGTCTATAACTCAGCAAGATTAAAATTAATCCATAATAACAACACTAGCAGCCACAACAACTGTTTTAACATAGGGTAGTTAAAACTCAGTGTTGTTGCATCAAAAAAAAACAAAAAACAAAATGAAATCATAAGCAAAGGCAAATTTCTACCCTTTCCATTAACACCATGTGGTTGAATTAGGGTTTTATTGCAGCAGATCATTTCTTAGTTTGACATCGTGGTCCTAGAGATGACAGCGGCGCTAACACGTATGCTAATGAACGCGGAACAACAGAATGGATGATCCTGCACAGATACACAAACAAAGCCAGAGATAAAGAACTATTTCTTATGTTCTTCAGCTCTGCAGAACAAAGCAGTGATGAGGTCGATACCCAGCCTCCGAAAGCTGTCACGTTGGTCGCCACCCATGACGTAATCGGCGGGGAATTATCTGGTAAAAGGATGCGATTGAGTTGCAATCAGACTGTCAACAAGTTCAGGTCGCAACTAATCTGAACAATTTGACCATATATGTATATGTCTGGAAACCGTAGGCAGCGTGAAGCCTAACCGTGTCCTTGCTGCTGAGTAAACAACCCGGTCAATATAAAGATGTCGGAGCGACTGCTCCACACTGTTTATCAAAAAATGCTGCAGCCAAGTGTGAAAACCTCTGCAGATGCTATCATGCCTGCCTCACTGCCCTTTCTAGGGTTGCGTCTCCCCAGTGAAATGAAAGTCATGGGTCAACCCTTGAGTCCTGATTATTGAGACCACATGAGGGTAACAGAGAGCGGGATTTACGGTGTCAGGCACGTCTCGTTCACTCCTCAGCTGTCACAAATCCCCCTCCGAAGGCCAGGCCTTTCCTGACTGACAGGTGTAAGTAATGACTCGAGGTCAGAGGTCGTGAGTCGGCGTAAACACGTGGGCTTAGTGCAGCTGCAGGCAGACCTTACCTCCCTGAGGACCGCATGATTTGGTAAGAGATTCCACTGTTTATTAAAAACTGATGATGTCATGCGTTTCAATTACATTTGACTCAAAGTTCCTTTATGTCATCTGTGGCATGAAGCTCTTCATTCGCTGTAACTTATTAAACAGAGCTTTTCATTATCTATCTTGTTGGGTCATTTCAGCGCATGCATGAGCTTTAGCTCAGCAGCGTTATAGAAGGAAAGCTAAGAGCAGAGACTGCAGGAAGATCATAGCGGCGGGAGGACGGGCTTGTGCTCATTATGGCGCCAGGCATTTCCAAAAGTGAGAGATCAACCTGGAGGCCCTCAGCAGATGACAGCAGTTGTATGTTTGAGGCTACTGAGGACGGTGATGGTGTTGGGCGCCGCCGCAGACGGTAAGTGGTGCTGACAGTAGAAAGCGAGGAGTCGTTTGCTATGGTATGGAGAAGTCTGGGGGGACTTAGTTATCATTTGGCGTTCCTTTTCGACTTTCATCACTCTGGATTGTGCCTCACAAGCGGCCGTGGGGGAAAGAGAACAGTATCATGGAGCAGGGCTGGTGGAGAATGTGTAACGCAGACTCGATTTTTGAATTGTGTTGAAGATTTCAAAGCTCCATCACACCTCTTCCGCTGCCCTTGTCCTTTTCCCTCTGGGTGTCTGCAGCATCAAAGTGCAAAAAACACTTGTGACACCAGCGCCAGTCTAACCTCTGTCGGTGAAAAGGCTGTGGAACTCGTCAACTGTTGGGCTACATCAGCGATGTCACGATAAAGCTAAATAAATAATAACAATAAAGAAAACATGCTTGATGAGAGTCACTTAGACTGCTCATATATGATCAGGTTCTCACGACAAAACACCCAGCAAGTCATTGTCTAACTGTTACTTTATGGCTCCTCCTTCTCCCTTGAATAAGCGGACTTCTCCCAGAGTGCCACCTGAACGCTCTGATACTTGGATTTCGTGCAACAGACCTTGAGGCGATTTCTACTGGAGGCAGCTCTCAAACTGCCGGCCGACACAACGAGAACTGACATCCCTGCGCTGGAGGCAGTCACCCTAAGATGAGGTGTCAGAGTTGAGCTAACCAAGCTCGGACTGGAGGTTGCCCCTTCGCCAGAACCATTTGGATAGATTTATTCTAGCAATATTATGTTTCATTCATTATTAGCTTTGTGGCTTTTGAACTAAGAGTTGCAGTTATTGGATACTGTGTTATGTTGACCATTAAACTTGCGGACTGATTATTTGCTTTATTCACTGCGCCCATATTGGTGAGTCACAGGGTTGACAAGTGATGCATCCTCCCCATAGACTCTGCATCAGTCAGTCAACACCATCATATTAAGTGTGACTGTGCAGTAGCTCTCTCTTGAGCGAGTATGCATGCGTTTTACTGGCTGAAGTGTCTGGAACGGCTTTACAATGTCACTGTTGGGGTGGCAGGTGCTGCTCGAGAGCAGTAATGACGGCCATTAACCGGTTTGCCAGCTGCACCCAAGTCTGCCTCACATGCATCATGGCAGGGTGGAAGGAAAACAAGTGTTTACTTTAATTATAGAACTCCGTCATGTGGATCTATCTTTCACCCACATCTCAGCATTCAGTCCCACGTCACGCTAATGTGCTTGTCTAGTTTTAGCTCCACTATGCAATCATTCATTTCTACAGGTCTCGTAATCCTATGATGGTTTTTCCCTCTTAAACCACCAAGACCCGCATTTTAAAGACACGGTAGCCAACTAAGAGTTGAGCAAACATTGCAGCTCATGTATGCTTTTTTTTATCGCATCCACCTTCTGGTAATGGGAATATGCTTCGGACATGCTAACACCATTAAAACAGGCCCAGAATCGGTTCTCTACCCTTTTGCTGTGAGGCGTCTGGGCTCATCACTGCGCCAGTCATTGATGTCATTGTGCGCCCTGACCTCAGACAAAAGCACCAACACGTAAAACACATAAAAGCTTCTTAACATGATCACCGTGCGAATGACCTTTTGATTGTCCATTCTGTCCACGCAGATGGACAATCAAATTAATCAACTTGACCTGGATGTGCCCTCTTAGGACATCACACTGGATTATCAAAATAATAGTGCACAATCAACTATTATAATACAGAAGTGAGCTGCATCAGTAGAGGTAAAGTAAACACATTCTCCTTAAAGAAAAGCAAAAGTGCTTACCCACCTTCATCCCGATGCACTCATTAGAGAGAGGTCAGTGTTGTCTGTTGTCCTCCACTGTTGTCTGTTGTAGCTGTGTGGGCAGTCAAGTGAAGGGCATTGTTACATTTCCACACGAGACCAGAAGGCCTTTCAAAAATAAAACAATATGGCAGGTTTCCTCCTCCACGTCCAGGGTCGGATGTGAAAAAGGGATGTCGCGCGTCTCTAGACATCAGAGGAACCTAAAGAAAGAAAGTAGAGCTTAGCTTAGCATGCTACGACCACAAACTTGGAGGGACTTTGGCAGTGAAGGTTATGAGTTATTAAGCTGATGCTGAAGAGGAGCGAGTGATGACTGGGGAAGCACATGACCTTCATCAGTCACTTTCCGTTATTTTCCCTCTCTCTCCTTTTGCTGCGCAAGCCATGAAGCCAATGGAGCCCTTTTCTGTGAACTCTCTAATTAGGAAGACCTTGACACCCATTGTTCCTCTTCATTTTGGTGGGAAAAATATTTCATTGATTTTTTTCCCTCTCAGCAATCGAAGCCGGGCGGAGCTGCGAGGGGCTCTGCGCGGGATTAGACTCTGCGGGGGGTTTTCGGGAGACTTGCGAGGTACTGCGTGTGCGCATGCGGGTGGAGATAAGAGGTAATGTCACTCCATGTAGGCTAACCTCCTACCCCTTCTCACCCTCTGAAAGATCTGAGCTCTGACGGAACTCACCTGGTCCTCCGGCTCCCACTATTAATTCTGCACAGGCTCTGCAGGGGGTCCTTCTTCAGTGGTCCTCTGACAAACACTCCTCTATAAGCTCTTGTTTGCCCTATCTTTGGTGGGAGTATTGTGTTTGTACATTCAACTAAAAACAGCTGCTTTTCTTCTCTCAAAGGCAGGAAACAGCCTGGTTTACATTTTTAGTGCTTTTCTGACAGCAGCCTGTTAGCACGTTCACCGCTGTTGTTTCCCCACAGGACTAATCACCTGTTTCTCTCCTGCCGTCTTCCTCCTGTCACTCCAGACCACAGCTAAATTATGCTTTACCCCTGCAGGTGCCGACGTCCCTCTGAAATGATTATTCCTACCACACAGAAGATTGCTTTTGGTAATTATATGTACCATAATTAAATTTGATGAACTCCTCTGAGACATAAAATCTCATTTGACCCAGGTGCTACAGTTCTTTCTCTGTGCACAAAAAGAGAAAGAATGAAAAAAAAAACTATGTACGGTAAGATAATCTTGTATATCCTGCAATCTTCATGTTGCACCAAAGACTTATTAAATCAAAGCATTATTTTTGTGTTTATGGGCAAAGAACAATAAAACAGCCACATCTACACACCCCCCAAAAAGGTCAGAAAGTCTAAAGTTTAGGTCTGTTGAAGCTCAAAAGAGCAGAGAAAAGCATTAGCCTATCCTAGCTCGCGTTCTGAGATATTCTAATCACAAACACCAGATAAAGAAATTCAGGACTTGTTTTTTTTTTTTTTTTTTTTTTTTTGGACGTTTATGCAAATTTTGAGATCTTTTCAATCTAAAAAGTAAAAGAAAAGCTCATGAGACTCTTTATCCAACCTTACTCTAATATAGCAGTGTTAAGGCCAGAGACGGGCAACAATTCTAATATCAAGGCCCGTTTGAATTTTATAATACATGATCTGTCCTCCAGGCAGAAAATGTCCTAAAAGCGTTTTGGATCTCCCTCTTCCCCTGCTGTGCCAATCACTGACAGAACTGAAATATAATTATACTGTATATTATATTATATATATTATATATTATATTTATATCATTTATTAGTTTCTCGTGAGTGAAATCACTGACTTTCAGATGAGCAGACATGTCCAGTTTCCCTGGTTCCCTGTTCTCCTGCTAGATCAGGGGTCGGGAACCTGTGGCTCGCGAGCCAGATGTGGCTCTTTTGATGACTGCATCTGGCTCTCAGATAAATCTGACATTTCTTAACATAATAAGTAATGAATAATAGTAAAACATTACAGATATCAGTGATAAAAATAATTTAAACATGTTAAGCCCTTAAATATTAGAATGATTACAGCGGCGCAGAACAGCGTCGTGGGCGAGCTTACGTGTTGCTGCCCTGACGCTGGTGCTGTGTCATTATTTTCAGATTTTGCTAGGCTGCACCACAAATCCACACTGACTTAAGTCCATTAGGTCAGACCTGACGTGAGATTTGATCGTATCATCTGCTCACGTCCAGATTGATTAATGCCGATGCTTGCGTACCTGCGCAGTCATTACAGGACTTTGGTAGGAGCTTCACAGCTCACGGACGCATGAGCCAAAAGTCCACAAGAGAAATGTGGATTGGAGAGAGAATTTTTTTAAAGCCAAAGATAAAGAGAACGGGCCGTGATTTACCTGAACGGAGTCAAACTGATGTCTGCACGTCAACATTAGATTACTATTTGCCCATAAATGATCCTGATTTCAATATAAATCGCCAACCAAAATTTGTTAGCGTAATGTGCTAAGTGGAAATGTAGAATAGCCTGCAATCGAGTTTGGTGGGACAAAATGAGACTCGTAAATAACCGCACTCATTGGAGCGCACAGTTAAAAAAAAAAAAAAAAAAAAAAAAAGGCCACTACCGCCCACAACAAAACACGTAAGTCCGTTTAAGATAATTTAAACTCTTCATTGATAATTGTGTCAATGTAGTTTTATTTCGAGTTTGCCCAAACAGTCACCCAACGCCTGCATGAAGCTCAAATTCACCGCATATCAACCAGAATATAAAGCCATCAGCAAAACCAAGCAGCACCAGAAGTGGCATTGATGGTAAGAAGTATTTTATGTATTGGATAGCTTCAGTGTAACAACGTTATTAAGAACAAAAATAAATTCAGAGACCTCTTAAACTCTAAAATTGTCGGTCTTGTTTAAAAATGTACACATTTACAGTTAAAAACTATTGTATGGCTCTCATGGAAATACATTTTAAAAAATGTGACTTTTTTGGCTCTCTCAGCTACAAAGGTTCCCGACCCCTGGTCCAGATCATCTGCCTCGGTTCGCAGTCGCCTGCTTGACAGGAACAAAGTTTTACGTCAAAAATCGCAAATCCACAATGAAATTACAAAATAATGCCACCGCTCTGAGATCTCACTGATCTCTTGCCGTTGCTGTGCCTCTATCTCTGTCCCATGACCCATGTTCACCACCCTCTCTGTATTCACTGTGAGTTTTCCACCCCCACACCCTGATCTGTGCTGCTAGATGGATTGCCTCCCCTCCTCCTTCACCCGTTCTCCCTCTGTCTCTCTGTTGGAGTTCCCCGCTGTGCGCCAATCCCTTTTCTTGCAGGTGATTGCTCAGGGAATATTGATTAAGGCAAAGATTTGCTGCTGAGAAGTCACTTTTCAAACTTCCTGTGACTTCAGTTGTGAAATAAAGTGAGCCGACTCACCCGGGTACAGATGCAGGATGCTTTAAAGAGAACGCTCCCCTCTCTGATCCTCGTCTTCTACATGTCAGTTTTCACATCTGATGAATTTGGGAATGAAGGCTTGCAACTTCTGCCTCTCAAACTGCTCTGACAGAAGTTATAAATGGTTCTAAATAGGAAAATCGTGTGAGAGCGAGATACAATCCTAATGGTCATCACACGTGTTGACCTATCAGAGAAGCTCCACTACACAGCCTCTCTCTAGTTTGCGCATGGAGGGCTTGGGATCGCTGCAGAGTTTCGGCCAGCCCCCGTGGGCCAGCGGGCTTGAAAGTGTGAAAAGCCCTGGCTGCAACACTTTGAGACACAGAAGGAATCCATTACTGGGCATTCAAGCTCTGCTGTAGACACCACAGGGCCTGAAATGATTCTCAGAGGCTCAATTTGTCAGCTAATCTGAAGTAGCAACTTATTCAAAGCAGAAAATGTCAAGAAATCTGAACTGATCTGTGGACCCAGATAGGGGGAATGTGTCCATCCAGATGGAGTTTTTAGCCAACAATGGTCTTTCCTTCTCTACAAATCAGCCTGTAGGGAAAGGAAGGAATGCCTGATCACTTCCTGTGTTCACGGTGCACGCGGCGTCAGGAAATGGAGGCTGTGACCACTGAGGCGTTGTCTTCACAGGGAAAATATCGTTTTATCAGCTGTCGTGAGGCTGGATATTACCGTTTGAATGAATTAGAGCAACTGATAGCTACGCTGAGACTCATCCTTATATTTCTGCGTCACCTCATTAACCACGTTATTACGGTGAAACATGGCTTTCACCAAACATCGAATCTATGAAACTCCTGCTTGTTTATTAGCCTGTTTGTGGAAGACTGGATGGAAGAATAAACTCTACTGGTGTGTCAAAACGTTGACGGCTGTGCTGTAGACACCTTTTTTGGGGCACTTGTGGGTATTTCAAGTGAGGGTCTATTAGCGGTTGATGGTTTATAACATCCTGCCAACCGCCTGTGAATGAAGACGCTTATTCCATTAGCTGTCCTGAAAAAAATACGCAAGGTGTCACTGCTCCAGCGCTAGCTTTTCTTCCCGTTTCTCTCGCACATCTTTAATGAAAAACAGAATTGTTGTCCACTGAGTCGTGATGTGACCGACTTTCCCAAGGCGTTTATTGAGTGCATTTTAGTACAATAGTTCTCAGAAAGTTACAGTTTACAAACTCTTGACACATACGTCACAATTTACAAGTGATAGCTATACAGACCCGAAACAACAGGGGGGGCTATTTACGCTCTTTAGAGACGTACCGCATGGAAATGTCTGTACGCACACCTGTGTTGACAAACACACACTCGCTCTGACACACACATACACACACCAATGGATTATGATGTGCACTCATTGGTTGGAAGGCTGGAAAGGTCCATTCACCTCGTCTTCCCTCCTGACTGTGCGTGCGGCCATATTGAGAACCACGTGAATGCTAAACGTGCGCAGGAGTTCACGTCTGAAACAAAAGGAGAAACAGAAGCGTGAGAAGTCAGGTGGTCACCGGGTGAATGAGGCTTCTGTCGTTTGTGGACACCGGTCGTGGCGAGGGTTGTTGGTCACTCCTCCCCTGACAGTTACGGCACCGTGAAATGCTTCACGAGCTCGGTCCTAGAGTTCTGCAGCGTGATAAATGGCTTCTTATATGAGAGGAACGGCAAGCCGATTCTCCATTCATCACACCGCAGTGTCATTACAGTCAGATATTTAGGAAGACAAACAGCACAAATGGAATGAAAAAAGTACACTGTAGCATAATGAATATTTTCTATTATCTCATTCCTAGGCTCTCGGTTTGAAAAGCAAATACACGCGCGGGAGCTGAATGGACGGCTAATGCATTCAAATTGAATCACTGGCTTCAGTGAAAAGGATTATATTTAGGAATACTTGGTAAATCAATGACCTGAAGAATTGAAAAGAAAATTGATTCTGCCTATGATGCAAACCCGCCGCTCGCAGGCTGATAGCGGCCGATTCCTTTCCGTGTGCTAACTTTCCGTTCTATAAGCATCTCTTCTTTCTGTGACTTTAACTCGCCATCCTGTAATTTGTCTTTTGTCCTCCTTTAAACTGCAGGCCTCAGTTTCAAATTAACCCCCCCCCCCACTGCTGAACAGATGCCTGTTGGGTGGGGGTCCCAGCATTTGGGCACCTCTGTTTGGGTCAACCGGAGCATGGAGCCAACCATCTCCCGGTCTGGCTGCGGTCCGGGCCGGCGTGACCCGCTGCCCAGAACAGCCTGGTCTTACCAGCGATAAACGAGCTGGAGGACTTCCAGCGGGAAGGGGGAGGGGCAAGGAAGAGGGAGACAGGATGAGCTGAAGGGGTGAGCCCACTTAATAATCTGCTAATGGGCCTGCCATCAATTTCTAATTTTGGACGCGAGGTGCTTAAAGCCGTCGTCACTCATGTCTTCTCACAGAGAGCCAGAAGGGATTTGAGCGGGGTCACAGCTACCACACGGAGCTGATACAACAATAGCTCGCGCTAATTGACTGTGAACTAAGAAACTTCATTTGGGGGACGGCGCCATGGGAAAGTTGAATTCTGCTAGCTTTTAGTTTTAAAGGCCACAGTAGTGAACACGGTGTGACCAGATAGAAGGAAACAATCAGGACCAACCGACGGTCACCGTCGGGCTGTCCTGGACTTGTTTCCACAGCAACACTGCACAGCTCCAAACACTTGGATGTACAAAGTCTTGTTTCAAAGCTTTCATAAAGAAAAAAAAGCCCCGTTAACTCATTGATACATACGGATCAATGCAGATTAATGTTGGCTGCTGTGCACATTTTCTAAATGTGATCTTGTGAGAAATAAAATACTTTGCTGTGTTAAAATCAGATATTGTATACTGCAGTTGTGCCCTTGAACGTTCATCCTTTATGTGGGTGGAATCCAGTGATTCTTACCGTGCATGTGAGGCAGCCAGTGTTCAGAGTTTCTCTCCCCTCTGGGTGGCGCTGATGACTCCCAGCACATTGACCCAAAAAAAAAGTAAATTTAAAAATGCAAAGGAAACACAAAGTAAAAAACAAAACAAAACCAACCATGTCTATACAAGTTAAGTGCTCACTAGCAATGACAGCAAGTGTTCACCCACATTAAACATTATTATTTCATCATTAACTCCTACTTTTATTACAATATGGGTTTGTTGTCCAGGAGGTCTGGAACGGCTGTCCAAAGCTAACCGGGGCACCGTTACAAATCTACATTTTATGTCCATCGCAATCAGGTTGACAAACAAGTCGTTGCCAAAAATGCGAGCAGGGAGGTCTGTACATACATCATACATTATCACCTTCAATATGAAGGTTTGGTAAAGATATAATCATATTTAGCAAGAGATAAACATATTTCTATTCTCTGAATCTGGGTGGGGCTGGGGAGGACGTCCTTTGGCAAGGCCTTGCACACAAGATTCCACAGTCAGCGGCAGAGTTCAAATACTCACTGTGGTGATCAAACAAACACACAAGCTGAACGGTCAAGGAGAAAAATAGAACTAGCTCTGAAGAATCACCCGTCCTGTTACGATACGCTCAAAAAGAACAATTGTGATGAGACATGAAAGTTAAAAATGGTGGTTGTCTGTACATCCCTGTATGGTTCACGCTCTTGATTATTTCTACTGGTCTAATGTTTTTTTTTTTTTTGTTTTTTTTTCTGGTGAGTCTTAGTTCTGGCCGGGTCAAGGCATCTTCATCGAAACACAATGACGATGGTAAAATCACAGGTCACACATTGTTTTCTAAAAGTTGTCTGCACACCTTCATCCGATATTTCTAGCTCAGCTAATACGGCGGGACAGTGGATCGTGGGGGATTCTCTGTGTTGCTGCCTGGTTTCTGCAGCCATTTTGGTCCCAAAGAAATCGACGCAGTCTAACGGCGATGGTGGCGAGAAACAGCATCAAAGTCCTGGACCCTGATCATCTAGTGTGGCATCTAGCATGAGGTGTGACAGCTGATAGCTACGCGGTGGTGTGAACCCTGGTCTCCTGGTGTCATGTCAGTGGATCAGATTAGGACTATAGTCTCGACTCTGGCGCGTTCCGACGGATTGGGGGTCATTCGGAGGCTTCCGTTGATGTTGATGGTCCTGCGAATGCTGCCCGTTCCATGGCACAGCGCCCCCTGCAGTCATGCCATGGTCGTGGGCGACTGGCTCAGCTGCACCCTCATGGACTGGACGTTGCTGAGGATCTTCTTCTGGTGGCCAGCCAGGGTCACTCCTATTCTCAGCAAGTCTCTAGGAGAGCGAAAATTGAAATGTATTAAGATATTTGGAAACAACAGTTTCAACAAGTTCCAAATATCAAATGATTTCCATCACATCGATGGAAGGGGTCGTTCTGGCTCGGAACCATTTCACCGGGCCAAACATCCATCATTTCATGTCATTTCATGTCACATGAAAGCCCAATTTCAGACTGAAAGACTATCGGTGGTGCGCAGAACGCACAAATTCACCAAATTAATCTCTCTCACTTGAGAAAAGACTTATTGCGCACGCTGCTTTGCATTGCAAAGACGCTGCGGTAATGCCACCTAGCCCCAAGCATGCATTTTTAATAAAAAGTGATTTGATATTTTCCCATAAATTTGTACAGCGAGCAGCACTGTAAATGAAAATAAATGGAGTGCAATATGTGTGACTATTGGTGCTACAAGTGCTACAAGAAATGCTGTTATGACCTATGTGTTAAAATATTCCGGATTAGTAACAGCAGGCTGGAGAAACAGAGTTTTTAAACATTTGACGAAGCAGGTTTTGATGATATTACACATGCTTTCGTGGTTGAAAAGCATCAAAGAAAAAAAAACTCATTATCTTGAAGAAGAGGGGACGTTTTAGTGCAGCACCCACACTGGTTAAGACTTGATTTCGCTGACTTGAGTCACTGGAGGCACTCAGGCTAAAAATACACACCCTTGATATCAAGTCACTTCATATAGCGCACAAGTAGCTGTCAAGGGCTACACGGGTTGGGAACCTTTTATTTCTGACAAGCAAGTGAACTCACTCTGAGGTCATCTGAGCCACCAGCTGCAGGGAGGTGAAGCCTGAGTTGAGGAAGTTGTCTCGGTACTGGCTCATCTTGATGGCGCCGAGCCAGTCCTCGACAGAGCTGAAGGTGTTGAAGTCGGGTATGGATCTGTCCAACAGTGGCTGCGAAGGCCTGCAGGGGGGAGCGGAGAGTCAGAAGATGGAGGAGGGGGGTGGGGGGTTGATGCAATATTAAGCAAGAAACACTGAAGCAGCAGGGGAGAAGAAAGCCACGGTGCCGGTGTGGGTGTGCGAGACGCCGCGAAGGAGCGGACTGGACAAAATATTTGGGAGCGTGCATGTTTTTATTTATGTTAACTGAAAAAGCAGCTTTTGAAATATGGCTGGCTGCTGCTATTAAAGCATGTCTCTGAAGAGAACCTGACGTCAGGAAGGACCTTGCAAAAAAGGTGGACTGGATCACACACAAAAAAAACCAAAACCCAAGTTCACCTTCGCGGATGGCAGGGACTCAGAGCACACAGCCAAACCTGGTGGCCTTCAGCATAAATGAACTCGGCCGTGCAGCCAAAGCTTGGAAATTGGAATAGAAAGATCACCGGACAAATCCGAACCTTCGTGTTTTTCGCCCACGGTCTAAATTTGAAGTTGGCCGAGCTTGAGAGGATCTTTGAGGATCGGTGGGATGGAGAAAAAAAAAGTCCTAAACAAAGGTGTGTGCAGCTGGTGCCCAGCCAAGGCTCCGGAAGAATGACGGTCAGTGCTGCCTCTAATAAAAGTTTATTGTGCAAATATTTATGAATATGTATGTAAATGAGATGTTTGTTAGTGTTTGTAAAGGGTGAATGGGAAAGTCATACGAACGAACATGGCCGAGGTAGAAAGTTCAGGTTTGATGCAATCAACCGTAATGAAGTCATGTTTATTTTATGAGAGAATAATAAGTAAGCATGCACATTAGGATGCTGTGTATAAACAGGCTGGAATATGCGGAGTCTTCGTGTCATTATTGATAATTCACTCACACTGATGGGATGTTGGCTACGGCTTTGAGGCTGGTGGGGTTCCGGATCATCTTGTCCAGGGTGCTGACGATGTCGGTGAAGCGGGGTCGCACGTTGCGGTCCTTCTGCCAGCAGTCCAGCATTAGCTGGTGTAGCGTACTGGGGCAATCCATGGGTGGAGGTAGGCGGTAGTCCTGCTCGATGGCGTTTATCACCTGGAAGAGAAGCGGAGGAACGACCTTTTATATAAGCGAAATGAATAAGTGTGTGTGATGATCTCATTAACCCCGGATTCCTAAGCGACTGACACTCTTGTCTCCTCAATCCAGCGCGAAGTCGGGGAGAAAAACACGTCCGAAGTCACTCAAAAGATGTTAGCATTCAGGCTCTGGCGCCTGGATTGTCGATTTTATCCGACCACGTGTCACTCATGGAGGACAGGGTGAGGGAGGCAGACGGACTGCGGGAAAAAAAATCCACAGGGGAATGGATCTCATATAATCAGCGGCGTGATGTACAGCCACTTGACATATGGCTACACAAACCATTCCGATGGCAGTAGAGAGGAGCTTTGACATTTTCAGACTACTCAGACCAGACAGAAGTTTGGACAGGAAGTACGACATTGTACTAACAATAGAGATGACCCAGCCACAATGACTGCACTCCACAGTATCTCAGCATCTTAACTCTCCCAGGATGGATGTAATCTTTCCTTTCAAAAGCCCTGTTGTAAGATAAGGATTCTATACGGTATGCAAACGATGCTATCGCTGAAAAGTGGGGATGTGGACTCCACCTCGGAACGGAGAGCTGACACTCAGCAAAAATTTGAGAAGCGGTGCATATGGAGGAGCGCTTGTGTGTTCGTAGAGCGAACAGCCAGACGCGTCGAGCGGTGCCAGTCCTCTTCTGCGCATTTGTCGCACCAGGGAGGGTTTGCTGCTGGCCCGCTGAGGCAACATCTGCTGGGTTGGATGGTCCTCGTGGAGCGCGGTCCACAGAGGCCTGATGGTTGGCTGGAGCTTGGGGAGAGAGAGACCCAGGGTGCGGGACTCCATCCAATGGTTGTGTGTGCTCGTGTTGCTGCTTGTGCGATTGTGCTCGACTTTGTGGACCTCATCCAATCGGACACGGGGAACAAAGCGGAGCTCTCGGCAATCATTCCCCGCTCTCAAAAGCCAGCCAGGAAGGAAAAGGGGGATGTGTGTCTGTTTCCATAGTAAGTCTGCTTTCAAAGTCAGACTCAAGGACATCTTTAGTGATGATGGTGGGAGATGAAAACTGATAAAAATGTGATTTATTACAGCTTCCTCTGTTATGGGATAGGTTATTCCAGATTGCATATCTTCGGGGAGACGGGTTAACTGCGTCTGGCAGAAATGGCCACCCGACTGCAGCAGAGAACAAACTCCGCCTTTTGTAACGACATGCAAGTTGAGAAGGTTACTGTTCGGCTTTCCTCAAACAGCCTAAAAAAACTGCTGGGAAAAAGTGGAAAAAAGTCTGAGGAGGTAAAGGCAAAGGTAAAGGATGATCTACCCATCAGCCTCACTTTTGTTATCTGATGCTTCCTCCTGCTCAGGGTCATGGGGGCGCTGGAGTCTCTCCCAGCAGGAAGACACACAGGACAGGTCACCAGTCCATTACAGGACACACAAACACACCCACCAGTCACTCACACCTAACTAGAGTCTCTGGTAAACCTAGTGTTCCTATGCGGACACAGGAGAAAACTAGTATGTGGAGTATGAGTATGAAGAAACCCAGGAAGCAAGGCAAAAACATGCAAAGTCGACATAAAAAGACCCTGTGAGGGAACCGTACCCACAGGAGTCTTCCCACGAGGCCATTGTGCTGACCACAGCATAACTGGGCAGTGAAGCAACACCCACATACATGATGGTTTTCAAATTAACTTACATCCTGGTTGGACATGTCCCAGTAAGGCCTTTCTCCAAACGACATCACTTCCCACATGACAATGCCGTAGCTCCACACATCGCTGGCTGAGGTGAACTTCCTGTAGGCGATGGCCTCTGGTGCCGTCCACCTCACTGGAATCTTCCCACCCTGAGGGAGGCAGAAAAAAGACAAATGAGAAATACACAAAACACAGCTAATGCCAACAGTTTTCAACCATGGCGGCGGGCCTTTTTCACACCTCTGTTTGGCAGAACTCCTTTGCATTTAAATGTGACCACAGCCACTGCCGCGACTGTCTCTCTCTATCTGTCAAAGAAGATAACCCTCTCTTCCACCAAGGGTATCAATCCTCCAGCGGGGGCAGGGGAAGCGTGCATGTAACGCCGCCCCTGTCACAGCGGCCCCTCCCAACAGCGCTTGCCCTTCACACGTCCAGCAATATCACATTTACCGTCTCCCTTCCCCTCGGCTCCGTTTGGATAAACCAAGTTGAACGTGTCTACCTGTAATTGGGCTACCTGGGCCTCGGGCATGCTGGGGAAATTGACAGCTGCTTGTTCCAGATTCCAAACACGGCCACACGCACAGCTGGGAACACGTGAACCTGCTCAAGAGTGGATGATCCGTGCACGAGCACGCCGATGTGACTGGTGAATTGCATCACGACTGGTTTAATAATGCAAACCAGCTAACGCCTGGGAGATCTTCAGTTTCCGATCTTTATATTTATATGGATATATTTATTTTATTTTTTTTATTCTACTTTCATTTTTCTTTTTTATTCTCCAATGTGATTCGTATGCCTTCTTTTGCAGTGATGGGACAGTGCCTCAATTTCATTGTACTTTTGTACAAAGGATGATTGTGCAATGACAATAAAGGTTTATCTTATCTTTAACATCCGACCCCTGATGGACACAGACCAAGATGGCAGACATCAAAGCAATTAGGCAAAAACTATCAGCATGTTTGCGCGTGACAGAAAAGATGACAACCCGGAGAGAAACCCAGAGAAGACAGGATCAATAAATGAAAGGGCTCTTTTGAAGCCACGGTCGCCCGTGATTTGCTAGCATCAGAGTCTCACTCTCACTCCTTGACTGGAAACTCCATGACACTTTTTGCCATTTCCTTTGTCTGAAGGCAGCAGATCTATACAAAGAAAAGCCTCAGCTCAGGATAGGTTCCGTTCCATGGTGACGGACCTCGGGACCAGCCTCAGCACTGCTAGGAAAGCACCTCGAATTCTTCTGTAATAACATTTCCAAGGTGGGTGAGTCGGAGGCAGCTATGCATACCCTTAGTAATTACTGCTGTGGTCCAGCAGTGGCTCTGCCAAAATCCTGCTCTAATAATGTGAGGGGCCGCTCATGCACGTAAGGAAGAAGGAAAACACATAATAAGAGCTCTGCTGCATGATTTGGTGAATAATTGTAAATAGGGCTGGGGAAAACTGGTGTGTATTAGACATGCTGATGGGAATTAAAACAGTCCGAGTGTCAGCATTCGAGAGCCAACTGCCAAGTCTTGAAGCGCAGAGAAAGAAATAAAAAGTTTTTTTTTTTTTTAATTGCAGTCGCATCTTTCCTCCTGACAACACAATTCCCGACATCTGACAGAACCTCGGAATATTTGTGGATATGCCGTGTTGTCGCACAGATGCTATTAGGCCTCACCTAGCAAACGCCAGCGATACCAACTGATGATGCGTCAGGAAAGTCCTTTGATATATCAAAGCAAAAGGCGAACATAAAAGGGCTGATATGTCCCTTCTGCTGTTCTTCTCTCTGGTGGATAACTGCTGGTATGATGAAAGCAGAAAACGCAAGTAGACATAAAGGTAATAAAAAACCTGTAACACACATTAAAGAGACCATATGCTGGTAAAAGCGGCGCATCAGACAGATGAACACATCCAGCTGTGGTTTTCCCACAGAATTCCCATCCAGATGCGGCTCAGTCAGGTCCCTTTGAACATTGCAGTGACTGCTTTCACCTGGCTGTGTGTGCCTGTCACAGGTTGTGACCAGTTGTGACAGGTAACACAGAGACGGAGGGCGACGCCGGGGTCTTCCTGAGACAGACAGGTCCAAAGCATCTAAAGCATGACGGATGTAGAGAACACGCAGCAACCCTGCGCACGTACTGGTTTCTGCTACGGTGTCTGGGCCCAGTAATGTGCGCATGTCGAGACAAAGCACACAGCGATGATATGAAACACCGGTCACGTCTTCGCCGAGGTGCGAACTGTGGATCCACCAGTGATCCGAGTACTTTCAAGTGGGCTGTCACAGAAAAAAGAAGTCATATCTGAAGCAAATGTACCTGTCAGAGTGCAATAACAGACATTGCTAACACGTGTCTAAGTCCCCAGAAACCTTTCTAATTGAAAAAGAAGAGTTGAGCATTTCAGGTTGTTTTTACTCGGCTTTGTTCGCCTCTCAGAAGCTTTTCAGAGATACCAAATAAACATTCTCCTTCGCCTGAATGACAAATATGTAGACCCCCCCCACCACCACACCACCCCTTCTTCTCTCCTTGAGTCCTCCAACTTCAGTAATCCGTTTCCAAACAATGCACAGTCAAATGGACTTGAGCAATTTACTTAGGCTGCAAAAGAGTGCTCCATCAACATCCCTTTAATGAAATCCTGAGAGCAGCGATCTGCCTCCATGTCTGCCCAAAGAGAAGGAGAAAGGGAGGAATGGAGAGATGGAAGAGGGATAGAGCACGGGGGGGCGGGGGTTGGTGGTGGTGACAGAGCTTGTATCTCAGACACCCATCGGAATGTCAAAGGGACAGAAAGACACAAGTCTTTCAAAAGTTGGGGTCAAATCTCCTGGCAGAGGAATTCTGGGAATTTGGTTTGGAGCATTACTTCTGGAGACATTTATGTGAGTCAGGCTGAATGTAAACACATGCTCAGTGATTGAGAAGATGAAGCATGTGCTTGAGTTTCAGAAAACTAGCTTAGCCAGCTCCAGCACTGACCTTCAAAGAGGCTGAAAAGTGAAGCGTCATTCGTTGACAAGTTGTTATGCTAAATTCATTACCGTGTTGCTTTTAATTATATTGTTTTTTTCCCAAAATGTAAAAGTTCTGGAGAGTCTACTAACTTGAAAAGCACAAACCAAGGCTCAGTCAGCGGGGGGCAAAATTAATTAAATTTATTTAAAAAAAAATAAAGAGTCTAGAATGGGCCTGTTCTACATGTTAAGTACGGTAAGGGTTTTATTTTTTCTTATATTCAGGCCAGATAAATAAGACTGATTTTCCTCTTGAGCTTTGTCATTAGAGCCAGGATTTCAAAGTCAATTGTTGACTAATTAATCTTTAGAGAACGTGAATTAGGCCTCGACGCTGCACAGAGATCGCAATGTGGCACAACATTTCACCACAAATATGTCAATTTTTTTTCCCAAACACAGACAGACTTGAAGCTGGGAAAGGTTGTTAAAATCTCAAGTTGCAAAGAAATTTCTACTCGTGCAGTGATCAGGCCCCCTGCGGTTATTTGTTTCTGACTTGTGTGAATATTGCACATTTCTTTCTTGCACATTTCTTGTGTAAAAATGGGGCACGTTAGGACACAAACAGATTCCTCCTGTTTGCTCAGGCTGGTTCTTTCTAGAACGCCACTTCAGGTTTGCTCAGAGTCTCTGTCTCTTTTTGGAGATCGTAAATATTTCAGGACAAGCTGAATAGACGAGTACCCCCCCACCACCAAAAAACAACGGTCCTGCATCCAGTGGGAGAAAAAGGGAGATGCAAACAGAAAAGCAGCAAACAGGAACGGCTGCAGAGTCCACAGAGCGTGAGCAGCGGCGCGGAGCTGAGCCGAGCGCATCTCAGAGGTCAGAGGCGTTTGATGGATGGGCTTTGTTGGCGGCTCTGTGTGACCTCGCCTTTCAACCCCTCTCAGCCTCAGTGACACAAAAAAACATGCACGCACGCGGTGGGGGTGGAGGGAGCACAAACAGCACAAACAACATACGGCACAAACGCGGCGATGAAGAGATGTGACAGTTCATCACCACATGACCACCCCCCCCCCCCCAACTATGGCCGCGCAACCCTCGACACAAAAGGGCGACGCCGACTGTCCACGCTGTAATACTCTTTATCTCTTTTGTGTTGACACAAGCAGATTCCTGAACTTTTGATGACTTCACGCTAGAACTAACCTCGTGGGATTCCGCTGCTCGAAAAGAAAAACCATCTGACGTCTCCTTTATCGCCACATGTGACCATACCGATCAATACAAATCTGACACAGCTCTGCCTCCAATGAGGCTCAAAGCAGCTCGGGAGTCTAGAAAATAATTAGCTAACGTCACCTTAGCATGACCAATAGAGTTTTGACATTGTTAATCTGTCTAATTAATCCCGACTTTGGCGAACGGCTAGGAACGACGACCCCCGTCCAACTCACACCTCAACGGCACGGGGTCCAGAGTGAACCCACAGCCGGGGTTAACGCAATTATCGGCATGTCCACCCCGACCATACATTCAGCATCACACCTCAGGTGCAGTAATTGGTGTGGCTGGAACTGTGAAGAAAAATTAGAAAAGCAGTCAAGGAAAAAGAGGTGATTAATTCGCTCAAGGAGGAGGTCGATGCCAATGTAAATCACCGCATGTCAGCACAATTTAATTTCCCTGATTCCCTCGGCCTTGTCTGCCACGCCAGCCTCGTTCGCTGATTGGGTAATGCTGGGTCATAGCTAAAAAAAAGAGGAGTGAAGGTCGCATCGCGTCCCGCTGAGCTTGTTTGGACGCCCCCTAAAAACAGGGGAGTGAAAAAAATCTGATGACTCATAATGCCAAGTCACCTGGGTGGCGAGAAGCAGCTCCGAATGTCTCATAAACAAGCCAAAAAAGCAGCCTCCCCACCCCCCCGGGCTGAGGCTTGGAGCAGGGCCGCTCCATCGACCCCCCAGAAAAAGCCCTCAAGGATACTTTGTTTGCATTAAAATCCTGAGCTCAATCTATAATCTAATCCCCGCGCAGACAACAAAGGTGCTGCTCCTCTTTGTACAGTGAAATCTATTCAGCCAGGTCCGCCCGCAGGGGTCAAACCCACAAAGCCTCTCGGCTCTCCTCTGAAGCCCCACCCCCACCCTCGACAGGGGCGGCAGACGGGAAAGTGTCTCCTGTCGCCGCTCCCCCGCAGCGGATTTCGGCAAGTTTTATTTTTTGGCCATATTTAGATCAAACCAGATTTATTTTGCGAAGTGTCTTTTCCTACCTGAGGAGCACCCAGCCCATTTCACCGCACCTGTTTGATCTGTTGCATTGAAATACCTCTGGAGCTGATTCCAAAATAAGACTCCGTATACGGCGCCCGTTTCTTATAGCCTAATATAGTCACATTATGTGTGCAGCGCTGCCAGGAGCGTGCACAAACAGGCACGCAAGCGGAGCGGAGAAAAGGAGTTGGGATATTTTATGATCAGTTTGTATCCAGTTTGCTAAATTTAACGAATTAAAACCATCTAAATGCGTGACGCAGACCCTGAAGGCAACATCACTCATTACACATCAGCAGCGACTAGCTAATTAACGCCGAAGTCTCAAAGTGGAGTCTGTGATGTGATATGAGACACGTACGCGGGCCTGCACGCCCACACCGACCTTAAAACACGAGCGTGCGTGCTTCTGCATTCACGAGTCAACGCTCATGGCTCAGTGGCGCCACGCAGACGCGAGACAGAAAACATGCCGGGAGTCATAATGACCTGCGCGCGTGTTTGCAGGAGTGCTAAGAGTGTGTTTGGAATTAGCAAGCTGAGAGGCAGGAGATGAACTAACGACGGCTGCTAATAATTACAGATCTGTAGTAGTAGTAGTGTGGAGGAGTTAATGAGGAGCCAAAGCCTCCCATGATGCCCCGGCAATAATGAATGAGGAGTGACTGAGCGAGGATGGGGGGGTCTGGGGGCGCTGATGGTGGAAGCTGTCAGATTGAGAGGCTGCAGTGCCCTTTGGTTTGCTCTGCACTCTGGGAATGTCAGCGAGAGGAAGAGGAGCCTTCTGGGAGGGTTAGATCTCCACACTAATGAAGATGTGACAGCCCTCCGGGCCGTGGCGCGCAGAGGAGACGGGACAGAGCCGAGGTCTGGAGAGGGTGAAAGATCCTTCAGAAGGAATGAGACAGAAGCAGACCGGTGCTGCACTAACGCAGGAGAGAAGGTTCCGAATGGACAAACCTGACAGGAAGTAGATCGGGTACTCACCAGAGAGCTGGTGTAGCTGGGATCCGACGTGTCCTCCTGCAGGTAGCGGGACAGGCCAAAGTCGGACACTTTACACACCAAGTTGCTGTTGACCAGGATGTTACGAGCGGCCAGGTCGCGGTGGACGTAGTTCATCTCAGACAGATATTTCATCCCAGCCGAGATGCCGCGCATCATCCCCACCAACTGGATCACCGTGAACTGGCCATCGTTTTGCTGGAGGGGCGAGAAAAATAAAAGGTCTGGTGGTTAACCCCGTCCAAAGTGTAGATCTGGATTTCTACTGAATATAAACACATAATGAATCTGATTTACAACTACTGTTTGCTACAGAAACTCTGGGAATGTGACACCAATCTGAATGATTCCAGAGTTAACACTGGCTGCGGTAATGCTCCAAACTGATATGAACCTGCTCATATTTTCGATAAAACAACAAAAAGACAAAGCGTTCTCGCTGTGTTGTTTTTCCTGTCAAGCTGACACCAGGATCCCCAACTGAAATAGACCAAACAAAGGATGGATCCTTTCCTGCAGCCCGGCCTGGAACAAAGAAGACCACCAGAATTCTTTCATCAGGCAGTAAAACCAGTCGGTTCAACGGTCTCATTCTGCCACGACACCGTGAGAGTAAAGTTTGTGTCTGTCTGTGGCGTCCTGCAGAAAGATCATCAAAGGTTTACGACGTTCCTGCAGTATTGTCTCATTTTGTGCAGGATGAAATCGTCCCTGCTTCAAAAATCATGATTCGTATCTTATTGACAGTAAATTCTTACACAACTCCTGACTAAAGTAACTTTATGAATTTGATTCCCCTTCCCTCCTCCTCTCCTCTCCCCTCCTGTCCTCCCATCTACTCTCCTCTCCTCCCCCCTCTCCTCTCCTCCATAGCAACAGTGACACCCTGGCTTATGTTTCCTTTCTAAAGGGAGTGTGTGCCTGTATTAGATGAGTGAAACTGATTATCAAAGCCAAGCCTTTTCATTGTTAGCTGTTCCATACGAGCATCCATCTTTTTAACATCCATACATCATGCCCCCACCCGATGCGAACGCTCTGCAGAGTGAGTTTTGAACCCCCAGAACACAGTAACAAATAACAGGGTGAGGGAGATCGATGGAAACACAAGTCGGATGTGGCGGTTAGCAAAGCCCGCTTCAAAGAGGCCCTTTAAAGCCCCCCTAGATCAAAGTGGAATAGAATACCAATCCGTGAGACTGAAAGCAGAAATAAAGCGAGTTGAATATTGATTAAGCTGTATGTCTGCTCAATCCTCTCTATAAAAGAGGGAGTGAAAAGTCCATTATTAGCCCCAGGCATAAATAGAGAAATTAAGGGCTTATATAGTCGGCTAATGGGAAATTTCAAATTAAGAACCGTGTTCACTGTCATGAAACATATTCTCTGTTGGTACTGGGCAGGTTAAGAAGCCTCAGTCTAATTTGCAAGTGTGCTTGATAGCCTGGATTCTTTCTGAAGTTGTTCCACAATTAATTCTCTAATTAGTTCCACGTTTAGTTTCTATTTTTTACTAAATGCTCCCACCATAACGCGCTTGTGTTCACTGACCCTGAGGAAAGAATCCAGGGCACCGTTCTCCATGAACTCCGTTACGATCATGACCGGACGGCTCTTGGTGACCACGCCCTCCAGACGGATGATGTTCGGGTGATCGAACTGGCCCATGATGGACGCCTCGGACAGGAAGTCCCTCCTCTGCTTCTCCACGTAGCCCGACTTCAGGGTTTTGATGGCGACGTATATCTCCCTCTTGCCGGGCAGCTTTAAGCGGCCCTTGTACACCTCCCCAAACTCCCCTTGAGACAGACAGAGAGGGACGGCGTCAAAAACAGTCGTAGGTGACATTTCCGTGGCTGAAAATGGACAAAAAAGGGGACGTGTGGACAAAGCACGTCATTCCAGTTAATGTCAAAACAGTTGGCTTTTATCATTTCTAACAACAACTACCCACCAGTTTATCTGCTGTACATCTAAACTAAAGGGGATGATGAAGACGAAGAGCGTCAGTAATAGGATCCAAAAACAGAAGAAGCGCTGGGAATATGCCGTGAAGCTCGAGTTATTTCTAATGCCATTTTGTCCCAGGGGAGCTGGCCTATATGCTGCTGATGCACTTGACATGGGCCCTTGACACGTTCCCGTCGAATGCAGCTGCCAACGAGGTCGCCGTACGACCTTGAACGCTTTCGATAGGACGCCCTTTGCATGCAAACACATTCAGATAGTAAATACGCCAAAGAGGAAATTGAGAGGCGGAACCTGAGTTTGTGTTATATGAAATGTGCGTCACGCTCATCCATACCTGCACCGATGACCTCCTCGATCTTCACAGTGGAGACGTCAATCTCCTTGGCGAACTCTCGAACGGCTTCGTTGGGGTCCTCGTAGGTAAAGGGATCTATGTAGATCTTCATCCCCGGGGAGCCTGAGAAGTGGGTCGGGCAGCCCAGTGGGGAGGAGCAGTTAGACATGTCGGCTCTCAGAGAGAGTTCTAGAACAACCAGAGTGCTAAATGAGCTTTACAGAAGAAGAGTTCTGCCTTTCGCCGAAACATGTGGATGGATGCGATCGCCACCGAGCGGTAACCTAAGTCACGCGGCGTTACTCACAATCAGCACAGGCTCTGCAGAGTGGATAATGATGATGGCGCCGTTTGCTCTAGCATGAGCCTTGGAGATGAGCAAATGCGCTACGGTATGTAAATGGGGGTTAGCAAATGTTTGATGTGTACAGGTGGATGACTGCAGCTAAAGAGAAGGTAAATCAGGCGACAAAATTGCTGTTTGATTCAATCCTTTTGAGGCAGAAACCCACAGAGAGAAATGAAATGACAGGCGGATGGCATATGGAAAGAGTGCATCTAGATTTTTTTTTTTTTTTTTTCACTCATACCAGCAGTCCCTGCTCCCTGATAATGGCGGAAGCAATTTCCCTGCAGCCTTTTCCGATACGAGTTCACGAAGAGATAAAAACCGCCGCGCCATCCACCAGCTTTTCATGCTTTTCTGCAATAGGTGAACTCAGCACCCCCCCAGACAGATGATAGAGTTTCTGCTCTTACAAGCTGCGCAGCAACGGAAACACTTGTCAGCCGTTGGCGGACCGGCCTCTGCAGTGACAGAGGGTGGCCACCCTCGGGGATGGCGCTGTTCAGTCGAAACCTCGGCGGCCATGATTTGAATAAACCCATCTCTATCAAGTCAATTTGTGCATGCTCATTTGCATAAGCCACAATTAGAGTGAGAAGGTTCTCTGGAGACGGGAGGAAGATAAGGTCTGGTCTTGGACGGATCAAAGAGCCTCACCTCATTCTTGACTAGAAGCTGAGTCTAGTTACCGCGCTAATTGCCTTGAACTCTGCCTGCGCAGCTATAATTGCTCATGAGAGATTCTATACAGATTGCAAGTTAATCCATCAGAGGGTTTACGGCTCTGCATTCCACAGAGTCATCCTGTTTACAAGCGTCACCACGCCGCTGGTTGCTGGAGGCTAAAGCTTTGCAGGGAAGTGTGAAAAAACCCAATAAATGATGGTACAGCAAACCCAGGTCCAGGATGCAGCTTACTTTCTAATTCATGGTCCAGGATTCTCTTTCATGTATAATTAAAAGGCAAACAGCTTGTCTCTCCCCGACAGCTGGCCTTGACATTTGCATTTCTTTTTTTTTTTTTTAACAACCAGCAGACACAACCAGAAAGTATTATCATACCGTCCCTGAAGCAGGACTCGATTTCTGCACTAGCTGAGAGCGGTTTGAGGACCAAAGTGATAGAGTACATTCCGAAATGCTGCACTTATCTGTGATTTTCAACAATGTCCATCATTCAGTTTGATATCCGTCTGCTGAACGGCCCCTAATGCATCTACAAATCAACTGCGCAGCAGTAATGGCTTCACTAACATGTTACCGACTTTGGCTCCAATGTAATTACTGGTCAGTGTATACAGAACTTACGACGTGCCCACGGACCGAAACCTTATCCTCCTTAATGCTTATCATCAGAAGCAGAATATCTTCAACTTCAGCCAGACGTTGGATGTAATTAAAACATTAAGTCCCTATTTCATGTCCTTCTAAGCTGCATGTGATTATCTGTCAAATTATCCGTTTGATGCCAGTAAATCATTTGTCAGACAAGCCATGCAGCTTATTAGCGCATTAATCACACATTTCTATGCACAAAACTAGCTGTGTGGTTATCGCGTGACTAAATCGACCCAAGTAGGGATGCCCCGAAGGGTATCGGCTTACTCGACTGCACCGGTTGATCCCTAAGCTAAACTGTTAGCATACTGAGTTACTACCAGGTTGGTTTTGCTTATGGAGACACAGAATTCAAGTTTTGTCGTTATCACAGTGGTCTGATTTCCAGTCTCATCAACCCTCAGCTCCACTGCCGTGAAGGTAGTGAGCCTCTTGACATCTGTCACATCAGGTGGGCCTGAAATGGAGAGACGTCTCCTGATGTGTGTGGCAACAGCTGGAGCAGCTGGGGGGGAACGCCGGCGTCACATATTTGGGGATTGTGCAAAAACAATCGGCGGAGCGGCGCCATTTAATTGTCATGTTGAATATTGTAATTAGAAAAGTGTCAGTCAAATTTGGAGAGAAAAGCAGACAGCAATGAACGGTGAGGTGGGGGTAGGGCTGAGGAAATAAACCTGAAGAACAGTCAAGTGGGTTTTGTTTTGTTTGTTTTCGCCACCTTGCTTTATTGTATTTGCTTTTTCCCTGGTACGAAAAAAACGATTCTTCTGCCCATAGAAGTTTTAATTTAGTCTGTGATTTCTTTCATACGTCCACGGGTTGTAACGTAAGACTCGAACCTCCTTATTTTCAAAACACCGCCTTAACAGGTATACATGCACTCATGTCTCATATATCAGACGTATATCACGTAACATATATTATGTTGTTTTTCATGCTCACTTGAACAATGTGATGACTCCAGAAATGGGACAATGATCAGATTTTTATGTCAAATAGAGTCAAGACAAGACATTTATGGAGTTGCAGGTTGAATCATTCAAATAAATATAGAGAAATTCAATGTCCTGATGAGCAGACGCAAACATGCATCTATCCATCTTTTATAAAGACATTTAGGTGTTCATGCCCTTTTTTTTAATCGTAATAGTTCCAAAATAAAAGTCAAGTCTAGAAATCTACAGTTGTGACAGGTACATAAAGCTTCCACGCTGAAAAGCTGGATAAGCTGATCAGTAAACAGCCTAAAAAGCTGCACGTGTGCGCAGCAGACTCACCTCTTCCTGTGCTGTAATGCTGCAGCTTGTCGCTGTACACTGCCTCTTTGCTGTATGCTCTTTTCCTGAGGGAGGCATGAATATTGAGAGAAGAGAGACGACAGGATGAAAGGAAGCGTAAACGAGGCCTTATTACCGCGTTTCTCTGTGTGGTCCGTAAAAAGTGACGTGGCTGAAATTGAATCAGTTGCAGAGGGTTAGCAGTGGCAAATGAAGTTTATGAAAATGAGCTGATTTTTAATTAGACCTTGATAGGATCTCGCTGCTTTTCATCTGTCTCCTTTGCCGCGGCATCAAAAGAGCGCCGACGGTTTGATGAGCACTTTACTTGCTCAAAATTGAGCACAACACCGCATGGAAAAAAAAAATAAAAAATTGACTTTCATACATCTGAAGCCGAGCAAGACGGGAATGTGGCAGCACGACAAACTGATGCAGAATTAAATTTGTTTAGCGAGCTGGGCGGGCAAGGAAGGAACTGTGGGAAGTGTGTGCGGAGTCTGATATTTCAGATTAAAAATAATAACTGTCCTTATCAAAATGGACAAAATGTTATGGAAAGATTACGCCACAAATCACATTCCTGACCGGAGGATTTTAGCATTGACACAATCTTTACTTTGAAAAATGCGCCGGAAAAGAAAATGGAAATTATATCGTTACCTGCTGCAGATAATTGAGATGGCGACTAGGGAGACGATGAAGACAACGCCCGCCGCTGCCGAGCCCGCGATCAGGGGGAGCTGCTCCCTCAGCTCTGACTTGAAATCATCTGCAGGTGAGAATAAATGTAAGATGGACAGATCAGGAAGAGCTCGGGCCGAGGCCGAGGTCACAGGTGTGGAGGGAAGAAGAGCAGGAAGAGATGATCTAAAGGATAAAAGGATCTGCTTTCATGCAACTGACCGACTGACTGACTGACTGGGTTTGATAAACCAGAGGACAGGAACGACTCTGCGGCGTATGTCAGGAACAAATGGACCCTCCGCTGTGGCCGAGGCCGCTGCTAGCTCACACTGAAAGCTTAACTATGAGAAAAATGCAACCCAGCAGAATCCCCACTTATCTCTGTCCCTGTGCCCGTCTCCATGCGACTCGCTGTCCTCGGAGCGGTGCAGGATTTAGCATGCTGCAGGCAAATCAGCATCTCCCAAATCCAATCCCCCAACACAGAACGGGCCTTTCGGATTAGAGCGATAACGAGCCGAGGAATGCATCTTCTCTGCGGCTCCGGAGCGGCGATACAGTGAGGGGGCTCAAAGTGACAGGAAGCGCTTTAACTTTAGCCTTGACGGAACACATTTGAAGCAAATAGAGTGAATGATGTTCAGAGAACAGGAAGTTCTGTTCCCTGCTGATGCACATTAGCAGACAAGCTCGTCCTCTCTCAGACGTCAGAAATTGGATCACTTCCTGCGTGAAGCAGGGTGTTATTCCAATCAGTTTGCTAGGCCTGAGGCATTGCACCCATACCACTGATGAGCCAGTCACCTTTCATCACTTCCTCTGGGTGTGGAGGTGGCGGAAGGACATCTTGTCGAGGTTTATTAAAATGTGCTGAGGAGAGGATAAATGGGATCTCGCGCATTAAAAACCCACTGGGGGGGGGTTGAAAGCAGGGGGCAGGTGGAGAGGCAGGGGGTGGGCGTTGGGTGTTGTTAACAGTTCTCCAGTGTCTGCTGCTAATTGTCTTGACTGATGTCCCTCTGTGGCACTCAGCCAAAGGACGGGCCGCTATCGGGCCGAGCCACTGTGGAGAGTGTGGCCACGGCGGGGGGGCGGGGGCACGATGGTGCTGTTACATCTGTTCTGCACAGGTAAACAGCCACCGCCATCGCCTTCGTCTTCATTAATATCCTCCCCGGCTTCCCTCCCTCCAGATCATCGCTGCCTCATTCATCGTTATCATCTTCATTAACGCGATACATAGCGGAAATGTCACTGCTGTCTTTGCTACGAGTCAAACTAAGAGCACCCTGGCTGAGGAACCCTCCACCGACGGAAAATAGCCCCTTTAGGAGATTTCCGGCACTGGTCAATTTATTCCAAACCGCACGCAGGGAATCAAATTATGAAACATCTTGCAATCTCAAACAAAGATGAATGAGGTTTTGCAACCTCTTCTCGCCTCCTTCAGAGCTGCAGCTCTGCATATGTGGATCTACTTTTCCTCAGGGTAACAGCGTGCTGCGGGATACATGTCCTACTTGTTGGATTCCAGGTAAGATTTCATTCCCGCTTGAATTCCAAGATTTGTTGCACAAAAGAAGCTGATGTACACCAGTGAGGGAACAATGAGAAGTGATCAATATTCCATTTCGGACTCATTGGAAGAGTGCTAAGCTATTATCACCACCTGCGAAGACATTAAATTCTCCGCATGGAGAAGTGACATGGCCGCTCTCGAGGGCACGGCTTAGTGCTTTCACGCTAATAAAGCGTAATTCCACAACCTCGCTGGAGAAACAGGTGTTGCAGCTGCTCTTCAACACCCTCCTCCTGGCAGAAGGGAGGAAGAAAAAAAAAATCCCATCTACGACTAATCACAGCTATGAATTCTGGGATAGCTCTCCAGCAACAGAAGGGCTGGGTGGAAAAAAAAAACAATTAGCTTAGCATTCTGCTTAGTTAGTCACACAAAAAAAAAAAACACACTTGGCTTTTGATATACATTCAAAGCGCACCCCCCTACACGAACACACACACACACAGAGCTGAAAAATTAATTTAACTGTGGAAATAGAAGCGCAATCAAACGTCACTGCCCTCCAGTAGCTCAGCACCTAGAAATAACGCAATGACAAAGAGCAACGAGAGAGAGAGAGAGAGAGAGAGAGAGAGAGAGAGAGAGAGAGAGAGAGAGAGAGAGAGAATGAGGCAGACAGAGTGCCTTCTCTCCTGGCTGGCCGATCCTTACCATCTGTGAGGGTTTGGAAGCACATCTTGCTGCTGTATTTGCCAAAGCCGGCAACAGTCCGCGCCCGCACCTGCACAACGTACACAGTCCCCGGCCGGAGGCCCTCCACGCGCGCCGTGTTGGTCTGGCTTCGCAGGACGGTGGAGTTAATCTCCTCGTGGTCCTGAAGGAACCAACAAAGCACAGGGAGTAGCGTCAGTGGAAACAGATTTCACGTAAAGACAAACCTGAAATATCTGTTCATGTCCAATTAAAAATGCTGTTATTTCCCCACTCCTGCACGGGCACATGTTGGAGAACCCAGCACCGGGGTCCGGCTGTGGGGAGTCTGCTGCAATGAACTTCAGGGGCTGCTGCTGGTATCTGTTACTAGTGATCAGTAATTACTTAGGCCTGCCACTTTCCCATAAATCAGCCCGAAAATGACAGCCAGAAAATAAGACTGCACCTACACGACACCCACCACTGCAAGCTGCTGATAGCCAGAGACAGACATGCTGGAGAGAGAGAGGGAGAGGGAGAGGGATGGAAGGAGCGAGAGAGAGGGAGAGAGAGCGGGAGGGAGAGAGAAGGCAAATGGAGTCTCACTTTTTGAGTATCCTAAACACATCCACGCTGGACAAATGCACCCATATTTGACCGCAAAAAACATTCTAGACAGCAGCGAAAAAAAAAAAATGAGACAAAGAGGGAAGAAACCAAGAGGAAAGGAGGGAGAAAAAAGATGGCAGGAAGCGATAAGAAACTGGAGGCAGAAGCAGCCCACGTCGAAAATCATTCCCCATCTGATTGGCGTAATTGAATCATTCCGGCTGCTCCGTCATTGAGCAGACGCAGTAAACACAGCTATGAAATCTGCCCTCACCCGCCCCGCCCCCCCCCGAAACCCACACATAATGATGTGTGCAATCGCATTAGCCCTTATTGGACAGTCCAGACTTGATGAAGACAAATGCTTGGGCCCAGAAGGAGAGTGCGTCAGACCGACAACCCTTCCTTCTCTCTCTGACGGGGGCGAGATGCAAATAAATAGATTGGCGGATGTAAATGCTTAAACTTTGCTCACTGATCAGACTTCCGGACATTGGCTTATATGATCTGGCATCTCCGGCAGCCAGTCTGAATCTACAGGCCGACACTGGGACTCACGTGGAAACCACTCGAGGGTCTTCTCAGAGCCACGCCTCCATCTGTTGAGTCTGTGAGGGGACAGGTGAGCCGACAGATGGTCAACCACCTGAGGGGGGAGTGTCCCCTCGGGGGGCGCCGGCGCAGACCGCTCCTTTTCCCCGCTGCCAGTCAAATGGGGATTATGGCACATGGACCTGTGTTCATGCACGGACGTGCATGCACACATCTGCCACGCGGCGTTTGGCACTTGGGTTAGCAGCGAGCCAGTGAAAAGCTCTGCCAGGAGGGGCTGGCAGCCACCAGAGGTCCCTCCCTGCTGCCAGTCAAATGGGGATTAGGAGGACCACACCCCAGCCCTGGAGAAAGACGCCGTCGCAGGAGGGGAGGCAGATGGCGGGCCGGCCAATCAAATGCACTGCCAGGGGTGACACACAGGAAGCACCGTGGAGGGAGGGAGCTTGAAGCGTCCAATAAAGTGACACCACAGATTCTTACCGACCGTTATCCTAAAATCCTGCCAGTGTGTTGTCAACGTGCCAAAGGTCACAGTGGGTTTGTGAGATGTTACTTTGGATTTACAAAAAAAAAAAAAAAAAAGAAAACAAGTGGGGGGAGTTGATTAAGTATCTTTTTTTGCACCCAAACTGGACAGCATGTCCACCTTTTTTGAAAAGTAAAAAATGAAAGGAGGAAATTTTTCCCATTAATTCAAAATAAATGTCCTGACTAAAATTAAAAAAAGAAAAAAAGTGCCAGAAAAAAAATGTAATAAATTATCTTGATATGGTGAAAAAAAAAAAGAAATAGGTTTATTATGAATTACAAACAGAAACTTTGATGATTTGTAATTATTTCGCATTGAAATTAGTGTCTTGTTAAAGCAGATGATTAGAGGAATTGTACAAATAAAAGATGATGACATCAGTTACTGTTTGTTTTTTCCTGAATCTGCAAAGCTGCCTGCTGTGCAATCAGCAGTGGGAGAAAACAGAAACTTGGGGAAAAATTGATTTTTTCCTTTTGTTCTGCTTGCTCCTTGCAAGCCGCTCTTTTTTTGAGCGCAAAAGCTCTGAATGCATTCTATTAACAGCCGGGCTGACATGGCGGCTGTGGGGTGATAGTTCCACCCTCCCCAAAACTTCAGGCAACCAAAGGGGGAACAATTGAAGTGAAAGTGATAGAGCAGGAGCATCAGAGTCACCTTTTTTCACTCTTCTGCCAAGCCTTTCATTCATTTCAACTCTCCCACCCATTTGCAGAGTCCCGAGTCCACTTCGTAATGAGAAAGTGGGCTGAGGAAACAGCCTTCAGCAGTCTGTCAGTCGTTACTGCCCCGTTTCTGCCTGGGATCTTAGTTTTAGGAATCTGCAGAAACATTTTTAATGTTTCCATGCGACCGGCGTGCACTCTCGTTAGCGACCATTTAGCAGCAGCCAAAAGTACGAGGTGAATCCTCCCCTTTTTCTCCACTTTAGCTATAGTCTCTATTATCTGAAATATAGCTGGAGATACGCTCAGGTCCATATCATGACAGCCTTACTAAGGATAAGTGGAGACTTCTTCTATGAGTCTCTCGAGATAACTCAGCACGGAGGGAGATGGTGCAACCACTGAAGAAGCTGCTTCTGTCAGCGGCTGGACCGAGCAAGAAACCCATGCGTAACAGAAACCCCTGCATAACAGAAAGGGATCTTTGCCCTTTCTGTTATGCAAGTGATATATTTTTTGCCAGTATTAAAATGACCAGCTTAACCCCGGGTTTCCATCGGGTGTGGTGCGTCCCCGTCCGTCCCTCCGGAGAACGCTGCAACAATCTAGTATAATCCACCACATGCCGGACAGGAAGTCGGGTGAGAAGAGAAAATAAAATATCCGAGACATTGTCAAAATAAAAGGTCCCATATATAGAGCGATCTTTTTTAAGAGGGCGCTTAAAACGAAATCACGTATGACCGAGCAATATTACCACTTTGCAGTTTATGAAACGAGCCACAGAAAAAGACGTTCTTTGTTCCTAGAAGAGTAGAATTTCCCCTTTCTTTGGATTTTGGTGACTCTACCATGGGTAATTCTATTAGTTTTTCCTAAAATGTGTAATAGATCGATTATTTCTTGAAAATGTTGATTATTTACATTATTTATTTAATATATTCAAAGATATGCTGCAAACAATAAGTTAACTTGTGATGTTGTTTCACACACCCATACAAGAGATAAAACGGCACAAGAAAAAGGTGATTCATACATGTACTAACATAAAAAAAAAACAATTGCACTAAATACAGGACCCTTTATTTTGACAAATTCCCGGATGTTTTATTTTTTCTTCGCACCCAACTTCCTGTGCCGCACCCGATGCCTTGTGTTGGATTGTTGCAGCGTGCTCCGTCCGTCCAAAATAGAAGCGATGCGTATTTTTCCGGACGGCAACGGAGATCCCCAGCCCTGCCATGGACGGAGTCGCAGCCAGTGGAAACTGACGCATTGACTTGAATGGAATCTAATCAGAACGGACGGACGGAGACGCACCGCATCCGGTGGAAACGGGGGGTAATGTGATCACCCCCAAACTATTATATTTCTGATCTTTGGATGTGACAGAAATGCTTTTACTGCAGAAGTTGGTGCAAGCAAACAGTAAATATCCTCCTCATATATCCTTTAAAATATGGAGTGTCAAAGGCAGACCACCAGTTTAGGAACCTCATCTCTGCAGCCCGGTGTGTCACAAAGCAATTACTCTGACTCACCTTTTGTGTCTCTCACACACACGTGAGTGCATGCACACACTCAAGTGGAGCTACATTTTGCAGGGAAACAAGAACTGTTTGCAGGGCTATAAGGCACATTAAAAATGGAGCTTAACGGCGCCTCAATTGTGCTTATGAAATTAGCAATGTTGTTTTAAATCGCTAATTTGTGATTATGTTGTTCATCTGTTCGCACAAGGACACACTACATAAACATCGATAGGCTAAGGTTCCATTGATATTCATGAGCTATTATTAATGTTACTTACACGCCACTAAGCTGGATGGCAGATGAGCTTTCTCAGGGCCTGGCACAAATTTTATGACCTATGGGATGCCAGGAGGGGAAACAGCCAGTGAGTGGCTCACTCCAAACATCATTTCAGAGCTGCAGATTTTTTTTTCTTCCCTGGGAGAAGATATTGCAGGTGTATTCTGAGGGTAGAGCAGTTCCACATTTATATCTGATTTGCCAAAACAAAATTGTTGCTGCAGTGTTTTGGGGGGTGAAATTAAACTCTTCCAAGGGTGATCACGGCCGACTGAGATGTAACACCGCAGGGGTTTTATACTATTAACAGAAAAAGTGGCTTTTTTTTTTTAGTATCTCTTCAGGGGTTTAGAGACTTAAATGCTAAATGCTAAACTGACAATGGTGATTTGTGGGCAAAATGAGGGCTGGAAAGAAAAACCCTCAATGGAAAATCAGGAAAATGAGAAGGAAAAAACAGACACGAGCATTATAGATTTTTTTTTTTCTCTTTTTTTTTGTTGGAAGACACAACGGGGATGAAGGCGTGCCTGGCAAAAGTCTTAGAGGACAAGCATGACCAACAATGCCATACTTATCGATCACCTTTAAGAGGACAAACAAAAAGATAGAGCCGAGGTATCATTATGTCCCAGGCCTTGGGGGAAAAAAAAATAAAATGCCTGCAGGTCAATACTAGAGCAGCGCAAGTACCGTGAGGTAGCGCTGGCAAGTTAATAAAGCAGATGTATTGTGTGTGAGGAGACAGGTCGATGTGACTCCCCCCAGATGCAATGCATTTTCACAGCGGGTAGGGCTGCTGCGCTGTGCAGAGTGAGCTCAGACCAGAGGTCAGCCTATTCATTTCATCAGTGGCAGAAACCAAAGAACAGTAGGAGAGGAGGAGAGAGAGTGGCGGAGAACAAATTATCATCCCAGGGGACTCTGCTCACAAGATATCCAGGAAAGCTTACATGTTTTTGGGGTTTGGGGGGGGAGTGGGGTCTCTACCATTACTACTATCATTTGGTGGCGACAGAAGACACCTATTATCCTGGAAATGTGCATGCGTGCAGGTGTGGAAAGCCTGCCGCCAGCACTGCGTTTTGGCAGATGTTGCTCATCTTACCTTCTCGTAGTAGCGCAGCTCATAGTCCAGGATGATGCCGTTGGGCTGCTCCGGCTGTGGCCACGACAGGGTGAAGCTGTTCATGGTGGAGCTGATCTGGTGCATGATAGGAACAATGGAGGGAGCTGCAGAGTGGGTGAGAAAGGGCAAACAACCGGTGCAACCGTGTTAGAGGTGAATGATGAAAAGAGGTTGGTTATAAAAATCATTGGCTAAACACGTTAGCCAGCACTCAATCACAGGTAAACAGGCTGCACAGTTTTGTCTCTGACAAAAGACTGTTTCTTCAAACTACTGGATCGACCCAGTAGCCAGGTCACCTGACCAGGAAACCGACCAATCACAGCAGCACAGGAGTATAAATTTCTCACTCAAGGTTAACCTGGTGGTTAAAAGTGTATCTGATGTATCCACCTAGGAGGAACCTGTAGATTTAAAAAAAACAAAAACAAAAAAAAAAACCAACTCTGAATGTAATAAGATGTGATCTTGCAGCAACACGAGCAATATTTGCATCTGCTCATTTACAATGTCGCCTCTGGCAAGATCCGCAGTACATGATGTCATGGTGAGCAATTACTAAACTGCAGTGGGGGAAATCCAATAAAACTGCCAATATCAAAAGTCAAAAACATGTCGGCAGAAGGACTAAAAGTAAATTCAGAGCAGTCATCTTTTGCAGCAAACAGCCGGACAGAAACAAGCAGAATCTGAATGCTAATGTCTGTCGCCTTCTACTCTACCAGCGCACATTTCCTCTACCCTGCAATAGAAATCCTTTAACTTCTCATACGAACTGCAGTTTTCGCTGCCCTGTTTGTTGTAAACAAATTACCGTTGCAGGCGTCGTGTTGGACTGGAACAGCAGGCTGACAAAAATTGTTAGAGCAGGAAATACAAAAACTTGAGTGGAAGAGGGTCACGGATGCAGAGCACACTTTTCCACATCTCAGAGCTCAGAGTCTGTTTCCGTCCACTCTCCTCTGCCGATTCTGAAGGGGGGAGGCGGGGTTAGCGATACACTTAGATTAGCAGCAGATTAGCTTGAAGCCATAAATGGTTTGAATTCAGGTTTGAGAAGTCTTCGTTAGACACGTTCCCTCCATAAGGGTGCCAAAAATAGCCATTTCCGAGCTTTTATGTGCAGGTGACGATGTGATGTGAATGTGCTCCGCCCCCTGCTGGGTGGTCACAAACTCCAGGCGAGATGCTTACTAAGTCAGATTCTTGAAGAGCGGCCCGACCGACCTTATTCATCAGACAAGTTTGTGAGCACACAAGTGAGTTTGATTAAGAAACTCATTTCGGTTGAAAGCCTTGATGTTCGTATCCAGCCTCACCCTCATGCCTGGGGCCCTAAATAGAGCCACTGAAAGAACCCGTGATGTACATATCCATTGCTGTTCCATTTCTCTCTCTCTTCTCCAGAACAGGGAAGACTCACTCTGGTGGCTTGAAAGTAGACGAAATATCTTACATTAGGCATCTGGCGCCAGCTTCCAAAAAAAAAAATGCAAATGAATGAGTCGTTTTGACGCCGTCAGCGTGAATGGATCCTCTTCTGTCCGTCTCCCTTGGCTCCCCCCCAACCTCCCCTGCCTCCCGTTCCCATACCTTCACCTCGTTGCACTTCAGCCTCTTTGCCTCTCAGGCAGGTTCACGCTCCGCTGACCGGGGGGGGGTCCTGCCTGGGCTGCATTATCAATTACTGGCCACAGGCACACGCTGTTTCTCACAGACCCGGGGGAGAGGCACTCTGCACAGAAATTCCACTGCTGGAGAATAAAAAAAAGGTGTGAGGAGGAGCTGTGTTTTTACATCCTCCATCTCCTGATCTTGGCGCTCTGTCGCAGTGCCTGGATGGATTTCTCTGATGATTCCTATTGCACGTGTTGGATTGCAAACTTCGGTATTCATTCTCGCTACTTTCCCTGTAGGGGAACTTTTCCCGCCGGAGGGAGCGTTGGGTACTCTCTGGCATGTCTGTGTGCGTCCTCCAGGCGCACGTGTGAAGAGCTTGTCAGAGACAATGTGCCGCGCCTGCACGAGGGTTAAGTTCAGCCCAATGAAGCGCCCCTGTCCCCTCCAACCACACCGCTCCCGCCCCCCCACCCCCTGTTGTCACCCTGGGACAGCGACACTGACAGTGATTGGTGAGTGTGTCCTGCACTTCTCGCTCCTCCCTCCATCCCTTGTCTCCCATGCTCCACTTTTATCAGGGCTCCCCACTCGCTGCCCCTGGCTTTTAATGCAGAGCTCGGCTCACCATTAATCAAAGTCAAAGCCTCCCAGTGTCTGGACGACGCGGAGGAAGGGAGGGAGGGTGTGGAGAAAACGCCAGAGAGGGTTCGGAATGAACCAGTGAAAGAAGGAAAAGCTTCTTTACCTTTGTGTGATTAATCTGCTCCGGAATACAGATGAGCCGGAGCGTCGTCCCACATCAGCCACAGATGTGAGGCTCTGTTTTCATTTCTGTTACTTCCAGTCCCGAATTCTCACTAAGCACATCCAAAAGGCCGCTCCACATCTTGAAACAGCTGTAACTTATTACTGCACTTCCATAAATTTGGGGGAACATTATCGTCCTGTAGGGAAATATTTTAATATGGATTTTCCTGCAGCCGAAATCTCAGAGCCGCCTGGTGAATTCCAAAGTCTTTGTGGTAAAAGTCCATCTAAAAGCTCTGTTTACACTTGTGTGATGATGTTTTTGTTCAAGTTTGGTGCTTGTGTGTCACAAACCAAAATAATAGTGCTTCTTTCTTTCAAAGGTCATCGCCAGAACACTGAAATCATGCTAACTGAAGCTAAGAAAGCTAATGCAACAGGTCGACCAATAAAAAACAAAAAGATAGGATCCAAGCTTAAGCCTGTTCTCTCTTGGGTTGTCCTCCCCAGATGCTGGTGCTCCAGTGGACCGTACCAGCTCCTAATGGGGGATTTCAGTGTCTCAGATGAGGACAGCAGCCTGCAGTCAGGAGCCATGCTGTTGTCAGAGGAGCAGCTTCACCGGAAAACCACCCCATTATTGGGGGCTCATGTGGGCGAGCTAGCCGTGCTATTACCATATGGTAAACGGCCCTCTCTCAAACATAACGATGGATCCGTTCAGCACCGTGGAGTTTAGTAAAGGAACCGTGATGGGATTAAAATACCAAAGCACATTATAAGTGGAGCTTTTCTGAGCAGAAGTTCTGGTGGATGGCGCAGGAGCCACTTCACACCCAGCAGGAAACCATCAGAACTTGTTAGCCAAGGCTCGAATACTCCATCCTGATGTTTTATGTGTTCTCTTACAGCTCTTCCTGAGTGCAAAGAAGAAAAAAGTAAAGCAGCGACTAAGATGATGGGACTGGACTGTTGGTCACTCTGACAAAGTGGTGGCGGTTAAAGCCAAGAACAGACCCTCCCCCGACAGCAAGGCAAACCGACATAATGAGCAGTGTCTTGAATTCCCTCCACGGGCATGTTTACCTAACGTTCCAATCTGATTCCAGAACTCCGCAGAGTGCACATCCCTTTGATTCATCCGGTTGTTTGGATGCGGCTCCAGCACATTTGCGTCTTAGAGTGCCGAGTGCGTTGCGCTCGGTTGGACTTGCCCATAGAAGGCTGGGATGGCGGTGTTTGCGTTTCTGTGGGAACGCTTCTCCAAACAGAGCGTCTGAGGAAAACGGGCTTGTTTGTAGACACGCTCGGCAGTCTGTGATCAGAGGGACTGCTGGCACACAATCTGGGTTGAGAGGGCCGGCAAGGTCCAGCATCAGCCCAGGCAGACTTTCCGTGCATTATTCACAGATGTTTGTTTGTGGCCGTTAATTGATTTGATACACTGAGTTAAGACAGCGTCTCTTCAGATTAAAGCGCATACATTTCGCAAACACGGGCGACAAGATGGCGGTTTTACAAGCTAGTCTGGACTCAACCCAGGTCCGGGCTGAAGGGACAGAAGGCAGTATATCTTATCATGTCCTCGTGCACGTGTCTCCAGTGAAAGAACTCCTTAATCAGACTATTGATCAGCATTTCCTCCCGGACATACGCCGCTGCGGTGGGCGCTTAAATGGCCTCGTCTCATGGTGAATCCGCCCAGCCTCGGTGGAAGCCTTCGGCCCCCTGCTGGGTTATTGTTTCCGATGTGGCGTCTGGGTTTTTATAATGTCAGAAGAGGCGGCAGCGAAGCTATTTCAGCCTGAAAAGGATCCCGGTGAACAAGTACAGGCCTTTCTTTCCCCCATAATCTCACTTGGAGGGCCCTTTTCAGCCCCGCACTTTCACGCACTTACAGTCCTGCCTGGGTAATAACAGAGTGCTATTGATGGTTTATATTCCCAGGGAAGCTTCGGTTTACCTTCTGAATTCCATAGCTATGTGGAGGCAAAAAAAAAATCAGCTTGTAATTATTCATATGGCACAAAACCGTCAGCCATAAACTTTCATTTGGGACCTGCCACCGGGGACGCTGCAGGTGAGACTGAGGGTGTGCGCGTGTGTGTCACAGTAAAAGAGGAGCGCATCTGCAATTTACTTCTCCTATGAAGACGAGACGTTCAGGCGTGTCATTTCAAAGGGGGGAGGGGTGGGGGGGATAAAGTATGGGCGACGTTGAAAATAAATAGGAGCATATTTTGATTAATTGCTATTTGCCGAGCAATCACATCACTCATTTCCTCCATCATCCTTAACAGCTGTGCTGAGCGCGACGGCAGAAATGACTCACCTTGAAGGCGAAGCGCAGAGGTTTTTTAGAGGAGACTGTGAACGGCGCCGCGTTTAACACGCTTACCATAGCCCCAGATTTCTGGGTTGAAATCAAGCACTAGCCTCTTTGCTTTTGTTTCCGTCTGCTCAACGTTTCCTCCGGCCAGGTTTCAACAGGTGCTCACAAATTTGCGTGTTTCCCCCTGCAGGAGTGATGATGGAGGGTAGTACGCAGTCATGCAGCGAGCCTTCAGTTGGAAATCTATACGGTCCTCCAGGCTATTAATTAAAATGAATTTACAGTTTGCATTCTGTTACACCAGACTGCTTCATCAGAAACAACAGTCACAATAAACCCACAACAAAAGAGTCTTTTTTCTTCTTCTTCTACATGTTTTCTTTAGTAACCTGATATTTCACCAGTCCTCCTGAAACCTCCTGATGAAAGTAGGACCAGTGCAATTACTGAACTACAAAGGTGCAGCTGAAACGGACAGGGGCCCGTCGGATTACTGGCAGACACCTCATTACCGCCGCAGACCTCAACAATGGGCCCAGCCGTCGCTTCTTCTACATCTATCTGTCAGGAGTACTATTAGCCTGTCAAATGGGAACAGTCAGTGCCATTAGGCCTCCCTGGTAATCAGCCTATTTACTCCCTCGTTTTGCTCTCCGTCACTGTCACAGCCTCGTAGGCTCCTTATAAAAGTAAACAGGCTTACATTGACTGTCCCCCCACTTTAGCCAGTGTTCATTTAAGGTAACAATTTGGAAAGTGGGACAATATTTGCAACATTGTCCTATAGTTCAGTGGTTTAGTCTACGCTCGTGGACAAAGTACAACATCCCTGGGTGACGCTTTCCAGATCAGGCATATCTATCTCCTCCGGCTCCATCTGGAGCAATAAAATAATCTTAATGATGTCACAAATTGACAACTGCATCGGAGATCTGACCCAGATCGCTCGTAAAATCGATGTCAGCTCTGCTTTGATGCAAAACAGACGCCTACAGAAAACAGAATCTGTAGACGTCTCTTCTACTGCTTTTGGTTCCGTTTCATTCGTTTGACATCATTTACTCCTTTTGCCTGCAGAAGCGCTCTCTTGTGGATGACACAGAATCTCGGTGCTCAGCCAACAGGAGCCAGAGCTGAGAAATACGCAAGCGCGCCATAACACAGCTAACAATCTTTTGTCCTTCACCACACTGCACCTCCACTTTTATGACTGTTATTTGGTCCCACAAGCTCCAACTGTGATTTTCACGGTCCAGCTCATTCACAGCAACACGGAAAAATGAAGAGAGTGCCTCATTTAAATGTTTCACTTGGTCAATGTTTGTCCCCCGATAGGTGCTGCTGTGTACGTCGGATCTACAAAAGCATGAAAATGTTGTGGGATGAAAACAGATGCCAGAAATGGCAGAATCCCCCCGACTTGTCATTTCCACTGGCTGGGTTCACATCCCATCACAGACGAGCCCACAGAGACACTAGCAGGAAATGAGAACGAGAGGAGGACAGTTTTCCGATGGGGGCGAGGTCAGTGGCCGCGGCCGGGTGCACTCAAACCGAAGGGGGAGGGCGGGAGGTGGGAGATCAGCGTCTCCGTTTAGATGGAAAAATGACTTTTAATCAAAACTGCCCAAATTTAATCTATAAAAATGGGATTATAAAGTGAGCAAAAGTGCCACACGTGATCATCTGGATCTTTGCTCATGAGTGAAATGATATTAGATCCGAACCCCCAGCCTCCACTTACCGGCCTGGTTGGTGGTGATGTCGATGGAGACGTGCTGCGCCGGGTACGGGCTCTTGTTGCTGACGCCGTTGACAGCCTGGATCTCAAAGCTGTAGAGGGTGTGAGCCAGCAGGTTGCTGATCAACACCCGGCTTTCGGTCAGGCCCAGCTGTCGAGGGACGAAGTCCACGTTGTCATCGCAGTGGGAGCAGGCCCGTCTGTCGGCGCGGCACTTCTTGCACACAATGTTGTACACGACGTCGCCGCGGCCGCCCGTCTCCCTGGGGGGGTGCCATTCGAGGATCACTGAGGTCTCATTAACAACGGAGATCACGTTCCTTGGGCTGGAGGGGACGCCTGCAGACAGAGAGAGAGAGACACGACAGTCCACGTGCACCTGGGAAAATCCGTCATCGCCACGTTCGCGCCTGTCACAATAAATAAGAAGTGGGTTTACAAAGCTGCCTGCAGTTAGGGTCAATTAAGTCACTTCGCAGCCCTGTAATAAATCTGAGCGCTATCATTGAAGAGCAGCTCGTCTTTTTCCCCCGTTTTTTTCGGCACAATTGGAATGCTAATTTATTCCATTCACACCCAGAGAGATCACACAGTGAAACATTTGTGTCTATCAAACATTGGTTATTTAGCAAAATGCAGTGTTCCATAGAGTATTCTTATCCAAGTGGCTCTGGAGATTCACGCTCCCGTTCCCTGCCTCGCAGCCCGCCGCCAGAGCGCAGCCTCAAAGACGTTATTCAGAGTGAAATCAAGGAATAATAAAACGACTGTTTTGCTCGAGTGGCGCATTAATACCGGGGGGCAGAAAAGTGTCTCGTGCAGCCTCCTACAATTGACGCGCAATTATTGGAGAGGCCAATCTGTTCAAAACGGTTCAAACGGATTCTGAAGAGTTTGGCTTCCCTGCAGCGTCTGAGGAGGCAATTCCCTTCAGACAGCCCAGAGAGAAAGTAGACTCTTTCTGACAGTTTAGCCAAGGAAGGCCACAATTCTGAGCCTGTGAGGTACAAATGTGTCCTCCCCTAACCCTGACGCGGTCCCACAGACATGATAATGTGACAACAAAGCTGTTAAATGTTGCACGTTTCGCTTTCTGCGTACAGATGGCTACTTTAGCCGAGACAGAGAGGATTCATCACCCTCTAAACAGCACGTGGGACAGCCCTGGGGAACAGCAGCAGCCTTTCTGCCGTGAACTCAGCTCAGGGTCGCAAAAACAGAAAGGTCAGGAACGGGGAAGGGCATGTCCTCTGCACCGTAATTATTATAGTCTGACTATGAAGACAGATAGCCCTCGGTGCTGAAATTACAGGGAAAAGGTTTTTTTTTTTTGTTTGTTTGCAGGACTGCAATGCATACTCCCTCCTCTATGATCACTTCATGTCTTCCTTATAGCATTTGCATCCTCTGTATCACTTTTGTATTTTTTTTTTTTTTTTTTTTTGCCCAGTCACAGAAATACAAGTGCTTCTCTGTTCTAATGTCTGCACATTCTGTGCACTAATTCCTGTTGTCAAGGAGCCACAATGATATTTCTTCCCAATTAGAAGCGAGCGCCACATATGCAGGGATCGTGCGGGAAATCGGATGTGACTACCACTTAACAAGTGATTTGCAGGCCATTACTGCAGCTCATGGCTGTTTTAATTTGCCATAGGAATTAATTTGTAGCGAACATTGCTCGCCGGCTCTCGGCTGGTGTTCCTTTAGCCACGCCAGTCAGATTTGGCTGTGCTGCCTTCACTTGAACGAGGGCGAAGCGTCGTGTCAGAGCCACCTGGACTGCTTCGTTTTTTTGTTATTTTTTTAATTTAATGCCGACAGTGGTGCGTTGTGTTAGCCCGTTTGCACAAGGACAATGGGGGTGAATCAGGCATAGCTTTTGTTCAGATTCATCGCTGGCGTTACGAGTCCGCGTCAAGGGCTCATGGGGGGTGGCGGGGGGCGGGGGGGATATGACAGAGGGCTCCTACAGAGATGAAACACATCTCCTCTCAGCCAGACCCGCTATTGCATTTGTGCTATCACGGCTGTGGCCATTACTAGATCATATCGCATTCTTCTGAACCAAACTGGCAGGAAAATTCCTGTTTCCCATTCTGTTTCCCCTCAATGTGGAACAAAGCAAGTGTCTTTCTAGAAGGGATGAAGGGAAGGTGCCACCGGGGCTGCAAAAGGGCCCACAGCTGTGTTCTGCAGCAGCTCCTAATGTGCCGATTGCCCACATAAACAGCTCGCACTGTTTACTCCTTCACCCTTAAACGGTCTGAAGCTGCCATTTCTCTCCTTTCAAACCGTTTGTTTTCATGATGTGAAACAGGCCTTGGGGGACTGGGAAGGTCCCCGCGTAGAGATACTGATCACAGCCGGAGGAGCAGGGGGGACATGGGGTGGGCAGGGGGAAAGAGGAGCTGTGCGGGCTGGTGAGACATGGAAAGCAAACATGTAAGCGGGATGAATGCTGCCTGCCTGAGAGATGGTGGTGGGGGGGGTGTCATATGTGGAGCAGTGGCCAGAGAAGCGGGCAGGAGGCTCATCGTCTTCCCAAAGATGTACTGCATGGAATAATTTCAAAATAAAAGCACCTTTGGCATCATGTGAGGGATAGATGAGCCGGTAAGGTCAAAGCTCTGATGCTCTGCTGCATTTTTAACAACAGTGGTGGAGCCGTGACATCAACATGTTTAATAATGTATGTGCCCTGAAAAGGTTGGGTTCTTTACTCTGACCTCCAATAATTCACCATTTGCAGGAACGGATGTGGAGGACGACCATCACATTTGTGGGCGTTTTGGAAGGATGAGTGTTTTTTTTAAACCTTCTCTTTAACTTACTCTAAGTCCATCCACTCTGTCAGGAGTTTTTAATGGTTTTTGCTGTGAAATGCAGCTTTAAGAAGGGCCGGCCTGGTGGAGATCAAGGGCGTTCAGGAACTCATCGAAGCCGTTCTCCTTTTCCGACCCCAACCCTGTATTTATGTTCATTCAATCACTGAACATTTCATGGGTTTCTGCTGTGGACTTGTTTGTGGTGGGCAGTGGTGGTTCTGCAGCTCCAAGCAGATGCATGCAACATATTTCCCAAACAGAGACTCCCTCGGACCTTTTACGGCAGCTTCTCTAATCCCCCAGTCCTCACAGACCTTTGAGTGACCATCATCTCAGATTGACATGTCCCTCTGATGGCATTGTGGTTGTTTCGCCACCTCCTGACACTGGTGCTGGGTTTTAATGATCAAATTACTCCTTTTTACCCGTGGCTACCCACGGGAAGGTTGAAGGGACCAGGAGTCATGAAAACTGGGATGCAGAGAACTACGAACCGGCGTCCCTCAGCTCGGTTCGAGCTGAGAGAAATGGGCTTCATGCTGTGAGACGGAGAACTTGCTGTTTTGTTTCCTCGGGCGAGACTGGACTGAGCACAAGATGGAGAGAAAACTGGGATTGGGCGGGGGGGTCGTCTCATCCCCCGGGGAAAAAAACAGGGGCGTGCAGAATGACGCTCCCCGCTGACAGACCCTGGCCCTGGACAATCCATCAGTGAGCTAATCAGACTGATCTGGAGCAGAAAGGGAGCAGCGCCTCTGACGCCGGCAGAAAGCGCTCCGGCTCTGGCTCGAGCTCCGGCTTCTGGACTGATTTGAGCTGCTGTAGTGCACCTCTTATCTGGACCAGCTGCATTAAAGAAATTCTTACTGGGATGATCTCACTGAACCCACCTCCTCCCCTGCTGAGATCCCTGAGCTCCGGTTCTGCCGCTACAGTAATACTGAAACTTCAGAGCAGACTGGAAAGACAATGGTACAAAACTCTAAACTATCCACATTCTGTAAAATCGCTTCAAATGCTTGTGGCTGGAATTCAGATGTTTATAACTTATAACAGTTTTATAAAAACTGTGTAAGCGTGATCATAATATTAGCTACTTGCTAACTGGAGGATAGACTTTTAGCTATCATTGTGCAATTAAGCTTTTTTTAAATAGGTTATAACCAGGACCTGAGGGCAAATTTCATATCATCTAACGTGTAAATGTGTGCAGGTTTGACAATAAAGGTCCCTGAATCTTTACATCTGTGACATCACATGTTTGGATCCTCGACAGAAACCCAACTCGAACTGAAGCTAGAGTGGTTCTTCGTGGAACTCCACTGGGGAGATGTTGTGGCGATTGCCTGGGTGAAACTCACTGCCTCCAGGTAGAGCCCGACGCTATCACCAGAGACTTTTAGCCTAAACCGGCTCAAGGTTAAAAAATTGGGTGTCATTGTTGAGAATGTTCAGACCGTGACGGCTACACTGTATTTACGCGATCAGACGCACAATCGTGTCGCACTGGAGACCCTCGGCAACTTTAGGATGTTTTGTTTAGGTTTATAAAAAGGAAGAATCACAACAGAGGTGCGCTTAATTCACACTGGGGCTATTACAGCTACCCGAAGCACGGCCGAGCGGTGGGGGATGAGTGCAGCTCAGCCCGTTCCTTGGGCCAATTAGCTCGGACTGTACAGATAAATCAAGAATAAATGAATACTTAACCACAACAATGATGCTTCCCTGTCTGCAATATTGAGGAGAACAAAACCATTAAGGTTTTAAGTAACTCAGCGGCAGCAAAGGGAGCGAGCTAAACAAACTTTTTTGAGGGTTTAAGAGTTTTTTTTCCTACTGCGTTCATTATACATCACATTAAGATGCAGCAGCGCTGCGAGAGGCATCATTGGCTCTACAGCGGGTAACGGCGGGACGGTGTCAAAGCTTAGCAGCGCCGTGCCAAGTAATTAGGACTTCGGGGTTGTTTGCTGACAGAGGGGAAGAATAACAGCGAGGAGAGATAGAAGCTGGTGCGCCAGAGAAAACCTGCAAAAGCACGACGACTGATGCTGGTGATGTGGGTCAAACTCACTGGTGCAGGGCTCGTCCGGCTGATCGGCGTCGCCGCGATAGTAGCCGTTGCGGCACACGCAGACGGTGGCGGCCTCAGCTGTCGAGCGGCTGTTGGGGGGGCACTGTAAACACAGACTCGGGCCCTGGGTTGATTTGAACGTACCTGGAGGGCATGCTGTGAAAACAATAAAACAAAGGACAGGCGGTGAGTGAAAATACACACAACAGGCAGCATGAATAAGTAAACAAGCACAGCGACGCATCCTCCTCTTCTTCCTCCTCCTCCTCTTCTTCTTCCTCCTCATCGCTCCTGCACATTCATGAGCTGATTAGATTGACTGTGTCCTGAAGAGGCTGGTTTCACAGCAGCAGGCATCACAGACAGGACTTTTCCCACCTACCGACCACCAGCGTTGACACTGTTGGTTCGAGAAAGCCGGCTTGTTTGGGTTTGGGCCCGAACTTTTAAAGGCCATCGCGGAGGACAGAGATTACTGTGGCTGATACGACTGCGCCCGCGTCTGGGCAATAACCCTAATCTCACATCCCATAAGGATACAAAGCTGAGGAGTTTCTGCGCAGCGCGGAAGGATTTACCGGCTGTAATAACCATGATAAATGTCTGGTGTTTTAGCAGGCTTACAGATGCAGAGGGGTTTGGGGGGCTTTAATGCAGCTGCACTCCAGAGGGGGGAGAGGTTATAAATTTAATGGATCAACCACCTTACACGTTGTCCAGCTGAGTCTGCTTGTGTGAATGGTGTCAAAAGAGACGAGAACAAACATGTAAAAGGAAAAAAGAACGTCACGTAGTTAAGACCAGTTATGATAAGCCTACACTCGGTTCTACTATCAGAATATGGTATTTCCATTCTATTAACAGGGAACCACTGGGTAAATGGAGAAAATCAGGGGGATAATGGAGAGGGGACGTCTTTACCCTTTACCAGTTAGTTCAACGATGAAAAACGTAGCATAATAGCAATGCAGAGGGAAGAAAAAACATTAAAACTTTGTGTCGGCCAGCTTTTAAGATTTCATTTTAAAAATTTTATGCATCATTAAAACATGCACCGTGGAGGGCCGAGTTTGACATGTGGAATCTCTTCAAGTGTAGAAAGGCCAAGTGCTTTTATGACATCATTCAACCTTGCTCTCCGGCGGACTGTTAATAAAAGATGGAGAGGCAGAGACGGGAAACACGGCGAGAAAAAAGGCGAGGCGTTGTTGTGCACACTGAACGTGAGCTGTGGCTCTCAACTGAGGTCGGCCGAATATCTCTTTTCGCACGGTTGACAGACGCGCCATAAGCTAACAGACTGGTCTCATGTCTAGTCACACAGTGCTGCTCAGCCGTCACACAGACACTTTTATGGCCACGACGACCCTGCTTATAAAACCACAGGTGGAGGGAAGAACACGGAACACTTTCCAGGAATGTTACCATACGGGGAAGCTAATCAACTAGCCTGATGTGAAGAAACACACATAGACTCTTAATGGAAATATGGAGGGCACACCCCGGGGGAGAGACATTTGTATAGAGTAATTACTTCCAAAGATATCAGCGATCACAACGCAATAAAACACAGATCAATTGTTGTTGTTCAAGGGACCGCAAATGCATGCGTCATCATCTTTGCTAGCATTCACAGGCCAGAGCGAGGGAGGAGCCACGCAGGGACGTAAACTAAGACGTACCCACTCAAATCTGCCACCTCGACTCTTAAGAGAGGAGATCGCAGTAAGCTGTACGTGGCGTGTTTAATGGAGTGTGAACACAATATGTGCGTCGCGTTTCTGCCCTTGGGTTGTTTACAGAGCGGCAGCTGATATCGTGGACAACTGTAAATGGGTAGAATGAAGATTAAAGTGGGGGCTTTTTTGCTGAATCAACTGTCTGAGATAGCAGAAAGCGCTAAAACACACACGAGCGGGCGCGTTCCCTTAAAACAAACGCACTGCAAGAAACAATCGCACTCTCGCCTCCAGGATACATTCCCCAAACGGATTCACACGCGTGTAAATGCTGCTGACCCCATTAAGCAAAATCACTTTTTCTGCTGCTTGACAAGCATATGATCCGCTCGAGCCGGGGGTCATTTAAGCTCTCGCTTTGGACAACTTCTCAGCTTCTTATGCCGTGCCCGTGTTGGTGACAGACATGTGCATTTGAAATTAATGAGTCGGTGACTGTGCTACACTGTGAATCACGAGGGAAGAAAGGAGGCGAGAATAGGAAAGTGACTCAAAAAATTCATAAACCTACAGAGGTTCCAAGGGCGTGATGTCGCACTTCACGGATCTGGACCGGAGCCCAAAGTTTTCCCCCCTGATCTGTGAATATTTAGCCAGGACAAAAGGCTCCGCCCCTGCAGACAATCACAGGTGGACCGTGCTGCTTTTCAGGGACAGGACGGGATTACAGCAGCAGGTCGACCAATTAGTCTCCCCAGCGAGAGAAGAACCCACAGCTGAACCGACTCCATGCAAAAACAACAAAATATTCCTCCCTTTCGAGTGCTCTCTGCAGGATTCTCCCTGCATTGTTCTCTGTTTGGTCTGTCCCACCAGTAATCATTCACTCTTTCTTCTCCCACCTTTCCTCCCCTCGTTGCTTTTTAGCTCTGATTGACAGGTTTGATTCCTTGTTATGGTCGGCTGTCTTTCACTTCTCCTCTCCTCATCTCTCCGGTTCATCCTGTAACGAGCAGACTGGTTTTCTTTCAGCTTGGGATCCCTTCTCACACGCTGACCGGGATGGAGAGACGATGATCTCTTCACTTCACTGTGAGCCGCAAGGTGATCTTCGAATGTCGGTCTGACCAGACAGGCAGGTCACTGGTTCTAAAATGAAGTTATAAAGTCGTTCTCCAGCCTTTATTTGTGGACTCTGTATTGAACAGAGACTGTGTTAGATGGGTGACCCTGACGAGGGCCTTGGGAGGGGCTCCAGCGCCCAATGTGACCCTAAAAGAGGTGAATAAGGGAAAACGGATGGATGGATTGATGGATGGATAACTAAAAGAGTGAGGATCAGGGGAGGAGGCCAGTCTCTGGGCAGCCATTAAAGGTTTCTGTCTTTATTCATTTAGAACAGAGAGGCAACTGGACAAGTGTATTCTTGTGGGTCCATTTAAATGGTCAATTATTACTAGTCACATCATCATCTGGTCCAATGCAGGATGCCTGATCTTTAGGTTTTAGTTCTTCCTACTGAATAGGTCTAAAATAAACCCTAAATGTATTCTGCAATATAAGGTCTTTGTCACGGTCTGTCTACCAGGTAAGCTAGTCATGACTGATCCAGGATTCTCACACGTGAACGTCTCACGACTTATTTAACCAACTCGGAGATGCTGAAGTGAAAAGGTCTGAGCAGACAGGGTATCTGAGTCCGCCAGGAGTTGCAAGTTAGCCCCAGTGACCCTTAAGTAAAGCTCTTGGCCCCTCCCTAACGCATCCTTAACCCTGACCCTCATCCATCACGTCGGAGGGTTCACAGCCTGGACAGGCTTCAGACCCCTGCACCGCTTCACACCCTCCTCACAAACACACACACTCACACAAGCAGCTTACAACTGGCTTAAGCCCATGTTTGACCCCAGTTTCACTATTTGTTGCCTCGTCACTCAGCTTTCAGCGAGGGGGCTGCGCACTTTTATGGATTTCCACTTGCGATTAATCAGTCCGGCGCTGAAATGAACACGGAACAAACTTGGACGGACGATCTGCGCCGCGGCCTATCGGTATTCTGTCTGACTCTTGTTGTCATTGTTCATTTCGCAGCCGCCGTCTGCCTAATGAGCCGCAGGTACTCCAGATTTTACAAGGTCACCGGAATCCACAAAACAACTCTTTTGGAATAAAGTCAGGGCTGGAAGCTCGAGCTGGATTTTCCCGATTGAAAACACGTGTCGGTGAAGTATCCTGACCCTCATTTGGGCTGTGGAAACGTGCGTAACTTGACACAGTCGTCTCGTCTTGGAGGCTCCGCAGTTTAGAGCGGTGACATCACTCGCCATGTCTGGTCAATGTACGGCTCCACTGCTGCCTGTCATCACCCGTTAATCTCAGACAAAGGAGAGAATGTGAGCTGCAATGACGAAGGGCCAGAGATGTGTTCTCAGGAAAAAAGGCACGGTTGAGAGAGTGCAGGGCTTGAAGCATAACTTGTCTGCTTATGTTAAGAGCGTGGTGCTGAAGAGTTCCTCCCACAGAACCCTCCCCCTGATCATTAATCATCTGTCCATTCTTGCCCTGTCAGGGCCTTACTTTGGAGATAAAAACGCACAAAGCCACCCACGAGTACACAAACTGTAGCCCGACTAAAACCATCCAGGGATCAACAAATCTCTTTCTGCCTGTCAGTCAGGACTTCCAAACTTTAAAGCTACTGTACTTCGGATTAAACGCCCCTCAGGCCATTCACAAGTGAACCGCTGATGTGGCGGTGCCCACAGTGGGACTGCTAACGATAAAACTGTAGCAGCACCCTTACGTAACCGTACATATGTACGCCAAAATGATAAATGGACTGATAGATAGCAATTTCAATGATCACATTTCTGACGTGCATGTAAAAGCATCATTCCTACAATAATCCAATCACCCCTCACTCTGCCCCCAACCCTGACTGACTGAGTCAGTCCTGATTGGTTTGAGGAACTGATCATTCCAGGCTGATATTGGACAGTCTCTGCCTTTGCATCTTCCATAAACACATCTTGCTTTGACACCACAATATACTGTCCACGCCGCAGCTCTATCCAGCACCGCCTGATGCTGCAGAATTCCAGTCAGCCAGACTAGCACCCCCTGAGAACGCTCCGGAATCCTCCAATTAGGGAAACCTTGAAGCTCCACACAGTGCGTTATTACCGCGCAGCCTGGGAATAAAGAACCACATGCAAAAAAGGGTGAGAAACAGCTAAATGTGATCAATTTTTGACACCACGAATGTGAAACATAGCAGCAGCGGCACTGTGTTTGCGCTTGTGATTACGGCAAAAAGAACACTGGATTCAAGAGAGGGTGGCCAAACAATGAATACTGCTGGAAGATGAAAGTGTCCATCTCCCGAAAATAAATAGGTTTGTGTCTGATATCTTCAAAACAGCGCATTTACTGCAAAAAAAACAACAAAAAAACAAAATAAAATAAAAAGCATATGAAATCCAACAACCTGGCCGCTAATGCTGATGCACGGAGCAGGTGTCTGCCTCTTTATATAGGTGTGCAATACATGCAGGTGTGTTTATTGTGTGCGAGTGCATGTTTTATCAGGCAGCCAATGCCCCTGGGCGGGCCGTTACCATGGTAACCTCACAGCTAGTCATTCTCTTTTTCTTTTTTGGCCCGCAATTTCCCTTTGAACAGCCGGCCCACGGCAGAGCAGCCGACTGGGAAATCTGGATGAGCGAACGTGCAGGCAGCGCGTCTGTGTGTCGGCCCATGTTTTGCGTGAGTCTGATGGATGTCGAGAGGGCCGTGTAATCTCTTGGCTCCACACAGAGCCGTCACCAGGCTCGCTTTTGCGAGGGTCAAATTCGTTGCCAGGAAGATGTGGAAAAATTGCCAAACTACTGCACAGCGAGGGATGGTCAGAGAGGTAAGACACGGAGCATAAACAGAGAATAAAAGAATAAACGCGGCTGTGCCATCCCCATCGCTGGCTGGCGCAGCAACAGAGCAAAACCTCCCTCGCCGCTCTGCAGGCTGCGACATGTGCTCGCTCTATGGTCGGCGGTGTAATCGGAACCTAACAAGGCCACCGAGCATGCTCTGCCAACCAACAGAGATAAAAAAGGAAAGACAGATGTTGATTGTGAGTTAGTTGATGAGGGGTGAAATCCTTCCTGGGAGCAATGAGGATTTCATTGCCACCATTTGATAGCGAAGCGATCGCTTCTCCACTCGCAGATACGGGACACGATGGCGCGATGATATTCAGTTTTCCTTCAATTAAATCTGTTGACTCTCTTGTAGGAAGTGACACATCAGCTACCCAGAATTTATAAAATCAGATGCTGCGTCGTCTGTTTGGGTGTCAGAATCGGGCAGAGAGCGATCGTCCAAATGGGGCCGATCAAAAGAGCAGTTACAGGCCCTGTCCATTACCTAGTCACCACATGGCACACAGAATAAAATGCACGCTCCAAGATAAATAGCTATACCATTCTTTTGGCTCCAAGTTGTGAGAGCCCATTACCTTTGTCGTTCTCTGCACTTGTCTCTTTTAAAAGGGATCTAGCTCGTTAACTTTATGGACAGATCAATTAATCCATAGTGGTTAGCTAAAGTTGCTCACTCTTGCTCTTTTGCTTTTGTCCTTCTCAACGCTGTTTATGATGTTAGAGCCTTAAAAACCTTTTTTTCTTTTTTCAGCTGACCTGTACAATCAGGCCTTCACTTGATGAGGAATTGTTGACTCCAAATTACATAAAACAACTTTCATCAGTCAGTTACTGATTCAGCTGGTTCAGTTACGAAACAGTTCAAACAGAACCAGCTGGTATTTTGCATTTTTTCCCCAGTGGTTAGCACAATCGCCTCCTAACAAGAAAAATTTGAGTTTGATTCTGGGCTCAAGCATCACTGTTACTCTGCACATCCTCCTTCCACTTTGATGTTCTTTGATTTCCTCCAAAAACATGGCGATCAGACAGCGTAGACTTGAAACTGGATGGATCGCAGCCATCACCTCTCACCTGGTGCCTGCTGAGACAGACACCAGCAGCCCGGTGATGTGAGCGTGAATGTTTGCTGTCATGTGTTCTGAGCAGTTGACACACACCCAGGTCAACATTAGCAAACGGGGCTCGTAAATTTTCCCAACGTTTGAACAGGGAATAGCAAGGTAACGAGGCTGGCCTCATCTAGTTGAGAAACAACAATCTCAAAAAACATACAAGTCCTTATCAGCTCATAAAAAGCTCTGGGAATTGTTATAGCGAGGCTCAACAATAGCTTCTAATATACACATATCCTAAAATACGCAGCCTCCCGACTCAGGGTTGAGACCTTTGCTTAATGAGTATAAAGGCCTAAGAAGGAGGATGAGTAATTATGTCTATTTGAAGGTAGTGGAGGAGTAGAATAATAAAAGAGATGAAAAATGAGGGTCCCCACACTGCTCACCATCCCCCTAATTTGATTCCTAATTGAGCGTACACAACACAATGTTTACACCAAAATATTCTGCCAGAGACAGGCAACCGGGCCAGAGTAACACATCAGAGGCTGCCAGCACCTCGCTCCTTCTGAGCTCAGGAGTTGCGGGATTCCATCCCCGAACCGGCGCTGTACACGGGAGGAGCGCAGCAACGTGGCGCTGACCTTTCACCTTCCGTTAAGTGTCCTCAGCATGTCATGCTGAGAGTGACATTTTCACACGTGGCACAGAGGCTGCCAGACACAGCGAGAGGCCACAAATCACCAGCAGAGTGGATTTGGACGCTGAAGAGAAGGTTCTCAAGTCTTCTCTCCTCTTCTGCACCAACAGACTCCATGCAAATCTGCCATTTTTGCCCAGTGACGTACAGCCATGTCCACCTTCACTTTGGTTAGCGTCACTGGTTTCTTCAGGCTTTGCTTACCCGCAACACGAGCCAAACTCTGCTTGCACCCAGAGGTTGGCGTGTCCCGACGCCATGACGGTGCATATTCCTGCCGCGTATCTAAAAACCAGCCTGTTGTCCTGACTGATCCAGCCTCACATTGTTGTATCGGCCAGCCAGAGTTTCTGTAAAGCAAAGGAACGGCCACATCACTACTCATGTCATATTTATAGCTGCAGCGCCACCTCCAGACAACCTGAGCCCCCTTAGACAAACAGAAACGCACTATTGCATGGCTGCAGTGTGCATGACCCCTCCCTCCCCCCAACCTTCCAAATCCAGACAGCGCTGACCTTTCCCAGGTAGCCTTGGTCAGGTATGAAACAGGCAAAGAGGGAAAAAAAAGTGCCCATTTACTGTGTTGCGCTCATCCCGGATGTCTTTGTACAAAAGCACATTGATGAAGTCGCTCATCTGAGCAAAGAGTCACTGACATTCAAAAGAAAAAAGAAGATCAAAACATCTAAAGGAGGGAAGAGGGAGGCGGGAGGGAGACACCGACTGGATGCATTAGTTGTCGCTGTAAAAGCACAGTGTCAGTGAAAAGTGCTTCACACAGATGAAGTGTGATAATTATAACCTTTTAAATTACAGAAACGTGCCATCAATGCTGCTCGGGATTCGTAGATAACTGACAAATGGAAAAAAGAACAATGGCAGGTAAATTTCATCTGTAAGTATTACCAGGAGAACATGGAAGAACCACTCTGAGGACAGCGCGGAAACACTACAGGAGGGACAGTTGGTGTTTCAGCAAGAAGAGATGTATGGCTGATGCTGTGTCTCATCAGGTCCATGTGACATTGTGGACGATGGGAAAGAAGGAGAGAATTAAGGCGGAAAACATAGCCAACTGGGAAACTGAATTAACGGTATGAATGGCAGATATCCATTAACAAGAGGCGGATCTACGGGCAAGCCAGTCTGCCTCTGTGCACGTGTCCGTTGCATCAAAAGAAATGTAAAAAAAGACGGCAGCACTGGTGCTGTTTGGACTGGTCCAACCCCAACCACAGTGGTAGAGCTGGACAGCTGAGAATCCTGGGAAAGAAATTCCTGAAGATTCCTGTGCCTTCATGTGGCTCGCTGCCAGCACAAAACTGTCTACATTTAGCACAAAAGTATGCACACGGCGCACGTGACGGCACACGGGAGCATAAACAAGGTCAGGTAAATACGAGGCGGATTACATTACGTATGCATGAATGCAAACGCAGTCGCCAAGATCGCTGTATGTCACACACACTCCGGCGCTTCTGACGGCCACGTGCGGGCTGCTGTCGTCACGGAACATTCAAGGGCCTTGAAAATGTAACGCAAGGACCCTGCAGAGTATCAAAGCTGTAAATAAGAACCTAGAGGAAACTTCACAAATGCACATTGCGGTGAAAACACGCGCACATATTAGCCCGCACATATTAGATAAGAAGTGAGTTTTCTTTTCTTCCTGATGGGGTGGGCTGGGCCGGCGCCAGATTAAATGTCATTTCCACTTTAGCACAGGTGGCTCAAATAATAAATCATGCATTTTATATACAGCACACACACGTAATGAAATCTTCCTCGCACAGGCTAACCTCTGCGGACAGACGTGCACGTGGACAGACGTGGGGAAGATATATAACAGGTTGACGCTGCCTTAAAGTAAAAGACATGCATGGTCCAGTGCCTCTGCATTTTGTATTTCAATCACCGAATCTGCGGTTCTAAATTGATTGTAGCTGAACAGGGGCCAGAGCCGTGCACCCTGCCTCACTGCCCCGCACCTTTATTGATTAGATCTGAGAGAGCCAATTTCTTTCACACTGGATTATGGCCTTCCAGAGCTGTGAGCAGGGAAAGAGGGAGGAAGGAAGGGGGGAGAAGAGGGTTGCAGAGAGAAGAGGGCTGCAGCCTTGAGAGCCACACAAACAAAACCCTCGAGTCAGATTAGCAACACTGCTAATTAGCTCTGTCCCTCTCTGACAGACACAACCAACGATGTGACACAGCAAAAATAGAGTTTGTATGAATTTACTCTACCCAGCAACATGACAGCAGCACACACACACACACACACACACACACACACACGCACCTCTACGCTGAGACCCTACAGATCAGCCTGTGCTATCACAGATCAAGGGTGTAATCTCACTCACCCCTGGAGCTAAGTAGCCCAGGGCAACAGCATTACACTTCAAAGCTTTACTCCGAGTTTGTTACACGTCTCAGCTCCAAAGTCTTATCCACGTTAACCGAGAGGAATCCAACCAAACTTTGCAGCCAGTCGGTACCATTCAGAGCTGGAGGAATTTATTACACCATACGATGTGGTCTCCACTAGGGGCAGTGTTGAGCGGACTGTTCTCTCAGCACTCTCTCTCCAAACAACAATTAGCCACTCCTGCCTGGGGTCCTGTGGATGGGGGAATGAGAGGGGAGGGACAGGGATCAGGGGGCCCCGGCCTCAGACCAAATGCAAGCCTTTTTTGTCTGGCTCGAGGTCCGTCTCTCAGACCATTCCCACAATGGAGAGGCCTCTAATCCAGATTAAGCGCTTATGAAAATGAAGAGCCGTGCGCTCTGAGATGGAGATGGGGAAGGTGACATGCACCCCCGGGTCACAAGGCCCCCTCGTTTTAAGAGCTGACAGAGGCATTTCTCGGGCAGCGGCAGCCCTATTCAAAAGGCATCGGGGGCGTAAAAGCATCACATTAACTCCGCGATTTAGGCAGGCTCAATATACATTTGGTTAATACCTCTATTGTGGCACTTCCTCCATGGCTGCTCGCCTAGAGCTGCACCCGAGGAGGACCACTGTGGTGGAGTGGGAATTAAAGAGGCAGAGAAGATGAGATAGAAAAAGGGGAGGATGGGAGGGAGCTGCATTTGTTGGCCCATTCATGCCTGTGAAGCTGGCCAACCACACCTGTGAGCGCACCAGTGTGCAAGAATGTTCCTCTCTGACACCCAAGTCTGCCAAAAAAAAACAACCTGTAAGGGTAAATAATTGTGGGCCACCTGTGTCAGGCTGTTATAATCAAGCGGGATGAGAGAAAAATGCGCAGTCTGGGAAAAAAAAGAGTAAAAGAGAAGCAGGGTAATTATAAAACGGACTGGCTGTACCAGCATGTGTGTCTTTGTGTCCCTATTGCTCTGTATTTGGTTCATTCCCCAAAGGGTCTTATTATTCTTCGTGCTGGCTGGAACACAAAGGCAGCATCTCTGTATCTCTGCCCATCCAGCCCTCCCCAGAGAATGTTCGAGACACAGCAGATCTATTTGTTTGTCAGCTTCCGCCCGTACTCAAGACTCGCACCCATCAGATATTGCTCTCTTTGAGATGCATACTGGCGTTGGCCCAGCGCTACGGTAACCTCTCGCAGCAAACATATCTGCTCTTTCAAGGGAGGTTTTGAATTTCCACACATCAGACTTCAGAAAAAATGCATTAGAAGGTAGTTTGGAGGCATGAATACACCCATACGCAATGTTTATGGTGGTCTATTACATGCAGAGTTTGGCTTTGACGACGGTCAAAAGCACAAACAGGTGGAACGTGGAACACTGCTGCATCTTTAGCAGAATGCTAGCATAATTTTAGCATGCTGGTGTCTTACTCTGTGCATCTACACAAACTTAAAGGGATCCATTAGCGCCCAAATGTCCCAACTGTTACAGTCCACACGCCTCCCATCAAAACGGCATTAACTCACACCCAGGACACACACGGGGCCCCACGGCCCCTCCAGTCACAGAGAGGCCTGCATGCAAATGAAAAGCAAAGTGCACAAAGAGAGGATTACCAAGTTTCCCACCTTCCCCTCCTTTCCACAAAGCCCCCAAACATAACAGGTTTGTTTTATTTCTCTGATTTCCCACCGTGCTTTGGCGTACCAGTGGTGCTGCCTTCCACCGCACACAACTATTTCTTGACAATGACGTTATTTCTGCCTGAAACTGTGTGATTTCACATTCTTCATTCAGCCGCTCCGTCACTTCAGCTCGAACAGACGTTGGCCGGTGCTGAGAGGACGGTATTGTCCCAACCCCCGATTGATTAGCTGGTCATTGTAGTCAGGCTTAAATAATGGATTACTCGCCATGAAAAAGGCTGCGGGAAAAAGGAAATGGCTGAGAGTTAGAGTTCATTTATGTTTAATTTTTTTCTCTGTCATTGTTGCAGCCAAAATAGATTTTTAAACTCAAGTAAAGGAAAATATAAACTGCGTAAATATAATAAAGTCTTCTTTAATCAAGAAATGGGTAATATGAATTACCCAAAATTACGGGTAATTTTCGAATGGGCTAAAAACTCCCTTGTTCATCCAATAAAAACTGGAAATATTTGTTCTTTTGGCCTTAAATATATGGACAAACAAAAAACAGGTTCTGTCACTTCTATTAGCATCTATGTTGACTGATATTGGTTTTATTTTTCCGTTTCCACGCGTCTTCAGATGGGGGAAGGAGGTCGGCTTCCTTCATTTATTCTGTCCGTAGCTAACTGTCAGTGAAAGTGCAGTATAGATTATGGGCGTATGGACTTGGTTGGCTGTATGGCTCCTGCTTTGGGTTAATAACGATCTGCTCAGAACACAACCCAAACAGGCATAATTCTGTCCACACACTCAATTAGCAACACTTAAGACGCAGTTAAGGGAGGGCAGCTGAATTAGAAGTTTATGGCCAACATGATTAGCTAATGACATCAGTGTGTGTCAGCAAACCCAGTGTGTGTGTGTGTGTGTGTGTTCTCATCAAACAGCACAAAGATTTTACAAGCGTTCAACCACATCAGAGACGTTTTACTGATTTAACACGCTCACCTGATCGGAAAGTGATGCAGCTCGGCTGGTAAACGACAGACTGATTGAATATCGAGCAGGTTCCACAAGGTCAATAACTGGTCTCAGGAGAACTACTGAAACTGCAAAAAGGTTTCCACATAAGTGTGAGAAGTGATCACACACACGTTTCAAAGAGGAATTTCTCAAATTTGCTAAATGCACCATTTTTGGTTTGAGAAAAGTGAAGGGCGGAAGTGGACATACTCAGACTTATTCCTGTCTGTCACGCGACCACTTTGCCCTTGTTTGATTGGCTGATTCATGTGTGTGACAGGCAGAGGTGTTGTATATCAGCTTTAGCATAATTGCAATTCTACTCTAATTCTATTCACCGTCTGCCAAGCATTCTTTTATTCCTCTCCTCTGATAACCCCGGGAAGGCGCCAGACAATTTCCTAGAAATGAAATGTTTCCTTTGGCCATCAAGCTAAACGGGGCCGGCTGTATTAGCAGACGAGTGAATATTGATGGACAGTGATGAGGGAGAGGGGGAATCAATAAATGAGGCCCGATGGAGGGAGGGGGGAGGTTTATATGTTCTAAAAACAGCGGAGAGGCTCAGCACGTCTCCTCATTACTGTCTGCGAGAGCTTTCTGGAAGGGGGGGGAGGTAGGAGAAGAAGGCAAATGGGTGACACGTGGGGGGCAATGAAGGGAGAGCAGAGGCAATTTTCAACACGCTCGCCAGAATGATTTCTTAAACAGACACTTTTCTGCAGAATTATTGATGTGGTTTCGCTGCACCCTGAAGACTGCAATCATAATTCAAAAGCAGAAGATAATGGATTTGATTGATTGGGGTCACAGGAGGGGGGGTTAAAGCAGAGCCCCTGATATTGCTAGGCTTTTGTGTTGTGCCTGGCGAGGGTGACACGGGCAAATTGCGTCGAGCTCCTGCCATCTGCTGAATGTTAAAGGCTCTTTGTCTCCGTGGCCTGGTGTCCATCAGTGACCGGGCAGGGGAGCCAGACACTGGGGAATTCAACCCGCCACTGAAGAGTACTGAAAAGGACTGGGTCAAAGCCGGGCCTGTGAGGCAACGATGGGAAAGATGGCAACTGGGAGAAAAAGCCTGGTGACCAAAGATGCAGGCCTGAAAGACGGCAAGGTTAGAGAAGCAGACAAACAAAAAGAAAAGAGCCTGAAAGGAACGAGAGTGAAAAATAATGGGAGCTGGAGTGTGTGTTCCTCTTTGGGGGATAAGAACAGCTCTGTGTGTGGTGGGTACATCCTTTATGTGTGCACGCAGTCTCTGAATTCCCCTCCATGATTAGGGCCTGACTCTTGTCGCTGCGGCGAGAGCAGCACATTTGTGTTTGGGGTCAGCGCAAACACTCTGTTTGGCCCTAAAACTCAAAGAGTCTTTGTCTGGGTCACACTCTTTCACCGGTGCTCTCTGGCACCCATCTATTCAGGCCATTGAGAGCCATGGAAACAAGAAGCCTTTCATTCTCTGCTCGTCCTTAACACTAGAAGTGTCTCTTCCTGTCTCTTCCTTGCACGACTCCTTTTCTCTTTTTTTCCCCTCCTCTTCATTACGCCGGCCCTCACTGCTGCACGGCTAATAGAAACACGAAGAGCTGGGCTCTTAATTGGGCTTCAAGGTGACTTAGTAGGTTCTGGTACGTGTGTGTGCACACTGGCGAGAACACGCGCGACACTCACGGATGAACAGAAGTGGACAAGACCAAATGGTCTGGAATTGGCTCTAATAGCGTTCCGGGCCCCTGCGGCTCCTGTCTGACAGCTTACCCACAAACAAGACAAATAACGAAGAAATTAAAGCCTAAATGAAGCTGAAAACTCCAAATTCAAAAGTTTTTCCAGTTAAATAGTTTCTCCCCCACTATGGCGGCAAACTTTACAGCCACTCAAAAGAGCGCGGACGGGTTTGAAATCGGTAGGCCTTGCTCGCGTTAGTAACGTGATAAATGTACCCTGAACATCACATTTCACATTTTCAAAATTCCACATTTCATTTGGAAGAACCCCCCCCCCCCCCCACTCTAAACATATGCACAACGTGCGGGATGTCAGCCATTAGACGCTGGCGAGGCGGCCATGATGAATCGGCACTTAGCCCGGGGAAGCGCACTTTGCTCAATGGGCTGTGAATCTCCCGCTGCCACTGTCAGCCTGCAGAATGTTAAATAAAGTTATTTGAATATTTGTAATATTAATGTGGCTGCATGTCAAAGCCTAGTGGAGCCCAACGGTGAGGGAACATACGAGAACATGCGACTCTTCTGGTGAATAAGTGCTGTTAATACGTGGCTAAATAAATGTGAATCAGGGACGCTGCATTAGTTTGTATTTAACATGGATGAGAGGACGTCCGTGGTATCAATGAGCAGAAATATTATGAATTACCACACTTTGTTACTGTCACACTTTGCAGCTAATTCACACACCAGACGTGAAGAGAGCAGCCGGATTTGCCGAAGCCTTTCACCGGATTTTGACTTCAGGTTAAGTGAGGAGACGTGCAGTTATGTGCTCTGCATGTAAATGGTTACAGAGATCAGCTAAACGCCTCAGCTAATTAGAAAACATGCAGCAGCGGGTCTGCAGGAAGGCTGCTGGAAGAAAAAACAACAACAAAAACGGCTCCTGGAAGGAGAAAACGAACGCAGCGAAATTAAAAAGGCCAAAGTTTTTTAGCAGTTTTTACAGCTTAAAGATCGAGATAATTAGCTCCCCAAGAAGGTGAAGTCAGTGTGTGGAAACACAAGCACTGTTAGAATGATCTATGACGGCATTAGATGAAAGACAATAGAAGGAAAAAGCCATCAAGGTGATCTTATTAATCACCCAGCTGGAGGCCGCGGCGACAGCCAGAAAGGATGTCGCCGCGGCCTAACCAGTGTCAACACGTGTGTCCACCAGGTGGGTACATGGGGAGCAAAGTAGCTGGGCGCGGGGGTGATCAGTGGGGTGGAGGAGGCAGAGAGAGATGGAGGGGTTTCACAGACGGGTTTGTTTGGGAGCAACACACACACACACACACACACACACACACACACACACACACACACACACACACACAGACCCACACACCCACTACACACACACACACACACACACACACACATACACACACACATACACACACACACACGCAGAAACCGATGCTGAAAACTCAAACTTTAAAACAGTCTGTGGCGTTATCTGAATTCTACGACGAAGTAAATGGACCTTTTTCGAGGGATCCTGTGACTAAATGGATTTTCAACATGTTCCTCCACCTGTTCTGTGTCCGGGGGGAGTGATGGATTTTCTTCCATTAGCTGCAAGGCAGGCAGCGAAGGTATTGTTATGTTACTTTTTATTCTGCACCCATTTGAACAACTAGCGGAACAGGCAATAAACACTGGCATCTACATTTACACGTCCCAGTTGGGCAGATAATCCAAGATCAAGACGGACAAAAACACAACACAATGGTTTTAATTCTCTGATTTCCTGCCGAGCTTTGAGGCACCAGGGTGGCTGTATTTTCCTTTACTGTTTGTTCTTGTGTTGTTCTCATTAAACAAGGCTCTTTCTGCATTAAACGGTTGTGATCACATATTCTTGATTCCGCTGTTCATGTTAATTCACCTTAAATGTCCTCTTCCAAACTCCTGAAACATTACTGTCCATCATCCGATTGATCACAGACTATAAGCCCTTGTAAACACATCCAATCTCACAGCAGTTACACCGTTCTTCCTGTGCACCATGTCTTAAATCCGCCGGCTAATGCAGAGTTCCCTTCACACACACACGTCAAACACAGCAGGAAGTCCACTTGCTGCACATACTTACATTGGGAAGTCAAGGGGATTGTGGGAATTAGTGAAAATATAGGTTTTCATCATAGCTGAAAGACTGCAGAGAAGGACCAACACAGAGATCATGAGTGTTTGTGTGTGTGTATGTGTGTGTGTGAGAGCATGTTTGTAGTGTTTAAAGTAGCGCCAGTGCCCCCCCACTAAGAAACCGCAACAGCACTGGGGGATATCTGGAACTTTAATTACTGTGAGGATGGAAGACTGAGGTAAATAAACAGGGTTTGGAAATAAGTGACTCATCACCGAGTGTTAGTCAGAACTTCTAATGCACTGATGCCTCAATGCCACAGAGTTTGGAACTGCACGTTTTAAGAGTCACAAACTGTGGAGCCATTTACAAACGTTTGTTAATGTGCCTTTAAAATCGTGAAATAGTTGTGCAGTAGTTGTGCATGTTTTCGGTAAATCCATATCCTCAAAAGGACAATGCACCAAAATTAGGTATTTATGTGTGTGTGTGTGTGTGTGTGTGTATGTGTGTGTGTGTGAGAGAGAGAGAGACATATGCATGTGCAACAATTAGAAAGCAGGGTACAGGAGAGCCAGTTCGCACATTGAGCTTTGTAGATACGTGCCACTCTTCTATCTATTTATTGATCAGAGCAGATGTGTGTCAATTGCTCTTATCTGTGCCTCACACGTTCTCCGGCTAACTGCCGGAGGCAGCCCAACCAGTACTTCCCCGCATGGAGCGCTCCAGGCTCCGAGCATTATTATCACACCTTGACTAAATTATCCTTTAAATGTGTGCAAGTGTGAGAAAAACAGCATTAGACGACCCAAGGATGGAAAGAGTGTTAGCTTACCCTGAAAGTCTAGCTTACACTTCGATTTCATTTTTGTGTTAGCATCCCGCACATCAAACTTCATTTAATACAACCTCTTTTCACCATTAAGGAGGTTGTGCAGACGGCTGGCATTAGCAAAAGATTAAGAATCAATGCTAATGTGGTACAAAAGCAGCAGTGGACCTGATCGAGGAAGAGGGACGACAGTCAGCGCTCAGCCAAAAGCATGAAAAACAATCAGCTCTGCTCTTCCAGGGTACAAGCACACTTATGGAGGCTAAAAACAGAACAGATTCACGTCGTCTGCTCTCCATGATGTGATTTGTTCCATCATGCATCGTCCATGACTTCAAAAGTGAGTGAGTTGTGAGTGAAGCGTGTTTAAAACTAGCGCTACGGGTGACCCAACAAAGAGTTCTGATTGGTTCAGGACACTTACCTCGACACACATTGCCATTGTCGGGTTCAAACCCAGCCTTGCAGGTGCAGCTGCCAATAGGAACCATCCACTCTCCGTCTCCGTTGCAGTAAAGCTTTATGGGCACATCGACCTCCTCCGAGTTGGGGATGCAGATTCCTCGGGCAATGACCAGGGAGGTGCTCTCAGCCCCTGTCATTGTTTCTGGAAAGATGGCAAAATTCTGCACCACGCTGGGGCACTTTTTATAAAAGACCCTGACCGACAGCAGCGACATGCAGGCGCCGTAGTCCTGAAAGGCCAGGTAGAAGCCGTTCTTGGACAGCGGGCCGAAGCTCCGCACCTCCGTGTTGACCTTCATCAGGCGTCCGCCGAAGTCCACCTGGGAGAAGCTCTCATCCGCCGCGATGGTGTCCACTTTCAGATACGGAGCCTCCATCCAGAAGGCGGTGCTCTTGGTGGCAATCACAGCGTCCGACTCGTAGTAGTAGAGGTTGAAGGTCTCCTTGCACGAGCCGGGCACGTTGGGGATGGAGCTGCAGTCGCGCACAGTGAATCGGATCTCCACGTAGACGCGCTGCGCCCCGCGCCGATCGATGAAGGTGGTGAGGAGCCAGTTGTTTTGACTGGGCTCGAAGACGTTGCACACCTGGTACGTCCTGATGGTGTTGAGGTTTTCGTCGTAGCCGCTCACCTCCTCCCACTGTATACGGAGACAGAACACACACACACACACACACACACACACACAGCTGATTAGTCACCGGTGAAAACTCTCTTACGTTTCCTGTGTTTTGATGAAAAATGTTAACGGCTGAGCCACGGAGAAGTTGCGTGCATCTCCGTAATCTCCCCAAAGCACTAAATTTGATTCTTCTTCCTGGATTAGCAGAGATCAGACCACCAGGCTGTGAGGGCTTATTCACCCACAGATGATGCAGTATAAATATGCTTCCCTTCCGAATCATAACACTAAAACTCTTTGCAAACACGCTCAGCAGCTGTGATACGTGCACGGCAAAGTACAAGCACAGAACTAGTCATTAATTTAGATGTGTTTTTAAAGTTGGGGCATTATAAAAAATATATATATGTGGAACAAATTCAACATTATGCTCCGCTGAATTACGAGACAGATGCAAGTTATTAATGGTGTGATGGAAAGCGTGCATGAGGGTTGTACTGACGCCAGTTCTTATAGAAAAGGATGTTGAATGAGGAGCAGATTCCGGAGCGCCTCAGGTTATCAGCACAGTGCACGAGAATGGACCTAATATTTTGCAAGAGTTCCCATGCAATAGGAATAAAAATCCCCCAAATGCATGAAACTCACACTGGGAAGTGTAATATATTGATTTTAAGGCCTTACTTATGGAGCATATTTGAAAGGGACAAGAGGAATTTTCAGCTGAAGAAAATGCGGAGAAGAATACCAGCAAGGACATGGCTGGAAAAAAAAAAAAGATCTGGCCAAGGTCATTAGAGGAATCTAGAGCTGATTGTAGGAAATCTGTCAAAAAGAGCAGACAGAAACAAAAAAAAAACATGATTAACTTTGTGATTTATCTAATAATACTAGTTTAGTTGTTACTTTTAAAAAGTAAAACAGAGTGCATGAGTTTTTGTAAGTCTCTGTTCTTCTATTTTTTTTTTTTTTGATGTGGCCTTGACAGCAATCGTTTGGTGTTGTTTAATCATTCGTCTAAGGGATGTGTTTCTCCACATTTAGGCATAAGCAACTATGCAAATGTCGCCCTCAGCCAGCGGGAGCTAACAATGAGCGAGCCTCCCATCACTTCTAGCCTCTGGTACGCGTTCCTGTTCCCTTGCTTCCTCCTCCTCCTGACCTTTGAACTCAGCTGCTTCCATCAGGGCTCAAGTCTTCGCGTGCAGCTCCCTCAACAACGGGACGCAATCGGGAATCTTCGAAATTTTTGAAAACGACGGCTGCAGAAGCTCCACGAACATGTTTAACTCGAGAACGAGACGGCGGCATGTGGACAAGGAAGAAGCAGGTGGGGGGTAAGGGAAGTGGAGGGGTGACGCCTCCAACATGATAAATGAGTTTACAGAAATCCGAGGTGCAAATGAAAGCCTTTCTTCATGGCTGCTCCCCCCTTGTTGCTTCCCTCCTCTCATCTCTGCTCTGTAATGACCATTCATCAGAATTACAGGGACCTGTCCCTTCCAGCGCTGCCTGTTCATTAATACAGCCACGCCCCAGGCTCCTCTGCTCCGGCCGAGGAGGGGGTCCTCGCTGCCCCGCATCCGGCCAAATGACCGCCATCGTTCACGCCAGAGAGACGCCCGAGGCGTCTCAGATAATGCCTGTTTGAAATCTGTCTAGAAATTCATTGGCTCGTAGAGTAATGAGCTGTTCTCCGTTTCATTTCCTCCTCAGCTGACAGTGTCTGTGGCAGCGGCAAAGAAAACTTAAGTCATAACTCTGTGTGTGTGTGTGTGTGTGTATGTGAGAGAGAGAGAGGCAGAGACCATATATTGATTTGCTGGCTGTTGTGCAGCAAACAACTCAAGGCTACGGGTGCCATCTCTGCTTTCACAGGTCAGAACCATTTGATTATTCCGATTAAACTCGTTCTTTTTCATCCTCATTTTCTTTAACATTAAAAATCACTCAGCACATAAATTTAAAGCACTTTGTAAACCTTAAAAAAGAAAAAAAGAAAAAGCCCAGGTGTGCCCCTGAGTGTCGTCAATATGCTGCAGTTTCCTTTTCAATTTCACTGTTTTTCCACTGACCTTTTACACACACACACACACACACACACGCGTTACTCAGCGGCATCTCTTTGACCTTGCCACAGAACCGAGAAAAGGGAAGGCATCATCACCTGTCACCTCGCTGATAATGGAATTCCCTGGTCCTTCCATCTATTTCCTTTCAAGGATTTGTGTATAAAAACAACAGCTGATGCTGCTTGCCGAATGTTTGGTCGCGCTTCGCGGGCCTGAGCGCAAATCTATGTCCCCGACATATATCATTCATATCGCTTCGGCGGCAACGAGGTGGAAACCGGAGTGTCATTATTTCGACGTTTCTCTTTTGGCGTAGCCCAGCACACGGTTGCCCTGCTGTATATCTCGCGTACATTCATTTGATAACAGAAAATGCTCCCACCAAAGCAATACGCTAGCAGAATCACTTTAGAGATCGCTAACATGTTCTCACTGAGCGTCATTGTATTTCTACTAAAAGCTAACTTACCCACTCATGATGTGCCAGACAAATATGTCAAACGTCTTTATACAACACCTCTCAGCGCTAACCAACACCCCTTGGCTTGGTGGTAATAGGTTTGCTTTTTTCCGATAATCGAGCAGACGCTCTCCTCCTGGGCGTGATTGTGAAGTGAGGCCATTTGGGGTATCATTACTCCCGCTCCGCTTTATGGAAAGCGGCAAGAAGACGGAGGAGATATGGATTCACAGAGCGCTTAATGTTTTCGTTAAAGACCGGTCAAAGCTAGCTGAACTGGAGGAGAGAGGGTAGCGTAGAGAACAAGCCAGACTGATGTGTTAAAAAAAAGAAAAAAAATAAATAAATAAATCAGACGTGAAAATGAATCAAAGGGATGGGGGAGGGGCAGTAATGTATCTGGCCCGATCTTCCCTTTTTCACCGTGCCAGCTTCCTGTCTTTCAGCCATCAATACGTTGCTCTCATAAAGGCCATTCATCACATTGATCACCCGTAGAAGCTCCGGCGACCGTAGTCCTATTCTGAGCAAAGACCAACAACGTGCTGGGGGCCCAATCATACACTCAAACGGCCTATCGGGACATGGACGTACGGCTCGTGGAGAACAATAGGAGAAATAGACTGCACTAATGACCCGTTTAAAGAAGGAATTATGGGCAGATGGTGTTAGCTCCAGAATCTGTCGATGAGGGCAGCTATAATACAGATGTGATGATAGAATAAAAGGCAAATAAAAAGCCTTTCTACTGCAGGAACCTTTTCACAATAGCTGCAGTTCCAAAAACTCTGTTGTTGCCACGTTAATGGTACATTTTGCCATTTTAACAGCGCATTTTGTTTTTCTTTAACGCGAATTGCAACTCTGCACAATCGTTCTTTCAGGATTAATCACGCTTCTTCTATCCTTCCACAGTAACCAGGAGCCATTTAAATGTTGTTTGAGGACACTTATTTATCCCCCAAATATAAAAATATCCAACGGGTCCTGGAGCAGTCTTGTGGTAGGGGGGGTCCACTCGTTTAAATATTTTATGACGAAAGAGATTTTCGACCTTTACATTAAGGTAAAAGTTGTGAGTGTATGGAGACATTTAAAAGGTCAAGTGGTGGAAGCAGTGTGAAAAAAATCCATTTCTGGTGTTAAGACTGGCCATTCAAGAACGCCATGTGAACCAGTACTACAGTATGCTGTAACTACCATCCACATGGGTAGTGAAAAACCTGGTTGTGGATTTTGTTTTGATTATCTGATCCATGCTTAGATGTTTCAAAAAACATTATCTTCTCGTCTAAACTGGCAGTACCGACAAACGCAGGACCAAAGACAAGAGTCGTGCGACCGTTCTTGTGCTTACTTCAGAGGAAAAGTCCAGTTTACCCTCCCAAGATAAACTATCAGCAAGGCGTTACTTTATACGTTCCCCAAAGGATTCTGGGACTAGACTGTGTTTATATAGTGTGTGTGCAGTGTGCCGAGTGTGTTGTGTTTACATCTCTAACCCCAGGAGGAACGGCTGGCACATTTACGAGCACTTCCTAGCCCACACTCGTCTGCTCATTTATCACCGCGGCTCTCGAACATGTGGGCGCAGGCGTGCAGGAGATTGGTTCGCACGCTACAAGCTAAGGACGGACATTTCAATAATGAGTCCATTTGTTATTCATGACAATGCAACATCGTACCGGAGCGGGAGTAGGTATGCCTTTATAGAAGCCTGTTTTGTAGTTTTTTTTTAATAATTATGTGTGAATAAATCAATACAGGTGAGATCTGGAGGAAATTTGAGCAGCAGACTGACGGGCTGACAGGGATGCTCTCTTAAGACACTCCTCTGGTCCTGCCAATCTGCTGACAGTAGTCGCAGTCCAGATACGCCTTTCTGTCCAAAGGCTGATTCAAACTCCTCTGACTTAATGAGGAGATTTGCATTTCAACCTTCACGTTTCCTAAAGTCAACGCAATGAACATCAGATGGGAGCAACAGGTTTGTGTTCAGGAAGAGCTGCAGCAGAAACCTGCAGTTTCCTCCCACAGCCCAAAAAACATGCACATTCGCTTGATTGGAGACTCTAAATTGCCCCCAGGTGGTTGTGTTTGTATGTGTGTGTGTGTAATGACTTTCCCTGTGACAACTGGGATGTTGTTGTTAAGTGACTGCTAAGTGAGGGCGAGCAGCAATGAATGAATGAATACAAAAACAAGTCAGGGGAATGCAAAGCGAACTGCCAGCAGTCATCTGGAAGCCATGATGTAACGAAGAGGCATACGCTCGCGCCCGCTCGCAAACTGACATATTCTGCAGGCTATTCTTCATCTTCCACCTCACACCAGCACACACACACACACACACACACAGAGCCACGCGCCGGCCTGTAAAATATGCAGCTCCATGATTGCTGTTATCATTTCTGATCAGCTATGTTATTGAATGCGGGTCGCTGTCGGGCCTGTTGCATGGGAGCGATTATTCCGCAGGGCATCGGTAGTGTGGTTCCGCCTGGCTGAACGTGATGGATGGAGAGGAAATGGTGATGTCTGAAACAGTCCCGAGTCCTGCCAGATCCCAGCCACTCAATAATTACCGTCGCATAGTTTGACCGAGTCTAAATAAATGCGGCGACCCGCTGAGGACGTGCCCCCCGACCCGCCTATGGCCCCGATCGATACGTTTGAATTTAGATGCAAATAATTCACGTTTTTTGGGGGGAACTTGTGACTCCTGAGGTCTGGACTTGTGCCTCGTCTTATATACTTTACTTTTATATTATCTATCCATTCATTTGTCCGTAAAGAACCACTTATTCCCAACCTGGGCTGCTGGAATTTAATCCTGCAGGATCACACTCTGCACGGACACACACTCATACTCAGAGGGGCAATTTAGGGTCTTATGCTTTCAATGAAACTGGAAAAAGAAAAAAAAAAACATTCAGACACTTGGAAGAAAAAAAAACTGTACATTCTAAATCCCTGAGATGGAATCTAAGCAGGAACCTTCAAAAAAATAAAAACTCTGGGAAAAAACAAAAAAAATCTTTGTGAGGAAGAATCAAAGGACTAAAGTTATTTTTGCCAGCTTTGCACAGCTGATAAAACAAGTGCAGGTCTGGGAGATGATGGTTCTCATGGTGCGTTTAAGGACCTGTACTGTGTGCAGGAAGAGGACAAAACAGTGATGATTTCTGGAGGAAAGTCATCAGGAAGTACTAACAAGATGGCAATTTCCATTTTAAGACCACTTTTCCCCTAGTTTCACCCTCTAAAGGAAGTCCAAGTCAGCTGTCAAACACAGTAACAGACTCACACACAGTGAGGTATAAACTCAATTTTCCTTTTGCTCCAGTTTACAACTTTATTATTTTATGTAATCTCTGCGGTAGGAAAAAAAAAAAAAGTTTTGCCTTCCTCACACATCCGAAATAATTCCAGTGTGAAATATGAGGGGGGAAATCCGCAGGAAGGAAATCAATAATTGAAGTAACCACATGTTATTTCATTTCCTGGAGGGGAAACAGAAAAAAGAGAACTTGCCTGATTTCGCTCGTACACCACAGTGATCGTATTCTCTCTGTGCTGCGCACTGTTCTGATGGTGATGTCTGCAACATACGGTCTGTGAGCGTGATACGGATCGCAGATGTGCACCTCCCGGCAACATCTCGCAAACGAGCTTTACAAATGAAAGTTTAGCAAGGAAACAATGTTTAGGTTCCACAGAACCCGCGGAGGCAGGAAGCCGCAGACGTGTCGTCATGGCGGTGATTTGTTGTCATACTGTTCCGGCGTTCACGCTGGGCAGAGATGTTTGAGCACGGAGGAAATGTATCTGCGCGGCTCTACGGTGAAATTACTCTCAATAACCATGCGGGGAAAATGAAACCAGCCTCCCACTGTTAGGAAGATGCTAACTGCGCCTGTTGTCTACGTGCACACCGAACACTGTCGACCAGAACTCATTCCTCGAAATATGGACGCCTTGCCTGCCCGCACCCGGGTCAGGCTAACTTGTGGCGTGCGCCTCCAACTGCCTGTGTGCGAGCGTTTGGGCGCATGCAGCCATGTAATGGAGGCGCTCTTTTCACCTGAAGCACAGCCAGCGTGACTCACTGTCATTTTCACTCCTCATTCTATTTCAGCTCCAGCTCCTGGGAAGGAGCGGGGTCAAAGTTCACGTCTATGCCTCCCTGTTTCTTTTTTTTATTCTGGTTCCTCTTCCATCTTTATTTTCCTTCCCACATCTCAAAACATTCTTTTCTCATCTGCATTCAGTCTCTGTTTACCTCCTTGCCATTTTTCCATCAGTTCCTCTTTACTTTCTTCCTCCCTCCCATGAGCTGGTTGAGCCACTGCTGCTCTGTCTGTCAGGATATGAATAATTGAGGTGTATTGAGTCTGGTCAGCAGATGGTGAGATGGCCGTTATGGATCCATCGGCGCTCTTTAGGAATCACCGAGCGCGTGCCAACACCTGTCTGGTTAAAGCTCGCGGGGCGCCGCTAAAGTTCGAGGTCGCAGCGGGAGAGCCGGGCGAGGCACGCCCTAAAATGAAAGACAGCTCGGTTCCTGACCGCACCTGCACCGGTGCACACTTACATATGCAGGTGCAGACACGCCATGGCAACACTCAGAAACCTGGAAAACGTGTCTGAGGGCACACACGTAAAAATGGGAGAGCAGATACAAACAAACAAGTCAAGATTTAATGTATTCTGTCTTTTCTCATGCACCTGCTGCAGCTGAACAAGGGATTTCACCTTCGCACGCCTTTGTCTTACTTCCTCCCCCCAGTATTTATCCCCTCTCTCTGCTGTTGGCCGGCATTTATCCGTCCCTCACAGACCTGCACCATTTCTCCACGCTTCAACGACCCCCCCCGCCCCAACCCCCAAGACTCCCCCCTCAAGGCCTGGACTCTGTCTCAGACCTCTTAGAGTCACATGAGTTAACCCAAGCTCTCTTCAACACGCACACCCACAACTGAAACCAGGCGGCTATTTCTTCTCTCTGTCCAGTTCAAACACAATTGATTTCTTCTAATCCCCCCATTCGGACCCCACAACCTCCCAGGCTCCTCTCTTCCCATACCCTCATTTACTCCTCCGCTTGGTCTCGTTCCCAATTCACATAAAAATAAAGGAAATAAATGAGAAATAAATAAAGATATGTAGACTCTATTAGCTTATCTTGTATGATCTCTGACAATTGTCTGTCTAGATAGTTTGAGGCTGCAGAATGTAAATGAGACACAGTTTAGCATATGAGATAAGCAAAGACTTCTTTATCTTAATTGTTTCTGTAACGATTGTAAAGAGTTGAGCTCGGAGGGCAAATCGGTTAGAACTGATATTATTGTCTAATAGCCAAGTAGTAAGAAAATGATCCCTGAGTTTAGAAACGCAAAGCTAAACCTGTTGGAAGGGTAGCTGCTCAACTTTTATCTTAAATGTCTTCTGGAATATGCAACAGCCTTAACAATGACAGAACTTTCCCTGTTACCGCTGGTTCAGTCGCCGGGACAGAGCTTCCAGTCGGTCGGTATTTCCTGCACATTGTTTGCAAAAACAACCGAATGGCCTTTATTGTCAGCTGCTTTTCATTTCCTGCATCGAACTTTTCTTGCCTCGCCTCATAAGAAAATCCCAGAGAGCATCGCCCCCGCTTATCTCCCCCTGTGCAGGATATCTGTGTATGTACCATCCACACGCAGACCCAATCGCGACAGATCATGATAGTGCGTTCATGTCCACAACAAACAAAAGAAAAGAAAACTGTACGATCGGCGATGTGAATTTATGCGGGTGACCTAGCAGTAATCTTCAATCTTGGTAAATATTGTTCTGTTTAAAGTCAATATGTACGGAGGCAGCATTTGGAATGTTAACACTGTGTTCCGTAAATATCAATGTGTATGTCCCATCATGGGAATCCAAATAAAAGAATAATACATTAAATATAGTCTATATTTCTCAAGGGAAACCAAACCTTGGTCCAGAGAACATGGACGACAATGAAACGGTGGTGTTCTTTAACTAAAAGTGGCTTTTTAAATGGATTTTCTTATCAGTGAAATGTTCCCCTAGAAAAGCTGTTGAAAGATGAGGAAAATTCATTTGTTTTAAAAAATATGAAACAGGAAGGTGCGAAGGCAAAATGTTATATTTCAGAGTGAAATCAAACAATGGGGGGGGGGGGGGGGGGAGCTGAAGCACATTACAGGGGGATGTTGTAATATTGTTTCCTGCACACATCTGTTTTCCTCCTCGCGTCATCTTCGCTGCAACCACAAGTGTGCACACGCATACCACCTCTTCATTATATGGTCGTGTTTCCAGGCCCTGACAGGTCCTCGTGTTTACTGCACTGGAACTAATGGGGCAGCTTCTGCAATCCCTCAGAATTAACTCTTCAGATGGGCCAAACGTGCACGCTTTGACAAACACTTCTCCTATGAACTCCTCAAGGAGAGGTCACTAAAGGAAGTTAATGAGATATATCAAAAAGCAGCCTGGAGGACAACAGTGTGTGCTTTTCTCTTGTGGCGCGTAGGAAAAGAGGTAGGTTTTATGGTCAAAAATACAAGAAAATGGAACTTTGCGACACCCTGGCTCACCGCTGCCACGCCTCTGCTACAAAAACAGCCGAGATAAGTTATCATGGCAAAATGTTTGCTGGTTAGCTCAGAGCTGTGTAGTGTGACATTGTGTTTTAGATCTCGAAACTGATGGCTCTCAAGGCCACACTTGTCCCAAAGCAGGTAGCAACTCCGGACGGTGCCTGAACGAAGCCAGAGGGCGATAAAAACTCCCTTAACACTTGTGTAAAATGCTTCATAAAAGCCCGCAGACCCAGAAAATGGGTGAAACAATTACTCTCTGTGCTTGATGGCTCCTGCAAGATTGATTCCAGCAGCAGTGGTCTCTACAGCGTTCCACTGAATTATTGAGTATCACAGAAAACAAGTCTTTGAAACCCTTAAAAAGTGTAATGGGGCAATCATACCTGCAATACTGCGATTATCCAGCAGTTTCTATTCCAATGACTTGAAGCTACTTTCGCACTACTTTCTTGCATTTGTACCTGTTTCATGTGCAGGGAATTTTCCTAGAGATGAAAATAGCCCTGGTAAAACCTGAAAGAGCCCCGTCGCTTTCTGTTGTGCTGTAATGCATCTACTTCCTTGAATAAATGCATCATTACAGTATTATTAAGGCTATGGTTTCCCTTAGCCTCCATTTACTGGGACTTAGGTTCTGCGTTCTGGGGCTAACATGGACCCATTATGTCATTAAGTCATTATGAGCTGGGACAGAGGGAAAATAATACCTGTAATAGGAGCTACACTGGATACTACTTAAGGGTATATCTTGCTTGACTTCCTGTCTAGTTATCTGTCAAGTAGAGATCCTCATTCACTGTGTCTTGTGTTTCACGTCACCTTTGAAAAATTCTGCTTTTTTTCACCATTTTTTTCTCAGGTTTTGGCCAGAACTCAGACTCACCCCAGAATTTGGATACGCCGTCCATCCCAGCTCAGCTGTGGCCACCCGAGTGTCCATGACAGTCTCTGAGAACAGACAGAAAGACAGAGAGCAAAACTGCGGTTAGTCTCCGAAGAATCTATTATTAGCAGCGAACCACAGGCTTGAACCGCATTCAAGGCCCAGTGATCGCTGTCACTATCTTCAGCGAACAGAGAAGATGAATCCTTCAGAGCGTTTTCATCCGTCTCTGCTAGGCTTCTGCGTAGACAAGAGACGGGAGGGGTGAAAGTCATGCCACATTGCTGGAAGGGACTTCTCAGAGCCTCTGTCAGACTGTTCAATCCTCAGCCTTTGTGGTGTCCTCCCTGTGTGAGCACAAAGCTACACTACGCGCTTCCTGTCTCTGCATGTGCGAATATGCGTTTGTGGCAGATCGCCTTTTGTCCCTGCATGTGTAAGCATCCAAGTACTACTCATCTGTAATGGTGGAGTATAGCATTTTTTTTTTTTGCTGTATATAAACACTTACTATTTTCTTTATTTACATACACACTATCTGGACATCTGATGCGACTACCCCCAACAATGTTTGCTGCACGTCCGAGCAGAGGGACTGAGTGGAGCTCCTGCTCCGGTTATCAGAGATCTCCATGATTGCACAATTGACAAAAAAAAGGACTTTTGTTTAGCCAAATAAGAGGCTTTGGCAGAATACTGTGGAACACAGTCTGCTCCCTCCTGAACGGGACAACTGAGATGGGCTGATAGCAACAACAAAAGCTGCGTTTCTGAGGTCTTTGCTCATATAAAAAAGAGCCACGTTTGCCTTCGTACAGCAAAAAAAAATAATAATAATAAAAAAACAATACAATAAAATATCAAGATTTTCCTGGTGGTGGAAGAGCTGCATTTTATTTTGTCAAACAAGTGGGTGCTTTTCTGTGGGATGTCACATGGAATATACCAATAACATGGCTCATTAATTTCTTTTTAAGCTCGTACATCACAAAAGAAGCAGGACTGTTTTGTTGAGACCTTGCATGAACTGAAATACATGTTTGATTTCTGTACTATACAATATTTTAGGGAAAACTGCAGGGAAAACATTATAATATGCTTAATAGCATCACAGAGAACTTTGACCCCTGACCTATATGGTCAATTTTTAGATTTACCGAAAATATTCAAACGGAAAACACTTAAAAAAAAAAAGAAAAAAAAAAAAACCCTATTGGTGCACTGAAAATTCAGAGTGCTGGAAAAAAGAAGCCAAACCACAGGTCTCTACAGATTTTCTCCTCAGTCACACAAATTTATAGCACTGATGAACAGGCTGACACGTCGGCCTTGGCGGTGCGATGACAGACGCATAATTTTCCCTGTAACTGTTGGTGTGAGTCTTCCGTACTTGCGCGAGTGAACTCCATATAATTCACCTTTTCCTGATGCCCCCTGCCTCGACAAGCCCTCACTCACTTCTGTTGTGGCCAAACAGATAAAGAAATGGGGCCCTCATGAGAGCGAATGACATGTCTGGGTGATGTATGGAGGATGAAATGGTAGCGTCAGGGCAAACGGCTGCATGGTGACACTCCTGCGTAGTTAATACAGGGGGGAAAAAAAACCCTCTCTTCGGTTGAACACGAAAGCAAAACACGCAGACGCCATCAGGGAGCAGGTTCCCAGGCCGCTCCTTCGCCAGGGAGCGAACACCTGCGGTCGGCGCTTATCAGCCTAGTGGAATTTCCAGCTATTCAGACATCATTCCAAATGATGGAGCGCTAAAAGCTTGTCATCTCCACTTTCAGTCAAAGACTAAAAAAAATAAAACACTGCAGCTGAGTGACGTGCAGAGAAGAGAAGTGCTGCGCAGCCTGATGTTAACGAACTGTAAGAAACAGCCTTCAGACGTTAAATCAATTAGCCCAGGTATAATTCAGTCACAAACATATTCACACATACACACCTCAGTGCACACACATACACACACGCACGCACACTCGCATTCATCAGCTGCCTCAGAGAGCAATTTTCTGTGTACACCTTCAGTGACAGCCTCGTTCACGCCCAACTTCCATCCGAGTCTTTCAATTTCCCCTAAAATCAAGCTCGTCTCCAGGCAGCCGCTTCCAGCCTGCCTGGCTGCCTGTACGATTTGCTGTCAGCTGGGGAAGATGGGAGCGCGCAACAGTCGGCAGGCACCAGCCAGTGCCGCTGCTGGGACTGCCAAGCCTTCCTCAGGGGAAATCACATGAGCTTTAGTCAAATCACAGAGGCGCTTGGTGGGCCGTTTCCAGCTTCCTCAGGAAATAAAGAGATGAAGGGGGGAGACGAGGTGGTGAAAGTAAGAGACAAAAAAGGGTCAAAGGCTTAAGTGAGAGGTGACCAAGCGCCATCATGTGACCTGGACCATTAGTGGGATATCAGAATAGAGGATGAGTAAATGGAGTGTGCTAAGTGGCTATTAGCAGCAGGGTGGGGGCCCTGCAGCCATCACGCCATCGCTTCCGCACCTGTCCACCAGCACTTGGGACACAGACAATGTCCCACGTGTGCGTGCATGTGCGTGTTTTCAAGAGGAGCTCTTAGGTGGATCGGCACATTTAATCATAAGTGGATCTGAAGAGCTTCGTTTCGAACACAGCTACCTTTTGAAATTCCAGCTCTTCAGAAACATTAAAAGAGGAACATGGTGGTGTAGCACCCAATTGATGGGTCCTCCTATGACAAAAAAGACTCCCAAAGAACCGATCTTCTGATAGCACGCTGCCGATCCACTCCAAACGCATCTTCTGAAGGCACAAATGAATATGTTTGGATTTTCGAATTATTTGTGCTGTGTTTAATCTACCCTTCAAACCCTTGGGATTTGTGCACACATCAATATTTGCCGGAAGCCAAAGACTATAAAAGTAGAGCTGAGCTCTTCTTGCTGTCTTTGCTGTTTAAAGCCAGTAACCGTCAAGCTCAGATCATAAAACCCTCGTAAAAGCTACCGGCTCTGCTTTTCTGCGGCTCCCTAATTGCACTCGCACCTAACCGCGCATCCCTTTACACTTGCTTTTCCAGTCCACAGTTTCGCCGCTCCAAGAGGTGACCCCCCCCCCCCCAGGGAGGGGCCTGTTTGGGGATGCGTGTGGACTGGTTAGATTACACAGTCAGCCGTTCGGTCAACAGGAAGCCGTTGTCACTGATTTAAGCTCGAGCAGCAAACACAGCATCATTACCACAAAGCTTGGGGGGGTCACCGACTAAGCTGCAGTATCGGGGAGTTCATTTATGGAGAACGTGTGTGTGTGTTTGTTATACTCCCATGTTCTTATTCTGCTGTGTCAGCTCTACCTGTGAGATTGAATAAATCTAACACTGTCAGGCTCGCTAACTGTTTGGTCTGCATGGAAAAGATCGTAAAGAGCTTAACGTTGAACGCAGCTTACGGAGAGTTCCTGGCTTTTCTGGTGTGTGACACGAGCCCGAACGGTCGTAACTGGTTTCCACTTTGTCCTTCATTCACATTCAGGAGACATCTTCACCTAATGATCTCCTCCAAACATCAACATTTCAGTTTAATTAACAAACCTAGTGTTAAAGATATTATCTTAAAGATATTTTTAGTACATGCTCAACGATGATACAATATATTGCACCTATAGCAAAAACAGGAGGTTTCAAACTATCAACAACTGTCCAACCGGTCACTATGGACGGAAAAATGCAGCAAAAATCCAGGAGTCCAAAAACCCAGAAGCCCAGTTTCTAATCCCAGAAAGCAAAGCTCCTTCTCATTAGCGGCAAGTGGTGGATCAATACCAAATGACAGGCTGTTTCCATAGATAGAGAGAGAGGGACAGAGGAGGGGAGGAGGGGGGGACAAATGAAAAAGCGAGAGAGACTGCATTAAACATTGATGGGGCCTTGTGTTACCGATCGATATGGCAGCCCCTTTCACACAATTACACATCAGCGAGCAGTCTTATGATACATCGTATGAACACGCATGATTACAAAGCGCGAGTGCCTGGGTCAAAGAACGTCTGTAGAGAGACACTCAGGAGGAATAAATGTAGAAAGAAATAATCCGTCCAATCTGATCAGGCTCTTTAAGCCTGTACGTGCAACTTCAATTCTGCCGCCTGATAGCCACAGTGGCGGCACCTTCGTCAGTTTCCTCCCACATCTGCATGATTGTATGGCTGCTGGTCGATAGAACATATGCTGAGGCACCGCTCTCCATCTCCCCGCCGCCTCCCTCAATCGAATCAGACAATCCTCCGTGGGTTTCCTTCACCATCGCATTACACATCTTTTCCACTGGTCCACGCTGTAGCCAGCCACCCTCCCCCCCAACGCTCACACACACCCCGCCCTGACCACATCCTCCCATCCAAGGGGGGCTGCTACACTTTGTAATTCAATGAGACAATCATGTTCAGATTCTGAGAGGACTTTCTCTTTGTGATTGCAGCAACAAACTCAAACAAGATCTGAGGGGGGTCTCGAGTCACGTTATTTTAAAGGGTTTTATCTTTTCTGAGATGTGAAATCAAGGTGCAACAACAGAGAGAGAGAGAGAGAGGAGAGAAGAGGACAGGAGAGGGGAGAGGAAAGGCAGAGATGAAAATCCAAGTGGAGAAATCAGCAGGACCGAAATGAGCACTTAACAATGATGAAGCCCCCCCCCAACCCCTCTACCGCCAAACCCTCTGGCATTTTAACACGAGGCTGAAAACAAAGGGACAAATAAGCAAAGCCACTTCCAGACCAACCGGCCACGACTGGGCCTAGTGACTGGGTTTGAGGCGTGGTGTCTGCAGGTGGGGCTGCACCAAAGAGGGGGCGCCTTTGTCGGAGTTGTGATCATCCTTCCAATCTGCGCCACGCTGAACGCCGTGTCACACGCACTAAAGGCTTCGCGCGTCTCAGCAGCCGACCGGACGACTTCAAGGGAAACATGTTGCGTGTGCGTCTCCCCAAGGACAGACCATGACAATGCGGATGATTTGAAAATGAAAGACAAAAATAATCCGTTGTCCACAGAGACGGCGGCGGAGAGCGATGGGACTCACGAGCCAAAGAGGGAACAAGATGATGGATCGCAGGTCGCGCGCCCGCCTAAACGTGCACAGTGTGTAAACAGTGCATGGGCGCACTTTCTGAATGCAAAGGAATACAGCAGGAAAGGAAGTCCAGGTCAGCAGCAGAGATAAGAGGAGCTGCAGAAGCCAAATGAGATCAGCAGCAGATGCTGGGACGCCTCGCGCGATAGCATCACTAACACATGTGCAGATTCCGCAGAAGCTGATGAAATTATACCGTCACACCAGCAAGGTGACACTCTCCTGGCATTACACATCTGGGCTGCCATGTCGCATAAGTCTGGAGTTTCAACCGTGCAGCACTCGCATTATCCCCATGGTTACCGCTTTAGCTGAAATGGCTCGGGGAGCACACGGCGGCTCCTACAGGTGCCGGCGGCTAACACAGGGCTGGAGAGTGCCTGGGTAGTGACGGCCTGTGCATTCATATCTCGGTGGTCAGTCACGAATCAGGCAGGGCAGAACACAGAAACAGGCTATTAATACGTAATCCATGCATGACTCCCCCCTTCTCTCTTTCTTTCTCCCTTCTTCCCTACCCTGGTCAGGGGAGAGAGGTTAGGCACATCATTTGCATTCATTAGCATGACATTAGCAGACAGAGTGATCTTTAGAAACCAGGCTGCTGGAGAGTGTCATCTTTAATTCATCATAACCCTGCCATACAACTCACCCGCCCATCCCGCCTCTCCTTTCCCCCACCTTCTCCTATCTTCTCTTTCCTCCGCCAGTCTGCAACTGACTCTCTTCCCCTCCCAATGCTTTTCTTTTTTGGTCCCCCCTTTAATTCACTTTCCATCCCTCACTCTACCTCTCTTCCTTTGACTTTGACTTCTTTTCTGGCATAATATCTTTGCACAGAAGCAGAAGAGATGGGCATGCCCTGAAAACCCTCCACCATTCGTGCATCTTAGCACAGATCCAGAAGGTGAACCTTTTCTTTTATAAAAGATGTATGGGGTCGATCAAAGCACTGAACACACCTGCTCTCAAAGGCCTCAGTCATATACTGTACTTTTGTCACGCAGCTTGAAAATGTAATTTGCTCAATTTCCAGCTGCAGCTAACTCGCACGCAAGACGTCATGTGCAGCTTTGTGAACGTCTGCTTTGATCTGACACAAAGAGGTGGAACTACAACCGCGCATATTACGCCAGCGCATGAAGGAAACGCCAATGAGCCGCGAAGGAGGGGGGAAGAGGTGCTCTTTTGCATTCTAACCTCTGGCAAAAACAAAGAATCTTATCAAAATTGGTCTCGTCTCTTGGGTCAATAAAAACAAACAGCCTAATTAGTGGTGCAAAAAGACTCCCAATGAGTCTCCCAGTTTTCCACAAAAGAAGGCAGCGAACAGGCAAACACGGCTAATGGTTACCCTGCAGAGGAGAAGCCCTGAGCTAAACATGAGCAGACTATTTCCTTATCATACCGCGTGTATTAGTTTCAGCCCAACACCAAGAGGATATCAACATTTCCATGAAGAGGTTAAACCATAAACAAACTCGGCTGAACCAATTTCAAATGTCTCTCTCTCTCTTTTTTTTCCATCTCTGTTCCCAGCATGCACAGAGGAAATATGATCACGGAGATGATCAAAGTGAGTCTAATAGTGATGACAATGCTCGGGGAATTCTGCAATTACTTGCCTGGATGTTGGTTCATGAATTCCCGCACGCAGCTGTGGGAATTATGCAGGTCATTTCATAGATGGTCATGTTATTGGCTCTTTTTTTATTCTCTTATTGTTTCACAGGCTGCAACCATGTTCACGCCCGTATGTACTCCCTGCGCAGGGAGCGATGCGTGTTTTCAGCTGAGTAACACGCTCGGGGTCTTCTCAGGGTTGCCGTAACGGCAGCCTGGCAGTGCTGACCAAGATGGAAGCCAGGCTAGCTTCCCCACAGCAACGCTCAAACCAGCCTGTCCCCTTTCATGCACGCGGCACTTCAATGCAGTAAAAAAGGGTAATTACAACTCTTATCAGCCGCCTCACCTCACAAAACTGTATTTAACGAGTGGAAGACCACTCCCTTCTGGTTCGCTCACAATGGAATGAGACTCTGAGCAGGCTTTGGCCGCACCCACATCCCTGTCATTTATTCTCCCTGAGAGCTCTGCACCGCCAACCCTCTGCTCTTTCCAGGACAAACATTTCAAGAGGAAACCCGATCGTTTTAATGACACGGCTGAAATAATTCCTCAAACAAAGCCCCCAAATTGATAGCGGAGAGTAGCTGGAGAGATATCAGGTTACCTCAGGAACAACTGCAGGACCAAAGCCCTGTTTATGTAGGAGAGATGTAATTTAACCTTTTCCCATGAGGAGGAGGAGGGCTTTATAATGAAGGCTCGCCGTTATGGATTTGACATTTTTTTAGCCTCAAATGTGAAAGCTAAGTTTGCCAGTGAAAGCCCTCCCAGCGCTCCACACGACCGCAGATAAAGGCTGGTCTGATGACCTATAGAGGTTTGATCTACAGCTAATGGGAGAGCTGGGGTTAGTTAGAGCAACCTTGTTTTTTCAAGCAGACCAGGAAATAGTGCTGAAGAAAGGAAAATGATGCCACTCAATTAACGCCAACTGCGGTTCTTCCAACAAAGACAACACGGACGTTTATTGACATTATCTATATGTCGCTAGAAGAAAAGTAATGACTGAAATGAAATAAAGACGTCTGATGGATGACAGTTGCTAGGGCTCATGATGGCAAATAAATTGAGAGAACTATCATCTCCTTGTGGAGAGAAGCTAGGAGAGATGGAGAGATGAAGGAAAAATGGAATTGAAATAGGAGAAACTTCATATCGAGAGAAAACACTGATAGCGTGGAAGTAATCAGAGAGACGCCAGGCATCATGTGGTGGTGCCCAAAGTTATTTTATCCAGGAATGAATCTAGTGACGGGTTAGGAACTCTCTTCCTCTGACTTCCTTTTCTGCATAACCCCTGTGGAAAGATGCAGAAGGTGAACCTTTTCTTTTCTATAAAAGACGCAAGGGGCCGATCAAAGCACTTATCCTGAACACACCTGCTCTTAAAGGCCTCAATCATTTACGCAGGCGCTTGCTCTATTTTCCAACATACCTTTAATGTCCTTCGATTTCCAGCTGCAAATAACTTTGTGAATGTGTGCTTTGATCTGACACAAACAGTTGGAACAACTGGTCATTTCACCAGCGCATGAAGGAAACACCGATGAGCATCAAAGACAGTGACCACTGACTCATCATTGAAGCTCAACCAATTAAGGCAAACTGGACAAAAACGTCCAGATCGTTGGGTTAAGGCTGCTCCTCTGGGTCTAACCATCACATCAACTGTGGTTCCTACAGAGTGCGCAGCTGCATGTGCCTGGCGTAAGTTCCTAAACCAGTGATGTTACCAAAGACAGGCACTTTCTCTCTCTCGCTCCGGCTCAGCTGTGGCAGTAGAAAGGTGCCCTTCAGCCACCTTGAACCCACTGGAGCTGAATTTCAATAAAAGACAAATTATCAGCCCTCCCCTCTGGGGCATGGGAAAGGCGCTAAGTCTGAACCGACTGCACATAGAAGACGATCTAACTGTCACGGAGGTGCGAGTGAGTCAATCATACAAGGCACTTGCATTCTTACCCCGTCGGGAGTGCGCGCCGCTCCGCCAGACGGCTGATCGTTTTAGCCGAGTTTGTGCATGTGGGTACGTATGTTCTACCATCTCCTCAAACCCATAGTGCCGAGATTGCAACCGGCAACATGTTATTCAATTTAACTGTGTTTTCCCCCGACCCACATGGTGAGAGTCAGGTAATTGATGCCATGGTTTGGTGCTCCCCTAGGGGTGCGCTCTTCACCGCAGGGACGGTGCTAGCTAAGATGGCGCGAATGAGAGAAAACGGACAAACACGATCTAACCCTTAGCCGCCGCCGAGGCGCTCTTTGGGGATCTCGTTAATTCGCGTGGCTTCACAGACACACACACCCACACACACACCTGAGTGATACAGTTCTGATATAATTTCCTTGTTATTCTTCCATAAACAGGCCCCGTCGTTGCTACCGAAATCTACCTTCTTGCAGCTTACAGGCCTGCAGACGTCTACACATATATTTTTATAGACGGACTTTGTTTGGTTCTTCTTCTTTTTTGTTTGTTTTTCCTATGGGGCATCTCCAGATTCTGCAGAATTCAGCAGTGGGGGAATAAGAGATTGAAAATAGTCCTGAGGCAGAGGGAGAAACTTTGAGCGGAGGATCGGGAGCTTGACCTTCGAGCGCCAGTCAGGCGGAGGTGAGGGAGACTCTCCAGTGAGAATCTATAACCAGAGCGAAGAAAGGAAGGAGCACTCATTTTTACCTGTGGCGAGTAACAGTCAGACAGATCTTTTCGAGTAGTTTTCCCAAAGTCTCTTGGAGTGAAAAACTGCTCCGTAACTCCCACAGCAATTGCATTTCAGTGCTTTTAAAAGCTTGGGGAATGAGGGCCGTATAAAAGAGGATGCTTTTAGCTTCCTGCAGGAACTTGTGCTTGATGTTGCTGCAAACAAGATTTGTTTTCCTTTTATAATTTGCTCTTTTTATCTTTCCTACTGTCTCATCACACTTCTCCCAAGGCTACGAAAGAATAAATGCAAAACCGTAGACGAGGAAAAGCCTTCTGGGACGGCAAATGTCATTCAATTTCAGTATTTATTTATTTATTTATTTTTTTTGATTGCCAAAAGGGGGCTGTGGGTAATTTTGATCCGGTGCCACACACAAACGCCTAAAATGGGTTTGACCTCATCTGATTCGGCATCTGGGACGCGGGACAATGTGGCTCCAAATGTCACAGCTATCCAGTGACAGAGTAAAGCGAAAAGAAATCTGGCGACTCGCTTCCAACACTGCTGCACTTTTTTTCCTCTTCCTTTTTACATCACAACACTTTGGATCTCGGTAAAACTTCAAGTTGACTGCGACACAGATGGATCAGAGTGCGCGCTTCGCACAACAGCCTGCAGCTAAGTTCAACTTCAAACGAGAGCTTCCAGTTTTGGAGTCCCCACCGGATGAAGCGCTTGCAGCTGCTGAAGTCAAAGTGCCACGCTACTCCGGGCTTGTACCACCACCGTGCAGCTGGAAAGAGCCAAGCCTCATTAAATATGTAGCACCGTCAACCTACATTAGGGTGCTGCTTTTACTGCAAGCCACGGAAAGAACGGCGGCAGCTTTGGAATACACGTGCTTGGGCGGTAAACGCACCTCTAAAAGCCAATCCGAGCTGTTAGATTGTTTCGCCACTTGTGTGTCGCAGGGTTAGAACGGATGCAGGTGTCTGTCCGGCGTGGGTGTGAGATGCAGCGGTAGACTAAATAGCTCTGATGGGAGACACAAGTGCTTTTCAGGTGTTTGGAGAGAACGCCGCTCCATCAGGACCTGCTGGATATCAGATGAACTGGCAGCCGTGGGAGGAAGTCCACCTCCAGATGTGTTGCGTGTGAATAAAAACGCATCCAAGCTGCTGAGTATTTATCCGAATTCGGCTTCTCCTTGTCTGAGAACGCTTTAGATTATTTATGGCGCGCAGACGTTGAAGGCAACTTCAGGCAGATTTATCGCTGACATTTAGAAACGGATTTGGGAGGGGAAAAAAAAAAACACTAAAATAAGTGTAGATAGAAGAAAAAGGAGGCTTAAAAAACAGCAGGTGTTCTTGGCCAACAGCCTTCCTTCGAATGAGAGGAGCCAGAGACGGGCAGATAGAGAAGAGAGCCTCAGGGGGGTTCATTACAAATGTTAAGTAGAGCAGAAAGGCTCCGTCAAATCCCGGGGAAAATTAACGCTCAGCCCATGGGGTTCAACATTTCTGCACAGCCGAGTGAGACACTTCAAATATGAGAGGGCGGATCAGGTTTATAGTTGGGTTATGTTGTTACAGAAATGGATGTTTCTTTTCCTCCTTTGGGTTAAAACTAGTAATCCAATATTAGATTAAATAATTTATTGGATTAAAGTTAGAATCCTAACTGCTGCTCTACATAGCATTCACATTTTAGCCCAGGATTTTTGCACCTGGGGCTCCTTCATAGAACCATGCATATCATTTTTTTTCAGATGGTTTGACGCCATAGTTATTCATTAATTAGGGTTAAATTAGTCTTAATTATAAAACCAAGGAGAACTTTTGGCATTTAACACACACACACACACTCTCTCTCCTTCCTCAAGTTCACCACTTTCCTGTCTGATTCACATCTGTAGCTGAAATAAAAAAGATAGTCAAAGGGAAAAAGAAAAGAAACAGACCTAACGTGTCTGATAAACATTGGACTTTATTTAAGGAGTAAGGGGGGACGTGTTACTACTTAGCCCAGGAATTCTTAAAAGACGAAGCACAAATGTTTGGCAAGAAAAGAATTTTCTTTTGAGCCGATAAAGATGTTTTTCCACGTTTCGCATTTGTTGACTTTACGCTCAGTAAAAAAAATAAATAAATGTTCATCTCCCATTCTGAGAGGTGTTCGTTATCTGTGACCTTGCCGTCATTAATGTAGGAAAGTCCTGAAATAATTTCCAGAGTTTTCGCCCAACAGTGCTGTTCGTCTCCCCTCCTCAGAGGGGTTGTTAGCCAGTGTGTCCCTCCCAACAGCTGAACCCAAACAGGAGGTATGTGATACAGGAAAACAGCGAAACCAGTGAACAGGGTGGGAAACTCTTTAGCAAGGCTGTGAGCGGCACCACTGGCGGGCTGAGATGACGCATAAAGATACACCCCCCACTCTCTCACACACACACACACCAATATGATTATTTGATGTTACTCTTCCCGTTTTGCAGCTCGATTTGTGCACAGCCTCTGTAAAGGCAAGGGTGATAACTGATGGTAGAGATGTGCATGTACACTGTTCTACCTCCTCTCTCTCTCTCTCTCTCTCTCTCTCTCTCTCTCTCTCTCTCTCTCTCTCTCTCTCTCTCTCTCTCTCTCTCTCTCTCTCTCTCTCTCTCTCTCTCTTCTCTCTCTCTCTCTCTCTCTCTCTCTCCGCCCTCCAGGTGTGCCGCTGGCTGGGGCTTTAATCGTGACATTATGCAGGAGAACAGGAGCAGCGTTCCCACCAGGCTCGTGGATCAAACGCTCCTGTGGAGAGACTCTCTGCGAGGACGCGCCACTCTGCTGACCCTGCGGGGAGTTTACGTATGGAAATGGCGAAAAAAAACACAAGCACGCACACTGAGGGTTTGCATAGGAAACCACACAAAAGCAGCTGTCCGTGCGTCCTCAGCGCTGTGCAATTACATTAGCTATGTTTTTGATGCTGAACAAAGCAGTCGCGAGCAAGTACATGCGCTGGGTCCTCAGCTTGCATCACATTTGCCAGGAAGGTCTTCGAGGCTCCGGAGTCGAGCTCAAGCCGCCATCCTTATTTTTGTAAATGTCCCCATCTTTGTGTTATTTACTCTGACTGAGACAAAATCCGCTTGAGTCCGTGTGGTGACAGCACCTCTGCAAACGGGACAGCATGTTGTACAGCAACATGCGCCGGTGTGACTGAGGTTTGACGGAGCCGTTAAAGCGATATTAGTGCCTCCTGTCACAGCCCAGCAGACACGGAGGCCTTTCGGTGACACAGGTGAGGTAAACACGGGTTCCTTTTAGCATATTACCCATCAGTCAACACAACAGGCAAAGGAGATAAAAAAAAAAACACACCCACTGTGTGCGGGAAAACAAACGCGCTTGCCTGAGCCCTCTCACATGGGGGCCCCGTATGAAGATATTTTGGCAGGTGTGTGTGTGTATGGGTGTGTTCACACCCACGCGCTGATGACAACAACCTGGTGACAGAGAAGGAAATACCTCACATAGCATGCCCGTTGCTTATCCCCCCCCTTCCTATTTATCCCTCCATTTCCACTGCATCCATACAGAGATAAATCCACAAAACTGGGTTTTTTGTTCTGTGTTATTCATCAGCCACAAACCCTTGAAAATGTGCCCAACTGCTGATGCTCAGAGTTTTTGGGTTTTTTTTTTTTTTTCTTCCCTAATATGCAATTCTCGCAAAATCCAATGTAAAGAATTTGATTTGTCATCTGCGTCAAAGCAGATATCGCTTTGCAATAATACACTCTGTTTGACACCTGCGATGATGGAAGGGAAAGGAAATGTCAACTTCCTCTTCCAAGGCTATTTAGAAGAGAGGGAAACCACCACTGTTTATCGAAAGGGAAGGTAATAGCCACGGCATTTAACAATGGGAAGGCTTAAACAGTAAGCATGGTGCCAAAAGGGGGTGGGGGGGGGGGGGTGTTGTGATGTGGCAACAGAGGTTTAGCCAATAAAGCTGTTTGGACTGGAAACAGGCAGCTGGCAAGAGATGCAGGAGGTGGCGGTTCAACGTCTCTCTCTCTCTCTCTCCACAGGGCACCATTCACCCAGTTCACCTTTGTCCAGGAGAATATGAACTAATAAAAACATGTGCGCTTAAACCAATACAGTCCTGGAACTCTTAACGCGCGGCTTTCACGAGCCGCTTGATTTATTGCCCTTTTCAATTCGACAAAAGTGGAAGAATGTGAAACAAAAGTTAAAAGGAGGCTGAAAAAAGGGCGAAATGGGGGGGCGCTGACAGACGAAGAGACACAGAGAGAAGACGACGCACGCATGGCCTCGCTGCAGTGTTTACAAGGTCTGCTGGTATTTGTCTTACATCTCTGCAACGGCATGAAGCAACCTTTATCTGGCGCGATTCCTCCCCGAAGATAATGGATTGTGAACACACAACCTCCTCCGCAGACCTCATCATCTGCACCTTCCCCACTTGCCATCACCAACACGCAGCCAAGTGTGGACAGAGGACACACACACACACACACACACACACACACACACACACACACACACAGACACACACCTCTGTCAACACTCTCTGAGGCGGTAGCGTTAATTCCTCCCAGCCTATTCTCAGTCACACACGGCCGTGGAGCCGGTCGCCAATGGAGCCTCACTGCTAGATTAACCTTTGCTCTCGCCGCAGATCTGTTTTTCATTGGGACCGCAGCTCGGACAGGGGCCACGGCTGGCAGATAGTGAGTCATTGTCGGAACAGTGTCAGCACTCGGCCCTGCTTTAGAGGCTTTTGAAGAGTGGCGCTGTTGACGTGGGCCGAGTGCCAAGCAAGAGGAAAAACAGGCCTACTGTCCCACATGGCTCTTAGCCTGACCTCTCCCCTCAGGATGGGAGGACAGGTTTAAGGGTGTGTGTGTGTGTGTGTGTATTGGGAATAAACAGCTGGTGCATTCAGGAGTTGATATTTTGGCTGCAATTAAATCCCAGAGTAAGAGAAAGAAAAACAATTGTCATCTCTGCTAGTTTCTCACAGGTCTGACCCTGTTCTGCCTGATCCTCTTTCGCCTCTTTACAAGAGGAAAAGGTCACTTATCATCGTAAGTGTAACAAGCACGTCTTGGAAAAACTATCACTCTAGCAGTGGAGCCATTAGCTATTAGCTTTAAATTTGAAATAGAGGCGTAAGAACAATGAAAATGACATGAACATGTTGGGTATTCAGAAAAAAAAGCAGTCATTGGACATTTTAGAGTGCACAAAAACTGAAAGGCTGAGTGAAAATATATTTCAAAAGTAAGAACTTGAGAGACCTGACACATTACACATTAGTCTTTATGTGGCGCCGACTTCTAGCACGCTGTTAAAGGAAAAGTGCGACACACAACTCATTTCCTGAGAAAGGAGAAGGGTGTGAGCGTCACACTTCCACCTGGCCCTGCTCTGCCATGACAAAATAGCATTTAAATGATTTAAATGGAGAGAGGCCAGCAGCTCGTTACGACTTCATCCTTTTGTGGTGAATGGTGAGTTCTCCGCTAAGGAAAAGATCAACTGCCTATGTTAGCAATTGGAGGGACCAGTGGCTGGAAGAGGGAATGCTGGGAGTGAAAAGGTGATTGGATTTTTAATGAAGCTCTGATGAGTAGGTCCTCAACTCTGGCAGCCATAACTCAAGGCCTGCGTCCAGACATGCCTGGCAGGTACAAGAAGTGCAGACTGCTGCCTCGCAACGGGTTCCTGGTACGGCTGGCACAGAATTTTTCAGCCCCAGATGGACGTGGATGGATGGCTGTATGTCGCAGATTCATGTTTTGTTTGTCAAACAGCAGAATTAGCCTTGGCGGTGCCATTTAAAAATACAGAGTTTTTGTTGGTACGACGGGCTTCTCTGTTGGCGTGAGCAGATATGTCTTCATGTGCGTTGTGCACGCATGTGAAATCCAGCCATGCGGGCGGAAAGGACATTAAATCTTCAGATTGATATGCCAAAGGCAGTGAACGGGAGCATATAAAATCCTGGGCCAAGCCCAAGTCATACCTCAGGCGTGTTCTACATCACATAGAATACAAGGTGGTGTGGGTGTGTGTGTGTGTGGAGGGGGTGGGGGAGGGTGGCGTCAAAGCATATTATGTTTATTGTCCCTCTTGAGTTACGGCTTCTCTCATAGTCCTTCCAATAAAAACGTCACAACGTGGCTCTTAGTATTGCGCGGCAATAGATGGAGTGTTTCCCATTTTATTATCAGCTCTAAGTAAACACGGTGGAAATTGATGGAGAGTTTCACGTCCATGAGTGCATTTCCACAGACGCGGCGGGGCTAAATATGCCTTTAGATGATTTCCAACAGAAAAATATGGAATGCCTTGCTGCCAATGGGACTCCTGAACGCTGGTTTGATCAAGTCTCTCTATACTCTTTACAGTTCTAGTCCCACTTGAAAGGCCTAATTATCTTTCTTGGCATCATCCAGTGAAAAAAACAGTGTTATGTGATTAACCAAAAGACCACTAGTGGCCTCTAACATACACAATGTGTTCACCCGGGGAAAAAAATAAGGGCCCAAATTAAGCTCTATAGCAAGTGGTTGAAAGCTCAATTCCATCCCGAAGCTCTCGCCATATTGTGTGGAGCTCTGTCTATAAATTATATAAAGATTAGGAGGCAGACGTCAAGTTCTTTAATAAGCAAATGGTAGCCGAGCCTCCCACGCTGCGGTGGGGGAATTATTTCGCCTGAAATTGTCAGTCAAACTGACGGACACCTGCGCTTCTGCAGAGGTTCTGACCGGAAAAATTATAATACCAGTAAGACATTAAGCACCTGCAGTCATGCCGACACGCGCTTGCTCGCAAACTTTACCGTTTTTAATCATAAGCTGACATATGTCTGCTTTCAGAGGATCCCCCGCAGGCCCGCTCCAGGAAGTAGAGATTGGGTGAAGTCGGCCTGTTCTGAAGTCCAACAACACAAACCATTCCCCTCTGCCCGTCCCGGGGGGGAAAGTTCAGGTTCCGGTAAACGTAATTAGACTCGTTCAGAACGCTCTTCCACATTTTTCCCTTTTCTCTCCATGTTTCCTCTTGGCCCGGTTGCCTCCTTAACGGAGGGCTTACTTGCCTTCCTCTGAAGGACAGAGGAGGTTAGCAGGCGGAGACAGATTGCACCAACGTTATCGGGCGTTGAGAGACAGACTTGGACACCTCTGCTGTGAAGCACCTGTGCCAGCAGCAATGCACATCTGCTTTGCATCTGCTCATCACAGGTGATTACTGGAATTATATGGCGTCTTCTCAACCATTCATATGCTTCGGAAATGTGCCTGATGTGTCTCAACATCATGAACAGCTTGTTAAAAACATAGCAGTGCTTAATAGTAAAAGTCAGGAAACCTTCTCAGTGATGCTTTTTCTTTGTCCTGGCCTTGATATTTGAACTCCTGGTTGGGTGTAAAAATAATCCGTCAGACAACACACCCACATGACGGCGGAGATGACCCAACCAAGCAACAAACACTGGCAAGACTGACTCAATAATCAGCCCACGTACAGTTAGATGACGCGCCAGAATACAGCAGATCGCTTCGGTGTCAGAGTCCCACCATGGAGCTGTATGGAAACCATCCATCAGAAAGGAAGTCGAAATAGAAAACCGTGTTTCAACCTAGGAACAGGGCAAACCGAACAAAAGGCAATGCCGCTAAGGTAACTGTAGCCCAAGGGTTTGTGCTACATATCTGAACCATTGATAGATGTTAACCCTCAAACAGCCAGTTGAAGTTTAGAGAACCAGCCTAAATGTATGAATTGTGCATATCCTGGCTATGTAGCACCTACAAGAAAACACACACGGATGCATGCAATCTGCCCTGTAAACACACTGTTACACACACACACCAACACACACACGCACACTGGCTCACACATACAGCATGTTTGGAGCTGAAACTGAAGTGTGTGTTCCCAACACGTTCATACACTGACTCTTGTTCTTGGCCTGGTGCCATCCTGGACATGCTAGGTTCACCAATCATTTTCGTTCACAAGCGAGCCTCCATAAAAGGTGCTAAAATGACCAGCCCATCGGTCACGTGCTCTGACACCTCACTGTTGTTGGGATAATCAGTGTAAACAGCAGGGATTTAATGTAATCTGGGCTGAAAAGTGAGATTTGAGGGATTTGAGGGAACAGCACCTGGTTCTGACATGCATGGTCGTTGGAAATCAGCATCCAATAACGTATTTATGCTCGCCACCAGATGGCGGTCATCTCACTTCTCTGGCAACGCTTTTCTTTGGGGTTGGTGGTATTTTTATACCTCAGGCTACCCAGCCGATGGAGACCTTGGACACAAAGAGGAATTAAAGTGTCCGTCCTTCTATTGTCCATAGTGGCTGTTCAGATGTGTACAGTTTGGATTGTGAACACACACACACACACACACACACACACACACACACACACACACACACACACACACACACACACACACACACACACACAGAACAGTAATCCAACATCAAACAAGATATTTTAATGTGATTCAAAAGGGCTTAAGATGTGCGTACATACAGTATGTACGTGTCAGTTGGCGTTCTAAAAATAGTTGGCAGAGACTTTTATGTTGCTGGATTCTTTTTGTCAGTCTTTTCAAATATGGAGGATTACAGACGTGTAGAAACTATACAGTTCTCCTTAGGATATTTTTATCTTTTCTGGCAGGTTTTGATTCCTGCTCAACTTTTATTGTTTTTTTATTTATTTAAATGCTGTCAAAATGCTTTTTTTGGTCCTATAAACACCACTGGCAGGCATCGTTTTATCTCAGTGAGAGAGTGTGGGTCTCTTCCACCTCTGCATATATGTTTCTTGCCAGTGTTTGCTCAAATTTGTAGACCTAGCTGATACATATCTGTCAGATCAACCCACAAGGAGCAGGAACGAAAACTGAAAACATGACAAGTGAATGTATTACAGGTGCTGCAGTGGCAGCTGTTTGTCTGCAGGGTGGGGAGCAGGACGTCTACTTGGGGTCGCTGATGACAACAAAGCCATGCTGCATTTTCACCCCAGCAGCACAAGTTGGCCTTGTGTTGGCTAATTCTCTCAGGATTAATCAGATTCTGATGATGAACGGCCTGAGGAGGACGTGACTTAAGGCACTGGACGTTTTCTTAGATTCTCTGGTTACATCTTCTATGCTGGAGTTTCAGGAAGTGCATTTGCCCCTCATTATCATGGGGATACAATGGTTTTTGGATGGAACGAGTTCCCGTCCTGTCTTCTCGGTTGACTCCCGGTATCTCGGCACTCTGTTGTGAATCCTGGTTATGCCACACCCTGAGTGGGAAAACCAGAGCACATTTGTTGCACAGAGCTGCCAGGCTGAATTTCTATTACGTCTCTGGACAATTTCCCGAACCATCCCTTACCAGATAAAAGTCATTATCCCTGAGTAATTTTGGAAGTCAAATAAGCACTGGAGCAGCACCTAATCTCCTGATCAATAAGGAGATTTAACTTTATACAAAAGACTCCGTGTCTGCATGCGCCACGGCCCCCGCAGAAAAATCCTGCAGAGGTTCCTGCGATAATGTGTCTCTTCACCCAGAGTTCCTTCCCGGCCCTGAATTTTCTCCATGTTCACCTTTCGTCTTTTAATCCCCGTCTTTCTTGCCGACAGCAGCGGGTGGATTAGAGCTGGGGGGAAGCGTTTGCGCAGCTCGCAAACCCTGTAGCGTTGGAGCAATGCATCCCCTCTCCAACCCACACTTGCTTCAGGAATCGTCTGAGCATCATGTCCCTGCTTGGAGATGTTTGCTAACCACAGTGGGGTTACCGTGTAGGTGTGGGACGCGCATGGGTGGTACAGTACTTTACAACATGGTATAATTTCCGGGAATCGGCACATCGCTACTTCCTCTAATCCTGTTTAAACAATCTTCTGGATAGAGTGCGTGTACACTGCACTCATCCTTTGTCTTTTTCGCCCTCCTCCTCTCTAACGCTCGTGCTTTCACATAGACACACCCATATGCACCCTCTGCTTCAGCCGGGGCTTTTCAGCAACTTAAGTATAAACATGCTTGTTTAGATGCCACCATGGAGGCAGCGTAAATAGAGTTACCGTTTAATCCTCTTCATTCTCCGCTGTCATTCGTGGATTTTCACACACACACACACACACACACACACACACACACACACACACACTGCATTCTGACTTAAAATGAGCCTTTGTGGGGCTGAAACAGCAAAGCAAGCAGTCTTTCACAGCTGACAGACGAGGACTGGCAGGATGGAGCGAAATGGTATTAGTCAGTCCAATCTGTTGGGGGCATTTACACTCGGTGCCTCTGCATTCCTTCTCCTCGCAGGCGCTTCGAGATATGAATTCATTTCCAGATTCATTTCCAGCCCTCTTGCAGAGGCAGGTGAGGCACAAACAGCATGGCTCTCCCACATCTTCACATCCCATCAACTATAACTGTAACTCCCACGATCGCTGTCAAATCAGCACGGAGGCTTCCTGCAAAACGCCCCAAACTTGGCTAGAAGCCAGAACCTTCAGAAGATCCTTATACCTCCCGACCATTCCTGGGCTTTGCGGGCTTCTATGGCTCTTTGCTGCTGCCCCTGAGTGACTGTTTATTTTATCTAATTGTGTTGGTGTTACAGCCGCTCTGTGGTACAGGGTGCGGCTTCTGCGTTCCTAAATGGCCAGCTCGCATCAGAAAACCACAGTGTTTTCAGCAGTGTAGTGATCGATCATTGCTTTTAAGGCCCTTCATCCCTGCTGCCGGGAGACCCTGACCTTAACAGCAAGCAGCACTGCACGTGTTCAGGCCCACGCCAGCCTTTCAGCCTTTGGTGTGCCAACCACACAGCAGCAGCCAAATCAATAACCTGGCTCTGATATTCATAAAAGCATGAAAAATTAAAAGGTGCTCTTGTAACAAACATTTCCGTAAAAAAAGCAATGTAGAATTGTAAATACAGCAGAAGAGGCAATACCAGCATGCTGTGATAGGGGGCAGCACAGATACTGCCTCCTCCATTTGGGCTGGACTGAGAAAGTGTCTGAAAAGCTCAGTAAAGAATCATGAAGCAGGGAATCATGGGGAGCGCCGCAGTCAGAGCAAACACACATTTCTGCCCGACACACTCAAGCCATATTACCCCGGCTCACTGAGCTCACTTGACTCTCCGCCAGTATAGCTGTAAAAGTCACCCACCCCACCATTTTTTCTTTCATCTACAATCCTTTCCTGACTTCTCTTTCTGTCTTCATCATCAAGGCAGTTCCAACACCTTAAGAGAAAAATGAAGCCCACAGACGAGATTTGCTCTTATTTTTGTGCCTAGAAGAAGGCACCAGGTTCCCTCGGCATTAATATGATTCCAAAAATCACACTCGTATGTTAGCTTTTCTCCTTTCTCGAAGTAGATTCAGCTAAACCAGACTCGCATCGTCCCAAAACAAATGAGGGAAACAGTGGAGCCATTGTTTCCCTGTGAACAAATAGCCTGTAACGTAACAAAGCATTCATTAGCGTGTAGCACCGCGCCACCATTTACAATGGCCGTCCAGCCTGAGAAGATGGAATTTGTAGAGCAAAGATAAAAGGGGGAAGATAGCGGAGACAAACCTGCTAACACAGAGCCAGACAACCACCCAGAGATCTGAAAGTCATTAACTCAGGCACTGGCTGGAAGGGATGGGGTCTATGATGGCCTATTTCTGTGGGCTCTATATTTCATCAGAGGTTCTCACCCCTAACTCCACACGATATGATTTATTTGGCACCAAAAACCCTCCCTTTTAAAATCCAGTTGCACGTTCGAGAGCACGTCTATCTACGTTTTCTATCACCCATAGGCCTAAAGTGCAGTTGTCATGGAGATGGGACACAGGTGTTCCAGTGGTTCTTATCGTGAAATCACCAAAGAACATGGAAAAGGAAATATTTGTTCTCCAGACCCACCGCCCCTCACATAGAGGACTACTTAATCCCAACCGCAACATTGTTATGACTCAAAACTTGTCTTGGGAGAAATCTCAGGGTCAGCGGTCCGGGTCATGCCACTGAAGCGCTCTCACAATGGTCCATTCACCACCGACTGTGGACCAGCTGGTAGAGAGCCTGCACAATATAACAAACTAATGACTCTGTAATGAGAACTAGATCGGGTTCTGGCAGGTAACCACTCCGCCGGCAGACCAGCGCCAATGCCGGTGCAACACGTGTATACAAAATGTACACGGCAGCCTGGAAACCAAAGTTTCATCCTGTTTCTTTCTCTACCTGCCGGCATCTCGCCTCAGAAGACGGGGAGATTTAGCAGAAAGGGCTTGCGGATGTCGTGCCAACCCTCATTAATTTTCCCGTCTGTATTTCCACGCCGGACCTTATTTTGGTAAAAGCAGCATTTTCCGAACTAACTCGTGGAGAAACCACAGACGTATCAATCAGACGTCAGACAGACTTGGCTGAGCAGCAACTCAGGGATGCTGCTGCCGAAATGTGCAAGTTTAGAAGCTAACGAAGAGCTTATATGTTTAAAATCATCTGATATGCTTGGACCTGGTTCACAGTAACAGAACCATACTTCATTTTTAAAAGTATTTCAGCAAAGACGTAAGGATCTCAGCTTCCAAAACCTCAGACCCAGAAAACCTGAAAAATGTCTCCCATCCGCTCCTCATGTTCCACCGTGACATTAAAGCCAAATCAGTAATGGACGGCTACAGGAGGGGCAACATGTGGAGGACTCAGAAAAGGGGCAGTGCAGACAGGCGCTGAGCCAACACGCTTGTTTCATTTGCAATAACGTCTCCCTTTTAACAAAATATCTGTCGGCCGAGGCTGTTAACGTCTGCGTCTGTGTGTCGGCGAAATTTATACCCGTCAACATTAGCAGCCATAATTTGTGCCTAAATGTCTCTTAACCGGCTCATCATAGATCTGTGATTGATTGCTTTTATTGCTGCACCATGCTAACCTTTTCAATACATCTTCTGCATCGCCTCGGTAACCAGACAGGGCCCTTTCTAGATTGCGAGGCACCGTAAATCAGAGTTGATTTGGCTGCCTTCCACCGATACGTCGGCTCGCCCTGCCCGAGCAGCTTCCAACACAAAGCATTTCACATCACTCAAGTCGAACTCCACAGATTCCAGATGGAATCCTGCTACCTGGGGGTGGGGGGGCAGCAGCCTTTTTCAGACTGCCATTAATACCCTGTGCACGTCAGTCTTGTGGATTTGCTGGAATAGAATGTCATCTCTCTTCCCTCGGCTCTTCAAATAAGCCCGTCAGAATAGATCCACTGGATCAGCTGGTTACAGTCACAGGGAATGACAGGAAAGGGCTTTGGCCTGAGGGAATCAGATGACACGGAATACGCCGGGTTCAAGATCTCGATGCGCTGCAAGAACGCCGGCACAACGCTGCCTTCGCCCATGTGCAGCCCGAGCAAATGTCAGGCTGACAGGAGGAAAGGGTTTGCCCTTATTGTTGCTCTCACTCGTTTTCCTGTCGTCTCTCTGAATCCTTCCTGCGACATTAGCAGCAATCTCATCAAATCACGCTAAAAAATAGTGGCCTCATTGATGACGTCACTTGGCTCTTTGTCATCAGAGAGTCTTTGGACATCAAAGATTCCAATATTCGCATACAAAAGGCAAATTACCTGAGGTGCACACATGCACACACAATCCCAGAGACAGTGCAGAATCAGCCAGAGCAGCATGAACATTCAGCTAGCAGAGACGGATGGAGAATATTTCTTTCGACGTTCATAAGAAAAAAACCTAAAATAATGGCTGCTGTGGATATGAGAGTTCGATATTTTCCTTCCTAAGTTTGCACTGGCAAAGTTCTGTAATTTCTGCAAGAGGGGGATACTGGAGAGAAGGGAAGGAGGGAAGATGGAGTTAAGAATAGATGGAGAGAAGAGGAAAAAGGAGAGGCGGACAGGGGAACTCATTAACGTCTCTTTAATAAAGTCCGATTCACAAGGGACCTCTTTCATTTCTTCATTTATCCGGGTCCAAATGCACACGAATTAGGACACGATTCGCTTCGATCGGCGTCACCTCACGATCGCCTCAGACGGGGCGTTCAAAAGCACAAACGCCAAACTTAAAGCTGGAAACGTAACCAGAACTTGCGGAGCTTCGTTGGTGGTGAGATGTCCATGAAGAACCTTAGTGAGCCCAACACCGATGTGATCCTGACTGTGCTGACAGCAGCCGCTTCCCGACTCTATTTCGTGAACAAATCACCGGACTGCTGACAGCGTGGACACCGAATGTAAATATTTTGTCAGTGCTGCGGAGGTGCCCGATATCTTAAAGCGACAGCGTGCACGGGATGAGAGCGTACGAAAACCTGAGAGGCGAAACATCCCCTCCGTTCCCAGCCGGGAACACTTTCCTTTGGTTGGGTTTCCTTTGGTTGTTATCGTTTGTGGGTGTTGGGAGCCATGAGAGCAGAGATAGAATGGCTGGATAATTTAGGAAGGTGGCAAGGGAGGCGATAAAGCCGCTTCGCCAGTGCAGCGCAGGCTAGACAGCAAGGCTAATTTCAGCAGCGTGGGCTTTGTCAGCTGTCATTAGCATGCACAGGAACACACGAGCGAAACACACGAGCGTAGCAGCGCTAACTTGGGCAACTGTCAGACACCACGATGCGACGGGCGAGGACGATACGAGTATGAGAGGAAGAGACAGCAGGGGGAGTCAAAACAAACCAGGCCAACGGAAAACAAAGATGGAAGAGACGCAGCACACAGACAACCAAAGGTCACGCCATCACGTCAGCTTTCATCATGCCTGCATCACACTCTGGCGGCAACACAGAGAGAGAAGCTAGTTCATGCTTTCAGAGTCAATCAGAACTTTGGGCGTGTTAATGTTTACAGTCCGGCGGGTGAGCTCCATCCACAGCAGCGTGGGGGCTCGCCGGCTCATACGGAGATCGCAGCAGCAGTCAAGTGGAAGCAGTTTTCTCCTCAGAAGATCAACAAATACAAAGTCCCAATGAAGGAAGCGGCAGAGTTTGTTTTCATTTATGGTTCTGGTCCTCAAATAATCACATCTGGCTCTCCGCTGACCCGGCAAAGTTCAAAGCGTGGACATGCAGGAGCACCGGCTTCCTGTCTGCCATTGTCTCCCACATCCTGCACAGGCCAATGGGATGAGCACAACAAGTTGGACACAAAGTGTCTATTAGAAATGAAGAATAAAGGCAACTCAACTTTATTGCCAAGTATGCTATATATTCCCAACATACAGCATAGATTAAATTACAGTCCTCTCAGACCCACAATGCAACAATTGCAAAATAGACTAAAACCTAAAGTAATAACAGAATTTTACAATTTGGCACTGAAATGAGAATGTCAGAAGAAAGCAACTCCAACAGGAGCTGAGATAACAGTAATTACAGGAAGCTACATGCATTTTGTCACACACACACACACACACACACCTTGCCACAGTGAAGCAGCCTGACCCCCCTCTGTGAAGCAGGTGTCGTGATACGGCTGTCCTTCCCTGCATGCATTCACACACACACAAACACACGTGCATCTCCTCCCCGCCCTAACGCCATGCTCACAAACACACTGGTGCGTGCACGTCTGCGAAGCTGATGTGACATGTCTCTGGTCCCTCGCCATCCTCAGCAAATGCAGTGCTAATTGCTCTTCCCCCACTGTTCCCCCACTACAGAGCACCAACCGGATCCATATGGACCCTGAGATGGAATCATCTGCTGCTCACCAGAACGACGCGGCAAAGGATACCTGAACAAAATGCGAGTGAGGAAGGTTTCGGCACACAGCCTGGACCTGGGCCCACGTAGGCGTCGGTGTGGTTCCACGGATGATTCATTAGTTTTCGCCGCGACACCTCTCACCAGCTCTTTATCTGATTGACAAGCAAGGCAAGGCTCCAATTCACACATCCCAGCATCATCCACAGGTAAAACAAACAGGGTTAGCATGTCAGGCTCACACACAAACCACACGCTGACACACAAAAGCGCTATACACCAACCCTCTGAATGCTCGGGAAAAAAAAAAAGTTCCCTTCCGAAATCCTCTCGTGACCTCCGCAATATTCTGTTACTATGCTGCTTCTAGGAGACCTATTTCCTGCTGTAGTTATTCTGTCATCAGGGCATTGTGCTGTACCGGCCCCTAGTGGGCCTAAATGAGGCCCTTTCATGGGTATTTTCAGGCGCTTCAGGATATTCGGATCACATTTCAGACCTGCTGCAGCCAGGCAAACGCTGTTCGGACAATACATACCTGCCACACACACAGACACACACACACACACAGTAGCGTTTCCTTTCCTGTCCCAAACCAGTGAACTTCAGCTCCCAACGATTTCTTCCATCTTCAAGATCCTGTTACATGTGTCCGATTTTTATCCGTTACAGGAGCAGCACCAAATATCACAAGGAAACGAACGGCGCCTGAACGGCCTCCTGAAAACCAAAATGGTCTTCTAAAGGTCACGGTGATCAGGAGCAAGGGCAAACAGACTGGCTCAGAGTTCATAAAGGCGCACTGTCACACTGCAGTGTGCCTCCTTTAACTCCAGCCTAGCTGATCCATCTCGAGCTAATGACAATTACCCGTCAGTTTGCAACGTTCTGATGTCACCACGATGGGAAAGACAAAGCAGTTAGGAGCTGTTAGCGGAGAAACGGTTCTCCATACTAATGATCTGATCTATTGTCCGGCTGGTGCAGAGGTCCACGTGGTGTGTGTGTGTGTGTGTGTGGATAGAGGAACCGGGTGTGAATGTTGTAATCACAGCAGCGCGGGCCTGTCAGACCATTTCACATCAGTTGAAAACCTCTCAGCTGCGCATCTGAAGATCTCTGAGACTCTTCATCTCTCCTGCAGCACGTTTTACGTTAGCCCAGTAAATCTGAGAAGATTCCTGAAAACCCCCGCAGGTTTCAGCTTTTCCCACTTTGTCTGCCGAATTAAACGCTTCTAAAAACACCAAAAAAGGCGCACGGGATGAAAAACCATCACTTGATCCACCACCCACAAGCGATCCGTCAGACACACACACCCATCTCCTCGACTAAGCAGAGGACGCTGGCGACATCTGTCACTGCCTCCACGCTGTCATCCATGATATGATCGCGACGCCGCCACGTCTTGGACGATTCCCAATCAATCTCCGGAGCCAAGGCAGTGGACAGACAGCGTCAAAGACGAGGCTGGAGAGTTCGCATTTGCTTTTTCGGCGGCTGTATTTTCTTCAGAAGCAACTGAACCATCCATCATCTTCTTTTTTTTATTTCCCCTCTCTGTCTCTGAGAATCTGCCGCGTGATGTTTATCAAAAGGAAGTCGATTTTCAAAGCATTACCTGCGCCTCAAATTGATTGAGAACACGTGTAGAAATGTGAGACGCTTCCATTTCAGCCAATTACTGCCAGGCATCTGGAAGGCCTTCCAGAGCAGATGAGTGTAAATCTGGGTTCTTTCTGGCAGTTTGTTTCACCTTCGGAAAAAAGTGCAACCTTTAGTGCAAAACTTAGTTCTTTGAAAAAACAAAACCATCAAAGCAACTGCAAAATAGAATAAACCATTGGTCACCAGGTGGACTGCTGAGGCTTTAAACAAAACTTTTTCATTCGCAGATGCAATATTTCCATGTATTTTATTTACAGGGGGACTTAATGACACATTCTGGGGTTTTCTGTGTTAAATATTTGATAAAGATAAGAATACAAAGCAGACCATCAAAAAGAGGTACTGATTTTGCCCTCCTGTGTCTGTGTAGTTTGTCCTGCAGATGGTTTCACAAGTCGAAATCAACCTTTAAATTTGACTTGCAAAACCTCCAAATGTGTGCAAAAACAAGGTTGTAAAAACTCAGCTAAGCTCAATGAAGGTCGAGCAAATGTTGGCGAATAAATACTGATGCTAACTGTGAGCAGAGTGAAAGAACGTATTTTTCTTTAACCATTAAATAAATACAGCTGGCCTCACACACACACACACACACATACACACGCACACAAACGCTGCACTAATGTGCTGTCTGTGGAAGTAAAGCCTGACGAACAAAAGGCCTGAGAGATGATCCGCGCTGCAACAAATCCCTGTATGAATCCCTGTTTGGCCAGCTGCTTTTCTCCGCTGCAGTATTCTGATGTGGAATTACACAGAAAGTATTGACATTACTGCAGGCTCCGACATGATACATCGCACTTGGGGAGCCAGAAAAAAAAAAAAAGAATGAAATTTAAATGGGTTTAAACTGAAGTCATTTTAAAATATACATCTGAGAACGCATGCCGCAAATGTAAGCTTTTAAAAACAGTTGATGAGTTCCAGGGAGCAACAGGCATAATCACATTGCATTTGATGTGTTATTGAATCCTTTTCTCAAATCGACACGCTTGCAACACATCACTGGGGGAAACCTGCGAGCAGAAAGTCGAGCTCGGCGCAGTGGGGACATTTGTCATCCTGACACGTCAACGGCGGCTCTCAGCACCTGAACATCTGTTGGTTCACCACCATATTCAGCCCCGCTTAACCGAAACCTGACCGTGTGCCGCACAAGTGTACGGTACATATACAAGCGGTTGGTTTGCCTGGCTCACAGAAAGGATCCGGCTCCTCTCAGGCGCCGCCATCGCTGATGAGCAGGTGTTGCAACAGAAACTGCCTTCTCATAAAGTCAAGACATCTTTAATACCACGCAACTGCCGCCCTGAACGCCCTTCCTGTTATTCATTATAACGGCTGAGACTCATAGAAAAACTGCAAATCACACTCCCAGAGGAGGAGACATGCACGCTCTGATCCCCGCACGCGCGCACACACACACACACACGCGCTGCAAAGAGCTGGAGGTGTTGAGAGGTTAGTAGCCGGACCCACCAGTCTCCTCATTAGTGCTAATAAGATCGTAGGCAGATGCAGGTCTGTCCCTCTCTCTTCCTCTGTTCTCCTGCACAAATGAGTCGCCCGTTCCCACTCAAACTAACAGACTCAGGCTGCAGACAGACAGCAGAAACGCTTTACGGCTCTGCGAGTGGCATGTTCCAGCTTATGAGAATGTACGCTTCTTACCTATAGAACACCCTTCCATTAAAATGAGTCCGCCGTCCCCGAGTGACATAACAGTTTATGTAAAAGAGAGAGAGGTCAAAGGCCGAGTATGGGCGGACAACACTCAGGTTTATTATTATGAATATGAAAAAATGGACTCAAACTAGAGGAATTCGGAACAGATATTCAACAATGGTGAACAATCTGACGTTCTAACCCACACTTCTAGAGTCCAGGTCTATCTGTGGCTTTTGCTGTAGAGACGGATCCCAGCGGCCAAATCTTTGGTCCTGCTTCCTTTGCTCCTGGTGCCATTGCTGAGGCCAGGCTGGTAGATCCAGATGCTGTCTGCCTGGTTCACATTACCCTCTAGGCTTCCAATCAATAGCTAATTACCACCAAAACGCTCTCTTATCCAGCTGGAGAGGCGGAGAGCCAGGGGCTAGAAACGTGCGTGGCAGAGGGATTCAGCCTTGCTTGGTCTGAAAACTGTCCCCCCCCACCTCTGTTACTAACTGGTCCATCAGTGTCCCACTCAGAAAGCACCGTTTCATTTTGCGCCGCACCGACACCTCATTTCATCTCCGCCATGCAAGACACACGGCGAGGAGCGAACATTCATGCGCAATTTTTCTCTCTCTGCCCTTCATTCCCAGCACTTAATAAGAGATCACATTTATGGTGAGGAGAAGGGTAAGCGAACAGTGAAATATGCCCACATGTCCTGAACCTGCGAGAGTCGCTGGCTCTTACTCATTAATAATGGGACAGGCCCCAGGCCCAGGCCCTTAGCACTTCGTCTCCACTGATTTCCTTTCCTCACATCGAAAGCAACGCAGGGTATGGCTGCATGAGTGCGCCAGGGCTCTCGCTCGTCTTCGTCTGAGTTTGTGCACACATCAGTCCCTGTGAGGAACACAAGGAAGCCGGCTTTTATTTCAGCGCAAGTGGAGCAGCTTCCCCTTCCGTCCTATTAATGTTCTGACTCTCATTTATTTGAGTACTGGAGCAGCATCTTTTCTGCTGCTGATTGGTTTAAAATACAAAAAAAATGTCACAACTCCTTTGCTGAACACGCTAGAAAATAATCCGCAGCACCCAAACCAGTACAAAGTTAGCAAGACTGAAGCATTTTTTGGTTTGGTTGACTTCTACCTTAGGTTCTGAATGCATTCAAAGTCAGCCAAAAACCAGCAGATCCCTCCGCCTGCCCCTCAACTTTCCAGCTCGTAACCCTTAAGATCAAGCGCCGGTCTGGAAAGTCAAATGATATCACCCTGGCCTCGGCACAAAAACTGATCGGATTATGACAAACATGAAGGAAGCTCTTTGTTCACTCAAGCCAACAATCCCAGCAGTCTTCGCCCTCTTCCCCAAGATCTCGATGCTTTCACATCTTCACCGGGACCGGATTGAGTTCCTTTTCAGTAAACAATCTAAAGTTTCTCGAATGCATCTGTTTTCAACTAAAATCTAAGTGGGAAGAAGGTGAGGAAGGGAACATGGGCGATTGAAGGTTGGGTGAAACCAGACATGTGGGCTAGCTAAAATAAACAGCTAATAATCCCAAATCAAAACAATTAAACAGCCAGAAAAACCAGGCCAATATCAGGTCTTTGTAGGTGCGGAGCTGGGGCTGGGATTGACGAGGGCGGCTGGGTCGGATACAGAGCTGAAAGCTTGGAGGTGGCAGGAATAAGTATGCGTGAACGGCGTGAAATAAGATTGGATAATCGATGCCTTTTCTTCCAGCCTCCCGACCAGCAGATATCGAAAAGGCTCCCATTTCCTGCTGACTGAACAACTGTCAGGTGATAATGGAGGGGGAAAAACCTGAAAGCCGGAAACATAATAAGAAAAAGCACATTTTCACGCCGCCATCCAAGAGCAGAGGGGGGAGGAGGTCACTGCTCCCAATCAATTCAGAGTCGCAACCGCTAGATGTGACCTGGGGAGTTTGATCCGAGTTTGTGCATGTGGAGTGTGCCAGCTGTGGGGCGTTCTGCATGTGTGGCAGCTGTAAATGTTACCAGGAAATACACGAGTGGCGCAGTCTGAGGTGGAACTGCGTCACTGGCGGTACAGCTTTTACTCCCCTGTTGTAATGTGTTAGCGGCTGTGCTGGCTCTAGCCAGAAACCAATACCGCTGATAGCATCTCTGAGATTGCCAGAGCACAATGACAAACTTGGAAGAACATGAAATCATTTCACAGAAGGGCGGAACGGAACGGGATCCCGGACATGCAGCAACGTACAGTCATCGCCTTCTGCTCACGCCACACTCTCAGTGGATGTTGCTGGTTCTCAATCTGCGACGCGCAGGCACAAACTCGCATACCAGCCCCCGACCTGCATCCACCATCTGGCCTTCCCTAGGCTCGAGTGTCTCTGGGGTAAGGTGAGCCATGAGGGGCGCCGTGTTTGTGTACGCATCACACTGGGTACAAGTGTGGGTTTGAGGGACGGACAGAAGGACACGCAGCCAAGGATGATACCGAGTGATTCAAATACAGAGCAGTAGAAATAATAAACAACATTTTGTCAGAGGGAAAAACATACGCGTGGCAGAGTTCGACCACACTGCCAGCACAACAGATTTACTGCACTGCAGGTAGATGAGCTTCAGGCAGAGCTTTGCACTGGGGCTCGTCATAGCTGACTAGGCCACGTAAGCACACCTCAACACGCTCACCCGCCGTCGTCTCCTCGCTGTGGGCAAAATAAAGCCTGCATCGCGGGACAAGGTCACGCCTGCGCCCAAATGTACAACACACAGATGAAAACGAGCGGAAAATTGAATTCCACTTCAGGCGGTCCCATGTCAGCCGTGCAGGCCGCGGCCAGAAGAATAGACACGCAGCTGTGTGTGTTCGCCACCTCCGTCCACCAGGACCTTTGTTGCACTTACAGTTAGCGTTTGAAACAGGAGAAAGGCAGAGAGGAGCCATCCTCAGTTCCATCCATTAGGGACTCGACGGGACTCCTTTCACAGCCTGTCGCCTGCTGGTGAGCTGGTGTGAGCTGGTGAGCTCACATGCATCTCCAGCAGCAGCGCAACTCTTAACTCAAGACTACACCAGCCTCACAAAGCCGGTGTGAGGCAGAGCAAACTCCACCTTCACCGCTGAAATCCATGAAACATGGAAATCACTTACCGATATGTGCTGGCTGGCACATATGGGTAAGTGCGCAGCACCTCGAGGTGATGAGCTGACACAAAGACTGAGGCTGCAGCTGTCTTTCAAAGAAGCAACTCCTCTGCTTCACTTTAACTCCCTACACTCATATTTCCTGGAATTTAACAAGCACAAGGAAGATCAGTGTGACTGGTGGTTTAATGACGTCATCGTAGTTTGAATTCAAAGTCTTTTTTTTTTAATCCCCGATGTAAAGACCAGAGGGTTTCTGGACCCCTAAAATGCATCTTGAGACAGTTTTCTTCTAATCAATGAGCTTCTCTCATGTCATTTTCCTGGCAGCACAAACTGGTCCAATCTTTGTAGAGTCACAATTACAGGATAGAAGACCAGAACGAGAAAAGTCCATGAGGTTTTTTTTTTTTTAAATACCTTTATGGTACTTTATGGTGGGATTTAATTTGGTGCAGAACATGGAGGCTCTGTCTCTCGTGTAGATTAATATCAGGGAGGAGACTCGACATTTTGTACAGTCACATAGAAAGAAGAGCCCAAGGTTTGTTTTTGTTTTTTTTTTTTTTAAAGCTAATTGCTACATTGATATTTCTGGAGGGACTAACTAAGAGATTCTGAGCAGAAACCTTTAGCACACTGCTGATGTTCGGGTATCACACCCACGCTGCAGCTGTTTTAGCCTGGTGTAGCATGGTCAGATAACACATACTGCCCACTGCTCATTTACCGCCTTGTTCAATCGCAGCTCGCTCATTTGTAAAACGGTTATAACGTGTCTTTTCTCATACTCCCTGACCATCATCTTTTTCTATCTCCCACAGCCTATCTTTCCAAACTCGACTCCACCCCCCCATCACCACTGCTGCCGACCTCCAGGAGGCTAAATGAGCGGGCTTATCGAGGCCTAATTGGTTTCAGGGCAAACAGAAACAAGCAACGGCTCCGTAAGTGGGGAAGAATTACTGCGGCTGCTGGCAGGAAGCATCCAGCGCAGGGAGCACACAGCGAAGGGAGACGGGAACTGTGAGATTAGTGAGATTTATGGGAAAAAATGATGGAGCTGCGGTAGGAAAGTTGGCAGCAAGGAAGTGAAAACGATAGGAAGAATGAGGGGAGAGAGAGCATTCTGTATCTTGTGGAATTAACCAAAATATGCTGGTATTTGTGAGACTGAGGATCTGTGCTCATGTTTTACCTTCCACACGCTGAAAAGTGAACTATTCAAGTGTTTCCAGGCTGTAAAGGTGTCTGAAGGCACACGGTTAAAGGCAACATTTCAGACTTTCACTGACAGCTCGATCAGATCATTCGTTCTTTATCAGCATTTGTACTGGCCCATATGTTCCCAGCTGCCTCTTCCTCTAAGGTTTCAAACGCATCTAGACACACACACATCACTGATCTCTTTGTGAAGATGGGCTGATTCGGACACGTAATCAGATTAAAACGGGGACCAGAAAGGCAGAGATAATGTGGTCAATAGCTCCCCTCTCTCTGCCCCTTTCACTCTCTCTCTCTCTCTCTCTCTCACACACACACACACACACACACACACACACACAGAAAGAGCAACAGATTGGAGTTGAAATCAGTGAAGATTTTAACCTTCCCATGGGGAAAACCCTCCTTTTAATTAACAATCCAAACAAGAAAAACACTTTTTTCCCTAGCTAGCTGTCTGACTCGGGGACCATCTCTATGCCCATCTGTTTCTTTCTTATCTCATCTCTTAAAAGGTGGGATCCCACGTTTTTTTTTTTTCCTTTTAAAGAAATCTGACAACTCCCACCCATCCTCGTGAATCGGCAGTTTTCTTTTCCTATTGTTGTTACATCCCACCCTGTGCACATCTGACCCTTGAACCTTGCAGCCCTGCAAAGGCCGCAGGGCTGCATAATTCCCATATCTGCACCAAAATGACAAAAGCAAGCACAGGAGCCACAGCAGAATCACAGTGTTCCATAATTAACGGGAGACGGGACATTATTTGATATTAGAGACAGAGAGCCATGGGTCCCTGGGGCCACAGAGAGCCTGTTGTGTGTTTCACTGAGGATGAGGATGCTGCCGGGACAGCTCAGGTCTGCGGCCACAGCGCTGCGCACAGTCCCCCAGGGTCCCACAGCGGAAATGAAAAACATGTTTAATCGAGTGGATAGGAGCTACTTGTGCCGCTACTGCGCGTCCACATCCAAAGGAGAGGAGACGCAGTAAGCCATTAGAGAAGCAGAGAAAAGGGGGAAGCGCAAGTAAAATCTAAGCAGGCGAAAGAAAAAGCAGATATTTTTAATGACACAGGGCGATTTGGATTTTAATCCAGGTTCGCAGAAGAATTATTAAAGGGTAACGCGAGGTAAATTTTTAGTTAATATCCGCAAACAATCAGAAAGAGTGAGTGGGGAAAGTAAATCTGAACCTGAAGAAGTATTTCACACTTTTAGGATTTAAATAAAGTAACGTACAGGGTGACAGGACCAGGTAACGGGAAAACCTAATGCGATCCACGTGTGTGAAACCCCTCATTTACCCCCGATGCCAGAAGCGCAACGCTGCCCAACAGAGGTGAGCATCCCCGGAACCGGTTCCGCCTCCACAAACTAGTCCGATCCGTGCGTCTTATTTACCTTCCATTGCAGAGGACGCGGCGAGAAGCGCGCACAACAGCGCAAACAAATCCACTGCCATGGCAGATGGGCAGGACAGTCTCCGCGGCCGGTCTCCGAATAGCCAAGACGCACGGGCGCGCGTCAAGCAGAATCCCTCGGTTGTCAGAGCGGTACTCCAGCAGGCAGCCAGGGCGGTGAGTCACATCTCCAGCCGTAGTAAACAGTGTGTGACAATCGGCACAGGGGGAAGGAAGGAGCGGAGGGGCTCCTCGGGTGCGAGGGTGGGGTGGGGTGGGGGTGAGGAGGAGGCGCTGATGGTTGTGGGGTGGGGGGGGGACCCGACATCGCCTGCTCTCAGTCCCATTAGAGCACCCGGGCCAATCACCGAGAGCAGAGCTGAAACTCACCAGCCAATCATCAGAAGTCTGCTCCACCCACCGAGCGGTGTCGAACACAAAACTTTTTCTTGACCTATTTGAAAGGACGCTCCCTTCATTGAAGGGAAATAGCGCCCCCAAATGGATGATCGTGAGTACTGCGACCGAAAGCGCCCAGTAAAGCCACATGACGAACCTCGGTGACTCCTCCATAAATATGCTTGCTCACAGCTGTGACAGATTCTGCAGGATATGAGAATCGTGTAAGCCTCTGTACTACCGTAGTACTGGTGTAGTAAAACTGCACCTCTGCAAATGAAAATTCCAACTGAGGTTTTACTCTTTTTTGTAGATCAGCACTTGCTTTCTAGCTCTGCAGCCCTCAATCTTCACCATATATTCATTGTTTTCAGTGATTAAATTGGTCTGCCATTCTCCCATTATGCCCTAAAAAGTGCAAAGAAACAGTTTCTTAATAGCGTTACCACATTCAACCTCATCTCCTAATGATGTTAAACAGGCACCACACTCCCTATGGCCTGATACCCCCTTTTGTGCAAGCGTGTGCGGTGACAGATGGTGCACACAATGGGCTTCCAGGGGTCTCAGAGGACCGAGGTCCACATCCACACAGGAAGGGACAGTTGCTGCCCCGAAGGCCCCAGGCAGGCACCTGTCTTTGGCTGGGAGGGCCCCACTACTCCCCTGGGCCGAAGAAATGGAATTGAGTTGTTCATTCACCACAGGTTGCACCAGGGGCCAGCAGTCGACCTCATACTTCACTGCTGCTTTCCCCACGTACCATACTGGCCTAGATTTCCTAGATACTGGCAGAGATAGCCCAGATCTCTTAACCCTGTTAGAATAAGCTGAACAGAATACTGTTTTCAAACAGCAGCTTTTTTCCCCAGATAAAAACCTTGAATTCTATTTAACAATTCTAAACTAAACTACATTTAAAACCGAAGGGTTTCCAACCAGTAACTCTTCATTAATGGATGTCCTTATGTAGCAAAGGCCAGCAGATGAACTGGGTCAGGCACACCTCTTTATGAGCATCCGCCACCAGTTGCTAACTTGGGAGAGCCGTTGATGAGAACATTTCTCAATTTTAATGGCCTTGCAATGAGTGGTGCTGTGACACGGCGCGTTGCACCTGGCGCCAGCTGCCACACGGATTCTTATCACTGCCTGGCCTTATTTTTGTCATCAGGTCACTCATCATCACCTCTGACTCCACAAGTTGCCTCCAAATACGAGAGCAATACGTCCTTGTTTGCAGTCTGCGCCCAAGGGGGCGGGGGGGGGTATATGAGGGGAAGGCAGGAACAATAGTGCTGCCACCGTGCCACATCCTCTCCTGTGCGCGCACCCACAAATGGCAGGACATGATAGCACAAAGTGAGCGTACAGCCGCTCTCCCACACGGCGCTCTGATAATGATGCACACAAAGCCACACGAGCACTTGCCTCCTCCAGCTCGAGTGCCTCGGCCCAATACCAATGCCGAGCTTAACCACTGGCAGAGAGCCCCTCAGCCTCTGCTGCAGCATCGTCCCTGTGAAATCACTCTTTTCTCTATTTCACATTCCAACCAAAATCAAAGAGAGCAGGTGGCCCCTCTGGGGAGACGGATCCTATGTTTGATACAATGTTTTCAGTGTTATGACCCCCCCCCCACACACACACATACACACACACACACACACACACGCATGACCATTTGTTGTGACATTTACATTTCTTCCCTCCGTCTCCCTGATTCCCACCAGATTGTTGGGAAACAAAAACACACGCGGCTGCTCCGCACCGGATACAGACAGCAAGCGCCGGGTGATGTGTGGTTTGTTTTGAGCACCGACACCGAGAACAGAAGAGCGCCTCGCCATTAACAAGGCAGGCCTTTTAAGGAAAAGTGGATTTCACGGCTAGAGCGGCATTTACTCAGACATGCGCTCATTATTTAGATTTGTGATTTTCAGGGTGTGTAACAGAGGAGTCGCTGATGAAACAAACACACGCAAAAAGAACCGGATGAGTATAATAGGAGAGAATGAGAAAGGCTGCGCCAGACGAGGGAAAGAGCGTTATTTTTACCCTGGACTACACAAGCTGGAATAGTTTGCCTAGTGATGAATAAGGATGCATGAAAATGAAATGCCCGAGTCAATACAGAGACAGTGTAGGGACACGGGTGACAGAGGAGTGCAGCGTTGCACCGACCCGGGGGGGTAGACTGGTTATTAGGCTGGGTTTTAGCTTCATCCATCTTCAGGAGCCTGGGCGCCAGCCGCTGACAGCACAAGCGTCGAGCCAAGGCTGAATACAGATGTGCACTGGACCCCGCATTCTCCAAAAAGAGGGTCGGGCCTCGCGTCCCAGCCATGGTTGCACATTCTGGGTCACGGCTCGAGAGACGCGGCAGGAAATGGGCTTGTCCTGAGGGCGCGCGGGGTTAGCGGAGTGTATGTGCCAAAACTGTGCCAGCTATCAGTGTTGGCTAATGGGTTTTGCCTTTCCCAGTTCATTCCAGTCTCAGATTTCCCAGCTCCGGACCACAGCCATGCAGAACTACTCCCACATAAACGTAATAAACACTCACTACTAACTGTTTCCTCTATGCCTGCGCGCGCATACATTATTGATTGCATCGCTATTTATTGGAAAGCTGCTACATCAAAAAATGGCGCTTCAGGGGTACCTGTCTTGTCAGATGTGTGAAGCCTCAGGTGGCGCCTGAGGCGTCACACAAGGAAGAAAGCGATACTCCCTGATGGTAGATCACCGGGCTAAAGCACAAGCTGCAGGTGGTCCTTCCCAGCATCACGACCACCACTGCAACACGATAAAAATACTGGGAGCGCAGCCGGCAGTATTCAACCAGACAAGGTTCCACGTGTCTATGAGGTCTTTGAAGGAGTGGAGCGAGTCTCAGGAGTGGAACGGCTCTCTGACAGTAGGTCAGACAGGGAAGAGGGCCGTGAGCTAAATACGGCACCCTCATTTATCTGCCAGCCAGGCCGAGACTGATGGTACCTGTCCCCTTCTATCAGCAGCCGGACGCCTCAGAGACATCCATTGCACTTCTGTGACACAGAGCCGCTCAAACCGAGACAAATCCCTGGAAAAAGAGAGGAAACAGGGGCGCAGATGTGAAAATACCTCAACACAAACACGGGCGATCCATTAAACGTCTGCGTGGATAGAGAGAGGACAAGAGTGATGAGGCTGTCTTTCTCATGTCTTCCATGCAGCCGGGGCGTTATTTGTTTCTGGTGTTGCTGTTTGATTAATAAGTCGTTAGTTCACATTCATCCCATTCGAGATCTGAGCTCCCTTCTTGTCGTTAATCACAACAGCACAATGAGGAGCCTCTGCTCGGCACTGAATGAGTAAGAGCGTCATTACAGCCCGCATGCTCTTCGTCAAGTGTGTGCGAGAGAGAAAACGGGAGGCTGACTGGGAGTGAGTGTGCGAGAGGGGCTGCGTTCCTGCTTGTGTCTGCTACTTAGCATAATACTTTTTGGGCGCGTTATTCTTGCTTGCGTTTGAGGGCGCGTGCTCGCTCTCAAGCGTGCTCGAGTGTGGTGTGGAAGGATGGATGAGAGATCAGTTCCACCTCTTCCTCAGTCAGTCCACGCTCTGTCAGCCGCCACAGCCAGTGAGGTGAGCAGCTAATCTGTGTCTGATGAGGGCTTCGTCGGTTCACCATAAATGTGAGGAAAATCTGATAGAGTCTTCTAAAATCGTGCACGGAGCCCTGCTCAGTGATGGGCACGTTGATTGGGATGGTGCCTTTTTGGAATCTAATCACAAACAAGGTTAATGGGATCTTGCAGGTTCACCTCTTTACCGAGAAGCTCCCCATCACCAGCCTGGCCTCGTCCATCTATGCATTTATGCATCGACCATTTCCACCTCCTCCACAACAATGTTTGACACATGGTAAATTGTTTTTCTTTTGTATCCTTGTACGGGCTATTATGGGTAAATTAACCGAAGAGGCTGGTGGAAAAGCTTCCCGCCTACAAAAGCCGCGATCGGGAGGTGGACTCTTTAATGAGGAAAAACAAAACCGTCCTGACAGCTCATCACTTCACGTCAGCTGGCAGTGACAGCCAATCCCACTCGTTTCCCGTCCGGGTGTTTGCTGGTCGGAAGACACCATCAAAATCGTTCCCCCCTTCTTTGTCTCCCCTCCTCAGCCCGTGACAGACAGTCTAGCGCAATCGATCAGCCTTGGCCGGGCCAGGGGACGGGACACACACACACACACACACACACACACACACACACACACACACTCACTCACTCCAACATCTCTGGGTCTGTCATGCTAAATGGGATGAACATCTGATGTTGCAGAGAGAAAAAGCGGAGATCAAATCAATCAGTGCTGAGTGTGCGATGCACTGATCTCCTGTCAGGGGCCGACCTCCGCTCAACCCGGAACGCTCCTCAGATGCATCTGAATACAATGAGAGAGAGAGAGAGAGAGCCCCCCCCCACTTCTGATTGATGAACTCACTAATGGAGTGAAATGTTTAATCACATAATCATTCCAACAGGGAGGAGGCTGAAACTGATGAGAAAATCAAAGCATGAATCATATTAAAGCGTGAAAGGACGCAACTTTGTTAATGGTGTGATATTACATTCTATCATGTATTATGCATTAAAGTGTGTAATATTTCACACAGAATGGATTTTCTCCACGACTAGTGTCAAATTATTTCAGAGCCAGAGGTTTGTTGTTGATGACCTTTAACTCGTAAATTTGAATTTTAGCTTGTATGCAGTAATTTTGGGAACTAACAGGTGATGTCATCAACAATTAATTCATCCGCTGTGTGATGGAGTAGTCAGAATAGTCGGCTTGAGCAGGAAGCCCACATTAGGTCGATTGAAGCCTTTAAATTGCCACCAAGTGTAAGTGAATTGCGCGTGTGTGTGTGTGTGTATGTTCTGTAATGAACTGGTAACCTGTCCAGACCTCTCTCCTCTCTGCTGAGACAGACTCCAGCAGCCCCCAGGATTTCCTCCCAGCCTAGCCTAGTCTAGCCTGGACTCTGCCTTCTTTTGTTCCATTTCCCAAAGATCAAACACAAAGCAAAGTTTGTAGAAAGGAAATAAAATTCTTGGGAATCTGAAACGTTTTTTTTCCCCCAATTTTGGTGGTAAATTACACATTTTATATAAAAAAAAAAAAAAAAAAAAAAAAAAAAAAAAAGTTCCTACAGTGGAAAGGGGGCTGCAGACAAACGCGTGGCCTGAAATAAATAGCATCAACGAATACAAATGACTGCAAATGGCAGAGCGGCGTTGGCGATGCCTGCAAAGGCCTGCAAGCGTGAAATGATACTCTGACGTGCAACAACGATGCGTTCTGACACGCTGCACGCATGCACAAACAAACGACCTCCTGATAATAACAGTGACCTTTGGAAGCTGTCCGTTCTCCCAGCGTGCATCGGCATGCATCATCAGATCAATAAACATCGCTGCCAGGTGATGCTCCGAGTATTATCGGCCTGTTGCAGGCGCAGTGCGTGCGCACACACACATACACACACACAGGGAAGCAACAAAGCCTGTGTCAAATCCTAAATGTCAAAAGCTTGTGCTGCACACAGACTGCTCTGTCAACAATCACCGCGCTCATACATGGTCTCGGTGTTGCCTTGTTAAAACAGTTAATTGGTGTTTTGTGTCATGTGGTTAGCGGCGGTGAGCAGGAGTGAGAAAAGCAATTAACAGCTCCAGTCCCTCCTATCTCCCTGCTTTACGCCGTAGCTGCGAATCTCCCCCTCCTTTATCTCATTTTCGGCCCAAAGCCCAAACTGGTGGATGTTAGGAATTCCACCATCTCTGTTGTCCTGGTTCAACCTCCTTATCCAGTCAGGAGCAGACCCCATTAGCAAACACTTTTCTAGTCAGTGGTTTCTCATTTGGACCAAACTCCCCAGATCATCAGCTCATTGAAGGCTTGATGGATGGTCTGTCAAATGTGTGTGTGTGTGTGTCTGTGTTACATTTTCTAAATACTCATATATACAAATCCAAAAGAAGTCAACTATCTCCCATAAACTCTTGACAAACTGTGATCATAGATAAAGAAACAAGACTTAGTTGCACCATAATGGGCAGTGACTCAGTGTGAGCATCTGGAAAATGGAGGATTATTACATCCTGTTTGTGTTTTACGTCAAATGCTCATCTTGCAGATTCTACGACAGTGATAAATTAGCATAATTCAGCTTACTGATTACCAAAGACAGTCTGATGCAGCATGAAAAAAAAGCAGGCGTGAAGTGTGAACAATACAACTGTCACTCATATTGAATTATTTTCATTAATATTTTTCAACATATTGGAAAAACGACACTCTCCAGCCAATCAGACGTGATGAGAAGAGACCTTCTACTCATCATGATTCTAATTGGCCCTATTCATTTTCAAGGATTTACATTAGTTTCACATTCATATAATTTAACTTCAGCTTCTTACCTGGAGAAGCATCAGATCAGTTGTCCCTAATTTAAAACAATACTTGAGGGTAAGCTGGTAAATTCCATCTTGAGGAGGACAGGAAGAAACACACAGTTAGAGTGATCGCAGAGTGTTTGATATCAGCTTGCCTTGTATTGTTACTTTAAATGTTAATGGTGAGAAATGGTGCAGCATAAACTTAAAAAAATTCTTATGGACAAGATAAGATTTTTTTTTTCTTAGTTAACAGAGACTAACAATTTCCTGCCAGCAAGACTCACCAACTCTGACAGCTTATAAGGTCAGGGGCCGAAGGTCGTTATGGATTGTTACAGAACACAGAAGATGGTGTACATCCCATGGGTTGCTCAAATGTCAGTCGAATTCTTGGAATTGTTATCAGGAGTGCAAGGCAGAAGTGCGCCGGCTTCTTACATTAATTACATATCCGTGTTTTGGTTTTCGCGCTGAGCACCACCAGTGAGTAAAAAAACGTCCCATGCTGGCAAACAACAGCCTCAATTTCCTGCTGCGTTCTAACCTGTAGCCGGTGTCACAGCGTCCCCTGATGTCTGTCAACTGCCAGTACAACATTTCTGGGGTCAAGGAACCTTATGATAGAAAATTATAGAGAGCCATTTGTGATTACATATTTGGTATTACAAACATCACGATTTCACATGAATATTGTGAATATTGAACATTATTGTCGTTCTTTGTCAAATTTAAAACAGAACCTCTCAAAAACACATTACTGCTTATCAGTTCAATGTGTGGGTCACCTCTAGCATCAACCACAAGAGGCCACCAGAAACAAAATTTTGATACTGTAATTAAACTGATTGAGGAAATATTTAAATCTGTTACTCAAGAGATGGTTTTAATGACATAAAAACCCGTCAGAATACTGAGGATTAAGTATCCATTAGTGCAAATGCTAAATTATTTAGCGTGTGACCCAGATACTGTAATGTATTATAGAATTTAGCCTCTTTAACTTTAGTTCTAAGAAATAATTACTGGCAATAAATATACTGACTGTTTCAAATTTAGTTGTAGTTCTGCGTCTTCACTGAGACAAATTATTTTCATGATGTACGTGTTTGTCCGTCTCTAATTATTATTTTTTTCTTTTTTGTTGCTTTTTCTTTGTTTGTTTTTTAATTGAAACGAGGTCATCCGCTGGGTTTCTGCAGACACAAACTTGATTTTAACAGACGCTGTATAAATAAAGATGCAATAAATTCAACTGAAAATGCCAGCTTGTATGGAAATCATTAAAAAAAAAATCAAGACTTAATCAAGACAAGAAAGAAATACAACTTTATTTTCATAAATGGGTCTTTTTAAATATATAAAAGTAATGACTCATATCTTGTAATGGATGTTTCTAAACACTAGGTGGAGGTATAAGCCTTTAAACAGGTCGACTAATGAGTCTGACCTTTTAATTAACAGCCAGAGATGTGTGGTGCACTGAGGTAAAATTATTTAATCATAATTATAATACTCAGACAAGAGAATAACAGGAGACTTGTTACTAAAAAGGCAAGACAAACTGCACAAGTGCAGCCATTAGTAATAGTTCCACTACTACTTTACTGTATTTTTCTTTTATTTTATTGTGTTTTAAAACCAATAATTGATACTAAATCAACAAGAAATATCCAACTTTAAATCGGCACTCATCTATTTTAATTAATTCCATGACATGAGGAATGATCACGGTAGCAGGGAGTGACGTTACTTGTTCAGACATATAAATCATGGAGGAAACAGCAGGTCAGTGTGTACTGAGCTGTGGAGATTTTACTGACATGTGCCTTGCCGAGCTGTATTTCCAATACAGAGGCCTTCTAAGGTTGCAGAGCAGTCACGCATCAAAGCGCTGTGACCCAGAGGGCAGTGTGGTAGCGTTCAAGGCCTGGAATAACTCGTACAGCACGGCCGTGAGCGGGAGGCGGGGTAAAAAGGTTCAGACGCAGCTGATCTTTAATGGGTTTAAGATCAGAAGTATATTGCCATCAGAAGAGAATGCTGCTCTCCTGGGCCGATTGCACATCAGCCCCTTCTGGCATTTTCACTCTATAATTTCGGACTTCGTGACACAAGCGGATCCTCCGGAGTTCAGCACTCAGACCACAAAGTCCTCCGATTGTAGCTCCAGTACATATTTCACAGCCCCCCCACCCGGCTGTACCGTAGGATCACAGTTTCTTTTTTCCCAATGGGCCCGTGGAGGCTGTTGTCACATGCACAGAACAAAGCAAAGCACTTAGTGCGCCTGGACCATGTGGCAGTTTTTAGCTCTGTGGTAACACCAGACAGCAGCTGTCACCGCTGACATCATTACCGGAGCAATTTGGCCCTTTTAGATGGCAGAGCGCCCTAGTGCACTCTGGGAAACAACTCGGGCAGATGGGATAGAGAATTTGAAAAGTAGCAGATGCTTTCTGAAGAAACCCAGAAGGAGAAAAAAAGGCCATCATGCTTTATTAATTTGTCATTTTGATTTAAAACCCTTTAAAGACTGAAGTAATGCTGGAATTAAAGATTTCTTCACCGTCATCATATCTGGATTTGTGGGCTTGAGTCTTTTCACTGCTGTTTTCTTAACTTTTTTTTTATTATTATTATTTTTTTACTTTTTCAGGTGTGAAACTTTCTTGCAATGAAGAAAACTGAGCTCAAACCTGTTAGTGAAGGTGATGCTCCAGAGGCGACTGTGGACCTGCTGCAGACCGAGCAGGTTAAGGACAGACCAGCCACTCCTGTCTGAGCTGGGTTGATCGGTTCATCTGGAGGTTGAACCCTCCGCGACCTTCAATGTGACGATTGTGGATTCCTGTTTCCATCCCAGCGTTTCCAACCGTGCTTGCTCATCGGGCAGGATCGCTGACGAGAGCGTATCTCCTCACTTCAACATAATAAATCAATGAAAAATAAAAGCTCCTTCTGGCACTTTTGTCGCATAAGCTTCCATTATCAGTTTTTTATTGCTTCGCAATTTGAAACATCACTCGTCCATTTTGTTGCATTTTAATTTCAGAACTTATTTGGTTCGGTTTTCTTTTAAAATAAAACCATACATTGATTAAATGACGTGTTTGTGGGGATGTCAGAGTGTCTGTATGTGCACTGAATCGGATCTCGTTTGTTTTTGATCCACCCTCTGTCTTTTGTCCTGTCATATCTTCTAAACTTGAACATAAGACAGAAGACTGTTGAAAATCTTACAATGTATATAATTGACAGATTTCAGGTACACCAGCGAATAAGACATCAGTTTGCATTCCTCCGACCACTTTCTTTCCTCTCCTGAAGCACAAAAACCCTCCAAAAGTCAATAAAAGCAAAGACAAAACCAGACATTTCAAAGTACTCTCCTCCTCACGACGTGGCACCTGTGAGAAACTCTCCTCCCGTTCAACTCGGTTTCGAGAGGCGAGTTCAGGCCGCCTGCGTCCCCCGGTCAATAGTCTGCTCCTGGAAGGTGTCGACTCGCACACCATGGTGTCTCCATGCAGGTGGCGCCACCTATCAGCCTCCAAAAAGTGCAGTTTTTTTTTTTTTTTTTTTAAGAAAGGGGCGATTCAGGAGCGGGGCCAACAAATGAATGAGCTCTAAAGGTGAAGGAGGAGGAGTGAGGGAGGGGGTCGTGGGGGCGGTTGTGCAAAAAATTTCAGCCGAGGACAGAAGCTGAAGTTATGAGTGATTAGTGAACTGGCACGTGACTGTCGCAGTCTGGGAGTGATTTCCCTTTCTCCATTTCCTTTTCCAAACCAGGGATTGATGTTTCCTTTCACGCTCGCATTCTGAGTTTTTAATACTCAGAATGCGAGACCCCCCCCGCCCACACACACACACACACACACCCAGTGGTCGTGCTGCTAAATTTTCTCCTTCAAAACGTGCATTTTCCTCGTCACCAGGACGTTTGGTTGTCAATATCACCTCTGTTCATAGCTCAAAATCAACCTCCTACTGAGCACAACACGTCAAAGAAGGGAACTGGCCAACCTGTCAGGTGCCTCATACATTCTGAGAGCACGTCACACATTTCTGAGGCAGCCCCCCCTTCTCAAATTGGATGTGCATCATTATCAGCTGTCACTGAGTGAAATATGCTGGACTTGTCCCAGTGTGCGACTGTCTGCGTCCATTTTCCACCTCACATTTCTCTGTCAAAAGCAAAACTGACAAGCAAAGTCACTCTCAATATAGATTTAGAGCTATTACAGTAGTAGCGTGCAAATTCCCATTTAAGAAAAAAATCCCAAAAAAGTCTGTTTTAATCTCCCGTTGTCGTCAGTGCAGTCCAAAGATTTATAAAGCTTGTACTGCCTCCAACTCATTTGCTCTGCCAGCGCACACAGACACGCTCATGCTAGCATCGTCCCGTCACCGTGTTGTTTCTTCAAATTGTAATATGATGGCGCGCTCGTTTCCCCTCTCAGGCAGGAAAAAAATAAAAGCTTCGTGCCGCGTTTCCACATCATCCCCAGTAAGGTAGACACATAATGAAGCGCTGTGTCATTGTCGAATTGCCTTGCCGTCACAGAAGTAAGTGGAACATCTTTAAGGTCATTAGAACCAATGCGCGAGGGGAGATATAGCGGGTGGGGGGTGGGGGGAGTCACTGATAGAGAAAAGTTGCAGAAGGCAGAGGAGGGTGCGCTGTGACAGAGGATGAAATAACACAGAATGATCTGGGCTTTATAAAGATCTGTTGAAATCAGCAAAGAAGTGTCAGAAGCATCCAAAAACATGGAAAAGTGTACATGGTGTCTGCGCTAGTGAAAGTGAGTAACTGCGAGGTGCGGCTGCGCTATGGATCGTTGCTGCAATTAGATGAAATCATATAGCTTAATCATGCTGATCCCAGGGGGCCTCTGCGAGGGCAACCGTACGGAAAGGCGTGCTTTCACTGCGCTGTGGCGTTGAAAGAATACCAGAGAAACATGACAGTTCTTTTCTGCTACACATTTCCAAAACAATCCACTAGCCCCGAAGGCATTTCCCCACCTATGGTTCACATGCAGGGCTCTGGGCCCGGCACGTGCTTTCCTTACGCTGTAGGAACAGTTCAAGAGACCTGCGGTCTGCAGGGGTCACATTACTTTTACATTAGATAATCATGTTAGCGTGAGTGCGTTTGTGGGATTTGTTAGCTTAGCTTATGTGATAAAATGTAAAAACATGGTAAAGCCTGATGCATTACGTGTCCTCGAGGAGGATGACCTGCTTTTAGATTCATATATATAGATGTGTGGACCTTTTCTATAAACCTTGATGACTGATTGTGTTTGATTTTGATGAATAAATGAAAATCTAGTGCTTCGTTTGAATGGAGTGGAATGAAATGCATAAATCTCAGCGGCACTCCCACTCTCCCTCTCACTGTGGTGTCAACGCCAACACACTGGTAACTACACAGTCTTGCACATGTCTTAGGTTGAGACAGAATCACAGAGAACCCAAATCCCCACAAACAAAATATTAGCAGACGTGACAAGACCGGCTGTAAAGGTGTCGTAATATGTCGAGAAGTAAAAGAGCAGAATCCCAAAACATTTACGAATAGTCGTGGTTCCGCTTTGTGCTAATCCAAAACCAAAAGCAAGTCCATCCCCATGATCAGCTGATTCTGTGGTCATATTTAGATTTGGCAAAGTAACTAACCCCCCCAGCTACTCCTTCCTCCACCTTTCAGACTTCTCCCAACCCCACCGATGTTCCGGTCTCAGTCCCAGTCGGTAGATCCTCCCCGTGGATTATCGCCATAGCAGCAGAACCAGCAGCAAAAGCAGGTTGATGGTGACGCAGGGGAGGTTATGGACCGCCGAGCCCCTCACCTCCTTGTTTTGAGGAGTGTTGAATGTGGGCTGGTTGGTAGCGGGGACGATGTGCGGACCTCGGTGGCACATCTCATCAGCGCACGTGCCACTTCCAGAGCCACTGATGTCATCGCCTATGGGCAGAATATAAGCATGTTAGCCTCAGTTGCTAACATTACTGGAGTTTTTTTCTTCTGCGAGAAAGTTCTGCAAACTGTGACGGTAGCGGCACTCACTTGTGTCCTGAAAGTCCACATCATGGCCATTGAGAGCATTTTTCAGCCGGTGTGTCATGATCTTGAGCTGCATTATTTGCTGGCGTATCGTAATGTCGGGTTTGGTTATGTCGATCTCCACTTCAGGGTTATTGATCTGACTGGCGAGGCCGTCTCCAATTACCTCTGGGAGGTACCTGAGAAAGCAAATAATGGTTTTAAAGACAGACAGTAATTTATCAATAATTTACCAAATTAAAGTTGTTTAGATATCTGGTCCTGTTCATGTGGTGAGAACATCAAAGGACTACCTGGCTCGGCTCATTCCGTTCCAGCACTTATCCTCAGCCCCTATCCCAGTGGCCACTCTGTCGCTGCACACGAGCCTCGGAAGAGAGACCCAGTATGGCCGCATGTGCTCCAGCTTGGTGGTTACCTCTGCCACCTGCCAGTAAGAGAGAAAACATAGACTGAGAGGCAGTTTTGTTCCCATAGGTCACTGGCTCCTGCATCATCAACCATTTGTGTGAAAGGGCGGAGACGGAATGAGCTTGGGAAATTCTAACCAGTGTGCCAATTTTTGAGGCTCTGGATGCCGCATTGTCGTCCACTGTGACTCTCCTGTTCTGGCTGACCTCATCCAGTAAGGTACTGCTCGGTTCTCCATCCCAGAGGGTCCCGCATGCCTGGACCAACTGAAAAGAACAAGAGGGGATGACAAAGTGTACTGTGGGAAGAGTGGAAGTTCAGACATTAAAATTCATCTGGAACTAATGCTTATTCAACACCCTTGCTTTTCGGTTTTCCCGGCATTCTTTGGTTCGTGCTCTGGGATCTTTCTCTGTTTTTATTAAAGTCTGGAACACTACATTTGAGCTAGCAGCCTAGATTTCATCCTGTTAGCTCATACTGTTAAAAAGACAAAGCAGAAGCCTATCAGACACATATTTGTGCCTTTCAGAACCAAATGAAGGAGGAATAACGTGACCTCGGGTATCAATCCCATCGCCCTCGCACTTTCATTCTCAGCATTGTGTCAGCTCGGTTTGTAACTGTAGTCTGGAAGATACAGCAATTCAACATCTGTGGCCCAATCTGTCCTGCTGAGAGGTGCAGCAAGCGTCTGAATTTTTACATAAAAGCCTATTCTGGCGCCAGCTTCCAGTCAGACAGCCTCACTGGTTCCCAGCAGATTCAAAAATGGACGCCATTTTTGAATCTGCTGCGATAGCGCGCAGGTGTGGTTTTATCAAACCAATTGATCCATTTCTAATTTCAGATATTCACTGTATTTTAAATGATAATACAGATCTTTATTTCTCTTGTCAAGTGTGCTGTGACCTTGTTCTTGACTGTCTCCATATTCTCCATCATGGTTAAAATGGCGTCTGATATGGAGTTGGGCAGAGTCCTGATTGCATCTTCCACACCGCTGGGGCCATGGAGGTGATCAGCCACCTGCATCATTGTGTCTTTAAAAATACGAGGCATGTCAGAAAGCACATAACAAAGGGTTGAGCAAACGGAGTGTTTCTGTCAGCGCTAGCCCCACCTGCCAGGTGCCTCCACTCAGTGTTGAGGTCCGCCTGGTTGGCCAGGCAGCCCTTCATGACGTTGGTGCAGTAGTTGGCGCAGGGTCGGGCAGAGGCCATGCCGCGGCAGTGGGGACAATAGTTCATCTTCATGATGGCCCGCATGCAGTCCTGGCTCAGCCGCGCCTGCAGGAAATACGACTGTTGAGTCAATCTGAGCGGAGTGACAGAGAGACCGGCTACTGGAAGATGAAGAGGAATCAGAAGGAGTTTGTCTAGCAAGACGATGCTAGTCGCAGAAGAGCCAGAGGTCACCTCCCACAGCTGTTTTTTTTTTTTTTTTTTTTGTATTTGTTTTTTGAGCTTTGTACCAGGCATTCATGATGCACAGTTTCCTTGGAAACTCCTTTATGTTTTGAACGTCGCAAGTAAGCTCAGTCCCTCACGACATTTTTCTCTTTCTCCCGCAAAGCCCCCCCCCACCGTCAAGGGCCTCGGTGTTTGAAAAGTGAAACTGGGTTAATACCAGTAAGCTCTGCTCGCAACAGAGTATGACTATGCCTACAGAACCACATGATACACGTGTGCGCACACACACATACACACACACACACACACACACACACATACCCACACACACACACAGTGCACAGCTGTGAAACAGAACCAGTGTAGACTTTACAGGGATGTTAGGGGCAGTCTGATGCTTTTTAGCCGAAAGATGTTCTTTCAGTCACAGCTAAAATATCGTACAAGTACACAAAAGCCTGAACACACATGTGATCTGCTTTCCAGCTGGGCTTTGCCTTATGTTGGGCTGACGGACATAAAGGGAGAGTTTACAGCTTGTGTCTCCTTGACCTTTATGCAGCCACTGGGTAAACACAGGCTCATGTTCTCGCTTCCTCACAATCTTTAAAACCTAATGATTTTTTTCTTAAGGTCATCAGTCAAATTTATTCCAACGTGACTTTAATTGTAAATTAACTCTTGCAGAAAATACCAAGAGACGTCTATTGAGCCCAGAGAATATTTTAGTTATTGTCAGATGCATGAGGTCAGATGTCAATAATCCTATCACTTCAGACATGAATCATATCTTTAAATTAGCCCTTTGATGATGAGACAGAAGAATAAAAGTGAAGAAATGTGCAGGTCTGTAAGTCCGAGGCTCCGTTAGGTGCTCGCTGTCGGTACATTTCTGCACGTGAAGCTCAGAGGCAGCAGATCTTGCGATTTCCGCGTCTGAAAGTCGTTGGTTTTGAATTCTCTGATCTTTGACAACCATCGTCCTCACAGAGTAGCTCAGCTTCACCTTTGCAGCACCTTTCCCATCCTCTCTCTTTTTTGCCCTCTTTCACATTGCTTGTCTTTCCTATGCAATTAGCAAGTGTCTAGCCTCCACCACTCAGTCCCATGTGTTATAGAGCGAGTCCATCCACGCGCCCCAGTCACCCGTGGGAATGAAGCAGTGAGGAGCCTCTGCCCAACCCCAGCACACAGTTCTCAGAGCCTACGCCAAGTCCTCTCTCAGTAGCTTTGCTTTTTTTTTTTTTGGGGTTCATTTTTGGCAACACATTTTCATCAGAACTGGCTCACTTCCAGATGACGACGTTGATGAGACTTGACAATAAATGACAGAGGCATTTCCTCGGTAACTCTCCCATTTGTTCCTCTACCTGTGCGCCGAGAATGAAGACGTCTACCCAGTGTTATTACTGTGAAACTGGATCTTTCATTGAAGGATTAAAATGCAGCAGTCAGGCCTTTACATGGATGACTGAAGAAGCAAATCTACATTCCATCTCCTAACGCGGTTCACTGCACCCGCGCTCAGAAGAGTCCGACTGTGTTGCCTATCCTGACAGTGCAGTGTACGTCTTCTTGTGTAATGAGGTTAAGTAGGACAGAAAGCAGTAGATGACACTTCATATCACCAACAAACAACAGCAGGATGTTTGCTAATTGTGTAAAATCTGAAATCAGTGCCAATAAATTACATATTGACCCATCTGTTTGACTCAGAGCCTTGAAAATCACACCAGGTGGGATGTAAATGGAATTCCACCAGGAAGGAGAACGATGGAAAGAAAAGTTATGCTGCTGGTTTCTCTACCTTTCAGCACTAAAGGAGATTATCTCCTTATAGCATTTCGCTGGCAGAGATCCTCAGGGATCATAAGCCAATCTGGCACCTCCGGGGGTATACCCATGTGGCACAAGGCATGAATAAAAATTTAATTCTGGCATGCTACTCATGCTAATTCTTATCCTGATTTCTCTGATAGCTTGTCCCATCTTACGGTTATCTCTTCAGACTTCCTTTAGCTGTCATCACAGGTGCCAGTGTCAGTGCTGCTGTACGTTGTGCTTATAGATTTCTCCTGGGGATAAATCACTTTGTCGTGCCTAATGGAGATGTCCTTGCTTCAGCTTCTGCAAGTGTCTGACATGTCCTCTTTCTAAAAGACAAGCTGATGAAAACATCTGATGTCAGGATGTCTGGCATTCAATTCCACTAAACCTTTGACACATCTTTATTCATTCTCTTCTATACGTGTCCAGATCTTATAAAATGCCTCTGCTGGCGACATCTGTGATACTTGCTCTGTTTTTTTTTTTTTTTTTTCCCAAAGGAAGAGTAGAGTTAATTTCTCAGGAGGCCACTGCTCCCAACAGTCTTCCTACTCTCCTCGCTCAGAGCGTGAGAGGAGATACATTCCAGGCGCGTTGATGTCGGCCACCTCCTTTTACAACTTTTAAGGGGCTGAAATGATTTCCGAGTCTTGCCCCCATCTCGAACCTTACTCATGCATGTAGGAGACCATTGCTCTTGGGGGATATTAAGCCTCCCCCCTAGCCTCGGCGGACATTTGTCAAGGAGGGGCTGACATTAACTGTTGTTGCAGGGGCTGATTGCCTGAGCCGCAGGTCATATTTTATAGAGTTTCCAGCTTCCACTAACATTGATCAGCCGCTGCTTTATTCTACGAGCATGGAACAGTGGGACCAGGACCATTGACTAATAGGAACAAAGAGAGGGACACACATCTGTAGGGTTTACGTTTGAGCCTGTAAAAGACAAAAACTACTGAAAGATAACTGTTAGAAGAAGCAGCAAAGACAGAATTTTAGGGTTTACCTGTGACACTTTGCGGACCACCTCCCCGCTAACAGCCAGCCCTTGAACAAAAGAACGCGCTGCCAGAATTGCGTGTGTGACCGAGACCTTTATCGCACGAGGGATGTCTCCAAAGGGTCGTAGTGTTTCCATCTGCTTGGACACACACTCCAGGTCGTCCTCACCTGCAACCATGCACATTAGCTCATTACAGAGTGGACGTTTCCTTTGTGTTATCATTAATCCACAAGTTAGTCAAATCCACATCAAATATTGGGTAAACTGTGGGTTATACCGATAAGGCTTTGCTTGTTTGTGTGGTAGAGAAGCTTCTCCAGGAGCTTGACCCAGAATTCGTTGAGCACCTCCTCCAGGTTGATCTTGGAGCCTCTGTAGTAGCGTCTTAGATCCGTGTACAGGTCAGAGAAAACCTGAGCGTTCTGAACGTACAGAGTCCCCCAGGCTGAAGAGAGGGTGGAATGCAGACTGATTGCTGAGCGGTTCAGCAACTCCACAAAATAACCTGGACAAGAGAAAAGGGAAATGTTTCAGGTCGGAGAGAGGAGATGTGTCAGCAGCGTTCACAAGCTGCTGTTTGTTTCTGATGGTTTTTCTTATTTTGGCAACATAAAATTCAGCAGCAACGGGCTAGAATCATAAATTCCCTTTGGTCTGCATCTCCACACAAATGTGTGTGGGGAGAGCATTTGCAGCATTGTTGTTTTTAGATGTTTTTTTTTTTTTTTTTTTTGTGCCTGCCAGCAGCCCGGTTCAGCAGACGAAATCCACAGGAAACACTCCATCTGGAGCTGGTTTACTCCTCTAACATTGCTGTTTCTCTAAAAAACATCACACCGCTGACGAAAACCCACACGGCTGCTGGTTATTTAAGCAAAACGAAGGTTTCCCTGACGACAACATATGAAATGAAAAACAAACAAACCCAATTACACAGCAGTAAACTCCAACACCTACATGATGCAGTTCCAGAAAAAAAAAAAAAAAAAGCAAAAGTTACATAATGTGTAAAATGTGTTAATGTGCTAAGCTTTTCCTGACCCCACTGCATGACATTATCTAAGCAGCGGCCTTGCTGGATATTGTATCTGCATTCTGCTCGACCACTCATTAATAAATACCAGCTGGCTGCTTTCGCTGTTGCCGTTATCCGCTGCTTTCTTTTAACATTTACATAGAATCAGAGTTGAAAGGTTTAATCCCTCAGAGCTTTTGTATTCAAGAGGTGCGCGGCTAAATGTTAGCACTAAAGGCTGACAATGGTTAAGTTTGCTGCCTCCAACCTCCACTAATACACTTTTTTTAGATAAATAAAATCAAGAACAAGCTGTAAACGTACTAAGTCATATTTTCTGCATTTGTTTTAGTAGATGGACTTTGTGACACATCGTTTCCCTCCTCTCTTACTTCTTGTAACTCAACCTATCTGGGAAAACAGACCTGTGGGTCAGCTTTAAAGCACCAAGAGACCTGCCGTTTTCCTCACTCATGGACGCGAAACCCTGACAAACCTCCAGGATTCAGCAGAAGCACACATTGGCATCAAATCTGAAAATGCACACACACACACACACACACACATACACACCCAATCCAGAGTGCACAATGGCTGGCAGACAGACTGACTGAGAGTGACAGTGACAGGTGTAGCTTTGCTTTTAATCCCCATTAGAATTCCGTCTTGCTGCATACTGTCAGCCATACTGTAGAAGTGCCTCCAGACCGGAGAACAGAACCGATTCTGAGCAGTAAAACTTCCATTCAGGTGATGGAATGTTGTTGCCTTTTCCATTAAATTCATTACGTCCATTTTCAGTCACTCATGTAATTCCAGGCCTGTTTTTAAGTGCTCTCAGTTCACCGTGTGTTTGGGGGGGCAGAACTTGGTAAATGATGTCACACCGTCCGGCTCTCCTGCACCCTTCATCCCAAGTGAATAATGATTGTCATTAGTATGACTCCCGGCCAATGTGCACACCTCTGCGTGCATGCACGAGTCTTTGGACATGAAGGATGATCTTTCTAATAACTGTTTGTGTCTCCATGATATCAGGAACCACTGGCCAGCTGACTCTCTCTGGGAGGCCTGTGTCAGACCTCTGGACATGGAACCTGCTCTACGAAAGTGCTTCACTGGTGCACGGATTACAGCTAGTGATGCATTGGAAGCTACAGTTTCCATGTATCTGGTCTGTTTTTCTCTAACACAGCTAAATCGAATGAGAAATAATTGTTGGAACAGTAAAGATTTGCCTGAATAGACAATTTGTTCAATTCTCACAATAATTCAGTCAATAAAACAGAAGGCTGCAACAACACAAGTCCTCCATTCAACAATATTCCCACATTATATATGTTTTCAACTTGGCCAACGATAAAAATAATGTACGTTTTTATTATCACAATTCCAACATTATTGTCTCATAATCCAGCCTATATAATTATATTTTCCAGCCTCAGAGACTCAACTCTCTGCCCTCCATTCAAGTTAATAGCAACATTTTTCTTAAGTGCACATGCACACAGACGTGCATGTGGAAACACACAGACCAAGGAATTGTAGCCTAATCAGGATTTTTTTTTTTTGGCTGCTCATTCGTAATCACTCTGAGCTTTCTCATCAGCTCATTTTCACCAGTCGGAGGATTATTTCAGCTCTCTTCGAGTGCCGTTTCCTCTCTGCTCCAGCTTGATTAAATGCTCTCACCTCTCTGATCTGTCATTTTAAATTTATTGTATACGTTGGAGTAATGCAAAACTTGTGTATTTTTTGCAGAAAACAAGTCTATACTTGTACCCAGGCTGCGGAGGCTGCGCAACTTGTGTTTTCAGAGGCGGGAAGAGGGCAGATCAGCAGAGCTTTGGCTCAGCATCAGCAGGGGGAAAAGTTGGATCCGCGAATGGAAGAATGGGAGCATGGAATGAAAACCAGCAGCAAGAAAAAAAAACAGTAACTGGATATCTCTTTGATGTCTGATGGTCTTAATTGTATTTGTCTGTCGGACAAGTGCCGAATGATGATATTAGCTGGATGGTTCTTTAGATGGAGCCACATGCCAGCAGAAGGAGAAGCTCAAGCGGCATCGGTGCATTTCACAGAATGGGTATTACAGAGAACACACTGGTCTCATTTCTTGTTCCGACAATATAACTGGTTAAACTGGATCCCATCTGCACTGATGGATGGAATTGGGCTGACTTATTTTAAAAGATAATGAAACCCTCTTTCAGAAGAACAGGCCTGAGTGGAGAAGAAAGCAATTATATCAGTCTGACTGGATGACTTATGGCTGCATCTCTTCAGTTCATGGTAGCTCAGCTAAATGTCAGTGTTTTTTTTTTTTTTGTTTGTTTTTCTAGGATTGCTCATCTAAATTTAGTTTAAAGTGCCCGATGTTTGCCAGTGCCATTCACCCATGCATGAAATTTGTTGAATTTGTTAAATTGCTGGAGATGATAAGTTTCAGATGAAATATGGATGTGTCAGATTTTAACTCACATCATCCCTTTTGGAAAGAAATACGCAAAACAGACGGACTGGTTCGCACAACATCTACATGAGGGCTTAATCTGGCTAAAATGAGACAGAAAACAACCCAGATGGTTTTCTTTTGCCACCCACAATCACCCGTAATCTCCAGACTAGGGCAAGGACAAAGAGGAAGAAGAAACAACAAGAACAACACACAAGTAGAGAGTTTATGTCCTCAGTGCCCCAAGTGCACAAATGATGATTTGGGATCCATTAGCTTATTTTTGTGTCAGTTTGATCTCTCCATCAATAACACTTATCACACTCCCGGAGCTCTGCCAGCCCTTCCTCTCAGCACCAAGAAGCAATTAAATGCTCCTTTCTATTAAACATCCAATGCATCCTATAATACAAATCATTTATCTTCTTTGGAGATGACTTTTTTCCGCTTTTGTGCCCAACACATCTTAAGACATTCATCATCTTTTTTCTCCTCGTCTGCCTTTCTCCTGGTGTCATTTCATCCTGCCGAGGCGTTGCAGCTCTTAGTGACTAATGTGTTTGGCATAATTAGGCCAGTGTACTCCTGGTCACTGCCGACGTGATTTGCATGCAGATAAAACCAGCCAATCAGGCTCCCACAATTGGAGCAGATGTCCTTGTCTTTCATGACATCATCAAAAGTGACCCTGAAAGCAGGAAATTACACAGTGGGCGGCAGGAGGTTGGAGCGAATACAATCAGGGACCTAATTGTTACAAAGTCGCAACTCCGACATGCCTTAATTGGTGTCAGCAGATTCTTTTCCTGTGACGAAGCCAGACACAGAAACTTGTTTTAGTCAGTTTTGTAACATAAATTTCAGCCTCAGGACCTTTTGGTAGTGCTGTCTTGACACCATGTGACGTTCGTGTACAGCGTATCGACTGACACTCTGACATTTTCTGTGTTTAACTTTGAAATCTGTGTCTCTTTGCTTGCAATTTACAAAATTGTGATAGGCCTCCATCATTTATATAATTCAGTACATTTCATTTTACATTATTTTTGAATGGATCTTTTTAGTGCTCGAAGCCTGCTGATTATTCAGTAGATTAAAAAGCAACATCGACATCAGATTAAATATATCCACAGTTAATTGATATTAATTTGCTTGCTCTCAGCTCCTCCACTGTCGCGTCACGCGGCTCGTCCTTCCTGCTTCATTCTGCCCAATTTGGCCAGATCCTCCTCCAGGATCATCCACGGCAAGGAGTCATGCACAAGAAACTGCCCTAGTTGCTAAGTGGCTGATAAGCTGCTAACGCAGTAGCTCCCCGGCGAGCATGAGCCCTGTAGTTGGCAGTATTTAAGCAGATCGCAGCTGCTGAGATGATCGATGTGACTCAGTATGAGCCACCAGGCCAGCAAGGCAGTGTTTTGACCTACGTCCGACCAAATAATCACCTAAATATTGCTGCTCCTCTAAAACCAGCATGTATTGATGCCACCATCCATGTGTGAGTCAGACCTTTTGAATTGATACATAAATTTAAATCTTGATTCCACTGGGGCCAAAAGCTTGTGTGTTCTGTAGTACGATCACTTTTTAGACTATTATGGGAGACCAAAAATGCATCTGAAACAACATTTTCATGGACATAAATGGGTCGTCAAGTAGGTGGCCAAGCAGCGGAGACAAAGTCGGAGCTCTGTCTGCCGTATATGTGTCGTTACTGCCTTCTCCCTTACATGTGACGCATGTGCTGGCATGTTTGTGCTCGCGGCAGCATGTGTCAGCATTCCAATGGAAAAGCGGCGCACAGCGACAGTAAATGCACCATTAGCTCCAACATCACCTGCACCCCCAAGACCTCCATCTGTCTGGCACACCTGGTTCCCAGCCTAACACACGGCTCATCCCCCTTTGCCCTCCGTGTCCTCTCTCATACCTCATCTCGCTCCCTCCAGCAAACTAGCTCTCTTTTTCCATCTCTGCCTCTTTCATTTCCACTTGTTTATCTCACACCTCCACCTTGCCTTTCCCTTTGTCTCTGTGGCTTTCTTTACTGCGTCTGACGCATTTCCAGCCTGTCCTCTCCTTCACTCTCTTTCTTCCCCTCGTCCTTATGTTGCATGCTTGTTTAACCTGATTTGATATTTAGATTGCGCCTCTGTACACAGTGCAAACGCGGCAGTACAATGTGCAAACCGTGTCCCGGCGTAGACTGCACACACAAGACTCACCCGGTGACACACACTTAATTACAAGCGCACAAACACGTTCATATAAACACACCGGCAAACGCTCGCACACTCCACAGACCAAATTCAGCTGTTTGTGACTTCAAACCTGCAGCCTGGTTGGGGCTGCATCTAAGAAGCTGTGCAGCCTGCCTGGGACCAGTAACACCCTGCACTTAGTCACATGGCACCAGGCAGCCCACGCCCTGCTAAACACAGCCAGATGTGAAGGAATTCACAGTCCAGGTCAAAGTCACTGTTTTCTCTTGATCTTCAGGCTTAGTCAGGAAACAGATGTCACCTATTTTTTAGTGAGCAACTTAATATTTTATTGATTTGGTTCACAGGGATAGGCTGTTACTTGCCATTTATTAGCTCGAGCACTGAAAATCCACATACTGAGGTCTAGACTGACAGTGATATATGATGCAAGGTGAAGAAATATTCATGCAAAATCCTGAAATAAAACCCTTCATTTTCAGCCCTGCAAACAGTAACAGAAGTAATTTGATATTGGAAAAATGAACCGTCTTTTGGCAGTTTATGCTGGATTTGCGCTTAATTAACCCCAGTCTGTCTCTCAGCTCTCTCCCTCCTAAAAGTTTAATCACCTCCGCCCGACGCGCTCGGCAGCCAAAGCCATGGTGATATATCGTACAGCACTTAAGGTCAGTGGTCTGATTGATTATTCTGTTCCAGCAAACAGCAGCGGCCATCCAAAAAACTCAAGCGCAATAGAACAAAAACAACTGTCTCAAAGCTACTTGAAGGGTGAAGGAGTGCCAGTGACCATGTGCAACTGTGTGTTTATTCAACTTTTACAAACGCACATCATTGCAGTGTTTATGGTTTGGAGCAGAGTATGGTCAGCGCTGTTTACTGGCACGCGGAGCTCGAATATAATCTTTTCTTTTTTAAAAGGAGAGAGCTTAAGAACTTGCTGATTGTGTAAAGTAACTCAGAAAGAGGTTGTGTGTCTTCACCGAGGCGCTGTGTTTGAGCGCCAGTATGTGAACTTGGCAAGGGTCACCGTTAGCAACAAACTCCTGAGTGAAAGGAAGAGAAGACAGAGACTAAAGAAGAGGAGTGAAGATCTGTCATTCACACACTAACCACAGTGATCTGAAAAAGTCAGGCAAACTAGCTGAATTCAGAGACTCAGCTGACAGATCCATTGTCGGCCAAGAGGAACAAGTGGAGCGCAGAGACACTCTTCTATTAGCTGGAGCAGGTCATTAGGCACAAGTAATTGCCTCAGAACGCCTCTGTTTCTGTGTCTGCCTCCACCTTAATGTTCTACACTCAAGGCATGGCCATGAAGCCATATAGGCTTGATATGGGTAGAAACAACACATAATTGCATACTGGAGCCACCACCACCACCTAGAATACAACACACACACACACACACACACACACACACTAAATACTACTATAAAAGCTCAATTATAAGCTGAGACTCAACTCAAACTATCGCCTAAATAATTTCTGCAGGCTCTGACATTCTCTTTAATTAATGTTATCTGATCTCTGATCACGTTATATGCAGCGTAACCATATGACCAAGGGGCGATGGTGTGACTTGTTCTTGCTTGTATCACTTTTCAAGGCAGTGGGGAAGACGGCGTTCCTGTAAGTAAAGGAGTATGTGTGTGTGCGTGCGTGCGTGAACATCTGGATGCTGCAGAAGAGACATGTAGCGATGTGTTAAAGGTAGATTTCAGACATTTTCTCCACTCTCCTCGAGCAGACACTCACCGTCAAAGGCCTTGTGTTGTCCGACCAGAGCGTTCTGCAGGGACCTCCCGTCGTTCTTGAGCAGCCCCTCTATTTCCCGGCGGCTCAGCGTGGCCAGGTTGTCCTCCATTTCGCTGGTGCAGCAGGTGTAGCCCTGCGGGCAGATGCGGAGGTGCTCCCCTAACAGGAGGAAGAGGGAGGTAGGATGAAGGAGAGAAAAGAGACAAAACAATGACTTTAGACAGGTTCCAGCAACTGAATTAATGTTCACCAAAGATGACATGAACGGTTCCCTTGTGCCAAGACAAATTTGCTGCTGCGGACGTCCTGATGGCTGCAGTTATTGCTCCCCATCCATTTCTCTGCCTGATTTACCTGGAAGGGTTTGGAGACCTCTGGAATCAGGAGGGCTGAAAGGGCAGTGTCACATCGGCCCCCGATGCAAGTTTAATGAGAGCCGCTGACATGCGTGTATTGGTAAACACACAGAGGGGGGTGGGGGGCGAGTTTGCCGTTGTTTTTGACACGCAACATCTTGTCTAAGTGAAGCGGCTGCACCCACATGGCAGCTCAAACCATAAATGTTGTTAAATGGAAATGGATGTCATGCACAGCAAATAAAAACAATCATGTGGGCGGTTTCAATTTACATTTGTGACAGGACTTCGTGATAGAGCAGCTGACAAAAAGGAAATCCTTCCTGCCATTCATACTGGTTCCAGTTCAGAGTGAACGAAAGTCTGAGTCTGACTCCGATGGATGCTTCTGATGCAGAGACAGGTACCGAAGAGGGCTAGAAGGGGACAGGACATCTCTGCGAGGCCAGGGAGGCAGTAAATTGTGTTAATTCCACTCAAGGACACACAGGAAGGAGCAGCAGGTTCAAACCTAACACTGGTCCTGTCTATTTGGAAACTAAGGTGATGACTGTTACAGTTTCAACGGTGAGTGCGGCTCTTTATCTCATGTTATTCTGGATCAGGAAAGCGCTGGTTGCACTGCATGGATGGAATAAAATTTTAGTGGAATATGGAAGTGGTCTTTAAGGGATTTCTGCTGAGTCTACTTTCTCACCCATTCTTCCAGAATAGCCAGCATTCCAATAACCTCTCACAGCCCAGCTCTCAGAGGTATTTGATCATTCAATAACATTTTCCCTATTGTGCACTGCCATGCATGAAGCCATATCCCAGACAGATCGTGTCTTTTATTTGCTTCTCAGAGCCAGAGGCTTCTCTTTGCACCGTCTTAAAGACCAGACTTTAGACTTTCTAGCTTTTATTTTACTGTAGACATAGCCTGACTTCATCACTTCGCTGCTCAGGTGTCAGCCCTGTTTCTCCACCTGTCCTCATGACATCACATGACAGTGGAGCAATTAAAGCAATTTTCTTTGTCTTCCCTACAAACAAATGTAGGAGGATAGATGTGAGGGAGAGGTGACATTGAGCAACTTTGAGTTTATTCTGACTCAAACCGCACGCTGAGGGCGAGTTTGGGGGTGGTGGTTATTTAAGACTTCTAGGGTACTTGAGTTGTTTGTCAGGCTGGTGTTCTGCAGGGAAGCAAGGTTAGTGTTTAAAGTGACAGAAATCAACTCACAGGCAGTTTGAAACAGTAGCATGTGGCTAATTAGCACTTTTCCAGACCGACAATAAAAGACCGGCTACTGGAAGGTCTGTGGAAATTTCTGCTGGCAGATGGACATGCATTATCATCTCCATAAGATATTCAACTTCCTGTGCTTTTGCCACGTCTTGCACACCTGACTGCTCCTTGATATCATAGATTTCCTCACATTAGACAAATTCCAAGCCGACATCACCATTTCCTGATGCTGTTGTTCCAGAATCGCTTCAGCAGTGTGATTAAATGTCGAAGAATGCGTGATAAAACTTGTAACAATCACAACAATAACAAAGCGCCTGGGAGAAATGGTGGATTTCAGTGATGGGAATGCAGCCGCAAAGTCAAAATCATAAATACGTACTTAAATTCACAAAAAGAGTGGCTAACAAAACAAACTTCATTGACAATATACCTGAATATATAGAAACTTCCAACCCTCCATCATGACCTCATATGGTCTTAATTGGACGTTTCTGCTGTATTCGGGTGGATCCTGGCTCTCTGCCTTTGTCTGCCCAGTCAATAAGGCTTCATATGGCATGAGGTCGGATTTGAACCCCTGAAGTTAATCTGGTGTCATCCACCAGGGTTAAATAAAGATCCTGAGACATGCTTTGCTGTGATCCATCAGCAAAAAAAGTTTTTATGTCCACTGTCTGCAATTTCCACATTCAGGGACCCAGCCGTCCATTTGAGTCATGCCAACACATCCTGCATGACACAGTATCAGTATAAATATCACAAGGTCTTTTGGTGCTTCTTTCTCTTCTCCTTTAGCAGACGCACTAGTGAAATGGTGAGAAATTCCCAAACCATTAGCTTATCACTAACCACCGGGGAGGAAGGCTCCTATTAAACAGCAATCTGGGAAGGCACTGCGATAAAACGCTGGAACGGCTGACAAACAGAGGCTTTTCGAGACGGTGGGAAAGACAGAGGGAGCAGAGCTCGACAGGAAATGAAGAATGAGTCAAGGTCCACGTTGTCTGCGTCATTCGTCTGCAAGCTGAATTGCTGCCCTCTTCCAATTAGGCCGACGGCACCGTGCACCCGTTCGCCCTTGGGTCTCCACCACGTCCACAGACATAACACATAACACACATCTATTGTTAAGATTTAGTGCACATCTGTGTTGCAATGTTAAGTCAGTTCTCTACGCGTGGTTTCCAGCTGGGATCAAATGTAAGACAAAACAGTGACTTTTCATTTCCCTCTACGTCGGGCTGTAAAATCACAAAATCACGCCATTCTGCCACTGTCTGCTGAGGAAATGGTGTAAATACTGCAATAGAATGCACATCGTTGTTACATTTCTGTCATTTTAAAAGGACCGTTAGCATTTGCAAATTATGCTCTACATTTTTATTTATAGCAGAGGAGCTCCTCAGTCTCTGCTCTTGCGTTACTGATCTGCGAGTGAAGACATGGCTGACAGAAGCACTTCCGAGAGGTATGCAAATAAGATTTAGCCTGCGCCGAACGTTGACTGGTGAAACCATACACCGTGCCTTTGACAAAATGGCAGCAGTGCAGGAGCTCTGATGCTGACACGCACAACTGATGTCTCCTGGTAATGATGCCATTGCATAACTGGCAATGTGTCACGCGGGCGCACACTAAGGAAATCAGAGATTAGTAGACTAATCCAGCGGTCACCGGTGGGTGTGTATGCGTGTGTGTACAATCAGGAATCACACACCGATCTGGCCCAACAGTAGATTATGGGTATTTGATTAAAAGTGAAAGAGCTGGTTTTGAAACAGAGCTTTGCGTGACTGATCCACCAGGGCAGACCAGACAGCAATGCCTGTCAGGCGGCTAAGCGCCCTGCGTCCTGGCTCAACCTCGCTCGGTGAATTTGTGCGTGGTTGAATCAGGCATTAACCCAGACCCTCGGTAATATGAGCTAAGGCGAGTCTCACGGAAATAGCTTCTTCGGGCCAGACGGAGTGGCGGCCTTGTAACACATTAATAACAACCCTGTCCCAAGGTGCGATCTCCTCGGAGCTTTCGCTGAACCCAGACATGCTGCCTGATTAAACCTGCGTGCCAGTGATCTGAGACCAGTTCATTTAGACTGCAGAAAACAACAAGCAGTGAAACATACCTCTGTCTGCAGCCCCAGCATGCAGCTGGGCTTTAATTTGTCTCATTTCAGACTCGCTGTGTGGCTGGGAAAACTCCGACCAGCAGCTCTTACAACAACAGGAAGGAGGAATAATGCGATAATGCAGTGATGTCAGTGATGGGGGAACATATCTTATTACTGAGTTAAATAGTTGCTTAGCTAAAGCGGCGGACAGCCAATCCCAACAAATGAGCCGGAGGGAAATGGAGTGCACCGGGGAAGGGAAGTAGACTATTCAGGGAAACACGATGGAGATTAGACCAAACAGTATAACACAATCCTGCAGCGAAAGATCGAGCCGACTGTGACCTCAGCCAGAAACTCCACTCCAGGCCAGATCGAGCACCAAAGATCATCACAAAGCTGCAGTGGACACAGCAGGGATGGAAGAAAAAAAGAGCCAAACACTGTGTCAATCCTTTCCTCTAAGTGATGTTTAGGGTTTGAGGGTAAACTGACATCAGGCAACAAGACAATGTGCAGCACACAAATGTAACATACAGTTTAACTGCTTCATACTAACATTAGTTAAGTGATGCTAACATGTCACTGGTTATGAGTCTGCATTTACTTTACTTTCCAAAGTTTAGGGTGTTAATTATAGATTACTGAAGACATGGGACTGTTGCTCCACCCATCTTGGAAAAGGTTACATTTGCACACCGAATTCCCAACCTGCACTCTGAGCAGCAAAAAAAAAAAAAAAAAAAAAATTCCTGCACACGATTAAGTTCAGCTGACCTATAAACCTGCTGAATGTAATTTATGTAATAGAGTTAAGAAAGCAAACAAGACATGCTGCCCTACATACATCCAATAACCCCATGCCTCTGATGGGCATGCCCTGACTCGAGTCTGTGAGCCCCCTTTTATGAAAGAAAGAAAAAGATAGAAAGATAAGGAGGGAAAAAAAGAGACATTGTAAACGTTCAAGTCGGTTTCAAACGTGTATGTGAGCGAATGAAAACAGTCATAATAGCTCGCTGAGTCCATTGCTGAGGAATGTTGGTGTGGGTAAGTATCCACTGATGAACTTGCAGAGCTCTTTGACAGGATGCTTCACAAGTTGACATGCAGACAAAACACCCGCTGTTGCTTCTGCCTCCTTCAAATGCTACACCGATCTACAGCATCGCCAGATTCACGTGCATTCAACAGCATTTTTATTTCCATTTAAATTCATGAGTCATAAGTGAGCCTGAAATCACTGTTATGTGTCAACTAATAAAAATGTCTTAGCATCAACCTGGTGGACTTATTCTCATCCACCGTGACATGAAATCCCACCAATACAGTAACAAGATTTGAAGTTTCTGACTTCAGCATACTTTGACTTTCCAAGTCCGATCATAAAAAATCATATTTTTCTCATTATCTTGCAACCACATAAATATGCAAGCTTGTCTAGAAGCCTGACAAATACTCCTCAAGATGAGGAACATGGAGAAAGAACAGAAGGCCTCTAACACTGCTGGCACTATCGAAAGTCCGTCCGCCCAAAACTTCTGGCATCCGCAGTTTGACAGAGCTGAACAGAGACTTGCCTAAGAGATTTTCTGGGGGGAAGTAAAGTAGCAATAAAGAGTGTACAGTGTTCAAAAAGTTGGTTAGTGTTAGCGTCGCTAACAGCTACGGTGGGCTAGGTCACTGGCAACTAACAGTGGACAGTGTGTGCAGAGGACACACTTCACCACTGACACTGTCCTCACTCTTCATCACTAGTTGTTATAAATAAATTGTCCATAATGGCCTCTGCAGCAGGTTCAGCATTTCTTTTATTGTGTTCAGATTTTACTGTGAACTCCACTCTAAACTTTAATAAAAGTGAGCTGATTGTTTTCCATCTCCCATTCTAGGATTGGATATTTCCTTCTTGCCTCCATAGAAACAAAACCAAAAGAAACATAAAAAAGGCAACTTAGACAGAAACATTCACCAGTTATATTAAACAGAAGGACATCTCAATATGCTATTTGGAATATTTTAACCCAAGGAGATTATGGGGTAATACTGTGTTTACTGCTTGGAATCACACTGGGAATGGACGCTGTCTCCAAGACAGTGAGAAAGTTTGCCAACATGATGTACAAGTAGAGCACTGATTAACTGTGCCGACATGGATTATGTGTTGAGGGATGAGAGGAAGAAAGACAAGAAGCAAAGAAGTGCGAGACAGTTGTATTTCATTCCAGTCAATGCTTTATTCCATATTGATATATTGGGGTAAAACTTTACAAGGCAGCTGGTGCTGGCAGATGGAGATAAAGGAAAGAAGAAATGACAAAAGGGGTGCAAAGGCTAAGAAATATCATCAAGCATCTTTAGTTGTAAAGAAAGGTAATGCAATTAGTGCTGCCTCTGTGCATTAGAGGCAACTGATCACAACAACCAATGAAAGCAACTTTGTGGAAAGGCTCAAGTATTCAATGTACTAGAACACACAAGAGAATAAAAGATGAAACAGAGACATTGCTAATAATAACCATAAAAATAAAGCCAGCCAATCACAGCCAGTCAGTTTAGACTAATGTTTTTAACTGCTGCGACGAACACACAACCCTTTCTGAGAAGAAACCAACAGAAGTCTATTTTTATCACCACACAAAGGACATGTGATGGCAGAAATGAATGTAATTTGTCTGTATGATTCGGCTTGTTTCTCTTTGCTGCCACAATACAAAGGCTTTAAAAAAAAACTGCCACCAATTTTCAGCCTTCATCAGGCAAAGTAAAAAAGTAAAAAAAAAAAAAAAAAAAAAAGAGAGAGAGAGAAAGAACGGCTGCTGGAGTGTTAACTCTCAAAACTTCAGGTAAATCTAAATGCTTAGGGTTGTGTTGGTGTAGCTTCAGCTAATCCAAGGTAACAGCTACAGTTAACTAGTAAGAACATGTTCTACCTCTCATATAAAAGGTTCATTTATTTATTTCAAGTCATCATGCTAAATGTTAATTACATGTCTGCTGCAGATGACACCATCCATCCCACACAACAGACGAAGGCACACTGTGATGCACTGAACTTTTATCACAATTCTAAATGCAACTAACAACAACAAGCTTCAGCTAGCTATGGATTTTACCTGGATGGATCAATTTATGTATAAATCTCAGGAGCAACAGGTATCAGCATGTCTGAATGTCCCCAAACCCCTCAAGTGGAGAAACAAATGGTCAACAAATCAACAACAGCAGCACTGTGATCCCTGAATGGACAGAGCAAGTTGTGTATCGAAGTGTGTTTTCCTACTGACTGACAATCAAGCACATTATGACGACAGCGCAGCGACTGCGGGTTTCGGCAAATTAACAAAATGATGACTCATTAATCATTTTAAAAGTCTGATCTGAATAAGGGCCTGACATGAGAACCACAACGCAGAACAAGGGTAGCCTTGTCTGAGAGCTGGAGTGAGCGCGCGGTGTCGTGCCAAGCTATCTCTTTTTGATGTCGGGTCAGGACAGGTCAGCACCCCCGGCCTTTCTCAGCCAGTGTGCGTTAGTAAAAGGTCCTGACAACAGACAGACGGATGCTAGAGCGTGCTGAAGGCAAACCCAAATATTAAAATATCGCAACAGACGTCACTGACGGTGGCGCACGAACAGGCCGGCAAAAAATGCTGAGTCAGTACGGACGGTTAGGACACAGGAGAGAGACAGAATTGTTCGACCTCACTCAGCCACCAATCTTGGTCATGTCACGCACCTTCTCTCCTGCTCGACCAGAAGTTCCCATGTACTTCAATGACAAATAACCACAAACTCCCAACTGTGTTGGTGCTTGTTGGAAAGATGAGTCACCTAACCGTCAGTGTATTAGCCTTGTGCCAAAAAAAGGATGACTGACGTATAATTGAATACAGAATCGTTGTAAACCATCTTTTGATATACGCTGTACTTATACTTCTTTTCAGTTGACTGTTCCTGAATCAAAAAGATCCCCACTGCAATTAAACCAATTTCATTTTCATAAATCTTTGGAATTCTGCACCATGTTTAAAAGGTTTTGGGTGGGTATTCTTCAGCTGACTCTGATGGAGGACACATGGCGGATCTACATCGCATTCAATGTTTTACAGACGGGGTTTGTGATGTACAGCATTGGTAAAGTGATGGTGGTCATGTTAAGGCAGCTGTTCTACCGCTCCACACACAACATCTGTATGCATCAGGGGTCTCTTCTAGTCAAGGCTGACACTGAGGTGGACAAACCCTGACGTGGGCAAGTCGAATGATGCAGAAAATGACAAGGATTGTTTGAATTTATGTCCTGTGCTGAGCAATCCCTGGATTCTTCCAGGACGGATCAGTAAGAACCGTGGCAAATGACTCTCCGTCACAGCCTGGAGGGAGTTCGCAAGCTGTGTGGGCTGAGAATCAGCCTGCCACTTTGATGGTAGAATATCAGAGAGATTGTGTCAAGCAGAGGGACAGAAGGATGGCAAAATGGGCTAGATCATGAAACTCTGCGGGAAAGTTCAAAGTGCAGCACTTAGAAACTGCCACAGCTTTCCCCATGATTCAGGTCTGGGTTTTCAGCTCAATCATTGTCATCAGTCATCAAAACTTTTGCGTGTGTGTGAGTGTGTGTGTGCGTGTGTGAGAGAGACATGTAAGAGAGTGTTGCTGAGGCGATGACACAGTCTTTTTGCTTAATGTCCCTTCAGAGGTCACCCACGACATTTCATTTTGTCTCTCCGTTGACTCTGCCACACAGTTGTGATTATCAAACTTGGCCTCTTGCCCTTCAATAAAATTGTCAAATTAGCAAACACGCTCAGCCATGTAATGACTATTAGATCATACAGAAATTCCAACCGGCAAGTCAGGTTTGAAGAAGTGGAACTCTCATTCAGCACATCACATTTCTTTAAAATATGCAAATGTTACATCTGAACTAATAGAGTTGAGACAGAACTTTTGTAATGGATTGAGTTAAAGAGACGGTCTGTGCTAACAGAACAGATAGTTAAAACATGGAGACAAATGAAGGGTGAGTAGATGGAGATCCCTTAGCTGCTCTGTCTCATCACATGTACTGTACGTAGTTCATGCTAATAAAAGGCCTCTCACTACAGCCTACTTTTAAAACTGTTTTGGTCATTCACAACAACAGTCCTTAATACAAAAACTATGGTTTCCTCTTCTGGCAACCAAAAAAACCCCTTCCTCATTATTTTAGTTCGTTAGCCCCGCTTTGACCCAGCACGTTGCCTGCCTCTGATCAAAATAACTCTGTCGGCTCTGAAGCTCGCTAATTAATCAATCAAATGAATCAGAGCAGCCGAAAGCGCTACTCCCCGTGGTGGAGAGACAGACGGAGGGAATGGACAAGTGGATGGAGGAGGTTGATGGAAAGAAGTGGTAATGTGGCTGAGGTCAGACAGGTGTTGGAGGGCGAGGTTATGATGCCAGTGGAGGCCTCCTGCCATCGAGGAGATCTCCTGCCCTGCTTTCCCCTGCTCCCTTCCTGGGACGTGCAGCCCTCTGCTCCCAGCTGCTCCTATAGATTCTCATTATCTCTTCCTCCTTGCTGTCCTGCAACTTCAGGGAGGCAAAGGTGTTATAAATGGGGGTGGGGGGGCTCCAGCCTTAAATACATGGACTGTAGCCACCACTGGCCTGACATCATTGTACCCTTTCTCTGAATCACCGCTGCTGACAAAGGCCACCATTGTGTGCCGGCTCAATCAGTGCCCTCCACCCAGGATCGTCACAACAAACATGCCGCTGCCTGCTATCAGTCAGCGCACAAAACAGCTCTTTTAATTAACTTTTGATGTGTCAGCTGCCAGTGAGCAAGGCAGCCTACATGTTAAATACCCCCCCCCCACCAACTAATCAACATTAGATTAAAAAAAAATGTGCAAAATATGCACTAACAACATTTTTTTCCCTGCCTTGCCCTAACAAGGGTCTATTCCTCCCCTCTCTAGCACTTCCCCTGTGACCTTCATTAGAATGTGTGTCACTTTAACATAAATGGATAGTAACTTAATGAATCAGCTCTTTTTATTACCCCCTCAAAAGAGGTACCTATAATAAAGTGGAATGAGGAATCACTTTTGCTCTTAATTACCATCTCTTTTGATTTTTGCTAACTCCGACCTATACCGAGGTTCCAGCTGTAGCCGTAAAAAGAGAGGAAAAATCTAAAATTCACTGAGTTAAAGTGTTATGATGGACTAGTTTGACTCCATTTTTAAATAAAGAGGAAAAATAGAGAGGCACAGATGAAGAGATGAAAGCCAGTGTATATATGCAGGGAAAGAGAATAAAGATGTTCGACATCAAAGCCCGCTTTGGGCTTTGGGAAGAGAGGCGAGGCGAGGCGAGATGAGAAGAGAGGCGGAAAACATTCCCACCAAGAACGTTTGCAAAGCAAAAGAAGAAAAAAAGAGGAGGATGGACAAATAAAGAGTGGGAGGAACAAGAATTTGAGAGACTTAATAAGGAGAGTGTCTCCAGACAGCACATCACAGTCCCTTTACAGAGTACAATAGCAACCGCAGGGGTTGCGGCCACTGAATCTGCCCAGGCAGATGTCTGTATCGGCAGACACCACCGCAGTGCACAGACCCACTCATAAGAGAAGATAGCTCTTTCATTCAGTTGGATGAAAACACACAGAGAAACTATAAAGAGACCTTGGAAACACTACAATAAAACTCATCAAGAATGAAAAGAGCACTGGTAGAATAAGCAGCCTGGAACTTCCTTCTCAAATGAAGGGAAGAATTTGAGGCTCTCATCTGAAATAATGACCTCTCAATTGCAGGCGGAAGCAGTTTATTATGACAGAATTAATTTTTAGATTTCTGCTCTTGTGGTTGTGAGACTATGAGTCTTGTAATGGCTGCTGGTTTATCTGCATATGAAAGTAGATGTGGATGCTGCGGACAACAGCTCATGAGAAATACTCCGGAATCGCCATTTCACCCTGACTGTAGGGGTTAAGGGAAACATCAGCGTTGCGTTTCTGGGCAGATTATGAGTGTGCCAATCCCAGGAAACTCAATTAGAAGAGATAGCAATCTAATCCGTAAATCAACAGTCAGCAGCCAGGCTGCAGCTGGGGATCTTTCATTTTTCTCTTTGACTTTTTGCTACCTCAGTCATCAAGGACGAAAATCTCAAAGAGGATACAGTAATAAACATGAAGAGAAAAATAAAATGGCAGCAATGTCACAGATGAGTGGATATTTCCTGCTTTGGGGCAAATTATTGACAGGGGGAGAGAGTAAAACAGAACTGCTGCTTTGGGATGCTGAATGCTAAACAAACACTGGTTTAACTGCACACATGAGAGCATTAAAAACGTCCATCTGCAGTAGTTTGAAATAAGACGTGATGTTTTCATTCCAAAAAAGATGAATCATGCCCCAACAATAGGCTGAAATAAAATAATAATCACATAAGATGGAAGTCTGAACATGGTCTTTAGACAAAAAAGGGTATTTTTAGCAGTGTGATGGTGCATTAGGCACTACACTCCCGAGAGAGAATAGTGCCTGGATGCAAAATGGGAGAGATGGGAAGCAGCAGGGAGGTTCAACAGCCACTGTTGGCTTTTCAGAAACTGCTGCGTGCCATATAGTTGCCTCACACAGTCACGTTTCATGCCCATTTGAGCTGCACCAACTGAGGGAATGAAAGTAAAGTGCTCCTAGGAAAGGTAAATGTTTTGAAAGAAGTGGGGAGGTGGTAGAAAGACTGGAGTCTACTACTACTACTACTTGAGACACAGCTGGAACCCACTCAAAATTTCTTGCCCATCCAAAGCAGTTTACAGTACAAATAGTATAAAAAAACACACACAAACACTAGGATACTTAGAATTTTTGTAATACATGGAGTTCAGTTCAATTTTATAATAAAACATTGTAGTATTTCTGTCAGGCAAAGTGCTCAGAGGCTAACAGGTACAGAGTGAGAACTCGGGTAAAAGAGGGAAACTCATCTTATATACACAAGGTGGGGGAGACAACAAGACACAGGTGGAACACATTAGGACGGGCAAACCAATCACACAGGTGGGAAATGACAGGAAGACAAAGGATGACACCAGACTTCAGAAGATCATAACCACCCCTTAATCCCTGAACCCAATCTTAACACTAACTCCACCCATAGTTTGGGGTTAAGGTTAAATTCCATCAGGGATGACACTGAGCCTCACTAAACAATAATCAAGCATTCTCAGAAACCGAAGAAATACTGTTTGGAACAGCTTTATTTATTTATTTTTTTTGATTGAGCTTAATTTAATGAGCATGCATCACTGCTGCATGAATGAGCAAGCACGCGCATAAAAATGCAGTGCATTCAAGCACTGGTTGAATGACCTGAGTCAAAGCAGCCAGAAGATCCAGCTCTCTGACCGGGGGATAAACAATGACTACTGACGTCAGCCGGCATCAACAGGGCTGGGGCCTGAGAAAGACAGCCAGCCAATTTATAGAACAATGTGGAAGAGAAGAGGGGCTTTGCGGAGAGTGCGACAGCTGTGCTTAATCAAGGGAAGCAAGCCAAGAGAGATGTGAGGGGACACAGGAGGACTAAAAGAAGGTGTAGAAAGTTGCAGCCAAGAAGAGGGAGATAAGACTAGGGAAAGTATCTAGCATTGAAACACATAAAAGTAAGAAAATGGGTGTAAGATTTAGAAGGAAAGTTGCTTGGATTTTATTCAAACGAGTGTAAAACCCACTGGCAATTTCATGGATTTTTGAAATATTACATTCAAGACTAAAATAACAGCAGAGTAACGCGAGGTCCTGAAGACCCTGGACTTTGCTGCTCCGCCTGACGCTGCCCTCTGTGGCCTGACCATTCATCAGCAGACACTCACATGACAGAGCCGAGCCATCCATTCATCCTGAGCCTCACGGTTTCCTCTGCCCAATAGGATTTGTGATTCAATCTCACTGAGTGATGCCGCAGGCCCCCAAAGCTGGAGCTCAGACTGAGGCAGTTTAGTGGGAAAAGCAGGACGGAGGGTACACGGACGTGAATAAATGCCGCAATGGAGAGGGACGCCAATCGTTCTGCTTCACTGCTCAAAAATGCAATTCACATATAGCGCAAGAGTGTATCATTTCATTGGGGGACAGGAGCTTGTTAGCAGGGACAAACATGCATAAATACGGCAGGTGCACATTCTCAATTGATTGTAATTGATTTTGAAAACAGTGTGATATCACTGCTAGAAAGAATTTATTCATCCAAATTGTTTAAAGGTTGTTGGAGGTAAAATAAGGCCAAACCAGTAAAACAGAGAATGCCAGGATGCAGAGAGACAGCATTCTTTTGAAGCCCTGTATACATCATTTCTATTTCTATTTTTTATTTCATTTCTATTTCTATTTTATCTCAAGAGGAAGGTAGCATGAATGATTTACAGAGAAAGGCTTTTATAGAAAGCAGAGCAGAGCCCAGACACAAAAGACAGGAGACCATCTTCTCCGACAAAGACCGCTGTTAAAATAATGAATAATAAACGCACACGATGAAATCTTGTTCCATCCTAATACAGAGAGACAATTCACCATGCTAACGAAAAAAAAAAAAAAAAAATAGGGTTCCATGTTCATCCTGGTCTCCTGTGGAATTATCATGTCCTCCCTCTTAATTGCACCTTAGTATGACTGTGTGTGTGTGTGTGTGTGTGTGTGTGCACGTGTGTGTGCAGCCAATAAATCCAGGGTATTCCTGCCGCTCTTCTCAGAGCATATATTGTAAAATTGTTACCATGGCCTGTTGCTATGTCCGACCAATCAGATTACATTACCTTAGATCCCTGCAGATGCTGCTGTGCTAGTGACTGAGTAACTAAGCTAAAGAAAAATTCAACGAGTTCTGGCGTGACTGCATTGTAACAGATCAGACACATCTAAAAATCGCTGAAGGGTGAGGAGCTTGGTTCTTAATTCAAGACCATAAGAACCAGCTGGCAGAGGTGATGCCACATTTTGTCAGCAACTCAATGACTTTCAGTCAGGCTGAGGCGAGACACCATTAAATATTTAGTCTTTTGTGACCAGCCACTGTCATTACTGCTGCATCAGGGACTTGATTAGCATCTACCTAATTAAATCAATTAAATCAACTGATAATAATAAGTCAACGGAAAACTGTATGTGTCTGTGTGTGTGTATGGAGAAGGAAAAATAATAGAACTCTGGTCATGTTTTGAGGAGCATTAGCATAAATCCACTCCACCTTCAAAAGAATCAAAAACACATTCTTACTAAATACAGCGGTGCAAAATGATCTGTTTCAATGAGTCACAACTTGTTTCGATGAGTTACAGGTCAAAGATCGAAATGCAGCCATTGAAAGGATTGCACGATCAATTGGGTGGCGTTGTTATGCTGCTTATTTGGGACGCATGGGATCATGAAAGACATTTAAATGTAGGTAGAAATGCTCAGACACACAAGCTCCGCCATACACAACTGACGCATTAGAAAGTCACAAGGCAGGCGGGCAGCCATGCGGAAAGCTCAAGTTGACAGAGTTCATTTGGAAGATGTAAAATATTTATGAGAGAAGACTGCAGGGGAAGAGGTGGGGGGTGAAAAAAGTGATGCAGCAGAGGAGGGATAGCAGATAACGAGACGGAGGCATGCGGGCGGCGAGCTGGGGCCCCGGCTGAAACACCGAGGGGGGCTGAAACTCCTCCTGAATTATGAGATTTAAATCGTTTGTTGATGAATTTCACGTCTTGTTTCCAAACACTGCAGCTCCATCTCTATGCTAACACTAGCATCGCTACGGTAAGTGCTCCTGTCTTACACGGCCACCTCGTGGAGAGAAGGTTCTGGGTTCCAGTCTAGGCTGAAGGCCTTAGTGTGTGGAGTTTACACTAGAACTAATTTCCCCCTAAAGGCTTGATGAGAAAGTCCAAATCTCTTCGTGGTGTGAGTTTGTGAGTCCCATGATGCTGATTAGGAAGACACAGTTAACAGGAAATGGATGGACAGATGCATGAATGAATGGATGTGAGAGCATTTACGAAAGACAAAACCAAGATTTAGGTAATAACCAGCTAATCCTGTAATAGAAAGGACTACTAGCAGTAATTACACATTTTATCCTGTAATTATGACCTGTTAATGTGCCCCTGTTCTCCTGATGTTCTCCTAATCCTCTGATCAGCTCCACTCCTCCATCTTCAGTCACTTTTCTTCCAGATCTGCGGTAAATAACCACGTATGGTCAGGCCAAATAAGCAGAACCACCATAAACACAGGATTTTTCCTCTGGCCATTAATAACGGTTGATAAATGATGTCGCATAAACTAGTAATCAATATCTAGCACGGCAAAAATAGAAAGGAGTAGGTAGAGGCTGGAGTCGGAAAGAAGTAGAACAGCCTCACCACAAACTGTGGGAGCCCTTTCGGAAACATCGGGGGTGTCCTGGTTACCAGACAAACTGGGGACAGGGGATGTGTTGCCCTGTTAGCCAATTGGACAGTGAAGATCCCAAAACTTCACCAGAGGCGGAGGAAGACATGCAGCCGGATCACAGAACAGTCAGGGCTGGAAAATAAAAGCAAAAAAACGGCAAGGCCTCCAGGAAGCCAATAAAACATCGCACAGATTTTGCTGTAATTACATGCAAACTTCCACACAAAGGACGTTGGAGGATATTTACAGTGAGTGTGAGAGGATGAAATTACCACAGGACACAGCAACCCCATTAAAAACACAAAAACAATATTTTCTTGCAATTTGGAATCGCATTCTTGAAACAAATGACTTTAATATCTGTACTTTAAATACAATAAACAAATGGGCAAGACTTTCCTGGGACCATCTGTGTGCACGCACACTGTAAATTTCCCATGAAAAATAAATGAATTCACAACTTCCTCTGCAAAAGCAGATGTGAGGGATGAGAACGAATAATGCCTCAAAGGCCAAAAAAAGGAGGGAGTACAGGAAAGAGAGAGTAGAAATAATTACACTAATGGGGGAATGGTGTGAAACCGTTTATCTAGAAGAGAGAAAACAGGAAATCATGAACGTCAAATGACAATAAAGCAAGATAATGACACTGTGGGGAGCTACTTTTTCCATAAAAAAAATAAATATCCATTTTGAAAGAGTATAGGTAAATGAGAGCCCGGAAACATGGATCCAACGAATGTTGGTAGTGTAAACCAGATGATGGAGAATGTGACGTCTCCACTTTCGGGGAGAAAAAAGAGGAGACGTGAGATGTGGAACGCAAACATGGAGCTTGTGTTCAGATTGTTCCGTTTTAGCTCTGTTCTGAAAACGCAGACTCAACTTTTTATTTAAAAATAACCTTTGCGGAAGAAAAGGCCACTGTTGAGCAGAGTGTGTACATTCCCGGCATGTGTGCTGTACACAGTTCAGGCCTACACGCATCATACACATGTTTATTGATTTATGGCACACGCTCATCTTTTTTCTAATCTCTTTGTTTTGCACTCGTCTTTTATGCCCTAGAGTCAAGAGTGAACACTTCATCTAAAGCTATTGTGCACGTATAGCGTGATTAGATGGGATGTGGGAGGCTTGTGTGCACAGTTATTTAGACATTAAAATGCATCAAAGTATGAAATTAACCACATATCAATCAGTTACTGTACCTGAGTCACTTATATGTACCAGTTTTAGTGAATGTTGCACTGACAACATTGTCTCCAAGTGTTTGTGTGTGTGTGTGTGTGTGTGTGTGTGTGTGTGTGTGTGTGTGTGTGCGTGTGCGTGTGTTCATCTTTCCAGGCTTGCTTTTCTGTGTGTTTAACATGACAGGTTACATGGATGCAGACAGTCTTTCAAGGACAGTGATATTCAGACAGTGGTCTTTTAAGGCACCACAGGGGTTTAGAGTATCATGACAACGTACTCGAGTGTGTTTGTTTGTGTGTGTGTTTCTCCTCTGAGTGCTGCACTGTGTCAGTGTGTGAATCCTCTCTTGTCTTCAGAGGAACTGTCTGTGTCAAAAGGAGAATTACTCTCTTGTCACAGCCCACCCACTCACTGTCTCTTGTTGTATGCTTGCGTGTATGTGTCCTGTGTGTGTGTGTGTGAGAGAGTCAGACTTTGTACAGATGTATTTATTGTAGTCTCTACCATAGATGTGCAACACCTTTTAATGTGTGAATATTTCAAATCCTCCCCCTTTTTGATGGATCACGTGCGGCCTGCTCTCTACTGTGTGAGAGCTGTGGGATCTCTGGTTTGTGATTCGCCAACAGGTCCGTAGATGTCTGCCCGTATCACCCTGAGCTACTGTGGCTCATGTCCCTTCCAGCTGTGTTTTCTGTGAACGAGGACAGTATCTGTAGTGACAGCGAACCGGCTTTAGCTCTCAGCGTGACTTCACTTCCGCTCCGGGTACCTTTCCTGCTGCTAGACAGATGGCACAGACCCAAACCAAGACACCCACCACCATAAAAGAAGAGGGCAGGCGGTATTAGAGGTACAGGCTGACACACCCTTCGCAAATGCACATATTTAGATACAGAGTGTGCATTTTCGTTGTTATGGGGGTCAGACAAAACCTATTGAGGAATGGAGGAACTTTAGGAGCTAATTGCCTACTGTGGGGGGCGGGGGGGTGCTGGTCTGCCCCTCGACAACAACTCATGGCGTGTCTAGTATATGAAGTCCGACCCCCATCCTGACCTTTAGTTTCCAGCAGGTACTAGCGGTGGAATAGTTTAGCGAGCCGTGGCCGAGGCACACGCGGAGCCTCAATAAAGGGAACTTGTAAGTGCACGAGGGACTACAACCTCTCCCCGTTGTTGTTCAAATAAACAAGCCAGAAATCCGCCTTCATGTTGACTGCTTATTGTATGACACAAGCTCATAAAAACACATTTACATGTTCACAGGAAGTATAAAAACCAGTTCTTTCCCAGTTCCAGCAGTTCACTGGTTCTCCCTCTCTCTCTCTTTCTCTACCTTGCTCGCTCCGCTGAACATCAAACATGCTGTGGTCTGTTTTATGCTCCTTGCAACCCATTATGGTTTAATGCTTCAAGAGACTTCTTACTGGCGTCAGCACGGTAACAGGTCCAGTTGAAAACATGCAGGAAAACAAAGAGAGGCGTGCACGCCCTCAGACAAGCGGCGATGCACACAGATGGCAGATGTGGGGATTTAAACTGCAGGCTGAGATACGAGCCCAGGCCCAACTGTTGCTTTTCGCTTCAATCAGACCAACTGATAGGCTAGCGGGTCCATATTACCATCAAATCATTCTCGGTCTTCACTATCTCCCAGTTGGTTAATGAGTTCCATTCTCGAGGCTGCAATATGTAATTCAATGCGATCAATTAGTCGCCCTCAATGTGGAGAATAACAGCCGCACATCAACAGAGAAGGAGATAAGACCACTGTCCAGAATGACAGCACTGCAGGCTTATCTCAGCACACACACACACAGACACACACACACACACACACACACATTTAATATTTACAGTCAGGCTAGCTCTGTTGCCATTTAATCCATTCAGCTAGCTTGAATGAAGCTGTGAATGGACCAGGACGCTCTTGCTTGTTTTCCCCTCATATTTTCTTGATTCTTCTCCACATCACAGGGGAAATAATCTGTTTCTGGTTTTGCAGCCTCCCCTCGGCCCAGTCCACCTATATTTTACACTGGTAGCAGACCATTTAACCTCTGGCAGGGAAGCGCTGTCCAGGGCAGCAAACTTGCTTGCAGCCATTACCTTACCATTACCGTGGCGGGGGCGAGGGAGCGAGCTTATGAAAATCTCTGCTCATTTTTTTTGTTTTTTTTTTTTTGGCTAAGATGCTGCAAGGAATACATATTTTGAAAAATCTACCCCATATTTACAGCCCAGCTGCTGAATTCCGAGTCTGATATTTTTGCTGTGGGCCACCATGACGATCAGCTCATGTTTCCAGCCACATGTCAGATTTCAGTCCAAGAGAGTTCCTGCCAGGCCTGGTCAGCAGGCATCCCACTGTATCATTAGGCAAACACTGGTTAGAGAGGACACGTGAGAGCGACTCAAGCAACCGGCAATCAACGACAACACAGACAGGGAAGCAAAAGTTCCCTGTGTTGCCCTCTCTGCAAGGAGATATTTGAAGATCGGCCCAAAACTTTGAGATTCAGCCAGACTGTAATGACGGGTTGGGGCAGTGCAAACAAGAAAGCCCAATCAACGAAAATCATCGTCGGCAGGGTTCGTGTGTGTTAAAAAGTGATGTAAAAGTTCTGCCTTTATCATTATTTGACACTCAGGTGGCATCAGACCAAGACTGGCGGTGTTAAAATACCACCATCCATCTTGATTACTGGTGTGCCATTGATTTCATTTGTGTTGGACCCATATTGTTGCCACGCTCCACTAAACCGCACTCACCCTTAAGTCAATACCATTCTGCTGCGTAGCTCCTATTCCTCTGAACAAGTTCTCAATCCAAGTTGATACATGAAGCGTACCGATGGGGGAACAATATGTAGGAAACTTCCTTCAGTGCCGACCAAGCAGAATAAATTGGAGACTGTCGAGAAGAGAATTTCTGGCAGGTTCTCGCCGTAAGTTCAAAAAAGGAGCTGATAATTTCCGCTGCTTTTTCGGGACTTTGTTTTCAGATTTTGGATATCCTCCCTCCCTCCCTGTCCTCCTCCAGACTGGCGGAAGCGCTCCAGTCAAACTGAACGAATACATTACGCCCCGCTGTCACGGCAGGAAATATCCTTTCGTAAATGTCAAAGATGATCTGCATCATTCCTGGGGCACGTAATTTGAAGGCATAAATTACAGCTTTAATTTTTTTATACTGAGGTGTTTAATATGCCAGACTGGAGCGGTTATTTATGCTCCAGAGAGACAGGGACACAAGGAGAAAGAGCATCAGAGCCAAATCCTCTCTTTCCTCTGTCCTTCTTTTTCCCTCTCACTTTTCCATCCCTCACTTCCTGAGTCTCTAGGAATGGCTCAGTCTCTTATTTTCCCTTTCACAGAGAATGTGGTGACCCCAGACGTCAGCTAAGCTCACCATCATTGATTGAAACAAGATGAATCGGCGGCGTCGCAACCGGACAGATCTGCTCTTTAACGTGTTATGGATGGCACGACATTTGAAAGAAGGGAGGATTTCTCCGAGGCCAGGGCTGGCATTAACTCTTTGAAACGATTTGCTCCGAACGGTCAATCAGTAAAATTAGACGTGTTCGTAACTACTTGGCTGTCGCCACTTTATGAGGCATGAGCTATCGGTTTCATCACATTACTGCACCACCTTCAAATCCTGCAGCCTCCCCTCACCTATCAGCACAACCGCTGGGAACAACATGCTGGTGTCTTTGTTTCAGAATTCAAATAATTCACAGATGCACTCCTTATTTGTAGTTTCAGTTTAAAAGTAAAAACCTGAGGGAGAATTCCACATCTCTCCCAAACTGAGCCTGCATAATATATTCTTATGTATTATCATACGTGGCTGCGTTGTTTTCGTAAAATGAAAATTTAAAAAAGCCAAATCTAACATTTCCCATGCTTTCTGTGGAAACTAAGCAAATGAAAGAATTTTATCAAAATCTGTAGTATCTTTTATTTTTTTAATCGTCAATTTATTGCTACGGTTTTCCAGATGGTTGCAAACAGGTTTATGTTCAGGCGCGTGAGTGTTGCATATCTGGATGGCAGCTTTAGTAGCCGAAACTGCAGTAAAGTCTTGCTCAGGGAGTGTGTGTGTGTGTATGTGTGTGTGTGTTTCAAGGAAAGGCACAGCATGTAATTGCCTTTACTGAGAGGCTTGTGACTGTCAGGCATCAGAATGTCACATTGCAGCACACAGCCAAGTGACTCGGCTTGGAACTCACAAGGACTGACTCCATGCACAGGGAGCAGCCACCTGAGCAGCAAGGAGAGATCATGGAGCATCTTGATTTTAACAGACAGCGATGAGGAGAAAAGAGAGATTGAAGCTCTGACTGTTTTGTTTCATATTTAAAGATAAACTCCAGAGTTCCTCTGTTTACATCTGCCACAAAATGAGATGAACTCTAGTTCAGAAGAGCATAAATCTCAAAGCTGATGACAAATCTGCGTCATGCGTGTGTGTTCAACACCAGCACCCAATGTAGACAGTAAATGCCACCTACTGCAGGTGCAACTTTGACCTCAAAATAGACCAACATTCCTATGGGGACCTGTGGCCAGATAATGATTCCCTAGCAGCTTCAACGTGTTGAACATACTTTGCCTTCTATGCGTCCTTGAAATTTTATGTGAATGTACATTTAGCTGAATTTGAGGGGGGAATGAACTCGTGGGGGCTTACCTGATATTTCAGACTGGGGGACACTGTCTATAGCGAAGCCTTTCCCGCTATAAAACAGCTTGATATCTGAACAACTCCGGGCTTTGCTGGTCCCTTTGTCTCCGAAGGCTGGTGCCGTTAGAGAGTAGATCATCAGAACCGCTATGATGCAGGAATCCATCCCGGCTGACTTAGTCAAGTGCAAATCCAACTGTCCTAAAAGCAGCAGGAGACCCCCGATGAGTGAAAAGAGCTGCCAGGCGCCGCTGTGCGTAAAATATCCTCCACCTTTCTCTCTTGATCTCCTCCTGTCCTTTACAGTGCGTCTTCTCCGCGCACTGCTGCCCGGCACAGCAGCGACTCTTCACTGCGCAGAGGTCCCGTCTCCTTCCACCCGACCCGGATTTACCAACCTTGTCACGCACTTCCAGAGACGAGATCAGAGCTTTTGAGACAGAATATACTTTTTGCTTAATCTAAGGAGAAAGAGAGAGAGAGAGAGAGAGAGAGAGAGAGAGAGAGAGAGAGAGAGAAATAGAGAGAGGAGCAGAGGGGAAAAATAATTAGGCGACTAAGGTAAAGCGGGGTCTGAAAATAGCGCTGCGCTGCGCTGCGTCCCGTCACCCTGCGCCTCTAACGACACCGGTGAGATCTGAGGACAGCCAGCTCGTTTTCAGCTCAGGGTTGTCTGAGCGATGCTATGCTGGTTACCATTCTGTGGAATGAGGAGGAGAAAGGGGGAGGGGGGAAAGAAAGATCCGCTCGCTCATTATGGTGTTCCCGTTACATACCGTTTCATCTGAATATTATTGATATCTTTTTTCTTTAAAAAAAAAAAATACACAAAGGTATAACATTGTGACTCTGTCCCACCTTGCACTGTGACCCCTCTCCTTGCACTGCACAGGATCGTCGGGTTTTTTTGGTGAAAGAATGCGCCCCTGACAGGTTGACTTCCACTGGCCAGGTGTCACAGATGAGTTGTGGGCGTGGCCTCCACCCCACGCCGCCAATCTTCCTTGGGGTGCAGTTAAACAGGTCGCAGCCTGCCACCACCATGTTTACCTGTCACCTGCTTATCTCAGTCTTCTGTTATAACAATCCCAGAATCGTTCCTGGGATGTACAATTGTGCACAGGAAAAAAGCCAGAATAACAATAGACCTGTGCTTATATTGTTGCCCTCTAGTTACTTTTTTGTTTGTTTTTAATGTTCTACATTCTTTTCCATTTGCTTTATCTGTTTATTTGCTGAGCTTTGTTTGCTGGAAGCCATTGGAAAAAAGGATGAGCTTTGTTTATAGAGCACATGGCATTTCAGTAATACTTGGCATTTTTCAGCATTCATTAATTCTAATAGACTTAGCGGCTATGGTTTCCCAGAGCCAAGCACGCCAGTAGCTTGTCATGGCCAGTGGCGGTAACATGTCCATAACTAAGAGGGCTGCATTATGTAGGAGCTAAAAAAAGTAAATTCACTCTCAAAACTCAGAGTGGTGACAATAGAATTTCAAGGTCTTCAGCTGCTTCATGTTCCTTTCAAGGCCATGAACTAAATTTCAGGCATGTGACAGTGCAGGTAAACACAGGATATCGCCAATATGCCAAGGCTGTCATGGTTTTGTGGTTGTACAAACTGCTCAGCTGATGTCAAGTGGATATTATATCCCATAAAAAAAATATGTGTAGTCGCATAAACAACTCTTAAAATAATCCCTCACTATAGTCATCTCAGTGTGTGAAATTGAATCAGACAGCTTCTGCTTGGGGAAGGAGAAGCTTCGGCGCATTATTGCAGTGACACCTGGGAAAAAGTCCAGCGTTGCCTGAAATAACCAGCCATCACACAACGCACACACAGGCGAGAAGCAAGAGACCAAGAAAGGAGAAAGGACAGGCAGGAAAGTAGCAATTACAGTCGTTTCCTGACTCCCAGTTGGTTTGGATACAGACATTGTTTACAAACACATTTGGAAACGCTGCTATATAATTATTCTCATACTCATGCTTTGATGAGCCCAAACAAAAAGGGGATGGAGTTTGACATATTGCTCATTGACAAACGGCTGCACTCATTGACTGTTATTACGCAACGGTGCTGAAATGAGCATGAATTACCATTTATTGTTCTGCCGTGTCAGGTGTTCAGATCACAGCACCCAGGACGCACATGCTGAGCACCAGAACCCTGTAGAGATGACCATTGTTCTGCTCTATTATTATGAGGCTGCTTTACAGAAACCAGAAATTTGAGATTTTAAAAGTAATCAGTGTTCTTTAATCACTAAACACACATGATTAGTTCTCAAAAATACATATAATAGTTAATTTGTATACTGGCGTATTTGTTTTATTGCACAGATTTAGCATCTATGAATGTGCCTGCGAGTAAATCACGTTGTTCATTGATTGTTCTGAGTTAGAAAACACCTTCAGTGGTTCAAAAATAGACTTTAAACGCTGAATTTCTAAGCAGATGTAAAAGTGATTTTCGTTGTATTGATGTGTATAAATGTGTAGGTGCAGTTCTGATGCTCTCCAGCAGTGTTAAAGATTCTGTAATGTACCCTGCAATACTCAAGGAGGACATTATCATCTTAGAACAGATCAAATCTTTGTTTTGAGGATGTATCACTGCAGACCTGCACACATGCAACCAGTGGTAAAACATCACGGCCCTAATGTGCAAAGGTGCCGTCTACCAGGGAGCCGTTGGCATGTTTGTAATTTGAGTTTGTGTGTCTGGAAACAGTCCCCATGTGGTCCAGAGGTCAGCGGTGATTTTTGAGGGGAAGCTGATGGGCCCTTCACCTCCTGGGACAGGAGCTCGTGTCATTAGCATTCAGTAAATCCATAGAACAAGCACGTTTCTTTCGAGCTGCTTCCTATTGAAGTTTTATTGCCTCTGACCATGAAAGGACTTCTAATGAGCAGCAGGGCAGAGTGGGGCGGCAGGAAGAGCAAAACAAGGGGGGCCAAACGGTTTGGGTGCCTGTTTTTATCGGACTGTATAAATGAAATTTTACCACACTTCATCCTTTTCTTCTTCTTCTTTAAATCACTGTTTCTCACTCATTTTCTACCTCAAATGAAAGAAAAAAACATCCTTTTTCTTACATCAGTAGTTAGTTTTATCCTTCATCAGTGGCGTTAGACAATTTCCACAGGTTGACACTAATCACACTCTCTCCAATTGTTCTGATTAATGGTTGATTGCAGCAGTTTCCTGCTGTTAAACTAGCAACAGCAGTGAAAAGAGTCTTTTTTTCCCCTCTTTTTCAGCCAAAGCTTTTGTCTGAGGCAGAGATTTGCTAAAGCCCACAGTCTCTGGATGGCTTTGACTTTTGCTGGGGAGGCATCTCGAGAGATAATCTCATCCTCCCGTTGAAGGTGAGTCTATTGATTACGATGAAATTGTTGGGGTTTTGTTTTTTTTTTTTTTTTAATTAGGCACAGATAAGTACAGAGCAGGCCTCCCTGTTTTATGAAGATATGAATGAGATAAAGAGGAGGACACAGCCAGATCTGATAGAAAACACAGACGCAAAACACACATATCCAAAACATATCCAACAGTGAGGGAGCAGCCAGGCTGACCGGCATGTTTCTGTGTAAATATGAGCGTTGTTTCAACAGGTTACGGAAGCGTTCAGAGGAAGATCACTGTGTCCTCTGCCTCAAATACAGTCTCATCTTGTCCTCCTGCCGAGCGCATCGTTTCCGGAGTTGTCACGTCAACTTTAGCACATTAGCCATGCTGCTGATTATTCATATTTACTTTAACATGTATTTCCTGTCTTGACCAGGCTGATTCACGGTTGCTTTTCTGCCTGTTCTGTTTCCATCACCTCTTGATCATGTTTTCCCAGTGTCTGTCTGTGCTAACGAGGCTTGCACACACACTACATCTGCGTATCTCCAGGCACAGAGAGAAACCTCCCCAGCTCTCCGAGACGCTCGGTGTCAGGGGAAAGGAGAACGTTTTTGATGGCAAGTGCAAAGGGCTGACAGATAATTCCGAAGAGAAATTGTGAGGAGGGAGCTGGGAGGAAGGGAGGTGGGCCGAGATAAGGAAGGAGAGAAGATGATGATGATGAATGACACGTGGAGAGTGACAGAAAAGTGAGTCGGTTCAAATAAGCAGCAGCAGCAGCGAGGGATTTGAGCGCTCAGTAAAAAGAATAAGAACTGGAGCTAAAACGAATGTGGAAAATGGTCGAGACCACCGTGCATGGTCCTGCCCATGAATTCTGGCTCCCGCACTGCCTTTATATTCATCTGCTGCTATCCTGGCATCTGTGTTCTCATTGTTCCATAATCTTAACCAAAAAAAACAAATCTCTAATTGAAGTGAATGATGTGTTCAAATACACCTTCAGACTGAACTCTCCTCCAGTCCTGCACCAAATGTCGCCATAAATCTTCATCCCTGCTCGCTATTCTCATATTCACTTACTGTATTTATGATTTATCAAGCTGGATAAAGCAGTTCCCGTCTTATAAATTCAGTGCTTATGTCGGGCAGCATTAAGGCCTCACTTCACATCGAGTACAGAAAAAGCATCTGAAGGCTTTCCCTGAGACGGCCCCCGACGCCGACTTTGGTATCGCGGCAGAAAACGAAAACACGTCTCTGTATTTCAATGCCTTGGAGCCATCCAGACTGCCTGTTTGTTCTGTGGCTCTGTGGCCAATCTTGCTCCAGATTGGCAGACTCGCGCATCCACGTGGACCTCGGCAACAGTGGGAGTCCACGGCTCTGTGTGGTTCTCAGACCCCTATGAGGAGCCCTTCATTATTTCCCACTGCCACTTAAGAACATCCACACATTCCTCTCACATTCCTCCCAGGCCTCCCCGGTACAGAAGCACTTTATCACAGTCCTCCTCCTGCTCCTCACGTTTTCTCGTACCAATTTGTCTTAATTGAAGTATAACACTTATACTGAATGTGCAAAGCATCTGTTTGCAAATGCAGGAAGTGATGCTTTCTTGATTTTACATACAGTATAGGCATATATGGAATATCACAGCATTTTCTCACCCTTTGATCAGAGAAGACACTAGTCGACGGCTTTTGTCTGCTCGCCCCTCATATGAAGCCAAAGAATCTCTCTTTAACAGGCTGTCTGGGTTGGCTATAAATTAAACACAATGTTCTGTCATCATTATCAGCAATATTTTCATAACCATACGCGATCACAAAGTGCCTACGTCGAGGGAATTTTTGTGATACGTGCTGACTGTAACTTTTATACGCACGCCACGGAAATATAAATAACCTGATGGTAAGAGAAGGCTCACTCGCTCCGGCAGGCAGACACATTTAAATAATCTTCTGATTTCTATTATATCTTTATCGGGTCAGACTGCTTCCATCTAGGTACATTTATAGATTTGACTGACTGTTTCCTGAGGGGAACATCAAAAGATGCATCAGGCCAACGTCATTCGAATTCAGATTCAAAATCTCTGTATTATTGTAAATGATATCTGCTTCCCTGAAATGAATAAAAATATGTGCAATTGAATTTTGACACACACTGACACACAGAATCCATCCATCCATCCATCCATCTCTGGTGTACCCTGATGTAATACGAACCTTAGCATGAACCCAAGTCCCTCTACTCATTACTAGAAGATCATAAAAGATTCATTCATCCCAGTATAAATCTATATGCTGAATATAGGCAGTCAGGATTCTTCACAGCTAATACGCTGATGTATTATTGTCTAATTAGGGTCGTCTTGGCAAAGTGTGGATAAAGCAGGTACAGAAAATGGATGGATGGATGGTCATCTTGGCAGATACAGTAAAATTATCTACTGGTGGGGAAAACTGGCCCTAAGGGAATTGTGTTTCAGCTCCCCCACTGGACGGCACCATCTAATGATTATTAATATAATATGCACAGGATAAATGTTGATTTTTATTAGTCAGAATAGCAACCGCAGAGCGAATCCCACGCATGTGATATAAAAGTGTCAAATGTGAGAACACAAATAAAAAAGCCACAACCTAGCAGTTAACCTTTTCATCGTTTGGCCCCGCCTGGAGCTCCGGCACCCATAGAAGTGTCTTAGAACATTCGCTGTTGGCCCAACAGCAGTCCAGTAAAGAAATATGTTTATGATGTCTGTGCTGTAATCCAAATCCGGTCTGGTATGACGAATGGAGCATGTGTGAGGATGAAGACAACAGAGGCCCCCCAAAAAAATTTGATTTCCAGCCTTTTATGATCTGCAATGCGCCCAAATCAGAACCAGTCACTCGCAATCAATCATGCTGATTTGTCCCAGGTAGCGCACGCGGCGCCAGCCAGATACGCATTTTGAAACTTACATCACTGAAGTATTCACGGGGGAAGTGTGTATGAAATGAAAACACAGTGTTATACAACACTGTTATAGTGTTGGTGGGGGGGGGTTATCCAGGGCAGCTGTAGAACTTTCACTCTGGTGGTCATCCATCTCTGCGAGAAATGGAAGGAGGCTACCAGTAGCATGCCAAACACAACGCCCCTGAAAGAGAGCTTAAACACACACACACACACACACACACACACACTCCAGTAGAGATCTCTACCATTCTCATTGGAGGCTCGTCCTGGTACAGCCACATTTGTCCCTGACTGTGGCAACGCTGTAAATCTGTTTTCCTAACCGCCAGGCTTTGGTGGTGACTAATGTTCACACACCTCTGCGGGGCCTGATTAAAGACATGATGCATCCTTGTAACAGCTCATGCTCAGCCGGCAGTACTGCGACCCAGCAAATGCTGGTTATCACAACAAGACAAGCAACCACGTTTATTCCTGTCACTAGCTTACGACACAATCTGATCACGGACTTTTAGGAAGAATTTCTATGCAAATGTAAAGACCATGTGGAAAATACTGGACATATGTGTACATACATCACTTCGTAACCTTGTTTTCGACCAAGAGGTCATTGAGTCAGGCTCCAGGCTGTTCCGTGCTCCAAATTTAGCTCCAGGGTGATAATTCCTTTGCTTTGTTTGTGTATGCCCACACTTTTAAGCGGATTCAAACGTATTTGTTGCGTCACATCTCCTTCCATAGCTGTTTTTGTTTTTTTTTTACCTATTTATTAATGTGCTATTGGGGGGCTTATGCACACATGTAGGTTACAATAAAACTATTCCCCAGAACAGCCGAAACAAGAATAACACTCCATTTGTCCATCCTTGAACTTCATTTGTCATGGTTATTTGTATTTAGTTATGTAAAGTTTGCGGATTTATGTGCAGAGCTGCACACACACCTGTGGCATTGGTGCTGCACTTTGAGCACTCAGAAACTGCTTTCCATGACTTTGCGGCAACTGGTAGTGTTTGTAATGCTCTAATGATCAGCTGTCCGGTGATGACTGTTGGTGTACTTATCTGATCATTCTCTCCCCATTTGGATCGTCGGGTAGAAGTAAATGAAAGGGAAATGTACAGGATGAAACAGACAGCAAACTCAGCCTTTAAATGTGGTTGCTGCAGCTCCCAGTGTGGGCTCTTGAATCCAAACTGGCAACTACAATATCAGAGTCAAAGAGCCACTAAATAAATCAGTGTAAAGTTTATTCTGTAGTGAATTTCCTGCCTGGTGTGTGACCCTGAGTGTGTTGTGCTGTGGTCTGCGTTACGTGGAGGTTTGTGCCTGCCTCGATCAGTTTCACAACAGGCAGAACAAATTGGAATTCTTGTGGGATCCGAGATTATCGCACAGCTGAATGGCCGCCCTGTTTTGCTGCATTAAGACGCTGCACTGTTTGTGCGCATACAGGATGACTTGTCAGAGGGAGCCTTCGACTGAACGCATGCCTCACCTTTAGGTGTTGGAATTGTCAGCATGCGCGAATGCTTCACATATGCTCGCCTTACCATCAGTCACCAGCAAATTACTGTACATCTTCCCTCAGGCAGGAAATGATGAAAAGCCTCATAAAAGCCGACATGCAAACATCACCTACTGAGACTGTTTACCTGACCTATGCCACCGCAGTGCGAGAAGCAAGACGGAACAGGCAACCGAGGCCAATCAACACTCTATTAGCAGAAGTCAGGCAAAATATGTGTGTCCCTGTTGTAAATTTGATCTCTGCAAGTGCTGCTCCTGCTGAAGGCATGTCGTGCCGAAAATGCACTTAATTGGACTCAGTTAGTTAACTCTGTAGCTCAATGAACACGGTGCTAATTGGCCAAAGGCAATGATGGAGGGAGAATTGGCAGTGACATACTGTGTTTGACTGCAGTGAGGATGCACTTCGCACGGAGGAGGACCAACTTCAAGAGGGTATATCTCTGAGAGTATTCTTTTATGAAATTCACCTCTGAAAATCTGAATTTCTGTAAGATCCAACAAGAACGAGCGATGTGTCTGTTTGTGCAGGGACATTTACTGTTTTGGCCAGTGGAACAGAAGTGCTGATGTGTACTACCATTTAAAATAGCCTGGACGGACAGCTGAGCTGCTGTGACCTCAAGTCCCTTGAATGCTCTCCCACTCACGCCGCTCTTCGCAATGTTCCTTGGTAGCAACTTTGTTCTCTAGCGCAAATCCATACACACTTTTTTTATAAATGTCCTGACAAAGTTAATTTAAGAAATAAACCCCAGCTGGAATTGGGTTTGAAGCCAGCCTTCGCTGTCTGAGTTGGGTTCCATTACTGTACTTTAAAGTAATCCTCGACTTGGCTGGCTTTGTCGGACAGCAGAGGTTATTAAAGGACAGCAGACGGCTTCGGGTTTGCCAGGATCGGACAATGCAGTTTAATCACGGTGAAGACAAACAGGACGTAGAATATCCCTCGACTGAATGCTCCCATCCTCAGCCGGCGTGGAGACAAGCATGAAATAGACTCCGAGGGTGAAACACAGGCTGCCTGCAATACAAGCACGGGGGACAGGGTGTGGCGGTGACATCATCGGTGTGCGTTTGCCATCTTTTTGAAGTTTCGTGCAAGTGCATACGTGTATGGGAGAGGGACAACCATGGTGAGAAGGAGCTTGTGGACACTGTGCACTGCAGCCTGGAAAGTGTTGCTGATGTAGTCTGAGGCTGATGGCTAAAACAGGGTTAGGTGTGGTGAGACTTGCAGGGCCACTGTCGCCTGACGCACTGCCATCACATGCTTTTGTAATCACCGCAGGGGAAAATTGGACCCCAAAGACCAATTAGGAAGATTGCTTCCTAATGTTTTTCTTGTAAGTTATCTGGTTTTTATCTAGCATACCACATGGAACAAGTCTAATTAAGCTTGAAATGTTACACATTGCCATTTTTGCAACCCAGTATTGGCATTCTCTTCTCATTCGTGGCAGCCTTCACGTGGCAGACAGGCGAGGCTAACGGCGACACTAAACATCCCAGCTGACAGTCTATTTCAAAGCCTGTGAAAATGAAAAGTCACGGTGCCCCTCCCCCACCTATCTGACTCTCTTCGCGGTGCACATATGGATGGGTACGTTGACGCAAGAGGTCCGATTCAGACAGTTTGTCCTGTTTATAGTGTCACCACACATGACTCAGCCGCTGCAAGACCGGCAGCAAAATGTGGTTAATGTGGTGTTTCCACCAAGCTGTAAAGTTCTGTACGCGGCCAATTTGAGACTGCAGAAACCAAAATAACTGACTCCCATTGATGGTGAAAACAGCGTTCATTGTCCAAAATCTTCATCAGTCATATCCAGTGGATCACGTGATTAATCAACATGTTGTCTTTACCAAACACTACACTGTGCAGGATTATGTCGCTCACTTTTCATAGTTGTTGTCTACATCTTGCAGAAGAACAGTCTCAACTCAGCATTGTTGTCTTACTTGCATCTTGACTCCTTAACACCAGGAGGTGCTGGCTTTCCCGGTTCTTTCTAGTTAAAAAAAAACACATAGTTAATTTCAGCATCAAAAATTCTATAACCTGCTGATCTTGTTTCTTTAATCCCACCATAAATTAAATTTGGATCTGACAAGTTCAGAACTGTGCGATGTTGCAACTAATTATTGACAAGCCGCTGGGCGCAAGTGTCTTGTATGCTAACAAGACATGACACGTTATGTGTTAAAGGTACTAGGGGTAAAAATAAGAAAGGTCCTAAAGATTTTATACAAGATTTAGGGAGGAAAATTTACATATTCACAAACTTAGAGAATTCACAGCTTTTCCCAGAAAAGACCTTTAATGCTTAAAATGACACAATGTTTCTGTCTTGATGACACAAAAGTAACCAAAAGATCCTTGAGAAAAAGAATCTTACCTTGTTTCTAATTTATGGCTGGACTGGCATCTTTGGGGCTGTTTTGCAGTTGGATTGAGCAATGCTGGGAATTTCACAGGGTCACTACAGTCAAGGTACGAATGAAACACTTAAGTTGCTCTAACAGGTGCATGAGGGCAATAACAAATGAAAACATCAGCCAAGCACAGCCTGTACAAGCCCCCACAGGCCTGTGAGGAGGATTGAGCCAGAGAATCACAGCTAGGTGTAGCTCAGGTGTGCCAAATTGCCAAACAAGAACTTAAAATTGTAACCCTCAGTTGATCCCAGTAATGTATTAAGGAGCGTAGATAAGACACAATACAAGCGATTTAAAATATGTACATTTATACACATGCAATGTCGCGTGCAATACTGGACAGTCGGCGTTTGGGAAGAGATGGGGGGCAACTAAACAAATATGATGACAAGAACAGATTGAAACAAATAAATCCATACACAGCTGGCATCAGCTCCTTTTTGTTTAGAATTGAACGTATTTACAAGTAAATGCAGAAATGTCTAATGTGAATTAGCTGTTGGTGAGGAGGAGCTTGTTGGCAGGGAGAAACTACCCTTATCTACACAGGAGTGGAAACGAAACGGGAGACAGACGAAATCCTTACATTAGCCCAGAATATCAGGTCCAACAAGGAAGGACTTGCATTCATTCTGTGAAATTCTCCAGAATGGTCTGCTGCAGACAGAATGCATGTGGAGCAGATTCTGACGTTGTTTCAGACAATCACATGAGAGGAGACATTAGCAACAGGATGTATTGAAGATTGCATTGAGTCTGGACGTGCTAGCTTATATAGTAGCTAATGTGCAATTGAATGGACAAACAAACATAAACTGTGCAGACTACTGTTGTTGCATCCACATGTGATCTTATATGTTAGTGTCTTGGGCGAAAATGTGCAGTAATACGTCATAAAAATTTAAAGTCAATAGTACTTTTGCATTGTTTTGCGTCTGGTATCAGACAAACAAGCAGAATTCCATTCATGGCAAAAGGAAAATAAATGCCAACCACATAAGCTCTTATCAATCCCTTCCACTTATATACAGTGACATACTATACACACCTCACATTGTGCGCCTGTGCTCTAACTGTGAACTCATTACAGTCTAATCCCTGCCAAGGTACATAGTCATTAAAGTACATCAAATCTGCTGTTCCCGGCCAGGCACCTGGGACCGAGCTATCAATCTATCATGCACTCTTTAATCCACAAAAAGCAAATGAGTTTAGTTTTTCAATGAACTACATTCTTCTGCCCTGCTGGCAAACTGTGAAGTCAGCATCAGGAGCCTTTTTTGTGGCCTGAAAAAAAAAACAAGAACAGAGCAACAGAAGAAAACATCTGTATTTGGATTGCATTTTTGTGTACGTTTAAGCCTTTTAAAAGTAAAACCATAGCAGTGCAGTAGTCCTGTTCTACACAGTCTGCTGTCCTTTAATAGCCTCTGCTGTGACTTAGGGCACTGTAGACGGCTGCATATGCGTACATTCGTCCAGGCTGACAGCGTACAAGAAGCACCTGGCCTGATCTTGTAGATGAATGCGTGTGGGATTAACGTGTGCAAGCACCTGTGGTGATGTTGCTGCAGGACAACGCTCAACCTCCTGTCTCTTCTCCCACATCACCTGGTATTTGTTTTTTTTTTTTTTGTGCCAGTTTCCATCCACCCGCGTATGCTGAGGACAGGAGTCGGGATGCTAGAATTTATACGTATATGATATAAGTGTCTGCGTGCGTGTATGCTGTTGCTAGGGCGGCCGGGAAGGTGCTGCATTCAGAACAGGGTCCATTGCGAGCACAAGCCTGCGAGCAGCAGTGCCAGGCTCCAGTGTTTGGCCCAGATGCCAGTTGCAGAGCCCCTTATCAATTTCACCAAGGGGGGTTTGGCAGAATTCTCATGTGTGCTGTCAACTCCAGGCTGCCTCACAACAGGCTTCCGCTCACTGGGGGCCTGAGTGTGCGCTGTAAGACACAAAAGAGAGAGGGAATAAGAACACAGAGATAGATGGCATTGTACTTTATGATAATCAGGTTGGTAAGTTTAGTCCGGTATCGACCTTCGTCTTGGAGCTGTTAAAACAGGGATCAGTAGGCTACCTGGAAAAAAAATCAATGAGAAATGTTCCAGCTGCAGTCTTCGAAGAACACTTTCACAACATGGAGCTGTCACGATGTCAACTAATGCTAATCTTACTTCTGAGCCCAGTAGGGGCACTATTTTCAGAGATGTTCTGGAACACTGCTCCTCTTTGTACAAGAGCAGGGAGGCGGGAATTCCCCAAATGACAGTTTAGCTGTTGAATCACCTCTCAGGTGACTTGACACTCAGGTAAATGTGAAATAAGAAATAAGACACAAATCTAAATACTCAGAGGACGAGGAGGGACCATCTAGACTTTACTCTGTCCCTTATTGTGCCGACAGCTAACTGGAACTAAATATGGAAAATGTGCTATCTTGTTTTGTAGCACAGAGAATCCTTCTGAACCCATCCCCACTGTGCACGAGGGGTTTTCAACCATGCACGGAAAGGGTTAGGCAGAGCTCCAGAGAAAGAAGGGTGTTTCAGTTCCAATGATTTTAGCTGTTTCAATAGACAATAGACAAAGACAATGTTTATCCCAAATCAGATTGCTGTTATTGTTTCAGTGGAAATGGGTTGCAACTCATCAGGGAAATGTCAAGAAAACACTGACTGGATATGACAGTGATGCACACTAACCGACTGTTCCTTCACAGGAGTTCTCTGTTATTCTAACTATTCTGACAAATAATTAGCTCATACAAATCCAGCACTAGGTTCAAGTGTCTGTTTGTTTAAGGAAGCCATTTTGTGCTTCGCTGTACTTCAACCAAAGCGATTTTGGATGTTTTCATGTGTAGCTGTTGAACTATAACAGAACAAAAACAACAACAAAAAAACCTTCTTGCTCAACAGTGAAGTCACGATGGGATTTACACTGAGACATGAGCATATAAAGATGTGCAGCATGGAGGATTTACGAGGATTCAAACGAGAAAAAGAATAAAATAATAAAGAGTATTTTTTTATTTTATATTATAGTATTATTTGTCATTGTAGTGGCTCCCTAGACTGTTTAATGTCCTAGTTTAAGTGATTAGTGTTTGTTGGGAGCAGCAGGTTTTGCACAAAGAGTTATACATCATAATTATACTCTATTCTAAGTAGTAAATAATTTAAATTTTAATTTTATATATTACAAGTGCAACTGATTCTTTAACCAACTGCTACTTTACATCCATTACAATAACACACACAAATTAGCTTTTTTTATTTTCCTGATTAGGTTCCCATTCGAGTAATAGTTCTAGTTCATAATTGTATCTGTACATTTTGTAGTTCCAAACTTTAAATCAGAAAAACCACAAGGTATTTACTGTGTATTTAAGTGGGGGTTAACAGGTTGAGCTTTTGAGTTATAAAGAAATGAAATACTGGTAGCAGCAGTGCGATGTTATAATGAGACAGTGTTCACAGAAAAGCCTCCTGAGACAGCTCCTGTGTAAATTCCCTGAAAATGTTGAGGGGATCAGAAGAGAGAACATGTGAGACGGAAAAATGGGGGGGGGAGCGGCGGTTAGAGGAGATAAAGAGTTTCTATACATCCTCGCTATAAAGTCAGTAGTATAGTATAAAGAAAAATATCACCAGTTACCATAATGTCCAATGATGTCGATCTGATTTTTTTTTTCATTCCAACAGCAGACAGTCATGTTCCCTGACAGCCCTGTTGAGGTTAAAAGGAGGTTGGACTTAAGTGGCAGAGAGCATTAGCTCTGGTCCGGGAAGCTGAGGGTAGGTAGGCACCAAAATAACAAGTTTGCAGATACAAATGACCAGAATTCTTCTGCAGGGTGGCTGGGTTCATGCATATAGATAGAGCAAGGAGTTCAGCCATCCAGAAATAGCTGAGAGTGGGGCCTTCTGCTCTTTCAGATCCAAAGAAGCCAGCTGAAGTCATGTGGGCATGTGGCCAGGATACCTCCCAGACATTTCCTCAGGGAGGTGTTCCAGGCATGTTCATTCTGGAGAAGACCCTGGCACAGACACTGGAGAGACTACATCTCCTGCTTGCCTTGGCAGCACCCTGGTATCCTCCCAGAGGAGCTGCTCAGCAGGCCCAAGGCTTCATCATCACCCACTTAATTAAAAAAGTTGATGTATTACAATCACTTTTACTCATTTTGGACATCTCCTGTCTACAACACTATACTCTGTTCAGGCTGTGTGTATGAAACCCTTCTTAGCATGCCTTGCTGCTAAGGTCTTCCCAGATGGGCAGCCTGAATGTCTGGACAAACCTCCATTTCCCATTGGCAGAATGGAAGGATGCAACAGCTGCAACGAACACGCCCAAGGACAGGAAAAAGAGTTCAACAGCAGGCTGCAGCCAAGCGCGAGGCCATATTAAAGAAGGTTAGGGTTAGGTTAGCTGGGATAGCAAGTGACTCAGCCGTCATTTGCTCTCCTGCATGCACCGCCTCCCCCCCACCCATCTTGGGTCTATCCCTTTCACGTTTCTCTCGGTTAGCTCACACACAGATTACATCCTTGAACCCATCGCGAGGGGAAAACACAACCTGTTTTCAGACAACACTGCTTCTAACTTTACATGATAAGATGTAGTCTTTTTTCCCCCCGAGCCCATAATACAGTCCACAGATAAAGACACACAGAGAGCCAGTACGCACACTAACGGGAACACAGCCCCAGCACAAAAGAGTTTACTACAGAACAAATCCACTGAGCTAACATGGGATCTGTTTGTGATGTGCATGGCTACTTCTCTCCCCCCCCGCGGTGTGAATAGTCTTGGCTGCATAGTTGGTGTCCAGTTTGGAATGGTGCTACGGTAAACTGGATCTTGGTGCATTGTCAAAGCAGACCAGCGTCGACTGTGTTCTGCAAATGTAGGAAACCAAACTGACCTTTCTTTCACTTTCAGTCTGGCTGGGTAAGGCCAGCGCCAGCAGTTCTGTGTGCAAACAATGGATCTGGCTTATTTTCCCTCTGAAAGCACTTGTGGCAGTTTTCACTCATCTTCCTGCTGTGTCATATCATAAAAGCAGTCAGAAGGTGGAGCTCTGATTTACGAGGGCATGAAAGCGGAGAAGTGGGGGGGGTTGGTGGAGGTCAGTAACTTCTTGTTCCTCTTGCTCTCTCATTCGCACCATCTTGCTTTCTCGAGGCTCACTCTCCCGACCTTGAGAGTTTTCTCCCTGGTATGCCGACAGGGGGGTGGATGCACAGTGGGTGTGTGGGCCCATAAAGAAGACCAGGATTTTGACAAGGCCACTGGACGTGCCTCGCAGCAATGTTTCATTAAGAGAGTTGACCTTTGACTCTTTTTTTTTCTTTTTTTAAAGCGCTCTAAGTCCGACATAAATAAAAGCTCGCACACAGTCACAGAGGGTTAGGCATGCTGGGGGTGACTGCGCACATGCAAATGGTAAAAACGTGCACAAAAATATACGATTAGCGGATTGTCAATCGCAAATGCTCTTAAGTGGTAGGAAAGTGGATTTACAAAATTTTCTCTTTTTTTTTAAATTCAAGGTGCTCTTAAAAATACTTGGACAAATAAATGTCATACATTATGTAGGAGTCATTTTCCAACACTGTTCAGAACAAAACAAACCTATTTTGTTATCAGTGGCTATCTTAGCTTTAGCTAATTATTAATAGTTAAAATTATTAACAATGTTCTGAATAAAGGAGACTAATACAGGCACCAAACTATAAAATAAAATTATGAATCTATACCCCATTTTATTTAAGAGTGAGGTATTTTCAACTGAGCTCATACGTTTTCAGTTACAACATCAGTTAACGTTTGTTCGTTACACTTGAAACGGTTCCCTGTGCTCAGTTTTCACTTTCAGTTTTGTGTTTTTCCAGGAACGGTATAATAAACACAGCACCTATAGCAGGTGGGTGTTGATGTTATTTGCAGGTAAAGCCTGATAATTAATACACAACCCCTTTGTCTGCCTCCAGTTAGATCTTTAAACTCAAAGAAAAAAGTGATGTTAGTGGGGACTCTGACATCGTCGGGCTGCCAAAATTCCTCAGCTTGCTCTAATTTTTTCCTGCGCTTCTCCTTCATTATCTCACATGCAGGCATTTACCTTCCAAAGCACTCACACAACCTTTCCTTATCTCTTTCTGCACACTTCGTTACAAAGAGGGTAGAAGGTGGAGGGAAGGGGGGCGGGGGGGGCTGAAGCATTCACACAGTTCATTAGTGGCCATCCATCTCTGTCCCACTTTTGTCTCAGACTCACTCTTTATTCCATGCCATTCAAATCAGGGGGCTCCTAGCCCGACAAATTCTTTATTCAGTATTCTGAGTAATGCACTGAACTTCTTCAAGGCAGCACAAATAAAAGCTTATTCAGTCCTCTGGGAACTGCGTGTCCTTCAGGGTACAGGATCTCTCTGATAGGCCAGAAAAGGGTCTGAAGGGGCATAAATACAGAGGTGCTAATGGGGTACACGTTTTAGCCTACAACTAACTGAGCAACGAGTAAAGTCGCATAGCAACCCTCGCGGAAGGAGTGCTGCAGTTCTTGGCTTGTGCGAGACTGTTAGGCTGGCTGGCACACCCACATGCACACACACAAACAGTATAAAGGAGACCTGGGAGGACAGCGGCCTGCACAAGTCAACACGACATTTTTCAAGACAAAAGGGATCGCTGAAGAGAAAGAGCCATGCTTTCAACCTAACTGTGGATTGCTCAGTGTTTTTAGATAATGCAACTGCACACACCTTACATTCCACCTGTGAGCACTCAAACAGCCTGCAACCCCTGCCTCATTGCACCGGCAGGTGTTAAGGTTGTCCGTTTGGACAGGTGAGCGAAAAGGAGACAGCCAAACACTGACTCTGTTGCACACACGAAGGCCTGCAATCCCGCCCATCAATTCTGGTTAAGAGGACGAACACTCAGGAGAAAAGTGTCACACGCATTTCAAGCACAAATCACTCCCCTTTCCCCAGAGCAATCAGCCTGGCAGTGTAAAAGTCGTAGGTTGCTCTTGGCATCCGTGTTCCAGGAGGGGAGTCCTCAGAGAAGAGGTTACGATGTAAACTGTCATCTGCTCGGTGACAGGAACAAACAGAGGTGCCCACACGAAAGACGGCGTGAAGACAAGAATGACTGGCCCTTTTCAAATGAGGCCAACCTAAGTGATACTTGCCTTTTCAACTTCAAAGTATTCTCACAAATCTGTGTGGGTTAGAAGAAGAAAGTTGCACCGTGATGCCATAAATGTTTGATTTTGTGGGGGTGAGTCAAACACTTTGAAGTCAATGCTTGCATAACTAAGCGCAATTTTAGCCAAATTACTCAGAGAGGTGCAGCAAGTGCACCATCCGTGTCTGCTTCTGTCTGATCTGTAATCAGCATCAACATCGCGAGGTCGTCCCAGCCTATGGCCCGACAGCCTGGCCCAGGTTCACTCCAAATTGATACATCAGGTATGGATACAGGCTCTGTCCTCCCTCCACAAGTCAATAAGACGCACCTTTAATGGAGTGCTTTGCATCCCTCTGATGCATCAACATACAGCAAGTCAAACAGAGATGATCAATGCAGAGAAGTTAATTCCAAAATTGGCACATAAACCTCATTATCTGCTTCTTTGTGGAATGCTAATGTGGCTCTATTGAAATTTTTCATTGTGGCTTCACTTTAAACAGAAATTCACATCAGTGGCTTTGAGCTTGGATGGGAAAATCCAGAGTCCTTTGATTAATTCCCTCCTTCTGTGTTGTTTTTTCTCCTTTCACCTAGACTGTATTTCCACTCTCAGACGAGGGTGAGCCGAGACAAAAAGGATCAGTATCATCCCTGTTTATCCTCATACTGTATTTTTCAATATCAGTGGAATGTCTGCCTTTGTTTTTTTTGCGTTGTGTTACAGCAAGAATGCCAGGTTTGCTATTAGCAGTCAGGATTGGGCTCCAGGCGAGTCAGGGATGTCAAAGGGGTCACCTAGGCAACACCCAAGCCAGCCAACCCAAATCCACCTCAGGAGGAGCCTGGACACGGGTCTCAACAAACCACACACTCCACCTGTACGCCCACGAGACGCTTCCACAGAAAACTCCACAAATTATGACCATTTCTCATTTTTGTAAGATTAGAATGAACCTTGTTCAGAAAACATATCACCATGTCAGAGATTCCCAGCAGTGTCCTGCAGTAGCCCAGTAATAAAGGCCACAGCGAAGCTGCTTAGAAAGGAAAAGATGATGCTAGTTAATGACAACGACTCTCATGTGACCGCTAATTCAAGCTAATGTGGCTTTACGCCAAAGTACCTTTCGAATGTGCCAAAAGAGGAAGCCCTGAGCAGGAAAAGTGGAGAAGGAAAAGTGGACGATACTGGGAAAATATCACTGGTGGCTGCAGGAATAGAAAAAAACCCCAAATAGTTGTTAATGTCACATTAGGAGAGTGTGAGTTGTATTAAGGATTACTTTTAACACCAGGATTGAAGCACTTGTTGAAGCATCTGCCATTCTAGTCAGTTACTGATTTGGTCACTTAAGAATATTTCAGTTTGAAGAGTGCAGATGAGCTTTATGAAGTGTGAAATTAATCTAAGTACAATTAAGCAGCCATTGTCATGTTGTTATGGTAACTTTATCTGGATCATTAATTATCAAGATAAGCAAAAGAAAAAAAAATGCAAAGTCACACAATAACATCTCTGAATCCCCTGTTCCTCTTTCTATAACCCTTCCCTGCACCGTGGAACATTTGCACCGTCCTGAGCCTCAGATTAAAGCCAAAGGGAAATGACATCCTTATTGGTAATATCCGCAATGGGACCCAGCCGCTACATCTGCTGGCCAGCCGGCCGCAGCACATGCCATTCTCCTGGACATTTGGATGGAGAGATCAAGGGTTCTACCCTGCCTGGGAGAGAATACAAGCACCAGATCCCTCAGCGACCTTCTTAACTCTCCTCTCTCACGGTACATTACATCAGAGGTTCGTATGTTGTAGTCGGCTCTTCTGAATTTGTTTTATTCTCGTGTTTGCTGTGCCTCCTTTTAACCCCCATATGTCCCCTCTCGCACCCTGACTCGCAACGCTTCATAATCTTCCGTCTTTCCTCCATCTCCTCGGCTCGCCAACATGAAAGGCAGGTGGGCGTCAGGTCCGAGGCAACGACGAGCTGCGGAGGGCTTTCCGACGATTCCGTGTAATCCCACTAACACTGCTGTGGGTTGGCCATATCCTGCCAAAGCAGCCATTCATTGCAAGAATGTGCTCTGCATGCCAGGGTGAACAGCTGCTGCACACCTTTACGGCCTTAAAGGCTTTGAAGGGAAGATATCTCTCTGCCTTTGTTATTCAGGTACAAGCCTGCTGGCAGCGAGAGAACAGTATGAGCCTGGTACAACAAAACTAGTCTTTCTGCATGTGCTGCAACAATCTCTCCAACATTCAATTCAGTTGGAGAGAATATACAGCTGTCCTATACAAGCGTGGTTAGGAAAAGACACTCTTAGTAAAGAAGCAAAACTTTTACTCTTTTTCTTCCGTCCTAAATTCCAGAGCTGTCCCTCCATTTTTCCTGTTTTGCTACTTTATGTGCATTTGAATGTAAAGTCAAACCACCATTAAATCACAATGTCTTCTATTTCCTCAGGGAAAAAACAAGTGTGCATCTGCAGATTTGAAATGGCGTTCAAAATTTGTTTCCCTTGGAGTCAGATTTGCAGTCGCACAAACACACTCTGTGCTCGGGCTCCTACAGCCAGCTGTTCTGTTTTATGGGGCTGTATGCAAGATTAGGCAGGAAAACTTAATGTAGACGCTCATCTGTTTACGAACACCAGCTCTGGAGCCCTGATTCACTCCGAGATCTTTTCATCCCTCCACATTTACATAATTGTGCTCGACAGGATGAAGGAAAAAAACAATCATTGTTATTGGCTTCATGCTAATAGGCAGGTTTACCCTCTTAAGTACAGATTGTGTGCGCAGTGATGTGGGCGGTTCTTTCTTAACAAACTCACCATTTTAGACAGATGGTGTTTGTTACAAAAAGAGAATTATATTTTACGGGAGTTCTGTTCAACTCACTGCACATCCCTGTGGCTTAGTTACTGTTTAACCGTTTAATTGTTGTTATACTCTTTTCTCCTACTTTTGTGTTAATGACTCTAACACAACAAAAACCATGCCGTCCCCACACTACTCCTTAAGGGACAGACGGTGGTCACAGTGAGCTGAGTCTTCTAGGGATTAATATTGTTAAATATCAGCATCTACAAATAAGTAGCTTCTTCGGAAGATGCAAAGCTCTAATACGTTAATAAGCCGTAAATACGCAAAGAAACTTTACCAGAGAAGAGGCTCTATCATGGCCGTGGGGTACGGGAGTGATATGGTTCATTAAAGATTTCACTGATTTACTCTCTGGTTCATGACTTCAGTCATGGTGATTTGTAGCCTTGTTCAGTTGGCACACAATGCGCACTAGCATGTCCCTAGGCCAGGAAAGGAGGATATGAACTGGGATGAATTAGGGATAACATCATAAACAACTTCCCCCACTGGTCAGGAACTGGACAGTGGGAAAAGAATTTGACCTTTGCAAGTTAATCAAAAATGTCCCCTTTAATCAGAGCTACTGTGCAAAAACCATTTTTTCCCAACTTTAGCAACATGGTAACTCCTCAGCTCAAGACTTCCTCTGTAGTTATCAAATGAGTCATGATGCAGAAAGTGTCTCCATTCTCTGCGGATTAGTTCGGTCCGACCTGGTGCTGAAGCATCCGTCAGCGCCACAGTGGGCAGCCATGCCCCAGTTTAACATGGGCCTTAGGAGCTCTGCAAAAGCTGCGAAAATCTAAACAAACACAGGCGCAGAAGTCAGAGCATGTATGTTACAGCCAACACCCAAGAAGATGCTCACTTTATATTTGCGTTGGTTTGAATAAAGTTGATAACCAAGAACAAATCAAATGTGCAAATTTCTAAAGGTCAGACTCTTTGAGCAAGGATTCCTGTGTGCGCGCGTGTGTGTGGTGTTGGGGGGGGGGGGGGTTTATTTATTTTTTAAATCACAGGAGGAGCCTTTGATTGATTGTCCCCTGCTGTGAAAGCATGGCTGCTGTTGCTCTAACAGCTCTGCGCAGGCTTGGCGACTCTTATCCACATCTTAACAAGAAACATGACATAAAGGAGCTGTCCAGAGCTCCTGGCTGGTGCGGCTCTAATGGCTATTGATTGAGTTATTAGCCACACTGTCACAAGTATAACCCTCTGACGACCATGCTGGCAGGCCAGAACAGAGACTTGGTCCAGCACTTTGTGTCCGTTGCAGGCAGACTTTGGGCAAAAGGGTTCAGCACTATGCATGCGCGTCAGTGCGCACAGTCAGCGCGTGCCTTCTCCTGATCTGAAGAACCTTCTGTGCTGCCTTGAAGAAAACCAGTATGCAAAAGTCTAAAAATGTGAAAGTCTTGAGGGGAATTAAAAAAAAAAGTGACTCTGTGGCCATAAACATCTGGACTCAGTTATGTGGACAGGAATAAATGTCAATACAGTAACTCTGACCCAGACAAAGTGAGGAAGAATACGCTGTAAAACTGCGTCTGAACAGTTTGTGTGTGACTCACAGTTTTGGCTCTGACCATCTCCCGATGCTTGACACCCATCTTCATCGTCGCAGTCTGCGCTGCTGCCCTCCTCTTCCCCACTGCCCAGCTCGTCCCATGGATCCATTTGGCCCAGTTTGGGGAACCTCTCCTGGGTCTCCTGCAGCAGGGAAACAGCAGCGACTTATAAACGTATTTTAGGGGTAAGACTGGGCCCATCATCGGCTGCCATCGCTCTCCTGGGACTGAAGAGAGGAACTAAAGAAGGCGGTCTATGCTGATTCAGAGAGATGTTGATGCACATCTTTAACTCTTAAAATGTACGGATCTAAAAAACATGCCTGATGTATGTGGGTCGACCATGAGAATGACAGACATCTGGAAATATTGATTACCATCTGTTTAGCTCCCTCCTGAATGCAGCATGCTCACGCTAGGCTGCTTGACAGTGTACAGAAAAACTGGACGACTAATATTTACATGAGATCATCAATCTTTCTGGCCCGACTGACTGACACCTTCCTCACGGATTGATGGAATGCTTTATCCTTACTCCTGCTTTAAATTGTGAACTCAAAAACACCAGTACAGTCGCAGAATGTGCAAATGGCGGTCTGGCGAGGAGAGCTCCGTTTTATGATGCAGGCCCTTCCTGCTGTCCATCATCATCATCAAGTGGCACGTTGCTCCTTGGCAACGCCGCTGTTGGAGATGCCCTCCGGACATCACAGCAAACGGCGTTTTGACAAACAAGTATGATTTGTCGAGTGTGTGAAAAACACACACAAATGTTTATGGTGTGGCCGAATGTCTGCTGTTAGACATTCACGAGGAGGCTGACGGGATCAATCCGGTTGCTGCGCTGACCTTCACACGGAGGGAGCGAGCGTTAAAGACGTTTGGGGAGGGGCTGGAGGAACGGAGGTGAGCCATGGGGTGTTGAGGGATCACTAAAATCACTGCAAACAACACGAAACACTGTTGTGTCGTTCGACACGCCTGACAGCAAAGGTGACCTTTAACAGCCGAAAGAAATAAGCAATTTATAGAGTGGGCACGAATCCATATTGCCACTGTTGTTAGACTTAAGAGATGGCAACTACCGATGTGGAGAAATGCTGCAATCATGTCAGACACTTTCCCACATCTACCGATGCCGCTGAAATCAAGTTTCCAGGACGTTTCACAAGAACAAAAGTGTCAAATTCCTGAACAAAAGACAAAGATTAACACAGTCATTAACGTTGACGTCCGTTCATTTGTTATTGGTGAGATATTTCAGTCCTTTTCACTCCAGGGTGAAAGAGAATTAAAGATAAAATGACAGCCAGTGCCTTTATCTGAAGGATAGAACTGGAGACGAATAATGAGCAACCCGTGCGAGGCTGGGCTGATGTCGAACACGTAATTGTCGGCGTCAATTTTGTCGCAGCTCAATTGGAGTAAAACTCATCAGAAGAGTTGGGAACGCATCAGTATTCTCTACAGCTGTCTCCTGAACTGAGAGGTGACAAAAAAAAAAAAAATACAGTTACACCCTAAATTACATAGAATTGTACAAAAAAGAAAAATAAGTATCCCATTACTCAGAAAAATGCTGTTACAGTTCAGGGAAATGAGAAGCTGGAATGGCACAAAGGGCAACAGTTTGCAATAAAAATCTGTGGGAAATGCACCTATTTAACCTGTACTAGGCTTGCTAGGAACAGATAACAAAAGAGAAAGAGCAAAAAATTGAAAAAAATCCTCTCCTGATTTTCAACAGCAAACCTGAAAACCCATTAACTACTGAACTTTTTGTTCAGCTAATGAACAGATCTGGTGCAGGTCCAGGAAAATGAAAGGAATTCTCTGAATAACAGAGTTTTCATCAACATCACCTGGATCCCCTTTTGGCTGTTACACTAATTACCGTCCCATTAAACACAAGAGCGCCTGATCCAGCTGTCCTTAAAGCATTTTCATTCGGAGGAGAATCAATTACTGTCTTGTTGCTCATGGAAACCACAGTGTGTGCTTTTTGGTTGCTTTTAATTTCATTATTATCATAATTATAATTTTTACTGCAGAAACTTGCACTTAGTACTCGACATTATGTGTCATAAGCAAGGTGCTAGCTAAAGGAACGGCGTAAGGTATCATCCTGTCATCTAAGCATTCCCTCTCTCCCTGTCAGCTTATGTGGATAACAAACATTAAGAGTTTTCTCAAATCGAATCACATCAGCAGCGACGCTGCACATTTCCATACAAGCTAATTAAGTTTGGAAGCAGAGATGATGAAGGAAGCACCTACAGTATCTTCCATACATTCGTGCTTTAAATGACTCCGGTTCTCTGTCAACGGCGGAGTGGAGGGAGAGGTCACAGAGACGAGCAGTTCTGTTATATTAGTTTTGCTTTTTTTCCAACAGTTGTGCTCATTTTCGCAAAACACCACTTGAAATTGATTCAATTCCTGAGCTATTTTGTCATCCTAGCTAGCATTTGCCAACATTCTGGAGGCTTTTGTCAAGAGCAGCATAGCTAAGTGGTTTAGATGTAGCTCTGATTAGGTTTTACTTATTAAAATAATAGTAGCAGATGCCTGCTACCTCCTCCTTGATGTGGAACTGTGGACCAGATCTATACCCTCAGCAGGGTCCTTGAGGGTGCTTGGGAGTTTGCCTAACCAGTGCACATGTGTTTTGTGGATTTGGAGAAGGCATTTGACCGTGTACCTCGGGGAGTCCTATGGGGGGGTTGTCCGGGAGTATGGGGTGTCGGGCCCCTGATACGGGCCGTCCGCTCCCTGTATGACTGGTGTCATGGACAGAATTTCTAGGCGCAGCCGTGGTGTTGAGGGGGTCCGGTTTGGTGGCCTCAGGATCGGGTCTCTGCTCTTTGCAGATGATGTGGTCCTTTTGGCTTTGGGCGGGAGATTGACAGGTGGATCGGTGCGGCGTCTGCAGTAATGCGGACTCTGCACCGTTCCGGTGTGGTGAAGAGAAAGCTAAGCCGAAAGGTGAATCTCTCAATTTACCGGTCGGTCTTCGTTCCTACCCTCACCTATGGTCATGAGCTTTGGGTAGTGACCGAAAGAACAAGATCACAGGTACAAGTGGCCGAAATGAGGGTGGCTGGGGTCTCCCTTAGAGATAGGGTGAGAGGCTCTGCCATCCGGGAGGAGCTCGAAGTAGAGCCGCTGCTCCTCCACGTTGAGAAGAGCCAGATGAGGTGGCTCGGGCACGTGGTTCAGGGCACGTCCCTCTGGTAGGAAGCCCCCAGGAAGACCCAGGACACGCTGGAGGGACTATGTCTCTCGACTGGCCTGGGAACACCTCAGGATCCCCCCGGAAGAGCTGGACGAAGTGGCTGGAGAGGGAAGTCTGGGCTTCCCTGCTTAGGCTGCTGCCCCCGCGACCCGACCCCGGATAAGTGGTAGAAGATGGATGGATGGATGGATAGTAGCAGATGCACCGTATGACAGAATCAGAAAGTGGCCATTTGAAAATGAATGCTGAAGAAGGAACAGAGGAACAGAAGATACAAAAGGCTGGTATTTTCCCCAGGACAAATCAGGTATTCCCATAAAGTTTCAAATTCCAATTCATGGGATGATTTTAGTTGTTCACACTGCCAACTCATTTTAAAAGTCTCCAAAGCATTTTTTTAAGCCAAAGAGGATGATGGGACGTTGCTCGAGAGGATCAGAACCGGAATTCCAGCAGAGTTGATTGCATCAGTGACCAGAGAGGGTATGGGTGTGTGTGTGTGTGTGTGTGTCTGTGTGTGTGTGTGTGTGTGTGTGTGTGTGTGTGTGGTGAACTCTTCTACATGAAAAGAGAATAGTTGATCACAGTGGGTAAAAATATGAAACATGTCCTCATGCTCCATAAGTGGGTTCCTGCCATCCAGTCAGGATCTGAAGTCATGACTTTAGCGTGCACCACATTGCAGCAAACTCTTTTCCTTCCATGATATAATAAAACCTATTCTCCCGATGGAGGTTACAGTTAAACTGAACACACGGACAAGGAAAGCGAGGCTGGAGGAGGCCGAAGGGAAAAGGGAGAGTTTAGGAGTCTGCCTCTCTGCATTTCTGTCTGTGTGACAAAGATATTCCAGCCAAAATAAAATATCCAAACATAAACATTCTGCCATATGGAGGATTCTGGATGACTGACACACTGCTGGCAGGTTTACAGTAACTGTTGATGCTCCTCTGAGGTGTCTGTAGCAGCTGATTCTGGGAACATGTGGGATATCGTCTCCTGGATTAATAGTGTTTGCTGCGGTCAACCAGAAGTCCTTGAGAGCGTCTTTGACTGGCAGATCAGCGGCGCTCCTCAGCCGGGAACAATAGAGGCTGCCGTCGTCCGGACTATTGCAAAAGCTTTGAAATCCACAACACCGAAAAAATGTTTTCGTTTCATTCAGATCCATAAAAGGGGAATCGACACAGCGAGCGCCAAAAAAGATTTCTGTTGGCGCAACCTTTTCCGTGGTTAAAGGCGAGGCCAACCCAAACTGCTTGCAGACCATCTAATCTTTCCTTGCTGAGGTTTGAACAGCTTCTCAGCTCCGTGTTCCCTCAGATGGACATACGACGACGCACATAAAACACCAACTTTTGTTTTTGTTCTTGTGTCGGTGTTTTGTCATTTGTGAAGGATTGTCACACAATAAATAACAGTTTCGTAACTGTGGAAATACATCCAGAAATGCTGTAACTGCGATTCGGACAAAAACACTTTGTATTGTTACAAATAAGTTTCCAAATACTGGAAAAAAGTCTTCCTTATCTGAGGAATGCAGATAAACATTTGCTCTTTGTCTAAGGACTTAAAAGCCGAAACATTTTTTTCTTTTTTTTATTTCAGTTTTTTGCAAATAAAAACAAAACAATTTGGCTTTTGCATGAAATTTGATCTCTTTTCTCTGTCTCCTACTTTAGAATAAACTATTACTTTTCCCAAGACTTCTTTATTCAAGGAATGTCAGAACCGCTGGGCTCCAGCTGCATCAGTTACAAACTGATTCTTTGGTTTTAGTGAAATGACCTCACCTTGCTCCTCTGTTTTTGTTTTTTCTCGTTGTGTTTGTGAGATCATGGTGAAAAGTGATTTTAAATCCCAATCAGTTTCCGCCATCTTTCCAAAAACATAAAATCTGGACCGACATTCAGATGAATGCTCCGAATAACCATCGCCTCTGGCCTCGGCTCTCACTGACATAGAGGAATAAGGATGGATTACATATCTTGGTATTTGCCAGAGTGCTAAATTGGTCACATCTTAATCATTAAAAAAAAACGAAAACAGTCCCGGTTTACTGGATTTGGAGAAACACTGCATCTTGTTACCGTGTTTTGAAAATGTCCCACTTGAAACGACAGTCTGGGTTCCCCAACCTGGCCAGAGGCTTGTTGCTGTGCTGTTGCCACGGCAGCAGCGAGGCCCGCTCGATCTTCAAGTGGAAATCATCTGTGCCAACGCTGTGATGTGCCACCGGCGTGGCCACAGCCGCTTCTTCATCCCTGCACTTCTTTTCCTTTCACACCTGGTTTGAGTCCCCAAACTTGAGCACATCTTTGCATGTTTAGCATATTAAATATTGCTCATCATATTTCCTCCTATCCAAAATTTAATGATTTATATTTTTTTTAAAAAAGCAGTTGTTCTTGTAGCCATTTAAAGCTGACAGGCAAACCTGATTTCAAACAGTAAATCCTTAGGCTCATAAATCTCACACGTGCTCTGCTGCAGTTTGTGTCTATGGTCTCTGGCTGCTGATTTTTTCTTTTTCTTTCAGTTCACTTTAAAAGTAAACCAATATAAAATGTGAAGAGCCCCCACCCAAAGACAGCTGGACCAATGGCCAGGAATCAAAAATCCATTTTCAAACATTTATTGTTCACAATTGTGCTATTTAGAGGAAATACGCGGGTGGAGGGTCACGACTTGGTCCAGGCGTGTAACGGACCATTCCTTTGAAGGTCAAGATGTTTAATGCGCGTGTGCGATATCTTTTCATGCGTTTAATTTGAAAAAATGGAGGCATTCTTGGTGAGGAGAGGGAAAGCGTTCACCAGTCCTCATTTATTCCACTGTGCAAAAGCCTCTACAAAAGGGCGAGTGTGAGTGAATGAGAACATTTGTTTGAAGCCCGAAATACATAATTTCGAACATGGCTCCAAGTGGAGAGTGCCATTGTGAAAAGAGGGGTCAGAGTCTGCCAGGCAGCGGGGGCAGTTCCTCAATCCTCTTAGTGCCTGAGAGCTCCGGCTCTAACTATCCTCCTGCAGGTGAAATTAAAAGGCTTAACTACTCCACTAATCTCGGAAATGGAGGTTACACAAATCTGTTAATGCTCAGATTAGTGATTCGTTGAAATAGCTACAATATCCTAAAATGGAGCATGTCCAAAGTTCGGAAATGATATGCACAACTTTTTTTTTTTTTCTGAAATTCAGAATATAATAAAATATACAAAAAAATATATATAATCCCATCAAATAATACAATAAACAGAAAGTCATTTGGATGGTTAAAATCCAGGAAACGTTTTGCTGTATGTGACAACGGTGTCTCTTTTCCATTCTGTCAGAAGGTCAGAATTTTCAGACTCAGTTATTCTGAAACGGAGCAGTTCAGTGTTGGTACGGCGGGTTGATGTGGGGTCCGGGGTCTTTCTGGGGGCCGTTGGCAGGTTCTCCAGGCGCCTGCTGGGTCTTCTCCTTTTCATCCCAGTGTCCAAAAACATGCTCAACAGGTGAACTGGAGGAACTGTTACCTGTCCTTTTTCAACTATTTTACATGCCAGCCTCTCTTCAAACGGGCGCCTGTTTATGCGTAGCCGCCTTGAACGGAGGGCCCGTGTGCGTTTATGTCGGTTTCACATTCTGTGATCATTTGCTCTTATCTCACACGAACACAAAGCCCACACCGAAACCATGCCACCTGGCCTGGATTCAACACAGGCTTTTGGAGCCCTGCAAATGTCAGCAGGACGCCCGTTATTCCTTGGCGTTGTTACCATGACGACAAGACACTTGACAGCTGCCGCGCACAATGGGATGTTGTGATGCGACAGAGATGATCCGGAGGTGCCGCTGGCAGACAGGTGGACGCCCGCGCTGGAAGATAAGTCCTCTGAGATGTGAGCCGAGGCGAAAAATGGGCGTTTGATGGAGGATGTTTGGAGATGAAATAAGGAAATATCATAAAGAGCAAAGGAGACATGTATGATGGATGGAAAGATTGAATTTGTAAAGACAGAGGAGGTGAGAGATGGCTGGTTTTTCTGTGGGCAGAGCAGTCAGGCAGTAAAAGGAGCAGGCAGCAGAGGGAAACCAGATCCCGTCCTGCTTGTCTCCCACATAATCGCCTCTGGGGACTGTGAAAAAAATAGGCCTTTTCTTCCCGGACCTTTGCAGCACTAAAGCCCATCTACATGACAAACCGGAGCGCTTTGAAGCTGCTGATGTCACTCCAGTCTGTCTGTCACTCACTGCTGACCTTTTGCTTTCACCGTCTCCTCTATACTTTGTTTATTTTTATTCTTTTCGCAGCGATTCCCCGAATTCGGCCGCTGTCTCCCTGTCACCCTCCATCCTCTAGATTTGATCTTTGACATTTACGTGCTCTCAAATCAAGGGTTGCAAAACCCAATAAAAAATAAAAAATACTTTAGAGAACTAAGACTGTGAATGCAGAACTTTGGTAACATTTCTTCTTCTTTAAATTTAAGAAAGCATTACTTTTAAATATTTTCTTCAGTGCCACAGACCTTCCTTGCACTGTGTGGATGGATCTTACCTGGTTGAAGCGCTCCAAGGTCTCCTTGACCTCAGCTAGGGTTGGGTTGGGGATGCGAACTTTGACCTCTGGGTTTTGTCTCTGAGCCCGCAGGCCGTTCCCCACCACTCTGCTGGAATAACTGCAAAAAGACAAACAGATATTAGGTTAAAAATAACTCACAAACATTTAAATCTACCAAATTGGGGGCTATCTGGGGCCATGTGAGTAAAAGGTTGTGCTTTAATATCTAGACAGAGCAGAGATCCTATGGGAATAACAACCCCGACTGTTAAACAACTAAATAGAATTCTTCATAGAATTTGATAGAACAGAAAGCATCTTTGTCCTGACCTGTGAGAGTTAATTTATTTGAAAACAGCTTTGTCAGTCAAATATCATCACACTGTCAACACTGCACAACACCGTGATCGCTAACTTTAGCTACACCCCATTACCGCCTCATTTATCAAAGACATAACACAGGACACATTCCATGGGAGAGCACTACACACGCCATTATGGAAAATTACAGCATCAGCATTGAATTAAGGACATCAAGCAGCAGAAAATCACTTAAAGCTGCTTTTTATGTTTGTAGGTGGAAATACTTTGAATAAAAATACAACTTGTGATCATCAAACCAGGGTAAGTGGTGAAGCCGGACCAACTAATCCCTGGCACAATTCAGGAGCTGTCTGCGTGACGGAGATTATAGCTGCTGATTTCTGACAAAGCTGTTGTTTTTTTGAGCATCAGGGAGATGTTTTAGAACAAGATGTTTTAGATGACGCACAATAAATATAAAGCTCTATTTTAACCAGAGGAGTATACAAGGCATATCCTTCTTGTTATTCAGGTGTGTCCCACAGTTTTCCTCCATGCTGCTGTATGGTTCGGTCATCCATGTGCTTCTCAGGCTTCACCACATTACTTTCACAGCAGAACTTTTATGTTCATCTGATAGCTGGATCATTTCAGAGCGCTGGAGAACAGCTGCACGTTGACATAAGTGGCCGATGGTTCCACTGACAATGCAAGACTGATGAAATGATTACGGCGCCCCAGCATCGCTTTTGTTAATACTCCCGCACTCCTTGAGCCTGCTAAATCAGCACGTTGCAGATTGGACCCATAAAAATCATTTCGTTATGTTATTTACATCCTCTGCCAGTCCCTCGCTCTGCGATGCATGAAACGTCAGTCACTGAGGGTTCTTTTTTCAAAAACCAAAAGAGTAGTTAATTCTTTTTTTTTTAAATACACGTTATAAATAAACAGTACCGTGACAAAGTTGTGAGGTTAGGGATCGTATGCATGTGTCTACATGTTGGTTTCATTGAGCAAGAAGCCCAAACCAGCTCTCGGACCTGCGTCTTCGGTGTATGAAGGCGGCAAACCAGTGGGTTAATGGGTCTATGTGAAGCACTTTGAAAGGTCAATGATGACTCATTTGCTGTGTGAATACAAGTCATACAACCTGACTGAACGATACAAACTGTAAATGTGAGGATTGCAAAAGAGGGCTTGGCCTCGGTGATATTTCTCTTTTTCAGTTAAATGAAGGCTAACTGCAGTCAGCCCTGCTGTGGTGTTAGAACCTTCCAACATAACATAAAAAGAAACAGCTCCAAACGTACAGCTTCTGACTCATGATTTTTTGACTCTGTCTGGGGAACTGACTTATTCCCGTGTGAATGCCCGATTGATTCGTGCTCCTAAAGGCTGCTTTGTCTCTCCTCTCCTTCCTCTTGCCGGCAGAACAGGCCAGCCCTGACCTCAGCTCCCCGACGTTGACCGCGGCTTGAACCGTCTTGATCTTCTAAATGCCTCTGCTCGCAGGCTTAGAGGCATGGAGATGGGAATAAAAATATTCGAGGTTTAAGGCACACAGAGCTGTAATAATGCAAAAAAAAAAAAAAAAACAGGTCTTTGGAGAAAACTCAAAGGCTCCACATTTTTGTAAACAAAGCTAAGCTCTAACATGGGGGCAACTATTTGAAGGTGGGTAAAGTATGACTGAGGGCGTTTGGCTGATATGCTCAATGGCACGACTGATCACCAAGGTCAGACTACAGGATTTTTGACCTTTCCGCATATACGTAATGTTAAATGAGCTGAACTCTAATATATTTTAAGTATAAATATGTACGTATAAGTGGCCGGGAAGCAAAATAATGGTCCTCATCATAAATTATTTATTAATTTTAAAGCGGCTGCTTGCACATTGCATGTCTTTAGAGCTCCTTGCCAAGATGCGGTGGATTGTAAATAATGTGAATTTACTTGCATTTAAACCATCCATACAGGAGCAGCGGGCCGTCACGGCCATTTCCAGTGGAGCGTGTGGGTTTTAAGGGCCTTGCTCTTCAGTGGGATTTTCTTTGGATTCATTAATGGCTACCTAACTGCTGTCTTCTAGGACACTTTATGAAAAAGTCTCTCTTTTTTTGTTTTTTTGTTGTTTTTTGAGTTTCTGTTCCTACATACATATATGAATGAGGGGTGTGGCAATGAGGTGAGCAAATATACCTCTGAGGTGCTTTTTCACTGTCATTCTGCTTAAATAGTCTCAGATTTTTCTCCATTGAATGTTTTCCTCTTGCCTTACTTCCTGTTGTGAACCTGTCATCATGTACTGACACATGAGGTTTCTCAGGACTGTGCATGTGTGTAAAGTGCGTGCATGTGTAAAAGCTGCAGTATGCCTCTGAATTCATGCAGTCAGCTGTGCTCAGCTGCTTAAGCTCAAGCTTTCTCACCAGGTTGCGTTCAAGACTGAACTTGAAGTTTCCAGCAACCTGACAGGTGATGAAAAGCCAGAATGTTTGTTCGTTTGTGTCTGTCAGCAGTGTCATTACATTAAACAGTAATGATGCATTAGAGAGCTTTCATGTCATGTCAATAAAAAAGGCCAAGGTAGATTTTCATTTACCATCTTAATGCAAACGATAAACAAACAAACGAAACCTTGAAATGAACCATGAGGGGCCACTGAATGACTCATACGTTGGAATAAATTACATTAAAACTGTGCATAAATCAAGCATGTTTTCCTATTTAGCTCTCACATTTATGTGCTACAAGCTGATTGGGATCCAAACTGAGGACGGGGAAAACGACCCAGCGAGCGCCGATGATATCACGACGTAAATGTGTGGCCTTTTTTTGCAGTTATGCAGGGTTATTTCAGCTGAGGGGAGAAGGAACCGGATCACGGGTGGTACCGCCGTCAGGCTAAACGGCAAATTGCCGGTCTCCCCACACGCTCGCAGCTGTACAAGACTAAACATGTATCGAGTTCTATGATTCATTGCAATATGTTGCGCAAGATGGAGCCTTCAGTGTCCCTTCAAGGTTCAGTGACACTTTCTTTCCCTCCTATATTCACAGAGGTTTGTACTCTCTTGGCTTGACCGTGCATGCAGGCATTTCATTTTTGCAGGGTTAAACTGGGCTACGCTGGCCAGCAGTATTTGCATATAAATTGGCATAACCATGGCAACAAAAAAAAAGGGACACAGGGGCTTAAGCATATAAGTTGAACACATCCTGATGTGGTCAACATCTGGCCAGCTTTGATCGGGTTCACCCAGTAAGACCAAACCAGCACAAATTCCAAAGGGTCCAACTGTTGCTGAATATAAACTATAGCTGAGACTTCAGCACAATCACAGAAGGCTGGGTCAGCTTAGAAAAACAACCAGAACTGACATCACTCTCTTCGAGGAAAGCTTCTTAGCCATGCAGACAAGCGGCCCATCCCTGCCTCGCCCCTGAACCTGGGAGGAGCAGGAGCAGCGGGCCAGCAAGGGGAATGGCAGCAGATTTCAACCTAACTGTGATTAGAGTCACAAAAGATGAACATTTCAGAAAATCTGGTGGATTAGTAGTACATGTCTTAAAATACCTTCATCTTGTTTTATTTATTTGTGCAAATATAATATTTAGATAGTCTGGTGGTCATCAACCATTGTTTTTTTTTTTTGTTTGTTTTTTTAACAGTAGGTCATAGATCTAGCAGTAGATGGTTGATTCTTCTACTGTCTTTTGTGTTTCTAGTTTTTGACTAAGTCATTACATTCATGCATGGCAGCACTGAGCACATACTGTTCTGAAAAATCTGTTTTAAAAAAAAATATTGCATTAAAAGCCTCTTCCTGGAACAAGTGGAGCGGGGCCAGTAGCGACAGCGAGGGAGGGGCACGGGCAGATTCTTTTCTAACCAGCTAGCTTTACGAGCACTGCTTGGACATGTTCAAATCCAGCAAGCAGGAAGGTTTGTTCGCAGAAAGGCCAGGCTGTTCTCATACGCTGGCTGTGAGCTCAGCAGCCATTCATCCCAGCAGCGTCAAACAGATGCGCAGTCAAGACTCCCTCTGTAACACAACACAAACATTTAATCAACGTGACAGATGTCCGCAGCACGCCATCCCCTCTCAACGTGAACATGTACAGACAACTGTTTCTCAAGACAACATTTCTGCACTATTAGAGAGTAAACGCTTTAAATAATCACTAAGTAAGTAACAGAAAACAAATGATGCGGGGTCATCTAAAGGACAGGCATGCTCCAGCAGTGCACTTCTCATTTCCACTCATTTTTCTTCTTCCTCTTGATTTGTCTGAACAATTCTGCAAACTCCCTCAAATCTGTCCTCTGGCTCTTTGATCCTCAATCGCTCGGGAGCCTCAGCGCTGCCTCACGCATTCAGTTTGGTTCTAATTTGATTCGGATTTTCACCCTCTGCACCGTTTCTCCCCTCTTTTTCTGTCTCCTCCTTCCCTCCTGACCTCGCCTCTTCCTCGCCTTGGCTCAGGGATTTCTGGGTGATACATTTATTCCGGGTTTGTCCCAAGAAGACGCTATCTGCTCGTGCATAATTCAATAAGTAGCCCAATTTGTTTTCAAATTCCAGGCTTGCAAAACACCAGCCAATCTCTGAAGCGCTGCTGTGCAATAACATTTTTTAAAGGTCCAGACCCTCTTGGGCGCTTCTTTCACAGCCTGTGTGGAGTGATGACTCAGATATGTAGGCAGGGTAAGGATGTGTCAGAAATATAAAGAGAGGAGCACAGGCGCGGCAGTCAACTTGGAAACGCCGTGCAAGATCAAAAACCTTCTTAACCCAGAACTTCCATTTCACTTGTTATGAGGTTCGACTTTAAAGCAACTCTAATGAGCTTGTGCTGACGGGCTGCACCTTGTGCCTGCAAATTGTCACAGTGGAAGCTGTTTTTCCTGCAGGATCATTCAATTTTAGGCAGCTTAGCTACTTGTCTAAGTCAACCGAGAGCAGTGCCTGCGACCTAGGACCCCTTTAAGTCTGTCACACCCCGTGTTTCAGAAGTTGTTTGTTAGAGCGTGGAACTGTCCAGAATGGGGAGAAAAATATCAAACTACACAAAAGATCAGTTCAATTTGTGCCAAAAAGGACCTATTCCGTCATCTTTAAACGTAGATGGAGGTCCCGGCCCCAGAAAGTGGGACCCACTGAGCAATTACAGTAAGAGCAAAAGATGTGCTGTCTATTAATTAGCCAAGATGAAACATCGATCCGGCTGGCGTTAATGAATCATCAAAGTTTAGCCATGTCCCGAGGGGAGACACCTGCGCCGCGCTGGCTAAACGCTGCCTTTGTGGTGATGCGCAGCAGTGAAATATGGCTGTTTATGGCTGTGTGGTTTGGTTAGAATTACACACAGCCACGCTGGACTCAACTGCTTTTGCTGACTCTCTAAGTAGTCCCAGGATGGTTTTACCAAGAGCCGGCTGGTTTATTGAGTGCTCGCACTGTAATGGCTATACGGTTGAAGGTCCAATGGCTCAAATTACTCACGGCTATTACGTACTGAAAGTCTGTCCTCAGCAGTGCAATAAAAAAAACTGTGGACTGTGCTGAATGGCTCCATTCATTTGGTATGTTTCTTTGTACCGGCCTTATGTAATACTGTCAAATATCGTACATGGACACGGTCAATCTGTGTTTTCAATTCAAATAATGTCCCTGAGAAAAATTTAAATTGTGTCGTTTCTTTTACAGTGTTCATTGGTTTCTGGGCTGCTAAGTGATATGATGTCTCCTCTGATTGTTTGATGGATGGAGATGAACGTTGACCCCAGGACTCAAAATAGCACTGTACCACAGTCTCCTGGAGAACTGGTATAATAATAATAATAATAATAATAATAATAATAATAGTAATAATAATAACAATAGTAATAATAATAATAATAATACTCATCATCATCATCATCATCATTTGAAGCAGGATATTTCTGGGATAATGTGCCTTTTTCTGCAAACAAGACCACATCTCCTGTGTCTTGTTTAATTTGTTCTTAGACCATTACAGCTCAATGCAATCTTAATGCTGTTCCAGTGAAAAACAAGGTAACTGAACTGAATTAATTTTATATGAATCACTTGTTCTCTAAAACTGCTGAAAGTCTCTCTCAATGTCTGTCTGCTTTCCACTTGTCAGAAGATATTTCCACACTGCACCCTTGTGGCCAATATGAGATACTGAAGGATTTCCAGCATGAGCTCAGATAAGTTTCATCAAGTTGATTAAAAGAAGGCAAATTGTAAATTACCAAACATACAGGTACAACTCCACTTAAAGGTATGATGATAACATTAATCCTCTATTTGCAAAAGTGATTCATGAGTTAGAGAGTGGCAGGGACACGGCTCCACTACACAGTGTCACTTTTCTGCCTCTTGCTAAATGAGAAAGCAATGTGAAAAAGTCAATATGGGTAGTTCAACTCTTGAGTCTGGCTGTATCTGTAATTAGCCTGTGGTTTTCTTTGAGGTCATTTCCAAGTCTGACCGTCCCAGCTGTGTCTGTCACTGGGTGTAACTCTTCACCTCCCTCTGTCTCCGCAGAAAATATTGCAGGATGAGTCAACTTCTGTGAATCACTGGAAAACCCGAAACCACTGTGCATGTCAAGGACTTTACATGCAGACAAACATCAGATTGTTTGTAGTTTGAACAGTCCCACCTAGTATTTTTTAAACTGAGTAGATATTTGTATTTATTTTTATACAACCATAAGAAAAAATTAGAAAGTATCTGTCAAGTTAACGTCACTGAGTGTGGTTGTTACTACAGTAGTATTTTGTAATACAGTATATACAACTTGTCCAAAACAAGACATTTATTCCTTATAATTTAATGCTTTATTAGTCTCTGCAATAATAAATAATAGTGCAGACTTTCAAATTAATCATTTACAAAAAATCCCCAGTAGGTGGAAGCATTATCCAGTGCAAGGACAACCCGTTTAAACGGACAATAATTAATTAAAAAATATGGACTTTTTACGTCATAGAGTAGAAGGAACGAACGAACGAACGAACGAACGAAGGAAGGAAGGAAGGAAATATTTGACACAACCTTTATCAATTTCCTGCCTATCATATTGAGGAGGGTCAGCACTAACTTGAGGTCTAAAGCTGGGGGTGTAGTGGGGGCTGGGGATCACTGAAGGTAGACAAGGACAGGCAGGGGCAGAGAAAACTATTCCCTGGTGCACAGTGGGGTAGAGTGGCTCATGATCCCCTGGTGTGGTGTGACCACCTGTTTGTCTGTCTGATCTGGGCCAGAATGGTATGAAGAGACCCTGTACAGTTGGAAGCAAACCAGCTGAGGGTTCATATGTATATATGATAATATATATTGTTATTGTATGTGGTGTGATAATGTAAATGCTTATTTTAGAATTCAAGGAAGACTGTTTCAATGCAAATAAGTAAGTTTCAACTCAAACCAACTGTACATTTTACTGGAGGTCACATACTCAGACGTGCAGTGGAGGAGGCTGGTGCTCGGTGTTGAGTGACAGGGTCAGGGATCAGACTCAAAGGGCACATGGGAGCACAGCTAACACTCATCTTCTGCCTTCAACACAAGCACGTGCTGAACTATAACTGTGGGCACATTAAGAATATAGGACTGACCCACACACAAACCATGGACACAGAGACAGACAGACAGACAGCTAGAGAGAGACAGAGAGAAAGAGAGAGTTGTCTCCATGTACAAACTTTTGCTAAGTAAATGTTGCATTAATAATGCTCACAACTGTAACTCACAGTTTTGATTTTGTCATCATTTCCATCCACAAGGACCTGATGGACGCTGTAGGGAACGATCATTATGCCAGTTTATGTATTGTCAATGTTAGTAGAATTTCAGCTAAAAATACCCGGAGTTTTAAATTCAGAATGTGTATATTCTACTTCTAATTAACTATATAATGTGACACACTAGTCCAAATATACTGACCGGCCAAAATTAGCAAATGACAACATGTGCTTTAAATTAAAAGGAGCTTTTTCCTTCTCTTTTTTTTCCCAATATATTATTTTTATGAGAATGAACAGATAGCTCACCGCAGCACAGCAAAATAAGGCCGATTCTGATCTCAAATGAATCATGTCTACACCCCGAGAGTCTGGCCAAATATATATGGACTGGATCCAGTTCACATCTGATCCTTCTGTGTATCATCACTCTGTCACAATAACGCCACGTTCAGCCGCGAGGCACCGGTGCTGTGCAACCCAATTTTTCGCTGCTATAATTTGTAACTTCATACATAATATTTCACATTAGCTTAAATATTTACACGCTCGGGGTCTGCTCTGAGTGAGGCAAGAGCCGCAGATTAGCAGCGACACTCGAAGGTCGTGCAGAAAGGGACCGAAAGTTATTTTTAAAGTCAACAACAGTCCTTAAATGCATATTCAGATGTCTTCAGCTTCATCATGCGCTGCATGCATTAATTGATTAGCTGGTAAGGAATGTGTCTGTGTGTGTGTTTAGCAGCAGGGGATCAGTAAAGGGATGTGCGATGGAGGAGCGGGTGGGAGGGAGGGGGGCTTTTCCCTCATTCCACTGCTCTTCCGTGCAGAGGCTGCATTCTCTACACCACTCAGGGGGGCTCCAGCGAGCGAGCCACGACACCAAACCCACCCGGAATTCTAGGAACGTTTTCCCTGTGGTTTCAGGTTACCGTGCGCACACACACAGAGCGCAGATCACAGGCCCGTATGCGCGGCAGCCTCCACAGTAGCCTACTGTACTTTTGTTGTTTGTACAGAGTCCGTTTTGTTAGCTTTGCCTCTCTCCTCCCATGCTGGACCCTTTAAAAGCACATTCTTGACCATCAGGTCAGGACAGCAACTTGAACGTGGACTCAAAATACACATCTTGTTCGTGAGCGTCTGCTGTGGGAATACACTCGTATTGTAGCTGCAATCGTGCTCCTCCGTCGTGCACATGCTCCCTGCAACACACAAATAGCGTGGTGGCCGGAGAGGCCATGACAGTGTGCCCACACAGTCACGGTGCACGTCTGCGTGTTTGGATCAAAGCGGAGGTTTATGGATTTTCTCTGCCTTTGAAGGAGAAGGCTGAAACGTACCCGAGCGACTGAGAGGGTCTTTGTGTGTAACCGATACGGCTGAGACAGCAGACCTCGCACAAAGTCTTTTTATTTTCTTTTTAACAATTCTACTCACACTGCACCTCTTACGTGACGGGAAAACATCTCATGCCAATTAAATTTTCATTAAAAATAATAAAGTTTCAGGGCCTGAGGACTTTTCCAACTGGGTTCTACAAAGTACTGTGGACAATGCTGGCATTCATAGATATAGAATGGTGGGGAAAATCGAGGAAAGTTACTGTCAACCTCCAGCCTTAGACCTGGAAAAGACCTCAGAGTACCAAACTGTTACCACTAAAAGCACCTCTGCAAAGTAAAACTTAAACCTTCACCAGATTTGCTATCATGAAAAGCTCTTCTGTAAATACATCTGAGGAGCTATGATCAAATTCTTCCAGGCTACAGCCTCCAGGGGGGCAGCCAGCAGGGTTTCCCCCTCACTTCACTTTCATTCAGCCAGTGGATGTTGCTTAAGCCAACATAAATACATGAACGGAATTCAACAAGAAAATGCACATCTTCAGAGCGCCAATATAACCTTTATGCTGATGATGTATTACTTTACCTTTTAAACTCAAAGCTGTTTTGAAGACAATCTGCCAATTTTTTAAAGAATCATCATTATAATATTGACACAATATGAAATTAGCGATTAAGACTTTTTCAAAAAATCATTGTAATTCATCTATAATTGCAAAGATGAATTACAAAAATTGTTTTGTTTAAATAGCAAATCTATAACTGCAAATGTAGCAGTTCTAAAACATTTAACACCATTTAACCACGATTGTTGACAATATAAGACATTTGACTCAATGTCATAACGTGCCTTGAATCGCCTTGAATCACCTTGAATCTTCTTGAATATGCACAGCTGATCCCAGACTGCTTTGGCTGGTTTTTCACATTTAGAATGTGTTCGAGTTTATGCTGCTGGTATAGTCTGAAACGAGTTAAAGACAGAGAGTTTAACACTGTGTCTGTGGCACTAAAAATATTCTACAGGATAACCCAGCCATCCCTGACATGCACACGGGGCCCTTTTGGCTGACATTCAGACATGCAAACAGCCTCATAGATGCAATTAAGGCACAAAAAGGGAGAAAACTGTGTTCAGAAGCTACCGTTTCCTGCTGCCATTGACCTACATTCTGCAGCTTTTTTCCTTCATTCATCAGGCCATCCCTCTTTCTCCTCAGTGTTTCCAGAACCACACTTCCTCTGCCTTTCTCTCCAGCACGCCTATTCCTCTTTTTCTCATCCATGTCTCCATCTACAAAATTGATGTCTTGCCAGTGGGCAAGCGAGGAGGTACATAGCTGGTTAGTGGGTACATTAAAGCTCACTTAGCCAGTAGGAGCCATTCCACTGAAACATGCCAGATTATTGCGATAATTTCTATTAACTCAACCTTCCCACTTAACTTCTACGACACAACTGCCCTTACACTTGAAGGATGCAGTGTCTATACACTAGGAAATATAAACACAAAGTTTCCATGTTCAAGTTTCAAAGCGGCAAGCACGGAGGCCAAAGCAAAACCTTTGAAAAGCATTTGATTAGCTCTTTCATGACACAGATTTCAAAATTGGCTCACAGTCTCAACTGAAAGAGGCTGATCTAGAAGCTGGCTCACGTCAGCCGAGGTTTCAGCAGAATGTCGGTTCACAATGTGCTATTTAAGATGCTTCCTGCTGCCTTTGACTTCATTTCCATCTCAACTCCGTCTGTATCGAGTGAAGTCTGGGTGCTTTGTTAAACCCTGAAGCTTGAACCTGAAAACTGACAGGTGTAGGTCAATATCACTCAGATATTTAAATGCAAAACATGAGGAAAAGCCTTAACATTGCTTGAACATTAGCCATTCCTCTCATGCACTGCTCTGTCAGGTTCCCCATGACTCACAAGCAGGAGAGCGTGGTGAAATAAATCTGAGATACTGGGACTGGAGGAACAGAAAGCAATGCCCGATTCTGCTATCTCTCTCTCTCTCTGTCCTTCTTGCTGCAGTAACACAATGGATTCCAGATGTCAAGATGATAAACAAATGGACAGTTATAACCATCTAAAAATGCAAAGCATTCAGAAGAGATCTCATCGGCGTATCAAATGCGGCCCGTTAGCTCGAGCTAATTTGAAACATTGAAATCAGACCTCAGAACCTTACATAAACGATGACGTGATGATCCTTTCATTCACTGTGGAGATGTTCTATGTTTAAACCATTTACATAAATAAAGATGGCCGACATGTCACTTCCTGCCAAATTATAAAAATAAAACCTAAACATCCTGGATTCGCGCACTGTCATTTGGCAACACTGAGGTCAACGCGGTGCCGCAGCCTGTACAGCAGCCATCAGATGGTGGAGCCGCCAGTGGCTTGAGTTCCCACCCAGCTCACTCACCCACTCAGTTGTTATTCATGACATTTCACCACATAACCTGCAGCTGTGATGGGTAAACAGGCTGTTTTCTTCTTTCACAGGCTGTAATTATCTTTAAACGGTGGTCTCCTCTCAATCTGGTGTTCATCTGTTGTGCAGCCAAATATTTTCCAATTAGACAAAGGTACCATCAAACTCAGTGAAATAGCCAGCTGAGGTCTTTCTGGTGCCATAACCTGCTTCAAAGCATGCAACCTGCATGCATGCAAAGCTAAAAAAAATTAAAGTAGAGGGATCATAAATAACTTCAATGAATGAGATTTATTGTTGCAGTTTCAACACTGCGCAGTCGTGGCCTGCCCTCGAAATAACCACTGTCCTTTCCCTGATCTTATCTTTCCGGAAAAGATGGTGCAAAGTATTCACAGCCAGTGCTGTGAATGTTCGGGGGTGCTTGAACACATGCCAGCACGGACGTTTTGCCTGTAAGTACATCTGTTGTCCTACTCTTGCCCCTCTGTCGTCAGATGCTGAATAGAGAGGGCGACGGGGGGATTTCAGCCCGCAATGTCTTTGAACTGTTACAGCGCACAAGTGTGTGTTTGGGTGTGTGCCGGTTTGTTCTTACATCTGTGTGTGTGTCTCCTTGTCCAGGCACTGGACAACTGCCCGCATGAACAGACTCTCCAGCTGTTAGACAACATATGGATCCCACGAGGGTTGATACCGTGTTTATGGGCTGAAGGGTGGAGGGTTGATGGGCTGTGGGCTCACCAAACAGGAAGTCATGCAGACCCACGCTAACCATGTCATCCATACTTCTCCAGTGCACCATCATGAACTATCAGGTCCTCTCTCGCCTCTCGGACAACTTTCCCAGGAGCGGTCAGCCCAGTGGCGGTAGCAGTGGCAGCGATGTCCGATTCTTTCCCATGCTGTCTCATAGGAGGGTCTTTGTTTCCATCCGGGCTTTGGGGGTCTACACAGCAGGGCTGTGCCTAGCTTCTCTGACTCCACAATGGGGCTTTATGCCGCCAAGGTTCCCCTCCCCCACATGACTCCATCACGCTCCGCTCCTCTGGGGCACAGGGATTCACAGGGGGCACCAAGGCACTGAAATGCCAACCCATTTCATGTCCTGGACCCTCTCTGTCTCTAAGATACAATGAGAGCACTCTAATGACCCACATGCCAAAGTGAGCCATGTGAATGCTGCCACATTTTACAGTTGTTCCTGCCTCTCTGTCCCTCTCTTTTTTTAACCCCAAAATACTTGAAAGCATAAGACCCAGCTAGAAGACTGTGTTACTTGTTATTGTTGAAAAACCAGTATATAAGAAGCAGCTAATGGGTGTCTTGTGTCTTGAGTGCTGAATTGTTGCCTCCATATGTCAGCTTGCTCATATGCTCTTGATAATAGACAAAGCATACACACACACACACACACACACACACACACACACACACACACTGGCTGCCTACTATAACGTGTGTGCTGACACTCCATCACAGGCCCTTATGAATGGGTGGTCTGCTCAACATCTCACAGTCACTGGCAGAGCTTACAGTTGGGAAGGCTTGAAGAGTCCAGCAGGCCAAGTTAGAAGGAGGAGAAGAAATCCAAGTGTAATCCATGATTAATACTGAAATCTAACAACATAGTGGCTAACATAGTGGCTTGATTTTCAGTTTGGAATCTTCTATTTTTGTGAATTCTTTAAGCAAGAAGACAAATGCCTCGGCTTAATCTAACAAACAGGACTGGGAAAGTCCTCTCCATACGTCCGTCTTTCCCACTCAAGGCCAGTGCCAAGAGAGAAAGACGCCATTGTGACGCGATCCGGTTTAGAGCCACTACAGATGAACAGCATAACCTTGTCATAACTGCAGACCGACTTTGGAGAATGTTTAAGGAACGGATCCAGGAAGGGAATCAGTTACAGGCGTACACTGGAGCGCAAGTCTGCGTCGCTCCTCTGTTCTTCCATACCCATAAATCAGGAGGAGGAAAAAAATGACACAGATGTATGAAAGAAACAAAACAGAGCAAAACCAGATGACAGAAACACTTTATAAACCTGTTAACTACCCCTAACTATGGAACAGGGGCAAGAAAAGCAACTATTTCATCTGTCAGGACCCATTTAATGGCAATCTTTGCAAAATATTTGCATGCATTCAAGCCAGCTTCTGCTGCACGGCTGTATCTCCAATGCTATGATGAACACGGAGGGTTTTTCTTAAATGTTCAAACCTTTCCACAAAGGGCCGTGTGGCTGCAGGTTTTTGTTCCAACCAATCAAGCACACACAGTTTGACCAATCAGCTGTCTGAAGAGTCAGATCAATTGATTAAATGAGTTCAGTCTGGTGTGCTACTGCTTGGTTGGAACAAAAACCTGCAGCCACACAGCCCATTGTGGAATAGTCTGCACATCCCTGTCTTAAATGAATGTTTATCACAAGTTACCTCTCCACCACGTCATCTCCACTCCAGCATGTCGAGTCCTCCACCACGTTCTCTCCCTCACACAGCATCTCAGGCAAAGCAGCGAAGAAGGACTTGTAGCGCTGCAGGTACATCAGGAACTCCCTGAGACAAAACAGACGCGGCCGGGGGTCGACTTTTAATACGAACCATGCACGTTTCCAAATCCTTCACTGACATACACTGGATTAACGTTCTCTTTTTTTTTTTTCCCATCACAGCGACTTTTGTGGTAGTGTGGACGATAAATCGCATCTGCATTCCTTTGGAGACTTACAAATATAATCTATATGATGACACCAATAAAAAATTAGTAAATGGGAGTCAGCACATTCCTCCCAGTCGTGCCATGTTTGGGCGTGCTCGCTGGACACGTGTCATTGACAAATCCTGTGCTATCCTGTGCAAAACACAGTTCCTCGCAATTCCTGATCAGAAGCATGTGGTTACCACATACAAGTCTGAGTTAAGCCGCGTCATGAGACGGGATGTGCTGACTAGCTTACCGCCTGTCAGAAATCACATGATACTTCTTAAATCACATGAACGTGTGTGAGAGGTTGAGAGACAGGAGGCCTCTGTTCATGCTTACCTCGAGAGCGTTCTCAGACTATGTTTATTGTTCTTGGAGGGTTTCAGAGGGAACGAGCTGGGAATGATGGGAGTTGGAGTCCAGGGGAGATTGTTGCGAGCAAGGAGGATGCAGGGGGGGGTGGGGGGAGGAGGTTGTGAAGAAAGAGGTGAGAGAAAGAAAGAGAAACAAAAAAGAATGACATGACATGACACGCAGGGAGGATAGTTGACCCTGGAAGAGACTGATTATTCATGCACATGCAGAGATCGAACACAACCAGAAGAAATAAATCTATAACCACACGACAGAATAAGTGGATGTGAAGTTAGAAAATCCACGCACAAGCAAACGACTGAGAATTCTTTCATTCTTTTCCATACAGAACTGCTTGATTCCACTGTATTTCCCATCTTTCAGCATTTGACTGTCCTGCCTGTTCTGCCGTGGATGATGCCACCTCTCTGAAGTGGTCACTGCTCACACATACTCCGGTCAGGATTGGCAGCGTGCACGGAGCTGGATTGTGTTACCATGAATGGTGCCAAAGCCAGACCTGTCAGCTAGGCTGGCATCAGTGCTGCGATTCATGGTGTGGGACAAGGTCAGTTAGGCACTGCCACAAGTGTGTGGTTTGTGTGTGTGTGTGTGTGTGTGTATGTGTGTGTTTCTGAGATGATGTGTGATGCTATTTAAATGGAGGCTGGCTGCTGCGCAGGGTTGGTGGTACGGACGTCTGGGTAAACAGGAAATTGTTGGACCGTCAGGATTAATCTCGCCCACACGCCTCCTCTCTTGGCTCAGAACCGCCAGCTGCTGTGAGCATGCAATGGCTGCCTCAGAGGCCAGGTGGAGGGCATGAGGTGTGTGTGTGTGTGTGTGTGTGTGTGTCTCTGTGCCCAAATGTAAAGGGAAAAATGAGTGTTGAAGCAATGGTGGATGTGAAAAAAAACTGGTCAACCCCTGCCTTCAAAAACAATTACTGTGCTTACGTTTCCGGTGTTGAAAAAACATTTTTTAAAAAAGAATATTTAATGAGTTGGCAGAACAATGCCTTCATTGGTTTTTGCTTTTTTTACCTCCTCAAATGGGCTACGTTCCCCTGCCAGTGTTCTGGTAACGGTTTGGATGGAGCAACAGATGGAAGCAGAGAAAATGAGGTCACGGTTGAGGTCGTGACCTCTGGGCTTTTCGGCTGCATGCTTGTCGGCTCTCTGGTAGACAGGCCACACACCTTGTCCACCTGTGGGGAGGAGCAATCACACAGACAGACACCTGTTAGGCTAGAAACAACATAAAACAGCTCGAGTGGAGCTGTGGGGGCAACTACCATAAACTCTGAAACGACAGTTGCACAGCTGAGGGCACATGAATGCAAATATTTTATTCAAACATAATTTCTTTTGGAGGAACGAATGGTGTTTCAGGGTGGAAATAATTATGGGGCTGCGAACTTCAGAGTAACTGACAAGGAAAACAGAGAACATATAAGAAAATGGTGGGATAAGCTGCTGGGAGGGCTGCCACAAAAATGCAGAACCGCGCACCGCCTTAGTGCACTTCGTTGGCAGCGCTGGCTTGGTTATTAGAGCCATCACCACAAAAAGACAGACAGTGGGTTCACTGGACTGAAGGGTAGCGCGCCTCAAGTGAAAAGCGAAAATCAATGACAACTCATTGGCTTAAAAGCCTCTGGCTAGTGAGATGAAGTGCTCCTTAATTAGCTGGAGTGTCACAGCCGAATGGCTCTTCCACGACTGACTGTTGTGATCAGTGCCTATGTACTTCTCTGTCTACAGGGATCAGCCATGTAACGCCATCTAAATGGACTGTTTAATATTGAGCAGCTCTAGTCAGCGCTGGTTTAAACAGGGTTGTCTCGTGGCAAACAGGCAACAAAGCAAATGTGTACGGACAAGTTATTCGTTTACTGAAAACAAAGATTAAGTAACAACTCTGAAACTTATAATGCATATCTCTGAAATCTCCTCATATTGCCAGACCAACAAATAAACTTTATTTGGGAAGCGACTGGCAACCACTTGCGCTTAAACCGTTTACTGAATGGGTGTGTCTATGTGCACAGTGAGCTGAAATATGTGATAATGGCAACAAAATGGTTCTTACTAGCTTGCTAAAAATATGCGTAGCTTCCTGAGTTCAAGTCCGTCATTTAGCAAGCCTTAAAAAAGGGAATTTTTTCACGTGACGGTCCGATACTCCTCAGCAGTTGGGATGTAGAAATCCAACAGATGAAGGACCTGAATGCCCATTGTTTGTCCTTCTCTTTTATTTTTACCATCATTCTCCGGTGAAGCAAACCCTGGCACAAGGAAGACAGGTGTTACTGCTTTCACCGTAAACTCCCCGAGGACCAATAAAACCATACTGACATACAGGCAAGTGGCTCACAGGCACACATGCACTTGTGAGCACGCCATGTGTGCAGCTCACATTGTGATGGTGAGAAAGACAGACGATCTTTAATCCGTTGCACCCAAGCAGTCCATCAACACACTGAGCATAGGCCTTTTCTAAATACTGCAACAGTTCAGGGGACGATATGACAACAGTTCAGTCCAATGGATCAGTGGATTACCAGGATTAGCATAAAATGTGTAAAATACAATATGCTTGGACCTTAAACCACAGAAAATTATTCTCATATTGGAGTTAAATTGATATTTCTTGCATTAGGGGCCCAAATCAGTCTTATTCATTATATTGTATTTAGATTATAAAGAATTCTTTTCAGTGTCCTTTTTCAAGGTTTCCACCATTCATTCTAATTTTTGCTGCCAGAGTGAACAAATGGGAGAATATGACAGGATCAGATCTTTTCAGAGAAGCAGACTTTTAACCACCTGGTTCTTGCGCTATTTCTGCTTTCCAGAAAGAAGGTCAACAAAAGGTCACTTGGTGGTCTATTTTCAGCAAATGTATTTTAGCCCTTTTCTGCCTGAAACAACCAAACAATTCAGTTAAATCTGATCACATTCCCACAATTAACGGCAGCTGTTATATCTGCTGGAGCCTATGATGACATACTCCTCAGAACTAATAGCAGACACGTAATGACAGAACACTGAGTTGATGGATCGACTATTGCACCCTGAGAAGGTGCATGTGCTGTCAACCACACCAATATGAATAGAATCAAACGAAAACTGCAATTTTATCTTTCTTAAGAATATCTGCTAAGTTTATATACAAGCTTATTTGTGTGTACTTGTGTCTTATTTGAAGACAACTGAGTGTAAAGTCACTGCAGAGAATCCACACTGACCAAGCCCAAGTGGATCGCTCCTCGAGGGGAGTATTGTTTTACAGATAGCACTGGTGGTCTTCCTGACCAGTTTATTTGTCGAGGGATTACCCAGTAAAGCCAAGGGAACTTTCTCATCACCCTCTCACCCCAAGTGCATTGCACCGTGGGATGAAGGAAGGCTCGCTCGTTTAATCAAACCCCCCCGCCCCTCCATTTTTCCATAACTGACTGTGCACACATACACACATACATACACACACACACACACACACACACACAATCAGGTCACCTGGCGCCTTTCACACTTCAGGCCCAAATCCATATTGTAAGTTGTACAGCTAAATAAAAATTCATTCTGTTTGCAAAATGTATTCATGTATTCCTGCTGTAGCCGTAGGCTAAGAGTATAAAAAATAGAAAAGAAAGAAAACAGCCACCTACTGAGATTGTGTTTTAGTAACCGCCCCTGGCCTCATTTAAAACACTATCCAGGTCTGAGCCAAGTCTTATAAGGACTGTACTTATTTGAAATAAAAAGTTACATGGAGTGAACAGAACAGACATACTGTACACAACACTGCTTCTGTTTCACTCATCATTATACTTCAAAATGATCTCCACAATCAAGCCCTTACGCGCCGTGCCCGTGGTGGTTCCATCAGGAGACTTTCCAGGGGCTTGGCGAGTCGGCTGGCCGGCAGCGTTAGGCCGGGTTTCAAAATGATAAATGAAATGAGTAAATCAAATCGGCAGCTGCAGTTTGTCAACCTTCCGTCTGCTTTTAACCTGATGAAGTGATCTCACCGTCACCCGCACCACAACACCTATTAGTGCTCTCTCTCTTTCTCTCTCTCTGAGTGGAGCAATGAAGACGGACCATCAAGGTTCTTTCCTTATAAAAACCTCTTCCTTACATCTGAAATGGTGCTGTCCCGACCACAAAAGGACACAGTTAAATGACTTGTTGAGAGGATCAACACTGGATCCTGTGTTAAACAGTTTATCGCGTTATGCTGTCCTCCAAGAATAACCGTCTATACGCTGTGCAGCCAGGATGCAGCCAAATGCAAAAATGTTTCCACCGTATTTATGCATTAAGGTGACTTCTTGAATTTCGCAGGACTAGCAGTGCTGCGGTGGAGGCCTTGAGGTTAAGGAAGCAAGCTTGCGGCTGGAAAGTTGCCAGTTCAAACCCAAGACCATCTGGGGAAATCTGGGTGGGTTAGGGGAATAAGGAGCTCTCTCTCCTCCCTCCACAACACATTTAGGCGGTGTTTAACCACACAGACAGACAGATGTGGGCTTCAAGGTGTTGAGTTTAATCAGACCATTATTTTCCCAAACACAAAAGCTCTATAATAGCTTTTCCATTTTACTATCAGATGTATCACAATGTAGATAATGTGGATAGCTTTTATAGATACAAATTACAATGTAATAAGCTTTTTATGAATAGAATTGTAAATTGTTTTATGCTATAAATAAAACGGACTTCTTTCAGACATTAGTTTGAGGTGATGTAAGCCATACGTCTCCTTTTCATCTTTTCTGAGCTCTGTTTTGACCTTTTCCAAGTAAATTTGTCGAGGGTTAAGAGCGCTGACGTACCTGGACTACTGGGGGCACCACACATGTGCAGCGGGATCTGTATATGTTACTTCTTGGAGTTTGCTTGGACAACGGATTTCACACGTGCACGGCAGAATTTTTCAAGCTTGTCGCGGCAGAAGAGGGATCGTCCGTGTCTGTGCGCAAAAATGTTGGAGGTGCACAGATGTTTGCACAGAGCCTGTGCATACAGCCTCTAATGTCTGCTTACATCACACAGACCCCAGCACATCCTTGTGCCTTCAAATACATTTTTGGCTTCGTTGAAGTGACCAGAGTCATATTCCTGTTCACATAACTGGATCATATTTATGGAAAGGCTTTGAGTGTGGCCTTGGAAAAGGATGAGCAGTACAGTTTTAATCATGTAACCCATGGCAACGCAGCCCTCGTCAAAGTAGGAACTTTGAAAAACAGAACAGGCTTTTATTGGCAGCTTAATTGTCTACACTGTATTAAACCTAATTAAGAGTAAGAACAAAGCAAGTACTACGCATTTAAAAATAAAGAAATAAACCTGACAATAGCAACTTTCATATGGAACTCTTAAAGCGATGTTGTAAAATGACTGAACTAACTGTTGTCCCCAGTAAATGCGTTCGCTACCCAAATTGCATTCCCCGCCCAAATGTTGTTACCTTCTTTTCTTACTTCCAAAAATGGAGTCTGGCAGCATGGTTGCACAGAGGTAAACAGTGGCACCTCACAGCTGCCCTCCCCAGCAAACTCTCTATGTGGAGTTTGCATGTTCCCTTCTGCTTGGCTTTTCTCCTCCCACAGAAACATTCACATTAAGTTGATTGAATGGGATTGGCCCAAGAAAAACTCATTACAATAATTAGGAATAACCATAAAATAATTTAAGGTAGGATGGATGGATGGATGGATGGATGGATGGATCTATGTGTACAGGTCTTACAGTGACTTCTCAAACCATGTCTGGTTGTATTAGGATCAGATGTGATCAAGCGTGATCAACAAATATCAATTCCCATCATTCCCACATTTCAGTTTACATCTTAAATGAAAACAATAATTTGCTGAGGCCTTTAGGCCAACCAGTCGTTGGACCATTTCAATGCAAAAATATTCAGTTCACATAACACTCCTCCATCACTCCTTGCACTTATAGTTCTTACCCAGAAATCCTTGAGTGAGAGAGTGAAAGATAATTTACAGGATTCTTTCCTCTTTAACCCCTGTTTCACTCTCCATAACAATTCTTCATTACCATCACTAGATCACTGTCAATGTTAATTCAAAAACCGCCCTGTCCTTCGCATGTTTTTCAGGAAGAGATCATTGAGATTCCCCTCGTTTCTCACTCCCTCCACACTGAGGCTTGTTTGGCCAGATTAAATCACTCCAAGGATGCAAAAATGAGGTTTTGTTCCTTGTAAATGTCGGTGTAATTTTTCAATTTGTTGACAACTTTCGACCATCCCCGTACACAAATTCCTGAGGGCTGCATGGATGGAATTTGGCTGCATCTCGGAGGATTAAAGTAGTTTTATGCCGCAGAGACAGCAGACAAGAGGAAGGAAAATGAAACAAAAATCCAGGTCTAGTTTTCCCATGGTTGCAGTACGCTGGAACAAATATTACCAAGTCATTCATATGAGATGCTACATCAATTGGTTTCATTTTGTGACATAAGACATAATTACTATTTGTCATACAACCAAACAAAACCTGTAGAATGCTGTTTCTTCTGTGTGGCCAATCAACAAATTGCATGGTAATTGCATACATATTACTACCTAATTCATGCAGATAGGTTTGGGGTTTTTTGTGATGAGCTTACGTGGGTATCACCACCAGTTAGACAAATATCAGTAGAAAAGAAGGAAGAAGGTGGGAAAAAGGAGAGTCTGGACCCACCGTCATTAGTTAATGGACTGCTTAGTCTCTGAGCCACACGGTCCATCATTACGATACAGAGAGAGCCAAAGGAGGCCAGAAATTGGAATGAAAAACAACTTAGCTTAAAGATTGGACTTGCTTCAGTTATAATTTTGTCAAGGTGACTTCTATAGACGCTCCAGTGTTTTATTTTATTGATTTCCCACTCTCTTAAAAAAAGGCCAGTAAATTCACCAGAATATAAACAGTTTAAGCACTAACACAAAACATCAAGGAATTTGATTCTGTACTTTTCCCTCAGCTAATGCTTCGTAGAAAACACCTTGGCCAGTTCCACTCTGCAACTACATAAATTGGGGGTTCTGGAAGGGAAAGTTATATAAATTAAATATCAACAGTTTATCACATCGCTCATAATATTTCATTTTATTATGGGATAGAGTAAAATTCAAATCACTCTCAGTCTACTGATGTACCGCCATGGTGACTGGAAGCCTTCCAGTCATCCCACTGGCCCTTGTTTCCATTATCTAAAAGCACAGGCTGCTATTATCATTCCTCCATAAGACAGTAATGAAAAGCTGTGCTAAAACCAACTAACAGGACGAGGTGCTCTAATCTCCACCATTAGCACCATTTTTATAAGGAAACAAAAATGCTCTCACTAATTAAGTGAGTGATTGGATAACAGAGGTTGGGTTTGGGCGGTGTCGTCTGGGTGTTTCCTGTGTGTGTGTGCAGCTCCCCCCGAGATGACAGAAGAAAGATGATATAAATTTTTATGGCCACGTCACTGAACAGTTGCCTGTGGCTTCTCAAGCGCGGCTGATTATGGTGGGGGAAACCCTGAAAACGAATTAATCGGAGAGAAAAATCGCTGGAGCTACCATTACCCCTGGTCCCAAAGCTGCAAGATTGACTGGATATTTTTCAATTTTGGGTCTAATGGCCTCCACTTGACATGATCCAGGCTGCACCATTCTAAAATGTTAACAGGCAGGACAGTTTCCCTCTGAAGCACATTCGCACACCTCAATCAGAACAGGAATGTGTTGGGATGAATTCTATCCTCCTGCTGGTCCAAAAAAACGTCAATAGAAGCCTCTGAGTCCCAGCACTAGCATTGTCCCAGGGTGGTGCTGATCCTCGCTAAAGGCGTGCATACACAGTTCATGTGTCATGACCAGGGTGCTATCCTATGACGTATTTCGCATATTTCAACATATATGTTTGTCTGCATCTGAGTGCACGAGGGAGAAACCATAGAATAGTCTGGGATAACATCCTAGTGTAAAACCACACAGTCGCAATTTTTCTAAAAACACATCTCGCCTGCAGGAAAAGTTGCCTCTTTATGGTTAATTTAATAAATGCTGCATAAATTATGGAAATGAATGGGTGCAGTGAGGCTATTGCACTTTATTTGCTTTTGCAGTAGATGGGGAGAATAATAGGCATGAACAGTTACGGAGGTGTGAGGTTGAAGGTGGTTGTCATGACACAGTAGTTGTGCACAGGGGACCTAACAGGTTTCCTTGAAAAGGCACCAGGGCTTTATAAAAAGCTTTAAAAGGGGCATGAGTGCTAGGTATAATGCACCAATAGAGCTTTGTGTTGTTCCATTTGGAGAGTGTTCTGTGCGTTCGTGTGTTTTGTTTTTTCACTTTCCTCCGAGGCAGTGAGGATGGGAGCCACCGGCGTCGTACTGCCGTCTCATTTATAAGCATTGGTTCTTTTGGCTCTTTTCTCCGGAGTCTTGGTTTGTCCCAAGTACTCCCAGCTCCAGCCTGCACCCCATGAATACCAAACAGATATTTACCACACATGCATACAGGCTGGGTCTCGGTCTGAGCTGCTTTAGGTCAAATCCTGGGAATCAGCCTCGTGCACGCGTGAACACCATGCATGAGCTGCATTTTAAACCAGCTCAATTATTCTAAGGTCTAAGCTTAAGGTGAGGAGCCCTCCCAGATTTAATAGTAAAACGATGTGTGGACAACGTGGAAGAAACACAGGAGAGGTGCTGGGACACTGGTTATGAAACTAGTTGCACTGGAGTAGATCCGCCAATTATATATATAGATGCACCTAAACAATAAATAAATAGTTTCAAGAGTATGACTCAACTTTACATGCAATCTCAATAAAGTCACGCTTGATTTTGAAAAGTAAACACTGCACTGAGCAGCTGTTCAGAATTACTTTGCTGTATCATGTGCCAGGTGTAACGAGCCTGTTTGTTCTGATGACAGTATTTATATTCAAACCACTTTTAGGATTAAATAGTGCATATCCAAATGTAACTTAATTACAGTCAGTATTCAGCTTGTCTGACAATCACTTGGAAAACTGCTTTCATGCAAATATTGTAAATAGAATTGCAGATAACATAAAGCATATGGTAGTTCTGAATTCCAATTTAATCCAATATTCTTATTTAAAGTGCATTCAGTGAGTGTGTGATTTATGATACTCCACGTAGGGGAGATTTATCTGGTTTGCCATGTCAAAACACAACTCTCCATGAGCCCTAACCCCATCTTTCTTCTAAGAGGGTGAACTTTTTTTTGTTTTTAAAATAAATATAATTTTTCTCTGAATAGCTTCAACGCTGTGCCAACATTAATGTGGTGTTCGTTGTTACGAGGGCTGGAAAAAAATAGCTCATAACCCTCGAGGCAGCCTGCAGAGAGCTTTCCAATCAACACACCAAACATTGCCAAGGTATATGTTTAAAACAAAACTGTTTTCATGTTCACTCACCGTAGCAGTGATGAGTGGACCATGGAGCTGCGCGTAGAGCAAAGCCTCATTAACGTGCCCCCTGACCCCGAGGAGGGCTAATTCCAGGCTGTGATGCCCAGCTGTGGAGTGGGTTAGCTGCTCTAACAGGCTAGTGTACCTCCTCCAAGGCTGATCGAGTTCAGACACGCTGGCAAGACAACCTCGCATGACATTCAGACAGTAGCCCACACAGGGTTTGATCAACGTCAGGCCCCTGCAGTGTGAGCAGTAGACCATCTTCACCAGGCCTCGCACGCACTCTTTGCTCAGGCTGACATGTTCCGTGGCATTCATCACCTCCAGGCCCTCCTCCAGGGCCAGGCCGAGCTGTCGGCCGACTCCCAGCACTCCAGAAAGCTCTTGGGCCATGACGGCTGGATGAGGCCCGAAAGGGTTGACATCCTGTCGGATCATACGGAGACAGTCACCCATATCGCTCATTGTGCCTCCCTGAATTCCTGGGTTGATGAGCCGTGTGTAGGTGAGCGGGAAGAGGTTGTTAAAGAACTGGTGAACTGATGCCTCCACCGAGACATTGGCCCCACGAAGGTAGAGCGAGAGCAACGAGAAGAGCTGGTTAACGTGGGGGAGGGCGTGGCGGGACACTGGCGTGTAGGTCCCCTCCAACAAAGAGCTTAGGTGTCCCTGAGAGAAAGATAAAAGATACTGGAACATATCTGCAAAGAGAGGAACAGAAACAGAGAGAAGAGTATGAAGAGAGGACAAGTTTAGTGACTAATGTTATAAAAATCAACATAGATATATTGCTAATGTTAACGTCCTCATCTCTGTATATGTTGCATCTTCCTTTTACATAACACACTGACCTCTGTCTCAGAAGGTCAGATAGCAAAAGCAGTGTCAAATTAGCCTGTGACGTAGTTAAACATAACATTGTTTATGAAGTCGTCAACTCAATTAAGTCAATAATTTCTTAGATTACAAATCCTCTCCCTCTCTCGCTCTCTCTCTCATTTACAGATGAAATTTGCATGATGAAAACGAAGCTGTAAAGCAATAAATGATGTCAGTCTAGAAGCTGATTGGTGCCAGTGCAGTCTGGCTTTGCTCTGTGACACAGAGATGGCCTGATATGGACAGCAAAAGCTAAGTCGAAGGAAGGAAAGCAGGAAAACACTGAAGTACATGAGGTCATTTGTACCTTACATCCAACTCCTTTCCACGTCCTTCGCTACCCATCGATTTCATCTAACCAGCCGCTCCCCACGTGCTCCGCTCTGCATGAGACGGAGCAGGACTGCATGTGTGTGTTCGTGTGTTTGTGTATTCATGTCATGGACACAACATCACATCTCTTCTGGGAATTGATGTCAGTTTAAAAGCATGCCAGGACATGAAGGAGCAGGAGCAACTGTACAGAGCAAAACCGGGGCGAGAGGGGATGCCACTACACACCCCTCCTTCTTCAGATTGTGACCATTACGCACACACACAAACACAGACTGTAATACAAGAAATTAAAAAAAAAGATGTCCTGAGGGATAAATTACAAAAATAAAATGTTTTACTCCATTCAGGAGAAGAAATATTCTACATCCTTTACCGTAATGATGGTAATCACACATTAAGCATGCATTTGTTATTTCTGTGTGTGTACGGGTCCCAACTAAGACGTTGGGTCTATTTTGAGCCACAATTATAACATGAGAAGGCAAAGACTTACATTTAAGTTTAAATAGACAGGCTTAAATTTGGGGTTAGGCTTGACTAATTACTAGAAAATGAATGAGTGTCAATGTAAAGACCTTAAGATAGTGTGTGTGTCTGTGTATTTGCATGTGTGTCCAGCCCCTCCCATTTCACAGACAGAAGGATAACAACAGTCATGGCCCCCTCAACAGCTGCACTAATATGATCGCTGTCTGCCTTGGGGACTCCCCACTGGCTAGTAAAAGGCGCGACTCATTTGTAACACTCCAGAAAACACCATCACCATATTCAGAGTGGCTACTGCGCAAATCACGCTCCACCTGGCACCGTGCAGCCAGCCGGTACATTAAGAGCTGCATGTGACACATAAAACTGACAAACATCAGAAGCAGCAGCTGCTTGGGCATTTTTAGGCGGAAAAGGTTGGAGTCCGACTAAAAGACGTGCAAAGAGCAATCAAATGAGCTAGGCTGACGGGAGAATTACAGTTTTGGTTCCACTTCACTGGTCTGCATGTGCAGTTGCAGCGTGAGACAGATTCAAGTCCATCTACTTGTGACAGACCACAAGGCTCACTGGTCACAAGGCCTGTACAGCTTCAGATGCCCCCAAAGGTTTGGGGTACGTGGCATAACATCATGTTATCAGGCTCAAAAATACCACGGTGCAATCTTACCTACTGCCGGATTAAGTGAGTACAAACTATAAACATGAATGCTGGAACTGGACGGGGAGTTTTTTTCTGGTAGGATATTTGTGCAGGATGTGTTAATAAAAAGATTTTTTATTGGCAAAGAGTGTGTCATAAATTGTCAAAACAAAAACTAGGGAAAAAAAGGGGTGTGAGACTGTTAAAGAAGTGACTGAAGTTACCAACAAGAAAAACAACTACTGTACAAGTGGGCTCCACCTGAACACGCAGCGACATCTGGATCCGTTTGGCCCCTGGGACCCAAGCCCCGCCCGGACTTTCCCTGTCATCCTCTACAAAGCCAACCACCTTTTTCATTCCCTCTGAAAAAGATGATAAATAAGAAAATAAAATAACAGAGACCATGATTCAGTCATCTCAGCTTCCCTTATTTCCTGCTCTCCGTCGGGGTCTCTCCCACGCTCACAAGGATCCTGTCTTGCGTCCAATTGAGGCCTTTTTTTGTCACTTTTCAGAATGAAAACCAAGAGCTTTTGAGGTCTACGACTACCATAGTATGATGCTCATTTTGGGTTTGCCGTGTCTGAATGTGGATTCGACCGCATCCATTCCGACACACACAGTTGTGGGTGGCTGTCATTATCATGTCACTGTCTCTCATCAGGGAGCTTCTTGGTCTGCTGGACCACTGTTATTTTGCACTTCCAGTCCAAGATTTAAATGCATGATTGCCAAGTTAACCATAGAGGAATAAATGAGCGTGCTTGTTTAAGTCTAAGCTCTGTGTGGCTGATCTGAGCTGCTTGAAATAAGCAAGGTGTAAAAAAAAGTATTGTGGAAAAGAGGTCTCTGTAGACACTCTGTAGTGTGTGTTGTGTCCCTGTAATGGGATATGACAACATATTTTCCAGCAGTGTCATGTAAAAGGCCACTCTGAAGTCACTGCACGTAATCACACAGTAAGCAGATCTTTCCACTTCAACTGTGCACGGCAACCCAGTGTTTAACTTGCAAAACTCAAACTTCAAGTGTTTCACAGAATGGATGCATGTGTACCAAAGTCCAAACTTCTGCATCGACAGAACTTTCTGTAGATTCTGTAACAGCCTGATGCAAACCTTATAACCTAGCTTACATATTAAGTGTTATTGAATCAGATCAGTGGCATCTAACCTTTAGAATTTGAACATTTGGGCAGTTTACGGTCATAATTTTGTTGCTTCTAAAGAAATCTAGTGAAAACACTTCGACAGTAACCCTGACTGACAATATGAATAGCAGAACTACCATCAGAATGCACACAGAGGTCTGCAGAGGTGGCCATATATGTGTTAGGGTCTGGCTTGCCGGACCTTTATTGTGTGTGTGGGCTGTCCTGTTTTCCTTGCAGAGGGCGCGGGTTCCTGGGATCCAGCGGTGACTGCAGACCTGTCGCTCATCGGCTCATCAGCGGCTGATTTGGGGAGGCTGCCAGCTGGTCCCCGTTGCTGGATCATTGTTATTTGTTCTTCCTTCTCTTTTTGTGAACTGTGATTCATGAGAGTTTTTGACCCGGTTCCCAGGTCGCCACATTCCTTGAGAAGAGTCTGAGTTCAGATCTTTGGACACCCCGCCTTGGAGCCTCCTCGTGAAGAGTTGGACTTTGAGTTTTGTGTGAACATCGTTTTTCCTCCAGTCGGAGCACCTTCTGTTTTCCCCGTGTACACCCAATAAAGGGTTGTTTTTGGAGAGTCTGCCTCGTACCAGCATTTGGGTCCTCAACACCACGCAATGTAACAATATGCACGCTTGAACATGCGTTCATATTATGATAATGTGGCAGGAATCTGTGTTCTCATGGGTCTGTCCTATCTTCTCAATCAGTTCCAATATGACCTGTCAGGCTGACATCATGCTCAAAGCATTTTAATCCTGCGGCAGGCTTGGTTTCACACGGGTCACCGTGTAGATGACATCGTAATACTTGTAGGATACATAGCCTTGTTTTAATTAGTACAAATTCTGTAAACAGCCATTGAGCACTCTACACTGGTCATCTTGGTTTACGCTGGTGAGCTGCAGTGTCATGCAGTCTCCCAGGCTCTAACATTACACTCAAAAATCTAATAATAAACTATTAGTAAGTCGGCTAATTAAGCTGCTGATGTGTCTTGGATAAAGCATGTGGAAAAGTGTGCATCTAAAAAGGGACTGTGACTCATCAGTCAGAAAATGCACATGCACACATGCTGCTTCTGCAAATTTGTCGCACACAGAGAGGTTCCAGAGCCCCCTGAAAAACAAATAATCACCATCACGTGTCCTGTTTTGAATGCAAAATTCGACAAACTCTGGCCCCAAATCTTAATTTCTTCATCTTGTTGGCTCAGAGGTGCGACAGGTGCAGGAATAATGACCCTGAGAGGGAGGACAGAAGGAAGTTTTAGAGGAGCAGGAGGCAACAGGACCCCCCCACCCCAGGCTCTCTATCTGCATTCCAGTAATTACAAACACAGCTAAGCAATATGAAAACTCTGAAACATAAACAATTCCACAGATGCCAGGGGCATTTAGGGCATTCTATAATGGGGGCAGGGCAGGGGAAGGGATTCAATTGTTGGGAGTTGGGGGGGGGGGGGGGGGGTCACTTTTCTCCATCCAGGCTAAAGTAGGGAAACATGAGAGAAGGCAGGGAATGAGCAGATGAGAGAAGGACGGGGACAGAGGAGACCGGGCCATGGGGTGAAGGGGCCGGGAGGGAGGGGGTTGTTTAAATGGCGTATACCATAAAGGGCGAAATGTGGAGGGCCAGACGGAGGGCAGACCATTGACAGACTGATGGACAGCACCTCTGGTCCTCAACACTAATAGTGGCATCAGGCTTGCGGAGAACTCGTGATTTCTCTTTTGGTTTATTGGTATATAAATCACAATGTCTGGGTTTAATAGGGTGCTGCATCAGTCAGGGGGGCAGAGAACATTAAAACTCACTGATCTGTCACACAAGTACATGGCTTTAACAGTTTATAGCATTGGAATTTCTAAAACATCCTGAAAGGCACTGTAGTTCTACAATTCACCTAAACCTATAGGAGAGGCTACGAATGCATTTTCCCAACAACAAACTACAGACACGATGTTAACAAGAAACAATCCTTCAACCCAAACAAACTGAGGTGTGAGAGGAATAATGATGAAAGGCCTAACAAATTATTCTCCACTGTTCTGAACAGGCCCAGTTCTTGTGTTCTGGGGACCCTTTCGGCTTTGAAATTAATTGAGCACGGGGTCAGTCAGTCAGTTCCAAGATGTTCTCACCCCCCAGTCAACAATTAATGTATGGCTGCTCAGATGGCGCACAGGTGTGTCATGCAAAAGCTAATCATTCATTACTCAAAAGGCGAAATGCTTGATGCCCTGAAGAAAAACATTTAGCAAAACACATTAACTTGATGTTAAAACAAGACTTAAACACTTTGAGCTATTATGTTGGCTGCAAATAATAATAAAAGAACACAACAAGACAGAAATTAAATGTGTTTCCAAAGTAGAAATTCAGAAAAAGATGGAAAAAGTTGTGTTTGATTCATGCATCATCCCGTGCAAACCCCTTTTTGGCAGTGCAGTCGGTTTAATAATCCGTTCTGGCTGGAGTGGTGCATGTTTGGGCGGGGTCAGAGCAACATTTATAGTCAGCCTCCTCCTCTGGAATACAACAGATGAAAGACCGGAGGATCAGTTCATAAAGCCAACCGCTGGGACTCCTTAATGGTATGCTAGGAGCCGCGGAGGCGAGGAGGAAGAATGAGAGGAAGTGGCCGTGTCCAACTTGGGGCGTATTAGGGAAAATGAGTTGACTGGAATGGTTGGGGTGATGAAATGAGGTGGCCAATTCCAGCCAGTTCCAGGCTGAAGTAACGTCGTGAGTCACAACACAGAACTGGTAATGGACACGCTCCCACAGGCAACCGATGGCTCCCTTTATTCCACTGTGCTACATTTTACCAATAATTGGTCCCAGCAGAGTTTTCCCAGATTCTGGTTAAAAAAAAAAAAAAAAAGTCCACCATTAGTCATTAGCTGAAAAAAAGGAAATGTGGAAATATTAATCAAAGTTGAAATCGGTCTTCCGCTTTTGGGCGGTTATCTGCTCTCTGCGGATGCTTGAGCACATGCAGAATTGCAACTCGAACTTGTGCGGTGCGCCCACGGGTGCAGCAAATACAGACATGACAAACAAGAAGGCCAAACTGGACCAATTCTCCACAAATCTTACCAGCCAGAGGCAGATTAAATGGTCAAAAAGCCTAATTCTTTACAATGAATAAGCCCCCGGAGGTAGGAGTTCTGATTATCGGGACACGTCCTGGCTCTTGTTGCTGAAGCTTGTTGCGCTAACACAACTTAAAACAGACAAATTAGGTTTAGTCTACATGGGGACTGTTTTGTTTAGACTGGGTAAGAAGCGGTGTCGAGAAAGCATCTAAAACTCTTCCCTGTGAGAGAAAAGATTAGTTTGCCAAGAAAAAAAAAAAAAAAAAAAAAAAAACATCTCATTTTCAGGCAAGAATGTGAAATTATGGTTGAGGAGACTGGCGACAGGGTAACTCACACAGAGCTCATGTTAGCTGAGGAATTTGGGGTAAATATCAGAGCAGACGACAGTAACCGAGGAGGTCCAGATCTGTTAGACAACGTGGAATTAAGAGGAAACTGAGGTGACAGAATACATTTTTGAATTTATTGTTTCATCCTGTGAGTGCAGTCTTGGCAGCCAGGCTGCGTCTGACACACAAGGGCTCCGTGCCCTCAGCATGCCAAAGATCAAGCAGCTGGCGCAGCGCCCGCCTAAGCCCACCGTGCTCTGGTGAAGCAACCGTTGCTGCAGCTGGAGAATGATACTGCGTACAAAGGGAGTGTTGTCGGACTAATTTGTGCACTAATAACAACTGGTTTTCAACACACATGCACACGCATCTGTGCACGCTTTCGCTGAAACTTTGACTTCACAATTTCACCCTTTGTTTTTTTTCAAGTGGAGTGATTAATTGGGAGGGGGCGGCTGAAACACAGAGGTAATTAGAAAAATATCTGGTGTGATTTTATGACACTTTGAACCTTATTCCCTTTGTTCTGTTTCCACTTCCCAGGATGCTCTGTTTTCTTTAGAGTCGGAGTGAAATGCATTAGGCCCTCATGTATCAGGTTTACTCACAGGTCTAGAAATATCTTTAGTTTCACCATAAACATACTGCTGGTGTACACACACACACACACATACACAAACACACAGTATTACATGCACAACAGTGTGAACATGTGACTAACTCTAGTGGTGGATCCATAAACACATTCCCCCTGCACTCCTCTATGATTAAATGAGACGTTCAGGGATGGATTCCGGATATCCTCCCTAATTTAAGAATGAGCTCATGGCGCAGTGCAATGTCATCCTGTGTCCAACCGTCTGCCTCTGGAGCAATAACCTGTCGGTCAAAACATCTGCAAACACGGAGCACCAGAAGAGAGAGAAAATTATGACGTGACTGGAGATTGGCTGGCGTGATTGCAGGCAAAAACAAGGGAGAGAACCGAAAAAGAATGCAGAGATTAGAATATAGTTAGACCAACATGTACGCAATAAAGCATCAAAAATTTTTGCGCAAAAGCCAGAAGGTGAGTCATTCTTAGTGCATGGTGCACGTGGATTCACACACAGCCACAATAATAACTGTATGGTGACTGAGCACAAGAGTGGAAGAAAAAAAATAAAAACGCAGAAGTATGTTTTGCTTAATAATGACTATTACTTCAGGTATTAGACACTAAGATGACTTAACTAATAAAAATATTACATCAAAGTATTGTTGAGATGAGTATGGACAATAAAGATACCTTTATCTGACTAAATGCTGACAAAACAGAATAAAAAGAAATTTAAAAAAATGTTACTAGAAAATGAGCAGAATTCCTGGATTAAGTCATCTCAACCACTGCTGCATTTTCATTGTCTAACAGGTTTGATTTCCTGTTTGCGCCGCCACAGCGTGACGAGAATTTATATCACAGGAGAATTTACATGACAGGTTGATTCAGGATTTAAACGTTACAGGTGTAGGTTTCAAATGGGATTCAAAGAACTGGCTTTCTGCTCAGCGTGAATAAATCATTAATACAAACTAGCAAAACTCCTTGTTGTGAAGTTCAAATGTTCGTAAATCTAGAGCGGGGTCCAAAGAGGTGGTGGAGAGATTCTCTCCATCTTCCCAGGATAGTGCTGCGGCTGCCAGAGAGTTCTTGGATGATGAGACAACGCTCAGCTAATTACATTGCCACGCAGAAGCTAGCGTCCTTGTCACGGCCTCTATTCCTGTATGTCTCTCTCCTTCTGTCGCACATTCTCAAATGAACATCCCATCTCTTCTGTGAAGGGCACCTCCAGTTCTCAATGCGATACAATTTCACCGGTGATGGAGGGCTATTCGGGCCAGGAGAGTGTGTTTCTCTGACGTATTTGTCAGCTCCTGTGTGGAGAAATTGAGCTACGAGGTGGTCCTAACAATTTGCACGGGCGGTAAATACTGTAAATGCTCACATCTATGAACACTTACAGAACGGTGAAGATGGATACCATGAAACCACACACACACACACACGCACACACACATACACAGGTGCCGTGGCCTTTAGCGCCGGGCCACGTATCAGTGACATTAGCGTTCAGCAATTTCATGACATCTGCTCCTCGGTGTGAGTATACAGTGAACAAGATACTTGGTCTCTAGCTCATCATGTCCACTTGTGTTGCAGATGGATAAACAATTCCACCAGACTGCAGTGCACAGGTGCACGTTGGAGCGCGACCAGTCATTTATACTGTGGCACTTTGGAAGTAATTAAAATTGGGGCTCCGTAGTAAGTCTGTGGATTAGCTGTGGGTAAAGGGAGGTTATTCAAGTGGCCAATCCATCTGTTCAGCTTCAGTTAAGCCAATCAGATACCACAGAGAGGTGCTCAAATAGTGAGATTATGCAAGACTGGAGCCCTCGATGGCAGGTTTATGTTAGTGGAGTTTAGGCTTGGCAATGATTCCTGCCCACCACCAGGATCCCACTTTAACAATCAGCTTTGGCATTGACTGCCAAGATACTCTTCTCCTGTACACATAAAGGCTTTCATGACGTTTACATGCACATGCAAACAAGATGTCATGAAGTGTGTCTTTTTATCTGTCCAAAAATGAACTGAACGATCAGCTGGCTTGTTCTGTTAAAGCTCCTCTGTTTTCTTTCCTCAATGCTGTTTGACTTCCTGGTCAGAATTTGGCACTGAAGATCTCATCCAGAGTGGATCATCTTCTAATCAAATATCTGGGTGTGTTATCTCAAAACTTTGATTTCAGTCGAGCTAACATGTTAATATGCGCATGTTTTAATGTCCAGTTTTATTCAGACCAATGCAATAATTCCGTTTTTTTTGGTGTCATGTAAACTGACTGAAAATAGAACACATTTAGCACCAGAAACATGAAAGGTTCCCACCATTTATTAATGTGAACAATCTTTATGGGGTTGCACTTGTGACATGACAACTCCCACACAAGGCAATGCGCATTAGGGCTTTTAGGCTGTTAAAACAACGACGGGCCAAAGAAAACACAGTGACAGACACACACAGGCCTTCAAACACAAGCACAATCACACTACTTTGACACACACCATGTATTTTTATTGTCCTTTTGGCCAAACTTCAGCAATCAGCAGGAGTGATTCTGGGTTGAAACACTAGCTCCAGTGTATAAAGAAACAAATACATCGGCTTGTTGCTGCAAGATTTACGGCGCGCCTGGAATGACGGACAGATAAGAAGCTGCATAGAAAACAGCGGTTACATCATGAAAGAATTATCAAATAAACATGTCGCATTAAGGGGAGCGGAGTTTTCCGTCGGCAGGCAACTGGCTTTGTGGTGAACTGCACATGATACAAACAGAGAAAGGAGGGTGGGAGGAACCTCCCCCGCAAATATTTCCCACTACCCAGATCATGAATAACGATCATGCTATCAGCCAAAAATCATATTCTAATTACTTCATGTAGCCACTTGCTAAATCACATTCCTCTGGAGGCACACTGTCCTTAGAAGGCCTTGCACATTGAGGACTGGTGACATCATCATTTTAGGCGCCACTACACTCCAGTTTCTATTGTTGCTCCATTGTTATTTTCCATCTTGGCCTGATCTAGACATGTGGAAGACCTGATTTTTATCCTCCAGACAGGCTCAGACGTTAGGTAAGAGGTGAAAGATCCTAAGGATTCTGAAAAAACACGGATCACACAGCCGCTTTTTAAATGCGAGAATTCGGATTTAAAAAGTACAGCTAATGATTTGTAAGAGATTATTTAGAGAGTTGTTATTGATCCCCCTCATTATTAAAACAGCCCTGAACTGTCGGGGCACGGCCAGTCTGGGGGTGTGCTGTGGTAACTGGCACCGGAACACTGGCAGCGGATCTGTTGGGTCTTACAGGGTCGGGAGACAGGGCATCTGTTACTTTCATGCTTCCAATTAGACAATTTGTCATGTGCTTCAAGGCATTTCTGAACGGCATTTGTGGTCTGGCGGGGTGTATTATGCTGATGATGGGTAGGTGGGAGCGCTGTCACCGGGAGAGGGGATGCCGCCCAAAAGATTCCCAGCAGACATTGCATCATAACGGGATGATTACCGTTGTCCAGTTGACTTGATTTTAATGTTGTGGCTTTTCAGACTACAAGTTTCTGTCAAAATAGGAATTTCCATTATCCTTGATGCTATTTTCCACAAACTGTATCATGTTTTATGAGCTTTGGGAAGTTCAGCCCGTAGAAAATTTAGGGAATATGGTGTCTGAGCGCTCCTTTGTCTTATAAAAAGTAATTGCATGGTACTAAAATTGCTCTTTAAACATCCAAAGCATGTTTTCCACCCTATTGTAATATACCAGAGGTTTTGTTTTTCCAAAAACATTTAAACTGAAATAACACAAGATTAAAGCAAGAGAGTAAGTGAAGCAACTGGTAGTCTGTGTGATTCAGTTGTACACAAGCTTTTGGCTGGCAGATTACTAAGAAAGTAAGTGTTCCAACTTGACTTTTTCCAATAAGGACATCCTCGATGGTAAGATCAAATAATGACACCACAGATCAGCTTCCAAAAAGGACTGCTGCTTCCTCTTTTTCCCAGTTACCCTAAATCAGGGGTGCTGAATACGTCGATCGCAAAGGGAGTGCAGGTAGCTCGCATGACATCCATCTGCACTATGACGTATGTCTTTCGATTGACATACGTCTTATCTTTAACCATGCTAACATCTGCTAAACTTTAGCAAGCTCCAGACTAAAAGCAAAGTCCTCTGTTAATTTTATTTGGTTTTATTTTTTCCATCAGAGTAGCTATCTTCTATTAATCTTATCCATCCTGAGCTATCAATCCAACCGAACAAAAGCAACGTGTTAGCCAATTGATTGACGATTGACGGTGCGGACAGGAGTGAGCAGGAGTGAGCAGGGGAGAAGCATCACTTTGATTAAAAACTTAAGGACCGAAGGCAACAGTAACACTTGAGTTAGCATCCATTCTGGGCACTTGCATGGATGCTAACTCTAGTGTTCATTTTCATCCAGTGTTCATTTTCATTAGCTTATGTTTCTAATAGAAGTGGAGCTGCTCTCTGAATACCTCAGCCCCCCTTGAGTTAGTTTTGAGTGAGCGTTCTTTAATAAATTAACACAGCACTATACTACTATATTTTGTTTTTCTTTAATACCTGTATATATATTTAAGGAAGTGCACCCCCCTGAAAAAATCCAATGCTCCCGTCTTATTTGTTTTTGCAGCCGGGTCTGAAGAATGTAGAGTTGTATTGTGCAATGTGGGTTAATGCAGTTATGCAAGATACACCAAAATGTTATAAATTAAATTCAAATTCAATTAAAATATATTTTTGGGCATCTTATAAGTAGCTCGCAAGCTGGAAAAAGTGTGGGCACCCCTGCCCTAAATGACCTTTCTCCATTAGTGCATGGCTGCCAAATGAGGGAAGGAAAAGAGAGGACAGGAGAGGATAGATAGATAGATAGATAGATAGATAGATAGATAGATAGATAGATAGATAGATAGATAGATAGATAGATAGATAGATAGATAGATACTTTATTAATCTCCAAGAGAAATTCACATTTCATGAGGAGAGGAGAGGAGAGGAGAGGAGAGGAGAGGAGAGGAGAGGAGAGCCCATATTTCTGAGTTTTGCAGGGGGTCTGCATTCAGCTAAATGAGAACTCAGTAAACTGCAACAAGCCCATTTTTTCTGCCCATCGGGGTCTCAGACCAACCCAAGTGTGGCTCCTTCATCGCTGCACTTACCCTGGAAGGCATCCAAGTGTCCGGACAGAAGGTGCTCCAGCTCGTAGCTGTAGGAGTGAATATTGTGGATGGTTTCTCTTTTTACAGCAAACTGGTAGCTCTCCTCCATCTTCCGGGTGCAGCAGGATGGACCCTGGTGCTTACAAACCAACAAATCCACATCTGGAAAAAAGGACATGTATGCTTTTATATTCTATAGCAACCTTTAAATGCCAGTCAAATGTCAAAAACATAGTTTTGCACATTGCCTAAAACGTTCGTCATCTTTAACATGACTGTATGATTCACTGTAAAAATAGACACCAGTAGCCGCATAGATAGACAGGCTGAAACTCCCCTGGGAGACAGGAGGCACCATGGGAGGGTGAGAAAGTAGACCAAGAATTCATCCACGCTTCCTGCTATAAATATTGTCTCCGCTAAATATATAAATATCTTTGACGGAGACATTTGAATACATGTCGTCAAGACATATATTTGTTCACACAAGTATGTCCCAAAACGACACATAATACACGTAGGCGTATTTTTACAATCCAAACAATTATGTTTGCTTGGCACGCGTGTGCCGGCGAAGTTCATCAGGAAACGGCGTCTAAATCGGGACTGTTGTCAGCCAGAATGTGCAGTTCGTAAAACAGCCACATGAAGGCAATGACCTAACTCCGAACGGTGTGATCCGAATAGCAGGAAGGCGCGGTTACGTCAGTCAAAAGCGAGCGCACCCCTCTGTGCCAGAGTCATCGGCTTCTTCCCAACTTCACAATATCGCCCAGACTTTTCACAACCACACAGACAGCGCGGACTGCAAAAACTGCCCTTTTACACACATTTCCACACGACATGATAATGTGTTCTGATGTGTGCCGTGTGGAGCGGGGTGTTGGACGATGGGACGGGGGTGGCAAGAGGCAGGTGTTGTAACCGGAGCCTAAAGCATGGCCTTAGGACGGACCGCAAGACCAGTGCCTCACTGTCCAAATCCCTCCATGAAACACAATAGGGTTGCATTCTCGATCCCTCTTTCCCTTTCTGCTCCCTCTCTCCCATTTGCCTGACATATCCCAGTGAGGCCTGGGTGTCTCTTAATTACCCAGCCCAGCCTTGTTCCCATCCCATGGCCAGACAAGTGAAGTCATTACTGGTCGCCGTGTTCCTTCCAGCTCATTTGCTACATCTCTGCAGCGATCCAATATTTTTATTTATTACTTTCCTGTTTCTGGAAGCCTTTTTCTTTTACCACACCAAGGTTATTGGGAGACCTCTGGGAGGAATCTTGCAGCATTAAAAGTTGGAATTGTTATTAAATCTAATAAGTTTCCACCTAATTTTTAGGTTACAAAAATGTCAATCATGAATAGTTTTCCTTTAACCTAAATAAATGTAGACATAGGTTTTCTCAATGAAAAAGAGGCTGTTTCACCACCACACACGCACCACTGCTCTTTTGTATTTGCTTGTTATCAGTGACAACATGAATATCCAGGGACTCATGGTGGAATCCAGGCTGCTCCTCTCTGTCTCTGTGAGTAACTGCGCGGAGTAAACGATACTCAGATTTTGGCTGCTAAGTCCGCCACAGCAGTCAGGTCAGACTGTCACAAATACACCAGGTCTCTTTCTGGAATCATCAGGAGCTGAGCTGTAGCCGCTTCAACGTTCCAGTGTTTCAATCTTTAGTTATTTTACATTCTGCCGCTGCTGCCTGAATGAAGATAATTAGCAAAGTTTTGGTCCAGTCACTAATGTTGTCTGCAACATCTAAACGCTGCATCAGCTCTGGTTTTGTTCCAGGCAGTATTTAGTAGGCACGGTAACCATTTTAAACATCTGGTCAGTGCAATTTTTTCTCTTCCATTATTCATTGCAAACCTAAGCTCTGACAAGCGTCTGGGGGTGGAACGGTCTCTGGTGAGGAAATCAAAATGATTGCTTTCAAGACATTTTGATGTTGGATGTATGGTTGCTTTAATGTGCTAAGAAACATAAATAAAAATAATACTGATAGTTTCATTGTAAATCAGATGAACCATCTTTCTCTTTCTTAGTGGAACTTTGCGACACAAGAGAGATGATCCTTCCAGGTGGCGCAGCCCCTCGTGTAGATGATCTGTTTAACTATTACCAACAACCTGCAAAAGGCCACCTGGGACAAAATAACACAAACACGCTATCTGAACTAACTGACTTGGGCTCAGGGTGTAAGAGCGCTGTTGAAAACAAAAATAAGCCCAAAAAAAAGAAACAGCTAGCTGGTCCAGTACCGTCATCTGGCACTCTTGTCTCTGTATTTTCAAAGGTAAATGTTATTTTACTTAAATCTGTCATTGTAAATCACTTCTGCTCTTTTTGTGATTGAAATTGGCCTGCGCGTACTGCTCGTTCAACCTGTCTAAACACACCACACTTTGTGCTCCAGACGGGGTGTCAGCTCCGAGTCTTGACTGGCTTAATCGTCCTCAGGTGGCAAATACCTCCGAAGTAATTTGCCATATTAAAGCAGTAGCTCAGGGGTCCTGACCTACTATTGGCCGTTACTCTCCGGCAGCAGCTCGATGCCCTTCATTGGACAAACCAAAAACCCCCAAGTGAGGAAAAGCAGCTTGCAGCACCGGATAATAGCTAACTGGAATTCCATTCTCAATATGTGGTGCTACAGTAGCAACATACTTTCCAGCAGATACATAAACTCCTGCCCCCTTGAAGTGAATTATAGACAACATCCAGCTCAAATCTCCTTGATATGCTGCAGATTGGGTTGATCTGGGTTGCTTTGATGACCAGGAGGCTTGTGGTTTCCTGATACTCCTGTTTAGACACTTCTGAGAACAAGAATAATTTTGTTAGAAAGTAGCTAATTACTGCAGGTAACCCCACCCCCCCCAACTTCAGCGCAGGAAGGAGGGTTCATTTGAAGCTACCAGGTCGACTGAACCTACAGTATGTTTACCCTCCGCAAATGTGCTGTATTTAGGATGGCCCGTGTTTAAAGAAAACATGTCTCAAAGAGTCTTTGCCACACACCTGCATCTTTAATCAACCATGAAACACAGCTGGAATGTTTGGATTTGCCCAAATCCTGAGTCGCGGCTGCCAACGGCAGTTGGCATCGACGGGGGGATGGAGGTGAAACAGACAGGAGCCGGAAGACTGGTGGATGGATGGATGCAGGAGGGAGTAGGGGGAGGCCTTTCAAGCTGTGTTTACACTGAATGACACAACACAGTTCAGTTTTGGAACGGGCACCAACATAAAAATACACTGAAATATACAAACCTAATGAAATATACTCGAGAGAGACAACAGAAATGAAACAGTTGCTTCAGTATTTAATTATATGGATGAGATGTGCCGGAATGAGAGACCATGTTAAAAGGGGAATCAAAATAACTACAACCAATCAAAGACCATATTGGGCTTTGAGAGGCTGCCAAGGTTTTCAACTGTAACAGACGAAGAACGTGGCGACATATGATAACACACGGGGTCCCATTCCCGTACCATTAACACATAACCCTGTCTGCCAGGTATTCCTGAAATCAGAGACTGTCTTCTCCACTAAAATAGCCGCTAATGACTCAGTAAATCAGATTTAAAAATTATCCACATCCAGATAAGCACTTCCTGATCTGATACATACGATGATCACATTAGAGAAAATAGCTCCTAAGGAACCAGCGAGTGGCTCCTGCCTCAACAGCCCTGCTGGTGACCCATCTCTGCGCTCTACACTAATCTCTGGATGGAGTGTTTGGCTGTGCACCACCAGCTCTCATAACTCTTCAGAATATTCACAGGCTGAGCTACTTCATGTCAGCCATTATCTGCGTCCCTTTGGTACCAAGCTAAAGCTGCTAATACGTGGCCCAGAGCATGTAATGACCGCAAAGCAAATATTTGAGTTTTAAATAATTAGATACAGATGTAAAATGATGGTGAGACAGTCTTAAATCATTGGTCTTAAAGGGACTGTGTAGGCGCTTTCGTAATCCACTGTACTCAAGTAGACAACAGACATTCAATTACAATCTGTGTTCCTCATCAGCAGAAAAAGACAAATCTTATTTTCTGGGCCTTATTCTCACCTTTTAATTTCAAAAGAAATTCAGTGACTCCTCCCAAAAAAAACCAACTTCTCCCAAAAATTTAAAAAACTGAATTTATTGTTGATTTCTTGGCATTGGAGGATGTGACCCACATTCTCTCAAAGTAATCAGATTTTGAAGGCTTTCTTTCTGAGATTTAAAAACCAAATAAATACTGAATAAGATATGAAAGGGTGCAGTTGTTCCATTTGAGATCATAACCAACTGGTTGGCCCTTTGGTTCCTGGCCGTCCTGCTCCGGGCACTCGGTGAGCAATCTGTTCAGTCCACATGAATGAAGCGCAGCTCTGTGCACTAAAACAAACAACTTTCAGTTAAAAGGCCTTAAGTTTTGCCACTTCAGATTTGAGAGTTGCTTTTGTTGGCTTTCGATCTGAGAACTGAAGCTGAGGAGCTAATATGCGCACAAACACACATGCACACACACACACGAACCCAAACGTCCCAGTCAAACACCCCGTCGTTTGGTCACCTTTGAAGACCAATGAACTCCTGACCCAAACCAAATGAATATCAGCATAAAATAAAGTGGGAACCAAGGATGAGGCAGCAGAAGTGTCAGTTTGTCCCTTCTGAAGCTTCTCCTCGCAGCTAATCAGACCTTAAATGCAATAAGGACACTAATTTTTCAATTGCTGGGTCTCCCAAACGGTGTACTTCAGTGAGGGTTTATGGTGTCTTGGGAAATCAAATTGTCCTACATTTCACTCCTAACCCTAACAATCACAGAGGATGCTGCCATGTAGCTGCCGTTGATGCAGAGCAGGGGGAAAAAAAATCACACAAGTCCTAATTTCAGGCGCGGTCGTCTTCAGAAACCAGCATTAAACTGCTGCTTGCCATGAAATTCTCTGTTGCTAGTAGAGACGCCACGCTACACAAACAGATCAAGTGGTTTGGCTGCACCTGGTGGTATGCTTCCCACTCAGCTATCTGGGTGATACTTAAGCTGCCTCCAACCTGCATGTGACATGACTGCTGAAATGACTTTGGTGTGCATGAGGTGGCCCCAGTTCAACTGTACACTGAGCAGCATTTACAAGCAGGCACATAAAGAAAAACTCAGGAACAGAAGGATGGAGGTGGGATGGAGCCCCTACACTACATCCACAGATTGACTTTCTAGTAAAGACATAACTGAACTTGAGCCTGAACCCTCTCAAACTGGATTTTGCCTCCAAAACACACTTGGAACTGACCTTCAAGGCTTTCAAAGCCGCTTTTAAGTATGCCAACATTAAAAAAATGACGACGCATGAAGGAAAAAGATAAAAAGACGTGACAGCGGAAGTAGATGACTGCAGAGCTGATGTGGGACTGTCTGCACTGACTCCTGAACATCATGAGCTCACAACCCTGAAGAGCTGGTGTTAGCAACTCTGTGCTGAGATTGATCATCATCCCTTTCCTCCCCCCTTGATAAGAGCCTTATCCATACCGAAATTGATCATACAGGACCTCTGCATCACCTTCAATTTGTTCTAGCACAAAATTGCCATCTCAGCACATTTCTAATGCACTCCATGGCTTTGTGCCAAGAGAAATTTGCAAAATACACATATATTTCACTCTTTCCAAGCAGTTTGTGATAAGAGCCTAGCTGCATCACAGAAGTAATGCTTTAGGCAAGAAATCATGCTTTAAACCATATCAGATCAATTCCACCTCCAAATATTAGTCTGGTTCTCTCAGATTATTCAGCACCATCAAAATGTACTATATATTTTTATGACAAATATTTTTTATTCTCGTCATATATATATATATATATATATATATATATATATATATATATATATATAAACCCTATCATCAAAAGTGTTCTAACATCAAAATGTCAAAATGTTAAAAATGACCTAAAAGTTCGCCTGTGGGGCTGCAAAAGCCATGTTTGTTGTCAGAGGAAGGTTCCTCACCTGTGCCAGGTGTCTCCGGAACGCGGCTCAAGGGCCCCACCTGACGAAGCTGGAACGCGGTCTTGACCTCATGACAGCTGTACGAGGCCACCTCGACCACATTCGCCGCAAAGATCACCGCTGACAGGATCCAGAGAGGGCCGCCATAAGAGTTCACGCGTGGGGATATTCCTCGGGACATTGCCGCATCTCACAGCAGGTATCCTTGAGGCGGACAGACTACCGTGCTCTTATTCCGGACTGTGGAAGAGCGCTGATATGAAGAGGAACTGAAGCAGCGACGATGAGTTTAAACATCACCGACATTCACATCATTCACTGGGGTGGTCGTGCGCGATGGTTTGGGGGGCTCTTCTGGCGGGCACAGAGAGCGCTGCGGGCTGGAGCCTGTCTGTCCCACGTTCAACACTTTGCAGTGGTCGGCTGTCTGCGTGCCTGTTTCCAAAGCGCACTCTCCCCTCCCTTTCTGTTCACTTCAGCAACAGTGTGTGCCCCGAATTAAGCTCTCTGAAAAAACAATATCCCCATCTAACACCATCTAATTCAAACCGTGTTGTACAAATAAGATACAGATCAACAAATCTTTATCTGAATGTTTAAATTGTACATGCGTTTTTTTAAAGAACATGTCTTTTTTCCCCCCAGAGATCTGTTGCAGGTGGAACAGAATGCCCTTGAATGTCTCACGTGCATTTAATGGGTCATTTATTTTGTCAACTGTTTAGAAAAACGTCTCTCGGTGTGTAAAGATCTTTGCTGTGCAACGTTTGTTGGTAAGTTGTCAGCACATATGTGAAATAAATGTAGTTGTAGAAAACAAACCGTGACCATATTAACCAAAGCTCAAATTGCATTTACTGCCCACTATTAGAATTTACACCAGACTACCAGAATATTAGAATGTTACAGGAGTATAAAAAAATAAAAAAAAAGCGTTTTCCTCGATACTTTGCCATGAAATTGAGGTGAAATTTGAGACGTTTTGTTACATATCGGTAGTAATTTCTACAGGTCTTCACTTTATCTAGTGTTGAATACTACCCTCCTGTGGAAAAACATATGTATTACATCATACTTCTATTACCAACTGCAAATACGAGAATTTTAACAAAATAAATCAGTACATTTTAAAGAATCTGTAAGTTTTCCTAACCACAAAGAACACACTAGACAGAATTACATATGTAGATCCGCTTGTCTTTGCAACTTTTCAGATTAAATTTAAATGTCTGCAAATGCTAAATGGCCCTTTAAGGTCAAATCAGAAATCTGGAGACCTCTTTCTTGGAGAACTGTTTTAAGTCTGTTTCCCATGAGTGTCTGGATCTGGGCAAAAGATCAATATGTCATTCAGATTAATTTCTAAGAAATGTGCGCCTGCAGAGCTGCAGAAACCATGTTTGTTCTCAGAGGACGGTTCCTCACCTGGTCAAAGAAATTTTCTTGTGAATTTATTGCCCTTAATACATCATTTGCAGGTGAAGACAGCTGGAGCAGGAATTAGAACAAAAGGGATCCCTCAAATGTTGATAGATTTGGAAAAGTCTGTTTGTGACTTTTCAAACGATTAGGTGTCCATTGATAAAAGATGATTTTATCCACTTTTCTCTTTTTTTGGCTACATCCTCCAATTCTTTTCTCAGGAAAGATATGTTCTCATAACGTCTTTAGCTGAGCCCCAGCTTTGCAAATCCTTTCAAAAAGATTTCACATAACATAACAAAAATAGCACTGCAGCTATTTTGACATCCTGACAGTAAAGTTTAACATATTGCACACATAAAACACAGAAATCATTTTTATCATGTACAAATGTCAGTGAACCATGAAAAACTGAGTGACTTTGACCATCTGGACCCTTCCCAGGTCAGTCCTGATCTCTACATTTTAGGACAAAATAGACAGAAATCTGTCCTTTTTTTAACTTTACTTCCTGGTGCTGCATTTAATTTACAGTCTCTGCAGACCACATAGCAGAACCAAAGGATTAGATTGATGACTGCAGCTGCTGGAACATCATCCTTCTACAACCTGGGCTCATCATGAGTCAGTACTTGGGCTTAAACATGATAACAGGATATCAGTCATATTGTTGCATGAATCAAAAAGAAGATTTTATTTCACATTCTGTGGTGAGCAGAATTAATGATTTATTGCTGAGGTTCTCAGTCCTCCATGAGAAATGAGGACTTTGAGCAGATTCCTAGCAGCAGGACTGTCCTCATCTCATCTCCAGAATGCCACCAAACTTCCTGGCCCAAGTGAAAGACTCCAAATTCTGGGAGAAAACAACGGCCAGATGTTGCTGACAAAAGATCAAAATGAGAAACAAACAAACACGGCTCCCATCTGAGTTTAGTCTCAAACAAAGAAAACCATTTCACCCATCCAGTACCAGCTAAGTTCTTAGAAAAAAAACCAAGAGCTAAAGAAAACAAAAAGTTCTTCCACATAACACAAGACGGCCTGTGTTATGGCACAGGCAGGGATGAGGAGGAGGCTTAAATGCATGGGGAGGACGGCAGAGACAATTAGACACAGCACCTGTGTCACAGGTGCAAACATTGAGGTCATTTAATGGAGGTAAGGGGTGGCCTATTTTACCCAAGGTTATTTTACATAAGAGATTCCGTACATTTTGCTGCAATATATATTTTAGCCAGCAGATGGAGACAACAACCCTGTTCTCGCTTCAACTCCATCAGAGTTCAGAACAATGTTAGATGGTGTCATTTATCCAGCAAGTATAAACATGATTTAAAACTCAAACTTAAATACTGAACTTAATAGGAATATTTTATATGTTGTAACAAGTCATCAGTCACCTGAAACTGTGTTCTATTTGACATAATACGCCAACACACTCGACACACATTTGCTGAGTTCGGAAAGAACTGTGATCATAAACACTTGGATATAAACACACTGACCTTTGGATGTTACATCATAATGGCATTAGAGTTAAGGCCTTAATGACCCTTGAACTTCCAGTGTGGAAGGTCAACATTGCTATGGCAATCTGGTAGAAAACCCTCATTTCTGTCATTTTATAGTGGTAAGTCAATGATCTCTGAGGGCTTTAGCCCATCAGTTGCATCCCTTTAACCAGGGGATTAAAGGGGCTTAGGGGGTTAAACACCCTAAGATAATGCAGGAACCCCCAGCTGCCTGCATGAAAGATTATGTTTTCCCATTTTCACCTTTCTGTCTTGGTGTAACAGCATATGTTTGTATGAGGCAGGCTTCAGCCTGACGTCCCTGGAGGAGCGAGGTTGTGATAAATGGGTGCTAAAAAGTTCAGTTTGGCCAAACATAACCACATGTTGTGTAGCTCAGTTCAACAATGGTTTGAAAAACTTGGTATTAAAAGTAAAAAAAAAAAAATCCTAAATCCACTGAGAAAACATCACTTCACTGTACGTGCATGCAAGCAGGGAGTGGTCATCGGTCTGCACACTTCTGATCAGAGCAGGAACCTCACGCTCCATTTCTCCAGTGTGGAGATATGATGAGTGGAAGTAAAGGCATCCTGCATCTTTAATAAGATGCTGAAATATTTGGTGCCACCGGCCTCACTAGCTGTCCAGCCGGAACCTCCATCCCCACCTTCATCTACACTGCACTACCAGGGAGGAAATAAATTTAGAGACTGTGTCTGAACCTCCAAAAAGAAAGTCGGCGCATGGAGTGCCACATAAATCATGTTTCATAAAAGTCCGGGCTCCCTTCATAATGGCCCTCTCTCCTCTTTGACAGTTAATTGATTGGTGTAATAGTTTTTATAGACTCTTCATTAGTCTGTTACAGCAGTGGATCGATACCACATCATTACACACATGAGTGAAGGGGCTACCAGGGGTCTGCTGTGGGCTGCGTCACTATGTGTTGCTAAACGGTCATTAATGTCACATGTTGCAGGGACAAGAACACGTGTTCTGCTGCCAGACATGTTGACCGATATGTTGATGGCTTAAGTAAGCAAATGAGGATATAATACTAGATTAAAGTTGCTGATGTCACTTGTTGCTTGATGATGTTCACCTTTTGGTCCCCCCAGAATTGAACATCTGATAGATAAAACAAACATACATTTATTGAAGCAGTACTTCTTCCCATGGTGCACTCTGACATAACAATAGTTATCTTGTTCCCCCCCATGATACATCACAGTTATTTGAATACATTACAGCGGCTGATCTTAATGTATTCACACACCTTGGATGCTCCCCTCTCCATTTGCACATTTTTGCACGTCTTGAGGAGTGTGCGAACAGAGAAGTTGAAGTCTTTTTAATCTCTTTTCACCCCCCCCCACCCATCCCTGTGGGAGTGTCCTCAGCTGTTCGCCAAACAAAGTGCTGCTGTTCACATAGGTGGAAAATTTGTTTAACCTCTGAGATTCCCTCAGTGTCTGTGCTCAGTAAACTCTGATAGAATCTAAACACTTCCTTTGAGATTGCGCACACAGGCCGCACACTGAGGTCATCCTTTTATGCGTGCGTGTGAGCAAGGGTCTAGTTGGAGCGGCTCGCTTTGTTCGAAACCAATCGACCACATACCTTTACAAAAAGCGGAAAATCGGGGATGGGGGGGCTTCACCTTTTTGACAGGCCACTTTATGTCAGTGAGATTATATGCGTGGTCTTTTGTGCACGGCCATCACGGAGGCTTGTCATCCCTGAGTCTTTACGGCCACCCAAACAGCCTGTTTTGATGATTAACAGCAAAGTAGTTGATTCCTGGTCCTGCTGAACTCAGTGGTGAATAGCTGCTCTTTTTGGCTCCCTGCATTTTTTTTAACCCACCCCCCACCACTACCATCACGTTTACGATAGCTGATTTCGGTACCTCTGACTTACCACTCAGACCACGGACCAGAAGGGTGGGGTTAAGAGAAATAGAGGGAAGGGTTGATGAAAACAACAGATCTCTGCCTCCCAATCCTTTGTGTCAACGGTGTTAATCCATCCGCGCGTACCCAGCCCCCCCTCCATCGCTCATCCTCTCTCAACCGCTGCTCCTGCACTGTGCAATACACCCGACACTCCCAGCTCACAAACAACACAGACCTGCAGGAACACACGCTCGTCCCCCCAGACAGTCAAGACAATTAACAGCAGCACCCTCTCAACAACAACAACAACAGCAATAACAAAAAATACAATACAAAAAATACAACTCAGATTCAACTCCGTCCTTGCTTTCACCCTGCTATCGTTCTTCCTGTTGTTTTTTTTTTTTTGGAATGCAAGCACATCCCCCTCAGTCTCTGCCTGTGTGTATCAGTTTTCCCTTTTTTCTGTGTGTCTTGAAGGCTTTTCTTTGGTTTTTTTTGACTACTGTACATGCAATAAATGCACTTGAAAAAGCAACATGGTGTCTTCACTGCAAGTGGTTTTGTGTCGTGGTCTTGTTTACGAGCTCTGAGAGAACGGGGGATGTCGGGCAACAGAGAGACGAGGAGTGCAGTGGTTGCAGAGGGAAAAGGAGGTTACGGCTAATGAGGTCACACCCTGGCAACCTGGTGGCTCCTCCCAGTCAACTCCCCCGACCCCCCCCCCAACCCCCCGACCCCCCCCCTTTATCCTGCCTTTCTTATCTTTCCACTTGGAATTTTTTTTCCACCCACTCACCACCTCATCCCCCTCCCTACGCTTCACCTTCTGACAGAGAGAGAGAGAGAGGGAAAGAGAGAGAGGGTGAATGTGAGGGAGAGAGAGAGAGCTCTCCATGGTACTGAAAGCAGAAAAACAACCCCAGCTCAGTTACAGTACAGCTGCATGAGAGAGGCAGATGAAAGATGGGAGACAAAAAAACACACGAAAGGAATGCTGAGAGGAAATGAAGATGAGTTGGAAAAACAAATAGCAAGGGAACAAGAAAAGTAGGGAGAAGCGCAGCCACGGAGAGTTGATGGTGCTCTAACAAGAGGTGGCTAAAGTAGGCGGGGGGCGTGTTCTTCCTGTGATCTATAGCCGGGAAGCCCAGTGACATCTGCTCAGGCACAGACAGACTGTACAGATCTGTGTGGACAAGGACGATGGAGGAAGCCGGCCGGTAACGCCATGACTGAGAGTGCGCTCTGCTCCGACTCAGCTCGGTCGCAACCTTCAGGGCAACACACATGAGGATTCCTCTCAGCTCTGACACGCTTGTGTCCTTCTGGACAGAAAACCAGAGGGAGAGAGATTCTAGGAAGAAAACAAACATTGTGAGTTCTGGGTCTGCAGCCTGATCTAGAGAGGCAGCTTCATATGAGTGCAGGCACACATTTGTGTTTGTGTCAGACCTCTGGGTGCGGTCTGTTGCTGAGCCAGCGTTGCCTCCCACATGTAGCATGTGCAGATGTGTGGAGTGGTGAAGCCGGCAGCTGGCTTGGAATTTGGTACCACCTGGTGCAGAGAGGTCATATGTCCTTTTTGTGCCCAGGGGAGAGAGCTGGTGACTGGGCACTCGATGGCCTTCTTCCCCTCTTGCACTTGCCTTATCCTGGGGGACAGGGACTGCCTGTAATGAGCCGATCATTTGGACCATACAATGGAAGCACGCCTATGTGGATTTAACTGGAATAGTGCACCGGTGCTCCAGCAAAAGTCAGAGTTCACTAACGTGCACAGGACTGGTCAGAGGAAGACAGAAGACACGTCGGTCCATAAACAAGCAGGGACACGGCCCCTTTGTAAGTATGCATCAAAATCACAGTCACCTGTGTCTCACCTGTGTGTATGTGTGTGTTTGCATGTGTGTTTTATAGGATAATCTTTTACTGTCTAAAGTTCCTGTAAGAATGAATTAAAGGCATAGATCTTTCCTAAGAGTGTGTGGATTTCAGAAAAGTGAAAGCTCTAGACATCCCTCACTGCAAACAACTGTTTTACGATGTTATTTGTGTTATATTTCATTCACCAACTGTCATCAAAAATTAGGTTTAGTGAGTGAAATACAATGAGATGCATTATGTTTACGAGGGCGGTGCACTGTGTGTGTGCGTGTGTGTGTTTGTGTGTGTGTCTGTGTGTCTGTGTGCATATGTGTGTGTGTTTTTTGTCACCAGACAACTGACCTTGCAATCTTTTTGACATCGTGTCTGAAGAATATCCATGCTGCATGTCTGCTGTGACGTGGTTGCCTGGAAACAGATATGGTCTGCTACTTTCTTTTATTTTGGAAGCAAAGTGCACCCTCGGTGTTGCAACTGTTGCAGCCAGCCTGGTAATTTGGGGCAAACAGGGTCACAAGAGATGAGGCAGGACTAAAAGAGAGAAAATGCATGAAGTGAGGGATTAACAACGAGAGAGGAAACTAAAAGATGATTGAAAAACAAAATTGGTTTCTCATTGGACAGGTTTTGCAGAGATTAATAAATAAGAATTGCATTTTACAGCAATGACTTGTGTGAGGACAATCCAATGCGAAGGGCTGCCTCGGTAAAAACAGTGTGATAAACAAGCTGATTCTAGTGCTGCTGCTGGCTTATAGGGATTATGCAGGCAGGCTTAATTCAGCGCAAACACTATTTGAACTGTGCCTTTCCATCGCTGCACAAATTACACATGGTCCTGGTGCACGTCCTTTATCTTTAGAAGCCAAGATTTGCTCATTTTGTGCAGTTTCAAATCTCTGGCCATGTCTGTGCATAAGTGATAAGATGAGATTTTTCGGGGGGTTGAAGAAACATCTACACCACTTGACATCAGAATACCTTGCCCTGGAACTCCACTCCTAGATGGCAAATCTGTCTGTTCACTTGGCTCTTATCAGTTTTTTCCTTATGCCTGTAAAACCTATGCTAAGCAGTATCGAGAGCATGTAGCCGCACGTGGAATTGGCAGATAAACCCACTGACCGCTGGACTGACAGACAGGGAGATGGTGAGGATGGTCAGACAATGGCCAGTCGAGCAGTTGGCCCTGCAGTCTCCATCTGGCAAGCACCCACTCCCCTCACCCCATTGCTGCCGTAGCCTACACACACACAAACATATACACAGTTTCCACAAGCCCCTCCCTTTGCCCATTCACACTCATTGCGTCTCTAACATGTAAACACGCATGAAGTCTTGATCTGATCTGAAAACACTGACCTACATAAATTCATGCACTGTCTTCTCTGAAATCAGGCTTCTCTGAAATGACGATAATTCAAATGTTCCACGGAGCATATGCCATGTTGCATGGGCATGCAACATGCATCCATACAATCACAGCAGAAGCTGCTTCAGAGTCTGTACATGAGTTGCAACTGTGCGTGGATCTTTTAAAACCCACTTTTTAATGCTTTCTAATGTCGATGATGCTGTCGATTGTTTGTCAAGGAACAATTTTAAGAGAGATTGGTTTGCGTCTCCATTGTGCATACACGTCAAAGCAAATATCACAGGCTAACAGAATTGCTTCCTTTAATCTCGGTGGCCCCACGAATGCGTTGTTTTTCACCTCCAAGCCCGGCGTCACTCGCAACATAACACAAAACAAAACAAGATGAAAGTCCGGTGTTTTAGATAGCAAGGAAGGAAGCAGGCGCCATACCGAGCCACGGCCGGTTAGAACAGTCAGATATTAAAAGGTTGGGGAGTGGATGATAGCTCCCTGGAGCCTCTGCATATTTATCAGTGGATGTGAGCCTTTATGTGTGTGTGTGTGGTGAGTTAATAATAAACAAAGATGCTGCAATACCTCCGGGAAAGTCTTTACTCTTATGGACATAAGTGTGACGAACATTTGGGAGGCTTTTTCAGGCCCCACCTCACAAAATCTGACATGTGTGCACGTTCACACTGACCTAACCTTTGTAATCGGTAGTAAAGGCAAAATAATACTTGCTAATATGCTCTTTTTTAGAATGCTGTGGAAACACCTGAAGAATGATGAGCTCCAAAGAGGAGGAAACTCTTCGTTTTTTCCAGTATGTTGAGGAGAATGGGCTGAGAGCCTACAACGGCCTGGTCGCTCAGAACTTGGACCACGCCAGGAATGAGAGAAATAGAATATTCCTGCAGGAGAAAAACGAGAAGAAGAGAAAACAGGAGGAAGCCATAAAGAGGTAGGGGAAAAGCAAAAGAACTCAATCAGACACGTTTAATATTGGTGACCCTGTGATAGACTTTAACAGCCTGAACAGTAAGAAAGTGCAGTTTTAGTTTGAGTGGAACGCCGGGACATCACAGCTTTTCCTACAGGAGGAGGTGGGAAAGAAGTGGGACAAGTGGTTAGAGGGTCCCCATGGCAATGGCTGTTTGCCATATTTTGGGGAAGGCAAATGTGGACTGGTGCACCCCTTGTTAATTAATTTTTCACATTTAGACTGATTTGGGACTCGTTCCTGAATGGAGGTCAGCGCTGCTCCATTTCCGAGTGTGGAATGACAACAGGAACTGGCAAATTAAGAATGCTTAAGAATTTTCCTGAACTGACCGTCACAACAGATTTATCGCCTTAAACATTAGCAAGAATGCTGCGCAGCATCAGAAAACTTTGGTGAACTAGATGAACACACGGACGCGGCGTGCTTGTGTTGGGGGTAGAACAACATGCTCTGACTCACACAGTCAGGATAGGAAACCTCTTCTCCCAAAACATCTGAGAACAGATGAGAGTACAGAATGAAGCAATATCCTGAAAACTGGAACTAGTGCTATTAAAAGGATTACTAGATAAAAATATTTGATTAGTTACGTAATTGTGACATCTCAAAAACAAATAAATGTATTATATTATTATTAGCCTACTCAAAAATATATACAGTAGCATAGAATTGAGACGTTCAAGCACCCGACCTGTCCTGTGTTTACAGTAGAAAGTAACTGATTATGTCTGGGGAAAAATAGCTGTTCCTCACTTGCATGATCAAAGATGACTTAGACTTCAACTTCCTGCCACAGGCATCAGAAAGAAGGCTAAGTTGAGAATTCTAAAATTAGCACTGTATCAGTCCACCTTGGACCTCTTTTAACAGTTGCCAGCAAAGTTGCACTATCCTTATTAGCAGTCTGATGTAGTGCTACAGTAAGTTGGGGTGCTTCGGGATGACGGCAGCTACTGTCTTGCTCTCATTCTACTGCATCTCAGCTGTTGCTATCACTAAAATATTAATACACCATCACTTGAGGACAAGGCTAAAAAATAACTGGATTTTTCATGAGGCCTATAAGTAGGTCAATGAGACGACCCATTTTTACTCTTAATGATGGAGGTGAGATGGAATGTGAGGATGTGTGTGCATGCCTTCAAAAGCACGTGCACAGGCAGACACACGCATACTTTGTGAAGAAAAACATGAAATCACATTACTGGAGAAAATGGAGGCTGAACAAATGGCTTAAATGAATTATTGTGAAAAGTGTGAGTACTTGTTAGAGCAAATATGTTTAAGAGTGTGTGGGGGACCTGTTAGAGGGAGAGATTAAGTGCAAGCTGAGAGGCAGGAGATGTGTTCTGCCTGGTGACAGCTGGAACAACCGCAGGCCAATCAGATCAGCATGTTAGGTTTGAATGAGGCGGGCCTTCCTGCCTGCTGCTTTCGCACTCCGTCTTTCTTATTGTATTTCATCAGCAAGTTAGTAACACACACACACACAATTAAATACAGATTTACTCTAGCATGCTGCTCCAACGCCTTTCCCTACCACAATCAACACACCCACATTTACATATACTATATTTGCATATGCATGCAAATTGTATTTTGCATGTGCATTGCTCCATTGTGCACGTCATCATCCAATCAGAAACAGGCATTAAAAAAGACACCTTTTCTCCTCTTTCATGACAGGTCAACCCCAACTGCTCACGTTGCACCTGGTGGTCTGTCCTCCAGCCAATCACTGGGCAAATATCCTATAAATAATCCTGTCACCGCCACTCAAGTCACAGCGACCCACCCGTCCACATGGGTTGCTGACGACATATCCAAAACATAGGCTAGGTAGAGACTTGTGATTCTGCCCTTTTGACACTTGTGGTTAGATTTTATGATACTTTTTTCTGTTTCACTGATATTTAACGCAAACACTGATGATTCCAAGTGTAAAATTGCTACTCAATATTGACTTTAATCAACAAAATTGCATTAAAATAACATTTTCTCTATAGTTCTGCAGGATTCATGCAATTACTTTAATCCTGTGTTTCAATTTACATCTGAATAAAATGCTGATGACACGCACATGCACTTTATTATTGTTTGGTGCTGGCAGCTGGTTTTGTGTCTGGTTTCTATGGGTACCATGTTGCTAGGCAAAGTTAAGCCCTTAACCAATGAACCCACCCCACCACGAACCTTCTGTTCAGCAGCTGGCCTGGAGGGAGGGTAGTCAGCAAAGTCACACACAGCAGGAAACACACACGCTCACACACGCTTACACCAGAAAGAGATTTGGGAATAAACGCATGCAAATTCATCCTGTTTCATGCCATTTGTTTAAACAAATTTCTGACGTGAAGTCAAGTCCGATCTGAAAGCACATCAGCGGGTGGGCAGCAGAGATCAGATATCTGTGTTTACTCTGAAGACCTGTCACATCTTTTGTTCCACAAACACAATCAGATCATTGCTTCATTTGCAAAGTACACACACACACAGACACACATGCTCAGAGCCCCTCCCCTTCCCTGCCACCACACACACACCACTCAGATGTCATTAACACTCAATTCAGGGCCAATCATCCATTTACAACGATTGACTGTAAACAGACTAGGGAGCGTCGAAGCTTCAATCATGTCTATGGTGGTGTAAGCATTGTCAGTCTCATTGGGGTTAAACTCAAATCGATGCCTTTCGACCAGAAAGAAAAATTGTTTTGCATTAGTACATGTCAGACAAAAGGTGCATTGTAAAAGCTCTCTTAATTTTGTCAGTCCCCTGACATTACCAGGTGGATTGTGTCAAGCATGCACTCAATGCTTTGTTTAGTGATAATTAAGATTATTATGTTCATTTGAGCTAAAACCTTATTTACATTCGGGTGCCTTGTTATCTTTTCTTGTCTCACGTCTTTTCTATTTCTGTTTTAGGACGGGTGAGGACATAGCAACTGAGGGCAAGCACTTGCGCATAGGCTCTATTACCATGCCCGAACCCCAAGAACGCATGCCCATACCCCTCCCGCAGGCCCTTGCCTGTGGACAGGCCTTCTCTGTACGCTCCCAGTCCCTCCACGCTGTGGGTGGTGGTGATGGTGGCAACAGTGGGGGCGGAGAAGAGGAAGTGGGAAGCCCGACCTCTAGGAAACTGCCCCCGCCCAAGCCCAGGAGGGACCCGGCCACCAAGCTGAGCATGTCGTCTGAGGCAGTGGACCACAGTCCCATGGCCACCTGCCGTGGGGATAGATGTGATGGTGAGTGGTGGTGGCACTTCACACTAAACTGCTGCACTATAAATAGCTGTTCTTCACAGTGACCTCTTCGTCATTGCTTTTCCTACAGGGGCATCAAATCTAGATATTCACTGTACCTCAGTCAGGAGTCAATATTTAGAAAATATAAAATATCAGGATTATTTATGCCCACCTTGGGTCAAGAAAAGTGAAAAGTTTTCCTTAAAATCAAAACTGATTTGATAGAAATCTATTATCATGACTCTACAGTGGTTTCACTGAAACCAATTATTTAAACAATATATGCTTGCATGGTCGTTAATAACAAATAAAAAAAAAGAATAAAATGGTAACTCAACTGAAAGTTTAAACAAATTTTGATTTGATGATGAGTACAGATTGAATTTCTTCATAAATCATACAAAGCCCTACGTGATGTTATAACAATGCTTTTACAGTTATCAGAAATTCTGCCTCTGAAGGGGGAGAACGTAGTGATGGCTGCAGAAAGATTTGACGCCATTACCAATCGGATGCATCGTTTGGGAGTTGCCCAGCCTGGCTCAGATTGGTGGGGATCTCTGTGCACACAGATCTTCCTGGGCACCACGGCAACCATCCCACAGAAACAAGACCCCCTACACCCTAGCCAATCGTGAAATGACCGAGCACCTAGAGCCAATGGGACTTGAGAGATGCTGCAGTCTGACGCGCCTGAGCCAATCAGACTCAGAGTGTGGGGGTGTCCCTGGCTGTAGGGAGGGTTGCGTGCGCTGTAGCTGGCGCTGTAGAGGGAAGGGGAGGAGCCTGTCAGTGTAGAATTCATTCAGGAGGAGCGATTGACCTAGATTTGTTTTCCCCGGGAGGAGAGGGGGTTGTGGGTAAACACATCCGCTACAGGGGGAGGGGGACAGGAGGGAGCGAAGGATAGGAAAAGAGAGCTGGTGAAGAAGAGATGTTCGGAGGGTTGGCCTCATCGTCATCAGTGTGGAAACAGAGACGCAAACCCACTCTAGCTGCACATTAGTCTAATAACACATCAGTGTAATAACGCATCAATGTAATAACGTAATGGTCCATTGATTATTCAAATCAGGACCAGATTGTTATGTTCGCATACTTAAATGATTTCATTCTAATTAAACATGCAGGAAAATGCCTGAACAGGTCTGAATTTGTTAACACTTTATCTAATAGCCACAAATTTTAAAAAGCTTGTTTGTGTTAAAATTAGCATCATCAATGGATGAAGGCTGCGTGCTAAAAATATCTGCATAATGAAACAATGACTTCATCCACTGGATGTCTTTGATTTCTTTCTACTGAATTTCAGAACACAAGCGAAATACACTTCATAGCCTTCGATCTGACACCCACACATAGTAGTATTTACTGTGAAGATACGCTGCATACCTTATGAGACCGCGGGGTATAAAATGCATAGATAGATGTCCTAATTTCTTTCTCTGAATGTGCATGTGCAGCATGCATATTCTCGCATTGTAGTGAGTCATACGGTTACAGGAAGATGCATGTGTCTGGGCCATCTACTATCTGAATTATTAAATGTGTAAAATCTGCAGTTAGAATGTTTTTTGACACAGTCCGACAGTTACTGTATTGGCCATTCCAATAAAAATCATCTGAACTATAAATACACCGTCCACGCATACGTCAGTTGTAACGCTATCTTCTGTGCTTGAGCTAAGAAGCACAATAGTCCAACATATTTAGTAAGACTGGATACTGTACAAACCTCACTGCACCACATGGGAATAGATTCACACTGCAATGCTACATCACCACAATATAAAAAATCTCCAGTGTGTGACCCAGATACTATACTCACATACTGCTGTATACATGACCTAGAAACATGCATATGCCGCAAATATTCTCACATATCTGACTCAAGATATTGCTCACAGCTTTGCGTGTTGACCTACATCTAACCCACAAAATCGCAGTAGGTTTGGTAGCAGTGCTGTGGCTTTCTCTTTTTAATGCAATTCTTTGTAAAGCGAAGTCATGTTAGTTAGCTTAATGGAAGCAGAAAAAAACACTCTTTTTAGATATTCAGATATTTAGATATTCTTTTTATGATTTTCAGGTGAATTGGTTGGTAAGCCTTTTTTGTCTGTGTTTTAACAGCTCAAGGATGCAGCGAGGATTGCAGGAGGGTGCCGCCACCAAAACCGAAAAGAAACCCCAACACGCAGCTCAGTGTTTCCTTCGATGAATCCTTCATCAAAAGTCACGGAAGCAGTGGGATTTGTCCTTCCAAGCCCCTCCACCATGTTGTATCCCCCAGCGAACTGAACCTGTCGCCCCCTCAGAGTGACGAGAGCCCCACTGACGACTGTGAAGATGAACCTGTCTACATTGAGATGGGTGGAATTGATGTGGGGCCACGTGAACCCTTGAAGAGTGAGGATGAGGAGCCAGACGAGTCTGTGTATGAGGAGATGAAGTACCCAGCTCTCGATGATATGGAGTACCGCACCGACCCTGTGGGATGTCGCTCAGCATGCCCCACCCCGGCACCCTACGACCCTGAACCCCTCAGCCGCTGCTCCACCCCACGAAACATCCCTCTCTGTGACATTCCCGCACCTTTTCCCAATCTACTCACTCATCGACCTCCACTGCTGGTCTTCCCACCAGCACCAGCTCAGTGCTCCCCTAATTCAGATGAGTCCCCCCTCACTCCTCTAGATGTAACCAAATTGCCCATGCTCGAGAATCAGACCTACAGCAAATCTCCAACATCTTCCAATGAGCCACTTCCCCCTGCACACATCCGTAGGGAGCTCACTGCCACCCCAACCCTTACTGTATCTGGACGCTCCTCTGCGCCTCCTCTTCCCTGCACCCTCTACAAATCATCCTCCTCATCCTCATACCAGCGCAGCCACTCTGCTTGCCCTTCGCCTGTCAGCATGGGACGCTGCCTCACTCCTCTCAGCCTCATGCGGACACCCCCCTTTGACGCACCGATGCCATTCCCAGGGGGACTGCCCCGTAGCGCCTCTGCCACCCCTCACGGTAAAGGCTCGCCGCCCCAAGATGGTGTTAGTCGTCTGCACGGCTCTATGCAGAATGTGTCAGCAGCCCGTTCGCGGACACCCACCAGCCCCTTAGACGAGCTGACCAACCTGTTCACCACTGGCAGGAACATGCTGAAGAAAAACTCCAGTGGCCGAAAATCTAAAGAGCCTGGAGAAAGTGAGTCAAAGGCGCACACATCTAACTCTGTGTTCAATGTTTTTTTTAAAAATTCACATTTATGATATTCATAAAAAAACTACATAACGCTTGTCAAAGCAGAATGCATTGATTTCCCAATACCACACAGGGTGACTGTGGCATTCCACAACCTTCCATTTATATAATCTAGTTGCGGTGAGCCAAATCTGATAGAAATCATATGATCTAATCTGAGGGGATTATGAAAAAAAGCAGACAGCAGGTCCTTCAAACCTACTCATGGCATTAGGCCACCAGGAAGTATTACTTATAAATATGTAAACATCATGCTTAAATACAGATCACTCGCCACAGTCTAGGTTTGGCTGTTATGACTGAAAAGAAAAAAATATTTGCTTATAACTGATAACAAATTAGTTTAAAAAACTATGTGAAAACAGCTGCATATATGACATTATTACATTAAGGCATGAGTCTATGCCATCAAATGTAATATAGATGAATAAAAAACTGATGACTGCAGACATATATAAAATTCCAGAACAGTAGTTTTTATGAATAGGATGAGATCAAGTTTGCAGAGATATGTCATGCATCATTTTGTTAACAAAATTGTTGTCCTATATTTGATATACAGCTTCATAATTACACTTTTTTCAAACCCTACCTGCTAACTGTAAAGGATTTTGATGCTCAGAAATATTTCCACCAAGTATATTTTGCACATAAATCTTAAAAAGGTCCACAGGTTCATCCTTATTCAATGCTCATAGCAACTACAACATAGCAACAGTGCAGTGAGGAGGAATTCTGAGATTCTTATTTGCAGATTCTCTGTCTGTGGGTAAAGCAGCCAATCACAGCTCAGGGCATGCCGGTGTTGAGCGGAGCAATGAGCTCCTGATGGGGAATGGCCACAGCTCTAAACTCAAATCTACAACAGATCCAAGCTTTTTGATGTTTTTTTTTTCCCTGTCCAATCAGCTCACACTTGAGTTATAATTTAGCCAATCAGGTAGCTGTGGCAGCTGGACAGACGTCAGTGAAGGCTGAGAGAAATAATGATGGCTTGCTATTTTCACTTCAGGGATGAAACATCCATCTTCTAGGAGTATCTACATGTGCCAATCTCTGCACATCTGTGATTTAGTCTTATAAATAAATACAATCAATTGTTGATTTCCCTGTCAGTGTTTCTTCACAAGCATACATGTGGTCTGTGAACTGTTTGTATTAAGTGTCTATACAGCAAGGGTGGGCTGCACAGGGCTGCTATTTTACCATGCTTTCACAGCATGGTGCTAAAGGGCACTCATGCTGTGTGTGTGTCTGTGTGTGTGTGTGTGTGTGTGTGTGTGTGTGTGTGAGAGAGAGAGAGAAAGAGAGAGACTCGCTCCAGTAACACATGCTTTAATGAGCACAGGATGAATGGAGGTTAATTTTTTTTCTTCCTTTCTGAGGCAGCAACAGCTACTCTGACCCACTTACCAACTGGTTGGCACACACACACACACATGGATGCATGCATGCACGCACGCGCACACACACACACACACACACACACACACACACACACACACACACAAAATGTTGATACATGGATGTCAAAGCGTATTAACTAAGTAAAGCAAAGCATGCATGCACATACATTATTATTATTATTATTATTATTATTATTATTATTATTATTATTATTAGTAGTAGTAGTAGTAGTAGTAGTAGCAGTAGTAGTATAAATAATAATAATAGTGATAGTAGTAGTAGTAGCGGCAATAGTAGTGATAATAATAGTAGTATTAGTATTTGTGCAGTGATTATCTGTGATTTTGTTAACACCATGCTCACTGCTCACATAGAAGAATTGTTAAAACACCAAATGGCAATGACTAGTGTAGAATGTGCCAAAATATTAAAATGTTTACCTTTTAATTTGCTGACTATAAGAAATGACAGTGAACCAGAATGGAGAGGGTGCCTTGATGCTGGCAAATGTACAATATAACGAACTATAGTCCACTGCATCAATGGCTGTTGAGTGACACCTAGAGGTAAAACCTGTGTACTTCATATGATGTGAGACCGAAAAAGAAGTCAGTGAAATAGCTCTTCTTATTGCTATGTTGACACGTTACAGTGAATTTAAAGAGTTAATTAATTTTGCTATATTTTGGGATTATGGATTTTTTTAATGCAGCATCTTGTCAGCTATAATAGTATTGAATGTTGCTTGATTTATATTTTACAGCGGAGTCCAAAGGCAAGTCTCACAGTGAGTCTAGGCGAGAAGGCAAGGAGCGGCACAGTCACAGCAAAGAGTCCAAACGAGACTCAAAGGATCGCCACAGCAAAGATTCCTCTCACCGGAAAGACAGAGACAAAGAAAGAGAAAAAGACAGAGACAAAGAAAGAGGCAACAGCAATATGGAACCACTGCCGCACCGGCGTAACAGTAAAGATCGCACTTGTAGCAATGTAGAAGCACTACATGTTCGCAGGGATAGCAGGGACCAAAGCTATAACAGCACAGAGCCTTCACCATTGAGAAGAGACTCTAAGGACAGAGGGTGCAGCAACGGTGACCTGATATCAAGGAGAGACAGCAAAGATAGGAACGCAGGGCCAATGATGGAACCTCTGCTGAGGCAGGACAGTAAGGACAGAGACAGACTGATAGATCACCCACCTGAGCTGCTGCCAAGACAAGACAGCAAAGAAAGGACAAGAAATGGTGCAGATTGTAGACCGGAAAGCAGAGAGAGACTGCTGGACCACCCCCCTGAGCTGTTACCAACACAGGATAGCAAAGAAAAGCCCAGAAACGGTGTGGACTCAAAGCATGAAAGCAGGGACAAGCCACCTGAACTTCTGCCCCGACAAGACAGTAAAGACAGGGTCAGAAATGGGGCAGAATACAGGCATGAAAGCAAGGACCACCGTCCTGATCTGTTGCCCCACCAAGATAGCAAAGAGAGAGTTCGGAACGGCATGGAGCATAGACATGAAGGTAGAATAGACCAGCCACCTGAGATCCTTCCCCGACAGGAAATATGCAGAAGCAGCAAGGACAGAGTTGGCTATAACACAGAATCAAAGCTTGAAGGAAGAGATCGGAGCTGCCACAATGGAGATCTTCCTCCTCCCCTGCTACCCAGGCAGGAGGGTAAGGATCAGAATAGAACTGGACTGGAAAACAGGCGAGACAGCAAAGACAGAAGTCTGAATGGCTCAGACCAGCATCATTACGATGTCAAGAGCACAAAGAGCCCTTCCGCATTGGAATATAAGTGTGATAATATAGCCAAAGGTTACCGATTGGATGGCACACCCAGACGAGACAACAGAGCCAATCATAGCCTTGACCAATCAAAAACACAAGAGAGGAATGGCCACACAGTGTCAGGGCAGCATTCATTGACAACAACACCTACTCATCACGGGAGATCATCTGGTAGCCCACCAATGACTATGGGAACAGGCAATGGTGAGTTTTGAGCACAGAGATTGCTAATATGGTAAAAAGCATGACGATGGATGTGTGTTTTAAACACTTTCATTTGTCCTTCCTTTGCAGCACCTAAGTATGGCCGCTCACCTTCTCTGCCTGCTAACCCCTCCCCGATGGGAACTCCACAAAGAAAAGCAGCAGAGACACAACAAAGTCAGGTATGGAACATTAACACATCAGAATCTAGAACGATGGTGCCCACATCCAATAATCTTAGCTAGCAAGTTAGCTAAAAACTGGCGTCATTTCTCAATATAGTGTGCAACATTATGGTTAAGATCAAGGTGTACTCTGCCTTGTTAACATGTTGTCTCTGTCCATCAGATGCCCCAAATGCCATGGATGTGTGGAGACACAACCATGCTCGAACAGATCGAGAGAAAACGCACCCTCTGCATGGAAATTCGCTCCCGACAACATCCACAACTTCAGAAACTGCTAGAAAGGCCCCCACCGCCCGACAGGAACGAGGACAGGCACCAAGATCAGAATCAGTGCAAGCAGGATAATTTATCAGCCCTCCCGAGCTGGGCAAAAAACCACGGGGCCAAAAAGATCCGTCCTCCTCCCTACCCTACGCAGACAACTGTGTTCTGGGACACAGCCATCTGACAAGGATGACACACTCACAGTTCCTTCCCTTTTCATCCCCCACTCACCCACTCCCACATTCCAGTGTGCTGAGCTGATTCTTCCTTACCACATCAGGGGTATCAGAACAGCTGACAAGAGCAGTAGAGGGGGCAGTATTTGCTGATGTCAAGGACAATGGTGGTTACCATAGCAATATCTCCACTCTTTCAGGTTGTCACGTTTTCTTATCATCACTGGTAATATTTGATATTTTTCTATTTCCCGTGATTGGATTCTTGTAATATAATGAGTAGAATAGATATTTGATGAATAGATATTTTCTAAATGAGATGGCAATTAAAAGCAGCTTAAATCATATATAGTAGATGTAGATGTAATATAATGTTTCTTTTTGTCTTTTTATTTGTTGCATAATCTATTAAGACTTGTACCGTAGCAGCATAACTTTCTTATGCCCAAATTTTTGTGCTCATAAGCACTTGAATGAATGAACTACGTAATTATGTCTTTCACTCTTATGATATATACCAAGTTTAGGAGTTAACTTCAACGTGCTTTAGATTCCAGTGGCCTCCATGCCTAATCTATTATGCTTGGAAATGTACAACAATTGACAGAAAAGAGTTTGCTTCAATGTGTAAATTACAGTAAGAAGCAATGTAATCACTATGTCAGAGCCTATTGAAAAGGCTTCGTTGTTTTATCGGTTGGCGTGTTGGCTGGCGATGTCATAGCTGATGGTGAAAGCATGAAATGTTTTGCTGGATGCTCAGATACATAATGAGTGAGGGTTTGGGGGGGTTAGTAAATTAGAACAAACATTATTAATGCTATAATTTTTCAAAACCAGCCAAAGCCTGTTAAAAGCAAGCAATGGGTGAGGTTGGCCTCTGGTTCTCTAAAATAAGGTTGGCGGCAATAGCTGGGGAGTACCAGTACCCTTACGTTGCCATGCACACTGCACACACACCACGACACAGTGTAGATACCTGATGCCGATGACCAGCCTGTACAATCAACACCTGAGCTTATAGGACATTTCTTAATTTTACTGCAGATTATAACAGCCATATGCACTTGCTGAGGAAGTAACTTTCAAGAATATGCTTATATATTATATATTTTTTGAAAAGGTTAAAGGTAACTGCGCCATGCTAGTTTTAATCTATCGGGCAAAGAGATACAGCCTCAGGATGCTCATCTATGATTGGTTGTCCCTGACAACATTTTCAATTGAATTGGCTGGCAACCATTCTATGGATCAAACCACTGAAGGACCTATAACATAACAGCTCAGCTCTACCCAGTCAAGCAGACAGGAGTCGCACAAGAGCCTACAAAGGCTCAAGGCATTGTTCAAAAAAATTAAATAAAATAAAAAATTGAAAAATAAATAAATAAACTGCACTACCCATTATAAACTACTGCATTTAATCAGGCTGATAACTTTCAGTACATAGTCCTCTCCCCCAGCTCTTTCCCACTACCTCAGCCTCTTGCTTATAGATATAATATATGTAATTGGTTCTCTTTAGCACATTAAAATGCATCGTTGACATTGCCAAAATAGTACGGGTCTGACAAAGAGGTTAGCCCCTCAAGAGTGGAGTGCAAGTGCAGTAGCCCCGCTCTGGTTAGGAATAATGCGACAGAGATCCCTCTGCGACAGCGTGGGTGAGACTGAGCGCATGTGTCTGTGTAAAAGAAAAGAAGAGATCAGTGTGTGTGTGTGACAGAGAGAGAGAGAGTGTGTGTGTGTGTGTGTGTGTGTGTGTGTGTGTGTGTTTGTGTGTGTTTCAAGCTACACTGTATGCAAGCTGAATCTATATAAATGATTGTTTTCAGACATTCACTTTGCCCTATCCATGATGTAAGTGGGTGGCGGCTGGAAATGTAATAACGATGATGTACAATCTTTTTGTGTGTATAAACGTGCACTGTGAAAAGGTAGAGAGAGCACCGCACTGTCAGAGTCCTCTGTCTTATTGCACTGAGTGTTCTCATGTTTTCTGTACTAAAAAAAGGAAAGAGGGAAAAAAAAGACGTTTGAAGGGCGGAAAAGTACTGTATTCTGATTGTCACTTGGGTTCTCTTGAGAGAAATAAATAAATATGAACTTAAAACCTGCTACAAAAAAACTCAAAATTATTCATGTCTCGGGATTTTTGCACAAGGTGTTTTTGAAAAAGTGGTAGGTAAACTTTGAATGACTTTCTGTGTGTAAAGTCTTCGAGAATTTGTGTAAAGACATTTTAATAGAAGGATACATTAGTTATAGGTGCATTTAGTTATAAATTAGTAGTACATTCTTGATTATATTATCAGAAACTTTTGAATGGCAGTTACCAGAGGCCCGTGCACACCTTCAAGACCAGGAGGCCCTGGAACTCCTAGTTGACCTCTTTCCTCTTTACAGCCATCCAGTCCCGGTAAACCAGGCTCTCCACTTGCTCTAGGGTGGCCCTGGACAATGACAGTTATTGGTGAAATGTTGAAGAGTTAAAAAGAAAATGCACAATTATGAAATCTTCCCATTATTCTTTTGTGGTGAATAAAATTTTAAAATTACATCAATAATATGTTGTAATTGTGTAAGAATTAAAAAAAAATACAGTTATTCAATAAATAAATAAGATAACATGAATTATGGCAAAGGAACGTCTCTTAAAATATGCTTGAATATGACCACAAGGGGGCGTCATCATTACACGTGTGTACAATAGAGTGTCTCTCCAGTACGCAATGTCGGGGAGTGACATAGTTGGGAATTAAGTATATCCTACAAAAGAGTGACTAATATTTTATTGTTAAAAGAATGTTCTTAATTCTCTAGATAAAATAAGCTCAGCTGTGTTCAGTTTGTCACATGTTGGTTTACTCACTGGGGACCTGTCATTACCACGGAAACCAGGAGGGCCAGTTGTCCCCTAAAATGTAAGAGGTAAAATCTTCATGCATATGTGTGTGTGTATGTGTGTGTTTGTGTGTGTGGGGTAAGGATGCTGCAGAGATGTCAGTCTCACAACCTTTTTGCCGGTGTTTACTCAAACTTCCCATATTTGGATGAATTTATAGTCATGAATGTGGGTTCTGTCACACACCTGTTACCCAGCTTTGGGTCCCAACATTCTATTCATCCATCAATTCATCGTCTTAATCTATACTGGATAACTGAGCGCAAATGTACAGTTCTTAAAGGAAAACAAGCCGAGCACATTTAGTCTTTAGTGTACAAATTAAATGGTAAGTATGCAGATCTGTATAAACAGACAAGTGTGTTCAGAACAATACTGCTAAAAGCAGTAATTGTTTATGAGACGTCTTATAAATAATATAGTTGTATAATTTGTTTAATTTGGTGTAGATTTAGTAAATGAAGTATAGGCTACATCAGGCTTTTGATAAATGTTGAGATAAGTCTTCTCAAGTAAACTGCACGATACTGCATACTTTTAGCAACACTTTTTCTTAATGTAACATTTTATAATTTATACATATCTAACATGCTTCTCAAGTCTGAATTTGTCCACTTTTGTTTTGCATTTTACTCTCAATGACTAATACAGTATATCTTCCTTTCACTACTGCTAAACTTTGTATTTTAATATTTAGCTTGCAGTGAATGCAGTCACTACAACTGATGCTGATATTGTTCACACACTCACCTCACATGCTGCAGAGCAACAGCAGGAATTGATGACCTCATATCCTTTCCAAAAAAGCCTCTATATTTTTCAGTGCTGTCCCAAGTGGTGGAAAAAAGCGCATATTTTGTAGCATTTAAAAAATATATCTGTTACTAGCTTCTTCTACTAATACCATTACCACTAATAATATTTGCTTTAATTAAAGTAGTCCAGCAAACTACATCCGACACTCACCCAAAATTAAGGAGCTCATCTCAGTCTTCCTGAACATTTCTTCTGAGGCACAAGTGTAAAAATGAAAGTGTGGAGTTGCTACTATTTGTATTGGGAGAATGAAAATGAGTAGAGACGACCGTGTGAGTCGTCTCAGACCTCCTCCTTCCTCAGGGTCGAATTAAACATATTCTGGAGGCTGTCTCATCTATCACAGAGCTTTAAGAGAGAGGCCGGGGACTGGACTTTAATTTCTCTAAAGTCATCAACTTCTGTCTCTGAGCAGGGAACCAGCGAAGGTTCCTTCTTAGGGGCGCTGACAGCAAGTAGAGCTATGTGAAGGCCACTGTTTGCAGCTCCTCTGATGCTGTTTGCTATGGTGCTGATGAGCATCATTGCCAAAAACGTATTATCGTCATCCTTGCAGACATCATATTGTGCAGGAGATCCGATACAAGGTTTGCTAGCAAAAACATTGTTATTTTTACGTTAGTATAAAAGCTTTAACAGCATCTGCAATGTTGAGATGAATGGCAGCATCTCCTCTTGTTGTGATAAATCCTCTTAATTTGATTTTTACTAATGCATAAATGCTTTAATTAGTAGGGCATTAATGTTTAGTGAGGCGGAGGGGAGAATGTTGCATGATGATGGTGAAGGTATTTATGTCATTTGACTCCTGGTGGGGACATGAGTCGGGCGAGCTGTCAGAAGTCGACCAATGGTTGTTCAGGTAAAACATCTTACAGCAATTCAAAGTGCGTCTCCTCGTGGCGATGATGATGAGTCTGCAATGATGTCGTTCAGCTTGTTGCTATTAAGTCTGGATCCAGATGCTGCAAAATTTTGCGCTGGCCCATGCAACACTTTCTGGAATACAAGGATTAAAACTGGGATCATACAATGTGAAGTTTGCTGTTGTGTACTGTGATCAAAACACTTTAGTTGTGTTCAAATTTATTTTTAGTTTGTTTGAGGCAGAAAATCAAGGTGCAACTGTGGGGGAGTGAAAAGGCAACCGGGTGAGTGTCAGGGTAAATAACATGCAGCTACTGGAGTAACACACTGCGTCTGTACCTCTCCAACCTCAGGTATTACACTTAAACATTACTCCTGCCTGTTCATCAGTCATTTTTAACACAGAAAATAAACAAAATCCAACAAAGAAAATCGATGAATTTTGCCTCCATGGTCATTTATTGATGCTTGTTTTTCCTGTTCTTCATTTTATTTAAACTGGGGGAGAAAGACCCCACATCCAGGACCCACTGGTAATGCTGAGCCTATGGGGCCAAAGATGAAACCTGCATATCCACAAACTCCTCTGTTTAGGAGAAAGAACAGGCAGACAGGAGACAAGAAACACATTTAATTGGCCTCATTGTGGATTTTCCAACAGGGCAACACTGGGCCCAGTGGACCTGTGGGCCCCAAAGGTGAAACAGCATTCCACCTGTTATATATATGATTAATGTCATAGTGTGTGAAAATGGACTAATTGATGTCTAACACATAGCTGCTGACTCGTTTTCTTTCCACTAAGTCAATTAAAAGATTTCTTTTGTTACATGGACACAAAGGCAAAGAAGATTTGCTGGGTCCCACAGTTTACCAGTGAGACTTTTTTTTTTTTATCTTATTCAATGTTGTTTCAAAAACACAAATAAAGCAGATATCCAAACACATAAATCTTGAATTCCGATATGTTTACTCATATCTGTCTTTATCATCTTTTGCTGTTATGCTGTTATAGGATTCCCAGGTTTAAAAAGACCTCCAGGAACCCCAGGGTGCAGTGGGACAGATATAGGATAATGCCATTTTGGATTCATGAAATATTTTAGCCTTGATTATTAGATGTTTAAAGACCTGAACATAATTCCTGCAGAATATCAGGTCACTGTAAAACCCAGGACCTCATGGGCCAAAGGTAGCATTAAATAGCATGTAATCACAAAGGATATTATCAGATGTGTTCTTTGTGGGGAAGGCAGGGTCCCAGGGGCCCACAGGGCCCACCAGATCAAACTAGAGAGTTTGTCACTGAGATTTCTGTATTAAAGATAGGGATCACATCACTATATCACTGATTACACATATAAATAATATAAAGAAGGCAAATGCAATATAAACCCTCATGTTTGGAATTTTCAGTTATGATAATGCAACATTATCCCAATGATACTTAATTTACTATTTTTTGAAGTAAAGAGTCATCTTTTTTTTAAAATTGAGGGTATAAAAGGAGATCTAGGGGACATGGGAGAGAAAGGCTGTAGAGGAACACCAGTGAGATTTTACTGTACATTTTGATGACAGCTATTAATGATGTTGTCAGGTATTTTATCATCTCCACTGCATTCGCAGGGTGACCCAGGTTATGGCTTTTATTCTAAAGGTGCAAAAGGAGACAAAGGGCACAAAGATCTTGAAGTAAGTTTCTGTGTCACATTTGCCAAAAATCCTCTATAGTTTATGTCATAGTTTAGTTTCACAGACCCAGGTTTTGAAGGATCAGGTGTCCTCAAAGGAAAGACTTGTACAAAGAATGACCAGAAGAGGGCAGAATTGTGCCATGTTCAAAAAGAAAACAATGAAATGGGGACAAGGATGCCCTCAATACTGCAACTTTTCGGTCGTTGATTATATTATATATAATCTATAATATATAATTATATATTATATTGATTATATTGACGTCTTAGAATTTGGGAATATATTTTTATTTATATCTTATTTTGGTTCCTGGTCTTGAAAAAGACCACACAGGTAATCTAGGATATCCAGAATCACCAGGGAGACCGGTCAGTTTCTCGCTAGTGATCAAAACTTAATGTGCAATGCACAGCAAATACACAAATCTGACACAGATTAGAGTAAGAGAAAAACTTATATACACAAGAGAGGGTCACAGATGAGGTCAAGTAAAGATGACACAAGGAAGATGCAGAAGAGAAATAAAGACAAACATGTACAGAAACAAATCACAAAAGGAAAAAAACATTAGAGAAAAAAGCACAACCAGAATGATCAAGAAAACAAAATAACATACAAAGATTTAAAAACAGACACATAACAATATAAACACCAGTATAGAATTAATTGAGATTTTGTATAAAGATAAGAAAAAAAATTTATCCTATAGATTTGGATTTGTTCTTTACTCTTAATGCAATTGAGAAATGTGCATATTTGTACACATTTAAAGTACAAAACACTGTGTATTTATTTTTTCTCTTTAAGCATAAATGCTGCAAAAATGTTGCTCAAAAAAAGAAAAAGATAAAAGAGAATTAAGTGATTTTTAAGAGAAGCATTCCCTGAGCCTTGACTGTATCCAAATATAGAATGCTAAGAGCCATTGAAAAAGCAAATAGTTGCCCTAATTAAAACAATGTCAAGGATTCTTTTCCGGGAGCATTTGGCTGTTTCCATGCCTCAAACTTTTTATTTTTGCTTAAAATGAAAAGTATATTACGCACGGAGGGAAGCACTAAAATATCAGATTTATGAATGCCAATAAAAGTGTGTTATATGTTTGTGATTATGGTGTGTTATATGTTTGTGGTTTTCAGGGTTTTGCTGGTCCAGGACGCCCAGGCCCCCTAGGTCCTGCAGGGAGTCCAGGAAAAACCGGAGCTCAGGGACCTGTAGGAGATTCTGGAATCTCAGACCTACCTGGAACACCGGGATTCACTGGTAATCCCGGTCTTCCAGGAGAAAAAGGCCTCCAGGCCCACCAGCACCACTAGCAATCGGTGTCAGTGGCCCTCCAGAGAATCCTGGTGATCCAGGTAGATTTTGCACTAATTTAGATTTTTATCAAAGATTATTTAATTGTGTAACAGGCTGTTGGCGTAAAAATACGATAATATTACATGTATTTTTGGAACATTATGGTCTACCGGGGCCATAATAAGGAGTTAAAAAATATGCATTCATTATGGTTGTATCTGTTTCTGAAATGTTAACTGTGTAGTTAACTGTGTAGTTTAGATTGGTCGCCGGCTAGGTGGCTAATATGGGCCCGTGAATTCAGCAAACCGATAGCAACCCGCCATCGGAAAGAGAAAAGTTTTGTCGGACACTCGTTTATTTTGCTTCAGTACAGTGGTCCAACCGAGCACTGTGAGTACTGTTCGAACTGGATTTGGGCAGAGGGCTCATTTCTTTGGAGAAGACTAAGTTGGTTAGTATCCAGGTCATCAGCTAGGTGGCTAATTGGAGCATGTGGACCTTGGCGAACCGACAGTAGCACACCATTGGGATCAGCAGAGGCCTGTGGGGATGAAGGAGCAAGACGGGATGAAGTGTCAAACTTCATCCTGCAGGAGTGTCAAACTGATTCCACAAAGGGCCGTGTGGCTGCAAGTTTTTGTTCCAATCAATCAAGCACACAGAGTTTGACCAATCAGCTGTCTGAAGACTCAGATCAGTTGATTAAATGACTTCAGTCTGGTGTGCTGTTGCTGGAACAAAAACCTGCAGCCACACGGCCCTTTGTGGAATCGGTTTGACACCCCTGGCGTATGGGATCCACCATCTCATCCATCCTTCTATTGCTTCATCTCCGGGGGCCGGTATAAGTTGGGGAACGTAAACCATCAGGTACCTTGTTTTTTTCTCTTGGCCCATGTGGCGAAGAGGCCATTTTGTTTCTGGCTGCAACGCACCCGAGCGACATTCAGGCTTGCAACGATGTACAAAACCCTTTGCAAACAAACTGGTATTGACTGTTACATTGTGAGTGACTGTAATTTGTTGATATCTTTGGGGAAAATTGTGATTAAAGATATAAATGTGTTTCATTGCATTACTGAATATGCTGTTTATTGGACAATTCTGCTTGTACACGCGATCTTGTTCTTTTGGTCACTACCCAAAGTTCATGACCATAGGTGAGGGTAGGAACGAAGACCGACCGGTAAATCGAGAGCTTCGCCTTTCGGCTCAGCTCTCTCTTCACCACAACAGAATGGTGCAGAGTCCGCATTACTGCAGATGCCGCACCGATCCGCCTGTCAATGTCTCGTCCCATTCTTCCCCCATTCGTGAACAAGACCCCGAGGTACTTGAACTCCTCCACTTGGGGCAGGATCTCCTCTCCGACCTGGAGAAGGCACTCCACCTTTTTCCGGCTGAGAACCATGGCCTCAGATTTGGAGGCGCTGATTCTCATTCCGGCTGCTTCAAACTTGGTTGCGAAACGATCCAGCGAGAGCTGGAGGTCACGGACCGATGAAGCCAACAGGACCACATCATCTGCAAAGAGCAGAGACCCGATCCTGAGGCCACCAAACCGGACCCCCTCAACATTACGGCTCCGCCTAGAAATTCTGTCCATAAAGGTTATGAACAGAATCGGTGACAAAGTTCAGCCCTGGCGGAGTCCAACCTCCAACGGAAACAAGTTCGACTTACTACCCGCAATGTGGACCAAGCTCTGACACCGGTCATACAGGGAGTGGACGGCCCGTATCAGGGGGCCCGACACCCCATACTCTCGGAGAACCCCCCACAGGACTCCCCGAGGGACACGGTCAAATGCCTTCTCCAAATCCACAAAGCACATGTGGACTGGTTGGGCAAACTCCCAAGCACCCTCAAGAAGCCTGCTGAGGGTATAGAGCTGGTCCACAGTTCCACGTCCAGGAGGAAAACCGCACTCCTCCTCCTGAATCCGAGGTTCAACTATTCGGCGGATCCTCCTCTCCAGTACCCTCAAATAGACCTTGCCGGGGAGGCTGAGGAGTGTGGACTCCTATAATGTGTATTTTGTTGTGCACCAAGCTGTTTTGCCTGTTATTTGTACATTTCAGGCCAGCGAGGTGTCGAAGGGGAATGTGGTCCAAGTCCAATAGGCCTGCCAGGATTTATAGGACAGAAAGGACAGAAAGGAGGGAGAGCAGGACTTCCAGGTTTATCCATGTCTGTCGATTAAAGTTATCTAAATTCTCCATTAATCATGGGCTTCATGCCTTTGCAGGCCCTGAAGGGAGACCTGGAGATCCAGGCCTAAAGGGTCCTCCAGGGTTGCCAGGCAGACATGGTCGAGGTATCGCAGACACTTTCTTGATCACCAGGCACAGTCAGAATGTCCATATACTTGTCTGCTCCTACGGCACCAGCCTCCTCTTCTCCTTCCTCTTTGTGCATGCAAATGAGAGAGCTAATGGACAGGACCTTGGTAAGATCATGGAAACCTTTTTGAACAAAAATGTTTGACAGATACAGGAGCATTATTACAGTATTTTAACACTGTAAAATGGTCTCTCAGGCACCCCAGGGAGCTGCCTCCCCCATTTTACCACCATGCCCTTCCTGTTCTGGGACACAGAGAGCAACTGTCATTATGCTTCTCGTAACAACTACTCATTGTCCACTGGCATGCCAATGCCTAAAAACATGGCTTCCATAACAGGGGACAACTGGCTTCCTACATCAGCAGGTGTGAGGAGTAATTACTTTAAATCAAAACGTTAATAAAAATGTTTCCTTGACTGTTGCGATCAACTTTGATTAGGTGTGCAGTTTGTGAAACTACATCCAACGTGATAGCTGTCCACAGCCAGACAGCTCTGGATTAAAGATGTGGATCTTTAATTGTGCTCATTTTCCTTTTCCTGTCATCCATCCAAAAATCTTTCTTTTTGTATTGTTATTTTAAAAATGAGCTAATGCTAATGTGCAGTGAACCTGTACTAGGGCTTGTGACTGCTGAGAAATAATGGACTCTTATCCTCAGAGCTGGATGAAGGTCTATAACGTGATGCACTTGATGTTTTGCACACAAATATTTAGTCAATATTGCACCTTCCCTCTTTAAGCATTTCTTTGAATTTCAGCATGTTAAATTTTGCATGAAAGAAATTCCAGATATGACTCACTCAGCCTGCCTACTGCTCTTTTTTTTTTTAACATTGCAAATAAGAGGAAATGCTGCATTGAAACAATTGTGGACAAAATCAAATTTGGTTCAAGATACAGTCTTATGTGGGATTAAGATTTTACCTTGTGTTCCATTTAATGATCCAAACGAAGGCAAATATATTCAAATGAAATGCAAATTCTATTATTGCATAATAATATGTTTGAAGAAAACAGTTGTCAAAAGCAAGATAATCTCCATCACCAACGCCAGTTTATTTATTTCAACATCTTAATTCTCTGCACTAATCGCTCAGAAAATCAGCACCACATTACACCCCTGAGGATCAGCTAACCAGATCTGTCACTGATCAATATGCAAATGGCCCATAGCTAACTGAAAAGAACACAGATAATAAACAGCCGTGTGTTCAAAACGCTGTTCCACGAGGATACTGAAGTGTTCAATTCTCAGGTTTCCAAAACAACAAGCAGGCTCCCAGGCCTGTGTGAGGAAGCTTACTAACACAAGCATAAATTAGCACACCCTTAGCATCACCTTTAGCTTTGAGTGATCACACATGGCAGTGGGAGAGGAGGCAGGAAGCCACTCCTTGAATGCCACCTTGAATTAAAGAAGTCTCTCATTGCCCAGTTGCAGACAGTTGTCAGACTGTATACACACACACACACACACACACACACACACACACACACACACACACACACACACATACAAACAGTGCTCTGCAGCCTTCTTAAAAGGATTATCCTGCTCCCTACTCCACACTTGTTTAGGCAGCTGTATTATACTTCTGCACCTCTCTAATTGGGTTATACGATGATATGCTGAAAGGTTGGTGCACTTCAAGGTTGTTTCCTACTGGAAAAGGTTACCCTCTTCACTGTGTCCACATATTTTCCAAGGTCAGATGTAGGTGTTTGTTATGTTGTTATTTATTAATTGTACTACGTATCACAAAAAAATATAAAAGGCTGTAAAAGTAAAGCTCCTCAAGAGGCCTTCACCTAAGACCTGCACTACTCTATATTGTAAGAATCACAAAATGACTTTGTTTACAACATTACATTCCAGGAGTGGTGAGTCTGTTCTTCGCATCTGATTACCAAGTCCTCTCATCAAATCTTTATTGTCCGTTCGAAGCACCTCCACCTGTGTTTAGTAGTTCTCATTACAAAACCACTGTAGCCCGTGACAGTAACATTTTAATTCAGATGCAAAGGAGCTGTTAAGTTAAACAGGGCAGAAATCTCATTAAGGAGATTTTCAGGTTAAAGTCACAGGAGTGTAACAAAGCATAAATTGACCTGAAATGGCCCCTAAATATCCCAGTATCTGAGTACTGGCCGTAGATTCAGCTTTAGTGGGGTTCATGAAGTCATTGTTTCCTATATGTCAGCGTCATTAATGTTTTATTTTACATGAGTGCACATCACACTTCACAGGAAAATTACTGTAAAACAAGGAGCACATTACCAGCCTTTGGATGAGCTTCACTTCTACAGCCACTGCTGTGTGTGTTCGTGTAAATGATGTCATAGACTGAGATGGTCAAAATGTCCTTTTCAGGTCTTTTGTCTCAGTCCTAATGACTGCTGTAAATTAAACAGCGCACGCTTCGGTGCATTGATGGGGGCAAACAGAAAATTGAGAATGGTCATTGTGCAAACAATCTGCACACTCCTCCTCCCTCCATTTTATGGCCCAAGTTCTGCCTTAAAAACAAACGTGCTGCTGAGCTCCATGGTGAGGTTGCACATTAACGGCAGCATCTCACCGTGGAGAATTTTTCAACGAGACAGAACATTTGAAGGATGGCCCGTGTTCTGTGCATTTTGGTCCTTCTGTGCTTTGCGTCATGTTGTGCAGAAAATTCAAAGACTGAGCACCATCTTAAAGACCTGCAGGTTGAGGAAGATGTGCTGACGTGGCTGAAATCCCAGGAACAATGGGTGAGATATTTTATAGTTGAATTAATTTTACAATATTGTTTTTCAGTGTGTGTGTATGTGCTTCCTATGATTGTGCCTTCTGTGTTTAAGAATGGAATAAAACGTAATTTCAGTCCATTTAATTCCACTTTAGAAGCCATCAAAAAGACAGAATTTAGAAGACCTGCTTTACAAACTCACAAACTACAAATCTGAAAGCGAAATCCTCTCCCAGCAATCCAGCGGCACAGAGAACCAGGAGAAGAATCGCCGAGGCCTGGATGACCTGAAGGTTCAGCAGCGTCGGGTCGGCTGCAGGATGTTTTTTTGGAAATCCTGGACTTCCTGCTGATGTCAATCTCTTTTTTTAAATTATCATGCATCTTATTTGAGACATATTACTGCTTTGTGGTCTGATATGCTAATTTCTGCTCTCCAATGACACTAAAACAATACTGTGTGTACATGTGAATCTGTTTTGTGACTGATTGGCCCCAGAGGATTTTAACATGGTTACTTAAACTCTGCGTATTGGCTAAGCTGGAGTACAGCAAGAATATCCTGTTCAAAATTCCAGCACCATCTCATTTTTTGCAGTTGAGTTAATTTAGATTACACGTGCCTGGGTTGTTCACTGCAGCTGCAACTGGCATTGAGAGAAAGTGAGAGCTGAATATACGTATAATGATCAGTCAATGACCGATGGAACAGTTGCTGCAAAACTCTCTTCATCATCGTCTTCAGACGTGATCTCCCCTCCAGCAGAGGACGCTGCGCTTCTCGTTAATAAACGAATGAAAAAAAATGAAAAAAAAACAGTGTCAATTCATCTTCTTAGTAGACTGGAAAACCAATAAGCCACATTTAATTTATTATGTATACACAGACTAGTTTAGCCAGTACTAGCACGTCATGAGGGAAACTGCCATCTCCTGTGACACGCATACGTGCAGGACAGTGTTTATTTCATGTCAGCTGAACATTGTTCGAGTTAAAAAAAACTGACCATTTTTTTCTTGAGCTGAGCACAGGCAAGTGTGGCCCCACATCTCTGCCAATGGGTTCTGATCTTAACATGAGTGCATGTTAAATGCAGATAAATCAAGCAGGGACACTGCAGCATGTTTGTTATCACTAAATGAGCCTCTGTCTGCATGAGTCATTTAACTGCTGGGGGAGTTTTAAAAGCTCCCGGCCTGTCTGGTTTTATTTTTTCTCTCTCTCTTTTTTCCACCTTGTTTCTGACTTAAATGGCAACAACTGCATAAGAGGAAGAGATCAGAGCACTTTTAAAAGGAGTTCATCAATCAGTGAGCGCTCTGATGTCCCTAACATCCCTTGTGCTGGTGCATGTGCTTCACTCAAGGGCTTTAGCTGACGAGCCCTCTCCTGACTGGATTGGCTAAAATTTGGATATTATACTTCTGTTTATACTGCAGCCATATTGGTCTGAAAATGTCAGTATCTTGCTGCCTGGTATTCATAAAACAAATAATATGGTTATTTACATTTAATTCCTTTCTGTGCTCTTTTGCAGTCTCTCTCTTGGTTTCCCTTAAAACCTAAATGGAAACGTCTCTCTTCATTAGCAATTCTCTACAGGGTGACCAACCTTTATAAACTAAACTAATCCTCTTCCACCGTCACAGACAGTTTCCTACAAGCTGTTGGAATTGGGTTTCTTTATCTGTGCAGATTCCATCATGTGGCAGCTCAATCTGCTGAATAATATTCAGTCATATTGTGGATTCTTCTATTACAACTTGCATCTGAGCTAAAATTGCCCCCTGTTTCCAATCTTCATGTTCCATTGATATATAAGAGTTTTTAAAATGAGAGCCAATCAAAACATGATCACAGGGGAGTCCAGAAAACAAAGGTCTTCCAGAACGTGTAGGCACAGCCTCTCCTGCATGTCTTATTTGCACATATGAAAAAATTGATAGAAAATGTAGATGAAGTTTGAAAGACTGAGAACAGAGAAAGGAAGAGCATTAGCTGCGGGATGAGAGCAAAAAGTAGCAGTGCTGGAGCACAACTGCAGTCAAAGCACTGCTCAGTATTCGTTCTGTCCCTGGGCTATTAGGATTGAGCAGAACAGCTTCTCTCTGTAACGTGAACCATTGCCAACATTAACATGCTCATACTGCAGCCCTTCTTCAATAAGAGTGTGTGAGTGTGCGTGGGTGTGTGTGGGTGGCCAGGTGAGTGGGATAATGATATGTGTGTCTTTGTGTGGGTTCATGTGTGCACCATGTGTCAGGCTTGAAAGTGAGGATCGATTCTGCAGAAATGCAGCAAAGAGTGGAAACAAGCTGTTTAAAAAAGAGTAAAGCAGAAACTGCATCAAAATACACACGTTTTCACAGGCTGATGACTCAATCGGACTGATGGAGAAATATTACTGTTCCAAAACTGCAGGGGAGGCAACATCTTAAGGCAAATTCTGAAACTTTCTACAAAGCCAGTAGAAGAAGTTGCAAGTCGGTGTGCTGTGCATGTCTGTCTGCTGCGTTTTGAAGAGATAGGTGGGAGACGGCTGATTGCCTGCGGCAAGATGATGGCAAAGTGTAAATGTATGGATCTGCCTTTCTCAATCTCTTAAGAAACAAGCTGCTTTTTCTGATTCTTAAAGGATTGAATTTGCTGCCACCAGACATGCCATCATTTCAATCTCAAGCACACTAAAGTCCTCTGGAAAGTAAACATACTGTATTATAACCAATTATCTGTTACGTTTGCCGACTTTGAGCAGCAGTTTTACATGTAAAAGATGCAGATTTGGAAAAAAAAAAGAGCCAGTGAGATCAAAGTAACATCAGTGAGACTTAATTGAACAGAGACCAATTATTTTTAATGAGTGGAACAGAGTGGCCCACTTCTGAGTAGGACTTCCCTCATTCTGAGAATAGAGAATTGTTAAGTCCCAGAAGAACAAGCCCATATCAAAGCTGCAGGGGGGGAGGATGTTTGAGGTGAGTCTGCAGAAGAAGACAACGTCATGTTAGCTCGATGGTTATTTGAAAAGCCGACGTTGCCAAAGGAGCCTTTTCTGATTTGTCAGCAGATGTGTACAATTAAAACTGAAATTTATGGCATTCCCGACACTTAGACCGCTTTGTAATTCTGGCAAATGGAGTCTTGCAATGCAGAGATGTTGTTAACTATGCCAGCTGAGACCTTTAAAATACGACTTAAGCCATTAAGTCTGCTGCAACAAAGCAGCAACATTTTTAGCACAGATGGGTCGGAGGAACGAGGGGAGGAAAGGATGGAACCGTGGAACGGCAGCATCGGAAAACACTCAGGGAGACATTTAGGCAAAATCACCATTTGTTTTGTTTTGTAATGCCTTATATTGCCGGTGATGTGCTGCCAGGAGCCGGATAAGCTCCAAAATGACAAGTTTCTCCTGTCAGTGGCTCAAACTTCTCAGTCAGCTTCCCCTGAATCCTTGAATAAGGTTCAAATTTAGAATTACTGGTCAAGAATATAGCTATTCTGTCAAAGAGAAACAGCATTGACTAAATTACAGAGTATTTTACACGTAATGGATTCTGTGTTTCTGGAAAGGTTTAAAAGATAAGACAAAGTTTCATCACTCTGGAAGAACCAGTCGGCTCTGAAGACACGGGCAGTTTGTTTGATGCATGAGAACTCAAATCGAACTTTTTCCCCTCCTGGAACAAAAATCCAAGGCAATATTGCGCCCATCATATTTAATCTGCGTATCTGGAGGTTGTCAGTTCTGAAAATGACTGTTAGGGTACACAGTAAATGCAACACTAAATCAATTGTCATTTGATGTTTTAGAAACTGGTTTAAGTTTGAAAGATGTGAGAAGTGTTTTTTAAAGTCCAATGTTTTTAATGCAGTTTCTGTCAAATTACTGTCAAAACCTGTAATTTGTCACAATCCACACAGCCATTTTACATAAAAGTTCAACTTTTTGCATGACGCTATTGAGGTTTCTTTGAAGTGAGGAATTCCTGATTGATTTAATACCTAATTATGCAGAGAAGTAAAGCTATGAGTTGAAATGCACCAAAATGCCCATGAAAAACCACAGAAATTGTAGAAATTCTGAAGAATATTATCTCCCTTCTTTTCAAATTTGTACTTGTACTGTTGACCCTCTTTTTGATTTCAGCCTTTCATCTCTGTCATGTGGTCATGGATTTTGTATCAAGGCTGTAAACTTCTCAGCAAGAGAGCAAGCGAGACAGAGAGAGGGTGCACACACCATTCTCTGCTACAGCCATGAGCAGCAATACATAAGGCATGTCCTGAAAGTCAGGAAAGCCTTCATCATTCTCCTCCTCCATCTTCCTCCTCCTCATTCTCCTTGCAGAAGGCACAGGAAGGTCTGTTTCCATGACAACAAGAGAATTAAGGGCGAAGGAGGGCCTATCCAAAATGACACATCGGATTTAGGGGCTCGTGAGAAGATAAATCACCCTGGGTGAATTGATAGAGGAAAATGGATTGAATTTCCAGAATGTGGGAAAAAAAACTCCCACTGTGGATTTAGTTAGCAAGCTTATCCCGCCACTAAAGTCAAGGCTTGCCAATTAAACATGGCTGTCATCCGCGATCAATACTACGTGCAATCAATCACCTCATAGGGAAGCGTTTTGATAACATAGTCTTTATTCTTAAACAATCACTAACTTCATTCTGAATTTGATCAATGCATATTTTTTATATCATCTCACAATTCATAATGCATATATGAGTGTGTTCCAATGCAGTGAAATTATCTGCAAACAATAATATAATAAATACTTAATATCCTATACAACCAAAACCTTTGTTCACCCTTACATACATCAATATCGACCCCCAAAAAGTGCTTTCCTTTCCTGCTTCCTCTTCTATTTATATGTCCTCGCTTCTCAAATCCTCCAGTTCTCCTGCCAACAGTTGACATCGAGTACATCCAATTTCATGCATCGTTTTAAATCCACATGTATCTCTTTTGCACCAGTATAAATCACTATAAAAAAGATACATTATATATATATATATATATATATATATATATATATATATATATATATATATATATATAAATATATGCTGGTCTTGCCTTCTGATTTTCAGAATCATGTCTGAACATTCTGTATGAGCATTCAGTGAGAGTCGAACTAATATATCGTTAGCTCTAAGCGGACAGTGCTAAGGCCCTCGTCCCCAGGTGGAAGACCCTTTGAGAGGATGTACAGATGACGTAGCATTGTGGTTTGCTCTGTGCAAATCAGTGTATGCTATATTCTGCGCGTGCCACCAGACTAGCATATCATTTCTATCCACATGTGGGAGCGATGTATGAACTCCTACGAAGGTATGGGAGAAGCCAGTGCAACATCATGATCCTGCCTCGGCTTTGTATGTCGCTTGCTGGACGACAAGCAGCCAACTTTTACATCCGGCCCAATATTCAGGTTAAGTGTAGGGACTTCCTGAGTTAAACTAACTGGGGGTTAGGTGAGCTATGTGGCATACACAGCCAGTCAGTACCAGCCAGTTCCCCTGTTTATACAGCCGTGTCACATGTTGATTTATGAAAGAGAAGCTTTCCTCCACGGTGCAGCGAATGGCTCATTTCATGGGTCACAAAGCCAGGGGGAGATGGAGATGGCATGGATTAACGCGTCATGCAAACCAAATGGCGACAGACTGTGGTAATACATCCTCCCTTAAACAGGCTGAGTTTTGCTGTACTAGAGTCATCTATTTAGGACGCTGTGTGGTGGTGTGTCAGCCATGATTGTTTTGTTGCATGGAAAATATCACCAAGCCAGATCTGCAGATTGTTAAACCATTATGCACACTGTCAATGAGTGAAAGGAATCTCTCATTATTTAAAATAAAATAAATTCAAGGCCTTTCAAAAACTTTTCCATTGTTACAGAAGCAAGATTACTTCATGAACTGAGCATATAATTAGAAGACTGTTATACTGTGAGAGTTGTTAGTGCAGCCGCGCCAACAGCCCAGCAGAAAAAAAAATGCAAAAAAAGTGCAAATGGGATGTAACCATTTTGGCAATGGCTCAAGGTGCTGATGGTCAATATTACACTCACTGGTTCTGAAAAAAAAAATGGGATTTTTCATGATTGCCATGAGTGGACATTTCTTAACACTAACCCTTTTTTTTCCTCACAAATCTTAACAGTATATTTCGCTACATCATATGAGTTTCCTGTTAAGTCACACTTAAACCTGCTCAGGCTACTTTCATCTTCAGGCTTCTGTATCAGCAAACGTACCAAACACAGAGATGTGTTATAGTCATTAACTCTTATTTGGAGACATACTAGACTGTCCAACGCTGTATTGCTTGTTTCCTGTCCTGGAGTAATTCATGTATGTGAATCGGTCCCATCTGTCATCACAAATCACGCTCGTTACACTTACAGAACTCACCTGAGTAAATCACATCTCACCTTAAGTTTCCATTAATCACGAAATACATTCGGGTTTACCCTCATATCAGAGCAGGCAGGGTGACAGTGCAATCAAGCTCAAACCGGGACAAGAAAATCGAGAATTGTGGAAAAGGTTTTGTCACAAAAAGCCATAAAATCCTTCATAGTACTTGGGATGAACATAAGCAGATTAACAATGGCATTTTATATCAGTAGTTACAACACAATGGCACAATAAAGCATACGAGAGTTTGAAAATAAAGCCAGGTCTAGAAACTGCGCATGAGTTAAAGCTTGATTTTAACAGCATAAATTGGAAAAGATAAATATCTGTATTTGTGTAAGGAGAGACCACTCTTGTTTAGTTGTCACAGCTTTTTCTCTTTTTTGCATAAATGGTTGGTCACATCCTGACTGAAAACATATTTTCATACATATATATATCCTCTTTTTTTCATAATTCATCTAAAAGGTTTTCCCAGGCCGGAGTTCAGTTTGTGTTGTCTTGCTTGGGTGTATGGTGTACGGTTCCTTGTCATCGCAGAGCCCTCAATAAGATCAGAGAGGATGTTGATGCGTTTGTTTTTGAGGGGCGGTGGGTTTTCCTCTGGCCCCTCCCCCTGAGTCAGGATGAGACCACGCCCCCATCAGAGGCCACTACCCCCTGCTGCTATGTGGAGTCCCGATTGACAGCTTTCCCTCCGTTCATGGTGGGAGTCCCTGAGCTCTTCCTGGAGCGGTGTTTTTCCTCTATCTCGTGCAGTGACGGCTCCCTGTACATACAGACTGTGGCGGAGGTGCAAAGGCAGGGAAGGAAATGGAAAAAAGAGAAGAGGAGAGGACAATAAGAGGTGAACAATGGAGAGCAGGTTGAAAAGATGGATGTGGAAACAGAGAGAAGGTCAGGTAGGAAGCTGGAAGGACAATTTGACCAAGCTGGGAAGGATAAAACGGGGATCAAGATTACAACAGCACTTTATCACTGATATTGTTTTGGGAAGTATTTCAGGACAAGTAGCTTTTTAAACAAACACCCTTGTTTTTTTTTGTCACAGTCCTTTGGCTGAGACACAACAGAACATCCAGACCAAACAGACCGCTTGTGTGGGCTCACTTTGGAAAATTGACAGAAAGTAAAAAGAAAGACTGTTGGTGCAGTCCAAAATGTCTGGCAGGCCTGCTCTGTCCCAGCCCTGAAATCCGATTAGATTAGCTGTGACAAGAAATCTGTTATATATTTCAGGAAGGACAACATCACACCTTTAAATCTGATAGCTAGAGCAGACTCTTTGGATGTAGTCTCATATTTTACTGTCAAAACAGGAATTAATAAAGTGTTACATTTATGTACCTTAAATTTCTGCATATAAACATTCAGTTAATATTTTTTTTAAATAACTTTTTACAAACTCATCATAGCATCTCTCCCGAAATACACAGTGGTATTGATTTCTGAAAGGGGATACAACATAAAAAGCTCATACCTTCAATGGGCCTGGGCACGAAGTGGGACGAGGGCTTTGTCTTCTTGACCCGGTTGCCCTTCATGACTTGTCCCTCTTTTGTGAGGCCGAGGAACCAGGCTCGACCCGACTCCTGCTGCCGGTACACAGTGGATGAATAGATGACATAGTAGTTCTCAAAAACAGACTCCTTGAACTTGCACTCTGGTGTGAACATCTCCTGCAATGCAAGAGAAAAAGAAGAAGAAAACCTGTAAGTCGAGTTCCATAATTTGTTCTTTTACGGTCATGTTTATCCATTACCCAGCTCTGTTTTGCCAATAAATTCTGCAGACTGGACAGAGGACACACATGGAACAAGCATGGAATCAAGAGGTAGATTTAATGAAGCCTCAATTGAGGATAAAATAAATAAAAAAGGTGTCTCTTCTTTACTCTGCCAATATCTGGCTCTCATTACCAGCATGAGTGCACACTGCCAAGGTCAAAAGCATGCTCTATTTACACCCGCGCGCGTGCACTCACACACACACCCTTACACACTCTTTGAGGACTTCATTGAATATAATACGTTCTTGAAGCCTTCAGCCTAACCGTAACCCTCCCAACTAAACCCCTAACCTTAACACGTCCGCACTTCCCAAAAATACCCTCACATTGCGTATTTTGGTACTCAATACATACCATCTACTACAGAAACACACACACATCCCGATTCCAAATTATCAGAAAATGGAAGATTATTATCTCTTTACTTCATTATTAAAGTGACAAGTTAAGGAGAAAGTCAATAAAGACTGCAGGAAGCAGTTCACCGTGCTCCAACTGTTTTTTAAATGAGACACCTGGAGACAAACCACTGGCCCTGACCTCCAGAACAAGACCTGTGAGATTCCGATGCTGATAATAGTGGCCCTAACCTTTAAGGGCAGTAAATGTGTTCTTTTGACTCGATAAATCCAATTCAAGACTCAACAGGCGAACTGATTAGCTTGTGCTGACAGGCTAACAAACCAGATCCCTCTTTCCTTCGCCATCCTGTATTCCTCTTTACCTATTTAAACACTTTCACATACAAGGCTAAATTAAAAGCCAACAGTATTCAGTTCAAGGTCAGATGTGCATGTGTTTGTGTGTGCGTGCATGCGTGTGTATGTGTGTGAAACCCAGACGCTGTTTTAGACAGCTGGCCTGATATTGTCTCAGCTCACGCAGGTTTGTCTTGTGTGTGTGTGTGTGTGTGTGTGTGTGTGTGTGTGTGTGTGTTTGCTTGCGCGTATGTGTGTGTCGCGGTGTTGTATTTCATTCATTAATATCACCTGCAGGGTTCTGTGCCCTTTTAAGGTTGTCCAACTGACTGACGGCCCAATTCTGCTTCCCGCTGGAGGTGACTGTTTATACTTGTGTGTGTGTGTGTGTGTGTGTGTGTGTGAGAGAGAGAGAGAGAGAGAGAGAGAGAGAGAGAGAGAGAGAGAGAGAGAGAAATTAATAAAGGGGATATCATTAAAGCGATTGGAAATACAGACAAAAGGAGGACTACTGGGCTGTAGGCAGATGCCTCAAGTGAAGGATATTATCTGTATGGAAATAAAATCTCATCTACAAGGTTAGACAGAATGAACTGTAAATGATAAAATGTGATCCAAGTGACCCTCAAAATATGTTTGCATACCACCCCGGGGAGAAAACAAATTACATTTTAAACCTCCAGATATTTTGTGAAAAAGCCTTTTAAAACAGGGTTTTTAGCCCTTCCCCCAACCCAAAAACCGACACAAGTGGAATGAAATTGAACGACGTTCATTTGCAACAATAGCAGCTGGAGTTCATATTGGAGGTAATTCACAAATATCGTTTCTTTATAGGCAAGTAAGGTTGAAAAGGTACACAGCCTTGGAAGTTGGATAGATCAAAAAAAAAAATAATAACACAAAAGTCTTTTCTTCTATTTTCTTCCAGGTCGCTACCCTACACTCTGACACTATCTACTGGTGACCTAATATAAGAACTGTTCCTCTGGGCCACATTACAGGGTGGAGAGAAACAACTTTTTGTGCGATTTATGTGTCTGTTCCGGTTGGAGGATATGTTGGTTTTCACATTTTGTGCGATTATTATGTTTGATTATTACCAACATAACTCCAAAGGTTGCAGCAGTTTAGGGTGAAATGTCATGACTCAAGTGGAAGTTGGGATTTGGATCAGGTTGTATATCTGAGTACCCATAGAAGCCTTTGGTATCAACTCGTCTGCTTCAACATAGAAACAGCTTCCTATTTCAGACAGCTGCATAAATGTTTTATAACATGTGAAGGTAAGTAAAATAGTGATGAAGGTTAAAGGTAAACGGAAGGTTAATGGAAAAACCCGATCTGAGTTCTAAGGGACTGGACACTAGCAAGCTTTGTATAGCAATGTTTCATAGTATGTCATTCCTTGTTTATCCAGATTATCTTTGTTTATCCAGATTTTATCACAATTTGCATTTGGATGTGACCAGAGTTTCTGAGCTCCTCCAAGCTTGTTTGCTAACGTTGTCCTCAGTTTACCTGCTGGGCAGATTTCCACTTGCGGTTAATATACAGACATTTCTTTCTTTAAAAAAAATAAAAAATAAAATATGTCTGCTACGCTCGGATGCAACACAGACCATTAATCGGAACAGATGTGCCTGATAAAACAAAGCAATGCATTGAAAGATGCAAAGTAATATGGGGTTGTTTATACAAGGTAACAAACTGCTCTGCTCATGTTAATGATCTTGATTGCTGCATTTAGAAATTTCCTGACCTGAGATAAATCATTGTCCTTTCCCAGATGTTTGTATTTGTGCTGTCGCAGTCCACCATCGTTCAGCAGAAAAGAGCCCTGGCGTTTATGACTGCTCACTTTTAAGGCTCAGCAGCACATGGCAGCCTGTACAAAGGACTTGGGCAAGGTGAGGTCACATGATCAGTGGTGTGAAAGTGTCTCGCTGGTCAGCAGGAGGGAGGTCGAGTCCACAGATACACTGTCAAATAGCTAACATCTCTCTGTCTCTGCGGGGCTTCTGGGGTTCATGCCGTGCCTGTCTAGCTATAATGTGCCTATGTGGGAACATATGTGTTTGGGTGGGGGGGGTGCAGCTGAAAGTGATGCATTATAAATACGTAGGTGAGTCCCTTCTTCCGTCCAAATCGTGCTGAGCGCAAACACCAACGTCGGATTCATACACCAGCCTTCACATTACGCTGTGTAGTTTTGCTGATAAGCAGTAGAATCACCTCCAATTCTGTCCACAAGGACAGGTACGGTGTTATTGTCTGAGGGAAGAATCAGCTCAGAATGCACCCCCCCACCCCACCCACAGTGTGGCTTGGGAACGATAGGGGTTGGATGTAAGTGACTTTGAAGGCCTTGACAGAGTGCCTTGTTTGTGAATGACTGAGGAGAAATATGTGGCAAAGAGACGGGAGGGTCAGACTCTGGTGATTAATGACATCATCTGTAATGGACTCATGGAACAAGACAGGGAAGAAGAAGCACAAATGCACAACGACGAACCCATATTCTGGATGCGACACGTATGCGGGCATCCATTAAAATGCATGTCAACAGGTTTGCCCCTGCCGCTTCCTCTGGCACGAATGCATAATCAGCTAAAATTGGTGCCACGAAACAAAAGAAAATTGAAAAGAGATGTGCCATATTTCAGGCTGCAGCGAGGGTAAACTGATTACAATCACCCTAATTTACATTCAGAGGCGATCTGAAGGAGAAACATGAGTATTTCTTAGTCAAACCAGACATGTTACACGCTTCACCCCACCACTACTGGGGTCTTAATAGGGAGGCAGAAATGAATAAACACCACACGAATGTGGGTGCCAGGATACAATGATTTATCAAATTAAATCACTTAAAACTGGAGGCCAGTTTGGGAACAACGTGGCAGATGAGATTCCAGCCACACAGGCACATGCACCGAGGTGCCCCAGAGATCAATGCAGTTGAGTCTACAGATGCAAAGGTGTGGCCTGTGTCCTGGGAGCAACAAATACCTGATGAACACTTGTGGTAATAAATTAAATGTGAGTTATTTGACACATTTATCATTAGATGTTTCAAACAGACAGTGTACATTTCTCTAGGAAACCCTGGACATCCACTGCAGCATAAACTGATCAATACATTGCTATTCTAATGTGGAAGTCAGCAATTTGGAATTGTAGCTGCCAGAAGTGGATTTTACCATTTAGCAAGGGTGGGGAACCACTACCACAAAGAGGAATTTATATTGTTTTATTTTGCATAAGATTATTTAGTGATTCCAAAATGCTATATAGAAGTGCCTGTTGCTCCCCATGCTCCTACAACATTGGTCTATTCCATGAACAGACCTGCAAAAACCCAAGAGCAGTGCTGAGATTAGGTAAAATATATAAACAAAATAAAGAAGAACTAACGCATAAAGGGGTAAAAAAAAAAAGAATAAAATGAAACGCAAAGTTGACTCCAACCATGCTGAGTGTATCCCTGCAGGTGTCAGGTTCTGGGGGCAACGTTAACATTGAAGAACTGCAGCGCCGGAGCCAAAACCATTAAGGTAATGGAGGAGCCACCTGCTGCTGGTTGCTCGGTCCATCTTGACCCTCAGTGAAGTGATGAAGAGGCCGATCAACTTGCAAGGAGTAGACCCCTCTATTAACCGATGGGTTTTATTTAAAGATGACAAAGTGCTCTGTTCAAAGCAGCTGACAGGCACCAGAGAGAACCAGTTCAGGGAGAAAACAGTTTTCTCCTAAATCAGGAAGCTCTTGAAAACGTTGACTCATTTCAGGGCGTTCCCCGGCCTTTATACAGGAGAAAGGCCTCCTGTGGAAGTCCCTGGGAACTGATTATTATTCTGGTGGAGAATGAGGTCAGTGATTGTCTAGACATTACTTAAAGCACAAAAACTCTGACTTGTTTCATTCCTCTTTGCAGTTTATGCAACTGTCTCAGTGGAGAGAATTGACGGTTAATGGCTCAAGTCAAATCCTTAACACTACTTTCCCGCTCTTAATTTCTGCTGAAAAAAGCAAACAGACTGTTTCCCTGTCTACTCATTGCCAGATCTTATTTATTTGGCTGTTTTTACACGCTAACAGCACTGTTGTTAGACAGTAACACGTGCGACTTTTTGTATGTTGTTTCCTAAACACACAAACTGCTGCAGACAGATACAAAGACACCTTTAGATAGATAGATAGATAGATAGATAGATAGATAGATAGATAGATAGATAGATAGATAGATAGATAGATAGATAGATAGATAGATAGATAGATAGATAGATAGATAGATAGAACAAACTTTGATTGCTGCTGTGCACTAAACTAGGTCACACTGAAAAAAAAAATGTTATAAATAATGGAAGGGAGCTCTTCATTGTGAATGCTCAGCCCCCCACGCACTTCATCACTAAACACACTGCACAAGTATCATCATCCTGCTCAGCCATGGCTACACCAGCCACACTGATGTGATCAGCAGCAGCCACCACAATCGCCGTCACCATCACCTAGCCAGAGAACGCACCTCATCTGAACCATCTGAGAGGATAAATTGTACAGCCTTCCATCCTGCCAGCGACTCCAATACTGTACACGACAGTATTAGAGAGGCTGGATGGTACCCCTCAGTAATTATGTCCCAGGGGAGTGGGGGAGGAGGACATTTCTGCTCTCAGATGTCCTGTGGATTAAAGAAGACAACAAAAAGAAAACAAAAGGAGAAAGAGGGGAGACTGGAAGAAGAGCATTTACAATCAGCAAACGTGCAAAGGAGAAACACAATGTTCAATATCTTTGAGATTGATCCACCGTTGTGAGACGCAGTAAAAAACAAAGGATAGAAAAGTCAGTTAAAGTGACTCTGTGACCACTGCAAAGTCATCTAACATAATTTCTGAGTAGTTCACATCATATGTTACAGTTTACTGTACTGATACCGTCAAAACAAAAGAGTACTACAGGCACAGTTTACCCGTCAGTAGTCTTTTTGTAATTAAAAAATTCTGGAAGAAGGCATCGAAATTTGACACAGATTCATAAACGTGGGCATGCAAGAGACATTATTTTAGCTGAAATTGCACCGAGGGAGCTCTCTCTCAAGTTTGACATAAAGTATGAATAAAGAATACAAGTAAGTTTAAAAAATAATAATAGCTCAGCTGATTTGCTGGAAATGGTTTTGCATTTTAATTCGTGCTGGTCAGCCTCCTTCTAATATAATAAATGGTAATTTCATGCAGTTCTCAGAGGAACCAGGCATCGTGCTTAAATGGCCATATACAGTATAGCTTCACTTGAATCTTTAAAGAGAAAAATGTATAACACTAAATACATTCCAATCTCACAAGTATGAAAATTTTAAAAAGTGTTCCCCTTTAAAGAAACTGGGGGCTGTGTGTGTTTGGTAAGTTAACGACTGTCTGGGCATGATTACATTAATTCGACACAGATAGATGGGTGGAGGGTAATTTTAAGAATCATGGTAGGGCTTTTAATTGGCCACTTGTTTATGAACATATATTTTGAATGTAACATGCATGAGTCATAAAAGTCACAAAAGCGATTGATGGTAAAACATCTGCTGAAGCAGCTGTAGTCACACTGATGGTATTTTTCAAAAGCAACACCACTGAATTTACAGGACTTTCCACTCTAAAAAAAATGCCACATTTATGCAATTTATCTTTGTGCATTTGAATATCCCTCTGCGGTCAATGTTCTCACTTGTCAGTAAATGTTTGAGATTCGCCGTGGCCTTTAAAGATTGGATTAGGATGTAATGGGCAGTTTGCAGCTCAGTTGCTCAGCGGAGGATAGCCACTAGCTCAGCTCCTTCCTGCTCCTCTTCCCTCTGCACCACCGTACTGAAATGGATTGGGAACCGTGAGACTGGACGTTATGTAACCATGCCAACTGGGGATATCTTCCTGTCTCTGTATGTCCGCCTCTACCCAATTTCTTCACCTCTAACACACACACACACACACATTGAATCTGTCCCATTTTATTTCCACAAACAGGCTCCAGTGACTTGTCTTCATCCTCAGTATGCACACTGCATCCGGCAGACCTGCATGTGAATCTTACGCCACAACTTAAATTGATCATGTGCCCCCTATTGACAATTTCACTCTGACAAAATCAGGTACATCTCATGTGCAGCCATATGTATTATTGGAAAGAAAAAAATTACACTTTTCTTTTTACACTCTTCAAAAACTAATCAAAAAGTGCAGATGTGGCCATATACAAACATGTGAAAACAGGAATATTGGCAACAAAAGACCTCAGTTAATGAACCATAGCTATTTTAAAAAATGGCTGAGCCCTGCAGTTGATTAAATTAAATGTAAAACATGCTCAGGGTTTTTCCAACAATAAAGTGGGGGTAAAAAGTGCTGCACAGCAACACAAAGGCACATCTGATGAGCGCTCAAATACAGCGGAGATGAAAAGGGGGGAGTCATTGCTGCAGTAGGATATTGAGAGACAACAACCCGAACAAAACAATACATGTGTACACGAAAGGAAATACACATGCTGGTGATGTAGAGATGTTCTCGTAGCACAGGTTATAGCTTACCGAGCTGTAGAGCATGCCCTCGCCATTCATGGCAATGTAGAAGCCGCTCTTCACCCCCTGGATGGCCACCACTCTCAGACCCACAGGAATAAGATTGAAAAGAGCTGTGGAGAGGGGAGGACGGTGAAACAGGCAAAAAAGATGGCATCACAGCACATGTCAACATGGCAGCAAAGCATCCCTGTTCAGCAAAAAACTTATCCAGTATAAAAAATTTATTTCCTGGGTGAACATTACAGGGAAAGTAAACAGGAAAAGTAATGACATTGTGTAATACTCAGCAGTGGTTGATAGTTGAAAGCACGGGGCACTGAGGCTCATTTCATATTCAAGGAGATTCCAAATCCCCTTTTGTAGACCGTGGCACTGAGCACTCAGCCTACTTTCATTACCTTCAAGAACAAGCGCTCTTAGTGAAAATACTGGGACCATGATGACGGAATAATTGCAAATTCATGCTACCGCTGCCTCAGTGGTCTTTCTAAAGTTGGAGAAACTATAAACATGATTTATTGAATAGTATAAGTAATTTTCTGAACGTATAGAGTGAACAAAAATAGATACATGACTCCTCTGTGAGAAAATACATGAATAAAGAAAGTGTGTGTGTGCTGGTTAAACTGTGCTAACCAGGTAATGAGCCTTTAGGTAGCTTAAACATGAGCGTACCTCATAAAGAAACAGCAAGAAAACTTGGATACGTTGTTAAAACAGCCTTTGAAATGGAAAAGAGCTACTACAGAGAGGATTTTTTTCTGTGTTGTGATGCCACTTCAGTTTGTACAAAAGTTTCTGATTCTGACTTCATCTGAGGACTTTTTTCTCCGAACCATTAAGTGTTCGAGAGTAAACATTCAACTTTGAAAATTAAATGACTTAAAGAAAGCATTTACTTAATTGGGAGTTAGATGGCATGCAGCGTCTATAAATACAGTTTGATTATCAGCATAGAAAAACAAGCCAACTGCTTCCATTTTTATTGGATTACTGCATACTGCTGATTCATTAAGTTCTGGTTTACTTTTTCAAATCAAAAACGACTGAACTTAAAGAGTCAAATAGAAGCTATGTTCTAGGCCTGTTAAATGTAGAGAGAGGACCGGTGCGCTCACTGGTAGATGTAAGGAGACCGCCTCTGACTGGCAGCTCTCTGGATTGTTGGCAGAATTGTTCTGCAAGTGGTGATGGGGACTATCAGATAAAGTTGGCTGGGACGAGAGGAGACGTGCCAACGCGGTTCTGTCCTCTGAGGAGATTCAATTTCGCTCAATAAATATCGACATGCTGCTTTCACCTACCAAATTTGCCCTCGGGCCGTGGGTACGGCAGATACACGCTGGTTTGATATATACACCCCCGAGGCTCTAATATTTGGGGGTTAAGCAGCAGATGGCGAGGCCATTAGCGCCTTGAATTTTGCCTGCTTGGACTGCGCTCTCTTTTTCTCCTTCTCTGTTACCTGGCTCCTCTTCCTGTTTGCCTTTCATGTCTGCTGCCTTTGTCGCAGCGGTGACTGGCAGTGTCACGAATCACCAAAGCACCGAGCACCAAGTACCTGATGGCCAATTCAACTCAATTCAACGGAATCAAATACCTCAATAAAGCAAAATCCTCAAAAACCCCAGGTCTTCTAGTAATCTGTTATATGAAATTATGCTGGTAAGCTACAGGAAGTGCATTTCATGTGAGGGATACAGGAAATAAACCCTGAAAGAAAAGGTTTAGAGAAGGAGCTAAGTTTCAAATGCCAGGGGCACCTTTTCAAATCCAGAGAGACACAAATGCATTGAAGAGGACCTGCTATAGTTTAGAGTGTGCGCTCTTATGTATACATAATTTATTAACGTATGTGAGGTTTGTCACTCGGGGCACCATTTTCATGCAGAACAACACACTCGTTGTGTGTGAGAGCATGTTTGTAACTTCCTGCAGCCTGAGTCCCTTTTTGCCACATAAATGTAGGTTTGATAAATCTTCTCTACATTTCATCTCAACGAAAACCTTTATTTTGAATACAAGCTTTGGTCATTTTGGTTTTTTTTTCTGTATTTTTTTGGGGCGGCGGGGGGGTGGGCAGCACACAAGCAAATATCACAGTCACACTAGCGACAACCTGCCCATGATGCTCCGCTGCAGCTTCAAGGTCAAGTATCGAAGTGAGCTAATTAACTTGGAAATTCTCTAGCCAAATTAAACAAATAGATGAATAAATAAATAAGTGGGCGTGTGATCCTTCATTTGAATGATTATAGCCCTGATTTTCAGCCTCTCCATGCAGCATTAATAACAATAAATCCAAACACTTAAACAGCAAAGCAAACATCTGGACTGTTTAGCAGTGTGTTAAGAATGCAGAATACTAATCAACATTAGATCCTGAGAAACCAGCACACATCTGCATATTTAGATAAGTACTTATTATTATTACATATGAATTCTGCCCTGATCATTACAAAGATTTAGAAAGTTTATTTTAAAATACATTGGCATTATTGCCATGGTAGTGAATCATTCATGGTAAGATTCTTTATCTCACAATCATGTTTATACAGATGTCACCTGTATGTATGGTAACAACACAGGTTTTAAATGCCTGCACCTTATTGCATCTTACTTCCTATATCGTTATCCATGTAAGAGTAAAAAGTGGCTGGGCGGCCAAGGGTTACTCCACTTTCATCAGCCATTACGACACTGCAGCAGTCTAACTGCCCATGACTGAAATCAGATGTGACACACCTTCTAAATGTCCATTTCTCCTCCTCCATCACAGCACCGAGGCTCTTTTGTTCCCCCAAAAATACCCAAAAGGATCGGGGCTCCATCTTTTAGATTCTGCGAGCACATTGCATGTATAAAACAGTAAATCTTCTGTTAATATAACAAATGCGTCGGCCCACCTTCCCACAGCTTTGCAGTGTTTTTAATCATTCCTGGGATTGATCCACTGATGACAATCGAATCCATAGCTGTTTAAATTTACCCAGTGGCCTCACTTAACTGAACGCCGTCTCAAAGCAGCTGTCTTAGTTAAGCTTCCAATCGGCCATGCTTAGCACTAAGCCACTTTAACTATTCAAAAATCATGTATTATTAACAGCAGAATTCCATTTATTTTTCATGCCTTTATTTCACTAAAAGAATTTTACTGCTCGCTGTCTTTATATCAGAACTTGTTTTCTTCTGGTGTGTAAAGTGCTCCGTGTTATGTGACACCCGCTCTGACCATACCATGCTCCTCAGCTCTCCCAGCCTCACGGAACCTCACCCTTCAAACAAATGACTGTTTTCTCTCTGCAACTGCTGAGGATGCTGCAGGTCAGAAGGTGTGAGGTTTAAGGGTGAGGGTAATCTATTATTCTAATAATTCAGCAGCACAATCAATAGTTCAGTGCAAGACCTGAGTACCATAGCCATAAGGTCAATGTTTTATCTTCCCTCACCGCCCTCTTTTGGACTTCTCCTCTTTCCTCTTTCCATCTTTTCACTCTAAACACTACATATTCTTCTGGATGCACGTCCAGCTCCCTCTGCTCTCTCTGCATCTGCCTTCTGCATCTGCCAGCACCCTGTCTTTTAGCTTCTCATATAAAGAATTATTCATTGGGTACAAACGGAGAAGGTATTTTTAGTTTCCTCTAGCTGAATTATTCACTGCTTTCTTGCATCCTTTGGACCAGTGGGCTTGCTTTTACAGGAGGATTACGGACAGGCGGGGAAGCCCTCACAAAAACAAAAACCTCATCAATCCTGAAACCTTACAAATATGCAGATTTTTTTTTTGTCTAACGTTTTCCCTCTTAAGCAGGAAACGTTTTCTTGAATATGTGCTCTAAGTTTAATGGGGCAGCTGTTGGCTTTAAGAATGAAACATGCTCATGATTGGTTTCTCATAAGGCTCAAAAGGTGAATGTCCTTATTATCACTTTAAACACCGATTTGCACTGACCATGTTGGAGCTACATGATTCTTCATCATCTACAGGAGACTGCTGGCTGTTATTCTTAACAGAAAAGAAATTCTGCATACTTTTCCTTGAGAAAGCAGTTGATTGATAATAAAATATCCCCATTTGTCATGCATTTGTATGTGTTTTTATTTCTGACCAGAGCTAAAACAGTCACATCAGATATTATAGGACTCCTGATGTTAACACCAGCACCCCCTGCCCCCCCCCCCCCCCCCCAAAAAAAACAAAAAAAACAAAAAAAACACTGCATTTACTGACTGTTAAAGAACAGGTGCAAATTCAAACACCAGCTGAGGCGAGTGTGACACATTTGCATCTCATGTGTATGGTTGCATAATCACAAGCACAAAAGAGGGCACTCTGCTATGTAAAAATTTCCTTCAAATTTGTCAGCTTTGTAGTGATAATCTAGTTCAGTACAGGCATTATATGTATATATATGCATATGTATATTCACATATATGAGTCACTGCGATTCAGTTATGTTGTGAACTGCATCTTCAATAATGCTCCACTCACTGTTGTCACTGTTTTCGTCCTTGCTGCCGTCGATGGTTCCATCCGGCTGCATCCGCAGGTAGAAGCCCTGCTGGCTGAACAGTCGCGTCACGATGCCTTTCAGCTGCGGCTCTATAACACGCACACACGCACACACACACACAAGCAGCCCATCGGACAGACCACAGCACCAGCACCACCAAGAACATGTCAGAGCAAGGTTCTCGTCACAGTAGAGAGACAGCAGATTCTCTGATATTCCGTGTGTGTGTATGTGTGTGTGTGTGTGTGTGTGTGTGTGTGCATCTGTGGTTATGAAGCTTTTACAAACACGTTTGACAAGCATATAATATATAGATACAGTATTTGATATTTTGGCTATAGAAGTTGGACGTACCAGCAGAGCTTTTTATAGTATAGAAAATCTGCTTTATTTGAAAATAGATAGATAGATAGATAGATAGATAGATAGATAGATAGATAGATAGATAGATAGATAGTTTTTATTTGTGGTTTTATTCATTTTTGGCAGTAACCCTGAATTGACCTCCAACTTAATGGCTGGAGACGGCTGGCCACAGCGCTGCTCCAAGCATTCAATATGATGTGAGGCCTTGAGCAATGCAAGGTAAAAATAAATAAATGTTTATGAAAGTGTTTATCTCAAGTGTAAGTTGAGTCCTTCAACCATTTTTTTTCTCAAAATGGTGGCTGTAAAAGCAGACTTGATGGGCCTTTTTAACAAGAACGTGCTCAGAGGATAAGCTTTGAGATCTTATTTCCGAGTGGATTTTAAAAGAAGAGACAGAGAAAGGATTTGTGTGTGTGTGTGTGTGTGTGTTTGTGTGTTTGTGTGAAAACAAAACAATAGAGCCCTGCTACCCCATAGATTTGCCTCACCACAGGTTTTGAGACAAAATCTGACAGCAAGCAGATATAACTGATCCTCTGCTTTTCTTGGGTTTCAAAAAAGGAGAAAAAAAATATGTATTTTGCACACTAAACTAGCACTGATGCTTTTTACGTGTGCCAGAATGCGTAACCAAAAACACTGTCTTCGCAGCGAGTGCAACCCAATGTGCATGACTGGAGTAAAGAAGTGCGAGTGATGATTGGAATTCAAGGTCGTGACCAGACTCTGGGGTCAAAGCTGTTTGGCAGCAAATCTGAAATTCGTGAAGGAAATCCTGACTGTCGCCAGCAGTGACAACTGTTTTTTTTTTTTTCAACTGCAAAGTTGATCAGTGCAATAACTAAAAATGCAAAAATCCTTATTTATATTATACAGAAAACAAAAGTGTGGAGAGAACAATTATCGCAGGGACCAAACTAAGGATAGACCTTTATGCAAAGGGCTCTGCTCGACTGTAAATCATCCTGCCCGTCAGTCCCCGGCTCATCTGTCCCCAGGACAGGCCCTTCATCATCCATTATGGGCAGGGTGAGGAGGACGTGTGCACCTGCATGTATGTGCTTATGTGTGCATAAAAGCACGTGGGAGCGTGCAGTGTCCGTAAATCACAAGTGATAACTGCACTTCCGTAAATTAAGACCTCAGAGCGGGCCCCCGGCAACCACCGAAGACCCATCATCCCCAATCATTTAGCAGGAACGTGTTCGCATGTGTGTGTGTGCCAGTACGAGCTAAAGATTGCATGCGATGTTTGTTCATGTTTCTGCGTCGTCATGCGGCAGGCCATCCTGTAAACTCACGGCGCATCAAAATATCATAAATTTACATCATAAAAAGGACAGAAACATCTACGACAAATGGTGTCATGGCCATGAAATGGTGAATGATCACCGGTGTCTGACAGGGAGGGAGACACTATAGATACACCGCGACACAAACCTCCACTACATGGAAGCGCTCGACATGTCAACGTGGAACAAGGAAGCAGGGTTAAAGAAACACGAACGGAAGAATGAAGCTGAAAGAAAAAGAAGAGGAGGAGACCATCGAGACGGGAGAGAGATGGACGAACAACAAGTATAGGAGGAGCTTGAGCTACCAAAAGATGAAAACTGGTACGGACGGAAGCGTTTAAATCGAGGAAAGCACTGAAGGAGGAATGGAAATTATAAAAAGAAGAAGAAATCAACAAGGGAAAAAGGCTGTCAGCTGTCAGACAGGTGTTGAAGCCCCCCGCCCATCCCGCCCTCCCCTCTCTTCTGAAATCCCACCCCCTCCCCTCCCACCCCCTCCTTGGCCGAGGGAGGGAGTCGACATGGGCGCAAGATGGGGTGGAGACAAGAAGAAAACACAGCACACACGGATGGAGGCTGAGCTACTGACCTAGCCTGCAGCCCTTATGGGACACCTGTGGAGGTTTCGAGGGTGCATCTTACAAAGGGGTGGGGGTGGGGGATAGAAGGAAAGACAACAGGCTTTTAAACAGGCAGAATTCTGAAGTTCTCCAGTGTGTTGGCTGCTTATGTGCAAGAGGAAATAAAAGAATGACCAGTTAGAGGAAATAAAGCATCTGACTGGATTACCTTACCTGTCCCACTGTGTCTGCAGGCCTGAGTGACATCCTGACTGTCTATCTTTCACAATCCGGATCTCTTTAATGGCGTTATTTCCCCATAAGATTTGCCTGAATGATTTATTTGACAACGGGGAATTACCTGAGCCTGTCTGCCCATTTCCTTCCCTTTTTGCTGTAACTCACTGTAGCAATCAGTAATCAGCAATCCTTGCTGCTGAAAATGTTTTCCATCTCTGCTTCTTCCCTCATCCATCTCTGCAGAGCTCTGAGCACCTGACTGCCGTCCACTACGTGACAAATCTGTCTGGATTCAGAGAAGCAGGGCTTGTTATCTGCGCTCCAGAGGCAGATCCAGGCGAATGAAAGAGGGATGGACGTTCCACGCCGAAGTGTATTAAGCACAGAGCCTCTCCACAGAGCCAAAGTGGCTCTTAATCACATTCCTCCTCCACTGCAGCAAAGCTCCCTCTGCCATAAACATTTAGATATCATTAACATGTTTATTCTTAAAAGAGCTTTGGTGCACTGCAGTGCAACTTATTTCTCCTGTTGTACCTCAATCTGCAGCGATAATCCAAATTAGGAATTTTGAGGGAGCTTTTTATCATTTGTTTGGAGGAGAATGGTGGGAAATTAAATGCGCAGAATTAGCTGTTTTAGCAGAACTGGCTGAGGGTTTGACTGGAATACAATTCCTCCCAGGGTCATTGATTATTCTGATCAGGGCAGAACTGAAACAACTGAAGGGGGTAACGTCACAGAGTATAGATTGTGTTCAAGCTTTCAGGCTGATTTTATTTCTTTGAGTAGAGCGAAAAATGCTGCTGAACTGGCAGACAAAATCTAACAGAACAGGTGGATCTTTTTTGCACCACGGAGGAAAAATCTACCTCCTTTGGAGCCATGGACTGCAGTATAATGTCTCTGCTGCTCCAAAGAGGGGCGGGGTGGAGGAGTAGGGGGTTGGGGGAAACCGTTTCCATACGCACACTTAACACACATCAGTATTTTCAAAAAATCTACGGCACTGACCTGGTCGCCGCCGAACCGGTCTTTTCTTCCCGCTGCAGAAGCGGACTTTGCTGAAAACCCCCAAGAAATGCCTCTCGCAGAGAGAGCGGGGGTCCTTGCTGGGGCTGGGGCGACGTTTCGAAGTAGAGACCCGGTCGCTGTTTGACTCCCTCGCCTGGCGTTTCTGCCGGATCAGGGAGCTGGCGATCGCGGCCATCTCCCTGAGACGAGTCTTTAAAAAAAAAAAAAAAAAAAATCTACAGGATCTACAGTCGAGGATCTACAGTGGAAGACGGATGTCGGCGCAGCTTCTTGGCGCAATTTGAAAAGTGTTTTTTTTTTTTTTTCTTTCTTTTTTTTAAGTCAACGTGTGTTTTCAAGAAATGTCATTCCGGTCAGATAATCCTCATAATCCCGGGCATCATTGCGATGCAGGCAGCATCCTTTTAATGTGATCTTGCAGCTGCTCCCGGTTTACAGCACTCGGGGCTTCAGATCAACGACCGATCTTGGGGGAAAAAAACAAAACAAAAAAACGCACGTCTGGTCTAGGCCACAGGGGCCGGCATGTCAACCGTGAAAGCATGCAACAGTCTGGACAAGTTGATGTAGCTTCGAGCCGGAGCCGGTCAGGTGTTCCAGGTGAACCGTGCCGCGTCTGGCCAGCACGACTTCGAAATAGTCATTTGGCACAGCAGCCCTATCCTCTGGCTTTCTCACGCCTCCCGATGACTCGCATCAGCCCAGAGAACCTACACTAGTCTGCCCGACCGGAGGACGGATCCTAACTTTATTTCTACACTCCATGCATGAATGGGACGCGTCCGCCGCCGCACCGGCGCGATTGAGGTGCGTGAGCCCGGTCTCGGCTGCTTCAGTCGGTGGCGGAAAAAATGAAAGAGACTGCAAAAAAACGCTGCAGAGATGTGATTTCAGCTCGCAGGGAGGGATTCTCGTCTGGGAAGCAACAATTAGTTGAGGTAAACACACCGCGGCGCGGTTTTTTTTTTTTTTTTTTTTTTTTTGTTGTAGCGCACAAATAATGAAGCAGCCTATTAGAATCCAGCGCGTACCTAAAGGATGATGTCCGTGCGTTACAACGCCGACGGCGAGAGTGAACGGTCACGGTCCACAGCATCTCTTTCTCCCTCCACCTCCCTATCTCCCTCCCTCTCTTTCTCTCTCTCCCTCTCTCCACAAATCTTTAAACGCAATCATACGTGATTGAGGTTCGTATCATGGAGTCTCGGATGGGGTGACAGATAGATGAGCTGCACGAAGAAAACGCGTGAATGCAAACCAGAGGCAATAAAAAGAGAGGATTGAAGGGGCAAATGCGTGCGTGATTATGCAGGATGGAGTGCGCGTGCATGACATAATGTCCCCATCTATACGGAAGAAGGTGAAGCATTACAATCATCCCTTAGATTTACAATTAATCCTGAGCAGCAAACCCGTTTTGAAACGGGACAGGACGGCGGGCTGCTCACTATAAGTCTTAATCATCTTTGCTTTATATTGTGGAGTAAATTTTTTTATATATACTTGATTCTACATTTTACTTCTTTAAACCTCCGTGGCCATGTGAATAACATTAAATCTGGCTAAAAGGATTACCTGCAACAGGTTGCAGGGCCAAAAACATCAGCGAAAGGCACCAAGCAAATACAGGAATAAATACGATTTGGCTCTTATGAAAATGAAATGGATTACTTTAGTCGGAGCCTAATAAGGTGCAAAAGTCCACAAAACGTGGAAAAATGGAAATTCTGCAGTTTCTCCAGAATATAATATTGATTCCATCGTATTCCAACACAATGTGGCGTTCAAAAATGTGAAAAAGTTTGTTGTTGAACTATTGGAATAAAGGTGATTAAATAAATCAAATCCCTAATATATAGCAGTTCTGTTGTCATGCACCACTAACAAATACGTGCGCACACAGAGACAGAGAGAGGAGCGATATACGTGTTCACAAAAATGTCTCCGTTTTCCCCGATGATGTCACATAAAACATTTAGAGTCTTTTTCTAGGACTCTAAAACCGACACTGGGAAGGGCTGAGAGCAGGACAGAGATGGTTTTCCTCTGACTTGCGCTATCTGCCGCCCCCACCCCCTCTCTTACATAAGTTTTGCATGTGAGGCACTGCATCGACATGCGTGTGTGTGCAGAGAAAGAGCGAGAGAGAGCGAGAGTAGAGAGAAAGAGAGAGAGTTCTGAGTGACAGAGAAAGAAACTGAGATATAGATGGAAACTAGAAGTAAACAATTTTCCAGCAGTGAAATAAAAGTCATAAACTGGAGTCTCCTGTATTAATCGTCTATAATCTTGTTTTGCATTCCCAGAGAGCATCAGTCATGGCAGAAATACCGATAACATCTTAAATAAAGCATTAATCATTTAGACAGACATGGATTTCTTAAGAAAAAGCCAAAAAGACGAAATGGGGTGGCTTTTTGGTACAAAATAAAAACAGAATGGTACATAAATCGTTGTCAATGAAAATCAGTGTTCCCAACTGAAACTCTGCCCAGCGTCCTCTCTTCACAAACACAAGTGAACTTCTCTTAAATTCACCCGCGTGTTGCAGTTATTAGAAGTGAATTACTTTGACTGCAGATGCATTTTGGCAACACAGAGAGGCTGTGTTTTAGCATTAAAACATAGTAAACATAAAAAAAAGAGTTGCAAAAATGTTCTCTGGGATTTGAACACGCCATTGCAGCGTCATTTCTTCGTAGCTGCTGCCCTCTTGTGGTTAAATTATGAAGGACATTCCCACTTAAGAACCTTCTCACTCATGTTTAGTTGAGACAACTAACACAAATCATTATTTTACTATATACAGACATGGGGTGTTGATGAACAAAGTAGTGGTGGTTTAACCTGAGCTTGCTGAAGACAGTGTTGCAACAATTACACAAATGTCCAAAGTTAGATCTCTCTGAGTCAACTGGACTGAAAGGTTTCCTTGAAAATGTTTCACCTTCTCTCCAGAGAGCTTCTTCAGTTCTAAGCTTGCTGGGGGCAGAGCTTGAAAATATAGCCCTGTGGACCATTGGCATGTTACCTGGATGAATGAGAATCTACACAGACAAATTACACAAATGCTTGCCCTTGGTACTGGTTAAAATAACCTTTCCATCACTTTTAGTTTGAAACAAAGCTATATATTAGTACAATAAAACTACATTTATAAGACTGACATTTAATGGAACTCTACAGTCATGTTTCACTGCCAGTGACATAGTATCCCTTCATTAGCAGACAAACTGCAAACTGGCAATAACTTTTCTACTTTATGGTCAATTATATAGACCATATATATATATAGACCCCAGAAGTCCAGTTTTTAACCTCTTTTCCACTGTACTAAGATGGGAATCTTCCTAATCCCACACTTATGTGTCTCAATACGAAAAAGGGAAAGAACACACTAAAGTTTAGTCTTTTAACTGGCATCCACTGTTCCAGAGAATATCTGCTCATCAGGAGTGCTAACCTTTCACTTAACGCAGTGTTAGCACAGCATAAGCTGCGCTTCAGATTTCAGGAACTTGTTCAGGGACAAAGAACCTTCAGGGTTTGATGATCTTCAGTAGATCTTTCTATCTTGTCCACCACATCATTAGCCCCGGACAAGAAAATAATCAAACAATTCAGGAGAAATAAAACTGGTTTGGTCAAATCCTTCCATCAAACAATCAGCCACAATTGACAACTGTTTAACACAGACCAAGTGCACTCCTGATATTACACAAAGAAAGCAGGTGCAATAAGCCTGCTCAGAAACAGGTTTTCATCCAAAGTCCCTTTGTGGAGAGAGGCTCAGTTTAAAGAGCAAAACAGTTTTGTGGCATTATCTCACAGGACCAATATTCCCAGATCAGTAAATGTTGGAGTCAGATTACATGTCTCGGTGCTGCCCTGCTTTTCCCTGAAAAATGACTTATCTGTGCCCCTTTTCTGTCTGATTAGAGCTCCATTCAATAACGACATTCAAAGACTTCAGACGTGAGCTCATGTTGACTAGTGAGGTGCTTTAATATCACATTCATGATTTATGCTTGGATGGCTGGGGGAGAGGCAAATATGCAAAATAATTGGAGTTTTTTTGTTCTTAGTCACAGAGCCAAGCTGCAAAAGATCAAAATATGAATGATCGAATGTGAAATTCACCCACTGCAGTTTTGTCTGTGTTCATTGTTTCCATCCATCTGTGTCAAACCTGAAAGCTGACTCATGAGGTTCTGATTGAGGTCAAGAAGGTTCATCTCACATAGATGCAGGATAAGGAGCGTTGGCGTTTTATAGCCATGTTCCACAGAGCCCAGCGTGTGCACTGCTTTTGGTCCAACTCCCTCTGAGGAATCAACTGTGCTTAATGGAGTTTCTAATTGTCTGGCCTGAATAAGAGAAACAAGCCGAGCCGAAGCTACCGGAGATCCCTCTCTGCAACAGAAGGAGGTGCATGTTTTTCTTCTTGGAGACACGGCAGAACGTTTGAAAAATGGCCTCGGTGACTGTGTCGAAAGTGAACAACAACAGCAGCAGCAATGCAGCGAACTGCTGAGACATTAGTAAAGGACATGGCAGGCATCTTCGGCTTCCTGCCAAAAACAGTTGAGCGCTGCTCTGGTGCATGTGCCTCGTTGTGCATTAAAGCAGTTCAAACCAAAGTGGAGTTCGGGGACTTCAGGGCCCCCCCGGTGACAACAAGTCTTATCTTCAAAAGAAAGACTTTTCATGTGACTTTGCCCGACAACACTAAACACGCATTTATCAACCAATTTATCTGAGGAATCTAAACCCAAGGGGACGTTTTATTCAACTTTTTTAAAGGTTTGACACAAACCGACTCAAAGTTAAGAGCACTCCTGCAGTGATGCTGTCCGTGGTGCTGAAACGCGCCGCTTTGTTTGGGGCCCTGAAGCTGCGGTGCCTCTCAAAGGCCCCTGAAGTTTAGGTACTCTATCCCCGCACTGTGTATGTTTTTTGTGTTTTTTGTTTTGTTTTTTTTTTTTTGGGGGGGGGGGGGGGGTGTTTATTGTTTTTTTTTTTTTTTCCCGACGTGCTTTCTAGAGCATCCGCAAAACACAGCTCGGTGTGGGTAAAGTAACCGGAGCCACCTTCGGAGGAGTGCTGGATGGTGCCTGGCAGCGGCACAGCAAGGAGAGGCTCTCATCTCACTGCAGACTCGCAAGATTTTTTTTACACACACACACACACACACACACACACGCACACACACAAGAATGGCCAGAAAAACACACACACCAACCCCTTCCTCTCATCCTTTGAACCCCTCCAAATCCCCCGTTATGTTTCTTTTCAAGAGAAAAGCCGTGCAAAGGTAGCCATAGCGCGATGTCGCTGTTTGTCTCTCACCGTTGGTGATAGTGGTCGACTTCGATCGTTGTCCACAGAAACACTGCAGCATATGCGCTCCTTTCTGAAGGAATGGCCTCAGAATCCTCATTGATTTGGGTTGATGGGAGCCTCACTCAATCCAAACAATCGGACAACGCTATCGCAGCACAGCAGGGTCAGGCACCATAGCGTAGCCGGCCAGCCAGCCTCTTCTCTGGGCTCGCACAAGCTCTCAAAACGCCGGAAGGGCACTGTCTGCAGGGCAAATTACGCTAAAACGGGGCATCTTGAGTGATTCCCCCTTTCTCTATCTCTCTGCCACACTCTCTGCCTGTCTTTCCTCAGCACTATCTCTCTGTCTATTTTCTTCTCGGCAGCCGACGGTCACTCGCGTACGCAGCGCGCTCCTCTTCCGCCACGGTAAGCAACGCAAGGACGTTACAATGTGCTCTTAATTGTACACCTCCCCCCTACACAACCACCTACCTACTCATTCTTCCAGCAGCAGCATAGAGAGAGAGAGAGAGAGAGAGAAAGTTAAACTGCAGGGGTAAGTGACGGAGCCCCCAGTGAGGTAATGCGCAGTTCGTAGTTGTCAAAACCATTAGGATTTAATTTTATTTTTTTTTATTATTATTTTTATTCCCCCACTCATATTCATGTATCTGGGAATAAACTGAAATCGCAGGAGCTACGTCAGCTGCAGCCAATCGCTTGGGGGTGGGGGTGGGGGGGTGTCATTTCACACGTGCGTAACAGTAAGAAAGTCGCTCTGTCACTGTTTACTTTAGGCGGGTGCGTGTTTTGCACCGTAAAGACTGGAAAAGTTCACCCTTTCTGTTGACATGCATTTACTGTATTGGTTTTGGTCATATGATCTGAGAGGTTAATAAAACCAAACATGGTTACGTAAATTAAAAAATACAAATAATTTATGTTGCACACAGATGGAGCATATATAGCCATTGCTCATCATATTCTGGCCATTTTATTGATTTTTCTTCCAAGTTCCACAGTTTGACTTTTTTAAATATATTAGCGGCGGATTGATAAATACTGTTTGCATCTGGCAATGGAACCATAGAAAATCAATGCAGAACACTAAAATGTTTTTTAAAAGATCAATATCAGTGTCCAGTTATTAAAGACTGTGCTTTGGCACGGTTAATAAACACCACATTATATTGTGGCCTCAATATTTTTATATAATTCTTTTATCTAATTAAATAAGTTCAAAGTTCAAATCCTTTTCACCTTCCTTTCAAAATCTAATCTGCTTCTTTGTTGTATCATATTTTTGTACTTAGATTATAGTTAAAATCTCTAATGATTTAAAAACATTCCGCTCCATTACATTCACCAGTCATGAAAGACTATGAATAAACTAGATTACAAGTTAAAGCCTTGTTGAGCAACAACAGTATAGGAATTTACGGAATAGATTTTTATTAAATATGTAAATAGAATTAAAAAACTAAAAAGTTGCGTTTTAAGTTGTGTGCGTTCTTTCCACTCTAGAGGGAGCCATAACATAAACCATTCAAACGTAACACTAAACTGCAGATTCTTGACCGTTAGGCAATGTGGGAAAAATATTATCAAATATAAGGTACATATCACTAAAGAAGACAAAAAAATCCTGTGTGCTGGGACCTATTTTGATAAGGACTAGTGGACTTCCTGTCTGGTTGCAGCGTCAGTAATCACTGCTCTTACAGCATTTCACCGTGCTGCTGATTTTCATTGTTAATCTTTCTCTCTTTTTCATTTTCTGTCAAAATAAAACAAAGATCTTGTGGACATTCCCTGGCTGTGTAATGCATGTATAATGGACTTTAGGGAACATTTCAGGTCAGCAAAACCGACAACAAAAAAAAACAAAGCACTTTAAAGGGAGTTTAAAGGGAAAATTCTCTAAACTGTGACAACAACAATATCATCACGGCCATGACGTAAACTCACGCAGTGCATCCATGAGACACCACCATCCTTAAATACCACATTCAAAGCACAGCAGATATGTTTACCAGTGTTTGATAACTGCTTTAAAGTTGAGTTCTATAATTTTATTGGCTGTACGATTGCATGAAAATATAATTTCCTCACTTGACCAAATGAAAGACTTGCAGCTTGATGGATCTGCAGAAAAACATGATGTGATTCATTTACATTCTGTAAATAATTGACATTGAAAAACAACATGGAAACATTTATTTTAAGTTGAACTACTATGCACGGAGCTTGATTGTCAGAACTATTATTTTGGTTTGCGATTTGTGCAGCTTTACCTTATAAATTAGGAAAATGTGTCCATTTGGTACATGTGCGTAAACTGAAAGAGATTAAGGAGGACAGGGAGTCGAAACTGCACAAAGGATGGAAATAAGAAGATGCTGTCTGAGGCAAAACAGAGAAGAGCAGATTTGCCGAGGAGAATGAGAGAGAGTTAGCGAGGGATCAGAGAAATAAATCAGCACTAACAAAAAAGGGTGCTGAGGGCATGTTTCTCTGTTTCTTCCAATGTAAAAGCAAGTCATACTGGTTAGTAAAAAATGCTACAACATGGGGGACTGTTGTTGCTCCCTGAATCTTTGGGACCTCGACTGGAGCTCCTATAAACTAATATTTTATAAGTTTGGTGTAAATGACAAAAGTCACTGAGAGCTTTCACAAATCAGGAGCCAGAGGCTTCAGAAAGGACAGTCTGCCCTTTATCCAAATATGAAGCATGTGCATGTGGAGGGGGTGAGGGGGTGCTTAATTCAAATCATCCAGTTTATCCTGCAGAATGCAGCTTCTATCCATTCATATCTATAATTGACACTGTCTATAAAGCCTTATATGAAGTTCTGTTTAAAAAAAAGACGTATGGTGCCCATTGTCACCCTGCACCAGGGAGAGCAACACACTCACATCTCCCAGAAAAAGTGGAGAGCCAGCACTTTTGTCTAAATCAGCTGACAATACCGACAGAGTGGAGGAGAGCTCCGGAGAGAATAAAATGCGCTGAATTGGGTTTACAAAACAGTTTATATTACCAAATATTCAATTTTGTACGCAGTTTGTGCATATATTATTAGCTTGTAGAATTTTAACATTGATATTTGAGTCAATAAAAAGAATTTGCACCAGAGGAGAACACAAGCAGCAGCTATGAGGGTTTACGCACATGTTCATGATCCTTTGGTCGAGTGTGGGCACAAAATATTTGGTGCAGGCTTCAACAAAGTGCACACATGTCAAGTTCACGTGCAGGCAGAGGAAAGTTACTTACCGGCATTTTTATCACCCATGTCCCCTTGCGGTGCTGTCGACAGAGGCTGAAGACGGAAATGTATCCGGGACAGATGCACGCACGTTCCTTAAACGGGGCACTGGGAGCAGAGGGTGGTCGGTGGCTGAGAAATGAAGGGAGCAAAAAGAGTTCTGGGTCCTCCACGTCTGTCACACACTAGGGTGACCGAGAGCTGTGCTGTGAAGCTCGCTTGGGTGTTGGCAGGAGTTTCTGAGAAAAGTGCAGCGAGGAGTCTGGTGAAAAAAGAAAGGGAGGGTAGAATCCGTGTGTGTGTGTGTGTGTGTGTGTGTGTGTGTGTGTACAAGACAGAATGCAGTTCCAACCACATGTCATCAACCATACTTGTAACTTGCCCCAATACAACTAAAGTAATGCAATATTTTTTTATTGCACTATTTTTTAGTTATTGTTTTTTTACCTAATAGCAGAGGTTACAATGTAACAACAACAACATCTAATTGGTAATTGATAATGTTGCAGTAGCATTCTGGGGGAAAAAAACAGAGGCATTACATTTGTACAAGAGTGGCTGCATATTCACTGAAGTGCACCTCTCGTTTTTACAATACAACAAACAAATCTGCTGCTTTTACACAGTGTTACACTGTGCTGACTTCTGTGGATGTTTGCAGGGGTGTTTAGCCCCTCAGAGCTCAGCTAACATGGCCATGGCTGCTTTTATAAAACACCACAATCACATATCGATCACTGCGTCTCCAATGCACAAAAATGCAGGAACAAGTCACAGTGGGGTATTATGTAACTGTCTCATTGATCCCTATAGAAAGCTCACTGTCAGCACTCTGATGGAACGTCATGATAACATCTAGAGTTTCTTCTGTTGGTAAAAAAAAAAAAAAAGATAGATGTGCTGCCAGTAGATGATGTTTCAAACCTTTGGGCTGAATTGGAATCCTCAAGGCCAAATGGCACACAGCATCATATCAGAGGAAACAAATCAGCACTTTTATTATAGCAAACAAATATAAGAGTCGCTTTATCGCCTGTCCAGATGTGCAGAGGATGAACGCATGACAAGTTTCTCTGTTTTCAGACACCGCACTTCCTGTCAGGTAGTCACATGATCCACAGCCTGCTCGCCCTTTTTACAGATGCAGGCTGAAGCCTGGCTGGCGTCAGTTCCAGGAGAATCAATGAGAGAACCTGAAAGAGGACACCTTTGCTGCACTGATCAGAAAGGAACGTGGACACCAGGTTCAGTAGGAAAAACGGTGAGCATTTTTCCTGCATCAAAGGGCCATGAATATATATGAATCTTTTGCCAAAAATCACAGTTTAACGCTGAGATAATTTCTTCAACCACGTCTCAATATTTTTTTCTGCACTCATCCATCACTCTGTCCCTCCAGTGGCCTCTTCGCCTCGGTCTATGCGCTCATGTACTCCTCTTTCTTCCCTGCTTTTTCAACAATCCTGCTCTGCCCCAAACAAGTACCCATCAAGTATCATCTAACCTGGCAGCGTGTCCTTGGGTCTGCACAGTGACAAAGGCACATTTCTCCCTTTTCTTTTGATGCTGCACACTGGCTTTAACGGCAAAAATGTGTAATTTGCTTCGACTTGTATTTTTATGTCCACAAAAGATGCACTGCCATTGCAAGATTAATTACCTCACCACTAAAACCGCCACATTATTTTACTTTCTGTTTAAGCATTTCTCTGTGCAGTAGATCAGCAACTCAAATGCAGACATGCATTTGCCCTACAGACACTGCAGTGCAGTCATTGCATAAATGTTACCTTCTTCACCTATTTCTAGAGTCACTGGTATGACTGTAACAAAAGTAGTGCATGGAATGTGTCCAAATGCTTAAGAAACAAATATCAACATGGTTCGGTACTGTACAAAGCCTTTTCTCTCCACTTTTATTAAAAACACCATACAAGGTACATGGCAAATCCTATTTAGATAATCTCTTTGGTAGTTTTTCAAAGTGGCCGTTTTCACATGTGTCTCTTGGGCTTTTTATGCCCCTCTAAGATAGCAAATCTGTAAAGCTGTATGTGAATACTTATGTATTAAAAATATCTACATCAACATTATCTTTATGCGAGTAAAAACACGTGTTTTCAGATATATACTGGGCTATATACTTATACTTACTCTTACTTAGTATAAGGATGCATAAAGACATAATTTTTGCCACTTAACTTTTTAATAAACTGCTCTTCCTTTGGTGAGATCCTAAAGTCTGAGCTTTAAATTGAGTCCGTGAACGCATCAGAGGATCCGGTCTAGCAATGGGCAGTGCTAGCTAGTTGCCCATAAACATGGCATGGAGAGGATCCGTAATTAAATGGACTAACTCTGAATACATTAGATCCTTCAAAGGCACAACGCGGAGCTCCAGGTGAGCACATATATCTTCCAAGGTTAATGAAACAATAATATCAATGACGGGACGTTTGTGTTGTGTTTAACCTTCAAATGCACGATTGTTTCGAATTATACAACCACAGTTAATACGATTCTTCATGGTTAAAACCGGCCTCCTTAAGATTGAGGGCCTGACTACTTTTATTCTAGAAAAACAATACATCATAATGACACTACATGTCTTTCTTGTTATAACGTTGTATGTTTGTGTCTGCCGTGTTCCCTGCCAAACTCGCTGTTGTCATTAGCGTTTAGCTCCCCCTACTGGTCGTTAGGCCTATAACAATGAAAAGCAGAAATAGTAGCAGTATGAAGGCAATTAATTTAGTGGCCACATCTATGACCGCTGCAAGTTTCAATTATATGTTATCACTTTTTCCACTTAACCGAACTAGACTCTGCTGAAATGTAGGTTTGTATTTTTATCTTTTTTGCTCTTTTGTGCCCCCCCCCCCCCAAGATTGAGCTACTACAAAGAGCAAAGGTGTGGTTTCCGTCAAGAAGCCAAAAGACCACATACAAAGAAAGGAAATGTCTTTGAAGAAGGAAACCCATCACCCTCTGAGTGTGGCAGACCAGGTCCCGCACCTCTTCCTAAAGCCCCATGGCCCACACTTTTGAAACCATTGATGTTTACAGTGGGGGTATGTTCCACCTTTCAAACACTGGTTACAGAAAACACAGCTACACAGCTCTAAAATGGGAACAGCATGACAGCTGGATTTCATGTCAGTTTACAGGTTGCTCATTTGGTGCTGCAGCCATTCTGCAATATGAGACGCTGAAATTAAGAGTTCAGGCAACCAGAGATGAAGAAAAGGCTGAGAAAATCTCACAGGTGAGGTTCAACGAAACAAGGTCGTGTCCTCAACCACTGTAATAAATAATAATGATAGATATACCTGTTTGCAGGGCTCCCAGGACATGGCACATTGGCATGACTGGTGGAACAAGCTGTCTGGCTTCCAGCGGCAGCTCATACTGTTGATGTCCATGGTGGATGACTTCTGGAGCAGCCTCACCGAAGGACAGAGGACTGTCACAGGTGACTGGCAATGAAAGAAAATGGGCACAACATTTCTTTCCTTGTTATTTCATATAATTCAGAATTTTGTGAACATTGTTTTCAGGAATCATTGCAGTAAATGCTGTTGTCCTTTGCTGCTGGCGGATCCCGATCATGCAGAGAAGCATGATTAAGTACTTCACCTCCAACCCAGCCTCCAGTGAGTATGATGCAGGAAATGGCTTCAGCTGTGTGGCAACACTGAGCTGATAATTTTTTTTGGGCGATGATCCCAGGTTTGTTTTATTCATACATTAATGGAAAACTTTAATGCAAATATCTGAATACAGTTAATTGAAAGGTCAAAGATATATCAGTAAATTTCCCTTTAGTCATTTGGAAAAACTGCATTAATGTCACTTAAATCTGATCGACTTACTTTAAAAAGAGAATAAATATTGAAAATCTCATGCAAATCCTACAGAAGTGCAGCACCTTCACCTTGTAGTCCATATTTAATGACATTTTCTTCCCACCAGAAACAAAGTGTCTTCCCATGATCCTGTCCTCTTTCAGCCATTACTCGCTCATCCATATGATGGCCAACATGTATGTCCTGTGGACATTTTCTTCAGGAATTGTCTCTCTCTTAGGGAAAGAGCAGTTCCTTGCAGTCTACCTGTCTGCAGGTGAGTCGAATAAATTTAAAAAATGCAACTGGATAATATTTGAGCTCAGACTTGAAACTGCAATATAACAGACCTGTATCTTATTACATGTTCCTATTTCCTGTGCAAAACGATGAAGTTGCTTTTTCTCAGGTGTGATTTCCACAATGGTTAGCTACATGTGCAAAACAGCCACCGGACGCCTCTACCCATCTTTAGGAGCGGCAAGTTTCCTAAATATCATTAAAGCAAAAATATTTTTCATCACTAACATTTTCTGCGCATGTTACCAGTCAGGTGCTGTGATGGCAGTGCTCGCTGCAGTCTGTGCAAAGGTGCCAGAGGCTAAACTCGGCATCATTTTCCTCCCCATGGTTACTTTCTCCGCAGGAAATGTAAGTGGAGTGGTAGCCGTGTGTATGTGAGCGGTTTGTTTGTGCAAGTGTGGCGCAAGTTGACATTGTGCAGTAACCCACCAGTTTAATGGGGTGTTTTTTCACGTGTTTGCTGCAGGCTAGAGATGTAAATCTGTGCATGAAAACAGTCCTGTGTGTGTGAGTGTTGTGTAAGTATGCATGCATGCATTAATGGCAGCTGAGTTGTTTTTGTGCAGTACATCCTGTGTGAGGATTTCTGTTCTCTGTCCCTTTTAGGCTCTTAAAGCCCTTATTGCCATAGATACCATGGGGCTTATTCTTGGATGGCGACTGTTGGACCACGCAGCTCATCTTGGCGGAGCCCTCTTTGGAATGTGAGTTGATCTCGTGGTCCAAAGCACTTTTGATTATCTTATCTTTGCCAGGATCTGGGCTTATCTTTGCAAAAACAAATGTGAAACCTGAAAACTAAAATGGAGGGTTAATGAGAACATTTTTCACAGATTCAACATCTTTTGAAAGGGACACTGATGGGTTTGTCTTACAGATGGTATATCGCTTATGGTCACAAGCTTATCTGGAGGAGAAGAGAACCTCTTGTGAAGCTGTGGCATGACATGCGTGCCGGTGGATCCGGGCCAAAAGGCGGGCCTGGTGGCAGTGGAGCTGATGGACCCGGACCAAACTGAGACTCTGTGAGGTCTTTTAGATTCAAGTTCAGACTTATCTCTGAATCTGCAAGGACAGTTGAACGCGCTCAAGAGTGAGATGTTACTTTTACAGTTTTTCTTCATAATATTTGGGGTTTCAGTGACAGCCTCACCAGCCATTCCTGCATTTTGTTTTCTCCTATTGACATAAAAATAATAAATATATTCAGACGTCTTGTTCAGAGAAACTGAGCTTTATTACCTGGAATCCTGATACAATACAAATCCATAATAAGTACTTAGTGCATATGTGATAATTCATAGAAAAATATAACTTGAATATAAAAGAAATTGTAAAATTGTGAATATTGCTGTGTATGACTGTCTTATCTGACAGAATTAAATATAGCTGAGGGAAGGCAGTTTTGACAGCAATATACAGGATTTCGTCGACTATGGACGTCTCATCTAGGTTGGACCATGTGTAGAAAATCCTTAAACAATCCTGACTGTTGTTCCTGAACTCTGTGGTGAAACTGCTCCATATAACAGCAGTAAATAGGAGGTAACTGTACCAGAGCCATGCAGGGTGGTGTGTATTTAAAAATGGCTCACTAGTCCCTGGCTGCGATCTCACCCTCTGCTCATGTGGTTAGCATAAGTGGGAAAGCCAAACTGGGACACCATCAGGTTAGAGAAGCGCAGAGGCATGAATCCATAGATTTTGGTCAACCTGTTCAGGCAATACGATCTCTGAAGAAGGTGTTCAGGGCGATGCCACATGCCCTGATACCCACTACTGGCCTCTTTTTCTAAGTTACGAAGGTCTACAGGTTTGACAAAGACCCCCGAAGGTTTATTAAGGCTGCCCTTTTCCTTCAAATAAACAGCTAAAGCAAAATTCATGGCAATGTCGTCGCAATTCTGTGTCTCATCCACCAACTCGTGCACAGACTGAGGTAGGTCCTGGAAAAGCTGCAGGTAGCGTCGGTGGAAGAAGGCGGCACCGATTAACACCATAGAATATCTGCAGTGCGTAGACCAGAGTCCGAGTTCATAAAACAGCCCTGATTACAACTCAAACGACGAAGTGTGGAGCAGGTGAAACTTACCTGTCGCCTCCTGCTGTTTCTGGGTCCTGCAACTCAAAGCTGCCATAACTGTACACTCCCCTTGAAGTTAAGACGTGTTTCCGTGGGACGAATCCAACGATCTGCTCTGAAAATTGCTGCAGGACCGAAGAGAAAACACTTAAATTGTGTATGCTGCACATACATTGTCCATCATTTTATTCTACGACCATAACATTGATATTTAGATTTGTTACCTTCCAGACAGAGAACGCAAAGCTGATGTCAGGCACGCTCAGCAGAATGTCATCATCCAGCATTAGCACAGCTGAGGATTAAATCAGAAGTGACATTAAAACCAGAGGACATAAAATACTATAGGTTTTGTTAACAGGAAGCTGACCATCAGTAACAATCTCAGGGAATGGCTGCAGCCTGTTCCGCATTAGATTGCTGGCCTGTTCCTTGAAGACCACAGGAACTGGATGAGGCCCCAAAGAGTTCCATAATGTCAGGGGTATTTGCTCTCTGACATTGTTCCACACAATGATGATCTGGTGAAGATGGGGCACTGCTTGGTAATGGTTGAGGACTTTGAGTAAAATGTCCGTCCGGTTGTATGTCTGGATGATGATGGTGAATCTCTGCTCCTCCTCTGTGCCGTCACTACCATGTTCCCGTGCCTGGTTCTCCTGTGGTGGTGATGCCCTGCGTACAGCTGCCACCACACCAAGAGGTCCACGGTCTTCAGCACTGGGCAAGAGAGCTGTCAAGATGGCACCAACAAAAAGGAGCAGCAGAATGGGCCAAACCAGTTTGGTTTGCCTAAGGCCGGGGCTGAATCCAGTGACCCTGCATTTAACAGATATACAATTTGTTATCACAGGGTATGTTTTCCACTTAGAACAGTCTGCCAAAGTCAGTAACTAAAGTGCTGGTTTTTTTTTTTTTTTTTTTTTTTTTGCTTGTTTTGTTTTTTTAGAGGCAAGTAGACATTATTGAATTTTGCTGTAAATGTGTCAGTGTTAGCCAAAAGCTAATTTTTAATTGCAGTCCTCCAGCGTGAGGACCCATTAGAATACTAAAAAAAAAAAAAAAAAAAAAAAAAAAGACACTGAGGGTCAAGACATCTAGTTCTATGTCCTAAATCAATAAATACAAAAGTAATATGCCCTTCAAATTGTTTGCATTGAAATTTTCCTCATTGAGGATTCATTCGTTTACTTTTTTCAAACAGTATAAACTTTTCTTTCGACAGAGCTAGTAACTTGTCAACCTTTTTCTCCGCTTCAAAATTGGGCGTTTTTGTTTTTTTAACTACATATCATTTATCTGTAAACGATGACACGACAATGCTACTATATTAAATTCAAACTCACCTCATATTAGTAGAAATGGAAACATGCCAGCTGGTCCTACATGGCCGCCATATTGGCACAGGAGCGTCAAAAAGCGGAAGAGCGGGGACTTCCGGGCAAAGTTTCAAAATTAAAGATATAAAATTGAGCACACGCGTTTATATTTTTAAGCAGGTGGCTGTTACTTTTGAATTTACTGGCTTGATTAAATGTAAGAACTTTATGATATTGGTAAACATAAGTAATAATCCTTCTTTTGCATTTCTTTGTGAAGCACTTGTCTTGCAGCCCAGGTCTGGATTTAGAACAAAGCTCAAGACCTGTGAATCAGTGTCCATGTGCTAACACACTGGGATTGCTGGTAAATTAACAACTGACTGTGTGTGTGTGTAAAAAGATACTCGTTTGAAAACTGAAATTAAAAATTGGTAAATCACTACAGCGCAAACCAAAAAAAAAATAAACAACTTGATAACAAAAACAGACACACAATGTGTTAGCAATATCATTTTAATCTTTCCCCTCAGCTGAGAATCACTGTTGTACATAAGTTACAATTTTTCCTCAATTTCACAGGTTATTTTTTCTCTTCAAACTTCCAGTTTGACCTTCCTCTCTTATCAAACGAAAAAAAAAAGCAGATTGTATTATACAAAAATGCAAACCAATTTTCACACAGTGAATTCTCTTACAAAGTCATAAAATGGCGTAATAATGGCTACATCCACATTGGAGGAAGATAATTCTAGACATTCCTTAATGGAGTATAATATACATATAAAAACTTTTTTTCTTGCTGAAATCAAACCTGTACCTTAATTTAAGAGACTTTTTACAAGGGAGTAATCATATAAAATAGCCATTTTTCGAATTTCCCCGGAAAGTCAGGGAATAAAATGTGAGCCTCAAACAGCAGTAACAGAGTTCAGTGGTCAGAGGTGAGAGTGGAGGTGTCGACTTGAAAAATGAGGGGTAGAGGCAGCATTTCCACTCAAACAAAAATCAAACGGGGTTGAAATGAACATCGTTGCTATATACTACACAGTAAAGCAACCCTTATATAATTTTTCATCTCTGATAAAAGCTTTTTGGGTTCATTTATACCAGGAACACAATCAGAGGCGTGAAATTCTAGTGAGAACATGGATCAAATCTTCAATTATTCACTGTACAATCAAAGGGGGCAATTTTGGGTCAAATGAAAAAAATCTCAATATCAGTCAAATAATCGCAGGTATTAATTAACAACACATAAGCTCAGGTGGTCATTAAGACTTGCAAGTTCACTCAGCTACCGCAGGAAAAAAAATGGAGAAAGTAAAAACAAAATCCAGCTAGATCAATGTTTCAATAAAACTGCATTTCTGCAGTTTTAGCATGACATTGGGGGGTGATGGTCACTAGTGTATGATTCAAGGTCATGCCAATTCAGTTTGACTTTTGAAATCACCTCATGCTCCTAAAACAAGTAAGATAAAGGACCATTGGAAGAGGAAATAAGGCTACCTTCCACAGAGTTCCTGAATATCCTCTTGTTTGAGAAGGGTTGAGCAAACTCCCTCCTCTGGACTTTTCTAATACCGCAACACTATCACCCAATACAGCACACTTTGAGAAAAAAAAGGGTACATTTCCTACAATACAATCTAGCACACACAAAAGTCTCCATAGATTTTCCAAAGATATAGAAGTTTCCTCTTCTTCGGAAGCATATTTTATAAAGAACATCTTTGTTTGAACACAAAAGATTTAAGTGAACACACATCAATGCACACAGAAGTCCTTCGTCTGGGAAAGGATAAAGTCTGTGTTGGCAACCAGTGGACAGATATCAAATGAAACAAACAAAAAAAGCTGATTGTAAGTAGAGATCATTTAATATAAATGCTGAGCGGGTAAAATAAAAGGTGGCACATTAATAGTGCTTTAGTATATCAATGTATGTATACATACTCATATGTATAAGTGAACTGTGTACCCAAACAATAAATGTAGCAAGGAACAGCCACAGGCTTGAAGTGTGGTTAGAAAATGTAAAAATAATATCGATGCTCTCAATTTGGAAGCGATGTCCACTTAACACCCCAGATAAGTGAAGATGCAAAAACATTTGCATCCTCACTTACTTGGCTCATCAAATATCAGGAATTTGTCGCACCTGTTTCTCAACCCTCATCTGACAATTATGAAGACTCAGCAGAAAATGAAAAAAGGCTGGGTCAAGAGCATCTCCTCCATGGTTTGAGAATAAGGACTCACTCACTCCTGGCCCATCATTCTCTTTACCAAAAGGCAACAAACTTCTTGTTGAGCTTCAGCAGTAAACAATTTACAGGCTGGAGAAAGCAGTGACAGCAGAAATAGTAGTGATGAGGACATGTGAATACTGATGAATAGTGTAGGGTGAACAGTGATCTGTGGGGGGGGGTCTGTGTATGAACATTTAACCTCTCAGTATCCAACACTAAAATCTCGGCTGTAAACATGAATTCAGATGACCGTGCAGCTGAAAATGCTGCAGCAGTTACTTAAGGGTACAAAAGTCTGAGCTCGGTAGGCCACCCCAGATCGCAACAACGTAAAGCACGAAAGGAAACAAAATTAAAATAAGAGGGAAATCAACTTCATAGAAGTTAGGAGAACAAATGACAAGATAATCCCAATGGGGAGGCCTTCTGTGTGGCCAGATGAGAAGCTCTGAGGAGAGAAAATCTGACTGCCGAGGAAAACGGGGAGTGCCCTCTCATTCCCATTCACGACACAATCGGCTAAGGCTGAATGCAGCCACGCAGAGTGCAGGCGAGGAGCACCGCGACCAGAGCGCACCTGATCATGCCAAGATCAGGAGAGGCACATACAGAATCCCTTATAGAAAACACGTGGAAAGCTTGTTATCAAAAGACTTGTTGCAATCTTTAAAACAGAATGCTTTAATTTACATATTATACTGATTTTTCCTTTCCCCCAGTTATGAAAACAGACATGAGTTTATAAAATGCTCTAATAAAATCATACATCGCATGGTTGCACATAACATGCATTGGTGCACATGTGGTTCATACAATATGTTTTTAGCATCTCCATTTTATCTAAATACTGTGGTAGTTCTGTAATGTTTTCTCTTCTCAGAGGATCTAGATCTGGCAACCTTTTTATTTTATTTTTATTCTTTTTAACGATTCTGGGGATGAGTACCAAGCTACAAACAAGTTCATTTCCTGCAATATACATTAAGCCTTCATACACTGATAGATTACATGAGAGGATTTTGAGAGTGCATGAGATTGGACAGTGCTCATTTATCTGCTTATCTCTAACCGTTCATCAACGTGTAAGAAAAACTGATGTGAGATGGGAGGAAATATATGGTTGTTGCAATGAAGTGTGGAAGAGGTCCATCCATTTCTGGATAAAATGTTAATTCCAATGTCATCATCACTACTATTTTCTCTTTCCTTTATATTGTGAGCCTTGTTAATCTATTTTCCAAATACAAAACAAAATTAACACACATGAGAAATGTTATCATATTCCCTGGTTTCCAGGCAAGGAAAGTCATTTAAAAAAGCTCATTCACAGAACAAAAAGAAAGAAAATTCATATCACGGCAGATACTGCTCATCTTCTAAATAGAATGGCTGTGTGTGCCTGTGCATGCTTTTCAGTTGAGCATCTTGAATGTGTGCATGACTTTAAATATGAATATATGGGATTGTATGCCTGTGTGTATGTGTGTGTGTGTGTGTGTGTGTGTGTGTGTGTGTGTGTGTACTGCCTAAGAGCAGGAATGGACGACCCCATTCTTCTGAATCTCTGAACCGCTGGCACCGGGATCAGAGGTCAGACTCAGTGCAGACGTCTTATTGGTTAGTGACAGCATGGACCCGCCGACTGCACTTTCCTGCATGCTGCTGGAGCCGTTTGACACCTCGCTGCAGTTTAGAAGAACAAAAACGAGTGACAATTGAAAATGACACAGAAAAAATGAAATACAGAACTCAAAATACCCACCCAAGAGCCAGGGAGATTTCTTCCAACTGAGTCTTGTGCTCTGGTTGTCCATTCTCTGCAGGTTTCAGTTTGTACTGCTGAACATCGTGGGCCGCTTGGTTTTCCTGGTTTAACAATTATTTTCAGTAAATATTTTTACCCACTCTCAAAATCTCTTGACGACACGATCAGCGATCATTCCCTCACCAAAGCCATCTCCCGGGTTCTCTTGCCGATCTCTCTCTCCACTTGGTGGAGCTCCAGACTTAGCTGTTCACTGGAGACAACGGCTGAACTTACTCCCCCTGCTGGCCATTTGGGCTGCTGCTGGGCTGCTACTGCCTGGTTCTGGCAGGGCTGCACAGGTTGTCCTGCCAATGCACTGGCCTCCCTCTGCATCATCAAAGAGTTACTGGCAGCCTGTCAGACGAGAGAAGATGCGAAAAGACTGTCTACACTGTGGAATTTTCTTGCATTCATCAGAAGATCAAAGTGTAAATTCAGTTAAAAACAATTTGAGAAATTTTGCACATTCTGTTAACATATACCTCCATGCTTCGCATTTGGGTCTGTTGATTGATCTGCTGGTTGACCTGCTGCAGTTCAATCTTTAACTGTTCTCTGTCTGGGGCTGCCATCGGTAGACTGTGACGGTAAAACACGGTATAAATTACGTATTAAAATATTTCCCTGAAAGCTATAAGCTTAGAATGACCAAGAAATTCAACTGCAGGTCTCACCGTTCATTGAAATGTCCCTGAGAGGAGGCAACCTGGTGCGAAGAGTATGAAGCTCCACCCCATCCCACATGGCTTCCACTTGTGTACTCTGTGATAGACGGTAAGATATGTTTCAATTAAATGTGCAAAGGAACAACAAAATTTTGAAATTAAAATAACTTTATCATACCACAATTAGTATAAAGTTAACAAAATTCCAGATTACTGTGGTCAAAACCATCCTCACATGGGCTCAGTCTGGGACCCCAGCAGTGCAACAATTAGCAATGCAATCACATAAACGACAAAACGTTACCTTGATGTTTTTATAGTAGACACTAGGCACAATTTCATTGTTATGAGGATTTTTCTGTCCCAAAAGTATATGTAATAAGTCAGGATAATTGTACCCAGATTGCTTCTGACTAATTTTAAAAGCACTTTCAAAGGTGTATGTGACCTTTTACCTGTCATGGGCATATGCTTTGAATTTTGGCTCTGAGATGTTGAGGCCATGGCCTGCACAGGGCCGGTTGTTTGGTAGCCTGTTTTTGAGGTGCGTGAGATGGCACCGAAGCGTGAAACAGTAGGCTGGGGGCCAAACGGAATAATAGGGTCATCGTCTTTGACTTCAGCTCCCCTTCGAGGAGCTTCTAGTGTTGTTTCCCTTAGCTCTTTTGCCTCCACATTCTGATAAATAAAGCAAGACATGGACAAATTTAGAAAAGGCTGTTGCTTGATTTCCCAGTTGACACTTTTGTATTGAAAAATCCATTAATTCATTACCATCATTTCCATTGCACCGGGAACCATAACATCTTTGGGTTTGGCATCCTTTGAACCGATATAGGAGCCAATTGTTTCACAGGACCATGGAGAATACTGTCCAGCATAGTCAGGCTCTCTACATTTCATAATGTTTTTAGAGCTCTCGTCACCATACTGCAGACACACACAGAAATGTAGTCACCAACAAATCACATATCCCTTTATAATCTTTATCAAAGGTGTAATCTCAGTTTTATGTCTGAACTACGCACTACTACAAACCTCTGGCGGGTATTCGCTGGGGAATGGATGTGAGAGAGTGGGGGAGGCAGCAAACGGTGGTGGGGAGATGACTTTCCTTTCCTCCAGCTGAGACAACAGCTCCTGTCTGCGTCTGTGCAGGTAGTCCAGGCTTGGCTGTGAACTACTGTATGATGGCCCCTACAACACATAGTGCTGATTAACTAATGAAACGTACTTTTGATGTCTGTAGAAAGACTTAAACCATCAACATGACTCACCCTGACATACGTCCTAATGGGTGGCGGTTGGGCGCCAGGAGTATAATAGCCATCTTGGGGGTATCTGTCCCGAGCACTGGGTTCTGGTGGGTAAAACGAGTTAGCTGGTCCTACTGATGATGGTGGACCATCCAGTGGTGCAGGACTCATTCTAACCAGACCATCCCTCTGAGATGGGTAAGGCTGGGGAGGAGGTGGAGGGCCGGCATAGGCTCCGTGGCGACCTCGGTCGTGGTGGTGAGGGTAGGAGAAAGGTGGGTTCGAGTGAGGGGCCTGATATGGTCGCTCAGGAGCACCAAAGCCAGAATAAGGATCTTGGTAAGGGGGTCCTGACTCAGTCGGTGGTGGGGGATTGCGCATGTAATCTCGAGGAACATACGGAGGTGGCTGTTGGTACGGATACCCTGAGAAACACAAAGTAAGTTTAGACTATCATCTATTTTTCCAAACTACTTTTACATATTAAAAATATTTTAATTCTAAAAAAAAAAAAAAAAAAAAAAAAAAAACAATCCATTATCCATACCTGTTGGATATTGTGGAGACTCATACGGAGAACCTGAAGGTGGTAGGCGAGTATCATAGCAAATGTCCGGGATCTGGGACTGGGGGTAAACTTGTGACCCTCTGGCTGCCACTGACATATGCTTTACCCCAGAAAGGTGGTCCGTTGGCATTCGTGGGTGAACTATAGCGTGAGGTGGGATGGGTATGCCAGATTTGGGCAAAGGGTCCAGACTACAAGATGTTATCATGGAAGACAATATAAATGCCTGTTATTTCATTAAAAACAAATAAGACACATAGTAATAAATGCCAAAATCCCATGCTCAATAAATGCTTCAATTGTTTACATTCTGTAAACCAGTCAAAAGGTTACGGTTCAAATGAGGTTTTCATACTTGACCTGCAGCCAGGTGACAGCACGTGCACATTACATGACACACAGTTCTCAAATTGAAGCATCACTCACCTATCAGGTGGTGATCCTGGACCAGTTGGACTCCCTCCCTCCATCTTCACTGGTTTGCGCAAGAGCTCATAAGGGACTGGATCTGTGCCACGGGCAATAAGCAGGGGCAGAGAGGTTGCACCGCTGCCATTGGTGAGTGGCGAAGGCTTTCGGGTCACTGCTACATCAAGTGGAAGGCCATCATCAGACATGAGCCCGCCCGAACCAGGGAGGCGTACTGCAAGACGCTTATTCATCTTACGATATCTGAAAAATTACAGATTGTAGATTACAATGCAGGGAAAGTTAAATAAAATGATCTTTTCATCAGACTTCAGCACTTACTTCTCCAGTTCTTCCTGAGAATGAGCAAAGGTACAGCTAGCTCCACGAGGACAACCTCCCTTCTGCTTCATGTCACGACACATGTATGTTTTGTACTTGCTGTGTTGAGGAGGCTAAAGAGACACCATGTGAGGTCAGGGCACCTTAACTCACAATTAAGTGTTCAATATTTACTGAGACATAAAGTCTTTAGATCAGGGATGTCCAATTCCACAAAGGGCCGTGGGGCTGTAGGTTTTTGTTCCAACCAATGAAGCACACACAGTTTGACAGTCCGAAGACTCAGATCAGGTGATTAAATGTGTCCAGTCTGGTGTGCTATTGCTTGGTTGGAATAAAAACCTGCAGCCACACGGCCCTTTGTGGAATAGTTTGGACATTCCTGCCTTAGATGATCTCACCTGTTGGGGGTCAGCTCCTTTCTTGCTGTGGTTCTGAATGAAGTCCACCAGGCCATGCACCACCGTCTTCACTGCCACCAACCCCTTCTCAAGCTGTTCCCAAGTGGGAGGGGGAGCATCTGGAATGGAGGCAGACATTAGAGAAACAGATGCTCACCAAAATACATTGAATGCTGAAGATCATTGCTTACCAGGGCTGGGATCAATGTTTGCCAGTAGCTCAAGGTGGGGACGCAGCCTGTTGAGATTAGCTGGATCTCCAGTTCTCTGTAGAGCGATGGTGAGTTCCTGAACACTCTGGGCAAATGATGCTGGGGTCTGCAGCTATAAAAACAATAAATAAATAATAATAATAATTTAAAAAAAAAATATATATATATATATATATATATATTTTTTTTTTTAAATAAAGTTTCATGTAAACTTGAACATCTTCAATTTAAGCAGCATACCCAGTAAACACACCTTATCTATGATAGACTGCATGTGGGACTTGTGAGACTGATCTCCATACAGCAAGGAAGACCACTGGTCAGGTGCGATGCGCAGCCCACCCTCCATGGCAATCTGCACTATCTGAGAGTCGTGCTCACGCCGCAGAGCTTCGTATGTACGGAACTCTTCTTTCAGCTGCATCAGAGATGAGTCTTCATCACGTTTGGTCACCTGATGCACGAGATGGAGAGAGTTCAACGCTGGGGGTTCAAATACTCTTCTTCATAGTGGCAGAAAGCTCCACTTTTACTTCACACATCAATTTACCTTAAAGCAAGAGGCCCTGTAGAGGAGCTGCACCACATGACCTATACTCGTCTTAGAGGCTTGTGGAAAGCGGGGCTCAAGTCTCTGGACTACAAAGAGAACCAAGACCTTCCTGGACAATGCAGAGCCGTCCTCGAGAGCAAGGAGGACCAACTTCAGGGCTTCCTCCTGCATGGCTGTGAGAGGTAACCAAAATCATTAAGATGACTTCTCGGAAATGGATCATAATGCCTTTTTTGATTTAAGCTGCCTACCCGGGCCAAGAAACTGGCATCCCCGCGCACGGACAGCAGCCCACAAGTTTGAAGAAAGCTGCTGAGGGTTCTGGTGCTGCAAGATGAGCTCAGTGACGGTCCGCTCGCCCAGAGAGCGGGCGGCTCTCATGGCTCTGACGCGGCCTTCCTCTTCCACCAGCTGACAGTGGACTAGAGTTACCAGTTTCCTCTGCATGGGTCTACTCAGCAAGCTCTGGGCAGTGCTGCTCAGGCCCACACCTGGTGAGAAGTTAGACACAAGGACTGAAGCAAAATGGAAACAGATGCTCATTTGCTAAATTCTTACAAGCAGCCAAAGCAATGTACACTCTGGTGAAGTTTTCTTAAATTATTAGTAAATTACTGAAACAAAAGTTTTACTACATCCAACATATCTGCTCTGTAGAAGAAATATGAAAACGAGTCAAAAGCTAAATATGTTTTGGGTGTGTTGGTACCTCTGGTGTTGCTGAGAGGTTTGAGGTAGAGAGCCAGCTCCTCCACACACTGTCTGGCCTCCTCATAATGCTGGGAGTCTTCCGGGCTGGTAATCAAGGCAACTGGCTGAGCCTTCGGGACCTGCACCAGAACGCAGAGGGAACATTTTGGCTGAGCCCTTTTGATGCAGCTACACCTTTAAACATTTGTTTGTGTGCAGTCAACATATCGGAGGAGGGAAGGGATAATAAAAACCCATCCTCCTTTTTGGGGTTTATCGGTTCATGATTCCTTTAGAATTACTCAGGATGCAGAGTAATTCAAATGACATGAATTACTTTTTTTATTCATTGTTTATCTAATGTTTAATTAATAAAGTCTACAAATCCTGACAGTTTTTCAGTGGGAAGTGTTGGTGGCTAATTAATCATTGACGTTCTCCTGCTACGAACTTTAACCTCTGACGTCAGCTGGAAAATCCACGATCTCTTAACTTTTAATACCAACCAAAACTTCATCACCCTTGATGAGTCGTTCCCATGAGTGCAATCTCTAACTGCCACTTTCCGAACCGACTGGAAATACTCAGCTGAGTTTAAGATCACAATTTGATATTTAAACTGCATTTTTCACTGTAAAACACAGCTTAGCAGTTACCAAGAACATTAGTGAGACCGCATTTGTTAATAACAAGTCTCACAAAAGAAAAAAAGACTTGTGGCAACAGTGATTATAGATGTAGACATTCACGCAAAGATTATACAGTGTCACACTGACCAATGAATTGGCCCCGAAATGGAAATCAATTTAAAAAAAAATTAAATGTGAAACGTGACCATTTAGGAAGTCTGTGCTGTCCAAATGACACTTGAATTTCTAGAGAATGTATTAGGGAGCAGGTTTGACTACACAGCAACATTTCCTCTTATTCTGACTCACCAAACAAACATTTGAAAATGGGCTGAATGATCACACAGAGCTGATTATCAACTCTTAAATGAACCCCTGGATTTCCATGATTGCACAAAAGAACAAAGCCTCCAGCGTGAGAAACCTGGTACAGTCAGGTGTAATATCAGACAGACAAGGAACCAATAAATAGATAGATAAATAAACCCAGGTGTTTGCACAAACCAACAAACTGCTGTTAGGACATTGCTCTGAGCTGCATTTACAACTCTGTATCTCTTATAGTCAGGCTGGAGCAATATTAAAAATTTCATTCATTCCGTGAGATTGATCAAAATTATCAGCACAAATTCAAAACTCAACAAGGTTAGCAGAAAAAGCTGAAACTTCAATGGTGTCTGCAGCAAAACTGATGTAATTAAGTCAATTTCCCATGTCTGGGATTAATAAAGTATTTCTATTCTATTCTATTAAACCACTGAATGTTCTGAAGAGGCTACTCTGAATAACACCCAAACTCTTCTCGAGAACTGGGCTGGGAGCAACACTTCCACTGAAACTGGATTTATAGGCATTTGTAATCTGGTTTACCAGAGAGGTGGACAGGAGCATTTACAATTTACAGCTGCTGTGGAATATCTGGAGAGCTTCACTAAATATCTGTGGCACTGACACAAAATTCACATTCATTTAACAGGTCTGAATGCATCATTTCTCTGTCCCTAATTTATCGAGATATATTTCATGACCTTGACTGTGAGACAAATTACACAATTGTACAAGATTACTATAAAAACTTCAGTCCAAATAGAGTTGTGGATATATGATATTACAACTAAGTGGTTTGAGAGCAAAGGGATTTAAATAATGACTCCCCCTACTTTTAACTGAAGTTTAAACCATATTATACAGAGCTTACTGAACTCATCCACTGTTGAAAAGTTTGAACGCGAGTCAGATTTCAGTTATAACAGCTCTCTGTAAGAGTAAATATTATGTAAGAAATATGTATATTTATGTTCTTGTTAAGGCAGATGAAGTTGTTAAATAACTGATGAAAGAGGATCAAAGACCGGCACCATATTTCATCTCACCTGCTTTTATAAAGACATCAGAGGCAGATTTGTGTTAAATCAGCTAATATATAAAATAATGGATCAGACTGAAAAACACTGTGAGCCTCTTCTCGGTCAAAATCTCAGAGAAAAAACAATCTGTGGGAAAAAAAAAAAAGCACAAACTCACAACAAGAATCAAGTCTTACCTGTCCCCCCACGAGCTGCAACAGGGCTGTGTTGACAGGTAGCTGCTCGATGTCCGTGCTGATGGCCGTCTGGTCAAATGGACAGGCCTTACGGTGCAGCTTGTTCAGGCACATTTTGCAGACAGTGTGCCCGCAGCCCAGGCTAATGGGCCGGCGGACAGTCTCCTCAAACGTCTGCGTGCAGATCGGGCACAGCAGGAACTCTGTCCATTGTGGCGCTTGCACTGGCATGGTTTATATATTGATGGGACACGTGTGTGTGTGTGTGTGTAAATTTAAGCTTTGACACAGACAAAACAAATAATATATATTTATATATGGAAGATTCCACTGGAATCAAGATTTCTTTCTTCCGAACTCAATTGTTCTTAAATGTTCTCACACATTGTGGATTTGGGATCACATCACGTGATGAATGCTGTAAAAGAAAAAAAGGAAATTATATCAGAATTTATGAGGTTTACAAATTCAAAATTAATTAATAGAACACAAACGTAGCTTTACACATACAACCAACCAAATCTGTTATTTAAGAGCATATGAGACCTTAATACAATGAAAGTTAACCATTAGCAGTGAGAATATTCCACATAAGAAACGTCACCCAGGGTGTTTTTAGCTCACAAATCGTCTCCAAGCTTATTTTATCTAACACACGTCATCGTCCTTAACGTTGAAAAATATGCCAGAGACGCATTTATGATACAAAGAGAAAACTGGCCAGAGAGAAGAATCAAAACAACTGCTCTGTGGCCTACTTTAAAAGGCTGGTTAACACTCCGACTATGGACAAAGGGTCCTGAGGAGGCTACCAGCCAAGTCCATCTGCGCTATCCAACTTGTCATAAAGATAACGCTCGCTAATACACTCAAATAAATTTAAACCAAATAAAGTAATGTGTTTAGAACAATTACATTTCAGCGACTACAAACACCTTGTTATACCCAAACATTCCTACAAATAAAATACAGACATAACTGTACTTGCTAAGAGTACGCAATGTTACTTTCAGTGACTAAGCTAAGGGTGGCTAGCTTGCTATCGTAACAAGCGAGTGTACGTCGCCTGATAAAAGAAAACAAACTCAGAATAATCCGAAACGATTTGATGGTTACAAAAAAGGTATTTTTTTATTTAATTGTGGCTAAGAATCTGTAACAGTGTCACTAACATTCGTTACCATCTCGTATATCGGTCAAGGAAACACCGTGATAGTGGAAAGCGAAGCCATTTGACTTTACGGTTAGATTATGTAACGCTAGCATCCGAAACCACCCAGGAAAACAGCTGCCACTGAACTAACATTTTTTTCTTATCTATCAATTCCCATACGATATTAAAAAATTGATTCGTAGTGGGACTGTGCTTTGGCCAATTCCATTTTAGAGTGAGCTTTCGTCGAGAAGATACGAGTCAAGGCGAACAAGCCGTACTCCTTCTTTTAGCAGTTAGCTTGATAGCATGCTAGCCACCTTCCGTGTTAGCAACAAATAGATACAGCTATGCGTCAGTAATTTGATTTAAAATTGCAACGTTTGGTCTACACCGCCTTTTAAAACACAAAACACTGTCAAAAATACTCACTCATTCCAAAAGACCTGGAAGATTTTCATCTTTCTTGAGGAAACTGTTGCGATATTTCCCTGCCATGTCGACTGTGCAGCCTAGCTGCTGCCGAGGTTTAGGGAGGGTGTCAACTCGACAACAGCCTTACTAGCCGGTTAGAGCTAGCTGGAAAAAGATGGTGTATGTGTGTCCCTGCCTCGGCAGACTTGCGTAGCAATGACGCCCCCTGCTGGCAAAACTGAGAGAAGGCACAAACTGAGCCCGAGCGGCACTTTCCTGCCTCACATCTGGAGGACGGTGATTTAACGTCTGGAAAACAGAACAGTCACTATTAGATTTAACTGTGCTCAATGTATAAATATGAATGTGTCAAAGGAATTCCACTGAGAACTGAACCAGGGAGGGTGGATTTAGGGCACAATCGACCTGGGAGGGATCAACGGTATTGACAAACAAGAATGTTGTTTTGACGACGGAAAATGCGCCCTATATCATCTAAAAACAAACTCTGTCAATAAATATAGGGATCTAATTTAATCACACTCGGATAGATGGTTTTATTTAATTGTATTTCTTCCCTTTTCTTTGAAGCGCTTATAACTGCAGGGAATCGTGCTTGCGCTCTTTACTTACGCAACAGGGAGCTTTACCCTGCATCGGGTTCTCCGGGCGAGGGCGAAACTGAGGCAGGCTTTTTTTTTTTTTTTGTATTCTATTTTTGCTTAATCCCACTGGTTTCTGAAGAGATTACCGGACCATTCATGATTTGGGGGGGCCGCTGGCTCGCTGGACGCTGCCCGCGGAGGCTGCGAAGACGGCGAGCGGAAGCGCAGCGCACGGAGGGAGCCACGTCGGGAGGAATGCTGTTTGGTTTGTTTGTTTTTGTTTACTTATGTTAAATCCGCAGGAGGATGGTTGGCCCGTCTTCCCGCATGAGTGTGCGGGGCTGCACGCTGCGATAACACGCACGTTTTGGTCCCGAGTTTGAACGGCAGCTCTCGGTTGTGCACTCGCACCTGACGTCGTTGCAACTTTCCTACGACGATTTCTTTTTGAAGGGCTTCCTCACCAAATCCTCAGGTATATTACACATTCTGTATTTATCACTTTCCTCATATTGTAATTTAAATTCCCCTGTTTTGACCAAAAGTTATTCGTCCACTTCTGTTTCCAGAAGTTGAAACGTTTATTTTATTTAAATTTAATATTCAGTGGCATTCCTTACATTGTTTAGCCGCACAGCGGCTCAGTGGCAGGCAGCAGTTGCTTATTCTCATTTTGAAGGATTATCCTGGGCTGCAAAGTAATCAGTGGATAAGGCAACGTGACTGAATCCATATTACATATCTCCTCAGCGGGCAGATCACAGTGTAGAAGTGGAATAGATGTGAGAGAGATACCCAGATTGATTGATTGATTTATTTGTTTGTTTATTTATTTAGGTCAGCACAGTCCTCTGCACAAGTAGTCAATGGAGGAAGAGAAAGGGTCTAATGAACAAACACAACCAAGCCCCCCTTCATCCGCTGGTCTTCCCATCAACTGGGGCCTCATCACTGGTCCCGTCCAACCTGTCGTCTCTGCCACCTCCTTAACCGCTCGGCTTCCTCCACCTCAAACATCCACCGTACACACGCTGCAGACCAAAGTGAGGTCCATCACACAGAGAAGAACGAGAGTGAGGAACAGAGAGAGGCCGGAAGCTGAGGCATTACGAAGCACTCCGGGAGGACAGAGTTCATCCGAAGGTCCTCTCAGACAGTGGGCTGGCGGGACATGTCAGGCATCCATGCCGCCGTCATCCTGGCATTCAGGCACTGCAAAGACCTCAAGCACCAGTGATGAGGAGGAGGAGGAGGAAGTAGAGGTGGAGGTCAAGTTGGAAATCCACAGCCCTCCGGCGGGAGTGAAAGGCGAGGGGGCCTTCCAGCTGGGAGAGGACGCTGAAGTGGAAGCAAACGAGGGCCCGACTGGGCCGCAAGATGATACCTGTCAAGAAAATCCTCCGTCCCCCAGCTCCTTCAGCAGTAAGGTTCCACCTCCTCTTCCTGTTCTCTCCACCCCTCCTGTCACTGCCTCCACGACATCCTCAACATCTTCCTCCACATCGGCCAGACACTGGGCCCCACCAAAGGGCTTCTGGAGAGTGGCCCGCCCAGAAACGCTGCTTCTGAATGGCGTCGGGCCCGGCAGCTTCACATCGAACCTACCTCTGAGGGACTACACTCAGATTGACACTCAGAGGAGTTCCGTACCCTCCGACACATCCAGCCACAGTGCTGTAGCTGCTACGTTGGATGAGGGTAGCGCCCCTTCTGAATTCAAAGGCTTGGACAGTGCAGAGAACGCCCCGGACGCCTGCGAGCAGAAGGAGGTGGACAGCAAAGAGCTGTGCAGGTCAGACAGTGGGCAGGGCGGCGTGTTGTCTGCTGATGACCGGCTGAAGGTGAAACAGAGGGCGTACGCAAAGTTAAGAGAGAGGCAACAGAAATGCAGGGAGGAGAGAGAGCAGGCTGGAAGAGAGACTACCAGCAATGAGGGCACGGCACAGAGGCTGGAGTGGAAAGGTAAATGGTAAAAGTGTGTTTTTGACCCCTCTAAGCTTTCCATTACTGTCCTCATTTACCCCTTTACACAACTCATGTCAGTATAACCAACCAGGACTCCTGCATGCACATTCATACAGTGACGCAGCTACCTTCAGGTCTGCAGGGGTATGGGATGGAACTGACGCCCGCCACACCACTGGAGCGAGCATGCCACACCGTGGTGTTCCCAGAAATCTGCTATGAGCCCCCTCTCTACTGGCGTTTGAGGTTTATTTTTAGCACTTTGAATAATTGATTATGTCAGAGAAATCCTTTGTGTGACATTAGTGACAATGACCTGCGTCAGTTAGGAAGCCAGGCATGACTGATCTACCTCACACAGGTCCATGCACTTTACACGGCAGGTTTCAGGATTTGCGGCATTAGGAGAGAATCCTGGTGCAGTCCTGCACTGTTATCAGGCTGAAAAATCAGGTCATCGGCTCAGAAACGGCTCTCAGGCGCAATTCGGGATTTTATCATGGAATATTTTATGACTCCTGGCATTTGCAACCACTCAAAGGGACCCAAACATAATGTTTCCTCATGCTGTCATAAACCCCTCTGTATACAACCTGGCTGACTCCCAGCGTTGAACAGATGTCAGATGTGCAGATGTGCACAGAAACGCTGCTATTATTAGAAGTCAGCACGGTGGGGGAGGTGTCCCTGTTTTTGTATCGCACGCTAAAGCGTGCTTTTGCATGTATGTACGGTACCAGATTATCTGAGTAATCACGAGCTTGTATGTGGAAGCATATGTCAGGGCAGTTAAACCTGCAACATTCAGGTCTTTTGGCCCCTCGGGGAATCTGCATTTGTCGCTCAGGCGTTGCATTACCTTTGTTTTTGTGACTGACTTTGGTGATCAGTGAAGGAAAACATGATCATTCACTGAGTCCAAGATGTGGAGGCTTGCAGAAATCCTTGTAATACTACAGTGACCTAATTTTAATCGTTGCTTTGCATTATGGCCAAGCACGTTGTTGACCGGAGTGTTTTCTTATCGTAGCATAGAAGAGGAAGTGATGACAACTGACTTAGCTGCCACAACTGTGGAACGCCCTGCCGGAGGACCTCAGGGCTGCAGAGAACGTTTGTGTTTTTAGAAGCAGGCTCGAAACCCACCTTTTTAAGTTAGCTTTTACTTAGTATTTATTGATTCTATTCTATTTTATTCTTGTTTATTCTATTGTTCCGGTTTATCTATTTCATTGTTTTTAATTCCTGTGTTTCTTCAGAAGGGGCTCTCTGCACCGGGGCTTGTGATCGGCTGTGGCTGCTGTGGCTCTGTCCCATGGGCTCCTGCGGCCTGGTTGAGTGGTTCTTTGCCCTCCTCCCTGCTGTGGGCCCCAGGTCGAGGTCCTGTAGCTGTGGCCTGTGAGCGCCTCCTGGTGCAGACAGCTCCCTGTGATAGTGTCTCCTCAGCTCGATCCTCCATGCCCAGCCGCACATTAGACTGTGTGTGACTGTTAACAATGGTGTGGATGAGAATTTCTGCGTAAACATGTGCCTGTGTGTGTATATATGTGTGTGTGTGCCCGTGTGTGTGTGGGGGGGATTGTCATTGTTTATAATTATTGTTTTATCTATGTAAAGCACTTTGAGCTACATCTTGTATGAAAAGTGCTCAAAAAATAAAGTGTATTATTATTATTATTATTATTATTATTATTATTATTAACTAAAATTGTGATTAGCAGTATTTTTTGCACAGATGACAGATGTGCTATGTAAATATTAATGGGGTCCACTTTGGCTGAACAGCGGCCTCAGTGAGCCGAGTTATCTCATCCCAGTCACAAAAAGAAGATTTTGTATTGTGCAATGTATTAAAATAATTACTCTCTGTGAGGTCAAAAGTTGGAAATGTGCACCAAAAATGTCTAGATGGCTAAAAAAATGACACAAAAATCCTAAAATGGACTACATGTGCACATCTGTTAAGATTTAGAAGAAACTTCTAACTTCTAACTTCTAAATATTTTACAGTGATTTACGTTTTTTTTTTTCTGCCAATTTGCAGGTTTCCAGGAGGTGTCGGACAACGCAGACTCAACCATTCCTGCTCAGGACCTTGAACCATACTTGAGGTCAGAGACACATTGCTTCTCAATGACACCCATGATGCTTTGTAATTTCTCCAGAAAAACCTCTTTAATTAGCTTTGACTCGTAATAATTTTCCAGAACAAGATTTTCTCACAAAAACAGTAGTTTGTTACATGTAGCTGTCACAAAGTAAGGAAACCTATTCATCCCAAATATGAACCTTTGTAGGGTATCGAACAGACACATTCCATCACTGAGAAAAAGTCTTTTATTGTCATCATTTTTAATTGAATAATCATTTTTAATTGAATAATCGTTTTTAATTGCAAAGTAAAACAGCTTCTGATGAGGTACCTAAAGGTTTAGAACTATTTCTGTGTGTATGTCAGAAGAAAACACTTACAGGACACACTAATCTATTGAAGCAAAGTGTGTTCTCTTTTGACACCAAGGAAAGAATGAATCACACTCTGTTTGTTACAAGGATAATCCACATGGCTGGTGTATCACGCTTATCTTTATCACTAGGCCAGAGGATAAAGACAAGTACAGTCGATGAAGCACAATACAGAGCAGCTTAACTGCTGGGGCGTGAGGGAGGATGGATGGATGGATGGATGGATGGATGGATGGTGTTTTTCTCTGTTGCTCACTGCCAGTGCCACACCCCAGTCTGCCTATCTGGTATTACGTAAGGTGGCTTAGGAAGATGCAGTTTGATTTACCATGTCCAGTCAGGCTTTACACAGTGTGGTGCTACTGGAGATGTCACGTTACACAATGAGTTTCCCTGGATATATGTGGTCTTGTTTCATTACCTTTACCATGAGCCATGCTCTGTTCACTGCTCATTTCCATGCTTTTTTTTTTTTGTTGTTGTTTTTTTTAAAATTTCAGGTCACTCCTGGTAATTAGTGATGAGCTCCCGCTGAGCCCAAGGCATGAGCAAGCCAAGCTTCTCTTGGAGCGGGCGCGACTCAAGGCTCGCTCTAATCACGTCAAAAGCGAGCGCCCCAGCAGACGAGCCCACTCTGATCAGAGATCCACAATGTAAGCTACTGTTGACTGTTGCATCTTTGGCTTCTTCACAAGAAAGATGTTAGAGCTTCAACAGATCAGATTCACCCCATAGTTCTGCAGATGTGTAGGATGAGTAGGTGAGCTGTCATGTGACTGCAGGTTGACTGAACTTTTATGGTGTTGAGTTTAAGTGGTAGACGTGGTGGGTGCTCAATTCCGCGTAGGCAGTATGTTATTAAGGTGCGCTCGTTTTATTTCTTGCAGCAGAAAGCAACAGGTGGAGTCTCTTCACTCAGCACCGGTCCAGAAAGCTATTCAAACTGAAGATCCACCAGCTCAAAATACGGCAGGCCCTTTCCTGGTCCCCAACCAGACAGACACTTCCCCTGTAGAACAAGGCAGACGCTACGGTTGCTCGCCTACACGCGTCAGATTTGAAGATGAATCCGAAAAAGAAGCTGAGTTTCGGTATTTGGATCGTGTGAGACAACGTGGCAGGCCCGGAAACCCCAAGTCCAAGAGCAAAGAGAGCAATACAGATTCTAGTAGCAGCAGTTCGGAGAGGGGTAGAAGCCATAGAAGTGCTTCAATGCCACCCCCTCAGAAGCCAGAGGATGGTGGCATCAGTGAGGTCATGACCGTGGTTAAAGAGATAATAGTGTTGGTAAAGAAATGTGAAGCATGTGGCTCTGTAGTCCGAGAGCTTCAGCCAGTTTCATCGCCGTCAGATCAGAACACAGAGCTACAGAACCCCGGAAACGCTGAGGACCTGCGGGGAAAAGCAGTTCCTCACTGGGTGCCTCCAAACAAACCAGAGACGGGCAGCCGTCCCAAAGCTCCTCTTACTGTCACATTTGCCGGAGCGTACGTGTTAGGGGAAAATAAAGAGAGTGGTACAGGATGGAAGTCATCAGGTTTTGGGAAACTTCGGAGAAGAAGCAGGAAAGGGGAAAATCGCTTAGAGTCCGGACATGGACCTTATGGTCCGTCATGGGCTCAACGGCGTAACTCAAATCCCAGGAGCAGGGCCAACGTGAGCAGAGCTGTTTCCTTTGCTCCAGGAAGCCCCATTGCTCTGGAACCTCAGCTGCTGGAGGCATCTGGGGGAGCGAGGGACTCGACAGCCCTGCCACTGCCTATAAAATCAGCCTTGAAGTCCAGTTCAAGAAACCGCTCTGCTGCCAGCCAGGCCACAGTTCAGTTCCAGGTGACTTCAAGTCAGGGGGGCGACGGGGAATCCCAGCACTCCATCCTTATGGATTCTGCAGAGGCGAGAAGAGAGTCTCCAACCGGATTAACCCCTGCAACCGGCAACCCAATACCCTGTATCAGACCCTCCACCTTGAGATACTCCCCAGCTCGTCTCACCACAGATGTGCCGACAGCTGAACTCTGGGATGCAACTTCAGATGGAACAGGTGGGAGGTCACCATGGGTAATGTGTAAATCCATTTACTCTTTGGTGAAATTACATTTTTGACCACAACATCCCATAAAATGTCTGAAATAAGCAACCTGGCTCATGCCATTCTGCCTTGTATTTTACAATCAACCAATGATAGTCGTATTTCCTGTATTAAACAGCAATGGAATATTACCTATTATTATTATTATTATTATTATTAGAAACTACTCCTGGCTTCAGTGAAGTTATCCTGAGGAAGGAACTCAAACTCCACATGCAGAATGTGACAAAGCGTCCTATAAATTCACCTACATTATATATCTAAAACAGTAGGATTAAAGAAAGTCTGTGTAAGTAATGAGCCTGGTACTGTGTGTTTTTGTTTACCAGCAGGACTGGGTGGAGAACTCTGTGCCAGTCCTGAGTGCCGTCCTGCTCTACGCGGCCTGGCTCTCTCTCGGGCTGAGGACCTGAGAGCTGAGCTGCTGAGGGCCGAACATCTGAAAGCTGAGGCTTTGTGGGAGGAATCCTCTGATGGATCCAGGCAAGCCAGACAATAAACATTGTCAATATGGCTCGATAGGTTTATCCCATGTTAATGTTTTTGCGAGTGCCAGAGTGGTATTTAAGAGTCCAATGGACGTTATTATGAAAATCAAGGCACTTCTGCCCCCTTCTGGTCTTAAAAAGCATTACCCAGTCATCAGATCTGCATCCCTGCTATTGATTGATTGTTTTGTGTTATTTTAAATTGATGTCTTAAGATCCTGTATATATACATATGTACTGTCCAGAAAAGTAAATCTTATGATATCCCATTTACAGAAAGCTAGATGGACGACCAAAGCTCTTCCTGCGGCGCTTCTTTTCCTCCATCGGTCTTAACAGCGTTGGTAGACTGGTGAAAGGGGGCCGCTCCAGCAGCATGGAGCAGCTCAGCATACCCACCGCAACCCGAACCAGCTCTACTTCCCCAAGCCCGACCCGAAGGCCGCAGCCCACAATCAGAATACAGAGGACCCCCTCGCTGCAAACCCTGCACACGGTGAACAAAACATTGGGAAGCAAATCACATGAAATTCTTGTACTCTCTTATTTCTCCTCCAGATGCACATTTCACCTGAAAAAAAAAATCATATTTTTCTGTGTTTTTGTGACTTTTTTTTTAAATGATTATTTTTAGAAGGTACTCTCCCTCAGTTTAGCCTCTATTGCAAAATATGATTTCCATTTACTTACCACTAGGTGCTGCCACTGGCCCAACTGCGCAAGGCCTCCTCTGTGCAGAGCTTGGAGAGAAGAACAGAACGCTCCACAATACTGGGGGAGGTGCAGATACCTTATGGCTTGGTACCCAGGTATTTGTCAAAGACAGTTAAAGTTGAAAAGATATTTTCGCTCATCTGTTTCTGATGTATGCATTTCTGCAATCGCAGTCCTGACAGCCCCCAACTGGAACTTCAAAAGGTCTTAAGTGTTGAAGATGCACTCGCCTCCAGATTGGTGCGTCCGGTGGGCCGAGTCACCCAGGTTTTTGCAGATGGGAGCCTCCTATTAGAGCTGATTAGACCTCCGAATGGTCCCTTTGGTTTTGTCATCTCTAGAGGAAAAGGTCGACCAGACACAGGTAACAAGCCTTCTTACTATTATTATAATTTTCTTTTGCTACAAATAAACACAATTCAGAAATTATATGTATTTTAAGGCCCTGTTTTTGTTTCTGCCTGAGGTGTGTATGTAGAGAAGGTGGCTGACAGCAGTGGCGAGGGCCCCTACACGGGCCTGCTTGGCATCGGCGATGAAATTCTGCAGGTGAATGGAGAGACAGTGGCTGGCCTCAGCCTGGACCAAGTGACACGGCTCATGACCCGGGAAAGCACCGCTTCTCTCCGTGTCATGCCAGCCCGACGCTTGCAGCGCTGAAAGGGCAGGCAGCGTAGATCAGAGCGGTTCCTGGGTTTTAATTCACCGTTGCACACACTGATAGGCTGATAGAGATTTTAGATTCAGGGAATTTTCTCAAACTGAATAATTTCTTATAATGTAATTGCACAATAGGACCTTGCAACAAATGCAATTACACACATATTCATCATGGCAGTTGCATGTTTTTTATAGCAACATTTGGATATATTTAAGGCTTTTGTGAACGATGTGATAATAGAAAGCTTCATTATTTATTCAAACTGTAATTTAGCCTTGTGTTTCAACATAGATATTTTGTGAATGAACGTATTTTTATATTTAGATTTTTGCCAGCTGATTTACATTTAAATGGATGCGATCACATTTCCCTGGTGTCCTATAAAATGTCTTGTAATATAATAATAGTAATGAAAAGAATATATGTCTTATGTATTTTGTATAAATTGAAAACAAGCATTCAGGTTTAGTATATTTTATTATGTTGTTCTTTTCACTCAGGCAGCTGTCTTCCCTGAACCTTCTTCCATGGTGCTCTAAAGCACATTTAATTTATTTATAGATTATTATAGATTAAATACCACATATTTTGTCAAAACACGAATTACGTTAAAATTACACTTTTTTTGTAAACACATTGGATAATATTTGCGCACCTTACGTGTTTCCCACCAACGTGGGGAAAATGTTTCCTTGACAGATGCTTACAAATTGACTTTAAAGGGATTAGTCAGGATATTCTGAGCTCAAGACAGGATGTAGGATGCTGATCGTGACTGCAGCTTCAACAGGTCGTAACTATTTGTTGAGCGCACAACACGATGAGTCTATCTATCTATCTATCTATCTATCTATCTATCTATCTATCTATCTTCAGCAAATTGCCGTAATTACTGGGGTTAAACTTGAATGTTTTAGTAAAAAAACGATGTGTAAATCATATCTTAGGTAGCTGCCACCATTTTGGCAGTTGTGTTCTGATAGCAGCTCGTTCATTTTATCAGATGCGACCAGTGGCCGATACCCCGCTTATCTTCTCCAAGCATGACTCCACCCGGGGACCCCGAGGGAACGGCCGCCCGAGCGCACACCCCCTGCCCCTCCACCTCCACCCAGCGACAACTGGCGCATCGTCCGTTTGTTTCCATCCGTCGTTCCCCAACCAATAAACGCTTACGTGTCAATTAATGAAGGCGCCGTTATCGCGGCCGCTCCGCCGTTCCTGAGCGCGTATCGCTGCGAATCCACGCCTGAAGGCGCAGAAATGGATCCCCGCAAGATAAAACAAATAACACAGTCATTTAAAGAAAAAGACAGTGCCGTGCGCTATTATGGCTTGGAAATAAAAACCCTTTCTTAACATAAATAGGTCAAAAGCTTAACCCGAGCTTTTGTTTCGTCCATCAAAAAAAAAAAAAAAAAACACGTCAAATATAGCTCAGGCTACAGTAGTACCTTGCGTCGTTACAGGCCGTTGAGCTTTCACTGTTTGCTTTTCTTAATGCTTTGCCCTCCACAAGCCTATATAGCCCACGACAGCCAAATAATAATGAATCATTTCATAAATAATGGGTTTAGGGGCTTATCGGGAATGAAGAGGCCGCTGCCGTGCGCTTATCTCACTCGGCCACATTGCGGCCTGTGTTCCGCTCCCCATACTGAGGGAGTGCGCTGGATGCGGCGAGGAATAACACACACACACACACACACACACACACACACACACACACACACACACACACACACACACACACACACACACACACACTGCTCCACAACTGACAGAAAAAAAGAGAAAAAAAAAACCTCAGACATGGATGACCCACTCACAAAATGGCTCCACTTACACAGTAACATCAACAACACGGCTGGGACGGTAAGCGCAGAAAAATGCATCTCTCCTTTCCAACCGAACTTTAAACGCGCTAATTTGAATCCGGCGTCTAAAATGTAACGGAGCGACGCGCGATACATTTAGCCAGTTTCCGATATTACGCGATCGGTGAAGACTGTGCGGGCTGTGACAACGGATGCGAGGCCTATTGCAGAATTCCCAGGAATTAAAGCGTGCGATTTTATGGCCGATCTGTTGCACGATTGTAATATTATTTTTCGGGGATTTTTTTTCATTATTCCAACGATGCCCAATAAACACGCAGTGTGACGAACCTTTGGTAGAAAACTGATCTGTGGTTTATGTGATTTAACTGAAGATAGAATACAAATCAAAATCTACGAATCGCGATAGTATACAAAGCGCTAAAATTTTCGGGAATGATGGATGAGCTTTGCACTAAAGGCATTAAAAAAGGAAGAATTTTCGACGACAAATGGCTGTGTTGGTGCCATTGTCGCCTTCCTATATGCGTCGTGGAATTTTAGAATGGGCATTTCTTATACAAGAATTTGGAAATTGCAGCACGCAGACATTGTTATACACGCGTTTTTTGTTGTTGTTTTTTTTGTAAACGATGTAAACGGTCCGAACTGTGCTGAAGGCCGAGCGGGTTGGAGATAAGAACTGATAAAAACGCATGCAGAAACAAGATACACCGAACGACCAGCCTTGAAAATATGTCATAATACATAACATGCATTAAGGGAGATTTTCCAATAAGTGATTAACGAACGCTCCAAAGCATGCCCCTAACCTACTGCATTTGAAAAATGTGGAGAATTACAAAAATAATATTGACGTCTTACCTAATTTGTTTAAATATTTGCCTCGATTTTACTTTTTTCAATTTTATTACTTTTATTTATTATTTGTGCGGGAGAAAACTGGTTCTGCTATGTGGTCACTTCGATGTACATATTATAAATCTGAAATAAATAATAAATTCCCATCACGCAATTCTAGGCGTTTTTATCAGCTCTTGCATTTATGTAGACACGTCGCACGTTGTTATGATGAATTAATTAATCGTGGGAATTTTTATTTAGGACGTGTTGGACTCCAGAAAGTGACGGTATAAAAATGATGGAAAAACGGCAGCCGGAGCTTTGTCCTGGAAGCCCTGACGCAGAGTCCGGTCCTGGAAAGCGACAGGACTTTGCCATCATCTCCAGACAGAACGGATGCAAGAAGGACGAAGAGTCAAAGAGAGAGGAGGGGGAGAGGGAGAAGGAGAAGGAGAAGGAGAGGGGAGGGCGCTTTAAGGGAAATGAAGAGACGGGTGACGTTCCTCTGCAGAACTCGAGCAACGGGACCAGCATCAGCATCATCATCAACGGCGTTACCAAGGAAACTGCCTCTCACAACGCCCTTGACCTGAAAAGGGAAGTGCCGGTGATCGAGCTCTCCAGGAGAGACGCTATAAAAGCAGTGGAGCAGAGGACCGAGAGTCATTTGGTGCCGATCACGGAACTTCGCAGACCTCCACCGCTGCCGCTTCCGCCGCAACAACGAGACGACGCTCGAATGGTCCAGCTGAGTCCAAACGCGTTTCCTGTCCCGGCCCGGGCGATGCTCTACAACCTGGCGCAGCCTCTCGCCGCAATCAACAGGTAAAGGGAGTAGGGTGGGGGGGGGGGGTCTTAATTGATTAAAGCGCTTTTATGATTTACATGATATTTGTTGTTTTTACAGTTAAATATGTAATAACTGTTAACCTGCTCTTTTGGCCAGATTACTGAAATATTTCATTTCCATGTTGGGTGTTCTGTAGCATGTGTGTGTGTGCTTGTTTATCCATAATGGATGTATGGGTTATATTTTGGCTCACACCATATGCATCTTCTGTTTTCTCTCTGTTGAAAGTCTCGGAGGGGAGTCGGAGCAGTACAGCATGTACCCCAGCAACAGGGTAAAGCGCCGCCCGGCGCCTTATGAGGTTGAACTCGACGAGGGTAGGCGCATTTTAGATCTTTATAAGTATGGTAAGATGCACTTCTGCTGTGTTGTCCTTCTGCCAATATACAGTAGTCCTCTGTGCATCCTCTCCTCATCTCCACTGTCATTCATCCACTGACATGGACCTTCTCTGTAGCTAACCTAAAGAGTTGAACATGCTATGCAATGATAATAATAATGATGATAATAATAATGATGATAATAATAATGATGATAATAATAATAATAATAATAATAATAATAATAGCAAGTGTTTAACCCAGATGAATAAATGTATAATTCCCCATAATCAGATGTCCTGTACCTGCTTGCCATCAAATGAAGCTTTTTTCTGGTGCATTCAGGGTTTATTTCATTTGCAGCATCCCTTCCACTGTTGCCCACTCACTGCCATATTTAATGGGTGGAGGATGGGGGTGCTGCTGCCTTCATGCCAAGGTTTTTACTGCAGAGTGGGCTGAAGGATTAAGATAGACTGGGTGTGTTCCAAGGACGACAATAGCTTGGAAGACACCATTGTTAGGGTGAAGGATGTGACTACCTGCAGTGGGGCATTTTATCATACCTAAATTTCTAAAAAAAAAAAAAAAAAAATGTATGTAAAATGCAGAGCACCCGGTCCTGTTGAGGGGTTTGTCATGCCAAAAACTGTGTTTCTGGACTCACATTTGCATAATTGGCACGCAGCATGTTTATAGCTTCTGCTCCATCCTCTAGACGCCCACTATAAAGGGCAGTTATGCAATTAAAGCACTCTCGGGTTAAACACCTCAAAATACATATCTTTTCTCTTGCTATTTGCCTTCATTTTTGCTCTTGTGCTTTTAGTGCTTAACAGTATTAACTGCTTCAGCTCTGCATCACATGTTGTGTGTTACAGCTGTCACTGCTTCCTCTCCTCACTCCCTCCATATCACCTGTTTGTTTGTTTGTTTGTTTTTGTAGCTGGTCAGCCAAAGATTGTACGTCGCATCTTCACCAACAGTCGGGAACGTTGGCGGCAGCAGAATGTAAACGGGGCATTCGCGGAGCTCCGCAAACTCATCCCGACCCACCCTCCAGACAAGAAGTTGAGCAAAAATGAAATTCTGCGGCTCGCTATGAAGTATATCAGCTTCCTGTCCAACCTCCTGGAGGACCAAGATGGAGGGAGGAACGTTAGCAGTACAACTGATGGGGAGACAGGGCTGCTGGTTGGGGCGCATGAGGTGGGGCCTCAGGGTGAACAGCATCAGGACAGAGTGGTAGGTTTAGCCAGGGACGATCTTATGGAGACCATGTCGCCGGGCTCCAGCTGCGGGAGCCTGCCTGACGGTGATGCTGAGGGCAGCCCCGAGAGCTTTATGGAGGATCAGGACTCGCCTCCAGCTCCGAGGACTCTAACGGCTTCACGCGGGCCCCCGCTTCATCTAACTACCAGGGACCTGAGGCGCAACGGACGGCCTTTAGAAGGTTCCAATCGCCGATAATGCTGATGCCAAATCAACAGAGGTCCAAAACCCGAGACTGAAGAAGAAATCTGTAGAGGACTTAGAGACGCTTCCTGTGTTGGGAAGAGTTTCCAGCTCTGTGTAGTTTGAGTCGATGGTTTCCTGAAAATGAATCACGAGTACGTTCCTGTCTCCGCACCAGACCCGGGGCGGCGTCGATGAACAGCTTGACGTGATTGTTGATCGGTTGGGTTGAATCCAACAAAAGACTTGTAAATTCTGCATGTCTGATGTCTCTGACTTGCCTGCAGATCCTAAAGCCCAAAGAAATCAAATTCAAAAAAAGTAAGACACACAAAATAAATAAAGAACCAAATAAGGTGAAACTAAACAAAAGATCAAACAAGAGACAAAGATTATTGATGTGTTAACCTTTACTTCATTAATGAGCAGCCGGAATAGATTCAACACTCCCCGAATAGCTCTAAAAGTAGCATTAAAAGAAAAACAAATTTATCCTGAATGAAGAGTAAAGTGTTATGATATGATATATGATAATATGATAACACAAGAATAACTTGGCCTCTACCGGAGGTGTAAATGAACCAACTGGAGCCCTCTCTACATGCACAGGTATTGTAAATAGTATTATTCTTTCACTGCGCAACATAAAGACAGATTTCCAGTTCAAGTCACGTAGGTTTAAGACATACTGTATGTTTGTCAGTGGGTTTACGAGCAAAAAAGGTCTTCTCTGAGACAAGTAACCAGAGCAGTGAGGGGAGATGAGATAAATGCGGTCCCGTTTTTACTGATGTTACACATTGATAATGAGAAAATGACACCGAGGACATGAGGAAGGGCACTGTTCGGGAAGAGTATATATATATATATATATATATATATATATATATATATATATTTGAAATTGCTGTGGAGGTACAAGAAATGCTTTTTTTAAAAAAGTGTACAAAACATGAGTCATATAATAATAAGAGTGACTCTTACAGTCCTTTTCATATGAATGTTTGAGTGTATTTTTAAACTGTAATGAAGTTGTAGTTTAGTGAGGTACATGAACAGACTCTTTTATTGCCGCATTTAACACACACTCACACACATACAGACGCACACACACTCAATGTTAATATCACAAAACAATACAAAAAAAAAAAAAAAAAAAGAAAACACCAGCAGTTTTCCAAGACATGAAGTGTTGGTGTTGCTCACTGTTGTTGGTTACTCTGCTTTTTCAGCAGAACATATCCTATATTGGTACCTTTGGTAACTATGGTATTTTATGAACTGCAGTAAGGGGATATTGTACGTTTGGTAATATTTGTTGTATGATAGTTGTATCTATAAATATATCCAATGTTAAATTGATGAATTTTATACAAACCCCAAATAAAACTTGAGATGAGAAGTCTCGTATTATCAATCAAACTCCAGTCCAACATAGAAATTCAGTCTGGCTCAAGTTTACGCAGTTAATTATCCTGCGAAAGAAATGTGACACCTTTGCACTGCTGCACCTTTCTCACTTACTCATAAACTGCAATCCAACTGTTTCCCACCCTAACCTGTATGAAATGTTCCCCAATGAACACTGGAATCCTCACTTCCTTTCTACAAATGACAACTTCCTTTGGAGTTTTACATGCCTCAGTGACCTCCAGGATATCCTGCCATTGTGAAAGTACTTCTGACAGCCTCTGCTGTCGTCTCTGCATATTATGAACAGCCATGTTGATCGAAAGACTGAATTATTCCCATGCAACCAGAAGGTTGAGATTCTATGGAGGTTTATGTAGTAAAAAAAAGAAAAAAACTTTGCGGCATACTTTTCTGGAAGTGTTTCCATAACCAGAAACCAGTACATCTATCTTCAGCTCTTTTTTTTTTTCTTTTTGAGGAAAAAAAGGAGGTTAAAAAAAAAGATTATAATTACTTCCAGAGAGCCTCAGAGACATCCAGGTGTTTAGAGACCTCTTGTGTGCCCTGCTGTCGCTGTGCAGACTGACTCCGGGGGATCTCTGCCCAACGTTTACCTTCTCCAAAAACACACATCCTCTAAAAAACAGAGGGATACAGGGAGTGTTTATGAGCAATTGAAAGGAAGTCAATAAGAGTAGTTTGTGTGTGTGTGCGTGTGTGCATGTGTGAGCGCGTGCGTGTGTGTTTATCAGCTCAGTGCAGATGGGTGGCAGAGTGGCTCTTGCAGCCAAATGATTCACTATGCTAATGAGTTGTTATCTGCAGTGCTGCAGGAACAATATACTGTCTTTCTCACAGTGGGAATACAGCCTGCCGGGAACAGATTACACTGCACACACCGCCAAGGTAGTTATTTATATTTTCATACAGAGTAGTGGGAAATAGAAAATTGCACACACATGCATCGGTGGGCCTATAAACAAACAAGCAGTATTACATTTAACACACACAGCCTCACACACACAGCAGCATATATTAAAAGAGAATTTATAGTGAAGATTTGCCCTTCATTAGCTAAATCCCTTTGAACTGGGTTCACGTGAGGTTTCTTCACTGCTCTGTTAAGTACATGCACCTTGTTAAAGTTGAATTTCTTTTCATACTACCTGTTTGTTCCAGTTATTTTCAGCTTCACCTTTCCTAAAAAAAAAAACAGTCTTCCATTTTCCATACAATAACAGTCTTCTCCCTCTGCATTTAATTTTTTTTAAAAATGTGCAACTTTCGCAAACTCCGTACATTTACAAATATTTGTTTATATTGTAAGTCTTTACAACAGGTGTAAATTCAGAATCTAAGGAAATGTGTATTATAAAAATATAAAATTGAAAGACATGTGCATGTCAATAACAGTTGTTGGTTTTAGTTTGTTTTAGCATTTTGATCTGGAATGAAGGCGTTAACATTCTCTTTAACTTCCCCTTGTGCGCAACAAGACACACTACAACTAGAAAAGCACTCGGAGAGCGCAGACCTCTGCTCATGCCTAGCTCATTTCCCCACATATTGTGACTTACACCTTTAGAATAGTGTATGTATAGGCGGTAGTAATACAAGGTTACATAACACATATAGGTTGCTTTATGATCAAAGCCCCTTGGCCTTGATCTTGGGAATAACAAGGGGCAAAGTCCCTCCAGAATCTCGAACATCACCAAGATTTAATCATCTGTTCTTTTGCCCAAGTTATTTTGCTAACAGACAGACAGACAAACAGTTCCTGGAGAAGGTAATTGAAGCACGTTTGCTTCAATATTAGTGTTCATGAATGAGGGAAAATATTTGGATCCAAGCTGCAATTACATCGAACTACAGAATAAATCTAATAAACATTCTGTAATTCACTATTATATAGATTTATTATTTAACTTGTACATTATAATTAATAATTTAATTTATTTTATAAAGGGCCTCTCATTTTTATTTTCTCATCCAAGTCTCGTTACGAGCCGCAGCTATCTTACACCCTCTAGTGGTAATTTAGTGTAATTGTGGATTATTTGATATTCTCCGTTCGTAAACATTGATGGTTTGTAAATTAGGCTTTATCCTTCAGAAATAAATTAATTAGTCATCCATTTCAAGCAGGGTTACTTTAATACATTTTACAAACTGTTGAACACATTTGGATAACTGAAGATAAATGAGCCCCGAACTATCTTGAAATACAGTAAAGCAGGCAAAGCATTCTGTTTGATTAGCATGATAGCACAAAGCAAAGGAGCAGTATTTATTCATTTAATTTTGAAAGTGTGACAAGCTGCAGTGGTGATGTTTTAAAGGAAAGTCACAGATTTTTAACATCTGGATAAACCAGGAAGCCGGAGAATGTGGTGTCATCCTCGCTGCTGGAGTAAATCCCATTCCAGTCTCTCAGAGTCTCCAGCCACACCTGGTCCCCTTCATTCAGATGCAGCAGCACGAGATTGGATGCCTGATCAATATCCTGCCCATACAGGGAATCTCTGGTCCGTAGCCTCCTCATGCCATTAACCACTAAGGTGGCACGCACCGGCCGGCTGCGCACGGTGATGTGGTAACTGAATAAGTAGACTCCTGGGTAGGTGACATTAAACTTGTTTAATGCCGCGTCCCAGTGGCCTTCCGCATTGTAAAACACCTTATCAAACTTCACAGGTAGGTTGGGGGGAGGGAAAGATTTGCTTGGAAATAAGCCCACACTGAAGGCTGAGCGAACCTGCTCCAAGCTCTCACCTGGGGAGCCTTTAAGCCCACGTGGCCCACGTACACCTTTAGGTCCCCGTTCCCCTCTCATTCCTGCCATGCCTCTGGCTCCTGGTGGCCCTCTAGCACCAGTGTCCCCCTTCGGTCCCAGAGGCCCAGGTTCTCCTCTGTCTCCCTTTTCACCATCAAGTCCATCAATTCCTGGGGGACCCATCTCACCCCTCAAACCAGGCTCACCCTTCTCACCTGATAGACATTCGCATAAAGATCCTTGTTCTCCTTTTTGACCCTTTGTTCCCGGTAACCCCGGGGAGCCATTTTGTCCAGGGTTGCCTCCTGTCCCATTTAGACCTGGCCATCCTCTTTCTCCTGGATCTCCCTTTGGACCACTGTAGCCACGTTCACCTTTCTCTCCCTTGGGCCCTGGATCCCCTATAGTATGTGCATGTTATTTTTAGATAAATTATTGCTTTAGATTACAAATTTAATTATCTTTAATCAGGACATTTTGAACTAAGCGAACGCTGCATGAGGACAGATGATATGGTGCTTAAATATTTCATAGATAGCACAAACCTGCCTCTCCTGGTTTTCCAGGGATCCCAGGGATCCCAGGGGCACCAGGATCACCTATCATTCCTTGTTCACCTCTTTCACCTAAGGTAGTGTTGACAAAAATTTCATAAGAAATAACATCCACAAAGTAGGGGGAAAAGTGTCTTGGTGGCCAAAGTGACAAAAACAGGGAAAAACACAAAACCTCTGCTTTCAAGTGCGGTTGTACCTTTGTCGCCATTTAGCCCGTTGGCTCCAGGTGGTCCTTTTGGTCCGGGGGGTCCTCTGGGCCCAGTTTCTCCCTTCTCTCCAGGCAACCCTGTTAAAAGAAAAGAATACTTTGGAGATTTTTGACATCTAAATCTATTTTTTTTTTTTATGAAAACAATAATCCATCTTACCCAGAGGGCCCCTCTCTCCAGGTGGCCCTGGAGGCCCTCTTTCTCCCATTGGCCCCATGATTCCTTTTACCATTGGGCAACATTCACAGATGTTAAATAAACATTCGTTGTAGTCAACGGTGTAGTTCTCAAGAGTATTCCCTGGGGGTGCAATGGTATCCATGTGGAAATCGGTGGGATAGGTGTTGATGGAGTAAGTAGTACTGTCTGTAGGGGCAAGGGAGTCAGTATCTAACATGACCTCCGTCGTCTCCTCCGTCTGCATGCTCGGAATGGATGGCATGGCGATGACCTGTACGAATCCTCCACCACCAGCTCCGCCGCTGCCACCACCTCGAGGGGGCTTTTTGGTGGTCTGAGGTTTGCGCCAGCGTGTAGATCTACTGCTGGCGGTCAGAACGGCCATTGATGTCACAAGGGTGGCGATCAGGAGGACTAGACGCATGCTGAAGGAGAACATGCTGGAGGTTTCCACACTATTCTGTAAGGGAGAAGATAGAAAAGGGGAAGGAAATACAGCAGAAATGCCATTAGAAAGACAATGTTTAGTTAAGTTTAATAAAGCTACACATGTGTAGTACCTGCTGCAATAGATGGCGTTCATTCGTTATTCCATCCCCTTCAGCCAGTGATGAAGGCTGCCTTCTTCCTTTTATTCTCCTGGTTGCGTGATGGAGCCATGAAATCACAAAAGACAAAAAACACCAGGGTTACTAAGAGGCAGTGGGCTGGGGAGAACAGATTACGTGACTCCTGAGGGATATGAAATAAAGCAGGTATTAAACAAGGAAACACTTTATGCTTTGTGACATAGGATATGAATCCAGGACCCAGGAGTATGCATATGGCTGCAGTGTTGTTCTCACACACACACTTTTCATGCATAAAGATATCTGCAGAGCATGTGCATGCATGCATTATAAACACGAGCTGACATTTTTGTCAACAATGAATAACAGGTCTTTCGGGAGTTGCCTGGTGCACAACCTTTGGATAACCACTCTGTCTGGCACGACCACAAAGCTGAAACTGGATCGCCGTGAAACCGGTGGGACAGGGATCAATGTCCCAAAACAGATAGGGTGGCAACTTTGATCCAAACTTTCCTTGACCTGAACTGGGCAAAAGAGACAGGGCACCACGTGGCCTAGTGTTGCATATGCATGTCAAAAATGTAAAGGGAGAATCTGAAACTAATTTAGAACAATTAAATAATATTACAAGATATGACAACTTAAAGGTGTGCATGGTAAACAAAAAAGAGAAATGAGAAAAAAAATCAAAAACTGTATTTGAAACACTGAATTTGACTTATCAGTATATAACTGAATTTTCTTAGTCTTTCAATTAGCGCAAGCAGATGTACACTGAGGACTGTAGGTTATGTATGAACTGAAAACAAATTCAGCTGCAAGAATGTGTTACGTCAGTAAGCCACTAGGTGGAAGAAAAGACTTTCACGTGATAATGAAAGTATTCAAAGTGTTTTGAACTCCTTTGCAATTACTTCAGTAAGTTGTGTTCAAAGAATTCATCCAGGGGAGGATACTTCTTTTAAAATGTGATAAACTATGTCACTCAATGACATCATCATTACAATTAGCAGCAGCCGTCATTGCCCCATCGTTTTTCTTCCATGTTGGCCTGCAGCTGCGCACTTTGACTGGCGTATAACGATCATATAACGTTCGAAGGTGAAAACTACCTAGGTCCGCTAAATACTTTCAAAATAAGGTTCTTATTAGAAAAATACCCTCCTCGAGACCGTGTCGCCAGGGTACCTGTTTCACTTTATTGCGAAACTCGTTGAAGACTTCCGGTAATCTTGTGACGCTTCTTGACCAAGCTAAAACATGGGAGAATCTGGGCGAGAAATGCAATGCTGACGCGGCGACAGAAAGACGCGTACCTGAGTGCAGAAACATGGTAATAAAGGAGACATCTCGTAGTTACGTTGCTTTCTTCCAATGTCTGTCTCAGGAGTAGGTCTATCGAAAAACGTCCGCCCCCTAGCAATGGGATGTAGGAGGTCGCTTCAACTCAGACAGTCTACTCGCAGCTGTTCCGAGAGCCGAAGATAGGACCAAAGCATCAACCGTGTCGATGAGGGTGGCTTGGCCGCTTTTGTTCTGCGCCTCTCGGTCCGGCTTCTGGCAGCCAGCCGCCCATCGTGCGTGAATACAGGCGGACTTGAAGGCGGGCCTCTGAAATAGACTTTAAACCTGGAAATGCTGCCCGGTTCAGCCATCGCGACAGGGAATCGATTTCTGTAGAGTTCCGCTGTGCGGATGGAGTGAATTGTGCAGAAGAGGGGAGAGAAAGACTGCAGTTTGTTTACGTGTGATGATAGGAGACACAATGACGCTCTTGTCTCTTCTGGGTCGGATCATGCGTTATTTTCTCCTCAGGCCTGAGACGCTGTTCCTCTTGTGCATAAGCCTGGCACTGTGGAGTTATTTCTTTCACACAGACGAGGTGAAGACCATCGTCAAATCCAGTCGGGATGCCGTGAAGATGGTGAAGGGGAAGGTGGCGGAGATGATGCAGAACGATCGTCTGGGAGGCCTGAACGTCTTGGACGCAGAGTTTTCCAAGACGTGGGAGTTCAAGAACAACAACGTAGCCGTGTACTCCATACAGGGGAGGCGAGATCACATGGAAGACCGCTTCGAGGTGCTCACCGACATCATCAACAAGAGCCATCCATCCATATTCGGGATATTTGACGGCCACGGTGGAGAGGTAGGCAGGGTTGAGGGGGCAGTGGTGTGAGAATGACCAGTTAAACTTCCACATCATGCCCCCCCCCCCATCATTGCATCTCTTTGTGTCAACACCTCCACCACTGCTGTCAGTCAGACCTGACTTGGGGGGTTTTTAAGTAAAGAGTGTGTGGCTTGGGCTCCACCATCATTCCAACCCATTGTGTTGGTTTCCCATGTCAGCCAGCAGACCACATGTTGTCAGGGACCCCATCTGTCACCCCACCACCACTTTCCTCCAGAGAGGTTCCAGTGTGTGTGAGCCCCTGCCCAGTGTGCAGTCATTATTAAAAGCTTTTCCAGTTAGTTTTTTAGTTTAGTTTTAACTTTTAAGCTTTCTACACACGTGTTTGTTAGGAATTTGCTGTGTGAGCAGTTATATAGGTGTGTAATACACTTTGGTCGAGTCACAATGACTTTACCTTTATATAAATTTTGCAGAGATCAGATTTGTTTTTGAGCTGCATCTAATTTAGCCTTGTTGTAAGAGCTTTGAACTTAGGTGGGACGATCACTGAAACAAAAAATAACCTTTTTCCCTCTTAAGCAAATATTTGTTCTCGTTGTCATAGCATTTCACTTTCTTTCTCAATCCTTGTTGTGGTTATTTTACAAATATTTCTCTTCTTCCTGTGTCTTTGCATCATTTTGTATTTAAATTTTTTATTCTTTTTCTTCCTTGTGTTACCCCCAGACCAGCCAAAAAATGGGGACCACAGGACGTTAATTGTCTATACTAAATTATAAATTCATTAATGGAAGATGTTAAACATCACATAACAAAAGACTAAGTCACTATAGAAACTAATACATGCATTTAAACCCTGATACATCTGTATTGTGTGTCCGAGTGTGGTTTTCTGTGTTATCTATGCAGGATCTCTCTCTCTCTAATACACACAGTCAAATAAAAGGACATCAGCCAAACCAAATATGTGCAGATCGAGCAGGCTGTCTCTTGCAGTCCAGCCTTTCTGGTGCTGAAAATATGCAGGGAATTTCTCAAACTCCCTCTCCCCTTTCCTCCCTAAAGGCAGCACGCACCACTCCTGATTTATTGTGGGTTTTCACTGGCCTCCGTGTTCCTCTACTGTATACATTTAAGATAAGATAAGAAGTACTTTATTTTATCCCCGACATGGGAAATTAACTTTTTACAGCAGCAGTCAGTACCAATAACAGTAACACTAACAGTATTTACAGAAAGAGATTACATGTGCAAATGTGCAACATGAAAAATGTGCAACTGGGGGAAAAATTGAATTTATGGCAGGTTCAGCATTTTACACTTGCCCTCAAGCAGTGAGTTATTGGAGTCATTTAAATGCACTGGCATTTTCAGCTAATTAGAATTGGAATTAAATTTTTTTTTATGATCATCTTTCTCATATATATATATATATATATATATATATGTATTTATTAGAGTCATGCTTGTCTTTGCTGTGGTTTTAAGCTGCATTTGTGGTAGCTAACAGTTACATTTAAAATCACAAGCAAGAAATGTTGGCGTACAGAAAGCTGACGCTTTGAATAGAACTCCTTTGTGCTGCATTTTTATACAGCAGTGTTGCTGCATCAGATCATCAGAAAGTGAGGCAGGTAATTTTTATGATTACAAGGGTGCTAAACAGATTGGATTTGACAGCATTAGCATAATTGACAATTTGGCAGAGAAACTAAGGTTTTTAATTTTGTCAGTCACTGGAAGTGCTGCAGCCGGTGGATGTTTCTAAACTTTTTCTTGAATCTGAAAACAGATTATCTCCACCTTTGACTGTCTAAACATTTCTGGCTCCGGGAATCCTCTAGGCTGCAGCGGATTACGTGAAGGCCCACCTGCCAGAGACCTTGAAGCAGCAGCTGCAGGCCTTCGAAAGGGAGAAAAGAGAGGGCGGCCTGTCCTACGCCAGCATTCTGGAGCAGCGCATCCTCAGCGTGGATCGGGAGATGCTGGATAAGCTCTCCGCCAACCACGATGAAGCAGGTTAGATCTGCCATTTTGTCGAAGATAGAAGTTAGATTGAATCTTCCTTTTTGTATCAGCTTGTATGGTTTACACTTCCTCTGAAAAAGAGCTCCTGATGACACTGAAGCACAGCTCACATGATATTGTAGTTGAAATATTGTGTTCAAGTGCACTGGCCTGAGCTGTGGAGATGTGTGACGTCCACTCATCACAACACTCCCAAGAGAGGCTGCTGTGCTGGGTCATTATGCTGCTGCTGCACATGGCTGCCTCACTGACACCGATCTAGTCTGTTATTAATAAAGAGACCAGACTCATCAGTTCCCTATCTGTTCCTATTTGCTTTGATTTATCTAGTGTGACAATCTCAACATCCTAATCTATGGCAAACTATTCTTTTATTTTCCACTCAATACCTGCACATATTTCCAAATATCCAATAATTGTGGCAATATTATGGTCTTGTTTAATTTATCATTTTCTAATTGGACTGCTTTTTTTTAATGTTTTTTTTTTTTTTTTTTTGTTACGGCTAAACACCTAGCCTCTGTTATCCCAGCCTTCTTAGCTTTCCCTCTCCCGTGGCAGGAACAACATGTCTGGTGGCGCTGCTGTCGGACAGGGAACTGACGGTGGCGAATGTGGGAGACTCTCGTGGAGTGCTGTGTGACAAGGATGGAAATGCGGTTGCACTGTCACACGACCACAAGCCCTATCAGCTTAAAGAGCGCAAGAGGATCAAGAGGGCAGGTAGGCCATGATCTCAACTACACTTTCACCGCACACTTATGTGGTTGGATTAAGGGGTCTTTGATGCCATCTACTGTCTCATTGAGGAACAGCAGCACTTAAATTTATTACATTTTAAGTGTAACAGTTCGTCACACTGAGCTTTTTATTTTGTATACCTTTGAATCCAGGGGGCTTCATCAGTTTCAATGGATCCTGGAGAGTCCAGGGAATCTTGGCCATGTCTCGTTCTCTGGGGGATTACCCACTGAAGAACCTCAATGTAGTGATCCCCGACCCGGACATCATGACCTTTGACCTGGACAAACTGCAGCCAGAGTTCATGATCCTGGCATCTGACGGCCTCTGGGATGCGTTCAGCAATGAGGAGGCCGTCCGGTTTGTCCGTGAGCGCCTGGACGAGCCTCACTTTGGCGCCAAAAGCATCGTCCTGCAGTCTTTCTACCGCGGCTGTCCCGACAACATCACAGTCATGGTGGTGAAGTTTAAAAGCAGCGCAGGAGGGGGGAGCAAGGCTGGGGAGTAGGCCAGCGTGAGACTGATTTTAGTCACAGTTTTACTGTGGAGAACCATAAGAATATGTTTCCTTTTGAGGGTTTTTGATTGAGTTAAGGGCATTGAAACATAAATGTCATAAACATCTGCCATCTTTGTGAATACCGACGGCAGAGACGCATTACACATGATGCAAACACACTAACCTGGAGTTTTCTCTTAACCAGCACACGGTATACTGTGACTGATCTACTGTTTACTGTTCGTGCAGGTGAATGGTACAGCTCCGCTGGAGGCTACAATCAGTGCCTACTCCACATTTATGTACAACCACAGGAAGCTAATGAAAACATATCTGGGGGAATCTCAAGCATGTATTAATCAACTGATGCTTTCAGGCATCATACATACAGTATGTCTGTGACAATGTTCACCTGGGTAACTTTTATAGATATCAAAAAAGAAAGCCTTTCATCAGTCAGTGAGGTCCTGGATCATGCTGTCACTGACTTTGAGTGACAGAAATGGACATTAAACAAGTTGGAAGAAAAAGACATGGTAAAAACAAAAGTGCATTTGGTAATGTTGGCTAATGAGCAAAGGTCAAAAGAGGAGTAACAAGAAAACTTGTAATTATTCAGGCAGCTTACATTGAGAGTAATCAGAAAACGGTAAATTCAACAGAAAACGAGAATGTGAAAGGCATGCATGAGTTATAACATGTTATAACATGACAGGTATTTTCAAAGGCGTTTGCCCAGTGTGGATATAATTTTCTCACTCTTCAAAATTGTCATATGAAAACTGACGTCTGAACAGACTTGACAGGCTGACACAGAGGCAAAATGGTACAGGCCAAGTATGTCAGTATTTAGGAGCAGTAATTAACAGACAACCCACATTGAGCATTACAATACGCTTTCTAAAACGCTCTTTATCTATAAATTTTTGTACCCGTTCAGTCGGACCTTTCAGCCAATATAAAACAGTCATTATGCAGCTTAATTTGCTTTCTGACTTTGACCTTTTCGCGCTTCAGTTTCATTTTATTAAGGTAGAAATCCATCCGGATGTTAATAAAGTACATGGACTATTCAGCCTCTCACCCGTGTGGCATGCACATGAAACATGCTGCAGACAGGCATGCAGCCCTGAGTGCACCACCAGAAGATATGAGTTGTACGTCCAGTAAACTAGTAGCTATACATGCCACGATTGTGAAGCAATACTGGTGTCACAACTGTGAGGGGAGGTCACAGTGAAACGTACTTGATCCTCATATGTTCAACATTTATATTGTTGTTTTATGATCTTATCATTTATCGATGCCTTTGTGTTCATTTCTCTGTTTTCCTTGATGCCTTATTTATTGTTGATTACCATGACTGGCACATTTTTGCCAGTAATCAAACTCGTTCCTCAGTATTTGATTAAAGAAAACCGTCCATGAACCACAGGTAAACATTGTATGATCAAATCTGTATGTACAGTAAAATATCAGTATTAAACTCTTACTCTTACCTTAAAATTCCCCTCTCTGTTCTTAATTTCAATTTAAGTTTATTTATACAGCATCTATGAAAATCAAGCATGTCCTCAGAGAAACACAGAGTGAGCCCCAAGCAGGACCATAGTGATGGGTTCATCCTGCTGCTAATGGCCAGACAGATAAAAGGGAGGGGGGGAGGCAAATTGCCTTTTACCTTCCACTTCCAATCTGATGTCTTGTAATTATTTAAACAGCCATGTCTTCTCGCGTTAAGTGCCATTGTACACATTAACACTTGCTCTGGGACGCAGGATTACGCACACTGTGCATAATGAGTGTTCTATTCTTCTGGCTGTAAAATCCCCTGGATGCCTGCTGTAGTCCTCTGTAAATCTGCCCGCGGTCAAAAGAGTTGCTGAAATTGTTTGTGGGACACGTGACGTCCTCTTCATTTCTGGGATGTCTGAACTGCGCGCACGGCACCTCAGCGTCTCCAGCCTTCCGGGCGGTCACAGCTCGGAAACTCGGTGACGCCAAGTTCAGTGAGTGTCTGTGCCAGGTGGAGGGTCTCAGAATAGCTCTGATGCCAGAAGCCAAATGCCGTTTCGCCACATGAAAGGCTGCAAGTCATTGCGCACACGCACAGACTCTGTCATATACTTTCGGGAACGTTGCCTTATTTTAAATTTAGTCTGGCACTTTATAAGTGAGACAAAGGTGGCGGAGCAGGGAAAGGATCATTCGGTCGCACGAAAGAAGAGAGTTGTTGGCTTTCTGGTTCTTAAGAAGAGAAGCGTGATCAAATAAACAAAGATCAAATATGGGACAACAAAACTCCAAATCCACCGCTGAAGATCGGAGCATTCTGCACCACGTTGATGTGGTTGACGAGTGCCAGAGAAAGGACGCGTCTTCCTCTCAAGCCTCCGTTTTCCACATGCAAAAGAAGGTGAATAGTCTTCACCCCTCTCCCCGAACACGAGAGAGGTCAGCAGGCTATGCTTGGCCCCAGAATCGCTGTGATGCCGGAGGGCTGGTGTACGTGATGGACAACCCAACCGGTGGCGTGTGGGTGAAGCCGGAGCAGAAATGGACTCGGTCTTGACGCATTTGAAGACACCGTCCATTCTATGGAAGTAATTTCAATCACCCCGCGATGGGGAACGCGGACGAGCCTCCAACGATGGAGAGTCTTGGAACAAATGGACGCTGATGTCTCGAGTGCCTAAACTGTGCGCAGCGCGCACTCTGGACAGTGCTGCCTCATCGACATAGAAGACAATCCAACTGTTTGCTGCATTTTATTGATTTAGCCTATATGAACTTTTAATAAGCCCAGCAGTTTCAGTTGGCACAGATCTAACTTCGGTGAAAAGACAGTATTTTCTCGGCTCCATCTTCTTGGCACAACAGAATTTGTATTACCAATCATTTGGTTTACAATGTTCTCTTTCACGTATCCATCTATCAGCTTGGAAAGTGTGCCAGCTAATCACTTTGGTGTGAACGATCGAAGCAATTTGAAGAAAGCGTTTTTTTTTTTTTTCTTACAAGGAGAGGTCGCTGTTGGACTGGTGACCGGAGGAATCGAGTCAAACCTGCGTTACCTTCTTGACTTCTGTCAAAAGGTTTGATACTTTCTTTCAGTTTCATTATTGTAAACACACGTTTATATTCTCTAAACGATTGTAAGTATTCTAAAATAAAAGGGAATAATTATGCAATCCTCAAGACTGCGGAAGTGTAATGCTTACAATTTTTATTTTATTTAATTTACCTGAAATACTTAAAAGAAATGTGCACATTCAATGTATACTATTGTGTTATTGTGTGTTTGTGGTGAGTCATATTTTCATATCTTTTCTTTTTTTGGCAGATCAAGTCCTGATTGTACTTGTCATAATGTCATTAAATTATAAACAGGAGATTAAAGCGATTGTGTCTTTGTGTCAATTGTTCCGAGGCCAAAAGCTCTGGGATCAGTGCTGGCATGTTCCCAAAAAGCACAATTTGAATTCTGAATAAACAAATAGATAATGGATGTGAAAACCTTGGAATCGTATTTTGTTCTTTAACGATTATGACCAAAAGCATCTATTTTTAATTACCCTGATTACTCTCTCATGCCAGATATCTTCAGACTTTGACAGATTTGGATGGGCGCGCATACGTGGGCGTGGCTTCATCTACTTCCTTTTGCTGGGCGAGTACGATTCATTGTATATAAAAGAGCCTTGTGCCAACATTGTTAGCCAATGAGAAGCGAGAAAGAGACAAAAATCGACGTCATTATTCTCGCCCTGTTGATAATCATACAACGGTTGTTATTTTCAGATTTTGTTTCTCTTTAAACTGGGATCTGTTCTAAGCAAGAACGTTTAAATGGCTTAAAGTAATTTCTCGCCAACAGCAGTGACGCCCGAACACAAGACAACCAAGGACTTTTAAAGCGAAACCGAGCAAAACTCAGAATGCATTTTGTTGGCATTTTAATGTTGCTGTTCTTGGAGCTTTCACAGGGTATTCCCGTCCCAGTAGGTAAGAATCTTATGACCCAGCTTTGCATCGTTCTCCAGCAGATTAGAAAAGAAAACTGACCGCTCACCAACCTAAGTGAAAGGCTGTGGCTGTTAACTCCCTTTGGTCGACGTTGCTCGGTCTTTTTAAAAACCTTATGAGGTATATAGAGTGATACATATGCTAATGGCATGAAAATGATTTGTTGCGCTGTTGATTTACGAAGCAAATATATACTCCGTAAATCTTACCTGATAGATTTAGTGCACTTATTTATGAGTTGCATTGGCGTTCTATTCAGCTTCTTTTTTAAACACTCCGAGGAAACCTGTTTAATAACCGTGAGAAACATCAAATTTCTAATATAGATTAAAAAAAAGGTTTAGTGCCTACATATCAAAATTTAATTGAGTCACTTTACATTCTAGAGTAATCAATAAATTACTTTACTAAAAAGCAAACTTTTTCAAAACCTTTGACTTTTCGAAACCTTTGACCTCCTTGGACAGGTTTTATCTAAACAAAGAAATGTCTTCTCTTTTCTGTGCTTCTCTGCATAATTATCAAATGCAGTTTTGAACGTCGTGACTTGACCTTTTCACATCTCGCTTTCGTGTATTACATTATGAAAACTTTTATCGTTGTTACAAATGAAGCATTACTGTTGACGTGTGAATGTAAAAGTCCTTCTGGTGTCTGTCAGACGCTGTCATAGTGCAGGTGCAGAGCTGGGGTGCGGTCGGTGCTCAGCAGCTCAAGGGCCATGTCCTCCTTAATGGTGCTTCTCTAACTGGAGCAAACCAGGAAGTAGATGCCATCATCAAGAGCATGTCAGTACACGAACACCTTCCAAGTGTCATCGGTGTCAACCTGAATTCAGTGCTGAGTAAGAGCCAACAATTGTGTTCTGGCCTGAAATGTAATATTTATTTAACAAAATGATAGTTTAATTCATCTCTCCCTTTAGGAACCTGCACTGTCCTCCGTTCTCGTGAATGCATACTGGAGGGGTCTGAGCTCCACTGGAACGACCGCGTCTTTTGTGATGGGAAGGTCTATTTGACTCTGGACCGTAATAACACTTGGACGCCTCATGTTCCGCAGGCATTGGCTTTAAAGGAGTTGTGGGACCAGGAAGTAGAGCGCACAAGGGAGGAGAGCATCCGGCTTCAGGAGGGATGCTTCAGGTTAATGAGAGAACTCGGGCTTTCTGTTGAAACTTCAGGTACATGAAATAATTCCAAACTCTTTGGTACTGTAGTATTTTGGTTTAAAAAAATTATTTATATTTGTTTTAACTTGCTGTCTGCTTCTCTAGAGAATGCAATTGACGTATTCTTTTTTTCCCCTATCTTATATTAGTTCCAGTGACACTGTTACCTCAGTATGTGATCCCAGTTTTGTGCATCTTGGTGTTTATTGGGCTCATCGTAATCAGCCTCCTCTTCTCCAAAAGACTGGGTGAGAAAATGATCAATGTTCGGATGATTCTTTAGCGTCTCTTTTTGGCATTAGGAGATTGTGTTGCAGAGTTGTGCTGCTGTTATGAATATGTGAAACAAAAAGAGAAACAGGAACTATTTAATCTTTACATTTATTTATACTGGGATTATTTCCACTTGCCCCAATGAAATGTAGAATCTTTCTGGTTTGTTTTCAAATGCGGCCCATCACATGATTCGGGAATGCCATCTCAAACTCACAAGGAAGTGTAAAACATGGTCATGTGTTTTGTCTTTCTCTTCTAGGTTTGAGACACCCCGGAGGTAAGATAACAACAACAATCCTTATGTTTTCTTTTATTTCACTCCAGTGTGTGCCCTCCTCAGTTAGCAGTTAGGGAGATGATTGTCAGGTGGCTAAATATTAAATAGAAGCAAAGACCAGATTCTAATCCACTGGTCACGTTTTTAGTTTCAAAGCATTTCCACGTTGCTGTGCACTTTGTCTCTCTAATTATATTTATTTTGTTTTATAATCATTATATAAATGTGGTGACTGTCACATGATTGGAATAGGTTAAGGTTTAGTTGAATTTGTCACCATGCTCAGCTTTTACTTTTGACTGAGGCTCAGTTTGTTTTCTTGTTATAGGAGTTATTGGTTCAGTTATACATTATCCTCAGGACCTGAATGAAATGGTCACAGAGGAAAAAGGCCACATTTACAGGACCCTATGATCCAAAAATCCAGCTGTTCAAGCTTTACTCTGATAGTGCCGTCCTTTTCGTGTGTGTGTGTGTGTGTTTGCACGTTAACTTTTCTTTACTGTCTACACACTGTATATATGGTCACTTGTGGAATCGCACCATTCAGTGCACTTTATTGAATTCATATGCTTTAAAATCGTATAGACACAAAAGATGTAAATATCGCTAAATTCTTCTGCACTGCTGAAATAAATACTGTCTTAAATACTTGCAAAAGTCCTCTGAGAAAGAGTTCGATAAGCCAAAAGTATTCCTCACACTTTTTAATATATAGTTTTATGTAATGTTTCATCTGTTCATCTGCCATTTTAAATCATCATCTTTCAATAAAATATTCCTTAAGTGAAATGTTCTTTGGCTGGTGCACTACTTTTACCATAGTGTATACAGTAGTTATTTTAATGATCCATCAAGATTATGTTGTGGGTAAGATCATTTTGATGTATTGTGGACTGAATTTTCTTTCTAAAATGGAGTTAATACATCTTTGAAACCAGAGCTTATTTATCTGCAACCACTGCTGCAATATATCTTCCTGTAGTTCCAGTACATGTTGTCCTTCAAGGTACCAATGCATTAGGAACTTGATATATTTTAGACAATACATTTATAGACAGAATGTTGAATCTGAAGTTCAGATTGAACTGTGGAGCGTGGAGAAGGTGTTCTTTAGTGTTTCCTAGATAAATGCACCAGATTACAATTGTAATATTAAAGACTAAATCCCAGAAAGAATGCCAACTGACAATTGAAATCATTTAGTGTTGAAGTGGTCACTCATTCACACAGGTATCCTGTTTAAAATATTTACTTCAACTCTGTATAGCATATTTGTATAGCACATATGTATAGCTATTTCTATTTCTGAACTTTGTTCCAACAGACATTTATTCAAGACCATGGTGGTAATGGTACACTAGCTAGATACGGTTTAAAAACGGTTTCAGATAACACTTTTACTTTTTACAAACCAAAAAGTAGATATTCTCACGCCACTGAACAACAAGTCTAATATCAGAATGTGGCCACTAGTCGACAAAAGCGTTGTAAAACGGGGATTGCTTTTGCCAAGCGTTTTGCTACCCGGAAGTGTCACCGACCAATCACTGAAGGCATTAGCATTCGTTGCTATGGCAATGCATCTTATGTCACGGCAGTTCTTGAATGGACCAATCACACAAGCGCTTACTGGCATTTAAACCGTGTGTCGTCACTAGTTCCAAATTCAAAACGTAGAAAACGCCAAGGCAGTCATTTCTGTGGAGAACAGCCTCATTTTCTCGACGAAGGTGAGCTTTATATCGCAAATTTTGATGAAATAATCAGTGTAGATAAATCTTTCACACAGGTCGAACGTTTGTCCTCTGAAGTGCTGATATTGAGTCAGTTTGCGCTTGTTCATTTTCATTGTTCAAGATCTTGCTTGAAGCTAACGTACAATGGAAAAGTAAATAAATCAAAATCACGAATAACGACTACGTCATTTAATTTATTATTAACCTAAGTTAAATTTAGCCAATTCATCGGTTCAAAATTTCGCAGGGGTAGTAGATTAGTATTTGATTGGCTAGTAGTTAACTAGCTAACGGACACCAAAGTGTGTTCGCCACACTTACTGGGTATAAACTGACAGCTTATTTTTGTTTCTATAGTATAAACGCTTTAGCAAAAATGGCCCAGTTCGGGTTTGAGAACGACATCCACAGCATTTTAAAGCTGGATATGCCGATCACGAACGGCCCCATGGCGAGATGGCAAAGAAAGGCCAGTTCGTCGAGCGCATCCGGACTGCAAGGGCTATCACCAGGCAAATCTGCAAATGTGTCCCTCAGCTCCGCAAAAACGCCGAGCAAAACTCCAGGTAAACACTCTTCTGCTGATCATGCAAAATTAACATTTACTAATGACCTGCTGGCGTTTATCTGCCTCTGTTAACACTGGTATTTTGTATTATAGGCAAAAATAAGAAGCAGACACCCTGTAAAATGGGTGGTGACCGATTCATTCCTGTTAGAAACAACAAACAGATGGATGTGGCCAGCTTCTTGCTTACAAAAGAGAATGAGCCTGTGGAGGCAAAAAACAACACAGCTTTGTCATCGGTGAGTCATGTCTATATATCACCCTTGTATAGTGGGTAAATTGTAAATACTCATAAACATTTTTATATATAATTTTTTTTTCTCCATAAAGGAAACCCAGAAGGCTTGGTCTGTATCTCTCAATGGATACAACATAGACGATGCAAAGATTTTACACCTTCGAGGTAGACCGCTAAATGCTCCAGAAGGTAAGGAAGTATCTTTAAGTTGATGCATTACTTGGTATGAATATGGTAACATAACTATAGTTTTATGCATGATGGCATTTATTTGCAGGTTATCAAAACAACCTGAAAGTCCTCTACAGTCAAGCAACAACACCAGCCTCGGTCAAAAAAACAAGATACATATCTACGACTCCTGACAGAATCTTGGATGCTCCTGAGCTTCGAAATGATTTTTGTAAGTCTGAGAATTGGCACTGCATGTTGGCCTTTTGCCTTTTGTAATGGTGCAAGCATATATTTATTCTCAGTTGTGTATATTTATTGACCAGTATTGTTAACATGTGTACATTTTCTAATTACACAACCAGACTTGAAATTTGTGGTTTTTTTTGTTTTTGTTTTTTTTTTTTTTCTTCCCCTAGATTTAAATCTGTTTGACTGGAGCAGTCGCAATTTTCTTGCAGTGGCTCTTCATAACAATGTTTATCTGTGGGATGCCACTCAGGGTGACATTATTTTCCTTATGACACTGGAGCGTGAAGACGACTACGTCTGCTCTCTGTCTTGGACCAAAGAAGGAAGCTACCTGGCTGTTGGAACCAGTGATTGCAAAGTTCAGGTTGGTTTTTGAGGACAGCAGCAGTTTATGCTCATGTTAACCTGTCACATTCTAAATATTAATGTCTGACACATCCATAGTTGTGGGATGTTGAAAATCAGAAGCGGCTGCGGAGCATGGCCAGCCACACTGCCAGAGTTGGTAGCCTGAGCTGGAACGACCATATTCTTTCCAGGCACAGTTCTCCATCAGATACATTGTGGAATTTATATAATTCATGTTTATGATGGGCTCAACATGTAACGTCGTCATTTTAGTGGTTCCAGATCAGGACACATTCATCACCATGATGTGAGGGTGGCCGAGCATCACATCTGCACACTCGCCGGTCACTCCCAGGAGGTGTGCGGGCTGCAGTGGTCCCCTGACGGTCGATACCTGGCCAGCGGAGGCAATGACAACCTGTTGTGTGTATGGCCACGTGTGCAGGAGGGCAGTCCTGGCAACAGGAGTGAGGCCATTCACAAATGGAGCGAACATCAGGGAGCTGTAAAGGTGAGATGTTCTAGAGCCAAACGCTGAGACATTTAAGAATATTCGACTCTCTCACATTACTCTTCTCCTTTTTTTATGAGCATGATTTACACATGCTATTTTTGGACAAATCATGTGTAAATACTGAAACTCTGTTCAATGTGACTTCAGGCCTTGGCCTGGTGTCCATGGCAGCCGAATATCCTTGCATCTGGAGGTGGTACCCGCGACCGTCACATCCGCATCTGGAACGTCAACAGTGGCTCCTGCGTCAGCTCACTAGACACCCAGTCACAGGTATCGACACATTTCCTTTGTTGTTCTTCCTCTGTCCCTCTTAAATGGATAATAAGTATACGCTTTCATAACGTGGTGCATTCGCTTTAGGCTGAATTGTGTTTCAACAGTGCATTTTCTTGTTTTTTCAGGTCTCATCGCTGGCGTTTGCACCCAGCTACAAGGAGCTGGTCTCTGCCCACGGATATGCTCACAACAATGTTGTCATCTGGAAGTACCCCTCCCTCACTAAAGTTGTAGAGCTGCACGGTAAATGACTTTGAACTGCCTTTAATAACTGTCTGTACTTAGCTGTGAACTGTGTAAATTATTTCTGCCACACAGGACTGAATTGTTGCCTTGTTGTCGTAGGTCACGAGGACAGAGTTTTAAACGCAGCTCTGAGTCCGGATTGCTCCACGCTTGCAACGATTTCTGGCGATGAAACCATCTGTCTGTGGAAGAGTTTTGAAGTAGATCCTGTCAAGAACCACGGAGAGAGGACAGTCCTGTTAATTCATCCTAGCTTTTTTCAATCTATAAGATAATGTAGGAATGTGAATGCGATAAATTAATCATGCCAGTTTTAATGTCAGCTGTAAAAATAAAAGATTAAACCCTCTAAACCCCCCCACACACTTTTTGGAGCTAAAAAGTTCAAATGCAACATTACAAAACAGTTTTTATTTGAGCGAGACAGAGATGGGTTAATTTGCTGAACAGTGAGGCGGGTAATGCAAATAGCCCTGAATCAACATCATCATCTTCTCAAACAGTTTTCTTTCGTTGCAAAGGTCAGATCCAATTCTAAAAAGGTTAGCTGGACTTCAAAATCAGATCATACATCCCTCTGCCATCAGTGCACGTGCAATCACAACATTAAAAACACTGGTACGTTTATCCTTTGTGGTGTTTCACAGTTGAAAACAACAAAATACCAACATTTACTTCATTCTAAATGAATAGAAATCACTTTATAAGTTCATGCAGACTGTGCCGAGAGGTTTCGCTACACAACAGTTGGAACATGTGGATAATATGGATAAACATTACAGCAGTATGTCACCATCTGAAATTGCAAAAATGCAAAACACTTCAAATCTGTAATATACAGTATAAATTTTCCTTTCAACAATTCTTAATTCTCAGTGGTGTGAAACCTGAGGCCCACCATAACTGCTTTCCAAATGACACAGACCTTTATCAAACAATTTTATTTCAAAAGATAAATATTAACATAACTAAAGTAGTCGATATTTCTGATTAAAACGCAACGTGGTTTGGCAAACGTGCTAGCCTTCAGTGGAAGCTGTGATACTCCTGAGCAAGAGAGTCATGCTAGCTGGACAGTTGGAAGTGTAGGACAAGCTTGTCTGAGTCAAGCCTGAAAAAAAAAAAATACTATCAGTGTGAAACTGAGCACCAAGTGTGTTCATGCAACACGCATCACAGTCAATAGATATTTTTTATACCAACAACTAACAAACACAATGTAGCGAGCAGGGACGATAGCAGGATATGACATTCATAGTCACAGTTAAATAGAAACCTGCATACTTATTTCTGTCCAATATGCAGAACCTATGAATGACACGTCAGGATGTGTGTACCGCACCGTCTCCTCATTGGCCAGGAGTTAAATTTCTTTCACTTTGCCCAGCACCACTTTGTCTTTAGCATGGTAGTGTGTGTTCCCGTTCTCCACGTGCTTCCCATTGGCCACCACGCTGATGTGCTCGCCAGCCAAGCCATTCTGCCTGGGTCGCTCCCCTGTGGCGGGGAGCCGCTTGCCCTTGACGTAGGCCTGTATCCAAAAGTTGGAGAAGAGGAGGAAGAAGAAGACGCCGTACATCCAAATGAGGTGAATCCAGAAGGGAACCTGGTAGTCACACTTTTCCATGAAGTAGTACTGGCTGATGTGAACGGAGACTAGAATAAACTGCGTCTGAAGGAAGAGGAACACGATGGCATGTTACAAAAATACAGAGGAAACCAGTTCAGACAAAATATAATCATAAATAAGGACCCACAAGCTGGATGGCGGTCATATACTTCTTCCACCAGAGGTATTTCTGGAAACGAGGTCCTGCAGCAGAGAGGCCATAGTAAAAGTACATGATGACATGCACCGTTGCATTAACCATGGCGTGGAAGGAGCCCATTCCACCAGCTGGAAAAAAAAGAAGAAACATTGATTTTGTAAAACAAAGTCATTTCTAGTTTGTTATCTCTGCACATGGTCAGTACCGCAGAGATTTTACTTCGTTTTTGCAAGTAAATCGAGGTGATGATTTTAAACGCTTACCAGGAGTCAAGGTGATGCCCCACCACCAGGTCCAGGGCATGAAGGAGTGATGGAACACATGCAGAAATGTAATCTGGCTTTGTTTTTTCCTCAGCACAAAGAATACCTGACATAAAAACACACACCAGGATTCGGTTAATATTCAGCAAAAACACACAGGAAGTTTTTTTTTTTTTAACAAAGCACCTACTGTATCAAGCAGCTCGATGTATTTTGAAAAATAAAACAGCCAACTGGCTCGAATCATCTACAAAAAGGAACAAAGTGCGATCAAATATAGGGAGCATTTTCAGCCTGAGGCTATTTTTTTAAATAGTATGTCAGGTTGAAAAGTGACATGTCAGGAAAAACCCAAGAGGTTTTAAGCTCAGAGGAAAATTTTGGAGAGTGTAGTCACTAACCCGAAGAGCTTGTGGACTGCTGGAGTAGTCGATGAGGTCACATTGCCACGTAAAGGTCGTGGCCCATCCAGACATCATGAACTAAGTAGAAGAAAGACATCATCTGTTAGCACCGTTGAAGGAACGGTTATTAAAAAAACAAGAAAGCACGTCTCCACGCAGGGCAACTCCATCATCTGCTGTACCTCATACACGATGTAGCCATTCAGTAAGACCATGCTGAGGTTGTAAACAATCATAGCCGAGTTGAGACCAAAGGGCTTGCGGTTCGCCATGAGACGAGGCCCCACGGACACTGCTAAGACGACGTAGGCCAACAGGATGAAGGTCATCTCTACCGGGCTCTGCATCAGCGGGTAGTCTCTGACCCGGGCATCTGGAGGAGAACAGCAACGCATCATTACTGCACCGCTAAGTTTGTTTTGTATGGTGCTTTTCTGCGCAACAGCGGATACACAAACACACTTACCAGTCCTTGATTTGAAATAGTTGTGCAAGTTTAAAATGCCTGATAGAGCTTCTCGCAGCATGGTGACTGCTGGCGTCTCGTCCTATGCTAAAACCCCTTTTGAAAAACAGATAGGAAATGGGGAAAGACAGATGAAACCGAGTTGAAAGTGATGTTGGAGCAGGTCAGTGAACACAAAAGGAAGAGACCATCTGATCTCCCACTGCCTGAACAAACAGGAGACAGCTGCACAGGCTCATTAAACATGCCCGAGTACTTTTGTGCAAACCAGTATCAAAAGAACCGTAATGTGAGGTTTTGTTTTGTTTTTTTTTTTTAAATGCTTGTAGTAAAAAATGTAGCATGTATGCTACATAAAGTGATTCACAAAGCTCATTATCTTGGATGGAAACAAGCTTTCTAAGCACTGTGAAACGTCAGAATGTTGCTGCCAATCCAATCCAATGAAAAATCATCGCACCAACTAACAGAGCAAGTCAAACAGGTGAGGCAAAGAACTTGGCCTGTGTGGTCCGCCGGGTAACCAATGGTGACTCACTGGGACCAAAACTAAAGCAGCGCTTCATTTTTAAAGTGTGTCATTTAAAAGAAATGAAAGCTCTGAAGAGAATATTGTGACAAAATGTCCCTGAAAACATTTCTAACACACAACACCACTCACCTGGCGAGCACAAGTCCTCAACAGTTCCTCCTGATTGTGAAGTTAAAAAAAAAAAACAAAAACAAAAAAAAACTGCTCCACAGCCAGGGCAGAGACTCGATTCAAAAGATCCAGCAGATCAGTGGCCCCCGGTGAGAGTGATCAAGTCAGATACATGCGGGGTGCCTCTGTGGAAAGGTTAGGTTCCTCAAATATCTGATTACTGTTGATATCCAGCAACTGGTAACCTTGAGGGAGCCGAGCCAGCGAGTGGGAGCATGAGAGAGAGACGGGCCTGGAGTTAAAGTGGCAGTCTAAGAATGGGATCCTGGCCCTTTCTCTCAATTTAAACCACAGAGCGCTACTACAGCCCGAGCTGGTTTCAGAACCACACCCTGTTTCAGCGCTAGGCCCCGCCTCCACACCATGGTAGCTCTGCTTGTGATTGGCTTGTTTCATCAATGGAAGTGTTGAGGATGGGGTCAGGCAGTTGCAGCCCTGGGCTGACTGGCTCCATTGTTGACTAAGGCAGAAGAGAGTGGGCATTAGAGGATAAGAAAGCTTAAACAATTGCACATAAGGTGCAGGATAATATCATGATTGATTCAATGAGGTATAAAATGCTAAATACCATTTTGTTTATGCTGTAGAAGATAATGAATGTTATTTAGGGTAAAGTTGAAGGCAGAAATGATGGTGTTACACACATGACATCACATCTTTCCTTGCCCATCTGTGGTGTGGGGGACTAGGGTTGGTTCATCGGCTATGACACGCCTTACTGCGCCTCTGGTTTTACCTGTTTCCTGAGAATGCTGGGCGTGAAGCCTTGATGAAACTCAAGGCTTACCTTTCCACTCACACTCCATGTTGGAACGCAAGGAATCCACAAGTGACAGAGCAAATGGATGAAGCAGGAACTACTCAACGGACTCACACATGGTGCCTCCCTGAGGAAGCGCAGTCACCAGACAATGTAGAGGTTCAATCGCTGGAGATGGCTTACAGTCCACACAGTCTGAAATTGAAATGCAAGCACGACTTGGTTAACAGTTATTAGAAAGCTAGAGGAATAAAGAAGTGATGGTTTTTCCTTAGCACCAAGTAGAGGAAAACTGTTTCACAAAGTTCTAAGGACTTTTTAAGGCAAAAATGATGCAGAAGCATTTGCAGCATCTCTTAATTTTATGTGCATTCCTGTTTTTTTTTTGTTTGTTTTTGTGAAAGCTGGACTCCAGATAATATCGCAGTCTGGGTGTTACTTGTTGTCGAAATAGTAAATTGAGTTTACAACAATGGGCCAACACAGTCAGCTGTTTCCACTGCTGCCATATTACTACACGCCGTGAAGCTGTGCTGAGTCCTGTGATAGCTTAATATTGCCTTAAATCTAAGCTTTGTCTGATAAATTTCTCCAGTATCTAACAAACAACTCAACATTGTCTCTGGGGAATAGTGGAAACATACCTAGATAATAGACAGCTGGTCATTCTCAGTTAGCCAATTGCCCTGGATAGAATGTCTTAGGATGTGGGTGGATGAGCTCTGCCGAGGAGAAAACAATTGAATGGGGGACCAAATAGACGCGTGCCTTTCAGAGTGGGAGTTTATGAAACGACTTGCTGGAGTCAAAACTGGAGTCATAAACTGAGGTTGTTGCTTACTTACTGACGCTGACATTTTTGGAATCTGGCATTTTGTCAACCTTGACTGCAGAGTGACAAAACTAGACTGTTTAGTCAGGAGACGCATCACATTTATGAGTGTACCTCGTGTTTAACTATTCATTCATTTCAATACACAGCCTATTCACCCCAAAGGAAATAAAATGAAACAAATACAAATATCTGCAGTGCACCCAGAATCTGACAAACATACATGTGCCTTAAAAAGAAATAAAAAAAAACAAAAAACAAAAACTTTATTGATTTTTTCAAACTAACTAAAATACTGGCTAAAACACTGGTTTTCTATTACAGTAACACATTATTCATCCACAGACATGCTAATTTGCCTAAAACATTACAAACAGTGATGAAGAACAAGTGAGTTGACAGGTTTATAAAGCGACAAGACTGGTTTGAGTTTCAAGTATTTAGAACTTTGCTAGATTTGACATTGTGGGTTTACTTAAAGTCTAACAGTATTAGAGTCACTTTTAAGTGTGAGCCATAAAGCTTCACCTGCATTGTGGAAAACAATATTTAAATAAGTTAAAGACTGATAACAATAAAGATTATGTTGATAATACAAACGCATATATTATTTGTTATAGGCAATATAAATTATATAATAAACATTAGAAACACTATACATTTTATTCATTGAAATTCTTTTTTTGTATTTTTTAATTCGGTATGACTGAGTCTGTTTAATTTTTACTATTAAAAAAATCTGATCACAGAAAATGAGAAACAGTGACACTTAGAGGCCATATGGGTAATTACAAACACTCAAAACATCAAAGTTGACTTCAGTCATTTGTGAATTATAGCCTGGTTTAACCTTCCCACAAATCAGTCACCAGTTATGTCAAACTAAACTTCATTTACTACATCAGCCTGACTCAGAATGGTACAAATCTGGTTTATGAATCTTGAGTGGATCTTTAAAATGATTTGTATCAAACAACTGGGGAAGTACCTTTCAGTGGAAGGTGGGACTTTCCACCTTCAGTCATTAAATCAAACGTGTGAGGATGCACGAATAACATAACTCAAGTATGCAGGATTAGCTCTACAGTAAGGGGAAAAGGATAAAAAAACGCAGGAAACTTCCAGTCTCATTTTATAAATGGGTGAATATGGCAAAAAACAAACAAACAAACAAACAAACAAACAAACAAAAAACAATCAGGCAACAGTGCAGAGCTCCGTAAACTCGTTTCATTCTTTATCTGCTGTGAACGGGGATTACAAGAGTGACACTTTTGGCCTGGAACACTTACATAAAAGCTGACCTGAGTCAGCTGGGGAAATGACACATCTGCGTCAGGGGAAGCCCACTGCAAAAACGCACATGCGCGATTCTGAAAATGTGCGAAACTCGAGCTCAGACACTATTGGCATTTTATAAATAACCATAAAATGATTTTCTCGGGCGTTCCACCCTACGTCACGTCGGATTTGTGAATGGAAACACCGGCTCATTCGCGTCGTTTCCCTCTTTGCGCCGCGGTGAGGAGTCCGCAGTCCGGAGGCTGAGAGGGACGAGTCAGACTCCACCTCCGGGCTTCCCTGCACAGCAAATTCAGCGCGTCCTGTCGGCACCAATGGGAAGGTGGAACAACAGGTAGGCGGCCTCTAAGTGCGTCTCTCGGTTCAGCTGGTCCTCTCAGAACACAGACACATTTGGACCGTTTCGGACACGCTATGAGCTCTGCGGCGACGGGAAGTTGAGCGTCTCTGCAACAATTTCTCTCTCAAGTTGGAGGTTCCGCGCTCAATTAGAGGAGGCGTGCGGGGCACATCACGGCGTGAACGCAACGTGTCAGGTAAGATTGGGCTATCTTGACGTTTGCGTCGAGTAAACTCATTTCATTAAAAAAAAAAAAAAAAAAAAAAAGCTGATGGAGCCCTTCTGTTGTCCGAGCTGTGTCATTTATGTGCTATCAGCTCGGTGTTGCGTAATCCAAGAATTGTAGCAATGTCTTAACTATCCCACCATGTGACTCAACAATAACGCCTCCATCATATTATTATGTAAGTTTCACTTCATGCTGTCTGCCTGCTGTGTACTCAGACTCGTCAAGAGCAACTTTAGTTGCTTCTTTCTGAAAATGACTCTCCTCCATCCATAGACGCCCCCCAGTGCTGCCTATTAAACCTAATTCCTCTGGGATAAAGAACAGACAGAGCTGACCAAGAGGTCAGCTGCTCGCTTAGCCCATATCCCCTTGAGGAGGACATGGAAGTCCTGCGTCGGTCCTCCGTCTTTGCTGCAGAGGTCCTGGACGTATTTGACCGCTCGCTGACCGAGAAGGAGCTGGTGTCCCATTCCAAGGCCTTGTGCCGGGACTACATCATGTCCAGGCTCAACCAGAGCGGGCTGGGTTGGTCCAAGTCCGAGATCAACCTCTCGCCGTCGAACACGGCACTCGCTGAAGCGTCCATGGTTCTTCTCTGTCTGGGTAAGAGAAGCCTCCGCACCCGTCTTCAGGCGGCATACCTGAACATGCACAGGTCGGGACATGATTGGGAATGTCTGTACTTTGACCCATGTTCATGCATGTATGAGAGTTCATGACGCTACACATGACTGTCCCTTTAGATTTCATCTGGGTTTATAGCTGCACTTCTAGTTAAAATAATTTTATTTAAAATACTTATATATTCCCATACACAATCGAGCGATGAAGGAAAATAAGGAACCTGGAAAAAGAAACTGCTGCTCTTGATGCATGTTTCTGTTTTCAAGGTTGTTTTATGTAGTTTTTGTTGTATAGAAACATTAGGAGGCACTGAGGCCTCTTGATTTGCTTTTGAAATGTCCGAAAAACCGTAAATGCACAAGAAAACCCAGACAGGATTAAAGCTGATCCTCCTTGGGTGCGTAACAGATCCCTCTGCAAAAAGCTCCAACGGTTCCAGAGCCCTCAGAAAGGAGTCAAAAAGGAGTTTTCAGAAAGGAGTTTTATGGAGAAGCATGTTTTGCTCCAGGAATCGAGCACTCTGCAGTCTAACACTGAAGATCTGCAAAACTCTGACAAAGGAAGGAAAAACAGGCGGACAGCCTGATATCTGTTCTTGAGTCTGAAAAGAAGAGTTGTTGCCTCTTCCTCCACATTTAGAAGGTTGTAGGCTGAGGACAGATGACGCATCAGAGCTGGACTGGTTAATTGAAACAAACAAAAATGCAAAAACGCTTTAGTCTTGAACATTGGAATGATTTATTTTTTTTAAGCAAAGGAAAGTGTGAATAATAGTTCTCAATTAAATAATTCTCTGAAAAAGCCACACTGTCTTTCACTTAATTAACTAACAGATTTTCTTTGTTTTTTTTAATTTATGTTTTATTTTTCCCGTCTTCTTCCTCTGTCACTCGCACTCAGGTGATGAGCTGGAATCCATGCAGCCCAGCTTATACAGGAACGTCGCGCGGCAGCTCAACATATCTGTTGCCATGGAGAATATGGTTTCAGACGCCTTCATCGCCGTGGCAACAGAGATCCTCTCTACAGGTACTTGCAGTTGTCTTGGAAGGTGACAATCTTCACCTCTCCACCTCTTTTAACCAATTGATGTAGACCTTAAACGGGGCTCACTCTGCAGATTCCTCGTTTGCTGACACGCAACAGGCCAAGACCTGAGAAATTCACTGTAAGCTGGACAATTTGGGACATTGTGGAAGAATCTGGTCTTTAAGACCAGTTTACCCCAAACAAAAAGCAAAGCCATCAGTCATTGCATTTTTGTGTGTGGACATACCCGAGTCACCTCATTCATGATAAGTCATTCCTTATCACACAAGTTTGTGCTTACTCATTTTCTGTGTTCTTGCCTGTAAAACTAAAAATATCATCAATAATTTCACTGACGCTGTTTTACACAGACATGTTTGATAAAGTCTGAATTGGGTCTGACCCGGTCACAGGTCACCCTAATCAGGTAAAAGCCATTTAAACCTGTTCTTCATACCTTTGTATAAAGCCCTTTCAGATGGTAGGTTTGAGTCTAGCTCTCAGCTCTTCTTTCAGTTGTCTTGATGACAGTTGTGCCTTTGACTCAGTGCAAATCTTGAAAACTGTTACCTTCTGTCCTCCATGAGCCTCTGGGATCGATGCTTTCAGCACCGTCCCCTTTTAATGCGCTCAAACGAAGGCTTCACCCTGTTTTGCCGTCACAGGGCTGCAATTTTTGAACACGGCGTGGGATTCCTCGTGAAGAATAACAAATTGGGTGAACCCTGGTGGCCCTAGCCTGCTGCAATGGGTATAAATAGAAAATGCATTCCGGGTTTGTTTTTCCTGCGGTCCTGAGTTTGTTTTACAACGATGTACTTTGCTTTTAGTGGTGACTCGGAGTGTACCATGACTCAAGAAACCACAGAAAAGTATGTTTAGGGACTCCGCATATCACGAGCCATCTCCACTGCGGTCTCGTTAAAATCAACACTGCTCGCCTCTCCTCCATCTATCTTTTCCTGCCTCCCACTTGAGTTCCTTCTCTTTCCGCCCTCCCCTTTCCTGGACTCATCCTTTGCCATCTCTATTCCTGGCTTGCTCCTCAGCAGGAAGCGATATGTGACGTACGCTGACAGCTTCCATGAATGGTTATCTCGTTTAAGCTTGCCCAGATCTCTTTCCTCTTATAGCCTCAGTCAGGCGCTGCGGGCCAGCTCTCGAGAACAACCATGACACTAGAAGCCGGACTAAGAAGGCTAATGCCATTAAGCCCTGCTCTTCATCAGTGACGGTTGTTACAACCCCAGCCGCCCTGGAAATTGTATATGGAAGTGGCCGGAGGTCTTTTATTATCTCTGGAATGTCTGGGTAGAAAATTATGACAGAATTTTCCAGCTTTTAGGGCCCCATTTACCTCATTTTGTGGTGATATATGTTTGGATCTGTCTGCAGTTGGCCACAGCAAATACATACCCCTGGTATTCAGTGTTTCTGTGAGTGCAAGGGTCACTGATTAGCCTGCATGCTTTGTGTCAGGTCACCCAGGAGCTGGTGAGGGAGCGCACATTTATAAAAGAATACAATTTTAAGTGTAAATTTGACCTAAGTAGTTCAGAAAGCCAATCATCGCCACTAGGGTGCTAGAATCTAACTATTCAATAGCAAAAGAGATTCCTGACCAAATTACAGCAACTGAAATGTTTTTATTTTTTTATTTTGTTCTGATTATAGGTATAACGTGGGGTAAGGTCGTCTCCATGTATGCAGTAGCTGGGGCCCTGGCAGTAGATTGTGTCCGACAAGGCCACCCGACTACGGTCCACATCTTAGTGGACAGTCTCGGCCACTTCGTTCGCAGATTTCTAGTTCCCTGGCTGAAGAGAAGAGGGGGATGGGTAAGTCATTACCTAAATTAATCCTTTTCCTGAAAATAAATAAATAGTATGTTCATCTCCTTTAAAGATTTACATTTTAAAGCAACATTTTACTGTTGCTAAAACAGTTTTTCTTATCATGATTATTAGACTTCAACTCGGTTTCATAATCATCACTATTACGTCAGCAAATCTGCACAGAATCTGATGCAACCACCTTCTTTGAAAAACGTAGCTTCCTGCAGGCTGATCTGATAGAGATGTGCAGTTACATGTGGCTCCATGACTCTGGCTCTTGGTTATGTAAATTCACAGCAAAAATAGGTCTTGAAACAGTTCCTGTATGATACCAGGCGCGTGTTAGCTTTGGGCTAAAACAGCCGCCATTTATATCAGGCAGAGCTCAGAGTTAACAGTGCTAGTTTATTTTTATCTTATTTATGTTTAATGCAAATGAAATGCACGATTTCACATGTGATCTTCCGTCAACAGGCAGACATTTCACGATGCGTGGTGAAGAAGGACCTGGCCCCTGAGCACCACTGGCTGTCCTCCTCTGTTGAATCTCTGAAGTACTTTCTCACTACAATTTACGTGTATATCATGAAGGAAGCATGAACTTCTGCAAGGATAAAAAAAAGTGCATTGGAGGCATCCTTCTCATTATCATCACTGGACGCATGAGTGTGAAGAACCTCATAATGGAGACAGTCTGTTGCTGAATGGCCATCAGCAAATGTTTCATCAGCATTGCGTTTGAGTCTGTGGTTGCCCTTTAACCAAAGAGTAATCACGTTCATTATTGAGCACAAATGACACTTAACACTGCTGCCACTCCACTTTTTCTTTTTTTTTTTTTTTTTTACATGGTGTACGCTAGTGAACAACCTCAATGGAAGACACTCTTGGTCGATTTACATTATTGCACTTTGGTGTCAGGACCTTAACAGTAAACGAGTGGCACACACTTTGTTCAGATACTGCCGCACCAGTGTTGCTTTTAATCTGTAAATAGTCTATTTATGATTTTATTTTTTTGATTAAGACTTTTAAAATCTAAGCCGCTACAGTATAGACGGCCACTTTGGTCCTCAGTATGATTGAGTGGCGTGCTGGCTAGTCCTTTTCAGTGTTAATTTATTTTTGAACTTTTTTGTAAAAATCCAGAATAAACTTTAAAAAGTCTTAACACATGTATTTATTTACATTGTGATGATTTATACACCTAATTTTGAGAAAGGGAAAAACCCAAAAACTTCCTGATGTACCTGAATTAAAACAGTTGTGTTAACTTGGTTTAGAGGTTAAAAACAGCCCAGGTGACATGGAATACGTATTTAAGGAAGCAAATGAGGAATTAATTTAAGTGGAAGACTTTGAACATTATGCTCAAATACTATAAATCCCTTCAGAAGGATAGTAGCTGCTTTGTTTAATTTCAATATAATGCAATGACATCTGAAGAAGACAGTTTACATTAAGCTAGTGCATGAAATTGATGGCTTAATCCCCTGAATTATGTTTGGTTCATGAAAAAATGATTTATCATAAAATGGAAGGACAAAGGTAAACAATGTATGACTATATATTCTCCTAAAATAGCCTGCAAATTTAAACATGCATTTATTTTTTGTTCAACCTTCAGCAAACCCCATTTTTACGTAGTTCTACATGTTTCAGCCTTTTGTGTTCACAATGCCCGACGGTAGACAATGTGCAAGTGCTGCATCGGTGGCTTGTCGTCCGTTGCCATGGAAACGGTCTGCTGGAGTTTGCCATCTGGTTGCAGCTGGAACACTCTGCAAATCTTAAATGTCGGAGGAGAGTCAATGTGGTCGCAAACAAAGGAACTTAACAGTAACAAAGTGAGGATGAGATGAGTAAAAGTACCTGCTGGACGTGTGGCTCCTTGGCAAAAGAGGTTCTGGCTACAGCCTGGCTCTGCAGCTCCAGCCGCTGGGCCGTCAGTTCCCCCTCCTCGATCTCCACCAGGCCTGCACAAAAAAAAAGCAGCTGGTGATGTGACGCATCTCTGGCGTTTTTAAAGAGGCTATTTTATACAGTATATATAAATAAAAATGTGTCCACAGCCTAATTTTCTGTGACCAAGACCAACTGGCGCTGTCAGAATATTCACCAAAAAGAAAAGAACAGATTTAATGCACTGGATATCATGCCTTACTGCACCAGTGCACAAAGAGCAACATTATTCTACTTTTAAAAACTGAACTAAAGTAGTTTAAACGCATCATCTGTGCAAGTCACGTTGTTTTAGTGAGAAGACAGTGTCACGCTTAATTATGTGAAGTGTTGATTTTAAGAAATCAAAAGGTCAGAGGTTAAAAAAATGGTTGTTTTAATCTAGTAAAATATAATGAAAAATGCATACTTCTCCCTGAACTCCACTCTTTAAAAACTTCTCATTTTCCTGCATTATAGTGATAGTTTAATAGAGATCTTTGGTACCTTAGAGAATTAATATCTGAGTCTATACCTGAGTTCTGTGCTATGATGAATGCCACTCTATTGGTTCCTGGCTGCATTCGAATGAAGCCACATTCCCTGTGCATCGGCTTCTTGGTTTCTGCATGAAAGGCGTTGAACCTAGAAAATGCAGCAAGAGTGCAGAATTAGCATATGGCTCCAAACCATTTCTACTTCTTGACTGACAAATCATCTTTTTGTCTTATCATAGTTTTCTGAATACCATTAATTGGTTGCTATGACACATTCTGGTGTAATGCAGTTTGAAAAAAAAAGTGTGTTTCTGACAGTTTAAGAGTACACAGCCTCAAAAACCATTCTTGTAAATAGCTTACATAAAGTTGATGACTGGTTGACCCACGTGGCTGAAGTTCAGTGTCTCTATATAGCGGAAAGGTTTTATGGAAGGAAAACAGCCTTCTCCGGGTTCATCCGACTCCCAAGTACCAAGAAGCCATTCAAGAGGGAGAAGGACCGGGTTTAGCTCCACTACTGGTCAAGCACAACATTTGTCATAAAAGATAACTGATACAAATTTGTCCACTATCTATGTACATGCACCCAGTTGTGAAAAGAGATAATTGAATTATGTTGACTGAACCATGATATTTTTATATAATGTAAAATAAATTGTAAGGTGGAATGTTGATATGTACACTGATTTTGTTTCAGTGCACCAGAAAGCACGGTTGTATGAATAATGATATATGTATAAAATATTTAATGCACATCTATTTATTTCAATCTATTATCATAGTTCATTTAAATAGTTTTAAGTGAAGTAGACCTTTTTTAGTACACACGATCGGGAAGATGGTGATAGGGACCAGTAGAGGGCAGTAATGATCTGTCCAGTCAAAGAATTGACCGGCAACCAGGAGAAGAGGAAGAGCCTGTTTTTTTTTTCTTTTGTTTTTTTTTTTCTTTTTTTTCTCAGAGAAAGGCGAACTTGTGCGAAAATTGTGGTTTATGTTGCAGCTGAACGTCCTTTTTTTAAACCAAGATTACTGAGTTATAAAGTTATAAAGCGAAAAGGTCTAAGCCCATAAAAATGTTCAGAAGCTCAAGATAAAGTCGCTGTGTATCAGGGTAAATAAGTTATTTCAAGCGCAGCGTTACAAGTGGATGCATTTATAACAAACATTCGTATTCATTGTATCTAATATAGCTACAAGTGATTGAATTTTTAGGCTGATATGTGCACGATGACATTTGACGTCGGTAATAATATTTTTTCATATCCGCCTTGTTTGCCATTTAGAATGTAACGTTTTGCTTACCTGTATAGTTGTCGATGCTGGCCATGAATACATTTATCTGGGATGAAACCAGCACGGATTCAAAAAAATCACCTAACGCCGGCTAAAACGTCACCAAATCAGGGCTGCAAATTGGCATTTCTGTGTGACGCAGGGAATTTTATGTAGAACTGCTGAATCATGGGAAGTGTAGTTTGAATGCTGAATGAATAACAATAGTGCGTTTCCCCCCCCAGTAAAATAAAGCAGGAAACGTATTTGGTAAAATAATACTTTATTAACATTTGTAGTGATCAGTATAAGATATAGACCAGGTATAATAGCCCTATAGTTTGCATAAGCAGGAAAAAACTCAAGCAGAAATTTGTAATTTATATAGTTAAATAAAATAATAATTTCTACTGTGATCTCTTAAGCCTTGCTCTTTTTGCAGTTCTTGAGAGCATCTTGCAAAGCATGAAGCGCCTTGTCAGCATTAAACTTCTCACAGTTGTATCCCATCAGTCCAACCCTCATCACCTAAGGCAAAGAAATGGCAGTATTATAGTCCATCAGAATCTTCGATGTCTGTACACTTCTCTACATATTAAAATACATGAATTCTCAATTAGATATCAACTATTTTTTTTTAAACTTTCAACTTTTATTATTTAAATGATCAAAAACAACATCTCAGATGCACAGGTTAGTGCAGCAGCCTACCATTCCCACTGAAGGGCCCAGACCTCCAGTCATCTCCATCTGATGGTGCTTCATAATGTAGGCGAGCATCTCCCTCCAGTCATAGCCATCAGGAATAGCAATCGTAGTAACAGAAGGAAGCCTCAAGTCCTGTGGGGAATGTAGAAATGCTCGTGTTGCTATTCACTGAAAATATTTGCATTTTCTGACCCATTTGCATGAACTGCATATATATGACATATAGAGGTCATGCATTTATTATATCTGTTTTGTCTTTCTCACCCTATCAGGGATAAAAAGCCTAAGGCCCAAGTCCTCCAGTCCTTTGTAGAAATAGGCTGCCACCTCTTTGTGCTTCCTCCAGGATTCCTCAAGCCCCTACAAGGACAGAAAGAGGAGGTATGTAATTGACTAACTACACCACGCATTAGTAGGAGGAATGATGCCAATTCTGCCAATATATAACTTTAGACAGCAATTTCCAAATCTCTATTGATGTAAATGTTGAAAGACAACACAAAACGTTATGAACATCTATCAGTGGCTTTGACTTTTTCACTTTACCCCCTCAGCCAGGATTGCTAAACTCTCTCTCAGGGCAAAGAATCCAGACACTGGTCCAGTATGATGGTATCTAAAAACATAAAAATCTTAACAATCAAGAAAAATAATTTAGAATGAGGTTGTTACTTTGTGTGTGAGATAAAAACAATAAACTTACATTCTAGCTGGTTTTCCATCACAACCCCAGTAGTTGGATAAATATGTCATATCAAAAAGGTAGGAAAGAGGTTTTGTTTTCCTGTTGAACATCTTGTGGCTGTTGGCAGAGAGAAAATGAGCTGCTTAGTTTAGTGGCTAATGAAAAGAAAAATGTTGCAAAAACTCAGGAGGCTGTTACCATGCTCTGTCATTAAAGGAGATGGGTGCTGTGCCAGGAGGTGCGTTCAGGGCTTTCTGAGATCCGGTGTACAAGATGTCAATATCTGCAGCATGAGACAGATTATATGGCATTCGAACAGTAACAAATTCATTCCATTAAAACAATGTTGTACTTTTTAAATTGTGGATACATATTTCTAAGTTGGTGTGTATAGTACTTTTCTTTCAAACAGTCCAAACGTTGTATTCTTGAGATTTGATTATAACATTTTTTTCATGGCCTTACTTTGCTTGTCCATAAAAATCGGTGCTGCCCCGAGAGATGCAACTGTGTCCACCAGGAAAAGGCAGTTATGTCTGCAGGTGACAGAACAGTGAGAGAATGTTGTGATTGTGGTTGTTGTTTCCAGTGAAGTTTTGGTTGGTCTGGGACCTACTTTCTGCAGATGTCTCCAATCCCATCTACTGGGTGACAGAGGCCAGCAGAAGACTCTCCGTGTGTGAGGAAAAAGAGGACAGGCTTGTGTTTCTCCATGGCCTACAGTCAGGTGTAAAATAGTTTAATAGCATGCGTGTTTCAAAAAAGTTTCAGCGATGGTATTCCCACCTGTTCAATCTCCTTATTGCTGAAATACCCCCCAGGTGCTTTTACCAGTCTGTGTACCTTGGCACCTTGTTTAAAAAAAGTTTTAGAAATGAGATTTTGTGTGTTTTTTTTAAGTGTCATATGAATATTAATTTGATGACTGCAGTGCGTAAAAAAATGCGCGTCAGGACCCACCGCTTCTCTCAGCTATTTCTGCAACTCGCTCTCCCCAGATGCCGTTGATGGCAACGAGCACGCTCTCTCCGGGCTCCACCGTGTTGAACACAGCACACTCCATAGCAGCGTGGCCGGAGCCACTCATTGAAATGGTCATGTTGTTTTGTGTCTGAAAGGCGTACCGGATCCCTTCTTTGATTTCATCCATGACCTACGGAACACACACCCACAAAAAAGTTATGAACAGCAGATCCACAAAATTTATTGGACGAAAAGGGATTTTTAAGATATGTAATCATTATTAATATGGTAAAACATAACTTTAGTTACACTTGAGTAACTTATGTGAACTCTTTAAGTTACAGTATAAGTTTGATACACTATTGCAGAGAAGCTGAAACAGACCCCATGCTTTCAAAGAATTATTACCTCAAACATTTCACTGTGCATGTGGCCAATTATCGGTCTAGCTCCTGCTGTTAAAATACGCGGTGGGACATTTGAGGGTCCAGGTCCAAAAAGGTAACGCAGTGGAGCTTCTAATGGCCGGAGCAAGCATTCTGGCGGCGGGATGGTGACCGTGGACATTGAACGCTCCAGCTGCTGAAGCAGCGGTGCGCTCCTGGCTCCGAAAGTGCCGTTGATGCTGGTTGCTGCTGCCTGCTGGAGGAGCAGTGCGCTCCGCCTGAACAAAGCCCGCTGCATCATGGTGGCGTTCCAGAGTAGTCTGCGCAGAGTATTGCTGAGCCACTGAAGCTAACTTTGAGGCTTGACGCAGGATTTAAAACAAACAGATCTTTGACCTGTTGGCCATGGGGCGGTCAGCAATGTTATTTCCCCCCCTCTCCTTGACATGTTTCCTCTTGTATGCCCTATATCAATTAAAAACATGTACATTTTATCATCTAAAAATGGGGAACGCAAAAAAATATGCACCTGTCTTCACAGCATTTTTGCATTTACTTAAGATTTAACTGAGAAATAAGGAACTGCAGTGCACTGCAAATCATTTCTTTGGTGAAAATATCATTAGTCCAATATTATCAAATTTGACTCTTGAACTCTGACAAAAAAAGCAAAGACCTGAAGTTAGCAGATTAGGCCAGTTCAGGTTAGTTTGTGGGTGGTGGTTTTCTGATACTACATCTGTGACATAGGAGGAGACACCTCTCGGAGAGCCAATCTGCTTTAGAGGAAAGGGGGTATAGGTTGTACAACAACAAGCAGGTTGATATCTCTGTTACTGAGTGTTTTAGGCCATTATTCATTTCCCAGTTATGACAAAGCTAATCACCAATCTCACCTTCAATCCAATTCTACTATAACCCAGTGCATGCATATCTTAACTTACAGTGTTTTATTATTGAGAAAACAGCCAGACACACTCCCATGAGCTCATGATAATAATATAATAACCTCCAGACACATAAGAAGGGTAATCTCTCTCTCGTCAGAATATTTAATTCCTAATTTATCATTTTTAATATAGGATGATACTGTTGAGGTATCCGGTTTCCTTTTAGCTGCCTTGTATCACCTTACAATAAGTTGTGAAAAAGGTGATTATTTACCCGGTGTAAAGTGTGATATTCTGACCTACCAACACACCAAAGAGCTGTAAATATCAACCAATGTAGATCATTTTAGACTTTTCAGCTGTAGACCTCTGCCTTACTTTATTAAATCCTTACAAACTCAAATGACGGAAATTGTGGCCAGAGTATTATATTTGCTCTGCTTTTGGTCGCGGATGCGGACACATTATCCGACAGTGCCCCTTGCTGGGTCAATTATTACCACAACGGTAAATAGATGGGACTTCATCTGAGTGACCTTTGAACTAGACAGAGCATTCAGAATTTTCCCACCATGGAAGGAGCAGGGGAGACATGGCACATTTCACTTAGCTTAAAACTGACCCCTAAACAAGCAGTTTAAAGATAAAATATAAGTTTTTGACCTCATAAAGGTGTAAATATCAGCCAAACTTGACTATACATAAGTTGCTATGCTTTTTGGATAATATTGAACTATTTATAATGGGTTAGAGTTTGTTTTACTAATATGCAAATATTTCTGCGTTTGATTCCAACTAGTTCCTTTGGAGGCTACATGTCTAAAATATAAATAGATTTGTGTCAAAGTATTTTGTGTTAAGTATCAAAGAATTTCTCTGTCACGACATATTGGAGGTTGAAACTCATTATAAAATTTTGAAAATATAAAAATCTGGATTTACTCACTTTTGGAAATAGCAGTAGACGTTCTATAGAGACTTGAGCTCATTCTGAAAGAGTTCCTTAATGTGACCACTAGGGGGTGACAAAAGACAATTCAGTCTTTTTACACGCTGAATTTAAATGTTTATTTTTCAGAATGTGAAGGCAAGTTCACTTTTTAATCAATGTTTAAGTCTGAAGAAGTCTGCAAAGTGATTATTTTCCCTTAAATGTTTATCACAGAACAGTTTGATAGCTTTTTTTTCCAGAAAAGGCGCTCATCATCCTAAATTTTATCCCATCTCCACTTAAGTCATTCCAGCTTCATATTTATAGATATTTGTATCCAAAGCTCTTCATGCTTCACCTGTGCGCTGCATCGCATCGTCACATGGCTGACGATGATGTTGATGCTGATGTCATCGCCGCCTCCCAGCATCCATGGCTCAGCCACGCCGCCATTTTCCCCTCTTATTCGTGCTGATTGACAGAGTCGAAGCATCCTCCTGTTTATCCTCCCTCCTCCTCCCTCAGTCTCTTACTGACGCACCACTGTGTGCGAACGCTCCAGCTCGCTCTGCGCCGCTGCTGAAGCTGCGCCTGAATCCCTCCTCACACGGCGGATTCTCCATGTATGGATGCGCCAGGAAAAAGGATGCTGTAGGCTGACCAAAGACAAAGTGACACAAAATCTGTCTGTTGTTCACATTCAAGAAGGAGGAATCAGCGGATCCTAGCGCTGTTTTGAATGGGCAGAGGATTCAGCCTCTGTGATCGCCGAGTCTGAATTGCTGAGGTAAGACACGGCTCATCTGACATGTTGTTCGTGGCACAGCATCGCGGCACGCCTTGGTAAAGACAAGTTCATGTATATTGGCGATTTGGAGGGATTTTGGGACACACATCTGCGTCAGATCGTTCGCATTTCTCCTCTAAAGCAGCCTTTTAAAGCACAGAGGACACAAATCCAGAATGACATCATCATCAATATCTGCGTTCACGGAAGCTGAAAACGCCGATTCGCTTCCAATAAAATGATCTGACCTCCTTTCTGACGCAATGTCGGGAGATATGGAATCGATGCCGTTTATGTTTACGCCGGCCTTTTGAGGTGCGGCAGGCGAAGCAAGATGGAGGAGACAATATTTACACGGCGCGATTGTCGTTGCTTAAAATGTCCTCTCATTTTTTTGTCTTTTGTATTTTTTTCGCTGACAGAACATCTGATTATAAATATAATCATATATTTTAAAGGTATTGTATCTGAAATGATAGGCTAAATAATGCATCACGTCGTTATGGAAAAATCGATAAAGATTCCTAATTATATTAACAAGAAAACATCATTCAAATACAAAATATATAGGAGAAAGTTACAATAAAGATGGTGCGATAACTTGCATCGCAGCAAATTGCAGACATGTATGAAATTGTGCTGTTTTGGCACAGTTTCATCACCAGGCCTCCAGTGATGGATACAGCCAGGGGATGGTGCGCTCAGAATCAGCAGCCATTTTATTGTAGAAAAGCAGGGCTGCTCAGGCTGTTCCTGCCAAATGACACATCACATTTCCTAACAGCTTTTTTAGAGCTGCTGGTCTCTAACAAAAGCTGCAGGTCCAGCTAGTCCAAAATAATTCCGTTTCAGCTGCGTGGTGAAACCGACCATGAAAACCATCTCCATGATACAGATGAACACATATTTATTGACTTTTTTCACTGACCTTTGCAGGTTTCTGGCCTGTCTTTTGGTCTCCAGCTCTTCTGCGCATTTGCACGCCCACTGTCAACATGGCCGGGGCCTCGGTCAAGGTGGCGGTGAGGGTCCGACCCTTCAACTCCAGGGAGACTGGGATGGACAGCAAGTGCATCATCCAGATGTCTGGAAACACCACAAGTGAGTAAAACTGAGGGTTGTTTATCCTAACTGATGGGGGTTTGACTTAAGGGTCTTCAGCATTCAGCAATATCATCAACTCATGTTTTATTTCCCAAAATAAGCCCACCTGAATCAGGTTTACTATAATTAGGGTACATAATGCTCGCTGGTAATGTCAGATTGTGGTGGTTAGTTTAGTGACATTAGACTGATTAATCTTTGCAAATTCAGAAGTTTCTTGGTTAGAAATGTATCTTTTAAAATCTGAAATGTGTCCGTCTTCTGCATCTGTTTTGAACTCGGCTAAGTTTAGCATTTCTACCAACTTATTTGTATGTGGGACGCTTTACCCACCAGTCACAAAAGACTGGGCTTGGTGGCATAAAGAATCCTGGCAGCTAGTGAAAGAGACAAAGGCTTTAGTCAGGCCTGAAGTCTGTATGAGTCTGTGTGTGTGTGTTTGTGAGGGAGAGAGAGAGGGATAGAGGGAGGAAGTGTGTGCAAGTTTGCTTTTGCTTTCCCATAGATTTGGGGCCCCAACTTTAGAAATTCACTAATGCTTGCGAGAGTGTTGGTCCCCACAGCTTTAACATTATATTCTCAATGTCTAAATTTAAGGGTGAGCCGTGAATTAAAATTGAATTGAATTAAAATTGAATTGATGACCTTATATTGATTAGCTTTTGCTTGAAGAAAAGACTGGAATACAAATCAAAGTCAATAGAATGGCCTTACAAAGACAGCAGCTCAAATGTGTGTGTGAGGGTGTGTGTGCGCGTGTTGGATGTAATGACCCCTCTCCTCTCTCATACGAGCTTCAGGGATCAGAAAGACCTCATTGTTCTTATTGAGCCTGGCCTTAAAATCAGCTGATTCAAGTGTGTGTATGTGTGTGAGAGAAAGTTAGAAAATAAATGCTAATTTGTTCCTTCATTCTATCTTTTTTAAATAGTACTATAACCTTTTATAGTTATGTTTTTAGCAGCTGTTTGGTAAAGGTTATGAGGGTATAGCTATGGAATGAAATGAGGAATAGTTTGCTCCATCAGTTTTTTTTTTTTTTTTTTTTTGGAGCACACCCATCACCAGGACGTTGCAGTTACTGTGTGTGTCCACTGAGGGCGCTGTAGTAAATTAAAATGGCAGCTCAAAGTGCACCTGCTTCAATGTAACTGTTATTCTTATTTATTCTAGAAAGAGGTTTATTGTTGTTTCTTTTAATGCGCAGGTCCAAAGACTGCAAAGTAAATATGTAATCTGTATAAATTGCACAGTTTTAAATCCTGCAGACACCTATTAATGCAAACTGCAAACTCAAGTTTAAAACAATGTTAATTTATTGAAAGCATTCAGTTAAACCTGGTTCAAACTGATCTTTTCTTTTCTCCTCAGCGATTCTAAACCCGAAACAACCAAAAGAAAACAAGAGCTTCAACTTTGACTATTCCTATTGGTCACACACTACGGTGAGTTTCATTTGCTACACCCATGAAAAAAAAAATTGTCTTTTAAAATAAAAACAAATTAAAATCTCTTTTTAATTCTGTCCTTGTGCAGCCCGAAGACAGCAACTATGCGTCCCAGATGCAAGTGTACAAAGACATCGGGGAGGAGATGTTGCTGCATGCCTTTGAGGGTTACAACGTGTGCATATTTGCATATGGCCAGACAGGAGCAGGCAAAAGCTACACCATGATGGGACGACAGGAGAAAGATCAGCAAGGAATCATACCTTTGGTGAGAAAGTCAATAATGCACAATATCTTAAACATTGTTAATGTCCTAATAAACACGTTTTACTAAATTAGTTATTTAACTTAATATATTTAACTAGTTTGAGTAAGAAAGATGCCAAAATGTATTAATCATGTGTTTTTTAAATAGCTTTGTGAGGACCTTTTCACCAAAATCAATCAAGGCAACAATGACAACAGCATGTCTTACTCAGTGGAGGTAAGTGTCATCATTATTTAGCGAATCCAAAGCTAATTTTCTCAAATTGAGTTGCTATGTCAGAATCAGAATAACTCATGAACATATTTTACATGTGTTTTTGAAAGGTGAGTTACATGGAGATCTACTGTGAGCGTGTGCGTGACCTGCTGAATCCCAAGAACAAAGGGAACCTGCGGGTCAGGGAGCACCCTCTGATGGGACCTTATGTTGAAGATCTGTCTAAACTAGCCGTCACTTCCTACAATGACATCCAGGATCTGATGGACTCTGGAAACAAAGCCAGGTAGCTCAGCTCAGTGATTTTGGGGTCATGCGACTGTGTGCGGCAGAAAGGAGACATATAAAGCTGTACAGATCAGTAAATGCAACGAAGATAGTGCTGATGATCATGTTTCTTTTTTTTGTTTGTAGGACCGTGGCTGCAACCAACATGAATGAGACAAGCAGCCGCTCTCATGCCGTCTTCAACATCATCTTCACCCAGAAGAAACACGACATGGAGACAGACAACACATCCGAAAAGGTTCTCAATAAACCCTCCTTGTAATTTGATCTGACTGTTATGCTTCATGCTCTTCTGCATGAAAGTTGTTTTAGCCTTATTTGACCACAGCTGCCTCTGAAGAGATGATTGATGGTGATATAGTGTTTTTTAGGATCAGAATGGAGGCTGTCTAGACGAATGTTGTGGACCACTTTTGCAACGTCACCTTTTGTTCTACCTTTTTTGTGTCTTTTTCATTCTTTTTTTTAAATTCTGCCGTAGGTCAGTAAGATCAGCCTGGTGGATCTGGCTGGCAGTGAGAGAGCTGACTCAACTGGAGCCAAAGGAACCAGACTGAAAGTGAGCTCAAAAAACAGATTCATTCGAAAATAACATTTCACATTAAAACTATAATCATAAAGAGATGGCCAAACATGTTGTTAAACTGATTTTGAGATTTTTTAAATTTAATTTTATTTTTTTTGCAGGAAGGAGCAAACATCAACAAATCTCTAACTACACTGGGGAAAGTTATTTCAGCTCTCGCTGAAGTGGTACGTCTTTTTTTTTTTTTTTTTTTTTTTAGTTCTTTTCAATTTAATTACCCTAATGTGTTGAATTTAACAGTATTCAATATTGTTGTCTTTCCACCTAGGACTCAGCACCAAACAAGGTCTGTATGTTACCACACACAATAAAAACACAGGCTCATTGATACCACGGTGAAATCATTTCTCTTTTGTGCTCAGAATAAGAAAAAGAAGAAGGTGGAGAGTTTTATCCCCTACAGAGACTCAGTTCTGACATGGCTACTGAGGGAAAACCTGGGTACGAAGACAAAAATCTCACTTTTAATCTAAATTCCTACATTTCTGTTTCAGTTTCTGCATCTTTCCATTTCCTCGTCTTTTAGGAGGAAACTCTCGTACGGCCATGGTAGCCGCCCTCAGCCCCGCTGACATCAATTATGATGAGACGCTCAGCACCCTCAGGTAAGCAAAATATAAAACATTTTGACGCCTCATTGCATTTTGGAGCATTTTGTTTGAGGTTTTGACTGAAGCTTGAGGTGATTTTAGTAAAACGTTTCCTGAAACAATCTTTGTTGCTTCAGGTATGCTGATCGTGCCAAACAGATCCGCTGCAACGCTGTTATCAATGAGGACCCCAACAACCGGCTGGTGCGTGAGCTCAAAGAGGAAGTGGCTCGCCTCAAAGACCTGCTGTATGCGCAGGGTCTGGGAGACATAATCGAGAGTGAGTGTTCGCACCAGGAAACGCCTCCCTCAGTGACTGAGGGCGAATATATGGACACACAATCTGTGCGGTTTATTTTCTGACTGTGCATTTGAGGCTGACATTGGAGTGTGGGTGTGTCTCACACTCATTCTTTCTCTCCTCTGTCGTATCAGCATATCCCTTCACCGGCCCAGTCATCACTGGTTTGAAATGTGTGTATGCAGTAACTCTAGCTGGCCTGCGCTTTGCAACTAAAAATAATTTAGCATTGAGCTGGCTGTTTTCTTTCACCACACCAGAGCACAAAGTAATAGTCACAAACGACTCTAGAAAATAAAGCCAAAATAATCTATGAGCTAATTAGCATTGGGAATCTAATAACTATATTTTATATCACATTATCAAGATGCAAACTCTAATGTTTTGACTTCTGCAAGAAGGCCTCCTATTAGCTTTTTTCTAGCTTTCATTATAAAATAAATGTTTCCCTCCAAAACGTCAAATATTATGGAATATAAAAGTGATAGTGGCTATTTCAAATTGCCAACGTGGTTCTCTGTGTGTGGGGTGGATTTAGGCTTGAAATTGGGGTTTAGAGGTCTGCATTACTGTCTCAAGCAGGAAGGAGACACTGTGACATGGCTATTTATATATATATTTATATATATAAAAAATCAAATTTTCATGCTTTTTCTAGTGTTGAATGTATTTTCGATTTTGTTTCTCATAACATTTTCGTGCTTGTGAGCTTGTCAATTGTGTCTACACATAGTAAAAAACTTGTGTTTCTTTCTGCGATGGCTTTAGTAGAAAAATGACTTAAGCTTTTCTGGCCCATTTTTTGAGCTCTGTCTTCTTTTTTGTACTCCTCCTTTTTGTTCCCCAACCCCTTTTTCCTTTGTTTATCTGTTTTCCTGCCTGTTCCTCTCATCCGTGGCGTCTTTCCTTGATCACTTGGCCTTTGCTCCCACCTTCCTTCCGTACGTCTGTCTTCTTTCCTTTCTGGCTTACTTCCATGCAACACCTCTCTCTCTGGCAGACCTGTGTGATTACAAGAACTTTGTGAACAATCGCCAGGCTGCCAATCAAAGGGGTGATCTCTCCACAGTGACCAATGCCATGACAGGGATGAGTCCCTCTCCCTCGCTGTCAGCCCTGTCCAGTCGCGCCGGGTCCATCAGCAACCTCCATGACCGTGTCTTCAGCCCGGCCAGTGAGGAGGCCATCGAAAGACTCAAGGTCGGATTAGCTGATTGTTTATGTGTTTTAAGAGTTTAACAACATTTTGTTAACAGCAAGTGATGCAATTAAAGATTCATGGATAACACAACAGTGAGTGTAAAGACCTTTTAGACGTTTATCTTAATTCTGCCAACAGGAAACGGAGAAAATCATTGCAGAGCTCAATGAAACTTGGGAGGAGAAGCTGCGGCGTACTGAAGCCATCCGCATGGATAGGTTTGTAACATCGCTCATAGATGATCATGTTGTTTCCCACATAGGAAAACATTTGAAAGTAGAGGAAACCCTACTTTTGTCCTTAAAGTCAAGAATATGTTCCTGTTTCTGCAGAGAAGCCTTGCTGGCTGAAATGGGTGTGGCCTTGAGAGAAGATGGAGGCACTGTGGGCGTCTTCTCCCCAAAAAAGGTAAGATTCTTTCTTTATGGTGGCTTCACCCCTGTCTGAAATCACACAAATATAACTGTCACCTTTATTTTTAGACCCCTCATCTTGTAAACCTGAATGAAGACCCACTAATGTCAGAGTGTCTTCTATATTACATCAAAGATGGCATCACCAAGTGGGTTTTTGAACCTTTTATTTTAACAAGGTGTCCCGTGCCGTTACAGGGAAAAGATGAATTATTGATTTTCCTGCTCCTCCCCAGGGTCGGCCGGGAAAACGCCAAAACCCGCCAAGACATTGTCCTGAGTGGCCATTTTATCAAAGATGAACACTGCACCTTCAGCAGCACCACAGGCCCTCAGGGAGAAGGTGAAGGTCTTCACTGCATCCTAAAGCACCAAGTTCACATTCATACATTTGCACATTGCTTTACATGTGTAAAATTCGTCACGGACAGGGTGTGTCGTCTTGGAGCCGTGTGAAGGGGCGGAGACATATGTCAATGGAAAGAGAGTGACCGGTCTCATCGTTCTGCGGTCAGGTACGTTCGGTGGCCTTGTCTTATTTTTCACAATGAAAAGATAACACAAACAAGCAAAATAGGTAAGGTTTTGTCATGTGTGAACTGTTATATTTTCAGGAAACCGTATCATCATGGGGAAAAGCCATGTGTTCCGCTTTAATGACCCGGAGCAGGCTCGCCTGGAGCGAGAGAGGACCCCATGTGCTGAGACGCCGGCAGAACCCGTCGACTGGGCCTTCGCTCAGAGGGAGCTGCTGGAGAAACAAGGCATCGACATGAAGCAGGAGATGGAGCAGAGGTGTGTGGAAAGATTCATTTTCGTATTCAGCTCCTATCATCTTTATGTAATATTAATAGGGAATTTTCGCCCCCAACCAGGCTCCAGGAGCTTGAAGATCAGTACCGCAAAGAGAGAGAAGAAGCCAGTAACCTGTTAGAACAGCAGCGACTGGTGAGTGGAAACATGAATCCAGAACTTCATCATTTTATCTCCTGGTTTAACCTCAGTAACCCTTACCTCAGGACTATGAGAGCAAACTGGAAGCTCTTCAAAAGCAAGTGGAGTCTCGGTACCTGGAGTCTCCCGAGGAAGAGGAGGAGCCAGAAGAGGAAGGTAGTAATTTTTGGACTTTTTCCAAAAATATGCTGTCAGAGAACCAGTGACGGTGATGTCCTCACCTCTAACATCTGTCTGGATCCTCCAGTGCCATGGACAGTGCGTGAGACGGAACTGGCTCTGTGGGCATTTAGAAAATGGCGTTTCTACCAGTTCACCTCACTGAGAGATCAACTCTGGGGCAACGCCATCTTCCTCAAGGAGGCCAATGCTATCAGTGTGGAGCTGAAGAAAAAGGCATGTTTTTTCCTACTTTGAGTTGCAGCGATTTAAATTTCCATAAAATATTTTAGAGTGTAGAATAGAATAGAAGACAGAACACAAGCAGTCACTAATGTTCTTTCTGTCTTATGTCATCAACAGGTGCAGTTCCAGTTTGTCCTGTTGACAGACACTCTTTATTCTCCACTGCCTCCCGATCTGCTTCCTCCCAGTGATGACACAGAGAGGGAGCGGAGACCTTTCCCCCGAACTGTCGTAGCTGTGGAAGTGCAAGATCAAAAGAATGGAGCCACACATTACTGGACTCTGGAGAAACTCAGGTACAGCAGTTTAAAGACATTCAACATAAATATGTTGAATATGTGCAAAAAGTATCACAAATAAACAATTGTAATATGATAACATACCAACATAATGATTAGTTTACTCTTTTCAATCTATTCAGGTGTATGTTTTGATATCCAGTTTGATAATTCAGCACTCTATAAACGAGAAAGAGTAATTGGTTGTGTATACCGCCCCCTGCAGGCAGAGGCTGGATCTGATGAGAGAAATGTACGACCGTGCAGCAGAGCTCCCCAGCAGCGCTGTGGAGGACTGTGACCACACTCTGACTGGCGGAGATCCTTTCTACGACCGGTTCCCTTGGTTCCGCCTGGTCGGCAGGTCTGCTCCAGCTGACTATTTATGGCAGCACTGATTTAAAGACTTGTATTTTATTGCACTGTGTGTGCTAAATCTGCTTTCTCCATCTCCTCAGAGCTTTTGTGTACCTGAGTAACCTGCTGTACCCGGTGCCGCTGGTGCATCGTGTGGCCATAGTCAGTGAGAAGGGAGAGGTGAAAGGCTTCCTCAGAGTGGCTGTGCAGGCGATCTCAGGTACAAACTCAGCATTTTCCCATTTATCTGAACATACCTCAATATCTGTGCTTGAACGTTGTGTAATTCATTTTTTGCTGCTTTTTGTGCCTCTCTAGCTGATGAAGAAGCCCCAGATTATGGTTCCGGCGTGAGACAGTCAGGCACTGCCAAGATTTCATTTGAAGACAAGCAGTTTGAGAAGGTAATGCTTTTGCTGGTTGTGCTGGTTTACAGTAACAGTAAGGGAAAAAGTTTGATGACCTGTGAGACTAGAATAGATAAATGATAATTCTTGATTGATAATGCCGTTCCAGTTCCAAACTGAGTCTTGTCCCGGTGGCCTTTCCCACTCCAACACATCCCAGGAGGAGCTGCGCATCGTGGAGGGCGAAGGGCAGAATGCAGAGACTGGAATGTCTGCAGATGAGGTCAACAATAACACCTGTCCAGGTGAGAAGACAAAATGCTGTTTACCTGCCTTATTTTAAGATAAAGACACTGATTAGCGGCCTTTAATCATTAAGGTAAGCTATTAGGATAATTCAGCAATTAAAAACGTCTTTCCTTTGTACCACATAGCCACTTTGGAGGTTCCGCACAGTCCAGTGAAGAGCTCAGGGCTGGGGCTGGATCTTCCTCTAGACCTCTCCCCACAGAAAGCGCTGTCCCACCTGAAGATTGGCAGCACTTTCACCTTTAGAGTCACTGTTCTACAGGCTTCCAGCATCTCTGCTGAGTATGCAGACATATTCTGCCAGTTCAAGTGAGTTCCATCTTCTTTTATTACGCCATGTCATTATTAAAGACAATACAGTTCAATGTAGTTCCTTAATTTTACTTCCTGTGCAAAGTTTCATCCATCGGCATGATGAAGCTTTCTCCACTGAGCCACTGAAGAACACGGGAAGAGGACCTCCCCTGGGATTTTACCACGTTCAAAACGTAATCAGTGAACAGCAAAGCCATGCTGTTATTCAGATTACTTGTTAAACTTGAAACTATTACTGCAGTATTTTATTCTTGAATTTTGTATAACTCACATTTCTCTCTATTAGATCACAGTGGAGGTCACAAAGTCCTTTGTGGAGTACATCAAGACTCAGCCTATCGTCTTCGAAGTGTTTGGTCACTATCAGAAGCAGCCCTTCCCTCCGCTCTGCAAAGACCTAATTAGGTGGGGATGAACTTTGACCTTAAGGACAAGATGAACTGTGAGCAAGTATTTCTGATATTTCTTTATTCTGTTTTGTTTTAGCCCACTGAGACCCTCAAGGAGGCAGTTTCCCAGGGTGATGCCCTTATCCAAACCAGGTCAGCCATGATGTTCAACTGCTATTATGACTTAGTGATGTTTGAGACAATTCTTGTCCAATCAGATGCAGGGTGACACCATTATGATGACTGTAGAATCACTGCCAATGCCTGCGTGCTCCTGTTAATGTGTCACTTAACAATAACTAATGCAATTGCTTTTGTGACGTGTGTTCTTTCTGTCCTCCTCCTCCTCCCTTGCCCAATCTGCCCCTCTCCCTCTCCTCCTTCTCTATTTTATTCTCTCGCACATGAATGTCTTATTCTTCAGTGCCGGCCACAAAGCTCAGCACTATGAAGCGCTCCACGGCAGGACCCTGTCATGCCAAGTATGACCTCATGGTCTTCTTTGAGATCTGTGAGCTGGAAGCCAACGGAGAGTAAGCCTGTTTTTTTTTTTTTTGTTAGTTTAATACCTCAAAGGAATAAACCTACATCTCTCATTATATTGCAAATATTTGGTTAATTTTCCCTGAACATTTCCCTCCCTCCCTGAACATTTCCCTCCCTCTTTCCCTCCAGCTACATTCCTGCTGTTGTGGACCACAGAGGTGGGATGCCCTGCCATGGCACGTTCCTCTTACATCAGGTCAGATCATGTACTATCCTTCATCTTGGATTGAAAGACTAGGAAATTTGCTTTCTTTATGTTTGTCCAATCATGTGAAGGTGTGAAGAGAAAAACACATGAAAGTTTGTACCTCCAGACTCAAGTAACAAACTGATTTTCTTCCCGTCTGTGTTGCGCAGGGCATCCAGAGGAGAATCACCGTCACTATCGCTCATGAAGCAGGAAATGATTTTGAGTGGAAGGAGGTGAAGGAGCTTGTCATCGGTGAGTAATTAAGCAATAATTTCAAACACAGGGTTTTGTTGGTTTGTTTTTTCTTTAAAAAAAAAAAAAAAAGCCTTTTAAAAGATTTTTTTCTTCCTTAAGGTCGTATCCGAAACAGACCAGAGGCTGATGAGACCATCATAGATCCAAACATCCTTTCCCTCAACATCCTCTCATCTGGATACTTCTGGCCAAAACACAGTGACAAGTAATAGCTTTTACAGTCATTTTTAATTTGCACCTTCTGTGTATTTGCCTTGTTCAGACTTTAAAACGCTCCTCTTTATATTTTAACCCACATCTTTGGTCTTTTTATCCTTTATTAATGGCAGTGTTTCCTTGGGAGTTGATCATAGGTATGAATGTAGTTTGTAATAGTTTAAGTTACACTAAATCCATGTTTGACCTTTTTTTTTTTAACCCTTTAATTATGCCACACCGCAGAACTTTTTACCGATTTGAGACAGCGTGGGACAGCTCCATGCACAACTCTCTGCTACTGAACAGAGTCACTCCATACGGAGAGAAGATCTACATCACCCTCTCTGCTTATTTAGAGGTGACAGGGGCCTAACGTTATTTATGGGATTGACTCTTCGTAACGCTTCTGCTCATCATTTACCAAGCACACATGTTGCTGGCAGAGGTGTTCACGTGCAGTGTGTTTTAACTAGATGGAGAACTGCACCCAGCCAACGGTGATCACCAAAGATTTCTGCATGGTGTTTTATTCCCGCGACGCAAAGCTGCCAGCCTCTCGCTCCATCAGGAATCTCTTCAGCACGGGCTGCCTCCGGCCTTCTGAGAGGTATGTAAAATACTTCTGGATGAAACATATTTATAATTTCATGAGTTAATACAGACTGAAAATCATATGTGATCATTCTCAGTAACCGTGTAACCGGAGTCTACGAAATCACCCTTTGCCATGTGGCAGATAATGGAAGTCCAGGTGAGGCTGATGTCAAGGAAGATGAGCAGAGATATTACAAAAGCAGATCTCCTAAGTTATCAGTTTTTCGTCTTTCCTCAGGCATGCAGCGCCGTCGCAGACGTGTGCTGGACACCTCGGTGGCATACGTCCGAGGGGAGGAGAACCTGGCTGGGTGGCGACCTCGCAGTGACAGCCTGATTCTGGACCATCAGTGGGAGCTAGAGAAGCTCAGTTTACTGCAAGAGGTCAGTTTGAACAACGAATAAATCATTCAGTCCTTCGCTATAAATATGAATAAGGCGCCTCCCAACAGCAGCATCAGGGACCGTCTGGATTGAATGATCAGCCCAAAGACTTTCTGTGCACAACTGCTCTCTGTAGGTGGAGAAGACCAGGCATTACCTGCTGCTGAGGGAGAAGCTGGAGGCCACCCTGCAGGCAGGACAGGACGCTCTCAACAAGAGCAGCGACATCAGTTACTCGGCCAAGAGCCCCATCATGAGCCACAGTCCTGGCAGCAGCCCCTCCCCCGACAGCCCCAACCAGAGGCAGAGGGAGCTGGCTGCCAAGGTGCTTGTCAACCACTGAGGCTTTAAGAACGGTCAGCGAGGGCACGTGTGTTCTAAAACAGAATGTTTTCTCTTGTCTCCTCTCCAGTGTCTTCGTCTGCTGATGCACACCTTCAACCGGGAGTACAGCCAGGTGAGCAGCAGTGCCAGTGAGAGCAAGGTGAGCCCCAGCCTAGGCCCTCTGACCCCACCCATTAACCCAGCTGTGCCTTTAAATTTTACCGCAGCGTATTTAAGCCCCTCACTTCAGTCACTCTCTGCTCTTTCATCACTCCTTCATCTTTCCAGCATCCGTACATTTTATTTATTTAACCATTCCACACACTTTCTCTTAATATTTGTGGTTAACAATTGTGAGATTTTATATTCTCTGCTATGGTTTTGACACCCCTCCTGCCGCATATTTCTTTAAAAGCCAAGTCCTTTTTCCCTTCCTCACCCATCCTCATCCCTCTTCTTTAGACTTAGAGCCTAACTAACCCAATGTTACTCCCACACATCCTTTTTAACATGATAACCACCAAGGGGCTCTTAGATAATGATTATTTCTGTCGCAATATTCCATGGATGGTTCTGTAATTGTTGATAAATGACAAATTAACTGATATGATATTCTCTGAATGCATGTCTGTGTTGTCCTGGCTGTATTTGTTTGCTGGTGCCGTTCGTCTCGCACGCTCTTGTGTTTTTTTCTCCACGCATGATTTGTTGTGATTGTGTTTCTGTGTGTGCTTGTGTGCATTTTTTTGTTTAGCTCTCTGAGATGTCTGCGTCGCTCATGAGAGACTCGTCCTCGTCGACACTGAGCACGCTCACACCATCCTCCACCTGTCCTTCACTGGTTGAGGGACATTTTGATATCAGGTATGTTACACAACAAGTGACTACACGACAGTCAGTCGGGACTGAAAACTTTATTTGACCCAACACATTTGTTGTTTATAGACTCACTGAACCCACTTCTGGAGCTTCAACGCCAGATTTGGACCCATTCAGCCCAGTGGACAGGAAGCGGGCTCTCAAAGGATACACATTTGTTCCCGACATACAGGAGATCCGTGTTAGGTCAGAGAGCACATCACACCGTGTCCCGTCATGAGAAGCAGCGCATTCGGAGAAAAGTCTCATTCATTTTGTCTTAAGTTCATTATGTGTTTATTTCTAGCCCGATTGTGTCGAAAAAGGGTTATCTGCACTTCCTGGAACCCCACACCAATGGCTGGGTGAAGCGTTACGTTGTAGTGCGCCGGCCCTACGTCTACCTGTACCGCAGCGAGAGGGACAGCGTGGAGAGGGCCGTCATCAACCTGTCGTCTGCGAAGGTGGAATATAGCGAGGACAAACAGACTTTACTGCGGGTAGGACTGGACTTCAGTCCAGCAATAAAGCAGGCGCAAAGGTCAATAAATAAACACCAGCTGAACCTGATTTGATTTTTCTCATATCTTCAGACTCCCAACACATTTGCCGTGTGCACCGAGCACCGCGGGATCCTGCTGCAGGCTTCAAACGACAAAGAGATGCATGACTGGCTTTATGCTTTTAACCCACTGTTAGCTGGCACCATCAGGTAAAGACGGGAAAAATAAAGAGATATACCACTACTGTCATAAATGAAATCACACTTTATCCAACATTCCGTGTATTTACCTTTCCTTTTTTAGTTCCTGGTTCAGTCTTTTTCCTTCTTCTCCCCTCAGGTCAAAGCTCTCGCGGAGAAAGTCGGTCCAGTCGGCTCCACCGGCTCAGAGGATGTGAGAGGTGAACCGACCCAGCGGACAATAACGCGCAAACGACACACCGCGTCCTAAAATTTCCACTTTTCATCCTGTTCTAAACAATGTAGATCATAAACAGACATACACGTGCAACCATTTAAATCTCATTCTATATGAAGTGTATAAGTCACTCACTCATCATGAAAAAATACATAAAAAGAAAAAAAAAGTTTGCAGTTGCGTTATCGGAACACTGCATGGTGTGATTCCTCTTGACCTTCAGTAGAAACCGTAGACCAAGATATTAACCCCACCCTGTTAATTAATGTACCTGTGCTGGCCATCGGGACTAATTTAAGTTTCACTTTGACGCCTGTCACCTCTGAGACTGCCAGTTATGATCAGCACGTGGCTGTCCCTTTCTCTCTTCGCTGGGTACTTATCTGTTTCTAAACGGCACGGTGGAGCGAGCACCACCGCTCCACGTGTCTGCATCACGGTAAAGTACATTACCTCAATTCAGAAGGATCGGCAAAGAGAGCAGTCAGAGTAGCAGGAGAGATTCACCGCAGGGGGTAAAACTGTTATTTCTTCTTCATCCGCTCAGAGTGTATCTGGGTTGTTTGGCTGCATAAATGCAGAATAATCCATTCATTGTATTTGCCTTGTTCTCGTTATGTGCTTTGTTTTTAAAGATCTATAATCCCAAGTGTGCAGGACCTTAAAGGTTAATGTCATTTACTGTCGCTATCGTGGGTCCTCTGCACTTGTTTGGTGTGGAAGGATCACTGGTTCATTTTGTTGCATGGCACTTTATTGTCTTTCCTGAGTTAATGTATCACATTCTCTTTTAACCAAAGCATTATTGTTTTTAAATTTTTTAAATCATTGTGCACTTCTGTTAACATTGTTAACACTGAGGGTGTGAAGGAAATAGTTAGGAAATGCACTTTTAAAAAAAAAAAAAAAAAAAAGAACAGGTCAAAAGTCAAGCCCAGTCTGATTGGTACACATACCACCAGGACAACCCACATGCTAATTGACCTGTTATGCAGGACAAAGTGATCAGGGGGATAACTGTAATTGCAGACAGAGTTGTTTTAATTTCCTTATTTAGGGTCTTGTTTAATCTGTCACGAGTGGATGCTTTGAATCAGTCTTGGAAAACTGCAACTTATCCTGGACCTGTAGCCTGTTGAAGACGGTGGCTTTAGAGTGGGCAGTGTTGTCCATGCACCAGATAGTGCCTCCCTTTTTTCTCATTCCTTTATAACTGTCATTTACATACTGAAAGCACTAAACTTAGATGTGTCTAAGACTGAGCTTTTACATAGAGTAACTAGATTTTTTTTTTTTAATAAGTGTGCTCATATATGTATTGGAGAGTGAATATTTTCAACGATACTACTGTAGTATGTAGATGTAGCCTGTGACAGTACACTAGAACATATTTCATTATCACTGTCCATAAATGTCGCACTTAAAGCACCCCCACAAGCCCAACTTTAATTTGCTAGATATCAGACAGCGCAATACAACAGACACCCGATTAGCATGGTTTGCTTGGTGTTTTTATTGTATCCACAGCTGGATTGTAGTTACTGTATATTACTCTGCATTATCCCAAGATGACCCCAGAAATCAATATTTTACTCCAAAAAACAAAAACTAGACATTTCTAATTGCGTTGTTTGCATACAGGAGATCTTTTGGACAAAGGCGCGGTCGGCCAACCATGCCTTCGTCATCGTACTGTTTATTCCTTGTTTGGTTCTGATCAGTTCCTGGTCACGTCCCACTTTCACCAGGATGTTATTAGGAGCCTGTGAGCCGCAGGCCAGCCAACCTGTTGAGCATCACAGCCTAATGCTTTCAACGTTAAGTCTGACTCATACAAGGAATATATTTGTTGTGTTACTCTGGAGCTGTGGAATTAAGAATTTCTTTAATTTTATTATCTTTTGGTCATCTTGTTATAATTTATGTTCTTTATGTTGTAAAAAGCCAGTAAATATAACCTATAATCTATATTGTCTGCTGGAACAGAAAGGCAAATGAAAAGTTTTATTTATGGGTTTTTGAAAGATGGATTGTGTTCTTAAAGTATTTTATTTGCTATGAGTCTAAGAACGTCTTCAGGCAAGGGTTAGAGATTCTAAAACACTGTTTTGCTTAAGCAATCAATAATACTGAAGCAAATTCCATTTTAGTTTGAAATTGGAAAGTGAATCACCTCGCTTCCAACGCTGTTATTTTTAGGCATTATGATAAAATGTTGAATAGGTGGGCATTAATGAAAAAGGAAAAACCTTGTGTTTGTTTTATTTGGCTGCACCATTTGTGTGGATCGAAGCATGCAGGTCCACTTATCGTCTGCACACTGGCCCTCTCTCCTGCCTTACAGATCGCTAACGACAACAGCTTTCCCTCTCCTGAAGTGCTGCTTGTAACGTATTGTCAAACATGGTCCTCCTCATGACTAACTGGGAACCTTCCTTTCGGCCCTGTCTTGTATATAAATGGAGATTTTCTGTTTTGGGTCCCATCACACAGATGTTATTAACTCTAACCTTCTCTGTATACCACGACGAATAAGATAAAACCGGTCTGCTCCTTCGTCAGGTGACCCTGGAGCCGAGAAAGCAGATGGACGATCAGCTTTGCACATTTCGGCCCGGTATGGAACCAGTAGGTGATGTCAGATCTGCTCTCTCGCTCAGGGCCGCTTGATGTTAGCATGAACAGGCCGGAGCCTGCTATGGTGTCTTATCTCAGTGCTCACATTTATCTTTTGAGTGTTCTGGAGTTCTTTCTCATGTCCGTGGACACGTTGCAAGAGTTGGAAAAAAAAAAAACACAAACCAATAAATGAGTGTTGAAACATGCTGAGTTCCGGTGCAGTGTGTTTTGGTTTTGCTTTTATTCACATTTATCTACATCTGTTTGGCAGAAAACCTAATGTTGAGATCGGGATTGCGTGTACTTTCCAGATTATTCTTAATTCTCTTGACGTGGATTGTGATTACTTGCTCTGTTCTACCTTTATATAAGAACAATCTTAATACCGAACTGTTGTCCTGGTTCAACAAAGACCTGTTTGATAATGTTTCTACTTTTGTCGAGTTCATGTGTCTCGAATAGTCATTTGCAGCAGTATAAGTTTTCTGCAGTTAGATTTCCATTTAAAAAAATCAAGCTCAATATTTTAAATTTTGCACAAAATGTCATAAAAAGGGAATTCAGAGGACAGTAGTCGCTCAGAGAGCAGCATGTTTAGCACATGTCAAATACATTATGAACCCCATCTGCATTGTTGTTGAGAAACAATCCAAATGCAGTGAAGCATAGCAATTACTCAGCTTGGGAACACGTGTGCCTGCCCCATACAGTTTTTCCATTATGGATTGTGCAGCCCTGTGCTCATCTGCAACAAGGCCAACCAGACTAATCCTCAAACAAAAGAGGCTGAAGTGCTGGGCTGCAGTACGAAAGGCCCTGAAATGAGGTGAAGACATCTCCCATCAGGCATTTAGGAGACTATTGTTCAATACTAAGGCCATTTTTTTATGATGAATACAGAACATTTTGTGTTTCTGTGTCTTCATTTGTCTGAAGGCCAACAGCTGGACTTTGATCTATCAAATAAAAATACTAGTGTCAAAAAAGGGCTCAAAAAAGTTGATTAAAATCTGCCTTCGTATGTAAGTACTCCCGCTATTATACTTGCAACCAAAGCCGACTGTTGTGTTTAAATACAGAACTGCTTGATATCTGCCCCACAGGAGGACAGTAGCGAAGTCTTGCTAAGCTTAAGAAGCCGTGTGGGACGATGGTGGTGGGTCAGAACAAACGGCAGTGACGAGGCGTTGGAGTGCAAAAGCGCAGCCACTAGGCCTAGCCTACTCTGCTCTCTGCTACATACATCCACAAAGCTTATATCCTATAGTTCCAGGTGCAGGTCACCCTATCCTCCTCCTTTAATTATGCAGACTAAGAAGGCCCCCCCATCTGCGGTTTGGATCCAAGCGATGCTGCTTCTTTCATCCTGCTGTGGAGCGGGAACACGCGAGCAAAGCAACAGTCAGTGGAGCTTTTTTATTTTCCAAATTATTGTTTAACTTTCAGGTCGTAATTGAAACTTTGTCCAGGAGTCTCTTTGGCTGTGATTTATCACTCGCTAAAGTTTAGTGACTAAACCGTATTCTGAAGTCTGTAAGTATTTTATGCATTTTACTTGAAGTTTGAATTTGTTTTGTTAGTTCTTATTGATGCTTTCAGTTATGTCAATGTACCAAAAAAAATGTATTATTTTGAAAAAGGCTTTTTTTTTAACTTCCTATGTAACAATCAGAACAGTTTACCATTGGTATAATAGCACTGAATACAAATGTTTCTCTGACCACAGATGGAATTAGGGTAATTAATAGCTGCATTAAAAGTAGCATTATATTCACTGTACGTTAAGCTTTAGATAAAATGCAAGAGAGTTACATACTTGCTATAAACAAGTCATCCAAGAAGAGTTCTCAGCAGCAATTGTACAACATGGAGCTTGTGAATCAGTACAGTTACCTGAAGCAGGATATCATGTCTCTCCAAACTTTAGCGTTAACTTTCTCCAGCTCTCCGTGTGGTCTACGCTACTCTGTGTGAGCAGGCTCCTGTTTCACCACTTGTTTTTGTTCCAAGTACTACCAGCTGTGTCCTCTGTCCGTCTGTGCATTACATTCAGTGTGTGTGTGTGTGTGTGTGTGTGTGTGTGTGTGTGTGTTGTGTGTGTGTGTGAGAGAGAGAGAGCACCTAGGGGGTCTCAGCCTCTCAGGAGATTACTTGCGAATGCTTTGTATTCCCTGCTGTGTGTTTCTCTGTGTCACATTTCTTGTTATCATTTTCAGAAAAAGGACTTTCTTCTGCAAACCCTCCAACCTCTGAACAGACCCAGCATGGAGAACATCAAGGTGACCGTGATGAGTGCAATACTGCGTATTATAGATGTAGATATAGATGTGGATATAGATGTAGAGTAGAATTAGAATACAATACAATACAAGGAGGCTGTTGACTTAACTGTATATGCACAACATGCGGGTAAAGCTTTGTTGCTCAGACAAAAGATTTTTTTAATGTACTTGTGATATTATGATTGTGCTTTAATCAAGAATCTCTTTGCCTTGTTAGCTCAGCTGTCTTAAAGTTTATTTTATAGTTAAACGAGCCATTCTGGAGCATATTGCTATTGTTCTTCGTCATCATGGTGCAAAGCAGCGAACTGTGACGTGACTGTGATGGTGTGACTGCAAGTACGGGTGCCGAGAAAGGACAAAAGAGCAGAAATGCAATAAAAACATTCTCTGCAGATTGATAACTATAACATCTCTTTTATTTACTTCAGTTTATGCCGTTTCGGTTTACACAATACATAAAACAAAATATTTAGGTCAGGTGGCAAAAATATCCAGCTCTCCCTTTAAGCACCGCTCACCCCCATCGTGGGCATATGTGTGTCCCCAAAAGCCGGTGAAGGAGGTGCAACCCCTGCCTCGCCAACCTTCACCACTTCCTGTGACGTCTTCCTCTCTGACTCCCGCTGCATCTTCAAACAAACACACCGCAGGCTCCATCCAGCATGTACAGGTGGCCTCATCAGGTGATCGACACACCACCCACCTACGTTGGACACCCAGGCTTTGCCTACATTCATCACTAGCAGTCCTTTTTCATCTTAGAACTGTATGAACTTGTTTTTTTTTCCTATCTTTTCCCTCAGTGGTGACATCATTCAGTCATTTGAAGCATCCAGAAAGAGACCTCAGTCTGACGTGCCACACAAAGGCGATTAAGTCTCTTAGGCAGGCTGGCATCACTGCAGTCTTTACAGGCCAAACGGTGAGCAAGTCGCCTTCCAGGCCTTCTATGTAACAGCAACGCTTACTGTACGGCAACCATGTGTTGACAGAAGCTTGATGCAGAGGAGGAGTTGGAGGAGGTGCCCATCATCGATGTGATACTCGCCGATATAGACTCCCTGGTGCCCACTCACGACGAGGCTGGCCAGCCCATAGCTGAGTGGAAGCGTCAGGTGATGGTGCGACAGCTTCAGGTCAGGCTGCAAGATGACCTGGAACAGAGGAGACAGGTACACTCATCTCCCCCTACATGACGTGTGTTCTGTACCTCAATCCAAATGGTATTTCTCCAGTTTTTTGCTACTCTTCTTCTTCTTCTTTTCTTCAGGACATGACTGACGGCATCACTTCCGTGGACGACTGGAAGTATTCCCAAACCCACAACGCCGTCTTGGGACCGTTTGGTGAGCTTCTAACAGAGAAAGACCTTGTGTACCTGCAGCAGCAGGTCGAGACCGTTTCCCTGCAGAAGCGCTGCCAGGCCTTTGAGCTGGAGCTGACGAGGCTCACCGAGGAGCTGAGGCTGATTCTGCCTGAACCCATCGTAAACATCACCCTAAACAAGGAGGTGCTGCAGCAGATGGAAACAGAGGGAAAGATGCAGCTTATACTGCCAGCGTGGTGCAGCCGTATGTCAGAGATCGTTAAGAGCATGTCCCTGCTGACTCAAAAAGCAGATTTAAAGGGTGGACAGACGACGGTGGAAAGCGCGATGGAGGAAATGAAGGGCTTGCAGGGGGTGAGAGGTGCGTTAGGACTTGATGTAGGCCAAATGTTGCTTCAACAAGGGCAAGGGATTCCAGCGGCACATGGTGAGACCTCTAGTGGTTGTAGGATTCCACACGTAGGGATGACGTCGGCCTTTAGTCATCGTCTGGAGAATAACAGCTGCAGCAGAGCACGGATGCAGAGAGTGGAGCAGGAGATCCACGAGTGTGGAGTGTCTGTCAGAAGCCTCAGATCCACTTTTGAAAGTCAGATTGGAAGTATATACCCCTTTGCCGGGGTTGCAAAAGGAGACCAAAGACTGTCCGGAAATCCAGGAGTTGACCAGCAGGGTGCCATGCCAGGCTGTGAGGCGAGCTACCGAAGTGCGAAGCTACCCGTGGCTGTGATGGAAACGACCAGCTTGAGGAAAGAGCGCATAGTGGTGCTTTTCCTGAGCCACTGGAAAAAATCTGCATATGCGATTTCCAGGAGAACAGCAAGGGAGAGACAGCGACAACAGGTGGCAACAGGAGGTACCCCGTCACAGAAAATCACCTCCATGCTTCAATTCTGCCGACAACGAGGGGCCGTGGACAAGATGCTTAGCTCCTGGAGGAATAAACTAGACCTCCAAGATGGGCAGAAGTCTGCTCCATCGTCCTCTGACTCCTTACAAAGTCCTGCATGTCTGGAAATCTACTCCCCTGAGCAGTTCCTGCCAGATGTGGATGGTGTTCCAGTGAGTCATGACAGTCTGACCCTTGACCTCTTCATGCTGGGGTATTTCCACATCTTAGAACAGCAGCTGTCACCTGCGGAGAGGAAGATGAGGCATCTCCTTTGCTTTGAAGTCTTCGACCATGTCGGCACGTTCCCCTGGGAGGTGGTGCGGGACTTCCACCAGGCCGTCCTCCAAGATGTTCGGGAGGGGAGGCGGCAGTGGAGCGACGGTTTCGAGGACATCAAAGTTCACTTCTTTGGGGAGTCGAGACGACGCCACCGTCCAGCGCCGTCCTTGTTGCTGCCAGATTCCAAATTTGTCTCCGAAGTTGTAGTTCAAACCGCTTCTCCAGAGGAGTGCCGGAGTGATGCAGACTTCTGTTTCAACAATGAAGACATCTGTAAATACATCGACCGAAGCTTTGCTTTTTGGAAGGAGAAGGAGGCAGAGCTCTTTGATTTTCAGCATTAGTGTTAAATAAAATTCTGTTAATAATGACTCATCAGAACATCCTTCATTGTAAACTCGAGATCAGAGTTCAAGCAATTTTGCTTTGACCTGTACATTGAATTACACACTTGTTGTCAAATCAATGTATTAATATAATAATATGGTGTATGAACACTTTCCATTTGCTAAAGTTCCCTGTGCTTTATTTAACTCTGAAAGTGAGGGGGTCCTTCTATTTAATTACCAGCTTCTTGTGTTTATTTTATTGTTATATAATGTGAAGAAGAAAGATTCGACAGCAAATGCAGCAAGTGTAGTAGCAATTAAATACAATGTAAATAAAGAGGTTTGACGAATAGTGTTTTATAAACACTAAGATGGGTGGGTCATCTGGTAGCAATCTTTTATTTCCTCTATAATTTATGGACCACTGACAGAGTTATGATTCGGGTCCGATAAGCAAGGTGACGGAGTGAAATAGGTGAGGTCGCGCATGCGCAGTAGGGCTGGAAAACTGACAGGAGGATGCTGAGCTGCATTCCCATCATTCTGTGAGAAGAGGAGGATCCCCTGCGCACAACCGACGGAGGAGGCTCCAACCCGATAAGAACATATAAAAAAATAATCCAAGTTGAGCTTTTTATCTGCCGTCATGTCAGCTGGAGGAGATTTGGGGAACCCCCTGAGGAAGTTTAAACTCGTATTTTTGGGAGAGCAGAGCGGTGAGTCAGTGCGTGGAGGTCTGACTACCATCCATTGAAATGCCATAAATGAATTTATATATGATTGTCATGTAGAATCCGTAGATTGTGGGTCGTTTAAGCCTGAATGGATGGTGTGCTGGCCAGATTTATGGATGTGACGCCCTCTTTTAGACAACCTGCGACTGTTGAAAATTTGATTAACAGCGAAAGGGGGAAAAAATAGAAACCACATACACGCAAACGGCGCTCTTAATATCATCATCATAAAATAACCGCTGATTGTGTGGGGCTAAGGTGAAAGAGGGTTCGGATGTTGCAGACGGAGGTGACAATAGCAGTCGATGTGGATTCAGATGTTTTGATGTGCTGCAGTGGCCGACAAATACGCCCGTTTCAAGATAACCCGTTTATTTCACCCACAACGCTTATTTTCAACATTTAAACGGCTTCATCGCAATTTCCCTGTCCCCAGTTGTGTCCATCAATGGTTTTATTAAATAGAAAAGATTATAAACACAGTCCCCTGTGTGTCAGTTCGGGACACACCCAAGGCTCTCGATGTATCTCCAAACCTCGATGTGGAATAAACAGTCGCGATAAAACGGGGCGAAAATGGCTTGTCAGCTTTACAACACCACGCTTTTCATTCGCCGATCTATATATTTGGGGTTGGGGCGATGGGGTGTGTGTGATCCCGATGTGATGTAGACAAATTGGGGAGGTGAGGATCGATGATGGCTCTGGTGCCGTGAGGCGGTCTACGTGTTCAGACATCCAGAGCGGGCAGCCGAGAAACACACGATAGTCAAATAGGACAGCAAAACGCAGAATCCGGACAAATAAAGGAGCCGGAGAGGCAGCGTGATTCTGTGTGTGTGTGTGTGTGTGCGTGCGTGCGTGTGCGTGCGTGATGGCCCGGCGTGCAGGTCTGTGTGGCCTCTGCTGCAATGTTGCTGTCCGAGGTGCTGAAACGAGGCCTGCCGTGGCCACTGCCCATGCATGGCTGGTGCACACGGGACTCCATGCGTGACCACAAAAAAGCAGAAGAGTGTCCCGTGGACATCTGAGGGGCACATGGGGATGAGGACGCAGCGATGGGGTGTCAATACTAATGGAGCTCACCTTGATGCTCTGAGGAGTCTTAAATATGTAATGCGCTTTTGCTCCATTTCCTCAAGGATGGCCTGGAGTATTTTTAGTGGCGCTTTCATGCAAAACAGAGTGATGAGTTGGTCAGCAGTATATGTCTGGCTGTGAAATGGTGAAAATGTCAAAGCCAGTGAATATATCCTTTATGTATTGTGGATTCTAACGTTGGAACATATAAAAATGCGTATAAAACAACTACAGTCATACAACAATATACATTTTATAGTCGATCAAATTTCCTAATATTTTACGAGTCTGTTTAAACACCAACAATACATCATTTGTGTACGAAATTAAAGTTTCTTTTCTAAAGCCATAAAATAAAATAGCATATTTGAAGCTGGTTTTGTCTCAGTAATTCAAACTGTTTTAGTTTCAGATCTAAATCTAAATCTAAAGCTAAATCTATTTAAACGTTTTTTTATGTCTGATTCTTTTAATAAAGGGAATGCACTATTTTAATTTTATTCCATATTGGATATGTTTCATAATTACTTCATTTTTCAAAACAAATTCCAAATATTCACCTGTCACGCCTGAGGGGGAAATGATGATTGCATGGATGATTGCAAAAAGCAACCAATAAGACAATCAATAATAGCAATAACTGCTAGCAGAAGCCCGTGCTGAAGCATTTGTGACCTCTGAGCAGCTAACTCCATCCGTGTTTTCTCTTCTTGCAGTGGGGAAAACATCTCTCATCACTAGATTCATGTACGACAGTTTTGACAACACATATCAGGTGAGGCTGCCCAAACTGAAAAACACGCCTTCATAAACCCACTGAGAGGTAAACAGTAAGGACCTTGCCTTGCATGTCTCTAATATTTTAAGTCTTTTATGGCCCAGCAGTGATTTATTAAGAAGCTAACATTACAGTGAAAGCTTCTTAGTCAAAAATCCCTCATCAAGATGCAAATTAGCGCCAGGTTGCATTTAAATAAGATCGCTTTACCCGTATTTATGCAACCAGACAAGGGAAATTTTATACCAAAAACGAAAATCATCGGTTCCATTGTGGGAGGAGGGACATTAACACACTCAGTGATTTAGTCTCGAGGGCAGTGCATATTGAATTAGCCATTCAGTCTGATTGCGTTTCAGTTCTTATTGGTTGTTCCTTTTTCTTCAGAGCTAATTGTAGATTTTAAGAGTCAGCTTGGCGGGGACAACAGATGGCGCGGGCAGGCATTTCGCTTTCACGGTCTAACATTAACTGTGATTACTTTCCTCGTCCTATGTTCTTTCTTCACTCCAGGCGACCATCGGGATAGACTTTCTCTCAAAGACGATGTACCTGGAAGACCGAACAGTAGGAAACCTTGACTGTCTCTTAGAAAAACACCCTCGTTGTAGAGATGATTGTGCTCATGTTGTTGTATCCAGCCGAGGTTGTGAGTAAGAAATGTCCCAAATTCCACTCTGTTTCCACTAATCCTTGATTTGATTTTGAGCAGCATAATAGCTGCTCTCTTCACAGGCTAACATGATTACCCCGAGGTTATTTCTGTGGGGTAATAATACTGACATGCCAGCTTATCTACCCCAAGAAGCGTCATCTACTTAACGCTAGTATTAATACGATTTCTCTTTCCACGTTGGCCACAGCATTCATCTCGGTCTGTCTGTCGATGCAGGTAAGGCTTCAGCTGTGGGACACCGCTGGGCAGGAGCGTTTTAGGAGCCTCATTCCGAGCTACATACGTGACTCTACAGTGGCTGTGGTGGTCTATGACATCACAAGTGAGCGTGGCACTATGGTTAGGTATCTGTGAAAGGATTGCACCACGCAGACTTCCGGCTTTTAACACATCTGCCCTCCACAGATGTGAACTCATTCCAGCAGACTTCGAAATGGATCGATGACGTCAGGACAGAGAGAGGAAGTGACGTCATCATCATGCTTGTTGGGAACAAAACAGATCTGGAAGAGAAACGGTGCGACAGGCTGTTCCTAATATCATTTCTGGAGTTATACTGTATATTATGAACCAGGCATCGACAACATGTCAGGGCAGTGTAAGTCAATGCTGCACCAGTGAAGTGGGATTTCTTTTCCTGCAGGCAAATCACAATTGAGGAAGGAGAGCAGAGAGCCAAAGAGCTGAACGTCATGTTCATCGAGACCAGTGCCAAGACAGGCTGCAATGTCAAACAGGTGATCCCTGCAGTTCCCCCACATTTCACCACATCTGGAACACCTCTCTGCCTCTGCTGGTGACTTGATGTGGGTTTACACAACTCACATAAACATAACCTGACTGCTTCAGGCTCATTTGCTTGTGTGTTCAAGCACAATCTCATTTTCTCTATTTCATAAGTCTACGAACTATAGTGTTCCAACACCATAGTTCTCAAGTGCAGTTATGATTTTGATTTATTATATAAAAGTACTCACGGACATTATTGCCAGTTTCACAGTATCTATTTTGGATACTTTCCTGGAAATGACTTGGTGTCTGTGTCATCTTCACCCTTATTTTAAATTCTGTTTTGTTTCTTTCATGTGAATGCTGTCTCCTCCATTCAGCTGTTCCGTCGCGTCGCTGCAGCCCTGCCTGGAATGGAAAGCTTGGATGATGCAAATCCTGAAGGCAGTATCCTTAAAGAGCCATTCTGACTCACTCTGCTGGCACCCAAGTAGACAAAAAGATGAGCCAATTTATTTTTGATCTCTTAGTCACAGAAAAAGTGCGGCCCACTATTTATTTATTTGCTTAAGCGGCGAGCATACTGTGGAAACAGCGCCACTTGGTGGTTGCAAGCGAAAATGACAGAAGATAGATAGATAGATAGATAGATAGATAGATAGATAGATAGATAGATAGATAGATAGATAGATAGATAGATAGATAGATAGATAGATAGATAGATAGAAAAAAGTGTTTTATATCCGTGTTTTCTGAAAAAAGTGTTCCCCTCTCTCTGTAAAGTAAGCACCAGGTTTTGGACTACAGAATGAAAATATTATTGCTTTTCCTTGACTGAGCAACTCCCAGTGATTGACATCAAGCTGGATAAACCGGCAGAGCCCACTGTCCCCGAGGGTGGATGCTCATGTTAATGCACAGCTGAGATCGGACAGCTCCCGTCACACCATAGGCTTGTTGTGTTGCTTACTACTGGTTAGCTTCCAGTTGACTTCTCTAATTAGATATAGGATGCAGGCCTTTATCTGATTGGACAAATCAAATGTTATATTTCAGTCTTGTTCAGTTGTAAAATATTGTATACTTTGTCAATATGTAAGTGACTGGAGGAATAAAAAAGGAGGAAAACAGACAAAAACTAAAGCTGAAATGCAAATGAACAAAAAAAAAGTTTTGGAAATACAAACAAAACATCACAGGATAACAAATGGATTTCTTTTCGTTGTTATGTTTTGTATTTTTTTATATATATATATATAAAAAAAAGGAAAGCACCAAAAATGATGCCTAAACACAAAAGAAGTGGAGAGGTCAGCCATTTTTCCAGATGGCTGAACAGGTCTGAATATCTGCAGCACGCATGCACGCTGATCTGAGCTTTGAATTTTTGGCCCGCCCTGCCCCCTCCAGGGTGTCCAAACTCTGGAAGGGGGTGGACTATCTTAGAATGTTTTATAGCATCTCTCTATAGCATCTCATGTCAAAAGTGTATCTCATTTGATATTCCCACCAGACTCACCTTCCAGTAGGTTCACCTAACAGTAGCTGTGAAACGTGGCACTCTATCTCTCTATGGGTTTACCTTTTCTAGAACAAACTGTACTGTGGTTTAAAGAAAAAAAGAAGTATCAAAAATACAACGTAACTATCACAACTTCTAGTTGTTCTCTGACGGTCCTCTTCCTACTTTGCTCCAATCCTGTCCTCTCTCCCTCAACCCGTCATCCCGGTAATACACATATAACGATCCACTGTAATGCACTGCACTGTATATAATAATGTAATATGTATGTTGTGAACGTCCATCTGTAGAAGTGGTCTTTGTTCACCAGTATGAATAATGTAATAATGTCAATGATTAATAAATTACAAATTAAATAAAGGGCTTCACTCTCCTAACCATCAACATTTACCTGAAAGCAAAACGGACCAGTCTTAGATTATGTTGATGATGTCACAGATTTAATAATAACTAATATTTGATGTAAAAAGATTATAAAATTGATTTAGAATCTTATAAATAGTGATGTCACATTTATTAGATGATATCTAAATGGTGAGCTAAGGATAAAGGAGCCTTAAAAGGGTGATTCACTGCCTGGCTAACGTCACTTAGCAGCTAACATGTTGAAGCTCATTTAATATTTAATGTAGGAACTATTTTTGATTGTTAACGTGGGGTTATTAAAGTATCTACAGTGTGCTGACAAAACTATATTAAGATGTATTTAATGATAAGGGGGGAAAATAATCTCAGGAAAATAGGGCAAATCTGTTAATAGCATACAATGTTAATTTTCTCTGTTCTGTTGCACTAATCCTGGAGTCCCTTAGGTGAGACAACATTCTAAAGCCCATTAGATAAGGGGAAATTGAAGTGGAAAGAACCTTGTAAGAAGGAAACTGCCGACGTGACGTAGCAGCTTGCCTCTTCTCTGCTCTCCTGCAGCAAGAGGACAGGTATTCCCCTAGATGGACAACATGTGATTTAATCCTCCTGAGGGGTCAACAGACAGTTACGGCGGTTTGTGGACCCAAAGAACTCCACAGATTCAAAACTTTGACTGTGCCCTCCAATGAAGAGGGAGCATTCTGCAGATCTTGAGAAATAAAAGCATACATACGTGAACTGTGTAGTGATACACAGAGGTGTGAATTCATTATACTGCAGAAGGGTGTGAATACCGACTTCACGACAGTCAGCGTAAAATAACGGGCACGTAGAATGCTTCCTTCTTTAAAGAGGACACGCCTCTGACATGCACAACACCTGTCAGAGGTCCTGTCAGATCACTGTTGTGCTTCGACACAAGGCAGAGTGTGTCCAGGATGGAGGAATTTAGGGAGGCAAACCGTCGCTCCCTGTTAAAGCAGCTGCGGACCGATATCGCCATGGCTGTCGATGACTCCTTCCCACTCGTCTATGGTCTAGCGGACAAAAACATCATCACTGATCAACTGCAGAAGGTAAGTGACCCTGCACCTAGTTGAGCCAAATGCCTTTGGACACACAAATTTTGAAGAAAAGCTGTTTTTACAGGACACTCTGGAGAAAGAGAGCAGAGAAGGGATCCATAAGGCAATGTATTCACTCCTGTCCTGGGTCTTACAACAGAGAAGATCCGTCATCCGGGCCTTCTGGAGCAACTTGACCAAAGACTACAACCTGGACAGTTATCCCAAGCTGCGGAAGCTGATCACAAACCTGCCCTCTGGTACATCCGCGTGGGGAATATCCGCCCATTATAATTTATCTGTTGGCTCAAATCTGAATGTCCGTAAAATGGTTCGATTCCGCAGGTTCACAAGATGTAAAAAGATCCTCTGGTAATCATAAAACAAGTCACATTAAGAAGAGGAACCATGAGGACAGTCAGCAACCACAGAATCATGACAAATCAAGCGTGGAACCAGGTAATGGCTTGTTTCCCCAAAATGCTTTGCTTCTGAGAAAAATGTTTTCTCTGTTAAATGTCAACGCAAATATACACAAATGGAATTAACTGAAGAAATGTGTCTTGTCTCAAGCTGTTAAAATGAAACTGTACAAAGTGAAGAGCAAAGGCCCTGCGAGCAGTCGAACATCTGGAACTAGTAATGACTCGTTTCCAAGAAAACATACTTTCACATTTTTTTCATACTGCAGGCATGTTTGACATGTATTCCGCCACAGGTGCTCAGACGGTGTCCTCCTCAGTCCAGAAAACGCTCACTTTATCTTCATCCTCTGTCTCCTCGACTAAGCTACCAGTCAAACACGAAGCCAGTGAGAAGATCCATATCAAGCAGGTGTTTGGCTCCGACGAGAAGACAGCTGGCGAGTTTTTGTGTTTTGTCTATCTGCCCCCCTCCCCCAAATGTTGATAAGAAACTCACATCAGGTCATCAACTGCCTTCTTTTTTAACAGGAACTGTCAAACACTGTATAAAGGTCGATGGGATGTTTTACTCTCGTGACCAGTCAGAGGAGACCAAGAGAGCTTCCAAAGCTGTTGAGAGCATCTTTAACCACAAGGGGGAGCCACTCACGGATGGAGTAGCGCACCCACACTGCTTTCACAGTCTTCATGCCTGCTGTTGGTCTGTGTATGATCAATATCTCTCTGTGCAGGCTCACGTCAATGATGATGAGTGTGCAGTGTGTAGAGATGGAGGAGAGTTGATCTGTTGTGATGGTTGCCCTCAGGCTTTTCATCTTACTTGCCTGGAGCCTCCACTCACCTCCATACCAAGGTCTCTCACATCTAACATCCCCACTGTGGTTTTTTTGCTATTATAATAACGCCTTAGTTGGTAACTTTTTTGGGCAAGAACAAATCCTCAAAGCTTGATTAATTTCCTATCGTTAGTGGTCCTTGGCAGTGTGGCTGGTGTAATGACAACACGGTGAAAAGAGAAAAACCTCAAGAAGTAAGCAAATACACGTGCTAGAAAAATAATATCGGATATTCGTACCAGCTATCAAATAGTTTTGCTCATAATGTTTTGCAGCCTCTACTTGCCAAATTGCTGCAGACAAACGCAAGCTCCAGTAATTCCCTTGTAGACGTCTCCTTCTTCTCCTCACTCTCTTCTGCATCTCTCGCCGCTGTCACAGCTCCAACAAACGCACCCAGAAACCAGGTGATGCCGACATCTGATCTCTTTTCTGTGACAGCCCCCGAATTGATTTCATCGTTGACTTGCCTTTTGTATTCAGTGCTCAGGTGGGGAGCTGCTCGGTGTGAAGGAGGAGTGTGGTGTTTGTCAGCAGGCTGGAGGAGACCTGACTCACTGCCTCCAGTGTTTGGGACGGTTCCACACACTCTGCCACTTTCCAAAGTAAGCCAACAGAAGGAAGAAGGAATACTGTGGGAAGGCGGGGGGGGGGCTGTTTGTTTTGTTTGTACTGGATGTTACCTGTCAGTATGATGTAATATTGTTTGACGCGAACATTATACAGCCTCGAAGATAATAATATAGAACTTTGTTGTGGATAGAGGGCGATCCATCTGCTCATCCTGCTCCAGGCTCTGGGAGAGCTCTGCAGAGAGAGAAGCTGAATCCAAGACTCTGCAGGTGTGTGCACATATGAATGAAAGTGTGTGACTGTGTGTGTGCATGCATGATGTCACCTGATTCTTTCGTGTGTGTCCAGCTTGCTCCAGTGCTTCAAAACCCGCTGAGCCTCGAGCAGGACCCCGCTGTGCCTGAGCCCGGCCTCCACAAAGATGAACTGGACTCCGTCCTTGGAGATGTGAGTGAAACCCATTTACACGTGCATGGACACGACTGAAAACCTCTCGCAAGGCACAAGATGGCTGCAATGCTTTTAACACAGATGGCAAACCGGTGTGAATGTCTCTGCCTGGACTATATGACAGGAAACAGGAATGAAATCGGAAATACGGATGAAAACATCATTTCTGAACTAATTTTTGTCTTTTTCAAAGCAGCCTTCCCTTGACGGCATCTTGCAGTGGGCTTTCTACAACATGTCGAGGCCACTTTCAGACAGCCAGGGATGTTACCAGTGACAGATGGTCAGCCCCGCACTCACGAGCGCTCAGCCAGAATGCACAAACAGTAATTAAAAATGATTCAATCAGCAGAGAAGGGAGACAACCTGTTCTTTGTATGTATGTTTGGGTTGACAGTTTATGTTTTGAATTGAATTTACTGACTACCACGCTGAAGACATTTAAAAAAAAAAACATTCTGGAGGATCATGTCTCTTGCTTCACTCTGACATCATGCAAGCAGTTGTTAAAGTGTAATAACAGGTATTCTCTAACTGGGAGAACACACATTTAAAACAGGGTGAAATACAGTTTATGGAGAATCTTTATGGGGAATTTATGATAAACAGCTGCAATATGGGGAAAAAATATCAACAAATCTGTTGACGTAATGCATTCACTCATATCCCAGACTTAGAGGAAGTGGTGAGGAATCAAGGGTAGGAAAAGAGGAGGGAAAAAAGGGATGGTTTCAGGACTGATGTGGGAGGGCTGGCTCGGAGCCTTCGCCACCTCTGCTCTCTTCCAAATGCTCACTCTCTTGGCCTTGCTGTGTTTTCACCTCAATGTGACCTTGTTTATGTACTGAAAAAGAAGATGAGAACAGCCGGAGAGCAAACAAGCATGTGTTGCAAATACAGCCTCGTCTTTAGAAGGAAAGCAGTGAGCAACACCAAAAGCATTTTAAGGATAAAGTTACCTCTGCTATTCCTAATATTGTGAAACATGCATGATTTGCATGCACACTGCAAACCTCCACGTGTGAGCAAACCCCAAAAACTGTGTCTTTTTCCCCAACACGGACCTGCAGAAGAATTCACATTTACACATTACAACAGATGGTTTTAATAAAATGAGCTATGCATGCTGAGAAATACCTCTGTTTAACGCAAATTCCTTGAAGACTATCATTTAGATGTGGAATGTTGTTTTTGTCATGGGATTTGAGAGTTTAAGCACGACTGCCAGAGTGATGGAGCTCGGCCAGCCAGCGCGCAGATTTTTCTCCCCTCTGTATTTGGTTGCCATGACTCTCAGCTGCTACAGGCCCAAACAGAGGATGAGAAATGTTCCTCTTCACTACATACATGTTTGTGTATGAGCATCCTTCTGCTGCTATGAATCTGACTTCATAAATGGCTGATTTAGCTGCCTTTAAACTCCAGGTCTCTGTGTCCTTGCAGAATAAACAAGATAAATGACAGTTTATTTTAGATATTTGCCAAAGTCGGTGTGAAGTGAACAATCAAACGATATTTCATTTGATGAGTTCATCTCGTAGACCTTTAATTTAGACTGCAGTCAATTTGCATGAATTTAATAATATGTGTTAAATGAAGCCATTCAGTCATTGTGGGAGGAAAAAAACTTCAGAAAAAGAGATATTCCTTGTGACTTCTACAAATAACCCACATTTCCCTTTTATGCCGCACGCCACACAATAGTATGCTTTTCTTTCCAAAGGAAATGCAAAGCAGATACTCTCCACTAGGGGGCACCCAAGTGTGACTCATATAACGAGCGATAGAATTACAGCTATGAGGTTTTCTGTTAGGGAGCCGTTAAAAATCTCCTCCAGCAGACGCAGATGGCCTATTCAAATTATTTGGAAATAAAATGTGGTTTTGTTACATTTGTCTGATGCAAAAACTGGAGTATGTAGTGCTCTGTGGCAGCAAGCACATACATGCAAAGAATGCCTTACACTGTGTTTCACTGTTGCAGCAGTGAGTGTGTCTTATCTCTTGTTTTTTCCTGCAGCACCACATTCCTGTCATATCTAATGTGGCTGAAATGTCTAGAAGGTTACCAGGACTGTGAATAATGTGTGTTGTGTAAAGTCATCAAATATAACATGACTAAAAATGCTTTTTACAGACTCAGCTTAACATTTGGGTTTTTTTTTTTTTTTTTTTTTTAGCCTAATAGATGGCCGAAGCCAAGAACTGTCCTGGGTAGAGCCAATAGCTTAAAGGCTCAAGTACAAATGATTTAAGAGGTAAAATATGAAATATCTTTCAAAATGCTGAAGCTTCATCTGTGGAGTAGTAAGTTTGGAATTCCTTGCAGATTTTCTTGGAATGATAAGGTTTTTCCCCCACACACACACACACATCCTGTTACTTCTCTGTTTGTCACAGGTCTGGAATTCTTTAGAAAAGTATGATACGTGAAATTCCCACACTTTGGGCATTCTCTTTTCACATTCCTTGGCACTGTGTAAGTCAGGCAGCCTTCCAGTTTGTCTTCCTGCTGGGCTGCTGATGGTCTGAGGGTGTCTGGAGAGGTGAAACCTGAACTACTTCCAGTCAGGACCCTTCAGTCATTCTTTATACTATTGTTGTGGGCAGGAAACTCTGAGGAGGCCCTTTGTAAGTTTGGCACAGCGCTCCAGGGTAGAGAGAGAGAGAGAGAGAGAGAGAGAGAGAGAGAGAGAGTGTGTGTGTGAATAATACCAGCTTGTTGCACTGAAACAGACTTTGGATTGATATGCTCTCTAAAATAAAAGATGTCATTTTTTTGTTTTTTTTTTTAATACGATGCTTCTTCTGAGATAGATGGGTTTCAGCCTTTGCTCAACTTTACTGCAAAGTTACATTAAACTGAATAGTTTTTGAAACCTTCCAATATACCAATTTCTCCCATATTGGCGCCCTCTAGTGGTAAGGGGTATAGCAATGGATTTAAACCAATTTCAATTTGTTTCTGGTACAAACACAATCTGTTTTGTAGAAAGTGGTCTGCTCTGTCTGCAAACTCTCCTGGTTTTATCCATGTAGCTATCAAATGTGTGTTTATTTTTTCAGCAGTAACTGCAAAATCGACATACTAATTAAACCAGTGACTATTACAAGCTATTGTGCACACGACCACTAGATCGTTAGACTAGAGCATTTAATTTGAAACTGTAACTATAGCTTGTAATCAGACATTTGTAGAAACAACCTTTGGTATTGTTTTATTTTTGCTGCAAACAGCTTGTTGCTGAAAACAATGAGATTACAGATTAAAGATGATTTAAATGGTCCTTCTCCCAACCTGGTTGGGTAAATACATTCCATTGGACTTGGTGCCATTTTGTAAAAGAAATGTACCTTCCCACTTCACACACACTCAGCGCTCTTTTGTTTCTGTCTCTGGAAGTGTTGCTTTGTAGCACCTCTTTTGACAGGATCTCACACTGTTCTCAGCATTAACACATTAATGGTTATGTTTGCCCCCCCCAACACACACACACACCCTGCAGCATTCATACTATGAAACCACTGCAGACACTTTCCATCAATCCCTCACCCCACTCCATCCCCTATCACCATCACAGAGAAGGACATCATCAAGGTCTTCAAACCAAGAGACCTGATCAAATTTCCTCAGGAATGCTCTGAAACTATGCCAGCACAGCCCATCCATCCTCAACTCTGATTACTTTGTTGACCACTTGTCTTGTTAATTTCTCTTCCATTTGACAAAAAAAAAAAATCCCAAAACAAACAAGATGCCAAATCAGACTAGTTCCCCTTGAATGAAACCTAAATGGAGTTTTATATCTCACTTTCTGTTTACATTGTAATGACCCTGGTTTATTTATGAATACAGGTTCAGTTTTCACCTTGCATAAACCATTTTACCAGATTAGAAAATGGATTTGATTAGAAGTATTTACGCTACAGACAAAAGCAAAACTCAAATAATTGAGTCAGTCAGAAAATTCCTTTTACTTTACTTTTGTGCTGTCATGAAACATGAAACTTTATCTTGGATGGAGTATTTTAATGTTGCAATCAAGTGTACTGTCCACAACCGGGCGCAACCTTTAGATTTCTATAAATAAGCTGAAAAAGCATGAATATTTATCTCAGAGGTATAAAGCCAAGATTGTCTTGAGAAAGACATACTGGATGTATTTTTGCCCTGGTGAGATGATCCAGTTACAACATTCCTGGGTTACATAAGAGAGACTGAAGTCAATAACGTTCCCAAGCTCACTGAAGTAGATCAGAACATGTTGCTAGCACGCACACACACACACACACGCACACACACACACAGTGTCACATACTTTTCCACTTTCCACAAGACATTTTACACTCATCGCTCTCCCAACCTGAAGGAGAACTGAACGGAACTTTAAGTAAAATGTGAAAGTCCATTTTTCTTCCCTCAAGGGGACGCGAGGCTGAAGTGACCACTGCTCACTCTTAATTTATGGATGTCTTTCTCTCTCTTTTTGTACCTTATGAGGCATCGCACTGAAAAACCACAACACAATAGTTCAGTCTGAACAGACAGTGCTTGTCTAGACGTCTTACTAATTTAAAGAAAGGTTCGCTCAAACTCGTGAAGTCCCCGCCTGTGGCTGCCTCGTTCTTTCCTCATTGCTCAGGGTGAGCTGGTCATCTGTGAGACAAACCTCCAAACCTCTGGTTAGAATACTCCTCTGCAGTAACTCTCACTTCCTGCATGCGCCCCCCCCCCCCCCCACCCAGTCCCCAGAGGCTGGATAATGACATGCTGGCAGTGCAGATTGCAGGGTTGCCATTGGTCTGGAACTGTAAACACAGCAGAGGACACTCGTTAGGACATTCCAGAAAAATCCTCAACTGGGAATTCTTGTGTTTGCATTCTTCGTCTGGAACACCAGCGTGAACAGGCTCTTCTCTGATGAGAGTTATATTAGGAGAAATGTTGGCCAGCAGATGTTGAGCATTCCTCTGCAGACTATGAACTGAAAGATGGTGAAAGGGCTACTGCCAGCCATTTGTGATATTTTAAGGATCCTTTTTTTCCCTGCTGAAATGGTAAAATATTGTAGCAGTAGTAATAACCTCTGCAGCTATGCCTGTGACTGCCTCCGCTGAAAGAAAAAAAGTTAAAGAAAAACCGCTGCTCACTGATAAAGATAGATAGATAGATAGATAGATAGATAGATAGATAGATAGATAGATAGATAGATAGATAGATACTTTATTGATCTCCAAGAGAAAAGACTGATAAACTAGTTTTTCATGGCACCAGCATAGATGGATTGCTTCAGTAATATAGTATTAGTATTAATTTAAATTGTATTAGCTAATCTTTGTTTGTGTCAATTTAGTTATGAAATTAAGGTATAAAAACAACCTTGTATATTGAATTTGGGAAAATTTGGTTTTGGCTGTTACGTCTCACTCCCCGCTTGAAAATAAAATCCTGTCTTCTCCCCATTTTCCTCAAAGCCTTAAAATAGATTGTCCGTTAAAAACAATACAATGATCTTCTTTGAGGCGACACAAAAGCGCCTCTGTGTGTCAGCAGACACGTCCAGGTCCTCAGCTGGAACCCGTAACATATCTCACAGCCGAATCATCGTTAGTCGCTGGTGGGAGCAACACCGCTGGGTGTCATGTGTACAATGAGGGATTTTGCCATCGCTGACAATTAAGAAATTAGTCAAGATGTGCAATAAGCAAGAAGATGACTGGGTTGTTGATTTTTAAAGAAAGATTAGATGTTAAAGATGTTACATCAAATTCATGTTAGGTGATAGTCAGGTTCAGGTGTATGAACATAAAAATAAGAAAAGAAAGACAGAATTTCCAGTAGGAAAACAAAATATTTAATGAAATATTTCATATGTTGGCATTTAATAATAATATATTTAATTGGTTGGCAGTTTTCAAGTCTATTTTTAATCTGTTTTAATCCTGTGATTAGCAGGTATTTCAAGTCTTTTACAGCCAAACAGGAAGAAAAAAGTGTAATTCAAGGAGATTCACTGAACGAGTGGTCAGTGGGCGTGCTGTAGTTTACGGGTAAGTGCACAATATTGCACAATATGGGCTGGCGCCTAATGTCAAAACACTCACATTGCACAATATCATCCTGGCAGCTGGGGAAGAGCAAACAGCAAAGGTATGCTGACTAAATAAAAACTCATGGAGGAAAAGATCACTGTTTGTTTCACCTGCAAACTCTCAGTGAACCCCCCCGCCCCTGAAAATAGGCCTCGAGGTGTCTTAGAACCGTGACCGTCGTACGCGCATGTCCTTCTTCCTGTGATGACCCGACTGACATGTTTTTTCTGTCAGTGCTCAACAAATTCCCACTTTTCTGTCACGTTATACGTGCATTTGTGACCTGCCTGCTCACCCTTAACCTCCACCAACATTAACTCTCATAACTGTCACTCCCCTCCTTGCTTCTGGACCGTGGAACGAACCCCCCTGCACCCTGCCCCCTGCAAGTACGCTTCCAGTGCTGCTGAACACCACACATAGAGATTCTCCCCCCCTTCTTTTCCACAGAGCTGTCGGCCAGCACCAGCCATCAGATCACATGCTATGTGCAGTCTCAGCAGCCGAGAGATGCAGCTATTTGCTGGGGCACACACGCCGGGACCAAGTTGAATGACTGGCATTCTGGTGACCTCTCTGGCAGCCGACCGATGGGATGCGCGTCTGTTTTAGGACAGAGTGTCGCAGCTTGTTGGTAGAATGCAGGCATGTCGTCTACGAGGCACAAGGCCGAAAAATGTTTTCCCACCTCCAAAGGGCACCATGTGTCGGAATGCCTGAAAGGATCTCGCAGTACCCGCTGGAACCAGGGGACTATATGAGACTTTAATCTCATTTCTGATTGAACCCTGTTGTTCAATTCCGAGTCGCTCGTAAATTTAGGCCAAACCTTACGCAACCCCTTGAAAAATGTGAACTATTTGTTTGTTGTCTGGCTTCTGGGCCCCCGTAAGATAAATTCCTCTTATCCAATTTTATGACTTGTTTTCCATGTGACCTGATACATTTTGGTCACATACTGAAACCCAACAAAAAATACAAGTCCTGTTGAAGAAGTGAAAGAAAAAGAGGAAGGAGGAGAACCTGGGGGATGGGAGGAAAATGCAGAAAGGGAACATCTTTTCCAGTGACACTCAGCTATTTGCTCTCAGTGCTGTATGACTAATATGTCTAAGAGCAGAGGCCAGTGTTTTGAGGCCTTGTGTTGCCATAGCGATGTAAGCAATTTAAATCTGCTGTGTGAAAGGTGCAGCATGTTTTACTACCCAAGGCACAAAAATCCCATGAAATTTTGTCATGGAGAGGAATGCTGACGAATGCCTAAACATAACCTTAAATCACACACTTAAATCAAGCGTTTTAAGCTCCGTCCTGCCAACACTTCCAGTCCAACCGAGCCTGTCTCGCCTCCCTTTCGCTGGTAACAATGCTCTGCATGGGGGAAACACATTACACCACGCTGCTCAGATATCACCCCTCAGGAGAAAAATGTGGATTTTCCAGTTGCGCAATGAAACGGGATTGGTTTTCATGAAAATACGCCTGCACGTCACATTCAAGCTGCAAATCAATATGAGGACATTTGCTTTGATGACCACGGCACTGGTATCGCCAAACCTAGTTCAAAGCCTGCCACGCTGTTGGCTTTCCGGTACCAGAAACAGGCTGTCAGAAGCAATAGTTGGGAACCGCCTAACACAATCAGAATTAATGATCATACCTTATTTGTTTACTAAACAGTCTGGTGAAAACAACATTCATGTTTTTCCTTTCCGCGTAGTCACGCTCCATTTCCAGCTAAGCTAATCCCGCCGCGTATCCATCTGCTGTGTAGTTTCATGCAAACGCATGCGCGAGTATCGACGTTCTTATCGAGCTAAAAAAAAAAAAAAAAAAAAATGAAATGGGAAATGAACGAAAAGCTCTGTCGATGAAGTCATGAGCACAACCTGGCCAGTAAATGCCTGTGCCACACATGTGTCTAGTTGTCTCTGAAGACTGAACAGATGCATCACTTGTGACTAATGTCTGAAGTCTGCGAATGTCTGGAAATTCCCTTGAATGCAGCTGGACTTGCTGCAGCATGCAACGGTTTCTCCGCTCTATCACTTTAAATAACTAAGCAATAACCTAATTATTACCATTTGTGGGCCTTTTTTATACCTTTACGGTGTAAGGAGGAAATGGGTCACACCTCGCTCCCCAATCCTCCCGCCCTCTCCTGTGGTACTATTTCATTTGGCGCCGCAATCAAAGCTGCTGTGAGACACGGACACATGGGAAAGCCATCGACTGTGGTTCTCTGAGAACAGGATACCACTTACTGCACACCTTGTCTTTGTCTATTGTGTGGGCGAGGAAGTCGTCCGTGGATGTGAGAGCCACGGAGACAAATTCATCCCGCTCCTTCCACCACTATCAGTGGCATTCCTCGCCAATCTCACCATATCAGATGACCTTGTTTGCTATTCTGCGTCAATCTTTCCCACACGGTCTGATACGGATCCTGTTCTATCTGGTACCTTCAGCTCAGGCCGGACGTTGATCTTGTGTGGCCCCTGAACACCTGAGTGAGTCCAAAGACCACTGCAGATCATGCACGAGTGCAAAGTACACCGACAAGCAGAGATGTTGGGTTGAAGGGGTCGGCCATCATGTGTCATCTCTGGTCTGCAAATATCTTCTCTTGTAAAGTGTCCTTTGTTACAACCTCGCTGAACAGTTATCCCCACTGTTTAGCAGAACTATTTTTTCAGTATCTGTGTTTAATTCCTGCTCTCAGATGACAAAAGCGCTAGTGTCTGTATACTAAACATGGGAATCCTCAAAAGAAAATATTGGGAGGGGGGAAAATGGCTGAGCATAATGGCAGTATTATCAACAAGGCATAAAGATTAACTTCATGGAAAGTCACACTATCCTGTTAGTATGTACAGAACATGTTGATCTCATGATTATCCATTTCCAGACACATCTAAAACAGCGTGTCCCCACTGCCTGTAGTGGATCGCGACAGTTTACACAGCAATGTCACAAAATTAAAACTTATTAGAAATTATGACCACTTCAATGCTCAGTCTCTCAGATTGGGTTTAAAAATGCATCAAAGACACATCCAACTCATTAAATTTGTCTTTACCCGCAGTAATGTATCACAATTAAATCAAACTCTGTAGCACCGTACCTTATAGCAAGAGGGCTAGATTTCATACTTTAGGACTTTTTGCGCGATCTCCCCCCCGCCCCCTCTCCAAAAACCTGCACACTGGGCTGATTTAAGACACATAATTGCCCCCAGGGTTTTGACTGAGGAACTAATCTGTTCATCTGCCTCATTTGTGCTAATGTTTCTGTGAATATCCCAAGAATTGACTGGTTTCAATAAGTTTTAGTACTTGTGTTTTATTTTCTTTCCTCTCTGCTGTCCCCCTTTTCCAATAAGTTGTTTTGTTTGTGGAGGTGTGTGCAGTCTGGGCCTCAGACAATAAACATTTTTGCGGAGGCCCAGTTCTGGACGTTCATCTCCTGTAATGGCTGACCAAAAGCGTCCGTAATTTTCAAAGGGTCAGCCTCGCATTCCTCTGGAAGTTCACAGGAAGTGTGTTACAATGGAGGACAAAATGGCCAGAGGCGTTGTCGGCCAACAGACACGCAGGGAGGGAGCAGAGGAAGTCATGAGGCGGTGTTAAATGACATGAGCAGCGTTTTAAAAAGGTGGAGACTGCGCTGCTTCCCAGTGTGGATCTTGAAATGCAAACATGTTCCACTTTGCTGACCAGTCGCCTCCCTGTGAGAGCCGCCCACAGAGACACAGTGTCTGCATACTTGTTTTTTTTTTTTAAAAGGACATGTTTAAGAATACACGGCATCTGAGACATGACAGAAATGTGTGCGTGCGTGCGTGCGTGTGTGCATGAGTCTAATTAAAGGGGGCGAAGAGAGCCGGAGGTAGGACTGCAGACACGTCTGATGGGTGCAAACTCATTGGATCTGGAAGTCTAATGACATGACCAGCCTGGGGCCAGGACGCACTGTACAACAATCAATTGTGGCCCGCTTCTTTGATTGCGCCCATTTGTTTAACGATTCAGTTAGAGTTTGCGTGCGTGTTATTTGTTTCCAACTCTGTTCCGCAGCAAAAAGACTGAAATATTTATTTACATGGCCGGTAAAAGTCAAAACCCTGACTAAAGTCAACAATATATCCTCAGTGAATGGATAAAGAGCTTTCTCTTGTTTTTTAGCTTGGAGAGAAGAAAAACTGTCATACAGATTTGTTTTTTGGCACTGAAATGGGATTTTTTTTTTTTTTTTATCACTGAGGAGCCAAAAATAGGTACAAATGCAGAAGGAGATTTAATGGAGGAAAGGAGGGTAAGCCCTGCGTCCATCAGACATCTTCTGATGTTGTTCTGGACCTTAAACGCAGCGGGCCGAACAAGGTCTTCATGGTTTGGACTCAAACCACAAAAATGAGTGGGATGAGTGGGGCTCAGGGCGTTCAGGGCGTTGTGTCTCCAAGCTGACTGCAGCACCACACAGAGGTACGGGGCACAAAGAGCCTGTTTGTCATAAGGTGGCATAGACCGACCCCAGATTCCAGGAGACAGCTGCAGAACGCAGAACACAAAACTCACAGAGAGAGAGAGAGAGAGAGAGAGAGAGAGAGAGAGAGAGAGAGAGAGAGCTTGAATACCAAAGTGGGATGAATCTAGTTGTGGAAATATTCAGGTAAACATTTAATAAATGCATTAAATCGTGGCTCCACTTTGAGCAGCAACTCTAACGTTCTGAGTTCATAACAACAATTACATGCAGAAAAATTTCACCTAATAAGCAATAAAATAAAATCGATTATCACGAAGCTTAAAATTTAAGTCAGAACAAGTCCAAGTCTTTATAGTCTAAGGAAGGCAGTCTATATTAATAAATGTGAAATTAATTCCGAAATATTGTAACATAAACCCCAGAATGTTGCAGTTTGCAAAATGAAACGCATCTTTGTACAAATGCGCCCTAAGGTCAGGATTAACACTACAGTCATAAAAAAAAAAACAAACAAAAAACTACATTTACCGTCTTCAAACGGTAGTAAATGATTGTCTTATTTGTCTCATTAAATTCAACGGCCCTTCATTCTGTGGCTCAGTCACGTTTGTTCTGTAGGATTTGTTATCCCCTATTTCAGCGCGCTATTTTAATAAAAGTCTCACTCCCCAGTCCATTTTAAATGGCCCATGCGTGTCTGAAGCCCACACGACCGGGGCTGGTCTCAGAGGGCTCCCCCTCCCCCTCAGTGTGCTTTTACGCTTTTGATCCCAGAAGGACTTCGCGTTTTGCATTCCAGGCATTCCGACCTCAGTCCCTCCTCGGTTACTTATTATCGCCGCCTGCTCTCTCCACAATCATTTCACAGCAAGAGGGGATCGCGGCAACCCGTCCGCGTTACACGGGCGATGAGACTTATTTGACTCGGGGTGGATTTAAAAAAAAAAAAAATCTGAATAAATCGTGGAAATACAAATAAAGTTGTAAAGAACGAGGTCGACTGCCGCGATTGTTTATGATGAGAGCGTGAGCTGGTAAGACGATCGTCTGCTTTCTTCTTAAGGCACAAAAGAAAAGGCGACAAAGAAAGCGCGTTTGTGTCGTCCGTTCGAAACCGCAGTGTGTTTTGAGGGAATTCGGGGCTCTTTATTTGGTTTTTAATGCGTTAAGACCGCGTTTAAAGTTGTTTTAGAGCGCTTTTGTGCGCTTTTGCTCCCCCATGAGACTGGAATTTTAGATGCATGCTTTTTTGTCCGCTGTGGAAAATGTGTTCACATCTCTGTAGATTCGAGCTGCTTTTTTATTTTAAACAGCATTTAAATAGGAATTTTGATATGAATTGTAATTAGTTCTAAAACAATTGTGACTACAGCTGCACTTTCATATTACTATTTAAATTATTATTAAAATGAGACTCTTTATTCTCCCATCTGCTCTGTTTCAGGTTCCCTGCCGAGTTATTCAAATACCCTGCATTCAAAATAAGGAAGAGCTCATTTGTTCTTTAAAGAAGATAAAGACCAACACAGACAAAGAGATATGACATCAGCTGAAGAGCCATCTGGCACAGTCCTGCACCGGCTCATCCAGGAGCAGCTTCGCTATGGGAACCCCACAGACACCCGCACCTTATTAGCAATCCAGCAGCAGGCCCTGCGTGGAGGCAGTGGGAGCAACAGCGGACCCAGCAGTGGAGGTGATATGGGCCGAAGCCCACGGTCCTCTTTGGAGAGTCTCACCCAGGAGGAACTTCAGTTTCCCCAGCTCTCTACGAGACAGGAGCCTCAGGGCCAAGAGCACCAGGGGGACTACCATCACTCGGAAAGTGGCTACGACCTCTACCAGCTGCACGGGGAAGAGTTGCCGACATATGAGCAGGCCAAGGCTCATTCTCAGTATCTGGCCTCGCACTGGGCCCCTGCAGGCCCCATCAAGCAGCTCCAGGAGGGGACACTGCTGCATGAGGGAGCCTTCCACGTGGAGCCAGATCTGATGGAGCTCAAGTGTAGCCATGCGCGGTCGCTCAGCGAGCACCGCATGCAGATATCACTGGAGAGGAATGATGCGGTTGCTAAAGCTGAGGCCATCAAGAGCAATTCGCACAGTTACCCGGAGCTTCCTTATAACACGCACCGGAACATGGTCCAGAGCCTGGACAAGCGCAGCCCACCTCCAGAGTACTCAACCCCTATCCAGGGTCAAGGATTTATCCCTCACCATCTCCAGGAGTCTGTGCAAGCACAGCAGCACAGGTACGAGCACAAGGAAGAGTTTTTTTTTTCTCCATTTCTGCATGTGTAAAGACTATTTTAAGTTTGCATCATGTTTTGTGCTCGAGCCAACCGTGCAATCATATTCCTGAGTACGTCATTGCGTTTCACATGCTAAAACTCATACTTATGTGAGTCACTCAGTGTTGTTTCCTTCTCAAAGTGCTTATGGGAAAATAAGACCAACCCAGGTGCTATTTGTCATGCCTGGCCAAACTGGAACGGCATAGCTTCACATGGTTACTAGCTATTTCCCAGAGTAGCTGAATATCAGTTTACTTTCTTAATCAGGAATGAAGTAATTTTATCTCACTGAATGATTCAGTAATTCCTATTTATTTTTTTTTAAAGGTATGTCCAGTCTAGCCAGCCGACAGAGGTCTCATGCTACAGCACCTTCAACAGCCTGCCCCCTGCGGGCTTGGAGGAGCCCAGCCGAGTGGAGCTGCTGATGATGGAGAACGATCAACTGCGGCAAGAGCTGGCGGCACACAGGGAGAAGACCAGCCGTATTCAGAAGGTAATTTATTTCTGATGCAGCAGACACAAAACTCTGATACCTAATGACATTAGGGATTTAATCCAAACACACTGAAAGTTAGACATTCACTAGGGGTTGCCATGACATCCACAACACAGCATTCTATGGAATGGCGTGAAAGGGCACGTTATAAATTAAGGATCAACATTCACGGGATGTGCAGAGAAAGCCAGGCCCCATCCCAGCCACCTGTCAGTGAAACACAACCCTGGTTCACAGTTGTCTCCGTGACATCAATCTCCCTCATCTGTATGGGACAGATGAGATCAGCAGCTGCTACCTTCCATACCACAGGAACACAAATAGAGGTCACAGCCTGCTACTGTGTTTAAACACGCTCTTCATTGTGTAGCTGACCCAGTGGAGGCCTGTGTGTGTGTGTGTGTGTGTGTGTGTGTGTTTGTGTGTGTGTGTGTGTGTGTGTGTGCGCATGTGCACTTTTAGGGGAGGCCATAGATTTTCTGCATAATCTAGGGCTTGTCAGACAGCAGTCAATTGGGTTGTGACCCTCACACACGACAGACGGGGGTGGGGCAGGAGGGTCCGTGACAGGTGGTCGGCTGCCGCTTAGAAAGTGAAAGGTCGTCTTTGTTTTCACAGCGTACGCCACTTTCCCCCCCGTTCTCCCTTTACCCACTGAGTGACTTCTACTTTTGTTTTATAGTTGTCCAAACTATAAAACAAAACTACAGTAACAGCATCTTATTTGGTAATGGTGAATTATTTTCCCTTTCCATGCGGTTGAAACAGAAATGCCAGTGCCGGTCAGAGTAGAATCCCCTTTGCTGGGGTTATCTCAGGCTTAAAAAATGATAATTGCTGGGGTTGGAAAGTTTTCTCCGTTAGGCCACAGCCCTGGGTAAACATGCGTGTGTGACTACTATAATGGCGGGTTGCTCTTCCACAACCCAGGCACAGGCATGCACACCTTTCCTTCTCTGGCAGCCTTCCCAGACCTGTGTGTGTGCACGAATGTGTGTGTTTATGTGAGCCTGGCTTGTGCGTTGTGGTGTGTTTCGCGCTCACACACCTGGAACTAAAGCTATCAGGCCTTAGGAATGTAGATATAAATCAGTCTCACAGGGAGTGGTGTGTGCTTGAATTCCTTCACGGAATTATTTCATGCAAACACACACATACGCTCGGTGTACAATAAACACAGACACATATACGTACGTTTTGATGTATGTACAGTATCAACATTCCAGCTTCTCCTTGGTATGAGAAGAAGGTTAACCAGAAAAATCCTCTCTAACTTTTCTTCATTCCTGTCTTCCTCCTCTCAATCAATCCACAACTCTCTCTTCCACCATTTCAGTTGGAGCAGGAAATCCAGCGGATTTCAGAGGCCTATGAGACACTGATGCATGGGAGCACAAAGCGGGAGAGCCTGGAGCAGACGCTGAGGAGGAGGCTAGTGGCCGAGATCAGGAGGCTGCAGGATTTCAACAGAGACCTCAGAGGTGAGTCCAGAGGGTCACTTTTAAACTCACGCAATAATGGAAGGACTTCTGCATTTTACAGTGAGGCTAATTTTCAAGCATTGCCGTATTTCAGAAAACTTGGAAAATGCCAGGACTCACGTGGCGAAAGAAGTTGAAGCTGCCGACCATAACCAGCACATCATGGCGAAGCTGCTTGAGCAAAGTAAGTATGCCATTTTGTTATTTGCTTCATTCCACTCTCTGGCTTTGTGTTACATCCTCTTTTGTAATCAGCATGCTTGATTGGATTGAATCTTGGGGCCCACTTTGTAGCTAAGGGTATCCTGCACACAGGAATTTCACTTGCGTAACCCCAGCTTATTTGGTAAGAAGGCTTTATAATGGGGAATTTAGCGCAAACAGCACGCTGCAAGTAGAAACAAATGAGCTCTAATTCACAGTACAGAACTGCAGAAGTTGGTAAAAACAAAAAAAAAAAAAAAAGAGGTCCCCCACCACCCATTATGTGTGATTTATGGCGTCTGTTGAGAAACTGGACGCAAGCAGAGGGCTGGAGTTTGTATGGCCTTGATGAGGAATGCTCAATGTTATGTGGGTCAGAGGGATGGGGTAGCCCCCTCCCATTCCACCTCCTTCCTCTCTGCATTCCTGGAGTGCTTTTCTAAATGAGGAACACTGGCTATTATGTAGTAATTCTGAGACTTTCTAATGGTAGACCCAAGGGGATACTAAAGATTGGCCCTTTTTTCCATGCAAATACCTGGGTGATAAGGTAATATAACATGATTTCTTTTACTTTCAGATGAGGAACAGAACTTGGAACGAGAGCGCTCCGACCGCGAGCTACAAAGGCTGCGAACCACCGCAGAGGAGCAGGGCGTCAGGGCGAAGCAGCTTGAGGAGGCCCTGGAGGTAGCGCGCAGGCGGTTACGCCAGCTTGAGGAAGAGTTGAGAAGAAAGAATGCCTATGTGGAGAAGGTGGAGAGGCTCCAGAGTGCGCTGGCCCAGCTCCAGTCCACTTGCGAGAAGAGGGAGAGTCTGGAGATGAAACTGAGGAACAGACTTGAGCAGGAGCTTAGGAGTCTGAGGGCACAACAGAGGCAGTCGCAGCCACCAGGAGTGACCTTGAGTTCCCTCCAGGAGCGCCTGCGGGAGCGTGAGGAAAGGATCCTCGCCCTGGAGGCCGACATGGTGCGCTGGGAGCAGAAGTACCTTGAGGAGAGCACCATGAGGCAGTTCGCAATGGAGGTTGCTGCCACTGCTGCTGCTCAGAGGTAGCCATCACTGCATGTAGCTTGGCTTCCCTCAGCCTCGTCCTTGGGATATAAATGTCTTCTGATACACAAGGCTAACCCTCATAATGATGTCTTTTTCTTCTGTAGGGACACCACCATCATTAACCACTCACCCTGTCACTCCTCCAACAACAGCTTCAATGAAGATCTCCCAGTTGCAGACTACAGAAATCAAGAAATGGAAAACAGGTGCGTGTCCTTTAATCAAATGTCTTGTTTTTTGGAAATGTTGCCAGTCCTTACCTTTGCCCTCTTCTGTATCAGAATCCGTGCCCTTTACGCTCAGATCTTGGAGAAAGATGCTGTCATCAAGATCCTGAACCAGCGTCTACACCAAGACCAGGGTCGGAAGGATGAACAGACCCCTCATGCAAACCTCCTGAATAAAGCAGCCGCGTCACTGCGACCTGCTACCTCCACTCCCTCCATCAGCACCACCATGATGACCACGACAAAGACTAGAGGTGAGGAGCTCGGCGATCACCTTCTTAATTGAGCTGAATATGGACAGAGGGTGACTCTCCCGATTTCGTCTTTCAGTGAAGAGCCTCTCGGACGACCAGACTTTGCCGCACCGTCAGCCGTCTGCTCAGCCTGAATCGGGAAAGTCAGAACAAGAGGGAGATGCAGCCAAAGCCACGGAGGCTACCAGCGCGGCGAAGCTCAGCAGTGGTGAGTAACCCATCAAGCATGTTTGTTTACGAGCTCCGTGGCAGCTTCTAGTGCAATAAATGATTCAACACAGACACACTTCTCATGCAGCCAACTAGTTTTGCAACATAAATTCATGGGTTTTATTGATTAACCACACCGCTTCTAAGTTGGCCAATCAGATAACATCTGTGCAGGTCATGGTTCACATTGTGAGCCTGGTGGAATGTGCATGGCTGGGGGAAAAAAAATGCAGCTCTGCTGAGCCCTTGGAGAGTGTTCTGTGTGCGTGTGGAAAAATGCAGTTAACCCTTAGTCACTGAACCCTATCAGGGACATTTTCCACTGTTTTAGTCATAAAGTGTTTGGTATTTACCATTTTCTATCCCCTCTCGTGTAGACAAGACAGCACCCAGGAAATTGCCGCTGAATCCCTTCAGAGGCCTGGATGACCTGGAGACGGAGGCGGTAGAGATCTTCATTTGAAGAGACGGTGTGGGTTTTGAATGAGAAGCGGAGAAAACCCAATTCTGAGAATCTTTGAATAGAGACTGAACAAAACATTGAATGGAGGAATGTCACGGAAAGAGGCCAACGAATGAGGGGGAAAAAAGGACATTTTCGCATTTTTGGAGGCAGAGCTGTGCTCCCACTCGCATATTCTCACAGCTCAGACAGCTGCAGGCAGTTTGTCCAGCTGGGGGGTGGGGGGTATGATGAATCTTCTGAGGTACTTGGACAGTATTGTGGACTGTACTAAGGAAATAAAAGTGTTCTCAGAAGGTGTATGCAATATATTTATAATATCTTATCTGGTTTCTACATTCCCCTAATATTAACTTAAGCGTCATGCTCGTCTAGATAAATATACTTTAAGGTTATTTGTGTGGCCATCTTTTATGTTGCTTCGCCCCAGAATGTGTCAGTTGGAGTAACCCAAACCCCCATCCTGTTCATATGATCCCTTTGTTTATTAAGTTGAATTTCCACATGAAACACTGCTGATTTAAGTCCTGTCACTGTCCACGTCTCCTGAGCTGAGTGGCCGGTCCTATCACAGCTTGGCGGCGTGGGAATGGTGGGATGAGTCATATGTGAGCGAAATATAAACTTGTTTGAATTTTCTTGTTTAGGGATGGTGTTGAATTCATTTTGTGTTGCTTACCCCCCCCACACCCCCCAGATTTCTTAAAAATGTGTTGCATGTGTGAATACAGTATGTGAGTGCGATTCCCGATGGGGGCGATCCTGCTGGTTTGGTCGTCACCGTGGGATGAACCTTGAATATGACACTGTTGTTTTTTTTTTCCTTTTGTTTTTCCTTGTTTACTGTGAGCTTTGAACTAACAACAGGTTCATTAATATTATTGCTATTACTATTATTATTGTATTTTATACAGATGTTTTATTGTTATTTTAGATATAATAGTCCTTTGAGCGGGATGCCAAAGAGTTTATGTATGTGTGTTTGTTTTAAGTTATGTGCTGACAATCACGGACATGTCGAGCTGTACACTATCAACCCAGTGTTGACTTCAAACGGACATTTCTGTGAACTTCAAACAGTATCCAACATTTCATAAAACAATAAAATATTCTAATATACATGAAACTCTTGACTCGTGACTTTACTGTGGAGTGTTCCTCTCTTCTTCATTGTCACCGTTGCTCTCGTTTTACTGAGAGAAGAGCGCTCTTCATTAACAAATGCCAGAGAGCCGCATTCCTCTGGGTTCAGCTTTCTCGGGTGGCCCCGCTCTCTTGTTCCCTTTTCGCCATTACCAGCATGCTTGACATAGATGGCATTCTCACAGACATGTGTAATTCTATAAGTGACAAAGACAGGTTTCACCCAGATTAGCCTCAGTGTTGGTACTCGAAATGCCGACGCGCAGGCCTGTATCATTGTTAATGCATCGCATACCAAATGCACTCACACCTAGGAGGGAACATGGAAGAATGTGGGGCCCAGGCAGGTGATATCATCTTTCAGGGCAGTTCTGTTTCTGTCTCTAACACATGTATACAAACACAAACAAAGCTACAGTTAATTGACATGCAGGCCTCCCAGTTTGACAATGAGGCTTTACAATGAACACAATGGCAACACCACGGTGTCATCATGTGCACTCACATTGACTCCCCCTGAGTGGAAATCAAGATATTGCTGTTGAAAAGAATACAGCTGTGGAATTAATTGTTAATGTACAGTATACACAACCAAGCCATGTAATATATACTCCCTTTGTGCCCTGCTAAAGGGCTGAGGATGACCTAAAATAATTCACCCAGTTACACACGACAGCAACAATAGTTTTGTGTTGGAACATATCATAACATATTAGACAATGATATCTTGAATCCGTGTCTGGCATTTCCCCAACATTACCTTTGCCCTTCCAGTCACCACACCTCACCAGCAGGGGCGCTGTTGTTTTTCCGAACAGATGGGGAAAAACAGTGAAGTTGTCATCACTAAAATTTTAGCACTGAACGCCACTTAATAAAACAAAAAGCTTAGATTGTTATGGACATGCCTAAAACCATTAGGGAAAAGGGAAAGTGGAATGTGAGTGCTCTTGGGTTTTTATTAACAAAGTTTAACAAAATAAGTCTGACAAATGCAGTGCTGGCACGCTTCCACTGTATCTCTTGTAATTCAGTTCTCAAACATCAGAGAACGAAGTCTGCACTTGTTGGCCATTTATACTCTCTTTAGTATGCTTTAGTATGTGTAATTAAGTGCCTGACAGATTTCATGCCTCCAAGCACCTATCGATTACACTGTACACAGGGATGTTTCATTGTTATTCTCATTTAACACAACAGAGAGGCATTGTGGGATGTTTCAGGCATATCTATAAATCTGGGTAGAGCTGTACTGCATCTGCTGCTGTGTGGGTTTTGGAAGCCTATGTGAAATATGTTAAAACACCTAAGCGTGCCTGGACTTGGGCAGAGAGGATATGATCTGAGCCAGAGCAGATGCTCTGCAGAGTAAAGCCTGTGTGGGAAAACACAGAACAGGAACTGGTGGTATGCAATGCCATCAATCTTATTTATGAACACAGAGCTCTTATCTTGCCCACCAACTGACAACAGTGCAAGAAACTGCCAACATTCCTCTGTGAATGTGAAAGGCAGCCGACATGTTTCGACTGCTCTGTAGTGTTTTTTTCCCCACTATCTTTCTCAGAATTGATATGATGGGGGATCAACGTAAATTGGAGTCAGGGGTCAAATTCCACTGTTCTCAAGGAGCCAAGAAAATAACATTTTTTAAAGACACACTTCCCTCCTCCCTCTGGCTCGGTCACATGGGAATGTTTTCATATTGAATGCAGTCCTGATGAAAGGAAAGGTCTGTTGCTGTGTAAACCATGGAAATGATCTCCACACACTGCATTTGTGTGCACTCCTTGTTTTATTGCCCCATCCTATTGTTTACAATTTAACAGCAAATTCCTCACACAGGCCTTTTTTTTCTTCTAAAGTTTCAGCGCATTTGGGATTTGTGCAGATGATGTGGATATCTTCTGCTTTAGGGCAAACACTCATTAAAAGAGAGATAAACAATCATTTAGATGCATCTTAGGGACAGCTAATACACTAAAATAAACTAGGTAAAAGTTACAAATGAATGGATGAAAAAGCCCCACATTTTTCTGCTGCAATGGAGACCTAGCTTTTTGGTTTATTGTAACCCATATCTATGTAAAATTCAAATTTAATATGTATTTATTTACTTCTGTTTAACCTCCATTACACGGTGAATTACAAACGGTGAACTTTATATCATGTCAATATAAATCTGTAAGCACCCAAATACTAATCACTGATTCTGAAAATCGAGACTTTCTTTCTATATTGTAAGTTGTATTCTAAGTGGTACTTAGAACTGTGGTAAACAGCCCCATCTAGTGTCAAGGGAGAAAAGTGCATAATATCACGAGTAATTGGTGAAAAAAATGTTAGTTTGTTGTTAATATCTAGAAAAACAAACAAACAAAAAAACTGAACACCAAACTTATTTAACTTTTTAATTTGTAACGGATCAGAGAGAGTTGTTAGCACATGGAATGCACTTAAAGGTTAGCTAAACTAAAAAAGACATTTACGCTGGGTGAAGAACATGAATGAAAAAAAGACATTTATGTGAGTTGGACCCAGGTAAGCATGCAAAGGTTATCTGCTCATAAGCGGTACTGAAACATTTTTCACCTGAGAACAGTGACCATCCATTAACGTAAGCTGCACTAAATTAGGAAGCAAAAAAACTGCATTAAGAATTCAGTGGCATTTACCTTTGGATCTACCAGCTCGTGGTTTTCCTCTCTTCCCCTTCTGCACAGAGTTTTTGGCTTTCCTGCTCTTTTTTACCAGTGTCAGCCTTGATTTTATTCTTCCCTTGTCCACGCTCAGAGCCACCCGTGTGGTAATGCTGGACGTGTAACTTCAGTTCAGTGTTCTGATTGAAACACTGTTCGCAATGCTGACATTTATACGGCCTCTCTCCCGTGTGCAGGCGTATGTGAGTATCCAGGTTACCTGCATAGCTAAAGCAGCGTAGACACACAGGACACACGTAGGAACTCTCCCCAGTGTGCACATTGGAGAGTGTTTTAAAACTACTTTTACGCTGGAACTGCATCCTGCAGGCGTTACTGTTGAATTTTGGGACACCTCTGTGATTGTATTTGACTTTGAACTCACTTCCAGAGGAAAACAGCTTGAAACATTTGGAACAATGATATGGCTTCTCTTTAGTGATTGGAGTCTGTTTCTGTCTGCGTCTGCCTGGCTTTGTTTTGACCATGAGTTGGCGGTTCCCATAGCTCAAGTTGTGCATTCTATTGTGAGAATTCAGAGACGTAAGGCCAATGAATCTCCTGCCACAAAAATAGCAAGAATACGGTTTGAGTTTGTGCAAGCACATGTGAAGGTGCTGCTGGCTGAAAAATATTCCACAGTCTGTGCAAAGCTGTTGGTATGCAGGGTCCGAGAGAGGACTGTCATTATTGTCCGCTTCACGTTCATGAACCCATCCAGTCCCAAGGATCTCATCATCCAGTGACAATTTTTTTTCTAAATTCATGTCAACCTTTTCATTTAATTCCCCAGTTTCATCTGTATGATCACTGTCTTTGGTAACAACAGCAGTCTGTGGGACGGTGTGGATGTCTTTACTGGCTGCCGCCTGTGATAAAAAGATAGGAATTAAAATTCATTAAAAAACAATGCAGTGTCCATTGCAGATAGAAAACAGGTTATTCTGCACAATATGGCTACACTTCCTAAATGATGATATCTTTATTATGTTGTAAAAACCTATTAGGGGTTACTGAAGAAGACAATCACACCTGTTGAAGCAGTGGAGTTATGTCTGCAGTCAGGTACCGATCCTCTTTTGGGTCTTCGAGACTGGCTCGACTTTTCCGCTTCTTCCTGTAGCCACATTGGAGACACTATCGGTTCATGTTGACAAGCGCCCCTTTGGCCAACCTGTCCATCTTTAGGTTAGAGCCACATAAAAAGCACTTGGAACTAAACAAGCACAGGAGGCGGTGCAAAGAAATAATAAAACCCTCAACTTAATGTCAAATGTAGGTAAAGAAAGCAATACAAGGCATTATTATTATTTTTAGTTTTACAAGACTTACTTCTTTGTGATCAAATCAAAATGCATGTGCTTTTGATGCACAGGTGAAACTGTGAAAGTTGTACTTGTATTTGACCCATCACATGGGACAGGGCTTCCACAGGTGCCTGCAAATCAAGTTAATAGAATATAAATTAATCTTCAGTCTAACTACCATAATAATAACAATCTTTTACCTTCTGATTGTGAACTGCAGGAACCAGGCTGCTGAAATTCACCTGTGGTTTCCACAGACAACTGAAAACCAACAACCAACAAGTGTACGCAGGTAAACATAAACAAAACACACACACACACACACACACACACACACACACACACACATTTTACATGCACATATAATGACTTGCAAGACGCACATTATAATCACAATATATTTGACGTTTCATTGCATTAAGTAGAGTGATGGCAGCATGTGATGACCATGAGCCTGGCTCACCGCAAGGTTTTCCCTGTCACTTGGCTCAGGTTCTTCGGAATGAAAACACAGTGATGGCACTGCATTTGGCTTTAACGTTGTCGGCGAATGGCTCGGGTTTTCAAAACAGTCCCTTTCAAAGTGCTCGCAACAAATTGAAATGTCTCTCCAGGATGATTCTTTAAAGCGCTGTTCATTAACTTTAGCGAGAAACTGAATCCACTCTAGCCGCATATCTGGGTCTTCCGGTCGCTTGAACCGTGGAACACGGCTTAAATAACACCCGAGGACAGAGCACATCCTGGATTTGGTGGTGAAATGTTGCTTTGCGTTTACAGCACACAAATCTACTATACCATTCTGTTACTTAAAAACAAAGCCAGACAAGTTAAATTAGCTGCTGTGTTTATGTGACGCTGTTGCCCCGCCTTCTTGTTTCTGATTGGCTGCCTGTTCGCCCTCGCTTTAACCAAAACAGGACGATTCAGAAACTGAAATTGTCGTTTCTTGTACCGCCTTTCATTTCACGTTATATCTAAAAGGATGGTTTTCGGTCGTGATCTACGATATAGAGATAGATTGTGGACACCTCCAAATAAAAAACGGGTTTTAACTTGCACAAATCAACTACTCCGCAATTAACATACTTTCTAAAGACAGGGACCTCGACAGGTGGCGCTACCTTAAATATATCACTAATAAATAAGACGACGAAGGAGAAACAGCGACATTCTTATTTCTTTCCTATCGATGTAAAGAAGTTCACAGAAGCGAAGTGGTTGCTATCAGCGGCTGCTCAGAGGTACATGGTTTTACGTATTGTTATTGTGTAAAATAGGCGTAGATAAATGCCACTCGTTTGGGTTTAAAACAACCTCAGTCTTTTGATTTTATCGGATGTTCCCGAGAGGAGATTGGAGTGGGACTAATCCCTATCACATATGAAAAAGGTTAAAGTGGTATTGGACAGATGGATCACCATAGTTGTGAGCATGGGGTATTGTTTGATAACTGTGTTCCTGACTGGTACGATCATTTAAAAGTGACATACACCACTATAGCTTAAATTGATAGATCAAAATGCAAAAAAGTCTTAATTTACACTATTTACGTAGCCAAAATGTATCTTTTAAACCATCACTTTCTTTCAGTCAGTAATGCCTCGCGTCTCCACCAGGTGTCGCTCTTGTACCGCTCATGCCTGAAGTAATCTGCAGCTCCTGCGACACCTGAACGAATGACTTCATCCTCCTTTATATTTTCCCCTAATTCTTGTCATCAATTTTCTCCAGGACAATTTTTATATCCCAGCATCCCACTTTGCTCCTATCAGTTTATATAGACTCGAATTGCCGCACCCCCCCACAGGTGAATAATCAGAGCTGCTGTTTGTTGACAGAAGACCAGACAGATGTGTTGATACTTGAGATAAAACTCCTTTCCAGAGGTGATAACTGTCTTGGAATGAGCTAAAGCACCACTGATGTGAGGATTATATTTATTTGTCATAAATTTCATCACTAACTCTGCACCACGCACGTGCACTTCCACAGTGCAAATCAAGCTGGTGGTAACTGACTCACTGAAATGGGCATCCATCCTCAGCTCTAAACCAGTCTTTTATTCCATATTTTAAAACATTATAAACAGATTAACACGTACAATTTAAGTTGCCTTTTTACAGAATGGTTTGATATTTTGGGATGTATGCCAAGAGGATCAGTAACACTTACTTCTCTGCAATAATTATACATCTGAAGGTGACAGCTTGATAACTCTGTTCAAGGTCAATTTAATCTGTCTTTCTTGTGACTGTAAAATCTCTCTGCTTTCATATTTTTATGAGATTTATGTTTTGGTTTATTTTAGGTTGTTCTGGGCGATTAACAGAACCTCTGCCTTCCGCTTTTCTCTCTTTCTTCCTCTGTAGCCAGTCCCATTTGTAAAACTGCTTTCTCTCGGCTGTTGTTCAACTGTCAGAGCGCTGCCACCCACTTAAACGGCCTCAGCTCCAAAACTGCCTGACCAGAAGTCAGAACGCTGCAAGTCATTGCCAGCTCTCTCTCCCACCGACACCATCAGCAACGTCTCCCTCAGACTGGCAGCAGCGCATTGTCAGATGAGCGTGCAACAAAGTCTGCAGCAAATATCATCAAGGTAACAAAATAAATCTGAATTCTCTTATTTATTTTCTCCAAAAGTCTCTGAAATAGACGACGTGAACCCTAGAGCATGTCTGACTTCCTGTTTGTTTAGATTTATTAATTAAGTATTAATGAGGGATAACTTACATTTATCATTTGAATGAAAGAGGTGATTCTCAGGTGTAAAAAGTGGGAGAAAGTGGCTCTCGTTTTGTGCTTAAATTCAGAACGGACACCTTTAAATATTTTGTGGCCTCTCTAATTTATGCACATCCTCGATTAACGCATCTCCCAACTTGCAGTGTAGTCTTACGGACAGATTCGACACAGCGTTGGCTCCCTGCTGTTGTGGATTGGCAGACCTGTACAACGACAGAGGTCATAATATAACACTTGCCACTCATCCAGGGCTAAATAACAGGGGACCAGTGATTGTGCTGTTGACGGGGTAATTTTGCACAGATGGGGGTGGAGGATATGCTAAACTACAAGATCCCGTGTGGCTGAGAGCATGTGCAAGAAACACAGATTCCTGGGGAAGTCAGAGGAGGAAGGTTGCAGAAAGTGAGTGGAGGGCAGTGGCACTGAGAAATGATTGAGACTGAGGCTGCGGCACAACACATGGAAATTGAGAGAATTAAGTGTTCAATATTTGACACCTGCCTCCTGTTTGAAATTAATACTTTTACCCCCGCTCAGATGTGAATATCTGTGTTGCCACGCACATGCAAATCTGTAATGGGTGGAAAATTAAAGATGGCATTAGCCCCCAGGACACCTGTGGCCTGAGATAGAGAGAGAGACTGTTGTCAGATGAACATGGGCTTATTACATTTCCGCCCGCTGCCTCACAGCAAATGAAAATGTCCCCGTAGGATTGACATGGACGCAGACACTGCTATTTGTCTGTGCCCTACTGTCTTTAAATATATTAATAGGCGTTTTTAATCTGTCTCTGCAATAGCACTTATCTATCGTGCCACCACATTACACATTAGCATAAATAATCTTAGAGGACAGAAACTGTGTCGGGCTCAAATTTGTTGTAGCGGTTTATGTTCCTCAGAGGATTCATGGCAGTGACAATGGTGAAGTTTCCAGTTTTTCTTCTAGCACAAACGTTAGTCTTGGAGACCTTTCATCAGATGTCCCATAATGGACCATTTATTATTGACTTGAGATTATTAGGTAAATGTTTCATTATGTCAGCATGACTTCTCACAGAATCCACAATCCATTTTGCCAAATGTTGACCAACCACATCATTTTAAATAGTCGATAGTGACGATGACAACAACAATGCTAATACTAGCATAGACTGACAGAGAAGATGGAGAAAATGCTTTATTATTCTCTTCTTTATTATTAAAGGGGAGAGGGTATCTGCTAGACCTTCAGAGGGCCCAGCCATTTGGGCAAGTTTCCTGCCTACTATGATTTAAATCCAAGCCAGACCTTCTGATGGAAAATGGATGTCAGATGTTGACGCTGTCTTTCATCAGCGTCCTCTGAATTTTCACTTTTGTACGACAGATAATACACACAAATCTTTTATTACAAGCAGTCTTCGATCCTTTGATACGGTTTATTGTTCCACATCTACTTTGTGGTTTCTTTACAGATTCAAACATCTGATGCCCCTCCCCCCCCTATTCTTTACTTTATGTTTTACTACTTTCTGTATTTAATACTGAACACTACTAAATGATTCAAACAGACATTTCCTGACTGAGCTCATGGGAATAATAAAAGTTGTCATCTAATAAAAGTAAGTTGGTGTAACAGAATGAGTACAATCATATAATATTAAATTTTAAGCAAACAGTTATTACTAGTTTATCGCCGGTAATAACTGTTAAAATTGCCTACTAACCTGTGAGTCACGCCTTGCCTGGAGGAGTCATGATTTCCTCCTAAATGACACCTCCCGGAGGTCCGTGGGTCGTTTTTGAGCCGCATGCTCTCGCCCCAGTGATTACCTTAACACGGCAGCTCATACTTGGCTGTGTAGGAAGTGAAAGAGCACCGCAACGCAGAGACGACTCTCTCAGCGCACACTGCCATTAAAGCAAGGACATGGGGGACGTCCTCCTCCCTGGAGGCGCTTCACAGATCATATAGAAGGATATATGGTTTGTGTAATGCTCTTTGATAAGCACTGTAAAATGATTATCATGGCCCTGCCTGACCTTTTTTTTCTTTCTGATGGACACAGATGAAGCTTGCAGGACCTTTTGCAGCAAGAAACAACTAAATTAGTTGGTTCTAATTTTTGATTCACACACTCAGCGCTTCCGGTGTGAACACACTGAAGATGTGCTCATCAGGAATGTGGGTCAGACAGTTCTGAGGTCTGTTCTTGCTCTGCTAACCCCAACCCTAACCCACATAGGTGTTCTGGAAACAAGCTGGTCTGCTTCGATTCATCTTTAAATTTCACCCAGCTGCCATGTGGGCTGCTGTTTTAGCCAGGATATGTGTTGTGGTACACAACAAACAATATACGGGTGTTCACAAGGTCAAAGCAGCCGTCCTCCTCTCAGCAGGCATTGGTGTCTCTAGCTGGACCCCAAATAATCTTCCGGCTGAGCTAATGGGCTTATGCTAATTGGCTGGCCGCATCATGCGAATTTCCACGGGTGAACACACGATCCTAATAGGAGACGATCTTTATCTGTACGTCAGGAGGAGGCGCTGTCTGTGCTTACACATGCAGAGTTGGAGGAGCTGGTGCAGCACTGACTCTTCTTTGCAGCTCAGAGGGATCTGGATTTAAACCTCAGCAGCCGAGCGAGGGGGAGAGGTGAAACGAGGGGAAGGATGATGCTTTAGAACACCTGGGAGTGGAAGAGAGGATAAATAGACTGTTTGAAATTATAATTCGCTTCTCTGGCTCTCTCCAAACATGCCCTCTTCCCACTTGGAGCTCAGTGCTACTCACAGTTTGCTATTTGCTACCTACTCTTACCTCTCTCTGTCTGTCCTATTATAGCGATATGATAAAACCTAAAGGTAAATCCATCTCTTTTAAACCCTCCACCTAAACGTTGCCATGGAAGTGTGTGTGTGTGTGTGTGTGTGTGCGTGTGTGTGTGTGTGTGTGTGTGTGTGTGTGTGTGTGTGTGCGCGCGCGTGCGTGCTGGTGCTGGTGCTTTCCCGTGTGTGCACAGCACATTGGTGAATGTAGGCTCTGTGGAAGCGTTTCCGTGAACTATATCTTATCTGGCTTTCCCGTCATAATTTATTTTCCCCACACTGTCACTGGAGGGCAGACATTTTTGATCAGATACGCTTTTCAGAATTTAGATTATCCGCGTTGTTGTGGGTGGGGCGAATGATCCCTCACAAGCTGAAAACTACTATCCCTTTTTCTTTTCTTAAAAAAGAAAAGGCTCAGTGGATTAAGAGCTGATTATCAGGCAGGATGAGGGAACATCCAGGTGAAATTAATACATTTTAAATTCGACTTTGGAATGAGTTTTTCCCATGAAGTCAGATTAGAATAAAAAAAAAAGCGTTTCCTGTTTGATTACTCTGAGACGCTGTCTCTTACAGGAATGCCTCAGCTTCACTTTCAGCTGCTGCCAGAGGCTAAGCATTAATATAACATGCTGTCCAGTCACTGAAATGTTGGCTTGTCTCTGCAAAGAGACGATGTAAAACATATCGAAGCAGAGAGGAAGAGAGTGCATCCACCATCTCTGTTGAACTCCATTATCTTTCCTTTGGCACACACACACACACACACACTTTTACCCACAGATACCGTAGCGCCCGACTGTAGTGTACTGCTGCCGGACGCTGTGCTGGACTTTTAAATTGACACGTGCACTCTTACTTTGCTAAATTACTTTAATGGAGTTGCAGAGTATCATAAAGTTTATCAGTACATTGAAGTCATCTAGTTAAGTGCTTAGAAGATTGATGAGTGCATGGCTCACAACGTGGAATTTAGCGAGTAGTTACACTAAGTAGTCTAACACAGCCTGAAGCAGGGAAACAAAACTACAAACAGGGTATTTCCCATTAGTTGTGCAGAATTCTGAGCAGGATCTGCAGTGTTGAACCCGTGTCCTCATTTGTAGCTTTTAGCCTTTGTAATGGTGACAGGGAAGTTGAGCCTTTGATTTAAGTAAGTAAAATAATGTGTTTTTTCTACTAAATAGTGCATTTTGAATTCATTAAATACGTATTAAAATTGTACCTTAAATGATCATGAACCAAATTTGGACAATCCTGGTTAAAGTTCTACCTAAAATCATTGAGGAAGGAGGAGCTTATATTTTACAGCAGTATACCACCAGGGGGCAATAGAGGTACATTTGCCCTGTTTTTATCCATGTCTGCAGGGACACGACTGAATATTAGCACATAAATTGCACAAATATGGTTTAAGCACCTCTGACAGTTTTGTTGAAATCTAACGGATTAACTGTTACAACATTCCCCTTAAATAGTAATAAATAACTGAACTTAATGGAACTGAACTGGTGGTCTGAGGGGAAGATATTTTTATTTGTTCAACACAAAGTTAATTACTGTCGAAACAGCTGCGCACAGATCAATAACTGTCTGGAGATACGTTTCCAGTCTGAGCTGCTCTTCAACACAAGAATGGCTTCGTGTGTGTCAGCGGGAAAGATGGAGGGAGTGTGTATCAGGTTGAACGACGCAGCGTTAGCTGTCACGCCAGTCAGAAATGTCCTTGTGGTGACGGATGGGTGGGGAAACGGGACATATGCAAGGAAAGATGGACAGATGAATGACAGGACAGTGGAGGGGGATTCGCTTTCATGAGTAGAGCTTTGACATCTGTAATTTTAATTAGAGCTCTGTGTGTGTGTGTGTGTGTGTCTGCCTGCTCACTGCCTGCAGGCACAGATCTGCACTGTTGATGGGTTGCCCTTCATCACATGGACCAAGGTCGACTAATTAGGACACATGCACGTTTTCTCCTTTTCTCTCAGTCTCTTCTAAACTTCTTTTCTTTTCTTTTTTTTTTTTTTACGGATGACAGCATTGACTTGACTAAAAGTTTAATGATCATTTTGTTTGTGTTTTGCACTTGAAATGACAGACCCTTCCTCGGTCCTACTTCCTGGTGTCTGGCTGTGGAGATACGTGGCTTTTCAGCTCTTTTATGTGGATCTGGATAAAAGTATCTTGAGGTTGAGTATCTGAGAGAAGAACGGGTTAAATTCCTCCGTGAAATTGCAGGGTTGTTATAGCAACTTCCTTCTAAGTTTCTAGCGGCAGAAATTTAAAGTAGTTATTGCTACCTTGGATCTAAACGAAAGACTGAGGGAATGTAAGAAGTCATGCACAAATCTTGCATCAGTCCCCTGCTCATTTCATCTCCTGAACCTTCATGTCATTTTTCTGTGGAGATGCATTTTCTCTCAAGGGATCGGGGTTAAAAAAAAAAAAAAAAAAAAACACACCGATGCAAATTAGTTTGGTTCCCCCAGTTTCTTCCCACAGTCGAAAACCATAAACATTAGGTTGATTAAAGACTCTAAATGGACCAGGGTGTATTCCTTGAACTGTCATGGTTATAGGCTTTAATCCCGTTTTTCATGGATCACGCATTAATCATGTCTCTGCTCTTAGTTTCTCCGTCTTGTTGTTATGCTCCCAAAACAAATCAAATCACATCACACTCACATTTGATCACGAGTAAAACCTACCATGTCCTGACATCTGCAAAATCTGTTTGTTTGTGTGTGTGTGTGAGTGTGTGGTTAAGAATGATTCCTTGTGTCAGCTAGCTTATGTGCCTGCTTTGAGACTAATGCAAATAGCCACCTCCAGGCCAGCACACAGGAGGAGGGTTGGGATATGTCATCACTGATAAAATCCTGAGGCACACACACTTACACACATACACTCTCTTTCTCCATCAGGCGGTACCAGAGCAACACAAGTTTTTTTTTTTTAGTTTCTTTCCCAAAATTTGTGAAAATAGCATGTTAGCAATAAAACCGTTGTTTCTTTTCCAGCCTGTAGTTCCTCTGGGCCAGTGTGAGATCTGCATGTGTACTTTGTTTTACACTTGTAACTTCTTCTCTCATGGTGCCAGATTCTCCAAACGGCTATTGTTAGCGTTGTCATTACAAGCAGGGCTTTATGTAAAACATATCCTTACCAGAACCTCAAGCGAATGTGAGGAACAAGTGTATAATATTGTTAGCTAAAACCTTAGATGGATCTATGAAAGGACCATTAAAACTGACAGCCTGTCCGCACTCATGAGAAAAGATCCGGACTGGCAGAAATAATTAAAGAAAATGAAGACATAATTGAAACTGTCAAATGGTCGTCTCACAAATCTGTTGTCAGACTAGCTCTGGTGAAACTTCAGCTCTTAGGAGTTTGGTGATTTAAGGCCGCCAAACTCTCTCCTTGAGCGGCAGCGGATTTAGGCTGCCATTAAAAAAAGATCCCCGATGCTGTGATATATAAAGGTTATGTGATCATCCAGTAGATTTACTGCCACGTCGCAGTAGCAGTGTGAATTAAACAGTATGTTGCAATACATCGGGTTGACTCCAGCGTGGAAACGAATCCGTGTGCCCTTGTTCTTTTGAGTGTAGCTGGTGTAAATGTGGCTGCTGTACGGACGGTAGACGAGGTCGCACTGGGTTCGTGCATTGACTCAGTTTGCCATTGCCGTGTGGAAAAAAGCCTCCAGAGTTACATGAGGGCAGCAGCGATCCCGCCACAGCGCCACTGGAATCAGAGGAGCAGATGCGCCGCATCCGCCACATTATCTGCTATAGCAGGAAGTCAGTCCTGTGTGGAAGAGGCTTTTTTAATGACACAAAAGTGCTCCTCTCACAGCTAACCATAATGGATGAAGAGCAGTTTTCCTTTCAAAGTGCTTGTTTTTTCCACCATTCCATTTCATCACCTGTTTGTTCAAATTTCTGCTTCTGTTCAAATTCTCTCTATCACGTCATATTTGCACGCATCCGTGGTTTTCCCTGCTAATTACTGATGCATACAAATTGTTTTTTTTTTTTTTTTTTTTTTTTACTCTCACAAGACGCTTCAGTCAACACTTAAGAGAAAGTGCTGATTATCCTCACGTTGGGAACAAAGAGGTGATCTCTGCTGCGATCAAAGGGGCCCGATGTTTCTCCGTGTGTTCGGCTACGTTCCAGTCATAATTCCAGCGTTTATTGCAAAGTTGTTGTAAAATATGTTGTAAATATATGTGTCAGTCCGTCGTTCTCTGCTTCAGCGCTCACCGTCAGACATGTTGCTTCCAGACGGCGGTGATTATTGACCTTCAAGCATCTCTCGGAGGCAGAAATGCACAGCATCTTGTGTGTAGCTTGATTAAGAGAGACTCAGAGAGGCGGTTCAGTTCAGAGTTACGTAATAGACAAACCTTTGGTACATAATTTTGCTGAGCAGACCACGCAGTTATGAAAAATGTTTTTAATCCATATTTCAGTTTTTAACTTGGAATCTGTTTTAATACTAGTAGCAGGTTGTCTTTAAGGAAAAAAGCAAACCATGGCAGATGAAAAACCTCATCTCATCAATCATCTATATGTCTAACCAGCATCATTATCCTAAAGTGTCAGTGTTGCCACCTTCACAGCGCCGCTGCGCCTTTGTGAGGCCACAATAAGCATCGATGCTTTAAAACACATTAAGATCTGAATGAGCATTCGGAGATGTCAAGTGTTTGGGAATACGTGTGTAATCTCTGAAAACCTGCTGCGTGTCTATTCCCACACAGAAGCTCTTTATTGGGTGAAATTATATGCTAATCCTGTTGGAACTGGGCTAAGTGCAAGCACGCGTGCACCTTCACGCTGACACCGCTGCGTGCATGCGGTCTCCAAAGGGAGCATGTCTGGTTCGGAGGCGTGACGGGGGGTCTAAAATCCACTCTCTTATCACACGGAGACTGCAAATCATTTGTGTAATGTTTGTGTAATATTTTGCTTTTATTATCCACACAGAACAGCACAGTGGGATTTCAGGCAGATCTTCAGGTTTGTGTTTGGGAAGTCGGACAATACTAGAGGAGAAATCTTTTTGGAAGGTCTTAGCTTCTGCCTCGGACAACTTTGAATAGTTCCCGTTGTGGTTCTTATTTAAGCCTGTAAAACAAATGCTGGCTCGCTATCTGAAATCCCACTTTCATTCTGCTTTTTGACAGTCTCGAGACGTCCCCTAACTGCAGGGAGACCGTAGGAGAGGAGACCGTGTAATACAAACAGCAGCTACCAACCAGCCGAAGCTGAAGAAAACTGCAGTGGTAATATTTTTGAGCTGTTCTGACGCTTCTCCTCCATTTCAGCTCTATCAATTACTGATGTGCGGCTCGCAAGATGCGGTTAAAAATCCCTCCTGGGGACAGTGGAGCGATTCGGTAAGGCGAACTCTGGCTGTCTTGCAGGCGGGAAAGGGTCGGGAAACAGAAATCAGCCCACATGGCAAAAAATAAGGAAGTGACAAAAGTAGAAATACAAAAAAAGTCTGAGAAAAAAAACAAAAAAAAACAGAAGCCAACCTAGAAAAGTGCAGCGATTGAATGGCCAAGGGCAGGAGAGGAGGACAACGCGACATCACATGGCTAATCACAGAAGTGGGGGAATTGCACAAAGGAAGACACGAGTAATGAGCACCTTGAACACACAGCTGAAAAGAACAAAACAGAATCTGTAAAAGGTTGCCACCAACGCAGAAACCTGACAAGAGGTCATAGCTTAGCGAATCCAACCTAACGGGCTGAAGCCGTAAATCTCAGGGCTCATCACAAGATATAAGATATCCGGCACATTGATCAACCTGTGAACTAGCTTGTGCTTACTAATTTTTTCAAAAGAAGAGAAAATAAGCTGTGCTGCTCCCAATAAAGATCTTTTACAAGCAAGGGTAGAAATGAAATGGCTATCAGAGGAAGAGAGTATCAGTGGGCTCTGGACCGATTTTAGACTTTGCCAAGACTGAAAAAAGGGAAGGAGGACTGCGGAATAGAGGAAGTTGCCCGTCTGATTGTTCCGTTGCTCCTCTCTCCATTGTTGAGCCGGCCGTTGCCATGTCAGGAGAGGCCAAGCTCCCGTCCTTCCCTTCTGTTCTTTTATCAATCTGTCCACCATTTTGAACCTGAAAGGCACTAAAAACACCTGAGCAGTTCCCATTTGGTTCCAGTCAGCAAGGATAAAAAGGCTCTTGTCCAATGAATTTGAAGGAAACGAGTAGTCCTTTCTTTGTGCGGCACAAACGGCATCCTCTGCGGAAAATAATCAGCGCCTTTGTTCTACGCCAGACGCGCGACGATGGCTGCTGCTGGGCTGTGTAATTTCACTGGAAAGCAGCAGTAACAACTTGTGTTTGGATCTCTCATCTGAGCTCAGAAGACTGATGATAAATCTGCATACGATCAGTTCTACAATGTTACGATAGCGACAGAGCAGCAATTACACAATAAGATCTTCTACAGACAGTGCAAATGAAAATTTGTGTCACTTTTGAGTAGATTTTGGGAAAAGCTCAGCTCACTTTCTAGCAGTGTGTAAATAATGGCATTTCTCTGCTCCTTGTACATCTAGTGCAGATGTTTTTGTGCTCCTTGAAGAGTGAACAGCAGCCCACCGCACAATACGTTACAGTACTGAAAGACAAAGTGCTGTAATCTCCTCTGGAGCCCTGAGAGTCTTTAATTATTTATAGATTAATAGACTGTAAAAGTGAGTGTGTCCCAAGATCCCACTTTACGTACTATAACTCTCACCTGCTGTGTTTCTTCAGCTCTGTGCTGTGAGTGTATGTATTTTCAGGGGAATTTATTTACTGTGATTAATGTTTGATGGGAATTTAGTGATTCATTTATACCCTCAGCCAAAGTGGACTTGACTGGTGTGGGTCAAACCAAAGGATTCTTCAGCAGAGAATTTACACCAACCTCTTATTAAAGACTTACATCTCATTTATGTATTAGTGTTTGGAGCAGATTGCTCGAGGTTTCCTCTTTGGATGAGAGTTGATTCCTTGACTAAAGTCCAGTATAAGGTCCTCGTCAACTCTCACTCAGAGCATCAGTGAAATGAGTTTCAGGCAATGAATAATTGATATAAACTCTCTTTCAGTAGAAACTCCTGGATGTTCCCGTACATTCAGCCTGCAGCTTGTTACTCGCTGTGTGGTAAACAGGCAGCATGGAGGACACACTGCTGCCCTGCATTAACTTCACACAACGCTGCAGGGCTAGAGCAGCCATCCATCCATCCATCCATCCATCCATCCATCCATCCAGTTCCTGCCTAATCAGGGTCACGGAAGATCACGGGGCTGCTGGAGTCAGTCATCGAGCAAGAGGCAGGAATACACCCTGCACAGGTCAGTTGTCAAGCACAGGTCTCTCACACACGTACACACATGCGCACACACACAAACACATACACACACCATTTGCCCAGTCACACCCAGAGGCAACACGGAGGCTCTAATTAACCTCATAATTGTGAGGGAACTGAAGTAACTTGGGTTCCACCATTCAGAACCGAAAGCAGGCTTTCAAAGATAGAACACTGCCTGCAGATTAAAAATAAACAAATAAAATGTGTAATGAAGCAAAATGAGAGTCTAGCTTTGGCCATAAAAGTTAAACTTCACTTTACCCCTGCTTGTATATTGTTTATGTTATTAATGGTAGTTTTAAAGGTGGTTTTTATTTAGTTTTTGTAGTTTTATTTATTTAATACTTGGCTGCACCGTGGGTCCGACAGGACAGAAATGTTCATCTATGATATACGTCGAGCATGTATAGCATATTTGACAATAAAGCTGACTTTCTCTTTCTGTACCGCCACCGCTCTAAAAAAAATACAGATGCCGCTTTCATGGTTACATCCACTCGTGATTCAGCTCATGATGGTGCGCATCAAAGTCTTTTTGCAGGTCATAAAACCTGAAAAGAATGGTTGGTGAGTTTCGTTAAACCCGATAAATCAGACTTGTGTCAGCGTAGGTGTGGAGTTAAAAAGAAGTGAGCCGGGACCTCTGCAGAATGCAGCTCGCCTTTGCTTCAGGCTTCAGGTTGTGAGCCGCTCCGCTCTCACGCTTGTAGCTCGGCCTGCACGACGCTTTTCTTTTCCAAGGTTACCGGGTTGCAAACAGTTCGCAATGAATTCCTGATTTCTTCCTTTGGAAGAAACAATAACGACACGTTATTTATTTATCTTTTTTTCTGTTGACCCGAACAATTAAAGGCAGGCGTGACTTTAAGCGAGGCAGCCTGGTGATGCTGATGAATGCTAATTGAAAGAATCAGCACACAGACTCTCAAAGTAAACAGGCGTGCCTGAGCAAATATCGGCTCAAATATTAGCTTATTCTGATGAGCTGCCAACTGTGTATCTCTGGATTGGACCACGAGAAAAATACTGTGAAGTTACTAATGAAGGGTCATCCATTTTTTAATGAGGAAACAGTGTTTCCGTGCGCATGGAAGTAGAAAAGAAGCGAGGCGTGTTTACCTGATCTCGGCCTTTGTGCTACCTATAGTGGCAGCTTCACGGAGACGGCATGCATCGTTTATTTCTTTATTTAGTGAATTAGGGACCAAAATGGAAACCAATTATTTTCTGGAAGGTCTGTCTTCAGACACATCTCTGAGAGGGTCCAGAGGAGTTTGAGTTTGTGTTGCTCTCAAGTCTTTGCTCATTAATGTAATTTCTGATATATTTCGCTCTTTCTCACTTGTGCTCTCTCTCTCTCTTGTGCACACACACACACACACACACACACACACTGGGGATGCTGTCTAATCCACTTGACTGGTCTAATCACTTTTTACCAAACGATGTGATAACTCTCCAAAGATGAATATTAAACATTCATGTGATTTTATTTGATTTATTTGGAGTCTTTGCTCATCCCCCAGGCTATAACTCTTATTCCAGTAATTCAGTTTTATCTTATCTTGTGTTTAGATTTCTTCATCTCTTTCTGTTAACTATATTATCCTAGAATTTCTCTTTACATACTAAGTTCCTATTATTTGACCTAGCTTAAAAAGTTTTGACTAGATGTAATTAGTACATTCCCATGCGTGTTGCATGCACACATGTGTATGCATAAACTCACCACAGTTCATGACTTTTAACTTCTGACTATCCTGGCTGGCCTGCAGGAGGGTCCCCCCCACATGAGCCTGGTCCTGCTCAAGCTTTCTTCCTGTTCAAGGTAAGATTTTCCAGCCACTGTTGCTGTGTTGAGAGAGTCATGCTCTGGTTTCCTGGCCTAGAGATGATCTGGGATGTAACACACACTACATAAATATAGTTGCATTAAACTGAAATAATTAAGCTATTATCTGTCTCTTCCATATAATAGTTGTTATCATGCTGTAAAAGTGCAAGTCCATATAAATAGAACCTGTGGTTTTCTGTGTAATGTAGGCAAACTACTATTTCAGAAAAAGAACTGTGGAAGAAAAAAAAGTTCAATGTTGAGAGTTCAATGACATTTTAGTCTATTTTTAATGCTGACTTTAAAGCAGATAGATGCGATAGCCTGCAAACCAGGTGGATAAGATGTCTGGACTCCAAGACAGGGAGGCAAGAGAAGGCATTAATACGCAATAGATTAAAAATGGTTGCATTACTGCCTGTCTTTGCCTTAAAGTATACACTTATGCTCCAACTTCACACACAACCATATGCCAAGAACCCAACACACACACACACACACACAGATTGGTGAGGACGCACCTAGAGCATAAAAAGCCCTCTAGCCACCGTCCATGTGTTTTTTGTTATACTGACAAAATTGGTCGTGTTCCCCTGTCGAATATCTCAGGCTGGACCTCCGTGTTTCTCTTGGCACCAACATGTCGGCGCCTTTTTACAGGACTCTGTAATTTCTGCGGAAAGAGCAGCTGCACGCCTGCAGCATGCGGCTGTTATCGATCTGGTGAGATTTGACGAGGAATTAAGTGATTTTGGCCCTCGTGATGCTACTTACGATTAGCCCAGCAGTCGGGCATCTGTCCTGAAGGCAGGCGCTCTGTGGACACTGATTTGTGGGTAATTTGATTCACCGCATGCTTGTTTTGGGTTCTGAACAAAAATCACAGCATCATCTCAAACAACCAGGGTCTAGAAATACCATCTCCTGCTGTATTATCTGCTACTTTTAGTCGTGCACGAGCTCAGTGGTGTGGGGTGGAGATATGATTATTAGCCACTTTATGTTTAATAAAAAATCCACCTTCTGGCTTGTGCTATAGAATAAATATTTTATTGAAGCCTATAAAAAATGCATCAACAGACTTACATGTTCATTGATTTTCAATACACGACCTACGTATCTTATATATATATTTATATAAAATGATCTCCATCATTAAGAAAGCAGCAATCGACAAGCGAGGCAGGATTTCACAGTCCTCACACAGATTAGCACTGCGGCTAATGATCCCTTCAGAGGTCACGATTCTAACTGCATAATGAGGAGCCAATGAATAAAATATTGTAGTGATGCACAATCGATACAGAGATCTCATCCTCTCAGAGCAGCATTGGGGTTAAAGTTCAACCCGTTTACTCCAAACCAACCGCTTTCTGTCCAGTCAGCCTTTTGTCCCCTCCACGCTTTTTAAACTGACCCACACTGTGGACTCACCGTCTGCTTGGGTCATTTTTCTTGAATAACGACACCAGTGTATCTGTCGTTCCCTGTGTGTTCGCGCGGTTGCGCTGAGGAGGAGCTGAGCTAACAAAACTCCACAGGAAACGTATTCCCGAGCAGTCTGGGAGTGGAGCGCGTGGAGGGAAAACTCTGCTGTCAACATTTCGGACTACAGGGGAAAAACAGAAGCAGCAGGAGGGCAGAGAGGCATCCTCTTAATTGGACACACTCTGACTTTTCAAGTTGATTAGAAATCTGTGCAGGCAGGCTCGCCACTCCTGCGAAATGCGCTCCTTCTTTCAGAACATTATCTTGACGGAGGCGATCAAGCCATGTTTGAAGTCGAGCTCAAGAGTCTCGTTTTCATAATCTCAGCATTTGATGCACTACAATAAAAAAAAAAAAAAAAAAAGTTCTGTTGCTGATGGTGCTGCAGGTCCTCGTTCCACTGTAGGGAACACTTGAGAGTCACAGCATGAGAATCCAAATTTGTCAAGACTGCAGACTGAGTCAAGTGTGCTGAAATAAAGGAGAAGAAGTCTGAGAGAGAGAGACGGAGAGAGACAGAGAGGGGCAGGATTAAATCTGCCATCCTCAAAGTGGAATGACAGGAATGATGAGCTGAGTCACTTCAGGAGGATAAAACCTGCAGACTGACAGTCAGTCCGTTTACAAGATCATAGAAATCTGATCTGATCAAAAAAACGTAGAAAACGAGTGATGGAGAGATCCAATGAAATGGACTGAAACCAGTGTTTTTTTAGATGAGTAAACACAGGCTCACTGAATGGTTGTTTTTGGAAATGTGTGTGAATGCATTTGTGTGTATTTAATGTGTGCACGTAAGAGGGAACGCCGCTGACTCGAGCGGCCGAGGCTGGATGTGTTTTTAATGTCGCGTCAGACTTTCAGAGGATGCATTCACTTTATTTAAATCACATGCAAATTGCTCTGCGTCGTCATGCCACTGTGAAATTTGAATTACATGCTCCTGATTAGTGTCATTTTATTTCTTGCACGCTTTAATGCAGAACATTTACCCGTACTCTGATCTCACAAATATAATCTTTGACTTTGACGTCAGATACCAATGTAAATACCCGTGTTATAAAACAGTTAGAGCCATTAATACTGCGATACAGTATATTCAACAAGAAATTTAATTATTGTATTTCTTCAACTACACACAGTGAATGAAAACCAGGCAGTAAAAATCTAGATACAAAAAAAAAGTTAGGCTTGAATGGTGCAAATCCTAGCTGTGTCTGTGCGGTCACGTGTTGAGTGAATCACAGTCATGACTTTACTGACGGAACCACATTTTTCCACGTTTATCTGAACTATGTCCTTTTACCATTTTTCTACTTGTCCACTTTCTAAAATGCTGTTTTTAATGACTAAAAATACACAATCCGATCATTAATGTACCCTTTTTTTCCACCCCTCTTTGCTTCCTTCAGTTATTCCCCTGCTCCTTCTACACGTTCAGCTCGACTGAGCCCTGTCCTGGTTCTGGTGCATCTGAGACAACTTCAATGGCCGGCTCAGATCTTTAATTAGAAAAAAGAGAGAAACGCAGTGAGTTTAATTAAATCTTAATTTAGTTTTGCCTTTCATTGCAATACTCCCGTGACAATGCTCCGACGATCTTGACAGTCATGTTTGTCTGTCCTGCACTGGGATGTTATGCAAAAGGCTGCTAGGAGCCAAAAAAAAAAAAAAAACAGACTTCTGAAGGAGTCTGAAGCTTAACATCATCTCTGATGGCAAAAAAACTCTCTAAATTATAATCAAAAAACCTCCATTTTGCTTAAATCTAAAATAGTGTTAGTGGTTCACGGTTGTTCACAAAAAAAAAAAAAAAATGGACCGGATTTTTTTATTCCTATAACCGTGAATCAGTCCGTGCTATTATTAGCACATTGTTGAGGGTACCTTTTGTCATGGTTAGCATCTGTGTAAAGTGGACAACACCTAAATTACATTACTGGGACAATCCAGGGCCAAACAATGGAAAATCCTTATTGATCAACGAGAGGGTGGGTTTATCACCAGCCAGCACCCTTTTCCACACACAATGAAGCGCTAAGCACCATCTTTTGTGACGCTCTCATCTCTGCGTTATGACAAAACCAGGTCTGCAGCGCACTACTTTCTGCATTTCCTGGGAAGAATGACCATCTTGAACCCTCTTTGTGACCGTGAAATGGAATTGGCTTCCCAGACTATAGCTGGCTGTTATTATTCAACGCCACGTAGGCAGACTTTTTTACTCAATAGACACTTTTTTTCTTCTTCTCTCACAGCAAAGCAACACATGGCTTACGGGATAACCATGTTGCTGATAAAAAAGGGATTAAAAGAGCGATTTAGTCCAGCATTGCATTCAATCTCAAGTAAATACAGACAGCTACGCTCGCGGCTTTACTCTAAAAGATATGAAGTCTCATAAATAAGGAATAAGACCTGTTTAGCCGTGTTTAAAGACAAATTTCGGGAGGAAAATACTGGGTGCGGCTGAAACCAAAACAGAAATAGACTGAAGTTATCTACCTTTGATTAAAATCTTTTCCTGCCATGAAATTTTCATGAAAAAGTCTTTTTTCCCCGTGCGCAAAAGACAGTAATATGAAGCAATGGTGGTACAATATATAAAAAAAGGCATTAGGTTTGCATTTATTTCTCCATGAATAGTTTTTCCCAAGATGTAAATAAATCGAAACCCTAATTTTAGGAGGCGTGAGCGCCACATATAGAGTAGCAGAACTATTTTACTTTGGAATTGCTGTTTAAATAATTATAATAATTGCTGCACAATCACATAATGCAAAATATGAAACAAAATTATGTTATCATTTTAGTTCTCAGAAATACTTTTTTATCTGCAGATAAAGTTTTTCAAAACGAATGACTTGTCTTTTAAGTGCCTCTATAATAATCACAGCCGCTTCCCCACTAATGAGGCTGGAATTTTAATCTACGTTCTAACCTGATGCAACGAGGAGAAGCTGCAGTTCTGGGCCCTGACGATCATTCATAAAAGAAACAGATGGCAGAGCTGTTCCTCTGTCATTTATGGAGGAGCCCCTGCAAAGATTAGAGCATTCAATCCAGAATCAATCACCACCTAATAGTATGTGATTGAGTTTTCTTTTTTTTTTTTTTAAAGTTCAAGGTGCAAGAGATAATAATAAAACATGCAGTCTGTGCCAGCAAGTGTTTATTGTTCCAGTGGTCTGTAGATGTGGCAGCTGTAGTTGCACATTATATGTATTTTTTATACATTTCTTTACACATTTTGCTGCTTATTTTCTTTTATTATTGGCTATGTGGGGATAACTTTGACCTTGATCCCCTAAATGATCTGTCCTTTTATTTCTGTATTTCGTATGCTACTTGTAGTGCTGTTCTGTTCAGGACAGCCCTGTATGTTTTGGAGCTGATCTGGTTTGTGAAGAGAAATTATGCAGCCTACATCAAGTGTCTGCTTTGCATCTTCTTTCCCCACACGTGGATTCGAGCCTGGCCCAATGCCTGGCGATATCGACACCACGCCTAATGCCCAAAGCAACTGATTCAGCGCCATTAATAATTATTCTACATCTTCATCATGTAGCAATAACAATCTGTGTTAAATGGTATCATTTTTATAAGTTATTATTCAGGACTCACAGTCCTGAGCAATCTCAGTTTATTTCAAAAGCCAAAGTTACTTGCATACATGTAAGAATGACCACAAACTAAATCTAAATTTAAAACACACGCACGCACGCACACACACACACACACACACACACACACACACACACACACACATATTGAGACAAACATGATATTACTACTACGGGGGAGGGGTCCTTAAATTGTTTGCAAGAATATAATAATCTACAAAAGAGGGGATTACATGGAGTTCCACGGTATATTTCTCTTAAAAATGCATTCTATTTGTATTTAAGAATTATATATATTTTTTAAACTTTTGAATGGCTACTTTGATATAGTAGGCAAGCATACCCATAGTAATAACAGTTGTATCTTATTTGACTGACAGTTGTATTGATGTAATGTAAGATTTACGTATATATATACTGTGTGTATGTATGTGTGTATATATATATATATATATATATATATATATATATATATATATATATATATATATATATATATATATAAAAATTAAATATTCTGGCTCTGTGAACAACGCGGCAAGAAGGCAGCCACTAGAGGCTGCCCTAGCAAGGACATGGAGTCAAAGATCAATACTGAGAAAGACAAGGACAGAAAAATCAATGATGAGACAGAAAAGAGATGGTGAGGTAGCATGTGGCTCAGTAGCCTGAAAGACAGACAGGCTGAGGAGAGAGAGAGTAGAGTAAGCACAGTGGCACAGTGCTGACACCTTAGGAGAGAGAGGGAGAGAGAAGCAGGGAGAGAGAGAGCAGCACTCATCTATGCTGCCCATCCTCTGTTCTCCGTGCATCTGCGTGAGGCAGTGTGAGCGACGGAGAGGAGAGAGTGCATCTGAGACTCGTGCAGGCAGCAGGACCGCTCTGGCAGAGAGATCGATGCTGTCACACACGGGAAGGCTGAGCAGCCCGTAGGACATCAGCAGCCAAAGGGACGGAGAGAACCAGGAGGCTACCGCCGGGCAATCCCAGAGCTCCCAGCTGATCACTCAGAGCAGGTCAGTTAGTTTAGTTGTGCCTTTGTGGGAATGGATGCTTTTCAGGTGCTTTCTTGTGACAGGAAGTCTCTTGCGTGAGCGGCGTTTGTTGTATCAGTGCTTGTGCACAGTCTGGTCCTCTCTTGTCTCCGCCGTTGTAGTTTGTGCATCACTTGCAAGACAGTTTGCGCAGCAGGGTGATTAAGGGAGGAACTGCGGTATCAATCAAGCCGTTATCACGCTGAGCAGAGAGGAGCCCAACAATGGCTGCTTAATGACCTTCTCCGTCTGGCGTGTGCTTTTATGTGTGCACGTGTGGTTGCTTGTATAGTGAGAGCGCACATGTGTGCCGCGATAGATGAAACATGTCAGCCCACCTGAGCAATTAAAGAGTTATTACCAAAGCTCACCTTGAGGAAACGCTTGGAAGTGTTGCTGCTACAGTGCTATTTTAGGTGCACAACTTTTGGCATCAGTTTAAGGACTTTTCTCTTTTTTCCTCATCATTTACATGCTGATTTTATCGACTTAATTTAGCAAGATAAAGAAGAAAAATGTCCATTTGTGTCACAGCAAATGAGTTTTGAATATCTTTGCTTATCGCTGTTATGCCGTTCTACATTTAAGTAATTATTGTTGCAATTAACCAAATTTCCTGCACCAACATTTGAGCACATTAACGTCTATACAGGTATTACGTGACTTCTAATTTTTAATGCACGCTATCTCCTCGTGTATTCACTTGTGGTACCCTGGCTGGAACTATCACGCCTGATGTGTCCCATCATCCATCTGTGGTTGTCTCTCTCTGTCTCAGTTCCTCTTTTTTCCCCAACTTCCTTCTCGCTTCGCGCCATCCTCCGAAGGTTATTGCCATATAACGGGTTGCTTTAATTCGTCAAAGTCAGCCAGCGTGCGCTCACAGCAGGGGCACCGGCTGGGGCAGCTTCGGGTATAGACGCCTCATCCGGAGGAACGTGCTGTGACAACAGGATGAGAGATAACTGTAAATTTGGTTCCGGAGCTGTGTAGGTAATTTCTCTGGCAGGTTTTCCATTTCTGTGTGCAGGTCTGAGCGAGCAGGCTTAAGGTTATTGGTCTCTGGATTCATCATATCTGGCACAGATCTGAGCTGTCCCTCTCCCACGAGCATCCTCAGTCATTAATCCGAGACACAGTCTCTCTCTGTCTCTCTGTCTCTTTGTCTCAAGTCTCTCTCAGCTTTCTGTGTATCATTATCTTTTTCCTCTCCCTCTGCTGCATTTACATCTCTTCATTATTCAGCGTACACACACTTGTTGTTTCTTCAGCATATATGCAAAAGACAACGACTCCTGTGTTGCTGCAAATGCATTTCTGAAAGCAGCTGCACACAAAGTGTACACTCTCTAAATGGAAATAAAGTGAGGGATGCAGAAATCATGTGATTTAAATTCAAATTAAATACAGATTACAGTGCACCCTGCATTATGTCACTGTTTATTATGAAGGCAGATATTCCTGCACTTCTGGATCAATGTACAAACCACACATATAAGTTCTATCATTTTAATTCCAAATCCTTTATTTCCTGATAATTTTACATGACGATGATGACCAAAATCTGCAGCTGTGCACCTGCTATTAATGGTCTTAATGGAATCTTACTTTTCTTCACGAATGTGAATTGCATGAGCTAAACCACAACTACTGCACTTAATTAAGATGTAAACAAATCCAGCTCTCGTTAGCATCCATCTACTTCCCAGATTTGTCAGAGTCCTTTTCACAGATGGAAACTGCAGTGAAAAGAGCTGCAAGGGCACGGGCGATCTCAATTCAGATGGTGAGCAGAAAAGTTCTTTTTTTCCAGCCGATGTGTGACACCATGTTCAGTATCTGGTGCAGCGAACTGGGTGTACAAACACATTTATATTGATGATGCAATGATAAACTGAATTCATATGTCTCCCCCACCACACCAACCCCCCCCCCCCCCCCCCATAACCTTTCATCCTCTGCACCTCACAGGTGAGCATGTGCATAACTGTCTGGGTGATTACATGTTGATTATGATGAAGTTGAATGGATGGCGCCTGCAGCTGTGACACCACGTTGAGCAGAATCAGAAAAAAAAAAGACATTTTGTCGATGTGCTGCTGACGTACAGTGCGTTTTGCGCTTGCTGCATCATTTGCGTGCACCCTTTTGAGGAATATGTACTAACAGACGCGTTGTTCAGTACATAAGGAGGATTTTAGGACGGATCAGTAGAAATCTGCCTTTCTAAAGATAGAACGTACGGTAATAAGACATCGGATACAGTAATCGTACGAAAGAGTCTTTAGAAGCACTTTCATTAGCATAGTCATTTGCAGTCATTTACAGTGCAGAGTCTTTCCCTTTTCTTGTCCTCTGGGTTTCTACAGGAGCGGAGCTGTGTTGGCTCTCTTGCACCTGTTGGTGTCTTGCACAGGCCAACGAGTTGATGAAAGAGCTAATGAAATCAGAAGTGATGCGATGCATATGTTGTCTACACTCAAACCACAGATGTAGCAACAAAAGGTGGGGCGAAATTTTGGCTGCGTCAGTGAAGGTGTTTGTGCGTCACACATCACTCCTTTCACCGATGTGAACCGCCATTCGAACGGTGAAGCCTGTCCTGTGACGTGTGTGCCGATAAAAAGCTTTAATTATGCCCAGTGCAGGAGAGAGTGACAGTCCCGGCTCTTCATTGTTGATCTCCCTCAAACACTTCATAAACTGAAGATGGATGAATCAGCGCAGCAAGCTGATTCTGTTTCTCCTGGCACCGCAAAATAAAGTGTTTCGTTTAGTTTGCTGAATAGGAATGGCTGATCAGATGAGGCGCCATGAATTTCATATCAGTGGTGTTGAGCATTTGGCAACAGCATTCGGAGTGAAAAAACTGGAATTAAGTGTAGAATATCGAAGGATTTTGAATTTCACCCCATTCTTGTAATGAGCGCCCCCGAGTGGAGGGCTGAAGTATTGATGCCAGAGAGGGTCAAATTTACTTTTGAGCTTCTTTTAATTAAAATATTGATATTAGCCTTCAGCTTAATTAATGCTATGTTACTCTCTGCACGGAAAATGATACACTCTCATTGATCTTTGGTTCAAATTAACATAAAACGTTTCTTTGAACAGGGCAGTATGATCGATGTGTTTGTAAAATTATGCTTTTATTTAAGCTATCTTTATTGTTCACAGATTTTGCTACAGATTTTGCTTGTTTTCATCTAAACTTTCCAGGTAGGATAATGAAAATAGCATCACATTATATTAAGATAAATCACCTCTGAGCCAACGACTCTTCTTTCTGCTGTTTTCTCTCCCCTCCATCTCAATGTATCCGCTTTCCTTTCTACACTCTTATCTCCCTCCTACTCATCCAGTATTTTTTTCCTCCCGATGTCTCCATCTCCAGCCTCGAGTGGAGCAATAGCCTATAAAAATCTTCCATCTCCTTCAGCCTGTTTGTAGGGCCTATTTCTTGTTCTAGATATTTGCTGGTCCTTGAGTCCTGCTGAGTTTCTGTGATAGCATATGTGTGGGAGAACACGTTTTTTGGCTCATCCTGATAGAATTAGCAATTGACCTTTCATACCAGTTATTTTTTTCTCTAAAAAAACACATTGGGAAGCGATCCCCTCTGGCCAACCTGTGAAGGATCTTTGAATCTAACAACATTCTGCCACCAGAGGTCTACCATTAACCACCTGTGCGGTGGTTAATGGTAGACTTTTAATAACTGGCAGAAAAATAGCCTGTGAAATGCCCTCAATATGAAAATTATTCATAAGAGTGAATTTTTCTTTGCACTTTTTTTCTGAAAACCCCCGTTTTTAATCTGACATTATGAAATTACAGGCGTGGCCATTTTCATCCCCGTTGATGAAGCTGTCACACATCATAATTAAAAAACCTATCAAACCTGCACCCTCGCACGTTAATTGCGCACGTGATTGAGAAGGATGACCGTTTTCCCTTTGTGAACCCTTCATCTGTACCATTTACCAGAATGGTGTCATTAACGTAATTTGTCCTCGGTACGAGCACACACAGAACAATTATAACAGCTGCAGTTGTCCTATTTACATAGCTCCGTTGAAGACGTATTCTGAGTTGTATTATGAGTTTTTCCACTTGCACATGCACAGCATAGCTGCTCTGAAATGTTTTTTCACACCCTAATAATGGCTTAAAAGCGCAATAGAGATTGATTTGATACTATAGGTCAAGGATGCCACTACATTTTACCCATATTTACCTGATTTAAGACAGTCTGAACCTAGGTTGGTGAAATTGTATCTTTTTTAATTGCTTAAGCGCCGATCCTGACCCACCACTGCCATCATTCGAGTACAGGTGATCTCATGTGAATGTGCACTGGTGATGGGAGAAATGGCTTATACACAACCAGTTTGTGCCGGTCAAGAACATACAAGGAAAAGAGCTCTGCAGACTCTATACTGGGCTACATTAGCAGCTGAAGTCTATGGATCGTTGTGATGCGCGGCTCCGCTGTAGCGTTATCACCATAGCAGACTTCTGAGTTTTTGGACAGGGCTCTGAAACGTTGCCAGAGGTCTGGAGTAAACACGGCATGAACAGCTAATATAGATCAAATACTTGGAAAAGGCTGCCTGATGTAAGCTCACAACTAGATTTGCAAGGAAATTGTGCCAGCTGACATGCATGGATTTTTTTTATTTTTGGGATATATTCGACCAAATCAACTGCATTAGCTAACAAGGCTAATCTCAGCTTTCGTGCTCATTATATATGAGACCACTGGGCTTCATGCATTTTCACTGACTTTTCAAAGAATACATAGTGTTAAATAAGTGAAAGTAGTTCGCTCAGCACACTGCTGTCGGGGAATTGTTCGATTCTTCTTTATTGTCGTCGTGTTAAAAATCTGAACTGCTGGAAACTCAGCGGCTTCCTGACAGATACTGGGTCACAGAGGCGGTAAGCACTGCTGTGCCTCTGATTAAATTCGCCCAATAATTAAGCAGACATTATTGATTCCCCGCAGAGAAATGGAGAAACGGAGAGAGTGTGAGAGACTCTGCCGCCCCCGTCCCCGCACTTCCTGTAGCGCCTGCAGCGGCGGGCCAGTCAGATATGCATAATTTGGGAAACGAGCAGAAGTCAATTCCACTTAAACAGTCGTTGCTGGTTGGACACATCGATGTTCGATGCATTGTTGGCTCCCTCCATTTTCTTCTTCCCCGGTTTCCTCTGTGTAATTGACAAAGTGATCGAAGGGAATAAAAGTGGCTGTTCTACATTATGATTGCATGTAGCATGAGTTATGCACTGTGGCTGAAACAAACTTTTAAATTGGTACATTTTGTATGAATTTCCCCGAAAAAAACCACAAAAACTCTGATTCAGTTTGTTTTGGTGATCGTATAGATCCTGTTGCAGGGATCTAGATTGATGCTGCAGCTGTCTTCCAGGGTTCTGAACTGCCATTATTAGAGCTAAAACCAATGATTTCCCTAACTCGGGTTGGGGAGCAGGTCTGGAGCATCCACTGAACTTGATCAAGAAAGAAACACAAGAAATCCAGTATTAACCTGGGCTGTTGGATCCTTTTCTTAGTTAAAGTTAGCAGAGCTGGACATGACAGAAGTCTGGTTAGCACCAGCTGTAAAATGTCAACAGCTCATATATAACAGGCTTTACAGAATGGCGCTCAGGCTAAATGTTGTAGTTGCTGTGGGAGTGACAGGTCACGACGCTGTTTTCTGGAATATCTTCTTTCAGTTCGATCTAAAATGACAAAAGTCAGTTATTCCCATCAGAGAGATCATTGCTCTGATGGCTTTTAAAGTCTGACTTGAATGTCCTCCAGTGTATTAGCTTATTTAGGAAATAGTCCCGTTCCCCAATCTGCTGACAAGTTCTTGCATCTGAACTACAGACAGCAAATTCTAACAAACGCGTACATGCATCCCGGGATGGAGAGAGATTCGAGCATTGCAGTGAAAATGTCAGACTCACTAAAATTAGAAGTGAAGTTTAGTTTCTGTTTACCAGTCACAGGCTGACAGCAGAAACAAATGGCAGATATACTCCTGGCGCGGTGTCAGGATTTGATGAATAACACGGTAATACTGGGAAAAAAAACTCACTTTAATAGTTTAACAAGAACAACACACATCCTCATATTTCTATATTTGTGGGAACTTTTACAAACATAATACATTACTCAGCTCTCTAAACTAACCCTAACCTTCTCAACTAACCTCCAAATCCCCAACCTAAACCCAGTTCTCAACAGTCCTTTGAAGTTCCTGTAGCAAACTACAGAAAATATTGTTAAAATTACAATAGGTTTTAACTGCAAGATATTGTCATTAAATCTAATGCCCTTGTTATTTTTTATTTTTTTTACAGTAAAATTAATTCTTCGCAGGTTTGATCATAGTTTTGCTTGTAATTATTTCCCGTGTGAAGGTGTTTTTACTGAAGTCACAAACACTTCTGCGCACCACTTCCACCTCAGTCACATCACAAATTAGAGAAAAAAAAAAATCACAACCGTTAGACAGACAAACAGTCTTTCCTGTTCCATCATTGTTTTTAATATATTCCGTTGTTTTAAAACTGCCCACCTATTTGTGGGTGGCATGTTGTTCTTTCTGAGAAAAAAAAAAAGACTCTTTTTGCTTTAAACCAGTCATGAAAAAGTCTCCCTGTGGCTGCCGCTCTTTGTTTTCACTGGTTGAGTGGATTTTTCTCGTTGCATCGAATCTCCCCCAAACAGATGACACACAATGAACTTTTCCCTCTCCATCTTTCTGTCCCTCACAATTCCACTTTTCCCCCTATATTTCACATGACAAGGTTCAAACCAGCACACTTGTAATGGTAAATGAACCTTCGGCCTTTTTTTTATTTTTTATTTCGGGGTAAAATGTGACTCTTTACATCAAAATGTGATGTTTTTGAGCAATTCTCACCTCAAATGGTAAATTCAGGCAACTCGCAGGTTCTCATAACTTTTTAGGAAGTTAGTTTGTCCTTGATGTCTTGGCGGAATAAAAAAGTAGAGCAGAAGAAAACATTTTCTCTTTTCTTTTTTTGAAGTCTCACAGCCTGACGCACTCCTGCGCTCGTGAAACTTGCAGAGAACGCTTGAAACTTATTTGTCATCAGACTTTGGTGTCAGCGAAACAAAACTTGTCCTGCACGTGTTGAACAAGATTTTGTGCAGCGGTGCTGGTTTCCCTCTGCTCCAGGTGGAGAAGCTGGAGAAAACTGAGCATATCAGGTCATTTCACACACAAAGAAGAGATCTGTTTTTTCATGATAAGGCATTGAACCATCGCAGGCTGCAAGCTTTATCGTTCCTGTCCTCCAGTCCATCTCTTCTTCTGTCAACAATAATTTTAATTTGTTGAAATGGGAATGATGGACACCAAATACTGGCATTGTTCAGCACATTGTTTGGCAGGTGAGCGACATGTTCCATCCTGAAAACAGTGTGTCGAGGTGGTTAATTACCCAGTTCATGTCTAATTAGCAACATAAGCTGCTCAGGGAACATGGCAAACAAAAAAACAAAAAACGGTGAAAAGAGCTGGTGTTGTGGTGTTGTTCGTTGGATAGACCTTGTTGTTTGTGTTGTGTCTTTTGTGTGTGTTGCTACTGAGATAGGCCCCGTGCCTGGAAACAGTAGTGGCTTAGCATCCAGCAGTGCCATCCGCGGTTGCTCAGAGGGAGGAAAACGCTAGAAAAAATGAATAAAAACACATTTGGCACACGGTGATATTCACTAACAAAAAGGACACACGGGACCGAAACTGCGATGTGTGTTGCCGCTGGTAACTCTACACCGCCGCACAAAACACACACAACACGTGACAGGTTAGCGCCGTAAATTATAATAATTGCAGTCATAACCATTTCCAAAATGGATAGGATAATTGTTTTTCTACAAATCTGACTGCCTGAAAAATCCAAAAATGTTCCAGAGGGGCACAAACAAAAGTGTGAATCCCTGAAAGTCTGCAAATGTGATTTTGGGGTGAATGTTAAAAAAGGTATTTTTGAGGCAGTCATGCTTAAAATGGGTTAATCCCACGTAATATACGTGTGTGTTGCCTTTTCTCCCCAGCAGCTATGGCCACTCTGTCCCTTTATTCAAAGGCTGGCAGGTCGACCTAAATAAAATGTGCTTTTTTTCCCCCAGTGCAGTCCACCCAAAGGTGCAATCAGATGCTGTTTAAGACCTTACTGTACAGTCTATAAAAATGGAAAGACCAAGGTCCATTTTAATGCATTTTTTAAGGTTGCAGATTCTTGTACACGCAGTCTGACAGCGTTTTTAAGATTTACACTTGAAATAAGAGGCTAGATAGGAAATTTCAAATTGATAAAACTGATATAAACCCAAATAAAAAATGGATAGTGTTCTTTATGATTGTTTTATGCTTGTGCATCTCTAGTTATTGCTAAACATCCATGCCCGTGAACGTCATCTCATGTGGCGTCCTCTCCGTTCAAAGCCCATTCACATCTCTGCGTCTTTGTTATTATGTTGAAAACTTTCACTTCTCTTTCCCCACAGTCCCTCTGGTCCTTTGTGTCCACTCTAGATCTTTGAAATGTGCCAAGGTTTTAAAATGAAAGACAATATTCTCTTTAAGGTACATCATTGTCTCTAGGAACAGGGTTACATTTTTTCTTCATCCCTTTATTTGTGTAAAGCTGCCTTGTTCAACCTGCAGGTGCCACTTTTAGAAAAGATTATCCAGGCAAAGGACAGCTGGTGTAGTCCTAAATTACCACATTATGTAAAATCTACATTCTAGACTGATTAGAGACAATCATGACTGTAACAGACAGTTAGCCCTTCGCTTCACTCGGATCTCTCCAACTTCTCTTCCTCCGTCGCAGCCTCAGCAATTGCATTCATTCTTTCTCTTACGCCCTCTTCTCTTCCTGACTGAATCCCCTCTGTGCCCCTCTTTCTGCACCTCCTTCCACACTTAATGTCACAGTCAGTTTTTTTTTTACCCAGACAAGCGAGGGGTCTGAACCAACTGCCAGTGAAAAAGCGTCCTCGTCCAGGCAGCTGGACGTGTTTTGTCCCGATTTGTCCGAGACCAATAGCCTTATTTGGGACTCGGCGTCATATTTTATGGCTCCGCCCGGACAGCGCGCCTCTTGTGAAGACTTTGGGGAGTTGCAAGGTTCAGATGGTTCACAGCCCTCCATCTGAATGTCTTCTGTTCTCTTTTTATGCTATTGTTCTCTGTGCTTTAGCCCCAGACACACACTCTGCCAGACAGTCTGTCCTGCACCAAAAATACAGACAAGCAGCCCTTGTTCACTGTCCCATATCAATCAATTAGAGAGTGCACTTTTATGTGGATGTGTGTGTGTTTGTATCAGCGATGTCTGAGCCTGTGTAAATGCGCCAGAAGGAGGGTGAGGGGAGCGCATGCGTGTGCTGCCTGGTGTCAGCTCTGACTGTGTTCACGGACAAATCGACGCTGTCCTAATTTTTGTGTCGCTAGGAGGCTTGTTTCCAGTCTATAGACAAATCTGACAGGGATCAATAAATTGCTGTTTCTGCGAGGATGGGCTGGGTTTGCACTGTGTGCGTGTGTGTGTGTGTGTGTGGTTTACAAATCATTAAGCCCTTCTCAGAATCACTGTGTTCCGTTCTGTTCTGCCAGCGGGACAATCATGTCACTGAAACAAGCGAGTCTCTAAGCCGATAGATAATCAAAACACGACGCGTGAGCCGGATCCATGGCCTGACATCACACGGCAGGATTCTGAGGCGCGCTGACAGGTTTCTGAGGTGTTTGCTGGAGGAGCTTTCAGAGATTAATGCGTCAGTATTTAGCACCTCTCTTATTGAGCTAAGCTCTAAAAACCCTCAAACTGAACCTGTCAGCTCTCGTCTCTCCTCTCGTCTCTCGTCTTGTGTGACATTTTTATTCTAGATTCAAATTCTTTTGGAAGGCTCCTATTCACAGAACTTTGACAACCAGTTTGCCTTTGACACGTTGTCCACATCGTTGCTGAACAGCCTCACTGCCAACAAAAAGCTCAATCTTTGCAGGGCACATGTGGCCGATTATCAGGAACCTGTTGTTGCCCTCTTGTCTTGACCGCGTTGACACACTGCAGTGGCGCTTCACCATCATTGAAATCAGATTTCCATGTAACACTTTGCCTCCTGTAAATAAATAAATAAATAAATAAGAGTGTGGAGGAAACTCAGAACCCAGTTGCTTGTTTCTGGCAGGTGGCTGTCTGACAGCCTTTGGCTTCCCCAAACGTGGCACCCAGATCAACAGCTGGGCCTGCAGTGAATCGAGGTTAGCTAACACCGGCTCCTTGTCGGGCAAAACTGTCACGGTTGTTGACTCTTCTCTAACTACGTCCAGATTTATGGCACGCTGTGGACACAGCAAGGAAGCGCGGCTGCTTCTTCTGCCCTGACTGTTATTGATGGCTGGAGGTTGACTTGCTGCTGCCGTAGCTAAACGCCGCAGCACTTTTACCCATTCTGTTCCAGCTGAAACTGCTCCTCATCGGTTTGTACCGTGGCTATTTACATAACTGAACTGTGCTCTCAAAATATGTATCTTATAATTAGAATATTAATTGAAAACATTCAGCGGAAAAGTAAGTCATTTATATAACGGAACACTCGGAACACTGCATCTAATTATTGGCTTGCAATTTTTTTTTTTTAGTAAAGGGTTAAAGTGGAGGAGCCTTGCATTGTCCAAAATGCCAAATCCCATTATGCGCTTGCATTCATTTCATAATTACACCCATCTTCATAATCCACGAATTCACTTCAATGTCGAGTTTTAGTTGAATGTTTCTCTTAATTCATTAATAATAGCATGGTGGAAATTTTCTGAATCCATCTCGCAAGGCTTCTGTGTTTTATGAGTTATTATGGTGATAAACCTCACTGTTTCAGTGGAAATATTTCTTTTTTTTTCTAAATCTGTTTTTTGTCTTATTTTGTCTTATTTATCACGGTACTATAGGTAATTTAGCATCACCTCGCTACATTTATTAAGTTAAAAGATCCTGCTGTGAGAAATTGGTTAGACGGAGCTTCAGATGTCAGCTTTTGCAAAAAGGATACGGTGGAGGAAGAAAAGCAGGACTTCTGAACCCTGGGTCTCAGTCCTCCGTTGATGCTGTTGCTATGGGAACAGGTGTCGTCACCTGTATGGAGGTCACAGGGTGTTGAAAATTGTGACATCCAGCGAGGGCTGTAACAGCGGTGAACAGCACTTTAACTTTAACAAATGTAAATGTGTAGTCGGCAGGAGGAAAGTTGGGCAGACAGGCTTTTGTGAGGTAGGTGTTTGGACGAATCGTTTGTGTTGTTATTGCTGATCATTTGGGCTTTTCTTGGTCGCTGTTTGCGGTGCAAGTGGTACAATTTCTCCATTTCTGCATGACGCTTTCTCAACCCGTGTGGATGCTTCTCTGCCCCCCAGCACATTTCTGTCTATTTGCACCTACACGGCAGCAACTGCACTCCACTTTTGGCCAAAACATCCTCAAAACACCAACTGCTGTTGAGATGAAACTGAAAACAAGCCAAAACCTAAAGGGATGTCTGGAAAAGTATTAAAAAAAAAAATTAAAAAAATGCCCTGAGAAAAGCTCAAGAAAGCAGAACATTTTTCAGTGTCAGAGAGGAGAAAATAAATATAGATGAGGCTGTGCTGCAGATATGGAGTCCAAATCAAATGGCGTCAAAAGAAATGCCCCGATAACAGGAGGCACAATGTCGGCTCAAGTTCGGTGAAAACGTTAGATAGAAATGAGTAATTTATGAATTTCTTTGTTTGGGTATACCTTCAGACTCTCGATTCCTTCTGCTGTGATTAGTTTTCTGATTTCATTGTACCATAAATAATAGCCTGTTGTTTCCTAAGAAACTAAATTCTAATCACGTGACTGCCTTAATCGCTGAACCGTAGTTCATTAGCTTGAATAAGGGAGTAAATGAAGACTGAAATGTAAATTATTTTACCAGCAGTTGTTGATTTTGTCTAAACCCTGAATTTTATGGGTAATTTAATTTAATAGGTATTTCATAAGTACAGTTTGATGCATATTGTTTGGCCTGTTCGTACCTAATGGTTGAATTTTAACGTTAATTGAAGAAGTTTCAGAAAAATATTGATTAAATCATTTAGGCAACACAGCTGTTTTATATAAAGTGCCTCCAATTTCAGGGGCTCAGAATGATCAGTCGACCACTTGGTTTCGTTTTAACTGTAAAGTCGACTGTGAAGCTTGCTAAACTGACAGGAGTGAATTTCCCTCTTAATTGTGGGCACATGGTCAGCTTGACAAGCTGATTTCTTTATTTGATGTTTTCATCAGGCTGTGCTGTAACTGACGGAGCTCTCCCTGTGCAGCATGAAAACACGAACGCAGCCCTCCATCATCTCGCATTAAAGCCTGGCCTCAGCCCAGGGGGAGAGCGGTAATCACACAGACACCTTGGTGGCACGGGCATTTAGCTTTTTAACGTCCAACAAAAGCCAAAGCTTCTTTAATTATAGCATGCAATGTCAGTATGCGGGCGTTTTGTACCCACCACCCTCCCGTGACAGGGCCTGGGCTGTAACAGGCTTGTATTGATGGCAACCTTTTCACTCCTGAATGTTAAAGCTAAAGTGTGTCATGCGCTGCGCGGCGATCCTGTGGTAGAAATGAGCTATGCTCGCTAGCTGGCTGCACCGCTGCTGTTTTATGACTTTTTTGGGAGATGGTGTCATCCCAGAGTGAAGAATGGCCACACTCAAAACCACATCCTCCCGTTCAACTGGTAAATCATTCCACCTGAGCAGTTCAATTTTGTCAGCTTGCCTGAGGGGGGATTTCTGTGTCTGGGACCTGTGTGTGTGTGTGTGTGTGTGTGTGTGTGTGTGTGTGGGTTGGTGGAAAAGGTGATCATACAGGTTTCCTTACCTGGTGATATGAGACGTAATATGCATGTATGAGTTTAGAAATGCCTTTTTGAGAGGATGATGATGAACATTTAAGCTTTTTAAATGGCTTTAAAGTGTGTTGCCAGTGCCACTTTACTGATTTGTCACCGGAAAAAAAAAAAAAAAAAAAAAAAAATTCCTGTTCACCACTGCTTTTTCAACCTCACACAATCACACCATTCACTAACACACTCACATTTAGGGGCAATTCAGAGTAAAGTCAATAGGCACATGTTTCTGGATTTCGGCAGTGCCCAGCAGCCCTCCTCATATGCAGACCATTAATCAATAGATCCTGTATTGTCTCAGGGAGGAATAACTTTACTTTGCCTCTGCTAAATTATGCCACCGCTGCTGGATTTTGTGGGGCTGATATAACACTTGTTCCCTGGATAAACGTCTTTTTCTTTAAAAAGATTTAATTTGAAAGAGCTTATTGTATAAAAGGGTAGCTATGGTAACTCTGTGAGGAGAAACATACCTCCTTAAAAACAGAAAAAGATATTTACATGAAAATCATATAGCGATCCAGAGAAGATGGTTCATTGTGCTGTAATAGCATCACAACAGGGCTGCGCTGTACCGGCGCAGACAAGAGAGCGCGGCGGCACAGAAAACAAGCTCATTCATTCAGCCCGAGTCCTCATTTTTAGACACTACAATTCACTTCTTTTGGTGCCCGCCAGCTTCTACAGTGGTGCCAAGCAGCTGAATGTTTTGCAGAGTCATGGGCAGCATGGCGGGCTTACGCTGAATGGAGATGCCAATTTGACCGGTCTTTTCAGCCGCGGCCAAAAGCCGCTGCTGTAATAAAGTCAGGCCTTGATCATGTTGCCATGATTCCCAGAAGCAGGGGCGGGAACAGACGTTTTGGGGAGCAGGTGCTCAGAGGAAAATAAGGGCACTTTGTGAGAGTATATCTGTGCACACCACTGCCCAGAAGTGTCTTTTTGCATTGTTTATGCAAATTAGGATTCAAAGATTTTAGTATCCAGATTTAATTATAGCATCACTCTTTAAGGTTCTGGGTCACATAAATCAGGGAGTGTCTCATTACGAGTCGAGTCTCCTCAGCCTGACTGTAAACACTCAACCTAACTTTACTGCGCAAACATTCAGCAGAGGTCACACTGTTTTTCTACGGTATATTTTAGCAACCAGTGCAGAGATCCGTGGGCGTCTGCACACAGAACCCCCTCCCCCTTCTCTCTGTCCATGCTGAGGCAGGCAGGAGCAGTTTCATCACATCTGCTATCGAATGGAATCATCCATCCTATCATTTCCTGTCAGCCAGGTTTTTTCCCAACTAGGGTGACAAGAAGGTGCCTGGGCCTGGCACAATGGTCACCAGGTGAGAGGAGGGTTCTCCAGTCCAATACAAAGGCAGCCACAACCAGTCACTCACAGAAACGAAGTGTGTGAACATGCCAGGTCCACATGTAATATCCAGAAATATATCCTAGGTTACCCCTTTAAATACACTTTGAACTGATTTACAGTACATGCTTTTCATGAAAATGAGTCATTTTTCTCATCTTTCACATCTTGTCTCATCTGTCAACATGATTTTGAAGTGACACACTGGTGTCTAACTGGGATTTTCTGGTGTAGTTTGTTCTTAGGAGGCTAAGATCCTGCATCGTTTCACTAGCCTCTTCCCTCCCAGCTCATACACATTTTTCTCTATTTTCCTCTGATTAATTACAAGGTTAGTATAAACAAAAGGCTATGGTTGTTCCTGTGCTCTCTGATATCACCGGCCGAAGCTGCAGCCTTTCATTTATCACTGCTCAACCCCTAGCTGGCTGGAGCCCCTACCAGCTGCGCTGAGGTGATTCCAATTAATATAATGGGCTTGTGGGCCGATGGTTTTTTTTGTTTTTTTTTTAGCGGCTGCAATAATGTATTAATTTATATGCTGATTTGCCATTTTTCTGTGTTACTGGCTGTTGGATGTGACCCATAAATCCAAACAGGGTGCCCAGGAGCCATAACTCATCGGGTACTCGTTTTGTTCCAAAGCAAAGCGACACCCATGCTCTTGACATTGAACATTCAGCCACTGTGAACCGCAGTGGCCTTGTAGCTAATGGCAGGTTCAACACTAGACTGCTGACTGCTAACTCATCTGCAGTATTCAAACACGTAGGCCTTGTTCAAATGTTTAAAAATTTATGAAACTATCGCTGCGCTGTTAGCAAGGAGGGCACCTTTGCTAGCTTGGTAGCTCCATCCAAAGAGAGAAAGCTCTACTGGTTCCCTTCTTCGTGGTGTTAGAATTATCATCATTGGTGATTTTTGGTTATTATTTTGAACTGTCTATAAATCATTGTGTTCTTCATGTGATGTCATAGTAGAACATTACATGTAAGCTGTTGATATCATGGGTATACTTAGTATAAACTATGTACCTCATCCTCCTTTTGACCTCTGAACTTTAGCTTGGCTTAATCAGAACAAAGTGTTGATCTGGTTATTCCTGAACAGAAAATTGAAACAGAGCATGTCAAGATAAGAATACAGTGACTGGAATCAAGATTTTACTGCATCTGTAGCAAACTTTTCTCAATAGATGTGTTAAATGAGGTCTGCTCTAGCGGGACCCTTGTTAATCTGGACCAAGGTCAGTCCAGAGGGCTCAGATTCTCTCGCTTTTCTTTGTAGTGTGTGTTTATAGTTGTTCAACGTTTACACATCTGCTCAAGCCAGTATTCTGAAGAGCGCAGATGAAGACCTGCAGCACGTGTGGACAGATGGAGATACGCTGGGCCTTTGCAAGGTTGCCGTCACTGAGCCGTGACAGGGATCCAGTGTTGTAAATTACAAGAGGTCTGACCTTTCAAGGGAGCGCGTCCAGTAATTTATCAACGCTGTTGACCCAATGTCCACTTTCCTGAGATTGTCGCATCAAATGTTCAGCAAACAGACATGATTAACATTTTTTTTAGCTTTTTATTTTGTAATGTCACTTTGGTTTAACTGTAGCAACAATTAGTCATGAAGCAGCCTTGGTTGACCTGTTACAAAAGTAATCAGCCATAAATTAGCAAACAAACTGAAGGCTTCTAAAATCCGTCATATTTCAATAGTACAGAACGTTTTTTTTATTTTTTTTTTCAGTTTGTGTTGATTGCATTAGTATCATGTTAGCTTTGACCTCCTGTGTCCGTGTGAGAACACTGAGACAATTAAATGTGCTGTAGCGATTGGCGTTTCATTTGCTTCTTGTTAGTGGTGTTTTAAGTATTACAGAATGAGTATTGATTGTGGTGTGGCCTTAATTTTTTTTTTTTTTTTTTTTTTTTTTTTTGGAATTCTGCTGGGTATAGACTTGTGTCCTGATAATTGCCTCTGTCACGCTTCACCTGTGCCAGAAAGACAGGAGACAGCGGCTGCATTCAAATAAAGACAGAGCAGACAAAGCAGAAGGAACTCCATTGTATTTAAAGGGGAGGGGAACACTCGCAAGTGGAAATCTGGCCTTTGGTGACATCCAGAAGGGGCAAACGATCCATCTTTGATCGATGTGACGTGTTAAAACAACACACAAAAGATGGATGGAGGATTGAGGATTGATGGAGGAATATTTTCTTTTGGTCCCTCACATGATTTGTTTGGAGTCTATTATTAGGGGGAAAACAACACACATACATCCTGTGGTAATGTGCTGCCAGTGAGGTCTAAAAGGTGTTAGCAACGGCCTGGCAGCATATCTGCATTTGGCTTTTTTCTTCGCCAAACCTCAGACCTCAATATAATAATACTCAGTAGAGAGAAAGTGAAGGTGGGGGGGAGGTGGTGGATGGAAAAGCTGAGATGTTGATACGACACAGCCGGGATCGGTACTCAATTTTACGACACCAGAAATATAATGTGCAGGTTCAGGCTGGTGGGATATTGGGGTGATCCCCAGGCCTCCCATAAATGCTGAGACCCATCACTGTCAATGTAGTACCCGTCAATAAAGATGATGGCCAGAGGAAGATGGGGAAAAGAGAGAAAAGCTGTAGAAAAATATGCTTCTGCATTACGATGTCCATTCTTGTACAATGAGATGTGATATTTGCTCCTTTAAAAGACTGTCAGGAGGATTCTTATATGTCGATTTTTTTCTAGACTAATCTCAATTCAAGTTTGAAACTGAGTAGAAACATTTTTTTTTTTCAGCCCAAAGCTGGTGTTCTCTAATGTGTTCCTTAAGGGGGCGGGGGTATGCATAACGAATAGCATGGATCAATAATATAATTTATTCAGTAATTTATAATATCCTCTTTTTAATATTCCAGAGGCTTTCAATTTAAGCCTGTTACTCAATTTAACTGAGAAGTAATGGATGCTTCCTAATGCAAATCAAGTTCATTTTGCAATTTAATGGCTTTTTTTTTTCTTCAAGAATCAGATTGATTAAAGTAAAAAGTAAAATCTTAAAAGCATTTTAACACTGGGAATATAATGTAGAATTTTAAGTGCTTTTGATTTGTGCTGCAGGTTTAATAGTATTATAGATTTGTGCATGAAGGACTTGGAAGTATGTGGAAAGTGGAAAAAAAACAATTCTACTCAAGAGCTACAATTGAAAAAAGATTCCAAAAGCACAGTTCCTTGAGTTTTAATGCACACTGCAACTTCTTCTAGAAAATCTATGCGTCGCTTATAGAGAGCATCAGATCAATGACCTTGAGGCTCTCAACAGGTCTCAAGGTCAGATAGTCAGAGTGCTGCAGATGAGCAGGCCCAATCGATCTGGACCTGGACCACCTCGGCAAAACGATCAGAGAGGGAAATACGGGTGCGAATCCAGTGTCATTCAAGGCAGTTAGCTCCAAGAGCTCGTAGTGGCACCAGTCTGTAACTGGGCCCACCTTCACTCCACCTTCATTAAACCTGCTTTTCATTTCTACACCCCTGCTGCTGGATTCCTCTGCCATCTGTCTTTCCTCCCACCCCTTTTGCTTGAGCCCCCTTTTATATCCTCCTTTCTTCCTGTCATCCCCCCAGCATTTCTGGAAGCCTTTATATCTTCATCCTGCTTTCATTGTGTTGTACATGGGGTTAAAAGTTCAGACATTATCTTTCTATGTACCTCCTTTTCACGTTGCTTGTGTCACCTCTCCCTGCTTACACAAACATAGAGATCGAGAGAGGGAACCTCTGACACGACAATTTTTGCTCACTGTTGGTGGTCTCCAGCAGGGTGATGGTTCGACTTCCCATCATTAAAAGCTCATCATCTGAGGTGACACGGTTTGCTGTTCTTGTCAATATTAACTCATAAACTAAACAGTTGGACTGAAGGCGACACGGAGAATATTAAACTTGTGTAAGCAGAGTCACAATATGTCTGGCTCTCTGATTCTGTCTGAGAGCAGAATGAGACTGCGCTCAGGGTGACGAAGGGTCATGAGTTGGCGGATAAAAGGAAAAAAAAAAGGGTTGGAAGTGTCAAAGCAGATCGTTTTAGTAGAAGACATGTTCATGCGCCAGCTCCTGAAAAGAAGCATCCCAAAAGGTCACGTCGATTATTCCCCCGTTTCTCCACCTGGCCATTAATCATTTGGTCCTGCGTCTGTCATCATAGGGGGCTAATGAGATATACATAAATCTTTTCTTCCCCTGGCTACACCGGGGACTGTCCTGCTGTTTGAAAAAAGAGCTCTTATTGATCTTCCTCCCTTGGAGAATCCTGCCACTTTGTGTGTTCTCTAGTTTTCTTCTGGCACTTGAGGCACCTTTGATATGTGTGACCAGACAGGTGATGGCCAAAAGAAACTTTCTCTCTTACATATATCATCTCAGGGGTTGTTTGTCTTCAAGATTTGCTTTTAATATATGGTCTTATTACATCGGTCTTAGCTCAACAGTGGCCGACGTGTAAAGCAGTGTGGTCATTTATCAACTTTAAAACTGAGAAAATGTATAGCGTGGACCTTTTTTAACTGCTGAATGACAAACTCCAATGATTTGTAATCATCTGAGCGTTTCTGTTTTACCCACAGTGCTGCCATCCTACTCTCAGCAGAGCGATCATGATTAACACTGAAATGACCTTAATTCTCTTTAATTCTTCTTCTAAGTCTTGGTCACACCGAGGTTCAATTCAGAGTAGAGCTGTTGTGATCTTCTTTGTTGCATTAAACGTAAATTAAAGCAAAAATTCTATATTGCAGCGGTAGTGTATATTTTTGTTTAATGTGGCTTAAATTCATTTAGCATATTGAGACAAATGTCTATTATATCCTAACCTACAGCTGCCTTAATACGTTTTGTACCTTTTTTTTTTTTCTGCCATCAGTCTGAGTCTGCTTTCTTTGACGGTACAGAAGCAGAACTCATTATCTGTTTCTTTTTTTTCCATAGAGGACAGATAATGCAGGGTCATTACTTCCCCCCTTTTCAGTGCGTTGATAAATAAAAATCTGTTACCCTAGAACTGAAAGAAATAGTGAAAACACATTAAAACATTAAAATGCACTAAACACCCCCACATTCGCCCATCACCCTCTTCGTTGTAGAAACATGTTACAGTTTGGAGCGTTTTAGAGTTTAATAAATGTTCAAATGTAGTTTTGGTAAAATAACACGGTTCAAGAAAAATAACCTCGTAGATACAATATGAGCTGACATTTCTTTCTATTATAGTAAAAAAATAACAGAAAATAAAAAGAAAACTAAATTCCCTTTATTTAACTGCAGCTTTTAGTCACTAATATAATTTTGCATTATAAGTATGTGGTATAAATGTGAAATTGGTGCCATTTTTTCAATAGATGTTCATGTTTTTGTCAATACAAATAACAGGTGTAATGGCCCACGGCGGCCAAATAAATAATTAAATTTCTTTTTATGCTCATCTGCCTTTAAAAAAGCAACTTTGCTCATTTTAAATTGGTGGCTTTGTACATTTGACCCCATTATGTGCAAATGGATTTAAAAAAAAAAGAAAAATAGCTAAATCCTACTGTAGAGTTACACAAAAACATTTTCCAGCAAACGCACTGATGGGCTCAGAGAGAACGTCGAGGTCTTTTAGACCCCGGCCCAGCAGCATTAATGTGCAAGCCGTCTATTTATAGTGGGACCAGCCAAACACGGTGAATAGGGAGCTGAACAAAGGCAGCGAGAGCAGAGCCACTGGCTGTTTTTTTAAAGCTTTCATTAAAATGTAGGCCTGAATGACATTGAACAGAAAATACATTTGTTGTAGAGTTTAGTTTTGGTACTTTATTAGTGCTCTGTTAGTCCAGTTGTTATGTTAATCACTAATCTGACCACAACAGGTTGTACAGCTCGGAGCAGCAAGACTGTTCTCTTATTTAGTTCTCTGGTCGAAGTCACCTCGCGATTTATTCCTCTTTTTTTAGACATGGCTGAGAATTACGTCCATCTACGTCCCAAAAAAAAAAAAAAATCCCTGAAAGTGCTAATTCATAGTCTTTATATGATTGGCCCATCAATAGTGAGGGTAAGTAAAGGTCGCTTTGACGCTTTTATGGGCTGGCAGTTTTGCCTGCTCTGCCGATATTACTTCACGATGCTTCCTCCCAACAATTCTGATTGTATTGGATTGCACGATGAGGCCAGTTCAACAGGCAGCAAATTCAATCAAAGCGGCATTAGATGGGATGTGACCTCTGCGTGGCTGTTTCCTATGGGGCGCTGGTGACACAGCAGCTTCGCTCGCAGGCACAGCTCTGTTTAAACAGATTGGACTTGGGTGACTTTTGTCATTCAGGTTGTTGTTGCCAAGATGACCAAGGTCACGTTTCTGTCAGAGATCAGTGAATGGGCACTTTGTCGAAATTAATAACAGCCGAAAGTGTAAAACTTTATGAAAGTGTTTCGCTTCTGTTATAAACAGTGGAGGAATGTCTGCAATGTGAAGTATCAGATGAATGTTTTATTCTGTTTTGTCTCATGTCTTTGATATTAAAAAGGCTCATTTAGAGCTGATGGGGTTGGCCCGCTTATCTGCTACCTATGAATATTCATGTTAGTATGCAGCTGAACAAAGGTTAAAGAGGTACGTTTAGATTTCTGGTTGAGGAGTCATTAAATGTTAGAAAGTGGGCTTTTTCAGAGAACTGCCCAGGTGCTCTTGAGCAAAGTACCAAACCCCCTAATGCTCAGAGCACCTGTCGAGGGCAGCTTACTCACTCTGACACCTCTCCACGAATGACTGCAAGTGCATGCGTTCACTACTGTTCAAACAGTAATTTCCCATCCCTAGGATTAAGAAATTCTTCTTTGTAACCATGGTGCTGAACTACCCCTTCCTTAGGGTACCTGTAAAGCCTCAGAGGAGGTTAAAAAAAATGATTACTGCTGTCAAAGATTGAATAGTCTGCGCGACCCCTCACCTTTTGATTAAGGAAAGAAGAAGAAAATATGAATACCTTATCGATCTTGACCTGTAAAATGAAAAGGTCACAGCAGTGTGAAAGGCTTGTGGACTGTTTCCATGCAGGACTTTCTCCTTGAAGCTGTGTACGCTGAATTTAAAGGCATCAGCAGGATGAGTGTCACAGGTATGGCTGTGCATATCAAAACAATTATAGCCTCTTTGCTGCATAACAGACAGATGATGATGCCGGCACTCTGCGGTGCACTAAAATCAATGGCCCGCTGCGTGGTGGCTGGTTGACTCCCTTCTAAACACATCCGGGCGGGTACCATAAAGGATGTTTATTAGTCTGACAAGTTGACAGTGCAGCTCCTTGTCATGCTCTGATAATAAGGGCAAGGAGCAGACCGGCAGAATCCACACTTTAGCCGGTTCAGAGACAGACAGCCCCTTTGGGGGAGCAGATAGGAAAGAAGAGGAAATAAGAGAGGGGGGGAAAGCAGGGAGAGGGGTGCAGTTAGTGCCTGTTATCTGGAAGAGGGTGAAATAGAAGATAGAAAGTAAAATGTAGAGAAAACTCGGGTGATAAAGCCAGGAATGGAGAGACGAGTACGTGTCTGTTTTCAGATAGTGACACCGAGAGGGATCCTGTCAGTTTCCTGTTCCGTCAACCACAGCAGTCAAGCTTTCAATCACGGGTTTCCACTTTTTTCCCCGCGGCTGCGAGTATGCAGATGTATGACGAGGAACGTCAAGCACAAAAATCAATGCTGAAAATCTGCTCAGGCAGTTCCCCTACAAAAGCAGACCTTAGATGGACGCCACACAGCACCGCGGTTCAGCACAAAAGGCATGAAATATTCCTAAAAATAACACCTGGACGGCAGTCAAAATGCAGAAGTAACAATTTAGACAATGATTTAGACAGGCTGCTGCAAGCACAGAGACAGCCAAGGACACGATGTTTTCTATTTAAAAAATATTGGATATTTTACTCCGGATTTTTGGATGCAAGTTAAGGCCATGTTATTTTATATAACAGTCAAAAACAGCATTTTCCAGTTAACTTTACCTCAGATTTTAATTTAAAATTGTAGGAACTTTGGTGTTGATCAGGATTTGCGCATCAAAATGTAACATACATTCTCGGCTGATTATTCCTAATTCAGCAAAAACGACACCAAACAAAAAAAGAGCGTTTTCAGCTAATTGAAGGATTATAATAGGGTTTCTTTAGATCTGCCCTCTCTCTTCTTTTCGATTCACTGGGAAGCCTGAACAGGTGCAAGCTATAAATCAGCTGATCAATGGCACTAAAGTTCCAAGTCCCTGAACAATATTGTAGAAAAACTGCTTCAACGAGCTTCACTGATTCCGCTGCCCTAATTGTTATTTCCCCGAGAAAGGTTGACCTTGAAAGACAAGGGGGCCATCAATATTATATCACTTGACACACACACAAACAGGCCAATTTAAGAGGGCTTTAGTGCACATTTATATATAACATTATTTTGCTGATGACCTCCATACATAGGTTGTGTTGTGGCCACTTTTTTCTGCCGACTCAACATGAAATAGTGTTACACACCTTATTTTTTCCCACGGGCCAGTCCATTCCAGATGCTCTTAACACCATTATGTCATCAGGGACGGAAGGATGACGAAGGAAGAGGAGCAACAAAGCAGGCGGTTTTAATTTCAGCTGGCAGATTTACCTGCGTTTGAAGCGGAGGTGGCCCAAGACGGCGAGGGCTGAAGTGGGAATCATAAAAATGACTCATGATGGGAAGTGGGGGTGGAAAGGAGCCCGTTGAGGTGCAAAAAAAAAAAGAAAAAAAAATGGTGAGCAGTTGGAGGCTGAACTGTAATGAGGATAAACATCTGAGAAATTTGTCATCTGATGGCAGCAAGCAGGGAAAAATGCAGTCTATGTGAGGGCATTTTAATCTACCTTCTCGACTGTGGAGGAACCAGAAACAAGCGGTGTGAGGACACCATGGCCAGCCGCGCTGTTACTTCTGTCTGTTTCAGGACCAGTCTGTTATATTTTTTTATTATATAAAAAAGTGTTGCGCTGAGGTGCAACCAGTCTCAGCCTGCAGAAGCAGACTTTATTTCCTCTGTCACACCTGAGTCAGTCTCCCGAGTCTTTCCCTACCTGTGGATAGTATATTTACTTGTTTTTTTGCATTTGTAATTAAGAATTTCTTTCTGTTTTTATGCTAATTTCACCCATTAAACACAGAGGCAGTGAGCTGAACCTTTGCTACGTCAGACCAGGTTCTGCCAGAGTCACTTATAGAGATTGATAACGGCGCTGCTGCGGATTATGTACATGCAGACAGGCACAGGCTTTTAAAACAATGTTTAATCAATGCTACAATTACTTATTCTAATTATGAGTGCCTGTAGAATTAGGTAGCCTAATTAGGTGGCAGTAGTTCAGCTAAGTGCTTGATATTTTAGGTTAGGATTAGCTGGATGATGTTTGTGGAATCTGTTGGTGGTGCTGCTTCTCCTTCTCTTGATTGCTGGTTGTTCTGCGCTCCCACAATTGTCCTCTGGGGTCGGGGAAGAGGACTTTATTACTCTGTGACACCTCCACTAAGCTGTTTTACTGGGTGTTTCAGGTCATGTTTATGCCCATTTCATATCTGAGAATAAAGATTATGGCATCTGCCTTCAACAACTATGTATTAGTATTTACAACCAGTGAATATGAATATTTCTGTCTCATGCTTTCAGGCTAGCTTGCAGCCTGCTGTTCTGCCTCTGCACAGTTCACAGCTCAGCATGACTGGTTACACTGTTCTTAACAATAGTCATTCAACAATAAAACACAATCCTGTGGTATGTGATGATGGTTTTAAATCAGAGCCCTTTGTTAATCTTTCTTTTTTTTGACCCCATGGTGATGGAACGCTGAGGTTTGAACACTGTGGTAGGTAGGAAGGGAAAGGAGCTTCTGCCGCGTGTTTGCCTTTCTAATTAGCTCTCATAGGAACCCAGTTATTGACTGTTGCTAATACCTATTGATCCTTCGCAGTGGCCCTTCACTATCTGACGCCTGTGTATCGGATGTCTCGTGATGGATGCCTGTGTGTTTTCTCAGACCTCCAGTAGAGTTTTTTTGATAAATGTTTGTGCACATGTGTGTGCAACTGCACAGAGATACCTTCTGTGTACTGACAGCAATTTCTCTGGACCTGATGAGTGGGAAAGTTGCTGAATTCTTTGTTGGCCCGGGTTTCCTAATCAGGAAATATTGATCAGACCTTGAGCAACAACATGCTTACGTGGACTCTGAGATAGCCAAAAGCTATTGGCACACTGTTTGTGCTTATTGGATAAAATCAGAGGACCTCCCAGTGGTCTCAACAGATTAGCATCAGAGGGTCAGAAAAAGAGCTGCTATTCATCAGTTTGTCTCACTCGATGCTTTCTGTTACCTGGAATGTAACCTAGAATTTATGATGACAATGGTAAATGTGAGTTCCAGCTATGTGATATATGCGCTTTACTTGCTTTCTTGTAGGGGAGAGTAGAGAAATCTAGTAGTGTGTGTGTATGTCTGTCTCTGTGTTCATGCTATGTATTGAATACCAAAATTCTACTAGCAAAGTGAGGACAGTTTTGGGAAGTGAGGCCATTTTGTCTGGGCCTAACAACTTCAAAGCACTGTTTGACAGCCTAAATGCTTCATCACATATTCATAAATACTCTCAATGTCACTTTTTGACAACAACTAAAACTTGCCACTGATTTATTCTCTCATTTTGTTGTCTTATTCCGCATTTTTAGGAGCAAGGAAATAGTTTTTAATGTAAAATTGCAGTTTTATGTTTGGTGCTGTATGTTCTTGTCTTAAAGCTTCCTTTAGAATAATGGGAACTTGGTGTTCTTGTCTTCATTTCCGTGTCAGTATTGCTGTTGTGTTTGAAAATAATTGTAGACTGGCCAGCATTTGAGCTTCTATGTGCCAAAAATGTGAGCCAGTATATTTAAATATTGTGTGTAATAGAGAAAACAGGCATTTGCTGTAGCCGCTTTGTTCTGCCATTCAAAAGAAATTGAAAAAGATAATTCTGTATTATGTGAGGATGTTTACTCCACTCAATAATTGCATCACATATCAACTGTATTATGTAGTCCTTGGATGTGTTGTCCCAGCAAACGTTCCGCTATAATTGGAATTTTCCCATCACTGTTTCCGACCTGCCTGTGTGAGGGACGTGAATAATGTGGCACGCTGCGTTTAACTCGCCTTTCCAAAATATTAATCCGGCGAGAAGAAAGACAAAATGACAGCGACCGAGCGCCTTTGTCAGAGAGAGAAAGGCAGAAAGACGAGGAGATGAAATGTGAAGGAAAAAAGTGAAAATAAAATCACAGACTGGTTTTAGACAGAGAAGGAGGGGATAGAGGGCACTACATTAGGTTTCTGAAAGTTACAGATAGCGCTAATGTGTACTGGTTGGGAAATGAGACAGGGCGCCATTTGTAATAGTTATTGGCTTTCCTTGTTTCTCTGTCTCCATCCAGACCATTTTGAAATGTTGTTTCAATCATCTGCAGACAGACTGATGTATGCGGATTGTTCCACAGAGAATAGAACTGCCACTTAAACACACTGAAAACTGCCACTACTGTTTGGCTGCTCTCTCTGACTACCAACGACCATTTTTTTATTTCTCAACATTGCACAGTTTGGTTGCTGATTTTGAAAGTGAAGTTTTAAAAGTCGGACTAGCACTGCATGTGGTAGAGCTCTGTGCCAAATCCTGACCCGGGAGCCGGGATTTAGCCCGAAGCCTAGCAGCGAGTAAAAAGGGAAACAGAAGAGCTTTGGGATAAGAAGGCAGATGAACATGGCGAAAACAACACTAACTTACGTTATCGTTATCGACCATTGTTGTGTCCCGTCGCATGTTTTTTATCCCTTACCACCAACATGGTGAAAGAGTGTGAATCGCCATCGGGTCCGTTCCCGAGCATGTACACTGGGACAAAGACAGCGGTCTGTGTAAACTTACTGCCTGCAGCTTAATCATTAATGATCCAAGACAATGTGATATAACCAGATAAGGCTAAAGAAGAACTTACTCACAGTACCTTGGACAGAATAAAGGCAGGACTGCATGGAGAGAAGAACAGATTACCTTCTTTATGGAACGTGCTCTGATGACATTGTAAAAAGTCAAGTGGAAAAATCTCACATGCTGTAAATGGTGACATTTGCCAGGTATTTTCCAAGAGAAGGAGGAAGCTGGGAGGGTTTCAGAGGATGGGGATGCAGTATCTCCTGAAGTTAAAGAAGGTGGTCGTGTATTTTCTTGTAATTATTTAGATATTTTATGGATGGCTAGCATCCATAAAACTGCTTTTAGTAAGAGTAGCAATGTTAAAAGAGAGCATCAGTCAATGAACCCTCTCTCTGTCTGCACGAGATCTCTCCTCACTGAACTGTGACCTTTGCTGATACACTTTGGATTTATTTTTGCCATTTGATGCTGAAATATTCAAAACAGAAATATGTCTACAAGACAAATGATCATGTGACCATTCACACATGCTGCTTTTGCATATATCTGCATAAAACACATATACACATACACACACGGCTAAAACAGACTATATCATTTAGTGCCATGTGTAGTTACAGATGCTCAGATTGTGGAACTGATGTGCGGCACTCATTTTGTAGCCGTCTCCAGCGACTACATTCACCGGCAGCCTCCTGCTCTGCACAAACTGGTGATTCTAAACCTGTCTGCTGCAGCGTGGACTATGATTCAAGCTTCCTCCCAGAGGTCAGAACAGCAATGCAGCTCCAGCAAAAAAACAACAGCTATAAATCTAGTTCAATTGCTGCTCCCTTTTTTTACTTTCTATTATAGCTTATTACATCATTTAGAGAATGGCTCCTGTGTTTCACTGGCTCGACTCTTACAGCTACATTTAAATCTTTGCTCTACATCTCCACTTCAGACAACTGACATCAAGATCCTTCTTCCTCTTAAGCAACGCCGGACGAGATCCCTCTATGCTCCCTTTCTTTCCTCCTTTTTTTTCTGCCTCATTCACATCCACTTTTTCTTTAAGAAGATAAAGGTAAATGTCTCAATGGCACTTAATTGCTGTCGTTTTTGTGGTCTGCTGGGAAGTAACAGCCACTCAGGACTTCTGTCAATAAGAGAGATTTTGCACGTCGGTTGCAGAATGGGCGCGCGAGGAAGTGCAGGTGAAGTAATAAAAAGAAATGGCTCACCGTGGGGGAGGGAGAAAACACAATGGATTTCATTTCCTTTTCAGAAACAAGTAACCCTGGGTCGTGCACACACATACACACACATTGCGACACACACGTTGGTAAATAAACACACAAGCACACAAGCAATCAGGGGAAAGCGCCGTCGAACACACGCATGGGGTCAGAGAGGAGCAGCAACTTGTTAGCAGCCACCAGCCCGATAATTCGGTCCGCTCTCATGGTTAGCCATGCGACCATATGGAAGCAGCCATGGGGGAACTCCCACAAATTGAAACAGCAGGAGCCCAAAAGGATGCACCACGAGCTGCTGATGTAAGAGACAGGAGGCCACATAGCAGTTATTTCCTCCATTCAAACGCAATAAAACTCTTTGTGATACGTTTTTATCATGATCTTAAAAAAACTGGCTTGTCTCCACTATCGTAAAACACCTTCCTCTAATTTTACTTTTTTAAATGACATGTTTTGAGAATATCCTTTGCTATTGTCCAAATCAGAAAGAGAGAACATTGGATAACTGCAGGCTGTCCTGCTGTTTTCTTTTATAACACACAAAAAATGATTTATTACATAATGAAAACTGCTTGTTTAAAAGGTGGAGGGTAAGGATATGAACCTTTTATTATCCTGTTTTTTAGTCATTTCAGTTGGACACAGTTGCTGTTACATCAGTTCCCACAGTGGTCAACAAAGGGCAGCGATGTTACGTGGAGAATAACATCTTATTGGCTGTTCAGTAGCTAATGACGGCTGCTGAGGTCTTGTGGAAACATGTCGATGAATTTTGATTGATTTTAGCTCTTTAGTGGACACTTCACCAATGCATATGGACACTAAATTAGAAGTATATTTAGTTAAATTTTATGTTGTCGCACATGGTTTTAAAAAAAAAAGAGGCTGACATACAGGAGACATCAGCTTCCTGTGAGGATCTCAAAAATGAATCAGTAACAGAATTTACTGCGGAAGCGAACCACATCACAAGTTCACTGAGGAGTTTAATTGCTATCCAAGTGATTGGATTTTGTTGGTCCCACCCCATGACAGAAACGCCAACTCTTGAGTCCATGAAAAAGCAATTATATGCTTTACTGCTTAACTGTTAAGAGGGTTTCATTATCTAGTTAAAACCAGCCACAGTTTAAATTGAGAGGGGCTTTAATTTACTTTATTTACTGTAACACTGCAGTTTCCCCATTTGACATGCATCAGAAACGGACGGGCTTGCTGCTTCTCACATAGGCAGTCGTTTCTGTGTTTCAGTCTATTTTCTATCATAATTGCTTTGACTTGTTGTGTTAACACCTATTTCCTTTCAGTAACCCCACTCCTGTGTTTGGGAGGGAGTGGGTTAGTCTTGAAAATATATAAGGAGGGAACGGCACGAAATAGTGACCCTGAAAGTGTGAGATTGGGATGTGTAGAACAATGAAAAGAGGGTAAAATATAGCAAACAATACAGACTGGTCGAGTTAATATAACAGAGAAAAACACCCAATTAATGGTTAAATGTAAGACTGGTCATGTGACATTTACTTAAAAAAAAAAAATGTAACAAAGTAAAATGTAACAAAGCCTTGCTGCGCTGCCATCACTGATGTCAGTTTGGGCATCCAAACAACAGGCATAAGTTGCTGCAGAGGTTCATTCATTGTCTTTATTGAGCTCTCAGTGCTGAGTCTGATATGGAAAAGAGCCCCCGGTGAAAATGATTTTCCAATACCCTGTGTGAATAAATGGCAATCCCTGCTGATAGGATAATGCACTGCCACGCCATAAACTGATACGTTTGGCTGAACGATAATGGCAGCCAAATGTGATCCCTCAAGGTTGAAATGCCACCCTAAATTGGATATATTCGTGTTTTTTTTAGACATTATGATGATGGAGTGTAACGAGAGGAGCTCTTTGCTTCCATCTAAGAGATTCCACACAACGACAAATTCATCGTGTACCGTGACTCTCAAATCAATAGTTTCCACACAGGAAGTCAACTTGTTTCCAGTGACTGGCACGAGGTTAACATTTCCTGCACGTGGGAGTGTGTGATGGAAGCACGGAAGCGTATCTGTGTCATCACACACACAGCAACAGAATCACTGCAGAATCACCGTTGACCTTTATAACAACAACATAATACTAACAACGTGAGAGGGACGGCACGGAAATAGAAAGTAAAGAAAGAGAGATTAGTTGTTTCAGAAGATGGAGTTCAATATGGCAAATGTGGGTCTGTTACCGAGCCTCCGACTGGGCCGGGTGGCCTGGTCCAAGGCTCAGACAGCTAACACATTAAAATGGTTGATTTTATTTAGATTTCTCAGGTAACTAGTTGCTAAATAGAGACAACCTAAAATTAATCTGACAAAATTTAAACCTTGGAGACATCACAAAGTCATTTTTTAACTCCAAAGTAAGCAGATGTATAACAAACAACATGTCCTACTGTTATTACAGACTATAAAAGCATGTGTGCAGTATAGTTTTCTCACTGTGGAGAAACACACACACACACACACACACACTCTGCACTTCCACACTGAAGTGTGGAAATAAATCCTGGATGCAAACAAACCACAACTAAGCTACATCCCTGGTCCAAAAAGGATACAATATTAAAACCTAAATTAGGAGGAAAAAAAAACTGTCCCAATGGCAACCTGCTAAAAACAGGTAAACCTCCATGTTTAAGATGACAAATGTAGCACACAGTATTTTTGTATGTTAACTAAGCCGAACTCCGCTGAAAAAGTAAAAAAAAAAACCCTTTCAAATTGAATTTGGAAATATACATGAACAGGTCCCTGGTCTTCAGCCAAACATGCAAGATTGATTCCCCAGTTTTGCATGAATAACCGAGGTAATCGAAACATGTTTATCAGTGTGCCCTGCTGCTTTCCAAAGAGTGGTTTTTCATCAGCGAGCAGAGGCATCTCTCAAATTTACTGGACGCTCTGTTATCACATGGATGCGATTCAACAGCTCACTGAAACCAACTCGCTTCCGTGGCTGCACAATAATTGATATGTTGGCAGACACAAAAAATGTTGTGGGACTAATTTCACACCAACTTACATTTTTAGTAACAAATTTAATGTTGTATTACTAAAGATTTAGGTAATACTTCATATTTAGGTAACCTAAAATGCTGTAAATTGTTAGTAAGATATAAAAGATGTATAAATAATGATTGAGGATGACTGTCTATTCATCTATTCATCATTTGTCCATGTAAGAGAGTTGCTCTGATAATCAGATATATTAACTTCTTCCTCGTGAATTCAAACCAAGCTGAATAGAAATTCCATTTATTTGTTTCTCCTCAAAACAACCAGTGGAAACTAATTTGTAAATGCAGCCATGTTTTATGATTAAGGCACCCCTGGCTAACCACAAATTGAATTTCAGCCCTCTTCTGACAGTAACGTCAATTTAATTTGCAATAGTGGTTTTTCTCCGCACTAATCTTTTTATTCGCCCCCCCCCCCCAGTACCCAATTGATCAGTTACAATCTTCTGTTGGGTTTCTCAACACAACACACAAGCAGAGTTTCCAGTAAATCGTGAAGTTATTTGTAAACCTCGCAGTCACAATTAAAAGGTTATACAGTCATTACTCAGTCCTGCCTTAGAGTAAGAGTAAGCAGCGACTGGATATACACGCGCTTCTACCGCTCAGTGATAATTTCTAATTTTCATATACACAGTCCGGCCAGTTTAGGACCGTTGTTATGGCTACGATAAGCTCAGAAAAATTTTGTTATTGACCATCAGAATTGTGCCGGCAGGAATAACAGACCCTGCATGTGGCACATCATGTCCTTATTGCTAAATTTAGGCGATGCTCATCACATGGGCATCAGGAAGTGATGCTACAGCATTGTTGTAATGTGTGAGCTCTCACAAACCTTCAATATTTCCTGAGCTGAAAGAAGAATAGGCCTACTGGATCAGAAAAAAATTATTGAAATTGCTATTTTAAAGCATTACAGCTGTCAAACAGAGCGGCAGAGCAATTTTACCAATGGCCTGGATCCAGTTGGCCTTCGCATATGAGGGAATTCGCAGGCTTGTTATATACTGTAATACCTCAGGTCTGCGTCTCTCATCGTGTTCCCACCGGAGTGAGATTCAATACAAATTGATTGAGTGCTGCTCTTATCCTCTCTCATGCTCTCTTTCTCCAGTCAATCCCAGTCATCCTCCAGGATATCCGCTGCAGACCTTCAGCTCTAACCTCCCTGCACTGCTCTAACCAGGGCCCTGCTGAATTTGAAGGCAGATAAATGTGCGTGTACGTGCAGGAGGAGGTTTAGAACGCGTTTAGAACGTCCGCACCAGACATCCTTCCAGCGGCGCTGGCCCGGCACCAGAGCCGCAGTGTGGGTGGTGCAAACACGGCATTCTCACCCTCAGTTATTTGCGGTCTTCCACCTATGCGTCAGTCATGCGCTCACCCACCCGCCACTCCTGTGCCTCTGCTGCTGCGTGCACTCAGGCAGAGTTTCTTTACATGTTCACAAAGCCAGTTTTAAGGCTTACAAATGTTTTTAAATGTCTATCAGCAGGTTTCACAGGGAGAGTTATGAGTTTGAATAAACTAGACAAAAGCAGTTAAGAGACAGGTCTGAATAGCCTCAAGGTCATCGCTGCTGCTTTCCAATGTTGACTACCGCCATTTCCAGCAGGTTTCTGACCACATAATCACGACGACGTCACAAGAAGGGAAAATTCCGGGTCTGTTGGCAGTGGGAATGCCTATTATTAGCGGTTTGAAAAAGCTGTTTTGCACACACTAATTTTGGTGTGAAAGGGACTTAAATTTCATTTTCTATGTTGCAACAGTAGAAAACGTCTCATTTTCACTGCCCATCAATTCAGTAAATGGGCTTGTTGCACAACCGTGTGGGCTTCATTATTTTTGGTGACACGGTTTCCACATGAATTATGAGCTTTTGGTAGACATGCAGGAATATTCAGTCATTAAGTAATTATCTCAGCAGGAAGAGAAAAACGAGGCTTTAGCTTCGCTGTCGCTATAAATCATGACCGTTGCAAAGTTGATCTGCATTTTTCACGTAAATAAGTGTCCGTGCGAGGCAATTAAACCGCTCAGGCCAACAGCAGATCTCAGTGAAAATCAGATGGGCCGAATTTGGCTCATTTGCATAGTAATGAGGAGGATTCAGCTGGATTAACGAAGCACCACTGTTCCCTCACTGTCTGGTCGTATTTTCACTTTGACTGTGAGAGACCACAGAAAATAAAAACTTCCCGCACCTCAAGCGGCTCCAGCGGCGCTTCTGATGACACGGCAAACGACTTTTATTGTCTTGAAAAAAAGGAGGAGGATGCTCATTTTTCACCGGCGCAAAATGGAGTAAAGGCAGGTTTTGGTGTGGCATGTGATGAATGTTCTGTGGGAGGGAATCCATCTGCTGCATCAAGACTGCGGAAATGGGATCGTCCGCTGAGGATGAGGGAGAAAAAAATAGAAATTGGATGCTGAGAGACAAGTCTAATTCACACAAAAGACTAAACCTCACTGTAAAGAGAGAGAGAGGGCAAGGGAGAGTGTGTAAATCACTTGGGGCTGTGACGAATATCAACGATGTATCCATCATGAGATAGCTCAAACTTCCTGAGCTCAAAATTCCTCAGTTCAGTAAGCAAACTTAATTTATGCCATAGTCACCTTGAATGCAGAAAGTAAGCTCGTTCTGGCAATGGAAAAATCATGTCGGCAGAGTTTATAACTCAATCTGTTAATAACAACAACAATAATCCAGTTCCATGAAAACCTGTCCTGGGAGAACAAGTATAAATGTGAGACAATTAACTGCTTCCTTTACAGCATTTATCATCCAGTCAGGGAGGAGGCAACACGATTTGTTTAATACAGCAGATGAGAGGTGATAATTAAGTCCACAATTCTAAAAATCATCTGGTGGCTGCAGCAACAGCACAAATCCTGCAGCCGGCTGATGGCTCAGCTAAAGCAGCCGAACGATGGGGCACAGTGGCAGGGAACACGCTTCAAATACAAAGAGAGTGAAAGTTGACAAAATTAGGAATTATTTTTGCCTTCATCCATCAAATATTTCTTTATTTTTCAGCATTTTCCTCTGAGCTCTACAGAAAACTGGTAAATCGCAGCACTCAGTGTAAATTCCACAACTTGAATTTGAATGTTGATTTCTCTCTGAGGTGTGGTGAGTATCTTTGCATCTCCGTGTTTGTAGAACCAACAGTGGAGCTGATTGCCTTTTGATTATTTAATCAGCCATCTTTGCTGGAGGAAGCTCAAGTGAAAATGACACCATTTTAGAGAATCTGCAATTCCTCTGAGCCCAAAACAATCCGGCCGGCGGAGCCTGTCGTTTTACATCTCAGAGGGTGAGATAGACACCCTGAAGCACAAACAGGCCTTCGTTCTGTGTTTGCGTGGGCGCGCGTGTGTGTGTGTGTGTTGGAGTGCCTCAGGTTGTGCGCCACGATGAGAAATCCTCAGCAGACGAAGAGAGCAAATGGGTGCTTTTTTTGTGTTGATAGAAGAACCTTGTGTATTCTTGTTCTTTCTCAGCAGGGACAGATCGACGTACACACGCTTCTGTGAGGGTGTGTGTGTGTGCCTGCAGCACACTGCGCTTCTGTTTCTGTTGCAGGAGTGTTAGTCCCATTGTTTGCCCAATTAATGTCACTTCTGGCCTGCAATGCTAAATGGCAACTCCGTATTGATGTTTTAGTATAATAACAATAACGAGCCGGAGAAGACACGGAAAGCCTCCAGTGTCTAATTCTACCTGTTGTTTACACACCTTTCAGATTGTGTTATTAAGTGTGGGTGTTGTAAATACTGCTACCATGTCACTGGGTGTCCTACTGCACGCCACAAAGTAATTTGCATTCAGAATTCTTTCCAGGGAAAGGTATATACTTCACTCCGAAGGATAAAAACACTGCAAATTTATAACGTAATGCTAATCCGCTGTTTCTCTTCTCTCAGACAGGTGCAGTGTCAGAGAAAGACTGTCATCAAGAGAACAAATTACTCAGGAGAACAGGTACTACACACACACACAGACACACACACTGAAAGACACTAATGAACATCCATATTTTCCCCCCTGGCCACAGTGTAATGTTCAATTTAATGGTCTAATGTTCTTTAATAGCTACTTTATGTGCATGGGCTTATTGTGCATCTATCAACCTGAAGCACACCTAATCAGACAATTATCCCTCATCTCCGACTTATTTCCATGTATGTATTCAGAGCCACAATTGGGTGTCTAATAGGAACACAAATACGCTGTCACTTCTTATCGCTCTGTGGACATAACAGGCCCAAGGTGTTTTTTTTTTCCTGAACTATTATGTTTGCAAAACAGAAGTCCATTCTGCACGGGCAAAGATGGAAAAGCGCACACGTGAGACAGGGGTAGTGGTGGGGTGCTTGTCACATTCAAAAAAAATGAGGGATGGTGAAGGAAAGGGGTGTAGAGATGTGACTGTGATCCACAGCTGGATGTATTGGCTGCTTTTACACATGGATTTACCATGAAATGCGGTCAAGATCACTAGGATAACCATACTACATCAGTGTTATTTCCATTTCATGTTTGCACGTTTTGGTTTCCTCTCGAGTATGAAATGAAGGTCTCCCCAGCTGCTCAAACCACCTCTCATCATATTACCAAGTCTTTGCCGCAGCGGCTGATGTTTAAATTATACATTGTGTTTCACGCACACATGCATCTATTAGGACTTAACAAACACCTGGCTAATTGTGAATCGGGTTAGTACAGTCATGTACAACTTAGTAAGTTTTTTGGTTTTATTACTTTCTGCATCATGAAAGCTTGTTCATCAACATCGTGGTGGAAATACAATGAGAAAAACGGAAGCGTTAAACAGAAGGTGAACCTGCAAAGGCTTCCACCCTCACAAGTGCAGGAGATGAAGAGAGGCAGGGTGAACGGCGCCGAGACATTAGCAGCGCCGAGACAGGAGGCGAGAGCGACAGCAGTGGAAGCCTTTGATGTCAGGGTTCTAATCAATGAGGATTATGGTCTCTGCGCCTGTGTCAGTCCTGATTTGAGCACCAGCGCCGGGAGGCGACAGCACAGCCGGAAAACATCAGACAAAACTGCTCCTCGTTCGAAAGGAGAGGTTTCTGGACAATCCCATCTGCGTCCATCTAATCAGAACACAGATGTCCAGAATGGATTTCATACTTAGAAAATGTCGGGAAACCTGAGTGAGAAAAGAGTATAAATAAGTAAAGAGTTGGTCTGTCGCATAATTAAAGTGCCTTAATGTCTATTCAGGACATCAGTGTCTCACTCAAATGTGAAGACTTTTCACTTTTACTGACATCAGATGGGTTTTATTATTTCGCTGACACTGGACTGAAAAAGTATGTCTTTTTACTGTCTTCTTAGGGTAATCACACCATTTTTAACACAATCCAGCATTCCTTGTGGTATTTCATCTAAGTTTTAAGTTTGTAAGTTTATGTCCACACTTTTGTGCCAATTAATAATCAGAAATGTTCAAAAAGTCAATATAGTCAAAATAGTTGGAGTATTATCTAGTATTATCTAGAGAAATGAAGTGAAGTTATAAGTATAAAGCTTGGCAGCTACACTTAGAAACTGTCATGTGTTCTTTTATTTAGACAAACTGGTGACATTTTGCCATGTTTCTATATGTGTTTAATCAAGGCCAGGCTGCTGAAAACAGAGCAGTCTGTCACTGGCAGAGTCTATGCTAATGAACGGGACCTTTACATCTCATCAGGTTGCTTCTGGAAACGATAGCATCACTGTTGGATGGCGCTGTGCAGAGATCTGCGCTGACCTTTCCTCCCTCTGCATTAGAGGCTCTGCCACTTTGACCCTTTGTTATGCAAAGCCTTACAGCTTGATTCAAAGCCTGACCTCAGACTCTTTGATTTTTTTTTTTGATTTTTTTTTTTTTTTTTTTAAACTAATTATGTCAGTGAGCACTAGCCTGAACCAGATCAGAGAAGCAGCAGCACTTTGAATGCAGCCATTTTGAAGTAAATCCGACCATTTTGTGTCATGTCTGACCCTGGCTGAATGGACTGACAAATAACCAAAGTCTCCCATCGCATCATGTGGCCCCGCTTATCTCATTTGTCAAGATGAATTCAGGAATCTTGGCAAGTGACAGGAGAGCATTATTTCTAAAAAAAAAAATGCAAATAAACCAACAGATGGCCTCATGTTGTCACTTAGTTTTATCTTCCTCTTCCATTTTTTTGTTTTGGTTCCTACCTTTTGATTAATTTTGCCGGCGGCTGAACTAATTAGCGCAGATCTATTGTTGCGCACGAACTCTTTAATAGACAGTTGGACTTGCAGTAATAACAAGGCTCATACACCGATGAAACAATGTAATATGAGGATGGGGGAGAAGATAATGGTGCAGATCTGAGGGTTTGGGCAGAAACACTCACCTAAAAGAAAGGTAGCACTTTATTTCATCCTGTCTGGAGAGAGCAGAAGTGAAGGCTCTGCATCAATGCCACCTGTAATTTTACTGTCAATAAACCAGACTTTAAGATATCCACTTTGGCTTTGTTGTTAGAACTGTTTATGTGGTAACTGCATCGCCACCTGAGCTCCAGGATCACGTCGCCTCTCTTTGTTGTGTGCAGAACAGACAGCAGCCACAGGAGATGGTGTCAGTCCCTAAGATCCTCCATATTTGCTTTATCATCTCTGCACAGCCTGTTCGATTGTTGCCTTTTTTTTTTTTTTTTTTGTATTGTCATTCAAACCCGCCTTCAAATCAAAGATTCATTTTTCAGGAGAGAAAAGCTGTGGCATGATTTGGAACGGGATGATGCTCCCCCACCCCCCTCACACACACCTTTCGCCCCTCGTATTTCCTGAAAGCTCAACAGAATATGTTGTCATTTCTATCCCGCCGGAGATAGAAACCTTTGAAAGGGGGAGATAAAAGGAGACGAATAGCTTGTTTTGAAAGGGACCAACAGACAAGAAAAGCTCATGAGGTGATAGACAGGGGCCTTTTTAAGGTTCTCTCTTTTTTTCTTTCTTTTTTTTAGCTCTGAGCTAATATACGTGAGATCAAGGGAGAACAGAAGGCAAAGGGAGGCAGAGGATGAAAAAGTTCACCTCATTGCAGACACTGAGAGGATGTTTGATGTGTTTTATGCAGGTATATGCCATACAGTGTAGAACAGAACACATAACATGATCATTTAATTGCCGATAATGAGAAAAACAAATGTGTGTGCACGTAATATTTGTGCAAAAAAAAAAAAACGCTATTTTTGTAGTAGTAGTTTTGTAGTAAAACGTTATTTAGTAGTAGTAGTTTTGTATTTGATAACCAGCAGATAACTATGTAACCCTCCCACAATAATTCCCAGTGTGTACAAAGGAGAAAAGAGACCCATTTGAGTTTTCCAGTTTCACAGCTGAGTGAGCTCAAAAAGGACATTGCTCTCTACCTTTTTTTAAATGACCCTTTCTCTGTCCTCTGGCTTTTTATGTTTTTTTTTATGTTTTGGATCACTTTCCTATAAAATCTGGTTATTTACATTTGCTCTCGTGCATTTAGGACTCAGACAAGTAGACTCGCTCATGCGTCACGGCCATCGTGCGTGACTTTCTGCTGTTGCTAACTAGAACTTTACTGGTCTGCAGAACATAAACCTGAGGTTCGATATTTACTTCCTCCTCTGACAGGAAACTCAGTCACTGTGTACAGTACAGAGCAGGCAGTCATTAGCGGCCCGGGGTTGTGTTTTCTGTAGAACAGAATCCATTTCTTTGGCCTATCTTTGCACTGAAACAGCTCTGGTGCTTGTGTAGCCCTCCGGTTGCAGAGCAGCCAATGAACCAAGGCCAGTGGTCCTGAAAGACAAGGTAATTTGGCCAGAGTGATGGAAATGATGAGAAAAGTGCTGGAATACTTCCAGAGTCCAATTTACAGGGTGGAAAGAGCACGGGAAAGGGAGAGAAGCAGCGGTAGAGAACGACTAAGTGAAGGCAAGAGGCACAAGAGAGTGATCACCCACACAAGAGAGGGCTGGCATTGGCTTTGTGTTCATGGTGAGGTGCTGCACATTAACCCGTGCAAATGGAGGTTATGGCTTTACTTCTATAAGTTGGAGACAACAGGGCTGCTGTTCGAGAGAGAGAGAGAGAGAGAGAGAAAGCACCAATGTAGCAGAAAGAAAACATTCATATCTGCAGGATATAAAGATCAGCGAAATATGTCATTATTCAGCGCACCTCTGGAAGGAAGGATTCGGAGATTAAAATCTTCAGACAAAAGGAGAGAAACGAGAGATCCATCAGAGCGATAAAGGAAAATGGTCATCGTGGCAAAAGGAGATGATGGAAAATTAAGAGGAGCAAATGAGAACAGACAGACCTGCAGGATCAAGGCTTCTCTGTTCCTCCTGCCAGTTCAGGACCGGCTCAGAGGACTCACTCTTGACGATCACAGTGTGTCTCAGAGTGACAATGAGTCCGTGCATGGACCTTGCACTAATTTTACAAATTTTACAAAATTAGTGGCACTACTTGATAATCTAAAAACTTTTCCATTACATTTTTTTACATCAAATCTATACAGCCACATATATGGGCTGCAAATTAATGGAAAGGCTGTAGCCATGAAGTAAGGGAATACGGAGGCAGCGTCAATACGACGCTGAAAAAAACTTCACTGGCATTATTAATTTAAGCTCATTTAATATTAATCTTTGCACCTCACAATGTAGTGTATAAATTATAGTTTTCATTTATATTGCTTTATATTATTGCCTGCGTTAAAGGTAACTTCTTCACCAGAGCAGTAGATGCACATTCACCTGCTGCATCTGAAATGATACATACTGAATAAATTAGCTCTTTCAGTGGGAGTGATAGCGTAGCAGAAATAATTTATAAATTAGGTAAGAACATTAGGCAGTCCTGCTAGTTTTTATTTTTTATGTATTGCCCCATCTGTTTTCTCTGCACGCAATGATAAAGATACTTTGTGTGATAGAATTGCGGTTGTTTAACGCACCGACTCTAATTTCTGTTATGGAGAAAAGGAATCTCAACACGCTCACGAGGTTACTAGAACTAAAATGGCTGCAGTGGCCAATAAATGAGCTTAATATTCTTTTAATGCAAACTGACAGTCAGCAAAAGCTGAATGTATTAAATATGCAGAGTGGCAAAACTGGCTGGCTAAAGATTACGTCCACAAGACAGAAGCACACGGTGCCCTGGGGTTTACAGAGAATAAACAAAATATATACAGAAAAAATGATACACTGGGACTGTGGAAGTCTTAAATATAATAAATTAAGCAAGGCGTTTAATAATAAAAAATTTGCAAACCCGAACAAATTTTGGTCAGCTAACAATAATGTAAATATAAACTATGGTTAGTATTTAGGCGTTAAAAAAAAATTGGCATAAGGAATCACACAGCTTCATGTTTTGAATGCCAGTCTTTCCTTTAAGAGAGACTTTTGGACTATTTTGAGAACCACACTTTTTTTTAAAAGTAAGGATGATTTCAAAGAAAAAAAAGAAAAGCTCACTTCTGAGATGAAATTTAATCTAGCCAAGATGAGAAATGATGGATAAACTCGACATTAACTTACCTTTACTGTCAAACTTTCAAACCGGCTGTTTGTGATTTATTTTACAGCATAGATGTTTTACAACCTGGCCTTGAGTTCATTTATTTAAAAAAAAAAGGGGGGGTGGGAAGCACTATGGTATTTTACTCTCTCGTTGCATCAATTGCCCTGATGGTTTTTATTATAATTGGAACAGACAGTTTTCATTTCAGCTCAACCCTGTCGGAGATGAACTCGGCCAATTTATTTTGCAGAAAATCAGCCGGTAATGAAAAGTGTCAGCATTATTTTAGAGAATCCTCAGACGGGAGAATGGAACTTTTTGATACACGCACATAAAAACCGCGTGAACATTTTGGAGACATGAAAAATGGCAGGAGTGTCTTCATGCAGAACTCACAGCACTTGGTTTTGTGCTGGCTCTGCATGTACTCTCTCAATCTAGTTGAAGCCAGTTCTTTTTTTCCCTCCCTGAAGCATGTTGATTCTTTTCACTCTGAATGAGTAGGTATGTCCTTAATTGAGCCTCCATGAAAAAAAGAGAGAGCCTCTCGTGGGTGGAAGTGCTTGTGGGCATCTGTGTGCATGATGACCCAGCGAGTAAAGTACAATCCTATGATTGTGAATGTCTTTGAAAGTTTTTAAACTATGCACAGAGCTTTATTTGCTGATGGGTCTCTACTTTTAGAAGCCTGAAACGCAGCAAGAGTTCATCTATGATATTGTATACAGTACTATTCTATATAGTGTACATGCAAAAGGGAAATATCTACTTAAAAATTGGTGCTACAGTGTTGTCTTGCAATGGTTTTATGCGTAGGAAATACTCCTTATCAGCTATAATCTGTAACCTGCAATTTAAAAATGCAGGCCTCCATAGCCACAAACATTAGGTCAAGTCAACCCTCAAAACTGCAATTCCATGTGATTTGTGATTAAAACCTATATTTGAATCTGTTTAAATCAAATGAGTGAAATATCTGCGTGGAACCATTCATCTATTTTAAACATGCTTTCTTGTTGAAGAAGACTCTCCATCAGGTCCCTCCATCATCTCCAGCCTCCTCATTTATTTGCTGAATTCACCAGTTAAATGACAGGGCAGATGCCACATACTAGAAGGAATATTTGTACATAACAGATATGAAGTCCAACAAGCCAGGTAGCCAAGATGAGACAACTCTCATCTGTCTTACTAAAGAAGCTTTCTGAGCAGAGCCTGATTCACCAGAATGGGATGCCTGGCTTTGAAGAAAGACACTCTTGAATGTGCAGAACTTCCCCTCATCTGTGGGATAATTTCAGTCAGTCCAGAGGTTTTTAGCCAGAAATGCACAGAATCATAAACACTCATATAAACCGCTGATTAAATTGAATTAAATGGTTTTTTTTTTTTGGTTCCTCTGTCCTGATGGGACCCAATCAGCTGATGGAAACAAATCTCACCAACTCCAGGTTACAGCATCTGTCAGCCCATCGCTGCCATGCCTGTGCCGATGTTTGACAGCCTGCTTGAAGGATGAAACTTTTACTTCCTCCCTCTTTTTCACCGCCACGTCCCTGTTCTCTCTTTGCCGCTCGCTGAAGAAAGGATTACGGCCGCATCACTCAAACACCGCCTCTACTGAAACCCATCTATCAACTCTCCCTCCCCAAGCAATTTTTCTGTAGTCCTCCCGAGTGGAAAGATCAGATAGTCGGTATTGTGCAACAGAATACATTGAAAGGCTCTCAGATACTTCCATAATCCGTGCTAGAGTTTCTCTCCCTTTCTAAATCCAATTATTTTGTACAGGACATACAGAGAATATGCTGATGTTGACTCCCGCCCACGCGCGCCCCCACAGGCATGAGCAGGCCCGTCCGTGTTGGCACAGTGGAAGCTGCTGCAGCATGCAGAGCACGCCATCACCACTTACTCATTTGTTTTGCCTCTCTGCCAACAATTACACTTCTCTCCTTCTCTTTTCTCCTCCATCGCTGTCGTTTTGCAGGTGTGAGCGCGCAGGACCAATGAGGCTTTTTCCCAGCATGCCACTGGCGCATCATCACAGGGTCCCCATGTCCAGCGCTGGCTGGATCTTGGCTTTAGCTCTGCTTTTTGCTCTACAGGTAAAGTTTCGTCCCAACTGTTTCTTTCTTATTTCTTATAACTGTTTTCATCTATTTCAAATCTACTTTTTGGCAGCCATACTATTTGACTTCGGGAACTGATCAGTTTGTAAAAGCATATTCTCCTGAGTCTGTTTTTCTTTGCAAGCTTTTCTACCTTTTTGTTAGATGTTAGTTAATTTTCTTTGTCAGTGTTTTACAATGATAATTAATTGTGTGAAGATGTGATGCAGCGAATTATAAACTTTAAATGAACATCATGCTTAATTTATTTTAAGAATGTAATGTCAGTTTTAACTGACAGTTCTTTTTATGTTCATTTTCCTTCATCTATCCATCTTTATCCATCTCTATAATTTGTATTCATCCCCTCCTTTCTACGCCCCAGGATCCAAAGGACGAAAACAGACAGAAACCCCCTGAATCCCAAACAGGTGCAGTGGTTTACTTTTTACTAAACGTTTTCCTGCTCTCTCTCCGACCCTCCAGGGTTCCTCCCCCGCAGCTCCATCAGCAGACAAGCTGGTTCGTACCACCAGAGTGAGGAGACAGACGTTGGCGGGGGGTCAGGCTCCCCCCTTGTCTTCAGAAAACCAGACCGCGAGGGAACAACCTCTGGTGTTTAATCACGTGTACAACATCAACGTACCCCTGGAGTCCCTCTGTTCTATTGAACTGGACTCCGCTGCATCGCCCGGCCCAACTGATGGTCTGTTTTTCTGATCTTTGACTTCAAATCCAGAACAAAATAAAAGCAGACAGGCTGAAGCATTTTGTTTTTGAAAAGGTCCCCGTGCTGGGTTGGAGTCCAGTCCCTCTATGGAAGGTCCAGTGGATCCTTTAGGGCCAAAAGAATACACTGAGCAGACGCTGGACGCTGACAGCCAGGTGGGTATTTTTTTTTTTTTAGAAGTACTTAAGTCTTATTTTTGCCTGAACTAAAAATAAATATCTTCTTGAATCTCAAGGTGACGTTCACACACCGCATCAACATCCCGAAGGCTGCATGCGGTTGTCCGGCAACAGCCACCATACAGCAGCTGGTCACCAGGGTGGAAATGCTGGAGAGAGAAGTCTCCCTGCTCAGAGCCCAGTGCGGGTCGGGGTGCTGCAGCGAGGGCTCTGCCATGGGTGAGCACCCAGCAACAGCACCAACAAAGCCCATCTGAGCAGGACCGAGCCCTCACCGTGGAAAAATATACTGGGTTTCAAAAAGGTTTTATAACTAAATGTATACAGACAGACAGGAGCAGAATATTGATGCGGCAGGGGAACTTGTGGCGCCTCTGGCAAAGTTTTACTTACTATTCAGGAGGTGTTGCCAGGATAAGTTGTAGAGACTAAAATGGACAGTTATAGGGCAATCTATGGTAAATGATTCCACTTCATTTGTATTATCACACCTTCAGATGTTCTTTGACAAACTTCATCTCATCTGTGAGAGGAGGATTTTTTCCACTAGTCCTGACCTGAGTCAGAATGAGCAGAGGGATGTCGCTGGCTGGGAACGCATTAAAATGAGAGCATTTGCTGAACATTTTTATGGTTCCGCTGGAAAGTGCTGAAATTTTAGCAAAGTTAAAACTAATGAAAGAAGGAAACTAAATTTTAGTACAATAAGTACATGCTTTCTGTCCTTTCCAGGTCGGTTGGACTTTGTCCCAGGCTGCAGCGGACATGGCAGCTTCAGCTTTGACCTGTGCGGCTGCATCTGTGAGGAAGGCTGGGTGGGTAAGAACTGCTCCGAGCCTCGCTGCCCGGATGACTGCTCAGGCCAGGGGGCATGCGTGGAAGGGGAGTGTGTGTGCGACCGTGACTTTGGAGGGGAGAACTGCTCGGAGCCGCGGTGCCCCTCCGACTGCTCGGGCCGTGGGCTGTGCATCGACGGTGAGTGCGTGTGCGAGGAGTCCTTCACCGGGGAGGACTGCATGGTCGGGAGGTGCCTGAACGACTGCTCGGACCAGGGCGCCTGCGTCAACGGCACGTGCCAGTGCCGGCCCGGCTACATCGGGGAAGACTGCTCGCTGGTGTACTGCGCCAACAACTGCAGCAAGAAGGGGCTCTGCAAGGACGGCTTCTGTGTCTGCCAGGACGGCTTTGCCGGAGACGACTGCAACTCAGGTGGGTGTTTTTTTTTCTTTTTAATTTTTTATGCTTTATGCTCTGTCTTGTCTCTTGTCTCCAAAGACAAGACAGAAACAGTCTGACATGAATGGTTCATTCCGAGAAGCACACAGCGCGGACATGTTGCCCTCATTTAACACTTGCTGTCAGCCTGACCTGGACTAATCCAGCGCAGAAATGAAATCTTTTAACAGATTTCAGAATGACACGCCGTGAACCTCCGACAGTTTCCTTTGAACTCTTGAGAGAGAACAAGTTTCTTTTCAAATTAGAGCTGCGACATATGATCGAGCACCTCCATTAGGAGGATTGATGGAATCCCCTGGAAGCACTTTTCTGCTCCGGAATTGCTGGCACTATCACTTAAGTGTATTTGCGTGGGACCAGGAAAAAAAGAAAAGTAAATGGATGCCTGAGATAACAGTCAGGTCATAATAAAAGGGGTTTTTATTTGATGTTGCATGTATGAAAGTTAAATTAAAAATCAGCAAAAACACTTTTTCAGGACCTCTTTCCAGGACATTTATCATGGAGTCAACATGTAATTATGAAAATATCATTTCATAATTGCTCTTCATCTCTCCAGATAAATCATGTGACCATTAATGCATTACAATTTGCAGAGGAATTTAATGATCATGTGATTAGTGTGTTACTTTATAAAGTAGTTCATTATTTTCTTCAAGTACAGAGTGACTAACTCTAACATCACTCTAACATCACTAACTGCAGAGCACATCACTGCTCTGCAGTTAGTGATGTGTTTATGTCCTTAATTATCGCTGCGTGTCCGTCTTCACCACCCTGTTCTCATCTGCTTGTCTTTATGGAGACGGTTGAATCATTAACCATAAATTAAAACTGCCATGTTGTCTAAATAAATAAAAAGCGTCCTTAGAACAATCTCACTAACAAGATCCTCCTCCAGAGTGCCGTCAGGCCTTTGAAGCTGCTTTGAATATAGCTTTTTTTTTTTCATGGAGAAATTTCTTTAGACGCGTCTCCCCAGAGTTTACGTTCACAGCTGCATCCATGGCAACAGTATGATAGGAATCAACAAGGAAATGAACTGTTTTTGAAAACTGGAGCTGATAAATGCTTTCCAGCAACAGCGGCAGAGAGATGGACAGCAAATACTGATGTCAGGCTGTCAAACAGGACAGAGGAACAGCGGTCCAAGATACACTGCCGCACCTCACGGTTCAGGGTCGTCAACACAAGGTTCCCAGCTGGAGTGCCCTGTTATTTCCTTTACTTCTGAAAGACAAATCCATTTTCCAAGGTTGTTGCTGAAAAAGAAGCTGCTCTCTTTGCTGCTGTTTAGTATTCTGCAGCCCAAGGTCGCGGCCAAGAATTCGTATGATGTCAACAAGTGAAACCCCCAAAAATAAGTTGCTTAAAAGCTAAAATAATGATATTAAAGTCTGTCCTTCAGCTGTTGGTGCTGACAGGTAGAACTGCTTTAACTAACATGATGGAAATGATCACAGTGATAGAAATCCCAGGTAGCGGTTCCCTAAATTTGGGCTCCATATAGTTATGAAGGCAGTTCTGTTCTTCCTCTGTCTGTCTTCTGCAGTCTTGTCATTTCTCATGCTAGCGCAGACCAGAAAAACAAACCCATATGCGCTCTCAACGCAGGTGGCGACGCATGCGACTTGCTGGACCGGGTGACAGTGTTCGTTCGTCAAAATTCGCATGAAGCCGGGGAGGAAACTGTCACATTAGCTGCAGCCGAGACTGTTTCTGGATATAGCCTGGCTCCTCGTGCCAAAATAATGTTCTCCTCAGCCGTTAGAGGCTGCTGTCATCAAAGAGAGGGGGGAGGAAGTGCCGAGGACCAGGGAAAGGCGGGAAAAATCTCGTTCCTGAGGCTGTTCTTATGCCAAGCTTGTTGGGCCAAATCACTTTTTTTCTTAATTAATGTCTGAAGTGTGGACCGCATGTAGGGGATAGTTTTGCACAAAATAAGTACAAAATAAAACAGTTCGCTTACCACATCACTGTAGGGTAACAGGCTTAGCAGCTTCATTTTGTCAGGAAGCAAAAAAAAAATGTGATGCAATTTAGTTTCATTTATGAGAATTAGAGGGATTATATGGGAACCACCATTATTGTGAGTTATAATAAAGACTGCGTCATTTTAATGGATGGTGCAGCCACGCTGGTGTGGAAATGCGTGTTAATGTATTTCCACACCCAGAGAGATTAACTGAAGAGTGGCGTTTGACAGGAGCACCGTCTGGGACTCATTTTCGCTTAGGCCCGACATAAGAGCAGGGGAACAGCGGCGACATTGTGGCATTGTTGACATCCTGCGAGCGCAGCAGCGGTGACGACTGACAGCAGCACCCCTCCCGTTTGTCCCAGAGCCGCTGTTAAGCAGGGTCACCTCACACTCATGCTGATTTCACCGCTTCCACTCGGCTGTGTGCATCAGTCAAGTTCAGTGGGCAATTTTATTTTTTTCTTTATTTCTATTTTTTTTTAACTCGCAGCAAGTCGGAGAGCAGTGGCAATTTGGAATTTAAAATGTTTTGTTTGCTTCTGACATATTATTATGCAAATGTAGCTGCAGCATTGAACGGGGATTGGGAGACGTGACAATTTTTCCTTCACCCAATCAGGAGCAACCGCACACACCTGTGTGAGGTTACCTGCGTGTCAGTCACACGCCACCCCAGCAGCTTGAGAAGGCCCACTTTTGTCGTGGTTCTGGTTGAAACCTTCCAATACCCAAAAATAATTTCCCTGCAAAGGAAACTGACAAACCCCACCTTTACAGGGGGTGAGTGAACTTGTTCCTCTTTTCTGGTCTGTTTTGAGCATTAAAAGAAGCCAAATTTAAAATTCAGAACCTCTCCAGTGGCCTTAATAGCATATGCTCATTTATTTCCAGCGCTTAATTTATATTGGCACTGACAAGTTGGTGCTCCTGTCACGCAAAGGCAATTTAAGTAAAAATAGTTTTCATCCCAATTACTTCGTCGTGTTACAATTAACATGCTAATATTATGCTTAAAGCCGGATCATTAACACTGCAGCACATGTTTATTTTTATTTTAAAGTTCAGGGGTGATCAGATTCCCCTGACCTGAGTATGCAGAAACAGACTTAGTTAGAGTGAAAACTAAACTAGTCTGTGTGGACTACAGATTATCACACGCTGCATTAGAAAAACTAGAGAAATTTAAGAAAATAAGTATCACCTATTTTACCCTAAAGGCAAGTTAGTCCTCTGCACTGCGGTGACCTCCACTGTCAAGGCAAAAGAATACTTTGTAAGGTTTTTTTCCAGTAGACACTGATTCATCTGCTCATGTTTGCATACTGATTAGACCTAATGAGACTCAAAGACTCCAGGCGAAAGTGGTGAAAAGCCATCAGCATGTTGTCCTTTTGAAACAAACATTATCACATTATACATGCCTGAGAAGTGCTTTTACACAGATGCTGAAGAAAGACTTGACGTTAAATTAGTTCCCTGTACGATCAGCGTGTTTGCGACCCCCTCCTGTGTGTTTGGGCCTCCACCTGGACACTGGTGGAGCTCTTCTATCAGTCCGTTATTCTAATATCTCGTAAGAAGTCTGACAAGAAAGACTGATTTAGAGAGATGAGCTAGGAGTGGAGTAAGAATGGGATGATGGAAGCTGAAATCTGCTGATGTAGGAGGACAGTGGCACAGTCACAAAGGTCGGCAAAAGTCACCGTCTATCTCGCTCCTCCTGCAACTGAGAAATGTTAAAAGATTAAGCAAGCAATATATTAGCATATATTAGCCGCTCTGGGGTGACCTTTCATAACAGGAAGGTCTCGTTTTTTTTTTTTTTTTTTTTTTTTTGTAAGCCAACCTTTTTTTTACACGCTCACTTTAGGCAGTTTTCTTCCACTTTTTTGCGGGAAAAGCCGTTTCTCCTCAGCAGCCCCTCTACTCAGACTCCTGCGTGACCTCATTCAGTCATCCCGTTCCATCGGATCGCTCACTGCTCCTTTGGTTTGCTTTGATTTGTTGTTTTCCTTCATATGTGGGACAAAGCTAAGTCTAATTGACGCAATAAATCTGAGCTAAGTGAACGCTGAAGGGGTTGTCCCGCACTGAAGGTTGGGCTGTTTCAAATGAGCAAACTGTAGTACAGCTTGCACCCATCTGTCAAACGTGTGAGGATGGAGTCGTCTCGGAGGGGAGCGCAGCGCTGCACTCTTCGTTCCTGTATCGCAGAATGCAGGAATGATGAGGTGGTGAGAGGTTGTTTATCACACCATCACCCGCTGCAGCTCCTTTACTCCTCTGCCTAGCCTTTGCAGTTTGCCCTTATTCTCTGCGCTGTTACCAGAGCCTGTGATGTAAGTTATTAGAACTCCTGAAGAACTTGTTTATTTTCCTGGTGTGTCGGACTTAATAACCATTTGCAATTCTTTTCCCCTGTATTTCCTTCATGTTTCCACTTCATGTCCCACTGCTCCCTCTTGTTAGCAGTGGGACTTGTAAAGAAGCTTGCTAATGCCTCCACATTTACATTCAGCCCCACAGTTTCAGGTTTACGTCTCAGCTTTTGAAGTGAATTGCTCCAGTTAAACCCTCGTGTCCATAGACTGGCTTCTTTTGCATTCCGTTCCATTTGCTTGTTGTTGTTAGAGATGTTTCCCTTGAACAAACTTCTCCTTAGATTGTTTCTGTTGATCTTATGATGGTGGCGTCCATTCAGATCAGACTAGTTTGTATTAACCCCCCAACTAGGAAAAGAAACCAGGAAGTGTAACACAGAAATCTGCACCTTATTTGAGGTTACTGATGCACAATTTGCAGCTGCTAATAATGCAACGAGTGGCGGTCCGATGTTACTCAAGTGTCTAAAATGTGCTCTCATTGTAGTGGCGCCGGTCATGAGTCTGAAGATCCGAGGCGTAACCGACCGCAGCATCGACCTGGAGTGGGAGGGCTCAGTGGTGCTCACGGATTTCTTGGTGACCTACACGCCAAGCAGCGCTGGAGGTAGGCAGAGAGCATCCAGTCTACTTCTCCAAAAAGGTGTATTAATATACACCTTCTACCCGTCTCTGTCAGGTGTCCCATTAGAGATTAGGATTCCAGGAAATACCACCGCCTGCACCATCTCGGGCCTTGAGGCAGGCGTGGAATACAACATCAACGTGTTCGCTGTCATTAACAACAGCATCAGCGTCCCCGCCAGCATCACCGTCTCAACATGTAAGTGCACCTCTCTCTGTTGTTCCAGAGAAATGTCCTGGCGAGAACAGAAAGGATGCTCCACCGGGGATGTGTTTGGTGTAAATCTAATAACTGCTGTCTGTCTCACTCCGTGCTGGAAACACACTTCTGATACGGGGGGGTTGGCATGGATAAAAACAAGCACCCTGTGTCAGTTTTTTTCTTTTTTTTAATTCTGTGCAGTAATAGAGCAAAGAGTGAGAATTCGCTCCTGTTTCATCCCCATGCCATCAGCCCTATCTAACACACACATATAAACACAAATGTTTTCTGCACTTTCTTTTAATGCACTCACCAAATTAAGCATAATTCTGACAGAACAACACTTACTCTACCTTTAGCTTACTCATACCTTTATTTTGAAATTGAATAAAATATACACAGGCATGCACCTCCTGAGATTGAGAATAATTCTCAATCAGCTGGGTAAAGGCAATATGTCGCCATTTATTTTTGTCTTCCCAGGAGAAGATTTGGACCGTTTAACAGATAATTCAGTTCAAATGTGATAGAAACACTCGTGCAGTTGTTTTGTTATTGATTGTGTGGTGTGTTTGCTTAGCTTATAAGATCTTTATCATCAAATAATCAAATATCTGACCTTAAACAGACTATGCTAAAAGAAACTGATATGATTGATATCATGTATGTAAATCCTTCACAAATGAAAATAAATGAAAAAGAGCGAGACCTAAAAATACAAGAAAGCAGCAAAGAGGAGCAGCATTGGCATGAGGTGAAGTTCTGATTCATCAGCGCTGTGGGTCGCTAAAGAACAATAACGAAATATGTCTCTGGCTACCTCTCCAGATCTCTCCAATCCTGATGGTTTAGTCTTCAAATCCGTCACGGAAACATCGGTGGAGGTCCAGTGGAAACCGTTCTACTATTCCTTCGATGGCTGGGAGATCAGCTTCATCCCAAAGGTAGAGGCACCTTTTGACTGGTTGCTGCTGGATACTGAAAAGATGCTGCATGTGCGAAAAGGAAAAAGGAGACAACTTTTTCCAATCTTAATCTTCCAACCTCTTAATGTGTTCCTTTTTGTGCAAGAAGAGAAAAGAAAAACAAGATGGCTTTTGGTTTTCTTGGGGTTTTTTTCAGGTTGAAGTCCATACCAAAGAGGATTGTCTAAGGCTTATTGGCTATTAGATGGATGAGCCATTAAACCCTTTTTTCAAGGGAATAAAAATAGCAAAGCCAGATTCAAGGCAAGGGCACTCTGTAATTCCCACTGCAAACTCCGACACTCTCTCATCTTGTGGCCTCTCACCGTAATTGGTTTTCTCATTAAAGGTGTTCTCATGGGTGAGATATCCTTGGTCAAGCCAGACTTCAAGCCTCAAATCTGGTGTATCAGATGCTTCCTTTGTGTTTGTTTCAAGCCTTCATACATCTGAAAAAGGAAGAAAATAAAAGTGCTGGGCTTCCTAATTTCATTTCCCTCCATATCGGTTTTTTCCTCTCTTCCACTCTTTCTTCTAGTAAGGTCTCATCTTTTTCTTCTTTTGCTATCTCCTTCCACCCCTCCCCCCTCTTAGTTTTCACCCTTGCTTTCAGCCACGGGGGAAATCTTATTATGAGATGGCAGTCTTGCCTCCTGTGGTTTTAATCCAGCAATGGGGTTTGTGATTTTTGACAATCCCCTAATGGAGGCAGGCGTGAAAGATTTGGCCTGTGTGAACAAACACAGACCTCACACTTCTCTCTGAAAGACAGTAGGGGGAGAGAGAAAGCAAGAGCTTAGAGAGATGAATCTGAAATTTGGATAAAAATGCTACACTGCCAGGGTAGTTTGACACTTACCAACACTCACAAACACCCCATCTTTTCTTCTGGTGTTCACTACACTGGTATAAAGCAGCTAAACAATTAGCTATCAAGTAACATCGCTCATATACTCTTCCTCCCAACAATAATTTTAATTTTTAGAGGGCAGAGATGTGCCAGCATGTCCCAATCACGTAGCTGAAGACAAGTCTCTGTTTATATTAGTGTCAAATGTGCAGATTTTAAATTATATACAGATTTTTATAGGCCAAGTTAAAATAAATGGATGATGAAACATTTAAACGGGCTTTAAACGTGAGGGGACTAGCAAAATGTGGAGCAGGCATCGCAGCTTAGGGAGAAGACAGAGCCAAATAAATACATTTTTTAAAAGCCTGCATGGGCAGGTTTTTGAAATTTACAAGTAAGATTTGCATTCTAAGTTGTAAAAATGGTTCATTATACTATTTGGGATTTCACACTAAAAAATGAAACGTTTTGCCACTTGGATTTCATTTTTTTCGTCTGATTTTTTTTGTCGTCCCATGTATTAATACAGTAAGTCAAAATGAGAGAAATAACTGTAAAGCTGTGAAAGTGGACATGAAACGCTAGAACAAATGCTAACCATGAGATAAATGTACATATTTTAAAGCATAATGCTGAAATAAAACATCGGATTAATCAACCGTTTTAAAGAAAATTCACTTTGTATATGTAATTACAGGACGTTTTGGGGGCATACATAATAAAAACATGCAGTTTTTTCATCATTACCTACGGAAGCGTGTTGCTGCCACCCTATGTAAATAAAAACTGATCAGTTATTCCGTGTTATGTTTGTTAGAACTATATGTGTGTGTATATATATATATATATATATATATTATAACATGATAATATTTATTGTGAGAACATGAGACGTTTCACGTTATAACGTGATAGTTTGTTATATTGTAAAACCGTGATACGTAATTATTTTGTCACAACATAATTATATTGTAAAAACATGATAGTTTATATAGTAAAAAAGTGATGATTATATTGTAAAAACATCATACGTTGGATGCAACTGAGATGGTGTAGCTTGTATCCATGGTGCCTGCCATATCCTTCCAACTGATCAACGAGAAATGATGCTACTTCCAGACGGTCGAACTGATTCTTCCTTCTGTACAGTCTCACGCGTCTTAGGATCTTTCGTAGTGTGCGCATACTTATCACAATGTCATCAACCGTGTTCAGTAACAACAGAATCTCGCCATGTGTCATTCCAAGTTTAACTTAATCAAGTCACTTAAATGAGTCATTTCCTTCCACTTATCTGCTCTCCTGCACAGTTTCATCGCTTCCTCATCACATTACCTGAAGTTTTTACAATAAACTTATGTTTTTACAATATAACAAACTATCACATTATAACGTGAAATGTTTCTCGTTCTTACAATAAATATTATCACATGAAAATATACATTGTTCTAACAATAAACATAACATGGAATAACGTGTTACTTATCAGTTTTTATTAACATAGAGTGGCAGCAATACGCTTCCGTAGGTAATGATGAAATACTGCATGTTTTTATTACAAAGCCAACAAACATTAGTTTAACTAGTTAGCAATTAATTAATTAATTAATTAGTTCAACTGGATGGGGATCTGAGCCATCAGCTGAGTAGTTCTGGGAGTAGGTTGTCTGTTGCTGACTGTCTCCGTCCAGAGCCGCTGCACCTCCACAATCCTCTGCAACAATTGGTCTCTCAACCCTTCGCCTTGTCAGTGGCTCAAAAGCATATTGAATTTAACGTCCGAAAATGTTGATGTTCTGCCTCGTCCTTCAACATTTCCTCATTTGTAACCTACGTGTTCTTCTATGAGACAGAAACCTGAAACCAACTCAGTGACGTAGGCAGTGATGTAAAATAAAGATGGTGGCGAGTGTGCCCCCAAAATGTCCTGTAAAAGTGGATTTTCTTTAAAACGGCTGATTAATCAGATGTTTTATTTCATGCATATGCATGTACATCTGTCTTATGGTTAGCGTTTGTTCTAGTGTTTCATGTCCCCTTTAAACAGCAGAGGGTTGAGGAGGGTAACACTGATAATGTTCATGTGACTAAAGTGAAGTGGATCTTTAAAACAGGTGGTATAAAAGGTGCACCATGGGCTACAATAAAAAGAACATTTTCCTTTGCCTTATTCAACAGCACCAGATGATCAGACACAACGTGACTTCATCCAAGGTCATTTCCAAACCAGTTAACAGAATGTATTCGCAAGAAGTGTGAAGATCATCTGTCTGTTATCGCAGCATCTTTAAAGCAAAGTGTCGCATTTCCATATAACATCTGATGACAGTCACGATCGAGATTCAGTATTTTCCAACACCAGTAAGTATGTTGATTATTCTAAGGGACCAGTCAAATCGGTAAAATCACAATCTGTCAAGAAAGACGTGAAGTACCTCACTCCTGTCTTCAGGGATGGCACGTTTTAATTTCTTCCAGGTGCAGTCTAATTATGACATGAATAATTTTCTCTCTCTCTCTCACTCACACACACCAGCCGTTTATTCTTTGATTCCTCGCCTGTCTCTGTCGTCCTCTCCTCTTTTGCATATTTTTGCCCACAGTTACAGCTTCACAGGTGCAACAGGCTTGTTGTAAGTCACACACTGTTGAACTAAACCAGGTGCATCAAAGCTTTGCAACAGCACAAAAAAAAGCTTCACATTGCAGCCTTCGGTCACTCAGAGGAAGGACGCGTCACAATCATAGAGATCTTGTTTTCGCTGATTAACTGCTTCATGCTTGAATCGGTGGTTAAAGTAAGGGAATGGCCTGTTTTTATCAGACAGCGATGCTCAGCTGTCAATTTCTGAGAAAAGTGCACAGTCTGAATCCAGCCTTGAGTGAATTTTGTGTTCTTTTCTACTTCTACTGTTTATCATACAGGCACACTAAAAAATAGATGGCCTTCTCCTTGGCCATTTCTCACAGTCAATTGTTGCTAAGCTCATATAAAAAAACCCCAAAAAAAAAACATCGTTAAAGTAGAAAGTGCATTTAATCCAATGTAGTGAGGAAGAGCGATACCCTCGCACATCTCCGGTATCTGCACAGACGGATTATCTTTAGTCCAATCAATTTCAATCGCACTCTCCTGCCACGCTGCTGAGGTAAACACGATGAGGAAACTCAGCCCAGTCTTCACCCTCACCTTTTATATTTAAGCAACCTCACTAGCAAGAAAGAGGATAATGATTATGAGCAGACTAAGTAGATGGGAATGAGATGAGCTATCGTGGTATCAGTTTGTGTATGAACATCACCTCCTTTTGACTGCATAATTACTGCAGCAGAACACTGATAGTTATTGGAACACTATCACTGTGTGTTAGCGCTCAAGCTGGTAATTTACTTGAGATGATTAAATGGATTGCCTCTCTAATTAGAGTTTTAATTCAGGGAAGCGTCAAGCTGGTAAGCTGTGCTGTTTTAATACCGCCGTTGTACAAGCGTTTGAGGATCTCTGAGCAGGAGTGGCTGTAACATCTGGCGGGAGGTGCTTGCTCAACACCGGCTCACTGGGAACAGTTGGGAATAGCAGAGTGAGTGACAGAGTTGCAGATATGGAAGGATTACAGTCGTGTGTGGCCAGAGAAATAACTTTCTGCAACTCTGTACTTTTCTTCGGAACATCTGTAAACATTCAGAGAATGATATAAAAGGCAAAAAAAAGTGGCCAGGTGACTCGCTGTTTATATCTGACTGCCACTTCCCATCTGTCCACCGAGGCAGATTCCAGCTGAAATGTATTAAAATTATGCCAAACAAAAGTGCATTTTCAATGCATTTCTTGTTTGTTTTCTCCAGGACAATGACGGAGGGATGACAGCACAGCTGCCGAGCACCATCACTTCCTTTGTGCAGACTGGTCTGAGACCAGGGGAGGAGTACACCGTGAACCTGGTGGCCCTCCGAGACCAGGGTCGAAGCCAGCCTGTCAGAGCCACCGTCACCACATGTATGTACTAAGCATTAAACATAACTTTTAAGTTAGGTTTCTCAGGTATATATTACTCTAAACACAATACATTACAGTCACGATCAACTTATATGAGAAGATGTAACATTACATATTTGTTTGTCTGTTGTAAACCTTGCTGGAGCAAGCACCCCCCCAACCCCCCAAGCAGCTTACGCTGCTTGGACAGCTGTAATAGATCCCATTCAAATCTCACCCACAACAATTCCGGCTGATGTCTGCAGTCAAAACACTATCAATTTCCTGTCAAGTCTTTGTTCATTTTGTGGGCCATAATTAAGTATTGATTAACAATTCATGGCATCCATTAATTTTGCATGGCAGCCTTCTGCAAGACACCTTATTGGGTAAAGAAAGAGGAAAAGATAAATTTGAAGCTCGTCAATTATTCATATCAAAGATGTTTTTTTCTTCCCTGTCGTTTGGAGACGCAGAGAAAGTCGTGAGGAGTCAGAACCAGAGGGAGGTAGCTGACGTGGGAATCAGTTCTAAGGCACTCTCCTGCTTGGTATTCTTTTTTTTAAGAAGCCCAAGGGGCCAATTTCTAAAACATCCACCACATGCAGTCTGTCAAGTCTGAGTATGGAAGCAGCTTATTTAAAACACAAGCTATAGGGGAAAAGAGTAGAGACTATGCACCCCCAATAACATGATACAGCACAGTGTCATTTTATTATTTAAAAGTTAGCTATTACAGTCATTTATCAAACTGAGTGTTTTTATGTCACATAATGACAGTAGAAACCATCATAGAATGTCATAAAAACCCCACTTTTAGTGACTAACATGGGGAATACAATGCAGTTTAATGCAGTATCTGATGGCAAAGAATAAAAAAAAAGAAAAAGTGATAGCCAGTATTTTCTGGAATAGTTTAGCTCACATGTGGTGTCTTTCTGCAGCTGCAGAGACACACTAAACTGAGTCAAATGCACAGATAGAGCCTGGTGGCTCTGGTCAGTTTAACATGCCTGGCCATCAGATGACAGCTTTTATGGCCTGGCTGTTACCATTTGAAGCAGTCGGTAATGGCACGGCCTTGGTTCTTTGTATATTTGATGGATGGTATATGTGCAGGGAAGATGCGGTTTGGTAAAAGCATAAGAGGTCTTTTCTGTCCTTTCATATGGGCGAGTGGCCAGAGAACCTTTTCCTGGCTTTAAATGGATTACACAAAAACAATGTTTTGTAATATAATAAATGTGATGTGCTTTCTTTTTTGATGAATGGAGAAAAAGAATATAACCTGACTTTGGGACAACCTTGGGACCTGAGGGTGGAGAATGGAGCACATCATTTATAACCATAACTTCAAAGTTTAGGTTGCCGTGAGCAACAACATGTTGACTACACATTTTAAAAAATGCACCGATATAAAAACACCTACAGTATAATGTAATCTCTATGTCTAAGTTTGAAAGTGAAATAGTGTTATTAAATTAAATTGTTATTAATAAATATCTTTAAAAAGTCCTTTTTTTAGATACAAGAATAAAAGCTGAGCAGATGGCTCCATCTAACACCTGGCAACAAACGGGTGTGTGTGGGTGAAACAGGCGTCATTGCTGCAGTATGTCAGTAAATATTCAGCACTGGTGTCAGATCTGTAAAGTCTGTGTGCCCTTGCATGGGGACTGAAAGAGAACAGACCCTAAACTGCTTCAGAACAGCCAGGACCTCATCCAACCACAACACCATAAACATCTCACCTGCACTATCTGCAAGAGCCATAAATCAATACAGGGAACTGTGTCTACCTGTCCCATTTGTATGCAACCTTTTACTTTAGTACAATAAGATGAAATATAATGTTATTTCAGCAGCTTTTCTCTGGCAATCATGTGGCCACTAAAGATATGACAGTAGAGAGAGTGTGCTCTGCTTCTCTACGTTAATAGACAGACAATTGACAGTCTGTAGAAGAAAGGATTTATAGAAGTAAAAGTGTAAGAAAGTTGTGGAAATGGTGTCAGTGAGGCTGCTGGAGGATGAATAATGAATAACTTGAATAATACTTCAGTTCATGTGGAATTTGCTACATTTTTGTTATCTATAGGCCTATTATATAGTGCCACTGAGGGTAAGACAGTTGTTATGAGACAATATTGCACCTTCTGAGGCTGGTAATACGTCGCATAACTGAAATTAGTGACACACCCTCTGATTGTCTATTCCTCCCACTCAGCCATTGCACCAGATTCACACATGGAAGTGTGTGGAACACGTAGATTTTCACACAGGATTATGTAGTGAGGTGAAATGTGGTTGTCATGGCAAATGTAATATTTGTCCTTTTTTTAACCAGTGATTGATGGACCCACACAGCTGATGGTACGGGATGTGTCTGACACCGTAGCCTTTGTGGAGTGGACCCCACCCAAAGCAAAGCTTGATCAAATAGTGTTGCGCTATGGTTTGGTGGGGGAAGGTCCTCGGACCACCTTCCGGCTCCAGCCTACACTCAGCCAATACTCCCTGCAGGTAGGAGACATACTGTTTGTGTGTGTGTGTGTGTGTGTGTGTGTGTGTGTGTGTGTGTGTGTGTCAGAAAGAAACTGCGGGAGAAGGGACATTCTTCATCTTCTGGGGTCACTGATCTTATTATATAGACACATTACGTGAACTCAGCTGCCAAAATGGAGTCAAAAAAGGCAGCCATCATGAGTCAGATCATTTATCTTGCCTTTCATAGTTGCGTTGTTACATTGTACTCTGTGCTACACTTTAACGTGTTCATATTTGATTGTGTAGCCTGCACTCTGTCACGTTTTTGTAATCTTCTCAGTCCATCTTCTCTTGTGCCCTTCGATGTGAGGACGACAGAAAGAAACATCTCCACAAAGAGATTGAAAAGAGCAGTCTGTCCGTGTTTCTGTCTCTCATGTGAAGGAAAATTTGACGTGTGCTTGTCAGCCTGTGCCATTTTCCACCTTCTCTCTGCGCAACTCGCAGACAGGAGAACGTCAAGGACACAGACGGGAACATTTACCCTCTCGTCCTCCCCGAAACTCATTTGCCCAAACACTGTCGAAGCTCTCATACGTGTCCTCCTCGTCAGTGCTGAACACATGCTGTGGATCTTCTCATGCTGTGGATTGTTTTATATTTGTTAAAACGACAGTTTTATTCTTTATCATACGTTCTGCAGGTTCTGCGCCCTGGTTCGCGTTACGAAGTGTCTGTGACGGGCGTGCGGACAGGAAATGAAAGCGGATCTATTTCCACGGAATTTACAACTGGTGAGGCCTAACAGAAAACACGCACGGTCATAACGGCGTGTGTGATCCGCAGCACACTACGTTCATTCCTAGCATGACACTGTGAGATATTTACAGGGGGCAGCCTCAGACACACTCCTATGACTCTACATGGGTCTGCTTGAGAAGTGTTCTCAGGGAGGTTCTCAGGGAGGAACACTGAGAAGTGTTCTCAGTGTCCCCAACACTGTCAGCTTTATCGTTCTTCTCAGAAATCGATGCTCCCAAGAACCTGCAGCTGGTGTCAAAGACCTCCACCGTCCTGGAGCTGGAATGGGATAACAGCGAGGCTGAGGTAACCCACACTGCCCAGTTCAGATTCATGTTTTGACAAAAAATGGGTTAATTAAATCTTAAATATTTACTTTAAGAAGCGTTTGTAATGAAGTGCAGTGTGTAATACTTAGATGTTCGAATGTGAGTGTGACACCTTTACTGGTTTTTCTCAGTAGACTGTTTGTTTTCACGCAGGTGGACGGCTACCAGGTGGTGTACAGCACCTTAGCAGGAGAACAGTACGATAAAGTTATAGTTCCACGCAATGAGGGAGCCACCACTAAGACCATTCTCACTGGTAAATCAGCTTGTTCCTTCAGCCACTGTTTTGCTTTTCATTCTTAAAATGCTGATAATAAACACCATCTTTTGTTTTTCTAGTATATCTTTATCTTTACAGGGTCTTAGTGTGCGTTGCTTGCTGTAGATCTGTGCTGTGTTTCAACACTCGGTTGACATTCTACTGATTGCATTTGTCGGAATGCCTGTTGTCCTGGGGACATATTGAAAGGCTGTCAGAAAAGTGGGGTCAGCCGGCATTATTTTCATTTTTTATTTTTTATAAAAGGCCACACTGCTGGAAAGGGCATGGCCAGCATAAAAATAAAGGCGAAAGGTCCTGGTGTTATTCAGCTTGGCTGTTATAATCGATGCTGCCTGCACTCTCATTCCTCTTCTGTCACCTTCATTTTCTCTCTTCCTGACTCTCTCTTTTCTGCTAATCACTGTCACTGTCTCGCCCGTTTTCTCGCATCTTGAAACAGTGAATTGACTCGAAACTCATCAGTTTTGTCATATTATTTTAGGACCTTGCCTTCAACTCGCAGTTAACTAGACTGTCACGAAGAATTTAAACCGTCAAACTGACATGCATGCATTAAAAAATAACTGTGATGCCTTTCCCACCGTGTTTTACGCTAAATTAGCAATTTTCTTGCTTGTCTCTATCCACAGACCTGCTGCCGGGCACTGAGTACGGCATCGGTATTTCTGCTATGAAAGGCAGCAACCAGAGCACGCCGGCAACAATAAACGCCAGGACAGGTAGAGAAGTATAAAAATCTGCTGATCTCTGCATGTGTGACACACATAATTGAATATGAAAATATCAGCCTCTCCGCAGGCTGGTTAGTCGGTATGTTCTTATCTGTAGCTGTAATTCCTCCCCTGGGTTTATGGTGGAATCACCGCAGCAAAGAACACTTTTTTTTTTTTTTAACCATGTTTCTGATTTCTGTCTAGCAGTACAGATCTGTGAGGACATGATTTAGACATGGATATTAAGCATGTGCATAGTTTTATTGGCAATTCTACTGCAGGAGTAATACCATTAATTAGCTGAGGGTGCTTTAAGTTCTTTCAAAGGTCTTTGAGTGGAGATCATGAAAGGTAATTTGGAGTTAGCAATTCAAAACCTAATTAATGGCATTTTAAGGAGCTGTGGGGTTGGTTAATCAAGCCACTGGGAGTCAAAGTTAAAGCTACTGCAGTTTAAATCTATAATAGGCACTGTGCTGTGTCATATTCCGCTCTCATAGGTTTGGACGTGCCCATGGATCTCACCGTGACAGCTTCTACAGACAACACCATCACACTAGTGTGGGGTGTGGTCCAGGGTCCCATCGACCATTACAGGGTCACCTGCACATCCTCTTCTGGAGTCACCACTGAGGTAAAGTATGAGCACCTATGTTGGAAAAAACACACACAAATAGCATAAATTCAGCCCATTCAAAGTCATAAAACGTTCACTTCCTGTTTCAGCTGACAGTGCCCAAAGATGTTACCACCACTACCCTGACAGGGCTCGACCCCGGGACTGAGTACACCATCACTGTGGCAGCGAGAAGAGGACGACAACAAAGCAATGTTGCCACGATTGACGCCTTCACAGGTGCGGACAACAGTCAGGTTCCTTCTATTGGAAGAGGCTTTTCTGTGGAGCTGCTTTATTGTGAGCAGAATACTAAGTGCTCCCCCACTCTAACACCTTTGCTTTTCTCTTTGCAACAAATTGCCACAATCTTATTTTTGGTATCAGCTCAGTGGTGCGGCGTGCATTTAATTCAGTCAATTAGCAAAAAGAGCTAAGCTAAATTTGCTCCCAAATGGATAAGAGTTGAAAGGTCTGCCTGCTAATGCACAAAGATAAGAGGCATTTTCATAACCGTGGCTTGTAATAACGATGAGCACATAACATATCAAATGAACTAGTGTGAGGTGAGTTGCAGATGTTTCGCGTACATTTGCTGTGTTTTTGGTTTTAACACAAGCCTTTCACCTCCATTCTCTTCAACCAAGACTAAGTTGTTTCACTTCTCTCCACTTCAGTCCATCCATCGGTGTGCCCAATCACTTGTCTATCTCTCCAGCCCATGTTTTGTTTTGGTTTTTTTTTACCCCAGTGTGCCATGTAATTTTCATCTGTCACAGATGATGGTGTCAGAATGATGGACGTGTATTTACCTAGTGTCTGAGATGTCGTACTTTTTTTCACTGCACATCAACATCACTCTCTCTCCAGCATCATCACGTCCTTCACAGTGCGTGTAGCTCTTCTCTCATCAAATCAGTTACAAAAAGTCCATTATCTCGGTCGCTCAGGCGATATCGATGCCTCCTCGCCGGTGCTTCTCGCTAGGAAAAGAGCTGGTTTCTGGAGAACCAACCTCTCTTTCTGCTTGTTTTCAATTTAGATAAGCTCCACAATATCAAACGCGCAGTCAGAATTCCCATGATCACATGCGACTGCTCTCTTGCTGTGCCAATATTATCCGCGACTACTCCTCGCTTTTAAGACCGAGGCTCATACGGGTCCTCAGAGTTCTGCTGCTTGGGTGAAAAAATGACAAATCCGTCGCGTCTTTCCTAAAATGGGAAATTCGAGCAGGTGAGCGGGTCCTGATAAGAAGCTGGTTCCCTGCAAATTAAGGGCCTAAGACACCGAGTTGCATTCAGGTGTTTTTACTCCGTCACCTTTTCCAGATGGCATGGTTTCTAGCGGTTAGCACATCATAGCAAGAAGGTTCTTGTCAAAGTCCAAAAACATGATCATTACAGGTTGATTGCAGACTTTAAAAGTTCACGAGTGAGTGGTGTGTGCGTGTTCCTGCCTCACAACCCACAGTGAAAAATCAGTTTTTACGTAATTAGACTGTTAACTGAGATAAAGTTGTCCTGGTTTGTACACACATGCCAGGTCCCTAGTGGAAAATATGGCACCCTGTCTCCAGCAGAATACTGAAAAAGCCATTTCTTGTTCTTTTCTATCCTTTCCAATGAGTAACCAAGACATAAAGCAACATTGATGCAGATTGGCCAGTTTAGTGTTTTCTACTTGAGAATAAATTATTAGGGAGAGACGATTCTGCTGACTCTGCGAGACGGTGATAGGAGTTGACAGTCGGTGAAGGTCAGTAGATGCATCATAAATTGTCGGCCTTTGCCAAGAAAGAGGAGAAAGGACAGATTCGAACAAAGGAGGCTTCAAATGACTGATTAGAAAGAATTTTACCTCTAGCTCAGGTTGGGTCTCTTATCGTCTGCTATTTATAGTTCCACACGTGGATAATTACCTCCACAGCTTTTCCCTTTTGCTGTTATGCCAGCCTTTACTCTGATTCAACTGCATCACATCTCGCGCTTTTTTGACAGCGCTATCTCATGTCATCATCGCCATTTTCTTCTTGGAGAAAAAAAGTCCTTTCAGACCTCCATCTTTCTGCTTCTTTATTTCTGTTTTCATCAGCAGTTAACTCATCATTTCACCGCATTATTGCTCTGCCTTGATTCTTGGCATCTCCATCATGATCGCATCCAAGGTGATTATTTTCTGTTGCATCGCGAAGGATCTGAGAAATCATCCAGGACTGAAAATCACTTTCATGCTTCTCAGCTTTTAAAAACCCTCTGGTGCTCCTTCCACCCCTGTGCCTCCAGGAATCAGGCCCGTAACTCACCTCTTCTTGTCAGAAGTCACATCAGACTCTGTGTTGGTGGCCTGGAGCGCCCCGGCACCGCCTGCCGACCTCTTTATCCTGAGCTACAGCTCTTCCGATGGGACCGACACGTCTAAGGTGACGCTGGATGGCTCTAAGACAGCATCTCTGATCCAGGGGCTGTTGCCGTCCACACCCTACACCGTCAGTCTAATCACAATACAGACGGACGTCACCTCTGAACCCATTACAGCTTCGCTCACTACAGGTGAGACGCTTCCTAAGACACACGCGAGGACACGACAAAGTTTGGTAAAAGGTAGGGATGGAGAGAAGGTGCAGGATGCCTCCTTAGTAAAGGCATACAAAGTTTTCCTTTCCTCCCACAGGAGCCAGGGTTAATGTCGTTACAGTGTGTTCCCAAACCTCCACTGTCACTATGTCATGTTCGCGTATTTTCCACACATCCGCTCCTGCTTCACATCGAATCGGCTTCACTTACAGCGAACACCGCTTTTTCTTTTTTTTTTTTCCCTTAGCACGGTTTCGACAATGTCAGGAGGAATTTGGGAGGAAACAAGAAAAAAAGGCAGAAAATCTCAATGCAAATGCAAACAGATGTTTAATTCAACACACCGTATGTCGGGAAATACTGACATTCCTCAGCTTTTCTGCCATACTGCAATGAAATTCCCCTCGACGATCATTTACACCCTCATCTTTGTACACACTCCCACGTAGCTGTAATTCCTCATTAATCAGCTTGTTAAAATCATTCAGAGACATTCCTGGTGATTACAAACACTCTTTTCACATTTTTGGAAAGGGTAAACAATGAAAAGGTGTAATTAGAACAGAACAGTCAGCCGGGTGAGGGAGAGATGAGGGGGAGCTGTCTGAAAATCAGTAAAAGAGGAATTAGATCAAGAGTGGAAGTGACAAAGGATGAAAGACGTTTGGACAAAGAATGGAAGCATCTAACAATAGAGACGTTAACGTTTCATCGGTGCCAGAGACACTTCCACACCGCTGTCTGATTAGCATGCCAGCTGAATAGAGTAGCTCGGCAGCTTCAAGCACTCTTCCCTCTTTCGCTTTACACTCACCCACACACACAGAAATGCAGATTTCAAGGGTGAAATTGAACAGGGGGTTGTTCAAAGAGGTGTGCAGCAATTCCTGCAAATGTCTTTAAACTATGGTAATTTTTGCAGACCTGCTTTGATACGGCATTTAAATATGAATGTTGTGCAAAGACTGCACTTTTGTCCTCCTGGTGTCTTAAGCTGATAGTGTGTAACACCTGAAATCACCATCCTTTAGGAATGATTAGTTATCCAGGCCACAATGCTTCAACTCCGTATGTAGTTTGAATGCACTTTTTTATGGACGCACTTGCAATAAACGTGAAACAGAACTGAAGCTACCTGAAGGTAGGTAAAAATCCAAGTAGCGAGTGACAGCAGCACACTGATCGGCTCTGTTATGATTTTTTTTTTCTGTTTTGAGTTTCAATTTCTGTGATCCAATATTTGACCGCTATTGTTAACGGTTTAGTATCAGTCTGGCATTATTTTTAAAGGCCTGTTAAAAAGTATTGTGTTGTTGACTGGCCTGAGGGCCACATTTATTACCATGCACAGTGCAAAGTTGATTGCAATCTCTCACGAACCACGATTACAGAGAGTCAGCAGAAGCAGAGTTCTCAGCTGAAAATACTCAATTTTTCATTTGTAATGCAATTCATGTCTGTGTATCCATCAAGGAAAATACAGTTTGAATGAGTGATCACAAAACACAATGGTATAGATCATAATACTGGATATCCTTTATGAACTTATTAAGCATGTATATAAAGGCCTCCCTTGCCAAGAAAAGGGACAAGGCATAAAAAGTGTGGTAAATATGTAACTGTCATATTTGAAATTAACAGCTCATAATACTTTACAGTCAATAATAACTGCAAAATTCAGTATGTCTTTTGCAGACGTCATCTGCTGACTCTCCTGTCGCCTCCCTTTCAGGCATGGACCCACCCAAGGAGATGATGGTGTCAGATGTGACTGAGGACTCTGTGACTCTCTCCTGGATCAGACCTCTGGCTCCATTTGAATACTATAAGCTGTCCTACCAGTCAGCCAGAGGTAGCATAACACCACATTTATTATAGCAGCAGACGCGGTGAAACACGGTTGCAGTTCAATGAACATGACATTTGAGCCCAGTTTAAAACACTTTCTACAAAGGGGAGCTTGTGACACACCCTGCTGTACCTAATTAATGGTAACATTTTACCAGGGAGGTTTAATTGTTTTTTTTTTTTTGTTTTTTTTTAATGAAACACTCATTTAAAAAAAAAAAATTAAATATTTCCTCCTTGAAAAATAAATACAAGTACAGCAGTTAGCCCAGCAGCATTTCCTGGAGTTCAGAGCGACAGCTGTCGTTCAGTCCCTCACCCATCTGATGTCTTCCACAGGACGCGTGGACAGCATGGTGATTGACAGCGATGTGACCAATTACACCTTGTCCAGCCTGTTCCCTGCTACGGAATATGAGATCAGCCTCAGCGCTGTCAAAGAGAGCCAGGAGAGTGACGTGGTTAGCACCTCTGTCTTCACAGGTAGGCTGGGAGACCAGCGGCACCAGGTCTGTAAAAAGAAATGTCAAACAAGGACGTGTTCCAGATGAAAATGTCTACAGAATTAGAAATACACTGAACCAGAAGCTCTGTTTGCATTATCTGACAAAATTCTCATAATTCTCCTTTTCCCAGTTCAGCAGAGAATTGTTCTTAGCAAAGCAGAAGCAGAAAAAAATGTAAAAAGTCATTAAAGGGTTAAGACTTGTTTTTAAGGTTGGAGTTAGGATTGGGTTTAGGCTAGGGTCAGGGTTAGGGGGTTAGTTGAGATGGTTATGGTTCGGTCAGAGGCTGGCTAATACATGATACCTATGACGGTCCTCACAAAGAGAGAAGTAGAAAGGTGTGTGTGAAAGAGGGAGGGAGAGATGGCTGAGTGAGGGAAAAGGGCAGAATATAGAAGAGTGTGGAGGTGCAGAAGGTGCTCTTGCATGTCAATGACCTCTGATTCACCATGAGAGTTCAGTCTTAAAAATCCACAGACGACGAAGTACCTGGTGCCTGGAACCAGCACCATCACTGTCAAGGTTCCAGGGAACACAAAAGTAAAGTTGATTATTAGTTTTTATACTCCCAGTCAATTTATTATCAAGACCTATTTTTATGTTGTCAAGATGGTAGAACAGAGTTTGTCACACCTTCCACCATCTTTGATTAAGCAGCATAAAGTCACAGCAGAGTTCAGTGTGAATATAGTGTTTCAGCTAAATTCCTCACTACAAAATGTTCAACACCAGTATTGGGTAAAACTGTTTTTCTTTCATTCGTCTTATTTATATCATACCTTTTCAAGACCTTGTTTCAGTCAGTGGAAAAAAAAGATGGACTCCTGTTCTTTTATTTCAAGTTTGACTAAACTGCCACATTCAGCTTCCTTTGAATAGACCATGATCGCGGTGGGTGCAGTCACATTTAAAGATTAACAGTCTGTCCTTCTAGAGTAGTCTGTTTATCCCCCCCCTTCTTTTCTTGTCTTTTATCCAAACAGGATCTTAAGCCCTGAATGACTTTCAGATACAAATCACAGTATGACATCACACAATTGGCTTAAGGCCATGAGTCATGCTGCAATCAGGAGATGGACAGTGAAGATTGGATTGATGAGGGTGACCTGTCTTCTTCATCTCCATCGCCAATCTAATTGACTTGGCAACCCTCTGTAGAAATCACTTACACCCTTTTGCAATTAATGAAATGATTTTAATCAGGTTTGTTCTTCTGTACGAGGGCTCGGAGACTCAAATTCATTTTGATTTCTTAATGAATTAAGCTCATCTGTTATTATGATGAGAGGGGGGCAATATTAATTGCCTCGTCTGGAACACTTGCATTGTTCCGTGTTCTCCTGCCACGCTGCCTCCAGTGCCAAAATAGCACGCCTGAAGAAAAATTGGGGTTGAAACATGGAGGTTAAAGGTGTAATTAAATTCCAGCTCAATTTTGGCGCGTCCAGCAGTTTGTGAGCAGAATTAGGAAATGGGTGGGGAAAACGTCAGCCCGGGAGAATATGTGAGACCTCGTGTAGCATTTTCTACTGCATAATTTTCTGCAATATGTCAAAGGATTATGGGAACAGTGATCAAAATGGCATAATGAGTCATTAATCACGATCAGACCCCTTCTGTGGCTGCTGAACTCAGACTAAATGCCCTCAGAATTGTTAACTGGATGTAGGTGCGGAGCTGACGCTGCTCTATTGTGAGCAGATATGCCAAAAATATATTTATGCAGCAAAACAGAAGAACTTCCACACTTCTACCACGGCGAAGCCTGACGCGAGACACAAAATCAACTCATCAGCGCTGAATTCATTAAAAACTCTGGAACAGTATTCATTAAAACCTGCGTTGTTTATTGTTTGAATCCAGCGATGGACATGCCCTCTGAGTTGACAGCTCTGAACATCACTCCACGAGGAGCCCTGCTGAGGTGGAATCCCCCGCTTTCCATTGTCGACAACTACGTACTGACCCTCACGCACAGTCAAGGTAAAGGTGTCAGAACCGGTTGTGGCGAACTGGACTTCTTGTCTGGAAAAAGAACTCCAGTTAACTTCACATCAAACGCACAAAACAAGTTTAAAGAAGATCACCAATTGATTTGTTGCCGTATTATAATTTTACTCCTGCGGCGGGAGTGCATGAAGATTTGATATATTACCTGCTCACTGTTGTAGATATAAACTTGAAGAATTAATCCTGCTAGTTGAATATTTGCATGATTTTATCTGTTTTAAAAAGATGCATATTTAATTTTTTCAAGTGACAGCTGACACGTTCCTGGTGGAAGGCAACAAGCAGGAGCACCAGCTGTCCAACCTGAGTCCCAGCACCAGCTACTCTGTGGCTCTGTACGCCACCAAAGGACCACTGACCAGCGGCACTGTGATCACCAACCTGCAAACACGTAGGTGACCTTTGCACTGCAACACGCCCGCAGTGCTGCTGCAGTGCAGCCTCCCAAAGGTGTCGTGTTATTCACAAACTTTCATTTTTAAAAATTCACCATTAGGCACCCTTGATCAAGAGTCCCCCGTTGTCTAAAGAAGAAAAATAGGTTTGCACCGGAACTATGCAGAATAGAAAATTATGGAGTTCTAGTTCATTACAGGGCGGCGCCTGCTGACTGTGCGTCAGTTTCACAGCACTGGATTGGTTTTAAATATTTGAGTTTGATGAGTTTGCTATCACGACACGGGGGACAATTTTCGGTTCTGATGCTGCCAGTAAGTTGTCGTGTTTTGCTGTGATGGCCTTCAGCTTTCTGAGCTTTCAGACTCCCCCACCGTTGTGTTTAGAGGTGCAGGGCCACGGATCCAAAAGCATCGCTGCTCTTTGAGGAGTGACTCTAAAGGGACAGATTCACCCTGCTGCTTCTTCAAATGGATTGTTGGATTTCACATCGGTTGCAATGTTGGATTTTGTTAACCAAAGAGAGCAGAAGGTGCTTTTCCCTCAGACAAAGGGCTCAGGATGAGAAACAGAGCTCAGAACAGAGGCGAGGACAGGGAAACTTTGGTTTGCCTTCGGCCACGTCCACGCTTTGAATAATAACTCATGTATAAACAAATGTTCTTGGCAATTTTGGGCGATTCTAATGAGGAAACATTCTTCGCCAGGGAAAAAGGAAAATCTCCATAGTGATTAGACGCTATCATGTAGAAGACACAATTCTGGGAAATTGCTTTGATGTAGACCAAAGCGCCGAGCGTGCGTGTTTGAACGCTGGGTTTTAATGAATCGAGCAGATGGCGAATGTTTGCCTTTGTTCATCTCCTCATCTGGAATAGACTTTATTTCTTTTTCTGCTGTGATCATTGTCTCCAGTATTAGAGGCAGTGTTTGAAGAGTTTGATGCTCTTTCTAGAATTTAAAATATATCCTGCACAAACAGCATCACTTTTGTTGACCCGTGTGTCACTTTTAGATTTTGTGACAAAGGAAGGAGCTGAGCCGATGCATGAATGGACAAAAGGGACAATATGAAAGCATGATGCTTCTCATCCTGGCAATTTCTGGTGCAAAAACGTGCTGCTGTGCGATAATTTCCGCTGCAATCGCTAAAAAATGTTTATAAATCCAAAAAAAAAAAATTACCGTTCACGATGCTTATGTGTTTAATTTTGGTAATGAAATGCTTTTCAAAGTAGTAGTTCGTGTTGGCAAATTGTTTTGCAATGACTGTATTAAGAATATTCTTCAGTTCTTTATTCAAGGATTGGGATTCTCGGTTCGACACTGCTGATTTTTTTTTGTGCTGCGGGCTGAGCTGAGTTCAGCTCTTATTGTGTTGCTGAGACTGATGATTAGATTCAGTTATTCAGACCCTTTTTTTCCACATCTCCACGTGCATCTGCGGTTTTCTGCCGGTCATTTTATTTTGCGTATTTTGTGCATCGTCCAAAAATCCGTTGAACTCTTGACCTCTTCTGCGGCGTGCGCTGCTTCTGAATCAGTGAAGGGAAAGTTCTTTCTCTTGGTTTTTACTCCTTTTAAGGAGCGATAGTTCCTCAGAATGCATATTGAACAAAGTGCAGAGGAAGAGGGGGGCAAAAATGTCTGACTCATATCAAAATGTGGCCAAAATTGCCTGTTATTTATATTACAGTTGATCCTTGAGCCTTTTATCCGTAGCTCAGGGATGTTTTGTTGTCTGGCTCTCGCCTCAAGAGTTCAACACCGAGTAAGAGCGCTCTCAGAAGGCTGATATTTAAGCTATAGGAGTGGAAAATGGGGGAATTTGACTGCGGGTGTCTGTATAAGCCCGTAGGTTGAATCACTGGGCCTCTTTTCCCTCTGATGTGTCTGAGCCCACTTGCTCAGAAGTGCTTTGGAAGTTTTTGAGGCAGCAGAGAACCATGCTGTCGGCAGCTTTGTGTGGCAGTGGCTGATAGATGCTCCCCTACTGCTGAGAGCGCTGCACTTACACAAACATAATCTTCATTCTTCAGGTGACTTTTGTCGGCTTTGTCCATTCACATCTGTGCCAGAAATTCTCTGACTTTTATCGTGTGTAACTAGAGTAGATGCATAATGCATAATTATTGTTAACAATTCAGGTCATTTTAAATTGTTTGTATTTTGGTTATTTTATTAAACTTCAACCTTCTTCAAACTGACTGTCACTACAAAAAATCACCATTCCATAATAACAGGCAGAACCTCATTTCATCTTCCCACACACATACTGTTGAACAGTTTGTGCTTTTTGTGGTTCCTCCTGCAGTGTTAACACCAAACGGTAATGAGACACCAAAACTTCTCATCATCTGCATCTGCACACTCTTAGAGGTTTAATTGGACTGAGGGAGCAGAGGGCAACCATTTTGGGGGAACTATATAAGGACTATTCAAAGAAAAGTTCTCAGCCCTGCATTTTATGATTTAAAAAAAGCCACAATGTTTGAAACTAAAGGGCAAAAAAAGATCTCTCGTTCACTAACAGGAGTATGATTAGCAGCCTGGCGGATGAGAGGAGGTGGACAATCAGATGGGACCCAGAAGAGAGAAATAGATGTGCTCAGGAGAACAAAGGAGGGGATGATGGTAGACAGCAGAAAGAACAAAGAGGAGGAGACAGAGCTTGGTGCAAATGTGCTCAAGAAGAGGAGGTGAGGAGAATGACACAGTAGTTTATCTCAAAAAGATGGCCATCTGCAACATTCAGAAAGTTGTCAGGAAGGAGTAACATTGTCGACAGCCAGGCTGATCTTTCCCTTTATGCACAGGAATTCAAATTTTTGATAAACATTGTTATATAAATTAAGGGAAGAGCTCTCGTCAACTACCAGCAGCGATGTTTGTGCATTGACTTGAGTGTACAGAGAGACCACAGGAAGAGGCAGATGCCTGCCTACAGAGCCCTGGTGTAGTTTGGTACCAGACCCCACCACAGTTTTGCACAACACTGACGAGGTGACTGACTCACCGGAGCCATGATGTAACGCCGAGAAAGTGATTTTGGTTATCTCTTTTCTATTACACAGTAAAATGGGTGTACAGAGAGCCGTTCCTCCAATGTCACAACACTGGATCAGATATTGACTCAAAGGGGTGATGAAAAGTGGGGAAATTGCTGGGGAGGTTGAGATCAGGCTGTGTGTGTTCAGAACCGCCGTCGGACCAAAAACACAGTGTGATGTGTTTTTTGGGCAAATGAAGGGCTGGTTTCTTTTTGGGTTTTAATAGGAAGTGTCTAAATGGAGAAATGTCTGTTCTTTTCTCTCATCTCAAAGTGAGGTATGCAAAGAGAAATATGTACCCTGTACTTGGAACTCATTCCATTCTGTTGATTGTACAGTAATTAGTTTTTTACATATAAAAGGAAAGTTTGAGAATTTTCTTATCAGGAAATGCAGCGTTTTTCTTTTTCTCCATAGCCAGAATCCATTATCTCTCATACCACCCTCGTCTGTATTATTAACACATTTTATTTTGTAACAAGGACATTTTTGTAATCACACAATTTATGCACAGCTATTGCCAACTGGATGATGTAGACCGCTCAGAAATTAAGGATAAATTAATGTTTTGTCAGCAAACAAAGGATGATTTAGTAAAGATGTATCAGGTGGCTGTGCTTGGTTTGTGACTAGTGAGCGCAGATGCTCACGAGGCACATTATCTGTGTTTCTGCGCATCGCCTGATGTGCCAGAAATAGGCAGTGGCGCAGCATCTTAACAGAGAGGAGCCAATCTAATTGCCCCTGACCTGCAACACCTTCTAATTGTAATTCTATTCTAATGAGCGAGGCTGAAACAGAGATGGTTTCCTCTTTGTTACCAAGATACCATAAAAAGAACACCACTGCCGTTACGGCACAGAAAAACTTTCCCTGGCCTAAAATAACTTCCCGATCAACTGGAAAGAGATTCTGGAAATTCTTATGTGAGCCTGGTTTTCTCTCTTTGCGGCAGCCATGGACGCACCCTTGAACCTGACGGCCAGTGAGGTCAACCACCGCAGCGCTCTCATCTCCTGGCGACCACCGATGGCGGAGATCGATAACTACATGCTCACGTACAAGTCAGTCGACGGTGGCCGCAAAGTACGTAGTGAAGGCACAGCATCTCACCTATGGGTGCTGTCGATACACACTACAACTCTGTGCATCAAATCCCCTTAAACAAGATACATTCACAAGGCATTCTCCAATTGTATCTTTATAATGTGGGATTATGGTCGTATTTTGAGATATAAACATACTTAAATTTATACAGTATGCACTCACAAGAGGAAAGTACAAAGGAACTGTGTCTGACAAGTATTATTTCCCAAGATGCTATGTGAAACTGTCTTTTTTATTAGCAATACGGTGTCTTACTGTACAGCACACACACACACACCCAGATTGAAAATATTTGCCTCTGCTGTGTGGTTGACCATCAGATGTCACCCACGCTCAGCGAATGCAACACAAACGATCACTTTTTTTCCACTGCTGGTTGATTCTTTTCATCCTTATCATTACTCCTTATGAATTGAATCCCTGAATTATATTATCCTCATTTTCTGCCTCTCTATTTTTATTCTAAAGCAACGTTTTCTAAAAAATTATTCATTTCAAGAAACTGACTTGTATTTATGCCTGTGCAGCGCCGTTGCTGATGCATCCTCACCGTTCCGGTGGTTGCTGTGTTTAGTTTGTGTGAAACCAGACCGATGGAACACCATCTGAGAACAGACCATCTTCTGCTTGTCTCGGTTTGAGGATCTGTCCTGTGTGAAAGCACGCAGACCCCTCAGGCTCTGTTCATCCAGAGATAATGCACTTTAAGAATTTGCAAATTTATTCCTGATTGATATTTATCAGACTATATGGAAATGCACGGACTCTGAAAGTGCTTTCAGCCACTGAACCCCAGTCGGAACACAAAGTATTAAGTAATACATTATCTTGAGAGGTGGAGGCTGTTTTAGTTTTTAAAAAACTGTTATTTTGGCCCTGCGATCCTGGTGGGAAATGCCGCCACCTTGGAGACAGAGACATCATTTACCAGCTGCTTCCCTGCATAATTCACATTGACACATTGCCTGGATGTGAGTTGGTTTTTGTGTGTGTCTGTGTGTGTGTTCAAGCTGGTTTAATATTTTATATTTACTTCATATTTAATGTGTATCCAAGGCAAACACCCACACAAACTCAATCACACAAACCAGCCTTTCCGTTTGTCAGTCCAGTGCAGATACGAGCTAAAAGCGCTGATGCCACAGAAAGTTCAAAAACAAAGAAAAAAAAAGCGCTCGGCTCCTCCAGGGAGGCTCAATAAAAGAGGATTTATCAGAAACAAAGGGAAGTAAATGTACACTACCCTCATGACTTCTTTGCCAAAAATAGAAATGTTTGTTTCCTGATTTCTGAGCAGCTTCTCAGCCCGGCTGCCCGATAATAGACTTCCTCTCCTTCTATGCCCTCCTTCTCCTTCCAGCCATCTTCTCTCTGTTTTTCTCGTTTTCTTTGTTTAGAATGAAAATGCAGCTGGCACAATACAAACTTTAACTGCATGTTTTTTTTGTTTTTTTTTTAAGAGGAAACTGTGTGGGATTGCGAGATGTCTAATTTTTGGAAAAGAAGCAAAGAAACTAAAGTGTGTTGGGTTCTGCGCTTCAGTGGGCCCACAAATAACAGATGTTTTTGTGTACAAAGAAATTCAGAGAGCAGAGAGTGTGCAACTTCACTGCTTTTGTATTTCTTCTAAATCAGCCTCAGCAAACGCTGTTTGCAGACTCTAAATATGCCATATTTTACAAGATTTGGATCTAAATTATTGGTCCGTGTGTGCAGGAGCTCATACTGGATGCTGAGGACACGTGGATACGACTGGAGGGGCTGGCTGAGACCGCAGAGTACACTGTTAAACTCCAGGCTGCCAGGGGTCTCGACACCAGCGCTGTCGTCTCCACTACCTTTATTACAGGTACACACACGTCCCGTATTTATGTTCTTTCCCCTATTTATGTTTTTCATGCAGGAATTGACCTTTTTCGAATACTTTTAGCAACATAACCATTTAGCAATAAATGTTAGAAAGTAAAAGAATTGGCTGTCTCAGTAGAACAGGACGTAGAGGTGCTCCGCATCACAGGAGAAACTACTTAATGCTGTCTGTAGCGTCCAAAGATAAAAGCTATCTGAATCCTACTGGTGCCACTGCTTCTTTCCAGGGAGTCGTCTGTTTGCCACACCTCAGAACTGTGCCCAGCATCTCCTGAACGGCGAGACGCTGAGCGGCGTTTACACCATTTACATTAACCGAGACCCCAGCCAGGGCGTGCAGGTGTACTGCGACATGACCACAGATGAAGGAGGCTGGATTGTGAGTTAGTCCCGTCTCTCCAGAAACTCAGGCTTTAGTCTTCAGATCTGTCACACGGGCACTTTTGGACGCTCAGGTGTTCCAGCGGCGCCAGAACGGCCTGACCGATTTTTCCAGGAAGTGGAGCGACTATCGTGTTGGGTTTGGAAACCTTGAGGACGAATTCTGGCTCGGTAAGTTTTCAAACCTATCTAAAACGTGACAAAACCTCCAAAGAGACTGCTCAAAAAACTGAGCATGATGCTCACGGTGAGGTCAGAGTCGCGCTATTAAAAATGTTTCTGCTTAATTTAACTATGTTTTTTTTAAGTAGACAGTAGGAATATGATCAGAATTTTAATGATACATAATTTCTCACACTATTGACACAGACGCTGAAAATGAAAATATTGATATGAGGTGAATTGTTTGCATGATAATTTACATCTTTTCTGCATCCATCTGTCTCTTTTTTTATTTTTCCAACGACTTTGACTCGAGCCGAATAATTAATGGTGTTTCGGCACTTGACTTTGTAACATCTTATTAATGCATCCTCTGAAAGCTAATTGGTTTTCGCCGAGCTCCAATTCAAAGACGAAACAAGAGAAAATCCCCCTGTTTGGATGGACTTCTGAGTACCCCAAACAAATGCGGCTGTAGAAATAGAATGATATTCATTAGTGTGCAAATGAGTCCCGTTTCTGCAGCCTGTTTCTTCATGTTATTGTTTTGTTTGTCCTGATTAAAGAGTTGCGGGGGGTATACCATGAATATTTCATGAATCGAGATCTTAAAAGGATTGTAGAGAATCAGAATGCCACTTGACTGTGTTGGATGCGGAGGAAGGACGTTTTATCGCTGTTTCTCGGTGCGCAGGCAAGCGCATGGGGGAGATCTTCTACACTGGAGCCCCTTTTGCAGAACTTTACATGCTAGTTCGAGGTGATTTAAGACCTGATCAGTAATAATATCAATGCCTGTGGGAGGCTGGTAATAGTAGGCATCTTGAAGTGGGTTTATTTATTTATTTATTTATTTATTTTTTTGATGAAAATCTGGAGCTGTAATTGGCACACATACTGGAGGTTCCTGAGAGCAGCATGTCAACTGACCTGTTTCTGCAGAATCAGCAACAGTCTGCCCTCTCGCTGCCAGTCGGGGGCACTTCCGTCTACCTTCTTTTTTTTTTTCGTTCCCCTTTGGAGGCAGGCTCTTTCTTCTCTGCTGTACGGCACTCTCGCTCCTGAGAGCATAAAAGCGGCTTAATGTAACCTCCGGGTGTGAGGCGTCAAGAGAAAATCTCCCCCCGCACTGATGTCAGATCACTGATAATGTGGGGAGCACAGCATCCTCTGAGTGCAGCACAAAAAAATCATTTGTGCTGTATGAGGCCGTGACTGTTGACCCTGGCGGACGACTGTAGGCATTTTACTAAAACTAGGTAAAAGCTGTGGAGTTCTGGGAACAACACATGGCCCAGTTAGACATGGATAGAGAAAAGGACCATAAAACACCACTGAATTCAATCCTTATTTATTCATTTTAATCCAAACTTTTGCTGTTTCTCGTACAGCAAATATTTGGCACTCCCGCTGTATGTAAATACTTTTACGCCTTATTAACACGGTACAGGCAGTTGTCCTACAAATCTGTTGTCCTTTATGACGGTAAATGGCATCGAGCAGATGGTCATCACGCGTTAAAGCAGTTTGAACCTCATTTTCTCCAAATTGCACCGACCGCTGCCGGTGCAGCAACAACATTATGACAGTCTGAAAATACAGGCATTAGCACCACTGGTGAGCTAAAAACACATCCAGCTGCAGCTGTCACTGGGTTACAGTTTACAAATGGCTGTTTTTATTAAGTCTGTGCACCAAGACTGACCTCACTGTCATTTAAAGAGATAAACCGGTTATTAAAGGTGTCATATGTGCAATATCTGATAATTATCCTCTTCTGTCGCTGTTTCCCCCCCCCCCAGCAAACTACAGTGTTTCTGTGTTGAAGCAGAGAAAGGCTGGAAGTACAATATGATGAAAGTGTCACAATGTTGGTATAACAGAATGGGAGGGCAACAGTGTGTCATGTGTTCGAATCTCTGCACTTTGGGATTGGAAAGGAGCGATACTGTGACATACAACTGAAAGCAGAGCTAGAGATTTAGCACAATTTACAGCAACCTCTGAGCTCTCTGCTAGTGTGTTGCCTTTTTACTTATTCCTTTTTTTCTGCCCCCTTTTAAGCAAAACTACAGGTAGTTCTTTTCCAAAAGTCCATAAATGGAAAGGGTCTTTTCCAATCTAAGCAGTTGTTGTAATCTGATAATGAATGCAGATCCAATCTGTAAAGGCGGTGCAGGGGCTTTATCGCCTGCCCAGGTTCAGACGAGCCCCCGTATCTGCCGCCGTGTAGATAGAGCGCCGTGCTGCCTATCACTGAAGTTTGCGACATGTGGCATTTCGCAGGAGAGCCGGTGCTAACGCGGTGCGCCCCTTTCGGCGACGTCACTCCTCCGCTTCCACATGACCAGCTGACGGGAATGTCCGACACGGCGCATGTCAGGATGCTATTTCAGCCCAACAGCACGTCCTTTGCGACACGGTTTTAACATCCATCTGTTCAGCACACATGACATCCTCGTCCATCTGCTCTCGAGGAGGGATCTTCCCCGGTTACTTACTTACTTCTGAGATTTTTTCCCTTTTTTCACTTTAAAGAGCAAAATTTTGTCTTGTCGGCTATTATGCTATGCAGTGGTCCATTTACATTTAGATTCAACATGAAGACGATCCAACACTCCTCACAACGGCGCGGCATAATCGGCATTATGCACATAAAATCAACGATATTTAAATAAATGCATTAGTGTGTGTTTATGTCCACAGGCTTAGACAACATCCAGAGGATTGCGGCTCAGGGTCGTTACGAGCTGCGAATTGACATGAAGGACGGACAGGAATCCGTCTACGCCAATTATGATAAATTTTCCATTGGCGATGCAAGAAACCTCTACAAGCTCAGAATAGGAGAGTACAATGGAACTGCCGGTAGGTGTAAATATAACTGTGGTATAATCCTTCCCTCCTCTGCCACCTGGCTTCTTCCTCTGTATCTTTTTTTTCATATTTTCCTCTCTCTGATTAAACCCGCCTCACTTTTCGTGTATCTCTTTGTCAACAGGACTATATGCCAGAATTACCCATTATACCCTCGTGTTTGCAATTATAATTCTCTCTGCAGAAAAACACATTCCCAGAGCCGATTCCTTCTCTGTGCCTGACTGCTCATTTATATGCTGTTTATTTACCGCGACTATCCTTCAGCGCTCCCTGACAGACCCTCGTTTTTTTGCTAAGGCGCTGTCTTTCTTTCTCCTCAGGTGACTCTCTGAGCTATCACCAGGGTCGCCCTTTCTCCACAAAAGACAGAGACAACGACATCGCTGTCACTAACTGTGCCTTGTCTTACAAAGGAGCCTGGTGGTACAAGAACTGCCACCGGGCCAACCTTAATGGCAAATATGGCGAGTCAAGACACAGCCAGGTAAGTCATCCAATTAACCGTGGTTAGTGGTTATGTTAGCTCTATTTATCTTTAATAAAATGAAAAGAGGAAGTAATTCCCCCTAAAATCAGCCAGAAAAGCTTTTATCTTTGGTACTGTACTCAATCAATCAATTAAAAAAAACCAAAAAAAAAGTGTGTCACTTACAAGCTGATTATTCTAAGTTAGCTAGCAGTGGTCAGCAGCTAACATAAACAAGAGCAAAATGAAACTGTCTTTTTCTTAAAACTAAAGTTTTGACCCAGTTGTCCTTTGCATAATTAGCTTGTTTTTCTGTATAGTTGTTTTGCAGTTAATTTGCGGTGGTGAATGTAACATCTGAACCCTGCTAGTTCCCTGCTTGAAGAATATGTCGAACCAAAGATTTACAAAAGAATGTAATAATTATAACCGACTTCTTGGAGTAGTTGTTCCGTTCCATTTCCTACCTGAGACGTTAGCCTTTCGCTGCAGAGAATTAGTGTTACATTCGCTCACTCTGCTGAAACTGCTTGATGAAACAAAAAAAATGGAGCCGCTTTGCGAAGCTGCATTTGGGCTGAGCTTCAGAGGTTTTTTCTGCTTTTCTCTGGTCTGTGTGCCGCCTTTCATTTCCGTTGCTTGAAGCCATCAAAGGTAAGCTGATGGCAGCAGAGAGCAGAACCAGACTGACTTCCTGCTGCCGTCAGGCTGAAAGCAGCAGAGCTTCTCTGTTGATGGTGATTAGCAGGGAGAGACTGCCAGCGTAATTTCCTTGCGTAGCTCCTCAGTCACGACGTCTGCGTCGCTACTCTCTGGGCACTTTGTCGAAAATGTTACCTGTTTTTCGACACTCCGCTTATGCTACATTTGCCGTCATTTTCTGGAGCAGCCCTTCAAACCGCTCAGCTCGGAAATGACACTTTCTCTCCGGCAGGGTATCAACTGGTACCACTGGAAAGGCCACGAGTTCTCCATCCCCTTTGTGGAGATGAAGATGAGACCTTTCAACTACCGTAGCATCAGCAGCAAGCGGAGGCGGTCCGCCCCTGTATAAAGACGGCGGCCGCGCTGAGCCAAGGGTCGCGGCTGACGGCGTTTGTACGATTTCCAGCGATGACTCCCGATGACCAGGGAGTCATCGCCAAAGAAATCTGCAAATATGTTATTAATATTCCATTGTACAAAAGTAAAAGTGGTTACTACTAATAAGAAGCTGTTCTAACCCATAAAGAAGCAGACAGGCCGAAGCATCCGAACTCTGCTTCAGCTGTGTGCCCCCGTCTCTCTGGAAGACGCTGTATGTTATTTCTTAAACATTTGATTGACAGTCTTTTTGTTTTTGTTTTTTTTGCTGTACAAAAAGAGGTAAATGAAGAATGGCAGTTTTGGTGTTTTTGCCTTTCCCTCGGACATGAGGGAATGTCTCAGAAATGCCCTCAAAAGCCTGTATTCACGTCACCGTTACTAAATGAGACTTTTAATGACAATGAAACGTAAAACCCCTATAACTGTAAGATATTTATATATATATATTTTTATAGCGGACAAAAACCCACCTATTTCATATGTTTTCATGTTTTTTTGTTTAATCACATCAAACACTGGACATCAAAATGAATATAAAAAAGTGAATTAATCAGAACACCAGCAGCAGTTTCATCCCCACACAACTCTATTTATCTTAACCGTCTTTACTTGTTTTTAAGTCTTGTATGTATTTATTCGTGTCAGCCACAGACTGGATTGACTGGATGGGGAAAGCTGATCCAGACTGGGGGTGTGAGTGCTCGCAGAAATGGTTCTGATAACCGTAACGCACAACCAAGACTGATTGAGAATCAGTCGGCTGTTCAGGAAGTCACTTCTGTCGTTGAAGAACTGCTGCATCCACACATTCTCCCCGCTCTCCCTGTGATGATTTATGTAACACGAGGTGTTAAACTGCATGAGAAGGGAGCTCACGGTGGGCATAGTGCAGATTTAAGCTTGGCCTCTCCGCACGCCACAGGAACAAAGAGAAAAACAGCTTGAATGGAGCCAAGTCTTTCTTTTACTTGCTATTTAAGCTCCGCATTGAAAGAATAAAGTCATCAAAAAAATTGGCAGAGACTGTGTTCTCTGTGTTCTTGTAGCTGGGGGTCATAATCTGCAGCATACCCACAAAGCACTTTATTCGATTCAGTTTTCACACCCTTGATTGTTTCATTAGAATGTTATTTTATATATATTGTAAAGGGAGACTTTGAAGGCAGAATGACAACGTGTCCGCTTCCCACTTCTGTAAAAAGAGCCTCGCTGTCTCTGCAGGAATGCTGTTGTTGTCAGTAATCCGAACCATCCAACTCTGTGATCCAGTCTGCGCAAATGTGCCATTTTTGTTTGTATCATTAACACACTGGTAACTTCCCTACTGTGATCTACTGCTAACGTTCTCATGTAAATGTAGAATTTGCCGCAGATGTGATTTTGATGTGTTACCTCTTTAGCTGCAAAGTCAGGAAGCCCCTCCCCCTCTTAATCTCTGTATTCGAACCATCATGACGGGACAGATGGCATCTTCTGCATGCCAGTAACGCAACCTGGTTGTATCAAATGTCAGAATTTGGTTGATCTCATCGAGATTGACACAGTCAGTCTCAGTCAAAACCTTTTCAATAGGTAAAATTGGAAAATTCCCAGGACCGTGAATGTCTCGCATCCATTCATTTGCTCATTTGAACCACAGTAGAGCGTCCTTTAGTTCATTAAGTACTTGGAGGGAATTTGTCCCTGGGTAGTTTTACTCTTGTCTGTGTATGTGTGACTCTTTTTTTCTTGGATCTGTTTTCCTGACAAACATTGAAGCAAATTTTAATAGTTTTTCTAACATCAGTCGATGCAACAATACAGCTGTTAGATTCTTTATTGTGATAAAAAAAAAAAAAACTCTTGCCCTTCAGCCACCATCTAACCTCTTTTTCTGTTGAAAATGATGTAGAATGTTACATTTTGTAGAACGTTTATCAGACATTTGTCGTGTAAAAGTCCTCAGTCGGCATCAGGTTAGATGTTCCGCTAACTGGAATACACACACTATTTTGTTTTTAGAGTACTTGAAATCCCCTTCCCATATTTATTTCACTATTTATTTTATAATCATTCTGTACAAAATACAGTTATTAATGACACGCAGTCAGTTGTGACAGGTTTTCTTTCATGAGTCAAGGAATATAACCACCGTGTCTGGTGGTATTTGTTATATAAGCCGGCTACTGGATCGATTTGAACTCTTACTACTGAAAATGTAAAAGCATTTTTAAAAAGTAATTTTTGACTGTTTGAAAAGCTTGTTCAGGCTGAAATTATGGATTTATTGTTGTATAACCTTGGATAAACTGTCACCTTTAGCTCTAGTTTGAATGAAACCTGTACTATATAGTTCCTTTTTTAATACATTTTCTACATATTAATAAAATGCTCAACTAGTCTAACTGTGTCTTGCTGTGTGCTGTGACGTCTGTTGTTTTAATGCAAGAACAGAGAGCCGGCTCCACATCATCAACACTCTGAAACTGAAGCACAATTTGATGTTTTTCCCGCAGAAGTTGCTTCATGGATTGAATGCAAGGATATTTCTTCTTCTGAAAAACAGAACACAGAATATCTAAAAAGCGGTAAAATGTATTAACATTAATTTTCACTTTTAGGCTTAATGTTTAAGGCAAATTCAGTGAGTAATATTGTTTGGAGAACTAATTCCATTATTAATTTTCCTCCCTCTGTTCATAAAAAAATTGAACGAATGCTGCATTAATATCAGGAAATGTGCAGCTAAATGGAGCAGCATAAATGTTAAATACTGCCGGACGGAGGGGAAAAATGAGGCATTGCTCCTCCCCTCCCTGGGCCTCCCCCTGACTCCTGTCCTCCGTCTGCACTTCTTCCATGGGGTAATGCTCCCTTGTCTCTGCGAGGCCGAGCGCTGGCCCACTGATGTGGTGAAGCTGATGAAAAGCTGACGTGAGCCGGTCCAAGACGCCTGTGCATCTCCAAGAGACGCTTCACATCTCAGAGCCTGGAGAGCTAACAGTCCCTGGCAAGCGCCTGCAGAAGACCCAGCTGGCTAGAGTCTCTACAAACGCCTGGGCTTAATTGAGAAAACGGTTGGTCAACAGATTGATTTCCATTAGCCCTTTTACTGATGTTCCAAACTGAGCTGGAATGGTGGAGCCTGAACTAAGGCTTCGGACACAGACGGTGGACTTTTCAGTCCTATTTTAGTGTGGAATGGATGATGAGTAAGGGAACTTTCATTTCATTTAATTAAACTTTCATTTAATTTGAACAGTGAACACACCTGGTGGCCGGTGCTAGTATCTGCAACATATTGCTGCCAAAACTGCTCCAGATGTTGCTCTCTAATGTGCAAAATAGACGAAACAAAAAGAAGAAAAAATTACATATGAATAACAGACAGGTTTTCAGTCCTAGCAGCCACCAGAGACATACTGGGACAGCCACACTTGCACACTTCTGTGTTCCTGTTCTCTTTCTGTGGAGCGATGTGTTTTGTTGTTTTGTTTTTTACAGTTTTTCATAACATTTGATTTTCCACTGTAAGCTCGGATCCTTTTAATGGCCTCCCATCCCCCACCGCCCCCACCAAACATCTTTTTAACTCTACAGAAGTCCTTCGGGGGCTGTTAGGCCATGACACACATACAAGGGCATCGCTTCAGTGAGCAAAGGGACAAGCACGTGGAATTTGTCCTTTAATTCATCGTCTACAGGATGCCAACCTTTTGGCAGGTAGTTCCACTTTGTATATTTAAAGAGGCTCAGACCCCCCTACCCCCCATATTTTCTGTCGTTATTTTAATATCGATGCCAACTCAAGCTCAAGTTGGGGAATATTCAACTCCCATGGTGTCTCATTTTGATTTGCTGTATTTGGAGACATGTTAGAGCAAAGATTAGCTCTAAAAATCCCCACTGATTCCATCTAAATGCTTTGGAAAATACCTAATTTGCTGCAAGCCGATGGTGTCACATTTTATTTATGCATTCAGCAGATGAGTTCTTCGCAAGCCAAGATACAATTTACATCATGTTTGGTCCCAGGAGAGTGTGTTATATTAGAACTCCGCTGAACGTGGGTTTAAATAGCTCAGACTGACATCATCTGTGCCATTGGTTATATCAGAAAGTATCAAAAAATTCATGAGAAGCGAGGCCCTGTACAGACGGCTCCGTCCTGCTTTCAGCCTGTTGTCGCATGTTCAGGTTGGGGTTACGTCAGTGGCCTATTTCTGGCCCCGCCACAGCAACCTTTTCATCACTTTTCATTCACACTCCCCTCTGAGAACGTGCAAAGTGTGCAGAGACAGGTCCTTGTTCGCTCATATTTCAGTGCGCGTTGGCAGAACCTGTAGGTCGCTAAGATTTGTAATACCCTTTTGCACAGTCTGGTAAATCCAATCCCCTTCCTCAAAGCTCCTAGTAATGTCACAGTCACTCTTTTTTTCTTTCCCAATCAGGATTGCACGATCGCTGATCCAGCGTGGGCTCAGTCAACTCAACTTTTCTGCAATTTGTTCGGCTACAGGCTGGAGCAGGATAAAGGGCTATATTGTTTGAGCTGTACCTCACAGGTGAGCTCAACTGAGAATAATGTCTCCATAAACCAGACGGGAGCGCCACGGTTAACGTTCAGGGTCATGAAATGTAAATTGCGAGTGGGGTATTCAAGGAGGAAATGAGCTTTTTTTTACCGTCACCTTTGTGAAATACTCGGAAAAGGTCCATTATTTGAGTAGGCGCCGCGGTTTTACCAGGTCGTTATTCATATCTGCTCAAAAGTTTGCTGTCAAAAAGACATTTGTATATTTTGAGAGAATGCCGCAATGAAAATGCGTAATATTTCTAAAGAAGAGGCCCTCAGGCCACCCTTCTAACAGTTCTGAAGTGTTTTAACTCGATCGGCTGTGTGATTTGAAAACTTCACTGCAAAGTCCTGAATATTAGTGAGGAAGTATTCCTGCCAACCTAACGCATCCTAATGGGTACATGTATGAAATTATACCATGGAAGGGGGCCCTTAATGGCAGCTCTCCCCTCTTTCTTTTATCTGCTCCCCAATTTTAAGTGCACTTTAGACATTTAGAACTTTGGTGAGGGGCACTCACACACACACCCTCCTCGCGTGTATTATTGTATATTATTAAATTCAGGATGAGTTCAGACTCAGCCTGACAAAGAAAAATCTGTCTGACCCAAAAAGGCATTCAGATGCCAGTGCTGCTTGCCTCACTGCTGGACGGGACAAGGTTAAAATAAGAAAGAATCAGCAGCAATCATCAGCAAGCAGAAACCGTTCTAGACCATTTTCCATACTCTACATTATTAATGAATGCTTGCTGTGCTGCATGTTGTGTGTGTGTGTGTGTGTGTGTGTGTGTGTGTGTGTGGGCAGGTCTGGTTGCAATTTATCCAAGACCCACCTGCAGATCTCCCGTACAGTAGCTCGCCTCGTCTCATCAATTTCCATGTAGCCGTGCCCCGCGGCTATGAAGAAACACGCAGCATGTGGAGCTAGCCAGATGCTGTCAAAGATTCGACGGGAGGGGGTGGGGTTTAAAGGAAAATTACAGCAGCTGTGCAACTTGTCTTTGCAGGTGCAAACTTCTATAAATTTGATACACATACACAAGTCAAGTACGTTAACTCTTAACTTTTCCCTTAGAGCAGTGGCGAGTAAATAGACATTATTTCCTTCCTTAGTGAATAAAGAACCTCTTTCGCTTGACTGAGCTGAAAGAACATAGAACACAATGCCAAAGGCAGTGTGTGTGTGTGTGTGTGCGCGCACGCATTTCACTGTAACGTCATTCTTAAACACTTCTCATGCACAAACCACCTTTTTTGCACACTGGTGACACACCTTTTTTTTTTTCTCATTATTTTGTCTTTGACAGTGGTGGGTGGAGTCATGTTTCCTTTTGTGTCATAATTCACTTATCTTCTTATGCAAGACCCTGCAACCTTGCCTGCAACGCCGTGCGCTTTTGCAAGGTTTTCAGGTCAGTGCATGTTGAAGAGCCTTTCTTTCAGTATTTGCTCGGAGACGCATGTACAGCTTCTTCTGGTTTAATTTCCCACCGGGTTTGCTTAACTCTGCCTGACACCAGGGCGACAGTGTGAGCAAACTGCCGTAACCACAAGAATCCAGCTCGCCGTACAGGAAACACACACACACACAGTTACATGCACAGACAGAGGGCCCATTCTTGCACAAAGTGGGCAGGGTGCAGTGACGTTGTGACCAAAACACACACACACAGACGCTCACACATACACACATGCTCGGAGAGTCAGAGGAGGAGGAGGAGGAGTACGGGAAACAGGGCTTGAGAGAAACAGGAACAGAAAGTGAAGAAATGTCAAGATGTCTGAAGACAGATGCCCAAACAGAAACGACAGAAGTTCGAGCACCTGAGTGGATAGACACAGGAGCGCTGAACTGAAGGGTAAGGTGCCTTTTTTTAAAGAAAGAAACACTGACTTTCAACTGCTCTGACACTTTGAAAATGTTCTGAGACGTTTCTATAAGCTATCAGGGTTTTCTCTGGAGCTAAACCGTTAATGTTACTATGAGGGCCAAACTTGCACAAATGGCTGAATTTGTCACTCTAAAGTGCTCCTTATAATTAATGACATCATTAGTAATTACTGCAGTAAACAATATTTTGTTTGGATTCACTTGACACGTCTTGGGCTACACTTTGGCTAATTAACTGTTTGTGTTGTAAAAGTTCTCAAAACTGGCGCGTCGGTAATTTGATTTAGTTACCAAAGCTTACATTCTAGCAATAACTGTACTTAAGTATTAAATTAGAACTAACAATGCGTTCATATTTTGTGCTACACATTGTTTCATTGTAAATCCTGATTTTTGTAACTATTGATACACCTACTGATGCTACAGAAACCTAAAATGTTTAAATAATACCAGTTCACTATATTTCATTCTTTCTGGGCAAAACAAACAATAAGAAAACCACCTAACGGAATGTTCCTTTAATCGTTCTGGGTAATGGCTCAAGTCAGCATTTTAATACCCACTGATCAACTCTGACCGTGCACCCGGGGCGGGTCATTAAAGATTACTGCCTTGCCTTCTGTCACAGCTCTGCCTTTTAGGTCACACATGCTCCTTAAAAAGCAGCAGAGGCAAACTGAGCGCATTCATAACATTTTTCTCAGCCCTTTCCTGGCTTTGTGTGCCCCATGAACGGCCTTTTCCTGGACCGTGAATGGCTCCAGCAGAGCACAATGTCATGAGAAAGCGAGCCACCTCGTCAGAATGACATCTACCAGCTGTGCCTGGATGCGCGCACAGCTCATTTCTTCTGGATGTTGACTCCAGTGGGTGAAAAATGAATCAAATCTCAGGCAAACGTCATTATATTTTACCAGAAGGGGGCTCACATAGACACTATTACTCCACTAAAGTAGGAACTGCCTCAAATGGAAAATATGAAGGTGAGAATTAATAATGTAGATGATTTCAAATTCTTTTTTGAACTTTTCCTCCTGCTTGTTTGTGTTATGGCACAACTAGCAATGATCACATTCCTCCTCACCAGAGATTACAAAAACCCAACAGTGGCTAAAACGTTCTGCTGCTTCACTGCTGACAAAGTGTTAGTCACCTTTTTCATGTAGCCACTCGAGATCACAAACGGTGTTTTTCGCAATGTTAGGCGGATCAGAGTTTGCATAGACGCCCCGCTGTTCAACCGAGCTCATCACGATGCCAAAAACACCCGAACCGAACACGGAGGAATCAGCAAGGTGTGAAATCTGGTCTGGTTTCCGCCCAGGCGTGGCGTTACTGACAGAAAGGGAAGCTTTTACTGATGCTAGACCAGGGGCGTCAAACGCTTTCACAAGGGCCGTGTGGCTGCAGGTTTTTGTTCCGACCAGACTGAAGTCATTTAATCAGCTGATCTGAGTCTTCAGACAGCTGGTTGGTCAAACTCTGTGTGCTTGATTGGTTGGAACAAAAACCTGCAGCCACACGGCCCTTTGTGGAATCAGTTTGACACCCCTGTGCTAGACTGTGAGGTTAAGCTTTAGCGTTAGATGGAAGTCCATTGATTAATGGTAGCTGTGTTTGGTTAAGGATTACTGATCTCTGTGGTTAGGATCTATCAGGAGAGCATGGAAGACAGATTTTCCCTTTAGTCTCCTCTGCAGGGCCTCAGGAACTGTGGCGCACAAAAATCCATCTGAAGTAAATAATCGACTAAAATGAACAGATGCTCCTCGCTATCTTTTGGGTTTTAGCAGCTAAACCAAAGAAAAGATGTGAAGCGCACCGAAAAACAACGTAAAAATGTAGCGAATTAAAGGTAAAATTTGAATCATCCAACAAAAATTGCAGGACTTCAGAGTATGAATAAAAGGCAGCCCGGTGGCCTCAGATGTGATTAGGTATTCTGATTAGATCTGTACTCACAGAAGACGACACTTTGGGCATCTCAGGTGAATTGTCCTGCTCGTAAACACAGCATTAAACACTCGACTTCCTGTTGAGCAAATGAGCAGGAGGGAAGTTATCAGCGCATAAACCAATTTCACACATGAGACGTACTGCATGGCTGCAGCCACCCAAATCTATCTGCTCCCCCCCACTCTCAGGTGCATTCTCAACACACACACACACACACACACACACACCTCCTCCACCCAAGATTCAGCCAAATGTGATATGAAAATCACTCCTCTTGCATCCAGAATGCAAAGCGGGTCTGGAGCTGCAGAACCTCAGGCAGACACGTGAGCTAAATAAGGTGTGAACAGCTGGAGTGTTTTAATAGCATAAGATGGCGTCAGACTTAAACAAATAGTTTATATTCTCAGGGACAAGGGAACAACACGAGCTCAGAGGCAGACTTCTCTTTCTGTGAGTGAGCTGACCTTGAGTTTCTATTCTCCAGCAGCATTCTTCCTGCTGGAAGGATATTTATTTGTTTTTAATTAATATTTTAGGAGGAAATGTTGCAGTTAGACGTGTTATGAAAATTGAACCCAGAATGCATCTGTCTGGAATGAGGGAGCGAGAGACATCATTGTCTCCATAACTTCTATTTTTCTTTTCTTCTTGATGTCCTGTCTGCGGCCACCTCCATCTGTGTCCCAGACACAATTGTCCTCGCTTTTTTCTCTTTTTTCATTCCTAATTTGGCTCATTTCTCCTGTGTCTCTTCAAGACATCTGCCCTGAATTCATAATGGTGGCTCTGCAGTTTTAAGGGCTGATAGCTGAAAAGTCAAGGATATTAGAGGAGCGCAGGAGGACAGAGAAGCAATCGATTAGAGGCGAAGAAAAGAAAGAACACCCATTTTGTCTCCATGTTCACACTCTGTCTTCTTTTTCTCCAGACACATCGCATACGAAGAAGCGCTACAAACTAAACTGAGAGGACAAAGAGAGAAAATTAACGGAACGGCCGCAAAGTGAAGCAGTGCTTCATTTCAAGCCCAGAATCATCACAACTCACAAGCAACTGGGATCAGTTAATGGGATGGTTTGGCTCTTAAAATGAACTGGGAATATACAAAGCTGCTTTATAAGCTTCAAGTCTTTCCATTCAAAGCAAATAAGGTAACCATAGGTCAATCTCAAAAGGCAAATAATGCATCTAAAAGCTACTTTCTTTAACCCCTGATTAGTCTCAGCACAAATATCAAGCTGTTGGTTCGGTGCATGTTTGAAGTTTAGTGTAAAACTAGAAAGCTTGAAACATGAAAGGTCTTGCATTTTAAATTGCATTCTTTATTATTTGGACCCAATGTGCACATTTACTGATGGGTTTCTCAACCTTCTAAAGGATTAAGTCTTTACAGCTGCCAGACAGACTCTATTAAAAGACTGAACAGCCATGGACGTAGACAGAATTCAGGATTTTTTCAGCCAACTCTGGCGCCTGGTGACGGACAAACACAACCAGGGAGCGTACAACACCGTCTGCCTGGCGGTGCTCCTGACTCTTCCCCTGCTGGTCTTCCTCACTGCTTTGCTGCTGTGCTGCCACTGCTGCTGCTGTTGCCGCGGTGACGGCGGCGGCGGATGCTGCAGCTGCTGCTGCCCTGACACCAGGGCGAGGTCCGAAACTAAGAAGAAAAAGAGCTTGGCCAAAACTGAGGAAGACTTGTGGATTTCTGTTAAAACAGGACCGATGACTCCGGACAGAGTGGCGCTAACTTTGATGTAGCGAGTCATGGTCTTCCATTCCTCTGCAGACTGCTCTGCTAACGATGCATTTCAGTAATTTACAAATCTAACAGCACTTTGTACAGAATATTGTTAAAAGGAAGCAAAGGAGAAGCATAAATATCAATCTGAATATTTTAGAAGTAAATGTTTGTTATTAAACTGTTGGAGTCGCCCCCTGCTGGCAAAAAATGTTGTGTTTTTGGCTACTTTTGAGCCCAGAAGTCTGTTTTTATGATGGAACATCTTAAAAGTGTAACATTCAAAAAGGATTAATTTTGCTAAAGACATTGCTCTTTCAGTATGGACGTTTACAAAATGACATGAACAATTAGGGCAGAGTGGTACATAAAAATCTGCTGTGGAAGCATAATTTGCAAATGTGTGCTCCCAATGTGTGGTGGCGGAGGTGTTGGGTTCTCCGAGCTTCTCATGAGAAATTCATCACTTCTGCATGGTAACCAGGTATAGAGAGATAATATTTAGGATTACTTGAGTTTTAAAAATAGAATTATTTCACGTCAGCTTTTCCTACAGCATTTTGCAAAAGCAATACAGATTAATTATGCCATATTAGGTCTGGAGGGTTTGTCAAGCCCGTTCTGACCAGTATAGCCTACATCAAACTTCAGTGTAACGGCATTAAATGTTATTTATTTATCAAATGTCAACTAAAGAAAATATGCAAATGGGACTGAAACCAATGGTGCCTGCAGTCTAATTAAGCAGAAGTGACTCAGCAGTGTCATCATCTTTAAGCATTAGCCTCTGCTGGCGCTAAGTTAAGCTTGTCCAAGTGCTGCCGAGAGGAACAGCTCATTTTCCTCCTGCACAAACGGTCTTTTCTGGTTCACGCTTTACCAGAGAGGCAGCTCCTGTGGGGCTGGATGTGAAAGCTTTTCTCTGCACAGTAAAGGCCTGGGCCACCGTTTCTCATGGAATCAAGTCCCATGATGTAAGACCAAATGCAGGCATCACTGATTTATGGAATTGACTGCATTCAATTCATGGTAAAATAATGCCTATGTTGTTCTAAAATTGTACTTTTGCCCAATAATGTATTCTTAAAATCATCTCAGGTGATTAGACACAGATCATTATGACTGTAGCTTTTAAATCCCTCCTAAGTATGAAAGATGTTTTAACAACCCTGCACTTGTTGTCGTTTCTCGCGTTAATGCGATACGACCTTGTTTACTGCTGATGCCCTCACTTTTCTGCAACGCTTGTTAGGGAGAATGTGCAGCGTTCAGCTCCGGCGTTCAGCGACTTTCACCAGGCATCGTGAATGAGCGGTGGGGTAATAGCAAATAGGGCTACGTGCTTCGCTCTTTCCATTTGTCATTCTGCCGTGATCAGAGGGGACTCTGTTAGAAGGATTTGTCATATTTGAACAGCCATTCTGAATAGTCTCCTGTATGATAGCACTGCATTTTTTTATCCCAACCAATTATGGATGACATATATTTACAGCATATTTTCTTTGTTGTGCGTCAAAAGAAGTGCTGAGCTGGTTTCTTTTCCTTTTCATTTAATTATACGGCTGGCTGGGCCTTGTTGTTGTTAGCCCTGCATGCATAATTTATCCTGACATATAGAAATAGTGATAAAAGATATCATAGTCTGGAAGGTGACAGTGGAAGAAATAAAGGATGTTTTGTTTTGGGGTTTTTTTTCCTCCCCATTTCCGAGCATTGTGTAATCTCATCTCTCCCCATCCAATAGGAACCAGAGTTTACAGAGCCTTTGAGTTCTGAGGGAAGATCACATTATCTTTGTGGGTAAACACATCTTACTTTGCTGCAGCCTGCTCATTGAATGTGGCAGCAGAAAACATCCTTGTAGTTATTCAATATTTTTTAAACCTGCTGCCTTTGTGAAACGCTTCAGAGGGAACGTTAAAGCCTGTCTTTTTCTTTCTTTTTTTTCCCCTCCTTGTGGCCACAGGTGCTCCTCCGATGAAGAGCTGATCTCATTCATGGTGCGTTTACATGCCGTCGGGCATGTTAAACTGAGGTAATTACAGGAATAAGTATACAAAACATGGCTTCCTGTGAACTCAACAGCAGGGATAGATGAACGAAACTTCCTAATCCCTCGGAATGAATAAACCTCTCTGCCTCCAGTGACGCTCATGAACGTGTAATGTTCAGCAGCGGATTGATGGCCGTGGCATAGCAACCGTTGATGCAAGTAAAATCAGTTTGGCTTGAGGAGCTCTTCATCATTGACATTATTAAAGCTCGGTCATGCGCTGCTGGGAATTTGTTCCATCTCCCAGACACATTCTCTAAACCTGCATGGCATGTTAATTGTCGGTATATTAGCAGAACTTAAATTTCTGCATTTCTGCGTGTTCATTGTCTCTGAGAAGGATGGTTCATTGGTGTGGCCATCCGCTGTGATAAACCGCAGCACAGGCCATCGAGTCCAGACGATTTTTAAAAGTTCTGTGCACAAATGGATTCCCCCTTTCCCTCAGTTATCTGTTCAATACTGCACATTACATTTGGATGCTGCACATAAGTCTTGAACTTGTCCATTGCATTGCTAATGTTAAACTCAGCTAAATTCTGCTAAATCTGTGTTTTGTGCTGAAGCCAGAATGTGAATATGAGAAACTGATTCATTGTTTAACTCAAACGTATGGTTACATCATGCATTGCGAAAGCTGGTGCTGCATATAGTAACAGCAATGTCCCCCACACGGCTGGGGAGCGTTCCCTTTCGTTTATGTGTCTGTCTGGTCAGTACTTCTCTCTTTCCAGTGGCTGCTTCTCCTCCCCCCTTTAAAAAGAAACACTCCCTTGTTAGAATGTTGCAGAGTTCTCTCATGGAAAATGTACGTCACACTGGAGCAGATGTATGATAAATGTTTCTAAGGGCACAGGCACACACCCGCATGCACACACACTGTTTACCCTGGCAACGAGTGAACTGCTGGGTTCTTTGACTAAGGGCAGCAACCAATCTGCTTAGGGTAATTTGTAATCACAGTAGCTGAGAAAGCAAGAAAAAAAAAAAAAAACTAGGCTAAAAATATTAGTCAGAAAATGATTCTCACACTCTGGATCGAATGGATAACATTCCGCTCAGAAAATGTCCCTCTCATAGCGGCGTTGTTTGAATGCATTATGGTTTTTACCTGTATTTTCATTGAAAATGGTGTAATTGGTCTCATTTGCAGTTTGCAACTATCAATGCTTGTTGACAACATAGATCCCCCACCCCCACCCCACCACCCCCACAGCTTTTCACGTCTTGATGGTGAGAAAGACAATCCTGGGGGTTTGTGAAGGATGTTTCGCTTTGTTTGGGTGAATTTTTACTCTATTTAAAATTTTAGAGATCTCGCGTTCTGGTGCGCTAACAGCAACAGTGATCCTACTCTGTGTCACCTTTTAATGTTGCAAGTTTGTAAAAGATGTGTTGATATTGCAATTTTAGCTTGGACTTCCACCATTAAGAGCTGATCTGTCACCAGTTTGTTTAGTGGGAAAAAACATAAAAGAATACATGAATTTCCTCATTAAGTTCCTGAGGTTGTGGAAAACAAATTTCATTTCTTGGCATCTATTGCGGACATTGATTGATACCGTATAGGCGCCATCCCTGCCCCGCAAATGTAAAGCAGGAGCAATATGGCCGCTCCAGACAGCCATCAATTGTTTCCCTCCTGGCTTGTCCTCCGCAGACTAATGCAATGTGACAGCGTTTGCTGTCAGATTAATGCGTCGCAGTCAGCAACCTTCATAATCAATGAACTTCAGGCACTGGCAAAGCCTCCACTTTCTGAACTTATTAAAAAAAAAAATGCACAAGCCAAACTCTAACACTGTTGTTATATACTGCTATACACAAAACTGTGTCTATGGAAATATGACATAAAATAAAAACAGAATACAAATACCCTTGACTTCTGCCTTGAGAAATTAAAATTAATGATGCGTGGGGTTTACTGAAATTTGCATTTTGGGACTCCCAATTTGTCTTGATGCTGTTTCTTGATTTATTGCAGCCTGAGCTCATTCTGCCTCCATCACACCAAAATGTGACTTTTTGGCTGTTTACAACACATAATAGTTTACCCTAGGAGAGCATTCCTCTTCATACCTAAAACGTGTCCAAGAGCTGAGGCAGAATTGTTAACTAAAGCACTAGAATACACTGTTTATATTTGTATTTTGACAGAGAAATGCTTTGTTTTTACATTTTACTTCTGTAAACCATTACGCTGGCTCAAAATGGAGTTAAAATGCAGACTTCCACTAATATACGAAAAATTTAGGAATTACAGCCATTTCAATCAAAGTAACTCTAGTTTCAGCCTATAACTGACTGGACAACTGAGTCTCCAGCTGTTTCCTGGAAAAGCGCCTTCTATTATGGCTTCAAGACAAATGAATCCACTTACATTTAATGTGGTGTGATGACATAAATGGCAGCCAATGTAAGAGCCCAACTGCTGATTCCAGTTTGTTCCTTTGAGCCAGAGGAATCAAAATATTCTTTCCAAATGGCTGCGATAGCACAATAGTACAGTCATTTCAAACAGTTTCAGCTTCATTTGAAAGTAATTCTGCTTAATTTCAAAAGCAGTTCTGATTGTGTATGGATGTTAAAAAAAAAAGAAAGTAATCCGTGTCCAATTACAGCCTAACTGAAGCACCAAGTATAATCATACTACAATGATTTCTGGATTTAATGGGGCTGCGTGATTCATTCTAATGGAGCTCTGCAGTTCGGCTCGCGTCTCTGGCCATCAGCGACCGCCTCTTCCTGCCAGACAAGGCCCCCGCGGGTCGGATCTTCATCTCGGTGAAATCAAGGGACGAGAGGTGGCCCTTCCATGGCTTCCAGTTGACGCCCTTAGAGAGAGAGAGAGTAGGAGGGATCGACACGTCATGGTAAAGTATGTGGGGGAAGGGGAGGGGGCTGACGGAAGAGGGGCGGGCGATGTGAGGCACGGAAGGGCCCGTCAAAGTCTGCTCTGGCACAGCAGACAAGGCCGAGCGACAAACACTAATAAATACCAGCCTCTGGTTTCATTTCACTGGAGTGCAAACTTGTTTTCGCCGTTATTGCATTTCGGGGACAAAGACGGTGGGAGGATTTTTACTGCCGCAATATTATGGATGAAATCTTGACAAGGGCAGAGATCTTTGGCAGCATTTCCCTCCGTATTGCTCTGCGCCAGACATAACAACTTTTATTGCTACATCATCTCATCTCAAAAGAAATAATGGCTAGTGTGCAAAAGTGTTTTTCTTCTCTCTCTCTCTCATGAAAGATTCCTGCCATTTCAGCAGCAACTCAACAATCTAAACACAAAACAAGGAGAAGAGGCTGGGGTCAAGCTGTCCGTCAGCAACTGGGGACAACCTCCAATTATTTGTTAAGTTTTTTTTATCAGGAAATAAAACAGTTTGAGCATCCACTTACATTATTATTCAGAAGTAAAGGAGATCAAAATTTGGAAGGCCTACAGCGTGGCTTCATGTAACAGATGTAGATGCTTTGCAAATTTGGAAACGAGGGAAAACTCACTGCGGGATGAGAATCTTCCGAAGTGATCCGTGAGTGGCAGAAATGTTAGAATAAACCTGCCACCTGTCGGTGAGAGGATGTACTACACAAAAAAAATCAAAAGCCCATTTTTACGCTTTATCAGTCGGTATTCTGGGTATAAAAGACACAAGCACAAACAAAAGAACAATCTGTTTTTTCGTTTTGAGCAAAAAATAAATCACTTGGATGTTTATAGGGAATGACTGATGGCAAGGTTAACGCACGGCGGCGACACCTGCTGGTCATTTTAAATGCCTACTTTCAGTGCGCCTCCTCGGTCTTGTCTTGTGTGTCTTGTCACTAATAAATATCTCTCTCACTCAATAGATAGCCTATTTCCGTGTAAACCCTGTAATGTGTACATGCATTGATTTAATGTAGAATAGATGCACATGGGTACAGGCATTAGAATGAAAGTCAGTTTCTCCATGAATGGCCAAACAGGAGCTTTATTTTGAAGGGTAGAACCTTTATTTTGACCCAGTAAACAGCACGGCCCCCTCCACCTTTAATTGGCTAACGCATTGCCTTTGTTCGGTTGGATTGATTGGATTGACTGACAGCTCAGGATAGAAGGGACTAACAGAAGATGGCTACTTTGATGGAAAAAACAAAAACCCAAATCCTCCCCAATGTCCGCCCATGGCGCCGGGTCTGCTCCCATGACATATTCATATAATCAATATCACTCACCATGCTGTGCCTGTTGTCTCCCCAGTTCCCATTGAGGTTGGCCAGGTGGCAGTTCTTGTACCACCAGGCGCCGCGGTGGCTCAGGGCGCAGTTGCTCAGGGCGATGTCATTGTCAGAGTCGACGGTAGTCCAGGACTGGCCTTGGTGGTAGGTCATAGCATCGCCTGGAGACCATCAACACTCTTCAGCAATGAACATTGTTTGTTTTGACCATAAAAGTGTCACTTGTTTCCAGGTGACTGTATGTCTTTGTTATTGGGTGTTTTTGAATAATGTGATTTGTTACTGAGCTTTTCCAAAATATGAATTCACGCAGTGCTGCTCACTTGTTTAAGTTCTATGGCTTTTCCAGTGGAAGAAATGAAATGAAATGAAAAGCATCGAGGGTTAGAATGTATCTCTTTTCAGCGCTCTGCAGGGCGTGTAGACACAACGCCTCACTTGCTGTGTACCTGTCTAGCTTCAAAGCCCACTAGAACCCTGCTTTTTTTTCCAGAAATACCTTTCCATATATAGCAGCTGTCAATAACTCACAGAAGACATGTTCCTACCCACTGTTTCACTCGAGCTACGTTTCCGGCACCTCGCAGGGTGATGTGGATGGTGCCAACTGTTTGAACCATCTGAATCCCCACCCCAGCCTTTCTCATTACCCTCTCCTGTTCTCTGCAGCTTCTTTCATGTGTGAGAGAAAATCAAAGTTCCGCCTGTTGTCTTCTGGTGTCTTTCGTGGTGTTTTGAACTTTTGGCATGAGGCCCACCTGCTGTGCCACTGTATTTGCCAATGGTGAGTTTGAACTTCTGTTTGACCGGCGCAATCTTGAAGTTGTCGTAAACGGCGTAGACCCTGTCGGGCCCCAGGCCCAGATCAAACCTCAGCTCATAGCGAGTGGGAGTGTTGGTGAGCTCATATATCTTGTCCAGACCTAAGGACGGAGCCAGATGTGAAAGCAACAAGATTGATTTTCACATATGCACACTTTCAATGTCTGCAGAAAAGGGACGAAGCACTGGGGCGCTCACCCATCCAGAACTCATCAGTCATGTTGCCAAACCCTGCTATGTACTGTCTCCAGCGCTTCAGAAAGTCCAGCTTGCCACTTGTACGTCTTTGGAGGACCTAAAAGAAGCCAGTAAAGACATTTCATTGACAACTGCATTAAACCTCTCTTCAATGAATAGATAGATAGATAGATAGATAGATAGATAGATAGATAGATAGATATTTACCAGCCATCCCCCTCCGTCTGTCTCCATATCGCAGTAGGCCTCCACAGGTTTGGAGCGGTCATTGTTAACATAGACTGTGAAAATGCCGCTTTTTCTGTTCCCGTTCTTCACGATCTGAAGACAGTCCATGGGGAAGGGTTGGAGCACACCGACTAGTAAAGAACACGTGAATTCATTAATGAGAGACGAGGACAGCGGGGACAGAGTTTAGATCCCAACCAGCCCTGCGGTAGACGCAGTGGCAGGAATGTACAGACCTGTTTTGAAGATGGTCTGGGCCGCTTTGCTCCTCTTGTTCCCTCTGTAGGCGATTATGGTGACACTGTATCTCTGGCCCGTCTCCAGACCAGACAGTGAAAACCTGCTCTCGCTGCGTCCGAGCTGCTTCTCAACAGCCTGAGCAATAAGCAACAACTGCAGTTAATCTCAGCACACATAAGCTATAATGCATGATGAACTATGACCCTAATTCAGGTAAATTTAAGTGTGGCACTGAAATATCTTCAAGCATTTAATGGGCTTCTTCAAGGCTTTTAAATGTATAAAAGCTCTTGACCTCTTGTATGCGTTTTAAACCGCTTGACACCAATAAGCTTTATTGTTTGACCACAAGAGGTCAGGGTTCCACAGAGCTTTAACTTTAAATACTCCTTTAAAGGGGTATTTCAAATAATATGGACACTTTCCTGAAGGATGAAGCTGCTTTATTTTAACCAGATGCTGAAGAGCATTTGAGGTATGAACAGTATGGTTGGACAAGCATGTTAGATTAGATCAGATTAGTAATCATGTAGCCTAGTGTGGGAAAATAAATATCCTAATTATGATCATATTTATGATGGTCAGATGTATTTAAGAGTCCCATATTCATCGTTGTTTGTTCCAAAATGTGTCTCAGAGCTCAGTACCTTCATCTTGCTGTCCTCATGTCCATAGGTGAGGATGTAGCCGTCAATGTCAGCGAGAGGAGGAACCCAGGTGAGAACAGAAGAATCGACTGACACGTCGGTCGCCTTCAGCTCAGATGGGGCATCAATGTCTGTGGGTTAAAGGTCAGGGTGAGTCATGCATTTTAGGTCACCCTTATTAACGTCTATCATCGTAAGTCATTGAAAGCTGCATAAATACAGCAATGACTGTTACAGAGTTACATTTAAAATGTACAGTCATTCACCTGCAATCCAGCATATATCCTAAAACACATGCCTAAATTTCTCTTCAGTTCACATCTCCTCTCCTCTGTGCAACACATGGATATTTTTACCGCGCACATTAATGGTGCATATTACTGGGTTTGCACGTGTAATAAAACCTGCTATGACTCATGCCAGATGATTTGGTTCAAACCAATGGATGTCTATCCAGCCTCAGCACCACCTTGGGCTGTCAGCAGGATGGGTTTCTAATGAGCTACGACCCAACATGTTTCTAATCTCAAACTCGGCCGTTTCCTGCCTAAAGGTTCCTCCTTCACTTTGGAGGTCCCAGGTGATTTCACACATCATCTGGCTCGCACAAAGACGCCACTGTTCATGCTCCACGCCACACCGAGCTACGGTGTGGCGGTTTACCCACTGACCTCGCTCTTTTCCAGACAAAGGTTTGGGTCTGGGTATTCCGGCAGTTGGAATTATAGTGTCAGTTTATATAGACCCTTATAAAAAAAATGTAAGTAAACTTAAAGATGAATAAAGTATCTCATGATGGCGCTCTGTGGTGTGCATACATTTAAAAAAAGCTAAAAGATACAAATAAAGAAAATCACTTCCTTAATTTAGCTAGATTACTCTTTTGGATACAGTTATGTGGATATATTAAGGCAGAGCCAAGCAGCTAAATGAAGTATTATTTACTGAGCAGAAATTAAACCAAATGAACGGTCTTTATAGAACACTACATCCCAACACAACCTCAATGTTCTCTCGCTCCATAAATTAGAATTAAATAGTTCCCATTTAATGTAACAAAAGCAGCACTTTGCTGTTTTCCCCCCCACCCACATGAACTGATTTTCAGCCATTTTCTGGAATTCATAAGCATATTTAATATTTTAAGGGTCACTAAATTAGTTTATTTCAGCAGCTGAAAGTGCTGGAGAGAACTAGATTAGGATATCATCCACTGGCAAAGAACTTTACATGTAAACCGTTTCCTGCTCTAACTTGGTCAACTATTTATTTTTTTTTAGATGTTAAATCATTCATGAGGTCTTATCTGAGAAAACCCTCCCTGCTGATTTTTTGTTGTCTTTAAAGGCCCAGATGTAGACAGCGTAGAGGACGCCAGGCCTCAGGCCAGTCAGCCTGTAAGAGGTGCTGTCAGGTCCGACGGGTACTTTTTGGTTCTGGCCCTCGTTAGAGCCGTAGGTTAGGATGTAGCCATCAACGTCTGCGTTGACTGGATGCCAGGACAGGCTGAAGCTGGACTTTGTTTCATCTGGGGCTAAGAGGTTAGCAGGAGCATCCAGTTCTAGAGAAAGATATTAGTGGTTAAAAAATGACTGACTGAATGAATGCATGCCTCAGCTAAAGGTATTAGTACAGTGCACCTCCACGGAAAACCAATGTTAATACATGGCAGCATAAAAAAGGAACATCTCAATGTGCAATATTGATGAAAGCATGAATGATCCAACTGGCTTGGTCCAGAGTGATGTAAGACACACAGGAATCCAGCAGATATATAAAAGGTTCCAGGGACATCTCTGTCTGCAGCGAAATATGATGATTTGTGCAGCTAAATATGCTGATCTCTGGCCACATTTTGTCTCATGATACGCTGATGATTAGCGCAGGGATTCAGTATTGCGCGCAATCCATCGCATGACATTAACAGCACTGAGGAACTAAAATAACTTTGACTGGAGTCCGGACATTAGCGCTCATTTGATCAGGCTACATCACGTAGTGTTGAAAACTAAGACCTGTTAGAAAATGTGGTATGGTCTAGCTGGAAATGTTGATTTCCATAATTTCCAAAATAGAATATGACTTCTTAAATCAATGGAAAAGATTCCATGAGGTCCAAAGTTTTCCATGGTCCTTTTCTGTCACATCTTCTTCTTATTTAGATAAATATATAACTGTATAACATTGATTCTACACAAACGGGGCTGTAAATTGGATAGAAGAGACAGCTGAGCCAACATAACTTCCCAATTTAGAAAACAATACATCTTAACCTGTATAACTAATGTTTGCAGATATTTCATCAGTAGATCACCACAAACTAAAGTTCAGATTAGTATTTTGGGCTTTGACTGGAAACTGCATTTGAACAGGGACCTGTCTCAGCTTCAGTGGAAACCTTCTTGCTGGAGTCGCCACCTCTTGTGGCCCAGATGAGGACGGTATAATGAACCCCTGGTTTCAAACCAGTCAGCCTGTAAGAGGTGCTGTCGAGCCCCACTGGGATCTCCCCGCTAGAACCATCAGAAGAGCTGTAACTTAGAAAGTAACCGTCTATCTGGGCCTGGGTCGGATCCCATGAGACAGTGAAGCTGGACTTGGTCACGTCTTGAGCTGACAGGTTAGAAGGAACATCCAGTTCTAGAGGGAAATAATAATAATAAATTGAATTTGAAGGTATCCTGTAACATATTATTATCATTTAACCCTTTATGACCCAAATCATAAGCTTTGGATGGGAACAGATCTGAGACCTGTCCTTGATTGTGCTGAGCTCCTCTTGTTGGATCTGTTCTCCTTTATGGCCCAGATGGAGACAACGTAGTAGAGCCCGGGCATCAGGCCACTCAGTGTGTGTGAAGAAGTGTCGGAGCCAATGGGGATTTCCTCACTTGAGCCCTCTGAGGAGCTGTAAGTCAGCATATACCCATCAATTTCTGCCAGGTTGTGATCCCAGGACACCCTGAAGCTGCTCTCCGTTTCATCTCCGATCAAGATGTTAGTGGGAGCGTCCCGCTCTACATGGAGGCATATGTTAGTACAGACCAACAGAGGAAAAGACCACAAAGTCAACACAGAACAGTAGCAAACTTCAAACTTGGATATAAGTGTTTGTAGGTGCTGATGAGGTTAAGCATCACAGCCTGAGTTTGATGTTACTATCAGAGTCACTGGGAGAAGTTAGTTAAAGAACATGCAAAATTACTAAAAAAAAACACGGTGACCTAGCATAAGAAATGTTTTTATGTCTTTTCAGAGAGAGTTCGGGCCATTTTGGTAAATAAGCAGAGAGGGGTTCTTTTTGCTAAGTGCTAAAAATGCATCCTGTAATGCTCTTTACTTCCCAGGATGCAAAAACTAAGGAAATTATGCAGCGATCCCACAGACAATAGATCAAAAGGCACTGCAAGGGCTTAGAGGGGCTATTTTAAGACGAGTGTGCTGTGAGGAGAACTTGTAAAAGAAAGGAAGAAAACAACACACTACCTGGAAATGCTTACAATGTTTGGAAAATTATATGCTGGCTTCAAATGAGGCTGTTAATAGTTTAACTCCTCCTTCTTTGTGGATTTCCTTGTTGATTTAAGGAAAAAGGTCGAGTACGTTCTCCATCAATTCCATTCTCTCTTTCAGAGTTTACCTGTTTCAGCCTCTGTTGAACTCTTTTTGCTGACTTTGTCTTCCTTGAAAGCCCAGATGTAGATGTTGTGGAGAACTCCAGGCTTCAGACCGATCAGCCTGTACGAGGTGCCGTCACGTCCTACAGGGATGTCTGAACTGGAGCCCTCGGCAGACGCGTAGCTCAGCATGTAACCCTCAACTTCGGCCTGGACTCGATCCCATGACAGCGTGATGGTGTCCTCCGTTACTTCAGTGGCGGCCAGGTTGGTCGGAGCATCAAGGTCTAAGCAGGAAGAGGTCAAATACAATTTAAAAAATAAAATGTTATGGTTAATCAAATTTAGGGTCTACTGAAATTAAACTGCTGCTACTCCTTTTGTCTAAATCATTCAAGATTCAAGATTCAAAGCTTTACTGTCATATGCACAGTAAAGAAGCACGTTTCCCTGTACAATGAAATTCTTACTTTGCTGCTCACACTGGATGCCAAGAGTATAAGAATTATGTACAAAATGGACAAACAAAAAGATAAATAAGATAAATCATAAATCGCTTCTTTAAAAGCGCCCAGAGATACATTCACATGAGCTTTTTTCCATATGTTGCTTCGTCGCCATACTTAAGAAGATAAATGAGCGTGTGGATGATTAAATTCCTAACCTACACGACAACAAGAGCGCCATGAAGATCCACAAAGGAACATTACTAGCACGCAAACTGCCTTTTTCACTGCAGCAGAAGAGAGCGAGCGCAGCAGAAAAGAGCTCTCTCCATTATGGAGTCAACAGTCTTGAGGAACCCGCAGGAGACCTGCAGAGGACGCAGTTGGGGCGGCTGTTGGTGGATTAGTTTTTGTTGAGGGAGTGGAGATTAAAGTGAGGAGGGAGGCGAGCGAAGAGAGGGAGAAAATAAAAGAGCCTCTGAGGTGTACTTAGAGAGGCACCGAGGATGTGAGGGGACATGTAAAAGCAATCAACATTTAGGATTACTCCTCCGTGGCGAGCGGCTCAGTGCAGGTCAATTTTGTGTCAGCACGTAGTCTGCTTCATGAAAACTAATAACTCATGATTTGGTAGTCTAATTACCCGCTGTAAGGAAAGGAGCCCAGAATGTATTTATTCAATTGTGAAACAAAAAAAAACAACAACACACTCCTACAAGAATGTGTGCATATTCACTTCATTTAGCTATTAAAAACTTAACCATGTATATGCAATTAATAAAAAAAAGACATTATAATGGTGTTAAGTCTTATGTAAAATATTCAGAATCTGCAGAAAGCAAGTGAAGTGCTGGAAGGTCACAATGTGACACAACTGTTGCAAACCATAGCTCCCAGTCGGAGGCCTGCTGGGTAAAAGGCTGCAGCTGGCTTCAATTATTTCAGTAGAAGTGATCCTTCTTGATTTAGATGATAGTTATACAATTACCATCCACTTAACATCATGTAAAACCTTCTTTTTCAGACCCATTGTCTGCGCTCTACCACTTGCTTTGAATTTGTTTTCTTTTTTTTTCTTTTTTTTCTTTTTTTTTAAGCTTTTTTGGATCGAGGTCCTCCGCATGTTCTACTCCGCTAGGGGACAGCAGGAGTGGACTTTGGCTGTTTGAAAAACAGCTTATTCGTTGTCTTTGACGCGTTGGACAGTGGCGGTGATCGTGGGGAGCAAAATAACGCTGTCCCTCATCATTTACAGACTTCACAACCTGACTGCAGCGGGAGCTGTGCAGGATGTCTGCGGATGGAGCGGAGGGAAAGTATGAACGTATATACAATATATGTATATCATGGCAGCTCCAATAAATCGCACAGCCCTCGTTTTTAACAACTGGAAGTGGTTATAAGTGGATGTAAACCTTCAAGCTTGACTGCGTGTGTCAATTGGCGCCTTGTTTTAACTCCTGCCATATGTCAGGTGTGACATGTGGTAGATTCTTTACAGTTCTGCTGCTTTTTATAACAATATTTTTCAGCTAATAGTCATTCTAATGTGACAGAACCGACGCTGACCCTGATCCTCTCGAGGCACACGTACGTCTGAGCAATCTGAACTGCTGTCCACAGCACTTAACCATCACATTTTTAACTGAGTTTCATCTGTTTCAGTGGCATCTCTATATCGCCAGAAACCAGTCGTGAGTAGTCAGGTGTGGAAAATGTTTTAAGTCTTGCTGCTGGTGACGGTGGCTGACGGTAAAAATTGATTTTGGTGTTTTCTGTTATGTTTGCTGCCACTGTGTGATTTCAGCCTGGAATCGATTTGCACTTAAAGGACATAGAGGTCATTACCGCGAAACCAGTGCAATGCCAAAGCCCTGCAGACTGAGGAAGATCCCTCACAAATCTATAGAAACACGTGAACATAACTATGTAACTCTAACAATATAGGTCAGACTGAACACACAGTGGTGCAGTAATACTTGATTATCTTCATTCTTTAGTTTTAGGGCTGAAAAAAACAATCAATTCCCGTGAAAACAAATATATCTCCTTAATTCCACCACCAAGCTGGCAACAGTCAGAGGCAGTATGCTTTACTGTCATCCTGTTGTTGGGAATACATTTTTAATATTTGAGGTCTTTAGGGAATTTTACACTCATGTGAAAGTGATACAGAGCTCCATCATCTGACAGTCACTAATAGCTGTATATGAAGGATGCAACACACATGCCCTAATTTTACACAATGAGGTCGGGCAGGTATTACATTTTTGTTGGAAAATACTCACAGAGTCATTTGTATAAGTGAACTTGTGCTCTGCCAAGTGAGAGCCGGCTGCAACAGCAGGAAAAACACTCGGAATAAGCTTGTAGAACCTATGCAACACATCTAACATTAGCAGATGGGCACCCCGACCTTTTCGTCTGCATCAGAGAGCATCTTGCTGTCATTAAATCACGTTTCTTCTCGGATGGCCGCTTCAGCACAGCTATTAAGACCTGTCCAGATTAATAGGCTGTGAATTCTAGCCCTTCATCAGTGTCTGATTTTGGCCTGTTTACCTCCACATGTGTCTGACCAATCATCTTAAATGTGATCTGAAGACCTCTTTAAGTTCCTGTGATCTGTTCCTGAATTTAAAAATTAGCCCTTGATGAATATAAATATGTGTTTCACCAGAGTGTGGACCACAAAGGAGCACGCTGGCTGGTGAAGGCTGACCTGTGCCGCCAGTGACAGAAGACAGATTTCCCGCCATGGCTCCTTTGACGGCCTGCACTGAAATCTGGTAGTCGGTTCCTGGAAACAGACCTGCAAAAAAGATGCATTTCAATGAGAAGCAGGAATGAAATGCAGTCTGCACCACCGCAATATTGAATAACGCTGTAGCACCACATTAGTCTTTTCATCACTATTTTGTATTTGAAAAACATTGGACACGTCTTTTAAAAGTCACCTTAAGCCATACTTCGATATTTCTGATTTTAAGTAAATTGGGGGTGTCAAGCAACTGACCCAGAATTGTGTGTTTAGTGTGTGCTTCCTGGCTCCTCTGCACGCTCAGCTCCTCCTCCCGTCCGGACGGGTCGGTGGCGGTCAGCCTGAAGTAGTCCACCTCAGCCGGTGGGTACTTCCAGCCTACCTGGATCGACACCTCTGTCTGCCCAAGAACTTGGAAATCGTCTATGCCTGAAACATCTGGGAGGCACACAAGTGTTGGACAGCGCGGTGGGGCTGGGTGTACACTCCTAATCTTTACACCGCAAAACCCATTAAAAGCTCCTTTTATCGCAAATGTTCTGCATGCTCTGCTCCGTTCCCACGTCCTTCAGCTTGGCAACGAACGGCTATCAGTGCCACACTGTTCCAGCCGATGTCAATATTTATATATTGATTGTCTCTTAATTTAGTTATTCATCCATTTTTCCTGGAATATGCCTGCTCAAGTCAGATAAGCTAGCCACATATCGGACAATTTTTATTTGATTCAGCTGTACAAACAATGCCTAGCCACAACCATTACAGTTCTAAATACATCCTTTTAGTAATTTTCCCTGCCTCAGCTTCTTGGACCTGAAGTACAGAAAATCAAACAAAAATGTACCAGATGGGCCGCACCTTTTGCTAGATAAACATCCACTTAAAACTGCCTCCCTCATGCTTTTCGCCCAACCGTGAGCCATACGCACCAGCCACGCTCGGTGAGATTTTCCATGAGCAACCAGTCTTACCATTCATTAAATTCTACTCGGTTACTCCTGCCCTTTAATCCTGTCTTGTAACGGTTTTCTTTTCACATCTGTCCCTGCCACATCTGTGAATGAGCCTGATTTCCATTAAAGGCAGTCTTGGACTCATTTCCTCATTATGGCTTTTAAATTTAACACTCACTAAGCTAAAGTGATGAAACATTTAGCTTTTTTAGCATTTATTTGCATAACAGGCTATCAAAAACATGAGACATTAGGAACATAATGTGAATATCCATTTCAGTTAGTGTTATCACATAGAACCTCATGTAAATTTTCTTTTTTTTGCATATCATTGTTATGCCCCGTGAGTGTGTGCCTACATTTTTAATCTAAGCATTTAATCCACGACTCTCCCTTGATCTCTCAACACTGTTTGCAGCTTCTGGTTTTCCTGTAATTAATGGGTCACGTGTCTTTAGCCTGAACCACACACATTTAAAGGCCTCCTCACTAATGATGAGCTCATTCTCTTCCATGCTAATTCAGGTTTAAAGGCCTCGTGGATGTCGGTCAGCGCTCACCTGTGGTCGCCTCAATCATGTCCGCTTCACTGCGCACTTCCTTGATGACGGAGTGCACCTGGACAACGTAGGTGACCCCCGGAATCAGCCCAGCGATGAGGTAAGAGTTTTTCTTGTGGGGAACTTGAACCTTTGGTGAGACCAAAGTGTCAATGTCATCAAAATTTCTCTGGTTTTATGTATTTGACATCTGTACGAGAGCTACCTGCTGTGATGCATGCTCATCATTTTTGGGATGATAGGTCAAAATGTAATACTCTGCCCCAGAAACAGGCTCCCATTCAACCAGGAGGGAGATGTCAGTCAGCCGAACCAACCGCAGTCCCTGAGGGCCGAACACTGAATGGGGAATAAAGAGATGTAATGTTCTGAACAAGGTAATATGACTTTACTTTTTTATTTTTTTTACATTTACATTTATAATAGACTGTTATGTATAATAATGGTTATGTGAAAAATATAACCCTTTATTACTGCCTCTTGCTTTTTTTTCCCCCCACTGTGTCTTTATGTTGGAGGATCACGAACCAGCTGGCCAGTGTGTTTTTTTTTCCAACCCTGACATATAAAATATGGGAAAAGGAATATTTCATGTTGGTGCTCAGACAAAGCTTACGCTGGCTCGAGCCGATACCACAGAAGAAGACGGCAGATGGCAAGTTGAGGGTTGAGGTTTTCCCACACGCAATATTCCTTGGTGGATATTGCACAGTGGTACATTTACAAAAGCGAAGTATCACACAGTTTAAGTGAGGAAAAAAGGGTCCAGAAAAGTGTGAAATCAGAGCGATGAAGGACTCAGGCACAATTTGTGAGGGAAGAAATTCAGATCACGTTCAGATGTGGTTCCACATGGTTAAGACAGGAAGCATCGTCTTATTTTACCTCAAATGAGGCCGCTCTTTTCTTTCCAGTGGAAGTTAATCTGCCCTTGTTGCTGTCTGAGTACAGCTGTCAACAATCATTACTCTGGACCAACAGCTCTGAATGAATGCATTTACATGTTAAAACCAAAAAAGAACCTGGAAAACAAAGATGAAATTATCCTTCATAAATTGTCAGTTGGCCTGAAAAGAATTAAGCACATCTCAAGCTAAACAGACTTAGATCTGCTACATACCCCGACATTGTTTTGAATAAATGAACATTTTAAACTGAATTTGTTTGACTCCAAGTTTCAGCCAAGGCTGCAAAATATTGTATAAATATTAAAGCGCCACAGCTTCTCCTATCGTCATGGTAACAGTGAGTTTGAAATGCGATATTTCTCCCATCACAGTCCAACAGTGGTGTTGCTTCCATCACCCACGGAGCAGTTTGACATCCATCATCCAGCTGTTGAAATGGCATAAAGCCACATAAAACAGAGACGTGACCGTTTTGTGTCTGTTCTGTTGCCGGGGGGGTGTTTATTACCACCAACACCTCAGATCAGCACAATATTTTCCCTTCCCTCACTGCCCACTTTCTGCTTTTCTCTGACTTTTACACTCTTCTGCTATTGATGTTGGGCTCCATTCAACGGCGCCTCCACGCACAGCCGATCTGTCTCTGGCTATTTTCTGCCTCCGCGGTTTGAAACACGGTTTTTAGTTTTTTTTCTTTTTTTTTTTTTGACACATCCGAGCTGCTCCTGTGGAAAATGAAACCTTTACAATCCTGTTAGGTTATAAATCTGAGCTTTGGGACCCCAAGTAGGCGGGACGTGATCCTTTCATGAGATAAACTCGCAGTGAATAGAAGGTGGAAAGTATCTGCTCCTCACGCTCGCTGGAATCTGAGAGACAAGCGTGATCAACCATTTCAATTCAGGGCCTCCCACATGCACCATTATCTCCCAATCTTTAAACTCACCTTATGCAACCTAAACTCCATTAAACCCCATCGCCCCCCCCGACCCCCAAAAAAATATTGAAAGCTTAGGTCATCATATCTCAGAATTAACAAATATTACAAACCTGAAAATAGTCTGTTATTTGACTTTGAACACAGAAAACGCAGGTGTAAGAATTAAGATCAAGGATAAGAAAACTCCATTTTGCTGTGGCAGTCGAAGGTCAGCTGAGGGCCTGGATGCTGCATCGTAAATCAGATAGCAGGTGGTTGGCGCAGGCACACTTGAACTGCAAATGCTGCAAACTCAGCGGAGCATAAAGGTTTTTATCATATCAGAAATTGGATGAATTGGGCCGTTTGGGGGAGCAGGCGTCATATTTTAATGGTCCCTGAGCACAAAAAGTAGCATTTGAGGTTTTAATGAGCAGTTAACATCCGTGGCTTAATACCAGTTAGCCTGGTTTCTGATGGAATAAGAATGGGAAATCCGTCGGCGAAGAAAATGCATACAAGGGGCAACAAAGTAAATGCAAACAAGCGCCATAAAGATTCATATTTTATATTGAAAGTCATGTTGGAATATACACAAGAGACGTGGCTTTTCTGTGCTTTCACCCAGGTGAGGTATTATCAGGGAAGAATGTCAGCGGCTTACCTGATGAACAGTCCTCTCCGTAAAGGCCTTCATCGCAGACGCACTGGCCGTCCACGCACCGGCCGTGACCGACGCAGTCGTTGGGACACGTCTGGGTGCTGCAGTCGTCCCCCGTGAAGTGCGGGAAACACGCACACCTTCCTTCCACGCAGTGCCCCTTGTCGCTGCAGTCGCCTGGACACGCCAACTGGCTGCAGTTGTCCCCTGTGTAGCCTTGGTGACACACACACCTGTTGTCCACACACCGGCCGTTGTCGTTGCACTCGTCAGGACAGGAGGACACGGAGCAGTCCGGGCCTTCCCACCCCGGGTTGCACACACAGCTGCAGGTTTCATGCTGGTACACACCTTGGCCACTGCAGCTCACGTCCAGGCCTCGACAGAGAAGGTCAGTGGTTGTTATTTTATGGCTTGTAAGTAAATGATTTCCTGCTAAACTTTTCAGGCAGACACTTCCTCTGGACACTGTACCTAAACACAAACATTTTAGATCGTGTCTGTTGTGGAGCTGGTGCCCTAGGGTGGCTGATTAAAATAACGGTGCAAACAAAAAGCCACAAAGGAAGTGGAAGTAAGTCAAATTATTATGTAGCTTTGTGTACTTTTCAATGTGTTATGTAGCCCCAATTGCATGAACATTTTAAATAACACAAAAACATATTTCCAGACTCAGCTCACCTGCAGCAGCGCCTCCACCACAGCATCCCTGAGTACACTGGCTCTTTAAATAGCTGACTTCTTCCTCCAGCCCATTGATTCTGTACAAGAGAGACTTGAGGCTTTCTGACTCGTCGCAGTCACATTTTGGCGTCTGCAGCCTGATGTTGTGCCTGAAAACGAGGTCGTTCTCTCCGTTTGGAGTAGTTTCTGTCTGTAGACCTGCAACATGTGCAAATAAAACGTCAGTTCCAGTTGCCCCCTAACTGCCTGGTCCTCAGTGTGTGCTCATATGGGCATTGGATTTATTATTCAGTCCGTATAAAAACAAAAGTTTCAATTCGGTGATATATAATAGTTGCAGTTCTGATCCTCGCCACTGGATTGCTAACTGCCATGTCCCCAGCAGTGACGTGCTATAATGTTCTTTTTATTGAAAGACTGATAAATCCATTTTTAGATGGTCAGAACCTGTTTTTCCCTCACTAGCCAGGACCTCAGTTTTGCAGCTGGATCCCCCAGCCACATCTACTTTATAGACATGGCTGAAGGTGACTCCCTGCTCAGGAGACGAGGCATGCAGGTCATTGGTGGCGGCGCTGAAGGGTGACATGGTGCAGATGAGACCCAGCAGCATCAGGACCCTCTGCAGCGGTCTGTGGGTCACACCTACAGGGAGAGACATCAAAACGACACATTTTGTACAAATCAGACAGCAGGTTCCCACTGGAAACTGTAGGTTTTAAAGGAATATTCCCCTGAAAAACTGAATTGTGATGACAGAAGTTTGACGAAGATTTCTGCTAAATAGTGGCAGTCAATAACTCTGCAAACATGATTTGCATAGTTCGGCAAAAGCACATTAAAAATCAGATTAGATAATGTCTTCCCTTCCATGGTTGTCATTAACCTTAGCTCTAGCTCGCCGCTTTACAAGAGTCCTTTCAACCTCTTCATGTCCGAATTTTAAGAGGTTTTCTTCTCCAACAAAAATTCTTGAACTTAAAGTGGAAAAATCAGCGGCATATACTTCTTAACACTTCTTCCAAATTCCTCACTTTGATGCCTGTGTCATGAATTGTGCATGATGGGCAGCGGAATTTGTAGATGTTAGCAGCTGAAAAATGGGTTCTTTTTGCTTCATGGTGCAGGCAAGGTGCAACAGTAATAATAGGAATGCAAAGCAGGGCAAAGCTGCCTGACGGACCGTGCGTTAAATTACATTCTTCTCTTCCATGCTCGGTGTTGTTTCAGCGAGCACTTTTGTGTGACTGGCAGCAAAAAGTGGGGAGTCATCACTCCGCTGGAGGTCCTTTTCCTTTGCCCTGTCAGGTTTTCAGAGCTGCAGAGAGCACTATAAATGTGTCCTTAGCAATAACGCCAACATGTTTAATGCAAGTGATGTCACTGCGGAGGCTTTTCCAGGTGACCAAATTACATGTTTTTAAAATAGTGGGTTTATTTTAACCTTCCGCGGGATCTGCTGTTAGCATTCTAGCTTCAGTTCGAGTAAAAGTAACCGTGTTAAACATGTGTGGTCTATAAAACATAAGACCTAATAGTGACTTTAATGGTTTTAAAATTCTGATGGCTGGAAAACTCCACAGAAATAAATATATCTTGAAATAAATTAGATAGAAATCAGATTTTTTTTTTAATAATGTTTCATGTGTTAATGTTTCAGGAGGATACATAAAGTTGTTATTGTTTAAGTAATTTTTCATGACATTATTCTCTTTTAACAAAACAAAGACTAAAACAGATGGAAAAGAAGCAAATTAATTCGGGAGGCAAATCCAGTTTGGAAATCCCACTGGAAACTGTGTGAGTGATGGCTAGAACATTAGCATGTCAACAAGTGGCCCAAAAGCCTGCTGATCCTCCAGCTACCATAATGACACCCATTATCAGATTAAAAGAGAGTCTCAGCTGAGAGAAGGTATCTGACATTTTGAAGGGTTGTTTTTCTCTCTTTTTTTATTTTTAATAACTAAACTAAGCCTCACTTGACTTCAGGAAATCAAAATTTAGTTTGAAGCGTCATGCTGATGATTTAAGCAGGAGGTAACCCAAGTAGCTGTGCAATCTAAAGTGCTTCGGACCCAATCTAAGGGAGACAAATGCACACGTAATCACCCCGAATTATTTGGATATGTCAGCTGCCAATGTAATTGCTGCTGGTTAAAAGGATTGAGGACGAATGCCACCACCAACCCAAGAAATTCTAGCGATGACATCACTGGGAAATAGCTTTTTTGACCCTGACTGGTGGCCAAAACCTTCGAGGGCGTTTTTATCAAAGGCCAAAGATGAAGTAAGAGAGATGTTAATAGCAGAAGATGAAGGAAAAAACTGGAAAAGTGTAGGAGATGGAGATGAAAAATATGTGAAATATATGTGACAGAGGTCTTGATGGACTGCTTTCAAAACAGCAACAGCTCAGAGGTTAGCCACATTATGCAGAGAGGTCCGCTGTAGCCATGTGTACTGACGTTGAGACGTTTAACAAGAACGTTTATGGCTCCCTGTCAAGCTTTTATATGCTGGTTTCAGTTTTCCAGACCCTTTTCTTAGTTTTTCTTGGAGATGACAAGCACAACTGAGATCCACCGCCGCCCACTCGGAAACGTTCACGTCTCCGGACGAAATGAAGACGGTGGGGATGAAAGAGAAATGGATGATGGATGGATGAACTGATGGATTATTGCTCATTACAATCTGACCAAATATACTTGATCAGAGGCATAAAACGGACAAAGTTTGTGATTTGTTTTTCATTCATCAAAAGCAGAGCAGGGTTGGCCGATTGTCCCCCTGATGGACGCTGCAACATCAGCACCTTGACGTCTGCTTTACTAGCAGCGTCCGCCACATCCATAACCTGGAGACAGTTGACTGTTGTTACTCAACGTGCATGAGGGCCAAATAAAGCAGAAAAACAGACCGTGTAGCCCTGCCAGGTGATGCCTCATCCTGACTTTCCTACCATCACAGTAAAATTCAACATGTCCTTAAACACAGTTAAAAAATCCCCCCCCCCACCGATAATCTCCTGAAGTCAAAGCTATGCTATTTCACCAGCCTGTAAAATGTATGTTTTACGACCCGGTCATGTGTGTTTTTTTGGGTGTGCTAAGGGAAAGGACACCCACAGAACACTCACCATCTGTGTACAGTATGTGTGGACGAGGACTCAAGATGGATCCCGTCCAGTGGGAACATCAGAGTTTTAATGAGACAGAGACAATAAGTCACTGACCGGCTGCACCAGCACCTTTATGGCATCTTTATGAGCCGCTGGGATACATCTGTGTTTCCAAAAAGAACCACTGTCTGTGGCTTTAGGAGCTTCTGCAGCAAAGTTTGTGGCTAACACTAAAAGGCGGGGGTGACCCTCAGCGGAACCGAGGCGAGGAGAAAGTCGCTGTGAGGATATTTAGGCCCGCAGAGCAGCAGAAAGCAGATAAGCAGAAGGAGGCTCACTCGGCCTGCGCCCGTTTGATTTGGCCGTCCCAGGAGAGCTGTTAAAGCTCCAGACAAATGAGTCGACTGTTTCGCGAGCTTTCAAATCCAGACAACTTTCATTGAAATAAGAAGTAGAAGGATGGAGCCTTCCTCTTTCTCCCTTCCATCTCCGCCTTGTCTGGCGGCGGCTGGCGGCCAGAAGGTAGGAAGCCCGCATGAATAAAACAAATCTGAAAGCAATTATCTGAGAGGAGAGCTCACATCTCCATGCTTCTGTCTGCCTCCTGCTGTTGCGCAGGCCACTAATAAAACCCCTCGATAAAGACCTTGCCTCCATAGAAGCTCGGTCACTTCATTTGGCCGTGAGATGAAAACGAATGGAAAAGCGATATAGGGACACACATTAAAACAGTTCCAGAGCCAGACCAGGTTCTTATGATAAGAGAATCTGAGTTGCTTTACTGTCCCAGATGATCTTTTTGAACCGGTAGGAAATGAAAGCACTGACAGAATTCTTGCAGTCTGAAGACTTTTTATAAGTCACCCCCTCTCTCTCTCTCTCTCTCTCTCTCTCTCTCTCTCGCAGTGTGTGTGTGTCTCTCTCTCAAAAAACTCACATCTGCAGCTCATTCTGTCAGAGGGCTTCTGTGGATTTCCAGAGCCCACACAGCAGCATTAAAGGTGAATCTCCCTGATCCACAGCCTTGTGGGAATATATACAGATCATCCCAGCAACTACAGCTTAGTTATCTACGTGGTATCATAAAAGAAAACAAAGCAGACTTGTTAAACGCCGTCTTGTGATTATCAATTATACATATACATATACATACATACATATATTTGTCCCTGAAAAGTAAAATAGATGTGTAAAACATTTAAAACAAGACGTTTGATACGCAAGACTGTCTCCACCAGATGTCATCTCCACTTTTTCGTTCCAGCAAAATTTATAAAGGTTTACATTATATTGACTTCGGCTCGCACGGGGACACTTGATAAATTCCTGGTGTCAAGTTAAATTGAGAGAAGTTGAAGTGGATGGACAGAAAGAGAGAGGGGAAAATGCCAGAAAGAGAAGATATAACACATGATATAATTGGTCACCGTGGGACGCTGTGGTGAGAGGGCTCTCTGACCACAACAAAACAAGAGCTTCAAGTCAACAACTATTATTTCCCCTCTCGATCCTTAGAGATTTCCTTAGAAAATGCATTTAGTTTTGTTTAATATCTCATTTTAAACCTCATTACGTATATATGAATACATCAAGGGTCTAGGTGTTCTCTTACCTTCAATCATCTTGGGAAGCTTTCTCTTTCTCTACTCTCTTACTCTTTTCTATAAAGGTCTGAATGTCACCAAATCTCTCCCTGTGCCACCTGTTGACAGGTCCGCTCCCGTGATTTAAAGCCCACCTTGCTGCCAGGGTCGGCCGGCCCCCTCCCCCTGGAATAACGCAAATCTCTCCCAAAACATCTGCAGGCCAATGGGCAGCGAGTCTGGGAGTGTCTCTTCGCTCCTGTCTTTGACTGATTCAATGAAAAAGAGAGAGCTGAGAAGATAGAAGAGGAGGAGAAACAATGAACAACATTTACTACTCTTTATCCCCCCTGAGGAAATCCACCTTTATGTAAACATGATTTTTAACTCGTTTCTTTGCCTGTGTGCAGAAACTATGGAGAACTTCTATGTAATGCAATAAATCAACAGTCAACAGTTCACGTTTCCTTCACTGTGGAAACTTAATAGCAGGCAAACTCCATCAAAGCACCAGAATATCCACAAGTGTCACGACTGCAAAGCAAAGAAGCGGAACACCCTCATCAGAGCCACCAGCAGCAACATTACCACAGACCCCTGGTGTCAAGGTTGCCGATACTTTTACGCTGACAGCAGCTATTTCTGTGGAAACACAAAGGGCTGTGGGGTTGTTGGTCTGAAACTGGAGCCGAGGCTGGTGGGCAGGTGGGGTTGTTTGCACAGAGCAAATGTTACTTAACTACTGGACGACGGCAAGAATCCTCAGGATGACTCACCACGACTGATGACTTTCTCACCGTAGTTGTCACACTCATCTTTGGAGAAGGTCATCAGTTGCGGTGACCTTCTCATCAGATGAGTGTGACAACTACGGTGTCTGACTTAGAGAGTCGACACAAAAATACAGATGGATCTGACTCAGAATAACAAGCTGTAATAACAATTACAGGAACATTCAGAGTTTATTATTATTATTCAGCAATATTGCCTCATTGCTGCTGAATGAAATGGTTGATGATGCATCTTTTCAAGGAGTATTTCTGCTTCTGTTTGCCAGGATCAGATGAAGGAGGATGCTTCCATCAGCCTCAGATCTGCGCCAGAGCCTTTAACCATCTTGTTTCCCATCATCAGAGATGTTCGAATCTGCGAGAATTTATATCACGCTGTGCTGCAAATACTAATTAAGCCGTCTTGGATTTCATTCCATTGTGTTGTAAGACTGCTTTTCCAAAAGCAAAGCTCTCTGCTCTTTGAAATATTAATAATCTCTGACAGCGTGGAGCATCAAATTTTAATGAAAAGAGGACAGAGGGAATATTTCTATTATATGACATCAAACCTTTTTAAAAAAAAAAAAAAAATTTCTTCATTAATTGCAATTCTGATAAATTCAACATATTTTTATCTACCCTTGTGTCCTTCACACCTGGAATGCAGGCAGCCACACGGATAGTAACTCACGCTGCAAACATGTCGCCGTCTTTGTCACAAATGTCAGCATGTATTAGGATTCTGTGTCTGCCACCGAGTCTCCCAAAAGAGCTTTGGCTACTTTTAGAACACATTTGGAATAGTTTAGTTTTAAATTTGCAGAAGTGACAGGAGCTGTTATACTCTTAGTCCAGCAGCCCTGCGTTGGTTTTCCCCCGATGAGAGATTCAGAGGAAGAGAAAGGGGCCATTACTCATTCATTCATCGTGTTTTCTCATCCTTTTTTGTGCGGAAGGATGTCATTAAGAACAAAGTGTTCCTGATATGATACATGTTTGATTTTCGTGTCTATTTTGTTACAAGGGAGTTAAATGCAACATCAGATGAGATGTTAATCTGAGATGACTGAAAATCCCAAAACATGCTATTTTCTTTCCTCTGAAACTAAAAAAAAAGGTGTTTCATCTTTTTTTTTTAAAGTACTTCAAAATGATTCCATCACAGTTTTATTGCACTTTCCTGCTGTGTGTCAGAGATTAAGCCTTGAGATTTTTAAAAATTGAGTTTGGAGTCTCCTGTTCAGGTCTTTAACATCAGCATCTTTTCCCTCCTTGTACAGACGAACAGCGGCTCATTTCATGCTGCATACGACAACCATATGTGGTGTTTTAAAGCGATGATTGCGAAAAGAACGTAAACCGCTCTGTTTTACCTGGAACCTGGGAAATAAATGTATCCTTGACTGTGCTACTGACTGGAGATTTTTCCATATCCTGTTTGTGGGAAAATGGTCCTTCTGCTGCTGACAGGCTGAACTCTATGGTGAATCATGACATTTGTGCTTCTGGTGTTGGCTCTCGATTAAACGTTCCCTTTGGACCTCCTTTGTATCCCTCAGGTTTGCAAATCTGTTAAATTTGTCAACCCAAGATGTTTTAGGGGATGGTGCATGTGTAATTTCTTCATCCCTTGTCACGTTTTCAATCAGCCCGTTACTGAAAACATCAACAATCTTGTTTTCCTCTTTGTTGTTTTCACCCTAAAGTCCTGTAACACTTTGATGGCTTCGCGTTGTTTCTGAACATTTTTTGAGTAAAAATTCAGAAACGCCATTGACTGTTTTCTTTGATGTCATAGTTAATGACACACAGGCCGAGGGCAACTAAAACAGCCCTGATTGCACGTTTCCTTGTCAACAGTGAGGAGTGATGGGATCTGAAGGGGAGGCAAAGACCTGACAGGGAGCTTCAAACAGGGATACCTGACCTCCATTCTTTTTAAATTTTCATAAACCTTTTTTTTGTTGTTGTTTACAGGCAACGACAACATCGGTTTAGATGATGCTGGGGCAACACCGCTGTCACTGCCACATTCCAGGTGTTTACATCACCGCGGCCTCCTGTTCTGAGCCGTGTGTGTACGACTTTGGGGGAAACAGATCAGATTAGACTGCAGCGGAGATTAGCCAAAGGAACGTGAAACGGGACCAAATGGATGTTTGGCAAAAATGTTTAAAACCCAGAAAGAGAATTTAATCTACCACACATGCAAACGCCTTATGTTCACTCATTTATGTTCTTATTGTCATAACGTATGACTGGTTTCTTTGCCTCAGTCTGCAGGATAATAATACAAGATTGGTGCCTGAGATATTGCACACACACACAGAAAAGTGTGAACATCTCACTAAAAAAACTGCAATCTACAGGCGTTGTAGATACAGTTCGCAAACGATGAACCCGCCATCGTAATTAAAGAGTCTTTAATCGCGCGTGCGGGTAGTGAAGCAGAAGTGTGTGTTAATTGAAAGAGACAAGGCGTGTGAAGCATCAGTCCGACTGATGAACTGGTGAGAACAGCTGCTGCAGCTCCCAGTGTGGCCTGCTGATGTGAATACCAGTCCTCTCAACCTGCCATGAAGCGTTTTGTGGGGACCTGACCCCGGGCCCACTGAATGACGTAATCCAGCCCCGCTCGCTCAGTGCTTGGGGTCTGTTTTCAGAGGGAAACCGTGCCACCATTTAATGAGACAGACTCTAACAAGCTGTCACCTCGTGGCAAGAAGGTTTCAGGTTGGCTTCGGGACTTTTTGTGGACTTCACATGTTTGGCCCCTGAAAACTCATCCTGTGTGTATTTGAAATATAAGTTGTTTTCTTTACAGATTTAAAAAGAGCAAAAATTCTGTCGGGAGAAATTGGGAAACATTTTTTTTTATTATTTAAATATTTCTGGGGGTTTTGCGTGTTCACATCTCCAGGTTACACTTGTGAGAGTATAGGCGGTCCCGTAAGTAAGTAAAATCACAGATGTTTTGGCCCCTGACATACACACACACACACACACACTCACTTTTTCTCCGTCTCTGTATGCTCCAATTTGCTGGACTCTTTCAGTGCTAGCATAATACAGTTTTTTTCTTCTGAGGACATGCATCAACAATTTGATTCTCACAGAAATTGCAGAGTGTCTGGTGAATATGAAAGGAATAGCTGTGGGTTTTCTCCAAATCCTCCTCTCAGCAGAGCGGTGATGCAGACGAACTTGCAGTGGGGGACGCATCAATTCCACTCACATCAAAAGACCTTACTCTACTTTTGATTGATATCCTTCAGTTGTAATCAATCTGCCATGAGGGGCAGGAAAATAATAAAACAGATGCTTTAAAACAGTTACTCTTGCGTTCAACATTAATCAATTTTGTAAAAGTCTGTTTATCAAAGGAGGGGAAAAAGTAGTTTGAGAGATGAGGAACAGCATTACAGCAGGTTTCCATCCCTTCCCTATATCTGAGGATGTTCCTCAGGAACACAGCATCTCAGATATTCAACTTGCCTGGTGTCAGTGAGAAAATAATAAGCTAATACACTCACTCCAAAATCATTGTAAAATGCAGGAGTTCAGTATAAGTGCACTTAACCTTTACTCGTTATGATTTTTTTGTTCTCTTAGTCTCTCTCTCTCTCTCTCTTTATCTGAAGTTTGGGAAGCAAATCTTTTTTACATACTGATCAAATCATTTATTCACTAAATAAGCTGAAAATGTTCGTGTCATTAATTTGCATTAGAGGCTCTTTTCTTTGTTTTCCGTTCTTGCTCTCAATGGAGATAAAAAATAAACAAGCACACCAATGTTTGGAAATAAAGACAATCAAGCACAAATACAAGGTCTTTTAACCCCAAAATTACCTCTACTGGTTTATCACCTTAAATGACATTTTGTGTCTCCAAGTCAACTGTGAATGTATCATCAGCCACTGTTAGCAGAAATCACATATTCAGATAGTACAATGCACTATTACAGACCATCCTGATAAACCACAGGAGGGAGGATTGAGAGTAATAATATGATTATATGACCGTGTGTGTTACTTTTGACCATTCTGGTCATGAAAATGTGTCCTTGATTAGAATTCATGTCAATGCTTTTATTCAGTTTCTTCAGCATAAAACATAAAACATTATTTTGTGCCACCTTTTTGCATTTATACCAGAAAAAGTGCATTCTGGTTTATAACGTTCTGATTACAGAATGTTGAAGATTCTGCAGGAGAACTGTGTGACTGAAAGTAGAGAAGAATAGGAGAGTCTGTCCTTTATAAAGCATTTTAAGATATAAGAAAAATATATATATAATCACAAGAAGATTTTATTCTATTTAGAGAATGATTTTGCCTGTCTGGTGATCGTGAAGCAGTCACAACAGGGATTTAAAAGATAAGCCAAGATCAGCTAAAGGACAAAATTAATTTAACTGTGATTTACTGATGCTGCACAACGACAAAGATAGTTTATCATCTGCTACTTCTAAAGAAAGAATTTTTTTACATTTTTAAGTAAAAATGCTCTAATTTCATGCAAGAAATAACGTGTCAATAGTCATTGGTTTTCTGTCCCATTATAGTAGTGAAATTTGTAAGTTACACTCAAGGATGTGTATTTATATGTTAACTTTAGTTTCTCCAAACAAAGTTGCTGTCATGTGTTATCACATTATGCATCATTCACACGTGTAAAATACAGTTACACATTTCTTCAATCTCAAGACATTGTCGTTATTGAGAAATCAAGAATGGTTGTAATTTCCGAAATTTAAGGATTTCATTCAGATTTGAGACGCACTAAAAAAAATCTGAGAAAGCGGAGTAAACTTGTAAACATGAATCAACACTGTCACCTCGTGCTTTGCTTGCGGTACAGCAAGCGTCTTGGAGTAAAGATCAACATAGAAACTCAGATTAGGTATGTTTTTATTATAGGGCTAAGCCAGTTATTTTCTCAAACTTCCACCAAGTGTACCGTCACAGAAATAATAAAAATACACGTTCTGTTTTATTAAGAGATACTACATGTAGTCCACCCCCAGCTCTCCAATATTCCCATGCCAGGTCTGTAGATGGCGGCATTTTCATCATGTATTCTTCACGTCTTCTTCTGTGCTTTTGCATATATTCAATATGGCAGCCCACAGGATAGTATGTTCTGGGTTCAGTGCCCTTTTTTCAACTGTTTACGCCCCAAAACAGGTAACAGTCCATAATCAATATTGTCTCTTCATTTTTTAATTTGCGATCACATTGATTATATATGAAAATGAAAGCCATAATTCCAATGTTAGCTATATATTTTCTGATTTTACTGCAGTTTCGGAGCTAGCGTTAGGTGACATCCATATTCGCAGAGAAAAGCCTGTAGATTTTTGTGTTTGAATCTTGAATTTTGACTCAGAATTCAATAAGAAGATGAGTAATTGTGTTGTTTCTAAGTTAAACTTTAATAACTTGGTTCATCTGGGGCTGTTTTGATGGAATTCTGTAGTAAGAATAAATACCTGTTTGTTGTCTAATAGCGGCTTTGGATTCAAAATTAACAAATTCAGACAATCCGACTCTTGTGTGCAGGCTTTGGGGAGCTGCTGGGGAGCCGTGGAGCAGGTGAGGAGTTATTATGTTGACTGGAGGATGTTGAGGGACGTCAAGAGAAGACAAATGGCTTTTGAATATGCTGATGAGAGACTACGAATCAACGCACTGAGGAAGAACACAATTCTTCCAAAGGAGCTTCAGGTACTGTGGTATTTTATCATAGATGTTTTTATCCAGACCCAAACTGTGATCATCCCACTGAAATGTTTTTGTTTGATTTTTTTTTTTTTTTTAACTAAGCTGTTTTTTTAAAAAAAGTCTGTAACATACTCAACTGTCATGTCAATATGAGCTGCAACTCAATATTATGTAATCTTGATCAGTTTTAAAATAAGACGTGTCTAAATGTAATTTAACTGCATGTAGAGAAACATGATTTTCACTCACTTTAGATCATATATGTTTGGAAAATGCTTTGCAACATTTTGATGCTAAGTGTTTGTAAAGAAGAGATTTTTTTATGTTTACATGGTTTGCAGGAACTGGCAGATAAAGAAATTGCAGCACTACCCAGAGACAGTTGCCCAGTGAGAATACGCAACAGGTGTGTGATGACTTCCAGACCACGTGGAGTGAAGCGGAGGTGGAGACTGAGCCGGATTGTCTTCCGCCACTTAGCTGATCACAATCAGATGTCTGGAATTATAAGAGCGAGGTGGTAACTGAGTGGCCATCACTGCCATAACATAAATTGCAGATCTACATTTTATTCCAGAAGTTTATGTAAATAATTGATGAAGTATAGTCATGTTACAAAAGCGTTAGATCTGGTACTACCTTCAAAAGTTTGTAGGGTATTAATGTAAATGGGATTGCTGCAAGATATTTGCATACATTAAGATGAACACAAATTTCTCTTTTCTTTCCTGGTCACTAACTCTTCTAATTAAAGATAAGTGCTTACGATTTAAGAAAACTTTAATCTTGGTCTAATTTTCTGTATTTACTGGACAAATAAAAATGTCAACAACCCTTATGTTTGTATTTTTAAAACAGAAATATTAACTGTGTGTAGGTGAGAAACTGACAGGATTTAATATTAAGATTATTTTCTACTGTTCCTAACCTTATGAAAGTTTATTCAGGTCACGTCGATCAAAATCGGCGATAATCATCAGATTTCCAGAAGGTGGCGATACAGTTGTTTTTAGTGAAGATTTGTCACAAGAAGAAGATGGAGGCGGGACCAGTTTTGTCGGATGTACATTGGGCCAGAGTCCTGCAGAATCGTAGCTGAACAGATCATATAGAAACTTTTCTGATATAACTAGTAAAAACAACGCCAAATGGATCTTACAGAGCAGGTAAATATTGCGGCAGTATATCAATCTGTGTCTTATTGGATAGAAAAGTAAGTCTTACATAATTTTAGTCCCCTCGGGTCGCTGATTTACCCTATTAACACAGTATGCTCTTATATTAATTATCTTTCATAGCTACTACAAATTGTTCTAATATGATTTTCTCTTTATCTATGTATGAAAGTAAGAATTTTCTTTGTTTCTTTTTATCAAAGCATAAAGCAACACTTTCATTTCTGTCAAGCGTCGAATCAGCAATGTTAGCTAGTCGGCTTGCTAGCCGGTGTTGTGCCATATTACGCACTACTGCCGTGAATGCATCCCCTGTTCTACCTGCCATAAAATGCACCCCCATTAGCTTTTAATAGAAAATATACGGCACAACATCGGAATATACCAGAACATTCCAGCATTCACTCATAATGTAGGATGATCTCTGTGTTACTCAGTTCATTATTTTCTATTTGATAGTATTAATACTATAGTATCAGGATACTTTGTATCCTATACTATAGGATACAAAGATATAGCTCGATAATAGCTGCAGTTGAGCCGCAAGTTTAATTTGTTGTGCGTAGTGATGATGTCATTATTTCTACCTAACGTGTCAGTTCCTGTGGTGTAGTAATTTATGTATGTTGTAATTTATTGTTTGATTTAATACAATTTGTATCTCTCGTAATGTACAAAAGGTAACGCTAACGGGGCCTGATCATAAGAAAGTTGTTTATGTATTTTATTTCACGGCTAAATTAATCTTCAGTCTTATTTTTCCCCGTCAAATGCAGATAAAGGAGCTGGAGGCAGATTTAGTGGAATTGGGATCACTTTTGGAGAAGGCAGAAAGGAAAAGGATGCAGGATCTGCTAAAACAAGAAAAGCAAAAGGTGGAAAAAGAGCTTGCACTTAAAAAGCAACAGAAGGAGCAGCAAGTGAAGAGGGAAGCGGATCCCTCTGCACCTTCTAAAGCACCATACACAGTCAAGATCACCAACTACGGTATGTGGCTTTGTTCAGTTCCAGCTCGGTTCATTTGTGCAAAAGTGCAACAGTTTTTTTTTTTCACCTACTTTTTTTTTTAACCTACAATTTTACCTACTATTATCTCTTTGACAGCATGGGACCAGTCAGAGAAATTTGTCAAGATCTACCTAACACTGAAGGATGTCCAAAAAAATCCATCAGAAAATGTCGAAGTCGAATTTAGAGAAGGGTGAGATCCTCATCAAAGATGCCTGGCTGGTCCATAGGGAACACATTTGATTGAGATCGACGTGCAGTCGTATATAACTGTTTTATTTGTTGCAGGTCATTTTCTGTGTTGGTGAAGGATTTAAATGGGAAGAATCACCAGATGAACATCCTCAATCTCTTACATCCTATTGACCCGAATGAGAGTTTTAAAAAGGTAAAAATACATCTGTTATGCATTAATCGTATGTCCCATTAATGCCTTTCTGACCCGTTCTAGCGCTGTTAATGAAGCACAACATCCCCAGCCTCTTCCACTTTTTTGCTAAAAAGAAAAAAAAAGTATTGTATGAATGGATTTATCTGTTACCATTGAGGTGCAGCATTCCAAAATCCTCATGTTTCCCTTTTCTTCTTTAACAGATAAAAACAGATATGGTTCTGGTCATGTGCAAGAAGCAGACAAGTAAGAAATGGGACTGCCTCACAAAGGTGGAAAAACAGACCAAAGAAAAGAAAGAGTGAGTCCAAAGAAATGTTTTATGTTTAACCATTTTTGGAAAAATCAGGAGGAGTTGCAGCACCGGAAGTTAAAATATACGAGCAGTTCAGTGGTTTTGAAGCAAAGCTGTAATTCTTTAATTATTATTTTCCATCATTATTATACCTTCAGAGAAACAAAATAATTGACACTTATAAAATTAATTTACTGTACCTGGATAGTGATAATAAACCTCAACTGGATACTATACTACATGGAGTATTGTAGTAAAAGAATCAAAATCTCCATTATTCCACACAAAATAACAGAAAACCCAATGTGGATGACGGTGCCGACCCCAGCGAGGGCTTGATGAACTTGCTAAAGAAGATTTACACAGAGGGGGATGACGAAATGAAGAGAACGCTCAACAAAGCCTGGACGGAGTCTCAAGACAAGGAAAAACGACGAGGAGACATGATGGACTTTTGAACTGCAGCCGGGGGTGCAGCTGGTGTCATTCACAAAGAAATGACACAATGAGTAAATAAGTCAATACTCTGTCTTTAAATGTATAATGTACACCATTAAGAGGTTTGTGTGTTCATCCTGTAGAATAAACCTCTCATTCCTCAAGAATATTCCACAATTTAGCTGCTGCCTCCAGCAGGGGGCGCCCCCAACTCAGAAGGTTGAGCAAAAAAACGTGTCTTAATAGTCAATCAATAGTCATCAATTTGGACCAAGGAAGAGTTACTTTACATCTGTTTTTCTTCAGCCGCCAGAAGTTAATGTGACATCATTCTATTAGAAGTAACTAACGGCAGACAATAGAAACTAAACACTCTTGCATCCTTATTTGCTCTCTCTTGCATTTTTTATTTGGTTTTACACAATCCTGTTGCTGTGCTATGGTAACATTGTGAGTTTACTGTTGTTCTCAGCTACACTTTTCAACAAATGTCTTGGGTTTTTTTTTCTGCCAAAATTTGGATTTGTTGAGTCTGATTTTTTTGTAAATCTTGTTCGGCTCTTAATATCATCAATTTTCCCTTCAATTATAGACTGAACAGAGTTCCATTGTTGTGTGGTTTTATTGTTCTTGTGCACCACCAGATCGGTTCTTCATTGTTTTAAGAAGTTTAATGAAGCTCTAACTCCATAAATGCATATGTGAATTGTGCTCAGTGATTTATCTGAAATAAACAAATTACATCAGTGCAGGTGAGTGGAGATTGGAAGCTCAGTCTGTAGGGGACTAAGTTGAGAGGCGGAGGGTTATTGGTTCAAGCCCTGGTTGGAGACAAAAGTTGGAAAGGTGTCGGTACACTTTCAAAGCGCTGCATAGGTCCACTTGCACAAGGTAACAAACCATCAAATGCTCAGATAATGAGCTGTACCCTACCTCTTGCCAGAATGCAACTGGGATAGGCTCCAACTCCATTTTACCAAATTTATATTTATTTATTATATATATATATATATAGAGAGAGAGAGAGAGAGAGAACCCAAGGAGCCTTGTTGTAGCCACGTCTACCCACCAGGTAGCGCCTTCGAGCAAATGAGCGCTGCACCTAGTAGAAGTGATTTAATTCCTCGTGTTTCTGACTACTTTCCTGACTTTAGTGGCAGAAACGTGTAGTGAGTAAATGCATGCAGGAATAATTGTAAAAAAAAAACATTAAATGTTTTCTTGAATTGGAAAGTATGTAGACATTTTTTTTTCCCATTAATGCTTTCTTCCCATTTTCACTTCACTTATGGTGACTTTTCGTCTGGGGCAAACCATCTGGACTTTCTCTGCGCCACCTCTCCCCGCCCCTCACTCCATGACGTCAGACGCGCCTATAAAGCCTGAGAGCGCTGAGCCCGGACACGCCGGATGGATACTGTCGGATGCGGTGGACGGATCAGTGCTCACCAGATTAACTGCTGAGAAAAAGGGATATTTAGCAACAAACACTGGTTAAACTTGCTGGTCGTCCTCCCCGCCGTGTTCGATGGATACCGGTTGTTTCACAGCGGCGCAGCGTATTTCGTGCCACGCCATGAATGCGGATATATTTAAGCCCGTTCCGGAGCGCGGACCCCACCAGCCATCTGCTGCGGCGAAAACCAACAAGAATAAAGCCGATCAACCCAAACCGGAGCTGGCCCAGGTGGTGACCGACTCCAAGACGGGCAGGTCCTACAGCAAAGGAAAGCTTTTGGGGAAGGTACGGATCATTTTCCATTTTAAACACGCTTTTCCTGCCTTCGAGGTGAAAACTGGATTCGTGTTTGATCCAAAACGGTGAGGAGATGTTTTCCAGGTGTGTTTGGTAATGCGGGAACATGACCTCGTGGTTCATCCCGTCCACTGAGCGTCATGAATGAATCAGACGCAAGGAGTGCCAGCTCCTGTGCGCGCGCGCGCACACACACAAACACACGCCTGGCATCCCATCGTGTAGACCGGACACGCGGAGTTCACAAGCATTGGCTAATATTGACATCATCTCGGGGGATGAGGCCGTCTCGGGCTGGTTTACACACGTGTGAATGGAGCAACATGTTGCTCGTCATCGATACGGGCATCCGGCCAAGTCTGTCCTTCCCCCCCACACTGCTTCCTGCCGCAGAGCTGGAAACGTCTGTCAATTTCACGGTTAATGAATGCAGCAGCCCGGTCCGTCTTATTCCTCTATTCCCCTCCTGCAAGTGTTGATCGCATTAAGAAAAAAAAGATGTGCGTGTATGAGCGGTGGTGCGTGATAATGGTGGTCGATCCCTGGATTCAGAAGCCATAGGAGCCTCCAGCAGCGTTGATGTTTATCCTGACTGTGCTATTGTAGGAGTGGTTGTTCCTCCTTGCAATGACTTCTCCTGCTGACAATCAGCCTTTCAGTGTTAACTTGCCATCCATCCAGCTGCTGTGCTGTTATTGATCCCCGGGCCTGTGGAGCTGATTATTTATGATCAATGCAGCTTTTCAACTTGCTGCCTTTTGAGAACTGATCATCCGGTTTCTCTCTCTCTCTCTCTCTCCCCCCCCAAGGGTGGCTTTGCTCGATGCTACGAGATGACAGACCTTTCCAACAACAAAATGTACGCTGTGAAGGTGATCCCGCAGAGCAGGGTGTCGAAGCCGCACCAGAGAGAGAAGGTACGCGCTCGTAACATGTCCGCCAGCGGACCGCGTTTGATACGTGGAGGGCTCACGAACCAGGGGGGATTCTCTTTGTCGAGCAGATAATGAACGAGATCGAGCTCCACAGAACCCTGTCGCACAAGCACGTGGTAAAGTTCTCCCACCACTTCGAAGATCAAGAGAACATCTACATCTTCCTGGAGCTCTGCAGTCGGAAGGTGAGTCTCATCGGTTTATTCTCTCTGCAGCAGCATCGAGTGTTTGCGTGGGCGTGCGTGCATGTGTGTAGCTGACTCGTTACTGTCTCTGCAGTCCCTGGCCCACATTTGGAAAGCGAGGCACACGCTCACGGAACCAGAAGTCCGATATTACCTCAGACAGATCATCTCTGGCCTCAAGTACCTCCACAGTCGAGGCATCCTGCACAGAGACCTCAAATTAGGTATGCGGGTGAAACGTGGCGTTCACGCACGAAGGCATCCCTGGAATTCGCTTTGGATTTTTTTTTTTTTTTTTTTTCGTTGTCATCTGTGGAATGCTGACGAGTCAAATGTTTTTCTCTTTCAGGCAACTTCTTTGTGAACGAGAACATGGAGCTGCGGCTGGGAGACTTTGGCCTGGCCGCCAAACTGGAGACGGTGGAGCAGCGGAAAAAGTGCGACTTTTTAACTCGCTTAAAACTCTCGTTTTCAAGTTGACTTAAAGCTCAAATCCACACCTTCGCTAGTGTGAAGATTAAAGCCTTCTGAAAGTTGACCTAAAACTAGTTACTAAGCGCATGCCTTCCTCCCACCATTTCCTGGCTGGAAATATCTAACCAAACTGGTTTCCAAGTGACTGTTGAGCCCAGCGCCCAGAGCAGAGTTTCACTTCCTGTATGACACCTTTGCTGTGGAGCAATGAGTGAATTAGGTCGACCACTGTTAACGTCGCGTATCTGCAGAAGACGAAACAAATATTTCGAAGGATTATAAAAAGTTGTGTGTTTGCTTTCAGAACAATCTGCGGGACTCCCAATTACTTGGCCCCAGAGGTGCTCAACAGACAAGGTCACGGCACGGAGTCGGACGTCTGGTCCCTCGGTTGTGTCATGTAAGTTTATTTGTAACGGAATCTTTACTTTAAATAAAAATGTCAGACTGCTGATGGCGTTCCTCCTTCGTGGGTTTTTCAGGTACACGCTGATGTGCGGCAACCCGCCTTTTGAGACGCTCGACCTGAAGGAGACGTACAAGTGCATAAAGGACGTCCAGTACCGCCTGCCGTCCACCATCTCCCACCCTGCGCAGAAACTCATCTCAGGCATCCTGCAAAAAAACCCCAGCGACAGATTCTCCCTGGATCAGATCCTCAACCACGAGTTCTTCAAGGTGCGTGGGAGCTTTTGCTTCTCCAGCACTTGGCCAACATCCTTGTTTTTGTAGCTCTTCGCCCCCCCCACCCCCTGCCTTTCCTTCACCTTCCTTGTGATTTATTTCAGGGCTTCACCCCTGATAAGCTCCCCCCTAGCAGCTGCGTGATGGTGCCAGAGCTCCATCCTCCCAGTCCTGCCAAGAAATTCTTCACAAAAATGGCCAAGAGCCTCTTTGGGAAGAAGAAATCAAAGGGTGAGCGGACACGGCCGACAGCGGAGACGTGCGGGATTCGCCTCGGCGCCTCTGCTCTTGGTGCCGTTCCCCCACCTTGAATTCACCCGCTTTGCTTTTCTTTCCAGTGGAGAAGACTCCGTGTGAGGAGAAGGAGGAAAAGGACATTTCCAAACTGGTTTCCGGAATTGTCAAATGCTCGATTAACCGACAGATCAGCTACAAGACCGTGGAACCCAACGAGGTACGCGTGCACGTGTGCATTTGCATGCTTTTCCAGCTTGTAGATTCAAACTCTAAACGGTGTTGAACAGTAAAGGATAATGCAATAGAAACCAGATAAATAATAATCCAGCAATGATGAAGAGATTGCTCAGCATAGGTATTCAGATGTCAGCGTTTGTTTCCTGTTTATCTGTCTTTATATCGCCGGTTGTGCGCTGCAGTGCACAACCGGCGTGTTATACTGTGTTATGTAATGTAATGGGCTTAAAGTACTTTAGCTTGTCAGAAGACATTAGAGCTGAATATTAGACTGGAAATGATGGTGTATTAGTCTGTTTGCTCTAATTTTCTCTACTATAGAGCAGCAATGTCAGGCTGGTTTGACCAAATGCTTAAATTAACGTCTAAAGCCGGTGACGCAACAGCAGGAGAATCTGACGCGGCACAATAAAGGCGAGCAGGACATCTTCTCGCTATCGTTGCTACATCTGTCGTCCTCCATTGTGTCACAGGTGGCCTCTCCCGCCGGTCAGCTGGCCAACTCCGCCCCCCTGGAGCAGACCCCTGCCGAGGAGGAATCCAGAAAGTCGATCTCGCGCTCCTTCAAGGGCACCATGGCCAGCAGTACTGAACGTAGGAAGCCTTTGTTGTCCCTCGATAGCCGCGTTTCTCTGGAATTCTTCACCCCCTGCTTGGTGTTCTCACCCCGGTCTGGTTTTCTCTTTAGCGTGCGAGGACGTCGCGACCCCCGCAGCTGTTGCTGAGTCAGCTGTGAGGGTGCTCGGTGGCTGCCTAGCGAGCATGCCAGCAGGTAGGACATGAATTAGAACTGCGACAGCTCTGCTGCGTAATAGCGTGGTGTGTGTGTGTTTCATAAGCCCGTCGGTCATTTTAACCCTTTCCTTGCAGCCAGCAGGAACCCGCCCTGTTTGTCCAGGCCCCAGTCCTTTCTGTGGGTGACCAAATGGGTCGACTACTCGAACAAGTACGGCTTTGGCTACCAGCTCTCCAACCACAGCGTGGGAGTGCTCTTCAACGAGGGAACGCACCTTAGCCTCTGCAACCAGCGCAAGTATGTTTTCAAAGAGCTGCATTATTTACCCAGGGTTTCGTGTTACTGTTTACATCGTGTGCAGAATACCTTGTTGACTCTCAGCCTCGACTTGGCCCGAAGGTGCAGCGTCACACTCCCGAGTGTGTTATTAAAGTTTAAATTTTCCTCCCAACAGCACTGTCCACTACTGCCTGACCAACAACAAACACTTCACCTTCCCTGCCAGCTCTCTGCCTGAGCAGCTGCACAGCCAGAAGGAAATTGTGGAGCTAATGGCCAACTACATGGAGCAGAACCTCATGGAGGTGGGAGAGGAGCCCTTTCCCCCTTTCAGAATATAGAAATGCTGCCAAATGAGGAGACCGGTTGGATAAGAGTTTAACATGACATTTTTTTGTGCTCTCCTCACTCCAGGGTGGTGATCTTCTCTGTGGGGAGCAGGTCTCAGGTCCGCCCCCTCTGCTGCTCCAGTGGGTGAAGACTGAACACGCGCTTGTGATGCTCTTCAACAACGGCACTCTGCAGGTTTTTACAAAACATCAAGTGCAAAGCAAAAAATCTCCTGTCCGTCGTTTCCTTTCTCTTCACGTTGTGCGTTTTAACCCCCCTGCAGGTGAACTTCTACACAGACCACACCAAGATCATCCTGTGCAAGTCGTCTGACGACTCCTACCTGCTGACCTACATCACCCGGGATCGGATCTCGTACACTTACCTCCTTAGCATGCTGACCGAGATGGGCTGCACTGCGGAGCTCAGGCACCGGCTGCGGTACGTGGTCCAGCTGCTCCAGCACCACTCCGATGCCTGAGAGCTGGGCTGGGGCTCAGCGCCCGTCAGGCTTGCCTGATGCCTTGGAGGCAGCCTGACCGGTTGATGTTCTTCTTCAAGGCAGTGCTGGGATGAGTCCACACCCTCTCGGTGGCTGTTTGGGAGAGGTCCTGGATGAACTGGTGCGAATATTTTGGACTGGACTGGTGTATATTCAGTTTATTTAAATGAATGTTAAACATCAAGAAGTTGCCTCAAGAGCTTGTGCCTGTCCAGCTAATGACACAGAGGCATCTACCTGGGAGGACTCGATGCCTAAAATTCAAAGACTCCTGCTTATCCCGAAGATGTTATCCCTCATTGATAGATGCAGAAATTAACCCAAATATTTCCCCCTGGCATATTCAAAATCAGCCTTTTTCCCTGAATCCTTTAACATCACACGAGTATTTCAGCATTTCACAGTAGTCCATAATTCAGGCACGTCTTCTCACATGCTTCTGAACACTAAGTTGTTGGGTTTTTTTTTTTTTTTTCCCTCTGTTTTCCAAAAGTTTTGTAGAAGTAGTTTCTGGTGTTGACTTGAACTAGAACCAAGGCTCTGACGGCAGAGATGCTTTTGTTTCGGAAGAACTGTGTTTGATCAGAGAGGCCCTCCTACCGTCGGCTGGTTTCTGATTTCATTTTGGACAGATGTTCACAAATTCAATTGTTAATTTCCTTATTTTAAATGAAAGAGCCAGGCACAGGATCACACTACGATCTTGACCTCACATGCACAAGTAACATTCCTGGCCTTATAGATGTGATGCTAAAGTTTGGAGAAGCACGTGGCTGCTCCTGCTTCAGCGTCCTTTTTTTTTTTTTTTTTTTTTTTTTTTTTTTTTTTGTTTGGTTGTTTTTAATTTCACTTGCATGGGTTCATGGCAGACTTGGAGGGCCAATGGGAGAAATTCACAATTGCACTTTTCTTCAATAATTTCATTTGAAAACATTTTATGCCCACTCGTTCCATTTTATTTGAATTTTTTAACTTGATACCAAAAGGCTTTGCTTTCAGTTGGTTTTAAAAAAAGGTTCCATTTTAATTTCAGGTAGAGTAGGTGAGCGTTTGTCGCACATGCTAAGCGAAGCCGGTAGCAGAAAGTTAGGGTGGGCTGGGGGTATAAAAGTGCCTTCCCGAGGGATAACCGTATAGTGCAATAATGACCTTTTTGTGGATGTGAAGCTGGATACAAATCAGAGTTTAAGATGGATTTTTTTTTTTTTTTTTTTTTTTTTAAGGTGGGATTTACTTTGAGCAAAGTTTAAAAAGTAAGTCTGACAGCACTACACTCTCACTACCTGGTATAAGCTTTTAGAACAATTGATATCATGAATATATATGAGTAATATCTACTATGGGGAAAAAAGTATACTTTGTTGTGCTGTACTGTATCCTTATATCAGTTTACTGTGCATTTTCTCAACCCCCCTAGAGTAGTGTCCTTAAAACTGTGACTTGGAATGCAAATATTACAAGTGTTTTCAAAAAGTCAAACATTGTGAAAGCCATCTGCCAGTGGAGACTTTATTTTTGGCACGTCATGTCCTGTCTATTTATTTTTTATTTATGTGTTTTATTTATTGTGAAAATGTCTTGACACAAAGAAATGGTTGATGCCGTTCACCTTTTGTATGCAAGTTTTTTGTTTTTTTTTTTTTTTTTTTTCGGGGGGTTTCTGGGACAAAATAAAGTTTATTGAAAATTAATGTTTTTTTGCTGTTTTAAAAAGTTGGAATATTTGCCCAACAGAGGCTAAGATTTGTAAATTTTACTTTGGAAATCGACCCTGTTGACTTGACCTTTGCTCTGCCCTGATTTCCAACTGAGAATATAACACTTGTGCAACTGAATCTCAAATTGGCCGCGCAGGTATGAACTATGAAAATGGAATGACAAGCATGAGGTACTGATAGTAACTTTAAATATGGGCTGGTCGTGCTTCATGCGTCATTTTTTGCTTTCAGAAAAGGCGTGTCATTACATCAGTGGAATGGAAGCCATGGCAACATGGTGCAATCTCTGGATTTCAAAGGTCCTGAAAGACTAGTTTCTGCTGCGAAAAGGTGACTCCCTTAACCAACCCTCCTGTCCTGAACCTATGTAAACATGCGCAGAATAACTTCATGTGAGTCATTAGAGATGCTTATCTGTTTTTATTGGCACGCAGAAGTATGGGTGAGGCGGCTGAAACGAGAGAATGCAAACTGGACGAAAAGAGGAGGGGATCGGAAGTCAAAGGTGTGCACGTCGGTAAACAGTGAGTGTAGCAGTGCATGCTGAGTAAGAAGGAAACTGCTGTTTTGTTCTTTTTTTTTTTTAGGAAAAAAGCATGTGTCAAACCCCCATCATCAACCTACAGCCCACACACACACACACACACACACACACACAAGCCTGTCGCCTCACTCTGAGCTGTTGTCAGCATACAGCAGCTTCCTTTTCATCCATGGACAGAATCTGTGAACCAAAGAGAGCCAGAGCCTATTAGAGGCTTGTTTTGTGTTGCTGTGTGTATAAAAGAAAAAAGCCCACAGAAAGGCTGGACTCACTTGGCAGCACCTCTGAAAAGCCCCGCAGAGACCATGAGATACTGTCAGCGTGAGAGAGAGAGAGAATATCGTCAAACTTCTGCCCTGATTACAAGCTGCAAACTAGGGCAGTGATAACAGATCATAAGGCTGTTCTGCGTCTCACACCAAAATATGCAAAGTTCACTTTTACATGTTCAGTTGTTGCACAAGACACCGATGCTCCTCGGGCAATCATCACAAGTGTGCAGGTTAATCATAATCTACATTACAGTACTGAAAACCTTGTGAAAAACATGAGTCATAAACACAAGTCGTTGGTAAACAAGCCACCTGTGCCTTCAGCCATATCAGCTTCCACTTGGTTAGAATGACAAAAGACTCATTTGCACCACCTCAACATACTGGTAGGCCAGACTGGTCCAAAGCAAATAAAAACGGGTTCTGTTGAGCCTCCTTGTCTCACTTGTTTCACTGCGGCTGCTGCTGATCAATATTTTAGCAAGTGTAGTGCAAAAGACAGCCATTTGTCGAATAAAATTTTAAAGTATTGAAGCACTGTGACATATTCAGACTTCTGTTTTTACTGCTTCCGCTTGAGCAGGGCATACCTTAAAAGCACAAGGACTCTTAATTCACAAAAGTTGGTCTGCAAAGCTTTTTGCAGCGTGATCTGCAGTTTAAATATGCATTCTAGTGATGTGGTTTGTATTTTAAGGAGTATTTGTACTTATTAGGGGTATTTCTGTTATTTATATGTATCATTTCTGAAATAATGGAGATCTTGGTTTTATTTTGAAGAGTTCATTTTCCAGCAGATTGTGTCTAATTTTCCTTGTTTGTGCTCCTCTTTTCTAGACTCGGTCGCACCCTAGGAACTGAAGAAGGAGCAGGTAAACGGGGGATACAGACAGAAGTGACACAGCGGTGTTACCCTGAGGTAGAGACAAAGACATTGCACTAGGGTGAGATGTAGCAGAGAGGGGTTAGGGTGCATGAGCGCATTCTGGACACAGTTGCATGTTGAGAAGCCTGGCCTGCTGGCAGAGCTTGACCTCCTTGTCTGCACCCCTTCTTCCATCTGTAAATTAGCCAGGAAAACAGCTTCATTTGCGTGGTTGTAAGGATGTTTGGGAGTTATTACCCTGGCCTGGTCAATGTATCCTGGGTTTGTCTGGGATTTGAACCCGGGACCCAAAGCGAGATTTAAACTCCTGGACCAACGAGCAGCATGTTGCCTTGTTTGCATGCATTTGCTGAGGAGGCAAATTCCATCCATTTTTCTATTTCACTGATCACTGCTCAAGTTCTTTGTGTGTGTGTGTGTGTGTGTGTGTGTGTGTTTCTGCCTGTTAAGCTTTCAACAAGCGTGCCACACACCTTCAGGGGTCGTCACACACCAGTCCTCCAGGAAACGTGCATTTCCTTTTATTATTCTCCTTCTGGTTCCCATTAAAAGCACAAAGGAGGATGTGATTCGCTCCAGACTGGACATATTTCCCCACATTTAAATCAGCTTTGCCACCATAGTGAAATGGAAGAAGGGGACAGTGTTCCAGAGCAGAAGGTAGCCCTGGGTCGTTTTGTTTCAATGGCAGCCTGAATGACTTAGTGTCATCGTTCTCTCAATGTGAAGAATTGTCGGCCATCAATCTGAACAAGCTGATAGTCTGCATGCATGCATGCTAAATCAGTTAGATTCCATATTGAGAACTAAACTAATGGGCTACTTGATGATGCCTATTGATCAAAGACTGATCCTGTCTTTTAATCTTCTTTTATTCTGTTTTCCAATTGCTCTGTGCTCCATCTGGACTCATTATTCACCCAGCCTCAGTGTCTCCTGCTGCGACAGAACACGAAACAGCTCTCAAACCAACGCATCAGGAAGTTCAACATCTGGACGGAGGCAGATGAAGGGAGCGAGGGAACGAATTCCTCCAGACATCAAATTGCCGTGAGACAGTCTTATCTAATTAGTAACTTATGTTTCCGCATGGGCTTTCCCTCCTCCCCAGCCTCTTCCAGCGAGTGCTAATGGGGGTCTGCGGTGAAGGCTACTCGAAAGGTCCTTCCTTGTGCCAATTGCAGTCGAGTCCTCAAGCTGAGACCTGCGTGAGTGCTTTTATTTTAAAAGTGTTTTGATGAAACATGTTTCCTCTCTGCGTTATTTTCATCAGATCCATTAACACTCAAATCTAAATGTTACCGTTCATGGCTTATTAGTCTTCTCTTAACTCCGTTTTAATGGGCTTTGAAGCATCTAAGGTGCCGTCCACATTTTCCATTGTCATTTACTGACCTATAGCCGTGTAGCTTTATATGTAATTTGCAGCGAGTGTGCACGGTTAAATGTGGCTGAATACACATATGCAATGAATATAGATGTAGAAATAGAACCAAAACTATTTATAGAGTGTGTTTGGTGGTTGTGGGGGGTTGGTATTTCGTGGAAAGATCAGCTATGATTTCTTGACATCCTGTGTTGTCCACACACACACACACACACACACACACACACGCACATACATGCGTACCCGTGTACACAAACCTTCCTGTCAGGTGCAGAGGAAGCCAAATGTGACACCCACGCATCAATAAACATTCAAGGCCAAGTGGTTCCATGATGCAGTGTGTTCCTTTTTACTTTTTTTTTAAACCCCCACATCCACCAGAGAGGATGCAGCCAGAGGAAATCCATGTGCTTCATTTGGAATATCAAGGGACACAGGTGTGATTCCACACTCTGTGTCCCCGTTTGACTCATAACGTTAATATCCTGTTTTAACTCACCAGGTGAAAATCAGTCTGGGTTGAGCTTCTTTGCGGTTGTCAGTGTAACTGATTAATCAATCCCCAAACAGAGAAAAGTGGACTTTCAACTATAATCTCTCATCCTGTCAACTCACAAAAATGAAATAATCAGATTTTTTACATATAGCTGTACTCTCTTTGTCACTGATTTTCCCTGGGAAGTGCATGGGTGGGCTCCTGAGTGAAGCGGTGAAATCGTGCGTGTGACTGCTTGAGCAGGAAGTGACTGATGATTTTACAGAAACACACAGAACCTAGAACCAGATGGCCACTAGACAAGATGCACCAGTGCTTGTAGAGGGATCTCACTGTGTTCAAGAGGCAATTAGTTAATTTAATGATATGATAAGTGTTTAAAAAACATTAAAAACAGCAGCCTTTTTAGTCCTGCTTGTCCTTAGATGTGCTCAGCGATGAACACACACACTGGTGGTGAGGTTCTGCACACCAAACGCACAAACAAGTCAGCCCCGTCATGTGATAGAAAATGACACGGTGCAGCTCTCTCATCCCTGCGCTAAATGAGATCATTGAGAATGGATAGATCAGCAGCTGTTCTGCTCATATGACCATGTTATTCAGCAGCGACTGTCCAACACATGACTAAAAAAAAAAACAAAACAAAAGACTTCTCTTCTGTCTCACACACGTTACAGCTGCACTGTCGCAGTTTTAATAAGGTCAGTGTTAATAACCCCAGACTTTATTAGCTGATGCAGTCAGGGTTTAACTTTCCTTTTTAGAGTAAATACACATTTTTCTCTTAAGATTATAAAAGTCCATCTCGAGGATGTAAAGAGAGTAGACACATTATATCGTTGTAAACAAATCAATAAAAACGTCCACTTCGCACAAAGATGACGAGAGCACAGCACCAGCATGTCTGGCCTACATCTTCCTCAGCTGTAGCCTCTGAGCATGAACGGTCCCCTGAGCTAGCAGCTCACCAGATCAGGAGGTCAGCTGGTGGCTCTGCATCTTAAGGCTGAATGTTTTCCTTTTCTTCTTCTGTGTGTTCCAGTTTCAGCAGGACAGCAGGCTGTTCAGACAACAGTAATGATCAAAACACACAGTTAGAATTTAGTATTTAGTAGATATCACACCACATGTGAATCGTATGTGGGAGTTTTTTTTTTTTCTTTTTTTTTTGCCTCCACATATCCAAACAAACATGAACTGATACGAGAAGATGGGGAATTCCTAACTCTCTCTCTCTCCCTCTTTCCCCCCTCCCTCTGAGCTAATTATAAACTAAGCTCACTAAATTCTTCATTAACCTTTGAAAGAATAAAGGGAAAGTATTTGATTTACAATCCGGGAAGTACCTGCAAGTGATTTCCCAGTGTGCAAAGGTTAGACACAGTTAACAGACACAGAACCCAACAAAATCCCCATTTTTTCTGTACATTTACAAAGAAACCCAAATGAGAAGACTCGTTTCTCTGTTTAAAGCTATACCTGCCTCATGATGGACAAATGAATGAGGCTCAGATATAGATTTGATGTGCTCAGATGGAGATTTGACACACACCAAAATTAGATCTAACAGAAAAGCACGATGGACAAATATAAAGCAAACCCACAACAGAACACTTAGAGATGATGTGACCCAGGAGGGGGGAAGGGGAAACCCACAACGCACTTGACCAAACTGTTTCAAAAAGTTTCGATAACTGGATGAATGCAGAACATTTCCAGCAGCTGGTATTGTTTTTTAACGTCCAGGTGTGGGGGCACCCACTTCCTGTTAGATCATGACTTTGTTTATGATGCCATAACTTAGTTTGCATGGTCCTGGTGGTTGCTGTGTCACCTCACAACACGGAGTGGGGGTGATGTGGTCCACCAGGGCACAGTCCAGAACTTCCCACAATCCTCATCTATCTTAAAGAATAAAAAATCCATCTTGAGAAGAAGAACTGTGTTTTTTATTCTGGCCAGTCTGCCAGGAAGCACGAGATCGTTACATAAAGAAAAGTGAGTGTGAGGAACAATGCAAATTGTTGAGTCAGCAGAACACTCAGATGGGGATCACCTCCATGACAGCCTCTACCTTTGATGCGTGTCAGTAAACTACGGGGCTGCCCCAATGTTCATGATGAAAAAAAGCCTAAATTCAGAATTAGGTTTTCTTTTCTGGCAATATGCACTGGTGTGTGTGTGTGTTTGTGAAGTAGGTTTGGTACTTTATTGTAAAAGACCTGGGGGCTTCTCTGGGTGGTGTTCTGGCGGTTTACCTCTTCTCTAAATTCCTTTTTTTTCAACCACTTCCCCATTTGAATGAAACAGTCACACAAACACATTAAAGTCAGATGACATTTGCAGGACAACTGGCATCGCTATAACGACAACAGGAAAAAAAAAACACCCAAGATAACAAGAGACTTGATCAATCATAAGGAGACGGAAATAGGGAAAAACCCGTCTGTCCAGCTATCAAGCATCCAACTATTTTATTTAACCAGGGGCACACACACACACACACACGCACACGCACTCATACCTAACAGCAATTTAGTGTCTTCTCACAAACTAATGGGGAAACCACGCAAATTACATAGACTGATCCCAGAATCAAACTCGGACCCTTTCTGCTATGTGGAAATTTATCTGTGCAATCTGACACAATTTGCACCCCCACGCACTGAGACAGAGAGAGAGAGAGAGAGAGAGAGAGATGTGGTGTGTTGCCATGGGGAACTATCAATCCATAATCATTCTGAGTGTGAGTCACCCAGGCATAATCCACATTTATGTCCTGTTAGTGCTTGTTACACACACATACGCACACACACACCCACGTATGTCCTCAACATCAGGAACTCCAGTCTGTTCTTCGTGAAGCTAGCTATGTGACACTCTACGTTTGAATTATTAAAGAGAATAATGCTGGAAATATTTTAAAAAATCAGTTTTATCCAGCTTTTAGCATGTGTTATATGTCTAATGCATGGTAATGACAGGCTAGCTGATGTTTGGCATGTTTGATGCTTTAAAAGAGTAGTTACTGCAATATTTTAAATGATTTTCTCTGGATCCAGACAGACTGCAGCCTTTACGATGCAGTTCACCCCATACTGTTTTATTACCATGGGAGTGGGAGTGTGTTGTTGGTGAATCATGAGTCTGGTCTTGTGGAAGGTCGATGATCCTATGGAGGGCTGGTGTGAACTCTTCACGGCTACACTCTTAGGAGGCTCGAAACGTGCATGCAGGGGTCTAAAATAGAAATCTCAGATGTTATAATTAACTTATAATGAATAAGCTACTTCCTACCGTGAGTAAAGTGTTAAAAGGAATCAGCTTCAGGAGCCTCTGAGTGAAGAAGCATAGACTTTGTGAGTATGAGAAGGTGACTGAAACATTTTTCAGGAATGTTTTTATGATCTAATATTTGCTCCAGGTCTGTAGAGCTTGCTAGATATGGAAGAAGAGAGACAGGGGTGCTGACAACAACCCACGTGAAATGTGGAGAGGCATCAGAACCATAACGGACTACAAAGACAGCAACCAGCAGATCAGCCACGACCCCACTCTGCCTGACACCCTAAACAGTTTCTTTGCACGCTTTGACTCACCTGGCAGCAGTGAGCCTACTCAGCTCCGACAGCTGGAGGAGCCGCCCCAGCCCCTCGTCCTGCAGCAACACCAGTGGAGCTCCACCCTGAGGAGGATCAACACCAGCAAAGCAGCAGGACCAGATAAAGTGTCAGGTCGAGTCCTGAAGCTGTGGGCACATCAGCTGGCTGGAATCTTCCTGGACATTTTCAACCTGTCCCTGCAGCTCGCTGCGGTTCCAGTGTGCCTCAAGTCCTCCATCATTGTGCCTGTGCCGAAAAAATCTGCTGTCACCTGCCTCAATGATTACCGCTCTGTTGCACTGACACCAGTAATCATGAAGTGCTTTGAGGATCATCTTAAAGTACATCAAGGACATCATCCCGATGACCCTAGACAGACATCAGTTTGCCTACCGGGAGAACCGATCAATAGAGGACGCAGTCTCACTTGCACTGCACACAGCCCTGACTCACCTGGAGCATCCCAACACCTACGTCAGGATGCTGTTTGTGGATTTCAGTTCAGCCTTCAATACTGTGATCCCGGACAAGCTGACACTGAAACTCCACAACCTTGGACTGGCTGCACCTCTATGCTTCTGGATCAGAGACTTTCTCACCCACAGGCCTCAAGCGGTGAGAATTGGGGATTGCACATCGTCCACACTGATCCTGAACACAGGCACACCGCAGGGGTGTGTGCTCAGCCCGGCCCTTTTCACCCTGTTCACACGACTGCTCTGCCACTTACCCGACCAACGTAGTGGTGAAGTTTGCAGATGATACCACCGTAGTGGGTCTCATATCGGACAACGAGACTCATTACAGAGAGGAGATCCAGCACCTGATAGGATGGTGCTCAGACAACAACCTTGTCTTGAACACCAGCAAGACCAAGGAGGTCATTGTGGACTTCGGGAGATCCAGGAGGATGGAACACACCCCTCTTCATATCCACGGGGAGGAGGTAGAGCAGGTGGACAACATCAAATTCTTGGGAATCCACATCACATCTGACCTCACTTGGTCCACACACACAACCTTCCTATGGAAGCTGCACTGCACAAGACAGGAAGGACCTGGCCCGGGTGGTGAAAACTGCACAGGGGATTGTGGGGAGTCCTCTCCCACACCTAGACTCAATATCAAACAAGGGCCCGTCGTATAGCTGCAGACCCCACCCACCCAGGACACAGACTGTTTGTACCTCTTCCCTCTTGAAAGAGGTACAGTAACATCAGCACCCACACAAACAGACTGGAACACAGCTTCTTCTCCAGAGCTGTGAAATCCATCACCCCATCTCCTCACACACCCCACCCACAGACCTGAACTTTAAACTGCGCTGGTCACCTCATCCTCATGGACATTCAGAACTGCACTGCACTTTCTTATTGTGTTATACGTCCTTATTTTAATTTTCTAGAGTTTTATATTTATAAATGTATACAACTAAGAGCTACTGAAAAATAATTTTGCTGTGCCATGTACGGTGACAATAAAAACCTTTGAATCCTTGAGAGGTGCAAGGTGGACTCTAAGGTGGACTTTGACAGAAGCAATGCTAGTTGAAGCAACATTCTCTTGTTTATTTTCTGTCTTATATCTTATCTGCTGCTGTTCTCTGCCTTTCCACCTCCTTCTCCTCCTTTTTACACTGTACTTTAGAGAATCGCGCACACTCTGCAAACTTTGCAGTTGTCTTTCTGATCATTACTGATGCTTTGGGCCAGTTTGAAGGCTAGTTACCTTTAGGCTGGTTGTTCTGTGCAAATTCTGTTGTTCCACTCAAGAACCCTGGAACGTTTAAAACAGGAACAAACACTAACCAGAATTAACCTCTCCACTCCCACAGTTTGTTCCTAGAAAAAGACAAAAAGGAAATAATTATGTGCTGGTTTCCATAGCAGCCGTGTCGGTCAGGAGGATGAGAGCGAGTGTGGGTGAGAAAGTATATTTTGAGCAGCATGATTTCAGTATCTTTTGAAGAGAGAGATCAAACTCACGGTGTCAACGTCCACGTCAGCGATTCTTCGGCTCCAGAAATGTTGCACAGAAAAAGTCTGATTTTGAGGAGATAAAGAGCGACAGGATAATTCCCAAATGGTCAGTTACTTCAAGTGCAACTTTCATGACAGTATGATTTGAAGGGCGCAATCAGATGCTCCACTCCAAACAATCGCCTGGGGGAGGCGTGGGCATGTAATCAATATCAATTCTAAATGAACCACACCGTATGCTCTCAGATCTTGTACCCCAGAAGCCTCAGCCTCTAGCAGCATAACTACGGTGCTAGCTAGAGGTTAGACTGCCCTGTTCTCACTATGAGCATTGACCTGATGAGACACCAGTTCAGGAGAGGAGACAGAATGACAGAATACAATGAATGATCGAGGAGGGCAGCATGACAGTGAGCATCCAGCCCATCTCAGCACCCTGAGTCAATGAGCAGGAGTGGAGAGACACGTGATAGCTTTCTCTACAGGGAGCCAGCTGGGCATGAATTTAAACACAGGCAGGCGGTTCCCATAGGTGCAGTCTACAGTGAATAAAATTCAGATGCCAGGGCAAACCTTCTCGCCTCCATCCATCCATCTTGTCCACCATGTAATCAATTCAGTCACACCGGCTTTGAACTTTATCCCAATTTTTCTGTCATCACTGCTCCCCTGCCTCTCCCTTTCCTGAGGAGTGTACGCCGCTGCAGAATGCCAAGAGGAGGGCGAGTAGCAGAGATGGGAGGAAGGAAAGAGAGGAGAGGAAGCAGGGCGGTGATGTCATCGCTCAGACGTGATTTGCCTGCCTAACAGGATCCAACCACTGGCTGCAGTTAACGTCCTGGGGTCCATCCAGACATTTTCCTAAACAGGTTCTATTCATTCAGGCCTGCATGATTCATGAGCCATAGGATAAGTGAACACACACAATCCACTGTCTGATGTGTGTTTTAAAGACTTGAATATGCTGCCATCGACCATTAGTTTTTACTAGCATGCACCCGAAGTGAACCATTAACAGACGTTCTCTCTTAACTCTAAAAGCTTCCGGAACATCTGCAACACACATACTTTATCCTGCATCCTCCCAGCACACGCAGTGGTCTGCTGTCTGGAAGAAAGGTTTATATGTAGAAACAGGCAAGGTCTGACCTGATCAAACACTGTTGTGCGAGACCTCCGCAGACCTCTGTGCGTCTCAGGGCTTTTAGTTCCTCTCAGTGAGACCACTGACTCATCCAAGTCAGTGCGAGACACTGCTGAACCCTGCTGAAAAACACAGATCCCATCAACAACATCAGCAACTTCTTTGGCTTTGCACTTGTGTTCTGGTGCAGTTGGAGCTAAAAAAAACATCACTGTCCTGATTGAGTGGCCTGATCTTCAACTCTGAGTGGCGTCTTTTCTCTAGATTAAGGCATATCTCCCTTTCTGAATGGGATTACAGACAGATGGATAGGCAGCATTACTGGCTTTTCAGCCAGTACACAAGAAAGCTTCTTTGTGACTGACAGCAGAAGAGCAGGACAACACAGCCTTTCACCAGGAGACACCCCCCTAGTGATTGTGTTTGCTGAAATAAAAAACACATTAAAGCATACTGTGTAGTCCAGAGATGGCAAGAAAATACACAAGAATTACGCTAAAGACACATCAGTGTTAGTCCGTTCTACCACGTATCCTGTCTCTCTTGTTTAGATTGTCAACTTCCTGTTTTGCCCTCAAACGAGTCATATTTGACATAAGGAAATACCCCTGATGTGGAATGTACAACAAAATGTGGGCTCAGAATAAATGAATAATGTGTTTCTTAATCGAGCAAAGTATGAAACGCAGAGGAAACTATGGAAATGTTGACAGTAACGCAGGTTATGTCCCGGATACTCCCACACAAATGCTGTGTCATTTGCAGAGATTTTTGGAGCAAAAGCAGAAAAGCATGTACGAGTCGACGTGCACATCAATGGAACACTTTCACTGCGTCAGCGGGACGGTTAGAGATCTGTAGGAGCTTGTGAAATGCATCGTTTCGATAATTATATCTGGTAGGAGGCACCGTCACCAAATGCATGTGCACGTCCAGTCGTGATGAGTTCAGCAACTCAGACTAAGCTTTGTTAAGCAGCATCCGTTGAAGGAGCTCAGCCACAGCAGTTGCGTGTGCCACGTGTTATTATTCATGTGACCCCCGGCAGATTTCGCTCAGAAAACATCCCCCACCCCACCCCCTTTAGATAAGTGTTTATTATGACAACAGCCAAAAAAAAAAAAAAGATCTCTGAAAGGAGCAGACTCCAGGCCAGCAGCAGGAGCAGCGGCTTTGGGGGATTGTGGCAAGTTGACACTGCAGAGCCCTGAATGGTCCTCAGCAGGTGGGATCCACCGGGGGTGCCCCCACCCCAAACTGCCCTCCACGCTCAAATTAACACACAATGCAATTGTGCACATGGATTTGCATCGTTATCAGCAAACACAATATTGGTGTTTTATAAAAGAGGTGCCAACTGTAAACTAGATGCACCGTGAGACAAAAAAAAAAGTTAAAAAGATGCAGAGGAAAACCAGAACTCCATCTGCCAGTATGAAAGCAGCAAACATTGGTCTGACACATGACCTTAAGCCTCGACGGCTGCCGCTATTTCAGACCCACGCAGACCCACGCACCACATCTCCTCCTCCTTCCCCTCCTCCTTCTGCTCCTCCTCTTCTCACTAAATGACTCTGGTTCTGGAGACCCCCATAAACCGTCTCTGCCTCCTCCTCCTCCTCCTCCTCCTCCTCCTCCTCGTTGCTGAGTGATCCAGGGCCCCTCGACTCAGCACAAAGACCCGGCTGCTCATCTGTCAGACAGAGGCACAGGATGGAGTGGGCCTCACTGGGTCTCTATTCAGTCCCGCAAAATCACATTATTGAAATCCCTGCTGTTAGCATGTATGGGGGCTTTGGACTCGCACCTGTCTAGTATGTCGACTGGACAACTCAAGGTGGGACAGCTTGGGGACGTGGACACAGGAATGCAATATTGCTAAACCAGCTGGACTTGGAAAACGTGTGTAAATGCAATAAGATTTTAACGTCAGGAAAAATAACTTAAAGAGAAAAGCAGACAGTGTGTTTCACTGCTGGCTCGATCAGGAAATGTAATTTTAAATGCCTTTTTTAAATTAACCTTTCAAGGCTAAATCAGTGTTTTAGCTGCGAATATTTTAAAATACACCTGTTTAGCGGCTGCTCTGCCGCCTGTCAGAATGTGAAGAATGTGAAAACCTGTCTGCTGACACAATTAATAGCTTGATCAGTCGGTCTGCGGCCTGAAAGCGCCTTATATGACCAGAGCTGCAGACTCGCAGGTCTCACAAACGAGGTGCTGCTTTAGCAGACTGGATCAGTTTTCACTTTAAGCGGTCATTCATATATGCTCAAACATTTCTGTGTGTTTTTCCCCTCCATCTATCATTCCTTCAAAGAGACATTTGCTCCACACTGTGGGTAAGAAAACACCTGTTTAAATAAGAAAAAAATGGCTCCAGCGGCTCCAGCAGGTTTTTTCCCTCTCCATGCATTCAATATTACCAGGATCTTCAAAGGGCTCACTAATCATGACACACATCCTTTTTATCTTTTCTGTGTGCTGCAGCGGTGCATTGTTATTGATCTCCAGGTTGGAACAAACCTCCCAAGGTTAAGCATCAAGGCCAGTCGATGTTTCTCTGTTCCACATCATCAAAATAAGTCACAAAGATGAGCCAAAAACATTCAAGAAAAAAAGATATTTTAAAATACACCTTAAATTGTTGCTGCTCTTTGCTGCTTCTGCTTTTCTGGAAGTGTTCAAGTCTAATTCAGTGGGTAAAAACACTTTCCTCCTGTCTGTAACCTGCAACGCAACCTCAAACCTGAAATCTAATGTGAATGTCCAGAAACTCCCTCAGGGATTGTCGTTTAAAACTCCTCATCAGTGCTGATATAACCTTGTACTGTCAGGGTGAATTCATTAAGCCATAATTAATCTGGCATCTGAAGCAGCAGAATAAAAGAATAAATATTAACTTATGGGTTTCAACGTCAAATTCAGGCGTTTTACTATATTTTTTCCACTCTTCTTTATTGTTTATGATGTCTGGCTTTTAAAAAAAATACTTCACTAGAATAAAAATAGAATAAAATGCATATGTGCGAAATGTTGGCAGTACTAATTTCTAGGGAAATCTCCCAGAGTTGCAAGAAGCTGCATTTATTCCTAACATTAACACACGCGCTGTCACGGAGGGTGCACATTATGGTCGGAAGGCTCATTTACAGTTTAGCTGCAGCTTTACGCAAAATAGACATTTCTCCTTTGATCTACCTCTTTTTCTCCCCCTCAACATGTGGGGACATGTCTGGGCTGGAGAGGAGGGAAACCCCCACGGCCGGCACAGATAAAGTCCACATCCTGGACGTAAACACATTTTTCATGTGGTTTAGTGAGAAGTTACAGGGTGATGTCAGGATGTGTCCTGCTGTTCCTGAGCGGGGGGGGGCGACTCATCAAGACAAAACAATGGCGCGATTATAGAGAGAAACAGATAACAGGTCAAGGAGACGGGCAGATGGATGGACAAATAGAAAGCAGCAGACAGAAATGTTGGTGACTATAGATGTGGCGGCGTGAATGAGAGATTAGAGGGTCAGCCCCCCCCCCGGTCCAGCCCCCGCCCCTACCCGCGGCAGGCTGCACGTGTGTTGTGCTGCCATTCTTTCTTTCTCGGGAATGTTTGACCTCTGACTGTCTCTCGGGTTCTGCAGGGCTTACACACACACACACACACACACACACACCTCCTCAACTCCTTATATCATGGGCAGCTGTCAGGAACCTGGTCAAAGAAAAGGGCCCATCTGTCGCTTTCCTTCAAAGGTCACCGTGTGTGTGTGTGTGTGTGTGTGTGTGTGTGTGTGTGTGGGGGGGGGGGGGGGCTTCTTTTCAGTGTTAATCTGCACTGTTCTCTCCTGCACTGTCTGGCACACTTCTAAGGGCTGCAGCTGATTGAAAATCAGACACCCGTCAACATGCACGTCTGCTGAATTTAATGCACTTTCCTTTTGCAGTGTATTTTATGTACTTTTGGCTTTATCGTTTTTATGTTTTGCATCGTTATCAACACCCTTGCACCTTTCTTTCATTCACTTCACCAGTGACGACTGATCACCACACCCCACATTCAGATTTGTTGCGGTTTCAGCGAATTGTTGTTATGTTAATAAATTGTAATTGAATGCCAGTTACCCTTTAAGACTAATTCTACTTTAACCTCTCTACTTAAAATATAAGTTTGAGTGACTGGTTGAGCTTTATCTTGATGAGCTTAGTTTGATGAAGTAGGAGCTCCTGAGTGTCCCAGGAAGTGGCACTGCCCCCCCTGTTGGGTGCTACTGACATGACATCAGAACTACAAGGTTACCGGAATGTGATCAAACAATTTAATAATTAATTATAAATAAATAATTAATAGTTTTATCTATTAATTGTTTTTTATATTAATAGTGTGATTTTACACCTGTTTTTTTTTTTTTATTCAGTTCAGAACAACTTTGAATCATGTTCACAATCACATCTCTTTTATGGATTGTAAACGTTTTATGATTACAGCTATTGGTGATGCACAAGAAATGAGACTGCAGACAATATATACAACACTTACATGTGAATATATCTCAACTTTAAAGACAATAAGCAAGAATGTTTGTGTATGAAAGTGTTATGTGTCGTGTGTGTGTGTATGTTACCTCCTGTACCTGCGTCAATGCTTTGATTACAACGCAAAAGGAAACCCGTCTTCTCCGCCTCTACATGTTCTTTTCTTCTCATCAAGTCTTTGGTGCTTCTCTCTTTTTCACGCGCGTCACATTGTATAAAAAAAAATGCAGTGTATTTCTTGTCAGCACCGTAGGTGTTTTGAGCCAAACACGTTCAGAGTTGTTGTCATTGTGGCTCCTCTGGTGCATTTTAAGGCAACAGTTGCTGGCGGTTTGTTGTCTCTCACCTGCCCTGCATCACCCACGTGCTACAAAACCTGACCTTTGAAAGTTTCATTTATTTTATAGATAAGATAAAATAGTTGATTTATTATTGTCTGCAGATCTTTACTTTTGTTTGTCTGTCTAGACCAGTAAAATTATGAGACATGCTGATATTTCTTCACTAAATTGGGTGGACATATTGATCTCCACATGTCTTTGTTTCTTGATTTATTAATACAAACATGTTAGTGACAGGTTTTATTCTGTCTGGAGCTTTTCTGTGTAGAGTTTGCATGTTCTCCCTGTGTCTAGGTGGGATTTCTCCACTCCACAGACCAAACAGTAGCTTGTGTGTGTGTGTGTGTGGGTGTGTGTGTGTGTGTGTGTGTGATCCCCACAACCTCAAAACTTTATAGGCTGTTTGAGGGTTATGACATGGTTTTAAGGTTAGAATTGGGGTTAGGTTAGGTTTAGGGGGTTAGTTGGGATGCTTAGGGTTAGTGTAGGGAGCTGGGTAATATGTGATGTCCCCACAAAGATGTGTGTGTGTGTGTGTGTGTGTGTGTGCCCTGCGATGTCCTGACAACGGTGCACTCCTGCTTATACTGGCTTTGCTGGGAAATATTTAGAGAAGGTTTCAGTTGTTGGTAGCAACACACTGACCCAAGGATGCCATGAATTCATGATAATACCATGAATCTTTAAAGTAACTGGTACTAAAGTTGCTTTTTTAATCTTTTTTCTTGGAGTGTAGAAATGAGGAAGTACTAAATATATGCAGTTCCTTCTGTGGATGCAGCATCAGGTCTAAGAGAAAGTAAATATAACAGCTATGTAAAGTACAGACTGGAGTGACTGTTTGTCTACATCTCATTTAAAATAACATGTTCATCCTAGACTGTTTATGCAAATGAGCCACAGATTATGATGACCTCTCCTGACCTGAAGATGCCCTTATTGGTTTGGAAGTGCTCCTTTCATTTGTTGATCTCCTTTTTTATATCATCAGGAGTGGATGGAGGGTTTAAAGTTTCAAAGTGCAGTCATGGATAATCTATTAACTCCTGTCAAACAGTGGAGAAGCTGCTCTTCCAGCTTTCCAACTGGAAAGGAATCGTGATGTAAGAGAATCTGAAAGAGCAGGACGGAAAAAGATCGAGAAAGTTGCAGAAGCAGCGTCTGACCTTTCAACTTCCTGTCTCATCAACCACACGAATTCTTCTTCTGCAGATCAGAGAGTAGTAGCACTTAACCTTTGTGTGTGGAAAACATCTGACATTACAACAGCATCTGATTGCTCTTCACAACCTCTTTTGTTCTTGCTGTGTGGTCGTGACCCATGACAATGAGTTTCCTCTTTAGCCCCTCGCAGATTGAAAAACCCTCCAACTCGTTCTCACTTTCAGGTCGAGATCGTGCTTTTTTTTTTTTTCTTACGTCATTTAAATTTCTACACCCATGTTCCTTTTTTTTTTTTCTTTGGTGGTTTTCACAGTACAGAATGTTTCTTTCTTTTTCTTCTGAAAGCCAAGGTTGCAGTCTGGCAATCGAGAGACAAGCAGATGGCTGGAATGTTGAAAATGCCAAAGATCAGAGGCCGAAAAAGAGACACAATGAGACTAAGAGGAAACAGAGCATCCACCCAGATCTGAGCTGTAAACATCCTTGAACTCTGAGGAGGTTTTTTCACAGAGGCCCCTGCAGACAGATTGTTCCTGTTTTGATTGGCCCCTGACTCTGCTCATGTTAAAAAAAAGACCTGGTGTGAAATGGAGGTGGATTTACATTAAATGTCATGATGTGGGGGTTGACATTAGACACAGACACATCATCAGCAGTTTTAAAGTGGATATTTTCAAAATAAACTAGAGGCCTTTTGTAGAACTGCAAGGTGGTTTCCTAATGTCTGATAATGTCATCTTTGTCATTCATGCCGGAGGGAGTTTGACATGAAAAGATGAGTATAGTGGAAAACCAGGTAGCTGTCTGTAATCTGTAATCAGATATACAAAAGACAGACAGAATTATTGAGTGAGATGTGTAGGTACAAACATATTATTGATTAAACATCCAAATTAGATTCACCATTAACGACCCTGCAGAACAAAGGCTTTGTAAAGGGGCTCATGGACATGTTAATGGATATAGATATATTGTGAAATAATGAGGCTATTTCCCCTTTTTTTTCTGTGTGAACACAGGCTCTGTTAACATGTTCTTGTGTGTGTGGGTTGTTTTTTAGGTCATTGTCAACACATATGTGTTACATCACATTAACAAGTGAGAACGTCCTCCACATGTGGTTCAACAGAACATGTAAGAAGCACCTACAGATACACTCAGATCATTCGTTTGTGGCTAAAGCTTCTAAATCTCAGCATGGTGATGTGTCGAATGGTTATAGAAACTACAGAGGAAACAGTAAACAGCCTTTCTGCATACTGTATATGATAATTAGTATTCAGCGTGCAAGCACTAAAAGGCTTAGTTGCTTTATAAAGCAACTACATTCAGAAGTCATTGTAACATGTCCAGGCATGTGCTTTTTTATTTTGTTCTATTTCCTGTGTTGTTGCTACTTTTGCTTCTTGTGTCTTGGACTAATTGGTGCACACCTGAACCCAATCTAATCATTGTGAGTATTTAAGGCCAGGTCTCTCAGGGTCCTGGGCCAGAATATTTGCTTCCAGCTGGTTTCTCTGTGAGTTCCCTTGGTTGTGAATTCTTGTGTTTCCGCTAGTTTTTATGCTCCTTGTGGTTCTTTGTGGATTTGCTTATTTTCTGTGGCACCTTAACCTAGTGAATCTAGGATTTTTAGTTTGTTCTTTTGTAAGACTTCCTAGAGCCTCTACTGATTTTTAGTTTGCTTATCTGGTTATTTTTGGGACTTCTGCCTCTGCTTGTGGGTCCAGACTCTGTTCTACTCATAACAGCCATGACATTTCAGAAGGGATTATAATGATCCTTTAACAGCTGCTGGCTGGAAAATATACATTATCATTGTCAATACACCGCCGCTTATGATCGATTTGCTTTATGTTCAGAATCACTCATTTTCTAAATAAGCGCATGTGCAGTTTAAAAGTGGTTTCTTTTTTTCCCTGTTGTACAATTCTAGCAGTTTGCTGTCATCAGAGGATTATTAAAAGGCCTTTAATTCAACAGTGATGCTGGCGTGTTTCCTTTTGTTTGTTTTTTATCAAGGGAGGTTGAGGCAACGGCGTCACTGTGTTTTTACGCATTGATGTCAAACAGTTTAATTCCTCAGTTTCCCAAATATGAATTTGTAATCCAGCTAGGATTTAGCAGCGGTGGATTCAAACGGCAACCCTGAGGTTTCGTAACCATTAAAGCTTAAGCACTCGGCACAAATCAGCAGATTTTGTGAGCTGCCCGTTTGCGCTTTGACAGAAGGCACGACAGGTTTAAAATGTTGCAGACAGATGTAGGGAAAGTGCTCAGGAATACTGTCTGAGACTCCGTTGCAGCTGCTGCAGCCAAGTGAGCAGACTTCCGAGTGCCACCGGTGGGGTGCGTGTGTGTGTGTGTTCGTGGCGAGGTCTGAAAATTCCCTTCTGTCTTAAATGAAACAAGATCCAGCAGAAAATACAAGAAAGAGAAGCAACCAGAGTGACTTATTTGTCATTTTAAATGCCTTAAAGTTGGAAAGATGAGTAGAAATGGGTGTCAGTCAGCTTAGGAACGACAAAGTTCTGACGCTGTGGTGAAAACTAAGCGAATTTTCTCAGAAATTTCCAACCAGCTTCCTGTTTTGGTTTACGCTGTCACTGCAGCATCTCCTACATCCTGTTGTCAGCAACGCAGGCAGCCACGTTTTGCTTCATAATTCAGTGTTCTACCACACCATCTCTTTCCTCTCTCTGTTAACCTTCCTCATTTGATTGTTTTCCAGCCTGTCCTCCTTTCTTTTTCCTTTCAGGGGCCGATGTCTAGCTTTTATTATTGAGCCTCAAACATCTGCTAAACAGTAGATAGTGTGTGTTTTTCCTCCCTCCTGCCCCCTCTGTGTTTGTGTTTGTGTGTGTGTGTGTGTGTGTGTGTGTGTGTGTGTGTTACCAGAATAGAAACAATGCAACCAAAAGTAGGACAATGACACAGGACATAAATAGATTAAAAACCAATGTGGAAAAGCCAAAGTTGACGCAGAAAGGTCCAGATGAACATGGTGAAAATCAGAGTTATCTATGAGCAATTACATCACAGCAAATCATTAGATTAATCTGCAGGCACATTTTAGACACTTTTAGATCTTTTAGAGCAGGCATGTCCAAACCCAGGCCTCGAGGGCTGCAATCCTACCGTGTTTTTTGACCTACCAGGTAGAAACCACTTTCCCACTTGCCTTGGGGAAAGCGTTGTTCTGCCTGGCAGGACAGAAAATCTGGCTGGAATTATGACCCTGGAGGATTGGGTTTACACACCCTTACACTTACATTTTAATTCTGCATCCAAAGAAAAGCTGGATCTACTGGAGGTATCGTGTAAGAGACGTTCAGGACAAACAAACATCGATTTGTAAAATACGACCAGAAAGAAAAATTCACTTCTTGTGCCATTTTTCCATCCTGTTGCATATTCACACCTGACAGCAGACGCTGACTGCAGGTCACAGCTGTCAGCGTTGGGCCCAGGTGGATCGCTGATGCCAGTATAAGACACGCTTGCAACAGATGCAGCTAATTAGAGGGTGCAGAGAGGAGACTGGTCATGCAGCCATATTCACAAAACACCCTCAGACGAAGATGATCTGCTGCACACTTACACAGAATACAGACAGAACAGCATTTGGTGCTAAGGATGATGTGACGGTGACATTTAGATGAGTAAGAGAAAACAGCTGAAGGCAGAATAGACAGAATATATATCAAACAAAATGTGCACTTAGGCTTCGCGGCGGTTTCCTTATCTGCTGTAATCTAGAGTGGTCATGATGCCACAGCAGAGAAGTGAAACCTTAAAACCTTAAAATTTTCTGACGATTACTAATTTGGGGTCAATTTGCTAAAACTTGTTGGTCAAGATGGTCAAATTTGACATTTAGTGACTGAAGATAGAAAAGATATAAAAGAAATACATTAGAAAATAAGTAAATAACAATGACACAAAAAAAGTAATTGCAAGCGGGTTTGAGGTGGCAAAACAGTGAAAGTTTGTGTCTGGTTATCATGTTTGGTTATTGTAGTTACAGGGTTTATTTTCTACATTAATATATTTCCAATATAGAATGAAGGTGTTGCTGCTGAATCATACTTTCTGACCTCTGTTTCCTGTCTGGCGGGGAGTCTGATGATTTAGATGCAGAGACAGGACAAGCCGGATATTGTAATAACGTCAATTATTTGCTGTCAACGACAACACCCCCAGAGATGAGGACAAGAGTAAAGAGGTTTATGACACATTATGTTGATTTGCTCAATGCTAAATATTATGAAATAGAACCACCCTACTGACACCAACATGCAACAGGATGTCACTTGAGTCACAGCAGGAAGTTGTGTAACCTGGGCCCTGCCTGCTGCGGCACCTGAACTCCTAAAATGTATTCACGCACTAAATAAGTCTCTCTCTCTCTCTCTCTCTCTCGTAGAATCCTATACTTGGACATGTATTGCTAATCTATAATCCACAGGTTATAAAGTTTATAAATTTTTATATTGGACGAAACCTTAAGGGGCTTCATCATGGATTTAACAAAAAAAAATAAATAAAAATTTCGTTTCTGTAACACTGAGCATATAATGTTGAAATGAAAGCTCCATAAATTTAACATTTTGCATTAGAAGTGTTAAAGTAAGTACTCGCTAAATGCAGATGTGTGGTTGGATCCTGTTTTACTTATTTTTGTGGTGGTGTTTCGTCATTTAGTCCCATGACCGTGAAATGAAAAAGGCTAAATATAGATCAATGTAGAGTGTGACACATGAGGACTTTCCTGGAAGCAGAGGGGCTTCCCATAAGTCATCGCGTGTGTGTTTTGACAACTAAAGCGCACATTAAATTTAGCAACTAATACTTCTTCAACGTTCAATGTTGATAACTGTGGTTCATATCCTCTTGATGATAACTGGATTAAGGCCGTTCCATGATGCAACGGTCACTGAAATTGTTTGGTGTTGGCGACATCTCATGGTAGTTTTAGGTAATACACTGGAAGTGAACGTTAATGGTTAAAGATTTTATTATTAGAAAAATAATAAAATATTTTGTGTTTAAAATTATTTTTATAACATATTTTGTTATGACTATATTAACTTTTACATCCAAAAGAATACTAAAATGACTATAACATTCTATTATATAGCAATAATACAGATTATGGATAATTGCTATTCACTAAGGCTGAAATGAAATGTTTTTTCGTTGTGAAAACAAATAATAATAATAATAATAATATACGTTCACACTATTGTATTTCATAGTAAATCACATTTCGCATAGATCTAAACAGTGACTAAATGCTGTTTACACTAATATAATGGCAGTTGGGTCATATGTGTCTTTTTTTATGCTTACATGACACCACAAAAATATTTTGTCCTATCAACAAAATAAGGTTGTAGGTTCTCACACACATGAAAGCACAAAATCACATATCCGCAAATGTCCGCGCAGGCAGAGACATACATATTAAGGTCAGTTTCTGGCCTTCAGATCAGCAATAATAGGTGTGTCTAGGTGTGTCAGCTGAGAATCCTTCTTTGAGCCTGACTGGAAGGAAAATTACAAAATACTCCTTTTTGCTGTCTAGACCTAGTCTATGATCAATCTGCTTTGGGTTTACTCACCCTCATTCACATAAAAAAACCCCTGAATTGCATTGGTTAACTCTGCAATGTTTTGGTCTCGCTGGTTGTTGCATAAAGGGTCCTTTAGGTGAACACACACATACAAGGCACACACAAAGAAGGAAGTGAATGCTTGCAGAACGCTAAATTGAAACATCTTGCAGTCATGATGCCATGACTCGCCATTGTTTCTGTACACAAAGAGACATAGCTGCAGAATAGAAGAAGCAGGAGGAGATGAAGGGACGAGGGGAGAAAGGAGGACCTTGCCACCCATTGGCAGGAGAAAGCCAGAGTAGACTGATATTAGGCGGTCTGTTTTGAAAACTGGGAGACACCCACCCTCTCTTTCTCTCTGCTTGACTCATTCTTCCTTGCTCACTTACCCCCAATTCCTCTCTCCTCATCTCTCCTTCCTCCTGCATCCCCCCTCCCTGGGAAAACAGGGACAACAAATTAGCCTTCTTTTCTCGGCAAGGCCCGGGGAGGAGGACACTTGGACAGCCCTCAGAGTGTCCGCCTTGAGTTCCCATGGACCCCTCTTGCCCCTTCCCCTTTCAGCCGGCGAGGAAGCAGTCATTGTGCCAGCACCTGTCTCTGAGGAAATTGGTAAAAGTGATGGCTTTGTTAGTCGTCCCCATGGCGACGAAAAGAAAAGAGCGGGGCCAGCTAGGAGGGAGAGAGGAGAAAAAAAGGAGTGGGTGAGGGAAGAAGTTGTGACAATGGCGGAGCAGTTGCATCACTTTGGCTTTGCCACGCAGCAAGGACGCTGTGACTCTCTCTCAATGTGTGTGTGTGTCTGTGTGTGTGTGTGTGTGTGTGTGTGTGTGTATTGAAGCCAGTGCAGAAACTTTCTCTCTCATTCATCCCTGTGGTGGAAGCAGGTCTGGTGAACTACATAAAGGTGCATCGGTACACACCAAATATTAGTCTTAATACTCAGTTTCCCTATTGCAGTTAAGAAGCCTTTGACAGACATATATATATATATATATATATATATATATATATATATATATATATATAAATTCAATCTTATTTAATTATCTTCACTAGATAATGACCAAAACATTATTCTGCAGAGAAAGGAAGACATGATGAGGTCATCCATCTAGAACTCGTCTTTTCCAACTTCACAGAAACGTAAATAATAGGCAATAATGTCTATTCAAATGCAATAAGTTCATTTCTCCAGCAGATGGCGCACATTCCATGGATGTCGCTGAAGGTAAAATGCTTAATAAGCTTGAAAGTGAAGCGTAATCATTTAATTTATTTTTTATACCGGAATCAGGATCTGGACTGACTCTCTGTTATTTATTGACAATTTCCACTATTTCTAGATGCGTTTACTTGTGTACAATTTGGTTTTATTAAGTTGTAAAAAGTTGTAAAAAAAACATTGTAGAACAAAAAAAATTTGTTGTAGAACAGCCTTCACATCCATTAATTTCAGATAAGCTAAATAGGTGTAGCTGCTATCTTTTAAATTTTATATAATTTTATATAATTTTTATATAATTTTTTCCAAACTGTAGTTTTAAAAACTGTAGTTTGATTAAAGTTTCAGTCTAAAGATTTATTTTGTTTGTGTTCATTTGCTAGTCCAGCTCCATCTGCTCTGTAATTAGACATCTGTTTGTAGACAAGGCTAGCCAGGCTTTTGGGTGAAGGCCACCTGGTGCTCATCGGTGTTCCCCATTTCTGACCCTGGCTCTGGGGCAGGGACCCCAGCAGGGTGCACTGATCGGCTTCTTTGTTCTTCACCGGGGGGGTCTTCTTAGACCGGGTTGCTTTGGGACACCTGAACACAGCGCACCATTGCCATAAATCCATAAAAGGAGACTGGCGCCTTGCTCTCTGACCAATTTTGGACTCACAGATTAAGTCCAAGTTCCAAAGAACTCAAAAATAAATAAAAGTTGTATTAATAAAAGTCCCCTAAACAAACCAGCACCAGTTTGAGAAACAACCGGAGCATCTTTCCAGAGTCGTCTCAGTTTAAATTCATGTCCCGACGAGTAGAGATATATATGTGTAGGTATCCTTACATTGCTCTGTGTGTATGATTGACGCTCCAAAAAACATCTCAACAGCTCAACACCTCAACAGACAAAATATGGTTAAGAACCACCTTGTGGTTCAGATTTTCATAGCTAATTTTATTTTAGTTAGCTGGTTTTATCATAATGTGCTTCATAGGCAAAGACTCTGAGGCAGCACAGTTGCGGAAAAAAGGGTAAAAGGTGTTTCAAGAAAAAAATATTGTAGATATGAAAAGCTATAAAACTATACCACTACTACTACTACCACTAGTTTTATTATTATTATTATTATTATTATTATTATTATTATTATTATTATTATTATTATTATTATTATTATTGTCCCCAGTTTTACTGCAATGAGTAAAAAAAAGTTAATAGTAAATTAAAGAACATATTTTATAAAGTGTCAACATTTTAGCCTCTTAAGGGATGAAATTACGGTGCTTTAAGCTAACTCATAGGAATAACGCAGGAATGTTAAAATACTTCATGACGCAAAGGAGATCCTACATGTATTATCTTCTGAATCAAGTGTGGTATGTTTGTGCTGCAACATTTTTTCCATGAGGATAAATACCATTCCATTAAACAGTGTAAATAATGTTGATGATTGATTTTAAAGCTATATGATCATGAAAAATGAGTAATACTCTGGAAATGTATGCATATTATATAGTGACATGGCCAAATATTGGTGCGTGTATGAGAGAGAGAGAGAGAGAGAGTGAGAGAGAAAGAGGAGAGAAAAAACCGTTTCAAATCGTATAATGATGTCTAAATACAAGCAACTGTTTCCATATATTTTATAGTGTCTACCATTTCAGTCCATTGGGGAAACAACAGAGATTTGTAAAATACTAAAAGACACGCTGAGCTATTTGTTACTGAATGGCTTTATTGTTGCTGGTTAATATGGTTTTACGGCATGTTTTATATGCAAATAAAACTTTCTCTGGCTACAGTCTTATTCCTATGGTTCATCTATTGTGCACATATAGTTCTTGTATTTATGGCCTTGGTTTATTTCTGGGTATTGGATCATAAATAGAGTGTAGACCCTGCAGTTAACCATTTACAGGGCCAGCTATTTCACACCTAGACCCTAGAGTCAGGGAATCTGAGGAAGCTGTATAAAATAACATGAGGTTGATCAACTGTAATACACATTCATTCAGGTTAAACATGTAATTGATAATTACCAACTTTTATCAATAGTCCTGCCTTTAAGGTCAATCTACATCTCTCCCTTTGAGTTTATTTTTTAACTGCGAAACAAACCTGTTAACCAGAATCAAAATGTCACTGATGAACATTTCCATCAGTACTAAATCATAAATGTACTAAATCAAAATCTGTAAAGACTAATTTCAAGTCTTGAATTAATGAAAACTCTTAAGTAATCTCATATGAGTATAGTTTTACCTTGAATATTTTCCAGGAAATGCTGCTATAAGGACTTTTTTGTGCTTGTCCCTGGATCGTGCATGTGATTCCCCAAAGTTTTCATGCTTTGTTTCCTTATCCTCCCCCCCCAAAAAAAAAACAGCAAAACACATTCCAAAAATATAAACACATGCATTGTTGTTATTTATTTATCTCTCCCTTCCAAATAAGCGTGGGTGTTCCTTGGTTCATCGCTCCCACTGTCATCTCCCTCTCTCCTTGTCTCTGTCTCACCACAAAAACACCTTAACCTCAAACCTCATGTTAGGTACAGACGGGACCACACATACTGTCTCATGCACAAAACGTTTGGAATGCTATAAACATTTATTTCAGTTGAAAAGGAGAGTTTTTTTATGTGTATATGCATGCATTCGTGTGTGACGAGGAATGTTTGACTGCAAACCGAGACCACCAGATAGAGAGAGATCAAACAGGACCAAATATTTTGTGTGCGTTTTGCATTAACTGGGACTGCATAGGTGAAAAAGAAGTTGAACCTGCTACTGAGGCCTGAATAGGCTATGAATTTGTTCAGAAAATAAAAGAAATGTGCTGTAAAAAATGTGATAACATGAAACATAGTTAAGTTATACAAGCTTAGATCAGATGTCCAATAAAGACGATACACACTTGAAGCCGCTACATCCAGGTATGGGCTGATCCTCAACATGTGATGCCGAACATAAACCTGATTATGGGTTTGACCCTCTGACACCTGGAGCTTTCGACTGTATCCCTAAATTGTTCCTGCTTCAGCTTTACATGAAAAACCAACTGTAATTATTAGGCAAAGAAAATGAATCTTAGTGTGAAATAAAGGGCAGCAATCCCTGATCTGATGTTTCCTGTTTCTGACAGCAGCCTGGTGCTCAGGTCACTCTCATGTGACAGGCTTGGAATGAAAGGGCGTTTATTAGTGAAATGATTCATCTTGTAACGTTAACGCTGGTTTGAAGAGGTGATTTTCCTGTGAGTCATACACAAGACAAGCATCCTATCTTAAGCATCCTTAAATGGCATATGAAGATTAGTTGCAAAATATGATAACATACTTGTGTATTAACCAATTTTTATTGTGATTATTAAAGTCTTTCCTAAAAAAGAGATGACATTGAGGGAATACCGGTTTCTCGCTCAGTATCTGTGTGTGTATGTGTGTTGGTCTCCTTGGCACTGCTCTCTCCCTGGGTGGTCGGCGCTGCAAATGTTTATGATCTAAACCAAGCTAATCCAACCGGCTTGTTTCGGAGAATTGGGAATGATTTACAGGATGTAGCCACAGAGCCAAAAACGAGGGGAGGAAATCAGTGGAAATCTTGGGGCTCTGCTTGAAGTCATTCTTTGACGAGACCTCTACACTTGTCTCCGTCTGGTTCTGTGCCTTCATCTGTCTCCATCTCAATGCCTGTTTGTGTCTCTTTCGTTTGCCCTCCAGTTGTAGCCCAGACAGACGTCTTTGACAAATTCCCCAAGCTTTGATGATTTCAGTTCACCCTGATCTCATTCAGTCTTTTCTTTCTTTTTAATTTCCCCACAAGAAAAGCAGGAAAACCCTTATAAACTTTACTTGTTCTCTGTTTCATGTAGTTGTACAAAAGCAAGTGGTCATGTGGTGGATTCTTCCCTACAAAGACAAGAAAAATGGAACAATAAATCCACCTTTTTCATCTCAGTGTCTTGCAAGATTTCACCAACACCTGGTTGCTAGTTTGTTTGAATGCAGGATGTCTTAGACACTCAGAGAACAGCAATCTCTGTTAGTAGTTTGTGCTTTTACTGCAGTCCCCCCATTTTTTTTATGCCAGATCCGTTTTATGAAGAGAGTGGGATGCCACCTCCACACTGTCAACACCTTATAAACCAGGCGGATGATGAAGAGAAACAGAAACAGTGAAGACCTTTGGCCTCAGCAGTTCTAGTCTGAGCTAGAAGACAAAATAACGATGTTAATAAAGAGATATATTTAAGGTTTATTGTTTGGATAATGAAATCCATTTAACTGTTTTAAAGACATACCACAAGCAGCAGCAATAGTAGCAACAGTACTGAGATAAACAAGGTAAAATGTCTATTAAGTTTGCTAATCATGTTTCAGAATTATAAGACTTTAGATGTAAAGATATTACAATTCATCTTATTTTTAATTTTTTTTGACTAAACTGCAACCACATTCAGGTATTGAGCTATAAATTAAAAACTTAATCTCCAAAAAACAAATCAATGTAGTTTTTTATTCTTCTCTTCTTTACACCTCAACACTCAACCAAGACCCCACTCCTAAGCTTGACTGTTCCTGGCTTCCTCCTCCAAATTTGGCATCCTCTATCCATTACTTTATCCAGCAGCAATGAGCAGTCATGCTCATCTCCGGGCCTGAGCAAACAAAGCCAGATTCCCAAGTTCAATTTGCTGTTACAACCCTGTGAATTGTGAATTTTCAAACGATTTTCAAAGGAGGTGCTGGGTTCCCTCTAAATGCTCAGCTCAAACAACTTTTTGTGGTCATTCTATATATGGTTCAAGAACAGGAAAAACAACAAACAAACATACGCGCGCGCGCGCGTGTTGTATCGCGGAACCATTTTACAGCGGGCGGGCTGGTTTCCTTTACGGACGGTTTTAACGAAAGGACTCATATGTCATCGTTCAAAGCTAGCTCCGAGCTTCTTTTAGTCACGCTGTTTAAACGTTTGAACAAATAATTTAACTTCCACCGCTAATTGTCTGTGTTTGTATTAATTTAGCAACGGACATACGCGGCTGCATATAAGTTGTCTTTGAGACGGAATACTACTTATTTGTGCTAATAGTTAGCACAACGCTAAGAGCAGCTTCTAACTCACAAGCGTATCTTTGCTGTCATTTCTAGTGGTAGAGCAACAACGAGAATCTTATTGATCGGTAAGTTTAAACCAATTTATTTTGTCGTTAGAGTCAAGTCATTGGTCTCCCATGCTTTTCATTTTAATGCCAACATGTAGCCAAACGCATCGAACATTATGTCAGTGTGCAACATTCTATGAAGTTGTTCTGTCTCTCCTGTATATTTACGTTAAATACCTGAAAATTCTAGTTGTGCCTAAGTGCCAAATATGCCGAAGTGCGGTATTTGTGGATTAAAATGGGATGACATTTTCTTTTAAAATGAAAACCATATGGTTCAACCAGTGTCGATGCAATTTACACAGTAAGATAATGCTTTAAAATACATTCCAACAGAAGAATAAATTAAATTTCACTATTAAACTATATGTATTTTAGTCAATATTAAATACTAGAAAAGCACTCAGACAGTGCAGATCCTCCACCAAAGTCAGTATATAGGAAGAAGTTATACAAGGTTACCTTAACATAGTTTTTGATCAAAGCCCCGTCTTTAATCTTTAGAAGATCAAAGTTTAATGTGCCTCTGGAATTTCAAACGTCACCAAAATTGTATTATCAATTCCTTAGTTTATTATCAACAGCTCCTGAAATTTTCATTAAAACTCTGTTTAATCTATTTACAGATGTTTCTTCTACTGCCCACCTCCCTTGGAGGAGGTAATAAAAAATACAAATGTTATATATCACATTTATCCACCAACAGGCACACTTAAAGCACTTTTGTGTATATTATTATACGTTATATTGTGGCAGGATAATAATGACTAGGCGTAAAGTGGTCTAATGTAGTCTGACCCCCCGGACTTCCTTCTATCCACTCACTGTGCAATATCCAATAATGTGCAATAACCCATACTTCCTTGAACTGTGTATATATCTTTGACATATCTGCACTAAACCTATTTTATTCTATTCTATGCTGTATATATGTATATATTGTTTATATTTACACGTTTGCACTGAAGGAGTTGCTTTTCATCTCGTACATGTAAAATGGTGTATAATGACAATAAAAGGCATTCTATTCTATTCTATTCTATATATTTATTTGCAGCAGAGATAAACAACAAGCAGCAAGGTGGTTAACCCAGATAAAACCCTACATCCAGGACACACCTCCTTACCCATAAACCATCTGGGTGAGAGACACACCTTCATGTGTCTGCCACAATATAAAATTGTCACTTTATATTTTTAAATGCTTTTAGGTGTTCCTGGCAGACAGCATGGAGCTTCAGGCTGTGTTAATGGCAGCGGGTGGGGGTTCCCGTATGACTGACCTGACGTACAACACCCCCAAAGCAATGTTACCTGTTGGCAACAAACCCCTCATCTGGTACCCACTGAACCTGCTGGAGAGAGTGGGCTTTGAAGGTGCATGCTCAGTTTTTCAATATTAATGCTTTAATTTTCTAATCTTGATGAGTCAAAATAATTAATCATAACTGTAGTATTGCATAAAATGTATGTCTATTAACAAAATGCTAATAACAGCATAACTTTGTAAGACCTAATTAAACCTTATATACTCAGCACATTAAATTAATAGTTGCTCTTAAACATTGACAGTAATTAAGGGACTATTGCAAAGAATTTTATTGACAATTTTAATTGTAGAATTTTGTGCATGTTGGTGGGCTAATTTAAAAGACAATTAAAGGACAGGCTATTTAAAACCTCATATTCTCTGAATGCAGGTAACTCTTGCTTTTTTCCACTGCATTCCCCTTCTTATCACATCAGCAGCCATTGTCAGGTGTGACTTTCCCTTCTAGATTTACTGTCCAGATTTTTGCCCCATGTATCGCAACTTGAGGTTGGTCCAACTCTGGGCTCATAAAGGGATATGTTGCACTGTGCAGTTCTTGCCAGTAAACAGGGCTGTTTGTTATAAAATCCTGTAGGTCCCTACTTACCTAAATAAACCTGGCATTCTATACTTAATCATCCTGTGTGGCCAGATTTTTACTGTTTTCAGCCAGCTAGCCAAAGCCCAACATTTTCTTTTTACTACCCAGACACGTGAACAAATGCCCAGTAGAGAATGTTCTACTCTGAAAAAAGCAGATGGACTCTGCCATGCTCTCGATTAGTAGTCTAGTATTGTTATTGCCAACTTTATTATAAATATAACACTTTTTAAAGTATAATTTTAAGAAGGATTAATGTCTAATGGAGCATTTGTCCTTTATTAAGGCTGAAATACGTTCAACTTAATAAGAAACATAGCATCGTGACATGCTCACTGTTGTCTGTATGTTAGGTCTTGTAACATTTCTTTCCTTTGACCTGGGTTGTCAGAGGTGATTGTGATCACCACCAAAGAGGTCCAGAAGATGATGAGCGCAGACTCGAAAAAGTTGGATATGAAGATAAAACTGGATGTAGAAGGTATCCTGGACGACTCTGACATGGGCACGGCCGACGCACTCAGACACATCCAGCGAAAGATCAAGGTGCATGACTTTCTCGATAATAACAGCAGACACTTTCAGTTACTTCAGTCCTAGTTGGTCTAATCTAAAATAAAGCAGCTCGTAAAAATTTGGGTTGATCTCTATCCTGTTGAGTGATTGCTGGTCTGCAATGTGTGTCCTCCCAATGGTCAAAGCTGCTCATACGTACCGCTTCCATTAAAAATGCACCAAAACCTGCACGTGTAGGTGTAGGCATTTATTCACACTTTGCTGATATCCATGGACACCACTGCTGATTTACCGACCCATCTGCTGAATATTCTATTCCTCCCTTCATTTGATTCTGTCTAAACAGATGAAGTCATGGTGAACGCTCGAGTCTCCCCGGGCTGCCAGTTTACCCAGTGCAACACTGATCCTCAACCTACAGTCATGCACATCTGTGCAACATTCATGTTTGGGTGTAATTAACTACATACATAGAGCAACTGTATATGTGCCACAGTTCTGTCCAACCTCCTATGACCACTATACAACTTTTATGGAAAGTTTCTTATATGATGGTTTCAGAAACCTTATTGTCTGCAGAGCAAAGCTGTTTCTGGGGTGCAGCTATGAGCTGCAGTTGAAAGACAATCTTTCGGCATAATAGCTGTGGATAAACTCCAATCGCTGTGCTAAAGTGGAAAATAAAGGTGAAATGTAACATGGTGACACTTCTAGAGTTTACTCTTTCTCATCTTAGGACTTTTTGGCTGTATAATATGCATTCATTCAGTGGATTTTTACATCGTTCCTTGTCACAAAATAAGTTTGCAAAAGAAGTCCAACATGTCATCAAGTCTATTTTAGTCCTCTATTCTAACCCACATTAGTGCTCCCTAGTGATAATGTTTATGATGTTTACTGCTTACAAGATGGCTCCCAGTCATGCCAGACAAAATCAGAGGGAACTGAGCAGTGAATGCTGTCCAAAACTCCCTTTTTAAGGTCGCCTGTGGGCCTATTGTGCCAAGGACAAATTGGATTTCAACACTTCATCCACCAGTATTTCCAGTCCAAATATTCATTCTTCTAAATATATCTAGAAGCTACCACTGGAATTTGGAGTTTAGTTTTTAATGCAGAATGTAATAGACTACGGCTCACATTCAAGTTTGTCCATTCCAGGCTACTGTAAAATATGATGGAGATATGTGTAAGCTGCCATGGAGGGCAACCCGGTGACCCCACATCCAAAATAAATAGAATTGTGACATTATTAGTGTCCCCAAGCTATCATAGGATTGATTACTATTGTTTTAACATATCCTGCTGATATAACTCATTACGTTCTTCACAGTGAAATCAGTGTGTTGTGCTTTAAAAATGTCTTGGGTGTTTATCATGTCGAGAGTTTAATGTTTTTACTCCTATGGCATTTGAATGGGTCCATACAGATTCTCATTCTCCTTGCTCAAGAGATTTTACGCACACACACACGCACACGTAACACGACTAGCTGTTTCTTGCTCTCATTGAGAATAATAGACTTCCCTAATCCTTTGAGCAGCCAGCTAGATTAGATGCATTGAGTTACACACATTCACTGACGGAAGGGCGACGAGTGAAGAACTGTAACCACGGTCTGCCAAATCCCAGCACCGAAATTACTCAAACTGTCAGCCCGATCCAGGAGTACATTGTAGACGCACAGAGACTTACTCACTCATCTCTTTACACAAACACTCTCCCATGAGGGGATTTGGTGTAACTTATCAAAATACTTACTGGAATCAGTGTACTCTCCTGGTGAAAAGAATGGGTTGTTGCTCTTGTTATTGAATAGAGAGATTACAAGGAGAATATTTCATTTTGTTCACTCTTCAAACAGCAAAGTTACACAAATGTAAGGGGGTATGCCTTATTTCTTGGTTCTTTCACAAGAGGCCAGACTAGTGAAAGGAGTGCTTAACAAGCACTTTTTGCTTTATTTGCTTCAAAAGTCTGACGTTTGTATTATCTTTATGGCTTAAATCACCTTTCAGAATGAGTGTCTCCAGGCAGAAAGAAATAAAGCACACACTGTAACTGCTGAGTCAAGGGTCACGTTCACACTTTAGCGTTCTGATTTCTGTCGACAGTTGAGGAAAGACGAAGGAGATTTAAAGCAAACTAGCTGTGTTTTTTTAAAAGTTGCTGCCCTGATGTATTTGCAGTTGTATAACTTTATTGGGTGAGATTATTTATCAATTCTACAGTATTTTTTTCTGTTGCTGTGATTTTTAGGTAATGTGTTTAATGATGATATAATGTATGTATGTAATGTATATATTGGTACATCTTTCTTAGTTCCAAATTTCCTTGTCTGTTCACTAAAGGAATTAACTGTGAATTTATACTTTATGAATTTATACTTTCAGGCTTCAAACATGTGAGCTTTAAAGTATTTACAAAGCACAAAAATAAATATCTTCCCTCATTTCTGAATTTCAGGCTCAAACAGCATAGCTTCTCATTTTAATAGCATGTGTATGTGTGCACGCATGAGCCTCGTCTCCCAGCGTCGTCCTGCGCGTGTGTGGTCCTGATCTGTCCAGAGATCATGGATGTTGAAAGGTTAAAGTGCCTGCGCCTCTCCAGCTGACTCCGCTCTGCCGTCACCTCAGTGTGTGGCTGCGTATGGCAATTGTGCAGTCGCTTTTTTTTTTTTTTTTTTGGCATGCATCTGCGTGCACGTGTGAGTGAGTGATATACAGAAGAGTTAAAAAGGTCTCCGAGTCTCCTGCAGACACCCCCCGCATTCGCAGCAGCTGCTTCCTGTCACCAGGTCCACAGCAGGTTATGCATAAAGTCACCTCCAGGTCAACTTCACGACCTTTGACCCTGCTTATTCCAGCCCTCTTTACAACACACTAAGGCACAGACCTCTTTTTGCAGCTTTAGCAATCAAATATGCTGGAATCAATGCTGCTTTAAATGCAGACCTGACCTGCCATATTAGATTTTCCTTGATTAAAAAATGTAGGTGCCGTAAATTATATCAAAAATATAATCCCTTAGGACGGCTATTTTTTCCAGCCCTACATCCAGAGAGGGTGGACGTTTTTTTGTTTCCTTACATGCTTCTCATCAGTTCTCATTGCCCCCTTTTCCCCTCACCGTTTACCCCCCTTCTCCCTCCACTGCGGCAGTGTAAAGCTACCTCTACCATTAAGAAGCAGGGTGCTAATGGTGGGATTAGTTCTCATGATGACAGCCGTCATCACTGGACAGACTGACGGATGGTGCACATTGACACACATGTAGGCACACCCACATGTGCTTTTTACACTTATGAGCACATGCAGCTTCATCAAGGTTGGAAAAAAAGGATGGATGACAAGTTCTTTTACATATGAAATATGAGTGTGGGTTTTTTTTAACATTGAGGTGAGGTATCAAACTGTATTTTGGTGAATATCACATCTGGAACTTTGCAATTCTGTGTTATAACACACCAGTGTCAGAACATCAGGGTAATTTTCTCCTTTGGTTTCTCTTTTCCATCTCGTCTTCAGACGGACGTCCTGGTTGTGAGCTGTGACCTGATAACGGACGTGGCTCTCCATGAGGTGGTGGACCTCTTCAGAGCCCACAATGCTACGATGGCCATGCTCATGAGCAAAGCCCATGAATTCACAGAGACGGTCCCAGGCCAGAAGGGCAAGAAGAAGACAGGTACCAGGAAACACTGATCACACATGAGATGGAAGCATGTTTTCTTTTTTTTTTTTTTGACAGAAGAGACGGTGCCTGCTTTTGCTTTTTATGACTTTTATGACTTGCTTTTATGACTATTCTTATTTATTTTCCCAGCTGAGCAGAGAGACTTCGTGGGAGTGGACGAGACTGGGACGAGGTTACTGTTCATGGCCAATGAGGCTGACTTGGAAGATGGGCTGTCGATTCGGAATTCCATCATGAGGAAGTATGTCAGTTGTAGGGAATATTCCTCATTGGTACGAACACAAACCAAAACGTTTTTGCTTCAGCTTCTATGTCAAATGTTTCCACTGCTTTTTTCTTTTTGGTTCACTTTGAAAGTTCTGCGGTGGTTGTAGATTTCAGTTCCATAGTTACACTGTGTGTTTTTTTTTTTTTTGACTCCTAAAATGCACCTATGTGTGTGAATGGGTCTTTTGGGATCTTGTAAATACTTCATGGAGCCTAAGCCACTGTAAATTCTGGCCAATAAGGAGGTTGGTAAGCAGAACAGCTGCTTGAATGCTTTCCTACACAGAAATATATTGGGCCACACACACACACACACACAAAAATATGTATACATATACTCATTCACATATGTGTATACATACATATATCACCAAGTAGGTCCGTAGTTGAAATCTTGACCAATGAGGGTATTGAACCAGACAGGTTGTTGTCACCGCGGAGCTGAACACTGTGTGTGAGGCCTCTCTTTCTCTCTGGCCTTCAGTGAGATGTCAGTAATCTCTAACTAATCAAAGGGTTGAGTCCTGATCCTGATTTCTTATGCCCAACTTTCCATTCAGCTCTGTAGCACACAGATGCTTCTTTAGTATGGAAATTGTCATAGTAACGGGAGAGCGACGAGGCCTCCATTACGCATGAGTTATTTAAACTTTTCATAACAAGAGGAGCGTCATTAAGATCAGAGTTCATCCTGGTAACTAAGGATTGCTAACTTTCTACTTTAGATCATTTATTGATAGATTTGTGTCACTGTTATATCACCACAGCACTGACAGATTTTCTATGAAAAGAAACTTCCCTTAGATTCTTTTGCCCCTTTCTTTCACTTCTGCCATCCTGGGGGTGCCAAACAATGATGTCACATGCTGGGTGTTCCCATAAATTCTGCATTAATCTTACTGCACAGATGCGCACGTGCATAATATAGAAACAGTGCTGTTAATAAAATAGATGTAATAAACTCTCTCTGTGCACATCTTTGTGCACATGTGTTTTTTATATTCTGCTGAATAAGAATCCTTTTATGCACATTGACATGCACAGTTCTGATTTATAGTTTCCAGCATCTGGTTGTAAAATATGTGTGACCTAAGCGATCCCTCAGAGTTAATCTAGTGATGCTGGAAGCCTAGAGGAGAGTTAAATGGAGGAGAGAGGAACCAGCTGGGAAATTGAAAACAAAGAAATTTTGGATGTATGTTTGGGTTTTATTTATTCTTTGCTAATTTCTGTGTGTTTGTACACACAAGAATGCATTCAAGAGGTCGACTAAGCAAAGATATTTATTCCTATTTATTTATTTTATTGTGGAATGTTTTCTATGTGAATGTTAGGTGTTTGGATAGTAGGCACTGGATGACATTGGAAAAATAGTTCTTTTTTTCATCCCTATTACGGAACAGCGATCATGTTGGCGTCTTTAATGGCAGCACCCTTTATTGTAGCTCAGACTGTTAACATGATACACTTGTTTGCTCTTTGGAAAACTTTGGGAGACACAGATCAGCAGCTTCCAAAGTTATTCTTCAGTTGGAGCTTTCTACCATCAACAAAACACGAAACAAGGGAACAACCTCTGGAAGAATCCAAGATTACATTTGAGTTAATTCCCCTTCTGAAATCACAGCAAGACGATTTCTGTTTGCTTGGGTTGGCCCCGCATCACAGCGAGACGTTTGTGATTTACGCTCTTGTTGTGCCAATGTTACCATGCAAAACTATTATTTTTGTTTGGAGAGACAAAGTTTGTCTCTAGTCTATTAGCCTTTCTCCCCCAATGTATTTTTTACTAGCATGAATTTTGATGAAGTCCTATTTAATGCAAGCAATTCCATGAATACCAACCCTGAACCAAACAGTACATCATGAAATTCTGTCTGCTTTTAATTTAGTGTTACAGTCAGTTAATGAGAGACAGGCTTTACACATCAGCCCCCTTTGAAAACTTTAAAATCTGATTGGTTGCAGCAAGCTTTTGTAAAAATGAATAGCATTAATGTTACGGAGTCATGTAACAATGGAAGAGTATCTCAGCAATTTAGATCTGAGTTCCTAATGATGGAAGGGCCGATAAAGATGTGGGTGGGTAGAAAAAAAAGGCAGAGGTATCATTATACTGACTCTGTTGTCTATCACTGCATCTGGTTTCTATCAAATGTTCTTGTAAGTGCAACGTAGGGATAATTAAAGGGGATAATCAGCACATGAGAAGCAAAAGTATGACATAAAAACGATGGGTGATGAGAGGAATTATGTCAAATGTGAGTGTTGGAAAAATGTAACAGAAATGGTCGTGGATGTCTCACACCTCTGGTTTTGCAAGCTAGGTGTCATTTTCTCTTTTTCTGTCATTGCAGACATCCCAGGATGCACATCAAAACAGGCCTATTGGACGCTCATCTCTACTGCCTGAAAAAGGCTGTGGTCGACTTTCTCGCCGACAACAAGTGTGTTCATCAGTTATTTCTCACTCTCATTGTCACCGAAGTTACAATCTAAATCACACACCTTTAAAATGGATGTTAAAATCATTGTGTGTGATCAGCAGTAAGCCCATATGTTACAGCCGCCGCTTTATCTGCAGCGGGTGTTAAACACGGTTACATGGTGTGTGAGGGTTTGAAAGGTCCCGTTAGCGGGGTTATTCCAGCGAGGTGTTAATTTGTTTTACTATGTGCCACTGAGGCAGGCTATTAGGCCTTTAGCCTCTGAACTACAGTCATGTCACAGGAAGCACTGCCACCCAGGTAACAACCAGGACGTTTTCTTTGCTCAGTTACTCATTCATTGATATCTTTTTAGAAGGTTGTAATCTCTCTGAAACAGGGCAAATAAAGTGGTTGGATAGAGAGAGAGAGATGACTCCCTGTTTAAAATTAGCAGCATATTTATGGAAAATAAAATTACTGCTATAATGACAGGATATTTTTCACCTTGAATTGTGGCCTGGAGAAATGCTTAATATGATATGATTGACCATGTTATTTGCATCTGAAGCACTCTGTATTTCGACACTGCAGAAGGATTAGTTGTCACAAAGTGCCGTGAACCACGGTCGTTAAATCTCTTCAGTCGTTTCAGTTTCAGACACAGCCTTGGCCTCCCGGTTAATATAGAATCATTTGTAGGGCACCAGTGTTAGCAAAACATATCCCAAGGACATTGTAAGCTAAATAGGCACAGGCAGTTGCGCGCCATCTAAGCTGGAGGCACAATATGCTAGCTCTATGGACTTAGGCCAAGAATCTTTTTTAAAATATTTTCTTGTGTTGTAGGTTCATTTCATCAATTCGCGGCGAGTTGGTACCCTACTTGGTGAGGAAGCAGTTTTCTAAAATGTCAAATTTTCTGAAAAGCAAAGAAGATACAGATGAACAGAAAACCCAGAAAGTGAACGAAGGCTCCACAAACCACGGTCAGTGTTTGAAACGACACAACGCAACAAACATTCATATCAGAGAAACAGCTCTAGACGCAAGCACTTAATTTCATCCACTTTTTTTTTTCCTGTTGTCACTGTCCAGAACTCCTCATCTCATCACGAGATGAGTCTCTCCTCCAGCTGGCTCAGGAGCGCTCCTGTTGGAATGACCATCGTGGTGACATGTGCGAGGCTTACCATGGAGGCAAGCTCCGCTGCTATGTCCACATCATGGACGAGGGCCTCTGCTACCGCGTCAACACGCTAGCAGCTTACATGGAAGCAAACAGACTGGTGAGTATGACATCATATACGAGTCACCATGTATTAACTTATCACCAGTCTGTTGTTAAGTTATAGGTTCTTCATTACATTAAAATCTGTGATTAAGTGTGTCATGTCTGAAAAGCAATGTTGTGTTGTATCCACAAGCAGTTGTGGATATTCTCTGTTGAAATAATCACATTGTTCACTATTTTAAAAGACTGTTCATTGTCTTTTCCTTCACTTCCAGGCCCCAAAGCTGTTTGAGGAGCCAGCAGTCCATCCATCTGCTGTCATTTCAGAGAGATGTCAGGTGAAATATCAGTCAGGCAGTCTTGTCAGTCAGAGACACATTTACGTCCATTTCTGTCACAATTTGTTAAATAATCGCAATGAATGGACAGACCCATAATGCTTCAGTTTGTGTATCTGTGTGTGTATCCAGATGGGATCAGATAGCATCATCGGAGCGTTGTGTCAGATTGCCGATAAGACGTCCATAAAGAGGTCAACCATCGGAAACTCCACCACTGTCAAAGAGAAGGTTAAAGTCGCCAACTCCATCATCATGCATGGTGTCACCATTGAAGAAGGGTGAGAACACACAAACATACTCATTTCTGTGCCTCTTTTTTTATTTTATTAATTAATTGGAATAATTTGCATTTTGTTCATGAAGAATTCAGATTTCGATTCACACTAGCTTCAGTACATACAGTATGTAAGATCTGGGATAATGTGGAATTTGAGGTTTAAAATACAATCTTATGTTGCCAGGAAAAACCTGAAATTATATTTTCTCTTTAATCTTACAAGCTATGATGAATCTCCAAATCTTTCATTTTCTCCTCATTTTTTACGCCTAAAAGCAGCAGTCTGTCAGACATTTCACCCATTCTAGATCTCTCCATTCCATTTTCTACATGCTCCGTGCGGGTGGTTTTTTTTGTTTGTTTTTGTTTTCAAAGCTGTGCGGGGTCAGAAGGAACACAGATTCAACAATGCATCTATTTGTGTGCAGCCAGCCAGAGATGAGTTCCAAACAAACCCAAAACTGCTTAACTACAAATACACCTCATCCATATATGTCATCACTGTCAGTTGGTGATATAATTGGCATGCTTTCCTTGAAATGATTTTGAGGTTGTGTTGATCTCGTTGCATAGGAGCATGAAGGACTGCAGAAGAGGATCTATGCATAAAAAAACAAGCCCAGGCATTTGCACCAAATATAAACATCTTTCAACTGAAATACTGTGTCAATAAACCAGGAAGTATGAGCAGTTTAAACAAAAAACTCTGAGGGACCGTGCAGGTCATTACAGGCATTCAGTCAGTGGGAGGAAGAAAAGTGAGCCTGGTTATTGCACATGAGGATTGTCAAATATAGCCAGTAGATTAAGTGGTCAAAACTGACTCTTTTGTTGCAACAAGGAGGGATTTCTACTGCGAGACAGTCGCTACTGTAGAATTAGTATGTAGATTGATCGGCGCTTTGCCGGGAACGCTGGTGGAAAAAGACTCATCTTGGCCACCAGTCTCTATTTTAATACACTCATTCAAAGGCTCCTTTTATCTCAATTTCGTACTCTCCTTCTCTTTTCTCTCCATCAAGACCCTTGCCGCCATTTCTCTCCTACTTTTCTGTCTCACACCATCTCTTCTTAAGCCTTTCAGGGACCCCAGCCAGCCAGCGTGGGGACCCTCATCATGCCCATGTAGGTGCGTGCACAAAGGCATGAAAGAGCCAGAGCAAAGGGAGGGGTGGAAGAAAAAAAGCTAACTACCACGCAAGAGAGAAAAAAAAATTGCAATTCTTTCTTTTTAGACAACATAAGAAGGAAGGAGAAAGGAGGAGGGAAAGAAAGAGCCAGTGTGAGGGGATTAGCAGACCCCGGCCATGTCGCAGAAACCCCTCGCATTTCTGCTTTCTTTGTTCGGAGCTGACCAGAACTTGTTGACAAAGCGCTGCATGTTTGGGAAGGGGGATCGCAGGGGTCAACTTTACAGGCGGGGGTTTGTCACAGGAGATGAGGGGTGGGGGGGTTGGTGCGTGTGTCTGTGTGTGAGAGGGAGGATGGTGATGGTTGGGGGGTCATGGCAAGGAGGAGTCCTGGTGTTAGTAATTAGTGGTGTTTCAGCTCTGAAGCTTCTTTGGTGGTCTTTCTCTCTCTGTCTCTCTCTAATGTTACAAAACTTTGAGTCTTGTAATCTCCCGTCGCCAACTACCACCGCCACCTCCTGGGTAGTCACACACGCTCATTCCTCCCTCTCCCTGCAGGCCCAACCACCTGAATAGAACGGGCCAATACAAACCTGCCTGTGTGCAAGGCTCGGAGGGCCAAGTGTGCGTGCGTCACTGCCCGGGCAAGACCAACATGCGTTCTCCAGCGGGCTCCCCGAGCCACTGAAGCACTCACGCTTCCACATACACATCCTCCACTGGCAGCTGACACAGGACACAACTGTCTCTGTCTCCCCTCCAGGAACTTTCTGCTGATGGTTAGACTGAATGCGAGTGTGCACGATGAGTTGGCAGCAGGGGCTCAGGTGGGGGTTTCAAAGCCCACGTGCACACATGATACAGTGGAGCCAGACCTTGATCTTTAATACACATATTCTGTATTGACCTCAGAGAACAGGTAGACAGTGCCCACCCGTTTGTATTCTGTCCAGACCAGAATCTGAATCTCCGCCGGGTACAGAAGGGCCCCTACCTTGGGTGCTATTTGGAAACCCTGTGTTGATTCTGATATAGAACATTTATATCATATATGATCACATTGTGAATGGATTGATATGTTTGTGTGTATTATTTCCAGATGTAACATCCAAGGCAGTGTGATCTGCAGTAACGCCGTCATCGGCCGAGGAGCCGACCTTAAGTACTGTCTGGTGGGAAACGGACAATGGATTGAGGCAGAGGGTAAGGCCCAGCTTCAAAAAACTGTTCTAAATCAGTTATTGTACTTCATTTATTCACTTGACTTTTCTTACTGGTCAAATTAAAGGTGCATTTTAGCTGTTCTGATGTTATATTATTGAATATTCTTTCTCTGTCGCTAACTCCAAGAGGGTTTCGTGTGTGTGGCTTCTGTTTGTATGTGGAAGTGTTAAGATAATTTTGAAGTCTGTGTGATAGAGATTTGTCTGAGGTTTTTTAAATTATTATTTCCTTAATCCTCTTGTCCATAAAGCTCACGTTGTGCGTGTGCATGTGTGTTTGTGTATGCATGTGTCACATTGATGGAGAGGTTAGAGAGCAGGGCCAGAACAGGACCACCCGGAATTCAACAGCAGCAGCCTCCAGCCATATCCAACACACACGCTCACACTCACACACTCAGGCTACCAGACTGAGCCACCTAATTGACTGAACAACAGGGTTCTTTAAGTAAGAGCGGCGTGACTTTGAGCTACAAAATGTTTGAAAGCGTTGACATTTTTGCAGCGTCCAGTTTAAAATCGCTGTAAAATAAACCTGCTTCGTATGTTTTGACAATTTTTTTTTTCCCTGTTGGCCACAAAAACAAAAATTGTGCATTTTATAATGGGAAATCACAAAGTTTAAATGGTCCAGCCTCTTTTTTTCATTTTGTATTTTTAATGACGTATAAAAAATGTTTTTTTGTAAGAAACTGACTATTTTAATTATATCTGAGCTCTGGGATAGATCATTGCGTCGTATATAGACGTCAAGTTTCTCCAAACAGCCAAAGGCCGAATCTCATCCCAAGGAATATGTTCAGTGTTTTGACTCTCCTTCCTTATTGTCAGATTTCTGCCCAAAATCGCTGTGACCAATGAAGGAATAGCCATTAAGTTTAGGATTCCAAAAATCTGCAGCACAAACCTCCTGCACATGTTGGGGATAATCCGGTTCACCCTGAGTCAATAAAAACAAATTAAAGCATCTTGTTCTCAGTTTTATACAGAAGTTTCCAATACTGATAAACTCATACATCCACTGTCACATGTGTAAACGTTATAAAACGCTGGATATAAACCGTCTCCCCTGTTTTAGACTTTGTTTTAAACACGACTTCTCTATCTGCTAATTTATCCAGTTGACCGTAGGATGGTAAAGACATTACACACACTCTGCTGCAGAAGCTGTTTGCAGCTAAGGACCACCCTGCCAGTTAACCTCCCACACACACACACACACACACACACACACACACACGGGCCCGTCAGGTGTTGATATTGAAAAGATCCATCCCTTTCGTTTGTACACTTTAATGACAACACACAGATGAGGTATTAACCCAGCATACTCTGGAGGGAAATAAACATTGTGTTCTTTTTAATTGCACATAATTTAACGTGAATATATGACCTATTTAGACTAAAATTACTCTCCTTAGTTTTTTTTTTTTCTTTTAATTCAGGACTGCTCATGTTGGTGCTAAACCAAGTTTAAAAAAAAAACAAAAACTGGACTTAGGTCCAGTGGATGGAGCAGCAGATCCCTCCACATTAAAACTTTGCTCCAGATCAGCACTGGTGCTGCTAGTGTGTGCGGAGAGCAGCAGCTCTGAGTTCAGAGTGACGACAGAAAATGTGCCGGCGCGCTCGGCTCCAAGCGGCATCTGTTGGAGTGCAGTTGGCAGTCGTCTCTGACGGTCTCACCACACTGGAGATTCTGGGAAACATCTCAAATAGCTTAAAGCATCATATAGTTGCATGTTTTGGGCCATTAACTTCAGAGTCCACCTGCATTTATTGAATGCAGCCATTCTTTTCCATTTATTTCAGTATTGTCAAAATAAATACATGAAATGAATTAGTAGTCACATCGCCATGAAAATGTCTCTTTGCAGGTAATTTTCCAAAATGCCTTACCATCGTTTTAACATGGCTACATATTCAGACTGACAGTCATCAATAATATTTCTGATAATTATTACCTAATCTTTTCTTTTTCCAGCTGAGAGGACTAACGAGGTCATCGTGGGGACGGATCAGCTGATGGAGATCTAGCATCTTCCTCGTCACTTTGTTAACCAATCAAAAAGCAGCAGAGCACAGCTGAGAGTGAATCCACTGTCTGAACAATCGGAGGGCTGAATGGTGCTTGATGGTGTTGAGCTCATCTCATTTTTTATACAGTGTGTCCTAATAAAGTGCTTCAGTCTGAACTGATTTTCCCAGTCTTTGAGCATTGGCTCTGGTTTTCCCGCACCAGTTTCTCTGTCTCCCTGCTGAGTGGGTGGAGCACGAACTGGTCCATGTTTGATTGTACATGGCTGTTTACACATGCACGCTGTGCAGCTGCGAACACCAGAGACGGAGGAGAAAAAAAAAAAGCAGTGGGAGGGGTGACCAACGGCGTGGGGGTTACATTTATTTGTACACAAAATGTTGTATGCGTAGGCTCCAGACCACCCAGCTTGATCCTGTATCAGTTAACACCGTCACCCCACCCTCAAACACACACGAACACAGCAGAGGAAACCGACTTGCGCCCCCGACACGTTTTCCTTTGCTTTTTACTCCTCTTCTTCCCTCTTCTACTCCCTTTGCTCTCAAGATTTATTGCATTCCTCGGGCTGAGCATTTCTTAAATTACAGGTTGGAAGTTCCTTAGTCAAGAAAGAAGGAAGAGGATGAGAGCAGGCATGTCTGGGGGTGGGGTGTGTGTGTGTGGGGGGGGGGATGCTTTGTGTGTGTGTGTGATTTATCGTCCTCTGTGTCTGTGGAGTCATTTAGACTGTCTCATGTGGCCTGATTATGTGATTGCTGTGAGAGGGGAAGATGATGATATCATTAGATGAGTCAGCCAGATAGCAGCTTTGACTATTGATAAAAACAATTTCATCTAAAAAGAAAAATACAGTTACAGTAATTATACATTAAAGTATTGTCTATACCAACACAATGTCCTGCAGCCAAATGTAAAAATGTTGGGTTGGATCACTCAAAGTCAATATTTGATGAGATTTAACATGGAGCATGTGTTTCAACACAGTTTTTCAGGAACCTAAATACTAAAATATATCATCCCAATGATTTAAAGGATGTGTCTCAAGGTATAGGAAGCTATATTTTGTTCTATTGTGTTGTGCATTTTGCATACCAAGATGCTACTGTGATTCAAAAATACCTTTTTATTTGAATAATATGGTTATATTTACATATAGTCTTTTATATAACAAAATACAATCTAATCTTTCAATCTCTGGGCAAATCAAGTGCTTTTCTTCCACAGATGAAAGTCTTCAAGGGTGTTTCGACATTTGGGATGTTAAAAAATGAGGATGCGCTCTATTAGGCTCTCAAAACAAATAAGTCCAAGGACATTTCTTGTGTATATTTCACACAGGAAAAATGGGGGAAAGTAAACTCAAACCAGACTGATGCTTACTGGAGTCTCAGTGATGTACAGAGATTTCCCACAGTGCAAAGCACAAAATAAAAGATGCTCACAGCTGGAAGAACTTAGCTCGTGTTGTGTTGTGTTGTGTTGTGTTGTGGTGGTACAGTCCCACCCACAAACCAAAGATCTTTGAGAACAAAATAAAACTTGTGGAAGGCATTTAGATTCTCTCGGTTTAATTGGCATTTATTATCGTTTCTTCAGCTCATGCAATATGCAGAGAATGTATTTAAACAGCCACATCTAATGCATGCAGCTAAACAAAAAATGCTAACATAGAATATGTTCTTTCAAGGAGCAAATATTTTTTTTCTTCTTGCATTTAATTAACTGCGCTTTGCAGGACAGTGTGACACAGTTACACAAAGGAATGGAACGCTCTTCACTGGTTTCTGACAATACGTTCCCTCAATCAGGCCAGCGTGAGAGGACTGCCAAACTACAACTGTCAAAAATGTTTTTATAGTGGCAATTTAGGCTGAAGAAGTGTCACAAATGCTGCATTTATCTTACTGAACATTAGGACAAGAACATTTAAGAAAAAGATTTGAATGCTGATTTTCCGCTTTAAAATTTTGATTTAACAATTAAAACATTAAATCTGTTTGAAGCTGAAAAATTGAAGCTGGTTTTCCAGTCAGCATTAATATGTAAAAGCATATAAACTCTTTTATTTAGTATTAAGACATGAAATATCCATCACCTGCTGACTTTTTTGAGTCACACTAAACATTTTCTCCCTAAGAAAGAGCTTTATTCTTTCACAGAGTTTTTATTCTTGTTTTGTCATTTGAGTTCTGAGGCTAAATTTGTGAAAACATTGTCTAAGTTTATCAGTTCTCTTTGTGTGGCTGCATTTTGTTGGTTTTTGTGGTCCCACTCTCTGACCTTTCTCAACCACCGCAAGATGAGATCTGGCGGCCGGGTGTGTTTGTTTAGAAGTGTGTATATTTGTACTAAGACCCCAGAGTCCCCTCAATACACCAGCATGGCTGAGACCGCCCACCAGCACCTACATGTGCCTGCTGGTCTGTGTGTGTGTGTGTGTGTGTGTGTGTTTGTCTGTGTGCGTTGGATTTACCTGTGTGTAACCATTGTTCATCCCCCTGTCGATGACGCCTCACGCTCCGCCGCGTGCACGAGCACAAGTGTGCGTGTTGGCTCTGCGGGTCTGGAGATCATATATCAGGTTGTCTGTTGCTCCTCGGTTCTGCAGCCATGTGGAATGTTCTGAAATCTCCACAGAAGATTTCCATCTTTGCATCACAAAGTTATCAAACAGCAGAGCAAGTCATCTGTAAAATAAAACTTTTTTTTTTTTTCCCCTGCTCGGATTGGGATCACTTCACCATTTCACTGGCAGGACGATTGTTTGAACCCTGGCGTGTATGCGGTGACATTTAATTTTGGCTTTCTTTAATTTCAAAATGTGAACTTGCGACCTCAGGATCTGCTGCGGTCTTGCATCTGCGGTGTTTATTTGTGTCAGAAAGCTTTTTCCTTGCGTGCCTCTGTCATAAGCGAACGGTGAGGACATCAGTTTCATAGAGGACGCACATCTGTTGACGTTAAAGGCTTGGAAATGTTAAAAAAGACAGGCTAGCTGAGAGTTTATGGCCATTTCAAATAGATGTCAACATCTGAGGAGTTTATTTTGACAGGTTATTGGCTCTTACACATACTTCAAAATCACCAATCTTCTGAAGAATGGTGCAGTTAGTCTTTTTGAAAATTTTTTTGACAAACAACTGCATATTTCTTCCAGAATCATCTTTCCAATGAGGTAGAAGATTTCAAATAAAACCACTGGAAAAACTGTTTATAATTCTGGAGGGAGAGTGGAGAGGTGCTGCTTCCTTAAAATAAAATAATATTAAAGCCTTGACATCAAATGTGACACCGACTGCTTCCACCGACGGTGAAATGGTGCTTAATTGGCTGTATATGAATGCAACCGTGAGTTATAGACGTGATGCACTGAGACGTGGGGTGGGTTTGAGTTGGGGAGGGGCTTGAGTGGCTGGGTGGCTTCATGGCTTGAGGGAGAGAGAGCAGCCCACCCAAGTGGTAGAAACCTGTGTGTGTGTGTGTGTGTGTGTGTGTGCGTGCGTGTGCTGCTGACCCCTGCACATTAGCACAACACTTCCTCAATTTGTCTTCTATGTTCTGCAGCCACAAAATGAATTTCCTCCCTCCCGCTCTTTCAAGATTCCCCCTCACACTACCGACCCACACATACATGAACATCACCACCACCCCAGACCGAACATATGAATACACACACACACACACTTTTTACAAGCCTCAGAGATACAACGGTTGCCTGTGTTGCTCGGCCAACAAAGAGTGTGTGTGGGACAACATGACAGTGTCTAAAACACACATACACACACACACACACTAAGACTGTCACCGCAGAGACCCCCAGCTCAGTGGTTGATTGGATCACATCTGAGGTTGCTTCCACAATAAAATTGCAGGAAGACACAGCCCAGCGACCTGTTTAACACCCTTGGGTGACCTTTCCCTTTGGCCTGATTAGCCTGAACGGTTGTCACATCTTTAGCTCTAATTGCAAGCAGGCAGACTCGTCCAAACAGTGAGATTGAATCATTTTTCCTCTGTGGACCATTTGATTTTGTAGTTTGAAATATAATCCAGGACTTTTAGCAACTCAGAAGCTTTTTAAATTCATTTTCTCTTTTCTCTAATATTCTTGTGCTTTTTTTTTAAGGATATAAAAAAAAAACTGTATGGGGACAGCCTGACTTTGCAGGTGAGCTTTTCAGGCTTTACATAATTTCTGTCGGATCACAGCCGTTGTTTTCTTTCCCCTATTTGCTCACACACGTACACAGTGGTGAGGCTCTCAGCTTCCTTTTAAAGCTCCAGGTCGGAGTTTGCGTTACCACCTGCTAGCTGCGTCCGACAATACCTCCGTTACAACCCCTCAAACAAAGACTTAAAGAAAAGTGTGTTTCTCTGTCTCCCTCTGTGTTTTGTGTGTTTTTAGGCCGGCAGAAAGGCAACCATTCATTACTATGACAAAGGGTTAAAGAAATGCATTATCATAATTAATCTTGTGTGAGACTGTGGGTGGCAGCTCTGCGGCAGACGGAGGTGCTCAAAGTGTCTTGCTGCTACCGGGCAACTGTTTCTGCCTTTTCATACATATCTAAGAAACCTAACATATCTAACTTTTAATGGGCTTGATTGGGATTGGTGTGTTATAACTTTTGTGCATTAATGTGACAACGGTTTCCGAAAAGTGGCAGTTTTTTTTCTTGGGCAACAAGACCCCGTGTTATCCTATGGGAGAAGCCTCGGCAATCTGACCTTTGTTTAAACTTGAAACACTTTTTAAACTCTAAAACATATAAATGCACCCAGACGTCTCCCATTAACTCCCATGTGAATTTCAACAGAAAAAAAAAAATCATTGAATACTTAAAAAAAAAAATGCATTTCACTTATTTTTCCATCACCATGTCACCTTAGCACATGAAAATTCACACAAATTCACACAAATACACTTTGAGGTCTCCCCTTTCCTCCTTGCATGCACAACAACATCAGTCTTTTTCTTTTTTGGAAGTGTCTGAATTATTCCGTGGCAGAATTTGCCAAGTAATTCCCCGCATTGTTTGTTTTACAGGTACCAAGATAAACCTAAACCTGCAGCTCAGCAGGAAATGATGTTCTGCACAATTCAGCAACAACGGACAAACAGCATATTTTCTGTTTTGGGGCCATAGGAATTAATTTGAAAGGCTTTGGTATAGTCACACAATCCCCCCACCCCCACTACACCCCCAGCCTCACCTCCCACAAAAAGAGATCAAACAACACATCTAAGGAGCAAAGGATCAAAGACGTGTTTCCATTGATCTTTTGACGATCAAAGGTCAAAGCGATGTAGTGAGTATACTCTACCCATTATATCTCTTGAATTGAACATCTTCAACTTGTTTTGATTTACTTCAACTACCGTAATTTCTGGACTATAGTGCGCACCGCAATATAAGCCGCGCCCACTAAATTTTAAAAGAAAAAGATATTTTTCCTTATATAGGCCGCGTTGGCCTATAAGCCGCAGATATATAAAACCAGATATATACACAGAAATATTTTGTAAAATGTTTAGATACCTAACTGATTGTCTCCAAATGGTGCCTGTAACACAGTGGTAAAATGGCTGCCGTCTCCAACATCTGACCATTGATGCATTAGCACCGATTTGCAAATTTTGCAATTCCTGCTAGAGCACCCGCGAGAAAAATCCATAGAGAAGCTGCACTGGTGTATAGAGCGCAGGGTTCAAAGCGTGGGGAAAAAAGTAGCGGCTTATAGTCCGGAAAATACGGTATATTGCTTGTTTCAATTTCAACAGTCAGCAATAGAAGACAAGAGTGAAAGTGAAGAAAATTCACTTCTTCAACTATGGCAAGAAAGATAAAAAAAGAAAAGGTAAGATATTAAGAACAAAAGATGCTTGATTCTGTGTGCCTCTTGAGGGGACACAGGGCAGAGACACTTTCTCTACTTTTCTGAATCTTACTGGGTCTATTTAGTTCCATTAAAACTGTATCAGCATCCTTCCATCCATGGCTTATTTAGCATTCTCGTGCTCTTATGCAACGTCATCAATGCCACCCAAGTACGGTTCCGGTTTAACATTCGCAACCTGCCAGGTACGCTCCAAACATGACCCTCAATGCATTTCCCCTCAACCAGGGGAAGCAGCAGCAGTAGTGAAGTGTCTGCTTCAAAGTCCAAGTATGACTTAGACTGTACCTGCATACTGTGAATTGAGAAATGGCAACCGTCTCTCTTGGATGAATAAATAAAGTTTGCGGGCCTGAAGTCGGGTGTCTCCGCTGCCGTGTGACGCCTCAGTGGCAGAGCGGTTCCGTAGCCCTGCGTGCAACACAGGCAGAACCCGCCGGACAGACGGCCAGCCATGCATCCATGGATGAACGAGAGGATGGATGGAACCACTAGGGAGACATGAAAACAGGGGAAGAGGGGATGGAACAGGGGAGAGGATGAAGGAGAAGAACGGGAGAGACGGGGGATGTAGGTGGGACGGTGGACATGAGAGAGGGGAAGAGGATGACGGGGCAGGATCCACGGCGGCGTGATGGCAGATATGTGCACAGCGCATGGTCATTCCCGATGGTTTATTTATCCAAGACCTCCAGACCAGGGCCTCGGACCTCCCTGAGTTTGTTAGGCTTGAAGGGGCCCCCCGATACCACACAGGCCAATTCCTCACATTCCACATTAGCTTCCAGCTGCCTGTTTCCTTCCACCACAGAGCCCGACCCAGCCCAGCGCTGGCAGACCCACATCCCGAGACGTGGAAAAGCAGGACGGCCAGTGCCAAGACTTAAAGAAGAGCATGTGCTCACCAAAGCGCCTCTTCGCGCCAAAGACAGATGTGGTGTGTGGAGGGAAAGAAGTGACCAAAGAGATTGCACGTCTGTGATGTGGATGAACCACTTTTAATGAAAATACTCTGTGATATCTGCCTCTTGGTGTGGTGGTCCGTTGATTTTTAAATAATTGCTTGATACTCCTCCCTGGGAAGCTGTTTCGCCACACGTGGACATGGCCGTTAGTTTAGCTAGCTACCGCTGGCCTTTGGTCTCTTGTCTCCAATCTGTGAAATATCCAATATGTGCTGCAATTTCTCATTTCTCTTTAATTATCAATTAGAGAATTAACAGTAATAACAAATGTACCCTGTAATCCCTGAAAAATATGCTGTTGTTGGTGCAGCAATTAAGTGAAATCCAATAATTTATCAAAGTTATTAGTTATTAAACAAACGGTTTTGGAGGATTATAAAGCAAAACAATGAAAATTAAGGAGACACAACTCAAAGGAATAAAAAAAAAAAAAAAAAAGACTCGAGGAAACTTTTAAAAATATTTTTACATTTTTTAATATGTCATTTTCACACATTCCTTGGTTTGAATGCTGGAGAAAATGACCGATAGATCTGGTGCACCGCCGATCATTTTAACTCTTTTTCAGCATGAGTCCAGCACGACTGAGTCTGTTGTCAGCTCGTCGAACCGACACTGGAACTGCCAAACAGGAGCCTTCAGAATTGTTTTACAGCCACCCAGAGGGCCTCAATTTGCACCGGACAAATGTTCCACATGCTGCAGCGCAGGTTGACAGTTGGAGAAGCAGTGAATAACCTGGGGTCCCCCCCCCCCACCCCCCACCCCATACTGTCCTGAGTTGGGCCGATGAGGGCCCCTGTTAGCCAGCCACGGAATCTTTTTTCCCGAGGTGTCGACAAAAGTGATGCACATGTACGATAGAATTTTCTGTCATTTTTCCAGGGATGACAGGTCACGTTTTCCTGGGTGCAAGCCTATCAAACTGCTTTTAGAAGACCACAAGCGTTGCGTTTGCAGCTGTTCGTGTAAAAAACCTGCACTGACATTGTCACAGCTGCAGACACTCGAAGGTCTGAGGCTCAAAAAAAGTCTTTTAATGGTCTTTTTGTAGCGAATGTGAGGCTCCCAAAGCCTCATCGAGAATGAAATGCCCCGAGAGTGATGCGTGCAGTGTTGAAAGATCCGCAATTCCTCCACGCTCCAAATAATATAACGAATCAAGTTTACATTCTTGCCTGCTCGGTCGAATTAACTTTATTCCCCTGCTGATCGGCTGATGGAAGTGAAAAATACGTGCGTGCGTGCGTGTCCTCCGCCGCGATATCAATAGATGGCATGTGCGATAGCGCCTTACAAACTGGAGGGGGCCAGGGCCACTGGGAATAATGTTCAGAGAGTGAAGCGGCCTGTGTGAGTGTGAGTGTGTGTGTGTGTGTGTGTGTGCGTGCGTGCGTGCGCGCGCGCAGAGTGAGTTTATTGAAAGAGTTCCTCTCTCCCTCCCCCTCCTCTCTTCCCCTCCTCCCTCCCCGGAGCCCAGGCAGCGGCAGCCTGGGTGGTCCCCCTCTCTCTCCACTTTGGTGAGCTGTTGCTTAGCAGCTAATAATAGGCGATGTTTGCAAAGTAATTTGCCTCTTCCTTGGCCAATGGGAGCCGGAGCACTTTTCCATCAAACCTCCCTTTTCAGGATCTGCCGAGAGGCGAACTCCTCCAAATGTTACCGCTACAGGATCGGAGTTAGACTTGACACGCACGGCTCAGACGCAGGCTACTACAGCAACTACTACTATTACTACTACTGCTTCTACTACTACTCTCTGAGACGTCGTTAATAAACTATCGAGGCGAATGAAGACTGAAGGATCTTTACGGATTTTGGCGCATAATGTTGGGATGGAGTTTCGAGACTTGTTTGGCACCAGGGAAGAATAGAAACTGCTCCTCGAACTTGTCGCCGGCGGTGCTGGATGCGCTCCACCACGTCTATGTTGGATTACCGTCGCCGCTTCTGAACTTGCACAGATTCGCTGTCGCTTCGCCTCGAACACCCTCTTTGGACTATGGCCTCGGATCGCGGGGTCCCGGGGGCCGGCGTCTATGGAGATTTACCCCCGAGTTATACGCTCTCCCAGCCGCCTGTGAACCCGGAGCTGCTGCGGAGGATCAACTACTGCCACGCCGCTTTCGCACTTAAACAGATCTCAAAGGTGACTCGCAGTGCGAATCTTCTTTTTTTTTTTTTTTAGGGCTTCTGGTTTGGTTGTTGTCCAGTCGCTAGTTGAGGGCGCGTAGGCAGCTCCCAGACTGTGGCTCCGGGGACATCGGAGTGACGAGCACCTCACTTAAACAGTTTATCACCAAGAAAAGAAATATTCAGACAGACATTCAGACAGCATGGTCGCAGTATTCACGTTGCCAGTTAAATGTTTGTTGAGGTGGGTAACTGCGCGCGGATGACATTTGGGTTCTGAAATCGGGCATCAACAGCAGCTTTCGTGGGTTTTCATGTTGATATTTGAATGGATGGCATACTCCCATTCATGTTTTTGTTGTTAAATCCACCGAGAGTGAAGGCAGTGAGCGCGGGTTCTTTCCCACAGACCGGGCGAGTTGTGCGTGTTTCTGGCTTTGTGCATGCAGCGCAGAGCGCACTGGCCCGGGGTCTATTTGGAAACGCGGTGGGTCCTGTGAAGGAATTCACTGATTGAGTTTGATCTGACAATGCATCTTTGGACCGCCCGGATGCTTGGATGAGTTTCAAGCATTGCTGAGAGAAACCACAACACTATCGCAGTGACATGTGGAGCAGAGGAGCCCAGGGCTTCTCCTGCAGAGTTCCTCAGCAGAATGGGAAAAACCTCTTTGCTGCTTGTTTCTTATTGCGTTTAAAGTTTATTTCCGTTAAGTGTTCATCTGGTAAAGCACCAGAAAGCCAGACTTGTGTGACACTGAATCATTTGTAACACTTTTTTTTATATATATACTTGGGAGACCTGTCCTGGCTTTAGATTTGACAGAACTGTTATCAGATCTCAGCTAAGTTGGCAGCTTAAAAGCAAGCTCAGGTTCCAGAAAACCACACACACTCATGCGTGAATGTTTTTGCAGTGTCTTGGGTGTCATCGATTGTTTTAGACCCACATTCTTCCCATTTGAGATGAACTGCCCATTGCATGTGCTTTTGTTGCGTTATTTCTGTCCTCTAACAAATAATCACGCTTCTCCTTTTTTCTCACCCTCCCTTTAAATCCAGGGAAAGGCGGTACGTCAGAAAACTCCTCTGTGGATCCGGGCAAGGCTCCAGGCCCTGCTGTTCACCCTGGGCTGCTACATCCAGAGACACTGTGGGAAGGTTCTCTTTATTGGACTCTTAGTATTCGGGGCTCTGTCAGTGGGGCTCCGCGTCGCGACCATTGAAACCAACATAGAGAAGCTGTGGGTGAAATGTGAGTAGAACACGTGTCTCAAGTGTGTACTCTTAGTGTTTCTCATAGCTGCACATCATTCTGTGAATACACTCCAGTTTTACATTCATGTCTGTCCTCCTTGTTGCTCAGGCTGCTGAGAGTAATCCCCAGCTCAGTTTTATTATCAAGGGAAGGTATAGGCTGGATGTTAGTGTCAGGACAGTGCCATGGGGGGGCACCAGTCGTCCGCTGTGAGAGGTGGACTGACTTTGTCGAATGACTGTTTGCGCTCAGCTGCCTGCGCATTTCTTTTACCGCTCACGCTTTAGATTTCATTTATTTGTACATTTGTTGAGGTAGAGTCAGCTTTATTTGGTGTTTCGCACTAGCCAAATTCCTTTTAAACCCCCAGGCTTTCATGGCTGGGGCTGATCCTCGCAGCAGATGGACTGTGTGAATGGTTAGCCATCTTTGAGGGCTCTGACCCCTCCCCCCCTCGGCTCCCTGTGTGGTCCCTAACTATTCTTGGATTCCATTCAACAAGAGGCAAGCAGGCAGGCAGGCAAGCAGGCACCACCTCCCTAAACTCCCACCACTCCTCCTCCTCCTCCTCCCCCTCCTCCTCCTCCCGACAAGAAGAAAAAATATAAGTGAATGCAGCTGAAGTTTACCCACCTGTTTTGCACACACTCGAAGTGCTACAGCAGTTGGTGAATATAAACAGACCCTGGGGGGCGGCGGGGGGGGGGGTTGAGCCCACCATGTCACTAGCAGACGGGGACAGAGGGCTCCCACAGGAACCACGTGGAGGTGCTGGGAGAAATCACACGCTCCCGGTGTCAGGATACATTTGGTGGTCACACGCCGCGCGCAACTCAGATCAGCTCACGTCAGACACGGAGGGTTCTTGGTTTAAGCCCTGTTGCAGACAAAATTTGAAGGTGTGCAGGTAGCAGGGGAGGTGCCAGGAAGCCTTCAGAACACTGCCCTGGCTCCCTTAAGCAAGGTATTGAACCCCTAAATGCTCTAAAAGGGCCCTGCGATGAGCTGCGGACTCATCCATGGATGTGTGCAGTTGGGATAGGCTCCAGCACCCTCCCCGCAACCTTGCAAGGGAAAAGCGGTAAAGAAGAACAAAAAAATAATAATCTTATTAAAGGTCTGGAGTGTACAGAAGCCCGGGTTTGCGACAAAAGCTAGAATTGAATTTCCACTATCGCCTTTTCTTTGGTTTCATTCTGGTCAGTGTAAAGCTTCAGGATTACCTCTTGAGCTAATTGGCATATCCGTCCCTTAAAGGAGATGTTTAGGTGTTTGTGTGCCAGTTGTTTTGCTGTTGGACTGAAGAAGGCTGAGGAGGGGGCTGAAAAGGATTGCTGTGCCTTTAAGAGATCTGTGGCCATGTTTCTAAAGTTTCTGCCTGCCTTGTTTCCACCAATAGCCCATTGACAAAGCTGCTAGGGCCTCAATGGAGAGTAAAGTGGTTCGGTAACAAGGAGAGGTTAGCTCTCCCTCTGTTTCTTTCGCTCTCTCTCTTGAACACAAAAACACAGAAGAGCGCACACACACACACACACACACACACACACACACACACACACACCATTGTACATAAACCAGAAGAGGGAGAAATGATGTGCTTGGTCTTATATCACCGCCTTCAAAGTGTTTTCATTAGCTGTCAGGTTTTATTAGGCTGTTCTCGTGTCCCAGATTCTGAGAAATATAATTTCTAACGCTCTGCTGAAGGTACCACGTTCACATTTGATAAGCAGTCACCTGAAACAGATCTTTCCTGATTTCAGCATAAACAAACCATTCACACTTGCAATGTAATTTATTCTAAATAAGACGCCTGCAAATTGATTTTGTATGTGTTACTGCTGCCAACAGGATGTAAACTGTATAGGAGTGTGTGTGTGTGTGTGCGTGCATGTGTGTTTAGGGCATATGCTTCCCATCATATATTCAGAGGCTGCCCACGCAGTGCCCACACAAACACATACACGCTTGTAATCTTTGCCACCTTTGGTGCGTACAGCAAGCTAAGCCTGCCAGAGTTTCCTGTGTGCCCGTCTGTCCGCCAGTGCTTTGTTTATATCTGTTTATCTTTCTACCTGTCTGTCTGGCTGCCCTGTGAAGTCAGGCCACCGGGGCTTTGTTTAATTGCTTCCTCCTTGGACGCAGAACCCAGCAGAGGGTTCGAGCCCACTGAGAGAAAAGGGCGGAACGCGGAGGCCATGCATTAGCCAGTGCTTTTCTGCGTGCCTGTAAAAGAAAGTAAAAGGGATTAATCATGTCTTCAGTGCTCACACCTGTGTGGGGAGAATAAAGGCCTAGATATCTGGGTGTTTAGTCTGACGAGGAGATTAGGGAGCGTTTCTGGCTAACTGCTCGGACAGAATTTGAGACACCACCATTAAACATATGTGAATGGCTGACAGAGGCCACGCTTAGCAAACTTTTTTTTTTTAAATGTTTTATTTCAGCTGGACACTTCTGAATATGTCCCCTATTATTACTTTTTAATGATGAGGTCCTGGACTTACTTTTGATGTCTGCCTGAACATTAGGCCTCTGAGCGCGTACACTCTGCCTGAGCGGCACCACTTTGTGTGCGTGAAAGATGGTGTGAACTCAGCAATGTGTGACTCTGTATTGTTCACAAAAGCAGGGGATCATAAAAAAAGAGGTGCAGGAAGAAGAGAAAGATGAGAGGAGACACTGGGGGGTTGGGATCAGTGTGGAAGGTTTATGGCTAGCTGACACTTTGGTTTTTTTGCCTGGGTTTTCTTCTCTCAGTTGAATAAACACCCAAAGTTGTTGGGTCAGAGGCTGACACTGTGTCCTGCACAACTTGCTTTCACCATAAAGCACCATGAGTGTGCGGCTGCTTGCCTAAGCTTGAAAATGCTTTACAAGTCAAGTACGTGGGCTTTTTTTCTGTAATATCCTTTTGGTGCATTAATTAGTTTTTAAATTTAGTTTTTCTGTTTTGCAGTTTGAACTGGTGAAGGCATGGCCTCAGTGAAAACATGGGGTGTTTGGCCTCATACTAGCTGAACTCATCCTTCTCGACAGAGTTTTGGTGAGGCATGACAGACATGTACAAGGATTCAAGCTGTCTAAATAGGAGCGCAGGGAGACAGGGCCTATCTGGGTAGCAGGCGTACCACATGTCCCATAAAGAGGCCATGCAGAAAGAGGACGGGGAAGGGGGAAGAACAGGAACTATACAGTGCACTTCGCAAGAATGCGTAATGACTGGAGGGTTTTAGCAGATGCGAAGTACGATAAGAGAAAACATGTATGATTTTGTGCAAATGAGCAAACGCACACGTGGGCACGACGCTGTTTGCGGCAGTTGCTCTAAACCCTCAGAGCAACACAGCAGGTAAATGCTATAATTCATCGGAGCGCACACAGCGCCCCAGTTCAGACAGAGAAAGGGAGCTCTATGAGGCATTATTGGAGGTGAATAGTGCGTGGTGGTGCCCCAGCTAGATAAATAAACTCCCAGCGCCCAGGGCCGAGGACCTCACTGGTAGAGAGAACAAACAAGACCAGAGTGAACCTGGGTCACCTCTAAATGTTTATTTCAGCCCCCCCATTCCCGTCATCTCTCAATCCAAGTCTCACTCTTTCCACCCCCTTTTTCAACAACCCCCCCCAACACATGCCCTCTTCAACACCAAGAATAAGACCACCCCCCAACAAGTAAACACAGGTTAAGCAGCTTTGATGCGCAGACTTATGATGGGCTGACGGCTTTGCAGGAAGCAGGAAGCACACAGACTGCCTCTTATGAAAGTGTGAAGCATGCAGACTAGACAGCGTCACATAATCGGCAATCACTGTTTTTAAAATGCAAGATTTAAAGAAGAAAATGTCTCCGAGACTCAACCGTTACAGCATTAAATGCAGTACCCAGGAAAGGCTACACTGCTAAAAAGAAAGGATAATGAAAACTCGATCAATATACTGTGGCACCCTTTTTTGCACCGCTAAAGAGCCACCTTTGTCTTTGGAGTGCGCGAAAATAAAGCAGCACCAGTCACCTTAGGGTTTGCATCATTTGCTTGTGTCATTCCACCATGAAAAGTATAAAAAGTAAAGGGAGAGAGATAAGAGAGGGACTGGACATTTTCTTGGTACTTGGGAGGGAAAAAAAAGAAATGGTCCTCGAGCTCAATAAATTCATTTCTTGTTTGAATGAGACCAGCAACGTGGAAAAATTTTGCCTTTCAGGCTGGGATGAATGTATGTTTCAACCACACATTAAGCAGTATTAGCGGTCAGTGGAGTGTCTAATGTGACTATTTTTCACAGTGGCCAACTCTGCCCATGATTAGCATAATTAGCAGAGGATAGCCTATACATATGGAAATAGAAAGTGCCTAAATGCCAGCCATGATGGAAATTTACGTGTGGTGGCTAGCATCACCGGCACATCTAAATGGAGTGTAATTGAAACTGATTTTTCATATTGTTTCTAGATTTTATACAGTTTTTTTTTAAGGTGTAATGTCAGGGCAGCTGTCCACCATAAGAGGAAGCTGCAGCACAGAAAGACGGGCGGACTGATCATCTTTGCCTCCCTATTTTCTTGCATTAATTCAATTTGCTCCTCCCAAAAATAATGCAACGGTCTTTGATGATTAATGAGAAACGCAGCATGCGCGTGAAGCCAAAACACACATGTGCACAAACACACACACATACACTGTATTTCTATAGGTAAGACAGCAAGTGCCAGCATTTTCTCATCTGCCCCCAGATTCACCCTCCTAATGCAAACTCTGCCATTGTTTTACAGGCTGGGAAAGTTTGGTCCGTTTGGTTTTGTTGTGGAAGGGGAAAAAAAAATCCTTTATTTTATTCTGCTGTTTGTTGAGAAACATTTGAAAGAAATTGAAGGGTTGAATGACAAAGGGTGTGCATTCAGCCTGATGTACTGAAGAATTGTATGGAGGAATGGCCCATCTGCTGGGGGCTGCCCACTTTAGGCGGTGTCCTGGCGAGGGAATGCCATAGGGCAGGGCGGGGCTCAGCACCTAAAGCACAATTCTGATTCTGGTGGGGTCCACATCAGATGTGAAGACTGAGATTTTTTTTTTTTTTCTGTGATGCTGGGTGCCAGGCCAAGACAGTTTCTCAGTTGGGTTTGTCTCTGAAATTCAAAGGGGATAAAGAACCTTTATAGTGCGCTGTTGTGAAAAGATCATTGACAACAGTAATAGATTTATGGAAGATGGCAGCCAGTGAATATGGTTTAGGTTGTCTTGGTCGTGTAAAACAACAAGCGAGAAGTTCCGAAGTGCCACATAGCAGGTAAAAGCATACATGTCACTGTCAACCCTCTTCATCTTGGGTCTTCCTCCAGAGCAGCATGGGGCCTTTCAGAGGCCCCTTAATCCAGCTAATCTACCACACTGAACTTTGAAGGTGTCCTGATCTGACCTAGCCTGGCCTAGGACTGGGACTATAGGCCTGTAAACCGTAAAGGCAGAATAGAATAAAACTGATCTGCAGCACTTTCAAAACAACTTTCCAAGCAAAACTGTGTCCATCCCAGAAGCCAGTTGTGAGGGGCTTTCTGGGATATTCTGGGTGTTTGGATTTTAGGGATGGAAATGTCAGGTGGAGAGGAAATGACTGAGGTTGGTGGAGACAAGGCCTAGTGTTTACAGCGGCCCACACACCCACTAACACACACACACACACACACACACACACACAGAGCCCCATCCAAGCACACAGTACTCATTGCATTTGTGCAATCACAACCATGACAGTGTGCAAGAATTTTTATGACATTTTTCATTTGCTTTTCACTTTCCCAATGTTATGAAAATGCTTTTAGTGGTGGATCTGGTCAATAAATTCACACGCTGAGCCCAACAGAGCCAAGTTTGTTTGCTGAATTTTTTAAAGTAATAGCTGACTTTGTCAAAGGCATCTAATAAAAAATAAAAATAAAAAAAAACAACTGTGGATATGATTTAGAACAAGTTGAGCTCGTTTGTCCTTGAATCACATTGCCAAACACATGGGCTAATATTTCAAGTTAGAAAGTTACTTGCAGAATTAAAATAACCATCACATTTGGTGTTGAAGCCCCCCATCTTCTTTTCTCAAAGATGCTTTTTTTTTTTTTTTTTTTTTTTTTTTTTTAAGGGTGGGAAAACTTTCTGAGAACTGTCTCTTTAAGGCTGTGAGGAGTGCAGGAAGAGGAAGGGGACTGGGAAGAGCGAGATTAGAAAATGGAAAAGAGGAAGATTAAAAGAGATAGAGAAGATAGTGGAGAAGGGGCGAGTTTGCTTCTAGAGTGAGCAATGAGCAACGCTGAGGTGAACCGAGCAGAGTCGCCGCAGAGCTCAGGGTTGGATGATTGGGGCCAGACCAGGGGTTCTGGATAGAAGGCGAGAAAGAGGAGAGAGGCCTGACTGCCTGGGTGGTCCAGATGGGAGGAACAAGACACAAATAGCTATAATTTACTTTGGGAGGCCTGTAATTACAGAGCCAGAGTCTCTTCGAACCACTGAGTTCCTGTTGGGATCAAAACCCCACACTGCAGAGGTTAACATTCAAAATGTCAAAAAAGGTTTAACAGATGTCAAAGAGGTCCACAAACGGAAAGGCTTACATTTGTAGCAGCCTATTTTATTAGCTTGTTTGTTTATTGGAGATTTGTGTGAAGTTGAGTGGTATCGTTTGGTGCAGCAATTTAAGACAGATTCCAAATAAATGGTTCTTTTTTTGCAGAGGAAAAGACGTACCCTTAAGGAAATTATCAATTTTGTTGTGGTCACCTTGGAATGGAAGCTTTAAAATGCCTGAAGGATCAGATTCATAAAATGTCCCAGGACATGTTCCAGTTTGTGTTTTTCTTTTCTTTTTCGTGTGACATTGAATGACTGCAGATGCATGCGGAGGTTTGGACATTTCTAGCTCAGTCTCCCATTTTGGAAGCAGTGAATGAAAGGTTAATTTATTTGTTTAATTTGCTGAAGCAGACGTCTGCTTTAGGTTGAAAGATGTGCAGTGAGTGTGATCGGAATAAATTTGAGTGTTGTTCAAAACGAGCGATTAGAAAAAGTGACAAAAGTTCGAGAAGTCCTCATTTCCAGCCCACCACCTCTTTCCCTCCTTCCCTCTCCCCCTCCCTGAGCTTGTCATGTAGTGGGACAGAGAGAGGGGCAGACGGGCCCTCTGTGATCCAGCGCGGCATGTTTCATGTCCACTTGGCACAGGCACAGATCCCCCCGGCTGGCAAACTCTTTTCAGGGCAACCTCCTGTAATTAGGGGCTGGAGTCTATTGCATAGCACAACATGGCTTCCTTTCTCTCTGCCTCCTTATCATCATTCTATGTCTTTTTGACATCAATATTTATCCCACTATGAAAAGATTTGTCTCTTTTTAGCCACTGGAAGATGAGGATCTCTTCTGGTTTCCTCTCGTGCTAAAACGATGCAGTATTTTCATATACTTAGTGGGACATAGTTTTAAGATCCAAAGCATGATGTCACACAAATCTGCAGCAGAGAAAACGAGTGGCAGAGGGTTTAGGAGCATCAGAAGGCTGGTTTTTCCTTGCTAAGAGGGCACATCTGTTCTGCAGGAGGAGCCACTGAGAAGCCGTATTACTCATTTCTCTTGGCCAGACTCTGGTTTGTGTGAAGTGCCTTCAAAACCAACACTGGCGAAGGCCAAGGGCGTTGGTCGGTACGTGTGTGTGTGTTCCTAAGCAAATGTGTGCGCACGCGTCGTAAAGATGGATGGAGCTACTCCGCGTCCATGCATTGAGCGAAAAAATGAAGCTCGGACTTCTGGGATTTTTCCGCATGCTGTCAACTTTTGCAGCTCTGGCATGCGCAATAGTAACCAGAAAAAACAGTTGCTGTGTGGAATTCTGGGTTAACGTGGCCACCTGCCCAGCAGTCGATCTATCTATAGATCTGTCTGTCTATATTTTGATCATGTGTCTTTTGTTTTGCAGCTGGTAGTCGAGTGAGTACCGAGCTCCAATACACGAGAGAGAAGCAGGGAGAAGATGCAGTGTTTACATCACAGATGCTTATCCAGACCCCAAAAGAAAAGGGTGCCAATATTCTTACCCAGGAGGCTTTCCTGGTTCACATGAAAGCCGCTCTTTCTGCCAGTGAGATCAAGGTCTCGCTGTTCGGGAAGTAAGTGAAACACATCGTTGTTTGAAGCGCTAAAAGCATGACGTGACTGTTGCTGATTATCGGTTTGTCTTGCAGAACGTGGGATCTGAACAAAATATGCTTTAAATCAGGAGTCCCTATCATAGAGAATGTCATGATTGAAAGGGTGAGTGTTGGTTTTTTGGGTTTTTTTCTGTTTTGGTGCTATAATTGATTGTTTTACACAGTGTTTGTAATGTTTATTCATGATTGCTTTCTTCATCCTGTTCCCAGATGATTGAAAAGCTATACCCCTGTATGATAATCACCCCGTTGGACTGTTTTTGGGACGGGTCTAAACTTCAAGGAGGCTCTGTCTACTTACCGTAAGTCTTTGCATATCTGATTTAACAGTTTCTACACATTAAAGCACTCATTCTCAGCCTTGGTGCCATCACCAGCTCAGTCTGGCTCGAGGCGTAGACTTTTGGAGGGTTCCATAATTTCATCACACTCAATGGAGACATACAGTTGGCTGTGACTGACAGCAGCGGTCAGTAATAGAGTTCTTTTACGGTCCAGAGAGGGACCGGAGGGGGGTACCCTGACAGTGAAATTCAAAGAGAGAAAGTGAGGGAGGGATGAAGAGAGGAGATGGCTGCGGCAGCAACTGGGTGGTGGTGTTTTAGAAGGCGGGGAGGCGGCTGCGGCGGTGGCGGCAGGGGAGGCCTTTGGGTCAGACAATGGTAAGCATTCTTTCAGATTACGAGTGAGTGTCCATCAGTGCAGGGGCCCCGAAGAAGGGGGGGTGGGGGGGGGTGGACGGGCTTTGTGAGCTCACGGCTAACCCTCATGCATTCTCATGGTAATGCCCTGGGTTCCAGCTCCCAAGTTGTCCAACAAATAAAATGGGCAGCATTCAAGCCTCAAGTCCCCCGAGAAAGACGGAGAGAGGCTACAAGACATTTAACAGTGGAGTCTGGGCGTATTTGGGCTTTTGCGGATTCAGGGTTTTTTTCTTCTCTTTTTCTGGGGTTCACTTGAGAATTTTAGTGGGTCAAAGAGGCCCTTTCTGTACCGAGTAGTGATATTTCAATTGAAATTGTAGTTCCTAAAAGATTGTTTAGCTCATGGCAGATGTTTGTTATTTTAAAGAGGCATGAGTCCCCTGTATCTACCTCTTCTTCTACGAATCTGGTTTCATAGGCAAAAAAAAAAAAAGTTGAGGGGAGAGGGTGATTTGGAAAACAGTGAGGAAGAGTGAGTGAAAGAACGAAAATAGGTGGTTGAACAGAGCTGCAATCTGAAATGAAAATAAGAGCCCAGGTGTAATGTTTCCAGGCTGATGCTTTTATTTTGTGTGTTTGTAGTTCTGTTTCCTGTGGTGCTGCTATATTTACTACTTGTCTTCTAGACTGTTCATGGCACACCTGAAACTTGTTCTAATCAGTGTCGGTATTTAAGGCCAGGTCCCTCAGGTTCCTGTTTTCAGGATGTTGTTTCTTTTGAGCTCCCCTATTACTTTCTTTCTGTTGCTAGTGGTTTGTTCCTAGTGAAATTAGCATTTTTTTTTTTTGTTTGTTAATCATTGAAAGGTTTTTCCTATCAAGTCTAGCATCTTTAGTTGGTTCATCATATAAGATTTTCTCCTAGATCATCTAGTAATTTTCAGTTTGTAGTTCTAGTCATGTTTTGTTAATAAAACCTTTGCTGCAACTGTTGGGACTTCTGCTTCCTCTTGTGGGTCCAGACTCTGTTTTACTCGTAACACCAGGCCTTGTTCAGTCAAGCAAAAAGTAGCTGATGAAGGCATGTGTCTTTGAGGGCAGCAGAAAAAGAACGCTGGTATGTGGGAATGGGAGAGGATTTCTCTTCATGAGCCATTGAATGCGCAGGGTTAGTGTATTTTCAAATTCTATTAATTCAGCCTTTTTTCGCCTGTATGTTTTGACCAAACCATACAACCTGCAGTTTCTATACTGAAGAGTAGAGTGTGTGTTGATGCAGTTTAGGTTCTGGTTCTCTCCTTTGTTCATTTGTCACCCATTTGTCTCCCATCTGACCTCTAAGGCCTCGCGCCTTCCCCTTCTCCTTATCAAGATGTTTTGGGTGCAGAGGTAATCGTTATGACTTAGTGCTGGACGGTGAGGACTGGAAGTGAACAGGCAGCCATGTGCCTTTTCCCCACGCATTGTAGCAGCGTGAAACAGGATAATAAACGCTATTTTATCCTGTATCTGCAGCTTTAACCCCATGCACAGCCCAGCACAGCCAGCTATAGACTTGATTGAACTGTGAGAAGTGCAATTGTAGGCTGGATGCGAGGCCATTCTATCACACTGTAATGAAAGTTTTTGTCGAATCCATTGGCTCTGATGGTCATCTTTCTTTAGGTTCTTCTTGCGCCCTGGTGACAGTCCGTATATCAAATGGATGAATCTAGATCCAGTCAAGCTGGTGAAGAAATTGAGTCAGTCCTTTTCACTGGAAGGATTTAAGAAGATGTTGGACAAATCCGAGGTGAGATTCACAAATCGACACTCAAGAGATTTGCAGAATTTAAAGGCTTTCTTTAGTTACTCGTTCAAATGAGCATTTTTGGAACACTGTTGTATTCCATAGGTGGGACATGCATACATGGACAGGCCATGTCTGAACCCCGCAGACCGTGATTGCCCGCGCAGTGCGCCCAACAAGGCGAAAGGAGAGGTGAATCTACAGTGGAACTACAGTTACATGCAACATATGGCAGCATTCTGAAACTGGCATTAACCTGTTTCCCTGCATTATTGTCTGGTTCTCTTCACCCATACAGAGTCCTGACATTGCCCAGCACCTCCAGGATGGTTGCCGTGGTTTAAGCAAGAAGTTCATGCACTGGCAGGAGGAGCTCATCCTGGGAGGGCGGGTCAAGGGCAGCAAGGATGCTCTGCTGAGGTGTGTACTTGTTGTAGATGAAAGGCCACAACATTCAGCTCTTGTCAGTAGTAATAATGATGGGCTAGGGTGGGGTCGCAAGCGGTAAGCCCATCAACTCGTGAGCCGCCATGACTGTGGAATCTGTGTAACCCCTAATAGCCCAACGGACACATGCTAGGAATGCTTCTTACCAAGGGCGATCGGTTTGGGGTAGGCCAACTGATGTTGATTGACAGGCACCTAAATCCCAACCCAACAGATAAATTCTACAAGTCACAGGAAAGAGAACTGATAGAATTCAAGGCTGAGGATTTCAAAGTCTTTTTAATGTTAGAGATTTAGTGACAACTATAAGCACATCTATAGCGACATCAATGAGTAAAAGTCTGGATCATGACCCGTGCATGAACTGATACTTCTGAACAAAAAGAGACCCACATCGTCAGGTTTCATTTCCAATCAACTCTTTCACATTTTCAGCAGCCCTCCCACATGCCCAGGCTGCGCCAACAAAACCCAAGGACAGACTAGATAGCACCTGCTCAGGGCTGTTTACATTGGTAGAAATGCAGACGATCCACACTGACAGCGGTTCTTGTAGGTTAATGAACATCCAAGCATTGTGACTGGATTATTTTAATATATTAGGGATGGGTGACATACTTGAGGTTTCAGCTCAATTAAATGATGTAGCCCAGACATGCCTAGCATCTCTGACTAAACCTAAAACTCATGTTTTGCAGTGCGGAGGCTCTCCAAACTACGTTCCTGTTGATGAGTCCTAAGCAGCTGTACGAGCACTTTAAAGATAACTATGAGATCCACAACATAAACTGGAATGAAGAAAAAGCCAAAGCCATCATCGAGTCATGGCAGAGAGAGTTTACAGAGGTACAGTACTTAATATATTATATCCAAATGTTTGTGTTTGTGTTCTTGTACTTGCTATGCATTGAGTACCAAAATACTAATTCTACTAGCAAGTGAGGACCTACAGTATTTGGGAAGTGAGGACATTTTAGGGTAGGACAAGGGGCTGAGGAATGAATTATGCCTATGAAAGTCCTTACAAAGATAGAAGTACATGAATGTGTGTGGAAGGCCAGCCATCTTTCACTGTCATAGCCCTAGTTATAGGAACAAGCTGTTGCTCTGATAGCTGACACCCACCACAGTGAGGGTAAGGAGGGAGGAAGGGTTGTTGCAAGCAAAGGAGGGGTAGCAAACGTAATGTGACAGAGACATAATGCAACATAAAAAGATTAAAGAACTAGAGGAGATCTCTTCCAGGTTGTAAATGATGTCTGAATGCAGACAGGTAAATTAGAGTTGGTAGCTCTTCATCCATTTGTGACAGTGGAAAGCGAGCTGCTCCTAGGCTCATGTGATTCCATCCTTTTCACCTCTGACCCTCACAACCTCTGGCATCTGTGCTCATTACTCCCCAGTTGTCATACAGGCGCACAGAGTCACACACATGCTAGCACATGTAAAAACACATTCATACTTCAAGCTTCACACAGTTTTACCCTTCCTGAGGAGTGTGTTTTAATGTGCAGCTTGTGGTTGTCAGCCCATATAAGTGCAGCATCCTCTTTTGGTATTATGACCATTGTGATGTGAAGGTTTATTTAATTTCTACATTCTAAATATATATTTTTCTTCTTTCTTCTGTTGTTGACCTTATTGATAACTGATTGTCCTTTAGGTGGTCTACAAGAGTATTCCAGAAAACTCCAACCACTCCATCTATGCTTTCTCCACAATCACCTTTGATGATATCATGCAGTCCTTCTCTAATGTCAGCGTGATCCGGGTGGCTGGTGGATACCTGCTCATGGTGAGGACAGTTTAATGCAGCTGATTATGGCTCGTGACTCCCTGAAAACGCTTAAATTGCTAATATCTTATATCATCCCTGTAGCTGGCCTATGCTTGTTTGACCATGCTAAGGTGGGACTGCGCCAAGTCCCAAGGGGCTGTGGGGCTAGCTGGGGTGCTATTGATGGCTCTGTCGGTGGCTGCAGGACTGGGTCTCTGCTCCCTGCTCAGCCTCTCCCTCAATGCTGCCACCACCCAGGTATAAAGCTGAACACTATCATTGAATTAAAAAAAAAAAAAAATCATTGTGTGCATTTCTGTTCATAGGATCAAAAGTATGTTCAACTGCATCATTGCAGAGGTTCATTCTGACCATTTCTCATCTTCAGGTATTACCCTTTCTGGCATTAGGGATCGGCGTGGATGACATGTTTCTGTTGGCTCACTCCTTCAGAGAGACTGGCAGTGACATCCCCTTAGAGGTACGTTTTAACCTCCTGCCATGTCCTCCGCCTTATCTTGGCTCATCTTCTCTCCTCTGAGTGATATCTGTGTTTGATTTTAAAGGAGCGGATGGGAAACTGCCTGCGTCGCACCGGCACCAGCATTGCTTTGACATCCATTAACAACATGACTGCGTTCTTCATGGCCGCCATTGTACCCATTCCCGCCTTGCGAGTTTTCTCTTTGCAGGTAGGTTTGCGCAGTGTGAGCTCAGAAACTCCTGCATGAATGAACCTTTTAGTGAGCTGACACAAAGCTTTTGAATATTTCCTCTGTGTGTATGTGTGTGCTCAAATGTGTGTCATGTAAAAAATTCAGAGGCAAGAGAGTGGTGAAGGGAGGGAGCGAGGGAGGAGGGGTGTATCTGTATATCACTGATCCGTCAAAGCAGTTGCTCTGATCTGTGAGCAGCTGTGGGTGGTCTGAAACACACAAATACACACAGCTACGTGCACACACTTGAAACAACAGCCTATGAGAATGTTACCTTCAGGGCCTGGGGTGAGTGAAGTGTGATGGTTATGCTCCGACAGGCAAAATATATATTCTCTTGATTTTTTGATTTGTTCTTTTTTTAATCTTCTTGTGTTTTTTTTTTCCCCTTTGGTGATTTTCTTTCTATGTTTCTGGCTTGGTTGGTATTCTTGGCCAGAGATTTTGCACAAGGTCATTCTTTGCTTTCTAAGCTCTAGCCTGAGAAGGGGGAAAAAACGGCCTCGATTCTCCCTCAGCTGGGACAGTGTGTCTAATTTTGCATACCTTTTCTCTCTAATCTCACCTTGTTTTCTCTCACTCTTTTCCTCTCCCTAGGCGGCCATTGTGGTTGTGTTTAATTTAGTCATGGTGCTCCTTATCTTCCCCGCCATCCTCAGTTTGGACCTCTACCGGCGTGAGGCCAAGCGCTTGGACATCCTCTGCTGCCTGTACATCCCCTGTTCAGACCAAGTCACTCCCCTCTCTCCGAACGAGCTGTCGGATGCCAGAGAGCAGCCGCCTGCATCCACTGTAACCACAACTGGTACCCAATTTACCACCACGGTGCAGGCGTTCACAGAGTGCGACGAGCGGGAACAGCACATTGTCACAATCCTGCACTCTACCTCACAGATCTCCAACAGCTCACCATCCATCATTGGCTGCCCTACTTCACAGCCTCAAGGTAAACTTAATTTCAACACAAATTGCTTATTTTTTTAAATTAGAAATCATTTTCATTTATGTTTCTTCATATATCCCTCCTTCAGCTGTCAGTACTTCCCCAACTACGACAGACCCCTACGGCTCCCAGCTCTTCACTCCCACCTCTGGCTCCACACGCAACCTCTTCACCCAGGGAGAAGAGACCAAACTGGGAAAGAAATTTACCTTGATTGCTTGCCTCAATTGGAACCTCTCCAGCTTTGCCAGGGACAAATACGCGCCCCTTCTCCTCAAGCCCAAGAGCAAAGTCGCCGTGATAATCTTTTTCCTTGGCCTCCTCGGCCTCAGCCTGTACGGGACCACCATGGTGCACGATGGCCTGTACCTGACCGACGTGGTGCCACGAGACACCAAGGAGTATAACTTCATTGACGCACAGTACAAGTATTTCTCCTTCTACAACATGTACCTGGTGACCATGGATGGGTTTGATTACACCCGCTCTCAGAAATTGCTGATCCAGCTGCACGACACCTTTAACTCCGTCAAATATGTGGTCAAAGACAGCAACAACAAGCTGCCCAGCATGTGGCTCCACTATTTCCAGGAATGGCTAAAAGGTACCTATCCTCTTAATTTTGTCCATCCATCCATCCGTTTTCTAACTGTGTGTCTGTGCCCGTCCCAGCTGCCCTTGGGCGAAAGGCGGGGTACACCCTGACAGTCGCCAGCTCAAATTAACAGCTATCCTCTGGAGGGTTTTGACATTGGGTCAGAATGTGTAAAGGGACCTCCAACCTCGCTGGTTTAAGATTGCAGTAGATAGGATCGTGTCATGGGTTACCTTGGCAGGTGTGTTTGCGTGTGTGAAGGCTCAGCGAGGCCTGCTCAGGAAGATGTGCAAATTAAGAGACCAATTAGAGCTAGACGAAACAACAAAAACCCTGTAAAAATAAATAAATCGAAAAAGAAACATGATATTTAAATGTCTGCGTAAGTATTGAGAAAGAGCTGGGCTGTGAGTTTGCAGTTATAAATTGACATCTGATATCTTCTTTATTTGTCTTTTCTTCCCATGCAGATCTGCAGGATGCTTTCGATGCCGACTGGCAAGCAGGTCGGCTGAACTCTGTTGGCTATCTTAACGGCACAGAGGATGGTATTCTGGCGTACAAGCTCCTCATCCAGACAGGCTCCGAAAAAGATCCTTTTAACTACAGCCTGGTGTGTTTTCCAGATTCAAGGAGTAGTGTCACTGGATCTAATCGCGCTCTCAGATTGTGTGTTTAAAATGACCTTTTCACTTGTGTTTTCTAGCTGACCTCTCGGAGGCTGTTGGATGCAGATGGTTTGGTCCTCCCGGAGGTGTTTTACATTTACCTCACAGCCTGGGTTAGTAACGATCCTCTGGGCTACGCCTCATCCCAGGCTAACTTCTACCCCCCTCCCAGAGAGTGGATCCACGACCGGTATGACACGACTGGGGAGAACCTCCACAGTAAGTGTTCTTTATAAGTTGCCCAGTTTGGAGACACCGCTAAATGTGTTGCGGTAAAATGGACATTTTTGCTTGCAGTTCCAGCTGCTGAACCCTTGGAGTTTGCTCAGTTCCCCTTCTACCTGAACGACCTTCGCCACACCAGTGACTTTGTGGAGGCCATCGAAAGTGTGAGGGCCATCTGTGAGGAGTTTAACCGCAAGGGCGTGTTCAGCTACCCGGACGGATACCCCTTCCTGTTCTGGGAGCAGTACATCGGCCTCAGGCACTGGTTCCTGCTGTCGATCACCGTCACGCTGGCCTGCACCTTCCTCGTCTGTGCCATTCTCCTGTTCAACCCCTGGATTGCTGGCATCATTGTAAGCCATCAGTTTCCCTTCACTCCTCCTCTACTTTCTTCTTTTTTACCCGTGTTGCCTCTTCCAAGTTGCGCTTCCTCAACATCATTACCTCCTTCTCTCCTTTGCTCTACTCTTACTTGCTTCTCACCCTTCTCAGCACAGCTCAATAATGCTGTCTAGGGGGCCCCTTTTTCCTCTGCGGAGGGCCTTACACACACGCACACACATGCACACACACACTAGCACAGGACCTTTGTCATTCTAATGTAGGCTGGGCCGTCCTTACAAAAGGAAAAGCGTAGAAGCAAGAAAGGCTTTGCCGTGCTGAAGTTTCTACCTCCAACTCCCTCGCTGCTTTTGTCAGCGGCTGAGGGAGAGATTTGGGGACAGGACAGATCTGCCCAGTTGTGACCTTGGCCTGCTCAACCCATCCATCAAGGATGTGTATGCGTGTGCAGGAGAGAGAGGGAGAGATACAGAGAGAGGGAGGGAGGGATAGAGAGAAAGTGAAAAATGGGGAGAGAAAGGCCGCCTGAGTGTTCAGAGGTGGGAAAACAGTTCACACACAAGCTGGTGTGACCGGTGGTCCTTAAGGGCCTCCCAAAAACTCACCCACTCTTACACAAATCCACATATCCTCAGCCATCAACAGGGGGGAGCCTGGAGTGCAGCACAACAGTTTCAGCTGGAATGTGTTTTATAGAAGTGGTGGTCCCAGGCAGGCCTGATTGAGACGGTAGCACAACACAGTCGCTTACCCGGATTATAATTTCCCAGCACAAAGTCACAGATGAAGGTTTCATTGGCATGTGGTCGAACAGTAAATCAGCGTTTTATCATCTCCCGTTTAATCATGCTGTAGCTCAAACGGGATCAAAAGTGCCACCGGCCACAAAACAACCGGCTTCTCTTTCTCCTCTTTGTGGCTCGCACTGCAGTTTAGACAAAGTTGCTGTGCTTATTATCATAAGATAGTAGATTAAAACGCGCCGTGATTCTGTGTTGTTGCAACATGTCAGAAGAAAGAAAAAACAATGAATACAACAACCATCTGAAAACTTTCCCACAGATGAACGTGGATGTGTGTGAGTATAGGGACGGGTGGCTGCGCTCCGTCTCAGGTGCTGTCAATCATTTCAGTCACTTCTGAGAAGGAGGAAGAAGAGAGGGAGGAGGGAGGATGGGGAGCTATTAGCCTCAGGGTTGGTAATTTGATGCCGCGCAGATAAGCTGTTAAGCGCCAGGTCAAAGATTGTGTGGGATGAACTAGGACAGGGTATATAAAATATATATATATATATATATATATATATTTTTTTTTTTTTTAAGAAAACTTTTTTCAGTTTTTAATATTAATTAATATCCTGTTACTTTCTCATCATGAGTCTCAGTTTCTCCCTCTGTCTTTCTCCTCAGGTGTTTATCTTGGCCACAATGACGATTGAATTGTTCGGCGTCATGGGGTTAATCAACATCAAGTTGAGCGCCATTCCCGTAGTCATCCTCATCGCCGCTGTGGGCATTGGAGTGGAGTTTACTGTTCATATCGCAATGGTAAGTCAAGACTCGTCACAGTTTAGTAATTCTGGACTGGTCTGAACTTCTAACATTTATAACGGAAAGGTTATCGAGTGAAATCAGTGCTACTGGGGATCAACAAAGAGTGTGTGTGTCTCAATCCATAGAACTCCAGCCGCAGATGTTCTGAGTCATGCCAGTCCTCATCGTGAACACACGTTTCGTATGTTCCGACTCATTTTTCCCCCTTGCCTCCCTCACCTCACCACAGGGCTTCCTGGTAGCTACTGGAAACAGAAACCAGCGTGCTACAGCGGCCCTGGAACGCATGTTTGCCCCGGTGTTTGACGGTGCGATCTCCACGCTGCTGGGTGTTCTCATGCTGGCAGGATCAGAGTTTGAATTCATCATTAGGTGAGTGTTTGTGTGTATTAGGTGTGTGTGTGTGGGTGGGTGTGTGTGGAGACAGTTGGCCAGCCTCACTTGGGGACAGTTAGAAGCCTTGTGTGAGGGTCAGTAGTGCACGCAGGTGGAAATGTTATAACCCTATTTATTCACACAGACACACACTGAGTGACAAATATGCACCTGGTTCTGTCACTCTGGACACACACATACTCACACATCTGTCTCCACAACCCCAGAGCACAACAAATGGGGAAAAAACATCAAGGGTGTGTAGCAGCTGCTTGTAAACATGGAAGCTATGCTCCCCTGCTGGGTGTCTCACTCTCTTTCTCTCTCTCAAACACACACACACACACGTTTAAGAGAAACTGTAAAAATTCCTATTGTGGCATTCTCTTCCACCGTGTTGGGTGTCATAATAAAAAGTGGTGCTAAATTTGAACTGGTCAGCCATTCAGACGAGCCAAAGCCCACCAACAGACATCCCTGACTGTGCCTCTCTGTGCTTGCATGTAAATTTTTTGCTTGTGTGTATAGGTTTTCTACCACTGTTTCATGGTCAGAGTAAAAGGGAAAAAAAAAAAAAAAAGACAAATGGCTTAATGTTTTTCAACCAAATGCGGTCCAGGCCCAAAGCCCAAACCACAACCTTGAGCTCGCAGACTGCAACAGGCCTCTGTGACATAAAAAGCCTCAGTTTTCTCCAAAAAACAGGCAGAAGCAGAGTGGGAGAGGAGGAGGAGGAGGAGTAGACACACTCTGAGGGTGGCTTCCTTGCAAGGATATGAGGTCCTGCTGGGTGTGCAGACTGATGTCAGCTAAACGGATCCTCCCCAGTTTTGGGCTGCAAGCAGGAAAAGGTGTAAATCTGACAATGTTTGAGAACAGAAAGCACTGTTGATGGATCCAGAGCGCGTCAGTGTTTTTGCACATTGCATGAAAGTCAATTAGGATGAGAAAGAGATACGGCAGTTTGTGGTATCTCTGTTGGAGGTCTTGTTTATCTGTAGCTGAATGGTCGCCAAAACTAGCTAGCTGGGGAGCAGCATAAATGTACTGCTGTAAACATCTCCTGGCCTTGTAATGCACTGAATAAACAGCAAGCTTTATTCAGCTCCTCGCTAACCTAAGCATGCACACAGGCACACACGGGTAGAAAAGCACATATGAACAGGCATGTAAACACTTGTGCTCTCTTCACACAGCTCCCCAGGCCCTGACAACAAATGGAAAAGATTAGAGTTTATATAAACACAGAATTCCTGACTGTCAGACATGGTTGGAGGTCTCACTCTATTCCTTGCTTTATTGTATGTGCAGTTTTCCTATGCACACATGCAAAGAAGTCAGCAGATTCGGGAGTAAGAGAAGCAGAACTGGGTGGGCTTGTTTGCTGCAGCTGCGTCTGAGCAGGTTTTAATTCTGACTGAATTAAGCACACGCGGTTATAGATGAAAGGTATCTTAGCAGTATTTTGTCGAGTGCGGTCACACTTTTGATAAAGGGAGTAAGAAAAACTGCACAGCAGCTAAAGTGAAACGGGGAAAGTGAAAGAGCCTAAAATCAACGGGAATAAGAGCTGATCCAAACCTTAAACACTTTTTCCTCAGGATTTCTGTCAAGTGAACTCATTTTCGTAGTCCATTTAGATGTGGAAACATCTTTCCTGAATGTCGTGCAGCTATTATCCCAACTGGCTTTTTTTTTCCTTCTTCCGTCAATCTTTTTATGCTTTAGCTCTTTAAGTCTGGCTGCTGGTTAGCATCTCCCTGTGTGTGTCTCCCTCTGCTTTCTGTTAGTGTTTAAGTGGAGTCCTCTTTAATTTTCTTGCGGCGCTCTTTCTTGTGGCCTGCCTCCACCCCTGGCCTCCTCAGAGCACTAAAATTCACACACGCACACACACAAAAAAAAGTACACACAGTCTAAGTGAAAAATGGAGTGGGAGATTGTCTTGTAGAAGCAGCAGTGGAGGTATTGGAGTGTGTTTAAGTTGGACTGAAGAGGGAATGAGATTCACGCCACCGTCCTTGGCTTACATACACAAATATTGGGCTTTCCCTGACTTCTTCCCCTTAGCTACTTCCCCTCCTTGTGTGCCAGCTGTGCATATTTGAAAGCATTCACATTCATGAATAACTTTGTTTATATCTATGTAAAACATCAAGAAATTACAGACTGCAAAGTAAAAATAAGTGTTTTTTTTTTTTTAAATAAAAGACTTACGCCTTGCTTCTCTCCATCCTTCAGGTATTTCTTTGCCGTCTTGGCGATCCTGACTGTGTTAGGGATACTGAATGGCCTGGTTCTCCTGCCGGTGCTTCTGTCAGTGCTGGGCCCTCCAGCTGAGGTCACGGAAGATGACGATGCCTGCCGCCGGTCTATACCTTCTCCTGAACCCCTGCTGCCCCCACCTATGACCCACCACGGGCATTACAAAAGCCACCACACTCCGCGGTCACCTTCCAGTCAGCAGGCTTTCTCCGAGTTGTCTCACTCTGAATACACTGAGGGGACCACCTCGTCAGGCATTGGAGAGGACTATAATTACTGCGACAGTAGCCAGTACGGTGCATCGGGCACCGCGGGTTCTCCCGTGACATCTGATATACTGCTAGAAGCCAGCAAGAATCCCAGCTTTCCCAAGATGAAGGTAATTCTACAGAATCCTCTTGGGGCTTTCTGTGTTCTGTTGAATGTAACCGGTAAAGGTAAAATGGTATATTTTATTTTTTGTAGGTGGTGAAAACCTTCAGAGACAATGCAACATGCGGACTCCAGAATTTGCCCCTTGGATCCCAGGTTACACACTGGGATGAAAGCAAGCCGGAGCAGCAGCACAACCTCCAGAGGCTCCAGGCGCCGCCAAACCACCACTTACCCAGGGACAGAGCTCATATCCCTGGAAGGACCTCTCAAAGTGCCCCCCATCTGCAAAACGGCAGAGGGCCTCAGCCAAAGAGGACTAAAGGGAAGAGCTACAGCAGCCCTGCCGTGCTGGTGCAGCACGGCCTGAACGGGGGACCAGTTACCATGGTGACAGCCACGGCCTCCGTGACGGTGTCTGTCCATCCCACCTTGCCTGGAGCGACATACCAAGGCTACATGCAGGAAGGATTTGACACGGACAGTGAGTTGGACTGCTCTGAGCCCGCTAAGTGGACTTGCGGTGACAAGAGAAAACAATTTTCCTCACCTAAGAAAGACCCTCTGGAGCTCCAGGACTTGGAAGGAACAGAGATTCAGACAAAACATCAGTAACAAAGATGCAAGGTGAGCCCCCGGCCGCTGGTCGGCTCGTCTGATCCAGACTGAATCTGATCGACAGATGTCTAATGCGTGCTCTTTCTCGTCCTTCTCACTGCAGGTGGGTTGAGGATCCAGGCAACCAAAGATTGCTAGACTCTCTCGCAGGTCCCCGCCTTTGCTCTCCGAGTGTCCGGCTGCTTCCCTGAGCACCTTGACGCCCCCACGCGGTGTCGGATCATGTCCTGGACCCCCGGACTGTACATAGCCGTCACGCAAAAAATTACATGATTTATTTCAAGGACGTGAGACATTTTAAGAAGTATATAAATCTATGTGTATATATTTTAATACTAAAAAAAGAAGGAAGCTATTTAAAAGAGTACTGTATAACTTGGGTATACTCGTGTAAAAGTTAAGATGTAAATGTTTATTTGTTTTTGTGGCTGGGTGATAATGCCCCCCCGCCGCCACTGTGTATAGAATCAGAAAGTTATGTGTTATATGTAAAAAGTGTCCATGCACAAAAAGTGATATGATATTAGGCTATTGATCACGTGTCAGTGTCTTTTTTTTTTTTTTCGCTGCTACACTTCAAAATAAGTGATTTGCCTTAAAGAATGCAGTACCCCCTCCTTCCTCGGCCCTACCCACATGGTTTCCTTATGACATACACAGTATTACACTGAGATTTTCTGCAAAATACACTCTGTCGGCTAAACCATAGCATTGCAACACACAGCAGATACTGTTTTCTGTGAAATTAATAATAATAACCACCGTGCCTTTAATGTTGTCCTTTTTTCATGTTATCACAGCAGAACTCAGCGTTAAGTTCCCACCTCGGTGCAAAAACCTTTTTCCTCGTTACGACTCGCACATTAGGGCTGGTTCATTCAGTGTGTACATGCCTTCCTGACGTTCTCAACAGTTTTTTTTTTTTTTTTTTTTTTTTTTTTTACTTGAAGGAGCTGTGATCCCATTTTTTTTCTTCTACAGTATTTGTAAGCTCTACAACGGGTGAAGTTTACATTTCTCGCTTTGTGTTTGACAACTGTGTTGTTCACCTTGGTGTGTTTTTTAAAGGGAATTGTCAAATCCAATGCAAAGGGAGTGATTTTTGTTTCATTATTTTTGATTGTTTTCTCGTATTTCCTCTACAGGCTGCTTTTAGGTTATGTTGTTTTTGACTCACGTTCCTGATTTCCAACCCTCGCACCCTCATCACGCCATTTTGCCTATTTTATTTTTTTATTTTATTTTATTTTTTTTTTAATATATAATTTGCTTTACAGCATTTCCGTTCTTTATTGTTCAGTATGGGTCTCATCACTGCCAGGTGGATTTGCAGGGAAAACACACTTGCAGATTTCTTTTTTTTAATTTGTTGTGTTAGTTTTTGTGGCAGCTTGAGGTTCTTTTGTAAATATATAAAAAAAAAGGTTCAGAAGCTACTGTGCAGTTGTAAAAGAAGCACCATTTACTGTTCAATGGGACCGTGACCTGCCCGCAGGTGTTGTCAGACAGATGTTTAAAGGGAATGGGGTTCGAGGGGGAAGCTCCTGCATTGGTTTGTAGTTTATTTCAGAAAAAAAGAAATTGTTAATGTCATGCCATAAATTATTTATATGAAAGTTTTATTTTTGTAGTTTGTACAGTTGTTAGTATCTAGACTGAAGTTCTATTTTTAAAGAGTGAATATATATTATATATAATTATATCTATTTGTTGGCAAGTTTGTTTTTGATTTGCTTGCATTTTTGGGACGGGGATGCGGGAGGTTGGGGTTGACAACACTTTATTGCAAAGGTCTTGTGGGGTGGCGCAAATAGGGCTATGGGGGAACTCAGGAAGGGGAAGGATTGTGTTGGATTGTGTCACTGTTACACCTTTGTTTTCGAGTTTCCATGTAGCCCTTCCTGCTTCAGAAAATGTTCTTGTCCATGTCTAAAACACTGTGACTTCTTAAAACTATGCTCAAGAAAACCATTGTGACCATTATGTTCCCTCACCTGCTATAGAAAATTAACTAACAAAATAAATTGAATTTAAATTAAAAAAAAAAGCCATTCTGGAGTTGTTGCTTTGTCTTTTCACCCGGCTGTTCAAACCCTTTGACCCTGTAATGACCTCAGAGGTCAGTGCTGTTGTCTCCAATCAGTGTCACAAAGGTTAGATCAAAAGTATTTACTGGATAAATATACTGCTATTGTTTAAGGTCCAAACAAAAGACCCAGATGAAAAAGTGGACTTTTTTTTTTTTTTTTTGTTAAGAAATACAGTATTAACATTTACTACACAGTTTAAGGTGAATTTTGTTGTGCCAGAGGGGACCACTGGCAGGTTTTCACATGCTTCCTGAGAGATGTGTTCAGAACCAAAGTCACGCGTCACTTCACACCATTTGCTGTCACATCTGCTCGATATGAGATTAAAGCATGTTGATGTGTGTTTTTGAGCTACAGTTAAAACCGTCTCCAGCGTAAATGTGCCGCCGCTCTGATTTACCTGAGCCTCATCTGGATCGTTGTGACTCACCTCTGTCACACACGTGCACTTTCTTTGAAAACAACTCCATTCTCAAATGCACACACACATAATACACACAGTACTTCCGCATGTCTGGACACACACTCACTCGCAGAAGCGCCCACCTGTGTAGATGAAAGGTGGATGCTGTAAATTCCTTTGCCTCAAACACAACAGCTCCTCGTTTGTCAGCCCAAGCAAAGCCGCCCATGTCTGAATCTGATACCCTCTTTGCTTTTGAAGTCCCTGCATGCACATCCACCGCCAACGACCAGACCCCTCGACACACAAATACACATCCGACGCTGTGCTCATACCTGGACTCATGGTTACACACAAGTTTAAATTCCATGCCGGTAAGGGAACACAAACAATTCCAGACTTATTTACTCTGAGAGTTCTGTGTTGTTGGGAGCAAATCTGATCCCTTTTGATGCCCTCCTGTATTTACTCATACGGGAAAAAATGAAAACATGCAGCCCAGTTTGAAAGCAGAGATGCAGAATGTATGTAGGCAGAAGTGATATTCTCTAAAAATCAGTGTCATTTTGCTTTAATAGAATGACTCTTTTCAGTCAGGCTTTTATTTTGTAACGGTGTTTTTAATCTGAATGACTCCTTGCTTGCTACTTCTCTATAAATTGGAAATCAAATAGATTTAAAATCCATCCGAATTAGTAATAGAAGATAGCAGCGATCTTGATTGAAGGAAGAAGGAAATTAGTAGTTCAATTCATCAAGATCTAACTGAAAATTCGTTTTAGGTGACAGGAGGGCCTGCGAGCGGAGCCGTGACGACATCAGTTGCATCTTTTCTGCTACTGGAACATTATCAGCTTTGGACGTACTGACGTTTATGCAACCAGGCTGATATATGAAGATTAAATATAAAAACTAAGAATTACAAAGTTGTGTAAGTAAAAAAAAGGGGGGAGGGACTCAATAAATGGAGGTATTTCGAATCATTTTGCCTACATACCACATCAATCCGATTGTTGAGTCTATTTTATGTGGTTGCTGCATACTCCAGCATTTTAATTTTAGAGTAGACTGAGGTGAAATGTTTAAAAAAGTGTTTCCAGCACTCATTCATTTACTTCTAAATATACCAGAGAGAAATTAATGAAATAATCAAAAACAAATGTTAAAACTTGGTTTCAGTAACATTAAACTCACTCTCTTTCTCTCTCTCTCTCTCTCTCACACACACACACACACACACACACATATATATATTTGAGTTTCCCACAGTTTACACCACTGAATATCAGATAAGAAAAGAGATAAATCTGACAACATTATGGGGCAACCTTGTGTTTGAGCTGAATAAATTTGGCTCACATACAAACATGCTGCAACCAGGCATCCCAGCCGGAGAAGCGCAATTTATCACAGCTGCAGGGTCATTGTTCGCCATGCTTGATTCTATAAGATCTTGATTAAGTTTGTCTTGATTGAGGGACCTGGAAACCATCCTGCCGGCACACGTGTGGTCTCGAAAGAGCGCTCTGCCAATCTTTGACACTCCCAAGACGCATCTAATAAGTCCCATGTTACTGGTGCTGATGTGTGGTCGTGTGCGACCACGCAGAACCAAAATGATGCAACATGAGAAACATGGTCCAGAGAAGCTGCAAGTATTTACAGGCTCTGACAGATATTTTAAAAAAATGCAGGCTGGACAGATTGTCCTGATGGTTTTGCGTTTTTAATGAGCGTTTGGTGGGAATTTCATATTCAGTAACAAACAGTTCCCCAGCTCATGTGTCTTTCTGCAGCAGCACACAGAAATAAAGGAACCATCTCGGTCACCTTGACAAGAGCTTTACTGTACAGAAGATGTGGACCCTGGCCTTGATTCCGTGGGTGGGCCTAAATGGCAGCTGATGTTCCAGAAATCACGAAGGACTCGCGTCGACTTCCTGACCTGAGTGTGGAGGTGAGATTAATGGAGGGACAAAATACAATGAGAGAACAAAAGCCTGAATCAGTGATGCTGGTTTAAGTATATGTGTGTGTGTGTGTGTGTGTGTGTGTGTGTGTGTGTGTGTGTGTGTGTGTGTGTGTGTGTGTGTGCAGTGCTTGGGTGGCCTGAGCCTGAGGATGAGCTGCTATTGTTGTTGGAATTCAATAGGGCTGATTAGTAAAGAAGTGCGTTTGCGTGAGTGCGTGTGTGTGTACATGTGCTGGCATGCGTGCCTGGGTGTAGAAACTGGGGTGTGTGTGTGTGTGTTTTCACATTAACCATAGGGGGAATTTGCCACAACGATATCCGAAAACAGACGTCAGCGTGACGTAAACACTCTCCAAGGTTGCGACATTTACTTCTATTGCAGAATTAGCCGTCAGAATAGAATTTTCAAGCATATGAATAAAAATGTTGTTTTATTTGGAGGGACAACTCTCTGAGTCCTGCATGCAACTGTAGCTTGACTCCTCTGTCAGGGTCTGGTTATCAGCCTGTTTTGGGCTGCGTCTGTGTCTTTTGCTGCCTATTTTTGGCAGCTTCAATGCAAAATTAAAACAAAAATAACTTTAGAAATGTAGGGTTAGTGTGTTTTACAGTGCTGTCAAACTCCATCTTCTCCATCATTTGGACTGTCTGCATGCCTCAAATTTATGCACAAATGATCATTTCGTATTTAAGCGTGTCAAAAGAACTCACCCTGCTCTCATCGGGGTGATCGCAGCAGCGATAAATTAGATGGCATTTACAACAGAGTTTATGACTTCATGAATGAATGGGGCAGGACCCTTGTCACTTTAACTCATATGTGTGCTTTTTAGTCATTTTCATCTGTTTTTATTGGTGGCAAGGTTAGAATAATCTATATTATATTAATTAATCAGTCCATGCACGCTGATCTAACAGAGCTGTTATTTGTTCTCTGCTCAAACTCTCAGCTTGTGTTCATACATGTTCCTGCACCAGAACGCCTCCTTCTAATCATCATCAGAAACAGAGGAAGGACGGAATCAATATTTACTGAAAACGCTCTACATCATAACAAATGTGTTTGTAATCTACGCGTGCTTGATATACCTTGGCCGTGACCGGGCCTATTGAGGGGTGGCAGGAGGGGGAGGCGGGGGGGTGGTGGAGGGAGGGATACTAAGTTCCAAGCAATCATGCAGACAGGCGGGAGGGCCCATATAGTGTAAACATGTTTTAAATAAACAGGAACCAGCATAATGCCCTTTTAATTGATTCATTCTGTGCTGTGCTGTTTACAGAAGGGTCTAAATATGAGCCTCGTAAGGCAGAGGCCTTGTGTTTATAAGTGGTATGTTTAGTTCAAACAATAACAGTTAGAACACCAGACGTAGCCGTGGATCACTTGTGACGTGTTGCGCTGTGCTCCATGTGGCGTGTGCATGTGTGTGTGTGTTTTAATGCACAAGCCATGTGTGTTTCCATTTTAAAGGAGAATAAAGCAGCTCTCCCACTGTCTCTGCTTTACAATTTGCAGGCCAGCCAGGGTCTGCTGGTGTGACTGCAGTTTAAACTGTAGCCACAGTGTAATGATATGGTGCCATAGCATTCAGGGGTACTCCAAAAGGGCGAGCGGGGGTGGTTAATTAGACATATGCAGACACATACAGAGGGTTAGGTGGGTGAAAGAGAGAAAGGCGAAGAAAGAGAGCAAAGCAAAACACATCCAAGTGGGGTAGTAAAAGCTAATGAAGGCTCAGTGCAAGGCTGGCACAGACAGCCATTTCATGTGGTGAAGAAGAGAGGAGGAGGAGGACCAGGGCAGGCTGGGGAGCAATAAGGCAGAACTGTAATCGAAAGCAAGTTAGGCAGACCGGAGGGTAAACTCTAATTGACACCATGCAGAAGTGTTTCGACAGCATTTCTCTCGTGGTCGGCCCAATCGATCGTCTACTTATGGGAAATAATGGGTCAAAATATTTTGTATCACTAATCGTAATAGTAGTAACTGTATCAGAAGTAATTGGTAAGAATAATGCCCAAAGATGCCGAAAAACATAAACGCCGTTAACATAAATGAACCATCACAGTTGGTGTCACATGTTAGAAACAAAAGAAGAAGAAGCAGAACTGAACTGGGCCCTAAAATTGAACGACATTTACATCAAACAAAGTTTTATGTAATATTAAACGATTACACTCATGGCTTAACACCGCATCACCATTTTTTTCTGAATTAAAAAAAAAAAGATGTTTTTTTGAGCTCACACTAACAGAGTCTGTAAGATGTCAAATTTACACAGAGCGAGCCATGGTTGTGGTTTCAGAGAGGGCTGTAAAACTGTGGGTCTGTGTGAGGAGATCTGTGGGGTCCACATGTTTTAGCCTGTACTATAAGCAAACATATACTATAACTTCTCTACTGAGTCCCATTAAAAGAAAAAAAAAAAAAAAAAACACCCTTGGGTTTTGATTAATTTCAAAAGCACGCTGACACATTTCTGCTCTTTTCATGGTTTGTGGTTTTGATTAGTGATCGCCTTTAGACGCCTGCTGTATCTCATTGCTTCTGCTCATATGATTGCAGAGCCTAAAAATATTACTTGTGGGCTAATTTCATGTTGTTGGATACAACGTTGTATGAGGCGCATTTCTTTTCTAAAACAGGGTTCAAATTAAGTTAAAGTATTAGGTGGGGAGAAAATGTCTTTATGTAAGAGAAAATTGAAGAAGAGGGAAATTGTGGTAAACAATGTGGCACAATAATAGTTGCTGTGCCAGATAATCCAAATGCTGCCCCAAATGCTGGCTGAAAGTGGAGTCGCAAGTGTTTAGTTAAACTAAACATGACGGGTCAAACCATTTTAAAAACCAACATTGGTCAGTTCTGCCAAAAAGTATTCCAAATGCATGAGGCATGCTTCAACCACCAGGGGGCAGAGTGAGAGCCGAGGAACTGTGGTCTGTAATAAGTGGGATGAGTGCAGCAGTGATGATGGAGCGGAGCATGAAATGTATCATGATAAGAGCAGCTTTTGTCCATCCCAGGAACTAATCGTTGGGTCTGGGGCCAAACAATAAGTCAGCAGTCTTGTTATCTGGGTGCCCTGAATGTGATCTCCCCAATGGGAAGTCCTGGCCCTGAAGGAGCTGTTTCTCTAACTGTGTTAGCACACTGACATCCATGTGTTTTTACTTACAGCTGCATACACATTTGAGCACAAGTAGCCACACACAGGGCTGTGAATATTAACAGACAAGGGATTAAGAAGGTTGAGCGCTGCTGCCAACTTGTTAAAATAGAATTGCTAATATCGACACACAACTGCTATGCAACTGGGACCCGCAACAGCAATTAACATGAGATTTGTTCTTATAGCACTCAGGAAACAGATGATGTCATGAAACTGAAACTGAACCCCAACTCAAATCAGCTGCAGCTACTCTCTGGGAAAGGTTACAGATCAGTCAGTATCGTAGTTTTAAGATGTTTGAGGTGTCAGAGCTGGTATTTGCAGTAACAACAGTATTACAGTCCAGGGTTTTCTCATGATTATGACTATGGTCTCAGGTATAATAAACATCTGGTGAAGGTCACAAAACAGACTTTGGACTCCAAGACACTCCTGCAGTGGACCTGCAAGATGGGAATAGGATTGGATTTTATGTATTTAAAACGGACAATGCTCTCTAGGCCGCTTGTGGCAAAGCCCAGAGTCGAATGAGAATGTTTCAGCTCGGAAAGCAGCGTTCAGAAACGTTGCATTTGACGCATAAGATTATGGCCTATATGGCGTCTTTACTTAAATGATGGGCAGGGAACCAAAATAGGATGCTGAGTGAATACTCTGCATGCCAAGAATACTAACTGGCTTTAATGACTGAACGTTCCAGGCTCGGCCTGTGTTCACTCTCTTTTGCTTACGACATTTTGAATCCAAGCTGCTGCAATGTTTGGAGCACATGAAGTTCAGTTATAAAACAAGTCACATCAGATCACCAAGTGGTTGACTCTCTGAGCACGTGCACCTTAAAATGTTTTATCATTGGCCCTCTTTGTCAATATTTTATCTCCCAGTTTGTTCTGTGGCGATAGCGCCCTCTGCTGGGCATAATATTGCAAACGTAGCTTAAAGACGTAAAACAATGATTAACTTACTGTCATTAATGAAGTCTGGTGTCCAATTCTAAATTCATAGTCATTTTCAGTAGGTTATTAGAAATATGCAATTAAATCCAAATTAAAGTTGCAGAAAGTTAGAAAAGAGGACATCCGGACAACCTGCACACCTCCTTGCTGCTTGCTTCTCCAGAAACTTCCTGGGTGGTTTATAAATGTTCTCAGCTCACACACACCATGTGCACGTGTGTTTATTTAGTCTGTATGGAGGGAAAGCCACAGTCTCTGCCAGTTTTCTTTACACTGAGATATGCTGCTGGACAGTTGGGGGAAAAAGGGAAAGCAGTTAAACAGACTCGGGGCCAACAGATACACGACCCTGTCTTGAAATCAGCCACCACAACCATGAGCAACGCTCCAGACCGAGAAACCAGCGCTGCTGTTTTTCCATGAGTGCAGTCTCCATCAAACTACTATTTAAGTAATATCGCAATGGTGCAAAAGTGCATTCCAATATGGAAACCTCACCAGTAATTAAATCACAGTAACAGGTCTTCTGGGGGAAAGCAAAATATATACAGATCAGATAGGAACACATAATTGGTGAAAACACACAAAATAAAACAATTTTCGAAGATGTTATGACTTAAAGATCACCAGAATCCTTGACTTCTGACTAACGCACAAAATTATATTCTGTGGTTTTACCCCTGCATTGCAAAAATAAGAAACTGGACCACTATGATGAAGTAATATTTGTGATTTAGCCCAAATATTTTCCTGACAGCAGTTTTCAACCTCATAATTTGCCTGCCTCTCTTCTCTATTAGCCTTTACAAACAGGTAAAAAAAAAAGATCACATTCATTGGATTGGGACTCCAGTCTGGGAATAATAAACAACATATACTAAAAAAGGTGTTAAGCATGTAATTCATGTAGCTGAGAAAGGGTAGAACGCCTCCAACTGTGAAAATATATAGACTGTAAGGAGGAAAAGTGAGAGGAGTGTTAGAACAGAGAGAGAAGAGGGTCTGAAAAAGAGAGGCGAGGAGGTGTGTGGGGGAGAAGGGGGGAAGGAAAGGAATACCACCCACTGAGTCACTTGTGGAGAGGTTCTGGGGGTTGGGCCGCTCACAGGAAACAGTTGTGGCTCCATCCCAGGCCTCACACCGAGCAGCTCTGGGCCACCCAGTCACCGACAGACAGACCCACCAAATGGCCTGGCTGGGCCAAACCGACAGGACTTTGTTTATTTTTCATCCTTTAGTGGTGGTGGGGGATTGTTCAGCACAAGCTGTTTATTGGACCTTTGATTTTTTTTTTTTCATGTGTCAGCATTCACTTGGAGGGAATATGTAAACATAACTCTGACATGTATATAGTTTTGAGGCTGGTAGGGCGTGGGCACTAAAGAACTGTGGGGGCAAAAACAAATGAGCAAGAAAAGGGAAGCCTCTGTCACTGAAGGGAAAACTGAACTGCAATATGGGTAATTTTCCAACTGTTGTTATGGTGATGTAATGCAAGTCTAGATGGCTTTGAAAGAAGGTATGGGAAGCGAGTGGACATGCACTGGATTGGAGTAACAGTAGACTTAACTGATCACTCTTTAGCATAATCAGAAACAATAATTTTAAAAAATACAGAAGAACATAGGCCTACTTTACAAATATCAGGAAAAGTAGTTTTGCACATAAGACTGTCATGAAATAACCCAATTTAGGCATGTATAAATAATATTAGATTTAATAAATCTCATATCTAACAATTTCTCTGTTTTTAATCATTATGAGTCATACATACATTACCTATTACAGCGATGCAATGTGAAGAAGACATAATACAAAACTAAATAAAAATTGTTAATTTTTACTCTACAAACTTTTTTAGAAATCTTAATTTGTAACTTCCCCTGAAAAATCGAGTTCTACATAAATTTAAGTCAAGTCAAATGAGCTTTATTGTCAAATATGCTATACATGCTGGACATACAGTACAGATGAAATTTCTGTCCTCTAGGACCCACGGTACAGCAAAACTACATAAATAAATCTATAATAACTAAACTAAACTAAACTAAATACAACTACATTTAAAATCTACAACTACAATTAGCTATATAAACATATAAATACTTTCATTATATCAATTTTATATTTAATTAGCAAATTTAAAATTGAGATAATTGGATTATTATTATTATTATTATTATTATTATGTAGGTTTTCGTCTTCTATTTAAGTCCACAGGAAAACTGCAGGGCAGCATTAAGTCCACAAGGTGGCAGACATCGCTGCAATCTTTTTGGAAAACTAAACGAAGAAGAAGTTTAAATATTTAGCGGCGTTGACGTTGGTAAGTAGGTAAGAAGGATTTTGTCATTAGTCTTTGAGAATAGTAAATAAAAGTTGAAATAAAAAGACAAGAATAGCTGACTGCATATTTGGTCCTTTATGGTTAAGTAGTATGTATGTTTACAAGTGCCATAGGATTGCTAGGCAGTGTGAGCGCTGGTTGCTAAAGTGCTAATGCTGCCTGAATTTTTATTTCCTAGATAAAGTTATACCGCTGAAACTATGGAGAGCGCCTTGTCCAGATTTCTTGTTGGACTGTCTGTACAAATCAGCCGAAGTGATGGTGAGCTAATATTCCCACCGAAGCGCCCTCTTTGCGAGTTAATAGTGTTTTGAACACATTAACAACCTCCTTTTGGTAACCGGCTAACAGGTCGCGTACATACGGCCACGGTGAGGTCTGTGGATGCTGTCAAATCCACGGCTATGGTCGAATGGTACGAGAGGAAAATCTCCCGTGGGAAGGAGGTTAGTATGTCCTTATACACGGAGACGGAACTCTAAATTAAGCAACAAATCTTTGTGGTTGATGACCGGGGGTCTCTTTTTCAGGTTCTCGTGACCGAGTTATGTGCACTTAATCCAGAGTTGATGGATTATATAAACAATGTCACCAGTAACAATGTCACCAGTAATGCTGCTAAACCTTCTTGTCCTGCTCCTGAAAAGGTAAATCTTGCTTTATTATAAGATACACTTTAATTTACTAAATGTTTACACGGTACCGTACTTCTATTTGGGCTGATTCCTTGTTATAATTAATTATTAATGACAGATGAATGTGATTATAAAATGTAATCTATAGTCATATTATGCATTGTTTTACATGAAAACGTCTTTCATTATCAAGCCTCTATTATATATCCACTGACTTCCATCTCTCATAATCTGTCCCTAAAAGAAGTATGAGGGTCGACTGCGCTCCTCCAGGATACCTGCCCCCACGTCCTGTATGTAAATATATACAATGTTTTTTTTTTATATATACCATATCATTTGTCTCTTAGCTTGTTTTCATTCAAAAGCCTCTGCTGCAGCTGTCGCCAATGCCGAGGAGTCAGGTCAGCAAGGCACATGTCCTTTTAAACTAAATCAGGGATTAACCCGGCACGTGGGTGCAAATTAATGAAATGTACAAAACTTGGAGAACTGATCACAGTCCACTTGCTGCTGATTATGTATAAATATCAGCCTTTGTTTCATTCAGGCAGCACCTTTTAAGTAAGAGGCAAAAAAGGGCACTTGAACAATTTTCTGTCTGTCTCTCTTGGGTCAATTATTTTCTTTCTGGTTTTTAAAACAATCTCATATCAGTTTAGGGTGGCAAGCTTCTCACTTTTATCACTTAAAATTGGCAAATCGCAACCGTTTATCTGCATAATTTTTTTTGCCAATATTTTACGTGGGAGGACTTTTAACTCCTGCTGCAACTTTTCACGCTCCAGCTGTTTTACCTGAATTTGTTTGACTCTCAGTCGGCACCAAATCTCAAGTGAGGCAGACGTGTGTATTCCAAACCCCGGCTAATGGTCAAACTCCAGCAATGACCTCTGATGTCTCTCAGACGATCCACCCTTATCTCCCTACTCCTGTTCTCACAAACTCTGGTTAGTAGTTATCTTCAAAATTTGAAAGCAAAAGTATGACCAGGGTCTCCTTCAGCCTGGTCTTTATTATTCTTTATTATTCATTAACCTTTGTGAATTTTTTACCTTATTTAGCGAGTTCTAATCAGCCCCATAGAAAGAACGAGTCTAAATCTGCACTGGCACTTGCGCGTGAGACGGTGAAAGAAAATGATGAACCTGAAAGGATGCCTCCGCCACCTGCAGTCAAAAGTGGGTGTAATCATATTTATATAACAGCAGCATGTTTTAAGGTTACTCTGATCAACAGATCGCTGCACAGATTAAAAAAAACTATGTTAAAGACTCCTCTCTTTTCCTACAAAAGTGAATGTGGTAGTAGTGTCACGTTTGTTTTGATCATGTGATGTGAAACTGTTGTTGGATCAGAAATATAAACATTATCTCCATGTTCCGTAGGCAGAAGAAAGTCTGTGGTTGCCCCAGAGCCCATCAAAGGCAACAAAAGGCTGTCCTCTGTTGCAAAGCCTCCTGACGTGCAAACCAAGAGGGGAAAGGTGCTGTTATTTTATTCATGGTAACATATTCTGATGTGAATGTGTTTGCTTGGACTTCTGTAGTATTTACACTGCGTTTGTCATTTTCCTATTAGTTTGGAGAAGCTTCTCGACCAAACCAGAAATTCTACGATATGATCCAGGACTTCAGAGAGACCTTGGAAGTAATTCCCTTATCATCTAGTGAATGTGTAAGTTGTTTGGCTTTTAGATGTAGGTATTAATTTGGAATTAAAGCCGTATTTATTTATTTATTCCTTCCTTTCTTACTTTAATAGATTGAACCCCGCAGGATTTGTGTCTGTGTTCGTAAGCGACCGCTGAATAAGCAGGGTATGTTAGAACTGGAAATACTGAATATATTAATATAAAAGTGACAGGAATCAGGAAAATTGATGCCTGCCTCAGCTTTTGATGTTGGTGTTTTCCAGAGACGAACAGAAAGGAGATCGATGTGGTGTCTGTGTCGGGAAAAGGGGCCCTGTTTGTTCATGAGCCAAAGCAGAAGGTGGATCTAACCAAGTATTTGGACAACCAAGTATTCCAATTCGACTACTCCTTTGATGAGACTGCCACTAATGATCTGGTCTACAAGTAATTTTTTATGACATATTTCTCATCATTTCTCTGTTTATGCTGAAGATGCAGTTCCTTATTTTGTTTCATGACGTAGGTTTACAGCCAAACCGTTGGTGCAGTCCATGTTTGAAGGTGGAATGGCAACATGTTTTGCCTATGGCCAGACAGGAAGTGGGAAGACTCATGTAAGTAGTCTGTTGTGCAGCTTTGAACGCTCCTAAAGCAGGTTTTACCACAAGAGGGCTTTAAATGTATGTGTCTTGCACAATTTTTCCCTCTAGACCATGGGAGGTGACTTCACAGGGAGACAACAGAACAGCAGTAAAGGAATTTATGCCTTTGCAGGTAGCATAACCATTTACTCAGATCAAAACAGTAAAATAAAATTGAATGTTTAACACTGTGGTGCAATCATAAATTGATTTGTCTTTCCTCCTTAAGCCCAGGAGGTTTTTACACTCCTCAACCACAGGAGGTTTTCAAACCTGGATCTCTCTGTCTACGTCAGCTTCTTTGAGATATACAATGGCAAAGTAAGATCTCTACCTACCTGATGAATTCACTGAAGAGATTCATAAGTAATATGACCTTGGTTGATTAGTTTATCCCTAAGTCAAATGGATGAATGGATGCTTTGATTCAGGTTTATGACCTACTGAACAAGAAGGCCAAGCTGCGAGTCCTGGAAGATGAACGCCAGCAGGTTCAGGTTGTGGGCCTGGAGGAGATGTGCGTGTCCACGGCAGAAGAAATCATAAAGATGATACAGCTGGGTAGTGCATGCAGGTATGTCTGTCAGCACATACTGTGTGTGAGTGTGTACACAGATGTGCTTAAATATCAGTGTCTTCATGTGGGTAAAACCATCACATAATAAAATACATAATTTTTTCCTCTCTGCTTAGGACATCAGGCCAGACCTCAGCCAATGCCAATTCCTCCCGCTCCCACGCAATCCTTCAGATCGCCCTCCGTCGCAATGACCGCGCCACCACGCTGCATGGCAAATTTTCACTGGTGGATTTGGCTGGCAATGAGCGCGGTACAGACGTCAGCAGCAATGACCGTAACACTTTGGTGGAGACTGCAGAGATCAACCGCAGCCTGCTGGCCTTGAAGGTAGAATAAGGTTTCCTCAGGTGCACCAGATGAAGTCAGAAGGAGCAGTTTTCTCTGAGGAGCTCAGTTAGGATGTTGACTATTCAGGTTCCTGTTTTAAATTGTTCTCATCTTGACTTCCTGATTCCTCTGTCTAATAGGAATGCATTCGGTCACTGGGAAAGAACAGTGATCACATTCCTTTCCGCATGAGCACTTTGACCAAGGTCCTTCGGGATTCCTTTATTGGGGAAAAGTCAAGAACCTGCATGGTGTGTGTGTATGTAATCAGTCTGTGGTCTGATTACAGCATAGGGTCTGATTTAAAATGACAAATGTCAACTTGTGTGTCTTCAAGATCATGACTCATGTACACATATTTCCTCCTCTTGCTCCACAGATTGCCATGGTGTCTCCAGGCATGGCTTCATGTGAATACACTATGAACACACTACGTTATGCTGACAGGTGCTGATTTAATTTTGTGTTTTGTTTTGTTTTTTGTTAAGAATACTGATCAAACTGTAGATCTTGGCAATTTTCTTCTCTTTACAGAGTGAAAGAACTGAATTGTAATTCCAGCACAAGTGGAGCAGCCAAGATGAAAGAGCCTGTAAACAGCTCCTCAGAGGAGGTAAAACTGTCTGTAATAATTCCAAGAAATCAAAAAAAAAGATCAATCTTCATTTCCAGGTTTTGTGTGCTCTAGGAGTCTGTTGAGGACACAAGCGTGTATGATGCCATTTCTCAAGTGACAGAGTTGGAGGATAAAGTTTATATGGAACTCAGGGTAGAGTTTGCTCTTCTTTACAATAATTGTTTGTTGTCAGATGAATCCCACATTCTCACATGTGTACCCCTTTGTTTACAGAAAGTAGGCGATTTTGTCACAGCAATGGAGAAAACTTCATACAACATCAAAACAGAACTTCCTGGCCTGCTGGATCATTCCCGGAAAATCTTGGGTTTGTACAAACCCAGTTCACACTTCTTGCTATGTTATTTTTGCGTGAAATTATACTTATGCAGATGTAGAATACAAATGTATAAATGTATCTTTCTATTTACAGATACACTGATGGCTTTGCAGACAGCTGTGGAGCAGGAAAGCCTGGCAATCATGAAAGGCTGAGATGAACCTCGCTAATTTTCCAAAAGTGATGAATTTTTAACACATTCATTTGATAGCTTTTTTTAATAGTTTAAATAAATAAAAGGTATTCGACACTTTGGCTATCTAAAATGTTGTGAGTTGCATGAATCAAACTGGAAACAGTTTGAACTGTACATATTTTGTGTATGATTGTTTGCTCAGTAATTAAAAAGCAGTTGTAGCTTGAAAAGTACATCACAGGGGCTGCATTTAACACATTAAAATTGATTAAAGACAAGACATCTTCAGTTTCTTTCGTGCTACAAATAAATTTTGATTTCAACTAAACTGCCAGAACACTAGGTGGCGCTGAAGCAAACTCGGGTCAAAAATACTGCAGAAAAGGGATTAGTAAGGAAGATTGTCGGAGTGGTGAAGAAATTGGAGCGAGTAGATGGCGATGAAGTGGTTACGCTTTACGCTCCTGACTTTGGGGGTCTTCTCGCTATGCTGTGCCACAGCAGGTGACAACAGCGGTGTGAAGAAGATGAAGATGCAGTTTGCTACGGGGCCCCTGCTCAAGTTTCAAATCTGGTAAGAACGAAAAATCTGGCGAGTCACCGTGAACTAGCTTAACTCCCAGGCTGACAACAACATAGGCCTATTTGCCATTTGCTGGGTGCATGTTAAGACCATAACACAGGAAATTAACAGCTGGCTGAATTATCTAGTAATTCAATCACCGCAAGTGCACGTCGAGATCAGGTTGGTGTCGAAAATTGTGTTTATTAATTTCTCCGGTTAATATAATCGATAAGGCCTCACTTCCGCTCTCAAAGACACGTTAAATATGTCATCTGTGTTTAGTTCCAGGTACATTTTGGTTCCCCTTTAGAATACTGGTACTCAACTTTGTTTTGCTTGTTTGAAAAATTAATTGGGTTTAATTAAACCCACATTAACATGTTTCCCTCTATGTTTCTCTATCTTATTACATTTCTGAAAGTGCAGAATGATTGCATGTTTTCGGCGTTTCTTAAAAGTTTTTACTAATAATAAATCTTAACGCTATTTCATAAGATTATCGTCTATGGCTACACTAAGAGGTATTTGATCTTTAGTTGTTAAGCAAATTAAAATCCAACCAACGACAAATGGCAGCAGTGCACTGGAATTAAAAAAAAAAAGTGAAATTAAGTTTACATGCCAGAACAAATAAATACATTACCACTAAAATTTTCCTAAAAAACAGAAAACTAGCGGAGGATTTTACATGCTGCAGTGTTCAAATGTATATCCACCGTTGTATTCTTGCAACCACGTTTTATCCTCATTCCTTCTTGGAACCTTGACGTTGGACTTCTTTTACTTTTTTCTCCCCATCTGTCTCATAGTATTTCCTGAGGGTACAAGCGGGTGTTTGAGGAGTACACGCAGGCTTTGTACCAGCGGTACCCAGACATCCGCATTGAAGGAGAGAACTATCTTCCAATACCCCTCTACCGGTAAGGAAGAAATCATCAGTCTGTCTTGTTACAAGTGGTTTAACTGCACTGTTTAAAAGCTGCCTGAGATTAGCTGTGATTAGACAGAGGAAATGGAATTGTCGTGCAGGCAGCCTTATCTCTGCACCGATTTGTCTTTGGTGGTATTACAGACCCAAGACCTGTTGGTCTTAAGTAGCAAAAATGTGGGTCAAAGTCCACTTTACTTGTGGATACTTAACTTCATACTTGATTGTTTTTTTTTTTTTTTGTTTTTTTTTTTGCTTCAACAGACTATGATTAGCCATTTGGGCCGTGACTGTCACAAACTCAGCCAATTTTAGTAGGATCTCAGGCTAACAAAATTTGTGATGATTTATATGAAGGGTATGATAGTTGTTTCATTCCAAATGTGGAATATGATGGATTGCATTGCTATGATTATGATTCTTTGTAAAATGAGTGAACATTAATCCCAGATGATAAACGTAGGTGTGTCGTGAAAAGCTTCTAGGCGATTCTCTAATGAACACACCAGAGAGTTGCTCTTTGGAGAACAGAATCTGCTCTTTGTTGGATTCACTCACAGGTGGTCTTTAACTGTAAATCGAGTAAAGAAGTGCATTAATTACCTTCTCGCTTTCCTAGGCACATAGCTTCCTTCCTTTCTATGTTCAAACTGGTGGTGATTGGGTTGATTATTGTCGGCAAGGACCCGTTTGCTCTCTTTGGTATGCAAGCCCCAGGCATCTGGGAGTGGGGCCAGGGAAATAAGGTGAGTTTTACTGAAGCTATCATTGTCACCAACAGTCTGATCTTCAAGTATGTGCCCTTTTTATTTGTAGTCATGCATAACAAGGCCAGTGTTGGTTGTCACAATTATGTAGCTTAACATTCTTTAGGTCATCTGTGTTTTGAATGCAGATTTATAGATGGCAGGATGTATTCAACCCTGTGGGAAACCATTAGTCGATAATTCAAGGTCCACAGATTGTTTTGCTTGCATCAGGAGTCCCCAGAGTTACATTACAGGCTCAGAGGGAGAATAGCCACTGACAACTACCCTCATGCACTTTTACCCAATCAATTAAAATGAAATCCACTATAAACAGATTGATGACATTTCAGCTGTACTTGTGCGGTAAAAGGAGCGTATATCTACATGTAAACATAACTCTTAATTCATCTTTGTGCTGTTTTCAGGTTTATGCCTGCATGATGGTGTTCTTCCTCAGTAATATGATTGAAAACCAATTAATGTCTACAGGAGCTTTTGAAATCACTTTTAATGGTGAGTTATTCACTATATACTGTAACTTCTGAGCAGGTACTGGATTATTTTATGTTTGCAAAGTGAAATGCTCAAGAATGCTATGAATGAATTTGACAGAGTATCTGTATTGATTGATTGATTGATTGCCCTAGATGTACCTGTGTGGTCCAAACTGGAATCTGGTCATCTACCATCCATGCAACAGCTTGTGCAAATCCTGGACAACGAGATGAAGATGAACGTTCACATGAACACAAGACCACATCACTCTTAACCCTGTTGGCCTCCTGGCCGGAGTTAAAGTCCCCCATGTAAACAAAATGTTTTTTTTTTTTTTTCTGTTAGCATGAAACATTCCTGTTTCTTCAATAATGTTCTCGAAAATATGAGGCACAGGAGATGGTCAGTCGCACATCGTGTCAGTCTGGTCTAATGTCATCTTCTTTCTTCCTCTTTAGGTTTGAGGTGGGTCTCCCTGTGGGCTGTGAGGTGATGCTTATGAAGGTCTGTGCTGAAGGCAGGAAGACTGCTAGCTCAGGCTGGATGTCCCCATCGCTCTTCACCATGCCCTGTAGAGATGCCCCGCCCAGGCACTGTAGTGGGATTCATGCCACTTGTTCCGGCCATTCCATTGTCTTTCCCTTACTGTTCATACTACTGCAGATCTTATCCTGTTAGCATCAGTGGGTCCATGAAGAGAGTTTAACACACAAATTACCTGTCTTGTCTTTAGCTTGTTGCATACAAGTTGATCTGTTTGTCATTCATACCACTGAGCCATATGTAGACTTTTATTCAAAAAGTAGATTAGCCAGGTAGAAAATACATTTAAAAATCTATCATCACTGTTGTGAAAGTAACAGCTATGTCTTGGTATGATTTCTGAATGATTTTTATATTTACATGACTTGAAGGAAGCTAAAGGGGATTAATAAAAACGATCGTAACTATTTAACTAAGAATCTGTGGTTTGATTGGCGTTTACTCATTGATGCATGGTGGTTTGTTGAAATGCAATCACTCTGGCTTGAATATGGTGGGTTTTTTCCCTCAGAACAAACTTTGCCTGCAACTCATCTTGACCATCTGCTCGTCGTAATGGTATTAGGAGGCCCACCCTGATTTGATTACAAGACAAACGGATTAGGAATACATGCAACATAATCCAGAAGGCAGTCAACAAAGGTACAGAACACACAAGTGAACTTGCATGGATAAAAATTGGAATAATGCTTGTTTATTTGGTAGAGCACGTGTACATAGACTGCATCCATTGTGAGACCAGAAAAAGTTAGATCTTAGGTTTGCAACATTTCTGGAATTTTGTATTTTATTTGACACAACTTTTATTTTGGACAGAATACAGTTATTGTATCATATTTCTAAAAATGAGATTATACTCTGCGTTGCATAAAGGATTTTTTTAAAATCCAGATGCTCCTGAAACTGACAGTATAAAAAGCCCTGGTGGAACCTTAAAATGATCACGTTTGTGATTCTGCAATCAGAAATGCCGCGTTAGCACCCTCTAGTGGCTTTATGTTGAAATGCCTCATCGGAACTACAGCGGTAGAACTGAGCTCATGAAAAATAATTTAACAGGAGCAGCTACCTACACTGAACTTCACATCTTCACCACATGCTTGGAAGGAGACAAATACTTGTTCCCGCCCGAGGATTTGGAGTTTAACCATTTTGTTGAGGTTCAGGTGGAAGGGGTCCAGGACAGTAGGAACGCGGCCAAAGCCGCTCCAGGTCCATTGCCGCAACCTGCTACCATCCTGTTTCAAACACCGACCGACTGATTTATTCAAGTTCAGCCTGCAACAGAGCACCCACACAGAGAGGGTATACAGAGAGTACCTTTGTCTTGTGCTAGTGTGGCTGAAGTCTTACCATATATTTTTGTTGCTGTGATAACATTTTGCCCTGCCATCGGAGTGGAATATGGCTCTGGTTGCTTCACTGTGAGCGCTGCTGTCATCATACACAATGCATACCCTTCCAATATCTTCTGTATCCATGACAGCAATAGCAAGGGAACCCGAAGGATAACTGATGTGGAGTTGATAAGGTTCACAACACTGGCTGTGGCCATAGAGCAGCCTAACACACATTAAAGTTTCGTGTTGCTGTTATCAGAACTGGATACAAGAGCTGAGCAGAACCATCAGAGAAGGCAGTGAGAAGTCTGGTGCCACTGGAATAATACTTCTGTGCAAACTCTGAACCAACCTGTAACCATAAATAACATTGATGACATCATGACCACGCTGGGTCCAAAGGCCGTGTCAACAAACATCCCGAAGACAGGTTTCACCTGGTAATCACAGATGCCGAACTTGAGGGGCTTGTGGAAAGACGAGCCTGTTATCTGCTGCTCTTTCTCTTTTCTTCTGAAATACTGCTCGACCACACTGCAAGGATACGCTGTCCAGCATCTTTCTGGAGCACGAGATAGTCGGAAGCTAAGCATATGTAATGCTGGGGGGAGAAAAAAACAGTCAAAGGCTGCTGTTTCTTACTAATAATGTGAAGTAAAAACACAGAGAGAATTTCTGCAGAATGACTCAGTACTCACAGCTTTCTCCTGTAAGTGATTGTCGAAGTAAGACATCCTCAAAGACAATGTCTTTTGATTCTTTTCTAAACAAGAAGCAATTTTAATTGGCCTTAGGATTGTGAAGCTGTTCCATTTGATTACAATTTAAAAAAAAAAAAAAATTGTACTCAAAACCACGGGTCCAATTCGTGTCTAACTGGTTTGGATCTTCTATCACGGCCTCCCGTGATGTGAAATATCTGCCTCCAGCCATACATCTGTCCACTTCCAGCAGCTCGTACAGCTGCTGCCTCTGGACGCAGCAGAAGCCCAGAGCCTTCTAGGGTGCACACAGGAGCAAGCACGTCAGCATCAGCTGTTATGAACCGCAGGTTTTTTAATGGATTTATTTCACCTCGGGCCAACGTTGCCATGACAGTTCCAGTAAAGGTTTGGCGTTTTGTCCGCAGTACTCGCAGTCGGCTGGGTATTCTGCCCAGGTCCTGTGCTGGACAGAGGAGCAGTCCAGACTGATCAACTATATATACTGTGTGTGTGTGTGTATATATATTTGTATATATATATATATATTTGAAAGAAATTTGATGTCAGTACCCCTGGATGAAGAGTTGCTAAGTTTATTGTGTGGCCAGGCTCCCGTCGGTACCTCAGAAGTCCTGCTGCTCCAGTATAGCAGCTGCAATCGCTGGAAGACTCTGTCTGATCTACTGGTATTCTCTTACCAAAACCAAGACAGAACTAAACATTTCCACAGAACTAGGGACTCAAACAGAACCAAGCCTCGTTTGTTGTCAACACCTTACCTTTTTGTATTTTGTATTTCTTTCCATATTCACTGACTGTGGTTGAAGCAGATCACTACAAGTGACATAGAGGGCAGTTGTAATACAATGTGATATAGTTGCGATAGATGCTGGTTTGAATGAAAGATTCTTTGATCCTTTGATCTTTGATCCTGTCTGCCCTGGCCATACTATTGTCCACGTTCATTCAGTCATACATCTTGTTTTTTTTTTTTTATTGTATTCTTGTTAGTCGTGCACGAGTACTGTATAAACCATAGGTTTTACTTCTCAAAACAAAACCTTAATTATAATTGTCGGACCATTTTGTCTGTCATACAAATTTATTATTACTCTGAATTTTACACCAGACCTGCCGACTTACGGTACAAACTAGTCAACAGTTACTGTTAACTTTTAATACCAGCCCAAGAAAAAGGAATAAACCTGTCCTTTGGTGAGTTTACAGCAGTTTATATAGTCTTCCTCTATGTCCTGCTCCTTAATAAATGAAGGTTGAAAACCAGTACTCACCCGACTCTATCACGTCTGCCTGTTTCCCGTTACCATGGAGAGAAGGAGATGTGTGGGACAGTGCGCAACTTAGAAACGCCTCATGGTTGCTGACGCGTCCCTGACAAGTAAGAAATTTGTTTCAATGCATAAAGCTAATCTGAAAAGGTGTTTTGAAGCTGTATTATTATTATTTTTTCGTTTCACATGAATGTTTCATGTGTCAGGGTTTTACCGTCCAATTTCTGTACCGTCTTTAAACTTTGGAAACTTTGCTTTCTTACAGTAATTTCCCACAAGATGGCGGAGTATATGAGCTTTGGGGTCTCATTAGTTTTTTAATTATGAAGAGTAGAGCTGGCAAACTGGGGTTAAGTTAAAATCATCTCTCTAGATCTGCTCTGCGGCGCCAGAGCAGCCACAGGTGAAGCCAATACTGCTAATGATCACTGGTCAATAAGGCCGATCGCTGCGGCCTGAGATTGATATAAATACCCACAGCTGCGACCGTCAGTGTGTACTGTTGTGTCATACAATGGCGACCAGAGGAAAAAGGAAAAGTGCTACTTTTTGCGTTGCTGTGATTCTTTTTGTCCTTTCGCTTTTTGCTCGAACGACTGAATGTTTTCGACTGAGAAAAACAGAAAGACGAGACAGGCGAAAGCAAGCAGCTGCGGACTTCCAGCCCGGGAGGATCTTGTTCGGGAATGTCTTTGAGAAAAGGTCCAGCGTCGACGCGCAGGCCAGGGATGGAGCCCCCATCTCGCCCGATTCCGCGGAGGACAACGCCAACTATCAGGGGGACTCTCCAGGTTACAGTTCTGAAATTCACGTTTTTTTTTTGTGTGTGTGTGTATTTAAAACACCGCTATTTTACCTGTAATCTCTCTAGCATGTGTCATATCAGACCTTCAAACCCAAGTTCCACCTGAAATGAAGCTCATGGACCCTTCTGTGCTGTGCGGTCTGGATAAAATGAAGTTCATACTGCAGGGAGCCGATGTCCAACAGTTTGCAATGGACCCGGGTAAAATTTGTATCTTGGGAACCTTGTAGTACTGGATAAATTGGCTGTCTTTTAATCTTGGACCGGCTTTGTGGGCTTTGTTTTTTTAATTGCAGTCCTCTAACCTATAAAGTAGCTTCATCTCCAGACTCTAATGGAGACTGCACTGTGTAGACCTTTTTAAACAGCAACTGATTTTAAAACTTGTGCTGCCTGAGTCTCTGAACTCAAAGAGGCTTCTTGCGTTCATTAAACCTGTTCCAATTTCTAGTCAGTATAGCTGCTGTTTTTTTTTTTTTTTCGGCTGCTTAAATTTAAAAAAAAAAAAAAAAAAACAGTGCTTTAACTTGAGCTGTTGACACTATTAACAGTATTATATTATAAATTCTGATTCTTGGGTTTTTCACAGGACCTGCTGCATTACCGGTACCTCTATCCAACATACCCCCCTCCTGTGGCTATAACGTGCAGAGAAACCCCCCTTCCCTGGTCATGATGGCTCCTTATAATGATTGTTTCATGTTTCAGGAGGTAAATTGTCATTGAATAGGCTCATTGTTTAAAATGACATTCAGTTAATTATGATTAGTAAACATGATTTTTTTTTCTCTCTCTCTCAGGGTTCATTTCACGTGCTTCCAATGCGTTGGAAGGACACTCAGTTTTCACTGTGGTGTCCAAAGCATTCAGCGAGTCACCCAATGCCCAGTTCTCCACTCATGCCTCAGTTCCAGCCTCAGTATTTTCTTCCTCCCTGGTTTCTTCCTCCTGGCATTGCACCTCCAGCACAGCAACTGCAAAGTCCCCATGGCCATCAACCACACTCTCATCACATTCCCCATGGCCATCAACCTCACTCTCATCACTCTCCCCATGGCCATCAACCTCACTCTCATCACTCTCCCCATGGCCATCAACCTCACTCTCCACAGATGCTCCACCTACCTCAACAAATGTCGTTCCCAAAATTTCCTCCCTGGAATCCCTATCCAGTTACAGCACCACCAGCCAACATGCTCTCAACTATGGCATCAAAACCTGGTTCACAGCAACTGTTCCAACCACTTTACTCTCCCTCTTTACCATGGGGTGGTCTGGTATATCCACCAATAGCTGAGCCCCCAGTTAAATCAAAGGGTAATCAGCAACTGGCTTACATACCTGGTTCCGGTTATTACCCATACAACTTTCCACCTATCTCTAATCCCTTTCCTCAGCCTCTACCAAATCAGGCCCCACCAATAGTCTACCCCCATATCCCCCCATTCGGTCAGTTGCCAACAAAGGTGATCAAGTACCCTGCTGCTTAATTGGTGATGTGTTTTTCAAAGCTGTTTCTGAATTTGTTCTTTACAACACATGTTGACCAATAAAGTGAACATTCAGCATTAAAATGGAACATTGTGGTTTATTGGTAAAAATTGTGAATTTCCAAAAGCTTTAACTTCTGAACTGTTTGATTCCCAGCGGTCAGATTTGGGTTGTGTTCTCATTTTTAGTTGGGTTGATTCCTGAAGTTATTTGTACTTGGGGTGAACATATAAATTAATGGGTCCCTTCATTGAACTGTAACATTTGAATAGAATGGCCATTTGAATAGGTACATATTGTGCCAAGAGCCATAAAGGTTCTGCAATGGACAAGCATGCAGTTTCTTTTTTTTGTTCTCCCTGAGTGGGGATTGGGATAGGTCACTTTGGCAGAAAGTATGTTATGGTGGTGTAGTAATTGTTATACAGAAGAATAAACTTAAATTATGTTATCTTTTGTTTAAAAGTAAATTACCCTTGAATCATATCTAATAAGTGAGGTGAAAGGAAGAGAAGAATCAAAGACAATGCTGAGTCTGCAACCATCCATCCATTCTCTGTACCTGCTTTATCCAGACTTTGGGTCGCAGGGGTCTGCTGGAGCCTATCCCAGCTGTCAAGGGGCGAGAGGCGGGGTACACCCTGGATAGGTTGCCAGCCTATCGCAGGGCTAACACAGACAACCACTCACACCAATGAGGATAAATTCTCTTGACGAGCCCACCTGTTGCAAAGGAACACAGGTGTAAGCCGTTGATATAAGTAGTTGAATCCTGGTTGGTGCCCTATTAAAGAGAGAAATCCAAAGAGTGTTTCTGTTGCTGTGCTCATCTGTGCACCTCCAGGATGGCAGGTGTAGGACGCAGGGGACTCTGGCTACGTGTGACTGTTGCCTTCATGTTAGTGTTGTCTGCTTGGGTCAGTAGTTTAATGTGTTTAAGCTTGCATGGGCTGGCCAGGAATCTTCATCACACAGGAGTTGATGAGGCTATGGTAGCGGGAAGACGAAGAGGAAAAATTCTCTTTGATAGTAAAGACCTTGAGGTTCAGGTGGAGCCTTCCTCTGCTGCTGCCTCAGGAAAGCTGCTGAAGATAATCCTGGGTCACTCAACTCTATCTGGTAAATTGCCATTTTTTTCCATGCAGATGAAGCTTGGTAACATGCATGAGATTGACTTTGCATTCATTTTAAAGAGAGTTTACAGAAAGAGGATTCCACAAATAAAGAAGAAGCATGGAAGCATTTAAAACCTTCCCTGCACTGTGGTCAGAGCCAAATGGAGTTTAGAGCTACTGGGCACAGAGCTGCTGATATACAGCTAGATATAGGTATTGTATTGGTAATTTGCTGTGTTTAACGTTAAGTGTGTTTGAGTAACGCGTTCCTCTTCCCACAGGTGCTGCTGACTCCCTGCCTTTGAACCAGGTGCCTAAATCCTGTGGATACACAGTGAGGAAAAGTGCTCTTGGCTTTATCTTGGCTGTTTCCTATGACGGCTGCAACATGATTCGAGAGGTACGCCTTCGTAAGAGGGTCAAAAATCTGATAGATTAAGGCAATCTTGTATGGGATTTTTGCTTTGCAATGCTTTATTTTCCCCCCCCCAGAATGGAAATTATGTGTTGAAGATGAGGTGGCTTAATGCTTCAGTTGAATTCATCTGCCCAATGACGAGTTCCTCTAAATTGCCGGATCTGTATGCGTCCCAGTTGTCTCAAGAACCAGAGCCGCTTCCTGTGAGAACTTGGGGACCAAATCGTCATAGACGGGCTACAACTGGACAAATCTATGATCCCCGCAGTTATTACTACTACGCCTGTCTACGTCATTACTATAATATGATGAACTCGGTGCACGCTTCCAACACTCAGACAGCTACACTAGCCAGCCCACCTAGAGATGACAGACAAATACCACTTTACTTCCCTTACTATAATCCTTATTACTATCAAGTTGGAAATGCACCAGTGATGGTGCCACAATCTTCTGCCTGTGATTTGACTACAGGCACTCAACAAAAGCCACAAAGTTCCCAGGACCCACCAGGACACACAAAGTTTCCCTTCTACCCATCAAGTGGATCCATCCAGCAAGGATTCCCTGGCAGGCCACTGCCCCACCAAGTTTTTCAGCAGTACCATGGAAAATATCCGTACCAACCACTTCCTCAAACTGCCTTGGATGTGCCTGGTAAGCCACGTGGCCCCACAATGCAAACCCACAAACCCTGTCCAACTTCTACAACCACTGCTCCTGCCACTGTAAGGACAACTCGATGTCCCGATCAAGAGAGGCCCATCGGCGCTAGCTGTCTTGGTGCGGTGAGCACATACGTCCCCTACAAGAACCTCACTTTCCGGCCTCACATTTCATACAAGGCGGGCAAGCCTGCAGAAGACGACGAGAAAAACCTTCAACCAAGTCTCGACTTCACTGGTGGAGCCCATCCTCGTGCATTCTCACCTTTGGGGAGCTACAAACCAGTATATATGCCTTCATATTTCCTAGAGAACCCTGTAGTGGAAATTCCATGGTTCTACTATCTTCCACATGTTTACCAGAGAGTTTGAGGTGATTAGACTGTTTTGTACTGGTTTAAGAAAAATGTTGTAAACCTTTAGGGGCTATTGAACATGCATAAATTTATCAATGTGATGCTTTCAATAAAATGGTTAAACCTCACTGAAATTCTAGAGTTGGAAGTGTGTGTGCGTACGTGCATGCCAGCCCCATTCTGTCTGTTCCTGTACACTTCCACATGTGTGCATTTTCCTCTGAGGATGCTGTGATGACACACTTCAATGAAACTCAGCCATGGAGAGATGTTCTCTCCCAACTGGACCTTTTCCCTAGTAGCTTTTCATTTTATCTGGTTGGAAAGATGGATCAGCAAGCCAAGAGATGGAGGCAACTGGGAAATCTTAAAATGCATCCTGCATCTTTGTGATCTCTGTCCAGAAGCATTCAACCTTTTGTGCTGCATCTGGCTCTTCCAGGTTTATTTTGCTGCTTTTGGATTCTCAGGCCTCAGTTTGTTTTCCAGCACAGGTATGTTTTATTTGACCACGCATATTTAAAGATTTATCAGCATAATTTTGGAATAATTAAAACCACACAGCACTGGTTGATTTGAGGCATCTGTCTCCTAATTTAAACTTTATTTTTTTTTAAAGAGGTAACTGTGCAGTTGCTCAACACAGTTCATCTTAATGGAAGATTATATTTACATGAATGAGGAAGGAGAGGTTTTTGCACAAAGGGCCAACAAGGGGGCTTGGTGGGAGGACTGTGGCGATGACAGCTGTGATGTACAAAAATACATGGTGAACAGCCGCAGCTTGGCGGAGGAGCTCCAGGATGTCTTCAAATCACGGACTGAAATGTCCCACTGTGGTCTGCAAACCAGGCTTCCCAGCACTTCTGTGAGTTTTGATTAATGCTCTACACACACACACAGCTGAATTCTTGTTATACTGCACAATAATAGAGTATCCTCAAAAAATGTGATGCTGATGATGGATGAAAGATGACTCAAGGTTAGGTTGCTGAATCAATCACGGCTGCATAGTGACGTGTATGTGTGTGTGTGTGCATGTGCATATTTGTGTGTTTGTGCTTGTCCTTTCTGCACGTGTGAGCATGTGCACGCTGTACATCTCTGTTACGGCTCATCAGACATGAGTCTGTGATGTGGAAGAGATTCCTTTTGGAGGCAAACATGGAATCCGTTGTGAAATGATTCACCGCTTTGCCTGGAGCCAAAAGATGGAGGCACTGTTAGGAGTGATTTTCAGAAAAGTCTGGCACTGTTTAGATGTTGGAGGCTATTTGTCAGATTAGATTTATAGCCTGGTCTTTCAGCCCACCGTGTCCCACACCTCAGTGGGCAATCCATCACCAAACAGGCCGTTCTTCCTGTAGATCTCTGTTGACCTTTTATTAAAAATGAGATAAAGGGGACAAACAAGGGTAATATAATGAGGAAGATGGAGGGAAAGATAAAATCAGAGGAGCTGTGGCAGCAGTGAGCAGCTCTGCCTGTCCCCCCTCCCTCCCTCTGCCTCTCTCGCTCTCCCTCCTCCACTTCCGTCTCTTCCCACTCCTCTCCTCTCCTGCTCAGCCCCTCCCTGCCTCCCTCGCTCTTCTGCACAGAGCTGCAGTAAATGAGAGGGTCTCCTGGGTCTGGCTTCACTGCAGTGTAGAGAAGGGAAGGGCGGCTCTTTCAGGACGATGCGCTGAAGGATGGTGCACCAGGAGAAACGCGTTTACCAGGTGTGTGACTGTGCATTCGCTTGCTTTTGGTGTTCGGAAGGGTACGTTTCGCTGTGTGTGGTGCTGTGCGGACAGGTTTCCTGACAGGTATCCGTCATGTTGATGAAGCTGCCATGAAAGATGTGTGATGGCGAGTGTTTGTTTCCTAATGCCATTTTTAGCTATTTATTGCTTAGTCTTTGTACTGTTGTCAGTGCCTTCAAAAAATGTGATGTGTATATTTATGACATTCACTGTTTTTGCTCTTTTTTGCAAATTAATTTTTGCCAAGAATGACATATCAAGGCCTTAAGAACATTCCCTCGACTCTTGATTTCAGTGAGAATCACAACATGGTTTTCACAACAATAAAATTCTTAAAATTCTGAAATGAAATGATGACCAGGCATCATACGACCTGCTTTATTTGGAGCAGGGGGGCTCTGAACGTGTCTATCTACATAAACTGCTACGAAGACCATCCAGTCATCCGATGAGGACGTGTCAGGATCGTTGGTAGCTGAGTGAAGGCGATCAACTGTGATTTATTCTTTTTGTATCACATGTAAGATCAAGCATCACATAAAACAAATCAATAAGGAGGAGGAGGTTGGTTTTATCCCAGGCTATTTAGAGACACGTTATGTCACAAACATAAAGGCAGATTGACGTTGGCACATTGATGAGAAGACACTATTTTTCTGCTTCCAGAATAGAAAATAAAGCCATTACACATTCTGTTTTACTCTGATTTGATGTAATTCAAGGCCAAACCTCTGCATAGTTACAAAAACTGAAAGAGATGAGCTGCCAGCTGAAGTTGCCCTGTCGGACTGGAATGACTCTGCATTTTTTAACCGTTTTAACTAGATAATGGCTGCTGTCTGTGCAAGAATAAGCCTTTTCGTGTTCAGAAAAGCCCTTAAAAATATGTTGCCGCTGGGAAAAGGAATCTTATTTTTTCTATTTAATGTCTTTGAAACAATAAACAACATGGGTGGTATTCACACAGCATCCTTTATGTGCTGTGATAGAGGACAATAACTTGCTTTGTCTGTCTTCTGTGATATGTTTGGAGACCAGTCTGTGAGCTGACATTCATACCAATACTTTCAGTCTAAATTTTAATTTCCTCTTCGCGCTCTTCAACCTGGCGGAGGCAACCTGCTCAGGAGAATGTGCCTTTTTCAACAGGTTGCAAATACATCCTACTGTTCATTGTAGCATCTGTGCGTCTGTGATGCACGACAAAGAGAACATTCTCTTTATGGTGGGCCATAAAATTTCACATCCACACTTGACATTTTGATGATTACACAAGAAAATAACTGAACTGAAAGGAGTTTTAATTGTTATACTGTTATATGCAGTCCTAACCTAAATGCAGGTCTGTTCTGTTTAGCTGTTCTTTGTTCTATTTTCTTCTCATGTATTATATCCAGCCTTTTACTTAAGCACTCAGCTCAATATGTCTTCCTCCGCTCAGTATTGCGCACTTGGTCAATCAAGCAGCCGTTGGCAGCTGCTCTTTTCCTCGTGTTTCTTGTATTAATGTCATTTTTCTTTTCCTCGTCAGGCTCAGAGGAATGAGAGAGAGTCCATCAGGCAGAAACTTGCCCTTGGCAGTTTCTATGACGACGAGCCAGTCATCTACACCAGCTGCAGCAAAAACGGCCCATCCTCCCGGTGAGTTTGGGATGTCGCGTGAGTGCGTTGCAGGTTTGATCTGCGTAGCTTTTGAAGGCCGATGACAGTGTTTCATCTTTGAGGAGCTAAATTTAGATCCGCCTGATGTACAACATTTTTTTTTTCTTCTTCTTCTTTTCGTTTTTTTGTTTCAATCAGATCGGCAATGAAACACTGCAAATCTGAAACCTGATTACTGGATCGGTTGTGCTTTATGCAGTTTATTGTTTACAATAAAGAATCTTCAAATGGATACAGGAAATGGTGTTATAAGGACTTAAAGTCCAGGTCAACACAGATTCGATCAGATCTGATGAGATTTGAAATAAAACAAAAATTTGTCTAAACTGCAGACTTTTAGTTTTGATTTTTTTTTTTCTTTTTTTACAAAAAGGGAACCATTTGCTCACCTATAAATATAATTCACTCTGCATCCAGGCAGAGGCAGAGAAGGCGGCACAGTGGTTAACCTTGATTGCGTGATAACTTGTTGAGACAGAAACTGGGCACCTCTGTGACTCACTCCAAACAACATGACATACTTGGAAGGATGGTAGGATGAATGTGGGGGGGGGGGAAACATGAAAGTATTTCCACTGAAAATTTTACCTAAAAAGTGTGAAATGTAAAAAGATTTTTCCATGTTCCAGAAATTTTTATTTTATTTAAATTGTTTTTAATTTTATTTCATTATTTTTAATATGCTCCTAATGCATTTGAAGGGTCATAGGTGTACATTTGACCACACCGAGGGTCTGTCACCAGATGTAGAAGTGACAGGGTGTTCTTTTTAAGTAGAATGCAGTTTTTTTCCCAAGAGGTGCAAGTTTCATGACTGTAACTGAGGTTTGAGGGCATACCTCATACCTTGTACTTCTTTTTTTTAATCAATACTGGCTGAGGAAATGCGTGTGGTCTGTTTGTGCCAGAAAGAGGAAATGATATCTGCTGAGTCTGTGGCTGCAGTCAATGGACTCGTCAGGTGACCTCCAGTGGTATTAAAGGCTCTTTCTGGGCTTTAGCTCGGCGTGGAATTTCCACCACTCTGACCAGTTACTGTTCTCGTTAGAGTGATTTAACAATGCATTGTTTACAGTCAGTGAGAGAAATTAAATGAATGGTGTTCTGAATTTTGGGAAAGACTGAGGTCTGAGGACTGGTTGATGTACACACAGCTTGATTATTTAGAACTCTTTCCTTTTTTTGGTACTTCTTGTTCTTTCCCACGTCATAGCCACATGTGTGTGAAGGCCCAAACATACAGCAACAAAGACAACTATGTTCCACTCTACAAGTTTAATTGGAGGGAAGCAAAATCCTTCCAAGTACCGTTCAGATTATTAAAGCTGGAGGTTATATGCAAAGGTTCTATGACTTTGAAAAAGTTTCACTCTGTGATTTATGGGAAATATGGAGCCTCACATCAACGCAAAACACACTCGTATAAATGAGTATACAACACGGATGTGAAGCAGACCATAAGATAACGAAAGGAAAAAATGTCTTAACCCCTCAAGAAATCTGTACATTTTTGTGACGGCTGTCCAAATTTCCTTTGACATTTCTCCCACCTGCCTATTTTGTCTTCCTCTTTGCACAGTGCTTTTTTCTCTGTCCAAAATCATTTCTTTGTTTTTCTCTAGACATTTTGAAGGATTTGCCTTTTTTATTCTGTTTTTCCTTTCAGGCGCCAAAGCGGGGTGAACCTCCAGGTGTGTTTTGTCAATGACAGCAGCAGCGACAAAGACAGCGATGCTGAGGACAGCAGGACAGAGACCAGCCTGGACACGCCACTCTCACCTGTGGTATGAAACGCTTTGCAATGTTGTGTTTTCATGACGTGTCCCCGTGTGTTTTGGTCTCGTCCCCTCTGCTCTTGTTGCATGAGATCCATCTGCTTATTCCACCTTAAACCCCTTCCTCTCTAGAGCAAGCAGAGCTCTTCCTTATCGGACCGAGACACGGCGGAGGAGGACTCGGACCCGTTGGATGACTGTGGCGGGTTCTGGCGGGTGCAGAGGAGGCTGCAGGAGGAAGCTCGTGTGGCGCTGGCTCTGGCTCGGCCTATGGCGCGCATGCAGGTGGAGGTGGAGAGGCAGATCCAGATGCACAGACGCTCGCCTGTTGCTGATCTGGTTAGTCAGTCACAAACAACTAAAGAATTTGTACTACATATGAAGGTCTTCCTTCCATTTTCAATTTACATAAAAAACAAAATAAAAAACCAAACTCACAATCACAAAAGGACTGTCAAAACTATATAAAGCAAACTACAATAAGGTAAATCAGGAAATACAAAAATATATTGAAATATGGTCCAAATTAACACTAGATTTCAGCTCACGAATTCAGATAATTAGGGTGAATGTTTCACCAAGGCTGCTCCAGTCTCTGCCAGTAGAGGTCCCACAGTCTCGGTCCATCAGCTGGAATAGAACAACGTCAAGGTTTGTTTGGAGTGAAAAAGCCTAGAATTAGATTGGAGACTTTCCAGCTGCCAAAAGGAGGAGGAATAAGATTTCCAGTTTTGAAAGCATGCTTTCATGCGGCCCAACTGAGGGATATTGTTTGTTGGTGCAATCCAGAATAATAGAGTGATGAATGGGGATCATTTGATTAAATAGGACAGTTTTACAAATTATTCATTTAATAATCAAAGTCACAAAAAAAACCTGAGGCATTATCCAAGACAGTAAAACATCTGTACACAATGCAAATTGTCTTACAGTAAACAAAGCACAACGCTCCAGCACACAAGGGACTTACAGTCATGGCCAAAAGTGTTGGAACCCCTGGATTTTTTCCAGAAAATGCACCATTTCTCTCAAAATTATTGCCATTTAAACATGTTTTGTTATACACGTTTATTTCCGCCTGGGCCTCCTTCCATAGTATTTCATTTCATTCAAATGACGACGGATAGTTCGTGCCAATAATTTTGTCCGGCCCATTTTTGGAGATTTGTGTGAAATTATGTCAAATTAATCTTTTTTTTCTCTGCTTTTTGTATTGTTTCAATACACACAAAGGAAATAAACATGAGTATAACAAAACGTGTAATTGCAATAATTTTCAGGGAGTAAAAAAAATCCAGGGGTGCCAACACTTTCGGCCATGACGGCCATGATAGATTCCTTTTATCTCCATGCACTCTGAACCATGGTGATAATACCTAATTTGTGTCTGTTCACACACACACAGCTTCCCCACCTGCCCCACATCAGCGAGGGCTTAATGAAGAGAAATCTGAGGCGGGGAGATATGAGGGACATGAGCCTCGGACAGTTGCAAGTCATCACCAATGACATGCACGCTCAGATTCAGAGTGAGTAATGCACAAAGCAAACCTCCTGCTTGGTTTGTGGGGGTGAATGGAGGCATGCTAATGTTGCTAACTCTAACAGGTTTGAATGAGGAGCTGGTGCAGCTGCTGCTGTTGAGAGATGAGCTGCATGTGGAGCAGGATGCCATGCTGGTAGACATAGAGGACCTCACCAGGTGAATCTGTCCTTTCCTTCACACCTAACAGAGTTTAAGTCCAGTTACTCTTTAATCCACTGACATTGTTTTGTATAACCTCCTGATATTCTTCCTACACTCTAATGTCCATCTGATCTTTGTACTGACAGGCATGCTCACAGACACCAGAGGCACCAGGCAGAGAAAGCACTGTCTAAATAAAACCCTCCTCGTCACTCACGTTCAACTTCACCGTCACAGACTGTCGCTGTCATCAAACTCCATCCATGCTCACTGTTTATGGAGAAACTAATGCGGCGTACACTGTATTATTAACACACTGGCACACAAAAACAGATTGCACCAGAGGACGCTGTGGAAGGATGCAGATCTGCATATCTTAACGGATTCTGAGTCAGCAGGGTCTGGATACTGCTGAGTATGTGCCGCATTCTCATCAGTTTCCCTGACCTCATTCACAGTTTTGCACTTACACTTAAGTACGTTAATGACGGCCTGGACCTGCACGCCCTGTTCTCCCCCACCCCACCCCCACACCCCCAAACTTCTCAAAATGGAAAAAAGAAATATATTTCAAAATTATTTGGAGAGTTTAAAAGTGCAGGAGTGAAGGCATTTTGACAGGAAGAAACCCGTTTCAATATGCTCTGTAGGCATAAAGATGTATAATAAAAGCAAAGCCTAAAACAAGATCTATTTTACTGGTTCATCAGATTGATGAGCGTTTATGTAAATGTTATGATACTTTATTGGAATAAAGAGCATTTCCTGCATTTAAGTGTTTTCACTCATGTTTTATGAATGTTATCATGGATAAAACGTTATACTGTTTGCTTTGTCCAGAGATGCATTTGTCTAATGAATGTAAATTATGTATACGCTGGTGGAGAAGCTCAGCTATTAAATGTTTCAGATATGTGAATATGGCTTGTTTTTTTTTTTTGTCGCGCGCGCGCACACACACACACACACACACACACACACACACACACACACAGCTTGGGAAATTAGTGGACGCTCATTCATATTTAACGTTGTGCAATAATGGTTCAGTCCAGGTTATGTAAGAAAGTTTGCAGATTTCCAAGCACACCAGAACATGTGATGTGAAAGTTGGTGGTACATTTTTTCCCAAAATAAATTTTCTCTTTTTTATATTAGAATTATGTTAATAAAGTCAAAAATCAGTGAATAATATGTGATTTTAGACAAAAACAAAAAGATCAACGATGGATTGCATCCTGTTCTAGTTTTTTTTTTTTTTTTTTTTTTTCCTATTTCCTCATAGTTTTTATTTAGTTTTGAACCCAGTGGTCATGGTGGCTTTCACTATGCAAATGTTGGCCACAGACAATAACAAGTGAGAAAATTACTCATCGCTCTGGGTTAATTCCAAAGCATAATCACAAAGCGTATAGTGATATAGTGGAAAATTACGCAATGTTGACAATGCACATTCATTTTAGTGTCGCCAAACTGCTGTAGCTGAGGGAAACCCCGGCACCAGCACAGGTATAAAGCATTTGGAGGTCTGTCAGTCAGTCACACCAAAGAGTTTGAATCGACAGCCCTGGTCAAAATGGTCAACCTGTGTGAGTATTCTGGGACACACTCTGACATATCAGTCGTAAACTCTGGATGCCGACTTTGCTTTCCTCTCTTCACCAGACTTGTCTCCTGCCGCGCTGCTCCTGATGTTCACGTGTCCTCTCTGGCAGCTCTCTCAGGCTTTACCTCTGAGGGGTGGAGGACTGGTCTCAGACCAGTGTGTTTTACATGCACAGATGTTCCTGCGGAACATCACTGAGACGCTGTCAAAGGTAGGACGGGGAAACTAAACAGTAATGCATTTGGTCATCCGACTCCAGAGTTTAACAACTTCTCTTGCTGCATCTAAAGAAAGAGCTGTTCAGTGGGATTGACTGCACAAAGCAGAGCATAGAGTTTAACGAGAGTCAGACGGCGACGGTGTGCACACCAAAGGTACAGAATTAAAGAGCTGTATCACATCAGCCTGTAAACACATGATGTGTTTATATTATTTGCATCATCACCTCTGTTTTACCTTAAACTCTGTGTCCTACAGGGACTGACATGCTCAGGAACCATGAAGTCAGAATTTAACAAGGTAAAAAAAAAACATGGCTGGTTTACTTATTCTAATTTTTTTACCACCTCTTTTATCAGACGGTAAGAGTAAAATATAACTATTAAAATGCATAGATGTAGAAACAAATGCATTTTTTTAAGCATCAGCATTCACAGATGTAGTTCATTGTTGATTTTCTTAGTGTGCCCTGTCCCTTTGGTACCTGTATGATAGTCCAAAATGCCACTTCGGGATGCAGCTGTTGCATTTCCAGCAGTAGAGTAAATCATATTGTTGCTCTTCTATATTGTCTTTCACTCAGAAATCTTGTCTGAAAAACATCCGTGAGGATCTGCATCACTACTACAGACTTCTTTCTGCCCAGCCTGATGCTGATCGTTTGCTCCAAACTACTGTTCTTTCCAGCCTCCAGGAGCTTATGCAGGTAATTTATTTGTCCATCTATTTATATTTTATGCTTTTTCATTATGTTGTTAAGTTAAAAAAAAAAAAAACAAATAATTTATTTTCAACAGAAATGCCTTGCATGGGACTTTGAGGAGTTGGAAGGAGAAAAGGTAAGTGATGTTTTATTTTAATTTGTACATATTCCAAATAAAAAAAAAACCTGACAATTCCCCCTGTTTCTATTTATCTTTTTAAGGTTGCTGTAAACCGTCAAAGCAGCTATGATGAAAGGTTGAAGCTGTGCAAAGTTCTGAGAGGCTTCCAGATCCGAAGCGTAACAATCAACAGAGCTGTGCAGTACATGACTGCTGGTGAAGACACCCAGTGAACCATCTAAACTACACCAACACTTAATGTTGTAGTTAAACTATCAAGTTCTAAATGCTTTATAACTTTTAAGTCACATATTTATTCCATTTACATATTTGCGTAGCTGATATCTGACTTTACAAAGATCTGTTCAATTACTTTTTTTAAAATGTGCATAGGGAAATGATGTTTTCTATTTATTGAGTTTGATTCCAGACTATTTATTTTGAGTATTTATTAATAAATTTAAAAAAATAAAGATATGTATTTTTACTGCATCAATCCAGTGGGTTCGTTTTTTGTTCAACAAGGTATCACCTGAGAACAATTATTATTATAAAAATTATTTTATTACTATTAAAAATGAAAATAAATAGTTATTAATGTTCTTTAGGTTTTGTTGGACACTGGACTTAGATGACTGTGACAGTCATTTATTCACTGCTGAGGTAAATCCCATATTTTTTGGGGAAACAAAAGCTAAATAACCTCTTTATTCATTAATTTCTCTCTCATAGTTAAGGACTTTTGTTTAATTACATTAATTTTTCATACTTTAATTGCTCAATTTAATCATTAACTTATATTTATCGCCTTCATATTACACTATCTTGTTGCTGAAGTGGCCACCTAGTGGAAATTAAAATATAACATAAACCTAAAAGTTTTTTGCTTTTTTTTTTCAATGAAATAAATGAGTCAACTTCAAATGACAACTTCTATGATGGCACATGTAAGTGAATATATTCTGGTTGACGACGTCGGATAATAATCACACAAATCCTCTGTTCAGGTGTGTTTGATGGCCGCTCGTTATTCACAGCTGCAGTGATATGTTTGGGGCTGCACGAAACGTTCCCCTTTCCAAAGCCGTTCAGGGCCGAGAATGGAGCGTAACCCTCAAAGCCTTCCTTTTCGGTGGATTTCCGTCCTAATCCTCGTTTGCACCCACACAGAAAACCTGTTAGCTTTCACTCGAGGCCCGAACAACCCCCACAGCCGCAGCGCGTCTCTGGGTCGCGTCCAGCCGTTTTCAACTGAAGCAAAAAAGAGCCCAGTCTCGGATCCCCCCGACCATCCTCCATCCGTCCTGGTCAGATGTCACTCAGACTCGATGGAACTGCTGGTGCACGCGGATCTGTTCAACCGGGGCCTCCGGGTGGACGGAAGACACCTGCGCTTGGGCTCGAGTTCGGCGGCCGAAGGCAGCGTGTGCACGGCGGCTCAGTCGGGAGAGGCGGAATTCATTATCTGGGTCTACCTGATGGACTGTGGAATGAAACTCTCTGTAAGCATCGTTGCTTTTGCAGGATGGTACAAATGACTGTAGAATTAGAATGTAAAAGTTCCTTTCAGTCAACAGAGGAGAAGATTATCTATTCTAACGTTCTGAGCTACTCGCCCGAACCATCACAAGACGGTTTACTCAGACTTGATGCAGCAACGATTCCAGTTGAATGTCATTATGAAAAGTAAGGCAGTTGCTCATGACTCAGAGGATTATATCATTAAGAAGCTATTTGTGCTTCATTCTCTTTTAACCATTTTTGATACTTAAGAATTGATTTTATAAATTCTGGCGTGGTCTCCACAGGAAGTATGCCCTGAGTGGCCTTTCACTGCATCCCAACTGGATCCCCTCAATGTCCATTGTTTCAGCTGAGAACCAGATATTCTTTCATCTGCAGCTCATGACTGGTACGATTACACTAACTTTTTTTTTTTTTTTTTTTAAACAATATAGCATAAAGAACTCTAACATTTTTAACTGCCCCCCCTGTTTTCACAGATAACTGGGAGTTCAGGAAAGAATCTTACTCTTATTATCTGGGTGATCCTCTTTATTTTGAAGTCTCCGCCACCATCCTTCATCACTTTCCTCTGCGAGTTTATGTGGACCACTGTGTTGCCACTGCAAGTCCAGACGTTGACACTCCAGTAAGATATGACTTCATTGAGCATTCGGGGTAAGTGCCATCCTGAATTTTTAAAATAAGGCTGTGGATAAAATCAGCACCTAACTCGCAATATTTTTATTTTGCACAGCTGTCTTGCAGACACTTACCTCACAAACTCCAGCTCTCACTTCCTACCAAGAAATAAAGATGACAAGCTGAGGTTTCAGCTTGATGCCTTCAGGTTCTACGGGGAGACGAACAATCAGGTGCCTGTTTTATTTTTCTTTTATGTTACCGCTGTCTGAAGTGCAAGCCTGATTTTAACAATGACCACTGTGAACTTTCACACAGATCTTTGTGACCTGCTACGTGAAGGCGGTTCCAGTCACGACAACTGTCAGCTCTCGGAACAGGGCGTGTTCTTTAATCAGGAACAGGTAGCGTTACATAGTGTTCCCAATAAACACCGAGTGACCTGAATCTGGTTCACTCCCCGCACCACTAAATCTGGTATTTTTACAAGCAACTGCTCACATTGTTGAAGGAAGGTCACCTATAACAGACTGTTTAAGGTCTAGATGTCACATTTTAAAAAATCAGTTCTGCATTTGATTTCAAACGATGCGAAAGTGGCCCAAGTCAGACTCAAAAAGATCAGATTTGATATTAAAGTAACCCAATGTGCTAATTCTACAGTATATTCACAGTGCTTTTTATTGTTTCATGTGTGCAGCACTTTATAAGTTATTTTCAGTGGTTGGTGGCAAATGAATTGCAAAATGTGAACAATCCAGTTATTTCCTCAAAGTTGACGAGTGCCACCTCATCCAGATGGAGATCAGTTGATGGACACGACCAAGCGTGCACGAGCTGCGATATCTCGCAGCACTCTGAGGAGACTCTGTCTGCAGAAGCCTCCCCAGGATGGACGAATGAGCCTCAGCAAAGCTTACCGGAGAATAGGCCAAAACAACAGCCACCCAGTTATTTCCCACCGGGAGTCCACCAAGGCCACAGGAGCAGGCTGATGAAGAGAGAAGGTGAGCCCTGGAGCAGGACTGAAATGTACACGAGATCCGTTTCATTCCCTCCAATAACCTGCCGTGTGCTTTGTTACAGAGCAGACAGTCCAGCTGGGGCCTATTACTGTCCTGTCTCCCACTTCAGCAGACTCCAGAAAGGTTCCGAAGCGCACAAGCACCTAAGTTGGCCTCCAAACTGGAGATTTGAAGTGTTTTTCACTGCTGGGACATTTACTTCAGTCACAGTCCTGACCCCTGCAATCCAAAGATCACCCTTGTCCTTGAAAACATAATCTTGTTGGTTTTTCTCTGAACTGCAAAGTCTGGTTCCCATTTACTAAAAGTATACATTTTTACTGTACTGTTGGTTCCTTTTTTTTCCTGCCTTCACAAAATTCAGCAGACTCTAATTCTTTGTCAGTTCCTCAGTGTGTTTCCAGTCAATTTAATTAGCATTGGATTTTATAGTTCCGAGTCATTAGGCCCAGAAGTGTACATGAAAATCTGTGTATTTTAACACAAATGATGCATCCTTTTGAAAGTCTACTTTGTGGATTCATCTCGCATAATACCAGCTATTTTGAAAGGCAAGCATGCTATTAGAGAGCACTTTCCTCCATTACTGCCCAAGAGCTACTTATGCAGTATTCACGTTATTGATTAATCATTGAGAGTGAATAATGCATTATGATATGTAAGCATTACCCATCTAATCCAGTAAAATAAAACACTGCTTCCCCAGAAATGGGCTGTTTTTCCCCCCATATTGTTTCATTTTAAGAATTGTGATAAAGTTATGGGTACTTTACCTTTAAAGCAAAAACATCTTGTTGGTCTTTTGGAGGCGTGGTAAAATTCAAATGTTTTTTGTCTTTTGCCTGAAACTCGTTTGGGCTTCCTACGCGTCAGCATGTCGGACAGCGCGCATGTGCCCCTGCACCCCCACCTCTCGGCGCTGTCCACGGTGCTGGAGCGTCTGTCGCTTCTGGGGAGGCTCTCTCCTTAATTCCGCGATTAATCACCCGTGTTTTTCCCTCGGTGCTTCTGAGACGACTAATCGATTTCCCGGGCGCCTGTTTACTTTATGTCAAACGAGGGAGCCGCTGTTTGCGAGCCTATTTACGCAGCTACACGGATTTACTCGGCGCACCGTCAGTGGCACAAGGAAATAAACCCAGGAATTAAGGTTGAATTGGAATATTCAGTTTTGCGGTGACGCTGATTATCCAGTAAATACCGTTTTTTTTCTCTTTGCCGCAGTTTTATCCGTCCTCTGCTGCGAATGCGTCGGTAATGGCTCTGCGTCAGCCTTAATTGTTTGTGTCTGGCTTCACTGGATCATTCCTCATACAGCGCGATGGTTTTTCGCAAACACCAAGCCCTCACTTTGCTAGTGCTTTTCTTTTTTGTTCACACGTTAGTTTATTCAATCCGCAGATGTGGACAGGACATCTGCCGGGATGAGCAGATCTGCTGCCCGCAGGGGAACAACAGCAGCGTCGTCACCTGTTGTAAGCAGCTGGTGGACAAGACTTACTACAACATCGCCATGGTCACCCGGAAACTTTCCGGCGTCCTTATTCTGCTGCTCCTCTTTGCTTTGGGGTATTCGCTCCAGCGGGTGTTGTGCTCCAAAACGGGGCGGCTCGTCCAGGCACAGAGCGGACACCCTCCTGTGACCACGTCACAAGACCCGCTGATGGACAGCAACAGCCCGGATCAGGCTCCGGCCGCGCAGCTGCCCTCCTACGATGAATCCAAACGTCTGCCGACGTACGAGGAGACGATGCGAGAAGAGCCAGGAGCAGCTGGAGCAAACTGCGCTACAAGGACGTCAATTTGACAGAAATTGGCTTTGTTTTTTGGACACCCTTCAGCTTGACTCTGCGTAATGGACATTTCAATTTGCTCCGATTGTTTTGAGTGCAATGAGCTTGTAATAGGTCATACATTTTGACATTTAAACTTTTCTGTTAGTCTGTCTACCTTCTATAAAGCAAGACTTTAATGCAGAAGACCATGTAGCTTTGTTGATAACAGTTATGTTAATAATTGCCAACTTTCGCGCTTTATCTTAGTTTTATTATCCATCTTTCCTTTTGTTGCTTGAGTGGTTTTATTGCTATAAACTGTTCCTTCTTGGGAAATTTTCTGAAAAGCACTCTGATCACGCAGCGCACCGTGTTTCACCTGTTTGCCGACTTTGTGCTGAGATACTGTATATGCGTGCGTAACAGACATAAACATCACCAAAAAGTCTGATATGCCATTTATTGTGCAAAGTGGTTCCGAACAAAGTTAACACAAAATAATGTGCTAGGAGAAAAGCAGATTACAGTTCAAAAAAATGTAGGTTAATGTTTGGTACTCGCTGTGAGGTAGTGCACAGTTTCCTTGATATTGTCTTTTACTGTCCCGGTGTCTGATGGGAGTTTGGCCATCTGGGCCACTCGTTTGAAGGCCTCCTCGACTCCAAAGCCCGTCGACGCCGAGCACGGCTGCACGAACCAATCCCGAGACGTGCAAATCTTCCTGAGGTTAAACCTCTCGGATATCTCGGTGACAGTCAGAGCGCCGTTCACGTCTTGCTTGTTGGCGAGCAGGATGAGGGGCCGCCCGCGCAACTGCTCGCTCCTCAGCGTGTTCTCCAGCTCCCTGTGCGCCTCGTCCAGACGCTCCCTGTCCGAGCTGTCCACCACGAACACGACGGCCGCCACGTCGTTGTGGAAGCTCTTCCAGTGCTGCCGCATCTTCCCCTGGCCACCGACGTCCCAGACGGTCAACGCGATGTTTTTCCTGTTCTTTTTGGCGTCCAGCATCTCCACGTTAAAGCCGATGGTGGGCGAGGTGGTTACGAAGGCGTCATGCTTCAGCTTGTAGAGGAGGGTCGATTTCCCCGCGTTGTCCAGGCCCAGGAGGAGAACCTGCGCTTGGGGTTGTTTGGAGCCCCGCTGACCCATGGTGACGCGTCGACAGAGATAGTCAGTTCGAGTCAGTTCCACTCGGTGCCCTTCTGCAACAATATGTACCTGCTGCTGTTTAATAGATGAGCCATTAAGTCCACACTGGATAACGCCACACCTGCGATCAAAGTTTGTGCCACAGCCAGTTCCCCTTTTTTTTTTTTATTCCCTTCATTACTTTTACAACGTTGTTCATCAGGACAAGATTGTGTCAACACATGACAAGTGGATGAACTCTTAATCTGAAACGTTATCAGTTTTTTTCCAAATCATTTATGTGACTCTGGATTAAACTGATATTCATATGTGTGTATATTCAGGAAATACAAATATTTTAGGACGAGTATTTCCTCCTAAAGTTCACACAGTAGGGGTTCGTGTAACCTGCTGAAAGGCTCGGCCCTCTTGAGCAGGAGATTGAATATTCTTAGAAATGTCAAACATCAACCCTACTTAAAAAGAAACTGAAAGACACAAATAACGTTTGAGAGCAAAATAATTCCACATCTTTACTGCAGTCTATGCAAATAAGTTCCCATTTCCTTATTATCTCCGCAGAGATAAGGCCCATAGTTGTTGAAGCGTCTTTTGCGAGAAAGTACAGCCAATGGAAACGTGATAAATCATTCCAAAAATTGAAATCGCTTGAAATTAAACTTAAATTTAACTGCTGACAAGCTTTCCCCCTTCTGTCTCCTATTTTCAACTTTCAATGTTCTAATCTCCCACTTTTAATTCCAAATAAGCAAAAAAATGAAGTTTACACGTAAACTGGTAGAGTTGTTTTCGTGTGGTGCAATATTTGGGATTTTGCTGTAGAGGACGTGGAAAGCCGCCTTCCACCATGCCAGACGCAGTAAATTACATTAGAGTTCACGGAATTTCATTAGTCCACTGTCATACGCGGCGTTAGCGCCCCCATGCGTCTATCCGAAGAATCAACCTACGTCGGATTGGCTGAACGGTTGTCAGGACTGTTTACAGGAACCATGGCTTCCCGGTCTGTTGGAGAGCTGCAAGAAATGGAAGGTGAGTTTTCTACGCCAAAATGCCAAAAAAAAAAACCCTTCATTTTTTCATTGCCCGGATTTACTTCCATGCGTGTTGATTTCCTCTGCGTTTCTTGATTTGACTTTCTCGTTTGTAACCAGAAATGCATGCCCTTTGCTCACTAGCTAACAAGCTAACAACAATCGCTCTTTGGCTAAAGCTTATTGCTCATGTTGCCCGGCTAACTGATTAGTATTTCTCGGCTAATTTTATTTAATTTGTCTAACCCAGTTGTGTTTTACAATTGTTGAAAACTAGCCTTTTAAATGTACTTCAGCCAGTCCTTCGTTTTAATGTGTTCAGAAATTTTAGCTTGTAAATGTATTAACTGTGGTGCATTCAGCTAACCTGCTAACTAGCATTTTTTTTTCTTATCCATGGAAGCTAACCCTAACTTGCAAATGGATAACAGGACAAGTTATATTACGGTTACATTTGGGCAGTGAATGTGATTTCATTGGGTATTCTTAGTGCGTAGGCATCCTATTGCTGGTAATTCCAAGCATCACCTCTCCCATCACCAATGTGGGCGAGGCGGATTTGGGCCTAGCCGATGTATCATACCATCTGTGAAACAGTGGCACTTAATATTCAATCAGTCCTGCATCTGTGTGGTGCAATTAAGGGTCTATATTCTATGTTTCCTGTTTGTAGTGGACCGGAGGGGTGAATCAGAAGAGTCTGGTGATGATGAGACTAGGAGGAGGAGTATCAATGGCGATGTGGACCCCAATCAGCCTGCTAGCACAAGTAAGTCATCAGCGTGCAACCCAAAAATGAATGATCTGCGGAGATATTTTAAATTAAAATGCAAAGTCAAAATGATAGCTAACATAACAGAATGATCATTTTGTTGCTTTACATTTTATCCCAAAGCATTCTGTTGGTGTAATTGGTGTCCTGTATTAGTTAATGAAATGTACACTTGCTCTTAGGTAAAGAGGAGTCCCCTGTTGATATGGACACCATAACCTTGGACCCGGAAGAAGAGGTATGTTAGATGTTCTAAAACTTTTGTATTTACAAATTTCAAGTGAATTATGCAGATCCCCCTCCTGATCCGATGACATTATTTTGGTTTTAGATCATAAAAAATAGTTTTGTTTACATTTTGCAACTCAAATCCTAATAATTACCCATTATTGTTAGAGACAGTACATACCTACCTAAGAATTTTTTTCCGCTGTAGGATGTTGATCTTGTTCATTGTCGTATTGGAAAGATTGAAGGACTGGAAGTGCTGCAGAAAGCTAAAGTAAGTATTCTCTGAGACTCTATTTGCAGCATCTTGGCTGTTAATTTTTTCACACCTAGGCAGAAGTAGTTTTCTTCCTTTACTGCAAAAATTGATAAAATAAATGGTCTAGACACAATGATTGAGTGTGCTTGTTGTTGTCTTTTGTACAGACACTCTCCTTACGCCAGAACCTCATTAAAAAGATAGAAAATCTTGACAGTTTGACGTCACTGCGGGAGCTTGATCTCTATGACAATCAGATCCGCAAACTGGAGAACTTGCACCACCTCACAGAGTTAGAGTGAGTTTTTAAACCTGTTTTATTTTGGGTTTTATGCTGTTTTATGTGGGTGTAGGAAGTCACTGATTTGAAGAGTTTGCACAGCATGCTGTCTTTGTAAAAGTGTTTGTTTGATTACAGGCAGCTTGATGTTTCTTTCAACATTCTGAGGAAGGTGGAAGGGTTGGAGCAGTTGACCCGTTTGAAGAAACTTTTCCTGCTTCACAACAAAATTAGCAGCATTGCCAACCTGGACCACTTCACGTGTCTGGAGATGCTTGAGTTGGGCTCAAATCGCATCCGGGTACGGCTGAAGGATACTCTGGGAGAGTAGCCAGTGCTCTGAACATACAACTCTATTAAATTGTTCTCTTTTCTGTTTAACAGGTCATAGAGAACCTGGATGCACTTACATCTTTACAAAGTTTGTTTCTCGGTACCAATAAAATCACTAAACTTCAGAACCTGGATGGTTTACACAACCTGACTGTTTTAAGCATCCAGGTATTGTGAAGCTGTTTGACCCACAATATAATTAGTTTATTAAACCACAGATAAATAATCCTACTAAACACTTATTTGCAGAGTAATCGTATTACCAAACTCGAGGGTCTGCAAAACCTCATCAGTCTCAAAGAGCTCTATTTGAGCCACAATGGCATTGAGGTCATCGAGGGCTTGGAAAACAATGTGAGTTATAGGCTATATTTGGTTTGCTCTGAAACATTTAGATTTATTTTACAGCTCAAACACATTTATTTTCTTTTGTTCACAGAAAAAACTCACTACGCTGGACATTGCAGCCAACCGAATAAAGAAAATCGAGAATATCAGCCATCTTATGGAACTCCAGGAGTTCTGGGTATGCAATATTTATCAGGTTGCATCAGGAACTGTAACTGCATTCATTTGTGGATAATGTTGCACTGTGGTTGCACAGCACCTAAAATATCCTTTCATCCCTCACAAGTGCAGCTGTACTAGTGTCACTAATATGACATGCACCCATCAACAGTTTAATAATTACGACCCTGCGTGTTTATGCAACAGGTGGAACGTGGTCATAGCTGGCAGCCCCTCTATGCACCGCTCCAAATAACACGGCAACAAATTTTGACAAAGGACGCAAACAGAAAATGCTCCTTATATTCTCTATTTATTTAGCCTTCTTAGTGAAGAGGTCCTTGTGTCACCAAAGAAATCCTTGATGCATACCAAAATGTTGCAAATGTGTAAATCCTAACAGTAATATTCCAGCTGACCATCTAAACCCTCAAAGATTTTTCTTCACATGTACCCATTTTGCTCTGATGTAACATCCTAATTTAATTACTTGTTAAAATGGACGTCATTAATAGTTTGCTTACAGTTTGACTGAATTTCTCACCCTGAAAATGGCCGTTTCACACATGCTTCCTGCCATTTGAGTGCGTGGGTGTTCCATCCACCCGTTGGCTCACTGTTTCCCGATGTCCCCACAGATGAATGATAATCAGATCGATAACTGGTCGGATCTGGACGAGCTGAAGAATGCCAAGTCCCTAGAGACGGTCTACCTTGAGAGAAATCCTCTGCAGAAGGACCCACAGTACCGACGGAAGATCATGTTAGCGCTACCCACCGTGCGCCAGATCGATGCCACCTTCATCCGCTTCTGAGCTGCCATGTACAATTCACCTGACAGCTTCAGTATTCACCTGAAAAAAAACCTACTTCATTTTAAAATGCTGGCCGAGTTGTGTCATCACTCCATACAAAAACATTCCAACGTGAAGCGCACCCGTGGCTCACTTGACGTACATGTATGCACGTATGCACTCACTCACACCTTGATCTCAAGCTGTTGCTAAGAAGCTACATTATTTAATAGACTTGATAGGAGCTGTGAACATGATCCCCCACCTTATTTTCGGTTCTCCTCTATTCTGCATTTATTTTTCCGGGTTCTGCATGTGGGACGCAGTATGAGCCTGATGTGTCATCTCTCCACACTGGCCACACACTGCTAACACATGGAAAGAGGCTGCGCGCAGCACTGCTTCTGTTTTGTTTTAAACCATTTGCACAAACTATATAGTGGGACAAAAATGAAATATAAAGGGACAATTAGAATAGAATTTGCTTATTTTAGTCTTTGTCACGCTCCTGATCACACCTTTCCAAAGTCTAAATCAAGCATTCTCAAACATTAACAATTAATTAATGACACCGCTCAGCATCTGAATTAGTTTTAAGTTGCTGCCAGGTATCCTGGTACCTCTGTTTCTATTCTGATGTTGGCACTATTTTCTCAATAATAACCTATAGGACACAGTAGTAAAATGCACTGAATGAGAGTGTTTCTAACCCTATTCCTCTGAGCTTCGAACACATCACTGAGTACTCCCTTTTTTTTTCCACTGGTAGTGAATTGTTTGGTTTTTATTTACCAATATCAGGACTGGTCTCATTAATGTCATCAACCAATGTAAGATAAATTACTTTTGTGGTTAGACATTTTGTAAACAATTGGTGGATTTTCTGACGTGTAAAGACACCGTGGGGACACATCTTCTCACATACTGGGGCAAGGCTGTTCAGATAGGAAGAAAAATGTTAAAATAATTTAATGAGTCTGGTGCTTTAACACAGCCACAAACCCGTGACCCAAAAACGGGTCGTTCCCAATGGTCAACCCAGTGAGCTGAAATTTTAATTTGATAGATATACCAATTGAACAGAACCTGTATTTTCTCCACACATTTGTTGGGATGAATAAATTATTTAAAAAAGGAATTCTATAAATTCCTGAATGAATCATTGATAAATACCAAATCCTTCAGCACTGGCAACAAATTTATATTCCTGTCTAAGAAGACAACATTCAACAACAAGCCATTTCTTATGGTCCCCTGTATATAATCCTTGAATACACTGGATTGAATCCCTTTTTAAATTAAAGAAAATGCATCTTTTGTATGAAACTAATTTCCCACCTCAGGGCACAGTGTAAACAGAGCAGACACCAGTGCATGCTGGATTTATAGTGTCACTGCTGATCTAAGTGCTTTCTTTCTTGCATCATTCTCTTTAAGATCTTCACTTTGGGTTTATTGCAATTTTCAAGCAGGAAATAAAAATTGCAGTAACAAGAAATTTAACTTATTTATTAGTTCTTCATTGTAAGTGGTCTTATTTGAAAATGAAATTGCTGTATGACTCAAAATGGTTTGAGGATTTATTCGCCCAAATCAGACTATCTTAAAAACCAAATAACTCCATTATGATATGTATATTGTCCTCATATTAGTGTAATCCAACAAGCAGTTTAACAAAAACTGCCATTTTCCCCAGGGGGAGTACTATATATTGTTTGGAAAAATATAAAAATTTCAAAGAAATGCCATCATCTCTTTTGAAAAGTATCCTTTTTTTTATCCCACACTGTGAGACAAATGGGTGTGAGGTGCATTATTGGTTGTTATTTAAATCAGACTGCCATTGCTGTAGTTCATTTATTTTTTTTATTTTTATTGTTTTTTTTTTGAGTTCTGAACTGGTTGAAGGTGTTTTAGAACTGAATGTATTATGCAAGTAATAAAATTACACTATGTAAACAGCAACCTTTTTTTCGTGTTCAGTTTTAACTAATTTATCATCACTAATCTAACTTGCACTTTAATTAATCTAAAACACAAAAGCAGCAGTTCAAACATAAAATATTTTTTAATACCAACATTATCACGTAGAAAATCTATCATCACGGTTTTAATGAAATTGAGTTCAGACAAAAAGAATTGTGAAATAGTTTTCGGGTTCAGAGGAGTAGGCATTACTGGAATTAAACTACTTTACCCACAATGCATCTCATTTTGTTCAGACGATGACGCATGGTGCTCGCGCCGTGCAGGGGAAAAAGTGTGTTGCGCACGCGTCACATTTATGTTGTTGTTTGTGGCGGTAAGATGGCGGCGCTCGGAGATACCACAGCTCTGGGAGTGAATGGGTTAATACGACAATTTACAGCAATAACAGGTAAAATATTTTTTTGCTGTGGGATTTGATTTATTTGTTACATTTCTGTTAACCAGGAGAGATAGTCCCGCTGTCCCTCAAACAAAGCGTAGTCAAGAAAACAGAGGTGAAGTCTTGCTCTGCCCCCTACGCTGTCAGAGCTTTGCAGAGGGGAAAAAACCAAAGCTAGTTATCTGATAAACTCACGTGAAAGGCCAAGAATAAAGAGCACGTCGAGCACCGGTTTTCCATTTTATCTGTCACACCCATTTAAAAACATCCCTTCTGTGGAAAGTGTTGATAAAAGACGCCACATTGCATGGCTAAAGCTTATTATTTGCCCCTCTTGCCTTGCATGTTGTTCGATAATGTGGAATGGACGTCGGCTGTCCAGCATTTCCCTTCTTCATCATGAGGCAGGCTTCGTTTGTGTGACTGTCATCTTCACTGTGACTCTGATATGAACAACATCACACGTGTAAGCACGTTGGCTTTTCCCCGACTGCTCGATGATAGGTTTTCAATAGCTTGTGTATGTTTTGACGCCATGGATTTTTTTCATTTGTAAGTTATTTAACGGAGAGTAGACTGGACTCGGCTTGGGGGCTGCTGCGAGACTTGGAAAGTGAAACAGACATGCGCAGTACACACGCAAAGATCATTAGCTTTCTTGCGCAGTAGACCTAAAATATATAAGGTTATACTTCTAGATAAAGTGTTTTACACATTCTGAATATGTTCATGTATTACACTTTGCAGTAATTTATTGTATATAAATTCTAAATTTGCAATGCTAGAATTATATCCTATCGGATTCACATTATGTATCATTCACTTTAGCTACATTGCTATTGCACATATTATCCTCAAACATTTTTAACAACCTCATGTTTGGCTTCATTCATTTTGCACGGCATTGCAACAGCCCTCCCTAAAAAGTTGAAAATATAAAGTTTCAAACACAGTACACAAGTATATAAACTACGGAATCTCACAGCAAGCATGTCACTCAGGAACGAGATGGGGACTTTTTGAAGGTGCTGGAGGCTATTACTGTAAATATATTCCACATGTTTGAGCAAAACTTATAATTCTATAGATGCATAGTTAGGCGCATTGCATTGTGAACGTATGACACACTTCTTGTTGGGAAACCATTAATAGGTTTAAATATTAGTTAATATTAATTAGTAATTAGTAAAATTTAGTGAATAAATTTACATGAGTAATATCATATACAGTATATATATATATATATATATATATATATATATATATATATATATATATAACAATGTTTTAACACTAGTTTTCATGACATTGAGTACATTTCTCATCTGTCAACTGGTTTGATGAAAAAACACAGATTTTTAGGTTGCAATTAGAATTCCTGTGTTTTTGTGCAGTATTTCATGTATAAAATAGCAGAATACAAAATAGATGATGCCAGTGATTTAAAGTAGGTTTTCTTGGGACAGAAGTTGAAATATATTTGCTAACCTGCAAGTAAATGTCTGACAGCAGTTAACAAGCGACAGGATCTAAAGTATCAAAACATGATCAGTGAACACCAGATCTCAGAATTGTTTGAAAATGGAGGACAAAAAGATTTTCACTCACTCCATCTGTGTCCGATATTTTTAGGGGCAACAGAAAGTGTCGGAAAACATATGTTGGAAGCTTGCAATAACAACCTTGAGATGGCAGTGACCATGTTTCTGGATGGAGGAGGGATTGCAGAGGAGCCCAGCACCAGCTCCAGTTCGGCCACTTCAAGTAGCAGAGCTCCCCCTACAGAGTAAGATGATATTTTATTCACACTTGTCAAATAAAAATGAGGCTGAAGGCAACAATTTAGGTTGCTCTAAACTCTTTTTTTCTGTTCACGTTTCAGTGAAGTACGAGCACCAATTCCTCAGAAGCAGGACATATTAGTGGAACCAGAACCACTGTTTGGAGGTATGGCACTTTATCGCTTCTCAGTTGACCAGTTGTGAACCCACTGGTATTTTTTTTCATCCGATAAATGGAACCTTTTTTTGTCTCTGCAGTGCCGAAGCGAAGAAGACCAGCTCGATCTATCTTTGATGGTTTCAGAGATTTCCAAACAGAAACCAGTACGTCACCAAGAAAATCTGTTTTAGCCTCTTTTTCAACTGTAACCTTTCTTCCTTTTACATTTGTGAATGTTCTTCTTGTAGTTCGACAGGAACAAGAACTTCGTAACGGTACAGTGGATAAGAAACTGAGCACCCTGGCAGACCTTTTCCGTCCTCCTATTGAGCTCATGCACAAAGGAAGCTTTGAAACGGTGAGGAGCCTTTCAAGGGGCATTTTACACCCCCCTATTTTGATCCTGTTTGTGTGAACTTTCAGATGATTTTAGCAAACACAGGTGAAAAGTCAGGTTTGTTAAGAATTCAGGATCCAGGTTTCTGATGATTAATTTTCACTTTAGGAATCAATTGTCATAAAATCGTCTTCTGAAAGGATCATGCATGAGCTTAACAGATCTTGTCGTCTTTTTGTCCTAAAAGGCAAAAGACTGCGGACAATTGGAAAACAAGTGGCTGATGATCAACATCCAGAATGTTCAGGATTTTGCCTGCCAGTGTCTAAACAGAGATGTTTGGAGTAACGAGGCTGTTAAGACAATCATCAGAGAACACTTTATATTCTGGCAGGTGTGTCATTTCTGTTCCCACAGTTGGAGTCCAGGCTTTCCAAATTCTAAATGAGCGTCTGCCCTTTTCCAGGCTGACTTGAATTTTCTCTGACACTTTAACAAGCTTTGCATTCAGCACACACCGTCCCACTTGAAGTGTTGCGATATTGGAATAAAACGTACTTAATTCAAGGTCACAAATTATTAAATTTGTAATTGCATTTTTTTTCACGACAGGTATATCACGATAGCGAAGAGGGTCAAAGGTACATCCAGTTTTATAAGCTGAATAAGTTTCCCTATATTTCCATCCTTGATCCTCGCACTGGTGAGTATTATTCACACTTCTAATGCCTGATCTCAGTTCAGTCATTTTATCCATGTGAAATATATTTCTTTTACACATAATGTGTTCAGAAGGACATGAGTAATAGAGTATTATACTTGCTTATTTAGAATATCGGGCAGTCATTACCTTGAAATATTTTATATGGGACCAGCTTTCACTTTTGTCACTACTGTATTTGCTGAATGTAATTACTGTTTTATGACATTTAAAATATGTTCAATTAAGGTCAGAAAATGGTGGAATGGAACGAGCTGGACGTGACATCGTTTCTGGAACAAGCAACAGGCTTCCTGGCAGAGCACGGGCAACTCGATGGGCCTTCCTGCCACGCACCCCCTGCCAAACGTGCTCGCTCTGTGGGTGTCACCTCATGTTTCATTTCTCATTCTGTTTGCTGTCACTGTGTCGATTGCCCCCAATTTACCAGTCATTAAATAAATTATAGAGACTTTGTCTAAATTATAAGATGAAGTTCTGACATAACTAATGATGTGTAAATATTCTGCATTATTTTCATTTCTAGTATATTTTTTAACACACTAGTTAGATTTCATTAGTACGGCACACTTGAAGCCAGCATATGTATTTGGTATGTTGACGCTGTTTTTCAATTTTGCTGTTTTAGGAAAGTTTGATTGACGCCAGTGAAGATAGTCAGCTGGAGGCAGCAATCCGGGCCTCCCTACAGGAGACTCACTACGAGTCCTCAAATGCCCCAGACGCTCCCGACTCTCCCAGATCGGATGAGGAATCCGACGCAGAGCCTTTCTCTGACAGCGAGGGTCCCATTTCTTTTGACGGCTCGGATAATGAAATGCCAGTACCGCAGGAAGAGAAAAGCTTGGGCAGCAAGCACTCCCCTCTCCTTCCTGCCACCACCGCTCAGCAGCGCCTGCATCCGGACAGTTCGACTTCCTCCCACAGAAAATCGCCGTACAAAGAAAACAACCACAGTCACAAGAAGGAGGAGAGCAAAAAGAACCACCTGGAGCCCTCGTCTGCTGGTGCTCTTCATTCAAAGTCTAAAATCAATTCTGGAGGAAACCACATTACTGCAGCATCTGAGTGTGCAGGACCTTCAAAGATCAGTAGTACCTGCGATGTGGATTGCCTTGATGACAATGGTAAAAAGCTGAAAAATTCTAATGACGTTTGTGTGGTAGAAATTTTTCACCCTGGGACCTGCTTTAGCTTTTAATTACAATTAAATGACACGTAGCTAAAAAGATGTAATAATTGATTTTCCTGTCTTAGGTCCCAAAGCCAGGTTGATGCTCCGTTACCCAGATGGGAGGAGAGAACAGATCTCTCTGTCTTCTCAAGCAAAACTTTTGGTAACATAACTCATTTTCTTTAACTGGTGGAATGCTCTGCTTGGGAACTACCATCTCTCATCTCACTGCTCTGTCTTTTTAAGGCCCTGGTTAGACACGTTCAGTCCAAGGGTTATCCAAATGAGCGCTTCGAACTTGTCACCAACTTTCCCAGAAGGAAGCTCGCCCACTTGGATTATGACATCACGCTTCAGGAGGCGGGGCTTTGTCCACAAGAGACTGTATTTGTGCAGGAGAGGAACTAACCTTCCCAGACATTCACTTTTTTTTCCCGGTCTGTATTTTTCTTCAAGACTTCACCTTTTCACAAATCTGGGATAATATTACTGGCTTCCATCCCGTAATCTTCTGTTCTCCTGGGACTCGTTTTCGATGGACAACTCTTCTCACCACTCCACTATCTGAATACCATTTTAACTGACAGCCTGATTCCTTTGTAGACCCTACAGTTGGCCAGTAAGGTGACATGGATGCCAGCCCTCATTTCCTTTTCTATGTGAGGTATTCTTTTCTGAGGTGTACTTCATTTCTTTAGATGATGGAGACACACCAGGGGGGTGTACTACAAAGCAAAAGCAGCGCATTTTAGCGTACTTACATAACCATGATAACTTATACAGAACATGTAACCTGAAAACCCTTTCACTTATGCACCGTAACCTTCTCTGAACGAATGCGTCACATGTTATTGGCCTAGAATTTGATGGAACCAGGTGAGATTAAGTCTGAAATCAGCAGCAGAAATTCTGGTGGTTTGTTCTGTCATGTATGCAACATATACAGATGAGGTGAAGCACAGGATTCTCAGAATTGGGCCGGACTGGAGAGCTGGATCAGTCCACAAGCTTCTGATCTGTTGGACAGCGAGGGATTTGGTCACTGAGGAAAGTTTTTTACATACACACCTCACCATAAGCAAGATGTTAAATGCGTCGTTCTTTGCTGACTGTGGGAACAGATGTTTAGCCTCTCCATCTGTGTGCATATGTGAAAGGGGCTCTGAATGAGACGAGCCTGGCTCAGAGTTTGACATTAAAGACACTGTTGCCCTGTAATTTATCATTTTCCTGTCTGTATTCTCAATGAGAGTCTGAGCAGAGGTATTAGCTGTGTTATACACAAGATCAGCTGCACATTACTGTAATGTATGATTATAACAGCACAAGTTATAGGAGTCATGCACAGAAATATCAAAGCTTTCAGCTGATGATATAGACTTATCTAAATCTTACACCAAGTCATCAACAGCCTTTTCGTGTTCATCTCCAGTTGGTTGCAGTCAGTTACAGTTAATACAAAATGATTCATATTCATTACAGTGCTGATTAGCACGATGATGAAGTGAACTTGCAGACAGAATGAATTCAACAGCGAACACTGAGATGAAGATGATGTGTCACAGTTTCTTCAAGGTATACAAAAATGATACACATTGTGTGGAAAGACTCGGATAATGTCCCCTGACCTGAGCTCAGATCGTACTTTCAGGTTTTGTTAAGCCAGTCTTAATGATGGAGGCCTGACACTGTTCAGATTGCTTCATAGTACACCCCTTGGGATAAAGCAGTGTATACATATACAACATAACTCGTGAATAAAGGTCCAAATAAGTTCAAAAGTTCTGATGAAGCACCAGGGACATGTACAAAAGATTCCCCTTCCCAAAGCTGTTAAATGTCAGAGTTTATTTTCTAGATCCTTGTTATTTTCTGTACCTAGGGGCAGAATGGGGGAGTTTCATTCATGTTTATTCTGAAGTCAGTCTCACACGCTCATCTTTTAAAATTGTAAATATGTAGAAGGCCGAGAGAAACAGTGTAAAAGAAACAGTGTGGATCTGAAAGGAGTTGGCGTGATCTGTGGATTTTTAAAAGAAAAAAAAAAATCAAGTTTCTGATTGGAAACTGGTTTGTTGTTTTTGGATTTCAACTTTTGATACCGAAGGGAATGAATGCAGAATGGTACATCTCATCAGCCGGACCTGCCCTGTGTACAGAAATGAGCCGGAGAGATTGACATTTAGCTGTAGTTATTGTTTTCTTTCTTTTTTTTTTTTTTTTATATGCTGCCGAGAAAATGCCGATGTTGAAATATAACCAACAAAACCAAATGTGATTGTGTTTGATCTTTTCTCTATTTTATCTTAAATTAACTTTCTTTTCAAGCCGAATGATAAAGTAAAACTCCAATAATCCAATAACAGCTGTGTTTAAAAGGAAAAAAAAAAAACATTGTTTACATTTTAAGTACTTTAAATGTGACCAAGGGAATGAAAGTGAGAGCAGCAGCGTCTGTGCAGGGAAATGGTCAGAGTTGAAGGGGAAAAAGGACTCGCAGCTGTCCAAACAGATGAGGACATTGATTACCTCGCTGTTGTCTCTCCGTGGGTGCAGCAGCATGAGAGGGACACGCTCCTCAGGAACCTATTTTACAGTGTCACTGCCAAAAAGAAGGCAGGACAACAGGCTGAACGGTTCTGGTAAAAATTAGAATGTAAATTTGTGTAAATAAAGAAACATAACATGTAAAGTATCCATCCCATCTGGGTTTGTGACGTTTAATCGCTCTCTTGGATGTTGACCCCAGTTATCCACAGGCCACTCAGACAGTTCCCAAAACAAATTCAATGGAACTTAATATGTATTCACTTGGTGGGGTGGGGGGGGGGTGGGGGGCGGGAGCGGGGGTGCGTCTGCGCCAGTTTTCAAGGTTTTTATTTGTCACATGCAGACAGTAGCTCTCCGCCATGCCGCTAATGGGCAGTGAAGAGCTAGAAATGAGCTGGCGTTATAACATGACATCCAGCTTAAGGAGTTTAAAGTACATAAATAATTACATTAACTAACTGTATAGCTTTACTGTCTGTAAACACTTAATCATGACCTCTGTGCACATCTTAGGCTTTAGAAGGGATATTTATTTATTTATATTTATGATGTGAATAGAACGGAGTGACTCTTAACAGCATCTTAACACAAGATCTGGCCTCTGGTCAGTTGTGGTGATCGCTGAAGGGTGGCATCATTTTCTAGTCTTGTGCTCTTCCTATTAAAAATTAGGAATTTAAAATAAATCCTATTATTGTCTGTCCTCATGAATCACAGACATCTAAAATTATATTTATATGTTTATACTTTATTACAGCTGAACAGCCTCATGTTCCTCAGTTAAGAGGAAAAAAAAAAATTAAACCAAAGAGAAACTTAGATCCTCTGGGAATAGTTGAGATGGAATTATGGAAAGTCAGTAGAAGGTTTCAGATTTTTCATTCAAACATCACATCCAAAGGCAGGAAATTATAAATACGATATCATCTCTTTAAGTTGCATTTGCCTGGACGTCTGTTGCTCACAGGATACAGAGGGTGCTGGGACAAGTTCATGCACGTACGACCTGGGTTTATCTCAGTCAATGGTGCTCAAAAAAAAAAAGATTTATCCAAAAAGATGATAATGTCAGGGTTTCAGGAGTCTTACACAATGAGAAATGGTCCTGTTGAACATGGATTCAGCTGCTCTGATAAACTTTCACGCATTACTTTGGTGTGTAGTTGCAAATAAACGGAATTTATAGGATTTAATCTGCAGCCAATCAACCATCAGTGCTAATTCTAAGCACTTTGTGTCAAGATTATCCAAGGTTAATTACATTAAATGCCACTTTGAGCAAAACTACATATTTAATTTTATTAAACATAGTGAGTAGAGGTAAAAATCATGCACTAAACATTTATTTTATCTCCTCATTTCTCTTGTTAACCTCTCAGTTGAGAAACACTGCTCAAAGTCTGAGTGCAAATATTTGCACTACAGGGACAAAAGGATCAACGTAATAACTCCAGACAGATTTCATAATTAAGTAAATTCCACCAAGAGTAAAGTAAATAAAACACAGGGGCATCATTGTTAGTCTTGCAGCATGACATCATCAAATGCTCCTCCACATGCATTAAAGTTGGATTCTTAAATGTTTTTTTTTTAAATCTGTGAGGGGTGTCGATGACCAGTCTGCAGAACCTTTGCTCCTGAGTTGGGAAATGCTGACTCTTTAAACATAACAGTAGTGTGACTAACTCAGCAGCTTTTCAGGTTAAAGTACTTTTTTGGGATTGATTTTAATAAAGACACCCCATTTTCATCAAATGAATTCTTAAAATGGCCTGCAAAACTAAAATTATTTTGCTGGTTATTGTAATCTTTCTGCTTTATGTGAACATTTGAAAAGACAGATTTAATTGCTGAGATATTTCTCATATTGTCACAAGAACCAAAAAGTGTTATCATCACAATATATTGTTGTAATACTGAAAACTAATGAAACAGCATGTAAAAAAATTACAAAACATTTTAAATACATTTCTTTAGCAATGTCCTAATTACATCACATTAACCTTTGTTGCTGACTTTGGATTTGTGCAAACAGTGGGAACTGCAAAGTGTGCAAAGTTGGAAACTTCCACTCTGCAGGCTTATCTCTCTCTGATTCTCTTCAATCCTGTGGGACGGACGCACACACACATTAGGAAATCTGAGCAAATGCTCTTGTGCTATAAAAGCCCAGTCCTCCTCTTGCACTGTCTGCTTCGCTGACCTGGAGACCGGGCCAACCAGCATGAAGACTCTCCTCCTCGCTGCACTGTTCGGGTGCCTCGGTATGAACAGTGACACAGACTGACTTAACATTCACTCTTTTAGATGCCCTAAACATGACTCTTCACCTGAATTCACAGTGGCCGCGTTCGCTGTACCTGCTGACAAGGTGAGATGGTGCCTCAAGTCGGACCAAGAATATCAGAAATGTAAACGCCTTGCAGCTGTGGCCCCAGCCATCACCTGTGTGCCAAAGCAGAGCACCTTGGAATGCATCATTGCAATTAAGGTGAGGAATACTGTCAAGTAGTAATGTAACATACTCAAATACTTTTGAAATACTTCTTGAAATGCATAGCTATAACAATTTTCCAATGTAATCTCCACAAAGTCAGAGGCAAATATCATATTTTAGCTTTATTTGTTTGAGAGCTTCAGTTTCTAGTCAGAGATTACATGATGGATTACAGTAGTGCAGGCAACTACAATGTTTTATGTATTTTATGTTTGTCTTTTTAAACCCCCAACATTAAGTTTGTACATTTTCCAGTGCATTTTCAAATAGGCTCCAGAGAATTCCATTCAGTTATATGTCGGCCAAATGATCTGCTGACAGTCAGTCAGTTAGCATGTAGATTACGAACTCTATTGAGGTCATTTTTACTCCTGCTCTTCTTCTTTATCAGTAAATAATATTCATATTATAGTCATATTTTGGCAAAGGATAACGCCACAATATAAACTAAGTAACTAATAATAAAAGAATTATATAAAAAAAAAATCCTCGTAATCAGTGCAGTCATTTATAGTTTATGCACCACTAAACTGCACCACTAAACTAAACTGGAGAATCAAACTTCATGCTGCGTACTCTGTTTATCTCTAAGGACGGGCTGGCTGATGCCATCACTTTGGATGGAGGAGACATCTACACTGCTGGATTAAACAACTACGATTTGCATCCCATCATTGCCGAGGACTACGGCCCTTGTAGGTTTACCGAGCAGCTCTCTTCATGGAGGTTAAAGGGCAGACACCTCAAATTTAGCACGAGTGACACGTTATAACTTTCTGCATGCATCCAGCTTCGGACACCTGTTACTATGCTGTTGCCGTGGTGAAGAAGGGCTCCAACTTCGGCATCAGAGACCTTGCAGGGAAGAAATCCTGCCACACTGGTCTGGGCAAGTCTGCAGGCTACAACATTCCCATCGGAACTCTGTTGTCCATGGATTTGATTCAGTGGTCAGGAATTGAGGACAGTCCTGTGGAAGAGGGTGAGATTTCCTCAGATATAAAGTTTTAAAGCAGATAACTTTGTAGTTATCTGTAGTAAGAATATTAATAAAACTGTGGAGGTAATCTGCTTCACAGATTCAAAACACTTCTTTGTGCTTTGCAGCGGTGAAAAACTACTTTCAGAGCAGCTGTATCCCCGGGGCAAAAGCCAACAGCAAGCTGTGTCAGCTCTGCAAGGGAGACTGCTCCAGGTCCCATAAGGAGCCGTACTATGACTACGCTGGAGCCTTTCAGTCAGTATTACAGACTTTAGTGCTTCACAGGCCTGTAAACCTGTTCCATTTGTGCAAGTCCAGTTGCTAACGCCGTCGGTGGAATGCTGTGTTCATTAGGTGTCTGGCAGATGGCGCTGGAGAAGTAGCTTTTGTAAAGCATCTTACTGTACCTGGTGAGTATCACACACTTATCTGTCCAGATAAGTGACAGCCAAGCAAGCTGAATAATTATGATTATTTATACAGGCTAGAGGGACGTGTCAAATAGCTGTGTAAATGTGCCCGTGTAATCATTTTACTGTTTGCATTAGAGTTGAAGCTTTCTTAACTTCATTCCTGTAAAACTGGTTTGAATGATTATATGGATAATCTTTTGGATACTGGTGCAAAATTTCAGGTCCCCCATAGGCGAGGAACTGGGCACATAATTGAGTCACAATTCTAACTAGATTTTCTTTTCTTTTAACTAGATAAATTAAGTGAAAATTATAATTTTTGGTGGTTTCTTTTAGAATCTGAAAAGTCCAAGTATGAGCTGCTGTGCAGGGATAACAGCAGAAAACCCATTGACAGCTACAAATCCTGCCACCTGGCCAGAGTACCAGCTCACGCTGTTGTCAGCCGAAAGGACCCTCAACTGGCAGATCTAATTTATACCACTCTCACCACAATCAGGGTATGAAACACAGTAATGTACGCCAAATAAGCGTTTCAACGATGTGTAAAAGGATTCGTTTACCACCGCTGTGTGCTTTTGCAGGGTTTTAACCTCTTCTCCTCTGAAGACTATGCACCCGCCAAAAACCTGATGTTCAAGGATTCAACCACACGGCTGGTGAAGCTGCCACCAAACACAGATTCCTTCCTGTATTTGGGTGCTGAATACATGAGTATTATCCGTTCCCTTAAGAGAGGTATTACACACTTCCCTAAAAATGTTACCATCAGATCCCTGCTTCATCTTTTTTCTTCTCTTAATTGAATAATCAAAGCCCAAAATTAGCAGACTGAGCGCTCTAGTGTTTCCTTTGCCTTCCAGAACAGGCCCCATCCACAACATCCACTGCCATTAAATGGTGTGCCGTGGGACCTACTGAAACAGAGAAGTGCGACACATGGAGCATCAACAGCATGGAGGGCGATGTCACCACCATTGAATGCCAGACTGCTTCCTCAGTTGAAGAGTGCATGAAGATGATCATGGTATGTTCTAAAACGATCCAGTCCTAGCTCTCGAGTGACCTGGCGTGGTGCTCTGGATCTGAGCTATGATTTTTTGGTTATTATTGTTTTGATCATCCTGTAGCGTAAAGAGGCTGATGCAATGGCAGTGGATGGAGGACAGGTGTACACAGCTGGAAAGTGCGGTCTGGTTCCAGTCATGGTGGAGCAATATGATGACAGTATGAGAAATGACCCCTAAACACATGCAGCATGTTACTTCTGACATTTCTACATTTGTAATATTTGCTTTTGCATCTCTCTCCACAGCAAAATGCAGTGTTTCTTCAGGTAAGGCCAGGCACTGTCTGTCTTTCTCCAATAAAAGGCTCTTTGAGTCTCCTTCAGACTTAATTTGATCCACCTTTTGCACTTTTGCAGCTCCAGCGTCGTCTTACTACGCTGTCGCTGTGGTAAAGAAGGGTATGGGCATAAACTGGGAGAACCTGAAGGGAAAGAAGTCTTGTCACACAGGCATGGGCAGGACCGCGGGCTGGAACATTCCCATGGGCCTCATCTACACACAGACTAACGACTGTGACTTCAGTGAGCGAGTCTTTTTTATTTATTTTTTGCAGGACTTGTTCTTCGCAGGTCAGCTCATCTGAAAGTGCAAACACTCACTATGCTCAACTGTGTCTCCCCAGCTAAGTTCTTCAGCTCTGGCTGTGCCCCTGGAGCAGACCCATCCTCTCCATTCTGTGCTGCGTGTGCGGGAAGTGGGAAATCTGTGGGAGATGAGTTCAAGTGCAAAGCTAACCCTGAAGAGCATTACTACGGCTATGCTGGAGCCTTCAGGTCGGGTCAGACTGTGGTTGCACTTAGTGGAAGCAAAATTTATATTGTGCCTGTGCATGCCAAAAGATTCATTTACTTTCGTAATGCTTTTGGCATCAATTTATTTTAAAAATTATTTTATTATTTCTCAATATCCATTATACTGCTCTTTAAATTAAGATTACCTTGTTTGCTATCTCACAGATGCCTTGTTGCTGGTGCCGGTGATGTTGCCTTCATCAAACACACAACCGTTAGCGAAAACAGTGATGGTGAGACACTGACGCCAACATCTCAGTTACCAAAGGGTCAATCCTTATAGAAATTATTTTGTTAAAGGCAATGGTCCAAGCTGGGCTAGCAATGTGAAGTCCAGTGAATATGAGCTGATCTGTCCAAACAAGAGTCCAGTTCCTGTCACTGAATTTGCTTCTTGCCACCTGGCGGCCGTACCGGCACATGCTGTGGTGACTCGGCCTGAGAGTCGCGGCGAAGTGGTCCGCATTCTGCAGGACCAGGAGGTCAGTCGTGATTTCTTTTACCATTTTATTTTTTTACTCTTTGTAATCTACATCCTTATTCTGAGTTACAAGTCTAGAGGGAAAACTGTACTTGTTTCCCATGCTGCTTTACTGAAGAATACACCACAATTAAAGCATATATTTTTATATCTCTTAAATATTTTTGCTTTGTCTTATTTTGTTTGTGTCCTTAGACTAAATTTGGTACCAGAGGCAGTGATATTACATTCAAACTGTTCAAGTCTGAATCGGGAAAGAACCTGCTCTTCAAAGATTCTACCAAGTGTCTGCAGGTGATTCCAGCGGGAACCTCCTTTGAACAGTTCTTGGGAGTGGAGTACATGACTGCCATGGCCTCACTCAGAATGTGCAGCAATAATACTCCAGGTTTGTACCACAGAGGGTTTAATCAAGATAAGCACTTACACTAGCTTGCATGATACACTGAACAATATATATTATTCCTCCCAACAGATCTGGAGAAATCCTGCACGTTCCATTCCTGCCAACAAAAAAACTAGTGATGACCAGAGAGCACGAGGTGCCTCATTTAGCCTCCTCTGATGCAGGAATCTTCACAACACTTTCTTCACTTCTTCCAAAACTTGCTTTATGCATTTCTTTACTGATCTGATTGCATATCTGATTAATGTGCAACTTACAAACATCTCAAAATCCACAAATCTGGGTGAATCTGGAGCCATTTTAAAACATAACGTTATGTGTGTTATATATTTGCATGCCTGAATTTTCCCAAAATAAAACTTTTTAAACACTGCTTCTCCATGCTTTTCTTTATGTCTACATGTATTTATGTATTTTGGCAGTTTTGTAGTTAAAAGAATGAACAATTGAAAACTAAACAGGAATGGTGTAAACAGTCGAGTTAGAGGAGACTAAAGGTTTTTGTTTTTAAAGTCTAGTGTAAATTATTTATGGACTTAAATTGACCTAATAAATTGACCTGTTCTATCTGATTGCTTATAAAGTCAAAATGACTGAAGTTTAGATGCAACGGATGCAGCAAGAAGTCTGTGTAGATTCTCACTCATTAAGGTCATAGTTATCCAAAGTTAGGTCTCTCTGTGTGCAACTGGACTGTAAGGTTTCCTTGAAGATGTTTGAAAATGCAGCAACAATCTTATAACTTAAGTATAGTAGAAGAAAATGTTTGATATTTTTTCTTGAAAATATAAAAACAAACACTAGAAGGTAAAATTAAACTGTTAAATCATGTCGTCAGTGCTTGTCTTCCTAAGATGTGTATAAGAGACAGTATATATATATATATATATATATATATATATATATATATATATAAAATAGTAATAAAAATAATTTTATGAATTCGTTTCCAAAAATCGTTTCCAGTTTTACAGCTCCAGTGTCACGTGATTAAGACAACGGCATCAATTTTTAAATTTCCCGGAAGTTACCCACGCGACTTGGAGACACACCGGCTCTACACAGCAGAAACATCGCATTATGGCTGCGCTCTGAGTCTACTGATGAGGCTGTTGTGTATATACTGCACCAGTAATCCGTCACCATCGACGCCTTGATCATGGACCTCTGGTCCAGGGGCTTTTATCGAGGCCATCGGAGTCGCCAATAGTACTCCTAAAGTACTATATTAATCAAATTTGAGCACTGTCACTTTTACACGCCTGGGGATTTAAACCGCAGTGACAGTAGCACTCACTCCATCTGCCGGTTAGCTAACTAGCGTGCTAATTTAGTAGCCGAGAAGGGCATAATTTTTCTTTTGGAGTTTAAGGACAAGGAAACTACAACATCACAACTAGCGTGAAAGGAAGACTAATCAGAGGCTAATTTCGTGGATTCCAGTCTTGCAACATATTCACTAGTGATTCTTGGTAAGAATTAAACAAGCATTTCTTGTTTGAAGTAAGTTAGCTCGAGTTTTGGCTTCATCTTGTCAAAGGCACACGGAATAGCTAATGTTAGCTGGTTTACAGGCCCTGCCGGCTGTTAATATATCACAGTAGTGAGTCTATTTTACCCGGAGTACGCAAACAGATAACACCAGTGTAATAATAACTACTTAATAGTGTATATATAGTTCCTTGAGACGTTATTTAAAACAGCCTAGCCAAAGTTCATATTTGCAATGATGACAGCCAGCGTTCCTCCGTCTCGTGGTTAGGCTTCCTTTAGGTTAGCTCTCTGACCGTAAGGCGAAACTAGTTAGCACCAACACAATTTTGTTGACTGAAGTTATTTTTCCTCTGTCTTATTGGTTATTGTTAAGCAATTAAATTTTTGTATCAATTGTTCTTAATTGATTCGTTAAGGTATAGTATTAGTTTAACTTCAACTATGGGGTTGGGACTTATTTGCCGGGCCTGTAATTAAATACACCCCGTTGGACAGGGTTGGGCTAAAATGCTAACATTGTGACCAACAATTACTGTAATCTAACCGATGTCAAGCGTTACATTTTTACGATTGAGACATATTCTGGGTCTGAACCTTATATGTATTTACATAAAATCGCACCGACCCAGTTAAAACAACAGGGTGATTAAGTAGGTTAAGGTAAAAGGTTGACTGTCGGTTACGGCCACGTAGCATAACTTGGCAAGATGTCGATAATAGTGGGACACGTATCGTTAGCCCCTACCAGCGATTAAACCAGCTTGCGGGCCACATAATGTGTTTCTCGTAATAATTTTGACAGACTATACAAGAAAACGTCTTGACTAACAAGTCGTATTTAGCGAATGTTAGAGCACAACGCATCTTTGTGGTTGAACCATATGGTAGTTTCGTAGATTCAATAATGATCTAAGAAGCATGGCATTAGCCAGAAGCTAACTACAGTTTCTGTAAGCAGGTGCATGGTACGTTACACGTTGGCCAGTGTTATTCATTACATTTTGAATATTCACAGCACGTTTTGGTTATTTTTTCATGTTAGAAAAGGTCAAAGAAAAAGGTCAGTTTGATATTATTTACGACTTTCCATGATGCTTTTGCATGTGTAGCCACTAACAGCTTTGACAGAACATATGAACTTTGACCCGGGGTGTCCATTTTATTTGATCTACTCATTGCAAAACAAATCCAAATGCCTTGGTATTAGTCAAATATGAGATCAAAGTTGATGCCAAGGCTTATACAGTATGCATGCCATTAAATTAACTGTTTTGTAGTCTATGCACTGTGATCTTATTTTAATGTAGATATTTAACCCCACTTCCATTTGAATTTAGCAAGGAGTATTCATTCTTATTGCTCTCAAAACTCTGAACATTACTGTGGGTGTTGGTGTTATCTTTGGCAAAACCACACCACGCCCTTGCCTCTACATGTGTCCACTCTAAAACACTGAACACTAATTTTTGTGGCCTCATTCATGCCTATAGCATGACATATTCCCATAAATAATATATTAGATTAACAGCAATGTTCTTAATATTGATCAGGTTTCTTTCTTTAGGTTGACAACACCACCCTAATGCAGACCCATAAACGAAGGTGAAATGAATAAACCACCACAGCCTATAACAGGACCCTCTTCTGTCCCAAACCCTGCCCCGTCCCCAGGATTGACACAGGTAAAAACAGCTTTGTACAAACCAAATTCATTTTATCGCGGTCTTTCATGCACTGACAAATGTAGGTGGTTAAAAGAAAAAACCCTTAATATGAGAATCAGATCTCATGTTAATAGTCGCTGCCAGTTTTTTGGATCTACTCTTCCAGAAGGCTAGATTTCCATCACACTGAATATCCACCATAGTTGAATCAGCAAAAGCAGGCGCTCACATTCCAGGTCACGCGATGAGGGAAAACCATAGAAACTGTTTGAGGCTAAAAAGGGGGAAATCTAACAGATGAATAATTAAACAAAACACTTGTTTTGTAGAATGTCTGTAATTAAATAGTTTGCACTCCCTCTGATTTTTTTCTCTATTTTTATGAGTTTTTTATGAATATGGCAAAAATGATAATCACATACAGTGGTCCCTCGTTTATCGTGTGGGTTACGTTCTGAAAACCCCCCGCGATAAGTTAAATCCGCAAAATAAAGACCTTTTCATTTTTCACTATTCAAATACATGTTACGGCCTCATAATCCCTCCTCGCACTCTTTATAAACCTTTACCAAAGTGTGTGGCGGCAGGTGCCGAAGGCGCCAACGTTTAGTCAACATGAGGTTTGAAATAAATTGAACCTTTTCAACGAAGGAAATTGCCGAAACACTTTACTGTGAAGCAACACTACCGTATAGGCCTACTGTAATAGCGAAAGCGATCCAGAATTGATATGAAAAGTACAGTTTAAGAATGCTGGCTACAACGTAGACTGAACACTGAACTGAACAGAAAAAACACAGTGGGCTGATTTATACAGTAGAATTTAGACATCAAATCATAGACATAGAATTTAGATATGCAGTACTTTATACAAAAAAAAATCCCAGAAACGGCGAGACCACAGAAGGTGAACCACGATATGGCAAGGGACCACTGTACAGTATATAAAAACAATGGTAGAGAAGCTCGATTTAATTTGAAACATCAGCCCTAGTTATTCAACTCTGTTAATATCTATCTCTCTTTGTTTTGTGCTCTTGCAGTCAGCATATGGTCCTGGACAGCCTACTTCACTTGTATTTGCCACCCCACCACCTCCACAGATGAGCTCAGCACCACAACCAAGACAGGTACTGCTCCCAGCATGTTTGCTTCCAATGTTCCGTGTTAGCTTGGTAATAAGTTTTTCCTCTATGAGGAGTCTGTTTCCAACCTTATCACATTTCCTACACTGCTGCTTCTGCTTTAAAGCTTTGGCTAAGTCTTTGTTGGATAAGTCAGCTCTGCCACCTTTTCTCTCTTGTTCTACCCCATTTTCTGCTGTCCTCCCAGTTTGCAGGGCCCCGTACTTTACACCAACAGGTACTAACGGCCCTTACTGTTTTAATTTGTCATTTTAAGATGTTGCATGCTTTCATTTCCATCTGTTGGAGAATTAGCTGCAACATTTCCCCGTGTAAATGTGACGAAAGGACTTTTCCATCATTCCACATTGTTGCTGTGCCCACTGGTTTTACATTCAGAATTCAGATAGGCCACTTTTATCCATCCTGCTCCTAACCTACTTAGTTTCCATTGGTATGTCATCCCAGCTGCCATAGCTATGAACTTAATGTTCATGGTTGAGAATTTGCCACCGTCTTTCATTCTGTTTTCTTGTCAATCTCAACCATCCCCTTACATCTTGACATGTGCTTGTTTCCACCCTAACTCACTGCCTCTCTCGCTTTCTGCTCATGTGTTGTGCGGCTGAAGGGTGGATATCGAGCATTGCAGGTAATGCCTTTCTCTTCGTCTGCCCCTCCTCCCCACTTGATCTTATCGCTGTGTTGCATCGACACATGATGCTCAGAATAATTTACCATTTGGTGTATCTCAGGAGCTGAAGATGCTGTAAATATAAGAAATGTGTGTGTTAGAATTTCTGAAACACTGTCACATGGATAAGGCATACCGCATTTGAGAAACTAACTGTGCACACAGGCCAACAGTTGGGCATTATCTCTGATGAGTTTGTAATTTTCACTCATTTTTTTTTATGTTGATCTTAGAATTATTACCAGAACCGACCAGCGATGCCCACCACTGCTACAAGGGTACAAACAAGTAATGGCCCACGGCCCGTTGGTCCCACTCACGTTTACCCGCCCAGCTCCCAGATGATGATGATTTCCCAGCAGCAGCTGTCTTTTGCTGGATCCCCTCAAGGCTACTTCCTCCCCCCGGGGCAGGTAGGTTCACAGTGTTAATTGTAGATCTCAGATCTCAGTTTTAATCTAATCCATCAAGGACCTTAATCAAAGTTATACCAAAACTAAATATAATACATTATATATATATATATATATATATATATATATATATAAATATAAATAAAAAATTACCGTGATCAAGTTACTATTATTCAGCATCGATGCTCTCACATTATGACAAGCTGATGTTGTTTCTGGCTCTTTTGTATCTGCAGTACCGGGCCCCATTTATGCCTCCTACTCAGCAGTATCCTGTGACCAGTGGTACTGCGAGCTTCTATCCAGGAACTAGCCCTGCAGAATACCCTTATGGTGAGGGGTTTAGCCCAAAACTACTACCAAACTACCAAAGCAAAAACACAGTAATTGTGGAGTATTTGTTTAAGCACCAGTATGAAATTTATAAAGTGTACATGTTACCCATGTACATTTACACATTCCCTTACTCAAAGTATTTACTGTGATTTTACTTGGTTGGTTGGTGTGTTTGTTTTAATACTGCTGTATGAGGTAAAATGTCATTCGCATGCGATCTGGATTAATTCTGTAATTTGCTTTGGCTTGTTTTCTTTCTCTCTGCAGTCTTACCTGACACTACCTTACAGGTTCCATGAAATGAACTTGGTTTCATATTTTAGTGTCTATTTTTAGTGGATGTATGTCCATTTCAAATGTCAGGGTGGGATTTGATATAAACAAGAGGGGGTATAAAAATATCAAGGATGTTTGTCATTCATTCAAACACACTCCTGATCTGTGTTACTGCTGCAAGTTTGCTTGAGATTGCTGTTAATTGAAGAGTAGTTCAGCATTTAAAAAAATGCACAGTCAACAAACCTAAGCAGCATGAACGATGCAGCAAGGAACACGAGGTGAGAAAGCAGTGAGCCTTCATTTCGTGGGACCCTTTTTAACAGCCAGCTTCTTCTGGATCCTCTCATTAACTCATGCTGCTCCTGTCTTTTCCTGCCCTCTCCTCTGTCTTCCCTCTCCCATCCCTCACTCCCCCCCTTTCGTTTGCTGCGTTGGTTCAGATCCCTCTCTTGCTGCGAGGGAGAGGCGGGGTGGTGGGGGGAGAGGGAGTGGGCGAGAGAACAGCCGTCTCTCTCTCCACGGTGCTCCTCTCACCTCCCAGCGCTACCCTGGTGAGTAGTGTGTGTACCTGCGCTTATGTGTCGTTCAGCGGGCTTCAGTTGCAACGATGACTGGCTAATTTTGGCTGTTACCTCTTTTTTTGGGGGGGTGTCAAATTGCACATTTATACTTTAAGCTGCTCATTCACACAACAAGAGAGAGACTTAGAAACATTAGAAAGTTTCTAAATCAGTGATGATAAAAAGGAAAAACAGGTGAAATGTCTCCATTCAGATGAAACATTTTTGTTAAATTGTTGAAGTGGCACACACTGCATTTGTGTTACCCAGAAAAAACTCTTACCTGTACTTGCCTGCTACTAATAATTTAACATTTTTGACATTCATTATCTACAGCTTGTACATTTTGGAGGGTAAACGCGGCTCAGCACAGTAATCTCTGAGTACTTTTATTTGTATTCAGGTTCAGATCACCAATGACAAGTGACTCACAAACTTCACGGTGCAGAGGAATTCAAACCGGCAAACTGTAATTTGTGACGAGGGAATTTCTCATAAATCCTCGACTGATGGATAATTTGATTTCTTCCCAGCTGGAGCATACTACCCAGCTCAGCCGCAGTACTCTGCATCTGTTCAGCCTGCGCCGGTCATGATCAACCCAGCCCAGCAACAGCCACAGGCCCCACCTCCCCAGCAACCACCAGCACAGTCACAAGGCCCACCAAAGAGGGAACGCAAACCGGTAATGTCCCAACAATAGGGCAGCATGCCTCTTGTCCGAGGTCTGAAAAAATGAATGGACAGAAAGCATTTGTTTGGTCAATCCAGAACTTTCTCTGAACCTGAATAGTAACAATGGTATTTATTATGACGGTTGGCAGCTGGAGATAAGTAGTGATACGATTGTTAAATGGCATTGAACATAATTGTTGGTCAGACATGTCAAAGTAATATATCCAATATTTTTACTCCAATAGATAAGAATACGAGACCCTAACCAGGGTGGGCGTGACATTACAGAGGAGATAATGTCAGGTGGAAGGTCCGCTACCACCCCCACTCCTCCACAGGTACGAAAGCTTTTGGTACCACTTTCTATTGATGTTGTTAAGCAAATCTAAACCAAGCATGGATTTTGCTGACAGCTGTAAAAGCTTTTGATTATAAATTAAAATGTTTTTGGTATGTTATAATTTATATTTACTTATTTTTATTAAAAATTAAAAATCTTTGCTTAGGATAAGCCCTTTTTTTATACAAGTAACAACACAAAATGCACTGACGTGATGTGTACTGATCTTTTGCTAAAGATTGGGACTGCCTCGTCCTCCAAATATCTACAATTATTTTTGGTATAGCTAAAAATGCTGTACATTTTAAAACAAAAGTATTACTGTGAATTTTGTGACTACAGGCCACTGTCTTGGATGTAAGTCCTGCACACATCAATGGGGAAAGTACGCATCCTGTCAACATGGGGACAAGAAGAGGTAATTAAACATTCTTAGTTATGGTTTAGACCTAATAGTCATCTCATTCTTGTAGCCACACATATATTATTATTACCTCTGTCAAGGAGGTTATAATAAAGCAACCTACCATGTAACCTTGTATTACTACCGCCTACGCATTTTTCACTTAATGGGAATCATAGTGTGAGGCTAACCCTCGAATGCAAGACTAGCAATATACAGTACCAGACAAACACACTGAAGGTGTTCCAAGTAATTGGAGCATTCGTTTTAGGTGTAAATCACAATGGACCTCATTTATCAATCTCGCGTAGAAACGTGCAGTTCTGCGTGCAGGAGTCATGGTACAAAAAGACGCACTTGTGATTCAAAAAAAGTTTCTATATTGCAAATCCCAATGGACAACTCAGCGGGTCTTGATAAATGCGGCTGCTGAAACCGATCGTCATTAATATGTTCCACCCTTAAATATTCATGACTGAAGTCAAATGTTGAGAGGAGAAACTTGAGAAAGGTGCTGTTTGGAGCATGAAAACTGGTGTTAAAGGAGCCCAGAAAAACGCTGTCTGAAGAACGATTACAGCAGCGGGAGCAGCGCCACCGTAGACGAGCAGACGCGTTGCTGCCCTAACACAGTCACACGTGTGCACGCACTGTTGAAATGACGCTACTGCTCTGTGGCAGGTTCACCAATTATTAGATATTCTGCCAATGACCACGGAAAAACAGAAAACATTTACTTTGACAAAAAGTCCAAGATTGCTTAAAAAACAAATAAAATAAGTCAGAAAACAGAAATAATTACACCAAAAAACAAACCAAACCTGGATTTCTCAGGAAAAAACGGGTTATATCAGGTGAAGCAAAACGCTTCTGTAAAAAACATATTTATTTTATTCAATGATATTTATGTTTTATTTTTACTTTTTTTAAGATTTTGCTGTGCTGCACCACGAATCCACACTGACTCTAACTTGCGTACACGATGTCAGACCCGACGTGAGATTCGAGCAGATCGTACGCTCACGTACAGATTGATAAATGCCGAGCCTTGTGTGAAAATGGTCGTGCGCACAGTTTTCTGCCTTACGTATGGTTCATAAATGTGGGCCAATATGTGGTGAAATGAGCTGCTTGGGAGAGGTCTGCACTCTCAAAACCGCATTTCTAGTTATTTTTATCATGATTATTGATAAAAATTTATAATACTAATGTGTACATGTTATGTACTTTTTTCCTTCTGCTTCTGTCCAGATGAAAATGTAGAGCATCATGTTGGCACTGAAAACCCACCACCTCCAACCACAGCAAATACAGAACCTCTGGTAGAGGCTAAACAAGAAACAGAGACTCGAAATACACTGCCTCCTGAGTTGGCTACTCATTCTTTAGCATCTGCTACTGATGTGCATTCTCCATTGATAAAGGATGAGCAGAGTCCTTCTTCCCTTCCTCTAGCTGTAGCATCTGTTATACCTCCTACAGAGGCAATAAACCAAGTTGAGGCTAAAGTTAGTGACACTGTCGACGCTCCTGTTCCTTCTGCATCACTAGCAAAGAAGGAGGCACCTGTTAAAATGGAAGAGCTTGGTTCCTGCCCTGATGAGAAGGGAACAGGTGAAAAGAAGACAGACGAAGTGAAGAAATTGGAGGATGTGGTCAGTGCTAAGTTAGAAGTGGCAGTTGAGCATACTGTTGAGGCAAACCTTGTTAATATGGAAAACGAAGAAATCACTGCAGAGCAACTAGCAACTGAGACCTCTGAGCTTCCACCCTCTGAACAGGAACCTGCTGCTCCACAGAGCCAGAGTGCCACCCTAAACTCTGAACTTGAAATTAAATCTACATCAGTTGAAACTCCAGAGTTGCATCTTGCCAACGGCCTTCCCAGGGGAACTGAGGAACTCCCTGAATTGTCCTGTTCAGACACTACGCCTCTGGATAAGCCTGATACTACTCATTCTCAGGAACCTGCGCCTGTGGCTAATACAGCAACACAGGAGGAGATGGCGAAGGAGGAAGAAAAGCTGAAGCCTAGTAAGGATGATCCTCCCTCCACTGTTGGCTCCCCTGCAGAGGAATCTACTACTATGCAACGTAAAACGGACTTGATTTACATCTGAGTGTAAAATTTGATTCTCTTCAATGTAATTTTCTATGTAATCACACACACACTTATCTTTTCAGCTGCTACATCTGTGCCAAAGAAGAGGAAAAACATGAAGGAGTTCAACAAGAAGGAGGCCATTGGAGACCTCCTAGATGCCTTCACAGAGGTGTTTTAGCCACCTGGATGAATCAAAATGTCTCAGCAGTTTCAGCTGTATCTATAACATTTTCTCTTTTTTTTTCTCTGTTTTGCTGTAGGAGCAGATCACTAAACCTGCTGCTGAACCATTATCCACTCAGGCCAGTCCTGTCCTTGAAGCTCAGGAGGACTCTCCCTCAGAGGTTGCTGATGAGACCTGGGAAGAAAAGGAAGACAAACAGAATAGCGAATTTGATGGGCCTAAAACTGCACCTGAGTCAAATGGGCAGAAAAACCAGTCAAAAGAAGGTAGCTTGTAACAATAATTTTTATGGATCTGAACGTTGAAGGCTATATCATAACATAATTTCTATATGTAATTTTTATTTTAAATATCTGAAAGTGTGCATTTATAGACTGAAAATCCCCCACCACCATCAGGAGTTAAAAAAAAAAAAGAAAACTTTACAACAAGGTGTGCTTTATTTTTTTTGTAGAAGAAGAGAAGTCAAATGACCAAGATGACAAGAAACGGTACAACAGGGAATTCCTCTTGGGTTGCCAGTTTCTTGGTGCCAGTATGCACAGACCAGAAGGCCTTCCTTCCATCAGCGATGTGGTCCTGGACAAGGTAAGAGTTTGACATCATTTTGAAATAAAAGTATGAAAGTGATCTTTTATAAGGTAATTTCTGTTTCTAGGTGAACAAGACTCCGCTGCGTCCTGTTGACCCAGCAAGACTGATGAATGTTGGTCCGGATTTTACACCCTCATATTTGGGGAACCTTGGAAGCCGATCAGTGGGAGGACCACGAGGGCCAGTGAGTACATTTTGTTTTTTTTGTTTTGTTTTGTTTTTTACACAATAAAAGCCTTTGTTTATGTTTGCTTAGATTTAAAACTCCTTTTTTTTTTAGCCACCAGGGCCACGACGCTCTCAGCAGGGTCAGAGAAAAGAGCCAAGGAAAATTATTAGCAGCATGTCCTTAAATGATGATGTGCAACTCAGCAAAGCAGAGAATGCCTGGAAACCCTCAAGCAAGAAGTCAACACACAGTCGGGGTGCTGAAGAAGCTGAGGAAGACGGTCTTGAACAGACAAAGACTCAAGAGGTGTTGAAGCAACTTCGTAGTATACTGAACAAACTGACTCCTCAGAAGTTTCAGGCTCTTATACAGCAGGTGAAAGAGCTGAAGATAGACACAGAGGACAGGCTGAAGGGAGCCATTGACCTCATCTTTGAGAAGGCCATTTTGGAGCCCAACTTTTCTGTGGCTTATGCCAACATGTGCCGCTGCCTTATTGGGGTAGGTCTTTTTTGATGCGCCATAAATTTTGCTTCTTTTCATTTGCTCCAGTGATGACTGATTCTTTGTGCCATGTGTCTGGGCCACTGAATGATCATGATGGCTTTGAGGAACTGATGGAGCCAACTTTAATCACTTGATTCACATTCTGTTTTAAAAAGAATAAGTGATTCCTGAGCAGAGACAAAATTGCCGTTTTTGTTTTTGTGCCATATACTAAAAAAAGAGCATCAACTGTTTTCCTCCTAGTTGAGAGTCAACACCGAGAAGCCAGGAGCGACTGTGAACTTCCGCAAACTGCTACTTAACCGTTGCCAGAAAGAGTTTGAGAGGGACCAAGATGATGATGAAATCTTTGAGAAAAAGCAGAAAGAGCTGGATGCTGCCAAAGATGTAAGCATGATGTTTCACTTTGCTTGTACCAACTACATAGTTATATGTGCATATTTTTTTTTTTTAAATTCTTCTTTCACACGTACTTGTATCTTTCCTCAGGAAGATGAGCGTGAGAGGTTGAAGACAGAGCTGGAGGAGGCCAGAGACCAGGCACGGCGTCGTTCATTAGGCAACATCAAGTTCATTGGCGAGCTTTTTAAACTGAAAATGTTGACGGAGGCTATTATGCATGACTGTGTGGTAAAACTGCTGAAGAATCACGACGAAGAATCTCTGGAGTGTCTTTGTAGGCTGCTCTCCACTATTGGTAAAGATCTGGACTTTGAGAAGGCCAAGGTAAATAAAGCACTTGCAAGCACTTTGTTTTCTACTTTCAAATCTTTTTGAAATATAATGTGCTTATTGTACTTTTAGAGATTATTATAATGTAGAAAACACTGCCATGTTTATGTCTTTATGACGTCATGACTCATAATTTTTTGTTCTTGTATTCTAGCCTCGAATGGATCAGTACTTCAATCAGATGGACAAAATCATCAAAGAGAGAAAGACATCTTCCAGAATCCGATTTATGCTACAAGATGTGTTGGACCTCAGAATGGTAAAAAGTTACATTTTGTATTTGTGAATTTTAAGACTTTAAACAGCTTAACATTTACTTTTGATTTATCTCTTGCACAAAATGTCAGCCTCTTTATATTGGAAGAGTATTTTCTAATTATCTTCCATCTGTGATCATCAGAATAACTGGGTGCCTCGTCGAGCAGACCAGGGTCCTAAAACAATTGACCAGATCCACAAGGAGGCTGAAATGGAGGAACAAAGGGAGCAAATTAAAGTCCAACAGCAGCTCCTGTCCAAGAAGGAGGGAGGAGGCAGGATGGGAGGGGGCATGGGAGGCCGGGGTTCTCATGCACAAGGAGGTGGCAGGACTAGCCAGCCTCAGGATGAAGGATGGAACACAGTGCCTATCTCCAAGAATAGACCCATCGACGCTACACGCTTTAGCAGAATCACCAAGGTAGTAAATCTGTCAAGGTTTTTAACACAAGTTGCTTAGTAGCTAAAAAAAAATCATCCTCACTATTGAACATTTTTGAATGAAACTATGTAACTTGTGACTCAGGTAATTAATAACAGAATCAGAATACTTTATTATAATATGTAGATATATCTGTCTTGCTTCAGCCTGGTGCTGTGGACGTCAACAATCAACTCTTAGCCCCAGGGGGCAAAGGCACATGGGGCAGCTGGGGAAAAGGCAGCAGTGGAGGAAGTGGAGCAAAACCAGCAAGTGGAGAACAAGGTAAACATCAGATTAATGTCTCATGATCTTGCCACGTGCCTAGGCCACTGAATCACCATGATGGTTTCAAGGAACTAAGAGCGTCATTTGATTAACTTTTGTTTTGCTAGTAGTAAACTTGTTTTTTTTTTTCTTTTTAGATTCTAATCGGTCAACAACCAGCACCCTTAACCGCTTCTCAGCTCTGCAGCAGTCTGGTTCGTTGTTATCGTCAGTTGACTCTGATCGCCGAGTTCCTCACAGGTATTCAACAGCTGCAAACATTATCAAAAAGAAAATGACAACAATCATGAGCCCTAAATATGTCATGTTGTTAGTGTAATATACATTTTGACCTATATATTTTCAACTCTTAGATCAAGCTCCAGTCGTGAGCGTGACAGGGGGGAAAGTGACAGGGATCGCTTCGATCGGTTTGATCGCAACGAGGGTCGACAAGGCAGAGATGACAGGGGCAGTCAGACCCGACTCACCAAGAGAAGCTTTAGCAGAGAATCTCAGGATCGTGGCAGCAGAGGTAGAGACAGCCGGGATGCTAATGAACCTGTGCGTCGTGTTGCCAGCATGACTGATGACAGGGGCAGCAGGGACCGAGGCAGCAGAGACCAAGGAAGTCAGGACAGGCGGCCAGGCAAAGATCTCGCAGGTGAGTTACTACAGGAAAGGATAACATACTCAAAAGTTTAAAGTGATGGACATTGGAAAGATGTTGATGTTTTTTTTTTTTTTTTGGTTGTTGTTTTTTTAACCTCCAGTTAAGCGTGAGAATGCCCCTATTCCTCCTCCAAAACCTGCCATGACAGAAGAGGAAGTTGAAAAAAAGTCAAAAGCCATCATTGAAGAATACCTCCACATCAACGACTCAAAGGTACCAGTGCCTCACTGTTCACGTTTCGGTTTGATTTTTTTTTCTGATCATCTGGCAGGTGATTGAAATGATGATTGTCATCTTCTCCCAATGTAGGAGGCGGTACAGTGTGTCACAGAGCTCAACAGTGCCTCATTGCTTTTTGTGTTTGTACGGTGTGGCGTCGAGTCGACCCTTGAACGTAGCACCCTCGCCAGAGAACATATGGGGAGATTACTGCACAACCTTGTGAAGGGTGGAATATTACCCATAAAGCACTACTACAAAGGGTGAGCACAGAAAAAAATAATATATAATACACTGTTTCCAGTTTGTAGAGCACCATTTATGAGTCCTTGACTGGTCAAATCTAAAACTGTGAAGTGAGAAAGAGCACTGCTTTTTGTCTGTAGGCTAGAAGAAACTCTGGAGGCTGCAGAGGATATCGCCATTGATATACCTCATATCTGGCTTTATCTGGCAGAACTCATTACCCCCATGCTCCATGAGGGTGGTATTCCTATGGGACAGCTCTTCAGGTAGGTTATTTTTCATCCATACAAGTGGTTAACATTGTGTTTGGTTGACTGACTTGTTTGTGGTAATGTCCTACCGCCTTGCGGGCTATATAAGCATATTTGATACATGTTAATGTTTCCTGCCTGCTGCCCCAGATGTCATAGATTCGCATTCGATGACGCAGGAGTGAATTTTGGTAGGAAAAAATGTTTCCAGACAACTAATTGGGTTCAATCTGCCTGTAGGGAGATCTCAAAACCTCTTGTGCCTCTGGGGAAAGCTGGTGTGCTGCTAGTGAAGATCCTGAAGTTGCTCTGCAAAGGAATGGTATGTTCAGCATCTATCCACTGATGATGCCCTTCCATTTTGGATGTAAACAATTACAGAACTTATTGAATTTTAAAGGCAATTGCAGCAAGTGTATTTTCATCTCCTTTAGACTCCTAAAAAGGTTGGGGCCATGTGGGTTGATGCTCGGCTAAACTGGAATGATTTCCTGCCTGAGGATCAAGACATGAACAAGTTTGTCACTGAACAGGTGAGCAGTATTACTGTAGGAAATAGACTCGTCTACTCAGTGACATACAACTAGAAATCAGAAAAAAAAAAAAAAACAACTCCCCATACTAAACTAAAAATAATACATAGAAGATAAGTGAATGAATTTAAAGTAACATTTCCTTCATTGCATAATTTAGGAGGTGGAGTTCACTATGGGAGAAGAATCAGAGTCAGCAGAAGTTTGTAAGAAGGTCCTCAGTGGACCCCAGCTCAGCAAAGAGCTGGACAGACTCCTGGAGGACAAGGCCAGCAACCAACGGATCATTGACTGGGTGGAGGTCTGAGTCAGCTACTTATATATTCCATCAAGAGCTAATTACTCAACTACAATATGCATAACAAACTGACAGAATTGTTTTATTTTTTTAGGCCAACTTGGATGAAGCACAAACAACATCTAACCAGTTTATAAGAGCCTTGATGATGTCTGTGTGTCAAGCCGCCATTATTTGTAAGTATGACTGTCAGAATGTCCCATCGAGTATTATGATAAATCATGTTTGACTCAACTTAGAGTCCTTGAAAGTAGTTGTCTATCCTCACATGGTCGGGTCTTACCTGAATTCATAGTCTGTTTTACTGCTCTCTTCAGGTGACAACCTGTACAAGGTGAATGCCCCGCAGATCAACAAGAGAGCTAGTCTGCTGCAGAAATACCTGTGTGATGAGCAGAAGGAGCTTCAGGCCCTGTTTGCCCTCCAGGCTCTGATGGTGCACATGGAGCAGCCAGCAAGTGAGTGTGCTCTTACTTATCTGCTAATGAGTCAGTGTCTAGATATCACTTTACATCAACCATTGCAGTGCATTTATCTTTAGTTTTGCTCCTAATTTCCCAAGACTAAAAACTGTAAAATTAAAAATGATTTTTGTTCATTTTTTTTAAAAATGTTTTAAAAAGATATTAAGATACATTATTTATTATTTATTCAGTGGTTTGAAAAACTACGCATGCCATTTTAAAGTCACGATGTAGGATATGAGAATAAATGTTGGTCTAAATAATTTGAGTTGCCTGGAAAGAAATGTTTTGTCTTAATTTTCAGTCGTACACTATCTTCCTCTGTTTCTATTGTGCTGAAACGAGGCCACCTTGTTAAGGCGAGTCTTAAAGCTTAAAACTGAATTGAGGTTAAAGAAGAGATTTTATCAAGTGATTTAATTATCTCGGACTATTAAATAGTATTCCAATTAATCCTTTAGTGACTGAATTCATAACAGTTTCATTAATGACAAAGTTTTTGAAACAAAGACATTACACTTTAATTTTATAAATACTCGGGGGGGGGAGAAGCAGTGCTCATAAAATACCTGTGTTCTGTACCCTTGCTGCGCAGACCTGCTCCGGATGTTCTTCGACGCCTTGTATGACGAAGATGTCATTAAGGAAGAGGCCTTTTACAAATGGGAGTCCAGCAAAGACCCTGCAGAGCAAACGGGGAAAGGTGTGGCCTTGAAATCAGTCACCGCCTTCTTCACCTGGCTGCGCGAGGCTGAGGAGGAGTCTGACAAGGAATAAACGGACTGGACTGAGAGCATCCCCCCTCCCCTCTGGGCAAATGAAGGGGTTCTCCAGGAGTGCAGTTACAGACAATATTGCCATAGAGAGGAAGACTCAATCAGTCCTCAATGAGGATGAATGTTTCTTGTCTTTATCTTTGAGGGATGGACTCAAACACTCTCATCTCTCTTTTGCCCTCTCTCCTACTTCCTCATTATTTCAAAACCTGCGTGTGACAGTAAAGGGTGTCCTCAACAGATAAACTTGAATTCAGCAGGTTTGCTCATTAACGAGGTGCGATGCATCCCTCATCACTACAAAACTTTTCTTTGTCACAATAATTACAAAACCAGCAGGCTGCTTCTTATTTTTGTAATGGTTCTAGATAATGTTGAAGCCTGCCATCTGATCTGTGAGCGTTACCAGCAGAGCATGTGACATGGTGTGATTCCTGATCGTTGTGCCCCGCCCACATGTGTTTAATCTAAACTTTGACCTTTACTGGAGCGTGCAGCACAGCTGAAATGCTTCTGTCAATTATACAGTGGGCCAGTAGACAGACACACATGAACTTGTAGTCATTTGATGAAGTTTTTAAAGCAGATTTTGTTGATTTTTGCTTTCCGTTTCCCATTATGAACTTAAAGGACGAAACAACCGAAGACTGATGTTGACCTTTGACCTTGACTACTTGGAGGGTGCTCTCAATGCTTCCTCAAAGACATCCTCTCCATCTTCAGTAGTGAACCAAAAGGAGGGACTCATCATCTTTACCTCTTATTTAACTGAACCTGAGCTGGCATAGAGAATATGTAATGACCCAATCATCATTAAAACTTGAAATCTACAGAAAATTGACTTGATTATATATTTAAAAAAAAAACAAAAAAAACCAGAAATGATCTGAAAGCCTTTTCTACTACAAGTGGAAACATTTCAGGAGCATTCTGTAAATATATATTGCAAAACCTTTTTTTCTTTAGTTTTATTTTTCAGAAATGATTATTGCAGTGACCTTTTCCAACAGAAGCCGCAGTTGTCCAGATGCAGAAGGGTGCTTTAGATAATCCAATCATTATGATGTATTGGACTTCTGTAAATATTTTTTTTTCTTTTTTTTGTCTTTATTTAAGAAATTATTGCTTCTTTTGCATCGGAAACTGGAAAGACGAGGTTATAAACATTGCAAATAAAGGACTTATTACATTGCTGAGCAGAGTTGTGCACGTCTGTCTGAAGTGTGTCCAGTCTGGCAGTTTTTCCATCCACGTGAGTAGACCCCTACATCAACATACTCTATATGAATCAAAGAAATATGTACTGTTATGTCCTCTCATGCCACTGTAGGCCCCATAGAGGCAGGGGCCCCTAACCTACACTTATTAACTGAACTGACTTTTTAGTAAAATAAATTGAACTTTTAAAAAGTGCTCAATTCAGCCGTAATCCTTTTTTAGGTGCTGCCTGCACAGTTGTTTCTATGATAACCAATAAACTATTTCCATATTTAGGATTGACATTGTGGCTCTTAAATGTCAAATATCCTGTGTTTTAACCCCATTTAAGCCGGATGACACTACATTTATCCTCTTTTTTTCCTTCTGCGGTGCGTTTTGGTGTCGTCGGACTGCAGTGTTTCCACCTTGCACCATCTGTTGAACGTTAACCTGAGGACTGCGCTTGTTTGCGGCTTGAACGGCACAACGAGAAGGATCAGCTGCGGTGTTTTTGAAGAGCCATCAACGCACCAGTTTCGTGCCGCTGCGGGAGAAGGAGGGTGGGGTGTTTTGGGGGTGTGACACCGCCTTGTGCTGATGACGCTTGCCATCGGGAGACATTTGGACAGCCTATGTAACCCAATTTACTGAGTATCAGATGTTCAAGAGCCCTGTCGTCTGGATAGGAGAGATGTTTCCGCCGTCTGCGTGGCATCAATGATCTGTTGCGCCGGCTGCAGCGGGAGGACGAGCCGCTCGCTGTCATCTGTTGATCGGATTGGAGACAATTAAGCGCATTATCATGAGCCGTCGCGGTCCGACCTCCAGGTAGGTACCGAGGGAAATACCACCGAACCACGAGGGCGTCATTAGAGCTCAGGAGATTTATATATGGGGGGCTGTCTCTTTGTGTGTAGACGCCACTATGGAGCCATTGGTATGCAGATGGCAGATTTCAGAGGTTGCCAAGAGACCCGCTGCAGCATCCACGCATCCTGCATGTTATGGTCTTCGTAATTACAGGCTGCAGGCCTGCGCCCACCGACGGATGGTGCAGTTTTTATCTCTCATCCCGTCGGCTCAGCTGCTCGAACTGAACCGTTTCTGGAGATAAACTGCGCTGCAGTCGCGTCACCGACGTGCGGATGTTTGACCGCAGTCAGACTGCTTCAACTGGTCCACACTTGTTGGTGTGGAGTCAGTGGCCAGACGGCCATCAGGCGTTTGCTGGATGCATGTCTAAAACACAGTTTGTCTCTTCAGGATAGGTGGATAAAATAATCCCAAACGTTATTAAGATTGATGCCAATTAGTCACATTTGTCAGCTGCTGTGAGCTCTGACAGCCCAGGCATCCAGGTGCTTGAGAAGCAACACTTCAGGGCTGAAGTCAGCCTTTGTCATATGCAGGTGCACAGCTTCACATACCAAAGTGATCAGTCCATATTTGTATATGAAATCCCCATTATCTCTTTTTCTATAAGTGATTTTCTTCTCAGTATAAATACAGTTTATTTGTGGCATCTGTCGTATGATAGAAGACACAAAAACGCGTTTTTACAGCAGTGAACATTTGGCAGCATGAGCCCAGACTCTGCCCGGATCTTCCAGGATGCATTTCTCCCAGGGAATTTGTTAAAGCACGGTCTTAATCTCCGCGCTGAGACCTTTGAGAGTCAGACAGACCTGGCGTGCTTCACGTGGTGATGAGCATGACGAGGCTCTGTCGGCATTTTTGCAGCCACTCTGACATGCATCAACTGCCACTTCACACTTTGCAACGTAAACCTTTTAACTCCTATTTCTTAGCTTCTTAAGAGTCAATCTTCTTTCCTGGAGCCGTCAAGCAATGCATGTGTGTGGAGCTGTGACACTCAAAACCCGCCACGAATTTTAAAAACAAAAACATGCACCCTCTGTGTATTGAAAGCACAGGTTAGGGTCAAACCAGATCTATCCATGCAGCCATATTTAACTTGTTTGTCTGACATTTGGCCAGGTAGGTAGCGGTATCACTTTTAATAGGGATGAGCGGGCTTTGGTGTGAGCAGCTCTGGCCAGAGCTACTTACAGATTGCTCGTCACGCACCATATGTTTGCATGGAGACTGTCACTCCAGCGCTCTCAGCCCCCCCCCCATCCCAACCTCCCCAAATGGCACTATTCAAACCGGTTTCACCAGCTTATGGTGGCTTTAGCATCTGGTGCAGTAAATGTAGGGCATAGCTGTTTGCTTGTCAGTCTGCCCGGTGGTTTAGACAAGCCTGCCCAGGCTGCAGCTTTCAGCCGCGTCAGTTCTGCCGCGCTGCTGACACCGTCTCTGCATGTCCGTGATGGGGCTGAGGTCCAGGAGCAGAGAAAGAAGAAAGAGGCGAGGAGAGGAGGAGGTAGGAAAAGCATGTTTTGAAGGAGAGACGCTGTTTGGGTCTCAGGTTTGACTTGCTGACTTGTGACGTGAGCTGAGCAGAAATGACACGCTTGTTTTGCACCAAATACGCCAGCTAAGTCTTTGCTTTTTCGCAGGTGAAATTTGAGGAGATTGAAATGATTCCGAAGTCGGGAAAATCACCGGCAGACTCGAGGAAAAGTGTGGGCATCCATGAGTTTGCTGCGCTCGCCAGGTCCTCCCTAAATGGTAAGAAACTTTGCGTATATCTGATTCTTGAAGGCAGCTTCATTTTCTGACGTCTCCCTCCTCTTTCCCTGCCGATCACAGGTATTTCTCAGGCAGTCAGGGACCACGTGACAAAGCCCACCTCCCTGGCTCAGGGCCGGGTCGCCCACCTCATCGAGTGGAAAGGATGGCCGAAACCCACCCACCCTCCCTCCAACGCTCAGGCCCACTTTAGCTCCTACTGCCATCTGAGCGAAGGAGAGAAGGAGGCTCGCTTTGCTGCAGGTATTCATCTGCCTGACGTCCAGGCTAGCGTTTGCGTCGAGGTCTTCCTGTCTGACCACCAGGTGCCTACAGGTCCCTCTTGCTTGGCTGTAGTTAAGCGGTAGCATCCACTCCCGCCAGGGTCCCACCTTCTGTCAGACACCTAATCCCCTAAAACTCTCCTGTGTCAACTCTCCTGTGGGTCAGCCCCTCCCACTGCGCCATCCCTGCGGCGACGGGTCGTCTTGGCAGCAGATGGTGGCTTATTAGACACTCTCCTAGAACACTTCACTGCCCACCAGCGCTACAAGAGCTCCTGTTGTTTAGCTATGACTCATCCCGTCTGACGCCACTGATCAAGAGGGAGAAGGAGAGGCGGGCAGAGGGGAGGAGGCTTCAGCGTCACATGTTCATCATGGCTCCAGGAGACTTCTTTTCCTCTGCTTTCCTGCCTTTTTTTTTTTTTTTTTTTTTTTTAAAAAGAGATTTTAACTTGTGTTCCCTGCAGGAGTGGCCGAGCAGTTTGCCATCGCTGAGGCTAAGCTTCGAGCCTGGGCATCTATGGATGACGATGAGGAGGAAGACTCCAACGACGAAGAACCCTTCCACGTTGGAAAAACTCCTTCCTTTGCTCAGAGCTCAGGTACAGAACCTTTGTTATCCATCTCCATCTCATTGTGTACTCGCTGTTTTCATTTCACCATCACTGAACAGACGCCTCATCTTCTCCCCCTCCCCCTCTCCTCCATTTATACATCTGTCCGCAGGTGTTCTGACTTTTTGCTCCCCCCTCAGACGCCGCCACGTGCAGTCGTGTCACAGGAGCGCCATGCCAGTCTGAGCAGACCCGAGATGAGGTAGCGGCCTCCGAGTGTTCCCTGGGCTCCGGCAGCAGCAGCCTCCTCTCTGCTCGGCATGCATCCCACAGCCGTTCATCTGTTTTAACAAACAACTGCACAAATCCCTATCAGGGGGAGGAAGAGGAGGAGGAAGAGGAGGAGGAGGCGCATCACGGTCACAGTGAGCAGCCAGCTCCTTTGCAGGAGCAGTGCAGCGAGGTGTGCGTCCACCGCAAGCCCGAGTGGAGGACTCGGGCGCGGAGCAGCAGGTTTGACTCCTGCTACTCCACCTCGGAGTCCCCCGGTGAAGAGGAGGAGGAAGAGGAGGAGGAGGAGGAGGGCAGCGTGTTTCAGGATGTGCAGGTGTGGCACTGCAGCCAGAGGAGCTTCTTCTCCGACCGGGCCTCCTCCGGCGTGGCGTCCTTCGACGAAGAGGAGGAGCGAGATGAAGTGGAGGATGGGGAGAAAGTTTTTTTGATGTGATGTGTCCACCCGGCTCTCATCTTTATGTCTGTCCTTGTCCATTCTGGATGTGGCGTCATCCAACCGCTTCTCCCCCTCCTCCTCTTCTTCCCTCACTGATCGTCTCTCCACTCGCTGCCTTCTGTCTCGAAGCCTTTCATGCACTGACCTCTCGTATGTACTGTGTGTATATATATGATGTATATTTGAACCAGAATGTAAAGCTGTTGTTCAAACTGAGTTTTGTACATTTTGGTCATGTGTTGCTATTGCATTGGTTTTCTATGAATATTTTGTAGTGTTTTGCGGCGTCATGTTTGATACTGAATATCTGGATGTCTTAAATATATATAAATATGACTTTTTTTGGACCGGTATCGTGTGTTTATCCTTTACATCTCAAACAACACACACATTGTCCTCAGGTTCCCTTTAATCTGCTCATGTACAAAAAAAAAAAAAAAAAAAAAGTCATGTTCTCTGAAAAATAATAATGGCTGTTGGATTTCAAATGCATAATCCTCTGTACACTAGCATGTATGCAGATCTCATGTGCTCATATGTACAAAGCATATACAAGTCGGGTCCATATAAAGGGAGATACTAGAGACTTATTGCTTCACTAGATATGCTGCAAAATAGCTTATATGTTCTACATCATCTTAAATGGCGGACACTAGTTCACATTCTATACACAAAAAGAAAAAAATGCTTGTCAGTTGTTACAGACACAGAAATGATGCCAGCTGATGCACAGCCATTTGAAAGTGATCTCAAGGAATTCCATATGCTTCTCTCTCATGTTTAACTGTGCTTTGTGCAGTAGTTGCACTACATAACGCATCAGAGCCAGGATGGACTAGTTCAGGACGTTGGCAACAGTCGTGCATGTGTGCTTCTGTATCCTGTCCTCAGTTTTTTTTTTTTTTTTTTTGTCAGAGACACAAATGCAGGAAAAACTGGACGCACCAGACAGGACTGATGGGTAAAGAGGACAGATGAGCCCCTGTGAGGACAAACAAGGCTACATGTGCAGCAGAATTCGCTTGTGGTAATTACAATGTGCTTCGTCATTTGCTAAACCTGTGGGAAAAGCTGCCTTTGTTATCACGCGACCACACTGGATTTCAACTTGCGAGTGACACTGACAGGCAGATATCAATGCATACACTTAGTCACAAAAATAGGATTTTTAAACAAGGAAGTGATGATCCCCTATTACTGCATCATATCTAAATGTATTGCATATCTGCTGACATATCAAACAGTTATATTTTCAATATTATCCATAAGTGCGACTCTAGATCCATAAACCAGTGGGGAATACTTTGGATTTGTAACATCATGTGCTCATTTGAGAAAATTTCCATGTGCATCTGTGCCGCCTTTGACTTCCTCTATGTTATCTGTGACATTAGGGTCCAGCATGTAGGATTTTCAATGATTTCGTTTTAAAAAAATTAAGTGACATAGACATGATTTTAGAGTATATATTAACCTTACCGTGCCATAGCATATCAATACATAGTTACAGGGTAGAATGTTGCTCTGCCGTGTTCTATGGCAGCCTTGAAGGGACAGATTTCAGTATCTGTTGATTCCGTACATCTGTATTCAAGTTTGCGCTGTTAAAAAATAAACTCCATTGTGGATTTCTAAATATACATGTACACAATAGTGAACCCCTGAAAAGAAAAACCTAATTTGTTCCCTGGCAGCCACCGTTGATTCTCCAACAGTTTTGACAAGGAAGCCATCACCCCATAATTTGGCATGAGCACAGGAGATCCTGAAAGGTGTGTACACTCACACACACACACACGCACAGAAAAGACAAAGCTGGTGATATCCTATATTTGTCAACAAGTCCTCTTAAATGATCAGAGAAAGGTGGTCAGGCTTTCACCCATCAGCTGAACAATGAATTGTGTGTATGTTATATTTTTGTGCTGTTATTTGCACACACAGGAAGTCCGAAGCAGTGTGTCCATGTAGTTGAAGTATTACAGTCAGAAAGTATAATCATATATTAGGATAATATATTTTATATGGTTTCTTACAATGATTAAAATATAAAATAAGACCAGCTTTAGTTTTCCGGCAGGTAACACTGTCCATTTATTCCCACAAATCTGTGCTAGAATCACTCTGGACTCGCCTGAGAGTGAACTAAAAAGAACATTCATGAAATGCTGGTATGGTTCCCTCTTATCATTCAGACTGGTCCTCGGTGTGGGTGGGGCTAACCCCATCCGCAGGTTCTGATAGGTCAGTTTTCATAGACGGACCACCCTGCTCTTCCGGCTCCGTTTTGTCCGGCTCTGGGCTGTGGGTCAGGGGGTCATAGTCACAGGCCAGCTCTGACTCCTCAGTGTGGGAGAGGCTGCAGTCATAGGTAAACTCAGACTGATCCTCTGTGAAGGACGGGCTCTCCTGAAACACCGACTCCAGAGTTGTGACTCCAGGGTGACCGGATTCCGGCTCTAAATTTGATTTGTCCGTAATGTTGACGGGGATCTCCTTATACAACACATCTGGTGCTTCCTTGGCACCTGGGCGGTTGGGCTCTCGTGGCAATGAGAGCCCCCTGTGGCGAATGCAAAGCTTGTGCAGTTCTGTTACCTCGGAAACGGTTGTGCTGTTCCCGCAGTCACGGAAACTGGCCAGCGGGGGGCGCACTTTGACTCCAGTGACCGTGACGGAGCCCTCAATGGCTTTCCGCAGCTGGAGACAAACAGCCAAAGCCTTGAATCAGCACTGAAGGAAAACACTCCCACATCACAAACAAAGGAAGAAAACACACCTCTTTGAGGGAGACCGCTCCAACCAGACGTCCCATGCTGGTCACATAGGCGTGATCGAGACCCAGCAGAGAGAAGATGGTGTGGGTCTGTGCAAGACAAGAGGTGGGTCATGGCCTGAATACAAACTAATGCCAGGACTTGATATTTTTGGCTCTAGTTGGTTGCTATGGAGATTTTAAAAAAATTTGACAGCTCCAGGTCCAGTGTGCATAATCGGAGATGGAATAATATAGAGAAGATGCTGTTTTACACATGCTAACCCTAATATGTCATTTATTATCACTTGGTTCCCATAATCTAAATATTGGCATAAGTGCTGCACTGCCATTTTTCTACAGTGGCCTGAAATAGAAAAACATGTATAAACTTGGTTAATTGTATTTGTTAGCATTGTTCCATTTTAAATTTATATCAACGTCAAAAAAGAGATAGACTTGTGTATGCAAGTAAGTTCAGGAGAAGGTTATTTCTTGGAGACGTAATTGAATTTCAAAGCACGTAAAATGGATTTTTGTTAACATCCAACCTTATGCAGAGATGTTTGTTCCACTAGCTGGAAGGGTGCAGGATCAATCTTGCAGTTCTTAAAATCCACCGGCTCATCAAGCTGCTGCTCCTCCCACTCTGCTACCTGCAACAAAAAATGATGACAGACCAATAACGGCGGAATGGAAAACTTTATCAAACTGTACCTGTTGGATCGATGTGGTTCTCACCTCTGATGGGGTCATACAATCTTCTACTTCAGTAGAATCCTAAAGAACAAATCAAAGCAATCAATCATCCCTGTGTGTGTACGCGCACACACACACACACTCTTATGGGACAAAAGTGCAGGAAACCTTTATTACAAACATGGGCTATTCAAACAGAACGGTCAAGGCTAGAACATTAGCAACTGATTAGCTTTCCTGCTCTGTATGCTGCTGCTGGAACACTGCAATTTATCCATTGCGGGATAATAAACATATATTCTATTCTAAAGTTTAAACAAAGACAATTAACCCCCACAATTGTCTCAACTCAACTTTATTTATAAAGAAGTTTAAAACCAACCATATATGACACAAAGTGCAGTCGTGCAAGTAGTGGCTTCACCTTTGCCGGCTGCCTAAGGTGGAAAAGCTGGACTTAACAACTGTGGTGATTTGTCGGTCTAGTTTAAAATTACTGTCAATCTTAAAACCCAAATTAGAAATTGTTGGCTTCACGTACAATGCCAGGGAACCCAAATCAACGTCTGCAAAGACGTGCTAATGTTTCCATCGCTGTATCACAATATTTCTGGTCCAGCTCTCCCTGTGAGCGAGTAACTAAGCAACGGTCTACAGCTGGCAGACAATCTTACCGCCATGGAGATCCTCACTCTTTTGGTGTTGGCTTTATTAGAAGATGTCGGCCTGGCTGGGCTCTTCCAGTCAGGGAAATAAAGCCAAGAAACCGCAAAACATTAACACAGAAGGAGACAAATGTTAGTTCAACTTCTAACAAGATTTTCATCTTTACATTTGACTCAAGAGTTTCTGACAGGTGATAGCATAAATGATTTTTGACCTGTTTCTAGACGATCCTGTTGAAATGCACACACTAACGCTGGACTACTTTAATGTTAGCAGAACCCGCAAACTCCTTGGGGCCCGAACTGAAACCAGACAGCTCTTGCTGTGAGGCAACTGTAGTAATCACTGCCACACAGCATGGCCCCTACACCCACCCACACATACAGAATGTGCTCCACACTGACCTGTACCATCACAGTTTTTCTGTTTCTCACCTCCAGCAGCTCCTTATCAGGATCAGCGCACGAGAGGGTCTGAGAACCTCGGGGGAAGCCAAAAAAATGAATATTGATTTAGAAAGTTTTCGGTTTTGGTGCGCGTGTGTGTGCGTGCGTGCAGACGTGGGTTTGCACATACTATTCGGGGTCTCTGTGTCACTGATGGCCGACACGGTTTTCAAGGCTGATTTCAGAGGAAGCTGCACGTTGGACCCCACTGGGCTGAAGGAGGATGATTCCTCTGTGGAGATCTATGTGGAAAACATATTTAACAAGGAAACCACATACACACACATCACACACACACACGTCACAAAGTTCATGCAAATGCACCCACATACACCGACGCAGGAAGACAAATACAAACATGCACATAAAGAGGACAGCACAGGTAAGGGCACAGACGACAGAGAGACAGAAAACACGTGTTAATGCCACTATAGAGGTGAGAAGCATGGAAACAGTCTGTAAAAACTTACCACAACAGCTGTCTAAACCCTCCATCTGTGCCTTTACCTACTGCGACATGCCTCACACATGCTTTGTCTGATGCGCTTCTCATTTCCCACCCCAAGACAAACTGCACCCTAGCCCAGTCCAGGCGACCCCACCAAGATGCCTCCCACCTGTTGGCTGCTCACCAGGAAGCGGACCGCCTGGCGAGTGTTGGCGCCGGCTGCCGAGTCGATGTGGGAGCGGGCAGAGGGAGAGCTGGGCGTGCTGTCGCTGGTCAGGCTGGGGAGGTGGTCCTGGGTGCCGTTGTTGTGGGCCAGGTGTTGGAGGTGCTCCAACCTGCGCTGGACACTCAGCTGGAGAGAGAGCAGAGACTGGAGCTGCAGCCGCTCGATGGAGCCCAGCAGGATCATGGAGTCTGGAGGACGGCGGACAGACGGATGAGACAGAAAAACATGTCCCGGATTAGACTTCGGATCGCTTTTGGTAGTTTCATTAAGTAAAGAAGTTTTCACATTCTACCAGACTCGGCTCTTTTCCTCACCCCTCGACTCGACCAGCGCCAGCGTCTTGAGCTGACCGGTCAGCAGCATCTCCTGCAGCTCCCGATAGGATGACGTCAGAGTGATGTAACGCACGTCCCTGACCATGATGTCCTCCACGCGGATATTATACTTCCTGCAATAAAGACGGAGATGAGGTCAGCGGGGAGGTGGGGGGGGGGGGGGATAACTGAGCCGAAAACAAACGGACTGACTCGTGATGGCCCATGCCCAGTTCGGGCAGATAAGGAAGCTTCTTGATGCGAATGATGGAGTCGTACAGCGACGGCTGGAGCGCCTGGGCCACCGCGTTGGCCAAGATCACAGCAATCATCACAGGCAAGATGTGGGAGATCTGACCGGTCAGTTCGAACACGATGACCGCCGTGGACACGGTGTGGGTGACGGCTCCAGACAATGCTGCAGCACCTGGAGAAAAAAATAAATTAATTAAAAAAATTGTGGCTATTGCATCTTAAACAAAAATAATGGCATCTTGTCACATGGGCGTTAATTTTAATTACACAGAAAAGTGAGAAGAGAAAAATTATTCGAGGTGAAACGCTTTTTTTTTTAGAAAGGAGAAAAATAAGCCACTTTAAAGCACTTTACCCACTACAGCATAGCCGCCTGGAACTATGGGATACACGCTGCCGTCAGCATGTATGCCATCAGGAAACATGGCTGCCATGATTTCTCCAACTAGCCTGCCAAATGCTGCTCCTGATGGTCACACATGGGGAGACAAGGTGATGTATGGGGTTATCTGGATGCTGCAGGAGGAATGCAGGTTTCAGAAATACAGTGAACTCTGCTCACCGATTAAAAACACTGGCATGAAGGCACCACATGGGACAGGCATGGTGGTGGCCACAGCGGACATCCAGAACTGGAATGAAGGCGGCAAAGTCACCAACGGTCGCAAAATCCTGCACATTTTAACAAAGGGGCATCTGAACACCTACCTTCATGATGATGAAGAGGAAGAGTGTGATGAAGATGTTGACTTGAGGGTGTCTCCAGGCGTGGTGGTGGCTGATGTAGTCAAACTCCTCGGCGACTCCCTGGCGGCACCACGTGCGGTTGTCAAACAGAGCGACCAGGGACTCGTGCTGCGTCAGCTGACATGTTGACAGATGGAAAAGAGAATGTAAGCAAAGGACGGGCTGTAGCGTTCTACGCTATGCTGATAGCTCATTCAATAGCTAAAGAACGCTTAATCCTGCCACAACATGAGGAATCGCCGTAAGTGTGCATGGGGGTGGCCAAATCCATGAAGGAAACACAAATCCCACACGTCCCCAGTCCCCACCAGGGTTCCTAGGTCCCAGCTGCGCAAACTGACCCACAAGCTCATGTCTCGCTTCAATTTACATTACAATCATTTAGCCCTGAGAGGCGGAGGTGTGGATTCATACTGTCAGAAGAGTGTGAAAACATTTTCTCACCTGTCCTGCCATGAACTGTCCAAAACCTGGAGGGAACGTGAGAGTGGAGACTAGCAGGGTGACGAGGGCGGGATACACCAGGCGTCTGACGGGAAGGGACGGGCTGCAGGATCATTAATATCTGTGCTATTAATAGCTGTTTAGGATGTGTGACCCAAATCATTCAATTACTTTACCTAATTTCCCAAAGGTGCGTTTACACAGTGACATGCAGTAAAGCGGTGGGCTAACGTTAATTATAGCTGCATTTGATTAATCTTATTTACTTCAGAACTGGTCAAAATCAGTATTCATTTACTTTAATAACATCTAGATGCAACAATCCGGTGAAATGTGGCAGAAACGAGACGCTAATTTAGCTTAGCACAAAATATCAAAATGAAGATGGAGGATGTGTTGCCATTTCCACCAAATGCACATAATTAAATCCAGTGAACTTCAAGATGCTTAAACGTAAATCTATCAAATTTGTTTAGCTTTGACTTCACCTACACTGACAGAAAGCATTGATGGGCAGCCGATGTTTGAGAGGAAATCTGAGCGTAAGAAGGGAGTAAAAGGCAATTTGGCATTACAGGATTCTTCTTTATTTACATCAGGAAGAAAAAACGTGCTGACAGCACAAGCTACCCTATTATTATAAATAGAATTACATTTGAGCAGATTTTATAGGACAAGCGGAAATGTTTGAATCACTTCAGTGAGAATTCTCCACATTGTCACTTTTTGCCACATTATATTAGGAGCTCCATTCTTTGACAATCATGGAGTAGCCATGAGGCATCACATACTCACTTTCTCAACAAGAATTTGTTGATTGTTTTCTGTTTCCTCATGCACTCCACAATCAGACGGTTCAGGTAGACAAACAGAGCGCCGCCAAAACCACAAGCGATTCTACAGACAAAGACAAAGAAGCCATCTGTCAGGTCTCCTGAAGGTGAAACTGAAATGCATCCTGGGAGAAAACAGAGCCAGCATCCCTGAAAGACACTGGAATTGATCTTCACGATCCCCTCTGATAAGAAACCAACTGATGATGTTTTATTTCTCTCATTCTGTTACAAAGGGCTGGCAGCAAACGCATGAACTGGATGAAGCAATTAGTTGCAAATGATCAGGGTTTGAAGTTAATTTCATGCCTAGTTCATGGGAAGAGAACTGAAGAAAGACAAAACTCATCTGGCACTGATCTGGTCTGGGATCAGTTGATGTGAATAGAGGGGACCCGCTCACCCCAGAATGGCGAAGGCTGGCAGCTCCTGAAGGTCGAATGGGAAGTCCAGACGAAAACGGGTCTTAAAGAGGGCAGTGATGGTCTCTGAAAAGAAACAAGACTGCTCCAGTGCAGAGCCACATTTCCAAACCTTAATGTTGAATAAACAGATAAATATACCTTCCTCCTTGTTCCACACAGCCAGCACTCTGAATATGAAGGCACTGAAGGTGGCAGCAAAGAAGCCCCTCCAGTAGTTCCTCACAGCAAAAAACGTGGAAGTGACCTCGATACTGAACAGAACCCCTGCTCCACACACCCCACACACACACACGATGAGAAAATGCATGCTGCTCTCATCGAAGTGTCAAATCTTTGCTATATTTGTCCCCACAGCTCCCATTTCAACAGATCCTGCGCCCGTGTTGGTTTACCTCCAATTGGTGCAGCAAAGCAGCAGCCCACGCCCACTGCACAGGCGGCCGACAGCATCTCCGTGTTCCGCTGCTCGTTCTGTCCGACAAGAGTCACATAAACGTACACCCAGACGCAAAACGACGCATCGCAGGAATTACACACGCACACAATAACTCAACAGGAGCGCGGTGCACGTACACAAGTTTACACATGACGTATGGGGCATGAATGGCGAATATGGGAAGCCGTGATTGGAAAAACCCAGGACTGGCTGTTGAAATCGTGGAATGAGATGTTTGTACAGAAGCAAAGGCAGTGCGGATCGATGTGTCTCGCTGTGACGGTTCGCTGGACAGGGTCAGACAGAATGGAGAGGTCAGCTTCAAAAATGCACAGCATGGACTATTAATGTTGATGGAATCAGCGGTAGGAAAAGTGTCACTTGTCTGGTCATACCTTGCTCCCCTCAAAGGGCTCTTCCTTTAGCAGTGAAAGCAGGAAGGACAAAGAGACAGAAATGTGTGCGTGAGCGCCCTCTGTGGAAGCGTTGGTTACCTTTTGTTTTTTGCCCCTGGAAGACGTCCAGCCTGTTATCTAAAGTGAACACTGAGCTTCAGCAAACACGCTTTCTCCACTCTGCATTCTGAAAAAAAACATTTTCACAGACCGATTAACAGCTGCAGAGTCAGTTATTCTTTCTGTAAGTGGAGACAGGGAGGACAGTTGTCCTCCGTCCACATAAGCCTCTCCTCCTCCCGCGATGTATGGAGAAGCAGCAGGGTTGGGTGCAGAAACAGGGAAAGTCTGGCATGAGTGGAAGTGAGAATGTGTCCTGGAGAGAGGCACAACGTTAAGGAATCACCAAAAATGCATCTATGCTTTTTCCAGATTGTGAGGAGCAAATAAAAACCCATCTGAATCTGCAGCAAGTATTTTGGCCTCGGGGATAACAATTATCATTTCATGATAATTAACAGTGAAAAGTATTTAAATCACAACAAGTCAACAGAAAAAGTGTATTTAAAAAAACGCATCAACTTAAAAGCATCAAAATTCACACCTTAAACATTCTACATGAACGCTGGCCTTTTATTAAATGCTTACAGTGGAAAATGTGTTTATGAAATCACTTATTTTTATGCTGTAACAAATAAACTTAAATTACTGATTTAAATAATCTTTTTTGGCTGTTTTAGCTGGACCACAGAGTTTAAAAAAAAACCTGCATCCAGTTTAAAGTGCTGATTGTTAAATGTGGTTTATATCAGTCTGTTCTTACCATAAAAATCCCCCCGAACACAGCAGCCATGAACTTGCTCAGCAGAGCAGCACAAAGACTGGCAACGTGGACAAAGGGACCCTGAGGAAGAAGGTGTGATGCCGTTATCCCCTAAAACAATTCCAATTATGTGCAGTGTGGGAAAGGGGCTGCTCTACCTCCTTGCCCAGAGGCATCCCGCTGCCGAGAGCGCAGGTCAGACCGATGACTTTGGCTACAAATGTTTTAAAAGTCAGGTACTCCTTCAGGACCACCCCCCTGAGGATAGTCTTCATTTCTGGAATACCAGAACCTGGGTGGGCATGATGGAGAGAAAAGAAAAGGTGAGCTGAAGGAAAGCAATTACAGAGAGAGAGAGTGGGAGAGAGCGAGATAAGGAGGGAGGTGAGGGGAATAAAATGAACACAAGGGGGGGTCAGATGAAGGGAGAAGCTGACTGAAATTGATATGCACATCATGTCGGGTGTATTCTATGGATTTCCTCTGGATGCGACTACGTGGTGCACATGAAAAGTCCTTGGAGGCCCTGCGATGAATTTCAAAGTCAATTACATTCATCAAACATGGAACTGACCATCAATTATGGATGCACGCGTGTGTGGATGCTAGCATAAGCCGTGCGTGAATGTGAACGTGTGTCTTACCCACAGCCTGAGGAGCCAGAATCTGCGTGAATCCTGCCGAGAAAGTGATGAGCACCACAGGGTAGGTGACCCAGGCGATGTACTGCAGGAGCAGGTTACTGTCCAGGCCAGCGTACATCCACTTCTGTGCTATAAACACACACACACACACACACACACAAGCCCAGGCCATAAGACAAGTGCTCCATGGAGCCATGAAGGTTTTTATTAAATGACAAAGTTAGACATTTGTGGCCAATCAGAAGCATTTTACTCGTTTAACGGTCTTCGATCCTTTATCTTTCACTGTTCTTTGAAACTCTTTGCTACCTTCTTGGCAGAAGGCGATGGCGTAGTCCATGACCCAGCTAACGAGAGCCATGAGCAGCCCAAGCAAAATGAGAAAGATCCAGTCTTCTCCAACCCGCAGGATCAGGAATTTCTGACAGCGAGACGCACACACTGAGAACGAAAACATGAGAAGCAGAGAGAACTTTAAAATTACTCATCAAAAACGTGAAAGGTGTCTTAGATCGTAGGTGCTGATTGTGAAGCGGCCGGGATGAGAATCCACACCTCCAAATCTGAGGCTATGGTTCACAGCCGGAATAAGGTGGAGTGCCTTCTCCGGGTCGGAGAGGAGATCCTGCTCCAAGTGGAGGAGTTCAAGTACCTCGGGGTCTTGTTCACGAGTGGGGGAAGAATGGGGCGGGAGATCGACAGGCGGATAGGTGCGGCGTCTGCAGTAATGCGGACTCTGCACTGGTCCGTTGTGGTGATTTACCAGTCAATCTTCGTTCCTACCCTCACCTATGGTCATGAGCTTTGGGTAGTAACCGAAAGAACGAAATCGCGGGTGCAAGCGGCCGAAATGAGTTTCCTCCGTAGGGTGGCTGGGCTCTCCCTTAGAGATAGGGTAAGAAGCTCTGCCATCCGGGAGGAGCTCGGAGTAGAGCCGCTGCTCCTCCGCGTTGAGAAGCACTTAGTCAGGATGCCTCCCGGGCGCCTCCCTGGTGAGGTGTTCAGGGCACGTCCCTACGGTAGGAGGCCCCCGGGAAGACCCAGGACAAGCTGGAGAGACTATATCTCTCGGCTGGCCTGGGAACGCCTCGGGATCCCCCCGGAAGAGCTGGACAAAGTAGCTGGGGAGAGGGAAGTCTGGGCTTCCCTGCTTAGGCTGCTGCCCCTGCGACGCGAGCCCGGATGAGCAGAAGAAGAAGATGGATGGATGGATGGATGCATGGATATCGTAGGTGGCCACAGATTTGTGAATGAGTGATACGGGCTTATTAAAAAAACTCCGTGTGAGAATGATCTCATCTTCATCCACCTCCAGTGTGAGTTTCAGAGACAAAACAAAGCTGGGTCGTTGTTATAAATTCCAACGCTACACTCGGATCTCCAACTTTGAGCTGGGTCAGCTAAAAGAAGCATCACTGGTCTAATTTTTTCTTGTCTGTGGACGGTGCCAAAGTCTGGAATTCACTTAAACATCCAGAGCCCGTCCCTGGCGAGGCTCAAAATGTGCTACTAACACATTTACCAGATCCATACTTGAAAAAAATCATGACAAAAAATATAAATAAAAATAAATAATATAGAAGATATACAGCCTGCTGATGGCAAGAGATGCCATCTGATCTGGCTAGCACAAAATAAAATAAAATAAAAATTACAACAAGCTCTAAAAATTTGACAGCGTCGACACAGGAAATCTCCCCACAAAGAGCACTGGAAACAGCCAGCCCAGTCGGCCACAAAAAACTAAACTACATAGACACAGACTGACGTACGAGCCCACAAGCGGTCGGCAGAAATCGCTCCTCACAGCTGTTCAATGGCCTTCATTACAGTGAGCACCGGCTGATATCCAGGCCCTTTCACCTGTGGTGCAATCTATGGTGCTTTAATCTGATCGTTTGTCACAGGAACAAGGCAGTAGAGCCCCATCTAACACACTCACTCACACACACTTTTTTTTCTTTTGGAAAATTCCTTATTAATTATCTAAGATCTTTTCACCCTCAAATTTATTAAGTAACTGCTGCTTGTCTGCAACTGACAAATGTGGGTATAGAAAACTATCACATAGATTCACTCATTAAAAGAAAAAAAATACTCTTTCAGAAAAAACTAAACATCTATATTAGCTTGATCTCCAGGATTAATGAGACATTCATCATAGTTTTGTGGCTCCAGTCCAGGAGCAGATACTGTTCCTGCTACTCAGACGGTTTTAATTTAAGGATTTGGCTCACACACTCAAATACACAGTTCTATTTTTGGTCACTAAGATATTGTGCCACCTTTATCTGCGGCGGTCTTCAAAGACCTGATGTAAAGTGATCCGACAGGACAGAGACCTCCTCAAACAAACAGATTTAGCCACACACGCTCCCCCCACCCCACACAAACACACCATATCCACCCTCAGAACACATCTTGGGCATGACCTTCAGAATGCGTGTCGGTGCATTAGTCTACCTGCACGCTCAGCACGTTGCGTGGTCATCACTTACGCTGGCACTTTGCGCAGGGGTCTTTCTCGAACTCCAGCACGTCCGCGGCGCGACCCCGAACGCTGGTGTTCCTCCGCAGACCTCCTCCATCCCGCAGACGGGCCGCTTCTTCCTTGGCATACACACCCAGCTCCTGCGTGTACCTTCCATACATCTGTTTATTTAAGGAAAACAAAAAAAAAACAGGAAAAGAAAGGCGGTGAAGAAAGTCAGCTCCGCACTTAACTTTCACTCAAATCATTTGTGACTCAGCAGGTAATTAGCTCCACTTGGCAGCTCCCAGCTGAGTAACTCCACACATGTGCATGCAACTGGTTCCTAATGACGAGGGGGTGGAGTTCCCTGAAAATGGGACTAGCCAGTCTGGTATAAATGCCACATCTCAATACACTGTACTGTTGTCATAGTTTTGGCTGGTGTGTGGTTGCTGACACCATAATGGAGCTTTTCAAGTGTCTGTTTGGTGTTGCGGTGTTGGGTATTTTGGTTTGTAATGTTACTGCTGGGCGTCAGTGGGCGCCAGCCCTGGAAAAACCCCAGCTTCAGCATCCTCCGCAGCAATCCAACGTCTCGCCGCCTGCCGATTCCTTTGACAAGTGCCAGGTGGAAGAAGGACAGAAGATCCGGTGCGGTACTCGAGATGTCACAGCTGAGCAGTGTGGAGCAATAAACTGCTGTTTTGATGGGTCTCAGTGCTACTACGGGAAAGCAGGTCGGTGAGCTATGGCTAGTTTGTGCTTCCGGGGCGGTTCCTGCACGGTGAATATAAACCTGCCTGGTTTTCTTCTTGTCCAGTGACTGTGCAGTGTACCAGCGACGGCCAGTTTGTGGTGGTTGTAGCTCGGGACGCTACCTGGCCACACATGGATGTGGATTCAATCAGCCTGCTTGAAACAAACAACCCCTCCTGCACTGCTGTTGACTTCACCTCTGTGTTTGCCATCTTCCAGTTCCCAGTGACTGCATGTGGCACAACAATGAATGAGGTGAGTGGAGCCTTCAAAATGGCTGCTTTCTGCTTTCAGTGTTTAAGGCTTGTGTAAAATACAAACATTTAATTTGTATAAAGACCCGTTGTACTCCATATTAAACTAACACTGTGGCTTTTTTTGTCCTGCAGGAAGATGGTTATGTTGTCTATGAGAACCACATGTCTTCCTCATATGAGGTGGGAATTGGACCCAAAGGATCTATCACCAGAGACAGCCACTTTGAGTGGGTGTTAAACTGAACCCTCTTCTTCTCTTTGTCCACTGGAGGATTTGAGGTCTAATAATCTTCTGCTTTTTCAGGCTACTGTTCCAGTGTCGGTATTCTGGCACAGCTGTGGAGGCTCTTATCATGGAGGTTAACGACCTTCCTCCACCTATGCCCATCGCAGCAACAGGACCCCTGAGGGTGGAGCTGAAACTGGGCAGTGGAGAGTGTCATTCAAAGGGATGCAGGGAGGGTGAGCAGCACAGACACAAGTGGTGGGTTACTATGAAATATCTTTCTGATGCTAAGCTTTCTTGCAGAAGAGGGTGCCTACAGTTCCTTCTACACACCAGCAGAGTATCCAATCACCAAACTGCTGAGGGAAGAAATCTTTGTCCAGGTAAACCTGGTGGAAAGATCTGACCCAAACATCGTCCTCAACCTGGAGCACTGCTGGGCCACATCAACACCAAGTCCTCACAGCTTTCCACAGTGGGATCTTCTCATGAATGGGTATCTGGTTTTGTTAACTGTCTGGTCATGTAACATTCTTCTCCACTCGGCTCAAGCTTCTCTTTCGCTCCAGGTGTCCCTACAGTGATGACCATTACCTGACCAAAGTGGTGCCAGTGGATGCCTCCTCTGGACTTCAATACCCAAACCATTACAAACGTTTCTCCTTTAAGATGTTTGCCTTTGTGGAGAAGAACAGCATGAACATTCAAAGAGACACGGTACAGTTCAAATATGAACAATCTGCAAAGGAAGTTTGACAGATTGACATACCTTTCCTCAGGTGTTCATCCACTGTAACACAGCCGTGTGCTATCCCAGCGCCACCACCTCATGTGCGCAGCCATGCCACCGTCAAAGTGAGCGACTCTAGCGTGGCCGCAGTTTCAAATGTTTGCACGTAAGGGGTTCAAACTGAATTTCCTTTCCTTGCAGGAAGAGCTGTGGCCACAAGGGTTTCTTCAAGTCAGAAGGGGTTTGTCTCCAGTGGACAAGTGATCATTACCAAGCCAAACATCTATGCTAATACGCTCCACTAATGGCAAATTTTAAAAATAAAAATCCTTTCTTCGACTCTGGTGTTGCAGTCATTTGTGTCCCGGCTCACCTGAGCTGAACAGCGACTGCCTTTAACCAGCTGGCAAGTGCAGCTGGTGCACACTAGCTTGAGGTTTCTAGTAGTTGGTTCCTGAACCAATGATGGGAACTGCTTGCCTTTAGTGTAGAGTCCAGAGTAGCCATGAATGTGGCATGGTTCTCCACTCCTGCCTTTATGCCAAAATGCCCTGTAGTGCTTTTGTCTTGGACCGTCGCTCCTCCACTGCTCGGTGCGGCGTGCACCAACACCTCAACCCCCTCACTGAGATGTGCATCACGACAGCAAACTGTTTCTGCTCGCCTCAACAGGATGCGCAGCCGTAAAGGTTCTATCTGGGAACAGCAGCGTGGCCAGGAACACTCGTCTCCTGCTTAACCCCTGACAAGCTGGTTCAAAACAGGTATTTAAACATTAGTCTGAAATGTGGCCCTTTAAATCTAAATGTTACATTTTTGCAAACCTCATCTGTGATTTTAAAAACAAAGTTGGGCATGTAGTGTGCAGGGTCAGGGATCACACCAGACCTTTGTGTCACTGGAGCAACCACTTTACCACCTGAGCCCCAAGACAAGGGGCAGAAAATATTGCGAACCAAGGGAAAGCTCTACTGAAGACTGACAAGCTGCCGTTAACGTCTCTATCTTCACACTAGACATGTTTTTCTCCAGTTGACACAGGATCTTTGCACCAACAGCACAGCTTAACTGCATCACCACAATATGAATCTATTCATAGCTGCTCTGAGTTTAAACTTTGCCTCTGAATACACATTTTTATACGCCCACAATAAGAGTACAAGCGTACATTCCACCCACAACCAGCACCAGACACCCACTGCGGGCATAAACAGGGCCTGTTCTGTTAGCGTCTTTCAGCCTGTATCAAATTAAACGCTGGCCATCTGGAGCACGACCCCCTGGGAGAGCACCCTGTGGGTTAAATGAGCTGTTTTTTGTAGCCAGTTAACCTCCCACATGACCAACTTTTGTACCTTCATTAGTCAGTTTACCTCCCACACCACAACCCTCTACAACGGATCACTCCCACCTCCCACCAGTTGCTGCTGACTCTTTCGTAACAGAAATCAATGCCTGCAGAAAAGAGTGTTTCAGTTCAGTGGAAAACCTAAAAGGACACCGTTGTGTTTACACCAAATTAGCTGTTGGCAGGAACCAAAATTTGGTCAAAGTTCCACTCATCCTATATTCATCCTGATACAGTGTCTAAAATTCTGACTCAAAAAAAGCAAAAGGAAAGGCAGGAGACTGCCAATCATGGCTGATTCATCATTTTATACAAAAAAAAAACATTAATTTTTGTAAGCTTGAGTAATATTTTATCAGAAAGCCTAATTTAGTCAATGACAACTAGTGATCCCTTTTTGTGAATGATCGCACTATATGATGGGTTTTTCAACCCTATGACAACAGCAAATGTCTTTTTTAAAGAAATCTTGGTGGCAGTACATGGTGCAATACCGCACAGACCTACCCAAAGACACATTAGCAGCATTTATTAATGACGTCATTAACGGTCAGCACTATCGGCTAAAGAACATCCTCAAAGCTTTTCACTTCTTGTTCACGTCTTTCCTCAGTCAGACCTCGTCCGAGTAACAGATGACATAAAAAGTTCCTCATTAATCAGCAAATCAAAATGCGCCACGGGATAATTTATTCACCGTGAATCGACAGCAAGGACAAATATTTGACACTGATAATGAAGCTTGAAAGCATAAAACTTTCATCCTTGCCTTTTTTCTGATCCATATTCATGAGGTGATTTCAATCTCTGCGTCGCTGCGGCGTGTGAGAGTGAAGGGACCCGTCACAAAGGATGGCTGTTATAGACAGCACGCGGGGAGAAGTGGCGGATCAATCACTTTGTTCAACATGAACTCTGTGTAAATTATTTTGTGATGTACAGAGAAGCTCCACATTTCCAGACAACTAAACCCAGCAGGGACGCAAACAATGTCAAATCATGAGGACCCGCTCCACACTTTTGAGAACATTTTTCCATTTAAAAATAAACAAAAAGTGACAACATGTAGCATCACAAAATTTTCAGACCTCAGTTTTCCGTTCTGCCAACACAGGTTTGGAGATCTCGCATTATTTCGCAATTCTGAGCTGTTCCAGTATTTCCACTGTGCCACTTAAACAATTCATTAAAAGCAATTTGCTCGAGGACACAATGGAAACAGCAGCCCTCATTTCGTACGATTGTTTCACTCTATTACGCTTTGACGTGAGAACCGAACCTGAACTGAAGTAGGTCATTAAACAATTAGTAGATTGACAAGAAACGAACCAACGGTTTGGCAGTTATTGATAAAATATTAAGTTTCATTTTGTTCCTACCTCGTGAAACCTGATGCTTTGTGTGTCTTTGCTCATTTGTGAAGACACAGATCTACACGTGCAGATTTTTCCTGTAACTGCGGCGTTGTGCTGTCCTGTTCCCTGGTGTTTGGATCAGACAGGTCCTGATATGTAAGCCAGAATACGTATGGAAGAGCAGACAAACTGCTGACGACAAAGACCCAGGTCCTCCTGAGAAAACTGTGTGTGTGTATGTGTGTGTGTGTGTAAGAGGGAGTCAAAGGTGCAGAGCTACAGGCAGCAGGATAGTTTGGACAGAACAGTGAAGCCCGTGTCCTGATGGCAAATGTAACATTTCAGAAATCTCCCAAACAGGTTGTGAGGACAAATGCTCATATTTACCAACTGCTCTGTGCCATTTTTTACACAAAACAACACACACAAAAACAAGAAGAGTGAGGCAACAAATATCACAGTCCAGGTTTCTGTGCTTTCTCGCTGATACAATCTGTGTCCAAATGCTGCACGGCGTTCAAAGACACGTGAAAAACCAGCACTCGGTGTGCCCGTGTTTCGATGTTTCGGCTGCACGAATACGCCGCAGACTTCATCCGTCTGTACTGACCAACCTGAGACACAAGGTTCACAGAAATCAGATCTATTCAGACTGCGATAACCGGTGCAGCAGGTTGCTCTGACAGACCGGCAGCTTGTGTACCGTTGTATCATTTCAGCAGTGCTGCAGAGCCCTGTGGTATTTGGGGGCGGGGGCGGGGGCGTAGTGTGTGTATGTGTGTGGTGTATGTGTGTGTGTGGGGGGCTTTGTCTTCTTTTTCAGCTGGATGATGAATTCCTTTGCTGCTGCAGCCAAATTCTGGCGTCTCCTCCTGTTCGGAGGCCGTGAGCATGCTGTGTCTGACATCTGCTCTAACGCAGATTCACTTGTTTAGGCATTTATGTGTGGGCCTGTGAGGACTGCAGGTACTGTATACGCATGGGTGCAGCACAAGCACACACACACACACACACACACACACACACACACACACACTAAAACCTGGAGCACAGAACAAACTTGCCCACATTTCTATAAAGACAGAACTCGCACACATGATATATCCTGCACTCCCACTGTCGCGTTTTCTGCACCAGCACATCTTCCATCTCCTTTTCCTTTTCCCTTTGGTCTACCTGCGTCTAATCACTGCCTGATGTCCAAGCGTGCATTTCACCTAACCCATGCATCCCATTTGCATCAACACCCCCTCCCCCCCACTCTCAGGGGGGAAAAAAGCCCGCAACCAGGATACCAGCAACAATCCTTCACAGAGATGTCAGGCGGATTGTTGTCTTACTACCGGTTGAAGAGCAACAAAATAGGCAGCTACAAGACAACTGATAACAAGAGGCTTCCGCTGACAATTCTTCCTGTGCATCTTATTCACAATTATCTGCTGGTTATAAATAACTTGGCCATTCTCTGCTTTACTACTCAGCAGTTTTAGGGCTTTCTATGAAATGTGTTTGGTGCAGTGACTGAAAACGCAGCATTGGTGCCACTCACTGGCAAAGGAAAATGATTGTTTTTTTTTTGTGTGTGTGTGGGATCTTGCAGAACTTGCAACACACATTAATTACATCAATTACTCAGTCGTGAGCTCATTTACATAATACGTGCCATATGATACTTTAATGGATTATTGCAGCAAAAACGCGGGTTGTTTTTGGACAGATTAGCTGCTGATTAATGTCGCCAACATTTCTGCAGTGTGGATGGGGAGAGGACACGTCTGTGAGTTATCAGGTAGATCTTTGCCTTCCTTTTTCCTCTATCTGCTCTGTGTCATCTGCTCGCTGCCGCTATGCACCAGTGCTTCTGTGCAGCCTCGGCTAGAGCATCTGGATGAAAAGCCCCTGAATCCTGCTGAGAGCAAACAATGAATTTGAAAGTGGATTTTAATGTTTGTCAACATTAAAATCCACTTTCTTACAACTGAAAATCCATGTGAGCTTTCAATTATCTGCATAAAATATGCGGCTGATGCCTATCTCTGTGAGTTCCCCAATTGCTTTTTGGGTTTTTTTTTTTTTTTCTAAAGAAATAATTCAATTTGTACCAGCTAGATCCATAACTATTTTTAGATACTGGAGTGGGTGCAAGGAGAGTTAATTATAAAGACACTGATCTAAGTGCTATGGTCAGAGGAGAGGGATGGGGCAGGCAGCGCGTTGCAGCCATCAGAGACTCCAACTGCCATTTCACATTACTACTGATCTATACATTGAGACAGGTGGCCAGGCATTGATCTTCACAACAACAAGACCAGAAAAACACCCTCTGATCATCTTGGGCTCATCTCAGCCGCAGACAGACAGATTGTGCACGTGAAAACCAAAGCAACAACAAGATCAGGTAGTCAGTGGCATATAAATCAGGGTGGTTCAGGGTGGTTCGCCTGACTGGCTGTTTTAGACTAAACATATCACTTCACGGAGTGCTTCAGGGCGTCACTCTCGTGCAACGGCAAGAGTGTCAAAAACCGCCTGAGGAAATGGATTTTCAGAATGACTCCAGTATTGGTTCAATGCAAAATAGGCCACTTCAGCAGATAGGAAAGGCTGAGGGGCACATTGAAGAGGACAAGTGGGACACAATCTGCAGGAGGACAGAAAGAAGGACAAAGAATGCTAGGGAAACACAGTCACAGCTGTCTGGCCACAGTTCCAATCTATTGAAGTGATATGAGCACTTTAAAATGACCCATTCAGCCCTAAAGTGTTTCCTCTGTAGTCAGACATTTATTTCTTCAGTCAGAACTAATTAAATCTGACGTGGCTCTGCAATTTAAATTGCGATTCAGTGATGAAGGTGTGCCACACTGCCACCTGTGGAGCGATGAAGAGGAAGAAGAAGCATCTTCTCACAGATGCTAAATTCAGCCGACAAAGATGCATCTGGAATTTTGAATCACACACAGTCAAAAAAAAAAACAAAAAAAAAAAAACGCAACCATTCGTCAGGCGGACGGAAACCGTGATGCACGAAAACAGCACGAATCTGGAACTCACCAAAGTTTGTTGGTACTGAAGCGTTCGGTTTACCGTCTTGTCCTTCGCCATTGCGACAGTTTATCCAACTAGGCAGCAGATTCCCGGAGGTTCGAGTGGCCCGCTTACTTCTCTGCAGACGGGGAGGGGTCGGCCATCACATGTGCGCTGTGCGTAACAGGTCTGTCATCCGGATCTCCTCCGCATCACGCCCGGGTGCGCGCCAGATGAGAGCAAATCTGGCTGCTGGCTGTCGCCTCGCAGCAGCTCTGTGCGGGTGGAGTGCAAAACACCTCCCGACCTCCTCCTCCTCCTCCTCCTCCACTGCTGCATCCGAGTTACCGCTGGTGTTGATTCCGTGGGGGCTTTCCACGGCAAGTAGAACATCTGCCCTGCCGTGAAAAGCACCCCGCCCTGTAATTTTGTCCTGTTGCATCAATGGGACTAGTTTGCTTTACCAGGGTGACTTTGATGCACGTGACACTTTCCTAGTAAAAGTTAAGGGGGGGTGCATTTCACGACAGGGGTGCGCACGTGCATAAAACGTACACGTTGGTTGGTACAACACAGTTGCACCAACGCGTCCTCCAATATTCGCCCCCCCCCCCCCGCCGTGGTATTTATCAAAAAACAACAGAGCGATCGAGAGCGCTGAGTAATCCACAAATGTGTTTGCAGGACACGTAGCGTTGTCATTTTTATAAAACTACGCTCTGTGTGTGTGTGTGTGTGTGTGTGTGTGTGTGTGTGTGTGTATGTGTATGTGTGTGTGTGTGTGTGTGTCTGTGAATTAGTGAATTTATACGTTTCTACACTGGTCTCTGTTGGTCTGAACGGGAAAAAACATTGCTTCCTCCACAAATAATACTAATAATATTAAATAATAAGAATAATCTCATATCAGAGTATGTTAAGTCTGCAGTGCATGATACTAACTATAAGATAATACAGCTACTATAAGTAAAATAAAAAGTATCCCTAAGCAATGAACTGTATTCAATAATTTAACCTTGACAATAATTTGATCATTTTGGTGCTGCAAAACTGAAAAACTAGAAAAAAACGTAAGATGGGAAAACACCCTCAAATAAAACAGACAAAGCTTTTTCCTGAAATATATATATCCGAATACAACCTGCACTTTGTTCCTGCTCCAGTGCAGCCAAGAATAGGAAAAAAAAACATGCAGTGGAATAAAAGTACAATCTCTGCCTGTGAAGCATGAGCCTGTGAGCTGAAGAGGTAGATAATCCTCCAAAAAAAGTACTTCAAAATGCTAAAATGGTACTCATGCGCAGCCCGGCAAAGCTCATCTACACCATCACTGCTGAGTGCAAGAGTCACTGAACTTCACTGTCCTGCATCAGCGGTGGCCCTCATCGATAGATAGATAGATAGATAGATAGATAGATAGATAGATAGATAGATAGATAGATAGATAGGTGGTGCATGCTGCCTTGCATGTCTGAGGCAGTAAAGGTTTCCATATAAATCTTGTTTCAGCTGGTTTGATCACCTGTTCAGAGGGTGTTAAGGGGCCACATACCGACTGTGAAATGTGCTGCTAGTGAAGATCAGGTACCGAGTGAGAGTCACACCTGCAAGACAGCCGTTCAGAGGATTCACAGCTGCTTCATCAAGAGCCAGATGTCCCTCCTGCCAAAAGCCCTCTTGGATTTTTTTTTCAACGTACTTCCAAGAACACTCTGAGCCAAAGCTTTTTTAAACTCCACTCTCATCCCTGTTCTTCGGCCATATCAGGTTTGTGCACCGTGGCTCTGTACAACCTCCGCTCATCCCTTCAGCTCAGAAACCAGGTGCGCTACAGCCCCAAGCAGCAGCACACTGACCCACATGTATCCACCTCCACAGGAATCTTTAGCATTACATACCAGACATGGCAGCTGAAATATAGCAGAATAAAGATGCAAAAACAGGTAATATCACAAGAAAGCTGCTAAAGATGCGTTAGAACCTTGGAAATTAGAGAAACAAAGATAAATCTGATGTGAAGCTTGGGACAATTCTTGCCTAAAGTTGCTAATATTGGGAATAATTGCAAATGTTTCTGATATATGTTTAAACATCATTCCCCTCACTGTACTTTCCTGTTTATAAATCTTCTTGCTGCGTCTGTCCGAAATGCTTGACAGGAACCTCGACATTACCAGCAGCCGCCGGCCGTCGACTGCATTGTAAACACTCAGACCTTCAACTTGCCCTTGAGGCGCGGATAAAGTTCCGGACACCAACACGGATACGAATCTTTGAATAGATAGAACAGACAGCGATCCAGTTTACCAGACACTTACGGTTTCCCCCGAGTCTTCTTTCTTCTTTTATCCTCGCTCTTCCTCTGGCTATGGATTCGAAAGCGTCAGCTGTGTCCCCCCATTGCGCCTCAAAACGATGTCTGAAATAAGAAGGGAGGGGGACGCGCAGCTACAGGTTGCAGCGGGCAGGCTTAATCGATGATGCGATGAGACAGTGGATGACTGCCGGGGATCACGCTTCACGGCAGGGGAACCTTTTTTAGATCCCAGAGAGCGGCTCGTTGTGGTGCGCAATCCATCCGGAGCCAAAGTTGTCAGCGCGTAATTACCGGTTGTTCGTCTCCAGAACGGCGCACGCCGGAAGATGCTGCGATGGCTTTGGAGACCCGGAGGGACATCGAGCCACATCAGAGTGAGGCGGCGTTAATGTGTGAGCACCACAGAATCTCCAGCCTCCTCATCGACTCCGACTGAAGCGAGAGGGGAGCCAGATGAGGTGTCGTGCCCGTGATGCATTGCGGGTATACTGTCACAGTCACTGTTCCCCGCGTGTGCAGAAAATCATGCGCTCCGGTCATCATCTGCAGAGCCGCCGCGCACGTTCGTTTCTATCAACGTCTCTAATTTTCTGCATTAGAGACGGAAGGAGGCATGTGCGGGAACAAAAGGGGAAACGTGTTTAGTCCCCTCGCCCTCCCTGATCACAAACAAACACAACACAAGCACTCTTCTAATAACAGACGTCATTTACCTTGATTACGCGTAATAAGTTTGAGCAGGAATTGTGGAGGCAGGAGCCGCGTCACTGTTGTCTGAAATGGAGGATGGAGGGAGCATTCCCCCATCTTTTCTCTCTGACAGCCGCCGTACTTCTGAATACCTCCAATGTACACAGGTCGATTGAATTGTAGCGTCACCGTCTTCCAAACAGCTGCGTCCCACAGGCGTTAAGACGCGACGGATGGCGGCACCGCATCCGGGCAAAAACCTTAATGACAGGTGCTGCACTTAAATTACATTCAGATGGATTGTTACGTTTACGGTGATTCCACCTTGCTTAACACCATATTATTATTGTAATAATAATAATAATAATAACAATAATAATAATAATAACCCACTGTCCTCACATGATAACATATATGCCCAGATAGAGTAGAAGCTATAAGTTCAAGTTTAATCATGCTACATGGTGGTTTGTGTCTTACAGACATGTTTCTTCCGCCAAGTAGCCCATGCACATGTAGTTTACACACACCCACACATGGGTGCAACTTCCCCACTGCTGCCTCCTCTATTGGTCCAAACAAAACTTGACAAATAAGCACAAGGATTCTGGCAGGATGATTTCAGCTGTGTAAATTGAGTCTTTCGCAATCATAAATCATTAACCTGTTTGTCAGAGAGCAGAATGTCCCCCAGGAGTTCTGAAGACTTAATTGGTTAAAAATAATCAATAATGGGGAAAATAAAAATAAAAAAAAGGCAACCCCACAGCATTTTTGGTCTTTTGGTCATTGTTATGCTGCACAGCGGGGAAGTTGGAGCTCATCCTGCTCTCAGGCCAGATAACACTCACTTCCCACTTCTGAATCAGGAGGCGGGATATCAAGTGTCGAGGAGACAAAAAGGACACGCACAGCTGAAGTGGACATGGATCTTTTTCAGAGTTTCTCTCAGTTGAACAAATGTGTCAGGGCATAGCGCTAAGCAGCCAATAGAGAGAAGAAAAAGTTTGACTTATGAGGACTTCAGCACACGTGTTCCAGGAGAAACAAGCTGGCTTGTGGCACCTTCAGGGCATTTGTTCAGGACTCCTGCTGCTCTGCGTGGTAGCCTCTGAGGTGTGGGATGCTGAGACCAAACCTATAGAATTTGTGTGCAGCAAGGGCACAAGGAGGAGTATGAACATTGCAGCAGACATGGAGAGTGCACTGGTGAGTTCCGCTAACCCTCCTGTCTGTGTGCTGTTGTTTTAACTTTGCTCTAACGCCCATCATCTATTCTACAGCACAACTGCAACGGGTCCATGACCATCCCCGCGCCCGTTCGGCTGCCCTGCAACGAGCTTCACGTCACATCGTGGCAAAACAAAACGGTACGTCTATCCGCCGTTGCGCCAAAGCTAGAGCTGAGATGCTTTTGACCTGACCTGAGGAGCTTATCTGTATGTCGTAGCACCAGGAGAAGAGGGGGGACATCGTGGCATCCTTGAGGCTTCTCGTTGAAAGTGTGAAGGCTGTGAGGGTCTCAGAGCAGCCGAGATGTTCCGCTTCACTGCTGCTGAGGCTGGAGAACAACATCAACAACTACCTGCTCATTGTCTCCCACCTTCAGCTGAGTGTAAGTAGGACAGGGACATAGAAAACATGGACCTTCTTTTGACCTATACATAAATGAAATCAAACTTGGGGTCAGTTAGTCTGATACCACAGGGGAGACTTTAAAACTAATCGCTCTCTTGATGGGAATTTACAAATTATACCCACTGGCGCACTTCCCTTCACTTTTTTGCAATCGATTTTCCTTCATTATTAGTTTCCTGTGGTGTTGAAATATCCTGGTTTCTCTTAAATCAGTGACTTGCCGGAATATCAGCGCCTTTGGAATGATGTTGTGTTGGGTTAGTCCGGGTCTTCCTTCCTCAGGACAAGAGTAAGATAGCGGCACATACTTTCCCAGTGAGACAGAGAACAAATGGATGTCCTGTGACCTGGTTTTATATAATTCCCTGCGTACATTTATTTAGGTAGGAAGAAAGAAGGCTGTTTCTGACTGATTGATTTTTCTCACATTGTCTCGCTTTTTTAAAAAATGACCTTAACCCGTCATCATGCATGGGTGTGTTTTGTGCTTGGACCGGCAGGGCCCGGCAGTGACCCCAGCTCTCTCCTGCCTCCCTCGGGACACCCAGAGCATCCGAACTCTCCTGCTCAGCTACAACCGGCTGATCTCGGGCAAGCTGGAGCGCTTCGTGGTCGAGCTGAAAGACAGATGTCCTTGAACATGACACAGAGCCGACGGCAGTGGTCCAGAGACTTTTTTTTTCCCTCATCAAAGGGGGATGAGTATAATTATAGCCCCTGGCCAATAAAAGAAAGATGTATCTGCCGGAGCAGAGCAGGACAGGGATTTTCCCCTCAAATTGGCTTTATTTAAGAAAACTAATGTGAAAATACTTTGTTTCTAAGATGTAGCCGAACGCCCTTAACTGGAAAAAGGATTTTCCAAGATTAGTGGGTCCCACTGCTGATGAAGTGGAGAAGAGTAAAAGAAGGAATATGAATGCACTAGTCAGACACAGCTGAATGTCTGAGAGAAAAGGCAGTTTTAGTCTATAAATCTTACTATAAATTCCTTCCTTATATGGACTGCAGATTCTATTGCACTTTTGAGTATTACTGCATGTTTATGCACATACTTTATAAGACAAAGCCATTCCAGCATAATATTCAATAAAGTGTTATTTTATACAAGAAATTATTTAATTGTTTGCTAAACTGGATTCTGTTTATAATTCTTTCATTTACACAGTTATGCTATAAAAATCCCGCGACACATTTGACAGTTGATTAAGGGCAAAATGTAGAAATATTCTGGAGTGATGAGAAAACTCTTGTGTTCTCTACATCGGTGAGCTCAATCACCTGCAGCAAAGATGCAAATTTTTTTTTTTTTCTTTTTTTTTTTTAAATTCCAAAACGATGTCGACTTCTGCTGGAATTTGTCGTGCAGGTGACAGGAAGTGACGTCACAAGACCATTACAAACCCTTCATTACCTGCAGAAGGTGAGTCGGTTCGGTGCGTTGGCAGCTGGTTGGTTAAACTGGCCTACGTTCACCGCGACCAGTTTGGCGTTTCTCTCGACGCTGACGAGCCGTCGGGGTCTCGTCCCTCGTCGCCATGTCGGAGACGGCTCCTCTTCTGCATTACCGGCTCACTGCAAGCACCGGCCAGGAGCCCAAAGATGCGGCCTTGCAGCACAGAGAGCACCGAGGCCGGGCGGAAGAGGACAAACACGCCCGGAAACTCGGAGTGGTGGTCGGCGTGGTCATCCCCACTTTACTGTCCATGTTCAGCGTCGTCGTCTTCCTCCGAATCGGTGAGTGAGAGATTCATACAAATTAAAAAACCAAAAAACACTAACATAAATATTGTTTAGTTCCGTCATTTAATATAAATATAGATTACTGTTGCCTTAATTATTGTGTTCTGTTTTTGAATGTGTGGCCAGTTTTTGTTTTTTTTTAAATAGTAATTTTAATAAAACACCTGCAGGATTTGTGGTGGGTCAGGCAGGCCTCTACCAGTCCATCACCATGTTCCTTGTGGCTTACTTCATCATCACCATGACTGTACTCTCCATAAGTGCCATTTCCACCAACGGGGCTCTCGATGCCGGAGGTGCCTACTGTATCCTTTCCATCCCAGTCTTTCGGATCCCCTCCGGTCGTGAACCCGGCCCCTACGTCCCCGCCGAGACGAGAAGCTGGTCAACGTGAGCTTTCCTCAGTCAGGGTTTCCAGACATGATCAGCCGAGCCTTGGGTCCAGAGTTTGGCGGCAGCATTGGGATCATGTTTTTCTTCGCTAACGTGTGCAGCAGCGCTCTCTACATTTTGGGCGTGGTGGAAGCCGTAGTGTCGGATTTTGGGGTCCGAGTAGGTAAGATCCACCACTCCTGTTCCGGGTATTTCATTCTGTTTTTATATGAATTCTGCCTGTTTTATTCTCCCTCAGATGCTGACGCTGCTGCCAGTGTCCATCAGGTGTTTCCTACAGGATACTGGTGGTCTCTGCTCTACGGCACCGCCCTGCTTTTCCTCTGCTTTATTGTCTGCCTGGTGAGATCGCACCTTAAATTACTTTGACGATGAAGAGTGGACGCCACGTCAGTGATGTTGGCCTGTCACAAATCGGCTGAAGTGGTTCCGAAGTGAATCGTCTTGTCGTTCCAGGTGGGAGCTCACATCTACGCCAAAGCCACCTTCATTGTCTTCATCATAGTCACGACAGTCCTGGTTTCCATCTTCATCAGTTTCTTCATCGTGAGTCCCCTTCAGGTGACTTTGCCTGTTGGCTCTGTTTTAAACGGGACCAGTGATGAGACCGCCAATTATTCTGGCTTTCAGCTCCTCACTCTGGAGGGCAACCTGCTGCGTAAGTGACACATGATGGTCATGATGGTCTCGCCGTGATTAGGTTTTATAAAAAAAGGGGAAAAAAACCCTCCTTTTAACAGGTTTCTTCTTCTAGCCAGCTACACGGTGGACTACACCACCGGTGCCGTCATGAGTTTTGCCACAGTGTTTGCTGTCATGTTCAACGGCTGCACCGGAATCATGGCGGGCTCCAACATGTCGGGTAAGACGTTTTTGTTGGTAATATATTTAATTCCACAGAGGCTGGATCAATTTTACATTTCTGTATTATACAGAAGGCCAAAAAGTAGCACGAGGGGGAAAAAATGGACAGCCTGCAAAAAACAAAAAAATTTAGCGTTAACACATGTAAAAGAAGTGTGAAAATTTTAAAGAGAGCCTTTTTTTAAGCACCTTTATTTCTTTCAGGTGATTTGAAAAACCCCAGTTATTCCATTCCAAGAGGAACAATGGCAGCTGTCATCATAACCTTCATCGCTTACAATCTGCTCGCTCTTTTGGCTGCATGGTCATGTGACCGGTGAGACACACACACACACGCGCACACTGGATTTTGCACTAAAACTGCTGCGGTCTCATAAGTGTTTGTATTTCTGTAACAGTGCAGTTCTATTTTTCTTTCTGGTTGTAGTCACCTTCTCCAAAGAGACTACGGTTTTCTGGGAGATATCAATGTGTGGCCGCCGCTGGTGAAAGTTGGGATTTACTCCTCCAGCATCTCTGCTGCCATGAGTAGCCTCATCGGAGCTTCCAGGATTCTGTACGCTCTGTCCAAAGACAACCTGTTCGGTGGGTTTTGTGACATCTCATTAATGAACCGGCTGCACCGATGTTGTGGCTGAGCTGCGTGTGCACTGTCTTCCTTTAGACCTTTTCTACTGTTTAGAAAAAATGAATAGCTGTGCTTGATTATATTGTTCAGGGCTCATCTAACAAATATTTAAACAGTATCCATCTTTTATAGATGATCCTGCTGAGTCAGTATTTTTCACCATTTGCTGAAAGGGCGAGAGAGATGACTCACGTGTTTATCTCTTGAGGAAAGAGCAACAGCAGAGTGTTTTGCTTTTTGATTTTTTTATAGATGGTGTCCTGGCTCTGACAAGGAAGACTTCTAATGGTGGAAACCCGTGGGCATCTGTGCTCGTCTCTTGGATGCTTGCACAGGTAGGACGGCTCAAATTCATTATCAACTGAAGTTTTTTTTTTTTTTTTTTTTTTTTTCGTTTCATCAATACAAGTGGGCGATAAGATATGTACCGTGTTTAATACACTAGGTGGTGCTGTTTGCCGGTAAATTGAACACCATCGCCAGTGTGGTGACCATCTTTTTCCTTTTGGTGTATGCTGCTGTCAATCTGGCCTGTCTGGCTCTGGAATGGGCTTCTGCACCGAACTTTAGGTACATAGCATGTTGTAATCATAAGTAAGCATTTTTGTCTAATTACTTTTTCCTGTTTTAAATCTTAGACCATCATTCCGTTGCTTTACATGGCATACCTGTGCCCTGGGCATTCTGGGTTGCCTGGTCATGATGTTCCTGATCAATGCCATTTATGCCTTTGTCAGCATAGTGTTTATGCTGCTGCTCTTAATGCTTATCCAGTACCTCGGTCCCATCAGCAACTGGGGCTACATCAGCCAGGCCCTTATCTTCCACCAGGTACCCACATTGTAATTGTTGAATTTGCAGCAATAACCACATAAAGTATTTTTTTTTTTTTTTTTTTTTTACCTAGGTGCGCAAATACCTGTTGATGCTGGACGTGCGTAAGGATCACGTGAAATTCTGGAGGCTCCAGGTGCTGCTGATGGTCGCAAATCCTCGCGGCTGCACAGGTCTGATGGCTTTTATTAACGACCTGAAGAAGAGTGGCCTTTATGTACTGGGACATGTAAAGATGGGTTCACTGGGTAAGATTTCGTCTCTCTGGGAAAGTAAAGTGGCACCAGAATGACTAGGTTGCTCTAATGCATTATATTAAAATAACATTTCTGTTTTTTGTTTTATTTTTGCTTGTACTTGCACAGATGCGTTGCCCTCGGACCCTCTGCAGAGCAGCTATGACTCCTGGTTGTCTCTAGTGGACCATCTCAACATCAAGGCTTTTGTTAATCTCACTCTGGCTGACTCTGTCAGACGAGGAGTTCAGAACCTCCTTTTTGTCACAGGCTTTGGGTCAATGAGGCCCAACACTCTAGTGTTGGGTTTTTATGATGACTGTGCCCCTCAGGACCACCTTCAAGGGAAGATGATCACCTGCGCTGGCTACGACTCTGTTTCTCCCAGTACAGTTATAGACCAGGAGCGTCAGCCCTCCACGTTCCCCAGTGTGCGAAGGGCTGCTGAGTCCAAAAATCTCCAGGAGGAAGAATACGTGTCGGTGATTGCTGACGCTTTAAAAATGGGGAAGAATATAGTATTGGCTCGTTACTTCAATCAGTTCTGCCGGGAGGAGGTTTTGGCGTTGGGACGAAAGGTCGGGGTTCACCGCTGTATGACCGGACCCTTCATAGACTTATGGCCTCTAAATCTACTTCGACCGGACACCCAGGGTTACGTGGATGTCTGTTCGCTCTTCCTGCTGCAGCTGGCCAGCGTGCTCCGCGAGACGCGCGCCTGGAGCCAGGCGAGGCTTCGTCTCTTTCTGTGCGTGGAGGCTGGCTGCAGTCTGAACGTGGAAGAGGAGGCAAAGCTGCGCGTGATGCTGAAGGAGCTCAGGATTTCGGCTCAAGTGCAAATTGTAGCGTGGGACCAGGTGGTCACTCTGCACTGGCAAAGACAGGAAGGACGTGAGAGAGGGAAAGCGGAGGACACGCATGAAGATGGCACCCCACTGTGTCCAAATAACACCGATCAGCTGACTGAGGAATACATCTGTGCGGTCAACGCTCTCATCCGCAGACACAGCACTCCTCAGCCTGCTGTGCGTTTCCTGTATTTGCCACGCCCACCAGCAGACAGGAGGCGTTACCTTGCCTACTTGCTCCACATGGACCTGTTGAGTCGAGACCTGGGCCCGACGTTGCTTATTCACGGCATCACCCCTGTGGTCACAACGTACTTCTGAAAATGTTATTGTCCTTGTTTTTGTTCATGTCAAAGCAAATAAATGGTTTTATTTTCCTAAATTTCTGTCTTGCTAGATTATTTCCTGCAGATGGCGACACATACTCAATTTCATGGCTGATTCACTAGACTGGTTGTTACTAGGTCTCAGTACTTAAATGAGTTGGTACTTTAAGGTCATATTATTTTGTTGTGTATCTCAGTCCAAAAGTCCTACCATAATGAAATGTACACAAGTACCAGTTATCCTAAACTCTTTCCAAATATGCAAATCCAAATCTTCAGATGTTTGTCATAAACTAGTTGATCTTTTCACAAAAAAAAAAAAAACTTCTCATCAGAGGGAATCTCTAATTCTGTATATGCACATGCAGCACGGAATGGTAAGACTGAAACAACAAAGTCCAACCACCATCTAGGGCATATGTCACGTTTGCTTCAGCTACAGAAGAACGTTTATACTCACCTACGCATCACTGACAAACTGCGTGCTGGGGTGGGAGTGCCTTTGCAGATGGAGGCAGCTCAGGCTCCTTTAAAGGAAAGAGGAAACACAGGCCTCAGAAATGCAGCGCAAACCTTTTCATCATACGTTTTACAGTTTTGCCGGTTGAGGTTTGGGTTTATCAGTCTCTTTCACTTAAACAGACAGATGGAGGCTGAATCACTTCCGGCTGTAATGAAGACTGAAAAATGTTGATGTAAGAACAGAATAATGAACTGCTTTTCTTTATTCATTTTTGCTTAGCGATTGTCCAAAACTAAATACAAAGCTGTAGACAAATGTCAAATAACTGCGTATTTGACCAGGACACTAGCTTAGGATCATTACCAGGCAAAAAGTCTCAGACGAATATAAAAATGCTCATTTTACATATCCCAGGCTGTCACCCAACCAGCCAGATTTACTGCCTTCTTGGACAGAAATGATTGGCAAGCAGGTCCGATCCAACACCAGAATGTATTCATGCCACTTGGTTCAGTGGGTCACCAACAGTGACCCTGGTGAAGCTGCACTTGGGTTTGGAGGTGGTGGGCATCACAGAGAAAATACCTCAGAGGAGAGCGTCATGTTGTTTCAGGTTTACCACAGGTTCTGGTGTGAGAGGACAGACATCTGTCCCTGTATCACTGATAAACAGCCGGTGGGAGGGAGTGTGTTCACAGGCAGAGCGGAGGCTGGGATCCAAGCGCTATAAAGAGCTGCAAGGTTCACACAACATGTGGCTTAAGATTTCTAACACGCAAAGGTCTGAGCGAAGCAGGCCACCCTCAACGCCTTCTACACAAAGCCAGATTTTGTTGTTTCTCAGCATCTGTGGGTGTCCGTCTGAGGGTGATCCCTTCCACATCCACGGGGGGAGGGAGCTGAATCACTTCCGAGTGACGGGCTGTGGGATGGTGACTGACTGATGTATGAAATGTGTAGTTGTCTGTTCTTCTTTCTCAATAATGATGCACCCATGCCCACTGAGTGAGGGAGAGTGGGAACTTCTGTTAGGTTGTCAATTAGATGGACATAGCCAAAACAATCAAAAGCCAAATACGGATCTTTTTTTAAACCCTAGCTAGCATATTATCAGTCTCCTTTATTTAATAGGTCATATAGAGAACCCAAACAAAAGGCACAGCTGGTCAAAAATCCATATTTAACATGGAATTTGAGTGGTTTAACACTCATGATCTGCAGAAAATTGGTATTAGATTACTAGATTACTACAAATTATTTCAGAAACATTAATGAATCCATAATAATAGTTTTGGGGAAAAGCCTGAAACAGGTAAAATGGACAGAATGCTTTTTTTTCAGGTTTTGATTGTCAGATCTTTATCAGTTTCATTCTACACAACACAGGCAGAGTGGGAGTTGTGCATCAGTGAAAATCAGTATGAATAAAAAGCCTTTTTTTCCACATTATGACACAACGTAGCAGAAATACATCTCATTCACAATGAATCCCATTTTCAAATGGAATAAAAGACTTGTGTGGAAAGACAAAATAGTAATTTCTGAGCAAGAGAATCTAGGCGGCACTGAGAAATCTGATTAGATGCAGCGAGACAGAATGTCTCGTTGTTGGCCAAGAAAACATACTGTCACGTGAGAATCTTTTCAGCTATCTATAGTCAGATGATGAGGTTGAGATTTAGGATGCAAATGGGTTTCTCAAGCGGGTAACTTTTACCTCACTATGAATTTTACCTCACTATTAACGTGAGTGGTTGTCTGTGATTGTTGGTAATAAAATGTCTCCTCACTTATGTGGTTATAAGTGAGGATGTGACGTGAGGATGTGACGTTTATCAACCGACAGCAGTCTCTCTATCAGTGTTTCAATGTTTCATCAAGATCTCTTTAAAAAAAAAAAGATTCGTGTGGTTGGGAAACAAAGATTCGGCGCCTCTTCTGCGTTTGCTGCCTCCAGCATTCTTTATATGGTATTTCTATCAACCCTCCCACTCAGGATGTCCTTCTTTTCCTGGAGGAATGCTGTGAGGATTTGCGTCACTCTCACACTTTTCAGACTTTTCACTCACGCGCCAAAGAGGAGAAACACTCAGTCGCATCCGTGTGCATCATCGTATTTTTGAGCCATAAATGGTTATCATGAATGTTATCTAGGACAGTTACATAGTCACAGGCCATGGGAAGCCTGATTAGAAGTACAGACATGATTCAATCTATCAAAGGTATAAGGCTTGAGTAACCTCCAGCATCCCTGAGTGACCCCTGAGTGGGAATAGGGGTTTTTGAAAAAACTAAACTTGTTGTTAACCCGGGAACACGCAAAAGATGCTGTTGTTTACGTGCCAGGCAACACCACACCCGTACACAGACACTCTTTCTTGCAAAAAGTGCTGTTTCAGTGTAAATGAGCTGGTGAAAGGTGACAGCCTCGTGCGAAAATGTCTCCAACCAAGCTAATGTGCCTGTTATTGGACCGTGGGACGGAAACTGAAGCAGTTGGAGAAGAACCCACATAGACACATGTCCACTCCATCTAGAAAGGCCTAGAATTAAACCCTGAACCTTCTTTCTGTTAGGGAACTGTGCTAAACACAGCACCACTGTGCCCAAATGTACAGTAGGTCTTGATCAAGAAACAAAGACATATAAAGACTCGCTTCATTTCACAGCAGCCACACATTCAAACCACCTATTTGATACTGAATTATTGTATTAATGGGGGACTTTTTCCAGCTTACATGAGGTGGCTGTTCTCTGTCTGCCATCGGGTCTTTTTGTGGGTCATTGATCAGCAAACACTGCAACGGAACAAGATAATCATTCGCTGCACAGACTGTGGGTATTTATAATCAGGATATTTATATCCTCCTACCTTTATGTAGATATGTCACAGAATACACAACACATGTTTGACGAGGCAGATATGAGAGGACGTAAACATACTTTTGGGGCGTCCTGCCGGGACCACACATGCTTGGCATGCTCAATACATCTTTCTCACCTTTTCCCTTGGCATGGCTCAGCGGAACACAAGGCAACCGGCACCAGTCAAGACATTCTAGCTTTTCCACCATCTGGTGCTGGTTCCTTCTGTCACGACAGACCCGGTTCCATCTGCAGGCCCATTTATTGAAAGTAATCAAGTAGTCAAGAAAACGGTTCTTGATTTTTTTTTTCGTTGCTCAATCTGTCTAGTCAAGGCTTAGAAATCACAGTTGGTTGCTGTTGATTTTGAATAATTGTGAGGTTAGACGGTGGACTTTTATGTACAGTATTAAAAAAAAATACTTGCAGCATGTTGGCCAAGATAATTCTGGATTTAATTATAGGATCACTGTATCTCTCTGTGAGGAGTCTGAATGTTCTCCCTGTTTCCTTCAGGTACCTGGTCTCCTGTCCCACAGAGTCTCGAACCATGCAAGTCGCGTTGAGTACTAGCGGAAAAGCAACATAAAGTGTGTGATTAAATGGTGTGTGTGTGTGTGTGTGTGTGTGTGTGTGTGTGTGTGTGTGTGTGTGTGTGTGTGTGTGTGTGTGTGTTTCCTGAGATGGTCTGGTGATGAGTCCAGGGTGTATTTCTTATTTCTTGCTCCCTATTAGAAATAAGCTGGTAACAAACTGGGAAAGGATAAAGGATACATTTCTTTTTTTTTTTTGGAGAAAGTGTATGACAAAGTTTTTAAAAAAATGACTTAAAGTTGTATTTTATATTTTACATTTCTGTTGAAGGTATACAGCTATAAACGCAATTATTTCATATTTAGGAAGGTTTTTAAATCTAGAAATAGCTCAAACGGTCGGGTAAAAATGTCACGTGCAGTAAAATTACAAATATTGTTATGGTATTTTCTCCGATTAAATACATTTTTTATCGGAAAAAAATCAGTTTGTCCTTAAATGTGCTTGTAATATTCACCACAAATAATGATTGTTTTAGAAGTATGACTTTTCTTTTCTCATACGTCCACGTTTATTCGGGCTCCATCACATTTTCCTTAGCTTAGGCGCACCAACGGCACGCTGACTTATGCGCACACTTGTATAACCGTTTAGATAACCACGGTCCGTCTCACTGAGCCGCTGTTAACCAACCATCCACACGGGCTCATTCACCGGCAGCTGCCTCGTACTGATTTGTTCTCCAGTCTTAAACGCTGGCCGTGGTCGTGGTTTCCACGTGAAAGCGTTGTCAACCTTATGTAAAAGGATGGACAACACCAGCGACCAATCACAGAGCCGAGCGGCAGTGTCGTCACCGTCTTCCCCGAGGTGAAAATTGTCTATTGGTTAGAATATAGTAAGGGACATATCTTTAGACCAATAGATGTAAAACAAGAGGGTGGCGCTAGAGGAAGAGTTTGAAATGAGGTCACAGGCAGAGCTGGAGACGCGGAGTAGGGACCCGGCGTTTGAAACCTGGACGGAGAAAGAAGGTGTGTGTCAGTCTCGGTGCTGGTAGTTTGGACTCAGCCGTGCAAAACACTCATAAGCGAGACTTTATTTCAGATTTGGACCGGCAGAGGACAGCCGTTTTACCAGGTTGGTGGAGTTTCACTTTCTGTGCGCTCTTAACGTGTGCGCAAAATGCAGCGTATAGATAGTACTTCCTGGAGATATTTGCGTAATGTGTGAAATATGTATTATGTAGAAGGTTAAAGTTGCCTAACTGTGTCAATGCAAGAGTCAATCCCGGTTAGTAGGATACAGAAGGTCACCGGTCCTGCCCACAGGACAGGAACCGACGAAAATACGGGAGGTGAAAGGGAACCTCTTTTGTCGGAGAACCTTTTCTCGTTTAAAGTGCGCTTTGGAGAAGTTCGCGTTATATAATGAGAGCGTTTGTCTTTGTCAAAACTGCGCATCGGAGTTACTGAGTGAAAATGCGGGGATGACGCGCATAGCTGTGGTGGAGATGTCAGCGGCGCTCATGGACTGTTGTGCCAGTCACATGAAAACTCCAACACGACCCTTACATAAAGAGTCCACTGCAGCAGCACATGGCTCAAGTTAGTACGCAGCAACGAATTTTCGAGATGGGATGTCTTTAAAGATACTCACACCAAAATGACAATCTTTGGAGCACCTTTGAAAACTTTTTATATGTTGTAGCTTCTCTTTCCCAGAGATGCGTCAATAATGACACAAACAATAATCCAACTTAACTTTAAACTCGCTTTAGATTATTACATAATGTTGTTTGAATAACTTTGTCATTATTTAGCAACATGTAAGATAAATATATACTGAGCTATAATATATACTATGATTTTGTTTGACTTTTTCAAGCAAGCGATTAAAAAACAAGTGTCAAGATTGTCTTAACAGTGGGTTTCTGAAAAACCCAAATGGAAGAACTCCTATCTTCCCTCTTCAATGGAACAGTTTCATGATTATATTGTTCCTGATCCATTTCCAACAGCATAAAGCCTGAAACCTGAAAGATGCTGCTGTAGGTGGAGGTCAGGAAACATCTTCTGTCACGTTTATTTGGATTCTGCCCTTAGCAAATCTTTATATAAACAAAAAAAAAAGGAAGTCTTATTAACACTAGGAGGAAAGTCCAGCAGATTTTATGTTGGTCGTCTGTTTGTGCTGAAGATCAACAGCAGTGAGTCTCTGTGGAGCTTCAAAGCATTTGTTAAACTTAATTCAAACACCAAAATGTCGTCATGACTGCAGAAAGCATGCCTTTGAAACAGGCTGCATTTGTTTTTCCAGGAGTTTGAATAATTCCCACAAACTTATGATGAAAAAACTAAAAGCGACTGCAACAGAAGTGCAGCTCCAGATCATCTCCAGCCTCTGACAGGCTGAGTGCCTCCATGGAGATTCAGTCCAAACTGCAGCTTCACCTCTGGGCTGGACTGAAGCTCCACATTTGAGGATGACATGGTCACCAGCACTGTGGCATCAGCGGCTAAGTGTTCAATGTGGGATTTTCAGGTAATCTCTGCTGCCGCTTCAGGGACTATTTTAACTGTTTAGCTTTTATCAGAAGAGGCTTTTAATATTAATTTCAGCATATTTGTTCAGGTTGCTTATCAAATGCAATCAATAATAAGAACTGAGGGAAACCAGCCAATATTGGATGTTTAAAGGGCTGTTTCTGCATCACTAGTCCAGGGTTCAGCCACGTTTTCAACAGGTAAATGCATGTTCCACCCTGCGATGGGCCATGATGGGGTTTTGATTGCATTAAATGAGCTGATGGATCAGAGAGGAGCTCTCATTTTACCTCATTTTGCTTGTGACCTTGGCTACACAAATGTTGTCCAGAGGAGCTTTGGCAATTTAGAATGAGTGGTTTCAGGGTTATTACCTGGTACATGGTCCACAGAATAATCTGAGGATGCATTTCTCCTGCTAGTAAAGTGACGCACGGAGTCAGAAGGTTGTAAGCTCTGTGTTTTAATACAAGTCTCTTTCTCCAGTTCATTTTAAGTTGAAAGAGGAGTATGTGAGTGTGAATGGGTGAACGCAGACCTGAATGAAGCAGAGCGTGCGAGCGAGACCGCCCCTCACAGCTAAACCTGCTGCTGGCCAAGGTTCCCCGGCACACAAATCTGCATCTTCCATCTCACAGGCAGAAGTTGAAAACAACATAAATGTCATGTTAGGATAAGATCGAGGTGTTTACACGGTTGGTTTAGCTCAGTAACACATTCGCCCCACAGAAGAACCCCTCAGGGCAGGGATGGGTGGAGCACAGAGTGACGTCAGAGAGGAAACTCAATTATAGTTTTTTGTTGTTTTTTTTTTTTTTTCAGTGTGCAGGTTGGATGAAAAGGCACGCCAACACAGTTAAAGAAGCCTAATGTTACGCTGCGTCACAATCACGTACCATTACAGGCTGACGCACGTCTACCATTAGTCATCTAAATGAGGTGGATTTGTGTGTCAGCACATGTTCCTTCAGATATTCAGACTGAACATTTTCTGGTTATACCGTTCTAAGACTTTTATCCATACAATTTCCATATAAATGCTCGGCTCTCTGCACGTGGAAGATGAGATCTTTCCGAGGAAATATTGGCCCGCGTCTCAGTGGTTTCGGCCGGCGACCGTTTAAGTCATTCTTTTGAAATGATGGGATTTTTACAACATCTTGCGCAACGTAAAAACAGTCATCACCAAAAACAAAGGCAGGCAGCGTGCTGTGTTGAACCGAACACATTGTAATGATTCCCAGGGTGGACGTGTCTTTGAAAAGGTTGGGGGGCTCAGATGGTGCGGACCGAAAGTCCTTAAAGGCCACAGTGTCTGCACCAGGTAGCATTTACACTCTACATCAGAGAAGCACCAGCAGGGTTCTTCAGAGGTCAGAGGTCAATCCCTGCAGCCATCCAGACGCTGGCCTTTATGGAACAGCTGGTCTGCACAAACTGACCCCCTCCAAATGGCATCTTTATGAGTCTTTATCAGTGGCTGTAAAAAAGTTCTGGAGACTGTGTGTTTGTGTGTGTGTGTGCGCGCGTGCGAATATGAGCCACATTGACCTTGTTACACACTTTTTCTCTACAGATCAGTCTGCTTCCCTGGGACAATGGGTTAACTGTGTAATTTCATCTTAATAACGAACCTGGAACAAGCAAGGCAGCACTTCTCCTCATGTCAGAAGATTCAGACTCCAAGCAGTATCTCTTCACAGTCCTGGAAGATGACGGGGACGCCTCAGGGTGCAGAGCGTCGGCCCCGGGCAGCTCCCTGCCTCGGGGAGCGTCCGGGCGCAGCTCCATGGCGCAGCTGCACCGGATGGGCGGCTTCAGCCAAGGCGGGCCCGACTTAGGCCTCCAGTCGGAGGGCAGCGACAGCAGCGGGCAGGATCCCCCAGCGTCACCCCACAACCACCGCAACAGCGCCCGCTTCCGGTCGCTCACAGAGGAAGATGTGGAGATGAAGAGCAGCGGATCCAGTGGCAGCGGGACCGAATCGCACGGCAATGACAGTCACGGTCACGAGTCCGTGGGCAGCTCCAACGGCAACAGCAAAGACTCGGCACTGCTGGAATCTTCTGAAAGCAACAAGAGGTAGGTGAAGGTTGTTGGATGACAGTGGTGATGCTTGGCCCATTTTTAAACAAGTGTAAGTGACAACAGATCTTTGTCTTTATTCATTTGCTCATATAGATTTACTGACGTAAGCATTTACACACCTGAGGGTGGCAAGCTGAGCGTTCCCCTGCCTCTGTGTACATATTTGTGCTGGTTCAGCCACAAACTCTAAAGCACATTCAAGCACTCAGGTCGTGTTTATCCATTTATTAAAACCTTAATTTTGACAGGAAAATCCCTTTGAGTTTAAAAAAAAGCTTTTAAGAGCACCCTGCAAAGCCAAACAAGAACAAGCTATTAAAACACGCCGTCGCGTGTGCAAAATACAGTTAAATAAATATAATAGGTTTCTGAGTTTGAGTCTAGCCGGAGCCTTTGTGGGTACAATCTGCATGTTCTGCCTGTGGCTGGAGCCTGTTGACCCCTCCAGGGGGTGTTTCTGCCTCTCACCCAGCGACTGCTGGGATGGACAGCAGTGACCCTGATTGGGAATAATAAGCAGAGGTTAAGAGAAGATGGATGGATGGTTTTTTAGAGCAATGCCATTTCATTTTTTTATTTTTAATCTAAAATCATAGCCCACAAAGATGAGCCCTGGTTGGTAAATATGATAATTTTGTTGTCAGCGTCCGTGCGTGATAGCAGCACACAAGCAAATGCCTTTGATTTTAAACTTCTTTTTTGTGTTGAGGGTGCCCGCTCGAAAAACATAAAATCAAAAGTAGCGCATGTTTCAGTTCAAGTTTAAACACAGTGTCAGCTGCACAAGTAAGAAAAAAGGAAACCGACTGTTCCCAGCAGGAAGGTTGCACTGATGTCATCCAAAAGGAGCGCTCGCTCTCTCTGCCTTGCGGGATGGGTCAGACTTTCCTACTGGTCGTTGTTACCGTAGCAACACCGTGTTTATGTTTGTTTGTTCCTGGGTGGAGCGAGTTGAGTTACGCACATTTCACATATTTTCTCTCTTTGTTCCATTCTCCACTACACTTTACACTTCAGGTCAGGTAGCGTGGGCCTCTTTAATACAGCAGTGGTGGAGAGTTTACCAGTAAAAAATATATGCTTAAACAATCATCCACATCTATAAATAATCTTAATCTGTGAACAAAAACCTCCCCTCTCTGTGTTTTATTTTTCTGACTCACTCTCTTGCCATCAGAGCTTGAAAATGGCCAGATAACAAATCAAAAATGCGACTGAGCTCTCGACGCGGCATGTGTCCTTGCATTCGCCAGAATGTGTGTGGGAGAGAAGAAGGTTCTAATGAGACCACGAATTCGCTTTTTGGCTTTCATTCTACAACTTCCCGGCCACGACGGCTGTGTCTGGTAAAAGCGGGGGGCAAAATAAATGTTAAGAATGAGAACGAGCTAATTCCACACAGACTTCTAAGCAACAGGGTCATGCTGTTCACACCGTTTTAGAATGAGCGGCCAAGCTCGAGGAATTACACTCCCAGGCTGACCTTGTAACCAGCAGGGCTCCTGAATTAGACGCCTGGTTAGACCTGGACAAGTGGTTTATTGGTGGTTGTGCTAATTAAATCCGCCTAAACTGCCTATAAAAAGTATGGCTTTCCTTTTATATCTTTTAAACTCTAAATGAATCAAACGTTCAAACATAGTTGTACAAAGTATTGTCAATGAATAAAATGAACATGCGTGTGCATGAACCTGAAGGACTTTGAGTTTTCTAAGAGAGTTAAAGCCAGACTTCCAGCACAGTCTGCCCCCACTGAAAGCTCCTGAATACTGACTGAAGGGGTGAATAATTACATAATCACTTATTTGAAAGTTATACTGACTGTGAGTCTATTTATAAAAGCTATAAACCTCAAATATCTACATAGCTGATCCCTGTTTATGGCCACTATATTCACAGCAACACATTAAAACTGAGACATCCGAACTTAAGTGTTAAATGACCGTCCAAAGTCAGAGCACGTCAGCCGTCACTTTCTCTGTTTTGCTCCTCTAAATTCATATTAATTCCACAGATTTCCCTTCGTCATGTGGGGTTTATTCTGTGCAGGGCTCGGGTAAAGTGATACCCACGTGTTCGCCTGTTGGTGGGTTAAGAGGTCATGCAGCGCATCCACATTCATAAATCACCTTTTTCACCTTGGAAGGAGAAGCTCCTCCACCTCAGTCAGGACTGGCTTCCAGGACCGTTTTCCATGACTCATGCTTTGAATAGTGCTAACCAAGACAGACTGTGCTAATTGCAGCTGTTACGTTCCTAAATACTGGAGGTTAAGAGTTTGGTAGAACAGTGCTTCTCCGGGCTATTTATGGAGGCGTTTTCTGTTCTTAGCCTGATAAGGAGGTTATAAATAGTAACCTGGGATGTAGTACAAGTGAGTCAGTATCTCAGCTGGTAATAGCCTTAAGTTTAGCCTTAAAATCTATTAGAGTGGATAACAAATTAGCAAAGTTTTACAGACTGAAGCTCTTTTTATTTCTATGGTTTTAATGCTGTGTGCACTGTGGTGAAATAGTAAACAAGGTTAGAACAGTGCAGTTGTTGTGTTAGGATGGCTAATATTAGTATCACTGTCATCATCATCGCCAGCAACAAAATTATTTCCCTAATCTTGAGAGAGTTTTGTAATATAAACAATATAAACAACTGATGATGACATCCCAGTGCTGTAAAACACAACTCTGCAAACATCTGCTGCAAACAGTCAGCAGATGTCACCGGTATGGCTGTTTTCCACTGTTTCCAAGGAGATTACATGGATGCAGCTGCCAAATATTAGCATTAGAAAGAATGTTCCAAGAGGATTTAAAGCTCTCGAATGATGAAGATACTATTTATCATAATGTGTATTTTATTACAGCAGGTCTATTTTTGCTGACTTGCCAGGCTGCTATACGGAAAGTAAATGTTGAAACCATGTGCTATGAAATGCAAATTTGAAAGAAATAAATGACCTTTTTAAAGGACGTATCAGTGCTTCAGATAAAAATAAGCTGCCAGCATAATACAATTTGAAAACAAGGTATTTTTGGTGGTATTAGGCTTTCAAGAGCTCCCTTGTTCCTGGTCTTATTTCGGCTGCTTATGGCCTCTGTGCGCCCGCTGTGCAGCCTTTCAGCCACGGCGCACTTAATAGTCCTCAATGGAGAGGTGAGTGTGACCTCAGACACACATTAGGGTTTTTTTTTTTTTTTTGTTATCCTATCAATTGAATGAGAAGTGAGTCTGCACGTGCACACCATTTTCAATCTTCCCCGTTTCACCCTCACAGGGGCTCCACACAGACACGTCTCCTTCAGGCTCACATTCACTCATCCCTGACTTTTTTGTTTTTATCATTGTGAGGTTTAAGTGAAAATCTGGAAATTTCAGGTGTGTGAAAGTATAGTTTCAGAGCTAATCTGATGATTACCGGAGTGTTTTCTCTCCATCTTTCAGCACGCGTTTTCTGCTCCCTCTTGTGCTCTTGCTGAGATATCTTCTCCTCCTCACAGCTCAAACTCCCACAGCCCGTCTCCTCCCAGCAGCTCCAACGCCTTCAGCCTGCTGAGCTCCGAGCAGGACAACCCGTCCACCAGCGGCTGCAGGTTAGGACACTGAACGTGAGACTCGCTTCATAGACGCGTTGAGCACCTGTCGCACATGCACAAGAACCTCAAGTCACAGATACAGCTACAGATAATCTAATATAAATATCAGTAATAAATACATAACAAACATTATACACACACACAGAGCATATTTGTCTTAGATAATGTCTTCTTAAGAAAAACAGGTCATTACTGGGCGCAGAACTATAGATTTGATACATTATAAATATGGTACAAACTTTCCCTGCCATACTTGGTTGCTCTGTTCGCAACACTGACATCAGCAAACCACTCGCCCACACGCTGTACACGCTGTGGGCCATCTGCCTGCCGCAAACACACACAGAGCGTTCCCCTAACCAGCCAGACGCCGTCCAATCAACCCGCGTTCACGGTTTTTACGCCGCTAAGCCAACAATGACGAAAGAAAGGGTCGGATCCTTCAGTGAGGCAAACGTCTCTGATGCGGCTTCCTGTGACTAACCGACGCGACATCAGCCGGCCAGCTGGGCGCACGCTGCCACATGCGTGAGGGATGACGGCGACGCATGTACTTCCTCCGGAAGGGGAAAACACTTACATTTTTGTCTTTGCTGTACTTCATAGTCCACGTACACTTTGTCTAGTTTTGAGCTGATATTTCTGTTTGAGTCAGCAGCATCACCCAATCTCACATTTTCTAAAGGGATACTTTACTTTCACTCAGTCGGCAGGTCAAATGCACTTTTTCAAATAATTGTTATATTTGACTTGCCACTGTGCCTCTCACAGCAGTGAAGAGTCTGCCAAAGCCAAGACCCAAAAGGAGGTGATTAAAACTCTGAAAGAGCTGAAGCTTCACCAGCCCGCTGAGAAGAGACACGGTTACAAGTCCACCACGTTGAGTACCCTCAAGTACGCTCTGCGCTGTGTCAAACAGGTGGAAGGTAAAGAGTTCTAAATTTAGTCTATTTTGTCTATTTTGGTCATCACTGCTTATGCTGATGGATTTGCGTAATGTTTACCTTTCAGTAGACGATCCATACGAGCCTGGTCCTGTTCTGGGTTTCTTCCTGTTAAAAGGAAGTGTTTACTTACCATTGTAGCTTGCTCTGGCGAGTGTCGAGGCCCTTGTTTTTCATGATTGAAAATGTCTGTCATCAGTAAGACTCATCTCCCCGTTCCTTACAGCCAATGAGGAGTATTACCAGCTGCTGATGATCAATGACAGTCAGCCTTCGGGCCTGGATGTGTCCTCTTACACGATAGAAGAGATTGACAGCATTACTTCAGAATACACCCTCAAAAACAACGTGAGTCACCCATACGTTCACCTACCCACGTGCAGTTCTGTGACCGACTACGTTGACTTTTTGTCTCGGCAGGACATCTTTGCGGTCGCCGTGTCGCTCAGCACAGGGAGGATAGTATACATTTCAGACCAGGCCGCGTCCATACTCAACTGCAAAAGAGACGTGTTCAAGAACACCAAGTTTGTGGAGTTCCTGACGCCACAGGATGTCAGCGTGTTCTACAGCTTTACCACACCCTACCGGCTGCCCTCCTGGAGCATGTCCACCGGAGCAGGTAGATAGAAATGTCTGCAGGCACGGACTCGTCCACTCACAAAACTGCCCCTTTAAAGCAAGAATAACAAAAACAAACACAGATAAAGATTAAAAAAAAAAACAAAAAAAAACTTAATTTAATTTCTGGTTGTAAATCTTTCCTGCTGCTCTTACTGTTGATCTGTTCAAATTCATCAAAGTGCTGACCTGCACACTTATGGCTGATGTTTTTTTTGATGCCGTTAATTAAAACACAGGTGGAGGTAAAGCCCCTTGCTCCCGCTGGGCCGGATCACACTGCGTTTGAATTAAAACATTTATTTTTCTTGTTTAAGAGTCATCGCCATCTGACTGCATGCAGGAGAAGTCCTTCTTCTGCCGTATCAGGTGGGTGTTGCTCAGGGATCGGTGTGGGACCATCTGCCGCCTGCGGCTGTTTATAGTCTCTATTCATACTTTCTTTTTCCACTCTACATGTTTTTCAACTAGTCTGTGACATCATAGGCTTGTGCCCATTCATCTGACACTTTATTTTGGGGTCACTGTTATACATAAAATCAGACCCACCAACACATTAAAATATAACGTGAAGTAAACTGACACACACTGTATTGTAATTGTAAAATTAGGTATTTATATCAGATACTTTTAATAATTGATTGTAATGAATAAAACAAGACAGAAAATCTGCGCGAAGGGAAGTAGCGCCCCCTTGTGATCAGATGAAAAAGGATAAAATCTCACAATCAAGCTCATTTGAGACCACTGCTGTGGTCTTTTTTGTTTTGTTTTTTTGTTTCATTGTCTATACATTTGTATTTCATTTCCAGTGGTGGTAAGGAGTGCGAGGGTGACCTGCAGTACTATCCTTTCCGCATGACGCCCTACCTGATGAAAGTCCAAGACACTGCACATGCTGAAGACCAATTCTGCTGCCTTTTGTTCGCTGAGCGAGTTCACTCTGGTTATGATGGTAAAAGAAATGAACAAACCTGCAAATATATCAACAATGTTCTGTAACAAAGAGACGAAAAAAAGTCTTGTCTTTTTTATCAGCCCCCAGAATTCCAGCTGACAAGCGCATCTTCACTACCACACACACTCCAAGTTGCGTGTTTCAGGACGTGGATGAGAGGTAATTTATCCTTTATGTGTGTTTTCCATGAATTACCACGCAAAGAGGCGAATAGAACTAACAGAGTGTTTTTCTTCCTGTTATTTGTTCTTTTCAGGGCGGTTCCCCTCCTCGGGTATCTCCCCCAGGACCTGATCGGCACTCCTATTCTGCTTCACCTGCATCCCAACGACCGACCGATCATGTTGGGTATTCACAGGAAGAGTGAGTCCCTGACCAGGATAGGCCATCTCCAGTGTATGCCTGAAAAAACTGCTGACATCGCGATTTGGTTTTTACCGTTTTCTCTGCAGTCCTTCAGTACGCCGGGCAGCCCTTTGACCACTCATCCATCCGCTTCTGTGCACGAAATGGAGAATACATCATACTTGACACCAGCTGGTCCAGTTTTGTCAACCCTTGGAGCAGCAAGGTCTCCTTTGTTATTGGGAGACACAAAGTTCGCATGTGAGTATTAGTGTTAATCATAACATCATCTAATCTGAAAAAAACAGGCTCTCACTAGCCCACTTTACAACAGCCTGGAATTGAAGTCACTGCAACACTTGTTTTCTGAATCAGGGGCCCTGTGAATGAAGATGTTTTCATGACCCCGACCTCTGCTGTTGCCGAGACAAAGACAATGGACTCTGACATTCAGGAGATAACTGAGCAGATCCACCGGCTCCTGCTGCAGGTGAGGAGATAAGAATCACAGCCGGGAACAACGGCCGTGATGTGATTAGTCTGAGGAGGAAAAAAATAAAAAAAGCAGACTTTAAGAACTTAATGAAAGTTAACAGGAAATGCAGCGTACCTGTTTAACAGTTACCTTTTTTTTCTGTAATCAGCCAGTTCACAACAGCGGGACCGGCGGCTACAGTAGCCTCCCCAGAACTGACAATATCTTTAGCATGACCTCCTTGAGTGAAGACAACTGCAGCAGGGACAAGATGCAGGAACATGAAGAGCAAATATGCAGCAGAGCCAGACCAGTAAGGACATCCAAATACTGATCCTTGTTGTGCCATATAACAGTCAATATTTATTGATATTATCGTTAAACTTTGGACTTTGGAGTCCCAGTCAAGACCCCAAGAGGTGTTATAATAACTTGTGATTCTTCTGTCACTATTTCTCAGCGCACTTTTCAGGAAATCTGTAAGGGAATACATCTTCAGAAGAACCAAGAGCAGCAGACAAACAAGGCCGACCGCAAAAAGAGCAACAGCAGTAAGATCAGCTCAGAATAGCACATCTGTTCCATAAGTCGCTGAGACATCTGCGCGTTCTAATGACTGTTCACCCCCCCAGTAGAGGCTGTAGAGAGGAGTCCTGCGGTGGTGCGGCCCAAAGACTCAGCAGCTCTCCTAAACCCCAAGGAGTCCGGAGCTGCTCTGGAGGAGAGCAGGCCCTCTTTCCAGGAGGAAATGACCTTCAATGATCAAACCATCTACTCCTACCAGCAGATCAGCTGTCTGGACAATGTTTTCAGGTGAAGATGTGGTACTAAATACTGAGTTTCAGTGGAGATGACAAGAAATCAGGCTGCACTTCCTGTTGTTGATTATGAGAGCAGAGAGGCTCAGTGTTGTATTCTTGTGATACTCAGGTACTTGGAGAGCTGCAGTGTTCCCATCACCATGAAGAGGAAGTGCCAGTCTTCGTCGAACACCACGTCCTCTAACTCCGATGACAGCAGACAGAAAGGATCCAGTCGGATGCAGGTATCAGAAGGTACATTACCACCGCCATTGCAGCAGCTATTTGGGGCTCGGTATCTTGCTGAAGGACACAGTGTGATGCACGTGTCACAGGACCAACTAGTCTAGCCCCAGAATCTCTTATGTGTGTTCTCTCTGGCAGCACCTGTCGTGCTGAAGGGTCACTCTGATCTCTCACCGTTGGACATTCAAGACAAAAAGCCCAGCGAAGCAGCTGCAGCGGTAGTGGGGACCTCTCTGCCTCTTCCTGTCCCCAGCAAACCAGAGAGCGTGGTCTCCATAACCAGCCAGTGTAGCTACAGTAGCACAATAGTGCACGTTGGTGACAAGAAACCTCAACCAGATTCAGGTACAGTGTTTAGTGTGTGTGTGTGTGTGTGTGTGTGTGTGTGTGTGTGTGTGTGTGTGGGGGGGGGCAAATCTAGCAAGCATTAGGCTTTCAGCTAAGGGTCAGCACATGGTAGTCGGCCTCTGTCTCACAGCCAGGAAAAGTTACATTTGTAGTACTTAAAACAAAGCACAGACAGGACAACGGTGAATAACACGATAACCCTTCATCCACACAGAGATCATAGAGGACATACCGGGAACGGGAGAGATGATGGAATCTGGCCAGAGCCCCAGCGCTCATTCTCCTTCCGCTGTATCACCCCCCAGTCAGGAGAGGGAGGCCTACAAGAAACTGGGACTGACCAAGCAGGTTTTGGCAGCCCACACGCAGAAGGAGGAGCAAGCCTTCCTGTACCGCGTCAGGGAGCTTCGCGGACTATCATCGCTCAAGGCAAACTGCTCTGAGTACCTAGAGAGACAGAGAGAACAGATCACCAGTAACGGTACGTCTCAGGAAACGTCAGATAGCTTGTGTCAAGGTTGCATGGTAATACTTGTTCTTCTTCTGTTGAGGGTGCCCACTTGAAAAACACACACAACATTCAAGAGTAGCGTATGATTCAGTCCAAGTTTAAACACAATGTCAGCTGCTCAAGTAAGAAAAAAAAGGAAAATGACTGTTTCCGGCAGGAAGGTTGCACTGACGTCATCCAAAAGGAGCCCTGGTGCTCATTGCCTTTCAGGATGGGTCAGACTTTCCCACTTGTTGTTCCATCCCTCCTCTCCTACTGTCCTCTTGTTGACTACAAATTGATGTCCCCCTTTTTTTTTTTTTTTTAACTACTTCCTACCAATGTGATCTGGCACAGATTTTACAGTGTTTTGTCACTGTGTATTTCCTGTCTCCCATTTTTCTTTTCAGCCACCAGACAGGTGAAAGTTCAAATAACTTAAACCAAGGAGGCAAAAGCAGGTGGCAAACAGCATATATTTTCACAGTCACCTTGTCTAACTGACTCTGCTCAATCTGCCCCAAAAAAAACTGACATGGCAACAAACCGGTGAGCAATCGGGCAGCCTGCTGTTGCAGGACAGACACAGCCATCCACAGGTGATAACAAACAGGCTGTTTTTGGGAAAAAGGTCTCATATTCTGCAGAGACAAGTGTGTGTGTGTGTCTCCAGAATCCACGTGACGACCTACAGGTTGTTTTTAATCCAAGACAGAGAATAAAATAATAAACTCCAGCATATAAAACTACTTAAAACACATTTATGCAGCAGTTTCCTGTTGTGCACCACTAATGAGCAGCATCCGATGTTACCATGCTTTCATTTTTTAGGAGGCCGGTAGTTCCGTAACTATTGATGCAGTTCTCTTTCATGGATGTTGGAATGTCGTCAAAGTGGCCCAGAATGGATAAAATCCTTAATATTACTCCATTAATATACCTTTTTACCCTGCAGCTGCTCCCACTACGCGCCCCTGCCCACCAGGGGCCAGGCCCACCACTCGGCGTGGAACAAGAATTAAGAAGACAAAGTCAAAGCGAGCCAAGCAGTTCGAGTCCTCGGAAAGCATGGTGTCCCAATGCAGACAGCAGCAGAAGCTTCCTCGTCTGAATCAGGGGCTTAATCCCACCTCTTGGTCCACCTCTGACACTTCGCAGTCAACATTCCCCCTGGCCTACCCCTCCATGACTCAAGGATTCCCCCTGCAGGATTACTCCAGGACCACTTCTGCTGTCCTCGGCACAGACGCTACTGCACCGGGCTGCAGCAACAATCAGGGTACTCAGGACCATGCAGGCCCCTCATCCATCCACCCGCCTCCATTCCCCACCCCCCTGGTCACCCCTGTTGTTGCTTTAGTGCTGCCTAACTACATGTACCCCCCACTGGCCAGCGGAATGCCACCTCCACAGCCCGTTTACCACCCAGAGACCCCTGGCTTCCCCATGCAGATGCATTCTTTCTCTCAGGCGGCCTTTTCAGGCCAGTTTTCATTTGCAGCTCCACTTCCCTTAAATGTTCAGAACCAGTTCAGCCCCCAGCACCGTTTCCTATCCCAAGCTGGGTACCTGACCCCAAACGTCTACTTCCCGCCATCCGTGGAAACTGCAAAGGCACCGGTGGAGGGCCAGTCTCGCTCAGCTACGCCACAGTCTGGAGGATGTGGAGGCCCAGCATCTCCGCCCATCTTCCAGTCCAGCTGCAGCTCACCCCTCAACCTTCTGGAGCTGGAGCTGTCTGTGGACAGGCAGGACAGCACAGCGCTCCCTCCTGGAGGACAAGGGAATAACATGGCCGAAAGGGAGAAAGGAGCAAGTGGTGCCCAGCCTAATGAGAGGGAGATAAAGCAGGTAACCTAGGTTTGGTTTGTTCAGCTCCCAATTACTTTTTCCCCTGCAAATATCACAGTTATTTTTAACTTTCATATTTAGAAAGGCTGTAAAATGTGAAGTCCTCTCTGAGCAATTTCGGTTGGTTTGAACTCTCCGAGGTTGATGTTTGTTTCTCACAAGACATTTATTCACGCACCTCTTGGCTGTTCAGGATCTAACACCATCAGCCCTCTGATTGCCCCCCCCCCCCCTCCACATTATCAACTGTGTTCAACAGCAGCCATTTTTCGTTGATTATCTTTATCTATGCTTTTTTTAGAGTCTAAAAAAGTCTAGACTCGTTCAGTGAAATGTGGCCTGGGGTGTTAACACATGATGTTATTATCCCTTACACCCTATAGCCATCTCTCAGTCTCCTTGGTCCACCAGGACCCTTGTATTGCGAGGACACGTCCTGTGTCTGTGAGCATTTGTCTTGGGATAAAGTGTTCTCATTGCTGAGAAAAGAGGTAGGCGAATCGTCGGACCTCTCCAAACCCATTCCTCACGATTCCATATGTCAATTCTAACTGCAAATGTTTCACTTATTTTCCTTCTAAATTGTTTTCTAGACAGGTGTGTTTCTAACGCTGCCCATCTTAGTTGTATAGCGATGCTAATCGTTTTGCCGTAAACCAGGTGTTTGGCGAGGTAATCGTGTCTCCATGGCCTTGGCAGGAATATACCTTTGTGTTAAAAAAAAATAAAATAAAATCCAGAAGCACAACATTACACTAATGATAATGATGTTACTGGTCATGTACATGACTGGATGGACATGAAGTCAAGCTCCTTGTGGCAACAGATTCCCGTATCCAAAGCAGTGCTCGTTCTAATTGCTTTCTTAATGGGACCTCTTTAATGTTTGTGTTTTCACAGACAAGTTCACACGGCGACGGGAACAACAGTGACATCAACTCTTTGTCCAGTGACATGTTGGACATTATTCTCCAAGAGGATTCTTGCTCGGCCACCTCGGGGTCGATGGGCTCAGGGTCCAACGGCTGTGGAACGTCAGCTAGTGGAACATCCAACAGTGGAACATCCAAGAGCAGAGAATCGGCCAGTGGAACCTCTGGCAGTGGGAAAGGTTTGTTTTTGTTTTTTTGTTTTGTTTTGTTTTTATTCCACTGAATATCAGTTGTTGATGATTATTGCAGTTTTACAACACTGCATCTTTTACATGCTTCCAGGAAGCAACAACAGTAGCAATTACTTTGGCAGTGTGGATTCGTCCCAGAACAGCCAGAAGGTCAAATGCCACTCGAGCAGCAGCAAGGAAAAGCCCATGGAGATGGATCAGAGCGAAAGGTTCATCAAGTATGCACTGCAGGACCCTCTGTGGCTGCTCACAGCCAACACAGATGAGAAGGTTATGATGACCTATCAGCTGCCCTCACGGTGAGTAGCACAGTGAGCCTGCACATGGTAAATCAACTTAGCTTTTCTGACATTGGGGTTATCTATATTTGTTATATTTAACAAACCAAACAAAATGATCAGGAGATTACGTTTTCTCATGTTAATGGCTTTAAAGGTCACCTTACAGTTTTGTAGTATCGCCACTAGAGGGCACTAGTCACCTGCTAGCTTCCTGGTACTGAATGAGCTTAAACCAGACCTTATCTGCCCTGTTGGCTCCACAATTTACTGAAAACAACAGTCTGGATGTTTGTTTTAACAGCCTGATTTATAGCTACTCCATAAATCCATGATTTATTTTAGGAGGGAACCTAAGTTTTTGTTCACTGTTTAAGTACTCACCTGTGACCTGAGAATGTAACTGTTTTGGAACAACAGAGACATCCAGAGAGTACTCCAAGTTGACCGAGAGAAGCTGGTGCAGCTGCATAAGAAGCAGCCACGCTTTTCAGAACAGCAGAAGAAGGAGCTGATCGAGGTGCATCCCTGGATCAAAAAAGGAGGTCTTCCTGAAGCAATTGATAACAAGGTAGAATAATTCAATTCTTTTTAAAGGTAGCAACATCACCATTTTCTTCAAATTGCCTAAAAACTATGCTTTAAATATGAAACCTTCATATTAACTACTTCCTCGTCTATCCAGGGATGTTCCTGCTGCGATGGAACCTCGGATGCTGCGGCTGAGGTGGCGGACAATCAGCCAGACCTGGACGTCGTGCATGCAGAGACGTGGAGCGTCGGCTGCCAGTGAGGACCCAGAGAGGATTCCACCAACGCTGCTGTCATTTTATGCCATGTTGCATCTGCTGCCTCCAACACAAAAACACAACCAGCAAGGCAATAAGACATTAAAGCCTCCGAGAAAGACGCCTGTTAGTTGTCAGCATCTCAATGCTCACATCTGGGACTGTCTGCTTCATACGTGACTCTTCGTCACTTTTTACTAAGACTGTTAAGATTTAAATGACAACTCCAATGATTAAGACCTTTGTGACGAAAATGGTGATGTTGGGCTCCGTGAGAATGTGCGTTTATTCATTTTTTTTTGTTGCACTTAAAAATGCACAGAGCGAGGCGGACGCCTGTGCTGCGGGGGCCCGGTAAGGGAGTTTCAACATGCTTTCACAGACCAAGGAGGACAGCACATTCACTAAAGCATGAGCCAACTGGAGGATGCTTTGTGCACTCCAGGAAGTGTCTCTGCTGTGTTAAGGAATGGTTTTCTTTTTGTGCTGCAGCTTCCTCCGCAACAGTAACAACGGCTGCCAGATGGAGTTCTGTTTCTCCAGTCCTGTCATAATATTCGATAACGGCCCGGTTAGATTGAAAGCCGTGAAATTATTCTAAACTGCACTGAGGAAAAACACAGTTGGATGCAAAACATAAGCTATTTTTACTCCCCAGCTCATTGAGTATGTGATTTTCATGCTATGAGTTCTTACTATGATTAATTTTTCTCTTTAATTTCACAGATGCCTCTATTTATTTATTATATTTTGATGCCTGTGTGACTATTTGATTTGTTCGTTGTCATACAATGATGTTGCCTGTGCAGGTAGGTATTTTTTTTAAGTTAAAAAGGAAAATCTGTCGTGGGCAGGACCAATATTATGCTTGTTATCAATCATGTCTATTGGTTGATAAAAATAAAGAGGAATTGATGATGTTGGGATCTCAGGTGAAAATACCAGGTAACACTTGAAATGGTCTGATGCTGGTCCTGGTGAGTGTGGAAGGAGAGCATCCTGCAGAGGTTGTGGCCCCTTCAAAGGTCAAAGTTTAGGGTTATTGCACGGGTATAAAGCAGCTCACACAGATTTTACAGGGACGATGGAGAACTTTGAAGCTGACACTGTAATTCTCAGCATCATGACTGTTTCCTGATTATGTTGTTTGAACAGATGCTGACAATGCACCTTTCATTTTTGTTTAGTTTTTTTCCTTAAGCAATCTTTTTTTTTCTGATTTTAATGGATTTTCTGTTGTAATTGGTTTATTTTTCCGTAATAAAACGTTTGAGAAAGTTTTGATTCATGTGGTCTTTCTGTGCATATTAGGATAAATTAAACAATTCTAAGACTAAATCAACTAAAAATTGATCAATTAACGAGCAGTGTCGTTGTCTGCAAGCATGAGCTGAGGAGGTAAAGACTCCATGACTGACCAGTGGAAGCCTGCCTCCGTCCCTCGCTATTGTGCCGGCGGATGTCTGAGCGATCCCTAGGACAATGGTCAGGGATCTACTGTACTCTGGAGGTCACACTGGACTGCAGACAGGTCGGATCAAAGTGGCCGTGTCGACTTCCCTTCACCGCCCCTCCACCCTTCGCACCTGAACCAGGGTAACAAGCCCCCCGCGGGGATCGTTTACACCTCCGGAGACCCGCAAATCCGGTCTGTAGCCACACACTGGACCCAAACGATCAGTCCTGCCTGCAACACACACACACACACACACAAAAATTTAATTAAAAGTAAACGAATATTTAGTATTTTGTGGGCAATCGAAATTGACCGTGAGTGTGAGTGGTTGTCTTTGTGTTAGCCCTGCGATAGGCCGGCCACCTATCCAGGGTGTACCCCGCCTCTCGCCCCTTGACAGCTGGGTTAGGCTCCAGCAGACCCCTGCGACCCAAAGTGTGGATAAAGCAGGTACAGAGAATGGATGGATGGATGGTTTTACATTTATTCATGTTTTTGTAAAAGTAATACATTTATTACTGGATTAATACCGGATTAATACTGCTAAATTGTAGCGCTTTTAAACTGTTCGTTTATTAATCTTAATGTACATGCCAAGATATCCTGTGAAGATAATTACCAGATGTATTTCATTTAAAAAACAAAAAAACAAACAAATAAAAAAGTTCAACTCCCTCCTGAGTGCTGGTGTGAATGCTAAACAGGAGAAACTGCAGCGATCCCAGGGTGTCTGTGTTAATGATTTTGGTTGTCTAAAGTTACCTCTCAGCGTGGACGGTGTAAGAAGTCACACTCGGAGCAAACGTCACAGGAGGCACCCACTGGAGGTGGGTGAGCGCTGGGTGAAGCAGGGCCGCCTTTTCTTATTCATCTGTCGTTAGGGGCCCGACTGTGTGGAGGCAAGGCTGTGTCTGCTGCTCTCACCAGGAGCGCAGGGGTCACGTCTGAGCACGCAGACACAAGCATGCCTCACATGCATCTTTGAATTAACATGGACACGTTGAACAAGTTAAAAGCTGTAACTGAAACAGCAATGGTGGCTTTGTCAAATGTACAACTTGTTAAATAAAATATCCACGTGTTATTTTAAACCTGCAACATCCGAGTGGCTAAAGGAGAACTATAACATCCCATTTACCCAGTCTCCAACTAGGCCTATATAAGGAGCGAGTGGATTACTCATTTCACACCTCACAAAAGCCTACGAAGTGCAAAATGAATCTTGGAAACAGAGTGTACACAAATGGCCCACAATTGCAGAGTAATACAATGTCTTGGAAACAGCCGTGTGTGGGCAGACACGGACTAAATTCTACACCAACAGACACGAATGCCCCCAAAAAAGATATTTATTACACCTTAATCAGAACAAGGGCACTGCTGACAGTCACTTTTCACTTACTTATAAATACCAGGCTACAAACTTTCTAAATAAAAATAACTTACACATAACTATCAGTACATTTGTGGATGTTCATAGTCAACGAGGAAATATTTACACACGCACACACTGACCATACAGGCCGAAACCTCTAGAAAATATCCCATGACTGTACTTTCTTAATGGCACTAATTCCCATTTATTAGCCAAAGAGCTTATAGAGACTTTCTACACATTTAAAGATGTCTGCCATTAAATTCTAACACCATCTACTGAGCTCCTTTAAAGATTTGAAATCATCTACCAAGGCCTCCACGGTGATTTAGAATGAATTAAGGAAGAAAAGCTGAGCAGATTCTGGCTTTCAGCCTCCTCTGAGGAGGAAGAGTGGCTCCGCTCTGATTCCGTCTCGTCCAGGTCCGAGTAGAGGTCCTCACCGGAGCTGCTGGATGGTGCAGGGGACACCTGGTTGGCGTACTCACCCCCATACAGGGACCAAGTGCTACTGCAGTTCACCTGTAGACGGTCTTCGTCACTTAAAGGCATACTCTCCATCAGGTGGTTCAGCAGCTCCGCGGCTACTGTTTGGTCGATCCCGGGACAGGTGGAGACAAAAGTGTGCACGTCATGCATGCACTGGATGTAGCCTGCGGTGAAGCGTTCGCATGCCTCCCGACTGGAAGCTTCCACGTCTGCAGAGGAAATAAATCAGGAAGATTTATTTAATCAGGAAGAAATCATGGAAAAGCCAGCCAAACCTATGGCACAGCTGAAATCACTTTAAAGTTGCGCAAGGCTCTATGATGTCATATGGGGACTACATTGTTTGGCCCATCATATAAACAACTATTATCTTTTGAAATATGGATTAAATATCTGTGATGTAATGTTAGGTCCTTACCTTGAGTCCTGTTTTGCAGAACGTTCTCCACGCGTTTCACTGTCATCTCCAGCACTTCAGCATTCTCCAACTTTGATTGCAACTAAAGCAGAGGACACAAATGCATCTTGAAAGCACGACTTCTGGAAACGCAAAGCAACTAAAGCGGCATGTTTTTATTCGTTTGCAACAAATAGTTGTAAATGTTCTCTTACGTCCGTGTCAGCGATGAGGAGCCTAAGTTCTTGTAAACTCTTGGTGATTCGAGCCCTCCTTTTCTTCTCCACCAGCGGTTTTCTGGCCTGCCAAACAAACGGAAGCAGCGGGTCGCCTTCCCTTAGATCAGTGGTGAATTCTTGGAACTCAGCACTCACAAACCTCCTCACCTTTCTGTCTGATTCGACCCCATCTTCTCTGTCCGCACCGTCGGCGTTGCTGCGCGCTGGGGCCATGCTGACGTTCGAACCAGCCGCAGTCTGCAGAGGGACGCGCCGGAGGTCGGTAAATGATCCAGAGAGCCGTTACAGATTGTCAGGGGAACAGATGGCCCGGCGACCGACCAAGCTTGCGGGGAGGCTGGGCTCCTTCACTGCTTCAAAGGGTCATCTGCTGGGGTATATATGTCCTCATTTACATATGAATGGTGTGTGTGTGTGTGTGTGTGTGTGTGTGGTAGGGGGTAAGCAACATCGAGGGCGCGCAACGCTCGTACCCGCCACAATTATTCTTTTTTGATTAAAGGTTCTTTCTTCTATCTCACACTGAGCAGAACAACTGAAAATATAGTCAAAGTATGAAATTGCGAATGAACATTTTCTCCCTTTTAAGGTGTGTGTCCGCTTGTTTGCTGGGATGTCGCAACTGACAGAAGCGTGTATCTCCACCCACACCTACAGAACACCAACATGATCTGTTTACGCAAGCATTCTAGCACCACTTCAACATCAATCCCCACCTTCAGGAACACGTGTAAAAATAAGCGACGATTTGAGATGTCTACGTTTTGTCCATAATCTACTCAAAACATCCCCAGCCTGGTGCCCTATCCTCGCCCTCTTAAACGTCAAAGGCATCCTCCCAGCTATAGCTGCCAATTCTCACGTTACACCATTAGTCATTTGGGTCCGTTTCAGGTCGGATTGTGAGCAATCAATTTTCCCTAATTTGAACTACTGTATGAGCCATCTGTAACGTCCACCACACAAATGTCTGAAATGCAAACGTGCGCCCAAGACTCCCTCTGAATATTTGCATGTGCTTTGTCATTTTCGTTTGCTGTGATTTGGGTACATGGCATGCTGTTATATAGTGACATAATTGGTTATGTACATAATAATAATAATAATAATAATAATAATAATAATAAAACAGTAATAGTAATAATAATAATAATAATAATCGTAATAATAATAATAATAATAATAATAATAATAATAATCGTAATCGTAATAATAATAATAATAATAATAATAATAATAATAATAATAATAATAATAATAATAATAATAATGTTCCCTATAGTAAGTTTCTGGCCGACACTTCGACTCATTTCTACGTTTCCGGATGATGGTGTCGAGAACAGAGATGTAGCTTTAAATAAAACACGGAAAGCACTGCCATATTGGGCAATTGCCTTCAAAATAAAAGCACAACCTAGTGTATTTAAAATAATCCGGAAACAAGTACACTTTTTTACTTCGACCACGTGACTATGATCCTCTAAATGTGCAGCTAAATGTTAAAGAGCTTGAAACAATCAGTCTAGCGGCAAGCGGAAAGGTTTTGTCCGTAAATACCCTCTTATTTTGACAGCACAGAGGCGGCTTTTCCTCCGGGCCCACACAACGCTCGTTCGTCAGAGAAGACGCTCTTCTGATGTCACCGAGGCCCGGGGGCGACGCGTCTCCTCCGCTATATAATCAACCCGGCTCGATGCAGGAAAGCAGCTCACTGAATCAGATTAGAGACAAAGCATTCTTATACTGAACAAAACAAACATGGTGAAGATCACCTTCCAGCCAGTTTCTGCACAGAAGCCCGAAAAAGACGTCGATGAAGACAAGATCATTATACCTCAAGCCAACGTGAGTTTGTCTGGTCTTTTGTTGTTGTATTTTATGTTACTTGGATTGTATGTGGTGGTTTCGGTCAATTCTATTTGCTGTAATCTGAATTGTATTGTCTACATGTGTGAGCATGTGATTTATTGGGATTTTATCGCATTAACATCCGATACAATTTAGCAATCAGCTTCTTATATGTTTTAAAATATGTACTTGTGCAATACGACAGTAAGTGTTTTGCACCTTTGTTGCATTGTATTTGGCACAAAGACAATTACAATTACCTAATGTATGCTAAAAGCAATAGCTCTAGCCTGAACGTTGACATTACATCACCTTGAAGGACCTAGAAGAGAGACTGCAGATGACTTTTACCTACAACAGTAGCAGATTGTGATTTCCACATGGTTCCTAAAGTGTGCACAAAGACGTCTACTAGCAGTATTCTCGTTCCTTTTGAGCAGATGACATGAAAACATCGCTGTCAGTCACACACACTGCACCAACGAGTGACGTCACCTGGTGTTTTGTAGGATGAGTCCTGCAGGGAGAGTCTCAGTGCATAACTGGGACAAGAAATTCCACAGCATTATGTATGTATCCAAACCACGCTTCCTTTGCGAAGGCTCAGTCTCGTAGCGATTGTAAATCTGGGCAGAGGAAACATTAAAACTGTGCCAAACAGACAGGTTGAGTAGATGCAACAGTCTAACATAAGTAAGACAAACGAAGCCCGGCTGGTTGGATCTCATCTAAAACCTGTGTTGCAGCTACATTTCAATCTTTTGCTGTACTTCCTCCCAGAAGTCAGCCTTCCCCTCCGGCCCCACAGTAACTTCATGATGCATGTATTGCTCCTGTCAACATTTTTCACCTGTTTGCTACGTCAGGAGAAGTCTCTAAGTCACAGTTGGCGTCACTTTGGATGGGCTAGGCATCATAGATGGCGCATGTACAGATCCATAAATATGTCTGCCTCCGCTGTGGGATTCCTGCTCCACGCATTTCTCATTTTTATACCCCACCCAGAGCGCTTTAGCAAACTTCAAATATAGAATGTGGAATTAGGACTCTTAGAATAGACCCAGACGGCCACGTGCCCGCATCTTCGTCAGAGCCTGGCACAATCTGTTCTCCCTGCTTCCGCTCACCATGGCAACAGTAGTAGGGAAAGCCAGCAGAGTGACTGTGAGACCGTGGGTGGGCGGCTGGTACGTCTTCTTGCTCGTCCATCCTACGTCTACCAGATCTCCTCCTCTGACCAAGCAGTTGGCAGGCACCTCCTGTCAGAGTTTCCTCTGCACTCTGAAAAGCAGGGGCATTCATTCGAAATAAACGTTTTCTCTCCGCAGATGCGTCATTTTTACAACAGGTCACATCCTTCTTGAGAATGTCTTCTAATAAGGCTTGTTTGTCCTTCCAGGAGCAGCTGGTTGTTCCTCCCAGTCCCAAGAAGCAGTTCCCAACCGGTCTGTGCTGCCTCACCTTTGGGCTGGTGGTCCTTACGTCGGTGTTGGTGACAGCTTCTGTCTACATCTATCGTTACTACTATATATCTCAGGTTAGTTCAGCTTCTCTCTAATCTACAGAGCGAAAACAGCCATGGCAACTGTCACACGCTAACGAGGAAACGTTTTGCCGCCCATCAGCAGATTCCAGAAGACAGCTTGTTCCACTGCCGGATCGTTTACGAGGATTCCATTTACGCACCGCTGAGGGGCCGCCAGGAACTGGAGGAGAACGTCGGCATCTACCTTGATGACAACTACGAGCAGATCAGCGTTCCCGTGCCCCACTTTGGAGGCAGCGACCCTGCTGATATCATCCACGACTTTCAGAGGGTAGGCCCACGTCCGTGCCTCCGGATGATGTAATCCCACCTGCAGAACTTGTTTTAATCATTTGAATCTAAAAACTGTCCCAGGGTCTCACAGCTTATTACGACATCGCTCTGGACAAATGCTACATCACCGAGCTCAACACCACCATGGTGATGCCACCCCGGAACCTGTGGGAGCTGCTCGTCAACGTCAAGGTGAGGCGCGGTCACAGCTGAGAGCCCGGCCGCAGATGATTGGCTGTCAGGGAGGGAGAGTGAAGGACGGCGCGTTCCCATCTTCCTGTCTGCAGTGTCACTCCCACAGATGGATCACGTGACTCACTCAGCTGTGTACCTTTCTCCTGCAGAGAGGGACCTACCTTCCTCAGACCTACATCATCCAGGAGGAGATGATGGTGACGGGGAGGGTGAGGAACATGAGGCAGCTCGGTCCCTTCATCCACAGGCTCTGCTACGGCAAAGAAACCTACCGCCTCAGACGCCGCAGCCAGCGCCGACGTGAGTGCACGCCTTGGCAGTGTGAGATGTGAAATCATGAGCGACTGGTGTTGGGGTCGTCATCACACGCGTGCGAGTCATGTGGCACCTACGTGGTCGCTCGCAGGGTTAAAAGGATCGGTGAGTCAGAGGGAAATCCGGTGCGAAGTCGCTGACAGAGCGAGTGAGCGAGCGATCACGCAGGACATAAACGCGACCAGAACCAAATACAGACTTCCTAACAAGCACTCGAGACAGTTCCAGTAGTGTAAAGTCCTCCGCTAACAGCTATGTTGCTATCACAGCGTGTGTGTGTGTGTGTATCGGGGGGTGGCAGCTTGGGAACTTCCTGCTCCGGTATGTGAGTCACTGAAACATCCACACTGTGGAGGAGGCAGTGATGCACGCGGGTGAAATCGGTGTCGTATCCGCTCTTGATTGGCCGTGGAGATGACGCAAAAACTTCTCCCAGTGCATATACGGGATTCGAAAACAGCGCAGCGGGCTCCTGTGGGCGGGGCTACCTTTGGCTGGTGTTCTGACTCAAGCCAAAATCCACGTCTCAGTAAACGACGCGTGTGTCCTTCTCTGTTCCAGGCATCGACAGGCGGGAGACAAAGAAGTGCCACAGCATCCGTCACTTCGAGAACACGTTTGTGGTCGAAACCGTGATCTGCGACCGAGTCTAAATCTGTGGCGGAATCACAGCCATCCAATAGTGAAGCCAATTCCAAACCATACCTCTTAAATTCCTTAGGTTTTAACTGCACTTTAAGAGCAAGCCTTTGTCAAGTTTCTGTTTTAACATGTGCATCTCAAGACCAGAGTTCTCTTTGTTTTGTTTTTTTTTGTTTTTTTTTTTAATGTCTGACAGATCTGTAAACGTGATTTATCTGTAGCTTGTCCATTTGTGTCAGGAGACATTAACGTGTCACATTCTCATCACAAGGTTTTAGTTTCCTTTCACTGTGGCCGCTGGTTGAGGGTACTTTAAAGCCGCTTTGACGATGCACTCCAGCTGGTGTTTGTTTCTAGGGGGTTTTCTTTTATTTACGATGCCAGGAAATGGCAGAACATACCTCATGTAGTTTCTTGGCTGATTTGTATCATTAATGATCCGTGTATATAACTTTAATTGTACCTAAGCAATATACTGTACTTATTTCGAACATATTGTTACTTGCATAGATTTTTATCGAAAACTGACCTGTGACCTGTTTTGCGAGTGTTTCATCACGTCTTGTCTCTTCGTTTCCCTTGGTATCACCCTTTTCCCCTCCTCCCCTCCTCCTCAGATAAATGGCTTTAGACTGTCATTAGTAGCAGTGCTTTAGAGGGACACGTGGGAACCAAAGTCTGCGAGCGGCGATGCTAAACTTTGGCGCTGAGGAAACCTGAAAGAACGCTTTTTACTCTCAGTCTTGTTCTGACTCCGTCATGTTTTCAATCTCTGAAAAGTTGATCTAGTCCAGAGAGACACGCACGTGCTGATACGTCGCCATCGTCCCACATAACTTCATTCATTGTACAAACACATTTTCTTGGAATATCTCGCTGCTTTGAAAAAGAAATAAACCATGATAAACCTATCCCGTGCTCTGAATGGTATTGAATGTTTTGAACCTGAGGTGGTATCACCGGGTCGACCCATCGCCAGCTGAGGTTCTAAAGAACGCGTGCCTCTGCCTCTGATGTGCTGTTCATCTGTGGTTAGCTGTTTGAGCCGAGCGCTGCAGCGGCTGTGGAAATGTAGAGCACGGCACAGCACCATTTCCTGTGGTTCACTCTCATTCGAAAGGAGGATTTGAATGTACATTTGATTTACTGACTTTTTTGGATCATTTAAAGCAGAAATCTGAACCAGGCAGAAAAGGAAAGGCCTGTATAACTATGGTAAAAAATGCACATAATATATTTTCGATGTGTGTCCCTTTCTCCTCTGTCATTTCCCCACAGACGTAGCCCCCGCGTCAGTATTTGAACACCTAATTTTTAAATAAACAGACCTGAATATCTATGCATATAGTATTTAATCTGACAATAGACTGTAAAAAAAAAATCTGACACACTACAATTTAAAATGGTAAAAAGTGAACCAAAAAGTAAAAAAAAAAAATGTAAAAGCAAATATGAGTGACGCTGGTACAAAGTATTACACCAAAAATAATACAAAAAAACAAGACATTGCAGTTTTTGGCGCTTTTAAAAAGGATTGTTTTTTATCTACAATAAAAGCGAGATTAATATGCTCAAGCACAGCAAAAAAAATTGCTCTAGTTTCCAGTTTTAAATTATTCAACTGTTTTCACAGTAACTGTCCTTTGGTAAAAAAAAAAGTCCAGCCGTCACTGTCAGAGTTATGCTTCCTCTTATTGTCATTGCACACATTCAAAGCCACAATGGAGAGAACTTTCTAAATGGAAAGCATTCAGTGTATATCTGTGGCAGGTTTTTCTTTTGATTAAAATTCAAACACACTCAGTCACCAAGTGCAATTTTAAAAAAAAGCTTACAATTTATCAAATAAAAAAGCATTACCTGATTGATATAAATAAAGTTGTATTATTTATTACTTATGTAATGAAGTTACATAAACGTAGTTTGACTTTTATAAGCCATCATTGCAATTTGGAAGTAATTTAACTTCACAAAATCTGTGAAATTGAAACAAAATATTAGAAGAACCTTGGAAGCGTGTTGATTATTATTATTATTATCATCATTGATATGATTTTTATTGCAATTAAATTCCAGTTGGTCTAAAGTAAGAGAAGAAAAACAAGAATATGTATTAAAAGTGTGTTTTTCTTATTTAAAAATATAAACTGATTTGAATTAACAAAATATTATTGAGGATTAAATGAGGGCTGAGAATATGAAACTCAGCCTGCAGATTTAATTTGGTGTTTTTATGGTTTGGTTCTTCGCTGCTGGAAGATCTGATCCTTCTAATCGATGTTTTACGGGAACCTTCAGACTTGTTACTTCAAAGCCAAGCACGGGCACCTTTTTGCAGCCTACGTTCTTAGTTTCACAGATCTTTGGTGCACCTGATTGTGTACCACCACCGGAGCTTCCTGTTTTCAGACCAACTCATCGACAGTCCTAGTAAGTTTTCTGCTTTGAATCTCTCTCTTTGCGCCTGGCTGCTCTTGGACCTGGCCCACGACGGCCCCTTGTCACTCAACACAAAGTGCGTTTTAATGTGAATTCCTGCTTCAGGCCTCTGACATGCTGCAGGTGGCTCTTCTTTGGCTGAAGATTGAAAGCTTGAAGGTGTTTTTGCTGCTTCTCACCTCGTGTAGGATGAAATAGTAGCACAGGGTGTCCAGGCAGCAGGTGACGTTGGACAGACACATGCTGATCTGGATGAAAAAGCTGATGCTGCTCTGGGCGCTGCAGTCCTGGATCACCCCTTGGTGCACCTGATTTCAGAAAAATATTCAAAAAGTTTATTAGAATAAAAATCTGAACATTCTGAACAACATCTGCTGGTTTAACATTTCTGCCTTTGTTGCTTTGATGTAGTTTAACCTTTTTGGTTGACGGCTTATTCTGGAAAAAAAAAAAAAAAAAATCTGAGGATGTTAATGAAAAATCTGATAGGATTCTTTTATTCATGGTATAGCTCTGTAATTTGCACTTTTAAACTCGTAAAATGTAACTTCTAAACACGCTGCCACTGCTGAGGTTTGAGTTTATGTAGCTGTTGCTCTTACCAGGAACTGCAGCAGGATGGCCAAGTGACTGGGGGTAAAAGGTAACAGGAAGGCACTCAGGCCGCTGTAGATGATCTTCACACAGGCCCGGCTCTGTGGGCTGCTCTGGCCTGACTGCTGAAGGGCCCAGATGATCTGGACCGAGCAGTAGACCAGCACCAGCGCGGGCCCCAGGAACCCAAACGCCAGCAGGCAGATGATGACCAGGGGGCTCCAGACTTTCTCTGAAAGCCTGTGGAAACAGTGGAAGTCCGTCTCCCCGAGATCCCTGAAGCGAAAGCTGGCGGGGAAGATCACCGCCAGCACCACAAGCCAAACCCCCACGCACGCCACCAGGGCCGTCCGAGGCGAGCGCAGCTGCTTGGCTTTGAACGGGTGACAGATAGCCAGCCAGCGGTCCACGGCTATGCTCAGGATGGTGTAGATGCTTCCGTATATTCCCACAAAATACAAGCTTTCCAGGACGGAGCAGAGAGGCTGGAGGTGAGCTGGCCAGGGGTTGCTGGTGGCGTGCATTTTGAAAGGAAGGAGGAAGAGGAGGAGGAGGTCCATCAGAGCCAAGCTGCTCATGTAAATGATGGACTCTGTCCATTTTCGCAGGAAAACGCAGAACACCAAGAGCGCCGCGGCGTTGAGGATCAGGCCGCAGACAAAAATGGGGACGTAGATGACCAGCTCCAGATACTTCATCAGGTGGTCCACCTCTTCAAAGGAGCAGTTGCCCGGCATGATGGAGGTGCGGGTCGATCGCTCAACTGAGACGGATTTCTTGAATCAGAAATGCATGTTTCTACGTGAACCTTCCTTCACAGAAACATCTGAAGAGCGTGCCAGCCCGTCTCACATCTCACAGGTGTGTGGGTTCACAGGCTGAGAACTCTGCGGATGTAAACACACACACACACACACACACACAAAAGAGTGAAAATCAACATCAGTGCCACAGATTTAATCCTTCGTCTCTGCAACATCTCTGAAATAATCTGCTGTATTTGAGTTGAAAGTGTGAAACAGCTCAGACTTACCTCACAAACGCCAGCCACCGCTCGCACTGTGCCAGACACACTTCTGCTTTCTCTTCCATCGTTTCATCACTTCCTGAGACGGTGGTACGCGATGTAATGTCTGCGGCCTGGCATTTAGTTGAGCGGTACAGATAATGGAAACAAGTCACAAACATCAGCGCGAGATTCATCTTCTGGCGAAGGAAGCCGACTGTCGCCCAGAGTTTAGATTCCTTCCTCAGCTGCTCGTGACTCGACGATGGGGCATTTAATAGAAAAGGAGGAAACTGCGGTTCCTAAACTGGAATTTCCACATTTAAATGGTCTTGTGATTCTCCTGCACATCCGAATGATTTGATGTTGACATCGTATTGCTTTGATGATGCATCACTGTTTATCATATCACTGTAATAAAGCTGGCAGGCCATGATAATAGAGTGTGTGTGCATGTGTGTGTCTGTCGCATCACTAAGCTGAAAGCTTTGGGCCTTTTATGATGCGTGCGTGCCGCTGCAAACTCAGATTTGGACCGAGATTATTTTACGGTTTCCGGGTTTCAGGTGCTAAGCTGACTAAGCTACATTTAAAGTCTGAGAAAGTTTCTGCCGTCTCATCAGAGCAGCAAGCTGTTGCTTTAAAAAGCCTACCAGACAGCTCTGCAGACAGCCGTCTGCCACCTTTCAAAAATCACAGAGATCAAAGAAGAATGAAAAAAAAGACAAGATTGGATTTTGCAAAAAAGACTGAAGGATCTGTTGTGTCCGTTCTTTTTATTTTCTCTATTTTATTCAAATGAACTACTGGTACTGGTGATTCTGTTGTGTAAAAAAAAAAACAACCACAAAACTAAAATACATTTACATCCATTAGAACAAACCCATAAAAAAGAAGAACTACACAAACTTTCACACTTAATATCTGAGTAATATTTGTTCTGCAGGTAAAAAAACAGCATCTCCAGCTGTGCACGATGGAAGAGGCATTTTCAAAATGGTACAACCCGTAAATGTCGGTAAAGGGGGGGGCAACGCTACGGGGATCTTTGTTAATTCTTCAGAAAAGAAAACGTGTATTACCAACTTAAAAAAAAAAAAACAGCGTACCGACGTGCACAAATAAGAGTGAGCACACAGTTTCTCTTGAAATTCTGCCAACTGGGAAAAAAAAACTAAGCGTAAATATGGAGAAAGGAACGTTTTAGGGTTTACTGGAGCAACCAGCCAGTTTACATGCTCCGGCTTCAGCCTCAGCCAGCACAAACAGAGCACATTCAAGGCCGCAAATGAAAGGGAGCCGCCACGACTTCTCACTTCTACAGAGATCAGGGAACAGTCATACTATCGCTGTAAAACACACACACACACACGCGCACGCGCGCACACAGTGAAATATTCACTTTAGGAAGCGGTGAACTTTCTGAGCGTGATGATAATGAGGGCCAGAAGGACAGACGCTCCCAGGAAGACTGCTATAACGATGGCTGTGATGGCACCAGGTCCGAGCACACCTGAACACACAAAGCGAGGGTGTGGGGGTGTGGGTTAACAACCCAACCAAGGAATTTAATAAGTGAATTAGGATATTCTTTGAACCTTCTTCGTCGCTGGCCGGGACGTGGGTGCTGTCCGTGTAGTCAAAGGTGAAGGGCTGCCCCGTCATGTCCTGGAACGGGTCTTTGGTGATGATGTCACTTGGAGGTTCTCCAGATATGGTATCCTGGTTGTCCCTGGATATTGTCACCGTCTCTGCAGACAGAATACTACTTAACGGTGACACCGGAGCCTAATTCTGCACTAGTTTTTGAGCTTTTTTCCACATTTTCGAGCGCTGGCTGGGTTTGATGTTTCCTCTGGGGGGGCAGAACTGTGTACACATCCTCATCTGGAAGGACTTCAACAGCCCTCCTCTGTCTGCCTGCTTAACGGCTTCAGCCTGGGCATAAGGACGTCTTTGTAGACGATAAACATTTGTCTGAGCAACAAGTTGCCTCTTCACAGGTTTCACTTTGACACAAGGGGTCGGAGGAGCTCCATGTCCTTCAGGAGTGGGCCAATTACTCAACTGAAGCTGCAGATATTTTACGTTTTAGCACCAACAGTCAGCCTGTAGGAGTTTTTTGTTTTCTCTCCCAACCACAAGTTTTCTAAAAAAATTCCTGAACACTCTGGGCCAACACTCAGATACGAAATAAGAAACAACTGTGCAACTGTCGTCTATTACTATTGTTACTACGGTATGAACTGTGTCTCCATGGTAACTACACGGCTTGTCTTCAGAGTGCTAAACAGAATTTGACCTTCACCTCAGGGAAAAAAAAAGCCCACCCACTCAACTACTCAACTCATCTTTAACTCCGCACATTCCATCTCTGACCATAATTCCATAAACATTCAAATTCAAAATATTTACACTCAGGTAACTAAACGCTGCATATTAACTTTGTAGTCGGTGGCGTCCTCTGAACACACCTTCACTCTGCTCTAGACACTTTCCCCCGAGGGAACGCGTTGATGTATCCTCTCAGGAGTGTGCAGCGTTGGCCTGTTAGCCTTGCTGGTTTCTAAAACTCTGCTGGGGACTCGAGCGATGCGGTCCGTGTTCCCCCAGCAGGCTGCAGGGCTGGAGATCCAGGCCTGCGGCCAGGACAGCCATCAATGAGGCCTTCAGCCGGCTTCACAAAAGGCAGCTTGTGCGGTCAAGGAGGGCGGTGGGCTGCAACCAGTACCAACCGGCCATACCCAAAGCAGACCCTGGTGAGTCACTGCACGACAAACAAACTTGTTTATTAAATAGCCCCTGTGTGTGAAAGGCTGCACCTTCTGGACAGATGATTTAAAGAGAAGGTAAAAAATAACGATGTTTTCCGTCTGTGTTTGTTTCCATGAGGAGGAGGAAAAACATCTATTTTTCAGGATATTTACTTGTTTTATATATATATTTGGAAATCTTTTTTAAAATTCATTTCATTTGTTAATTTAAGCCAATTTGAGGTATCACAAGCTCTCACTACATGTAAAGCCAACTCAAACTTCCTGTTTACTTTAAACTGCATCACATTCACCAACAAACATCTTCAACTTTTCATCCTAGAAGTGTTTGGTAAAGTCAAAACTTTCTTCTTTAGAAATAAATTTCAAGCAGACTTTAATCTGTGACCATGACCTGAGAACAGCACCTTTAGCCTCACTTGTTTACACCGTAAGGCATCAAAGGCACCCTTGCATTTCCACCTCGTTTGTTAAGTCATCAAAATTAGTTTCATCTGTAGAAAAACTGCAGAATCTGGCAACACAAACCCCCAAATCTGATATGAGACGAGGATAAATGAGCCAAATCTGACGCACAGAGGAGCGTTTGTAGGCGTGGTGGGATTTCACACCAGTTGGAAAGACGATGGAGCGACGCAGACAGATGTGTGTGAACAGGAATCAGGCCAGGCCCCGAAATGGCACCAACGCAACCAGAAGACGTCAGACGCACATTCCGGAGTCTGGTCTACAGCACGGAGGTGCTGCATCGCCCGTTTTAATAAGGCAGTCAGGAGGGAGCGTGAGTAATTCTCACACCACGTTGCTCAAGCTTATTAACACATGCTGGCTGGCTGAGTCAAATGTGGCTGCCTCCTGTCATGCTGCTCGTCTCCTGGTTGGTTGGTTTTGTGGTTTTGCTCAAAACTGCAAGTTTAAGCAAAAGCAGCCTTGAGAAGCATCACAAACACAACCGGCAGATAACGGGGCCAAGTTTTTCCATCTTGGGACGGAGGCAACGTTGTTAACTGGTTCTGTTGCCACAACCTGGTCCCCTCTGCTCCTCACAGAGCTTATCCGAGGCAGCAAAAGCAGAACAGAGAGCAGACAGATGATAGGGAAAGATCCGACAGAGTGTTGGCATGAAACAGCCTTCACCATCCACTGCCGTCGGTTTCACTCTCAGCTGCGCCATTTACACCAGAGTTGCGAAAACAGTGAACTAAACCTCCCAGCCAAGCGTATCACCTTAAACGCAGCAGTGATGTTATTTACCTGTGGCTACCAGGAGTCCCACCAGCACCAGGAGGAAGGATCTGCAGACTCTGTTGCTGTGAACCATGGCGACCGAGAGACGGGGCGAAGACTCTCCGGGAACTCGTCCAGCTGCGACTTTCAAAACTGAGGGAGAAGAAGAAGGAGGAGGAGGAGGAGGAGGAGGAGGAGGAGGAGAACACAGGAGAGAGCAGTAGATGCGAGGAGAGGGGGGAGGGGACCATAGGTGTCGGCACAGAGTAGACTTTGTGAGTACATCGCAACTGGACAGGCCCACTTTGGCCACAGGTCAGGGTGTGAGGGGCAAACATTCCGTGGCTGCCGACCCTGGGCTGTCAGCAGGCGTCATTATGGAGCACATTTTAATACCTGCAAGAGGGGAAAGTTAAAAACAGCTTTTATATAAAAAAGGTTGATTGTGGAAAGATATTTTTTACATTTCAGAAAAATCTCTCAATCTCCAGTCAGCCTCATGTTCATGGTGGGAGGAATGGAGAAGGCCCAGAAGAAACACAGGCAGAAACCCTGCACAGAAAGGCTACAGAGTGGGATTCGAACATATCACCTCACAAATTGCTGACACATCCAGGGACACAAATTCAGAGTAGAAATGCTCAGAAAACTTTGACAGAGCAAAAGTTTCACCTTGTTTTGGGAAGTTTTAACCTTTCCAGACTGTGAAAGTGCCCCATTAACCACACATCTGTTATCTTTGTGCTGCGCGGTTTTAAAACGGCAACTACTTCCTGACAATTGACATCGACAGATTTTATCTCCGCAAGAGACAATCGACACACTGCCGACGTAATAAATGCTAATCACGCAGATGGTAACAGTTTCATTCGGGGAGTCAAAGGACTTTTGCATATTTCCATTTGTTTTAGACACAAGTGTGAACAGGCCACACTTTAGACTGTTTTATTATCTCATACTGCAATAAAAAAAAGTCTGACAGCAGATCATTTTCATATATTATAATACATATGCAGAATTGAAAGTTTTTTTTTTTCTTTAAACAGCCTAGTATTTTACAAGAAATAGATAACTACTCCAAACTTTTGAACATGTCCTTAAAACAGGACATATGTGGGCATGAATCCTTGGGCTGTACTTTGCTGACATCATCCTCGAACACCCAGCAGGAGGGGAAAGTTATATGTGGGGGGAAGGGGGGGGATAATTTTCAATAAATAAAACAAAAATGGATATAATATCTCTAACCTTTCCAATGAAACCCAACAAACCCCACCTGTATATCCACACAAATTCCATACAATCAAAGCCAAATTTTGACATTTGTGGTTGAATTTCTACTGAATTTTGAGGGAAAAGCAGCCGACCAATGCCTCTTCAGCGATTGGAAGGGCTCCCCTCTTGGTCGTTTCAATGGCCGGTCCGATTCGGTCTGTCTCTGATTGTTTCCATCAGACTGCAGATCCAGAAGCGAGGGAATCGTACCCCCCACATCACAGTTTACAGGTTATAATCATGGTTGTGTGTGTGAGGGTTTACCGGTGAGAGTCTGAAAACCGAGAAAATCAAATTTAAGGGGGAGTGTCGTGGGCGAGGTCAAGGGGCCACATCGAGGGTTCAGGTAACGCAGCTGCTGTTCAAATCAGTCAGTGGAGTTTGTTTGACTGCAGTCCCTTAAAAATCCTCCACAGTCTCAATCTCTCCCATATTCAATCTCTCAGACGATGCATTCACAGAAAAACCTGAGAAATCAAACAGAGAAAACCCAAAATCAGCTGGCGAAGGTCAGACAGAAATGACCTCTGTCACAGCAGGATAGCTTTGCTCTCACCTAGAAGGCTGGGGTCTGCGCGGACCATCTTCTGCTTCTTTTTCTTCTTCCCTGAGGTGACCGTCTCAAAGCGCTGCTGCTGTTGCTGCTGTTGACCACTCGTGTGGTTTGACAGTGACGACGATCCTGTTCCACCCCATACAGACTCCTGTCGGGAGAAAAATGCCTCATTGTAAACAGTTTACAGAAGATCTCCAGGTCTAGTTCCACTATGAATTTAAAAAAATAAAGCCAGAGCAGCCACACTGGCATTTTATTGGGTCGAATACGTAACTAGAACAGCCCTGATGAGTGTTAACAGATTTAGCCTCCAATGACACATTTTGGTGCTGATCCAGTGACGTGACGCACAAGGTTCCTAGCAGCAGTGTCAATGACAACAGGAGCAACAGAACATGACAACAATGGATACGTCAGACGCGTAGCCCTGACTGGTCTGAGCCTGCAGGCAGAGTTGGGAACCATTTGAGCATTAGGAAGAGGCTGCAGCGCTCTCTTGGAACCTAAGAAAAGTTTCCGCTTTCTCGTCTGGAGCTTCCTCCTGAGCCTCAGTAGCGTCAGCTCACGGCCGCTCACCTGTTGCAGCTTGAGAGCTTGCTGTTGGTTTGGCGGCGCCTGTTTGTGTTGATTAGTGTTCTGTTTGGCACGACGTTCAATGAACTGCTTGGCAAAGTCCTTGGCCTCGGGAGTGTCCCCCAGATAGGCCCTGACGTAGTCGTGCACCTCGTATGGAGAGTCCACTTCTTTCAGGAAGGATGCAAACGTGGGAACTGGGAGAGCAGCAGAGGGGGCGTATTTGAGTCTAGCTTCCAGAAACATCCCATTACAGATCTGGGTGTTGTACATTCTTTAAGGCTTACCATCCAGGTTATTGGCTGTGTTGAGGGTGTGAAGAGTCTGCTCACACCACTGCATGAAGGTGTCCTGGTGGCTCTTCGTGACCCCCTGGAACAACTTCAGCAGCTTTTCTTCTTCTTCTGCCTTCTTATTAGCACGCCCACTCAATGAGTTGCTTTATAAGTCACACAGCAGAAATAACAATTATACTTGCTACTACTGGCTTGTATTCCTGCTGCACCCAATCTACCTTTTTAGACATTGAGAAATACCTGAGGTTGGCATTGCCTTTGTTGTTCTTCTGTGTGTTGCCTTTCCTGCTCTGGGAAGGTGGCTGGACTGCCTCTTTTACAGCATCATCCCAGAAGCCAATGTTGGAGTTGTGTGTGTCGCCCCAAACACTGCTCGAGTCTGACCCCCAGTTAGTAGAGAAACTGGTGTTCATAGAGCCCCACACTGAGGTACTCAGAGGTGTCTATGAAGGGACCAATTCACCATTAATGTCAAATCACACCTACAATTCTATGGTTTTATCACTTATCACAGGGGACACTTACAGTTCTAGCCTGCGTGCGGGTCGCCTGAGTCACAGTGGGATGCTGTGGCTGCTGCTCCTTCCTCTGCTTCATCTGCTGAGCTTCTTCCCTTTGAATCTCCAGTAATGACTTAGTGACTGCTGGTTGTTTTGCCATGCTACCCCAACCAGATGGCTTCGCCTGAGGTTGCTGGGAGAGTTGCAGGGCTTGTTGCTGTTGTAGCTTCAGGAGCTCCTGCTGCTGACGTCGATGCTGTCAGGACAAGAACAGGAAAGAATGAATTCAGAACTCACTCTCCAGTGAAGAAAGGCATTCAATGATGGTGACTAAAAGACTGCTTGTGAGACATCCTGGATGGAAATGACTGTTTCCTTACCTCCTCCCTCGCTTGCCGTTCTCGCTCTTCCTCTAATTTCTGGATCTCAGCCAGTGACTGTGTGTTCTGGTTATGATTTATTGTGTTGACTGACTGCTGGCCCCATTTAGAAGAAGATGGAAGCTGTACAAGACAAGGCACTTTGTAAGTCATTAGGTTTTGGTACCATCTACTTAGACGTCCCATCATCGTGCTTGGGGGGTGGTGGTCAAGTGGATAAAGAGGCGAGTCCCATAACCTGGAGGTGTCTGAAGACACTGGTTCCAGGCCAGGCCAGGCCAGACCAGACCAGATGTGAAGGCATGGGAGATATGAGGAAGAGGAAGGAAAACCTCGACCGAGATTGTGACCACCACTTTGGGCCCTTGAGCAAGGCCCTTAACCCCGTAGTAGTTGTTGATGTTGCTCCCCGGGCGCCTTAAGTGGCTGCCCACTGCTAGTGTGTGTGTGTACATGCATGTAATGGGTTAAAGTGCAGAGGCTTAATTTCCACTTGAGTGGATTATTAAAGTGTGGTTTCTTTCTTTCTTTCTACCTTCATCTGTGCAAGCTGTTGTTGCTGCTGTTGCTGTAGTCTCCTGAGGGCCTCTTGTTGCTGCTGCCGCTGTCTCTGTAGCTCCTGTTGCCTTTGGGCCTCCTGCTCTCTCCTCTTCTGTTCCTCTTCTTGTTGTTGAGCCAGAGCTGCAGCAGCAGCAGCCTCTTCTTCTGCTCGCTTCTCCTCCTCACGCCTCCTTAATGCTTCAAGTTCCTCCTGCTTTCTGCGTTCCTCTTCCTGCTGATGTGGAACATAGTGTACATATGAATTTAGGACAGTGTGTCCAAAAAAAGGTGTAGGACAGTAATTTTGGTTAACTGACCTGTTTGCGAAGGAATTCTTCCCGTTTTTTTCTCTCCTCCTCTTCCTTCCGCCTCTCCTCTAACCTTCGCAGAGCTTCTTCTTGTGCTAGTCTATCCTCTTCCTCCCTTTTCCTGCGCTGGGCCTCTTCGTGCTCTCGTTGCCTTCTTAATGCTTCCTCCTGAAATTTACAACAGTCAGTCATTCTCATAATCAGAAAAAACTCTTATGTTGATGCCAAAATCAGATAAACAGATTTGCTTACAGGAAATGATGCTAAAGACTGAAAGGAAATTGTGAATCGCATTGGTCTGATCTCTCACCTGTTTCTGTCGTGCCAGTTCCTCCTCTTCTAAACGTTTTTGTTCCTCTTCTTGCCGAGCTCTGAGGGCCTCCTCCAGCCGTTTCCTCTCCTCTTCCTCCCGTTTAGCTCTCATTTCTGCTTCACGCTTCTCCAGCTCTAACTATTATTGCACAATTATAACATTTTTAAAAACACCTTGCGCAAACAAGAAATGTGAGCGTAGTACAGTACCTACTGTATATTCAAAACTGCATGTGTTCCCCTTTAATTATTGCCATATCATCTAAATCTTTATTTTATTGAAAAATCCATTTTCATTTAACCATTTCGATGTAAAATTTAAAACAAACTGCAAATTAATTCTTTTCACTGACTGAGCTAATCTATTATAAATAAAGGCAGGAACGTACACTAGAATTCACCTTTGCCTGGAGGATCCAGCCATTGTTTAAACAGTATTCCTTAAAATATTACAACATAAAAACTGATTAACATTGCAAGCTACTTGGTCATAAAGGCATAAAAACAATGATACAATTTCAAATTGTTAAATTATATGATCCGATGGGATTACAGTGATACAGTATATATTAAAAGGGAAATCTCCAAACCAAGACTTTTTTTTTTTTTTTTTTAGTGTGTTTACCTTTGCAGTCTTTGCCTTTTCATACTGCTGCATCTGCTCAATTGTTGGAGCCTGTGCCATGGAGTCTATAGGTAGATCCCAGACACTGTTGCCATCCCAGGCTGTGGACCATAACAGATTATGATGCAACATGACTGGAGCGTCTGATTTAGAGTCAAAAATCCCTTTTAAAAACAGTGCACAAAACATCTAATGTAGAAGTCACTACTTTGAGCAGCTTGTTGGAGGTTTGGTGTGCAGGAAGCCTGAGAGGAAGGGTTCTGCATTTCCCACACGGAACCAGAATCAGGTACAGACAGAGAGCGAGTAACAGGAGGTAGGAGGCTCTCAGATGCTCTAAAGAAACAAATTAAAACAGTCACTGTCATTTGTTCTTCACTGTACATGTGTATATGTACAAGTATAGTATCTTTAAGATGTATGGTTAAATAGTATTTAAAGATAGCCAACCTTAACTTCAGTGCCTGGTATTGCTGTAGAATCAGGCTGATCTGCTGTTGGTGCTGCTGCTGTTGTTGTAGAGGAGCTGAGCTGAGAGCTGCAGCTTTCTGCTGGGCCAGAGCCTGTGCATACTGCTGCCTAAAGACAGAGACAGACAAATGGATAGATGAGACAGAGAAAAGAAAGGATTACATTTGAGTAAAGACTCAATATTTTTCCCAGGCCATAAATATCCAATTTTAAACAGTTGTACCTGAGGAGGTATTGATATTGGAGCTGCTGCAGTTGGTAAAGGTTAAGAGCAGTAAGTTCTTGCTGCCTCTTCAGTCGCTCTTGATCACCATCCCCCTGCAACAAATAGTAAATACAGACAAAGAGTTACTCACAGCATACTCCGCTGTGTATGATACATAATCGTTACTGTGGATGTTTTGCCCGATAGCAACAGGTAATAAAAGTGGAGCTCATACTTATTCCAGCTTGGGTTGGACAGTCATATGTTATCTCAGAAAACTTCAAAGTAACAACTGTCTGGGAACAAAAAAGACCTACTTTGTAAGATATGGATTTTATTACAAATGCCTTAGAAATGTTGAGGTGGGAAGAATTGATACTACACAATTCCACAGAAACTGAATATGTGCTCCCATGGCTCTGGCCAGCCCAGGCCTCCCCCTCATGCCTCCACCCCCCCAGGTCCAGAATAAACTCCCCCCAACCGTTTCAGTACATATATACGTTTAGCAGTCCTCCCCCCTCATCTACCCACACATATTAAAGTGATCACTAAAAAAAAAAAAAAAAAAAAAATCACAAAACCCATCCCATCCCGACATCTGACACGTGTGAGGTTGTAAGAACCAGGACGCTCTGTCTGACACTGGAACTGCTGATGAAAAACACAGAATCCACTCCCTGCTTTTAAATGTGGATTTGGACCTATCAACCAAACAGTGACGTGAGAAAGGCTCACATTCGCATGACTATAAAATATCAGCAAAAACAAACCACTCATGAGATGAGGAAAAAGCTTGGAAATATGCATGGGATGCATGGAAAGAGTGGACTATACTGCCATCTACAGGCCAGGACTGCTAGCTACCGTTTGCTGGAATAAAATGGGCTGTGTCACAAACATATACCTGAAGTGGTGGAGGTGCAGGGCCTGGAGTAAATGGAACTCTCCCCCATATCTTCATAATCTCTCCAAGCGGCTGAAAAACTTCATCACATCCTCTTTTGACTAATAGTGACACTGGGAAATAACCAGCCTGGAACCACTCTGTCATCTCCTGGTTACTGAAGGGACCTGAAGAAGCACCAGAGTGGAGAAGCGGTTCAGTGGAAACAGGCTGTGAGATTAAGCACGTGTGTATATCACATTAATGGAACAAGTCTCACCCTGGATCTCCCCTTGTGGGTCTTTGTAAAACCACTTGAGTGCAGCCTCATGGGTCAGTGGTAGACCTGTAGGTTTTGGCTTGTCTGAGGTCTTTGCTGTGATTCTGTCGTCGTCCACCCCTCCATCCTGCAGGTATGCTACCATCTTCTCTGCCTCCTGGGAAACAGAGTTTTAGAAAACAGATTATCCATAATCCCCTAAAAGCCAAACAACCTCAAAGCAGATTTAATGTGCTTGACAAACATGTGTCAATTCCCTAATGTGTTTATATTCCCGTAACAACTACTAATGGGTATGAGTAACTTTTTCTTTGTAGTTTTTAAAAAAAAAAAACCACAACTATGAGAAACCGCAGATTAGCCTAGCTAATAAAAATAAGTACATGAATATTCCAACATTTCTAGTCCAAATGCAAGAGTCCACCACACTGTCTCCACTCAGTCTGGTTACTGGAACACTGAAGAGCTCAAAATGTTAACAGAGTTTTATTTAAGAAAAGTGCCAAAATCTCAAATTCATGGTAAAACCACACCAACATACTTGCTCTAAATGTTTCAGTCCCTCGTCTTCATCTGTGTCGTGCATTACTGTGCTAGGCCTGCTAATAGGTGCTAGCACACTTGATGAGAAGGGCAGGGGGTTGTTCATTGCAATAGGAATCTCCACAGGCTTTTGCGGTGGTAACTGGACTGAGGGTGAAGGAGCTGATATTGTAGTCAACAGAGAACAGCAGATATTAGGAGTCTTTTTAAATGTGAAGATCAAACTGGCGTGAAAAAAAAGGCTAATTTGTGTAAACTGGAAGCTTCTGATCCCACCTGCAACAAGAGATGTAGAAATGAGGTCCATGGGTACCGACTCCAGAATGACACTGGACAACGGGACATGCAGGGGAGCTTTGGAGGGCTCTAGTGGGACCTCCAGAGGTGGTGGTGGTGGTTGTTGTTCAGCAGGCCTCTCAGACTCTTCTGTTCTATTATTCTGGCTCTGGGACAGAGACTGAGCAGGACTCTGGGATTCTGAGACTGGCGGAATGACGGGTGACATAACAGGTGAGGTTTCTTCTGATACTCTTGTCAACTCTGAAACAAAGTGAAAAAGACTTAGAGTCTTCTTTCATAAATTTGTTGCAGACTATATAATATCTTATTCAGAAATCTATTTGAACACATCTCAAACTATAACTGAGTTTCTTGTTCAAATTGACAAAAACTCAGAGACCTTTGTGAACGGCTTCTTTCTTGGCTTCAGTTTCCACTTCTTTGGTTTCCTTGGGCTGACTGTCTTCTTCCTCCAGGCTCTCTTCACACTCCTCTAATGGTTTAAAATCTAGTTCTGCCTCCTCAAGAATCGGCTCCTTGGAGGCCTTCTGAACAAACAAAGAACAGTCAGATGAGGCATGCATTAATAAATAACATGTTAACACTTACTCATGGAAAAAGAAAAATTTCCATTTAATTCAAAAAGCCTTTGGGTATTTTTCTGTCACAGTGGTGAAAATGTTACAATAACAACAACAACAAAAGAGGCACAATTTCTTAAAGATGCAAATACATTTAAAATCATTAGGAGAACTCAAAATTCAAAACATATATCAGAAATACTTCCATCTCATCTCACCTTGAGAGAGAGAAAAGCCCCCGACGAGTCGAAGGTCCCTGCCTCCTCTTCTGCGTCTTCCAAACACCACTCAGGCAGGCTGTCCCTCTCATCCTCCAGGCTGCCGCTGCCTGAACGTGGCCTCCTATAGCCACGCTCATCTTCTCTGGCATCAAAGGGGAAACGGCGACGCTGATCTGGGACTTCCCGCCACCCCGCTGATCTTGGTCCATCTGGAACACCGATACGTTAACCACTGTTCTCAAAATGCAAATGGCCATCAACGTGCAGCATCTTAGATGCACCTGGGCTCGGAGGACACCACCGATCACCGTCACGACGAGAACCTGCCAGCCGCCAGCCCCCTTCGTCATCCTCTCCGTTCTGATCGTCACGAGAAGAACGCCAGTTCTCGCTCCCTGTGCGCGCAAAATCGTGCTTTCTTGGCAGGACTGTTCCTCCGTCCTCGTAGTTGCCTCGAACTGCAAACAGTAGGACGTGTAAGTGTCTAAAGTGAGGCTCTTGTGGAGAAATCTAAAGTTCTTATCCTTGTCCTAAAACAAATAACTATGCAAAAATTGTTCCCTTACTGTGATTCATCTGAAAATGTCCTGGTGCTGCATCGACTAGACAGGCAGAGCACAAAAAGTTGATAAGCCAACACATACATCATGTGCTGATAATCTCAACAACTAAACTTTGACACCAACCGGGGTCTTTTCGACCAGGCTTTTCAAACCTTCTATCTCCCCTGAGGAAAAACACAAGCACACATTAAATCATACAGTAATTATAGGTTAAATAAATAGCAATGTTCACATTTCTTTTTTTTTTTAAAAAAAAAAAAAAAAAAAAAAAAAAAAAAAGCACCTTTCTTCCCAGCTCTGGGAACGGTGCATCTCTCTCCCTCCACGACCAAAACCTTCCACATCATCAAAACTTCTTTGGTAAAACCCTCCATCTCCCCTGCCCCGGCCTACACACAACCACAGGGTAACATGACCCCATCAGGGTTAGACTACAAGCAACTGTTAACTGTTCAAATATTCAAAATTATTCAGAATAACTAAAGCAAATCCATCTAAAATGACAATAAATTCAACAACTGGACTGCTACAACATGGATTACGGCAAAATTAAAATTCTTACCTCTACCTCTTGAGGTACTTCGGCCTCTCGACACCCCTGCTATTGGCCCACTTCCTCGCCCTGTCAGGCGAAGCACAGCTGCACTGTTTACAGACATCGAAAAATTTCTCTGCAAATAAAAGAGGCGACAACCAGAGTCAACTCTGCTGGTTCTTTCAGTTGTCTCAGTAAGAACATCCTGTATTCCCATAGAAGACCCAAGACGAGGGCAAGGAGACCTACCTGCTCTTCCTCTGTAAAAGACACGAGTGCTAGAGGAGGCAAGGGCTCCTCTTGCAATATGGGCAGAAACTCCTTATCATGTAAGTCTACAGGGACCTGGAGAAGATTGATAATCATCACAACTTCAATTTTGAGCTGAAAGAGGATGTTATGGTTGTGTTTTTTATTAAACAAGATACAATCTCAGAGTTAAAAAAAAAAAAGACAACTGTATGTTGTCTGAAACTCTGACGGCTCACAAACCTTATTATCCTTTACATAAAGTGCTAACATTTCTTCTCTTCCGTAGCGATAGTCCGCAAGTTTATACTTTGGCAATGCAGGTGAAAGGGGTGGGGAGGCAACGGCACAGCTGCTTCCTCCGCCGCTGCCTCCGCTGCCGCCACCACCAGACAGGGCACGGAGCCTGCAGAGAGACAATGGGCTGTAAAAGCAGCAGGACAAAAAAAAAGGGGGGGATATAATAAAGATTGGGTGGGGACCAGCATGCCTGAACATGGTGGCTTATTTACCATTCTGGTCCAAAGTTGAGCGTCTGGGTTTCGGCCATTTTTTTCCTCAATTTTCTACAAAATGAAAAGACAGAAAATGCATGGAAATGTTAAAATTGGTGTTACATGATCTTGACATAAACAAGCTACAATAATTTCTGTATCCACCACTTACTTTACTTGGTCTTATCCACCACTTACTTTACTACAGCTCAGTTTCATACCTCAAGTAATCATTTGCATTTGATCTGTCAATATTTGGGAATGGCACTAAAACAATATATACCATGCAACCTTTTGACATTGCTCTGCTATGGGGGTTAGCACAGTGGTCCGATACATAGAAGTTTGAGGTGAGTCTGCCAGAAGAATTATCATTCCTGTAAAAAATAAAGCTATGCCATTTTCAAAACAAGTCATAAATCACAGATTGGTGCGGTTGGTATACGTAAAGATTTCAGTCTCAGACCAAACATTTCCAAAACAAACATTCTGCCACAGTTTCCATAACAGTTTAAAGCAAAGGTTTTAGTTCGTTTAGCCATAACTCTTGTAATTTTGCTCATCTGACCAAAAAAATAAATAAAAAAAAAAAGATGTCAAGGAGTTGGGAAGAGGTTTTGTCACTTGCTAGTCTTTATTCAGCCAATCGGGACATATACCATCCCACTGGCAGACAATGGTGTTCAATTTCAATCTATTTTGAGAAGCTTCCCAGTATGCAGGCGGAGTATGTCAGACACCTGTAATTAACAAACGTGAGGTGCCTTCACCTTAGAATATAATTAAATTGTCCAATAACATTTTTTAATAGAAGTAGGTTTTTACTCAGCGTGAAAAGTGCGACTGGAATGAAATAATTAAACAGCAATAGCGAGAGATCAGGCTCAAAATGTCACGAACCATATGGGAGCAGGATCAGCCACGTCTTGGTTTGTAGACAATTACTGCAAACCAACTCAGCTACGATCAACATTTTCGCGCTTAATTACACACATTAGAAAGTATTTTAACAACACTGAAATTTGCAAAACATTCCGACCAGCTGCAAACAATTTAAAAAAACAAAAGCTCTGGAGCTCTTGATAAAGAGTTGGTCTTTGATAAAGGGGGATCGGTTAACGGCATGACAGACTTTTAACAACTCGGCATTCTATTAGTTGGCCTGTTAAGAGCGTGGACTCTGCCGAGCCAGTGAATATAAACTTTCAAAGCTAACATGCCTGACAAAAACTCCTCTAGTTATACAGAGTTTTAACCACGTTTCTAATTTAGGATCGAACTATCGACAAATCTTAACTACTATAAATGGTGGTTGCTTCGAAAGGTTAGGAGATCATCATTATCCGTTACCAACATTAATGTTACGTCAGCTAACGTAGCAAGCTATCCCGATTAATTAATTAGGTGGCCAATTTAGATAATCGAGACTGTCACTGGAGACTAATTCCAGACATTAACAAGTTTCCTAGTTTTTGGAGGTGACCAGTAATGAAAGATAACACTAGCCCCATTAGTTAACTTGTTAAAGTACTACATGCTGGTAACATAGCTGTCTTTTCGCTAACCTGAGTAATACGATAGCCAATGGCGATTATGCTAGCCAGTTTGTCCAATAGCTTAGATAGCTGGCTAGCTGTGTTTTCACGCCGCAAAGCTAATGCAGTATGTAGCTCAATTTGTAGTGACACTATTTTAGATCCCGATGGTAGCTGACACGTACGATATATAACTTATCTAACACAGGTCTCTCACAGCGAACGTTAACACTTTTAGCCGAGAAGCTAACAGGTAGGCTAACTAGCAACACGCGGCCTTCGAGCACCCAGGATTCTCAACAACATTTTCTTGTCAAACGACCCGCACTTCACACGTCCAGGACAAGCACGAAGAACCACCGGAGCTCGGTGCTACGAGGCCAAGTAAACATGATGGTTTACCAACAATCACAAGCACCTCACATCGTCAGAAGATGGCTTTCTGACAAGCCACATCAATTAAATGCACAACTTTATCTTTGCTAGTGTACTGAACTTTTGCTGTCTTACCTCAGCTTGTTCTGACAGCACAAGATTTGTATGCGAGTTATGTGGCTCTCTCTCTCTCCTACGCTGTCTCGCTCTCTCACTCTCTCTCCCCGTTTTCCACAAGATGGCCGAGCGAGAGTCACGTGACCATAGAAAAACCTGTATGCAGTAGAAAGGCTTTTGCAGTCGCAATCGACGTGCTATATTCTGTCAGGATTCTGTCTGTGTTCCCCACTTTGTACCTTGTTAAAATAGAAAAGCACTCAGAGATCAGCTCACGTGTGTGTGTGTGTGTGTGTGTGTGTGTGTGTGTGTATATACATACATACATACATATGGAAGATGTCTGTGTAGATTCTCAGTCATCCAGGTCATGGTTATCCAAAGTAGATCTCTCTGTGTCAACTGGACTGAAAGGTTTCCTTGAAAACGTTTCGCCCTCTCTCCAGAGAGCTTCTTCAGTTCTAAGTTTGCTGGGGCAGAGCTTGAAAATATAGCCCTGTGGACCATTGGCATGTTAATGGCCCTCCACGTAAAGTTGGAAAAACCATCTTTAAACAGAGGTGGTGGACTAAGGCACTTTCTGTCACCCACGTACAATGCAGTTCTCCGCTCTCTTCGTCAGCATTCCAAACATTCACGCTGTTTGACCAGACCTGGAGACTCATTAACATGTGACCCAACAGACAAAGGGGAAGCACCCCAACTGAAACTGAATGAACGACCCTGCCAACCACCCTGCCAAGGACTCTCAGGTGACCACCCGGGCCATTAACATGCCAATGGTCCACAGGGCTATATTTTCAAGCTCTGCCCCATCAAACTTAGAACTGAAGAAGCTCTCTGGAGAGAGGGCGAAACGTTTTCAAGGAAACCTTTCAGTCCAGTTGACACAGAGAGATCTACTTTGGATACATATGGAAATTTCCTGAGTTTTGGGGGACTTATCGCGGGCTCGTTGGTCTAGGGGTATGATTCTCGCTTAGGGTGCGAGAGGTCCCGGGTTCAAATCCCGGACGAGCCCTTCTTTCAACCGCCGTGTGCATTTTGGTGTAGGCGCCTTTTGAAAAGTTAAATATTTGTCTATGAAGTATCCATAGCAATTATATTGCGCTGGTTTTGAGTTAGATCCAATTTTGCATGCACCAAATAATATCGTATCGGTAAAGCTCAACCACCTTCGACGCTAACATACCCTATGTGTCCGTTTGCAATATCTATCTAGTAAAATGAGGGAAAAAAATGACCCCGACGTGATTTGAACACGCAACCTTCTGATCTGGAGTCAGACGCGCTACCGTTGCGCCACGAGGTCTTTCTGCACATTTACGTCATATCACTTATATAGATATACATAACAGACGTATGCGATTTATGTTTCAACCTTGTCAACGATGTCGTACATGGCAGATATGTATGTATTTATTTGTATGTCAGTGGATAACCTTCTATTACACAATTTAGTTTTGTTTCCTTTTTGTCTGTACAACTATCCTATATAGACGCATTTGCCAAAAGCTAGGCGTTGGTGGTATAGTGGTTAGCATAGCTGCCTTCCAAGCAGTTGACCCGGGTTCGATTCCCGGCCAACGCATGAGTTTTTCATTTTGAGCATTGTTTTGTCTCGTTAATTGTAGGTAGCATGGTGGTGTTTGACACTGCTTGTCTCACTTTAAACCCAAATTACACTCTTCATGATCCTTGAGAAACTGGTTTTACATACTGGAAAAAACCGCCACACTATTTCCCCCTAACTTGATATCCTCTTCATCCTGCTTACCCTCTTTTCCCCTCTGTTGCCATGGATATGCTATTCCTATGGCAACTGCAGGCCTTTATAGATAGCCTCAAGCCCCCACCGTGGAGAACTCTGTCAACCTTCATTACATATTTAATTCAAGCTTACAGACGAATCACACAAGTAAGAAGTGCAGAGTCCAACTCTGTCGCTGTCACTGCTTCTTCATCCACTCTTCATCCATTCCTTTTGTAGTCATCATAATGAAATCTATTATACATTATAGATTGTTGATTTAAAAAAGTTTGTTATGTATTTATTATGATTGCACAAAAATGTTCACAACACATTAGAAATTTGATACGACTGTAAATCAGATTTCTGGGCACCTGCTGGACTACAACTCTACTAATTGTTAGCTGATACCTTCATTTAAAAATGCATGAGAGATCTTGAGCAGGGGAGAATAATAATGGAGGCTCTGCCAGAGAAAGTGCTTCTGTGTCAGAGAGAGAGTGACAGAAAAGGAGACGGATACAGTCCTTCTGATGACACTGAAGTTGCCAGTGGCAAGTAAAATCTCAATTCAGTGCATAGTGACACGGAGGCGTTCTGCACCCTGAATGAACCCTGTGAGTGTTGGGGAGTACCATGGCCTACGGGTGGGCTCAGCCCTGCTTAGCATTGTGGCAGGCTGCATTATCATTGGTGTGTCTAGGGAGTGCGATGCTGATGCTGTAGGAGGCATCTTCCTGGGGGCAGGAGGACTTGGTGAGTACACGTGGGAAACGGCATTGATGATGCTAATCTATTCCTGTGTTCCTATCGAATATTGCTGCAAGAATATATATGGATTACAATAATGTTAAAATGCCAATGAATGCCCATGAAGATTTGTTATTGCATCAAAATGAAGTTTATGCTTTACTGAAGTGTGTATTGTGCCATGTTCAAATGAGCGTGTGAGAGAAACATTCTCAAACTGTAAGAGCTTAAAGGAGGATATTACCAAAGGCACATTAATTTTACATTTATTGTAAGACATTAAAAACACTTTGGGAGGATGAGAATATATTTTCATTCTGAAAAACTTGTGTGACTATTTGATTCATGGATGTAAAAGGAACCAACCGACTGCCTGCTGAGTGTTGCTTTCATGTTAAGGCACTTTCCCTCCAGGCAAATAGCAAAGGGCAGGCCTTTTAATCAGACAAACACGACATCGACATGCATTGTTAATGTGAAAAGTCTCGCTGACAAGTGATCAGCTTTCAGTCGTTAATGCCCACCCTACCGACGTCAGCGTAAGGTTTGGCAAATCAAAATGGTTCGCTGCAGCACGGCAGAGACATTTGTGCATCTCAGTAGCATCCAGTTATGTGTGACTAACTGGATGCTACTGTCATGGGGTGTATGTGCTTGATGCCTCCATCGACACACTGACTGACTAATTAGTAAGAACAGAATGTCTGTGACAGATTCTTTTCACTCCTTTTGCAGTCTCATGACCTTTTAAGCACGTGTATGTGTTAGGACCTGCCAGGCTTTAATGCCAGCCATTGTAGCTTGTAAGGGAAATCAATAACTGTGCGGAATTGGAGCAGCGTGCCACCGAGACGGCACACAAGCCTTCCAGTTCAGATGTTGTTTTGTATCTTGAGATGTTGCACTCTTATTTCCTAAGCTATAAAGAATCAGAAGAGGAGTTCATCTACCACTTAGAATTGCATGTTTAATGGCCCCTTGAAAAAGGATGAAGATGGTTTTTGTTTTTGCTTTGTTGTGTCTCTCACAAGCAATCTAATAGATGCTAATAGATGAAACCCACTGTAATAAATCATGATTTGATTTACACATGCATGTTAATGACATATGATACCCCCCCACTGCTCAGCGTACACATTTACTTTAATGTGCTTTCCAGGGCTGCTCATATCCATCTACCCTTTCATAAAAGCCTGGCTGAATATCAACCATGTTCTTCCAGGATTCGGTGAGTTTCATTGTTGGCTTTCAGCGCACTAATTCAAACATAATTTCCAACGCAAACATGGTTTCAAGTGTTTAATCACACACTGCCACGCTGTGATAAACATGAATATTTCCCAGGGAACATCCGTGTGCACCCCACGCCAGGCAGCGCTGCACCTGATCAGCCTGCAGAGACACTCAGAAAAGACGGTGAGTGAGCAAGTCTGTTTAAACAGGTTGAACATCTGTTTACTGTTTCATAGGCACCCTGGTCTGCTGCCTGTAGATAACTAATCAAAGAGCGGCCTGCACATTGGGCCATTAACGCCACTGAGAGGTGCAGCATCCATAAAATGCAGGTTGGATGGAGAAATTTTAATTTATTCAGCATTTTTAGTATTAAAACGATGATAAATCTGAGCAGCCTATGACAAAATGTTTAGGGTTGCTGGCATTAGGCCATGCTCTTGTGATCCAAGTTTATATTTAAGCCCACTAGTGTGAATATCTGCCGTATTTCTTTCACAAGTGTTTATCAGCTATGCTTTTTTGGCAGAAAATCAGAGTCAACTAAACCTGCAGCGCTCAAAGACCAGAATGGGAACCTTTGTGGAAGGAGGACCAATGTCTGACACCAACCCAGATGAGGGGTATAAGGAGCAATTATAGGTTTTTAGTTGGCTGAACTGTTTTAGTAAGCTAACAAAACTTAAAAAAAGGCAGTTTAATTGGGTGAAACTGCGAACTCGAGCTCAAAGATGTGCCTCTCACCAAGAAATCCTCATGGATGTACATTAACAGAAGGAAGTGACTGTAAAGATGCTGTGGTGTGTTGCAGGACATCTTCAGACATGCCAGACGTTTTATCTCTACGGAAACTGAAGCAGCCACCTTATGATCAAGACCTGCCCTGACCCAACAGGCCGGCGCTAATCTTCAGCGACTGGCATGATAGGCAAAAGAGACGCATGTGAATTATCCTTTTTACTCCTTCTGAGGGTTAATAAACACCCCTTTCAACGAGCAGATAACACCAGCGAGATGTTTTCATAGCTCCTGTCAGGAGGTGAAATGGCCCTCTGGTGGGCAGCCCACAATGTTCTCATCCAGCAATTAACAAACCGTTACGGTCAATGTGCCATCAAGGGGCTGCTCGTACTTTATTCAGCTCAGGTTCTCCTGTTTTGATTAATGAGGGGGAAAATAATGTGCACAGACATTAATGCACTCGCCTGCTGTCTGTGCATGAACCGCACCCCCGCAGTGAAAGATAATACATTTATATTCAGGACAGCACATTGTTGCCGCTGCTGCATGGGGAGAATGGGCGCGGTGAAGAATGACCCCCTGATTAATAATAATAATAATAAAAAAGCAACATCCCACGAGGCTGAACAGTGTGGCAGGAGGAGACAGAGGAAACTCGAGCACCTTTGTGGCTACCGGCCACGTGATGAGATTACAGTTCAACAACCAGCCAGACAGACTGAGGAGCAGCAACAAAAGATCCAGCTAAACGCCACTATTATCTATTCCAGCATACTATTCAAAATGCAAAGCATTCTGGGTACACAGATAAGGCTAAATACCGTATTTTTACTGATCATCATAATAAGCATTTGTATTAACCAGTGATTAATAGACAATAAGACTATTACCTATATTTGAGGCATGAGTTGTAAGTTTAAGTAGCTCTCCTTTTGTTTGGCAGATATTCAAAAGAAACCTTTTTCACCTTCAGCTGCTGCTTCTTGGATTCTTTTGCCTGACAACAAGTCGAAATCACCTAGAAGTCATTCTGTTACTGCTACTGTCTGCATCTCAGTCGTGTCCCAGCAGCAAGGTTAACACCTTGTTGATGCTTTACATGAAATCCAGATGGACCCACGAAGTTCTGCTCGTGACCCAAATCAGGATTCAGGTGAAAATTAAACCTGGATCTGTCAAATCTAGATCTAGTCAAAAATAAAGCTGGTGTGATGGTTCAAGATTTTAATTGAGGAGGAATAGGTGTTGTTTCACACACACACACACACACACACACACACAGACGCACACGCAGGTAAAGGATCAGTGGGGTGGTCTGCTGAGGACGTGTCTGTGCGCGCCAGATCAAATCTGCGTACGCGAAAGACGATCTGACACCGTCACACACGCACTTGGAGTGGGGAGGGTGGAGGGGGACGATGCCTCCCATATTTCAGCCGTCTCTCAGCTTTCGTCGCGGGTCGACCCGTCAGGTCCCGTCCGTGCGCCCGCTCGGAGGGAAGGCGACCCCGCCTCGGTGATCCTCTCTCCTCCAGCGCATCCACCCACCCCCGGCAGGTCGGACCGTCTCGTTCTCCGTCTCCGTCGCCGCTGGCTGAGCGGCTGTCATGACTTGTGCCCCCAGGGCTGGAAAGCAGCGTGAATCCCCCCGTGCGTCCGTTTCTGCGTCTTTTCGAGCTCTCCGTAGTTAATTAGACTGTTTTCGGCTGTAGCAACCATGGAGAAGCCTTCAGCGACTGGACACGAGGGGTGAGATTTTTATGCGGATTATTTTGACATCAACACAGGGAAGATGTCATCATGGGAGCTTTAACAGCGAACCTGAGACAATGGAACGTTTAAATGTGTTTTAAACAGGGGATCGATCGATTGATTGGCGCATAAGTCTACAAATCACGTTTGCGCATTAGGGTTTAAACACTAAAATGGCTTTTCCCAATTGACCTATTGGCACAAACGGAGTTGCCACGTCATTAAAATATGTCTATTTAATCATGTTTAGTTAAAGTAGTTTTTAAAAAATGCTTATTGAAGATGTGTGAGCATGTTTTATGATAAAAGGATGCTAAATTCTATGAAACAGTTAAGGGAATATTTTCAGTGCTCCAGTGAGTCTTTTCAGTAAAATAAAAATTGTCCTCATTTTTTACCATTTGCAAACACTTTGATGGAGAGTGGCATGAAAGTAAATAATATTTATAGTTTCATAGGAAAGCTATATTTTATATGTAATATTATTTTAATGAGTTTAATTGTCTTCTTTTGTGATCTTAATATTAATCATATATATATTTTTAACTTTACAGCTGCTATGAACTGTCATTTACAGCAACAGAGATGTGTTTGAATGTTGCCATGGCAAAGACTTTGGACTGAGAGATTAGAATATTTGACAAGAGAGGAGCCCAGAGGTGAGACATGGTTATCACCGACAGGAACACGACCACCGCTCTAGCTAAAAAGGAGCCCCAGAAGAAGATGAAGTCACGCCCCCATGGTCTTCCCTCTCCGGCTCTCTGCTGCGCCTGCGGCCTGTGCATCATGCTGGCTGGACTCAACATCACTCTGGTGGGAGCGTTCGCCTTCAGCACACTCGTGCCTTCCGCCAACCCCCCCATCATCATCGGACCTGTCCTACTGCTGGTGGCCTTTTTCTTTTTCGGGGCCTGTTGCGTGTGCAGCCGCCTGCCCCCTCCCCACAGCTCGCGGAGGTCAACGGCGGGTGGGGGCATGGGGCTGATGGGGCGCGGCAGGCTGGGCGGCGGGGCAATATTCGAAATCGAGACCAGCGAGCACACTCTTCAGGACACCACGGCCGTGCAGCTCAGCCCCACATCCTCCGCTGGGTCGTCGCAGGTTTCCAGCCCAGAGAAGGAGTGCCCAGATGAAGCCCCGCCAGGGCCCTGCAAAATCTTTACCACGATGGACTCCACCGGTACTTCTTCTTCTGTGTCCGCCAGCGTCGCCTACTCAGCCAGGGCAGCATCCGGAGGGGAGGTGAGGCTCAACCTGCCACGTGAAGAAACGATCACCTAGCAGCACGGGAACACTTCTAAAGCCAGAATGCTGTAAATATCCGTCCGGGCCGAGGGCTTGCAGAGTGTGACCTGTGTCACCTAATCCTCTTTTGTGCCATATTTCAGGTCGTAACAAATTGTCAACACTATGCTTTTCCACTGTTACGTCAACCTAGCATGCAAACCTAATGAAATATTAATGGATCGTGGGTTCTGGAAGTGAAATTCCTACCTCTTGCGTGCTGTTTTCCTACAGGTCTTTGCTGTTGATGTGGGGCATTATGAAGAGCTTTCCTGTCACTTTCACTGTTACTCTGGAAACCTCAGCTGTCAGAACTCATCACAGAGGGCTTGTGTGAAGAGGGCGGGGTTAGAGCCGTTCCAAAGGACTGAAGCTTAGATGTAAAAGGTCACATGTGTACATTTGCAATGACATTTGGCATTTTGTGGTCCGTTGTCAGTCCTGACTCGGTCTCTGGGGCACAAACTGTAATTGGTCACAAGACTGCCAAAAAGGCATTCTGCTGCATAGGTGTCTGAGTGATAACAAAGCAAACAAATGCATAAAAGGAAAAGGGCATCAACACATTTATTAGGTGGTCGCGACGCAATGTTTTTAGAGATCTACATACACAATGCATATAAGGCCATAATCCAGATCAAATGGGAATCTGTCTTCACCAGGATGTAATCACATATGTTTTAATAATGCTGACACAAAGACAAAGCCAAGAATTTTTTTTTTTTTTTTTTTTTTTTACATTTAGAGCCTGGATAAAATTATCTGTCCCCATCACTGTGATCCCTCTCTGCCAGGCTCAACTGGACTTCCGGATCCTGGTTTCCTTTGGGAGGAGAGTGGCCTTAGACTGAGATATCAGGATAAAACTAATGAGGGCTACAACAGAAGTGCACAATAGAATTTTTCTTCAGAAAGTCTCTGTTTAACGTGAGATTTGTATCCCATATTGCTGTGAGTTTTACGAGTTTTTCGGGGTTTTTTGTAGGTGTAAAATGCATGTGAATGTCTTGAGTCTCTGGAGTGTGTGTCATCAGATGTATGAGTATTTTCAACTGCATGTAGGTACAAGCACCTTTTTGTGATGTATTGGAGATATTTGTGTTGCACTTGATACTTAAAGAAGGGTTTGAAAATGTTGAGGGAAAAAAAAAACTTTCGTGAATATATTTTTTTCCCCTTTTTAAAATGTGAATTCTTGTAACAGTAAAAAAAGGCCTCGTTTCAATAGAAGAGGAGAGTGACTGTTCCACTGTAAATGCTCTGCAGGACACCATGTTTTTACTAGTCAGTGTTGAACTTTGTTGTCATCAAGTGAAATAATTAAAAGGTTGACATAAACATTAAAACCTTCCAATTCTTCAGGATTAAAACTGGTTTTCTTTTTTTGACAACAATAACCTCAGCTCCGATATTTCTTCTTAATAGCATTATAACTAAGTAATCATCAAACACAGATTTTGTCATAGATTTCTCACTGAAATACATAAACTAGTGAAATAAACACAACTGAGGATCGTTGTTACTTTACTAAATGTCATTAATATGTTGACAGATAACTAAGTGGCTCTAGTAGTTGTTGGCATTCACCTATGCAACGTGAGTTAGTGCCGCTGGAGGTCGCCAGAGGCACATTTATGAGTTCCGACGACGTTACATAAAGTGTGTTTTAAATTATGTCAATAGGTGTCACTAAATCATAACACAGCTCTGTCGGCCTTTGTTACTCGTAATACTGAACTAATGATATAGCACGTTGCCTAAACAGAATGTAGTTAACGTGGATGCTGCATGTGATGACTGCAACCGAAGGCAGAATCACAACATATTTGACACAGAGGAACCACCAATACACTTTTTAAAACTGTGTGGTCAAAGTTGTGTTCCTTTAAAGAAATAAATCACACACAAAAGCAGTTTTTTTTGGCATAAAACCAGAAATCATTGCCTTACTTTCATCAAAGCTATAATAGTAACATGCTGAGTAAAAGCTGAGGAAGCTCAGTAAAACACATTGGAATGTAATGCCCTATTTTCTGCGACAGCTCACAGATGACAGAAGTGAGTCATGACCTAGCATTTCAGAGTGAAAGTGTTCCCTAACGAAGCTTGGATCTGATCCTTTTCTCACGGTGCAGCCGCCTGGCATGTTTTTACCCGTTTATGGCATCAGTGAGCTAAACTGAACATGCCAGAGTGAGTTTGGAACAGCAGATGGTGGGTTGAGGCTGGTTACTGTACGAGCCAGGTGGGAATATTCATCCAACACACCGACACTGTCGCATGTCACTGGCATGTGTGTGATGGCACTTTGTGCAGTTGAGCTTGCAGCAGTTTATGGAAAACGTGAGATCTGCTCAACCTTTCCTCCGTGTCCACCTCTGAAGAGCTTCCAGGTAGTTGCACAACCGCTCTCCCACGAGGCCACTGTCAAACGAAACCACATCCTACATCGTCTGCTTTGTTGGCCTTCAGCGGAGAGGCTCATAAAACATGTTAAATGTTTATCCAGATGGACGCTGACAATTTAGTACCTTATGGACGGCATGAACATGCACATAGTGGCCAAGGTTAGGTCAGGAACAATGTGGCAAAAGCTCAGTGGTCTGCAGATTTCATCTCATTTAACAAAGTTTTTTTTAATCAAGAGCTAGATATTCTTGATTTTTGTTTTATGCCCCCAAATGTGACTGTCAAGAAATACAAAAGAAACAGGGCCTGATGTGCTGTAAACAAGCAGCAGCTTTTGTCATCGTGTCAGATTATAACCTCTGTTGAAATACAATTGAAAGATCACTCTTGTTTGCACTTAATCTATGTCAGTCTGCAGGGATTGTTCAAGAAAACTGTACAAGGTCTTAAGGGGATGCAGACATCTGCATGAACAACCCCAGACTGATGTAAGATGCCACCGACTGACACAAACGCTGCCGCAGTCACTCACACCTGCCATCCCCAGCATCAGATCCGCCCTGAACTGGATCCCGTCGCTCTGTTCCTGCGTGGACGCATTTGTGTGTTAGAATGTTCTCAGTCGTCAGAGGGAGGGGGGGTTGGATTGGGGGTGCAATCAAGCTGAAAAGATTAGGGGAAGACGAGCTGCTGAGGATGTATGAGAGCAGACACTGGTTATATAACGCCCACAACCCAGTTCGCTCCGCTTCCAAGGGTGTGCCTGGAGGCAGCACAGGGACGATTTGCTGAACCGAGGTGGACCCTTGTGTTTAGATGTGAGTCAAGCTGAGTAGTTTGGTGTCAGAAGACAGCGGTTTCAGTCTCCACCTAGAAAAAAACAAGGGTGTAGATTGTGCGCAACAACAGAATTGACTGGCCATGCGCAGGACCAAATGTTGCTGTCGGGTGGGTATCAGTTATTGCCTCATCACGCTAAAAAGGTCAGGAGGGCTGATCTGCTCTTTGGTGCAAACCTGCCGTTCCACTCGTTACTCCATGAGTACCTTTGTACGCATGATTAGATAGATTGCGGTTCTGTGTAAGTGTAGATATGGGATGCTTTTAGGTGTATATGTGTCCACGGGGACTTGTGAGTGTCTCCATGGAGCTGTCTGAGCTCAGGCTCCCCACAGATCACTGGATAAAGATCAACCAGATCTTGATCAGGACCTCTGAGGGTGCTGATAGTATTGCTGCAGCGCTCTGCATACCAATGACAGCTGACAATAGCTCCCTCGCTGCCTCATTCACTCTGGGTAAATGGCAGTTTATTCAAGTGGCCGAGCTATTGCATAATCTTAGTTTTCAGCCTATATGTGGGGCCTGGGAGAAGGAAACATACAGAGCAGTGTAAAGAGAGAGGGGTCCCAGCAGAGTTCCAGGAATAATAAAAAAAGAAAACAAATAGCAGGGCTGTGTGCGTTAATGTGGGTGGGAAGTTGAATCTATCATAACTTGCTATATCCAGCCATTATACAAACTGATCAATGTTCCTTCAAAGGAACCCTTCAAAGTTTGGCCACCATGTTCCAGTTTATTCTTTTTGTCCTGACTTGGACTGCTATCTTTGAAATGTTCTCTATACATTTGTATGAAGCATTTAACTAAACAAATCAATATAGCTCAAAATACAGAAAGGTCTGATATTCTGACCTCAGCAAGCCAAAACAATGTTGTTTAAATGATCCTTCGAGATAGCATCAAATGATTTCTAGTGCCTTGATAATCTACTCTACAATGTCCGATCACAGTGGTTCATACATCATCAACACACGTTTGATTAGACTGAGACCGCTTAAACAGAGTCAGAGTCACGTGATCGGCGTTAGGGTGTTCTGGGGCGCAAAGGGTTGATAAACAACATGTGGTACCGCTGGAGTTCCAGCAGAGGCCCTCGTTTTTCACAGAAAGGCAGGATCAGTGTCCAGAGCAGACTGCCTCAGACTGGTTTGCTCTTCCATATTTCAGGCAACATTCATTGTGAATTTCAGCAGCGGACTCATCTGTTTCAGTGGCATGAACCCAGCACGGTGGCGTGCACCGGTCTGTTGACAAATCAATCACAAGTGACTGTAGAGCAGCTGAACTTACAAAAGCCATAGTTACACGGGCTTCAGGTACTCCAGAGATTGGTGTTTTGCAGTGTTTTAATGCTATATTAACAGCTTTATGCACTTACACGTATAGTGCGTGGAATAATAATGACTTCCAAGAGATGGTTCAAAGAGAAAAACAGCACTGAGAGAGATCAGGTATTCCCAGGGTGTCCTTTTAATGGATGACAAGGCTGATCCCTGGAAGACAGGAAAGAATGCCCAGCACACAGTCTCCTTCCAGCAGCCTGAGTGTCCCTTTTATTCTGAAAGAAAGGGAGCTTGCTGGTGGACACTGGGCACCTGTGGAAGAGAGGAAACCCATCCTGCCGTGCGTCACGAGGCTTTAAGGCAGGGATTCAGTTTGCCATGGCAGCGCCTATCGGCACACACGGCACCTTGGGGGTGGCCGGTCTGTGTCAGCACTCATTACCATCCGCCACCGAAGTGGATGCCTCTTCCAGAAGTCCTTTAGAAATAAATAAAAGAGAGATGCTTTACACTTTAATGACTTTCCCACAGTGGCTCTCCAAAACAAAAGAGGCCATTAAATTGCTGTGCCGTGGCTGAGACTGCCCACAGCCCAACAGAGGAAAGGAAATACTGAGTCCACCGTACACTCTGTACCAGCAGCCAACTGGGGGGGGGGGGAAACGGGGTGATAATCAGGTCTTTATGTGGCATGAGGCCTACAGGGGACAGCCTGGGTAATGCTGCCACCCCAACACCGATTGCCTTCACGCTGAGCCCTTCATTTTTGGGCTTCTAAGCCCAAAGATATATATATATATATATATATATGTATATATATATATCGATATATAGCCACATCTTTTGGGGTCAACATCTGACCATATTGTGACAGGCCCAAGATCACAAGGTGTTTTTGGATCTCATCACCTGAGAGCATCACCTGGAGGTGAACAGGTCTCCGGCGCGTGTCCAGGAACGCCACCCAAGCGTTTTCACATTCATTAGCATGATGTCAGCATACAAGGCCTTGTTAAAGTGGATTACAGCCAGCGGTGACAAGTGCACTAAAATATAATCTCCCCAGCAGTTGTAAATCCCGCCTGAACCGACAGCACGAGTGATGAGTATGTGTGCACAGCGCTTCGTGACGGTGTGTACGCATTCTGGCAAACATTTCATTTGAACTGCTGATGTCACGCAGAACAGGGCAGCCTCATTTCTGCTGATGCAAGAAGTGCGCCCTTCTGTCCTGTGATGTTTTCTTTAAAGTTATCTAAAAATCTGAGTGATGGGCTGATTCCACCACTTTTCCCATCTAATCTGTCTGTTGCATGTCTAGAATGACATGAGAAAAACTACTTGCCTCTTTTTTGTATAAGTACATTTTTTTTTAAAATTATAAATAAATGTTTTGACATCTAATAGATTTATTGCCCTGACATTTGCTTCCAACATATATGTCCCTCTTAAAGTGGGCCGATATTGTTTCTCTGCAGCAACATTGAAAGGAACTGGAGATCATCAATTTTAAAAATAAAAGAACCAAAGTACAGAAAACCAATATGGACTTTTATCCAGACACGTAGAGAGTGAGCTCTGAAAGCACAAAAATCAATGTCAGATTATATTTTTGCAAGCTTGATCTTTTAGAGATATATTTTGAGTGGCTCAAAAGGGGTCACTGGTTCAAAGTCATATGCAAAGGTAATAAAAAGTCAGTAGACAGAAGGAAGCAGGTGTTTCCTTGGCTTTCCCTGAATCATTGCTTTCAGTCAGCTGACACACGAAACGGCTCCTATGCATCTAGCTCAAATAATGCATACACAGAGGAATCCGGCTGAATAAAGATGCTGATGCTGTATTCTTTATGTTCTTGCTGTTTTTGGCTGCTGCCGAAAACAGCAAGGTACACTTCATTTTGAAGAAGTGTACCTACACTACAGATTGTAGTGAGAAAGAAAAAATTAAATATTTATGGTTCATGCTTATTCACTTGAACCAATAATGTTGTTACAGGGAGCTTTAGCTAACTCGATAGCACGCAATTGCTAACCATGGAATGCAAAGACACAATAAGCCTGTTTGACATAAATCAATCCCATGTGATGTGAGCAGCTCCCAAGGGCTCATGTCTGTCCCCCAGTTTCTGCATCTGCAGGAAGCATTTGCGTTTGACCAGCAGTAAATACAATTTATTTATTTTTCAATTGAACAGATACTAAATGCAGTCTGTGATGCTGTAAGAAACTTAAGCATTTAGGCGATATTGGACATCTTTGGCCAGTTGGTTATGGTTTCTTTTATTTCAGACATTTAAGCTGCAACATTAAGGTTGTCTGTATGTGGCCAACATTATCTCCGGATGTGATGCACTCAGGAGAGACGTTTCCAAACATCTTTTTTCAATTTTTTTAAATTCTTCTGCGCATTATTTCAAGTAATGCATTGTTTAATATAATAATGTTTTTTAAAAAATGTGCTCAATTGTTGCAGAGTTGGCAGAAACTCTTCTCTCTTCTGAATTGACTTTTGTCATTTAGCTTGCTAGCGAAGGCTTTGTGATGGATCTGCATAAATGTGGCCGGTGTCAGTGTCTCTCACCCTGTGACTGACATATGGCAGCCCATGTGACACAGCCGGCGTGGTGGTGAGGTCTGCATAATCGACACACTGATGTCACACTACGCCCGAGCCAGCGATGAATGGCGGCTCTCATTTCATCGTCAGATCGCTGGCTCCTCCGGCAGCTAAGGCAGCCTCAAACAGCTTGACGGCGTGATTGTCTGAAGACTCAGATGCGCAGAGATCAGATCAGATGCGTTTATTTTTAGGCAGCCGGGATTAAAACTAGCCCATCAATCCAATCCGAACAAGCAAATTTGAATAAAATGAGTAAAACTTGTGGCCTTAGCACAGTTAAAGAGTTCTCGCCACTGCAAAAGTCTGTTCTACAGGTATTGACTATAAATGATGCTTTTATGTGGGATCTGAACAAGGGACAGCACAGGAAACCATCCATTTCCAGTAAAAAGCTGCCAGTGCACCAGTATACTGACCTCAGAACGGCACGTTAAGTTTGAGAGGTGGTGGTCGTCCGTTGTTTGTTCCGGAAAAACAACAGGATTTCCGCACGTAATTTTCTGGTTCTGTGGCACCGTGCTTGTTATGCTCTACCTGGTTCGTTGTCCGTTCAGAGAGTGCAGCCAAAGAAGCTTAACGGCCCTTAATGAGGCTTTGCACGCTTCGGGGCCCTCGCGAGGAACAATGACCCACCTGTGTGTGGCCCTTTTAACTTGTGTGTTGCAAAACATGCCATGAGCCGTTCACAGGTCAGTGGAAACGCCACGTTCGGTGTTATATGGAGAAGCAGACCATACTCAGGTGCTTCCCAGACTGCTCATCAAAGGGTTACGTAACACTCGGGGACGCAATGGCCGGATATATATATTGTTTTTTTCCAGAATTTCTCACTGTATTGCATGTCGCTGCATGTGCAGATTGATTACAATTCACTGATTTTCAGATCTCCGGCCCACTTCGCTGAGCGGGAGGCTTCTTACGTTTGAAGTCTGAAAGAGGCTTTACCCGCTTACCTAATAATGGAGCCATTGAGATCTGATGGAGCTTTTGCACAGGAACCGAACCCACTATGAATAAACAAGCCCTTCTTACATAAACAGCCAGCCAAGCCAACTCTAATTATCATCTAGTCACAAAGAATGGGCTTCCCAGATGGATTTCATGGTGTCAAACTTGGTTTGGGCTTCTCTGCATGATGGCTTTGGATGTTTGGTGACACTGGCCTGGCTGGTTCCCTGCAGTCATGAAAGCAGAGTCACACACTGCAAGTCTCTGGTTGAAATGCACACATGCTTTCATTTGGAATTACAAAGCATTAATGGGATTAAAAAGGGCTGATCTGATTCCAAAGAACTTCCTTTTTCAAAAGGTTTGCAAGGTGTATATATTAATACGTGGGACCACTTGTAAGGGCACAGGGCGTACTGTTGAGCTGACCTCTAATGAGAATGTGATAGACCAGCGTGTTCCTCCATAGTTCCCACAGCCGAAACCATCATCTACTGCAAAATCCAGCCTGACTTCAACTAGAAGAGACCAGATTAAATCAGAGACCAAAGCGTCAGATCGGCTTCGTGACGATCAGCTTCCCTGCAGGCTCTTCTTCTGCATCACATCATTCCCAAGTGCTGTAAATATGTTCGAGAAAAAAGCCATGTTCCTGCACCACACGACTGGACTGAGCAGGAACAGCGCTGACCCAGGTTGGCTTTTAAATCAGGTCGCTTGGCTCGGCGTTTCCTTGTGTGCACCTTGCTGCGGCGTTTCAGGGTAATTTGAATAACAATGCCCCCTGCCTGTACGAGTCGTGTGATGTTACGCAAACAGGCTGCTGGCTGCCAGGCTAATGAATTGGATCCATTCTGCAGGACGGTTCAGAACTCGCGTTTCATCTTACCATCCCTCGTGATCACCCCACCAGGAATCACAATGGCGTTCTCACGGAAGGATGAAAATAAGCAGTACCGTGTGCGTACCTGAATTTCTGTCTCGTCACTTAAAACAGTGTGTGGTGTGTGTGTGTGTGTGTGTGTGTGTGTGTGTGTGTGGGGGGACGGGCATGGAGAGAACAGTGAGAGAAAGAAAACAGGCCAGAAAATAAGACCTTGAGAGGAAGAATGAACATAAATGATATTAACCTCTGATCCCAGGATGGGGAAGAGGAAGCCCTTCTTTCCCATAAATTACCGTACATAGCCATTGATGAGGCAGGCACCAATTTTTTGACACAGCCATAGAAGTATGTGTAAAAACCTAAAATAAAGTCAATAATGCATGTTATAACAACACTGCTGAAGTGAATCAGCCTTTGCTGAGAGTTTCCAGCTCGTAGGTGATTTGCAGACTTCATGTCAGGAACCTGGAACGGCGGTGGCGACCATCTTTCAGACCCCGATTTCTGCAAACTGCCCTCTTCTGCGGCCACTGGAGGGCAATCCCTTGCTTCGGAGTTCCCTGTGGTTTCACCGGGTTTGAACCACGAGTTACGACGACGAACAGTGGACTATTCAGCACTCAAATGATGCCTGCTCTGCTCACAGAACCGATTTAAGGCAAATCATTATTTCGGAGAAGCAGTTGAATGGATGCCTTTAATCATTAGTTCTTGTTCATCAAATTTATATTTCAGTCAGAGATTTAATTTGTATGTGACCTGTTTTAAGGTATTCCCCCTAAGGACATGGCACCATAAAAGCTTCATACAGTCAGTCAGTCTGTATTATTTGCTTTTTAGTGCTGGGGAAAGGAGCAGCCTGGTTAACGCCCTGACTTTCCCCAGCTTGTTGGCTTTGCTGATGCAAATCATGAGCCTTTGCTTTACTACCGGGTGAGCAGCGTGTTTAAAATGAGCAGATCATGTGCGAGCATTCTGAACAAGAATCACACAGTTCATCTTACAGACCATGTCCTGACTGTTCTGACTGTTTCAGTCATGTGAATGTTGCACCCTGATAAATGGCCATCCATCCTAATGAGGGTCACAGGGGAGATGCTTAGCTTTCACACACCTATAGGTGGATGTTCTTGGGCTGTGAGAGGAAAGCCGCAGAAAACTCAGCAAGGGCAGAGGCCCGAACCGGAATCAGACCCACTAACGTCAAGCTAAGCGCCCCTCCCGCTGACTCAAATTAAAGACAATGTGAAACAGTCTGAGCAAATGTCCTGCTGGCATGTCAACAAGTAGCAGGTGTAACAACACAAGCGCATCTGCAGCGGAAATGGTTCCATAAACCCCTGCTGCGAACGGACAATTCCACAGTTGTTCATTAAAAATACGAGGCAGGAAATTTGTCTGATAGCTAGACTAAGAAAGTGAAAACAGTTCTTTATCTAAAGGACACAGGTCCAAATCCTTGTCTTCATCGCATGCTGTCTGCTAGAACCTCTGTGAGAAGAACCCCCCCACCCCGACCATCCCACCGTCTGTAATCGCTGTGTTTTCACCGTGGTTATAACACACGAGGCCTTGTGAAGACAGCTGCTCTGTGTGGCCTCTAAAAAGTGATTATCACGGCAATGTTACCAAAGCTGCCAATCTGTACAGCGAGTTCAGAAGAGCCCTCAAGGGCGAGGCTGAGTGGAGTCAGTTTTTAACGCTGGAAAAGTCCGCCTAAAGTGCCTAAACTGGATGAACAGCTTTACTCAGTTAATGTTAACAGGGTTAGCTTTTAACCTTTTTACTCAGGGAAAATGGCGGATCACCCTGGCCTTGGACTTTCTTGATTCGGTATTCACACATAGAATTCTCTGCTCTGATCTCTGGTGTCTCTTGTAGCACCTCTGGACGGAAACTCGTCCTACAGCGTGTGCAAATCACAACATACTTATTAAGAGACCCCTGTGCACTCTGCTTGGATCCCCTGCCTTCGTTAATCGCACAAAAACCTCCAAAAATGAATCATTCCACATGAACTCATTAATGCTGAAGTCTTTTGGCAAAATGTAAAGAGGTTTTTATTCAATATTAAGCATGATGTCATTGACATTGGGTTTTGTGTCCCCCCCCATGCGGGGGGGGGGGGGGGGGGGCTCTTGTTCTTACTGAACACGCTCGGACACATGTGTTCCAGCTTCAAAGAACAAAAGACGTGCATCTGCCCAATCACCGATCTCTTGGCGGCCTGCTGAACCCCCCCCCCAGCTTCTTCCTGACCCTTCTCAAACCTCTGCCCCCCCACTGCAGCACTCCCATTAGGACGAGCAGGTTGCAGACGGACATCAAAACATGGCCTAATGGGAAAATACGTCATTCCCGTCTGCTGTGTTTTGATTAGTGGTCACAGATTAGAGGAACACAGCTTCACCAGGACAACAACCCGTTCTGTAGCCATGCAGCAGTTTTCATTCTTCGCCCCTCCTTCGCCTGTTCAGCCTACTTGACACCGCGCCTCCGGTAAGACTGGCAGCCTGTGTGTGTTGGATGTACTAGGAGGGAAAAAAAGGATTTAGTGGGATTATTCCTTTGCAACAGAGGGAAGGCCGCAAACTTGTTGTGGCAGCATCAGATATGCGATCAGTCCTTAATCTTACAGCAGATCAGCTGTGTGGGGGGGTTGAAAAGGGCACCGCTTTCGTGTAATCATTTTTAAATCTCTGGGTGTTCTGCGAGCAGTTTATCCACTTTTGTTCTGCAGGCAGATTGCGAAAATCTGACAAAAGATTCATTGAATCGCATGGTTGCATTTGTGTGTGTGTGTGTGTGTGTGTGTGTGTGTGTGTGTGTGTGTGCGCGTGCGTGCGTGCGTTGGCAACAACCAGATTCAACTTCTATGACATGAACTAAGACTTGATGAGAACAAAGATTAGGGGCTGCAGACCAGATTCAAAGTCAAGAACTGTGAAAATCTGTAAGAAAAGAGTGCAAATAAAAAAAACAATTAATGGACAAATAAATGAAGAACACTACAAACTGGCTGAAAAGTTCATTCCCGGTGTGTGGGTTAATCACAGACTGTGAGGAATTGAGGTGATCGCCCCTTTGCTTCAGTGGAAATTTGGGATATTGGCACATCTAGTCTGAGGTTCAGAAGAATGATAACCAGATGCCCCAGTTTGGCTGTTTAAGCTGTGACTAACTGTTTGTCTTTCCCCTGGGCTGCCAGAACTGTCTCGTGACATCAGCTTCCTACATGAACAGGCACAAAAAATCTTGAATTCAATTCCAATCTGGAAATTAAAATCAGATGTGTGTCGTAATAGAATAAAAGAATTCAATAAAGCAGTCAAATCTGCAGACACGCATTTAAAACGTTAATTTACATAAGCTCTGCATGCTAACGCTGACGCTAACGCTAACTATAGAAGAAGCAACTGCCCTCCGGGGCTGTAGGTGGCAGCAAACAAATTTATGTATGTGAGAGAGTACGTATCTGTTTTAGTCCTTTAAAAAAACGAAAAAACAAAACAGGTGCTGGTGTTTCTTTAATGCATGAACCATTGCCTGTTATCTCCTGATGTGGCTGTTTAGCTTCTAGGTAAAAAGTGCTTTTGTTCCTCCCAAAAAAGTGTTACTATAATTAAAGCCGGTCTGAAATCTTCCTCATATAAGAGGTCGGAACTATGGAGTAGTTCTTCTGGAAGGAAACTCTTATTTAAAACTGAAGCAATAATGTCAGATTTTACCAAGGAGACTAAAAACACAGTGTTCAATCTAGAAAAAAATAAAGTAAAATAAAAAAAACTTTTTCTTTTAGTATATGATCATCAGATAATCATAACATTAGCTTTTCATGACACTTTTGGACCACTGAGGGGTTCTTTCCTTTAACATAGAGATGAATTAAATTATTAATAACGTGAACAAGGAAAAGACCTGCAGGTTTGTGCAGAGAGTTGGTGTGTGTTGAATGCTAAATCATGTGTGTAAAATCTGCTTATATATATATATACACACACACGCACACATATGTCCAGGACATTGCGTAATGTGCAGGACACTATCAGCCCCCTAGGTTGGAAAAGAGACGCAGGTGTGTGGGAGAACAGCATGTTTATTTATTAGTAATCCAACTATTGCAGATTCCTGTTATCAATTTTTCCAACTGCATTTTATCTGAGGTTTACACACTCGTCTAGGTCAGCTGTTTACACTCCTCGTCAGTGTCTGATGGCCTTTGTAGGACCCTAACATGGATGTGTGTTTACATATTTATTAAATTTTATGCAGGACTGTTGCAAAAAGCAAAATTTTAAATCCCCATGCCTACCTGAAAGAGGTTTTTTAAAATTGATTTAGGCAATAATGCTTATATAGGTGAGGTCACAGTTGTCAAGCCAAAACAAACAGAGGTCAGATTAAACTGTGGCTCGGAACAGTCTGATCTGGTTCTCCACTTACCTGCTGCGTATTATGTGTATGTGTGTGCCAGGAATCTGCCCACTGACGTGTTGCCAGTTCCATTTTTGTTTTTTTCTTCATAAACACACCCTTACGGCCTTCTAGTTGCTGGGAACATGTGTAAGCGTACATGTGTATGCTCAGCAGGAGGTAAAAATAAGGTTAACATCCATCCTGAAAAATAAGCTGTTCCCTTTGTTGAACCTGTTGCCTGTTCACCAGAACCTCCAATGCTCTGCAACCTGGTTGTTGTCCGTCTTAATATCCTGAGTACACACGCAACGTTTGTTTAGCGCAGAACTGCTGCGCTGAGCAAAACAGAGGGTAAAATGCAGTAAATAATATTTTGGTCATCTTAAAATTTAATGTAATATGCACACACCTATGTCTGATAACGTTTAATAACCTTTGCCTACTCATCACTCACACAGAATTATGTAAACGTTGATCCGGGCGCTAGCATATTGCTACTACAGGTTTCTACTGTAGGCTTGAATGAGCTCATATCAGACTTTGAACTTTAATATGTGTTAATATTTAATTTTATCCTTAATCCTGTTTAAATTTTAGACATGAAACTAAAGAAGGCTGTATTTTAATTTTACAGTAAAATGAAAAAAAAACGCAGCGTACTCTATGTTTGACAAGAAACATTTTAGGAACTTTTGAAATATTTTAAACCTGATAAAAGATGATAAGTGATGACATAGTTGCACGTTGTCTCCAGTAATGCATGCTTCTTCAGAACAGCTGATAAATCTGGTGCCAAATGCACCTCCACTTTCTTCCTTAAGAAGAGACTTCACAGAGGTTTCATACCTGACAGTATTAATCGCAAATCTGGTCTAAATATAAAACTTAATCACTATAATTTATCCTCCTCCTTCTCTGGAAGCAGCCAGTTAATCAGGCTGTTTTACCACAAACAGACTCTTTGTATGGTAACATGCTAATCAAATAACCTGCGGCATGACACATGACACAGAAATTAAACGACTGGTTCAAATTATGCAGATATTAAGATGTTACACCGCAACCAGGTCTCCAAGTCTGGAGACATTTCCTGTTTGTTAAAAATTACAGGGAGGACAGTAGTTGTAAAAAAAAAAAAAAAAAAGCATACATTAGTCACATGTTTGGTTAAATGTCAGCTGTGTGTACACTGAGAGCTTAACGGGATCCACTCTAACAGAATTCACGTGTCATGAAATCCAGTCTGAAGCCTGACTTCAATCTGCCTTTGTGACACAGTAAAACTCACACGGCCATACAGATTTTATTTGGTTCTTCTTGCACGTGACAGACTGGGTGAGGGTTTACCCTCGCTACACCCGCTGACCCCAACCGGGTCACAGTTACATTTCAGTGATCAACGCTTCTCCAGTGGTGGAGAGTTTGAGCGCTTCCACGCCAGGATGGTCCAGGGAACATATACTGATAAACCTGCACCTCCTCACTAACTCCATGTCTGCTTCACAAGTGGACTATCCAAGGAAACAAACCCTGGTCCCTTTAAAGTAGACCAAACAGCTCTGGTGTGAATCCTCCCTCACGCACTCCCAAATGGAAGAATGTCTTTCGGTATTTGTGATTCAGTTTTTGACATCACAGCTAATGTTAAACTTAGTCCAGAGGTGTGTTCAAATGTGACTAACTGAGAGTGGGACTGAGCCGGGGCGCTACCTCTGACTCACGCTGACGTGGTGGCGGCTGCTAGAGTCAACCCACCCAGATGACCAGTCAGAGTGGGAAAACCACACGCAGGTAAATGGTTGCCATGAGAGACGCAGCTGTTGGCTGAGTTCTGAATGAAAAAGTTTAAAGTGTGAAGTATTTGGGTTACTGGCAATCACACTTTGTTTTTTCTTTCAGCTCAGCTGTGCTCTTATTTGAATATTCTGCTATAAATACGAGGAAACTCTTCCCAGAGGAAAATTCTGCTTGTGGAAAAGTACTGAGTGCGGGCTGACTGCAGGAGGTTGTGAAGGTCACCCTTTGTTTTGCGTTAAAGAAGGACTCCAGCAGATAAATCAGTGTGAGACTCAGTTCGGAATTTGAATGGAAAATTTCAGGAGTAAATTCACTCGTCGGTTAGTAAGGAAGCACTTAAGCAAAAAAATCTGCTCCAACGACGTGACAGTTTAACAAATGTCACCACAGATCTCCACCTGAGTTAAAAACAGGTGAAAAGATGTTTGCAGAGACAATGGGAACTAAAATAATCATTTTTTTTTAAACTGGACTCCATGTTTTGCCTGATTTAACATGTCTGTTCCTCTGCTGCAGTGCAGGCAAAAACTGTGTCACTGTGTCATGCGTTACCATCCCACCAATCAGGCGCAGGTATGCACGAGGGCCGAGCGCTGCCGTTAGTCCGAGTCAGCCAATGGGGAGGCCCGTGACAGGACACAGCATCTGCCTGTGTGAGAGCAGCAGGTCTGCATGTGTGAGCGGGGCTGTAAACACGCTGCATCTTGTTTTTGCACAGAGGGCCGATCCTGCACTTCTGCGTTGTAAGATAACGCTGGCACGTGTGAACGGCTTCCACTCATGGACTGCTGTGTGCACGTGGGGCGTCGGTATCTGCACATTGTTTCCAGAAGCAGAACTGGGTTTCCCAAGGAAGCGTTTGTTGCTTTGTCTCCTGTCCTGACAAGAATGCATGTGGCTGTTGATAAGAAACGATCCATCCATCCATCCATCCATCCCAGAATTCTGACTCTGGCTGCCTCTTTCAGCCATTCCCTCCCCTGCTGTCTCTTTTTCCTGCTGTTGTGAGCAGAGGAAGCAGTTCTGGTTTAAACTAGTATGATGTGTTACACAACAACAGGGTTCCAGCGTGGAGGAGCGCATCATATGCGCCCCGACAGCAAATCCATAACCTTTCCAACATCAGACGCTCCGACCGGCTCACAGCTTTGTGCTAACAAACAAACAAACAAAAAAATGTCAGTCACTGTATCTAAAAACGAACGCGGTTTGCTCCGAATGTTATCTGATGAGCATCCAAACATCGTCTTCTGCCAGGGGGGTGCTGGCGATTGTGCAGCCCCGTTTATGAAACCCATTTGATTTTTTTTTCCTTTCTTACATAACATGTTTTTTTTTTCTCAAGCCTCTGTCACTGCACACCAGAACTACCACAATCCAGCCTGTACATTCCGGTGGTTGTCATGGCAACTGGGCAGCATCTATCGCTTTCCTTTGTCCGGTGTCTCCCCTCCATCTGAGCTTCCCCCGGGTTCGGATTTTGCATGCAAATTGAAAATCCCACACTAATTGAGCTTGGAGGTGAGGGAGCGGATGTGATCGTCAGGCTGACCAACTATCGATGGGGCCTTTACCCACAAAATCTCCCCGACGACAGCAAAGAACAAAAGAGCACCGTCGATTGAGAGCTGATACACACAAGAACACGGAGAGCAGAAGTGATATCATGCAACTAACAAGCACCTCCACCCACATGAATTTGTGTTTTTCAGTTTCGTTGTTTAAAGGACATGAAAAGACCTTCACAGGTTAAGACGTGTGCTTAAACCTTAGTGGTTATCGAGATTTTAGCAGACACTCGTCCATCAGAGCTGCAAAGGTATGCACTAAACAAGGCAGAGGTCAAAGGGCAGCTGTTTGCAGAGAAAAGGAAAAAAAAAGACCTCTGTGCTCATGTGCTGACTTCCAAAAGTCAGATTCCCCGTACCTGCAGTTGAGCCAATCAGGGCCTGCACATTTGGCCTGTTGTTGGGGCATTTTGGGAACTGGGTGAGAGGTCTCAACCCTTTTCACCCTCCCCCCCAACAGGGTGAGACCAGAACCTGACGTCTGCCTTGTGAAAGCAGGTTGTGCTTCCTGCGAACCAGACTGGATAAGGAACAAGAGATGTTTTCACTCCAGCTTTGACTTCGAGAGCCTGAGGTGGAGGGAAGGATTATTTCAGATGATAAAAGGTATTGGGTTAGGGTAAGTTTTCGTTTTGACTAATTTTGAAGCTTTCTGCAGCATAATTTCATATTTATGGTAAAACCTGCTTGTGCTGTGTGTTTCAGTTAATTAGCTTTATCACAAACACCCCGTGGGGCAGTTTCAGGTGTATTCTGAAAGTAAGAATATATTTCTGTCCTGAGATTTAGTCACAGTGCATCCCGTTTGGCCAGTGAGCAGGATCAAGCCTGATCTCCAGAGCAGCTCTGGGTTAACTAAGCACTTCTGGGAACGTTGGCTGGGAGCTGCTGCAGCACCGGTTCCCAGTACAAGTCTGGTGAGGACACCAGTTTACGGTTTCTTCCCACAGAGCCAGAACAAAAGCGGAGTTGTGCTCTTGCCAGGCCGCCAGAACAAAAGCACAACCTGAGCACTTAAGATTTCATTTGGATACCACTTTAGTTTTATTAGTGGTTCGTTTTTTTTGTCCTTAGTAACGACAGACGCTGCAACACAACCTGATGTCTGACGACTGAGCTCGTCCATTCATGTGTGAGTGGAGTCATGTCTTGTTAGAGCTGCAGTGCTCACATTTTAAAATTTTAGATAAAAATTTGCCAAGAGATCAAAGAAAACCAGCTTAGCTGTTGCTTTGAAGAAATAGCTCGCGTGTTACACATCTGCTGGTTAGATGACATCACCAGCAGCCAGGCCTTCAGTTTTACAACCTTTATTCCAATTTAGCATAATTCTAGCTTGGGTTTTTTTTTTTTTTTTTTTTTAAATCTCTCAAACAGCTTTTCATAGTCTCAGAAGACAAGAGTCACACAGCAAAGTTGTGATAAAAATAAGAGTTTTAAGTTGTATCAATAGAAAACACCAAGTTCAGTAAATGATGTTTTACCAAATCAGGTGCATTACAATATCGCAGTTAACAAAGGATAAAACTCCTTGAGGAAATCTACAAATGGCATCATGGACATGACATAACCACGTTTGAGCAACATATGACCGGGTGCACACAGCTACAAGATGTTCCGTACAAGATGACCCAGTGCCAGATTCTGAAGACAAATGCTGCCATTTAAAAAGAGAGACTTCATAAATTGAGAAGAACTAGTTACAATGAAGACTGGATGGTTGAAAAGGCAGGTCCACATACTTAAAACATGAACTAGTCAGGTTTATTTAGTTTCACATGTTGTCCAGCTTCAGCAGCTCTAGTCTTCAGTGTCCGTGCGCTTTAGTTCATTTTAGTTGGTAGACAAGGGAAAGAAAATGACATGGACTAGAAAAGTGTGACAAAAGCTGATCCCTCCTACCGACACCCTGCCAGAACCAGCACAGACCCACCAGGGAAATCAGAACCTTGTCATGTTTTCAAGTTGACCAGTCAACTTTTAAACCATTTAAATGTGTTAATCATCTTGAGTGGGGGGAGAAGGTACAGTACTAGCTTAAAGAAAGGGTGGCTTCAATAGTCCACGGGTTCATCCCCCTCTTCGTTCAGCAGACAGGTACGGACCAGGGCCTCGGTCACGCCGTACGGGTCGCAGTTGGCAGATGGACGGCGGTCCTCGAAGTAACCCTTCTTCTCCTGGCCGACGTTGCGGGGGATGCGGATGCTGGCGCCACGGTTGGCCACGCCTGCCGAGAATTCATGAATGTTGGAGGTTTCGTGGCGGCCAGTGAGGCGACGGGCATTGTCGAGCCCCCCCTTGGGGTCGTAGGCACGGATGTGGTAATTGTGCCTCTTCCCGAGCTTCTCGATGGAATCCTCAATGGCCCTGAAAACCGATGGGGGATCCTTACTTTAGAAAGGGAACACGAAGGGTCAGACAGCACGTGGCCTTTGGTACTCACGTCAATCCCCCCTCTTCCCTCATCTCCTTGGTGCTGAAGTTTGTATGGCAGCCAGCACCGTTCCAGTTCCCTGGGATTGGTTTGGGGTCAAATGAGGCTACGACGCCAAAATCTTCACAGACACGGTGCAGGAGGAAACGTGCCACCCACAGATGGTCGCCCATGCTGATCCCCTCACATGGGCCAACCTGGAACTCCCACTAAAAAGATACAAACTCCATTATTTGGTCTGCTTTCACCACTACAATCCTGTACATGCGCGTCAAACATCTGCACAAGACTTCCAACATCGTTACCTGAGCAGGCATCACTTCTGCATTTGTGCCACAGATCTGGACTCCAGCGTACAGACAGGCTCGGTAATGAGCCTCCACGATATCTCTGCCATAAGCTTTGTCAGCGCCAACACCACAGTAGTATGGTCCTGCATGAAAACAGACCACAAGTTAGCTTTTCATTCAGGAAACACGTTCATGCCAAAGCTGTGTCTGTCCGCTCACCCTGTGGTCCGGGGAAACCATTTGACGGCCAGCCGAAGGGGTGACCATCTGTGCCCAGAATGGTATACTCCTGCTCCATACCGAACCAGGGATGCTGGTCCTTCACCATCTCCATCATCTTCTTACATGTGATACGGAGGTTGGTTTCTGCAGAAGTAGTAACTGATCAGAACATATGTGCGTGCACACACACACACACCTCCAAGCCTGCAGAGTAGTCAAACAGTCCCTTCTACAGTTACATTTTTCTAAACTGACTGCATCCTCAACATTGCAGACTACAAGCGGTACCTGCAGGTTTTCCATTGTACTTCAACACTTCACACAGAACCAGCTTATTGGGGTCTCTGCGAAACGGGTCACGGAACATAGCAGCAGGGATCAGGTACATGTCGCTGTTGGAACCTTCTGCTTGGTATGTGCTGGAACCATCAAAGTTCCATTCAGGTAGATCTGAAAGAAGACATTTACACTCAGTAGGATTCACCAAATGATGATTCAAAATATGCTAAGAGTGATGAGATGCTTACCTTCGATACTTTTGGGCTCATAATCCAATGTCCTAGTTTTGCAGCGTAGTCCCTCTCCTGTTCCATCAATCCAAATATACATGGCCTGAACTTTATCCCCCTGTGGGAGGTTCATGTACTGCTGTTTCACAGCTTTGCTCAGGGTGGCACTGGCAGATGTGGCCATTTTTAACTTGTACTATAACACACCTGGGGACGAGAAGAGAACAAAGGATGAGCTGCTGGAATTCAGAACAACGAACCCTTCTCATTACGCACATGTTGCGTAACGAGAAGGGGCGGAGGACTTAAATGGGGAAAAAAAAAAAAAAAAAAAAAAAAGTCAAAATCATATTACGAGGATGCCTACTACTGCCTCGTGTTTAGCATCAAACGAAAAAACAACGCGTTCCTACCCACCGCCCTAATACGGCTAAGAAAAAAAAAACCCACCACCTCGTCATTACTCTAAACATTTTACCGCGACCGCAAAGGATGTCTCATGGAGACGAAAAAAATAGGCGTAATGGCGGCTAAAAACGTAATGAAACCCACGCTCGTGGAGCACATCCTGTTAGCCATGCTGTTGTAGCCATGGCTACAGCGTGAGTGAGGCAATGTTACATGGCTACAGCGTGAGTGAGGCAATGTTACATCATCTTTGTGCCCATCGCTACTACAGCCAGAGAGGCCAATAACCATATTATAAAGGGCACATCAACGCACAAAATGCCTTCTAAATGCTATTAAATGGCAAAAATACATTTGGTTAGCTGCTCTAAGTCAGTAACTACAAACAGCTGCTCTATATTAGGCTTGTGGCGTGCCGTTTAAGTTGGACCTAAAAATAAACGACAAATGAGGCAAAAAAAACAAAGAAGAGGAAAACGTTTTTACCTGGAAAAACGAGGAGATCGAAATAAAAACTTGTGGACAGCCGAGTCCAGTCTTTGGTGGTTTTGTATCTCGCTGGCGTCTCTCTCATTCTCAAAGTCTGTCGCCGAGCTTCCGTCCACATATATGTGAGGAGACTCAAACACCCGCGTCTGTGATTGGACAACTTCACGGTCAATAAAAAAGCATCTGCTCGGTGATTGTGTAGGAAAAATAGAGCCCGCCCACCACCAATTCCTTTTCTCTTTCCGTGACTTTCGCGACTCTGCTATGGTTTTAAATAATAATAATAAAAAAAACACATTACATGTATTTCTACACTATATAAGTGAAACAGTACTGGAATTAAATGGGGGAATAAATGTTTCTGTCGACATTTGGACTGTTTGACCTCATGGTTGGTAATCCGAATCTAAGGCGCCATCTTGTGGCTGAACACCGATATAGCGTCATTGCCCTGGTTTTTATTTGATTACGTAATTGTCCTAAAAATCACACTCGTGTTGATTTGGCCCTGGACACGCACGTGAGACATTTACATTTTTTTGGTAGTTAACACAAAAAGTTAAAGCCTTTTTAAGAGCGAACTTGAATCTATATTTACCTCCAGCGAGGACATTATGTGGTGGGCATTGTTCAGCTGCTTGATTATTAGTTAACAAAATAACTTGAAAAGTTATGAATGTATTTCAAAGTTGTTAATGAGTCAAAAAACAGATGATTACATTTCGGCGACATTACAGATTACCATCCAAAATAAAGTCAAACAGCAACTATGACGATCAAAAGCTCTGAGGGACTTTGACCCTTGATTTTCCACGGATCAAGGCCAAGCAGCTCATTTTACCAGTCTTGCTCTAATGGGTGGAAACAGCAACAAAATGTAGGCAAATGGTATGACATCACATCTGCATCAAGTATTTATGTGGTGAGGTATTAAAAATGTTGTAATTGTTTGATGGAAGTATTTGTATGAACAATTGCAGAAATCAAAGCATAGCTTTAGTTAATGCTAAGTAGCTACTGTATCTGAACACCTTTCTTCACAACATTTTGTAGTTAATTACTGACATTACTGACATGTCCTAAAGATATTTTATGAATGCTGAATATTGAATTTTGAAGTCATGCTAATGGTATTTAGTAAATAAGCCTGAACATGTGACAAAATCAATGGAATAATGGCTGTGAATGCCTCTGCATGACTGGAGTATTTGCTGATTTTATCAAATCTTTTATTTATGCTGAACATTTCAAATGGAGATTTTAACAGTGAAGACCTTAACTGCAATATTAAACACCCCGCCCATTACTTTGCCAGCCATCTTTTCCTGTTCTAGGAATCTTTCTTGAGTTATGTGAATACCTTGGTGTCTCTGCTGCAGATTTAACCACAAACTGGGAAAAAGCTTCAGATGCAAAACAACACGTTTGTGTCATAGAAAGGTGTGAACTGTACCTGTAGTATTAAGGACTCAGTTAATCCATTTATGTCTATTCTACCTTATTTAAATGCAGTTTGAATAGACACCCCATCGTTAAATGGAAATACAGTCATCTTGATGTTTAAGTCACCAGAAAGTGAACAGTTGAAAGTGACTCTCGCCAAACTATAAGGCGCCAGTATATTCCTGTGGGATGATACAGTTGAGTGGTTTAAAACATGTTGAAGTCACTCAGCTGAATCAGTCGCATTTGCCTGAAGGCAGCATGTAAGCTGCTCCAGGTGTTATTTTTTTTACAATCCTCCTCTGACGCAGATGGAGGTTTCCACTCAGGACCAAAAAGGTGTATCACTTCATCTCAAACATGGACGTTTATGAAGAGTTGCAGCCGGCTTAAAGAAAAGGCATCAAACACTTCCTGTTTCAGATGTGACACTTCAGTGCTCTTTCAGCACCAGAGTGGTGACATTTATGTCCCTAATGACCCAGTGCGACATGACCAGATAGCAGAGCTGCAGTGAAATAAAACAAGAGAATTAGATGAACAGCTATTAACGGTTTCTTCATTTGAAGTTTATGTTGAGATTACATCAGCAAGATAAATTGCTGTTTGTTACTAGGACGATGGTTATCAAAAGCTGACATACTCATCACTGAAATGTTTCCCATCTGACATACTTGCCAACATCAGGGTAATGTGATGTTTCTACCAGATAGCATCACTAAGCAATCTGATGAATGCCAGTGTGATGACGCTCTGTCTTAATAAAACAGGGTTGACTCGGAGGAGTTTTCCCATGTTTGTGTCTCATGACTCTGTCAGGGCCTTATTTAGTTATCCTGATCAGAACAACCACATCCAAGCACATGACGGGGCAGAGGAAAGTGTAAAGCATGAATGAATGGAAAACTGCCAGTTCTTGTATAATTTGTAAGACAGTAACAAATGTAACATTTACACAATACTTTAGTTTGGCTTTACATGGCAAAACTGAGCTATTTCAATACATTTTCCTTAGTATTGTTAGATAAATATAAGTTTTCTCATGTGTAATGGAAGCAGGAATTTAATTTGCATCAAAAGCGTTGGAAGTTTATAACTTTATTGCTCTGGAGCGCCTCCCAGTGGCTACAATACGTCACAACGCTCACTATTGTACAGCCGACAGGACTGTACAGCGGTGCATGTGCAGTGACCATCATCTTTGCGTTTCATACAGACGTGCCACAAAAATGACACAACCAATTTCACAAGCGCATTTATAGCTAGATGATTAACTAAATGATGAAACTATCATTTTTTAAAAATTTTCAAATTGTTGAGAATTGTATTTCTGACCAGCAGAGGGCAGCAGCCACCAAGGCTATGACGTTACCTCAGGATCCAGTTTTATTCTGACCATTTATAAAATCCCCCTCTTGTTTAAAAATCTCCAACTTCGTCTTTGTCTGATTTAACGTGAATGGAAGTAGGAAATTTAAACCAAAGAATTTTAACAAAGGCCAGTCTTTAATGTGTAATTCTATGACTGAAATGATTAGCATCGTTTCCAATGGCTTTCTGGCTAATTATTAATTAAGGCCTGTAAACTGCAAAATTAACTAATACTAATCTCAATACTACTTATAATACACTAATACTCTATATTATGAGAGGCAACCTGCATATTTCTATGCAAAATTCCAAACTTACAAGCTCATAGGGAGAACAGTGGCATGCACACATCTTAAACCCCTGCCTCACTTGATCTTTTAACAAGTCAACCATAGGATCCTGCATCCACGTCCTCTTGAAACCGCAGGACAGCGCTCTACCTTAAAAATTAATAAGGCTGACAACATACTTGTGGCTGTTTGCACAGCGTGTCCTCCGTGACTCATCGGTTTAGCAGTAAATCAGGCCAGGAGGAGCCTTGAGGGATTGTGTTCCTCTAAAGCTCCTTCACAACACTTTACACATCAATAACCAAACACTCCGCAATAACACTTATTGGCAAGAGCGCCGCCAAATACCATTGATTGTTCAAATGAAAATCAGCGGTTGCTGTCTGGATTGTTGCCTTTGCGTCACTTTCTGCCTGTATGCTCTGCTGGGATCAGAGTGGATGAAGGCAAAGCAGCGTGAGGCATCATGGGTTATATTTAATCCGGCCCTGCTCTTCTTAGGGATAATAACTTTTTTTTTTTTTTTTTGCTCCATCCCAGGACTTGTCTGTCATCTTGACATGGCAATATCTCCCAACTCCACTGTTTCATAGTCAGTTTCATTTACTTCCAAATACCATTTCACACTCTGCTGGCTTTAACTAGGTATTATACAGCGTGCGAGGAGTGTGCTGCAGATTGAATCGTGACAGATACAACAATGTTTCTGCTAAGAAATAAGAGAATATTGTAAGTGGCAGACGATATAAAAACATTTGTGGCCCCGTTTTCTTGGCGTGAATTGTGCATTTGTCATCCTGGTGTTCAAATGTACACTGGGTTTAGCCACGCGGATACATTTTGGTTTCAAAATCTGAAGAAATTACCCAATATTATTCATTAATCATCTTAAAAACCTAATAAAGTACCTAATTCCGTACCAGCAGGCACTAGGATGATGTTTAAAAGCATACCGTATCTAAGCTCACCGGATTCGGATACTGTGTCCACGAATGTCACCTGTTACCTTGGTAACCTTCTTGTTGTCCACAGGAGAGATGCTGCCCACGAATGTGGCACCACGGTGCCAGTAGGTGGTCCGTGGCGCAGTCCCTGCTGCCACCTCCGCTGACATATCAGAGCTGTTTATTAAGAGCATGACAACTCTATCAAACCCCATAAGCGGGCCCTCATTCACAGGAGTTCTTTTGTTACTTTCAGGGAGGGTGTCATCAATCTTGCTGCCATGCTACTCTCTTGAGCTGTTGATGGCAAACACGATTCCTCCCTTTCTGCCTGGCCTCTCCCGCCTCGCAGCCTGGAATCAGGCGTAGTGAAGGGGATCGGGGAGATAGGAGGACTTTCCCCGAGAGTGCCTTTCCTTGACAGGCGACGGAGCGGACCGCTTGGACACCGGGGTGGATATATGGAACCGTGTAATGAAAAGACGCTGACAGGACCTGCTTGCTCTGTAATGAAGGTCCTCCAGAGCTGTGAATGGAAACACACATCCTTCATGCTTTTGTCTCGCTGCCTTTCCCACAGACTCCCTCTCATTCATTTTAAACCCAAAAGAGGTGGCGCAGGAGATGCGCCCGAGACAACAGCACGCCGTGTCAAACATTCACATGCGAGATGCGGCGTGAATTTTTAATGAAACAGCGAGTGGAGGTGATTTACACCCGCGATTCGGAGCCGGGGAAGGTGCAGCCGAAGGAGCAGCCTCATCTCTCTCTGTCAAGTCTCGGTGTTGCTTACAGAGATGGACTATGATGTATGTACTCCACTTTAGCTTTGGCTGAGGTCACAGACTCCATAAATGTCTTAGACAAGTCTGATATTTTAATCTCTTTTTAGTTAGGGGGATGTTGGGCCTCTGCCCAATCAATACACAGGGCAATAGGCTTGCCAAGATATCTCGTGGTGGCGTTTCATTGTTCTGCCTGGAAGCTGAAATGTCAACCAGAATAGCGCCGCTCAACCTGAAGCTGAAATATGGCCGTCTGTAGTCAAAAATATCACTTTTTCTGTGATTTAGAAGCCTCTGACAGTAATGAAAGCAGAGCCTCGCTATCACAGTTGTGAGATGACTCTCATCTGAGGAAGCGGGGGCAGACTGACACGAGGAATTTAGCTTTTTTTAAAACTCTCAAATCAATTCTAATCAGTTTAATTCATCAGTCAACAACAGCCCATAACTGCTGGAGGGGTGCATTTGAGTATGTGTGTGTGTGTGTGTGTGTGTGTGTGTGTGTGTGTGGCGCCTTTGTAAACACACACAGCCAAAAATATCAAGACACTCTCTCACATTAACATTGCTAATTTGTTTGCCAATGGTTTCCAAGGCCCTGAATAATTGGCTGTGAGATATTGTTTGCTCAGGTGTTCCGCATAATTGAATTCTGTATTGAATATACTGTGGATGAATGTCGGAAGAATACTGAAAAGAGTCGTGCACTTTGTGATACATTTTCTACGAATCTAAGCTACCGGTGTAGATTAATTCCCGTCCCAGCAGCGACTGGTGATGATTGCGGTACATTAATTATCCGGCTTAATGTAATAAGCACACACGTTTTGAATCTTAAAACAACTTTAGCCGTGTTCGCCCGTTTCCTATTAATGTCCTATTGTTGGACCCCTTTTTTGTGCACGCTTTGGTTGGCGATACGGTTCCTTTGGACATGACACCCTTTTGAAACTCGCAGATTGATTTCATGCATCCATTATCCCTCAGAAATGCTGCCCCCCCTCCTCCAGATCTGTGCTTTGAGCTGCATGCTGATAAACCTGCTAATGTGTTCGCTGCCGTGTTGCTCGGGCCTAAATGCACATGTGGAAGTGATATAGCATCCAGCTGGACACATGTGTTGACAGAGCCGGATGATGTATTTGATCATAGTTAGTTGCAAGGAGGGTCTTGGCTGGTTTTGATTCAGCTGCCCGACGCTGACCTAATGCCTCAGCTCAATCAGTCACCTTGTCCTCCCCTTGACTCCTCACCCCGTGATCCTTCCTTCCAACCCCAAAGGACTCAAGAAAAACAACCAAAGTGCTCGAGACCCTCCCCTAACCCGAAACCCCTGTCTGGACTGAAATAAATTAGATATGAAATCAATGCTGGGTCCTCAGGTTGTTGTTTTTCCTCTGCACATTCTTCACTTTGGCTCTTTAAAACGGTGAAAGGCAGAAATCTGCGTGGCCCCTGTGCAGGAGTGCAACCCCCTCCCCCTCCTTGAATCCATCTATGATGTCTGTGAAAATAACCAGAATCAAGCATTAGACACAGGACATTTGTGTAAAGCTTAACATTTTACTCTTACGCTCTTTCTGGATCTTCAGGATATTCACACACGGCCTTGAAACCACCCACAGTTTAATATAAATAACATTCACCACAGGTTTTCAGCCAGCAGTTTTTAACCTTCTCCTAACGGAGAGTTCACACTCTTCATGCTTCTCAAAGGTATGATGGAGTGTGACTGGATCAGCCAATCAGATGTGGGCTTTTTAGGTGCAGTTGGAGCTTCCTACACCTTCGGGCTAACATCTTGTTTGTTGATATGGGAGACACAGCGCAGCTAGCTAACAATCAAAGGACAATTGATACGGGAGCCATTTCCATTGTAATATGGTCAGCGTCTCAGCCACAAGAGCCCAGTCGATCTGCAGGAGCCGGCTGGTGACGCCACTATCGGACTATACATTCAGCCGTAGCCACCGGGCCCCGGTGTTTGTCGTCTGGGGCCAACGTGGGTGAATGGAGCTGAAATTAATACACAAACACTGGCAGAGTGTTGCACTGTGTTTGGTAATGGAACTCGAGTGGAGTGGAGCACATACCTTCACAACCCATCAGAAGTTCAAGGCTCCACACACAAATCTTTCTGAAAATCTGTCCAGCAGGTGTGGTTCAAGGCCGAGAATTAATCACTTCATCCTCGGTTCATACCCAAGACGCAGGGACATTTTCCTCTAAATCCTTGCACGGTCTCTGCTCATTAGTTCAATGAACTAACCCAGAACCAGAATGTGGATCAAGGCTCTGGTGAGTTTGTCTGGTGTTTGTTATTGATCCTGGAGGAAACTGAATTCACCTAATCTTTTATCTAGATTTCTGTCCTGAAAAAAAAAAAAAAAGATCCAGTGAAAAGTGATTTCATTCAAGTCCGGTCAGCTTACAGAGCAGGAAAAGGGGGATTCCACCAACAACATCCAATTCACACATCAAAAAACTGGAACATCTGGCTCCGGCATTAGTCTGTAATCACAAATCTGCTCTAAAGAACTGTCAAAGTGATGTTACTGGTTATGCTGCATATTTCTCTTAAAGGCACCCGTCTGCATCCTGACAACTTATTATAGTTTGCAGCTGGTATGATTGTTTTTTTGGTGTTGTGTCTTTGATCTCGTTGTTCTCTCCTTCACACCATTCCCCTTTCAAAAATCTCCAATTTCCAAATCTGTGTCAGCTGGTTCCTTCAGTATTTTTAGAATTCCTCTTGTGTTTCTGTTTATCCACCAGCTATTTGTGTGTGTGTGTGTGTGTGTGTGTGTGTGTGTGTGAGAGAGAGAGAGAGAGCGAGAGAGAGAGAGTCTTCGGTCTGGTAATCAGTGACAGAGATGTTGTAGCTGTGTGACAGAGTTCTATTTGCCATAACTGACATCTTCATCCCGTGTCTCGCCTTGCTTTCCTTGCAAGTTACCAACCAGTGGCATCTGTGGCGTTTCCAGGCGGATACGCTGCAGCAAACTGGGAATTCTCAGGATTCAGACAAGGCCTCGGCAGCTCAGGCAGGTGGAGGGATGACAAAGGGAGGAGAGGAGGAGGAAGAAAACACACCATCGGAGAGTTGGAGGCGTTTAGCAGACGCGCTGTCAGATTCAGAGGTCAGAGGGGATGATTGTATCGACGGCTTTTAATTCCAGGTCGTAGCTGGGGAGAGAAAAAAAGGAGCTCGAGGAGCTAGTGATGCAGAGAGGCGCCATAAATCAGCACTCAGAGTTTGCAGCGAATGAAAACCGAATCAAAGCGGCAATGATTTTTGAATGCTTGGACAATTTTCAGATAAATTCCATATTTGCTTGCTCAGCTAACAAGTCACCCGTTTGATTTATGGGTGTCACAAATGACGTTTCTAGACTTGCAAACAATGTGAGGACCATACTTAGGTCTCCTCACCTCACTGGAAAACAGCGTTCTTCCGAAATTGACAGCAAACACACTCCGTTTCCTCTGGTGATCGGGCTTCAAATCAACACCCACTAAAGGCCCTGACAGACGCATGTAAACCAAACGCGCACGTGCGCGCATGTGTTCAGGCTGCGGGTTTCAAATTCTCCATCTTCATCTCTCTCATTTGTGATTTCACGATTTACACGTGAAGTCAGAAACAGCGGTCGGGTCACAGCTGAGCCACATTCGGGGTCGCGGTGAAACATCCGTCAATGTGGCGCAAAATGGACTCTTAACGGACTGATGCTGCCACGTTGACAGCGCCTTTCCAACTTTTTGTTTCCAACGAACTAACAGGAAGCGAGGATTTGAAGCCATACATTCAGGACGTAAATAAATGCTGGAGATTGAGGGAGGAGGTCTTCCCTCTAAAATCATTATTAACAGCCACTTCCTGTTGTAGAATCATTGTTCACGCGCACCTGAATGAATTCTTTAGTGTTTGCGACACAAAGTAAACACGATGTTGTGCTTTTTTGTTTGCGGGCCAGTTTGCCGAGGCTTTTCAGCTGTCAGTGGCCAGTGATGACTGACCCCTCCCTCTCTTTGTCACCGCTGGCAGTGCGCTCTGTTTTCTCCCATCTCTGTGGCAACCGACACCGTTTGCTATTGTGCTGATGTTTGTCCCCAGCTAAGGTGTCGCCTGTGTGTTTAATGGACCTCCCAGTCCGCTTCAGTGTCTGCTCCAGGGTCCCCCCGACGGAGCCGCGCACATGAGCCCTGCCGCTGTTTGTCCCCGGGTGCGGGCGAGTCAAGGCGGGGTGGGGATGAGATACGGCTGATAATGGCCGCTTTGTTCTTCGGCTGGATGTGTCGGAGCCGTGCTCCTGTGGACCAGGAGACGCCTGGTCAAACAGAGACACACAAAGGCTCTGGAAAGGGCTCAGTGCGGCCCATTCTGTGCAGCCTGCCAACATATACCACCTTCTGCAGCAGCAGTGAATTACTACCCTCACAACCTTTCACACGTATAAAAGCAGTCTCCCAGCCAGAGGGAACACTGACATTTGCTTTTTGTTTGATACAAAGCTTTTTTTTTTTTTTTAAATACTATGGGCTTTTTTTCCCTTTCTTATCCTGAAGCCATATACACCATCACAATCAGCATGGGGCGCTCTCTTTTGAAGGGCATTCAATTTAGCCACTCTTAAAAGCAACCCAGACATTAGTTGATTTAGTCAAGCTTAAGTTAAACCTGTAGTTTGGCCTGTTCAGCTCTTAATGTATTGTGTGTGCCTGATTGATTGACGTAGCGGGTGCAAAGTGGGCCCAGATATCCTCTCAAACATAGGAGGAACATCGGACAGATTACTCCCCATTATTGGGCTTTTAACATTTGCAGAAATGGTCTGTGGCTGCACAGAGAACCGTCATGTTTTGTACTTCTTGGGAGATAATGACAGTTTTAGCAATTAATAACGGCAGATGCACAGAATGCCAAGGAATAGTCTCCAGAGCTAATGCGCCACATATTCTCATTTACCGGCTGGTGTTTTAACCTCTTTAGCACAGCCCCTCGAGGAAATGGGGGATATGATTAGGAATTGGTTAGCAGGCTTCTATTTTTATGCTGATGACACACTTTCTTCTCCCGGGCTTTCCATGTTGCTGGCTCTTGACTTTCTCGCTGTCTTTTCTGAACTAGATCAGCTGTTTACGAGACACAGAGTTCACAGACTAAATCAGCTGTGAGCCAAAGAGGTCCGATTACAAAAGCTCGCTGTCTTCATCCTCTGTCTTCGTCGCTCCCGTCCACTTTTCCACCGGCCGGAGCCGCCTCTGCACCACCTGCCTCAGCTATTGACTGAGGGACACAAAAAAGGACGCGTGGAACCAATAAAGTCCGCCTCGCAATTTTGTCGAAGCCGTCGTTTTTGTTCATCGCATCATGTTTGGAGCAGATTACGGCGCCTCGGCGCATCGGCTTTCCCCAGGGTGCCTTCTCCGCGGTTCAGGTATTGTGGCCAGGCAGGCATACTGGTGGCCCTGGGCGCGCTGGAAAAGAGGGTACAGTGGCTGCATTTGTTTCCGGCTGAAAAGGATTACAGGTCCTGACGGCCATGATTAATCACCCAGAGGCTGACATCTGAATGCGGCCGGGGAAAGGTTCAACTTTTTAATTCATCCCGCACACAATCTATTCAAAGCAGCTGTTGGCGCGGCGCTCTCTCATCTCCTGTTCTTTCTTCTCGCTGACCATTGCTTTCTACTCTCTTTTGCTTCCCATTTATAGCTCACATAATTATCTGGGCTGCAGAGTTGTTGTAATTGTGTGTGAGTGTGTGTGTGTGTGTGTGTGTGTGTGTGGGGGGGGGGTTGGCAGGAGGAGAAGGGGGGTGCTGGGATGATGCTCTATTTTCATTGGAGATGGGTTTCTTTCTCCTTTGTGGGAGAAGAGTTAATTGACTTTGTTAATGCATTTGGGGATCAGTGATTTCTCAACAACAAATGACCTTTATGGAGCTCAGCATCCCATATTATTTGTGTGTAAGTGCGTGTGTGTGTGTGTGTGTGTGCGCGCTTCTGTGTGTGCGTGTTGATCCATTGTGACCTTTTCCCGTGTCAGGTGTGTTTGTGTACAGCCAGAGAAATATTTCCCTCAAAGCCTCTTTTCCAAAACGCTTCAGATTCATAAACATTTCCATGCCGCCGCTCCTTGCTGACAGACAGCTGAATTGCCGTGTTTTGAATAAATTTCACATCTCGCCATGTTCATATCCACTCATATGAGCCGGCCTTCTCATTAAGACTCAGCAGGTTATATGATGGTATTGCCGGAATCCCTGGAGCAAAATGAACAGGGACAGCTACACTGCTTAATGCAAGGTAGCCTAGCAACAGATAGTGGGATGGCTGTGGAAACATACCCTCATATTTATGTTTACATGAGAGAATGATTTGTCTGTCAGGCTGATGGATCCTAATGTTCTCCTCTCCCCCAGGCTTTTCTTGTGCCGCACGCAGCCCTGACACTTACCCTGAAGGACAGGCACCACCTTCCCCAACACGCATGAATACTTAATACTGTTAGACTACATTTATGCAAAGAATGGAAATGGCACTAGACGAGGAGAGGGGGGCCAAAATGCATCAAAAGCATGACACAGTATGTGTCACGAACATGAGGAGGGAGAGAATGGAGAATGAGGCGCACATAAGGACAGACGTCGCAGCGCGGCCTTTCTTTTCCGCAGTTATTTCCCATAACAGCATTCCGGTAATCTGATTGTGCTATAGAAGCAAACCGTGTTTTCATGTGCATGCCTGCTGTTAACAACTGTGACGATATAAATGCAAGTCACTTCCTGTAAGTACAATCCGGATCTATATGACTCTACTGAGTCTGTTTTTACAGTATGTCCTGCTCCGACGGGGACAGAATGCATCAACTCAATTAGCCTGGCACACCAGGAATATCAGCACCATAGATTAGATTTCGCCTTGCTTGTTTACCAGAGTGCGGCCCGCTGAATAATATCTATACGGGCGGAGCGTACGGAAAAAAAAAATGATGCTATAGTAACAATGAGGAGACGATCTAAGCTTCTCTCGTGCTGTGCCACAGAGCAACTGGGCTGGGAGAGATATAAGAAAGCCCTTTGTCAGGAGATAGGCACATCCCTGTTCATCTTGGGAACTTGTTTCCATAGTTACATCAATGTTGTTGAAGTGAGAAGATCAGGTATTCCAGTGAGTGATCTTTTACATGAGCTCTGCTCCTCTCATATTGATTTTCAACCCACGTTGAAGAGGGGGAAAAACCTAAAGAATAATACATCCCACTGCAAACCGTCTCGGCAATATTGTGGAAATCATGAAAGGGCGAAATGTGTCGGAAACGCAGCGGACAAGAAAAGAACGGAGGGAAAGAAAAGCCTCTGAGAAAGCGCTGAGAGATTTTGTGATGACATGTCCAGCTACGCTCCGGAGGTCAGGCTACGCTGTCAGTGCCACAAACCGCAAAGCATGACAGCGGCTGGGGCTAACAGCTAATCGCTGTCTGTAACAGTCCATGATCTCCGCGTTGTTACCCACACGCTCGCGTGCGCGTGTGAAACCTCCGTGGCAGCGTGCCACTCGCTGCAAAGCTAATGGCTTTGAAAAGAGAGTTAATCACTGCTACGTGGTTAGCCACATGCTCACATCCTCCAGCATGGTTGGTGTGTTCCAGGGGTTAGCAAAACACTGGCGTAACACATCATCGCTCTTTATGAGGCTGGGGCCTACAAGAGAGAGAGGGGGCCCGCAGATGATGCTAAAAAGACGGTAATGACAGCCATTCACCGCAATCCAATTATGCAAAAGGGAGTCTAAACAATTCCATCATCCCCTAAATTAGATTGTCCTAACGAGATAAAGGCACCAATTAATCCTGAATTAATTTCTACAGCTCATTTTCCCCAGAAAACACTCCAGTATGCAAATACCAATGAGAGACAGAGAGGCATCCTTCTGCGGGGGCTACCGACACCTCTGCTGGCTGAAACCCTCATCTCAGACGCTCAGGTTGTAAACTCGCATGAAGGTAACAGCTATAAAGAAAATCGCTCAATGAACATTAGCGTTTTATTCAAACAAGGGCAAGTCTGATGAAATATTTACTGAGCTGGTGGCGGAAAAGCAAGTTTGTGTTTGCTCGTGTTTGAGCTCGCACTTTAAATGTTTCTCACTTTTTTCCGTTTCATCACAATTTAACGAGTTTGTAAATGCAAAACTCCAAAGAGCAGAGCCCCGACCGTCGCTCCTGTTGGGATGATGAGCCTTGCCTTAGCCAGGCAGACAAGTTGCCCACTAGCCTGTAAATATCTGCCTGCTCCGAAAACAAAGCAATTAAAATTTTTGTTCATCATAATCATCATTAGCATTTTCACACTCCTAATTGTTTTGCTGCCAGCTGTCTCCAGTTGTTATAATTGAGTGATCCGGCACATTTTCTCAGCAGAGAAGCAGCCGGGAGAGCAAATGTGATTTTCCAAAAAAAAAAAAAAAAAAAAAAAAAAAAAAGCTCCAAAAATGGATGTACAACCATGAATTAAATTGTAGGAATTTATGATCTTGCGTGATTGATTGGCTTCGGGTTTTGTGCATAAATCTGGGCTAGGAAAAGGCCTGTTTATCCCATATTTTATCAAAGAGGATGTCTTTATGAACCTGCTTTGGGCCTTGAAGCAGAGCGTTTTATCGATCAGCATTGAGCTACCACCACCTGTGCGCTCCCCCCCCCCCCACCCCCCAAGTGATGACAGAAACATCCAGGCTGTCAGTTGCCAGGCAATATTCACAACCACTGGCCCACATCAGCTAATTACCTGCAGAAATCGCATATTGACAGATGGGCCGATGCATATTGATCTGCCGGTGCTGCCACGTTCTAAATAACCGAATGCTAATGAATCATTTTCCCATTTGGGAACCGGAGGAAAAAAACAAAAACAAAACAAGAAACATCAGAGGTTTGTTTGACATCATACCTGTAATACATAAAGCACATGACAGGCGTGCACAGCGAGCAGCGCACGTCTCCCAAGACTTGGGCTGCTTGTCTATGTACCACCGACATCTCAGCGTCCCTCTCCACCTCTCTGTGTGTCTTATCTGTCTCTCCCGCCATCTTTCTCTCTCCGGCCATCCCTCTCTCCATCGCGGCAGTTATTTTTCACTGTGGCGAGCAGGCCGGGGCAGTAAATACGCCGCTCCTCAGACCGCGGACCCTGAGTGACCCCGCAACCCCTGTGTCTCTCATGCCTCTCCCAAGGTCTCTCATTCCAAGGCCCCTGTGTTGCAGCGCTGTGTTTGCAGCTCAGACCCTGTAATTCACCAGCCTGCTAGATCGCCTGCCAGGAGCTATTGATTTTTGTTTCCCCAATCTCCTGGAGAGAGGGAAAGAAAAGATTAAAAACACTTTGTCAGTTTGGTAGGGAGTGAGAATTCCACACAGGGGGATACCTAGGAGGGCACAGGGTCAGGGCTCAGGTACTGTACATCTTTATGGCTTTAACTATTTCCCCACCGCAGACATCTCTGTCACGCTCCCCGCTCGTCTCTTCTTTCCGAGCGTGGAAAATTTAAGAGAGGAAGGGGAGCGGAAACTTTTTGCAGGAGCTCCAGCCGAGGATGACCTCTCGCCTGCTCATCTCGGTGTAGACTGTGCAGCGCAAGCGCGACTGACTGCGCAATAAATGCACGCACAATGGGGCTGATTTACAGGTAGAAATTCATTCAGTCGCAAATGCAACACGAGTTGCAGCACCCTCCACATCTCCTGCAACACCCACACAAAAGGCTGTTACTTTATTTTTGCAGCACATATGTAATAAATTAGAAAACTGGAATGTGTTCCATGTCTTTTTTTTTTTTTTTTGTATATTTCTACCAGCATGCTTGTGTTCATCATGTGACCACGCTGCTATCCGTTTAAGTATCAACAATGATGCACACTGAAGGGACAGATTTTATTCTTTTTTTTCTATCCATAAAATGTCTTTTTTTGGGAACTTGCACAAACATATGCTGCTTTTTTCCTATGCAGTCATTTCTAAAATTAGCCACCCATCTGCACTCCTCCAAGGTAGAAGAAAATACTAAAGCTAACAATCTGAAGTCCAAACACTGTAAAATATTAAACTTAGTGTTTCTTTATTATAGTATAAGTTCACTACACACACTTCATCTAATAAGGGTGACATGGATTATATAATCTTATTCCCTTGCAAGATGCTTCTTACCTTGCCGATGTGCTGCTTTGGCCTACATTTATTATGCAGCTGTATGACTTGTGTTATATTATTTAATATTGCATTATATATTAATACCATGGATGCTGTGTTAACAGTAATGTAATGTAGCTAAGGAAGCTAACCCAGCCATGTATACTGTTGGGCAGTCAGCTCCATAAAAATATTGATTTGATGTTTATTAGAAACTGGCATAATCCAGACCAGAGTCTTAATCCAAATAATAATAATAATTCATCAGGTTCCCGTTAGATATTCATGGAATGACAGTGAAAGGAAGTTCTCCACCTTCCTGGAATAGAATTAGATCACTGCCCCACACGTTAGTGCACAAATAAAAAAATACATAAAACACAATCCTGACTTTTGTTCCCTCTCACCTGGTGAGTGCAATGATTAATGGAACCGCCCCCATGCATCGTGTTCAACCCCCCCACACTTCCCCGTGCCTAATTTGAGTCATCTAGGGGAGACGCACACAGTCAAACACAGCCATGCAAATGTGACGCCAGTGCATTATCCCATTGGACTGTGTTCCACATGGACGGCTCCGGTCATTTCGCCCTAACTTTTCACCTAAATGTACCTCCGCCATCCTCCCAGCAGCCCCTCCCTTCCCTAACGTTAGGATTTGGTAATGTGCTTTTCAGGGCCACTCTATTTTCTGGAATAAAATATTCATCCATTGGCGAGGACGGTCTTAGAGGAAGTCTGTCTGATGTATGAATTCGTGGCTCCGACAGACATTTTCTTCAATATTTGATGGGTCATCAGAGCTCTGTGTCTAACACTGTGGGGTTTAGTTTAACCAGACCGGGACTGAAAATAGGCTCAAAACACCCTTCAGAGCAATAATCCTGGTGTACATTTTGAGGAAATTACCGATATAAGTCCAGACTCCCTGTTTTCCCATTGCTCCCTTTCACGTTTGGCGGTGGTGTTTTCTTTCTCAACAGGTTAACGTCTCTTTGCAGTCCAATTCTTTGTGCAAAACCATCAGCCGGTGCACACTAAATCAGCTTGATTGCATGCCAGCAAGAAGATAAAAGGCTCGGAGGTGGGTACAGTAATCCAGAGAGAGCGGGTGGTCTGCTCGCAGGCATATCGTTTTATTCCCTCATGCATATTCACTTCTAAGCTTCTGAGTATGCAGATTAGGCTTGTCTGAACAGTGGACCCTCCAATCACATCCTACTTTTGCTTTTTCTTCTTTCTTCCTCTCTAACTGCACCCTGCTGTTTGCAAGAACTGCCACAATGAATGCAACGTGCACGTATGCGTGTGATGTGTGTGTGTGTGTGTGTGTGTGTGTGTGTGGGTGAGTATTCTTTTGCTTGTTTGCAAGTTCAGTGGCAGCTGGGTTTGAGCGTGTGTTCATGAACAAATGCTGTGTGTGTGTGTGTGTGTGTGTGTGTGTGTGTGTGTGTGTGTGTGTGCGCGCGTCTGTTTAGGTATGTGTTTGCCAGACACATGGCTTTGTCTTGTCCTGGCACCGTGCTCGGCTCACCAGATGTTCGGCTTTTTTATCATCCTCCGCTTGCACTGTGTTCTTTGAGGCTGTTTCGTTCATTTTCAACTTGTTCTTTTGTTTTCTGCCCCTATGAGCGAAAACAACAAGCCATTTAAAGATCCTCTTTTTCATTTTTTACATTAAAAACTCAGTCATATTTATGATTTTTGATCTTCTAGCAGCAGCTTATTGTTCAGTAGCTAGTAGTAGTTTGTTTCTCCTTTTTGGGAGATTCTAATTGATTAAATACTGATTTGGAACATTTAACAGATAATAGTGTTATTCAATTTTCAGGTTTGCATTTCTTTATCTCATCTCAGGTAATAGTTTTGTTCAGGTAACTAAAATCTGGCCAACAAAACAGGCAGACACATTTAAAATGCCCCTTAACTTGCAGCAGTTAAAGGGCACCTGGGGTCAGAGGAAGTTAGCCTATGTTGGAGTCACCGAAAACTAGCTACATGTTTGAAATCAATTTCTTAATAAATATTAACTGAATGAAATGGGTGGAAGGCCCGTGTGGAGGATGGTGCCCTTAGTCAGCGTTATACGATGAAGTCAGAAACAGGAAGGATGAAATCCATACTCCTCGATCGGCTGTTTTACGAGCCACTGGGAGCTGCTAAATTGTTTTCTTTTCTCCTGGCTGTATATCAGAAATATAAATCTATGGGCCTTCCTTTTAGTGCCTCTACAGACTCAAATGAACATGACTCCGAGCTGAACGAAACGCTAAATTATTGTCCAATTAAACAATGAACCTAAACTGCTGCTTTTGATCCTCAGAGAGCCTGATCCTTCAAATGTATTTTTTCTGTGACGCTTGGAAGAAAACTTCCCTAATTAGGAATTTTCCTACAGTTGCATCGGTGTGTTAGTTGCAGGAGATGTCGACAGCGGCTCTGATGCCAGGGATCCACAACGAGGAACATCCACTGACGCTCCGCTGGGATTAATTGGAAGTAAGGAACCACGGTTACCTGCAGTGCCCCCGGCCTTCGTCGACAAGAGGTCAGCGTAGAAGCATGCGACTCCCCTAATGAAAAGATGCGGGATTTTATTCAAATGTAGCTCAGCCGGGCGGATGCAGGAAGGCGAGCGGGAAGTAAGCGCATTTAATTGCATGTTTACACTCACGCTGTTCCTGGTGCACGACCGGGCCTGATTAAACCGCCACAATGAAAAAGTTAGAATTGGAAACCACATCCCAACACCGCATCCACTCCAGTGCAGAATTAAATCAAGCTGTCACCTGGTCATTGCCACCGCCCACCACGCAGAGACACATGCGCGTGCACACACACACAATGGTCCCACCCGTCGCCAACAAACACAGCAAGCTGTCAAATAAAGCAGCAGTTGTAATTATAGGAGGGGGTGAAATTCAGATTTATTTATTCCAAAATGAAGCCTGCGGATCGACGGAGGGACAGCTCTCCTCCATCTGTCATCGTTGAAGCCACGCTTGTCTGACACAAGGATTCATTCGTCTTGTCGTCTTTGACAGTCGGATTTTCCCTGCGTACTCCCACCAGGAGTCGCACTGGATTTTTGGAGGCAGGCTAAAAAAGAAAACACTCCGTGACAAGGGGTAGGCTCTTTATGAATGCAAATGAGTCTGGGAAAATTCACAGAGCAGCTAGCGGGCTCCGAGGCTCCGGCATCCGTCACATCTTCCACCCCCCCCCCCCCCCCCCACCCCTCCTGCTGGGCACAACCCACGCTCTGCTAACAGGTCTGAGGGCTTACTGAGGCCCAACAGCAAGAACAGGCACACTTGTAGAAAAGGACATGAAAATCCTGTGGCTGACACACACTGTAAGTGCCACCGGTGACTATTGTCTTCACCGGAATGATAAGCTTTCTGTTTATATCTAGAGAATGCCTGGTGGGTTTGGGGTTTTATTATGAAACATTCATCTCTCTCCGTTTCTGTCTGCGTGTGCATGTGAGGATGCGTCACTTGTATCACTTGACATTTGGCTTCTCTTTTATCCTGTTCCAAGGATTGTAAGTCAAATGCTATGTGACAGGTCAACCCTTTCATATCAGTCATCCTTCACCCTGACCCAGGCTCAGCTGCGCAAACACATCCAGCATCTCTGCGCTAAAGAAGCATCATTAGCTGCAAGATATCCCGACTGCTTCACCAGCCTGCTTACTCAATCAGACCTCTTAGGCCAAAACAGTGGATCGGAAATGATGTTAAAAAAAAAAAAACAAAAAACATGTAAATACTGAATTTAAGACTCATTTTGATATCTGGACACCATAGCTGTTTTATAGTTTAGATAAAATGTAGGTGGAGCGTACATATTGCCTTCTTTCATTAAGCTTTTTGCCCCAATAAAATTAAATGCAGTTAATAACTAATGAGTTTTAATCAGGGTTTAATTCCAATTTTGCCCCATCATGAATGCCATCCACCAATAACCTCTTCTGTTGTTAACAGTTACCAGTTCTGTGTGTTTTACAGATGCCAGATCAAGAAAGCGCACATATGTGAGAGCATACAGCGCGTGCACTTTAGGGCCAATTATGCAAATATCCTATCCTCTCCATAGATGATGTCCATGTGCACTTTGACGTCATGCATGTGCACATTAGTTTCAGCCTCTGAGAAGCGATCTTGACGTTTTACTGGCAGATCTTGGGCTGATACATATGTCAAGGACCCGTCGCAGATGCTTGTCAAAGGTGCTGGGGATGGAGCTCTGATTGGTTTATGGTGTCAGGCCCCAGACACACCCAGGTTTAATTACCTGATAGGATCTTGAGCTTTCGAAGTGAATATATCATTAATGGCTAAACAATAATGAAAGACATTTATAAGTGGGAGGAGTTTTGTGACCAGAGGTTTGTTCCCCTATTTAAGCCCAAAGATGCCAAAATCTTTGGGTTTTTCACAGGGATGGCCAACAAACGCAGAGCGAGTGCTGGGAAACGCTGACTCGACTCACGTCGTCTAATCTATTCTAGGTGCGATTAAAGTTTAATTCGTGCCCATCTCCTAATGCTAGCCGGCGCGCCCTCTCCCCGTTTGTGGATCGGTGAGTAGTTTCAAGCTGAGTCCAGGTCTTTTCTCTCTGTCTGGGCCTCACTTTATTCATGCCTGAGGGACACCGGGAGCTGCAAACAACTGAATTTTTCATCAAGGTTACTTCCTGGAGAGATGTGCCAGGCGGTTGCCGCTCTCTCCCTCGGTGTGTTCCTAGCTCATACATAACTTAACCCGCTGTGACCCGGAGCTCTCTCTGGGAGGAGTTGTTTGACCCTGTCCGCACTGGAGAACATGTGCTGTGGAGTCAGCAAGAGTTTGTTATGAAGCTGGAAATATGGCGGCACTTAGCATTTGTAAGCAATTCATTAACACTTCGTAAATGGTTTATAACACGGGGGGGTGTGGCTGAGAGGTCATTACTCACTGTGGAAGGCTCTTTTAGAGCATTGACAGAAATACAGCCCAATGTTACAGTGATATTTAAATGACTTTGTGCTAAAATTATTCTTATATTTGCTTATTATTGATTGGCATGTGTTAACAAATATATTTATAAACCAAAAACATGCACCCGTCTGCTCCCCTCACACATGCATTATTCCCAGTGGCCAGGCCCGCGTTGCTTCTTATCTGCATGTTGTGTGTCGGTAAACCCAGTGCAACTTGGCTAGTTCAGCCCGCTCACTGTTCTGTTGGGAATGCAGACACAGCTGTCATTAACATTTTCAGTCTCCGCAAAACAACTTTGGCAGGAAAAAAATAAAACATCGACTATTTATAAGAATATTTTTACATCAGAATTCATTTGCAATTATAATCAAATCCCACTTACTCCTTTCTTTGCAGGATTATTAATGCCGCAACAACACATTTGGTTTTAATGGAGGGAAAATATGCAGTGTCAGATGATTTTCTTTTTTCCCCCCCATTTCATTAAGGCTGCAAATGCCTCTTTCTGTGAAATTCGGCAATTGGGGCCACAAACAAGGTCTTATTTATTCTATTCAGAGTTTATTTTTGCAAAAGCATCCACAAGCAATAAGGTCATTTCGGTCTATTGGCTTACAGTGGAATAAATTTGAATTTTGAGCAAAGCGAATGAGCCGTTCAGATCATATTTCTCACTAATTAATGCAGCCTTTGATTTTTAAATAAGACCGATGTGTGGGAGGTACTCTATATGGATCAGGATTTGAGGGACCAGGCTGCCAGAATGTGTTTTAATATTTGCCGTTTTGAAGCCGGTGATTAAAAACCCCGATGTTTGTCATGTCTGATTAATGGATTTTTCATACTTTCCAGTAAGCGTGCGCCATTGCCTTTGTTAGGTCTTTAACATTGAGATAATCTCCGCCATTATGACCCTGTTAAATAGGAAATAAAATCAGGCTGAATGGCTGCCGTGCTGCAGACTTCCATTTCTGCTGCACAGTCTCGCAGCTCCTGAGTGTCAGACATTATCGCCAGCACTACCCTCAACCTCACCCTGCCCCTTGACAATTACTGGCCTACCTCCCTATTCAGCTCGTAATGAGAAAACTGACTGATCGATTTCTGCCTGGCTGGTAAAGAGGCGAAGGAATGCTTTGGAGCTGGTGCAGCACGCACTCGCGGAGCTGCAGCATATGCATGTGCCGCATTAGCAATATTTTTAAAAGGTTTAATGGGGGATCGTTGGCTTGCAATTACAAATATTACACATTTGATCTGATGAGCGGGAAGCTATTGAATTACGGGTCTAAAACCAACAAACTACCACCCTTTCATTAATCCTGTAAGGCAACCAGCAGCTATCAGGCAACAGAATGGGTTGCAGCACGACAACTATATTGTTATTTATGTTGTCTGTCTCGTTAAAAAGTCGTGTCGTCAATGCAGCCCAACCTCTGACCCCTCGGACGGAGACTTGGTCACGTTAAATCAGCAGCTGCTAATGTGCAGCGACCTCAGGCGGGAATAAGGAGCGACCTGCTGTGTCACATCTCACTCCCCATCCCTCTGAGATTCGGAAAACACCGCTGGTCTGACGGGTTTCTAATTGTAATCGGAAGACTTTGGAAGCCACCATGTATTGTTGCCGCCTACATTCATGATGGCATGACCCCAAATATGGTGGCACCCCATAAAGGACCCCATGTGTTGGGGAATTTGCATCAGAAGTTGCACAGAACAACATCACCTCAGCTCTGCTTCTTTATTCATTCATTCCCGCCACCACATATGATAAGTTATTCTCCGCTCCCCGTATGCGATGGTCAGACCCTGCATAGTGAGTAGTTCCACAATCTGACATTTGTGACCTTTTTGCTAGCTGCTAACGGCTGCTTGCTGCATTTTTGAAAATCTTGGCCGTTTCATCCAGATGTTTGGCAAACAAATTCTGGGCTGCTGGTACCAGTTCCGGATACGCTGACTTCAACGTTCTGCAGAAATTACAATACTGCTGATCCACTGGCTCAGCTAGTGATGCAGTAAAAAAAAAAAAAAACTACACTTACCCCAGGGCTGGTGCTTCCCTTTATATAATATATTAAAACAAATGTTATCTTGCCTTCAGATATTTGCAAATTGTCAGAGACCAGTAAGAGCGTCAGGCCGCTGAACGACGTTAAACCTGGTTAGACTGGGGACTCAGTAAATTTGCTTTAACAACTGTTGTGGTGCTGTGTTACAACACCAGGCTTGTAAAAGTGCTCCACACAAACCGCTGCACGTTCTAATAAATTCTTCCTGATTTATTATTCCCTGGGACTGATTGCGTGGATGTAAATATTCAGCTGCAAAATATATAGTCTGAGTGACAGCGCGTCTTTTCCAGGCACCCGCGCCGCGTCCTGTTGGGTCAGAGCTCCGCTGCCACTCACAATTATTTATTAGGCTACATATTCACTCTCTATCCATCACTGTATGGCCACCTGGTCCGGTCACATCTCTTTATGTTTATTACAGCGTCCCACCTTCCCCCCAGGAGGATGATTGACGTTTGGGGAGAGCAGCGAGGTGGGACTTGCGCGCTTCTTCTCCAATCGCGGCTCGGAGGGGGGCGGAGGCTTTTCCATCCACACTCCGATCCCGAGTCAGTTACCAGACGCAAGCGAAACAATAACAGTTGGTGGTTTGTATCCCAAACGATCGCAGGCAAGTTGGGCGCGTTCCGGCGCGTCACGATCTCGAGTTTGTCGGGGGGGTTTTCATGAGAGGAGCTCCGCGCGTCCCACTTTTAATCAGATTAGGAGCCTTTGACGCTCATTGCCGCTTTCTGCTGCTTCTTCTGGCGGTGCAGGAGTGGCCAGAGTCAAAAGCTGCGATTCAGATCAGATTTCACCTAAACCAGTTGGAAGAGAAAGAGAGAGAGAGAGAGAGGGAACGCAAAATAGAGAGAGAGAGAGAGACGGTTTGTCAACCTCCCTCCCAAATCCAGAAAATCTTACCAAGAAAAAAGGAGGAGTGTCGGGGTTGAAAGAGGCGCAGAGGAATCCAGAGGAATTTCCGAGGATATTTTTTTCCCTCCTCTTGCACATCTCCTTACCCTCCTCTTCACGTTCGCGTTTAAAAGTTGCAGGCGAGGCAGCGGAGACCGCGGTCAAGGATGGACGAGCAGCCTCGCTTGATGCACTCCCACGGGGTAGGCATGGCCGGACACCCCGGCCTGGCGCAGCATATGCAGGATGGCACGGCGGGGACGGACGGAGAGGGGAGAAAGCAGGACATCGGAGACATACTACAGCAAATCATGACCATCACAGACCAAAGCTTGGACGAGGCACAGGCGAGGTGAGTCCTCGGGAATAAAACGAGATTTGTATTAGTAGAGAGAGCAGAAACAGTGCTCGCTGATGGAAGAGGGGTGAGATAAAAAACACTGACTCTGCCTTTAAATGAAAGCAATTACGCCCACAGAAGTGCCAGAGCGTGCCAGAGCGCCGTTAAAACAACTTTTAAATTAAAAACCTCCATCCTAAATGAAAGACAACACCTGTGCACGTCCCCAGTTTCTTCTGCCTTCTTACAAAGGAGCTTATTATAATCCTCCGGTATAACAACACGCCGCAGAGCCATCTGCGGCTCACAGCCAGTCCAATGCGAATCCTGATTATCATCAAAATACTTCATTTGTTGCGTGTTTGGAAAATCATGCGGATTTGATGTCACCAAATGGAGGGAATGTGGAGCCTGTCTGCACCCAGAGGGACTAATGATCAATTTTCTTTGCTGCTGTGTGTTTTCCAAACTCTTCCAGTCCCAACAGCGTGTGTATTTTGTGACTGTTGCCACTTGTTTGAATGGATGCTCCTCTTTTCAGGAAACATGCACTGAACTGCCACAGAATGAAACCTGCCCTCTTCAACGTCCTGTGTGAAATCAAGGAGAAAACAGGTCAGTCCCTTTGGAGACGTAGCTCCTCTGTGATCGTCGTTTTCACCTGTTAATATTACCAGTAACCCGGATTTATTTATTTATCTTGAAACTGCCGTTTCTGCCACTTTTTTGATGTTTGTTTGTAATTTACAACACTTTTTGTCTGACAAATGTCACACCTGTGAACCAGCACTTGCCCCCCCCCCAAATGATGTCCTTTCATTGGACCAGAGTGTTTTCGCTCCAACGTTTGGGCCTTTTCTGGGGCTGGGTATTTTTTTTGCCCTCTGTTTTCCTTGGCTGAAGCCAGCTCGTTTAAACGCAGAACCAGTCAGAGGAGTTTTTCTGTTTTGCGCCGGCGACGAGGGTCAAAGTCGTGATGGGGGGGAAACGTGTGAATTATTACTCACTTAGCAGCAGATTAAAAGAAGAACTGCTCGGGCGATGAAAGCCGGCAACTATCCTCCGAGGGAGGCGGTGGAAGGCTGTGTGAGCGGCGGTGGCAGCGGCAGGAGCAGCTTTTTTTTTTTTTTTGCAGGGAGGAAATGGAACAAACACATCCAATATGACCCTATCGTGAAACGCAACTTTAGATGAGTGAGAGAGCCTCGACGCTGCTGCGTTCACAGCCACGCGGGGGTGAAAACAGATTCAAATAAAGCGGCCTGAGAAGGAAGCAACACCATTTTACGTGAGCTGCCGCCGCTGACATTTCATTCACATGAGTCACCAGCAGGCGGGGGGATTTTTTAAAGAAAATATTTATTTATATAGTGCTTCAGATTCACAAAGGTTAAGAAGTGCAGCGTGTGAGGAAGCTATCGTGGGCTGGGGGCCCTCTTTCTAAATTGCCAGACTTGGAGAAGTGAGAGACTAATGCCTGGCACTTTGTAAACTGTCTGGCGTCTCCCTGGGTTCAACCAGAGTTCGTTTCCAAAAAGAAGAACAAAGTAACTTGGACCTTTTCCTGGCTTTTCCCCCCTGCCTCTCCTCTCTTCCCACCGTTCTTGGCAAGTGGGATTTTCACAAAGCGAAGAGCAGCCCCCCTCCCTCCTCCTCCGCCTGCAAATCCTCTTTCCCTCGCTTCAGGACCAAGTTTGGAAATGGTCGTAATTCAGCATCCATCTTTCTTTTTTTTTTTCCTATTTTGTCCAAATTTATTGTCCGCGATTATCGCATATTCAAAAAAAAAAGCAAACCTGTGAACGAGGGAAGATTGTTTTAATGGCGGTGCTTTCGCAGAAGTTGAGCTTCGCCCAGAACACGACAGACTGGTCTCCTAATGGCTGCCGAGCCGCGGCTCATCTTCGCCTGTTGGAGGCGAAAAACTGAAAATCCTTTCACTGCAGTGACAGAGAAAATGACTCAAAGCTTGAGCGTGGCATTTACAGCCAAATGTGCTGAGTGTGTGTGTGTGTGAGCAGAGTGCAGCCTGTAATTTGTCAGGTCTTTTTTATATTCTTCATAAAGAGTCAGCTTCTCTACACGCTTGCAGTCAGTGAGGATGAGAGGCGGGAGACGAGCGGCGGTGTTAAGCGGCCCTTCCGTCCGACCTTTCGCTGAGGGATGGGGGGGGGGGTTAGCATGCATTTCTTTAGCGTGCCGTGTGTGCACCGGCTATTCGCACATGTACGTCTCCTTCGGCGTGTGAGCGTTGAGGTGTCCACTGGCTGCTGACAAATACGCCGACAGTGGACGGGGCAGACCTGAACTGGTGACCCCGCCCCTCCCGCTGTATATGTGTGCAGTGGTCAGTACTTAGCGAGCTTAAACAAGCTCAGGTTTGCATGCTGAGGGACCAACAGCGGAGGCTTGTGTTACCCCCCCAGCAGACGTTTCCTTTTGGCCGCCAGTGTTACGTTTCACGAAAAATGTTTTTCCTGACTGCCGGCCCCGCTATGATTTTCTTCCCTTTTTGTGAACTATTATCATTGTTTCTCCAGTTCCTGAGAGCACTTGGTTTCCTGTGTTTGCTTCACATCCTGTGACGAGGGCCTCGGAGAACGTCTTTGTTTGTGTGAAACCATTTTGCCGAGGGAAGCGGGCACGTACAGGTTGAGTCCTTAAGAGAAGCCAGACACCCAGCTAGTGTTTGTGGGTGTCAGGTTTCAGGCCTCCCTTCTCCCGCTCGTGCGCTGTGTTTCTGTGCACAGGCCCGGGACTGCTTCATCAGACTACTCTGTGTCATCAGCCTCACATTACCCCCTCGCAGGCTCGCTCAGATGGAGCGCTCCTTCATGACTAATGTGATCAGACTGATAATGTATACACAAGCGGAGATCTGCTGAATCAGTCTGCATCAGGATAAACACACTTGCACGCGCATACATTTGATCTAAATATGGCGGCATTGTGCTGCCAGGGGGATGTTTAATAAATATCCTGTAGCTGCTGGGCTACAGCTTACATTTCATTTTATGACTGAGTCGCCTGTAAATACATAAATAGCCAAACTTTTGTCTTCAAATGATGTCTTATTTCATTTGATCCAAAATACAACAAAGGAGGAAAAAAAAGCAGTAAATTTTCAGCGTGCGAAGACTGGAAACAATAAACTTTTGGCATTCTGCTTTTTAACGAGTTGCAGATTCATTTTCCGACTGTCTCGTCATCTCAGCTCTAATTTGCAAGCTTAGAAGAGAAGGGGGATAAAAGAAATCAAAGCGATAAAATGTCAAATTACAATTTATGACGTTCTCCGGCAACATTAACATTAAACGTTGACGGAGGTGCCGGTTGAGCTCCGGTGAATCAGTGGATAAACTGGTCACTATGGCTCCCAGTGCTGCTGTTTTTCAGTGTTTAATTGACATGGCTGTCCATGATGAGTTCAGGGGTTAGTGTTGCCTCTCTTTGTTACTCTCCTCTCATCTCCAGTGACAGATGGAGGCATTAGTCTCCAATGTGGCGCTGTCCTGAAACTAATGGCTATGTCCTTGGTTTCCCTGTGCTAGCTGGGAGACTGTATATCTGTCCCCGACTTGGAAGTGCCGAAGCAGCAGTTTATCCCCCTCATGTTTTAGTTTCCACGGAAATAAGGCCAAACAGGACCCTGTCTGTTCCCCCCATAAATGACTTCAAATAAATAACTTTGAAACGAGCGCAAAGTTTTTGCTGAGAAAACGCCGCCGGGGCTTTGATTTGCGAGTACACATGAACCTTCTTCCTCCACTTTACCAGCGGCGTTCCTCTAAGCGAATAATAACAAACAGACTACGTGTTTTTATAAGGAGCCTGAGCGGAGATGTGGCGATTCTAAGTTTATTATTGCCTTTAAAGTGAGTTATATCAAACATAAATAGACTGGATTCCACTTTATCCGCTGACATTTCCTCTGTATTCATATTTATATCCACTACATTCTCAGCACACTTCAAAGGCGACTGCATCTATTTTTGCTGTTGCCTGTCCTCTGGTATAAACTCACTCACAATTAGGACAGCTAATATATTATGCAAATGTTGACTGGCTTAATTGAGACATGTTAATCATGTTTTAAGAGGCTAATTACAGCGCTGCGTATCTGAGGTGGGAGCTGTAATTAGCAGAAGATAACAGAGCTGGCTGTAAAACGGTCATTCGGCGGGGCCACATACAGAGGTGGGCCGCGAGTGCACGGGGGCCAACCACCCCGCCAGGGCACAGGTGGGTCGCGCGGTGTTTGTTCTGGGCTTGTTTTCCCACCGGTTCTAACAGCTCCGCTTCTTCCTTCAAGCGTGCAGAAAGGCTGAAATCTACATTTTAAGAAGGCTCGGTGCCTGGAAGCTGCCCCATGACTGGCAGTTGCCTTTCACCTCGTTGGTAGCGGCAGGAGGGCCGAGAACGGAGCTCTACCAGCCCGCCTATTCAAGTGTTATGAATGCTTTGCATCTCTATCTATCTATAGACTCCTTCCTGCACTCCGCTCTCCGGTTATCTGATGCAGCATTACTGGCCGTTCTGTAGTCGGGGCTTTTATGCAAGGCCGTATTCTTATTTTTGACAGAGATCATATTCAGATCCATTACGCTAAAAATGCTTTCCTACTTATCGAGTATAAAATTGCTTTAGAGAGGAAATTTGCTCGGTTGTGGAGTGGAGTTTCTTTTTTATCAGATGTTTGTCTCCAGAGCAGCTTTTAGTCTCTACCGAGCAGCTCTGGTGATAATATTGCCGGTGCAATTCCTTCAGCCGCTGGTTTTCTTATTGGCGCTGTTCGGATTTGATTGGATCCCCCCTCCAACCCCCAAGTATCCTAGAATTGGCTGACGCAGCTGGACCAGTATATCCTCATATTGTCACCTGCAGATCTTATTACTGATATGTCCACCAGGCTGTAACTGTGCCGAATTACACCATTAAGTTTTTCATTTTTCGTAGGATTAAAGCTGTTAAGTCACGCGCGCACGCCCCCTCTGTCTGACTGAGAGATTTTCTTTTTTTTTTTTCCTGCGTTTGTTTCGTACTCAAAGCCGTTCCTCCATTGAGGTTTTCTCGGGCCCTTCGGTGGAGGTGGCGGACCTGGCAGTTGATAACCTGTAATTCGAGGTGCAGGATCTCATTTCTCTGGCACCCTGCCACTGTGATGTAAATGGTGTGTTGGCAGCACGCTGGGGTAGTACAAAGGAACCCCCCTGACTTCGATGAACAGTCAAACATAAAATGGCAAGCGCTCTTCCCTGGCTGACTTAGTAAAAATGACATAAATTAATACATGCTGCTTAAACAGGACCAAGATTAATGGCCGCCTTTCGCAGCCGCTTAGATCCACTGTCAGTCGCCGCTCGCTGCCCAGATGGAATCAACACCAATCAATGAGGCTACCCGACTCTCCCCGGATATCTGCTTAGGATGTTAAGTGAGACGCGCGTGGCGCCGCTGTTGACACGGTAGTTTGGCCCCTCTCCCCGCCATCTCCTCGTACAAACCGGTCGGCATATCCTGTATTACTTCCCACAGAGTGGAGCGTTCAATCAGGTGCCACAAAGTCAGATGGGGAAGAGCGGCGAGGCTGATGGCTCAGCAGTGATTGGATGTTTCAATTACTGATAGTAATGCCATGGTGTAGTGACTCATGCAGTGCAGATAGCACCATTTATTTTAATCAGGACAGGGGGAGAGATGGGTGTGGATGTGTCTTCTCATTTTAGAGCAGCTTCACATTAAGATGCAGAGGAGTGCTCTCTCTCTCTCTCTCTCTCTCTCTCTCTGTCTCCCTGTCTCTCTCTGCATTTTTTTCACGCGTGCGCACGCACACACGCACGCACACACGCTCAGGTGGATTGAGAGTGGAGGAGAGGTTGCTGTGGGTAACGCGCAGCGACAAGGTACTCTCTCGGCGAGCTATTCTAATTTATGTTAATAAACCTTTGCTGCCGCCGTGAGAGACAAAGGGGCCACAGATGAGCCTTGGTAACCTCGGCACCTTCGCAGGAAGGCAAGGCGCAGACAAAGAACAATGCAGACAGGCACACACATTCAGAGAGGACGGGAGAAGAGAGAGACACCGAAACGGCAGAGAAATACTGTGGCAGGGAGCGATGATAAATTTAGCCGCACAAAGAGCCGTGTTTGTGGCTGCAATATCAAACCGCGTCACGCTGGCAGTGTTTCAGCGCGGCGCATGTTTCTGCTCGTCTGCTGCAAGGGGCAGAAATAGGCAGGCAGGCTGTCTCTTGGGAGTTTTTCTGCTTCCAATTCTGTGGGGAATCTCTATAGTCGAGGGAGACAGGGGGTGCAACAGTTTTGGATCACTTCCCCCGGGCCAGATGTGACACCACAGGTAGCATTTAGCAGAGATTGGGGAGAGCACGAGTGTTAGCGGAGATCAGCATTCTGCCTGGCTGCTCGAGAGAGAGGCCAGTTAAGTACCCTACAGCCGATATGTGAAACCGTGTTAATATTTGAGTCAAAAAAATGAATCGCCATCATCTATGAATAAAAAAATAATAATAAATAACGATCACTGAAAGGGTGTCTCGCAGAGGCTCCAAGAAGAGCCTAGTTGTGCACTCCTTACCCTTTATTTATGTGCGTTTTGACACATCTTATACAAAAAATGTGCTTGAAATGCAAAGAAATGCAAAGAAAATCCTCTTAATTCGCAAAAAAAAAAAAAATTCAAACGTAGAAGCACATAAAGTTGCATTTGTCAAAAAAATTCAGACCTAGAAAGTGTTTGATTATGTGTGTAATTATCTTTTTGTCTCAATCTAACTGTTGTCACGGCAGATGCTAAAAGACAAGCACTATCTGCCTTTTTCTTAAAAAAAGTACTGGCAGAACTCTCCCATTTTCCTATTCTGGCATCTCTGATGTGCCTGCATTGACTGCTGTAGTTTTGCACATTCTTTGTCATAAACTCAGGCTGTGTAATGGGAAATCCCTGAGTTTGCACTTAGTTTGTCTCCTTTTTCCTTTAAAATTACATGAGATCACGTTATTTTCGTGCCAGTGTCTGCGTTCAGCATTTATTTGATGAATCTCTCCTTGAGCTGATTATGTTTATTCCATAATAGGCAGTGGGAAATTAAATGGAAAGATATGGGAGGACCAGTCACCGCTGGGGAGGTAAACGTCAGGGAAATCCAACTTTAGATTGGCAGAATGTGTCATTTTGCTCAGTTTTGGAGGACTGATGATCATAGTACAGTAGATGTCCTAAGTCGGAGGGGGAAAACTGCAGGTCTCCTCTCCTGCCGTCTGTCTGCCAGCTTGCCTTTGGCGGTGTTAGTTCTGGACAGTTAACTCCGACTGAAATTATGTTAATTGCTGTCATTTTCTCTTTTCTACTTGAGCATAATCAGCAAATTATATACTTCTGTTCATTTATTACCAAGCCTCTTTTAACAGATTTTTTTTATCCTTCAGAGATCAAAAGTTTGGAGGCGTTTTTGCAGGGGGGGTTCGTGTACACTGGGGACAGTTTGTCCTTCCGCCTCCAGTATGCTGGTCATTAAAAGTCTCTGAAGTGATGGGCGGATGTTGGTGGGGTTTGATTTTCAGCAAAAGCACCAAGAACGTCGCGTCTCTGAGAAACGAGCCGTCGCTTTGGCCTGGTTGCACACCACATACACCACTGTTTACTGTCGCGGAACTCACATTTAACACTGAACTGGCTTACGCCCATCCTCCATTTTATCCGCTGTTTACATCAAGTCAGTCAAGTTTACATCAAGTTAAAATGGATTAAAATATGAAGAGCCACGCGTCGTTTCTCGACGCCTTCGCTCCAGCAGTGACGCATGCATGGGCCTGACAGTCACCGGGAGCCTTTAAAATAAGACTTTTATGAAAAGAATCCCCTCATGGCTGGTTCGCAAGATTTAAGGCAATGACCCTTTTTCTCTCCACGTGCCTGTTGGGCCTCCAGTTTCTTCTGCTACAACTGCTCCATTGCTTTATTGGACACGTCCTTCAGCACCGTGTTTAGCAGTTCCCTCCTCTGCAAACACATAAAATCCCTTTATGCTCCTATTACTTGAGTTTATGAAGAGCGTCTTCGATCCCCCCCCAGCCTTCCCCTCCCCCCCCCCTCCCCCCGCTGATAGGATCTTATTGATAGATTGATATTGGGGAAGCTGTAGTGTGATAAAGGCGTGGAGGTTAAGAGCTTCTTGGATAGTTTAACCTTGATAAAACAGTTGTTTCACTGAGGCTGATCTCGCCCCATCCGTCTTCATCCGTCAGAGCCCCGCTGAAGTATGCAAATGAAGCCAGTAGAGGGAAGCGCCGCGTGCGGTTAAATGGGGCGTTGCGAATGTGCGGTGTACCGCGCCGACGGGGTGATACTACTTACTGTCCAAATTTAGTCTGTCTCTTCTGGAACACCCACCACCACCACCACCACCACCACCCTATTCCTTTATGTCTGTCTGAAAAAAAAAAATATATATATATCTATATATATATATAGATATATATATATAGCCCCACATTTAAGCCTTTCATAAATGGATTATGGCGGTGGCACCAGCAAAGCACTTTATGGATTTTACTGACTCAACAACTGCGTGCTATCATGTTGTTTGTGCGTGCGTTATCTGGATGTGCACGCCGCTGCGGCCTTACATTTAAGAATATGGCTGTTTATTGCGGTAATTAGTGACTGTAAGGTAATAATCTTTATGATAGTAACCGTCTAAATGCTGCTCTCTGCTCAGACAGCTTAATTTACCCGATTAGTTTTGAACCTACTCAGCAGCATTAGTGGTGTTTTTTTTTTTTTTTTGGGGGGGGGGGTTTGATTCTCATTTATCTCCTCCGTCAGCATTTTGATCGATTCTGCTGCACGCTTGTTATTTTGCTGCTTTTTTCGCAACATTTTTGAAGAAGGGCTCGCCGATGAGGCCAGAAACAGATACCACATCTCCTTTTGGATGTCATGAAGCCGTCAGTCAGGAACTTTCCCTGCTGCCCTTTGTTATGGAACGCCGCCTCTGTGGGTGGGTCCTCGGGGGTAATAGATAGCTCAGAGAGCCTATTGGACTGCGAGCAGCATCCCTCTCTGTCCAGAGCCCGTTAAAACAAGCTTCGGGAAAGCAGCCATGTAGTCCTAACCATCACTGGCCCCCACTAAAAAAAACCCATTAACATTAATGAAGGATAGTTTTAAAAGTTCCCCAGTAATAGGCTTGAACTGGATTTATGAGTAAGAATGGTTGGCGAGAGAGCGCGGCGTGAAAAATGCCACCGGTGGCTAAATGGAAATGAACATTTGAAAGGTCTCAGAATTCAGAGAGGATTTCACCTCGGCTTAATATTTTTCATTATAATCGTTCCCTTCCTCCAGGTTTAAAATCAAACAGCAACACGAAGGAGGGGGGATTAGTTTTCTTTGTGCTTCATTTTTATTTATTTATTTTTTCACATAAAAAGCCTTTCATCCCACGTGGCTATTTCAATATCTTGGAACTACCACTTTACCTGTCTGCAAGGTCCCTATAGATGGCTGATGTGAAGCTGCCATTAGCCGGCTGATTCTTCAGCCAGAGATTACTGTGCCAGTACGCAGTAATCACAACGTTGGGGGGGAGAAAAGCCTGATTGCTCTCCATCCAACCTACAAAGTGTGGCTTAAATGGGTTTGTCGAAGGTCTGCATTCGGTTGTTGGTATGTCATCATAGTGCATTAGGACTGTCAGAGGCAGAATGGCAGTTTTTGAAACCTCTCATCTGGTGAATGTTAAAAGGATGCAGAAATACTCTCAGACTGAATCAGACAAACAAGGCCTCTGTGAGATTGTTCAGCCCCAGCACCTGTGAGCTGCAGCACGCGTCACTTACTGCCTTCTACAGCAGGAATACTTATTTAAAATGTTATAAATTCTGTCCTCCCTCTCATGGTTTTTTCCTTCCCTCCTCCTCCTCCTCCTGCTCCTATCTTTCTGCTCTCTCCTAACCTCTGATGTCATTAGCGTTGGAGAGAGGTTGAAGGGAGAGAGGGGTTGCCATCCTTAATGAATTCCACTGTGTCTCAGTGCACCCCCACCTAGTTAACCCCACCCCCTCCCCACCCCCCGTCGCTGCTCAAGGTGTCAAATTAGAGCAGCTGGAAAAAGGGGTGAACAAGAAGATGGACAAGGTACATCTCACCCCACCTCATTTCCTCCGCTCTCCCTCAAAGCACTTAATGTAACACGATATTCATGAATAGTATCCATGTAACAACTATGCAAAGATGGTTGGATGCACTCCACCCGTTCACTTTAATGATTAAGAAGCCGTTACCGCAGATAATAAATTGTTACATAGAGTGGTGTGTGTGCCGAAAAGCCACTTAAAGAGAAGATTTTTGCCCCGTTACGCAGAGTTTACCATAGCAAATAAACTCTTTTATTGGAATGTTTTTATGATGATCCAGTGTTATGAATGATCATTTATGGCAACAGAATTTAAGGATTCCATGTGGGTGAATTTGATGTTAACAACAGTTACAGAAAACCTGTGTCGTAAAACAGTAGGTGCTCTCATGATGACAGTAAGCTTCATCCATGGCGTAAAAATGCTGAAATTACGCTGACTCCCTGTCTAGTTTCCAGCAACTCCGTGGCCGCGTCGAAGCGGAGATCCCTCCTGTTGCTCGCCGGTGAGTGCCGTAAATAGCATCTATTTGACCAAACCACTCCTAGACCTTTTTGTTAAAAAAAAAAACTTCCATAGACCGCATTTCAGGTATCACTGTGTAGCTCCACCTTCTCTCGTCTGCAACACAGCTCAAAATCGTCTTTACCTTGTTGTTGTTAAATTAAGTTAAGTTAAATTAAGAAATACACATCGTCGCTGTTGCAGGGTTTTTAAAAATGGCGGGTCTAGGTTTTCTGAAACGAGCTGCTTCCATGACTCGTCAGTGACATCAATCCCCATTGGTCCATTTGTACATTTCTGCCTCTGTAGGCGAGATTCGACTGTATGTGCAACCTGTAAAAAAATGGCTTCTGTCTGGTTTCTTCCCCTGTGTATTCACATGCCGGCGTTCCCCTACGTCACGGGTAATTGCTGTTGCAGCGGCCTGGAACCTGCCCTGAAATTCTGCGAGTCTATTAAAGTAAATATATCCGTATGAATCATTCGCCGCATGACCTCTGATAAATAGCCAGGTTTAGCCCATTCAATAAACATTGATCGATGGCATCGTCCGTGACCCCTTTGTGATCGACGCCCCTGAAGCAACGTTTGGCTGCTTTGTGTCTCGAACCGGAGCTGCAAATGAGGCAAAAATACATTTGTGATGTCACATCCGCTCGGCTCAGTGCGCAAACGCGACAGAATGGCTTTTTAAGGATGTTTCGGGGTTGATCATTCCTGGTAGAGAGGCAGTTGTTGACTGCCTCACCCCGCCATTAATGGTTGATAGTCCTGACTCAACAGAGAGCGTTGCCCCCCCCCCTCAGTGACTCTGCTTACTCACTCCTGAGCCCGGCGTTTAGTTTTCCTTGGCAGACCAAGGCCACAGCTCATTAGACTAAGAGAATGTGCCTGCCTTAATTAATGATATGTAAATATCCTTCAATTGGCCACATTTGCATATTAAGAGAGATTTGCGGAATCTGCGGAGTAATATATTTTAATTAGGGATTAATTAAAAATAATGGGAATTTCATTTCGTCTGGCAGGTTGTTTGGTGTGAAGCGCGCGCAGGGCCCAATCTTTAAACGGCGAGGCATCTACCAACACGTGAAGGAAGCTGAGCTCCTCCACCTGCTGTCTGCGATGCATACAAACATGTACGCCCAGATACGCACGCACGCACGCACGCACGCACGCACGCATGCACACACTCTGGCATCTCATTCCTTGAGATGCCAGAGACCTCCCAGGGGGTCTTCACAAAGCGCCGCAGCTTTGAAAGCTGGCGAGGGGGAGGAAGGGAGGACGGGAGATCCAGCATGAACACCCACAAACACCCTCAGTGTGGGGGTTTTTTGTTGTTATTTTGTGGGGTGTAGTTTGGCTTGGTTTCATCTCCTCTCATCTTTCTGTTTTTTCTCCCTCTTTTTTTTCTTTCCCCTGTATAGTCTGGGAATGACTCCGAGACACGGAACACTAGTTATGTTGGCAATTATGTTAATGGAATGCCATTAGGCCATGATTGGGTATGAGTGAATAGTGAGAGGGCACATTTTCAGAGACCCAAGTAAATGTCTGCTTTGATCCACTTCTAGGAGGCTCTCTGCCAACACATTTCCAACATAATCTGCAGCTTTTCACTCATATCTTGACCGTCGTGTCAGGGGTTGTTTCATTCTGGGCTATTTGTACAGCGTAATGGTGCACTTGCGGCGCTTTTTTTTCTCCCCCTCCCGGTGCCGTCGGCAAAAATAAATCTGAATCGAGACAAAGGGACCATTTGTCATCAGCATCGCTAATAGCACTGATAGCGCGGCCACTATCACAGCATCTCCTAGGTGGAAATCATCCCCATTACCAAGCATCAAGGCTGCTTCCTGCTTCCTGCATTGCACACACACACACACACAAACACACACACACAAGCACACTCGTTGCTTTTCTAGATCAACCCAAAGACATATTTTTGACGCGTTTGGCCATTTTTCGCTCCTTTTCTTGCAGCAGGAGCGTGCAGCGATTGTCTATTTTTCCTCGGGCTGGGCTCAAACGAGAGAGCAGCTTTGGCATTTGTGATGTGTCGTCAGCGCGCTGATGTTATTGATCCAGGACCTTCCGAATTCATTAGGAGATCCAGCAGAACTGTGCTGCATCTTTATTTATGTTGCTGCCCCCTCCCCGGCCTGCTTCCCTCTATCTCTCTCTCTCTCTCTCTCTCGTGCTCCCTCTCTCTCCCTCTTTCTGTCTCTCTGCCTTGCTCCCCGTCTCTTTCATCCTCCATGCATTATTCTTTTATTATTCTTTTACAGCTGCCTTATCGCCCACATTTTGGTGAGGATAAGACCTGTCATCTTTGGGTCGAGTCTGGAGAGATGATGGGAGACTTCAAGGAGGAGGAGGTGGTGGGGAGGGGAGGAAGAGGAGGAGGAGGATTGGTGTAAAGAATGCCTGCTGTCCCCCCCCCCCTTCACATCTCTCTCTCTCTGTGTCCCTCCCTCTCTTTTCTCATCTACCTTGCTCTTTTCCTCCACCCTCGCTCTCGCTGTCTCTCTTTGTAATGAGAATCTCTCCCTAATTGAGGGAGCCGCAGTGAGCTGGCCGAGGGCGGCGGGGTTAGATTGTGATACTGGCTACGTGACCGTTATGCTGATAGAGGTGGCAGATCAATAATTTAGGCCCTGACCTTAATGGTGGTGTTAAAATGCTCATTCCTCCAGAGTCTCGAGGCCTTAAAGGTGCAGAGTTGGATAAAGCCGGCTGGGGATGTGGAGGTGGGAGTGGGGGATGGTGGGAGCAGCAGATAAGAGGAGAGGTGGAGAAAGACAGAGAGGGGAGAGTGTATTTGCAGTCAGCCCCTCATGGTGTGTGAAAGCGGGGATCATGAGCGATGCTTTTCCCCGCTCCCACATTCAGACGCTCACATTGTCACCAGCATTCATCCTCTTAGCATCGATATGAATGCCACGAGCTCCCTCTTCTCCTTCTTCTTCTCTTCCTCTTGCCTTTATTTGGTATCTGGTTGTAATCCATTTTCATAAGAAGAAATCCTCCACACGTTCGCACTGATACAGTGAATGCATCACCAGACGCCAGAAGTGAACAAAGAATGCGGTAACGAGTGGGTTTAATCTGGTTCTGGGCTCGTCTTTGCGCCCCTCGCTCGAGGCCATGTGCGCCGAGGTTTCGGACAGGCATCGATTTGATTCTGAGGGACATTAACGTCACGGCCTCATGCGTCTCTCTGAATCTCGGAGACTCAACTCATTCCCTGCTGGCAGGATGCGACCATCTAAGCTCCCCTCTGCCCCCCAACCCCCCTCAGACACACATACACACACACACACATACAGAGCCACCCTTAGGGGATGATATATTAGATATAACCAATTCAATTTTATGCAGCCAGGACAGACGCCCTGGGGACATAAACACACACATTTTTAATACACTCCTCACCGGGAAGCCCAACGCGCTGGAGCCTGCGGCTGCACCGGGTCTCTTCTCACACTCAATTATTAATGTAACGGCCGTAGTGGTTTAATTAAATAATAAAGACAAACCCGCTGCAAAGGAATGGGACAAGGACAAGGCAGACAAAGAAGCAACTTCCCCCGATGTTGATGTGCAGCAGATGTAACGCGATAACCGTCCAAACGGAGGTTTTTGTCTATTCAGATTTCTGCTGGAAAACCCTTAAAAGCATTATTTCCAGCGAACATGATGGGCTTCAAGTCTGCCCATAAATCAATCATCTCGAGAGTTGGGTCAAACGGGGGCTCGTGATACCTCAACTACATAAAAAGAATGATTTCCTGGGATTATGGATTCCCACCACCTCAAGGGCAGGCCGGTGGGGGGGGGAAGAGGGGGGAGGTACCGATGTGATGAAATGTGGCGTTATCTTTTACTTTGTATCATTAGATCCACTGGAGATTACACACTCTATCCTCAAAGAGTAGATTTTTTTCCCCCCAGCTTTCTAAGAGGGGAGGTATTCTGGCCTCGGGGCAAAAAAATATATTCTCAGCTTCCCCGCCCCTCCCCAGCTTTCTCGGGGTTCATGTCCGTTATAGCTTGCAATTAATTATTCAGATTCATTTTGAAATGCAGGGTTACACTTTGAGTGGCTTGTTCTAAGAGCTCTCTCGTTTTCCCCCCTTTTTTTGCTAGTGGCAAGTAGGCTCCGCCATTAGATTGAAAAATAGGCCCATTGTGTGTGTTGACTTGGTGGCGTACTGCGATGAAGGATTGCGACAAACTGGAGTGTTTAAATCGGCGAATTGAAATTAATGCCCTCTCAAAGCTTGGCTTGCTGACGATACATTAAAGCTAATACTCCAGCGAGGTCGAGCAAATGTTTGTTTATTTACATGAAATGCGCTTGCAGAGAATGAAATGATTGGATTTCGCCCAAGTAAACACTTATATTAAAGAAAGAGACAAAAGAAGGCGAGGGCGTGTGGGCGCTCTCCATATTTATTGTTGCTTCTTTGATTTGAGGTGATGTTTCCTGATTCATTTGTTATTTTTAATTCTTTCTTCTGCTGCCTCTGAGCTAGTTTGGGCTTATTTTTGCCATCCCACTTGTTCCCTCCTCCGACACGTCGAGATACTTTTAAGGGTCATGCCTTGAGTCTGTCTTGTCACATCACTTATTCAGGGTGATTTTATTTATTCATGCCACTTTTTGATTTTAATAATTGAACACGGTGAAATGTTTCTTTCATACAGCTATAAAGTGCTCGCAAAGGAGTGTTGACATCTCTGGAAATATGGTTATACGGCTTTTTTTTTATACGGTGCAGACAATCCTCCATGTAAAGCGCGAGTCCTCGCTGTCAGTCGGAGCTGTAACGCGTATCGATTGAAATTATCGCTCACTTCCAGAGCAGCCGGAGGAACCCTGAGGTGCTGGTTGAGGAGGCAGAGGGTCTTTTAGTACTTTTCTTTTTTTCCTCTACAATTTAATGCCGGCGGCTGAGAGCGGTATTTATTTTCCTCAGACTCTGCTCTGCTATCCTGGAGTTGGCAGAGTGATTTTGTAGAATAGAAACATTATAGACTGTTAGTGTCAAAGTGTTAAATGTGATATATAGAGCTGGGGGTTTCAGAGGGAGGAGAACGGATGGACAGGGTGGGGGGTGTGGTGGTTGAGAGGAGGTGTTGAAGAGGAGGCGGTAAGGAGGTGAGCACTGCCAGCCAAAACTGGAGCAAGGTGCTCATGGGAGAGTGGAGCCATCCACCATGTGAGGGATGGCGGGGTAATGTGGCGGGAGGTAATGGCTTTTCTCAGTTCACTGAAACAGAAGGGGGGGTGGGGTGGGGGGTGGGGGGATCATTAGGGGCCACCGTGGCGCACCGCACTGTCCGTTTACCCCGACTCTGCCGGCGTCTCCCTGACGGACCTGGGACGCGCAGATGCTCATTGTGTTTGTCTGTCTGTTTGCGGCGTTGCTCCGGCGAGGCGGTGGCGTTTGATTATTATTTTGGGCCTTTCTTCCCGGGATGGATTGACGCTGACACTCTGGCTTACAGCTGATATTTCTTCAGCGAAACGCTTCCCCGGCTCTGAAGTCGAATCAAAGAGCGAGGCCAGGACCAGCGACAGCAGCGGAACTTATCCTCCGCTCTGATTTAAGCAGACATTAATTCAGCTAATTGGTGCCAAGCAGTTTAAAAATAATGATAAAATAACGGGAGTTGCATGCAAACGCGGGGTGAAAAGTCAGCACCGCTTTTGTTTCAGGTTACTTCAGGCTTTGATTAATTATGGAGATCACAGCAGCAGTCGTGCAATTTATGTTACAAGCTGCTACCTAGCTTTCTTTATAGTTCAAATCTCCAGTCTTAATCAAAAGGGAAATTGACTTCACACGGAGATAGTTTGAAAAGCGTGTCGACAAAACGGCCTCAGATCTCAGATCGAGTGTCTATGGCAAAATAAAGCTACCTCTCCTTTTATTTTCCTCAAGGTTATCGCCGTCTTTGGTCTGTGTTTGTTTGGCTTCTGAATCATTACAGCGTTTGACATCCGCAGCTCGCTACGCTAGCTGCGACGGAGCGCGTTACCGCTTATATCAAAGGCGAGAATCGTCTCCAGACCAAGACGCCACTGGAGCTTCTCGCATCTTCACAAGCCTCTGCCATTAGAAAGGTGGCGGTGGTGTGTTTTTTTTTTTGGTTTTTTTTTATAAAGGTACGTTCTGTGCATCAGAACCAGTTAAGAGCACTTGCAGCACCGCTCGATTTTTGCCCTGGTGAGTCTCCAGTCCGGCGTGACAGAGAAGATTGGACGTCATTAAGCAGTGCACTGTCTCTGCTGTCGGGCTGCGGCTGAAAGGGGCGCCGCTGTTGTCGTGCGTGCGAAAAAAGATCAGAGGGCTCGCAAACATGCCACCACACTGGCGTGTTCTTTTATGCGTCACGTTTGGGCTTGAGGTTGGTGCCGAATTCACTTGTAACAAGAGAATTGGTTTCATCACACCGCTGTCAGGACGGATCCCCGCCGTATGACGGAGCACCTCAGAGTAATATGATCTGCCTTGTAAACAGACCAATTACTCCCCATCGACAACCTTCTAAAGCCGCTTTTATTGGTCAATTCAGCCGAATAAAACTTTACGGCATGAGCAGGAAGGGATGCCGTTATTTTTGCATATCTTTGCCCAGCCCGGCACTTATATGACCCCCCCACACCCCCTCACAGTTATTACACCTCTGTGACATTTAAACTTTATTGAACGAGACTTTAGAATCTGGAGACAGTCTGTAAAAGTCAAATGCTGAGTGAGGCAGGAGGGAATGGATGGATATGTGCTGATATTCACATATTTACTCTAATATTCCTGCAGGTCTTTGATATGGATTATTGATTATAAAGGTGGATGGCATGCAGCCAGTGCAGCTTTTCATGGTTTGGGCTAAAAGTAAGAAATATAACAGGCACAATTTTTTCTACAGATTGATTATTTTGACTGGTTAACACTCAAGTGTCAGTCTTGCTTATTGTCATTAATGGTGAATTCTTCCAGAAATATATATATATATATATATATATATATTTTTTTTTTTTTTTTTTTTTCCAAAAAAAGCTTACCCGATAAATTATTCCCAAAATATTGCTTTTTTTCCTTAGTGTCTAAGCTGATCGACCTCTGGTTTCAATAATCGTCCATATCTGTACCAAGGTCAGGTCTCTGAGCCTCCTGCTTCAAAATAAACTGCATTTCCTCCACTGCAACACAGAAGGAAAACAGAGGCTGAGATGGGAAAAGCTACAAGGAGAAAAGGTCCTGCCCCCCTCCTCTGTGTAATTAAAAGGGGGTGTCTGTCAGGGGCTGCTGCTGCTTTGTGTGGCCCCATATGTTCAGGCGCTGATACAGGGAGGATTATTTCGTTTGGAGGCCTGATAACAGCCTGTTTATAACCTTGGCACAGGCAGGAGCTTAATCTGGCAGCAGCACATCTCTCCCTACCTCCGCCACCCCGAATTTTTGTGGAAAAAAAGCTGCTTTTTTTCTTCTTCTTCCTGTAACCTGGGGGAACGTTCATGACCCAAAAATACTGCCGCGCTTCACCTGTATCTCCCGCTTTCACGCCGCCTAAATTTAATTTGTGCGGCGGCTTTAAAGCTGTCAATTTGGACATGAGTATCACGGTGATGGTATCAGGTGTTAGACCGGTCAGCCTGTTTCCATTTTTTATTTTTTTTATTTTTATTTTTTTCCACAGTCATATTGCTGTAGCCGCGATGGCTCCAGATAAATAAGCATTGTAGGCAACCATCGCCGTTGTTCTGTTTTTCAAGGTTTGATTCCTTTGACGCGTACAGAATCGCTCTTTATACACTCTGGATTTCTCTTTGCAGATGTCAATGTTCTCTTTGTTGCAAAACTGCACTTTTGTTTCTTTTAATCTACAGGCTGATTAGTTCACTCCTTTGTTCTCACACTGTTGCCAGTGTGTCATCATTGTGAGTCTGCAGCTCTGTGGTTTTCCAGTAAGTCCTTTGTGTTTCCTGAATAACGGCTCCAGATTGTTTTGTCTGAATGCCCAATTTATAAACTATTCTTGGCTAACAGCTACATAATTGATTTTTTTAAATTAATTGAACACTTGTTGAACAGTATGACTTTGGTACTTTTAAGAAAATGCAAAGAAAGCCTATTACTATATGCTGTCAAACACAATATAATAATATAAAGTTCTGAGACCAGTTCTGACCCTAACAAGTTAAAAATGTACTTCTTGCTTAGTATTCAGGTTTTAGCCATGTTATATTCAAATACTATTCTATTTTTACCAACTATTTGACATTTATGGCAAATATTACCCTTACGTAATAATCTCTTTGAAGATGCAAAATCCTTTGAACGTAGACACAACTCTGGTTTTTGTTGGGTCGGCTTATTTACTTCCCTTCCTCTTTGCCTCTCATTATAACATGCGTTTTAGCCTCAGCAAAATATTCAAGCCTACAAGGTTTGGCAACACTTGGTCAGTAATGATTGGTGGGAATTTGTCATGTTATATTATTTTTTTATAGAATTCTGCAAACATTAGCATGACCAACCCTAAATCTAATTAATCTATGCAAAATGCACTTTGTTGTTAAAGTCCAATCATTTCACAGCCCCCACCTCGCTGGTGGGATTTCAGGAAGCAGAATTACAGTTGGCCTGGTAACGCGTTGTTCTATAGTAAGGACCCTCAGCTGGCACACTGTGGGGAGAGGGAGAGCTCGGAGTGGCAGGCAAAGAGAACTGTCAACCTGTCACATTTCTCCCTCCTCTTCCCCCTGATAAATTAAAGTTACACAGTGTGCGTGTTGTAGCAGCGGAAGGCTGTGCAGAAAGCCTGGCTCCTCAGGTCTCAGGAGATAGCTGGCAAGTAGGTCAGACTGATAATATAATCCGCTGACTGGATCCTACAGCCCACTACATCCAGAAATAAAAGCCTGACAGGTAAAAAAAAAAAAAAGGGATTTGAATGGGAAATAGGAAGTTTTGTACATTGTTGTGCTTTCATCTGTTTAATTCTTTTTAATTGAGCTAATAAAGGAGTAACTTACTTTGACCTATTGTTTTGAAATGTAGCTGCTGAGAGTAACTGGAACCACTTTGGGAGACTGAGTTCAGTGAGGGAATCTTATTTACAATGATGCCTATTTACATGTTATCTTTATGCTGCATGCATCCACCACAATACACCAAAGCGCCGTGCAAGTCTGCTGGGAGAAAGTGACAAGAATAAGTTCCTGCATCAGCGAGGTGCATTTTCATTCCCATGCAGCATTCCAGAGGGGCTCCGGGGGCCTGCTGTGACAACTCGGGATCCCTGCAGGTGTGGATATAAAACGGGGGACTAAAAATAGACCCGGCAGCTGGGAGCAGAGCACTGGAGAGTGTGGGGGGGGGAGGGTGGTTGGACGCGGGAGCGATACGAGGAGGATTCAACGTCCAGCTGGGGATGCAGGTGTGTGGATGGAGGCTGACCAATGGGACGACTGCAGCCTCAGCCAGGGGGTCCAGCAATGAAGGACGCACGGCGGGGCTGCAGCTCCACTTCAGATCAGATCAACCATAACAGACTTCAAAGTCTGTATGACAATACTCACATTTACTGGGACTGACTGTATCGATCAGTGACACCATGTGATGGTGATCAACACTATTAGTGTTAACATTTTTACAGAAATGCATTGTCTTTATATTAGATTTCCTGTCAGTTGGCATTTAATGCTTCACTGGTATGTTCTACGATGCCTCCTATGTATTTTATTGATTTTTCAACGGAGCAGGACAGGTTCATCCTTACCGCTGCATTATTCACCTTATCGACAGAGCTGGCTGCAGCATCGAGCGCTGTGCGTCGTCCACAGATCCTCTCTCCTGTTGGTCAAAGAAATTTGCAATAGTTATTGCGAGATTGTCGTTCTATAAAAACACTCGGAATGAATCAGTAGTAAGAGAAATCAGCATATGAATATCTTTATCATTTAACCAGAGCTAAAATGCATTGATCTGACTTTAGCTTTGCAGCTAGTTGGGGTTGTGCCATTTTGGGGTTGAGAACATGTGGGTTTTGACCCTTCCAGAACGATCGGAACGACTCAGGTGAGACATGCGCTGCATTTTGAGGTCAGATTATGCTTTCGTGAAGGTAAATCTTTGGGACATCTGCAGATTTACATGCCGGTAAACAGCGTTGGTGGCGCATTAACCTGCAACACGTAATTTAAACGGGATATTAGTGTTCCTGCCGCGTGCTGCCGATGCCACGGGGCTGTCTGCATACTTTAGTAGCGCTCTCCGTTACAGCGAACAGTGTTGTCTTCATTTCTTAAGATCAAGCTCTGTATTTTGGGGCAGAAATCGCTGTTTCCGTTCCCAACGGGTGACTCGATATGCTCCTCATGTAAATGACGTCTAGCACTTGCACAATGATGTTTGCATTAATGCATTAATTCCTCGGCACTGTGTGCTTTTTTTAGCTGGAGGCAAGATGACACATTCTCATCAAAAGCACACTCCCCCCTCTCACAGTCCCACTCCGCCCAGACACACAGACACACATTTCAGCTCTGATTGACAGCAGGAGCTCCAGCTGACCCACTATTCTGCTGCAGAGGGACGATCCCACAGGCCCGTGATTAATGACTGGGCTTTATCTGCTAGTGGTGGGGTACGACAGCCAGCCAGGCCACTTAGACTGCCCGGACCACTGCCTCTACTCCAAACTCTCTTATTCATTGCTACAGCTCTAATCCTTTGTCCTGACTTGAACCTTTGAAACACACACAAAGCTTCACCATAGTCTTGTTTTTTTTCTCGCTCTCTCTCTCTCTCTTTTGACGGTGTGATGTTGCTGCCTCTCCTGGCAACAATAGTCAAATATTATTTGCATCACGTCTGGTCTCAGCGGTGCTGCTATGCAAAAAAAAAAAATGGCACCTTCATTTATCTGTAAGGTCGTGCGTTTTCACAGTCCATTCAGGAGATATTATTAAAGATGTCTGGCTGCGACGCGTCCGCATGAATCGGATGCTTCGGCTGCGCAGTGATGCCTCGCGTTCCTCTGTCCTGACAGCTGGGGGCACGGCGAGCGTCGCAACCCCGGCTAAACCTCGCAGGGGTTCCCATGGTTGTGACAGCGTTCGTACCGACTGCACTGTCAGCGAAATAAATAATACGCCGATTTGACCGAGTTGAGATGGGAAGCACCCTGATGCATGCGGGGCCTGCCTTTCTTTACATGTGTTACGATATTAACGGGCCCTCAAACCTTAAAGTTTTTATCCCATTATAAAAAAAACAAAATCGTATCGCCATCAACACGCATCATATTGTGATGAACTCGATTAGGTATTGTCAGCGACACAAAAGATTAACTGGTTTGGAATCAGCAAATCCACTCTGAGCTGAATCAGTAATCAAAGCAACATTTGCAGCTGTACATTCAGTCCTGCAGGACCCACCGCGTTGACTTTGTGCAGATATTTTTAGTCTCTCGGTTTGTCATGGGACAACAAAAGCGCTCTTTGTAGTTGCGGGAGTATGATCTAAACTTGTGGAACGCTGCAGGGCCTGCGCTGTGTGACAGCCATGAGGGACAAGAGTTTGTTAAACACAGTTACTCTCCGAAATGAAGGAGGTAAAGACAAAAGCCGTACAGTTCGCCAAACAGCGCCCGGGCCGCCGAGAATAGCGCGAGATTGACATTTGTGGTGGCTGACATTACCTGTCAGTTCGCATTGCTCCTATGGAAAGACGTGTAGATGTATATACCCGGTCCAGATTGTTCCTATATATGGAAAAAAAAACAACAACAATATGATCATGTCTATTTAAAGAAGAGGAATTGTTCTAAGGCTAACATCATTATCATGCCATTGAACGCACCCAGTGACCGCTGGTGCTTTAGGGAGAACAGCGTTGTCATCATGGATGATATTGCTCCCAGTGGAGATGCAGTGCATCATGGGATATTTTAAGAAACCACTCAGGATTCTTTTTATTAGTGGACTGACCCAAGTGACTCTTAAGGGACCCTGTAGTAATAATAATAATAATAATAATAATAATAATAATAATAATAAAAACAAAAGTGGTTCTTCTTGATCTTTCCATAATTTGTTCCTTATTGGACACAAGTTTGCTCTTCCAGAGAGAAACTGCAGCGGATAAGAAGCATGTTCACATGATGTCAAGCAGAGCCGAGCACAGTGAAGCAGAACCAGCGGCAATATTGTCTACGAGCGGCCATATGGTGAATGTCCTTGTGCGGTAGCTTAAGGGAGCCTTTCTCCCTTAGATTAAACAATTTTGCACAGAAATGGCCCCCATCTCCGAGCTCTCCCCATTCGTCAGACCGTGGCCCTTCACCCACCATGGAGATCATGCAGCACGCCACCGGTCCCACCTGGAGAATGCGCGGCTACCCGGGTATCCCACGTAGGCCCCCGCAATCCCCAGCTCGTGTGCCCCCTTTCTCAGAAATCCCACCCCTATTTGTCTACCCATGCTACACGCCTCCAGATGTAGCTTAATTTACTGCGACTGTGCTAATTGCTGTAATTAAGGATTAATTACTGTTAATTACCTTTGCATAAACTCATCACCAGTCAAAGAGCGGCACCTTATGAAATGTGCCATGCAAAGGAACACACACTGCAGGGACGGGAGGAGGGTTCTGTGGCCGGACCTCTTGTTTCATGGCTTGTCCCGGTGCAGAGGGAGGTCTTGTCAGGCGACAGTTAGGGCAGCATGCTAACTGTCATGGACCATCTCCTCCTGGCTGCTAATGCTTTGCGCGTCACCACACCAACTGTTGCCCGGGACAGCAGCGCGACACAGGCTGTCAATTAATCAGAGGATATTTTGCAGTACAGTTTATGCAAATCTTGCTGTACTTGATAGGTTTTTATGGAATTTGCATGATGTAGCGCTCATGATAATCTGCAGCTGCAGTAACTGAATCCTTTTGAGGAGCAGAAATTATATATTTGTTTGGAATGTTCTGTCCTAGTGTGGAACTACATATCCAGTTCTATTTCTATTTTATTAGAATTGTTATTTAGACTTCGATATCTCCCTAAAATGTATTGGAAGATATTGAATTACATTGCTGTGGGGAACAGTACACGCCTACTGACGTACAATTCTAGAAAATCTCCAAACATTTAACTGATTGAAGCATCCCTACATGTAGTTTATCCATTAGCTTACTTGCTCACACCCCGTTCGGGTGTTATCGCCACCGATCACTCGTGTGTTGCTTTGCATGTTCGGATCCATGTTTCCCTCTCCAAAGAGATGTCTTTGTCTCTTTCCAGCTGACCAGCATGCACAAGCTTGTGACTTCTCAGCTCTTCCTGTGGCGCCTGCAGCTATGAAAACTGCACGAGCTGAGCACGGGTTTGAGTCCGTCAAGAGGATATATATTTAAAGATACCTTAAGAAACAGTGACAGGCAGGGGGACTAATGTGTCGCCTTTATTGAATAAAGAATTATTTTAATGAAGGCTTTTCGATGGGAATGCTGCATGTTGGTGGCAGGGCGGTGTTCAGAATGGTCCTCTCCTCTGGCGCTGGCTGCCTCATTATCAGGCCAGCCCCTCAGGCCTCAAACTGGCCTGCTTAAGCCTCAGATGATGACGATAATTACCGTTATTAGGAGTAGCTGCAGGGGAAACTTGTTCTCAAAAACACCAAGCTGAGTTCTTGCTTCGCTTACCGCCGCCGCCGCCGCCGCTCCCGCATGAGAAACTACCGATCGCCAGTGGAGGAAGGCGGGGAGGGAGAGGGAGACGGCGGAGGAGGGAGGGAGGGGCGGTAGGGAGGAGGGAGAGGAGGCGAGCGGCCACCAAATCCGCCTAATGTGACGCCTGTCAGCTCGTCTCCCACCAGCTGTCACCTCCCAAATGCACTGGGGTTCATTTTTTTAATTGACACCTCGCTTTGCTATTCCATTTCTATTTTTCGCCTTTCATTTTGCCTCCATCACTCTCTTCCCTCCTCGGCTGATCCGTCCACATCGCCTCATCTCTAGGTTGTCCCTCCAGTATTTCTTTTGGTGTTTTTCCTTGTCCTTGGCAACCCCCCAACGCCCCCCCCACCCCCAGCCCAGTGTCAGACGCAACGCTGGGGTTCTGCCCCCTTTCTGCACGCCATACTGGAGATAGCTGATAAAACATAAAGCTGTTCCAGAGGTACTTTATGACTATGCCCTTGTGTACCGCAGCTGTACAACTTCCCATTATCTGGTGATGGAGGGAACATTTTCTTTCTGAGAAAGTTTCCCACGAGTTCATGGAGACGCCACAAATCTAGCTTTCGGCTGAAAGGATATTTTAAAGCAAGTTTATTGACGCGATATTTAGAATTTAACAGCACTCTTCATGGCATGGACTTAAGACACAGTTAGCCGTTTCATTATAATTATATTAGTTATTATAGCTCAGATTAAGCTCTGCAGAAATGACCGCATACAGTAAATTAGATATACTGTAAAGCAATATAATTTTCATTTACTGTCCTCGCTAATGTCAGTGGTATTACTCTGTAACACTAAGCGTGCAGCCAAAATAGGTGACAGAATATTAACTAACAAGGTTTTATGGTGCTGCTTTATTGGAAGTGTATTTTTAGACCTCAACACCTTTCTTCCTCTCAAGATATCCGCTACGTTTAGCAGCAATATAAAAAGCTGCCCTAATCCTTATCATTCTGACGCATATTTTTAATCAAAGACATTGTAGTAATCAGAGTATAAAACTAATCCTTCTCCTTGATGTATTCATAAATGTACATTATTAACTAAATCATTTGCATTTTTGTAGAACCGAATATATTTCCTTTTTTGTGTTGGGTTTGACGTGTGCTTGAATGCTGATCTAAAATCGCAACTATGCTAAGGTTAGCAGCTGCTACACACATGAGCTGCATTCTGCAAATCTCCAAACTGACCTTTGTGGCGAGGTCTCGCAGAGCGAGCGCATTTGATCTTTTATTTTTATTTTTGCCAATTTTCTGTCGCCGACTAAAGACTGCAACGCCTGATTGGTGGAACACTCCTTCAGTGGCTTTCCGTTATGTGCTGGAAAGAAAACCTTCTCGTCCTGAGCAAATGTTCCACGATTTAATGGTTAGACCACAAATCTCACTTTAAACAGAGCATAAATGCAGCAAACGGCGTGAGATTATTTAATAACCCAGCATTTATTGCACTTGCTAATTTCCTTATTAGTAACATAATCTTTCCTGTTTATTAAAACTTGGATTCTACTCATTAGGAATGACATGTGGAAGAATGTGCTGTAATGTAACATCATATTCATTAGTCCTTTCAGGTATGCTAATCGCTTATCTGTAGCTTACCTCGAGTCTGCAGGTCAGTGTGAAATATGTCACCGTGCCTCGTTTTATGAAACCGCTTTATTGGGCTTAAATCAAATGCAGATGAGAGCAGGATGCCGAACCCTTTCAAGAAGCCGAGAGGGGAGGATTTGTATTAGTGATACTTGTCATGTCTGCTGTAAATCACGCTGCTTTTTTTTTTCCCCTCCGCTTCTTGGGCTGTTGTTGTTTTGTCTCAGAATGCCGTGTGGCAGGGATGAATGGTGGCGATGTTACATTATCATGTGGCTGTCGCTTTCACTCCTGCTGACTGGTCTGTGACAGGCCCACACACACCCACGCGCCGCTGTGTCAGGAGCCGGCCTGATTTATTAACTGCTGAAACCCTAGATGACGTGTGCCCACACAATCGATGGTGAGCACAGCCCTCTGTGTGTGTGTGGGTGGGGGGGGCGGGGGCATGTGACGTGGACCAGCTAGCCAAAGTAGGACACACGCATCCAAGACTCACAGATGTATACACACTGCGCCCGAGTGTATTGCGTTACCGTGTTATTGGAAATGGATCCAGTCCAACGCTGGCTGCTGTTTGCCAGTGGAGTCAAGAAGGCTAAACTTTCATCATGGCTGTCAGGGACATCTCCGCCGTCTCGTTTGGCCGTAAATCTTTCTAATTGCGACAGAACACTTTAGCGTCATTAATTAAACATGTTTTCATTTAAAAGGACTCGCCGGGCGCCAGGCTGAGCGCTCAGGGTAGCCTGCCAACATGCATCGCTGTATATTTTTCCACTGTCTGATGGAGCGCCTGCACCCATGCACAATGTGTATGTTTGCCTCACGTGTGTGTGTGTGTTTGTGTGCACGCGCACTTTAATTCTCGCTGAGTGGGTGGCTTAATCGTCATGTTTATTTACACTCTTGTCTGCAAACAGCAGGCGGCGTGCTGGTGGGTATGTGCCAGCTCTTAAGGAAGTAATGCAGCACAAATTACAAACCAAAACAAAGGATTTTATACATTCTTTTGAAGATTGGTTGCTTTTTTTTTTTTTTTTTAATTCTTTGCCTTTTGGGGTAATGGGGGCCACACCACAACGTGCACAAAGGGGGAGGAGAGAAGAGGATGGGAGGAAGGAAGGAGAGAGGGAGGGAGGAAGCGACAGAAAGGGGAACGGTGTCCTCTCATTGTTCAATTAAGTCTGTCGGTAATGATCAAGATTAGATGATGGCCATCTTCCTTTTATAGATGCTAATCTGCAGCTGTTGGTGGTTGGAATAAGGGAATTGTGGCCCCGCGCCTCGACTCCACACTTTGCGTTCACGGTTTTTGGTGTTGGGAACGTGCGACGTGTTTTAATATCGGGCAGTTCTCAGGTGATTATGTTAATGTATAGTCCGCGCTTGCATATTCACAACCAGCGCTCCGACTGGCATTGAGCTCTAATCTATTTCACTGCCATTACTGAACAAAAATAAATAAAGCTGATGGCTATGGTTAGGGTAATTATGCCAGAGCAAAGTGAATTGTTTGATTTCCCTTATTAATTGTATTTATTTAATCCATTTCATGCTTTTAGTTGTGCACTCCGGGACTTGGAGGGAATTAATAAATCACTCTTAGGCTCATTAGATTCTCCCTGTGGTCTGGATGTGCCACTATTTTGTCAGAGTGAAATTGGCCAGTGGCATAATTTTGAGCCGGCATCATCCACATGAGAAACAAAACAAACAAACAAACAAACAAACAAACAAACAAACAAAGCAGGTTTGTGCTGGGGAGTGTGCGTTTGCTCACGTGTACGCGTCTGCTCCCGACCTGAACTCCTGACCTTTTCCAGCCGTCTGATAGCCATTGACATTTGCTTCCCGAGCTGAGCTGCGCTCTCGTCTTTGGGAGCGGAGGAATGGATGATGTTATTGTTGGAAGAGGAGGAGAAGAGAGCTGGGAGGAGAGAGAAGCTGAAGAGGGAGGAGGGCAAAAGGAAGAGGACCAGGGTAGACAAGCTCCCCACGCTGCCCCGGGAATCCATCTGGACCCCCGCCCTTTGCTCACCAGCAAAGGTCACGGGGCGACGCAGCCTTTCATCCTCATTATGGAAGAAGCGGAGACTGTGAGCCACAATATGGCTTTACTGCTCTGTCACGCTGCCTGTCATTTACCCTCACCCTCCACAGCCATCATGCAGGAGAGCGCGCAGCACGCAGCGTACCAGCGTCCTCCTGTAGCGGTTTGATCGATGCCGGGATGAAAGTGTGAATGAGAAACGCCGTAGCGGCGTGAGCTTTGTCTTTGTCCTTGAAGACAGGGGATGAAATGTAGGGCTGCAACTGGTCCGCCGAGAAAAAACCAGGACACGCTGCTGCTTTTCCAAGAGAGCCTTCTGGTGGCAGAAAAAGGCAGGGCACGTCTTTGAATGAAAAATACACGGACAAGCGCGGCTGGAGGAGCAGCGGTCCTGGCAGCGGCTCCTGCTCATATCCGGGCGTTGGCAGCCCGGCGGTTGCTTATCTGCGCGTCGCTGCTGTTGTCGCGCGTGCATGTTGTTTGTGCATGTCGGTGTCAGCGGGCCTGTCTTTGCTGTTCTTACACTTCACTGTCCACGCCATGGGAGCGGAGTGTCAGCTGAGAGCCGAGCGCCTGTAGGTGTGTGAAAATGTGCAGGTTCAGACCCCCTGACAAGTGTGTAAACAGACCTCAGTGTCAGTCAGGAAGCGTCCTCAGTCCGGCCAAATTAATATTACAACCCCGAATACTGCACTGGTGCCGCATGCAGAGGGGATGTGTGGGAGAGAAACTGGGCATGTTTTAATATTTATCTATGGGTCTTTCTGTTTTAGAATTAATCTGAGCTTCAGAAGGCATCTCAGCAACAATAACACGTGTATAAACGTGTCTGATAAGCATAAGGAGAACAAAGAAAGATGAATTCTGTTTGGGAGAGTTTCTTTTAAAAGCTGATTTATAGCCAGAATCGATAAATTTATGGTTTTATGTTCTTTCCGAGCTGCCATCCACTGCGAAGCTGCAGCTTTTTATGACTCAGACTTAAACTATTAAAAAAGAATCCCTTTTTTTTATGGATTCACTCGATGGGCTGAGCTGGCAAAATAATAAGACTCTGTTGTTGCCACTAAAATTCCCGCTCTGCCGTCCGTGTCCGACAGAATGTTTAATCTCTTTTTTTTCTTCCTCCACTATCTTCCTCAGTGCTCAGTATCCGCGGCGCCCAGGAGGAGGAGCCGCCGGACCCACAGCTGATGCGACTGGACAACATGCTGCTGGCGGAAGGCGTAGCCGGGCCGGAGAAAGGCGGTGGGTCGGCGGCCGCAGCGGCCGCGGCCGCCGCCACCGGGGGCATCGGCGCCGACAACTCAGCAGAGCACTCCGACTACCGGGCCAAGCTGAGCCAGATCCGACAGATCTACCACACGGAGCTGGAGAAATACGAGCAGGTGGGGAGGAAGTTAAGTTTAAAATAAAAATTTCTATCCATTTTCACCCCATTCTGTTGTGAAATTCCGGATCCTCCTTTAACAAAGTCTATCTGGAAATCAGCTCTCACAGGCCAGCTCGTGACAAGCGAAGCCTTCAGAGATGTTATCTTCCGCGGGCTCGCTGCCATTATATCAGTCACACACCAGCTCTCTTCCAAAGACTGGAACGTCTTGTCATTCCCTCGAAAAGTCAAAGCGTTCCAGGTTTGTCATCTTCTCCCAGGAAGGCTAGTCATCGCTGTCACTGTCAATACACACCTGAGCGTGGCGGTGTCACCGCGCTACGTACACCTTGCGCGCGTATGAGCGAGTGGTGTCTGCCGCGCGCACACGCGGGCAGAACCGCTGCTCGGTGCATCACTTTGACTGACGTAACCCTGGTGTTGACAAGCAACAGACACCTTGACTCTGAATGCAGTCATATCCAGTGACTGATTCAGGCGGCGGCGGAGCAGGTAGACTGAGAGACGCCGCGAACAGAGAAAGAGGCAGTTTAAACCTCTTGAACGTTAACGGGACTGAAAGCCTGCTGTCATTTTAGATTCCTCCTCACTTGTCACATTTTCTCTCCCGCCGAAGAGAAGTCTTTTTAATATTCGGAGCGGCGCGAGCCTCACTGTCTCAAATGTATCGCCGCGCCGCCGCGGTTGTTTGGCGCAAAACATGGACGCGCCGTCTGCCGCTGTAATCTGGGGCTTGTTCTTATTACCTGCGCCGCCGCAGATATCACATCAGCGCCGCGCCTGAGAGGACGAGGCCCCCCGGTGAAGGCGCCGCCTCTCTGGGAATCCAATTTCGTCCTTTTCCGTTCGGCATGAAGCTGTGGGGCCTCGGTACTCGCTACTCGGTTATTCCTTTCATGAATCCTGTCTGTCTGTGCATCCAGGCGTGCAACGAGTTCACCACCCATGTGATGAACCTGCTGAGGGAGCAGTCTCGAACACGACCCATCTCGCCCAAAGAGATCGAGCGCATGGTCAGCATCATCCACCGCAAGTTCAGCTCCATCCAGATGCAGCTGAAGCAGAGCACCTGCGAGGCCGTCATGATCCTGCGCTCGCGCTTCCTCGATGCCAGGTCTGCGCGTGCCGTGTGGGCCACACACACACACACACACACACACACACTCTTACCAACACCTTTGACGTCCGGCAGCTGATGCGTTCTTTTTTTTCCAAGTGTTTTTCTATGTTTCTCATCACTTTTTGTTCTTTCTGCTCATCTGTCCAGACGAAAGAGGAGGAACTTCAACAAACAGGCGACAGAGATCCTAAACGAGTACTTCTACTCCCACCTCAGTAACCCTTATCCCAGCGAGGAGGCCAAAGAGGAGCTGGCCAAAAAATGCGGCATCACGGTGGCACAGGTAACACTCACCTTAGAATACTAATTACCGCCAATCAGTCTCTGTTTTGTCGGATTTGAGATATTACTTGACTGTTATCGTGGTGTTCTCAAGTGATTTTCGTGTAAAACAACACTAGGGACATATTTTTAACATTTCCCTGAAGGGTTTTTATCTCCGAGGAGTCTCGGCTGCAAATGTGCGCCTTGATTCGCTGTAACCGCTGCTTTCATCGCCGTCCCCGCAGGTATCAAACTGGTTCGGCAACAAGAGAATCCGATACAAGAAAAACATCGGCAAGTTCCAGGAGGAGGCCAACATGTACGCGGCGAGAACCGCGGTCAGCGCCACCAACGTGTCGGCTCACGGCAGCCAGGCAAACTCTCCCTCCACTCCCAACTCAGCCGGTGAGCTCCGGGACACAGACCGTTGTTTTTAATTTAAACTTTCAAAATAAAAGCATGAATGGCTCCTTACCTGCAGCAAAGGAAGTGATTCTAAATATAAAGTGGAGCAGACTCGCGCTGGCATGAGAGCAAATACCTGCGGAACTGCTTTATCATTTGAAGGTTGAACTGTTCTTTTGATGCTCTTTTGATATTAAATGATAATAATAATCATTAAATATTAGATGTATAGGATAAATCAGAATACCCACCTTCTCCGCTCATCTCAAGAAATGCAGCAGCTTTCCTGCCCTCCTTCCATCCTCCCTCCTTCATTTTCCCCCTCTCCATCTCTTGCTGTTATTGACCTCTCGATCTGGCTAATTTTTCCTGCCTCTTGTCCGGTTGACCCCGTGCATGCCATTAAGCCGCTGAGAGGGCAAGCGGAGTCTTTTGTCATATAGAGACTTTGCGACTGTATTGGATTAGGACCGGGTGTTGAAATCAAGTTACGCGATGGTCTCTTTACATCTGGGGAGCTGGGCTCCATTAAAGGATGAAGACGATTCTTTGAGTCTTCCTGCAGATCAATTATTACTTCCTTAATGAAACACTAGCGGTACGGACGTTTAACTGTAATACAGTCCATAAGGCTTGTTTAAGCTCAACTTAAACAGTTTTGTGATGATTATCTGTCTGCTGGTTCTCGTCGGCGGATTTTTCTTTTTAAATTACGCTTCGGTGATATTATAATACGCCGCTGCTGCTGCTGCCGCTGCTGCTGATGCTGCTGCGTGTGTAGCATACCTTTTTATTTTCAGACTAACCCTCTCGATGCCCCTTTGCATGACTGTTGTAACTCCTTTTCTTCCGTTTTCTCTGCTCTCTTTGCTCTGTTTCTTCTCTGTGCACTCTCAGGTTCTGCTGGTTCTTTTAACATGTCAAACTCCGGAGACTTGTTCATGAGTGTGCAGTCCCTCAATGGGGACTCGTACCAAGGGGGGCAAGTTGGGGCCAACATACAATCCCAGGTAGGCACCTCTTGAAAAACGAGCTGCGTTTCTGGCCAGCGTTAGCTTTGTTATCACTGGCGTAGCCTGACCTCCTTCAGTGATGACGAAATGTATTTTGAAGTTGCTACCAAAACGTAAGCGTGTAGTCTGTTGAATTTTAAGGGCGCTCTTTTGAATTCTGCAACAGTCGACTCAGATCTGACGCTGTTCTGATCTGCTGATCAGCAAGTTTAGTATGTTAACCCAGACCATCCTCTCCCAAACCACCTCCTCCAGAACATTCCAGAGCGAGACGGGAACCTTGACACTTATTTTACACTTATGTAACAATTCCTAGTGGAAATGCTGCCTGCCGCTGAGCACAAATGCTGTGAAAGTTTGCCTAATGGCCAGCGAGAGAGCGCCGAGGCCCACAGAAGCTTGACCTTCAACGTAAAGCAGAGGTCACACCTTGCCCGGAGCCCCGCGGTAATGTTGAGGCCATTGTCAGGCCGCAGTTGAGTAGATAACTGCAGACAGTTTTGGAAATGGTGCAACACTCGTCAGCACTCCTGACAAGAGTTCACATAGCCACCGGTGCGCTGTAGCTCCCTGACCTTGCCCCAGCGGACGGTGATGACCAGCAACAGTGTTTCTGAGTGTTACAACTCTCACCGTGGATTAAGAAATCACCACCCGGGGTGATATTATCATTTGGTTCCAGAGCTTTTGGCTTCATGTGCGTTCGCGCTTTTCTGTTCAAATCAGCTCTTCGGAGGCTTTAGGTTATTCATGAATATGTAAAGGGGGCGGCCCTCTCAGGAAGAGAAAAGGTCTTCGGGGTCGACTTATAATTAGCGAAAGCCGCGTTCCTTGAACAGAGTTATTTATGTCGCACCGTGAGAGAAGCCTGGCGTTAGGAGCGGAACAATTAAAAAGGAAAAAGAAAAGTCGAACTTTGAGTAAATTGGCCTCCAGAGTAGATTTGTTGTGAAATCCATATGGCGGTCGTGTTGTCAAGCAGAACCCGGTGGGCCGCTCGGCTTCAGCCGAACTTTCAGTAAGTCTGTGCTGGGTGTGACGCTGGCTGTGCTCCCATAAAAGAGCAAAATAATGCAGGATTTGACCTCATTTCCACATTTTTAGGCAGCCAGTGTGCTTGTTCATATTCAGTAAAGCAATAGAAACTATTGTCAGTTGCATGTAGCTGCATTTAGATGGAACTTTGAGGTGGTTTGTTGTCTGATTTTGACGACAGGAGCGCAGATAATTAGCTAAGTTTCATCATTTCTTGCCTGTTTGTCCTTTCCGATGTTGTTATCAAAGGCGTGGTAGCAGCCAGATCGCTCCGACTCGCTGTTTGTAACCTTTTCCTGTTTACGGTTGCCTTTTACTATCGGGCTGACCTTTCATTGCGCATGGCTGTCTTTGTTAGCCAGGGCCTTTGTCTGACCGGTCCTTTTGTCTGCGTGTCCTCTCTGTTCCAGGTGGATACCCTTCGCCATGTTATCAGCCAGACCGGAGGATACAGTGACAGCCTCGCAGCCAGCCAGATGTACAGTCCGCAGGGCATCAACGTAAGACCTGTAAACAATCTCCTGCTGTCCTCCTCTACATTTCCTGTCACTGTCTTACCGTGCGATAACTCCCCGGTTGCAGCCCGCATGCGAACGCGGCACCTTTCCTTGCGTACGCTGAGGCCATTTAGCAGATTTTACTGGTGCTGGGGCCATTGTCCAGCCAGATGCAACCCCCCCACCCCCCACCTCCACTCCAGTCGTGCCCTAGGTGGCAGCCAACAATGCGGCGACCGGGCCAAGTCGCTGGATGCGCTCCGAGTCTGTCTGAAGATATTATCGTTAGCGAGGCACCTGCAGACGACAGGAACAAGGACACAGGTGTCATGTGCCCTCCCAGCGCTGCTCCTCACACGTTGGCACCGGAGGACCAGTCGTACCCGTTTCCAAGGCTGACCTCACTAAAACTTAAAAAAAAAAAAAAAAAAAAGTTCTTAGTTGCTAATTCTTAAAATAATTCTTTAACTAGCGCGCCAGAAGCCGGGCCGGCTTTCCAGGTCGTCTCGCTGCGGCAAAGCGGGCGGGACAGCCAACACTGGAGGCGGCGCGTTAGCATGTAGATCCATAGCGACAGGCCACACGGGGCTGACCAGAATCAATACGACAGTCACAGGGACGGAAAGAGTGGAGCTTTGGGCTAACAGTCCAAGCACATTGGTCAGATCATTCATCCACAGGAACAACAGCACTGACAGCCAAGCCGCCAACAAACCCCCCCACCCCCCCACCCCGCCTAAATAACAACGTGGATGCAGCGAGTCAGCTACAACAACATACAGCTGCACACACTAACTTTCTTAGCGAGGGAAAGCTCTAAATAAATCATTTTAGATAACACACATTGTATTTTGTTCCACTGTTGTTATAAATATGCAGATAATGAATAAAATTATTATTATATTTCACAACTTTCACCAGATGAACCAAGAGAAACAGCATCTTTTATTTTGGCATGACATGACAATAATAAATTGCTTAAATTGATATCAATTAAAAACTACAAGAGTCAAAACTAACTCAAGACAATTTTTTAATCAAATGCTGTATACTGTACCATCAGTGAAATAATATAGGAAGAACAGTGAAGCATTGTAGCATAATAACTATTTATTTAGCGCCGATTTTATTTTTTTTTCTCAGATCCACGGAGTGAACTCTCGTGGTACACCTCGCTTTATTTATCCCTGAACAGCAATTACACCCCCCACCCACCCACCCCAAACTGCTGGTGGGTGTTGCTTCTCACAAGCTGAAATGTTTTCTCTCTTTTTTTCTCCTCCCTTTCTTTTTTACCCTTGTTGCTCTGAATAAGATGACAGACGGTCTTTAAGTGAAATAACAGGGTTTGGAAATAAGAGGCTGCCAAAGCGCGTTCCCGGCTCACACTAATAGCGTGAAAATTGCAATTAATGTCCTTAATGGTCTTTAGTCAACCTTTTATCATACTTTGAGAAGGCCGCAATTTTAAAGAGCTACTTTTTTTTTTATATTGTGATAATTGATTCTTTTATCGATCTTAGGGGATATGCTGAGATAAATCAAATGTCTTTTCTGTGTTTCGCCTCTTTTTCCTTTTTGTCTCACATTTTGGGAGGGTGGGGATTTTTAATGACGCTACTCTCAAAAAGTGTGTTTTCAAATGCTGCTGCTGAGATTTGATTTAGCACCATCTGTACCCACTTCCAAGTAAAGGAAAAAGCCTTTTAAGGTTTTAATAGTCACCGCCATGGTAATGCAGCACAGCCAGTGTTAACTGCTAACTTAAGCTAGCAATAATCAGAATATATAGAAATGTCAACAAATACAGCAGATTGCATTTTAGCAATAGTTTTTAAGTGTTAGCATTAAATGACCTATTTGATGCATTTTTAATCCCACTTTTGGTGTTCATCCGACTCCAGAATGATCTACATCGTTGAATTTGAGCTGAAGGAGCATCACTGTGCTTTTTGTGCCGGTTTGCGCAACGTTCCGACCGTACGCGTCGCCCTGACCCGTCTCGCTGTCTCGTCCTCACAGACAAACGGTGGCTGGCAAGATGCTCCGACTCCTTCATCAGTGACATCACCCACGGAAGGACCCGGGAGCGTCCATTCCGATACTTCCAACTGAAAACCCACCCCCCTCCTCCCCGTTCCAGTCTCGACGCCTCATCTCCCGAACATAAACATGGACTGACCCTCACAGTATTAAACAAAGGAATTCTCTGTCCCGCTGTTTGGAGAGGTACTGTGACACCCTAAAAAAAGGAGAAAAAAGAGAAAAGAAACCATATCTCCTCTGTTTGTTAATAATGTTGGACATTTGGAATACAAATAAAGTGTTTCACAATGAAAAATCTAAAAAAAATGTTAATGGACATTTGTACAGACTTCATTCTATCCAGAGGGCTGGGCTCACTTCCCCACTTATGATGTTTTCTCTCATTACCGACAATAAAGCAAATCGGATGAAACAATTGGTTTTAGCAGAAAAATCCTCCATTCTACCTCTCAGCCACTTAAAAAAGTAGAAAAGAATCTGTTAGTGAGCATTCTTTGTTTTTGTAAAAAATGAAAGATTTGTCTTTGCCAGCAGGAGGCCCATCTTCTTACATTTTGTTGTCTCTCATCTATTCTATGGTACGCCATTTAGACTTAAATATTGCTCAGTTGTTTACAATATGTGCTTGATAAAACATATGTTCATCTCCCTCCCCCCTCCCCCACCCCCCCTCCGACGAGTCACAGAGTTCTCGTCGGGAGACTTTGCCTCTAAGGTAACCCTGTGAAGTATGTTATCTGTAATACAATAAATAAATACTTGTCATCAAATCTGACAAGCTTGAAATCATTCATTCAGATGGAGGATGCAGGAATTCTCTCTATCACTTGGTTGGCTTTTGGTTCTGCAGCATGCTGGTGGGCTGACAGAGGGAGAGAAGGAAAACACGGGCCGGAGCGTTTCACTCTTTCACTGACGTGGACTGTCACCACAGAAGAAGAAGCTGAACGCTGGCGTAACAAAGCAACACATTTGCTTGATGCTCGTCCTTTTGTTGCCTTTGTACTTTTATGTGTGCGTTTTTAATTTGCTCTTCCTGCTCATTTAAAAATCGCCGTCTTCTGTAATCCGACTCCGGCGCCACAATCGAGTTATCGGCTCTGTCCCGCAAAGAGAAACACGAGCAGAAACATGGCCTTCCGGCAGAGGGGAAAGTTTGTCAGGAGCGTCCGTAACCGAGTTTGCTTTTCAGTTCGTGAACCACAATCCACTTAAACGTGGAAGTCATTATTGTTAATAGGGTTTTGCGTTGCTTACGCGGCGCATCGTTGCCCCTGAACCTCCATCGCTGCTCCAGAGACGCTTCCATCATCGCCATTAAAGAAGAGCCTGGACGGGCCTGAACTCGGTGACATCGCATCTTTCCATCGACATTTCGGGGCTTTTGTAAATCTCAGTTCGGTGTATTAATCTGCAGACGGTGTTAGTATCCAAAGACAAATGTTTGTCTTAGTCCTATCAGACCTTTTTAATATATATGAAACATTTCTGAGAGTTGTAAATGTCGCCCATGGCTGCTGATGGGACACGGTGGTCATGGAGTCAGATGATGTGTTTACTGACCTTGTTCATGTGGATTTTTTGTATGATTAATCTTTTTCTGTTATCTTATTCTTGTGAATGATCTCATGACCTCTCGACATGTGTTTATGTGCACTGTTTTGCTTGACTTGCTTTGTTGAAAAGGGTTTTTCGACGCATTAAAAGTGTAATACAACCAGATCACACGCCAGCATCTTTTATTGTGACCATTGCAGCAGAGATCTGTTCAGTTACTGAGTTTTAAGCGGAGAAGAAATGGAAAAGGGGTGATCATCTCGTTTCAGGTGTCCAAAGTGGGGCTTTTTTTCATTAAAACCTAAAGTTGCAATAACAATATTGCATTTAATGGCATCTTCACACATATCTGAACTCATATACCAACTTATTTGTAAAGACAAATGTCATAAATATATGCATTCATTAAAAATGCAGACATATGACCTTACTGTGGCTGTTTCCAAAGCAGAGTAGCAGCAGTAAGGTGTTGGCAACTGATTTAAAATCTCATGATCATTGCCTTTGACAGCGCTCTGCAGGAGCAGTCTGCACCTAAATTGTTCAAAAAAAAAAAAAGGAGAACGAAAGAAATGACAAATATTTTGTATTTAGGTCATCTTACAGTCAGATTTTGTCACCAAGTCTAATAACAAAGGACAGGGACGGTGAGGTCTTTGTGAGGGTCTCCCCTCAAACGCTGCAAACAGCGCTGCTGACACTATGTGGCCGGACAGTTGCGTGTCTGACAGAATTACTTTCATGGCGGGAGGAATAATCATAATTGGCCCAGCAGAAGAGGCGAGGGTGCGAGGGAGCAGTTGGCCGCGGAGTGCGCGGAAGCTTACGGGTCTTGACTGCTGAGCGAGTGTGAAAGGCCAGACTGCTCGCCAGAGCCTGGAGGGCAGCGCAGGAGCCGCCTGCTCTCACCCGCAGAGAGGGCGTCAAAAACAATGTGACAAGCGGCGCGTGTGCGCGTGTGTCCCACATCCTTAAAAATAGATCTCTATAAATTCATTGCAACGGAATATTGCTGTGTCCTGACGCAGAAAAAAACCCCTCACCTCTGTGCAGAGAATAATAATTATTAATGACACACTTGATGGGATTTTGTCCTGATGGCCGCCACCTCCTCGCACCTCTGGAGTGTTGACACCGTGCAGGCTGATTGAAATCTGATGTCGCTGTTGACATCTGCCTCCCCAGCTGTCACCGTTGCACTGTTTATAATTACAGCTGCCGAGGAAGAAGGCGAGTCGGTGGTCTCCCACCCCCGACACCTCGTCTGCCCCCACCTCTCGACAGCCCAGCGCGATGCTCTAATGTGCAGTGACACCGAAGCCTGGACGCTGCTCCTGACGGTCCGGCTGACCACGCAGGTTATTTAGTATAGAGAATATATATATATATATATATATATATATATATATATATATATATATATATATATATATATATATATATATATATGCGTGTGTGTGTGTGTGTGTGGAAACACAATTAAATTAGCAGCCATATCAGCAATACAAACACGTTATGTAGTATCTACCTTTGTCCACACGATGGCAGTGCTGACACGTTTGGTGTCATTCCCACACGGGCAGTCAGTATGCATTGTTTAAATTTCTATTTTACTTTTTTTTTGGGTATAAGTCCTTAAAGTTGACATCTCGCCACTTTTGTATGAGAGATTGTCCTACGGTTTCTTTGTTTTCAACTTTTTAAATGCAGTTAATCTAGCATGTATTCATGCAAATTCATAGCCCCAATATGAGGAATAATAAATTATTTGTATTATTTTCAAATAATTATTTGTTAATGTGGAAAACGTTTCGAAGGAAGTCTGAGGAAATCTATCTGCAGGCTTAATTAACATCACAGAGAGACAGCAATTATCCAAATGTAGTTTTTTGTTCAAAAATAGGACCCAAAATAGACCTAAAAAAAAAAAAAATCAATTTTGCATTAAAAGGCGTGTGTTTTATATTCTCTTTCTCGCCTACTGGTGTTGTAGCGCCCCCAGCGGCCACAGGCCAGTTGAGCACGTCTACTTTGGGGGAAATGCCTTCCTCCACGTTTTTTGTTTACCCACCTCTCTCGTCGAGGCTCAGCTTGCTCGGCCACCACCACCACCTCTTGTTCTGCTTCGGCGGGTTACAAAATGGAAGATGTCGCCGTCCAGTCCGGCGGAAGAAGCGGCGGGATCGTGGTAAAGAGCTGAGTGAAAACAAGTGTAAAATGGCGAAAAGAGAAAGTTCGTGTTCGCGGTTGCACAAGCTGCCGCTGCGCATTCAGACAACTTTACGCACAACGCAGACTTGGTATCTTTAGCGCCGCTGAGAGATTTGATGCATTCTAGCTATAAAGCTGTGACTCTTTGCAAAGTGGACAAAAGAAAGTAACAATTCCCCGGTCTTTTTGTTTCCCAGCTCAGGGATAACTGGCCCGGCTACAGTTTGGACCTCTTCTGCTATCCAGCTCACTACAACGGAGATTTAGACTGCGTCTTCATTCCGCACGGCATGATTATGGACAGGTAGAGCCGAAAACCTTGGGAATGTTTGACCTTTCTGCGTGTTTCTTGCAGTGGGTTTGCACAGGAACTACATGTGGTCTCTGACACATATGGGCCTCTGGGGAGAACTGGATCGGCTGTTGCAAAACTGCATTTCCTGGCCTGTTTCAAAACCGTGAAAGAACATCTAAATAATGGGTTAATTTCAACAACTGTGAACACTACAAAATAAAAAAAAAAGTAGTCAATGACAAATTTTACACTTTAGTGATCCCTCCAGGACATCTGTTTATAATATCCCATACAGTGAGGTGAAACTCTAACGTCCTCTTTGCCCAATAATCAGTACGAAATCCACATTTAGACTGAAAATACTGATATTTCTAGAAGCCAAAAAAACAACAAAAGTGGGGCAAATCCGTATTGGTGCAGGATTCAAAGCATATTTCTGTGTTTAACTGAACAATAATTAAAAATGTATTGCAAAAGACCTGGTGAATTTTGGATATTTGCTCTCTATTACACCATGATGATGGTGCAGGTGACCCAACATGAGCTTTAGCCTAACAAAGCAGTGAAGCTCTGACTTCCCCCACCCACCCCCTGACAGCCTCCTGTGTAAATCAACCTTAACCTTTTCTCCTGCATGTAAGAGGAAGTTTACTTATTGTGTCGCTGACAGGACGGAACGTCTGGCATGCAACATCATGGATGACCTCGGTGACAATGACATCGTGGTGCTGTGCGTCCTGAAGGGAGGGTATCAGTTTTCCGCTGACCTGGTGGACAGGATTAAAGCTCTCAGCCACAACTCCCACCGCTCCATCCCCATGAGGGTCCATTTCATCCGCCTCAAAAGCTACCTGGTAAACTTACTTTAACTTTTTAATTTGCTTAGGGGTTTCAGAGGGACAAATGCTATTGTAAAGAGTGCATTAATCAGACAACACTAATAATATTTAAAATTATAAATGTTAATGTGGGTTCCTGGATTTTGTTCCCTCAGAATGACTGCTCAACAGAGGATCTTCACATAGTTGGAGCTGAAGATTTAGCTTTTTTAGCTGGAAAGGTAAATTTTTCTTGTCAGAATCAATATACTATGGTTAATTCACTGCTTCCAAAATCAAACAGCTTTACACTTTTATAGGGGCCTGCAGATAAATTTATTTGTTTTTTCTTCCTCAATTGTAATTGTGTGCGATCTTGCTGACGAACAAGCACACACGTCTAAAAGACAAAAATCTAATAGTCACGTGACGAAGAGGCAGTAATCTAGATGAGCCTCCAGGGGGCAGCATTTCCTGTCATTTCCTCCTGGTCTAGCGCTTCCTTAAAGAAGCACAAAGATGGCAGCTTCTTAGAAACCTGCTGATGAGCAGATATTAGCTGATATCTAATATCTAATATCTGATATATTAGATATTGACTGCTAACCAGCGCCTCCTTCTGATTTGGATGGATTTTCTTTTCTGTTTTAATTTCACTAACATGGTGCTTTGGTTTTACACTTGGCCTCAGAACCTGATGCAACTGGATACACTCACAGATACATACCCAGGCCCTGCCTGATTGGTTGTTTACTATACACCCTCGTGTTTTATTTTACTTTTATCTGTGGGTGTGTGTGAGTGTTGTGAATCACTCAGCAGGAGACATCAAGGGCCTCTACAAGTGTTAAACATCAGCTGATCCAAACATGCTCGGCCTCATACACTCCTCAGCTGAGTCAGGTGTGGCAAAAATGCCTGGAACATGAATAGGATATGAGGTAGTGAGCTTGAGTCACCGCCGCTCTGCTCTGTGTATTTTTGAGTGCGCTTGTGAAATCCCTGAGCTCCCCGTGATCAACGGCTAAATTTAGTTGCCCGTTTGTAACAGAATGGTGCCGTTTTTTTCTGGAACGACTGAGCCAATTCTGTGACGGGGAACAAGTTGCACAATTGGCCCTGTGTCTGCGTGTCCCTACAGACGGTCCCGTCCCTATTTTCTGGATTGGCTTTAATACTCGGCTTATTCCTGCCTTATTTCTCCAGGGTTTTCCTGCAGCATGAATACGTCTGTATGAATAATGAGGCCTAAACACAGAATGACTGCATGCTCGGCTGAACCCTTTGTTAGATACTGTAAATTGAACTAACGACATAAAGTTCCAAAGTAGTGCAAAGTTAGATCTCTGCGTGCATCTGGACTTGTTAAGGTTTCCTTGAAAACAGACATCTAACAAAGCAGTGTTTTTTAAAAGAGTTTTGTTCCCACTGTTGACCTAGCTAAGTTAATGCTGAAACTTGGGTTACGTGTTCTCTCGTTTGGACAAACAACTGCAGAATCTCAACTATTTCAGTAAGATAATGAAAAATAAAGCCAGCTGGTGGGATGGATTTTCAGGTGTGCTTTCATTCAAAGGCCTGTGGAAGATCATTTCCTTTTCCTCTTTTAATCTATTAAGTGTTTTTTTGTTTTAAGATGTCTGTGTGCGCCTGTTTGTGTGTAGTTGATAATAATATGCTGTAGTTTCTCTGCAGATTCTCATTAATTCCTCTCTTCTCCCCCAACATGCCGCCGTAAGAACGTCTTGATTGTGGAGGTGAGTCGACCGCACTTATTTCCTCTGGCCCCTGGTATGTGTGGGCTGTACTTCCCCTACCGCGTGAGGTTAATAAGACTGTTTAAATTTGCTGACCTATATTTGGTTAGATTTTTCCAATTTGATCATGCTAGTTCTCCCGTTAGCACAACAGTCTGGTCCTTTATTGGGAATACACTGGGGTAGAAGTGATGTTTCGGAAAAAATGAATGCGGTCATTCAGTGATGGTTATACACAATAACATGATTAAACATTTTAAAACGACACCCGTTACTCAGAACCTCTGTGAATGCTGCTTTCTCTGACTGCTGTTGTAGCTCATTCATTTATTATTCTTAAATTGCAATTGAACCAAGTTTAAGGGCTAGACGATTGGAGATTAACTAGATTGATGGTGTTCTGATTAGAGATTTGTGGCTGCTAATGGATGAAAGAAATGTGGGATGAGTCCAGAGGGATTTGCTTCTGATTCACTGAGAATTTCCATATCATTTTTGTTATTCGTTTTATTAAAATGACTTGCATCGTTGTTTCATGTTCAAAAGATAGAAGTGGGTGGGGCATTTAGCAGTGACATGTTAACACACTAAAGTCTACTAGAAACCAGACACACACAGGTATAAACACGTTTATACTGGAAACTTTACAATCGTGATGACTAAGGAGAGGGTATCAGTTAGTCAAGGCACACAAAAAAGATAATAAAAAAGAATTCACATAAATGATTATGCATGCATTGTGTGTGTCAGAATATTAAATGTAAGACTAGCTGACCTAAACCCAGCTGATGTTTTTCTTTAAGCGTGGTCATTTCTTCTAGCCAACCACTCCCTCGTCACATTTAAATCCAATACTCTGCATCACACGCTGTTTGTTAAAGTCATGTTGTTTTCAGAAAACCTCCAGTTATGTAATCCGAGTACTGTCCGACTTCTTCTTTTTCCCCTCACACTTCAGCTTGATGTGCTGCAAATCTGGTTTTGGTTTCCATATTAACACCAGTTTCTGTCTCCTCCACTCTGTAGGCCATCGTAGGCACCGGGAAGACAATGAAGGCTCTGCTCAAGCATGTGGAGGCTTTTGGGCCCAAAATGATCAAAGTGGCAGCGTAAGCGTAGCTGCCAATACTGGCCCATCCCTTCCACTCTCAGCCATCAGTGAAGGAATGTGTGATTGTTTGATGTGTAGAAATGAGTCTGACGTTTTTGTCCTCAGGTTGCTGGTAAAGAGAGTCTCAAATACCTGGGCATATCTTCCTGACTGTATGTATCTGACTCTCGCCCACAGGTCGAGGTTGGACTTTCTGGAAATATTGTAATTGCTTTTTGGTTGTGATTCCAGATGTTGGCTTTGAGATACCGGACCGATTTGTCGTTGGATACGCCCTCGACTACAACGAGTATTTCCGTGACCTGAATGTAAGCCGTTACCTTTTGGAGTCAGAAGTAATCAGTTTTATGGGAGGAGCTAATAAACCGTGTATGTGTTTAACATGGTTGTTCTGGACTCTGACTCATTAGTCTCCCTTTTTTTTTTTTTAGCACATCTGTGCCATCAGCGAAAGTGGAAAGATGAAATACAAGATTTAACACTAAAGGGAACAGCGCCACTGGCAACGGTGACGCATGTCACATCGCAGCTCTTTGATAATATCTGCTCTCGGACGCCATTGTAGTGTCTCTAGAAACTTTTAACATCAGGCAGACGGTAACATTTTGTGTTAAAAAAAAAAACTGGAGCCTACTTTTCACTTATTCACACTGACAATTGTTTAAGCGTTTGATGATTTGGCTAAAACACTCTTATCTGTTTTGGTTCCTTTATCAGTATGTTAGTTGTTTTCAACTGCCGCATAGGGAGGTAACATAGGGACTGCAATGTGGTAGAAGTTTACATTTTCTTAACTTGTTTGTGCCTTTCTCATGTGTCACGGGAGCTGACTGTCACCTTTCAATGCTCAGGGGCATTCTAAGTAGTTCTGCAAACACCTAGGTTGCTAACTACCTCTTTTCCTACCTTTGGTATATTGGGATACTGCATCTGCAGCTTAATGCTTGTAAAAGGGTTATAACCTCTGTTCAGCATTCCGTTTACTGGGTTTGTAGATGTTGGCATTAAAAGGGACTCTGTTCAGGCCTAATTAATGGATAATATTTTTGATACATGATTCTGAGTACCACAAATAGGAGAAAACAAAAAAAACCAAATAAAAACGTGTTGTAAATTATATCTTGCATTGTTTCATTGCCCAATTGAGATAGTTGAGCACTGGAAATAGACCTGGATGAACCGAACAGCTTTGTGAAACTCTTCCCTAAACTGACCCCTGCAACAAAAGCTGCCATTCCCAGGAACAGGTGGTCCGTTGTGTTGAAAAGGGGGAGGCTGAAAATCCTAACATTTGTTTCAGTCAACATTCCATTTAGGGTTGTGTCAAGTATTGGATTCCATCATCAGCTTTTAGAGTGTCATACGTCCACCATAATGGGAGACAACGATTGTGTGCCATGTGGTATGTGTAAACTTGCATTCCTCATCTGCAGCCATTCACACGCAAGCCCTTGCTCTGAACCAGGGCATGTGACTCTTGTATTAAACGGAACCACAGCGGGCGCGATTGTGTAAGAGGCAGACTCTATATTCCCGGATCATTTTTATTTGACCCCTCTTTCTGAGAGACAGGTCGCTCTGAAGGTTTCGAGCACAATTGGAACTTTTAACGCCACTTTTTTTTTTCTTTTTTTTTTTTTAATCAGCGCAGCAGCGGCTTTTTTTTTTTTTTTTTTTTGTAAATCCGCGTCTGATTGGTCTGCTCGAATTCAACGGCGATTGTGATTGGCTGAGAGTGTCCTGTTGACCGAAGGTGGATTCCCTGAGAGACGCGAACGCTGGAAGCAAAAATTCCAGCTACACAACTGCACCATGCGCCTCCCCCGAGCGGGGTTGGAATAGTCACTGGGAACTCGTTTGTACTCAAACTTTATTAAATTATGACAAGGCTTTCCTATTTTGGATCCTCGACGTAGCTTTTTTCACTTTGTCCACTCGCTTTTTTTGGATAACCAACGCGTCTTTGCCAGCTCGCAATGACTCGCGACAACCACACAGGTAACTTTGTTTTAACTCCAGCCGTTAGCATGGACGCTAACCACAGCGCTAGCCTTTGGATAGGCTGTCGCTTTTGTCCACTTTAAAAGGTAGCGTTCCGAGCGCAGGCAACGTAGAAAGTGACCACGTCGACTGTTTTTTGACTTTTAAGTTGCACTGTACCTCATATTCAACGTAAAGACTAACTGTGTACGTGCTTGAGAACAACAACTCGACACGATGTTGCCGAGCTGAGTAGAGCTTAAATAAGATGCTATGAAACGCAGCGTCTCTGAATCAGAAACTACGGTTTCCTAGCAAAATGTAAGCATAGAGCCCGCACAAAAGCCCTTTTCTCCCGATCCCTGTGTTATATGTGTTATCATTGTTTAAAACGTGACGGACCTTTGCTTTCCCCCGTCTCATCCCACTTGTTGCTTGGCCATTCATGCACTGTTGACGATCCGCGTTGTCGGGCTACGAGCTGATGACAACGTCCATAAATTATTGTCGCATGAATAATCCCGCGTTGATGTGGTTTATTACAGTCTTTCAGAGCGTACACATAATCCACGTTGACACTTATTTTGCAAGATGTAGTTTTAAAGTAGCGGATCATTCACGCATTTAACATAATATGCAGAATTACGTTTTTCTATGAAGACACACAAATGCCAGGGCTTCAATGATATGATGTGTTATAATAATTGTTTTTTTTTTTTTTTGTAATTAAAGAGTAGTGGCATTCTATTGTATTACGTACGTTGTTTCATCATTTTGGGACACCAACAGGCCATGTGAGAGGAGTATTTTTCCAAACCAACCTTTGCATCTCTTTCACAAAAAAACAGGTGGATCAGGAAATCCAGAGAACCCGGAGATGTAAAATCAGGGCCAGTAGATGTTATTTTCTTGCCACATTCTGGAGATACCTTTTCCATGTCGCCGTTCATGGATGACGGGGTTGTAAGTGTAGTAGAATGATGGCGTCCCGATGGGTTCCGTCCGCTGAGGATGAAAGAAAACAATCCCGATCATCCTTCTGTGAGGTAAGAGCAACAACATTAAGAAACTTCTAACTTTATACATCTTCTTTAAACATTTGTATTGGTGATCCTGTGAAAGTGATCTTTGATGATTCTCTTGTCTCCACTCCTGAGTGGTTGTGGTTGGGGTTGGTGACACTTTGGACTCAGCTGTTTGTGTTTCTAACAACAGTTGGTTTGTTTTGCTCTGTAATGTCAGTACCCATTACTTTTGGCCACTGTGATCAGATTCCATAGGTTGATTATTGATCACATTAAAAGAGGGTTTAGCCTAGAAATAAAGAAGCAGTCAGTAATTCCTCACCTCTGTAACCAATGCTGTGGTGGTGCCGCACCACAGAAAAGCCCCAGGAGTTCCCTTTAACCGACTGCTTCTGGGAACATTTTGTCCTGTGGCGTTGTGCAAGTGTGTGAAACCCCAGCGAAAAATTTATCCCGAAACAGTGTAATCTTTCTTTCTTTTTGGCCAGTGGTACAGTTCCTGCTTATCAACATCACTGGGAATTGCTGCAGAGAGAGTTGGTGTGCAGTTGTTGCAACCTCATCTGATCACAAACCCAGGTTTAACAAAAAAAAATAAAAAAAATCCCAAACTTTAGCAAGTTTCTGCAGTGTAGAATTACTTTTAAAAATTAAATTTATTGAAACCACTATGAATGCAGAATTGGCGATGCAATTTGAGATGTATGTTTAACACCTGTTCCTCACATCAATAAGTTCATGTTCCATGGCAGCCAATCTAACAGGACTGGATGGAATCCTGTATTTGTTGGATTCTGGCTGCAAGGATAGGTCAGAACACACAGATACAGGGAAGGCAGGTGCCCCAAAATGCTCCAGGCTTCTGAGGGTTAAGCTGTGACCTTTAAAATACCAGATGGGCCACCATCTGCTCTTTTGAAAGCATGCTCCCTGAAAAACCTCATGTTAAACTACAGTGAGACCCGACTGCTTTTTATTTAATCCATCATTTTTTGGTAACTCCTCTGCCTATCAAATATATATATATATATATATATATATATATATATGCTAACACTTATGCTATAAACCTTTTATCATACCTTTTATAGGATTTAGTATCCTAAAATGTCACATCTTGTCATTTGCCTGTGTGGAGGTTGTTTGATTGTGCCCATTAGCTGCTCTGGCTGCATGGACACTTGCACACAGTACGAATGCCTGGTCACATGATTATTCAGCATGTTGCAGTTGTAAACCAGCAATATTATGACATGCCAATTTTTGCATGGCAAAAATTTGGCAAATTCTACAGTATTTTCAGAAAAGGTGAAACTCCTGCTAGTTTGATTGTCAGTGAACAGTACAGTATCTGTAGGTTTAATTAAAATTAGAAAAATGAAATTTCACTCTCCTATATTTGCCAAACACTGGTGTAATAGTTACTTTTCATCTCCATTTGATAAATAGACATGTAGCTGTTGTCATAACCCAGCTTCTTATGCACAACAGTCACAGAAGTGCAAGTGGAATCTAATTAATCTGTTTAGCGTAATGATGAACGATCCATATTTAGACCCGTGCAGGGCTATTGACAACAGGCTGAACCGGCCCCACAATCACAGCCTCATTAAAGCTCAGTGTTTATCTCATTTAGGCGGGCTGCCTTTTACAGAACCCCCCGCACATGCTTTGCACGGGTAACTGATGGCAATTGGAAGAGAAAATTGGCTTACAATTGGACAGAAGAAATCAGTTACTTCCTGCTGCGATATGGCCACGTCTGCAACGTACAGCATCAGGGGAAACAGCAGCGATGAGCCGTGTGATTTAGGTTTTCCTTTAATTAGGTTTTCTTTTACTTTCGAGGTTTTTGTTTTTTTCCACATTTGCACATGTAATCTGCTCTTTTTGTAAATAGTGTTAAGGTTACTGTTATTGCTATTGACTGCTGCTGTACCAAGTTAATTTCCCATGTCTGGGATAAAATAAAGTACTTCCTATCTTATCCTAATCGTAGTTTCTGTCCAGTGGAAGCAAAATAATCTCGAATGGCTAAGAAAATACAACAGGTGAGTTCCAGTTACTGTCTTTCATGCTTGCTCCCACATCCTCTACATTTAGAATTCTGGCAGTAGTCTTACAAAGCCGAAGGGTTTGTGTTTTCTCACACACTGGACTCATACGAGCCAGTGTTTGTACCAGGAACAGGGCACACCATCATGACAAAACCACACAAAGGAAACATTTTGTTCCTAGTTCGTGTAATCCAATATCCTGCTGATTCACCCGTAAAGCCTTATTTCTTGTCCCCAGATGAAAACATTAACCTCTTAAGGAGCTCTAATTCCATAAACATAGTTAATTGTATATTTTGCCTGTACAGAAAAGCAGAAGGGTAAGGCGACTAGATGTTTCCTTTGAGTCACCGTGTTCTTCAGAAGATTAACCAGCCCTTTTTCCTTCCATCACACCACTTGTGCTGGAAAACTGCGGAAAGGAACTTAGGTACCTTAGAGGATTTCTCTTTAACTGGACATGGTTGAGTAAGTCATATTTGTTGTCATGTTATGATTTTCAAAATCTTCTGTTTGGTCACAGCGTTAAATGCGTGTGTGATGATACATTTATCACTGAGTGTCTCTGTAAAGATGGTACATGCAGCATCACAAACCTCTGGACTTGTATTGAACTACGAAGAACATGCTTGAAAGGAGCAACTATGAATTATTAAAACCTCTTTTCCTGTAGGAAACACTGCAAACAATTAGGATGAATATATGAGTTGCGTGCTGAGGCCCCTGATCTTGTTTTGCGCTACGGTGCTGGAATGCACATGGCTGATCACCACCCCCCATGTCATTATCTTATGCCCTCACAGTTATGTGCTTCGTTTGGATGTATGTGGTGTAGAATGTAACATTCCGCCAAGAACTGGCTTTCCTCAGTTGTTTCAGCTGTGTGTTCTGCAGTGTTTGGTAGCTGATGTCATGTGATGCTCGTAATGTCTTATTTGGTGATGTCAGCGGCCATGTTAAACATACAGGTCTTGCACTTTTGTTGTAATGTTTGTTAAAAAGGGGAGATATCACTCTTTTTGTGCCCATAGCCTGTAGATGTCACAAACTGTGGTGCATAAATAGCAAATAGCTTCCTATTAAATAAAGAGGATGATAATGGGATTGCTCACCTTCCAGTCTCCAGAATATATTTTATTTTATTAACCATGTTACTTCATTTGTTCTCTACAAATAACACCACTGAATTTACAGACTGAATAGTCAAAACGTATATGTCCAAGAAAATACTGCATAACCCTCAGTGAATGGGGTCATACTGTAGTAGACATGCATGAAATAAAGTAAATATCAGCCTTAAAGAGAGTTGTAACACTCAGTGTGTATTTATGTAAGATGGGAGCCCTTTGGGGATTTACCATGTGACTTTGACTCAAAGAACAGTATGTGCACAAGTTAAAACCACGTTGTTTTGATACCATTCCACTGTTTTAAAAAAAAGAAAAAAACCCACGTTATTCAGTATGCAGATTAGTTGGAAGTTGTCTCTTTTGTTCAACAAATCTCAGTAAAAAAATAATTCCCCTCTGAGACTTATTGTCTGAAACCTAGAGCTTTCTACCAGCAGAACAAAAGACTTTTCAAAATTTAACCAGCTGCCTCACCCAATATAAATATCAGTCAAGCATTCTGGTGATTCATAAATGGCTGAGAGGCATCAATTTCTGGGCAGTTGAGGACAGGGATGGGTGCATATTTGGATGTGGGTGTAACTTTCCGCTTTGTTAAATATTTGGCATATGTCCTTAACAAATATGTTTTCAGTTTTCTCCATTGTGATGATTCTCTCTAACCCACTGATATCAGAGATCGAATCTTTAAGGTGAGAGAGCTGTGAGGGGAAAATGGTGGCCCGGGCTTTATTGACCTGGAATGTCACAGTACTTTTAGCCGTGCAGTGCTAACCCTGCTTGGCATGTGCCCGTTGGGAGCCCTACACCCCCTTCTGTAATCCACATCTAATGATCAGAGAGTTGGAAATCACCCCGTCCTTTGGCCGCTAAATCTGCGACAGCAGATTACCAGTGGCTAGACTAGGAGAAGTGTTGAGTTACGCAGGTATTTCAGACATCCAGTTGATCTGTTGTCACATGACCAAAAGCCTTTGATTAGCTATGGATTTGTAGTTTTTCTACAAATGTAGTTTTTTTGTAGTTTTTCGTTGAATCAGTCCATCCAGAGATCATACAAACAACAACACTGAAGCACTATTATCACATGACAGGTAAAACTTAGTTGTATAGCCTAAAACCAGCTTGGCCAGTTCCATTAAATGTGGGCGTCTGCACCTGTAGGTGTTTTCCGGGACATTGAATAATACAGTACGTTTTCCTTCTTTATGTCTCTGCCTTTTTACATCTTTAATGTATTTTGGTGTCTGCTGTAAAATGACACAATTAGCTACATTTTATGTGTTTTAACTTGATTAAGTCCTTAGATACTCATTGAATTTTTTTTTCCAAAATGAACAATCTCTTGCTTATACTTGTTCCCTGAAACGTGGTCATTCACTAATCCCTGCAACAACTTGGTCATGTGGGGTTTTTTTCCCAAGTCAAACATGGGAGTATAGTATGTCTTGAAGGAAGCTCCTCCATCCTCCTCCTTAAGCAAAATGTAATGTTTTAATGTTAAGATATGCATGGTTTACTCGGAATTTCCATCCTTTTACTCAGAATATCTGGCCAGTGGAGATAGCACAAACGCCAGCTCATCAAATTCCTCACATTGTGGGGACAGTCTGTGCTTTGCAGGGGAGGGTAGGGTTTGAGACGGATTGACGAAAAAAAAAAACCCACTCTGTTTAGAGTGAAAAACTGCCAAAATGTTCAAGAAAGGCTGAGTGGAACTGGGAAAGTGGGAATATAATACAGAGCACCTCTGAATCAGCCACACATGGCACAGGTGTGTTGCTATAAATAGCTGGTAAACACAGGGACGGCTGTAAAAACCTCTAAAACCTGATATGTTCTCTTTTCCACCTGTGGAAAAATGTGTATTTCCCATTAATACCCTAGCCCCTCCCACAGTTTCTGTTATTTATAATAATTCCTGACTGTCAGAGTCACTACAAAACAATGGTTTGGACCCTTGGCCGTTAGCTATTGACACTGCCCACATGTTGACAGAGTATATGAAAAGCCCGTGCACAGCCTCTAATGACCACACAGGTCACTGCCGTACAGTTTTGCGTCTGCACCCAGTTCACCCATCAGTGAAGGTGAAAGCAGGCTAATTTCCTCTCTCACTCCTTCTTTTACAGAATGAATCCTCAGAATGGAGGAGCATGGCCAGCTCTCCTGCGACGCAGTTCCCAACAGAAGAGGAGTTCTCGTGGCCGAGACCGAAAACTGTGCTGCTGCGTCGAACTCCCCAGGGGTTCGGATTCACCCTGCGCCACTTCATCGTGTACCCCCCGGAGTCATCCATGCACCTTTTCCTGGTACAGACTCGTATGCTTTCTACAGTGTAAACTTCCATATGACAACAGTGTAACAAACTCATGTGGGTCTGTTCGCTGTTGTTACAGGAGGACGAGCATGGCCGCAGAGGTAAGCAGAAAACATGCCTGTTCTGCAGCACGTGTGACCCTCAGCTCTGCTGAGTCAGAGCTGTGCCTCTGACTTCCAATGACTCTTAATCCGGCTGCTCTTTGGCTCTTTTTGATTCCTTATGTGATGGAAACAATGTAGCTCCTGTCTGTCTTTGACCTCTGCGGGGGGATGAAAGGTTTTGTCAGCACCACCTGTTTCTGTCCCCACCTCTTTATATTGTTTCACTTTTGTCTTTCTGCTTTTTTTTTTTTTTTTTTTTTTTTTTTAACCTCACCATAAAAAGGCAGTCAGAAAGAGATGGCCTCAAATTCGCAGCGTTGTTGTGTGTGACCCTCTTTCCACCATTCTGTTGTTCTCTTTACACAGCCAACAGCCAGCCGACCCCTAACTGAAAGAAATACATATGAGAGAGTTACACGCGATCATATCTTAAACCCGTCAATTAAAGCGTTAACATCAGGCAGTGATTTGACATTTGTCCAGGTGGACATGGGTCATTTAGAAACTACAGCAAGTTTAATATTTAATATTTAACTTCTGCTCATGTCATGCAGTGAAAATGCTTATTTACTGATGTTTTCAATGGTTTGATATGTAAATTTTCTCACAGCTAAGTTCAAAAACAGCTGATCTGAGACAAAATGTTTTTATTCACGAGAATCCTCCTTCCTGACAAAAGCCCCTCTGTCTCTGGGGTCAAGTATGGGTGAAGTCTAATGTTTCACATCAGCGTCAGCGTCACTGGCTAATGGTGAGCCTGCCAAAAATATCTGTTGATGGAAAGTGCAAATTTTCTTTTATCAGTAATGACGTTATAAAAGCAAATCGGATCGTGAATATGATTAGTCTTTTCCATTCTGCTGTAAGATGATAAATTTGTGTCCATTAGTTTTATTATATATTAATTCACACTACCTCCATTAGTTTTCAGATTTGAAGAAGGTTGCAAAAGCTCACAAACGATCTCTGGTCCTTCATCCATGATCACAAATTTCTAACACGTATAAAGGGACTTTGAGCTGTTATGATTAACAGTACTTGTGTACACCACTAGAGGGGGCATGTTTGGCAGACTTCTGTTGTCAGACATTGGTCTTAATATGAATTCCTAACCTTACTTGAATTCTCTCACTTTTATATATAAAATATATAACATCTTATTATTGGGATAAAGGGTGGCTAGAAATGTTTAATAAAGTGAATCACTGTTGTTTCACTTTGGTCTTCTCACTACCTGAATGTTAACTACTGAGGACATGTTTCGGCCACTCTTTGACCATGCCAAGAGCTATTTCTTGGTTTATAAGAGTGGGACTTGTGCAGCCGAGCACACTGCCAGTCTACTCTCGCTTCAGCGTTTCTCTCCCTTACCCCCTTTTCTTTTTTCCCTTTTTTTTTCTGCAGCCTTGCAGCTGCTAGGAGACAGCAGCAGCATGGGCAAACAGGTTTTCTGTCTTTAGCTGTAATCCACCTTTCTAAATGCAGATCATTCCCATCAACAGTTTTGTTCTATTCAAAGCTCCTCAGTCTGATTTGCCATCAAAATGTGGTTTCACATGCCTCAAATCTTGTGACACACACATTCTCTTCTTCTCAAATGTCAGTAAGCATTGCTCTTCAGCCTGGAGTGGGGGTCATAGTTGTGTCTCATTTCAGAGAAAATGAGATGCTGTAAATTGTTTTTGTTTGTTTTTTAAATGTTGTAATGGTTTTATGGCAATTAATTCATTTCTGTAAAGCAACATTTCTTTTAAACATTTTTTATGGACATATAAAGTGATTTATTTTTTCAACTCTGTGCAATATTTACCATTCCTCTTTCATTCTTTAGGGAGACAACGGAATAGGCTAGAACCGATGGATACTATCTTTGTAAAGCAAGTGAAGGAAGGTGGGCCTGCCCATGGAGCTGGACTCTGCACAGGTCAAAACAGTCATTCTCTACTGCCCTTTAGAATTTTCATCTTTAATAAGCACTGTTCAGCATACTTATTGGAATCTTCAACACTCGCATCACTGTTCTGCAATACATTAGGTGATCGACTCGTGAAGGTGAACGGAGCGAGCATCATAGGGAAAGCCTACTGTGAGGTCATATCCCTGATTCAAGAAAGGTTGGTTGAATGGAAAAATATCAGCCACGAGAGTGATCTAGTTTCCTTGTTAAAAATGTTTTTTACCCCAACAGTGGTGAGTTTCTCGAACTCTGTGTGATGCCAAAGGATGAGGACATATTGCAACTGGTAAGACTTTCATTTCTTTAATAGAACAATGCTAATTAGTGTCAGAATATTTGCATTTTATTTTGAAAGTGTCTTCTAAATGAAATGCATCCTTATTTCTCTCATACCTCATAAATCTATCATGCACCTCAAACGTCTATCCCATCAGAGTTCTTTATTTAGAGCTCTCAATCAGGCCAAAGCAGCCTTTTTGTCCTCAAGCCTGTGCTCATTTTACTGGGGGAACAGCCTACTTGAGTTTGGAAGGAAAAGATAATCATTACTCAGATTGTGACGACGCCTGATAATCTGCAGCAAACTTATGCAATACATCATTGCTGAATCTGTATCTAATTGTTTTGGTTGAGAGTGTATGAAGATAAATAAGTGCTGTTGTCTTTATTTTTGTATAAATGCTTGTACATGAGTGCTGAAATGGAGAAGAAAAAGCAACAGTTACATGAAAATTGATGACTATGTTGTGATGAACTTTCCATTATGGCTGTGGTTCTGATGACATTATGGCTGTGGTTCTGATGACATCTTACAAAGAAGGGTTAGGTTGTTGTGAAGAATGAAGCACAACATTTAGATATTTATATAAATAATTATATCATCACTTCATGTTAATAATAAAAATAATTTACATTTCTCAAATTCCTGGTGCAGAGATAATCTTGTCAAACCTTTTGAGTGCTTTATATGTCTCTATTATTCTTTCATTCATGTTGCAGGAAACTGTTTGCGTCTGAATATTCAGAGCACTGAGATGCATCTTGTCAGGCGCTCTCCTTTTCCACTATGCCTATAAATCTTTTCCCATGGGCGTGTTGTTATTCGATCGTCTGTTTATGATTTCTGAAACGATAAGTGCTTGACTATTAATTTTACTCTTTTTTTCCTACTGAACTTTCCTGTGCCAAATCAGTAAATTGTCAGCCGTGACACCAAAATATGTATTGATGTGAGCGGTCAGACTAATAAGAACACCCACAATAACAACAGAATTACCAGAGATGACATTACACCGTAGGAGGCAGCACCCAATGACTGCTAGGAGACGAGCAGTAGTTGCTTAGCAAAGAGACTGAGTATATTTTCAGGCAGCAGGGAAAAGGGAGGGAACAGTATGGCAGGAAAGCACAGGAAGCATGAAAAAAAGACAGCTGAAATGATGAGCTGAAAGCAGAAGATATCATCAGCTGACAGCCCTGCGCTTTGAACAGGTTGATGTTGTGAAGGGAAAAGGAGAGAAGAAAAGAGTGGGAGGGGGCTCTACCGCCACAGCTGAATCTATAATCAGCAGCTGCTGCTTCTGTCATGTGAGCAACAGCGGAGGGAGGGAGGGAGACACAGACTAGAGGCACCTTATTCAGTTAGTGTGGCATTCTGACGGCGGCTACACAGAAAAATGGGGACCTAACAGTAGCGTAAGAGGCGAGCTCATGCTCCTGCCACCTCACAGACTACAGACTGGCACAGGCAGGTTGTAACAGGGCAACCCCTGCTACATCTCTGCTTCTTCATCCCTTTATATTGCCGCTGCATTTCTAGTATATTTTTAGCATGTCAAGCCCTGACATGGCTATGGCCGCATTATTACTATGTGTTTTTTTGCTCTGATGGGATGATTGTCTCTACCCTTTCTGCTCGTCTTTGCATGTTGTAATGGCAGCCCTTTTCTCTGGGAACTGCTAATCAGGTAAGCCAACAGCCAAACGGGTGGCCACATGATATTGGCATGTCGTCTTTGCTGTCTTTTTTTTTTTTTTTGCGTATGTCGTGCATGTCATCTTCGTAATTAACAGATGTGATGTTAAAGCTTCTGTTTTTGCTATTGTCACGGCTGAGAGGTTTACTGTCGGCTCTGTGTTGTATGTCAAAATGTGTGGATGTTAGAAATGGTCGATGACAACTGCTTACAGTACCTGTTAGATTTTATACGCTAATGGTCGTTCAGCTGTTTTCCAAGTAAAGCCTCGCCCTTCTTTGATTATGCCAGATGTTATAATTCTGATAGAAGCCTCTGACCTCTGAACTTTTCCCAACACTCATAAATAAAATCAGAAGATTAGAGGCTGGCAGTCATTGCAGCGGCACATGTAGCTTTATGTAATCTTGAAATTTGACTCCAGGTAACAGGACCAAAGTCCACATACTTTCACATGCCTTTTACTTGTTACAGGCCTTAAGCTGCGACAAAAGCAGATGGATAGTTGGAGACCTGGATATTAACCTTTACCTTCACTTTAGTTGGAGCTAACTTTTACAAATAATAGAGCAGTATACTCCATCGCTAGGAGTTTACAGCCTGTTGGTCTGAAGTGGGTAAATGAGCATGCCGGTAAGATGGAAATGTTATTTTCACTGTGCATATTTATTAGCATATCTGTTATATTTAGTTTTAGTCATGTGATGGCTTTAAATGTGTCTTCACAACAGAGATTTGTTTATTTTTTTGGGTTTGAAATGAACAGTACTCCCTTTTTCCAACAAAAATGGAACAACCACAGGCATAAAGTAGAAATATGTTTGTATGGTTCAATAACTTGCTTAATTGCACTCCTAAATCTGCTTGTGACTGGGTGTTTTTAAATTTTGTTTAAATATTACTCAATTAGGAGTTAATCATGGACTAGACTGTTGTGCATTACCATGAGAGCTCTAAATAAGTAGCAGATGAAGACCACTATCACCTCTGAACTACCAACGCCGACGCTTTCTCCAACTGCATCATGCACTGCCCACACACATGCATTTGTGATATCACTCTCATCTCTTCTCTCAGCGTCCAGTAGTGCACAGCTACATTTTACACACAGTTGGAAATGCAGCTTCTGCCTGTTGTAACCACTTTTTTGATGCTCTGTCTCCAGGCCTACTCTCAGGATGCCTACCTCCGTGGCCAGAGCAACTACAGCGGAAATGTCCATCACGTTCCTGATCCACCCCCGTTATGCTATCCCAGAGTAGAGTGTAAGCCTACGGGCATGAACCAGGCAACAGACTCGACGGAACAGGTCAACCGAGGGCCGACCGCACCCACTGACCATGGTTACCGCAAGGAAATTACTGTGCCTCCGTCTCCCCCTCCACCCAAATCTTTTCCAAAAAGCCAAATGGCAGTGTGCATGCGCAGTGATGGCGTGAGGACTGTTGTGGTTCCTCCTGATAAGACCCATATGGGACGCATGGGTCCAGCACACAGGATAGATTACATAGACCCCGTTTTTGCCAGGGGAAGGCCCGCATCGCTGGCTCAGTATCCTCATCATCGCAAGAACGATTTCTATCCAAGTGGGCCGGGAAAGCATTCATATGGTGGTCAAACACCTCACTACCCTGCCAATCAACAAAATATTGATTGGCGCACTTACCAGACATACAGGGACTACATTGACAACAAAGGAATCCATTCCCATAGCGCTCGGACTATCCAGGAGAGGCTGGACAATTTAAGAGCTACTGGTCACAACGTCTTTGGTGCCACTCATCACATTCCCCGGGGAGATTGGGCCTCAAAGGGGTTACGACGGAGGAGTACCTCTCATGACCGGTCATACCAGGAACCTCCACCCCACTTTCAGATTGCTCCACGCAGTGCTTCACAGGACCGTCTCCTCAGTGCAGAGAGAATTAGCCAAATTAGGAACTGGCCACCTCGAAGTGTCTCTCAAGATGGCCTAATGCACAAAGCCAGAGCGCACTCTACAGACTATGTTGACCCTGGAGAGCTGCCCTGGCCCAGCGAGAGGAAGGCAGAATATGCTAGGGCAGCCCAAGGCACAAGGCCTAGCAGGCAGTCTGTTCCTAGACACGCCATTCTCTACAGGCCTTCTGTTGCCCACACTGGTAGCATGAGAGGGCCACCCAATTCCTCTCTGTACAGTAAAGGACCAGATTCCCTTCAGTCCCGTTCCTCACCCATGCTCTCAGAGAGACCTTTACACTTTTCTAAGAGCGCAAGTACCGAACATTCTTACATCGACCAAAGAGTTGCAGTGAAAAGTGCCCACGGAACTCATAATACACAACAGGGTGGGAGCAGGATGCAGGCTGAAAGCATGAAGCCTGCAGAGGCATGCAGAGAAACTGTGGTGGGACACAGGTCTTCCTCATGCTCTGCTCCAAAACAAATGCAACAGAAACCTAGCATTCTCAAAGCTCATCACCAAGACTCCCAGAGTCAGGTCAATGGACGAAGCTGGTCAGAGTCTGGGGTTGTTTTAAGAGAGAAACCCCCTCCTGGAAAGAATCCCAGTCCTCTTCGACACCCTTCCTACATCCTGGCAATAACTGACGATGGAGCAGATTCCACAGCAGATGTGTCGATGTGCTGGCTTCCCAATGATGCACGTCGAGAAATGCACATACGAAGACTTGAAGAGCGTCACATCTCAAGTTCCAGCAACTTGGATCAGTCCCTGGACTCAATTCCGTTCATCGGTAAGAGTTTAATCAGGTTTAGGTTAGGCAGCAGTAGTTCAAAATAAATGCCTTTTTAATCTATATTTATGTAAAATGCTTAAGAGATTTAAAATTATACATGTGGGATGATGGTTATTAATATGGTTTTGTGGAATATTTAGCTTAACCGGCTCTTAGTTGAGGACGGCTTAAGCCTTTTCAAATATGTCGATTTTTCTCTGTTGTCTTCCTCCAGACTGGTTACGTGATGGTGAAGTATCCCTACAATGTCCATTACTGTTTAAATGGGTGTCTGCAATGACAGCTCACTATGCACATTAAAATGTTGACAAAATGTTTGGTGGGAAAAGGTTTAACCTCGACACTCCTTGAATGCTTTAAGTGGCTTTGGAAACTTAGGACTTATTTATTCAGTCGTGCTGGAGCCTGATCTTGGAGCTTTTATTCGTTTTTTATAATTGATAGGGCCTTCCTGCATTTTTCACTTTTTAATAGGGTCAGAGCACATATTTGGAGGACCTTTTCAGGCGTTTAAATGTAAATGATTTCCATTATCAGTCAATTTTATAATAGATGGTTTACGGATGTCATCATACTGTGCTAGGTTGAAAGTATAGAAAAACCAGGTCATAGGCAGATGCTGTCTTTTGAATGTTTTGAAGCAGTTATGATGGGATATATTTAGAACTTGTTCACTAAAGGTAAACTAAAAAATGACTTAAAAAAATCTTGTATTTGAAGCAGAGTGTAACACGTAGGCACATTATGCCTTCTCTGCCATTACAAGCAATTTTTTAGCCTAATCAATGAATGATACCCTTGGCAGGCTAAACTGAGGGTTCCTGTAACTACCAAAACTGCACAGGGTCAGACACCTTTACTGAAACATGCAGCATCCAGTATCACCATTTAAACAGCTCACCAATAATTTCTTAGTATTAATCAAGACAATCCAATTGTGTGGTGAGTTCGGGGTTTATATTCTTTTTATATTATACACTGTGGCTGCTCGGTATTCAGTTAATAATGATGGGGATCTAACCTATCCAGCCACCACTATAACATGCTATTGGAGTATTTATTCATCAGTTGGTTGTCAATTCACTGACTTATGTCTCCTCTTTTGGTAGTTTGGTAGTAAAGAATACCAACTTTTGGGAGCTAACATTTTGTGGTTTTATATAAAACTGAGTAGGTGACGTAAGTTAATAAGTGGTATTTGATTGTGCGAGACCTCACGGACCAGGTACAGATAAAGCGGCCTGTGACAGAAATGCTGCCGCAGCTCGGCCATTCTGGGACTGGTGCCTCAGCCCAGCAGAACAGTGCTTTGATTGTATAGCTCAACTTCCATCAATAGCCCATTTCAGACTCGTACGAGAGCACAATCCATCTTTTTTAATTTGTCTAGTGTGCAGACAGGTCTTGTCTACATTCTAGCACAGTTTTATGCTTATATTCCTCATGAATTATAAAGTATGTATTTAGCTTTGTTTGTTGTTTTGATATAATGCCAAATATTATGTCAATATTAAGTGATCATTTATCTGTCATATGGAGGAGCAGTAAGTGATCTTGTCTTGATTTCATGTTTCTAACAATTTGTTCATCGTGAAAAATTGTTTATCTGTTTCAAGTTTTATGTTTCCCAGCAATATTTGGATACTGAATGTGTCTGTGGATAGGATGCCGTCTTTTTCCCTTGCCCCCTTTAAAAAATCGAGAACACCCTTTAAGTAGGACAGTCGCTTTTAAATTTAGGCCCTAAAGCGTGTGTGTGCAGTAAGGAGCTTTGTCCTCTGAGCTGACTCAGTCTAAAAGTGCTAGGAGTGGCAACTGCAGAACTTGTCAAAAGTCATAAAAAGCTTTGTCATTTCCAGCCGTGTGACACGCTCGTCATGTGAGTCATTATACAGCGATTTTATTTCCTCCTGCCTTCTAAATTCTAGGATAAGGATAACATTTTTGTATGTAGCTACATTTTTGTGATTATTCTTAACATTGTTACGCTGTTGTTATCTTTTGTAGATGAGCCAATCAGCCCCAGTGTGGACCAGGAAGCAGCTCTCATTCCACCCTCTGCTGTCATATCTGTGGCACAATCTGTAACACCAGGTACCTCCAGCCCAGGCTCACCATGTCCTCCCATTCGTCGTCAGCTGTCACATGATCAAGGTGAAGAATTATTTTGACACATCGGAGAATTAGTTTCATTTGGTTTGCTCTTGATTTACCATAATAACATAATGTATGGATACTAATCTTTTTACACGCTACATCAGTGCTTCAGTGATTTTATATTAAAAGATAAATTACATTATATTTTCACTGCTGTTTTTAGAGTCCCTGAGAAATGCCCTGCTGGAATCTGAGTCAGTCAGCAAAACAGAGCGGTCCAAATCTTATGATGAAGGTCTGGAGAACTACCAAGAGGAGGGCAGAGGGTAAGTGTCAACTGGGTATATACAGTATGATTGCTTTTGTTGTTTTTATGTCTGTACTGAGACATGGATCTGCCTGACCATAAAATATTCTTTTGTCTGCTGTTCTTCCACTCCTTCAGGAGATCTTCCAGTAAGCATATGCCCAGTTTCAGGGTCCTTAGGAAGGTGAGAAGTTGTGATTGTTATACGGCAGAATTATTCTCAAAAGACTCCTTACCATATTTAATGAATGTTGTGTGACTTGTGTCATTGTTGACTTTTTGGCACAGTTAATAATGTTGTAGCCTCACACTTATAGGCCCTGGATGGACATAAATTTGTCGGCGATCGAAGGAATTCCTTGTATATCTTTGAAGATTCTTCCAAAGAGGGGTTTCTCAATTTTAGGCATCTTACTACAGAGAAAAATAAGGTATGATTGTACACCCGATTAGTCCGATACTAATACACTACCTCCATGTCTGTTACTCTGATATTCTTCATTCTCCGTATTTGGTTCCTGTGTAGCGTGTTGGTGGTGGGATGAGGTCGTGGAAGCAGATGTATGCTGTTTTACAAGGTCACACCCTCAGTCTGTACAAAGACAGGAAAGATGCTCTGTCTCACACTTCCGCACAATCGGATGAGGACCCACTGCGAATCAGCATCAAGGCCTGTCTGATTGACATCTCCTATAGCGAAACAAGACGCAAGAATGTTCTGAGACTCACAACCTCCGACTGTGAGTATTTGTTCCAGGCAGATGGAAGAGAAGACATGCTGACCTGGATTCGTGTCATCCAGGATAACAGTAACCCGGATGAAGAGGTGTGTTGACTGTAACTCATGCTCACTACTTCCACGCTGTAGAATGTTTTCAAACAGCAATGTTACATAACTACGCTCAACAAATTTGCAATCTCTTAAATTTGCAATGTCATCGGTCGTTACCCAGTCATTTTTTGTTAGCCATCAGTAAAGTATCAGAAATGTAGTTATGATTGAATTTAATCTCTTTTCAGAATGCCTCTTTAACAAGTCAAGATCTGATCAGTCGAAAGATCAAAGAATACAACATGATGAGGTGGGCAGACTATGTTTTCATCCACGGTTTTCTGTGTCTCATTTAATCATTTTTCTGCTGGTGTTAAATTTTTGTTTTTTTAATATTTGAATGTGTATTTTGAATTTTAGTGCACCCAGTAGCAGGTCTGAACCCTCCCCTAAAGCCACTAGACAGTCTCTCAGCATCAAACAAGCCTTCCTTGGAGGTAAATCAGATGGCAGGATTCACAGCCCTCATTCACCCAAAATAGGGGAGGAGCAGAGGGCACTCAAAGGTAAAGACATAAGCCCCGTTTTAATGTGGTCAGAGGCTGTTTTTATTACTACAGAGAGGTAATTTATGTACATTTAACCTGCCAGATGAGGCCAGTCCACCACGAGACAGAGCTGCCTGGAAACTTGGCATTGCAGGGATCATGAGAAGACCCTTTGAGAAAAAGACTCCAGCTGGGGTCATGTTTGGAGTGCGACTCGATGACTGTCCACCTGCACAGACTAACAGGGTGAATCTCAGTCTCTACTTATGTATCGATAGAAAAAGGTTATGAGTTTAGATTTTTGCGATACTAGCAAATAGTTGTTTTAACATAAGATTTGGTTTAATGTGTTTAAACGTTTAAACGTGTCATATACTGTGTACCCAATTCTTTTGCAGTTTGTTCCTTTAATTGTGGAAGTGTGCTGTAAAGTGTTGGAGGAGAGAGGACTGGAGTACACTGGAATCTACAGGGTCCCTGGCAACAATGCTGCCATCTCCAGCATGCAGGAGGAACTCAACAGCAAAGGCATGGCTGACATCGACATCCAGGAAGACGTGAGTGTTTATGCCGCAGCTCGCTGCTGTACTGGCGACAGCAATGGCAGACTTGGACAGAAATTCCTGCTTCAACTTATTGCTCTCTATCTTTTCCTTCTCTGTAGAAATGGCGGGACCTCAATGTCATTAGTAGCTTACTTAAGTCTTTTTTCAGAAAACTTCCAGAACCTCTGTTTACAAACGGTGAGCCTGACAGAAACACTTACATACCAGACATTAAGGTTTTTTGGATATTATTGTTAAATGAATGTTTTCCTGATTTCACAGAAAAGTATGCTGATTTTATTGAAGCTAACAGAATAGAAGACTCCGTGGAGAGATTAAAGGAACTTAGACGGCTGGTGAGGGATACATTTATCATTTGAATTTAAATGAAAATTCTAAAGTTAACACGAAACACTTTTTATTAACACTTGCAGATCCACGAGTTACCTGATCATCATTTTGAAACGCTGAAATTCCTCTGTGCTCATCTCAAAAGAGTTTCCGACCACTGTGAAAAGAATAAGGTGCGACAGAAGTCAGTCGTGTTTTATTTTCCAACGCCTTCTGACCAGATGTAAATCCATCTGCTGTTAGGGATTCTTCCAAATAAATAATCTCATCTCAGTCTCTGTTTAACGTTGTCTCTTCAGATGGAGCCTCGTAACCTGGCAATTGTGTTTGGTCCCACACTTGTCAGAACGTCTGAGGACAACATGGCCAACATGGTCAATCACATGCCAGACCAGTGCAAGATAGTTGAGAACCTTATCCAGCAGTATGACTGGTTTTTCCTGGACGAGTGTGAGGAGGATCCTATAGTACGTAACAAGTCTTCTTACATATAGATCTAATTTCAAGAGGATTTGCTCCACATACCTTGTGTATGAACGATGTATGACTATTACGAATGGTTCAAATTATGCCTTGTGTTCAGGCTTTTATTTTTGTCTCTTCTTTGCTGCTTTAGACCACAGCTGAGCAGGAGAGCACAGTTCAGTCTCAGCCTGTGCCCAATATCGACCACCTGCTCACAAACATTGGGCGGACCGCACCCTCACCAGCTGAAGTCTCAGGTAAATCTCACTGTATTTTCCTCATTTGACAATGTCAAAGCACAATCACAGTACTCTGCATGTAAGTACTATGGCAGCCATACTTATACAATTTTATTATATCATAAAATGTGTAAGTTTTAAATATCTTAAAGTCTTCCCAGTTTTATTTGTGTTGAAAGGGCAAGGTTTTTATTAATTTTTCAACTAATGGATCATAATGTGGTTCAACCATTGGAAAAATATTAAAAATCGTTGCCGTGTGTTCTTGCATTTTTTTTCCTTTTTTTTTTTTTTTTTTAAATGGAAAAAGGTCCATTTTGGCATTTGTTATTTATGCCCGATTAGATAAGCTGTCTATAAGTTGTGTATTTGTTAATTTGCTTTTACATTCTTTTCCCCTCGTTTCAGTCGTTTTTTTCTTCCGGTGTTTTACCTGTGTTGAGACGACAACTCAGTTTCTTTCAGTTCTTTTCTTCCCCTTCTGCTCGTCTCTCACAGAATCCTGGCATGTTCTCCCCCGAAAGTAAAACCTAACACAAAAAGACTCACTGAAAGTTGATCCTTTTGACTTCTGACCTTCTGTGTGTAGTGTCTTGTTTTTCTCCCTTATCCCTGTCCAGCACTCACACATTACCCAATTTTGACACAGGCCAAGTGGGCGGCGTCTATCACTCGATGATGTCACTGATGGACTCAGTTTTGTCAGTGATGGACAGCTGGGACTGTAGGAAGAAGGACGAGTGTTGCGCCCACTGTAGCTGCCTAGTCTGCAGAAACCCGCAGCTCTTTTAAATTTGGGCGAAAAGGAGGAAAAAAGATATAAAAAAGAAAGAAAGAGAAGTCGGTGTTTGTTTGTTTTTCCTGTGGTGTGCACGTCTCATATTTAAACCAATACCCTAAATGAAGGGGATACAGAGAGATGCTGCTGTACTTTCTCTGAAAGCCCTTCTGTCTCTTGTCTCTAAAGCTGATCGAAAGGACAAGTAGCATGGTACGGTCAATCCCGGGCTCTCTCCCAGTCATGTGGCATAATCTGTCATGATGTCGGGTGGGGTCGTAGCAGTGGCTCTGAGCTGGACGGTTCCCCCAGCAGCAAAACAAAACCACGCATACGAACACGTGTCAGATCAGTATTGATGCCGCACAGTCCATTAGCAATGGACTGGAAGCATGTAGATGTGTTGGTTCTTGCCAGAACTATTATTTTTATTTTTCTATATTTTGAGGTGCCTCCTCTAATGTCTCTTTGTTTGGTTTGTGTGTCGTCTTTATTCCTTTGTCTTCATTCAACATTTAAAACATCACATCGTCACCTACTGTTATAGATTAGTCGTGTGCTGATATATATATTTGAACCAAGATTTGATTACAGCCTATTTCTGCAACAATATCAGGGTTCTAGAAATCGTTTACCTTTTTTATTCAGAAAATCCTAACCCAGGCTGTTGATCTGCTTGTCTTTGAGGTTTTCTTCTTTTACTGATCGAGATAAGGTTTTGTGGACACTTTTGTTTGCTTTTTATGTTGTTTAGAACGGCAGGCTACACATTAAAGCCTTCTCCCTGCAGGAGTTAGTCAGCTCGGAGTAAGGGCAATCTTTCCACTATGCTAAAGCTTGCCTGCACCAGCTACATCGGCCCTGACGCATACCTCACTGATCTGTTCAGCTCAGGCCCCTCCAGTCTGTGTATCAGAGCCAGTCCCATCACGCCCTGACGTCCATGGTGTCTCTGAAAGTATGGCTGCAGCTGGTTGATGCAACATGTGATGCTCCGTGACTGATGTCTTTGTGTCAGTGATCTGCCGTCATTCCATCGATAATAGCATGAGCTGCTTTGAGTGTCTGGTCGTAGCGCTGTGTTTTCACGACTTTTTCTTCCTTCATCTGTGGCTTCTATCTACAGGTGCTTTCTGCATTTTCTCATGTACTTTTTTTTTTTTTTTTTGCAGTTACTCATCATGTTTCTCTTTCTCTCTGAGTCGATCCTGCTTTCATTCAGCTGCTTTCATTAATGTTCATTATATGTGCCGGTTTCATAAATTAGCCGGTTCTCTTTATGATGATGTCTGTTGGAAAGTGACAGACTTACTAATGACTCTGTCTCTTTAATACAGATTCAGCCTGTAATGACTCCTCCAAAGCAAAGGTAATGTCCCCTTCACGTCCTCATCCATAATTTTTTTTCTGAGCAATTGTCAATCTTTGGTTTTCTGTCAGCAGGGCTTATGGAGCTCAGGGAAGGATCAGTGCAGCAAAGAGATGCTGCGCTCCTCCTTCTTTGCCAGCCGTAAACGCAAGAAGCCCAAGGACAAAGCACACCCTAGCAGTTCAGATGACGACCTGGACGCTGTGTTCCCTAAGAAGGAGCTACCAGAGAAGAGCCAGCAGCAAGATTTCTGGTCCCCCCACAGCCAGACCAAAGAGGAGGAAGAGGAGGACGAGGAAACAGATGAAACTGTAGAGAGAGACAGGAACAGCTCAGAGGAACAGCTGGACACTCCCAATAGGAAAGAGTCTCTCTCCAGCAGCGTGATATCGCAGCCTTCTCCCTCTCTGCCTTCTGAGCACATATCTCCTCCTCTTCAGTCCGGCTCCCCTTACACATCACCCTCACACTCCCCCAACCTGAGCTACCGACTGCCAGTCGCTCACCAGTCTTGTCTGTCAGACCCGCCTTCCAACTACGACGACACGGTGTCTGACCTTGGTACGATGAACAGCACCAGCTCTCATGCATCAGTCCCCCGAGTGAGGCGAAGGCAGGTGACGGCTCAGTGTTCAGAGGTGGGCCCTAGTGGCCTGGGTGCGGAAGTTTGCTCCATCACCTCGGACTACTCCACCACATCCTCCATGACATTCCTTACCGGTGCCGAGCTCAGCACTCTGAGTCCCGAAGTGCAGTCCGTGGCAGAAAGCAGGGGCGGAGATGACGCAGACGACGAGAGGAGCGAGCTCATCAGCGAGGGAAGAGCGATGGAGACGGACAGTGAGAGCGACCTGTCCGTGTTTACAGTTACAAGAAGTGATCGACGGGAGCCGCAGGACGCTCCGCGGCCGATCCCCTCGCACAGACTGATTGAATGTGACACGCTGTCCAGAAAGAAAGCCGCTCAACAGAAGACCAACAGCCAAACGTCGCTGGAAGGAGCACCAAGCGATAAAGATTCCAGCAGGTTGTCACGCGTGTTGGGTTCAGTCAAAGGCCGCTCCACGGGCAGCCTCACCTCCTCGTCTCGCAGCGAATTAGACAAGGCTGAGCCTACGTGGAAGCTGAAAATCACTGACAGGCTCAAGGTGCGGCTGCGCATGTCAGCGGACGACATGTTTGGTGTAGGTAGCCAGAGGAGCCGGTCTCCAGAGGGCCGCAGCAAGAAGAAGAACATCAGGCGCAGGCACACCATGGGGGGCCAGAGGGACTTTGCAGAGCTGTCCGTGTTGGGGGACTGGCCCGGCGATATCGGTTCGGGCTCTCGGTCTGAGCTGTCAGCTGTGGACCGGCTGAAGCCAAAGTGCAGCTCTCAAGACTTCTCCATCGGTGAGTGGATCGCCCGGGAGCGCCACCGCACCAGCAATCCCGAGGTAAGCCTGGACCTCTGCGATCAGCAGGCCGAGCTGCGCAGGACGAACTCTCAGAACCTCGGAGCCTCGTCCTCCTCCGAGGTCCCGCAAAGCTCGGCCGAGGTGTCGAATGGGGACATTCCCCAGAGTAAAAACCTGAGCCTCTCAGCCACAGCTCACCCACACAAACTGACGAGCTCCCAGGTGGTCCATTCACGCTTCTATCAGTACCTGTAAGAAGCGACGGAGGCGAGTGACTGTTGATGCACCCTGTCTGTGAGATGTCCTGACACATCTGTCAGTATCGTGTCTGTCGTGCGACTTGTGTCAGTGCGTGAGCATGTAAAAAAAAAAAACAAACACGTGTGAAGTGTGTGTCTTAAACTGGAGCGTGCTTGTGCGGGATCGTTGATGCTGCTCACACGGAAGGTGTGAAAGAGATGGTTTTACCTTTTCTAAAATTCTTGACAACTTGACTGGCATGTGCGAGCAGGAGGATTCCCACCGAGGGGACCCGCCGCTCGTAAAACGAGACTGAAGTCGGTGAGCAGCGAGGCTTGCTTTTAAAGGCGTAGCTAAGAGGCTTTAAGGATGATCTAATTTTTTTGAATGACTAGGGAATAGATTACAGATTTTTAGTATCGCAGAGGAACTATTTTTATGTAAGAGAATTATGATGTTGGTGTGTCTCAGTAACTAAATGAAGAATGTATAGACATGCTTGCTGTAATACTGACTAAAAGCTTTAGATGCTTGTTTCATTCTGAAGTGTACATATCCTTATTTTTCTGTGTACTTGAATTGTTGTTTTTGGTACAGCCCATGTGGACTGTCTTACAACCTCTCTGCTGTCAAAGGGGCCTTTCTAATGGTACAGAGGATTCACTGGACTTATGCAAATTCTAAGTTTTTCCATCAGTTTTTGTGGCGTGAGGAGCCGGGAACAACAGCCCACTGATGCAAAAGCTTCACCGGGTTTCAGTATCCGCACATCTGACAGAGAGTTAACGAAAAAAGGAGAAAACTGGGTAATCTCATCAGAAAATCATGTTTTTTCACAATAGGAAGTGCCTCGTAATTAAATGTTTAGGGTGCCATATTGTCAAGACACATGAAGATTTTACTGTGAATGACGTTTTTACTGTCGACTCTCCGTCATTCTACAGGTTTTGTATCAAAATGCTGAGCTTCCGTTCCTTAGGCATTCCACTCTGGTCTTAACATCTTTTATACACTTTTTTTTTAGTTTTTCATTTTATGATTTTAACAGAACTTGAATTTTACAGACTCCTTGTAAAGTAAGTAACTTAAATGTACATACGAATGCCATGTTTTAGCTGCTTTATTTTCCATTTCCATCGGATTGCAGGATGAAATACAGTATTGTGGCCTGTATGGATGTTGTGGGCAGTTTGGTACTTCTGGGTCAAGGTTACTGCATGAAGATGAAGCTTGTTGAGCTGGACTGTCTGTACTGATGTCGTGTTCCTCTGATTGTTAGGGGGTAATCCTGAAACACTGGAAATAAATTTTGTCAGTGGCAAAATTATATTGACTAATTTTTCACTCTCAGATGAATCAAGTTTGCTCAATGAAAGCTGTGATATTTAATACTAATTTTTGGGATGGATGCTTTTCTGTAAAGTCTTCTAAATTGTGTTTCTGTAATGACCCTCTTTGAACACTAGATGGCAGTCCTACCACAGAAATGAGAAATCCGATGGGATACGTTTCAAAATGCTTTATATACAAGTTGCACATACAACAAAGACTTAACCAATGATATTTATACACTTTGTACATCAGCTGACCAGAAAACCACTGACAACACCGACAGATGTGACATGAGTTGAACCACTTAACACACAAAGAAATTCACGCAAATGAACCCGCCGGTAAGCATCAGCTGCCTGCAGACTAAATACAGTTTGTCCGTGTGACAGTCTTTCAAGCAAACATACAAATTTATATTGAAGACCAGATAATTTCTTTTCAAGATAAAATGTGCGGCTTGATTATAACCTTGTTTAAATAACAAGCTTAACATCTGGGGAATATTAAAGAGTACGCAGGTCAAACACGGCTTAAGAGTGTTCCGTGGGCCTCCTTATATGAACATGGTACCCACAGTAAGGCACAGTGACTACAAGAGTTCATGATTCCATCATCATGTTTGGACTTTGTGCCGTTGTTTTTCTAAAGAAAATGTTCTGATAACTGAGCGGTAATTGAACCCATGAGCTATGTTTGAGGGCACTGGCATCAAAAACATCAGAAATGATCTTCATGTGAGATAATTTGTGCTGCAAATGCCAGATAACTGTATCCCCCCAGAGGAAGTGCTAGTACAATAGCAGTTCAGTTTTGTCTTTCTGGCTGGTTTCCTTGACAACAGCCAGCTTGAGGCGAAGGTTGACGCCCCCGTCGCATGTCAGAGGGCAGCTGGAATCTGATTGGATAGCAGGTGGCGAGGGGCGGATGTGTACGAGTTTTTTTCTTTTGCTTACTTAGCTGAGGGGCTGGCTCAGCTGTCGTTTTCATCCTCTTTGCTGCCGTCCTCCCCTTTCTCTGGCTTTCGGAAACACTCCTCGAAGAAGTTGACGAGGGACTGGCTCAGATGATGCTGAGTGCCGTCACTATGCAGGAAGTGTCCTTCATCAGGGTAGATCTGCAGAACAAAATCATACTGTTGGAGGCACAGTCTGCTCTGTTATGTACGTTATTCGTAATTAATCACTTAAGAGATTTTTTCTCTGCTAAATAAAGACATTTCCATAGAATTACACTCCCAGGTTTCTGCTGTAGGTGAATTTATAGCCATTTATAGCCCAACATGCTACATTTGCTAGTTAGTACCAGACTATCAAACATCAGAATTTGAAGAAAATTTTATGTTCTGACATCAGTGATTGAGTGACAGAAATTCCAAGATCTGAAGGAAAAAAAAATCCTCGACACAAATTTAGAAATTCCTCTGCAGCCTCACCTGAAGGGTGTAATTGGTCTTCTCGCTGATTAAATGATTGATAAATTTGGCCGTGTGCTGAAAATGGACTTTTTCTGCCAAAAAAAAGATTAAAAGAGATGCATAAAATGCCATATTTTCCAGTTAAATAAGCATTAAACTGGGCGAAAAGTGCTTTTTTACCGTCAGCTGTCGGGTGAATGATCAGGTATTGCTTCTGCAGGAGCTGATGTGCTCTGTGTACTAAATTTGCCATCTGAGGGGGGAAAAGGGCAAAAAAAAAAAACCCATTACTACCATTTTGATTGAAGCAACTCCATCACCATCCACGAGCAAAAACAGTGAAGCGCTCTCACCGTGTACGCTCTTGAATCTGTCTTTGAGCCCAGATATCGCTCCGAAAACGCCGACGCTGCAAGACACAACTTCCAGAGTGAGAGGCTGCGGAGAACGCGGCACGGTGGGAAATATGCGTCTAAAAATTACCATATATCTCAAAATCTGTGATGGGGGAGACGGCAGCGCCACATTTCAGCTGAGTGAACTCCTCGGAGCTCAGGAGCATCGTGGCCAAGTATCCCCCATACGCCTGGGGAGGGGTGGAGAGATGCAATGACATCATCAACTGTGCTTGGGTTACACTACTATAAGAGGTCACCATGGCAACGGTTCACATACCCTTCCATACACTCCCATCCGAGTCTTATCAATGTACGGCTCTTTGGATATGAACCTAAAAATGAACGGAAACCTGTTAAACACCATTCTGGTGTGTTTCCAGAGTTACTCCGGGGTCACCTCAGGGCCTCCAGCTGGTCCCGCTCCTCCAGTTTTCCCAGTTTCCTCCTGACTTTGTGCAGGAAGTTGGTGCCCTGGAAGCCGCTGCCGTGGCCGTCGAAGCGGATGACGATGGTGCTGAAGCTGCTGACCAAGACTGTGGCCCAGTCCACCCGGAACTGCTCCGACACCATCTGACCGCCAGGGGTACCGTCACTGGGAAAACGAGGTCAGCGCGGTGACGGCGCCGCAGTAAAGCTGCTTATTTAAGGACGTGCATTCGGTGAAACTCACACGAGCAGCAGTAAGGGGTAATGAGCTGTGTCAACAAATCCAGCCGGCTTCAGGATCTGCATGGTCAACGCTGCAACCGGCAGGACAGTTTGATTAGAGAAGCGCTAACTCGTTTCACCGTGACTGAGCGCACACCCCCCACGTACTGTAGTCATCTATGACGATGATCTTGTTCTCCACTTTGGGCATCTGCATGCTGCTGTAGATGTCGCTGACCCGCTTGTTCGTCTCCACGTCAAACACCTCTGAAGTCAGACGGATGAAACAAGTGCGTAAGTGGCTGATGGGAGGAAGAATGTGGAGGAAGCAGGAGGAGAACTGTCTCACTGTGTCTGCTCTTGGTGCTGTAGACCGCCACGCTGGGGATCTGCGGCCCTTCGCAGCAAAATTCAGGGAGAGAACGCGGTAAACCAGAACCCGATCACATGATTGCCTGAACGTTAGTGCACGGCGGCTCGACACGACCGCTCACCTCTGCAGGAGAGTAAGAAGTACTGCATGTTGTGGCTGAAGGAAACATCCACGTAGCTGCAGTTGAACTCGCAGGACAGGCAGCACCGGTTGAACGGAGCGATGGTGTCGGCGCTGCAGGATCACGCTGCGTCAGGTGCGGTCGACAACAAAAGCACTAAACGTGGTCGTCAATGGTTACCTGTACAGGTGCCGTCTTTTGGGGTCGTCCTCTGTGCTCAGGAAGTATCTGGAAAACATCAGAAGGTCGTGAATCTGCAGCACAGAGCTTTAAGATGCAGTAAGAATCCTGAAAACGTCTTACATGAGGTTCTTTTCATGGTTGTAGGCCAGGATTTTGGTGACATCCCAGTCTCCCGAGGTCAGGGACTGAAGGATGTCTGTGCTCGTGTTGGGCTGGAATAAAACCAAAGGTTAAACCCGAGGGAAGGCGCGAGCAGTGGGTACCTCTGCAGGTGTTTACCAGAAAGGTGGACATGGAGATGTGGAAGAACTTCCCTCTCCCACCCTGAGGGATGGCTCTGGTGAAGAAAAACCTGTGTCCATCTTTGGAGAAGAGCGGAGGTTCGTTCTGCAGAGACACAAAGCAGCTGCCTGAGCGCCCAATCAGCCTGTGGGGCTTATTTTGTTTTGCTTTTTGTTGTTATTTACTGGTGCAGGATCGGACTCTCCTGTGGTCTTTTCATCACGTACCTGTCTGTGCAACCAGCTCTCGCTCTCATCTTCATGTTTCTGAGAAGAACCAAAGAACAGGGGTTTTAAAAAAAAGAATGAAACCCAAAATAATGCAGAGAATTTCACCTCTTTAGTGTCTGTTTCACCTTGATGCAGATTCCGGTTGTCGCTTCACACAGCGTCAGGATGGAGTTGTTCTGACCTCGGTTCAGCCAGGTGACGGCCAGTTTGGTGCTGGTGGCCCATTTCACCATGGTGATGTAATACTCCCTCCTGGACGAGAGTGACGCACACGCGCCGTCTTTGAACTCACGCAACGACAAAACTGCTTTTTTTTTTTTTAATGAAAGGATGCACTTTCAGCCGCTGCTCACCCTATCCGAGGGTCGTCGGGTTTCTTCATTACCACGGTGTGCAGGGGACCGTTGAGGCTCACCACTGACAGCTGCACTACAGGGTTTTTCTCGCCAGCCTGAAACATCCAACAGGACACGAGACAGGTCTGGATTTCAGATCGGCATCTGAGGCAGCCTCAGTGTATTACATATACAATCCTGCTGTGTAACTTTGGCACGGGAGAATGAAACGGTGACGCAAACAGAACTTTAGATCCAGCAGTAGGCTGCTAGATTAGTCAGCGTCACAGCTTTGATTTAATGCATGTGTATGTTCTCTGCATGTGTATGCTCCATGCTGTGAACACAGGTATTCTCTGTAGAAGCCCTAAATTGGGCTCTCTTCAGCAGCCACAAACTTGCCTTCGGGTAGTGATATTCCAAGTGGGCGGGATACGGCATTCCCGTGAAGAATGGGATTTCCATCTTTGGCACCAGTGTGTCGTTGATGGTCATGTAGGCCAGGCGCAGCCCATCAGGAGACCACCAGTGGGCGATGTGGCTCTGCAGGATCTCCTCTGCAAAACAAAACGGTGTAGTCTGAAGTCTGTTTTTAGTACTAAAATGACGGATTGATCTTTCCCCTCCCTGACAGAGTTGCGTTAATCCACTAGGAGGCGGTAGAGCTCCATGAGTGGTAACCACAGCACCCGTGAAAACTCCCAGCAACCTGCATTTCTGGATAGAATTTTTATTTTTACTTCATTTTACTGTCATAAAGGGCGGTAATTACTTTTTTTATTGCAGTGGAAAAAAAATATAGAAGATAAAGGTCACTACCCAATGTTCAGTCTAGTTTCCACAAAGTCCTGGGGTTTTGTTGCAGAGCTGCAGGAATTTCAAGGCCTTGGGCTGCAGAGTTTGGATCCAAACGCATTTTCTTCCATCTGACAAAATAGATCTAATAGATTTAATTATCCAGAAGGTTGAATGCAAGCGTGAAAATTTTCCCGGTTGTTTCTATTTAAAGTCACAAATGTGACGATTGTGATACAGACGTGTGCTGCAGAAGCTGATATAACACGCTGAAATGAATCAAGTCATTTTATTACTTGAATTCTGTTAAGCGACATTCAGGATCAAGCAAAAGCACCAATCATGCAAAAGTATGATGGAGTAGCAGCACTAGAATCAGCAACGATCTCTACAATGAGAGCGAGTTTACTGCAGGACAGCGTGAAGTGAGAGAAGTCTGCACAGTCGGATGTGAAACATTGCTGCAACACTTTAAACACCACCACCGGCTATTGTTTGTACCTAATTTGCAGTAAAAGAGCCGCCGGGGCGATTGAATCCAACTATTGTTAGTCTGAAACAGCAACTTCATCACAACTGCAGCGCGTCTGATTTCTGCGGGTTCCGACTCTGTTCTGCCATCCCCTAAAACAACAGCCAACCACGTAACGTCACCTAAACGCCATTTTTATTTCCTTCCTCGCTGACTGGGCTGGCTGCTAAACATCTGCCGGGCGTGATTACAGCGCTTCACACATTTACTAATTAAAACCGCCTGAATACAAAGGCGAGCGTTGGGAGTTCTGGAGCCGGCACGGCGTTGACTCGCAGCCAGCTGTGTCGCTTAAAACATCCAATCCAGGTGGTGGGGCTGGGCTGACATTGAGACGACAAGTGGCATAAAGGCTGAGAGTGGTCTTCAGGTAAAGAGTTAACTTTACAAAGGGACAAATCTCCCATCAAAGACAAAATTTGATGAAGGATTTACAAAAAACAAGGTCAAGACAACTTTCTGTTGCATTCAACAGTCAACCAGAACACGGGGAGACCAGAAGGAGGGTCCAAAACAGGTTAGATGCAAATATAGCGGATATATTTATACATCAGGACTTGGTGAAGGGAGCTTTCAGTCGTCGTACCTTCATACAGCCAGTCAGCGAGGCCATTAAACACAACTCCCTCCTTGCCGGTGGAAACCAGGCGGATCACTCGGCTCTCCACCGTCGCCCTGTAGTAAATGTTGTTTTCAAAAATGAAGATCTGGACAGAGAAACACAGAAGAGAGAAGTGGTGTTGTCCTGTCAGACAGACCTGAAACGTTCTCACTGACAGCATATAAATAACCTGGGAGTAATCATTAACACACGAGTGTGTGTTAATTACTACTAGAAGAAAATCTCAAATGTGGCAGCAAAATAGAAGAAGACGACAAAAAGAACTGAAATGAAGCCAAATTTCTGAAAAACAGTGATCCTTTTACAGGAAGTGTACACGCCTGTGCGCTCGTACCGTTTTTTTTTTTTTTTTTGTTTTTTTTTAATCCCCCTGGCAAACATCTTGTCCAAGCCTCAGGTGGTGCCACAGAGAAGCCATCTGCCGCTGTGGCCATTTGCAACTCCTGTTTATATATCACAAAGTTTTAAAACTCCAAAACAGATTTTTTTTTTCCCCCTCATGACTTGGGTCAAAGGTCATATAAAGCTCACTCCTTACCAGCTGCTGGCCCCGGGGTCCCCATCCTGCAAACTGCAGGGTGGCTTCTTGCACCTCAGGAGGGTTCAAAACCCACGTTTCCCTGAGGAAAAGACATGTTAGAAACACAGATATCCTCTACGACAGGCTCACAAAGCTGAGCTCTGATGTGCTGTGATAAAGGTGTTTAATTCAGCCAGCGTGGCCTAAAATCACTGAGAACATAAAAGGAGAAACTCCAAACCCAACAGAGGAGGTTCTTACTGCGTCTCAAGGCTGTAAATAATGTACTTGGCAACAAAGGAGTGCTGGTAGATCTGAAAAGACAAACAGATCAGAGTTGCAAGGAGGAGGAACGACTGAACTCAGCCAGGGGTGGGGGTGGGGGGGGTGATGCTGCTCACCGGTTTCACTTCGAACGCAAACAACACGTGCTCCAGGTCCGGCGACACCTGGTACTTAGTGGCTCTGCATCTTTTCTAGATGGGATCAGACACAAACGGAGCCGTCACAACACAACATCCGCACGCGATGGCCATCGGTGAGGCCGTACTCACAAACCACTGGTTGGGCACGATGACGCTTCTGTGCTCCGTGTCCACGTTAAACCTCACAACGTCTCCATCCCTGCCGCGATACAACAGCTCGTTGTCTGTGAACGAGAACAGTCCACGAAACATCAACGCTGCCTCGACCTTTTGGTGACGAGGAACGCGCAAAAATGCAAATCAGTCAGGAAAAGAGCAGCCAAGCCATAAAAACTAAAACAGGACACATGTTGGCATGATTGAGCGTAAAAATCAGGAATTCTTTTCTAGTGTCTCCACCCCCAAAACACAGAAGGGTAGATCTTGAAACATTGCCCTACTTGACCCCCTGAAATTGCAGTTTCTTGTAATGTCTCGTTCGAACAAGACCTGAAAATGTCAGAAAAAATAGAGTCCTGGTTAATAAAGAGAAATCTCATAAGAGCTGAGGTCAGAGGGGGAAGTCACGCTGACTCAGACAGAGCAGCTGAGCTCAATCGGACGCAGCCGTGAATGAAGCTCAGGCTGTATCGATACAGCGTGAGGCTGCAGCGCTGGGCTTTTTAGTAGAAGGTCATTAACGCCACAGGAGAGCAGACTGGAGCAGACTGGCTTAACCTGACTCCCGAGGTGCACCGTCACTCAACTGGTTGCCAGGGTTGCGTCAGGAGTGAATAAAGGGCACAGGAAACATTTAAGTGCATTAATTATATCTTAATTAGCGGCTCGTAGCTAAGCCGAAGTGACAGCGGACTCAAAATGTCTACAGTTGCTGCAAAAGCTGCCAGGTGCAGCAATATGAAAGAACAGAAAAGATAAAATACAGAATATGCTAACTACAGGGATGGTTAAGGTGTTCTCAGGCAAGATGACTGTTGCCTGGCTGCATTTGGACAATGCCTGTGGATGAATCCCTCACACCCCATCCATGCAGCATTAGGACACTAACCCCTAACCCTCACCAACACATCCCTCAGCACATCAAGGGAACGATCACCAGCTACTGTGGCAGAATCCAGCTCTGTTTCCAGACAGCTCAGTGGCAAAGCCTAGAAGAAGGGTACCACAACCGGCTGCACAATCTGCCCGTTAATAATAATGTTAACCCGAATAAAAGCAGAAGCATCTTTAGATGTTTTTGTGATTGCAGGCGTATATTGAACAAACAGTCCTACTATAACAAGCTGTTTTCTTATTAATATTACATAAAAAGATGAGCTAATATGCAGTGACAAGAAAAGCATGTCGTTCTCATCTTGAACAGCAGGGGGTACTGTGCATATCGAGCTCAAAGCAAGTGAGTGTGTGTGTGTGTGTTACCTTAAAATCTCTATAATTACCTCCACCAAGGGAGGAGGTCATGTGACAGCTGGCGTTTGTTTGTCTGTCTGTTAGTAAAATAACTCAAAAAGTTATGAACGGATTCACACACTCACAGTGTGGGGACAATTTAGGGTCTCCAATCTGACCGTGGGAGAAACCCGCAGAAGATCCACACTTGTCTGGAAGTCTTCTGACAGATGCTGTTTACTCACCGCTGAGCCATTTGGCATCCGGGTCATGAATGTGGAGATCGGGACCAAAAACATCCTCCACGCTCACCTTTTTCATGAGGGCGAGGTTGTTGTCCTCACCTGTGAGGAGACACACAAACAGACTGATTATTCTTCAAGTCTGACTTGACTTTTCAACAAAGAAAGAATAGCTCTTCCATTTCACATGTTGGTAAAAGAAATCAGAGCGCAAAAGCAAGAAGCGAGCCGCCCGCTGGTGCTGAACTCTGGATCTGAGGCCGCCAGATCTGCCAGTGTCTCCGTCGGTGGCGAGGAATCGACCCCTTCCTCAGATGAACTGCACGTGGGGCAGAAGACGCACTGCAGGAAACGGCCGTTTCTGCGCTTCCAACGATCCACCAGCAGGCTGTGAGCGAACAGCGGGGCCCGAGCAGGCCGGGGCCTCGTAACCTTTTAGGAAAGTCTTGCGTGTTCGAAAAGTAATTTCTCAGCCGCCGTGCAAATGGAGGCTCCGACACTGTGCCAATCTGACAAACGACTGCAGTTATTAGCGCGTAATCGTCTCCATTAAACAGGCTGAAGAGCATTAAAAGGACCATTACCTGCTGAGAAGATGACACCCCCGCCTCATTGTTAAACCTGCGCGCAATCAGCAAATGCAGGACGTTTCTCGATGAAAACCGGCTCCCTGAACAAGGTTATCAAATTAAAACACAAAGCCTGAGCTCTGCAAAGAGGATGAAGAACAGGCTCCATTTTTAATCCGACATGTAATTTACTGTCTCTGTGCAACTGATCCGGGAGCACAATACGGTGTGCTTAAATCAGATTTGCACCTCCTGCGGCACTTTATCCAGTCAAGATTCGCAAATGGGACAAGTTGCGGCCTCTCTAGCTCACTGGCTCCAACCCTGAGGGAGGGGTGGGGCTTCGCTGCTTTTTCCGCCATGTAAACGTTAAAGATGTCGACTCGCTGTAATTGTCATGGTCCTGGGTTTCCGGTGCATCCGGAACCTCGCCTTTGTTCTCTTCCTCCCTGCACACACAGACACACTCTCTCTTCCTCCGTCACTCTCATCAGGCTCACCTGGGCAGGATGGGCCGCCTCAACCAGCTGCGGCCAATCACCAATCAGCTCTCTTTAAAAGGCTGGCAGCAAAAGACCTGTGCCAGCACCAGAACTAGTCCTCGTGCCTTTGTGGGTTCCTAAAGACCGTCACTGTGCTCATCGCCTGTGTTTTCTCTTCTCAATGCCTCCCTGATAGAGCCGTTCACCTGCCCTTGCAGCTGCTTTGAGTTTTAACCACCTTTCTGTTTGCCTTTTTGTATTTTGAACTTTCAGCTTTTGGTCTTAACTTTCTGCCAGGTTTTTAATAAACTCACTGTTACTGACTTAAACACGGATGGATTTTCAGTGTCCTACATTTTGAGTCCTGCCTCCAGCTGGGCAGCCCGTTACAGACGGGCAGCTTTAATTTAACACAATCGTGTTGCTCGATGACATATTTTTGACACACTTAGCCTACATATGCATACGTTACCAGTGTGTGGGCAGTGGCATCTAATGATATAAGGTGGAAAAAATGCAATTCATATAAAGCTGCAGGCAGGACCGGAGCAAATGTATTATTTCTCTTGCTAGGAGAAAGAATATATTTTAGGCAGCAATATTCTATAAGTCAACAAACCTTCCAATCTTTATCAGTCTATTAATCTTTAATGCTTTCTTGGGAGGAGTGTGTGTGTGTGTGTGTGTGTGTGTGTGTGTGTGTGTGTGTGTGTGAGACATACGAGGAGTCAGCACAATGACGGAGGTGACGATCAGGGAACAGATGACCAGGATGACCAGCAGAGCGATGGCTATGCCTTTCCAGTTCCTCTGTGGTGGCGCGCTGCCCACCAGGTCCTGAAAAACAAGGTTCGGCCTCATGTTAGCGCTAACATGTCACAGTCTGGATGAAATATGAAATTGTTTGTCTGCACTGGCTGTGCAACAAAGAACAAACGTCTGAGATTTTTCACTCAAAACGGAGGCGAGATGTTTGATCTGATGGAAAGCGCGAGCCGCTGGTGAGCCGTAGCGCCTCGTCCTCCAGCTGTTCCCCATCGCTCGCTGGAACAGAACGGCGGCTCCGGCGCAGACATAACAATCTGAATAATGATGCGCTCTCCATGCGCAGCCTAGCAGATGGTTGGAGGCTAATCGGAGGAGTTTAAAACGAGTGGAGAGCAAAAAAAACAGCACAGTTCGGGAAACATTTTTAACTGCGCTGTTCAGCGACCGTCGAGAGCTGAAACGCCAACATGGAGGTCTTAAAAACATGTGAACCTTGAGGCCTTCACATGCACACACACATGCGCACATCTGCAAATGGAAAGCCAGGAAGCAAAACAAGCTGGAGGTGATAACTAACATATCGTCATCATGCAACAGCTGTGATGTCATATCTCACCACACAGGTGGCGAATTAACAAACTTTTCAAAATCAGGGTTCCGATGTGAAAATCCTATAAAAGATGTCTGAATGTGCACAGACACATGCAGGTGCTCATTAATCTAAGCGGTCACAGAAGCTCTAGCTGCTGCCACCTGCTGATACTGTCTAAATAATTAGACCTGCTGTGTGTCTGCCGACTGTGGGAGGCGGCTCAGTTAACCATCCGCAGGTACAGCGTGAAGACACGTCAGACGAGTCTTCAGACAACACTAAAACATACAAACTACACAATAACACACACATCCGTCTGATTTCTCTTAAAGCGGATAAAAGAGCTATTATCTGAAGAGAAAGTTCTTAAGTTGTGTGTGTGTGTGTGTGTGTGTGTGTGTGCTTGAAATTCCATCGCCTACATGCCGAATTACATTCTCCGCACAGTTTGCCTCAGCGAGACGTGAATCGATAGAGAAGAACACACGGGAACGCAGCCAGAAATCCGATGAGTTGATTTATAGCTGCAGAGATAAGGAATTCTGTGATAAGTTGTGCGGACCAGCGGATCATAATGTATTAATGTCCCAGTGTTATCATATTTCAACAGGATAAAAGAAAACACACCCTGTTGCCTTTCGCATCAGCATCCCCCCGCTGACCTGTCCAGAGATAAAACAACCAGAACACCAGCTTGTAGATAACAGCCGTGTTTCTGTGTGTAACAAATAACGGGACATGTTATTTCAGACTGTGAGGTGAGATGAGGATGAGTATGAAGAGGAGGAGGAGGAGGAGGAGGAGTGGCTGACAAGTGCCATATTTCTGACACCTGTTCACTCGGCCAGTCCCCAGGGAGGTGTTCGGTCTCCCGTTAAACAGCGTCCAGTGGATACCGACGGGGTTGTCGACCTTTGACCTCGCCATCCCCAGATGCATAACGCAGCACAGACGAAGCTGCTGATCGATGTTTACTGAACTTCACTGACAAACTCATCTGGTCATGAGAGCGGCTGCGATAACGGCGCCGTTAGCCCCGCGACAGTAACAGTTGTGTCAATAACGATGGCGTAGGCCTTGTGCTGGACTGAGCAGAGGCCTGGGATTATTCATCAGGGAGCCAACATCCTGGCTCCTTTGTTATCACCAACAACCTTCTGCTAACATTTACACAATGCAAAAGTTCACATTCAGATTCATGGGGTTTTTTTTCCTTAAAAGCTCTTGAAAAGCTCTTGAAAGCTTTTTTCGATGAGCACTTGACCCCTGACACTTTTTATGAGTGTGACGCACTGACTCACCAGCGATAACAATAAAAGCTACACGAAGGCAGCAGCGGAGCCATTTCCACCCTCTGTTCTGCAGACACCCACTTTCTCCACAACAACAGGCAGAAAAACCCCAGACAGGACGTATGTATTTTCCATTCCGTTCTCAGATAAAGGTCCTGCAGGAATGGTTAAGGTCGCGCTTCCCCTTTCTCAGCCACCCCCCCCCCACCCCGTAATCCTCATTCCCACTTTCCCTTTGTCTGACCGTCTCCTTGTCTCGCCGCCGGAGGGTGAAATAGATCTTTTGCTGATCTCCAAGCACCTGGTTTCCAAGGGAACTGTGCCAGTCATGTGCATGAGTGTTGCAGTGAGCGCTGTAAAGTACGGGGCCGGAGGGGGTGGGGACAGCTCATGTGAACATGTGAGAGACGTGAGCTCGCCACGCAAACCCCGGCCTGCCCTGAGGGAATATGGACAACTGAGACGCAAACCTCAGCTGCCTAAAGACATCGGACACTCGACACAGGACACCGCGCATAAGCCGCCGTGTGACAGCGGTTCAAACTCCAGCGGGAGGCGGCGGGGGTCAGACTTTTCTTCTGGAGGAGCATGAATAAATGATCAGCGTTCACGTGTGAGATTAAGAATTCATTCAGCCGAGTCTGATACTGTACGTGGACGGCAGGACGGGAGACTCATCTATCCGCTCCAGCTGCTACAAAGGGAAGGTAGAAGAAGGTGCATCCAGGGAATTAAGGGCTGCTGGAGTGTCATCACAGCAGACATGATGCTGGTCAGTAAAAGTCAGTGACAGCTGGACATTTCCCCTGATTCACCAGGGTAAGTGGTTTAAACCCATCAGCCAGGGTCCATCCTTTCACAAAACTGCAAGAGAGAAACACTCAGATAAACAAACACAGCTCCCAGGAGGAGCCATATTTAAATTAATTACACTAAAATTAGGCTTGAGTTTAATGAATGTTTGTTTCACCAGAGAAAGTCAAGCAAATCTATGTTTTTCAAAAACTTGCATATTTAGACTTGCCCAGTAGTAAATGCTATGGGTTTTTGCTCATTTTTGCACGTTACAAGCTTTCAGCCACAGTGTTGCGAAGAGCACGTTAAGTTTCGATCATATTACATCCAGAAGGCGCGTTACGCTTAAACAGGGCCGTGTTCTTCTTCTAATTGTCAGAATGGATCATTTCCAGACCGGAGTGGGCGGCGCTCCAGGGAATCCAACAGCTAACTGTGTAAATGTGTTTAACTGAGGGGTTAGCACGTTCATGACCATTGTTAAGACCATAGATCAACACAAAATGCAACAAAAAGAGAGAAAACTATTGATTTAAAAGTACTCTCGAGAACTAATGCAAGAAAGTTTATTCTGGACAGGACTTTTCATACAGCAATACATGCTGGTCTATAGTGACGATTAACAGCTCTGTGTCGATACAGAAGCTCAGAATGACCAAGTGTTGAGGATTAACGATTGTCACGGTCCCAATTTTGTTGCGTGGCTTTTTATGTTCTTCCTAACTAGCACTGCTAACTGTGCAAGCCAAGCCAAGCCAGAGGCAGCCTCCCCAAAAAATGTAAATAAAAGCCTTTGATGTCTGAGAGGAAGAGGAGCATTTGTGATCCTGATCAAACCCCAGTTGATTCCTGGCTTTAGACTGTGTGAATATCCAGCTGGGAAAAATAAATCCAGTTGGAAATGAATGACTGCTGTCAAACACGTAGCCTAGAGCATAAAGCGTACCAACATAGCTCTTAAAAAGACACTGTTTTGGTTCTACAGCCTATTTAAGAGCGTGTGGACAAATGGGTTGGCCTACTCTGGAGGTGGCAAACGGAAGAATCATAGCAATCAGATGGTGTAGAAAACTAATTCCATTAAATATTGAGCACATGCTTCAGAGGGTATATCTCAGGGTTTTGTGCAGCTTTTTACAATTCTTTGCAGGAATAATAACATGCTGATACACTCGGAGCGTGTGAGCAGGAGCGGAATGAGGAGAACAGAAAGACGACGTTAACTCCTGCCGACTCCATCAACAAGGAGGCAGAAAGCGGGAGCGAGCCACTCGAGTGTTTTCTCAAAGGGACTGAAATCAACGCCAGCTCCTGGACAAAACTGGCACAGTATCTTTAAATCATCAGCAGAGACGCGGCAGCTGACAGAAGATGAATCGCTCAAGGACGCATCGCACGGAATGCTTTTTTGTTCTTGGGGGCTTTAAAACTGACCAATATTTACCGACATGTGGGGAGGGGGGGTTACGGATATGAAAGACACGTCTGTTCTGTTCTCAATAATTGCGCAGACTGAATGGATCCAGTGTGAGGAAAGCTTTAGAGGCAAAAATATCGCAGGGAATTTAAAATTAATCACAGCGGGTGTCTTGCAAAAGAACTTTCCGCACAAGATTAGAAAGATGAGATCACGAAACGTCTTAATGGAGAAGGTCAGACGATGGGCTATTGTCCATGGCTTCCTGCCTTTCATCATCATCATCATCATCATCTCCTCTTCATATTCCCACATCATGGGGGGGGGGGGGGTTGGAAAAGGAGAGGAAGTCGGGGACTGGATAAGAAATATAATTACTGTGCATCCAGAATGCAGAATGGCGTCAGCTTCTTCTCTATCTTCAAAATGGGCGTGAAAAATATACACTTTGCACTCCAGATGTTAACGGTGAATTTAAAGCAGAGAAGGAACGAATCCTTGTTCTCAGCTCTGCAGCAAGTCAGCAATCAACTGTTATGCAACTATTCCCTATCAACATGCTCTCAGCTTATGGGCTCAAACCTGAAGAGTTCAGCTCTGTAGATCCCGAAATGAACTGCTTTAACTTTCAGACGCTTCTTTCTTTCTGGCGCTGAAAAGGCAGAAAGTCCGATGGTCATGCTGCACCTGAAGGCTGAAGTTACAGTTGCAGCCACAAGTTTGAAAGCGCGCATTCACACAGGCGGGACTCGACCCTAGCGATGAAAATTTAAAATGTTAAAAAAAAAAAAAACAAACAAACAAAAAAAACTACACTAACACAGACACCCGCCGTGACCCGGTTCCCGTGTGCGTCCTACCTGCTCCTGCGGCTGCTGCGCCGCCTTCAGCGGCCCTTTCGCGTCTTTTGCAGAAGTCATGGCGGCGGAGAGGAGAGGAGAGGAGAGCAGAGGAGAGGAGAGCAGAGGAGAGCAGAGCAGAGGAGAGGAGAAGAAGGTGAGGCTACCGGGAGCTGTGAGAGCAACGAGAGCGAGACGCCGAAGCTCCGTGATGTGTTCGCAGGGACGGGGAGGACGTGGGCGCACAGAGCGCGCGGAGGGCTTGGTGGATGCGCCGGATGTGGGAGGATCGCTGCGCGCCGAGTGACGGCGTCGTGACCGCGCACACGCACACGGACTGCTCAAACTCACGCCACTTCACGAATATTACAGTGTTGTGGAGTTTGATGAGAAAACCATGCGTTGTGGAGGCTTAGCTTAAAGCCCACCTTTGGGCATTTAAACCCCAACAAATCTTCGCTTTAAATTAGATCTTTTGCATTTATAACAAATCCATATGAGGCCAATAAAAGCCCTCTTTTTGTCTCATGTGGGTGTCTACCCTGGCCAGCAGCTGGACCTTCCCTGCTCTGTCCACATGACAGAGACTCTTTCCGCCAGAAATCAACCTTGAATTGTAAATTTCACTTTGGCTTCTGTTGAATTAAAGTACAGCGTTAATCCTCCAGGCAGAACTGGTTCCATGGAGGCTTTATCAGAAATCCTTGGCTTTAAAAGAAAAGCTAGGACAGACTGGTGGTGAAACCTCAGCAATAGTGATCCCATCAGGATGGATTAAACCTGGTTTGGTCTCTTTAAAATAAACGGGATTGTGTTTCTTCAAGTTGCATTAAGCTGTGGTCACAGTCAAACCCTCAGAAATATCAGCAGATTTAATTTAATTATTACTTCAGTGGGTTTAAAGCAGACAGACGACAATTAGCTAGGGTGGGTTTTTCCAAACCTGAGCACAACTGCGATCACGAAACCTCGATTGAACAGCAAAAATCAGGAGAGGAAACCTCATTTCAGCGAGAATTAAGGCGGCGCAGACATTCTTCTCACACTTTCAGAGACCTTCACTTCACAGCCTCTTTCCTGATTTTTCCCCCCCCTCATCTGAGTCAGTGGGGAGAGATCAAGGTTTTACCTGGACTATATTTAGTCGTCACCGTGGCTCCACTCGCAGAGCTCGACTGGCAGCGGGCGCGGAGTGATAATATGGAAACCTGTCAGCTCAGATCTGATCACAGCGACCACTCATTACTGGCAAATCCATTACACAGGAAATGGAAACAGGGATCAATGCGAGCAGAACAATCGACTTTCAGGTGTGTTTATCGATGCGGTTATTTTTCTTTAGGCTGATTTTCAGCCTTTCAGACGCATTGCAGTTTGGAGGTGGCGGGCGGGGAGTTTGCATAGTGTGTCTGTTCCCATAAAAATCACATTTACTCCATCACACTGCTGCCGGATCGTCTGCCAATAAAACAAAGGCTTTGCTGCTGGCCTTGCTCTGGAGGAGCGGATCTGCCGTCCTCCCACACAGAGCAGAAATAGTCCGGTTCCTGGAACAAGACACTGTTTGAGTTGACGCGCTCTCTCACCAGGTGTCAATCCTCTTTCCACATACGATCCGTGCTCTTGTTAGCACAGCTCGGCTGCCTTTTTATGACACACACACACACCTAGTACTCTCCGTGATTGTGTTCCCTCAGAAGTCATGCAGAGTCTCTGCAGAATTCCTGGCCTTTTGAACCAAATCATCTGTTAGTGGGGAAACAAGGGAACACTGTGGGATAAGAGAGGCAGGAGGGGATGTGATGTGAGTCACCAGCAGAGATGAAACGAGCCTGACAGCAGCGCAAAGGCGTCGTTTCCTCGTACCCAGATCGTCACACCGAGGGTAATTATTGTTGTGGTGAGGATGCCGCATTTCACTCGACTGAACTCTGAAAAGTTTTAAAAACCAGAGGAATAATAAAACTTTGATAAATAAAGTTGCAAAACACGTGGCTGGCTCCGGGGAAATTAAAAATTCGCGATCGGTCTCTGGCCATCGTTCATTAAAGTTATAAACAAGGATTGAAGCACTGACAGATCAAAGCAAGATTATGAAAGCGGTGTCGGTGCAGGGTACAACACACAAACACACACACAAACACACACTGGAGATAATTAGAGATGATTGGAGATCGTGCTCCTTGGTTTTACTCTTACTCACATTCTTCTAAATTCACCAAGCATTGTCCTTTAAGGTCCTTTTCAGAGCAGCTGCAGGCAGTTTTATCCTGGTGTGCATCTGGCTGCACCAATACACACAAAGTTACAATAAAGTTTTAATTGAATTTGATGTGATGGCATTTGCTACAAACAAAGGAGAGCAAATGCGCTGAGCAGAGATGACAAAGGGATATTGATGTTTAAAGGGTTCACTTTGTAGAAATCTGCGTTTTGTTTTGACTCACGTCTTCGTTGTTAAAGAAAGAGAAAATAACATCAAGTGACTTGTTGTCCATCTTGTCAGATTCAGCGTCCACTGTTCAATTTTTGTTTTATTTTTCATGTTTCTCTGCAACTGCATTAGCACAGAACAACAATTTCACAGCATAAACAAATGTATAATCTTGTGCCAAGCTCACCGCATAAGCATGTCGACCCGATAAAGGAAGTGATGATACATGAGATAACAGGCAGCGGTGATATCGGTCATCAGAGCCATCGCTGCCTTTGAGCAACACACAGAAAAATTAACACAAACTTAATGCATAGAGAACATATAAAAAGAGATCCCAAGAGATGAGATGCAAAGATAATAGCTTATGTTATTGCAGAGTCCTCACAATTCTTCCAAAACACAAAACAGGCCCAGGGGAAACTAAATGGCAGGACTTGTTTCAGCACCCCTGCACTGGACAGCTCCACTTTCAACAATCATTCCAAAATAAAAGCACAGGGCAGTAAAAGACTATAATAAACAGCAAAACAATGTTGGACCAAAACATTTTACAAATTTAAATGGAAGGTACTTTTCCACAGCATGCAACCAACACTCTAGAATGTGTGTTTAATTCTAACTGTTGCTCACAGGCAGTTGAAGCTCACCTCTCACCACCTCTTCATTACATTTGTTTAAACAATATTGTCAAAAAAGTTGCGACCCCACAGCTTTCAGGGCACTGCAGAAACCCTGCTGTGCATGAAAGATCTGTGATTAACACGGCATGATGCAGAATTCTAGTCACATTATCCGACAAAGAAACAGCACCAAATTGGTACTAATTATAAAAGTAAATGAAAACGTTATGATGAGTCCATAGAAAAGGCGGAGTACAACCTGTGCAACACAGCCTGATATTTATCAGCTAACTGGCATCACTTTCAACCCAGCCATCAATTCAATTCATTCTTCAAAGAAGAGAATAACCTCCCTTCCCCGGGACAATCGTTCTGGAGCTTTTTTTTTTTTTTTTTTTTTTAAAGAGACAAACAACAGTTATTTGTCAGTGAAAAGAAGCAGTTTATCTAAGCGCTACCTCCCCCTAGTGACAAGTCGTTGTACGACATCTTGTCAAAATCTAAATATTTGTAATTTCTTGTTAATGTGTATGTTTACTTTGCTCAAGATTAACATTAATGTTTCAATATCTTTAATGAAATGTTATAATCATGACTTCACTCAAAGTCTCATGCTGTAAAAGAGTAACAGACAGATGAAGTTAATGATTGTAAGGTTGAGGATTATTGAGCAATATTAGCAAATGTGTCTTTGTGAGTCTAAACCAGCTGATACATCAGATCAGCTGCTTTCATCCAAACAACTGTACAACAGCTCAGGATGATCTGCCATGTTTTTTTTTTTGCATAAATTCAGCTCCAAATATTTACTATATTGATGCAATATTTGATGCAATGCCAATTAACAAATGATCTGGAATCTTAAAATGTTATTTCTGCCTTTGAAAGAAAACTGTGAACCGCCACTAAACCAAGCTGGGCCTGAATGTCGATGATTCATTCGACTAAAAATGAGCCTTTTGATCGATGAAATCGCTTCTTACAGTGCAGTACCCACTGAGCATGAACACAGCAGTCCCCCGACCCTTACTGAGCCCAAGAGGAGGGAAAAAATATCTCCCTGCATGTCCACAACAGCTGTATTTGGCGCATCAGTCATCATGACTGCTGATTTGGGCACAAGATGTTTCCTTTCATCCGTCAGCAGTGCAGCCACTCGTTCAGCCTCCAGCCTGTTGTGACACCTTTAGATGCCCACCTGTCAGCATGGCCGCCGCGGTGACAGCCAAATCAGCCAAGCTGCTCCTGCACGTAGCAGCTGGGGTGAGCCCTGGGCCTCGCAGGATGCACGTAACAAAGGAAATCCTCAGGTAGAGGCAGGTTTTCACGGTCTGAGGGGGGTTTAACGACCCTGGGAGTCCCTAAACGAACTCATTAGTAAGATTCTCAGGGAGAAAAAAAGAATCTCACACTGTTTTGCCTGTTACTAAAAAGTGGATTGAACCCATCTTCTCCCCTCTCTGACCCGAGTGTGTTGACCACTCTAATGTATGCAGCATCAAAAAGCAGTTTGCTTTTGTGACGCACTGCAGAGATGTGGTTGGTCCAGCTGCACTGCATAAAACTCAGCCAGCGTGTCTAATTTTCGTTCTGAGCTCTGCCTCAGCGGATTTAAAACGTATCAGAAACCAGTCACTTACAAATTTGGCCTTTCAGAGAAAATACTGTCTTTTTTTAAACCTCAAATTTCATTGTCAGTCTTTTAATATAACTTCCTGCGGACTCAAACCACATGACTTACCGGCTGCATTAGCAGATTCTAACCTGAAACCCCCGCTCCCCCCTGATCAAGTTCACTGTTACACCTCAGAAGAGACTGGAACTGGGCTCAGAACTGGCGCACAATGCAGTCACACACAGGATGATTAGAAAACTGCTCCAACGCAAATAAACAAAAATAAACAAAGGAATGCGTTTAAGTGATGCAGCAGCTGATGCCGTAAGATGGGAAAAAGAAAGTAAACAAGCTAAGAGAGAGAAAAGTTGCTGGTTAAATCACACGAGGCAGCTGATAAATTGGAGGTGATGAACACTCCTGCAACGTTAACCCTGCTTATTCTCATCCAGCAGATTTACGAGCCTTATGTACTTCCTGGGTACTTAAGTGGTATATAGTGTCATAAAACGATGGAAGTTGAAAGAAAACTTTGGCTGTTGACTTGTTAGTGAAATTATTTTGTGAGGCGTAGCCACGGGGATAATAAAGAAGGAAATTTAAAACAACACAGGCTCTAGGCTGAAATCAGAGTGAAAGAGCAAATCTGGTTCTGGCATTTTGGGGGAACCTGAGGGAACGAAAATTGAACACAAACAAGCGCAAGATCAATTAATTAGTATATCTGTGCGGCTATTCTACAGAATGAAGCCGAGGGGAGGGGAGTGGTTGCAAACAAATTAGAGGCAGCAGAAAATGCGTGTCGTGATGAAATATTTACAGCTGGATTCTTCATTTGAGTCCAGGTATCAAAGGAGTACCTGAAGCCCGGAAGACTCCAGTTTATCACAAATTCTCCTCTCAGCTCTCCTTAGGGTGGCTGCTCACCCAGCTATTGTGATGCATATAAAAATCCCCACTCATAATTCCAGTGTTAGTGTAGTTAACCGTGACCTAAGAGGGCTGAAAGCGTACGTCACATTTTCCTAACAAAAATGCATTTGGATGCATTTTTGAGTCGCGTGTCAGCCTGTATGCTGGGTTTCTGGGTAAAAACGGACAAAACTGTAGGATACAGATGGCTCCTTAACTGCAGCCAGATCTTATCTTTTCCTGTTTGGAGCTGAGAACATCGAGGGGCCAAGATCTCCACAAACACACACACAATATGTAAGGGGCTGAAGCCAGAAATATCCAGCCAATTAGAAAAAAGAAACTGTTTTTTTTTTGCTGAGACTGTTAAACTTTTACAAAAAGTTTGTGTAGGAGTTTAAACAAGAGCTTAATTAAACTCTTTGTTATGAGTCAACATACTAGAAAAAAAAAAAAAAAAAACACTTTTTCTGTGGAAAATGTGAATCTAACTGTGTGTGGACCCGCCCTGGTCAGTGTGGAGCAGTTTGTGGTAACACAAAAAAAGCTGTTATGCATGATGAGATGCACTCTCAGTCTGCATGGCGGTGCAGATTTTAACCACCATCCAGGAAAGTGCATTAATGCATTTCTGCTGACCGTCTGGAAATTAGACAGCAGCATAATAAAAGATAACGTCACATTGTTTTATCGTACTGCTTGCGTTGTCACCTGATGAGCTGTTTTTCGTTTTTAATAATGACGATGATTTGAGAGCAAAAACTCACAGGCTGTCGTCTGAAGTGCTCATTAAAACCTCAGACAGTTTGAAAGCTTAATAAATAAATAAACAACACGCATCCTCCAGCATTGATGCAGTCTGTAATTTCCATTGCAACTGTCCTTCAAGTGCAATGACAGGCTGATTAAAAGCATAATTAGAACGACGAGAGACGCTTTGCATAAGAAACAGGCTGGCGCATGTCCTTGAACGGCTTTACCACACTCACCTTCCACAGCGTCTCCACCCGGGACAGCTTACGCGTCTTCATTGTGCTGAGATGTTTAGCGTCGGCTCTGGAGCTGCGGACCGGGTCAAGAATGAAACGCTCCTCAGCTCTCAACGAGAACAAACTCTGCAGTCAGCATCTCAGCACAAAGTTCCCCACAGCCAAAGTCCGTTGCCATGGAAACAACGCCCTCTCCGGTCAGTTTCACTCTCAAGGACCGCTAGCAAGAACTCAACCCCTCTGCCGGGAGGAGAGTTGTAACGGAGAGGAAGGCAGATTGCAAGCTGTCAAACAGCTCATCTCTGAAACATGACCCTAAAAGACATCAGGCTGGGGGGGGCGTGGGGGGGGGAGGGGTGCAGAGACCTTTGCAGCAATCAGCAATGCAGCACTTACCTGGGCCATTAGCTGCATCTGGCCATTCAACACAGATCAGCATTACTGACCACATTCAGAGCCACTTTATGGTGGTTTTTATACCCAGGCTTGTTTATCCTGTCTCCACTCTCCTCAGGAGCTATTTACCCACAAGGGCTGCCGTTTGCTGCTCCATGAATGCCACACCTGAAAGGCAGCATGAAAGGGACGCACGTGTCCTCTGACCTTTTCGAGGACCGGCCCGCTGCTGCTGGAGTCTGCCCCACTTTCAGCTTTACAGGCTACAAATCGATGAAACGTTACTGTTGGTATTATGTTTGATTCAATTCACACTCCTGTAGTTTGTAAATGAAGGTAGAAGCTGAAGAAAAACATTGGAGCTGAAATATCTGCAGCTCAGAAAGATGAGGGGAAGGAAGCGCTGCTTTAATCGTTTTTAGAGCTGAGTATTTGCATACTTGCACATGCTTAAAAGAAACACTTGGTGCCTTTAATCTTTTGTGAAGTGCATTGTGAGTGGGAAAAAAATGAAAAGAGGTTAAATCAAGTGGTGTGCCAGTTTCTTAAGCATACTTTAAACTTTAATTATCCTTTTGAAATTCTGACTCTTGCATCATCATAGGTGACTGCTGTCATCGTGGACTGGCTTGTTCAAACTGAACTATATCAAACTTTTAGCTCTGCTTTTGAAAGAGTTTCAGTCTCTTGTCTTCCTGACAGCACATACGAGGCCTTAAATCTACCGGCTCAGGCTAGCCCTCTATATGCCCACTACGCTGGTCGTAATCGGATAAATCCATGTGAAGACCTTCAAGATAAAAGTGTCTTTTTTCTTTCCCCAGAGTCAGTGAAAAATCCTGTGATCTGTCACTTAAAATAAAGCCGGATTTACACGCAGGATGGATGACGATGCCAAAAATAAACAGATTTAACCATTTGTCTGGAAAACTGACTGACTGAGGCAGACAGGAGGATAAATGTAACATTCCCGATGAAGCCGAGAAGGTGTTTGTTTACGCTCCAACACCACCACAGTGGAAAATCTTCCCCATCACATTCAGCTATAAAAATCTCTGTATTCCCACGATGCAACAGCGAGACTGGCAAGGGGGGAGAAACATCAATCACTGTAGTCGGGCGGTCTTGTCAGCGGTGGGGGTACACCCTGACAGATTGCCGGCTCCAGAGCAGTGGCTCGCTCCCTGTATGCTCCATTCGCTCCACCTACGCTACACCAGACAATCATTATCTTTCCTCCATCTGGGTTCTGCTCCGTGTGAGCATGGCGCCGATAATCACAGAAGTCAGCGCTCCACTTCCAGCAGAGGGAAAAGCAATCTCCCCCTCCCCCCCAGAGCTCGCTCAGACTTCTGACTCCCGACTTAAATTAACACGGGAGCAGGAAAACCTTCACAGCCTAGAACAGCAGTGAAAAGCTGCACAGAGTGACCTCCGTGACCTCCACGGTTCCAGCAGCTGAGCTTTCTAACACCCACCTTCATGGCTGCAGGGACCACGCTTTTTCCCTCCTGTTGCTGCTCACAGGACCAGAACACACACAATGGCCAAGGTCAAGCTTGAAGTGTCCTCCTCATGTCTTATTCATCTGAAAGCTGAATCAGAGCCTCGGGGTGGTGGTTGGGGGGGTCAAGGCAGGTTTCCCTGCAGCATCACTCTGCAGGTGAACCAACACCTACAGACCTCTGTCAGTCTTAGGTAAACAAGCTAACCCCTGCAGTTGTTTCATCATGGAGGAATCTTCTCACCTTTCACATCTTTAATGGTAGCTCGTGAAGGCATTCCATTTCTCTCTCTTTTAAATGTTTCTAGATCTGGAGATTGATCAAAGAGAATTTATGTGAGTATTTTTTATTCCTTTGCAGTTTTGGTTTAGAAAAAAAAATCTACATCCACTTGTCTTTCTAAATTCACTGTCCAGTTTAAGTTATTCTCTTTGTGTGTTAAATTATTGTCTTTGCTGCGTCTCCCAAGGGTGTGTCGCTGCTGTATCATGGAAAGATCGATAAGGGAATCTGTCCGTGTGACACAGCTGATTACCGATGCCTGGGATCATCCCTGGAAAAAAAAATAATAAAATAAAAAAAGAGGACACGACCGCACTGCTGCTCTAATTCAAGCCGACAGAAACGACACAGGAGAAATTTCCTCCGCCCGCTTCAGAGTCCCCAGCTTTATCATAGATCAACTACGCTGGGTTCCTTTCCTTTTCAATCAGGAAAAGGGGGGAAAAAATCCAGCCTAAAGGCGACATCAGCCTAAAACCCCAGCAGCTAAGAACACATCAAAAAGGTCATCTGCTAGTAAATACTATTAACTACTGCCTTCACTGAAGGCAGGTGCTGGACTCTGTCCCAGCAGTCCATCAAAAAACACAACATAACGTTCATATTTCTGGAAACCAGAGCAGATTATGAATTTGTAATTTTGTTTCTGTGGCAGATGTGGCTTCAGGATAAAAGCTCTCAATCTTTCGTTGGGACGTTCTGCAGGTTCTGCAGGAATCTGTATGTATTGATTTGAACACAACAGCCTCTAGTGGCAGGACAGTCAGGGTGCAAGCTTTTCAAAATAATAGCACCTGTCTGCGTTTGGTCATTTGTGGGTCGATGAACTGGCCGTCAAAACTATCGAATGGCAGCTTGAGCCACAAACTTGCTTTTAGGAGACTGAACTGCAACTGAAGAAGGTTTCACTAAAACAAACGAAGGAGATGTTCCTGGAAGAGCTATAGCGTGGTTAAAATGGAAACAGGAATGCTATATTTAGCTGCACACTCACCTGGAGTTCAAAAAGATGGCAAGAAACTTTATGATCCAAATGATTTAATCTCCTGTGAGAAGCAGAGAGATGATGGCAGTGTCATCAAGAAGCTAAAAAAGTGATTTATTTCTTTAGTGTAGAAATATTTAAATCACTTAAACCTCAAATGCAAAATTTCTGTTCAAACTGATATATATAAGTGCAAAGGTACAGGTACAGCAGACTCCATAAAAACATCTGAATGCATGCCCTACGACAGCCAGAAGATGATTATGTTAAGGCCTTCAGAGAAGACAATCAGAAAAATGAACTGTTCTGGGAATAATACAGTTTATTCCGCTTTGAATTCTGACTAATACCCATGTCAGCTCGTGCAATAATACAGTAAACTATCAGGAAGAAGAAGAAGAAGAGGAGAGGAGCTCTCTGCTGACAGGTCAAAGAAGCTGAAGTGGGGATATGATTAACGGCATTGTGAAGGAAGAGGGATGACCCTCGGAGAGGTGAGAAGCAGGTCTACATGGGGTCATTCTGTCATCCGTAACCAAGGGAACAATGGTGAAGGATGATACTTGTGAGATGGTTTTATTTATGATAAAGAGCATGTAGATCAGCAAGCAACGTCAATGCTGTGTCATCTCCAGATGGCAGTCACAGCTCAACTACCAGTGTGTGTGTGTGTGTGTGTGTGTGTGTTGTCCCAGTCCTTACTCTTTCAATGCCTCACCCTTTCCACCTTTGCAACCATGGCAACACAGAGCTCCAGAACCTGCTGAGGAAGCAGGTAGGAGGAGTTCCGCTGGGCTACAGGATGTCTGTCTTTACGCCCTTTCCGCTATATGAACGGTGCTCCCACATACACAGAAGGTGTTTTCTTTTTAGTACAAGGTTTAAAAATCACAATGTGACAATAAAATGCATTGATTGGTCAGATGTTTCCTCTGCATCTGGCCTCTGAGATACAGAAGTGTACAGCATTTGTCCACCTAGTCTTTCTGCATTTGCAGCTGCAACAGTTAGCATTAAACATTAGCCAGTTATTAAATTATATATATTTACATTAAAATCTGCATTATGTGTGTTCAAATGTGACTCCTCTCTGGTCAGAATTCCAGCACCTCAACTGACCTGGGAGTTTAGAGTCTGTGGGTTTTCCATGAACAGCGTTTAAGATCAGCACAGATCATGAGGAGAACATGCTAAGGCGATGAAAAGTCCCTGATAAGAATCCACGCTCGTCACCTCAGGAAAACTCATCGATCCTGGCAGAGATGATGCAGACAGACTCTCCAGGTTCTTTCCCCTTTTATCTGGCTGCTCCTGTCGAGCGCCTCCATCTGGCTGATTTATCTGAGCTCCAGATCCAAATAGGACTTGGAAACTGTCTCACACTGGGTGCATGTGAAGACAGAATGGCTGTTCGTGTACATGTGAATCTGAACTACAGATGCAGTGACATCACCTTTACATCAAGTTTTATATAAATCAATTATGCACGTGCAGCTTAATGCAAAAGTAAAGAGGACCACAAAAAAAGACAATATCTAAAGACCAGTCATAACACATACATGCAACAGCATCGAGCCCTTTCAAACCAAACCTTTGTTCCGTGCCACCACTCAAATCATTAGAAATAAAACTAAAATCCATTTCGAGCACAGTTTTAATCACAAATCCCTCTCTGCATCAGGGGGAAATTACCAAAGCATTATTGAGCAGCGTGAGATTCTCAGTGTGAAATGAGATTTTCACTAATGACTTCCTGCTTTTGCCTTTTGACTAAAAAACAAGAATTCACAGCTACTGGCACAGAAATTCCAGCTAACAAGGGACCAGATGTTGGAAACAGATCCCTCAGGTGCAGATGTGAGGGACCCTTGCTATTTCTAATATTAAAAAAAAAATAAAAAATCTTTCACACAAAAACACTTCTCTGTGTTTCTTTACCACCCCCTGCACAGTGGTACGACCCGCTGGGTATATCACGTTAACATCCTTTTTAGGATGAAGCAGAACACTGTAAATGGTGCTAGACTGGGGGAAAAAAAACACCCAGCCTGGCAGTAAAAGAAATAATTTGTGGCTCGACAGAGCTGATTTTTGTCTGCAAACACTTCACACACGATAACTGATTAATTGTGATGTGTCTGCTTGTGATTCCTGTTTTTCTCACCTCTCCTCAGCTTAAATATAGAAATATAAATATTTGCCAGAATAACTGCTTGGTTTAAGCTGTCCCTGCTGCATGGCTGTGGCCACTGACGCATCCCTGAGAGGCACCTCAAGGTGAAACGTCAGGGTGTCGGTCAGGGGGTCGAACAGGTTTCTGTAGGTTTGCGAGGGGAAGTGTGGACCACCTCTGCTGCTGCTGCTGCCTCTGCAAGAGGCTCAAAACACTGAATCCCTCTCACTGAAACACAGACCTTAAATGCAGAACAAGCATTTTTTTTTTTTAAATGAGCTCTACACCTCAACGGAATGCTGAAAAAAATCACATAAAAAACACAGATTTCTCTTCCTTTTCCCAGGCGTTTTTAACACAGATCGGCTCGTGGTGGTGGCTGGGGGGGAGGTTGTTGGAGACATTCTTACTCAGCGTGTTTCATGTTTCCTGAATCAATTCGTGCTCCTCGCAGCCGTGAAATAAAAACAGAGACCTAAAACACAAAGTTTCACCGAGTGGTGAAAGGTGGTAAATAGCCTCTCTGTAGTAGTCTCCAGCATCTCCTGAGGCTAAAGGCAATTTTATGGTCCAGCAAGACTCCGGGATCATCAGGAATAAAGGTGAACTCAAGGTTGACAGTTAACTAATGAAGATCTCAGGAAGTTTGGCCACGCAGCAACAACCTAACGAGGCTCCTGACTTACAACAGCTTCATTTAGGGCTGATTTCACATTTCCCACAGCAACAAGGGATACGGCGAGCGTGCACTTCACCCTACAGCTGCTGATCAGCATCTGGATCAATGCTTTCCAACTCATTTTACAGTGTAAAGAGAGCAGCATAGCATTTGAAGCCCCTTTCTAGATTTTCAAAGTCTGGTCAAGTGTGACTATGTTTGCTCTTGATCTGAGCTGTCCTCAGTTATCTCAAGATAAACAAGGCTCCTCATTCAGCCTGAACGGAGGCCAAAGATGCAAACAGCACAAATACTCGAGCAGCTACAAGTGGAACGTGGAATACAGACTTCTGGTGTCTGTACAGAACAAATCTTTAAATAACCTCAAGACAAAAACGGGATGGGGCTGTGCAACCGGAAAATCCCCAAAACAGATCAAATTTTATTTAAGTTATTATTTGAACATATTTTTATTCTTCTATACCCCATAAAGATCTTTGCAATTACATCAGCACCAAGATCACCAGGCTGATCAATATTCCATCATCTTTAACTGCTGATGGCCTGCACAAGCTGATGGTTTACAGCTCAATCAGAGATCCAGGCAGCAAAATCTGAAGACAGTGTGACAAAGGAAAAAACATCCTGAGCACTGTGGCAACAGCAATCTTTCAAAAACTTTCTCAGGGCCACTAAGAGCAAGGTAACGGAGCCTTTTTTTTTTTTTTTTTAAATCTTCCTCTCTGAATTGTCTGACTTAAAATACTTTATACTGCAAACACCTTCACAGCAGTCGTGAATTGGTCAGAAAAAGCAAAATCGTCTTACATCCTCGTCGTCCTGCAGGCACTTTTTGCGGTATTGGATGTGAGCTCGGCCGTCGACGTGCTGCTGAGCGGGTTTCGCTGCGTTTTCGTCGTCTGCAACCTGTCCGCCGAGGAGGCGGCTGGCCTCAGGTGGCTGCGGGAAGGAATTGGTCGTGTTGATCTTCCCGGTGAATCTTTGATACAGCGAAGCCATGATCCAGGTCCGGTCCTTGCGGGATGACTTAAAGCATGTCAGAGCCGCGGACGATTCGCCTGATTTCTCTGGGGCTCGAGTGTGTTTTTTCCTCTGTGCGCCAAGAGGAGACGCAACGACAGACAGTTTTCACCCCCAGAACGGAGACAAAAAGATTAGATTGAGAAAGTGAGCGATAGTGATTAACAGTCCGGAGTGAAACACCGATGAGTATCAGGATCCTCAAACCGATGTCCCTTCAGCTTTGTCCAGACGCGCGGCAGACCGCCGGGATGAAGGTGTCAATAGCTGCTCTCATCTGTATTCACGGCACGCTTTCCTCCCCTCTTCAGTTTCGTGATGACTCCTCACAGCAAGGATCGCAAATGCGCCGAGTTTTTGATCAGATCATCGATTTTCCAGCAGAGTCGGGTGGAAAAAGGGGGCAGAAATAATGTTTCGACACTTTCCCCTATGTTTTTGTGGTGCGGTCCCCACGCTGATGGATGGTGAAGGACGCAGAGAAGCCCAACGGTCCTCTCAGCAGACGCGCTCTGCATGAAAAGTGACTGACGCTGAGAGCAGCTCCGCCGCGGCGCTGCTGCCGTCGCCGCGCTTTTTACGCACGCAGGCGCGCGTCACTGCAACACTGGCACCGGCTCAATTTAAAAGCCCACAAAGGCACAAGTTGTTGCATGGCTGATCTTACTGACAGACCCGTATTTATTTCTCCCAGTTGAAGGCACATGGTCGCACGGCGGAGCTCGAGTGCCTCTCTGTGGCGCACCGAGCAAAGACAAGCTGACGACACACCTGATGGTGTGACACAACAAACACTGATGCTGCACGACATGAGAGGGGCAGAAAACACACGCACATCACTTTCATGCAGCCATTCCTGTTTCCAGCATGTGTTCACTGGGTTCCATGCTTGGAAATTTCACATTAGGAACAGTAATGTTGCTCTATGATGCAGAGTATTTTCAGATTATTGGCTTATCTGTGGTGGTGGGGGAGGGAGGGAGGGGGTACTGAAAGGTCTCAATTGAATTTTCTAAATCTTCTCTCCAGTCGGGGCTGCTGCAAATAACTCTCACACCACTGAAATGGATCAACCTCACAAAGGTTAAGCTTAAAAAAAAAAAAAAAAAAAAAAAAAAAAAAAAGGTATAAGCATGACTTTGGCGACCCCCCACAAACAAACAAACACACGCACATAGATTGAAACCAAGCTTACTTTGTCATCGTCTGTAGACTCTAATGGCAGAACTGGACACTTTATATTCAGCACCGAGCAAAGAATGAGTTTCAGTTAATTTTGCCTTTGAATAAATGGAGAATAATCTCTAGCTGGGGGCTCATCGATTCGTGGTCTGAATTATGAATGCCACCTCCATTATAGAATATGTCACTAGAATACAGAATATTGATTTCAATGGCTCGCCCTCAAAAACAAGGACATATAGGACATTAGCACTGTACCCAATTATACTTACTTCTATCTTTCTGCTTGTTTTCAGTTTGAATTAATTAATAGGATTCATAAAGTAATTTAGATAAAACTTTTCTGTATCTTAACAGTCTTATTGCTTTCTGGCTTCCAGAATCTTCCTCCTGCTGTGCCGCCACGCCTTGCTCCTTGTCATCATTTGTTTCTTTACGTCATAAATGCCTTTCCCAGCTCTGCGCACCCCCGAGGGAAATAGGTCTAAGCCACTTGGCATCCATCGGGGCCTCTCTGATAGATGTCTTCCAGTCTCCATCACCTTGTTGCAGAGCTATTGTGTACTGCCTGGCTGCTTTAACGCTTCCCCCAGGACCGCGCTGAAGAGGCCGGGTTCGGCTCCATTCCCCAATCGCCTCATCACAGACACAGATGCTAATGCCGTCTCCCACCCTCACCGAACAGTCAAGATCTGCTGTACAAAAATACAAAACAAATCGGAGCAGACTGTAATGACATCCATAATGACAATAACACCATTCCTGCAGCAGGCCTAATAATCCTGCAATAATGGTGCAGCCAGCGCTATAGACGGTACTTCAGGTGTTATATTAGACATTTGCACAGAGGGCACACTTTAATCTGGATGAAATATGGTGAATTGAAGTGAATTTGAGACAGTAATCTCTTGTAGGTGATTTTATTTTTCTTGAAGAACATAATTGCTGAAATATAATAATATCACAAAGTGCTGGAACACTCATGCAGATTAAATTTCACCGCTGGGAGAATACTGAGACACCAACCGATGTCAGAAATGTGGCGTCCTCGTCAGGATTAGTAAATAAATAATACATTTATAAGAGCACAGAAGTGACATCGCACTTATTCTGTAGGGAAGGCTGCTGTTTGGATCTGCTGCAAAACCACTGGATGACTTTGTTTCCATCAAGATGCTGCACACCACAGCAAAAAGAGGCACAAATGAATTGGTTGGAAGAGCGAGAAGATCAATCGATCCACTTTTGGTTGATGTGCAATCATTTACCGTGAGCATCACTCAGCCAGGGGAGGAAATAACTTCACACCTCCACGCGTGTGACAGGATGGTCTGAGTTACATGCTCACATGTTTAAATCCTGCCGCTGGTTTGACATTTCATCTGAAAGCGCTTGCCCTCTCAGTCCATGTCCCAGCGCTAAACAGGTCACTCGCTTTGTGCTCAATTATCAGAAGGATCCAGAGAGCAGAGTCTTAATCGGAGATTGGAGAGATCATTGTCAGTACAATAAACACCAAATACAAAAGAATTCTTTCCAAAACATCTATCATTTAAAACAATTCACTGACGGGGTACATAGTCACCCAGGAAAATGTTAGTGTGGAAACATCTTCTGGTGTCCCTGTGAATCAAACTTTAATCCTCCCTCACTGAAGGGTAAAGTCAGTGGGACCGCAGCAAGAAATACATCAATTTTAGGTTAGGCTATTGGCTCTTTTTAATCCAAGTAATGTTAGAAACTTCCATTACTGAGTCCCTCAAGTCATGAAGCTTTATTAGAAGGGAGATCGCTCGTACAAAAGTAGAATATTTCCCCAAAAATCGTTCAACCAGTGACGGAATCCAGTTCACGTTAATGCGGTGCCCTGATGATATGCCTATACAGCACACACACGTGCAAAGACTTGAGTATCACACACACCCACCCACCCACACACACAGATCTTTTATATAAAAACACTGTAAAATCCAGTTTGGAAAAGATTCTTGCAACTGTTGATTTGCAGCATCGCTCCAAACTCATTTGCATACTGAGCCGAGTGTAAAGTTCAAACTCACCAACTGCTTTTTTCGGAGGAGCCAGGCCAGCTGAGCGAGAGGCCTGTTGGAACTGGCACTTTATTATCTACAGATAACAAGTGCTGAAACTTCCACTGAGCCCAGATCGAAACGGAAGCTGATAACTGGAGGAAGAAATGGACTTTAACGCGAGCGAGGCTCTGGAACAAGCTGTGGCTGTGCTGGAGGGGATGTCGTTTGAGGTTAGATGCAACAAAGATGGACAGCCTTCACTCTGAGCTCCTTCATCACATCAGATACTTCCACAAAAGTTAACCCAAACTGCTAACTCTGGCTCATCAATCCTCCTCGCATCCCATTTGCATAATAGCAGCACTAAGACAACGTCCATCTGACCCTGAGCAATTAGCTGACCTCAAACCCTCTGAATGATTTTCACACTAACCATGTTTAAATTCAGAGCACAAAAGCTGGAAATACAATGCAATTATTTCACAAGATGTAAAGCACAACAGTACATACAGTACATCCAAGCTCCCCCGAATCCCCTTGGCAACAAGTCCCTTCTTGAAGTCATTAGCTGGCAGCAGATCACAAAGAAGGAAATTAAAATGCTGTCCACGGCACACATACCTAATCATTCATTAAGTTACGGCTGAGATGTAAATTGTAAAATCTTGAACATCCCCAGAGAGGGAATGCTGCCTTCCTCCTCCTTTTCCTGCTGCAATCTACAATCCATGAACACACATTCCCTTCACATCCTGCTACACATGCAAACCAGGGGGCCCCTTACCCTTCTGGAGGCAGCGCCAGTGTCCATCTTCAGCTGAGCGGCTATGATGACAGACATGGTGAGAAGTGGCACTTGCCTTCCCCACCTTGCAGTTCTTTCACCTCGCTGTACTGTGAAGTTGGAGCTTCCCCCTTACGGCTCGCACATTCCTCCTCCTCTCTACCCCCTGCGCTCCTTCTCTTTCAGCTCAGGGAGAGAGAGGGAGGATGACCCAAGGGTCCAGGACCCTGCACGAAATTCCTCCCTCTCTCCATGCAGGGCGGCTCAATCACAGCGAGACTAGCATCACCTCTGCGGGGAGGGTGAGAGAGAGGGCAGAGCGGCTATTTGACGGTCTTCAGCTAAGCCTGCTCCCAATACTACTTGACTGCATCTCCAGACTCCTTCCATTGGCTTACTGTTTCGCACACACACACACGCACGCACACAGATTTCTCTATACTAAGATGGAGGGTTCAATAAAGCGAGTAAATTACACCAACAGGCTGTACATATAAGCAATAAATACAAGTTTCTCAGTACATCAGTTCCAGCTCTGCCTGCTCGGCATTTTGTGTGAGCGTGTGTGAGCGTGTGTGAGCGTGTGTGTGTATGTGTAAGCTGGATGGGTGCACAACAAGAAATTGATCAATTCACTGGTGTTTGAAGTTCAGTGGTGATTAAATTCAAATGATATTTATGCTGCTTGTCTGCTACAACAACATGGAATCCACCCCTCACACACACCTGCACGCACGCACACACAATGACTGAAGTACATGATTTGTGGGGGAAAACGGGGATTTCTTTCTCAAAATGCAACATCCCAGTGAAGAGCTTGCAAAAAGATTTTTGCAATCTGCTCACTTCAACAGTCAAAAAAGCCTGAGGATAGAAACACCAGAACTTTGACACCGTCAGCACAGACAGCTCATACTGCAGGGCATTGCAGCTCGTGCACAGGAGGCCCCGAGTTTTAATGCTAATCAAACTTGAAATTAAAGATAGATGTTCATTCCAGGCTAATATCGTTACAGCTGCAACCATTTTCTCGTGTAAACAGTTACAGTTCACGGGGAGGTCATGGGAAGAGCGCCTGACTTTGCACGCTTCATAAATACGATATCTAAGTTGGCGTTTAACTTAAGATTCATGACTGCAGTCGTCATACGACCTTGCCAATTATTCATTGGAAATGTGACTGAAATAAAAGTCCAAATGCCCGTTTTCTCATTTCGCTGACAGCCGTACGCTTTATAGCCTGTAGCAACAATGGGTTCGAAGGTTCCACGGCACTCCATAAATGCTTATATTTAAAGTCAGCCAAATTTCTCTTTGGCTGTGACTCATGGACCTGCTCGAGGCAGCCGCAGCGCTTTATCACTAATGATGACTTCAGCTCATTTTCGCTGGTTTGATTTGCACTCCGAGCACAAACCAGCGGGGGCGGCGATAGGGAGCGTCCGCCAAAGGTAGGGCAGAAGAAAGTGGAAAAAAAAGACCGGCAGAGCATTTTGGACAAGTTCATATCAAGGAGGTCCACAGGTGCTGACATTCTCTGCAGCGCAGACATGCAAAGGAATTCCACAGAATAATTGCTCCAGTACCAGTAACACAGACATGACTTGGTGGTGATATTACAGCCACGGCCGTTAACAAGCTGATTTTGTATCGTGGCATTTTCCCAGGGTCCTTAAACGAGGCCCCCGATTGGTTATAGTCCACATTTATTCCTACCACATTAGCGCTGCGGCATACCCGGTGGGCCACAGTAAGTCACCGCCCTTGCAATTTGTGCAAAAGGTCAAAGCTATTATTGTTGTGAGGAGCAGGGCTGAGGTGGGTTCCATCACGGTGACAGAAAATTACCAATGCACGTCTTTGTAGCTTGTCTCCTTTAAAAGTGGACTTGGTTTTAATTCTTTCATCCATGCTGATTTTCAAGTTTTACTAAGTTGAGCCTTATCAGGGATCAGGGGCAGTAAATCACAGAGAAGTCTCACTTTCAAATCCAGTGAGTGGTCTTTTTGGCCGCTTCGCAGTAAATCACACATATCAGCATGTTTAATGCGAAGGCCCGAAAGCATATCACACTGTGGAGATCCAGGGAGGGAGCTGGATTTATTAGCAGATACCGCAGGGATAATGAAGCCATCACTTTAGCTTTGAGCGTTCTTAAGTGTGCACGCCAGACTGGTGTCGACAGCAGATAGATTAAATTGTTAAATCATTAATCGGATCAATAAATAAGGCTGGCAAATAGTAACTAGCTTGGACTGCAAGAATGGAATCACTGAGTGTTGTTGTGTCTTCCTTTTTGTTCTGGGTTTGCACCGAACCTTCTTAGTGATTTTATCCGTGTAGCACATTTCACCTGCCAACAGGGACATTTCCCTGTCACATATTTAGCAATATTAGGTACAATTATGCTTTGTAACGTACAGCACATGGTAGTGCTGTTGTTGTTTTGCTCCAAATAAGCTACCAGTTACCTGTCAGAAAGGCTCAAGCACCCTCCTCCTGAACTACATCCCCCAGACATTCACACTTCTGAACCCGCTCAGACAAAAATCCCCCCTGAGACAGGAGCAATCATGTCCAGGAATGCATGTGTCACTGTTTATCAGAACATGAGAGAGGGAATTAGTGCCTATCATCTGTTAATCTGTAAGCTGCTCTGCAGGGCTGTTTTACAGGTGACAGGCAGATCTGAGGAGCCATGGATGGACAAATCTGTGCCCGCATGAGGAACTTTAGGCCTTCAAGGCTGACTGGAAGCACCAAACCCTGGATGGCTTTCATAAATGTGGCTCTCATCTACAGCAGAAACCCCCTGGAGAGTAAAAGCTGTAATTCAGCGCTGACAAACGTCTGCTGCTGAGTGCCAGTGTCCCTCACCGCCTGCCGTATGTCCCTGCTTGTTCCCTTCGTCCGGATTTCATTTCATTTAGTGAATTCCCTGCAGCATTACTGCCCTCAACAGCGGTTAAAATAAACAGATGGCATTCAGACGTGTCCAGAGCACGTGAACAGCACTTTGTAACAGCTAATTGAGGCTGTGGGCAGCAAAGCAAACATTTTATGCAGGCAATTTGAAGTGCCGAGGTTGCCTGCTGGACACCAGATGAATTCAGAACACTACTAAAAGGCATTTCATCTGTGCATGTTCCTGCTGCATACAGATCATTCCGGTGAAAGCTCGTCTGTACAATTCAACTCCAGGGAGCGTTAACATTCAGCTCAGCCTGCCAGAAAATCTTTGGCGCTCTGCTGCAGGTCTCCTCAAATCTAACAGAATCACATCACATAAAGACGGCGGCAACAGTTCCACCCCCACCCTCCCCCAGCACATGCACATCCACCACCACCACCACCCCTGTCCCCCTGGCAACGCATCAAAAAAACTGCTGCAACTTGTAATAAACCCACAGAAGCGCACATTTCGGCCGGCAACATCTTGTGTCAGCGTCGTCAGAAACATCTCAATTAAACATGCGGCCATGGGCACTTTTCTGTAATATTGCTAACAAAAGTGCAGGTTGAGGAAACTCCTGTGCTCCCTCCAAGACCCTGCTGTGCTGAAGATGTAGACATATCTTAAAAATCCATTTAATATTTGTGTATCTGAGAATGTTCCAGGGTGTGATTTCTCAGATTAGGATTAGGAGCCCCCAATTTTGGTAATTAGGTTAATATCTACGATTTATGAAAGCAAAGACAAGAATTTAGCATGCACTTTTAAATCATTCTAAGCTCTCTCTCTCTCTCTCTCCCTTTCAGAACAGGATTATAACAGCCAATTGGCCATAATGTCGTTCACTGACAACACTTTTCCCAAAATGTGCTTCATCCGTGGAGAAAAAAAGGGGGTGGGGGGAATCAATATCTTCTCTATGCAAATTGAGAGAGCGATTATGGTGGAATGTAATCGAGTGTGAGTCTTTCAAGAGTCAAACTTTGGGCACAGAAACTTTGTTCACTTTTTTGGGGGGCTCTCATAGCTGAGCTGTGCAGCTGGAGCAGGAGCAGGAGCATGTGGGAGCAAGAAAATGTGTGAAATCCTCCGAGACAAATATCAGGCTGTTGAGAGTGAGCGAGCTCAGCCTCGGTTGGTTCAAAAGCAGCTCTGCCTCTCTGGTGCTGTGGAGGTCAGGGAGGGATCATTCTGGGACAAACAAGCTCGAGTCTGACTGTCAGGAAAAACGCTAAGAAATGGCAGCAAAGACACACAAGTCAGTCTTTACTGTCTGTTTCATTTGTCCTGGAAAACAGGGATGAACATCCAGGGAATTGGGGCGCACTGATGTGACTACATGTCTCCAGAAGGGGGCGCACTCACTCCAACATTAGGAGTCAAAGTTTAGTGTCTGAAAATCCAGGTGCCCCGGCAAAATGATTGACAGCTGCAACACTGCGGCAGATGCAGTCAGTAAATAGAAAAAAAAGTCTGTCAGCATCACATCTTAAATAAAAAAACAAATTAAAAGGAACGCACTTAAATGCATGTTCAGCAGGACCATGGGAGTGACAGACCATGCATCAATAGCTTGACAGATTTGTCAAAACAGTTTTCAATATTCCCCAGATATCCCTCCCCAATGCGCGCGTCATATTTTTGTCCCACATTGAAAACCCGATCGATGCTTTTGATGCAAGTTAACTTTGGATCATTTGAGTGCTGCTCGGAAATGGAGCGCTATTGTCGGGGCCTGGCAGACTATTTGGTTATTCTCCGCTCCCCAAATGGGCTGACTTTGATGCTGTCTGGTGGGAACACAGACAAACCTCAGCGCTGCGAAACTAAACTGCTACAGACAGCCTGGCACATGTACAAAGTAAAGTTTGGGCTGCTGGGGGGATACAAGTACAACTAACCACAATATAATTAACAGGCAATTCAGGCTACGTTTTAAAACGCTTCAAAACTTTAGAAAACATGAAAAGGAACAGGCAACGTATTGCGTACATTTGCGTAACTAAGAAAATTCTGTTCGATGTCTCCAAAATCTGATGAAAGTGTTCAGGATATCGACAATGACACCGAGTTGGGTTTAAAATGTGATGCAACATCTCAGCAGCACCAAAAACGAGCCCGATCGTCTTTCGACGATCTGCAAGCATCGACGTGCCATCACAGAAACTTCCACACCGCCGAGCCCCTAGTGGGATTTCTTTTTACGCGCCGGGGGGGGATACAGTGTTTGTGAGTTTTTAAAAAGAGTGTAAGAGAAGGCTGTTACCTTGTCACCTTTGGCTGATCCCCTGCGGTAGTTTCCAGCACCTGCCGATGAGTTCATGGTCCCATAAAGAAAGAGTCTGAAATACAGAAATATTCACCTGAAGCGGGCTGAGCAATCTTTTTCCCTCTCTCCCCCTCTCTCTTTCTCTCTCTGCTTTTGTTCTCTCAAAGCCAATAATCAGAATATCTCTTTTGTTTTTCCTTGAAACTTGAAACTTCGACGCTGAGAGCGGCTCGACCTCGGAACGCTTGAATGCGGCTGCAGTTTTTCCAGCAGCGAGCAACCAGATGAAACGCCACCCACCTGTAGTAATGACATTTAAACGTGTGGTCCAATGGCGAATCAAAGCGCTTCGGCGCAGCCTCCACTTTTGTCTGGATGCGAACGCTCTTCCATGAATGCTCTCGCCCGGTTCTTCAAGATTCCTGCTGTCAGCTGTAACCTGCACCACACAAAAGCTGATAGTCAACCTAAAAGTGATTTTAGCATATTGATTTTTAGAATGACCCAGTTAAGAGCTCATGTTAATCACGTTTCCATTTGGTCTTCACTGCGCCCTCTGGAGCCCCGGAGCCACCGCTGACCTTCAAGGTAGAGTCAGCCAGAACTGCCCGCAAGCGTCACTGGAAATCCCAGGGGTCCCACTCATCTTAAAAAGAGCAGTCACTGGTCACAGTTCGCAGGCAAAACTTTTAGTTTAGCCGAGACGACCCAGCACAGCGAAGCGTGTCATTTTTGTGGAAGTTTGTGTCACAGAAGGGTCTGTGTCTTTTTGCGATGTCCTTGTGAGCTGCACTATCAGCACCTCTGCTTGAGGACATTTTCTAGCTCAGCCTTGCTATTGAATTCTCAGGGTGGACCTGGTTAGTATGGCTCCACTGGCCCGGTGATACCGATGTCCTCATTATAAAATGTGAAATGTGGGTTTACTAAAACCACAGGGGGCAAAGTGGCACCACACTGTGCAAATGCTAATGATGCTGAGCTTTGGAGTCGCTGCTAGCAACAGCTGCAGTAATTGGAGAGAACAAAGAACACTTTTCTTTTGTCCACAAGAACATTATGATAGTCTAGCTGGGTAAGACTCCCCCACCCCCAACTTTCTTCTTTCCTGTTACTTCTTCTTCTTCTTTTTTTTTTCTTGCCGCATTGCACTTGTGTGGAACCATAAATAATTGAAGAGTATATAATATCAAAGGCGTGCAATTTAAGTATGACAATCCTCCCCTGGGATGCTTCGGTAAAACAGCAGCGGGCGCAACAAGAACCGCTTTATTCGCCATCATTTATGGCAGTTAATAAAGAAGAATTTCAGTTTGGCTCCTGGCAGCGGTTGTTGAATGGCAGGCTGCATTCTCTGCTGGTGGAAATCGTGCTTCCCCTCTGATTTTGATGCCTTAACAGATATTTGTAATGACGATTAGGATAAGCATTTTGTAGTCAAAGTGAGGACATTATTGGTTAGAAGTAGGGTTAGGGTTATGGAGAGGGGGAGGGGGAGGGACTGGGGCCTGCATTATGTTACTCAGAGTCCTCACAAAGATAGAAGTCCCGCGCTGTGTGAGTGCAGGTCATCTCCAGATCAGCACCATGGACAGCAGTCAGGCAGCACTAAGATGGTGTTAATGGGAGGAGAGACTGAGAGCCTGGAGACCAATTACGGCCGATATTCTTTCTCTGAGTAGCACAAACGTCAGAAAGACCAGACCAGAAACACATCCAGCTAAATAAATTCATAAATCCTCCAGATGAAAGTGGGAGTCAATGAACGGGGAAATGTGCATAACAAATGTGGTGTTTCTTTCCCCCCTTTAAAGAAAGAGAAAAAAAAAACACATTTATGAGTCTTCAGAACAGAAACGGGGGATATGGGAACGAGGCGCCTTTAAACAGACCTCCAATGAAGACGCAGCTGCGGGAAACCATTTGGGAGCGTCAAGTGTTGCAAACATGAATTTATGATCCAACTTTGGAGAGAAATGAAACAGAACGACTCTAGTTATGAGCTTCCAAGGATCGCAAATCAAAAATATCCGGTGTTTTTGATGCTCTCATTTTCATACTTTCACTGTTTTATTCGGGGTGGGGAGAATGCCTTCTGTTCCACTGCGGCCTTATTGCTTACGCTAAATGATGTCTGATCATGAAAAAAAAAAAAAAAAAAAAAAAAAAACGCTGATCCTTTCAAAGCTTCTGTGTTCTGGGTATCCTGTTATCAATAAAACATTTCCTGCTGGATTCGAGGGCTTTGTGGAAACGGTGTCCTCAGATCTGGTTACAGGCGCGTAAGCAGATTGTTTAGGTGAAGCTAAATATGGGACAATACGCAGGATATAGGCCAGATTAGGTTTCTTCTGTTCAAAGCCACAGCAGAATACGTGTCGTTGGTGTTGAAAAGTGATTTAATCAGATTGGGCCTTTGAAGTGAGTTTTGAAAAACACTGACAGAAATTCTGCTGTATTTCAAAGTAGGCTTCAAAAAAATGGATGAAACTTATGTATTCCATCACCACTTTAGAAGCAGCACATTAGAAACAGAATAAATCATTGACTTCTCACTGGAAAACCAATTTTTCTAACAGTGGGCCTTCTCCTCCCTCTCTCCATTAGAATACGATAGAGTTGACCACATGGGCCACTGGGTGATAAATTAATTTGTTCCCAGTGTCACCGATTTAATGTGCATGAGGAGTACACATTTGGTCAAGGCCTGTCGTGATAACGACGTGAATATCCAAGGGAAGCAGCAGATTCAGAACCTCCTCCGCTAAATGATGTGTGGGCTGCTGAAGGGCTGGATGCTGATGGTAGCAGCAGTAACCTTTTCCTGAATTTACTTGACACGGATGCCTCTGAAGCATGTTTGACTCGAAGAACTTTGGCTACTTTACATCTCAGGCATCTAATCCTGCTCAGGGATCAGATGAATGACTGGTGATCAGGAGCTTATTTGTTTGCTCTAAAATCCTACTCTTAAGGTTTTAAAAGAGGCGAGATCCCTTTTTAACCTGTTGTTTATTTACTGTTGTAATAATGGAACAGTAAGGAGGACTGGATCAGTCAAAATGAAAATATGGGTTGATGTTATAAAGATCAACATGCTTCACAAGTCAAAGATTGTAATTGTTCATATGAGGATAAAATGTGATATCATTTGAAACAAAAACACAGAATTATAAAAACTACAAGACAATTCCACAGAAATTGTGCCTGTTTGCCTCCACTCTGGCCCGTCCCTGCTCTTTATGCCCTCCCACCATACATAAACCCCCACATATATGTTCAGCAGCCCCCCCAACACACACACACACACACACACACACACACACACACACACACACACATACACACAGAAGATGACATGTGCTGAGCAGACCTGTCTCTGCCCCAGAAACTGCTGTTGAAACATACAGAACCCACCCATTTTCAAACGTGAATTCAGACCACTTAACATAGACCAATATTATTACAGGTGGGCTCGTTGGAACCGCAACACTTTAAAATATAGTTGTGTGAAATTTCATAGCACTACGTTCATCGATGTAGGAGAAACGACGAGTTAAACACTCCATACATAATCCCTATCAACATTAAGAGCGGCCCCTCCCCTCTCCACTTAAACAAACAGCACCCAGTGACATCATGCAGCACCTGTCAGTGTATTTTTTGGGGATTTCTCGGGGCCCCTTTGGCCCAGGGCCTCCAAATTTCACACAGGCAACTCACTCATCAGGATGCATGTTTTGGTGTATGGATCGTCCCTCCATAAAAACCCTCCCGTAGGACAACATGGGTTTTTTTGGGGCACTTTTACCCCGATATTTTGGAAACCCCAATCCCTATTAAAAAGAAAAGTCAGAGCACACCATTCCCAAACTTTCCGCACATTTTGATGTATAGCTCATGTCGTTGTGACAAACGGTGTAGGAGGAGATACGTGCCAAACTTTGCGACAGAATAATATTATTATTTATTAAAAAAGCCACCCTTTTTGGGTGTTTTTTGGGGATGTTTTGGAACCTGTTCGTCCGAAGGCTGTGAAACACACACGACTGCATCATCGGGACGCACGTTTCGGTGTATGGTGCGGGCATGCAGGCATGCATTCGGTCCAAAGGCTTGGACTGAATTTGGTCATCAACCTCTGGGCGATGAGGGGAACTGCTTCTCCTTCCTCTGAGGAGTGTGCAACAGAGCGGCTGTGCTGGGCTTCATACAGGCATGAATTGTGAGCGTTACAGTCAGTCACAACCAAACATGAACCCATATGTTATGGAATGTGGAAACCATGTCTCCTGGGATATTAGAGACGCTCAACTGGCTCCATGGTGACCGTTTACTGCAAGACACAGTCGAATTTATTCATGCGATTCTTTGGTACATGTAAAGAAGCTCTAACTTCATAAACATCTATCATACTGAGCCCACTCTGACAATCTTTTATCTTTGAAAGTGATTCTTATCCTTCTTTCCACGTTGTGGCGGCATTACAGGGATAAATCATACCATTAGAGGGCTCTTCCACAATGCCATAAGGAAAACGCTGTCCCAGATTAATCTTCAAATGGAGGAAGTAAGGCTCCAAAGTCTACATGGAAAGTGTCAAAAGTAGAATTGTGTCAGCACAAGCGCCAGCAGAGACACAAAGGGGGCCTGCAGAGACTTGATTTGGACAGATTTGAGTGGGCACAGCGCCCGGTGTTGCCGTGAGGATGCTAGCATCAGCAACATTGGCGTCTATCATGAAAGGAAAGCAAATCTGTTTCGGAGCGGCATTCCCAGTCATTTCCCATTGCTACAATGCCTCTGAGATGATCTCAATTACAGCCCCGAGGAGGTCAAGATGTTCCATCTGCACTCCAATTAGGACCGAGCAGAAGCACAACGTCTTGCCTCTGTCTTAACGCGTGTACGCCCACCTCCGTGCATGTTGGCAGCACATTAAGCCTTATGTGGTCTTATAAAAGGAAAAGTGAGGCAAATGTCTACGGAAAATACCGTGCACACAAAGGTCCACAGATTCCAGCTCACAAACAATTACTCATCATCACAGCCTTTTGTCGATGTATTCCTTGTTGCTTTCACAAATACAGGAGGACCATTCATCACGGTGAACGGAAGGAGACGCTGCGAGGGTTGGGTTTTCCTCAGACACTCTGCTGCTGGGTCTATGGCTCTGAGATTGTGGTGATTTGGAGCTCATGATTTATGATTCTTCAGAAATGGGGAAACCTGCTATGCATGTAGAAACCCTGCTCGGGGAAAATTTACGATAACAGCTTGTGATTAATTGGCGATTTGTCTGGTTAGGACGTTGAAACAGCCCCACAGAAAGGTGCTTAACCCAAACCTGGCTGGTGAACACGCGGAGATGCACACCTACTTAAAAGTAAAAGCTGTATAAACAGGATAGAAAAATAATTTTTTAGTGTGCACTTAAATACACAGAGGAGGGAGAAGGCCAGCTGCAGAAGAAAGAAAATAAGTTTGTGTATTCAGTGAACAGCGCTCGTTCCAAAGGTCGGCAGACCTGCAGCTCGGCCCTGCTGTTACTCTCAGCTTGCTAGTAGAATAATAAAACCCAGTGTGTGTCCCTGCACGTCTTAGACCCTTCAGTTCAAGTAACTACAGATTCTGCTCGATTCGTGACTTTAATCCGCGGAGTCAGAAACTGCACGAAACCACCTTTTTTAATGTGGCTGCGTTCTGAACAGCATTTTAGGTGAATCAGTAGAGTTTTGCATTTAAGCGTGCTGTTCTTTTCCCCCTTGTGCAACTATTTTAGGTTTTCTAATGACTCTGACTGCAGACTAAAGAAAACCGGTATTGTTTGAGAGTATTTTTAACATTTCAAAGTGTGATTGATGTGCCAAACTACAAGGCTAGCTGTTCCACCGCTCTGCGCGCCGAGCTTTTCACTTCTTTATCACGTCTCTAGCTTTGACTCTGTCAATCTCTGGAACGATCACCCTCCCATTTTTGTTTTGTGAGCTGAAATAAGTCATTTCACCTGGGAAAACCTTTGTCTGGCGCGTGTTCGAGAGCCCTGCAGACTCGTTTCATCTCTGGACAAAGTCTGAAGTGATGCCTGGGTGGCCAGGGAGGACTGCCTTTTCGTTCACAGATCTGGACTTCACATCAATCCCAGCACCTGAAATTGAGCTATTTTTCTCCTGTTTAATGTCAGTTTACTGCAGCCTTCAAACAGCAACACTTGAAAATCCTTTTGTAAAAATAGGTGATGAAACTTAATAACAAAAATCATCATCATCACTCCACTGGATATTTTGTAGCTCTGAAAATGCTCGTACTGCTTCTGCAGCAGCATTTCGTTGACAATATTGTAAATTTTGACCTGGTGATGAAAATAATAAAGGAAGAAAAAGTCAGTTCACTGAATTTATCAGATGTGTTTTTTAAATTACAGGATTTTTATGTATTTTTATTCAAAGGACTTTTGTTCTTGAGAATGTTTCACTCCTCGTCTGAAAGCCTTCGTCAGAGCTAAATAAACCTCAGTCCTAATTTACACTGACAGGAACAAAAATAAAACCACTTTATGTACTAATAACAGACTAAAAGGGGTGAATGACTTTGGTCATAATGCGAATCTTTTGTTGTTTTCCTTTATCAGTTAAAAAAAAAACAAAACAAAGAAAAACCCCAAAAAACACACATCTTGTGGTGACATCAAATAATTTAAGATGGAGGAAAATCATTAGTGATGTCCAAGATTTTAACAAGAATAGCACTACATATGCAATTGTTTAAACTTTGAATTGATTTGAAATTAAAGGGATGAAAAAATTGACTCTTAACAGATAAAAATGCTCAGTAGGATGCATGTTATTTCCTGTCTTTATGGGAGATAAAGATGAATCCAATAGGTGAGCAAGCACCCGACTCAATTATTCCACAGTGAAGCAACAAATAGAAGGACATTCGAAACTGGAGCACACGGAGCCTGAATGATTTCCGTCCAATGCTGCTGTGGGCTGACGAGCGCCAAACAACAAAGAGAGAAAGAGAGAGAGAGATGTTGTTGTGGAGAACATTAAAACTTCTGAGTTGCTGGTTTTCTTTATTTTTCACAAGAAGACGAATCAAACATGCGTGAACTGTTTCATGGCGTGGACAGATGGTGTGATCGTTAAACGTTTCGGAATGGAAACGTCAACCCTGTTCTGCCCCCTTTCTCACTTTCTCGCTGAATGTGAGTGAGAGCTGGATGTTGACCACCCTGTGATCTCCAGCCAGACCCTTCTTTAATCTCCTCTGTCACATCCACTTTATGCAGTGTGGCTCGAGGACAGCGCATCAGTTCTGGTGTCTCACAGCCCACCATGTTTTCTCCTGGGTTTATGTGGAAAGATGAGCCCCATCCATCTCCTTTTATATTTTTAAGATTCTATGACGCTTTTTCTGAAGCTGGGAAATCCTCTGATCGGCAAACTGGCAACTTTGAGATGTTGTGCAGAATTTAAGGAGAGAAAAGAGCAACAAAAGCAAGCCACAGAGGCATTCTGTTGCTGATTTATTTTCCTGTAAAGAATAAAATTGACTGCAGGAAAGTATGGAATGCACTTTTATTTTATCTTGAACAAACAAGCTCTTACACAAACCCAGAGCTGACCTATTCCCCTAGAGACTCCTCTCCCCCTGGTTCATTGACACTCACTCACTGACACACCAAAAAAATTACTGTACCAGTCAGTGTGCGTCTCTCAGAGGAGTTTGGAATGAAATGAAGGTTCCTCCAGACTTCAGAGAAATCCCAGAATGGGCACTGGTGTAAAGTGTAAGGCAGGAAGAGAGTGGGATTTAACCCTGGCTTTAATAAGGCCTCCTGGGTGAGACTGGTAGTTCCAGAAGAGAAAAAGGAACGTTTCGCCTGACTGGAACAAAAGGGACGCGTGGAGCGGTGGAGGGAGGAGGAAGACAAGGTAGAAATGGTGTGACAGACACCATTGGAACAACTTTCACCTTTTTTTCATAAGCCATGATTTTCTTTCCCCCTCGTCACACCAGCCCAGGTCTCCGAGCAAATCAGATTGTTTTAGAGGTTATTTTGGATAAACTGACAGAAGGGCCGATGAGGTTTTAATCAGAGTCATCGGAGGGGTCACGGATTCCAAAGATCCGATGGACGGACCTTCGATGGCGGCTGGTCCGCCCTGAACTTCCTGCCCCTGCTTCTGCTCTGGTGCGTTTCTGTGTTGAGACAAGCGGCTGCAGACGGCTCAGAGCATCAAATGAAGAGCGGCATACTTGCAATCTTTTGATGACGCAAAAGCCTGAGATAAAAACGAAGGTCGTCCAGAGGACTGAAGCGCAATTTCCCTGTTTAATTAGCAAAAGTAACTTTATGTGATTTTGACAAATCAGTTGTTACACTTTCATCATCCTGCACTTTTCCCTTTTGCCCCCTCTTCTCATCTTCATGAAGGCAGCCTCTTTCCATGGCACCTGAAGCTTTGCTGCTGGACTTGAATGCTTAATGTTCCTTCAGATTTATGAAACTTCTTTAAGTTCTCTGCCCTTGTGTCAGTCTTCATCATGAAGAAATGAGGACAGCGTGGCAGCACTTGGCTGCTAACCTGGCTCTTTGCTTTCAGATATGGCAGGCTGGTTCCTCTCTTTTGCCTTAACTCTTCATCAAGCAGGTTCTACAACGAGACTTTCTAATACATTAAAGCTTGTGACATAGTCAGAATTGCCAATTTATTGTTTCCTGTGCACAAGAGGGATCAGTTTTCTGTTTTAAAAATAAACCTTCTATACAGTCAATTCTTTAAAGGTTCTTTGAAGGTCAGACCGCCCCCGACAACGAGGAGCAGGTAGTCGAGGTAATAAGATGCTCACATACCAATAACATTGAAACAAGGATCAGCCCAGTTTTTTTTTTGTTTTGTTTTGTTTTACTGAAGCTGATTTTAAAAGTAGCAGCAGAAATCATGACACACAAGTTTCTCTGACTTATTTAAACCTTTTTTCCCCATCAAAACTCACAGCAGATTCCATAATATCCTGAAGCCTTCTCTGCCGTCTGTGTGCTGCTCCCACACTGAGACAAATGTTTTACAGCATACTAAAATTTTGATGTAACTATAAGAAATAATTAGCAAGCTGTGCAATGAATTCTGGGATACCTGTTCTGTTTGCAGACACTACCTGGTTTCATATTTCTTCTCTGTTATATTAATAATGAGGCCCATCTGCTCGACCGGCAGCTGTTTCTGCAGCTGCGCGTTGCCTCTTCACCTCCTAAAGGTGTAAACGAGGGACCAACAGGGAACTGAGGAGTGAGATTGTTGTCAACACAAGATCTCCAGTGTACCAGCGCTTTGTTCCTGCTGCAGGAGCAAAACAACAATCTCATATTTCTTCATAAAGCTTTGACTCGGATATATCATCATTTATGCAGCACGCCTGTTATCGATGCGGATTTTATGGATACCTCATGAAAGCACCAGACAACAACATCAGAGTTGGCAAGTAATCATCAATGAACTGCGTTCAAGCGTGTGTGCGTATCACATGACCTGAAATAAACAAAAGAAGGAAGAAAGGCCGCAATGTAAACAAGAAGGCAATTACTTTGTGGGAACACTGGAGCAGATCTGCTGCAGCTCCACCACACAGGCCTGGCTGCTGGCAGGGAGAGCAGAGTGCAATTATGCTTCAAAAAATATTTGATCTTTCAGACCTACTTCTTCAGTATTCTCTAGAAAATGAGGCTCTAATGCTGAGAGCCCAAGGGTGTGAGTTCATTTCACCAGAGCAGCTCCTTGAGCATTTATCCACTCAGAATTCAATTTTGTTTTATTTTGCTAAAAATATGTTTTTTAAAAAACCAGATTGACCTTGTAATTATTATCACTCTTTGTTGCATAATTACACGGGGAAAATGAAATTATGATGAACACAGTAGGGTTCAAATAGGTCTGCCGCCCTCCTGATGCCTGAACAAAATTTAGAAAATCCTTTTAATATTTTCAATTATTCATAAGATTTATAAAGGCTGTTTGCTCTTCCTATTGCGTTGGGCTCCAACACAAGTGAAAATGTTCATGATATCAGGAAACAATATCCCAAACTTGCAGAAACATAACAACGATGTTAAATTCATATTCAGAGCTATTACAGACATTTCTGTCATTATTGTGTATGTGAATGAGCCAAAATCTGGATACAACCAAAAATATGCAGGGAAAAAGATGATAAGCATTTTTTAAAAAATGTGATAAATATAAAGGAAATACAAATCTATGACAAGTAAAAGAATCCAGAGGCTGCACGTTTCCTTATTGTATAGTCAAGGGCCATGCTGCCCTCTGCCTGCAATATGTTAAATTGTTCTCCTTTAAACATTTTTTTTTTTTTTAAATCAGACTTGATTTAAAAAAGAAAACGGAAATAAGGTGGACAGTAGTGGCTTTGCACTCAGGTGTCTAAATCTTACAGTGTTTGCATTTAGTAAAGCACACAGACCCTGTCACTCTAGCTTTAATACATAAACACAATATTTAAGTTATGGATGTTTTGGTAAGGACATTTTTTTGGCTCACTGACAGCTCCTGCAAATCAACACTAAAGTCGTTTTGAGACAATCTGTAAGAAACAGCCGGTCATCTGAGGCCAGGCGGAGTGCAGATTAGAAGGTCTGTGGGTCAGCCTCTCAGTCAGGAGTGATGTAGACATGGTAACGCCACTAAACAGCTGCTCTGATGTAATTAGGTCAGTGATGGTTTGTGTTGTAAATGTACACCTCAGGTCAAAGGTCAGTGACATCGGCTTGTCTCACACTACACTGACTGATCAGGAATCATGAAAACAAACCAAAAAAAAAAAACACTACTGCTCTGGTTTTTATTTCCTGGTTGAAATGTCCTCAAGCCTTTTAAAGACAAATGACTGGAAATGTATTTACCAGCTATTAACAATGAGTCATAAACAAAACTGTAAAATGAAACCACACTGTGATATGTGTAATAACAAAATTGTGACAATTAGCTGTTATATATTTGGAGCTGGTCCTTGAAATTTTTTACCATTTTTTTCAAAGGCTTTATACATTTTGTTTGTGGCATTTTCTATTTGAACATAATGATTGGTGAGATTATTGACTTGTTTTAAACCCTAAAATTATATTTTCATAATGGGAATTGCCTGATAAGTGTTCTGTCAGTCCTGTCTCTTATATTAGACACTGGAAACTGAATGTGCAGGTTGTGTTCAAGATATTGAAGAAGTATAAGGAATGATCTGCTCACTCATTCATCCTGTATTTATCTTATTTGCATATGCAATCCTTTTTATGCAAAAATAATCAATAACCAAAATAATCACTTCGTGTCGTGAGCAGTATTAGCCAGTAGGGGGTGCTCATGGCTTAAAAAAACAGCTAAAGGTTTATCATTGAAAAGTATCGCTGTTTCCCCCCCCCACCCCCTTTTAATTTTTGGAGACTTTAATATGAAGAAACTCCGTGTCCACAAGTAATTGCGACGAGCACCCCCGAAAAACCAAACACGCGTAAATACACCCACCAGGTCTTTTGCATATTGTGTGTAGCTGCTGGAAGCCGACCCCTGGGGGATTTTTTTTTTTTTTTTCCTGAAATTTAACCCCTGCATGTACAGCACATCTACCGATTTGCTTGTTACCTTCTCGTAGCAAACAAACACTAAATGCAATTACTTTGTACAATTACGACGAAAACATTTACTCTAAGAGAGAGAGGAAAAGGACAGGAAATAGGATGTTGCCACCGCCTAGTCTGTGGGGATGTGCTGTACGTGGTCGTGGTCAGTCTGACGGTCTGGAGTACGCGCTGCACAATTTTACGTTAATCTACCTTTGCCCTATGTCCCCTGCTCCGGAGAAAGCTGATCACTCTTTGACTCACAACAACCGCCGTTAACGATGCTGCTTGTATACATTTACATGAGCTGAAGCACAAACGCGCAGACGAATCCCTTCCAGCCTGGCTAAAATCCACTCAGCCTCGTTTTACAGCCAACTTCAGCCATTATTTTATTTACCAAACGCTCATATCCCTCCGCAGGGTCAGAGAGTATTTTGTAGAAATAGTCAAATGTTTGCATCGTGTCCTTTGGCGTCCTATCCTATCGGTAAGCACGAACAGTTCTAATGTTGTTGAAATATTTGTTTCCGAAGGTACCTGCGCGGTTTGGAACGACGCGAGTGCCGTAGTTGCTGTAAGGGTAGGCGGATCTAGTTTTTAAGGAGCCCAGAGGGGGTGTGCTTCGGTGCCACTTATCATTAGATATGGCCACTGTTACAGAGTACACCGAAACGTCATCTTCAACTTAATTTACTGATATTTCATACTAATTTCACAACTCGGCCACTGTTGTGGGTGGGATGTAATTTCTGGAATGCCGATTTTGATTTTCCCCGCGTTTGGAGGCGGTTGTTACTGCGTGGCAGGCTGACTGCGAGAGTCTTCTAAGTGGCCGCTTGGTCCCGCAGCTTGTCGATGCTGAAGAAAATAGAACCAGTTGCCAACCAAGCGGTCGGCATCCAACATTTGCTTTGAGCTTTGTGGTAACGTTACATTCATCGAGGATTCGCGTCAAAGTTTCTACACGGACCGTGGACGTTTGCAGGGATCTGGGACTTTTGGGTTTTTTTGGTCTGTTTTGCGCTAAACGTAAAATTGTTGACCATAGACTTGGGTGGCTAACAGCAACTAGCTAAATAAGCAGAACTCGTGAGACGACAGCTGTCATTGGAGAAAGGAAAGTGATCCCCCAAATGCGTGTACCAGCGAAGTGGTTTTCTCTTGGATTTGCATCTTCTAACTTTCCATCAAATGGGCAAAGTTTGGAATAACATTGCAACGTTGGAATATAATGATATGCATAATGCATTTCTGAGAATCGCGGTGTGGCTTCATTGGAGAGAGGCTAGCTAGCTCGTTTAGCTTGCTGGCTAGCTGGGTGATAAAAGTGCGACGTTTCATTCCCCAGTATTTTGGACATGAAGAGGATAATTCGATATTCTTAGGGCTGGAAGGTAAGCCACAATAAGATGCTAAATTGTCTCCCATGTAAGATAAATGTTGGATTTCACCTCGTGAACTGAAGCTGAGCCAACATCTACCTCCTAGTCTGATGGGGGTGTTCGTCGCCTTGGCTTTCATGACTCTGCTAGACTGTTCTACGGAACTGAACCTTCTGTAGAACGGTTCGTGGATGCTGTATGCTTACATAAAAAAACAAACATTTTATTATTTTTTGCATTGATTGAGATCGACATCCAAAGCGTTTAGCAAATGTAGAAATAAATGCTTGCGTCATTCCAGAAGGCATCGTTCTCACTTTTTGTGCAGCATTGTGGTTCCCAGAACAGTTCCGTCTCATTGACGAGACCGAGCCTTTGTGTGTGGAGCACCGATGTCGAGCATTCTACGCAGTCATAAGTTGGCTAACGGGCCAGCGTTAATAATGTTAGGTTGCCATTGTTGTCGCAACAGTATTTGTTTTTATGTCCGTTGTGGGGCAGTTTGGGTGCTGTATACATTTTTAGCTCTGTTCGGACGTTAGCTTACGGTTGAGTATGACGACTTGACCAACTCGGTGCAAACATAGGTAACCTGTTTGAGCCCAGAGTTGCCTTGCTGGCTTTTTTCAAAGCCGCATCTTTCCTGGGATTCCCGGTCACATATGAGGAACTAGTCAATTTCCTTCATCTTTTATTTATCCCGTCCAGATGATGTCAGTGACGCTTTTGTATGCGGTCGTCACAGAAACGGCGACAGAGTTCAACACAACAGGCTAGCTACACTTAGCTGTGTGCAACTTCTTTGTGCCCGGGCTGGAGTTCACAAAAGCTAAAGCTAGCATGGCTCCAGTTGTACTCACCGTGGTCGTGACTGAGTAAAAATCGTCAAACTCAAGCCCCAGGTGCTCTACAAGCTGCCTGATTTTTGGCTTTAAATTAAAATGTAGATTTGCTTATATATGGTGGTTACCCAACTCCGTTATTACATCACCACTGGGTGTCAGGAAACAATGTCTCCTAATTATCCCAGGATCTTAACTCAGATTCATGTTTTTCTTAACCAATGATGCTGAAGGTCTTATTGTGTTAATGAGTAATATTTCTTGTGGAGATTGGTGTTATGAGACCACCATCTGTCCATTGAGCCTGCAGGCAGGTGAAGGCCAGGGTGGTAATAAGAAAGGGGGAGAATAACCAGTTTCCTAGACTATCAAGTCATTTTATTTTAATTCTCAGACTTTTATTTTGCTTTGCATTGTAATTACAGTCTAATGCATTCTCAATAAACTGATGATAAAATATTAAAAATATATAAAATATTTTTGGATCATGCATAAAGACAGTGGTTTATTATATAGACATGAAGTCAGGATGTATTTTGACATTGGGAGGTAGAGTCTTCATATGGTGGCACCATGCTATTTGTTGGATCATAAGATCACACCAGCTTTATTTTTGCTATTGCAGTATTTTATACCTTAAAACTGGTTAAACTAAACTGGGTGCATTGTATTTGTAACCGGGTGGGAGCCCGCATGAATAGGAAAGTTGATACTAAAGCCTGAGTGTTGCTGCAAACGATGCCACCGATGCAAGATGGCTGCACCACAGCCTTGGGTGTTTTTGCTGTAGATTTTAACAGCAGGAGGAGATCTCAATCTGTGATTCATCCTTGTTTAATGTCATCATTCAGCGCGGCCTCACTGAGCTGGTCTGATGGTGGATGGTCGATGTTGAGGTGGTGTGCAGTCAGATACACAATACGTAAAGCAGCAACAGCATATGGAAAAATGACAGTCATCGTTTTAATTGATGATATCACATATGAGGGATTTAGATTTTCCTTAAGCAATGGAAATACACTGTATTTGTAATAGAAATTACACTAAAATGTCAACACTGCGTTGGGCTTCTGTAGTCTTGGAAAAAGTTGAAAAATGTTCACCAATTCTTCCTTGCAGTATTTATTTCAGGTTATTAAATCATATCAGTGAATTGGTTGTTGATGAAAAACAAAATCCCAAACATTTTCACGCCTTAGAAGCCCAAATCATCTAATTGCAGCAGAATTCTCAGATTATGTTAACAATGATGACGTCTGTGTGGCACTATGATGACACAGATAATTGAATGTTTTATTGACAAACTGGATTAGAATTTCACCTTGAAGATTAAATGTGTGGTGTTTGCATATGTTTTCATTTAACACTTTTTAATTCAATACACAACATGCTGATGAAATAGTTTTGTTTGACTCCAAACCACAGGCATCACCACAGGATTATTAAATTATTATCATCCCCATCCCCTGTAGATCACGTCTTTGTCATGTGCATTATAAATGTACATATTGCCAGGTGATGAAAGGTTTTGGGATTTTTTTTTTTTTTGAGTATCTTTAGAAAGTTAATCTTTCCTAAAACAGACAGAAGAATGATCTTTTCTGGATTAGATGAAGATAATCCTGTATTGATCCACACACCTCATGAGCAAACAGGGTTAACCTACAGTGATATAGGTATGTGCAGGGAGGCCAACAGTTAAAAGATGACGCGCAAGTCTTTGTAATTAAACGTTCCATTATTGTAATGAAGAATCCGCTATATTTCAGGTCAGGGTTGTGGCTTTAATCCTTGACTTTATTAAACCTCTGCTCTTGGTCAGCAACTGTGCGTTATTCCACCCTGTATAACAAATATTTACAGTTTGCCTCAGTGTCTTTACGCCTGGAGTGCATTGCTTTCACATTGCAAATCTTCCATTCATCATACGTCGTCTGAGCTGTAGCTTTAATTTCACCGTCTGCAGAGCATGAAGATGAAATTTTAACTCCAGTGTAGTATTCGTGGGCGTTAACCTCATCCTGGTCATATCAAGAATCTGCAGATATAGTATTTAAAACATTAGTCTGATATATCCCACATTAATATATAAATATACTTTATTATCTTTTGAGTCACGACAAAATGAAAGCAAAAGTCAAAAGAGGCATCCCTTGTTAAACATGGTGTCACCGTTCTGTTTCAGAATGTCATCAGAGGATAAGACTGTGGAACCCTCTGACCAGGGATCTTCACCGCCCTCCAGCAGTGTTGGGGCAGCGTCCACAGAAAGTCCCGCCCACCCGGACAAGCGACCTCGTGGCCGACCACGCAAGGATGCTTGTGCCATTCTACCCCAGGAGCCACCCTTGTCCATGTCTAAAAACAGGAAAAAGTATGTGATTTTTGGTCATATTTTTGTGATGTGTTTATATATTTCAGTATTTATATATATAGATATATATTTTTTTTTTAGTCAAGCGCCTTCGACTGCATTTTATGCCACCTTTTTTTGTTAAATCTTAAGAAGCAATTTCTCTTATCAGCTCTTGATATTGGCAGTTAATTAATGACAAAAATCTCTCAGCACTGGTTAGATCATGACATGGATCGAAGCTGTCCACCATTGAAGCTGTGTGTGATATATATATGTACATATTGCTACTTTTAAAAAGTCCGTGAATCAAATAGCTTGAAATAGAAGACAGCATGATACGTTTTACTGTTAGTGTATCATAGCATATATGACTTAGCGCTGGGGCCGCGGCATCAGAGCACAGAGAAGTTCCCATTACTCTCATCTTAATTGTCCTTCTGCACTGCTGTTCACGTGTGGCTGTACATACAGGCATTGTGTTTTATGTCCCAGCAGGTGGTAAAATCAGTTAAAATTTGTCAGCTAGAATTCTGCCTGTACAACTTAAACATTTCTGAACATTTGCTGGGGAAAATGGAGGATATGCCTGGAATTTTTCTTGCAGCTTGACTAGTTTGCCCATACTCCCCACTCTGCTGGCGAATCCTTGAATCCACTTTAGAATGGCACAATCCTTGCCAGGTTTTCCCTGCAGCCCTCCATTAGCTGGGACTACTTACTCCAACATTATTTTCATCTTTTTTTTCCTCCCTCTCTCCCCATGGTGGGACTGTAGGGGGATCAGATGTGCAGGATATGGGGTGTTAGTCTTGACCATCAGGCCATAATTGCATTGCTAAAATTGAATGTCTTTAGCACCATTACAGTAATCCAGTGTTCTGTAACAGTCCATGTTCAGAAGCCATGACCTGTGTGCGTGCAGTTAATTATGGACTTAGATGAAAATATTACACACAGCCTTTTCTTTTCTCTAATTTGTTTTCTGTAAATATAAATGTAGTGGCTTATGGACAGCACACTAGGTGACAGATTCTTGGAAGGACAGGTATCAATTGTGCTCTCTGTTTAAGTTCATTATCATGCAGTTAGGACGTCAACAATAGATTTGAGCCTTGATGTCAATTTACTCTCATATTTCTCTCTTTCATTTTCTGATCTAAACATGAGAGTCATTTCAAGTGAAATTCGATTTGGCGTCCCTCGGTTGATGATTTTTCTCTCCAGTGGCACAGAAAATACCATCTAAAGCCCACCCCCAGTTCCTGTATCCCCACCCTCTTTTTCCAACCCCATGTGTATTTGTGAATGCAGCTGAGCCACGTTGTTTTCAAGATAGGTTCAACAGAGCTGCCATTATCGCACCCTGACAAAGACAGATGTCCATAGAATAAGACTACGTGCATCTAGGCTCTATTAGCAGTATATTAATAATAGAAAATTGCTGAAAACTGGTTGATATTCTTAGTCTTGTAATGAAGTTTATGAGTATATTTTTATGATGCAATAATGTTTCCAGTTTGCTGCTGTCGGATAAGTTTGACATTAATGACATCCAAACATTACTTCAGGGCTGGATGGACCAATACTTGCATATTGGTTGCCCAGCTTCTGACCTGATGTTCTCAGCTGACAGGAGTGGTACCTGGAGTTGCCTCTGCCTTTCTAATTTGCACCAATCCTGTGTGTCCCAGTCCCATAACCTCTGCCATCAATGAGGCTTTTATGTCCCCCACAACCTGTCACTCATTAGACTTCTAGTTATTTTTTTAGCATTCTCTGTAAACCCCAGATTTTGTGTGAAAATCCCTGTGGATCAGCAGTTTCTGTTCAAAGTCACTTCCCAAATTTCTCTTCCCATCCTGGTGCCGGTTTAACTTCTGCAGATTATCTTGGACGTGTCTACATCCAGCACAGCAGCATTCTCTCCTGTATGAGAGTGACTGATCACACAGCACAATAGCCTCTGAATGGAAGATTCTTGTCATATGTTCTCAAGCACGCACTGTACCCTTGCACATGTTAAATCAGGATGCATTCTTCACCTGCATGGAAGGGTGTTTGCTTAGATGGACAGACAGACAAATGGATGATTTTATTAATTCCTTTGGAAAGTTCTCCCAGGAAATTGAAGAAAGAAAGAAGATCCATCTTGGCACACTGCTCATCATTGTTATCAGCAATTAGGAGATAAGAATGCATTCTAAGGAATTTCATGTCACAAAAGAGCTTTGTCGGTTTGAATTTTTGGAAACTCAGAAGTCCTTATTTATTAAATAAAAACTACCTGTACTTAAAATCAGATATCATACATCTATCCATCAGAACCCCATTACTCACCATAGGGGTGACAAACTGGTCCCACTTTACCTGCTCTGTCAGGTCAGCGATGAGTACTGATCATTCAATGAACAGTTATTTTTTTCCCCAGGAGACTAATTATGATTTTACTTATGGTACCTTGTGTTGTCAAGGACAGACTATTATTCAACTTAACTGCCAAGTCTGCAAGCTTTATATTCAGTGGTTAGTACAAAGAAAAAACATTGTGTGTGTGAATTGTTAAACCATTTCACAAATAAGAGATTATTTTGTCCATTTTTAGTATTAGCTTTGTAAAGCTTCAGGGATCTTTTATATTACCTATATTTAAAAAATGAAATAGATATTTGTGTTCATATTAAAAGAAGTACTATTTTATATTTATTTTTCCTAAAATATTAATTAGCCATTAACTGATAAACAGCATTAAAGAAACAATATTTCTCAAGTTTCAGTTGAAAATATCGCAAGTAAATAAGATGAGAATGACCTCATAATTAAAGCCAGCTTGTGCAACACTTATCACTATAAATTTCAGTCAGTGCTGATAAGGTTAAATGATGTGTTGTACTTACCTGTCCAAAGACAACTGATTTGTTATATTAATAACAATACTGGGATTTGAGTTGCCAATGCCAATATTGACAAATATGCACATAGCTTAAAAAAAAAGACGTATTTATTAAATTGTGCAACACAGGAGAACAATAAATGTACAGTCTTTTGTTTAGCTCAGTATATTTATGACTTTCTCTCTGACACATTTGGATATGAGAACAGTGTCTGTAAATAATGACAGATTAAATTAGTCAGTGGAAAATTAAATGATGTGTTGACGCCAGTTGTTCCTTCAACCGCTACCATATTGGTGATATTGGTACATACCATAGTTGTGATGTTTCTCTTTCATGTACACATATATACCTTACATTTCAAGATTAAATGTGATTTGAGCTCTAAATAAATTTACATTGGTTAGTTATACATGCTACTGTTTCATTAACTGAATAAGTAAGAATATTTGTTTCCATAATGCTGTCACTCACACATTTACTGTCATTAATACCAGTGGTGCCTTTATTTAATCCCTAAATTTATTCACACCTTGGACTAGTCTCTATTTCTAAACATATTCCACTCCCAATACTGCTTTTCACGCTGGCCCGGTGACTTCAGCACCACCATTAAAACCCTTTCTCTTTTTTTCTCACCATCTTTTATTTGCTTGTGTCCTTGGTTCACCTCAGGGGTCGCACCAGGGGTAGGGCTGTTGTGGATGAGGAGGACAGCATGGACGGGACTGAGATAACGGAGTCCATCGGCCCTCAGGACACAGGTAAGGCTCTGGATCTGCCTTTTTAGTCATTGTGTACATGTCTGTTATGTCTGTAGTGATGTAAGACTTGAACTTGCTCATCAAGGCACTCTCATGCAGAGTGCATCAAAGGGGTATTTCAGTAAAGGTAGTCTTTCTCTCCTCCAGAATGATGGCTGAGAGCCTTTTTTGGCACCCGTTGCTTCTACTTCAGAGCTAATTGAAAGGGTTTATCTTGAGCTCTGAAGCTGCGATGGCTGTGTATTTTTCCCTCCCTTTCCTTCTTCCATCTTTCCTCCTGCTTTTGAGATTGGCATTGAGGTGCAGTGGGAAAGAGCCCAAGGCTAATGCCCTCTAAAAGCTTTTTAAAATCCCATCAGTCTCTCCAGACCCATTTATGTGCTTTTTATGTGTGTACATCACATCATGTGATCATGCCTCCATTCTCCTGGCCTCGGTGCCGTCCTGTTGCTGCTGTAGAGCAGTTGAGCATTGAAATACTTTAGTTTTTAAAATAAAAGAATAAAGCCATTGAATTTCAGTTTTTTTCCTCAGCATTTCATTCAGCTTTCAAGTAGTTGTAAGTTTAAAAGTCAAGTTAACGACCAGAAAAGGCTCATGTAATGTAAAGTCGACTAGCAAATAAATGTTATTTAGTTTCAAATAGCTTTCTGTCAACATTCCAAAAACTTAAAAAATCTGTCCATATATTGGCTGGCTCTGTTTCATTGTCATATTAGCCTAATTACATCTCAGCAGACTGTTAATAATGATTTTGCATGGCCTAAAGTCTCACTGACAGGTCCATCAGGGAGTTGTTCATGTGATTAGAACTGTGAATTGAGCCTTTTTTGGTCATTTAGTCATCCAGAGTTAATGCTAATAAAATTGGGTACTTGTATGTTATGCAGAATATCTCTATTTAGACCTGTTTGTTTCTTCATACCTTCCTCTTGCTGTTGATCTTCTGTACTGCTTGAAGTTCACAGCAGGTTTACTGCAATCACTGCCTGAGGGTCATTAAAGGATATGTTTGGATCAAGGGGGAAAAAAATCCACATTGAATACAGATGACCTGCAGTTAGAGACAGCCCACCTACTTTTTCTGAATCAAGGTTTTCCTATTTCCAGAAACACCAATCCAGCAAGCAGAAGCTGTGGAAGTGGTGACCACTGAGGTGACAGAGGAGGACAAGTCCTCTTCCCCTCTACCCCAGAGCCCTCCAGCTGAGAAGTCAGTCGGACCATCTGTCCCAGAAAGTAGAGAAGTCAAAAGCAGGTCAGTAAACACGAAATTCCTATAAAAACCCAATTTATTTGCTTATTTCTCAAACGATATATTTGTTTTTTCCTGACATCTAAAAATATATATAAAGCAGCTAACATTATACTGCATTTACTCACAGCTCACTTCCTCATTATATATATGTTGTTAAACCATTTCACTGAAATCCTGATATTTTCAATGACAGTGGAGAGCATGTAACTGCAATATGGCTGTTGGGTCAAAGAAACACATTTAAATGTCACTATATTTAGAAATTTGACATAATGAGTATGTTAGGGAAAAAAAATCATGTTCTCCTCCCCTCTATTGCCATGAATGCAAGTCAGTTTGTACATCTCTTTCCTCCTCAGTGGAAAATCATGACTTGGCAAAAAGATGTTGGGTGTGATGATTTCCCAGATTCACTTGCACTACCCAATATAATATCATCTGAATTACATCTATAATTAAACACCTTTGATTCATTTTCTTTGTTTCAGGGAGCGTCTCTGTGCCTTCTGTTACTGTGGTAGCCGTAGCCTCTTGGGTCAGGGGGATCTGCAAGTATTCAGCATCACACCTCAGCTTGAAGCACTCTTCAGCCACAAGGACGGAGGAGGCTCGGCGAGCGATAGCAGTGATGGTGATAAGACCACTCAGCCAAAAATGCCTGGAGAGACCACCTCAGGACAGAGAGAAAAGACAAAGTAAGTCAGATACACAAATGATTTGGAGGCGTTGGCCAGGAGTAGACAAGCTCACCCTTTATAAATGCAAATATTTCTCTACTCTTTCCTTTCTTTGTAGCATGTTATTACATTAGCAAGCAACTCAGAAAATCCACTCTTTTTTTTTTTTCAACACATTTCATCAAACATAATAGCCAGAATCTTGGTGCGTAAACCAAACAGGATGGCTGTCTTTTTTTCTCCTATGTCCTTTATGTCTACCTGCTGTTAGCCTCTCATATCTCTACCCTTGATTCTCAAGTTACCTAAAGACTGATGTCTCTTTATGCTTACTGTGCCTATGCAAACATTGTTTCAGTGGGTCTGCAAACTGTGTGGAAGAACCTGACCGAACAAGTCGATTTTGGGATGAGCTGTCTCACGTTGGCCTTCCTCAACATCTCAACGTCCAGTCTCTCTTTGAGTCAGGTAAAAGCATTGATTCACATTGGTCTGAACTTCCCCAGATATTTTAGTACACAATGAAAAAAGCACTCATGAATGCACCATTTATTTAATTTTTCAGGGCAATGCTGGGCACATCAGAGTTGTGCCTTGTGGTCTGAGGGTGTGTTTCAGGGCGAGGGACAATCTCTGCTTAATGTGGACAGAGCCATATACTCAGGGAGCACAAAGGTGAGTCAGACGAGAACATTCGTGGACTAATAGGTGTTTATACCATGTTAAAGTGCTGCAGCATGGAGGGAGTCTTCATGATGTGCTGCAGAGCTGATGGATCAGACTGACTGGTAAAGGTCGACCTGGCAGCGTGGATCTGTCAGCTGTGAAATGGAAAAGGTCACGCCACTCAGCAAGGCTGAGCTCTCATGGTAGCTTAGCGCTCAGTGTTGCAGTGGCACATCTCACAGCTTTCTGATTGTGCTGGTCGCCCATCAGCAATTCCTTTACTTGATCTCAAGAGCAGCTATTAGTGCTTGCTAGTAGAACTGAGAGGGGATAGGGAATGGGTGAGCCTCCAACAGTGTGATCATCAGGGGGCTAAAATTGGTTTTAAAAATTTTAAATAAAATAATAAATGCAATAAAATTGATTCTGAGGGTTTAACTGAAGATTTTATTTTAAGTGATCACTCCTACAGAGAAATTAAAGGATTTAGTAGTTTAGGTCTTTGTTAAAGCTGCTGTCAAATAAAATGCCATTAAGGGTTCAATGTTTTCATCACCACCACTTAAATGTGCAGATTTTAACCGTGTACAGACAAATTTAATGATTTTGCCCTTTCTGCAGCACTGTGCATATTGTAAGCGCCTTGGAGCATCCATTAAGTGCTGTGCTGAAGGATGTGCTCAACTCTACCATTACCCCTGTGCGGGGGCAGCTGGAACCTTTCAGGATATCAGGAGTTTCTCGCTTCTCTGCCCAGAACACACTGAACAGGCCATTCACAAATGTATGTTTTGTATAGCAGTCTTGTTTGCTGCACAGTCCATAGGAAAATATATGATGCCAATACTGTCTGAAATTTGAATTTTCCTTCATGAAATGAGCTTAATTGGCTGTTTTGTTTCCCAGTTGTAGATGATGTACATTGCACACTGTGTGATAGCCCAGGGGACCTGCTGGACCAGCTCTTCTGCACCAGTTGTGGTCAGCATTACCACGGGATATGCTTAGATATGGCTGTGACCCCTCTAAGAAGGGCAGGTTGGCAGTGCCCTGAGTGTAAAATCTGCCAGACCTGCAAGTGAGTCACCTTCCCACCCACATACATACACTTTTGTCTTTAGCTTTTCATGTTAACCATTTAAAAAAATATATGTAACGTTTTGTACTGTAGTGTGGAACCGTTAATATATGCTTGTGTAAAAGACATTAAAAAAAACAAACAACCTTTCCCTTTCCTGTGTAGAAACCCAGGAGAGGACACCAAAATGCTTGTGTGTGACATGTGTGACAAAGGCTACCATACCTTCTGTCTACAACCTGCTATCGACTCTCTTCCTACCAATGGATGGAGATGTAAGGTAGGAAAACCTTGACAGATGGGGCATTAACACCATACTGGAGGAAATCGTACAAAGTCTGTGCAACAAAGCACCCTACCTGCATTGATTTTTGCTGGCTGCTGAAGATTTCCTGGTGTTTGGCAACCCTCAAAAACAATCATGACTTCTGAATCCATATTGCAGATGATCATTTCTGAACCATAACTAGCTGTTCTCAGCTAAAAGGAGAATTTGGAAACCCCATTTTGTCTCTGACATTTATTGAGTTAGTGCAGAAATGTGGGGAAGAGCCTGTGTTCAAATGTCTGTGTGCTAGAGACTTCTTTCCTTGTAGTGGTTTGTGCTTCTCATGCTTATAAAATGACTCATATAGGCATCTTTTTGAGGCCTCAGTTGCACTGTCATGAGTATTTTGACTCATGTAAATTAGTTGTTTTGTTGTAAATGAGTTTCTTTTATGCAAAAAGATTTATAAAATCAAGAAAGATCCTCAAATGAACTACCCAAGTTCAATACCTCAGAAAGTTGCATTCATTTCGAGTGGGTTTTCATGTCTTGCTAATAAAGAAGACTTTTATTTTTGGTCTTTAGAACTGCAGAGTGTGTGTTCAGTGTGGAACACGAAACAGCAAGCAATGGCATCACACAAGCCTGCTGTGTGAGAACTGCGTCCAAAACCAGGACCCTGCTCTGTGCTGTCCGATGTGTGCCTGCATCCTGGACCCTGAGCGTCACAAAGATTTACTCTTATGCCACATTTGTAAAAGGTAAGATGAATTGATATTTCACTTAAATGTATCACCCTCATAATTTTTCTCTTGTTGTTGTTTTGACTGTGGAGTATGCAGCTTGCCTTGAGAATGTTTAAAACCATTAAAACAATCATAGTAATACACGGTATTTACGTCACATTGATTTACTTTTGATAGAATCCTACACAACATTCCTGTGTTCTTTTTTCAGATGGTTACACCTGGAGTGTGAGCGTCAGAACTCAGGCCAAGCAGAAATCCACCCCAGAGAAGACTACATTTGTTCCAGCTGTAGGTCTCCTGCTGCAGAGCAGACAGAGGATATGGACACAGGCCCAGAGCTCAACTCTCAGTCTGCTTCCATGCACACGGATTCTGAGACAGACCTACAGCCGGCTAAAAAGCACACAGACCTTGAATTTGGCACCAAGCTGCCTCCTAAAATGCACAATGACCCGAAACCCCAATTACTCGCTGTTCCATTGCACTCGGATCCAGGGCCTGTTCAGGCCACCGTCCAGGAGGAGAATCTGGACACGTCAGCCACAAGGCCTGGTGGGTTTTTGTTCCAAAATGGCAAAAGCATAAGTATTTGCTGTGATCTTATATTCACCCGTGTCCCTCCTCAGAGTTAGATAAGTATTATCAGGTTTTATAACATATGCTTCATACACATAACCTGATTCAAACCACACAAAAATCTTTGTAGTTCCTAGTAGATTCATTCAGTGTTTTTCCACTTTAAAATGTTTGACAGTTTTGATTGTGCCAAGCAGAGTTGCATTTCAGTTTCTGAAACTTTGAGTTGTTGCAGATGAAAGGATTGCCCCCCTTTTTTTTTTTTTTTTTTGGACTAAGTAAACAGAAGGAACCCCCCCCCTCTTCATTTTAAGAATCTTCTTCATCCAGATGGTTCTCTACTAGTTGTAGACTAAATAGATTTATTAGACTTTAAAACTGTAATTCTGAAATTAAGAATAATTCCTGTCTGCTGAGAATAAGTGTTCTGCCTGTCCACGTGAAGGAGACTGATACCTAAAACAGACTTATCCCTTTGATACTTTGTCACTGTTCTTCCAATAATGGGGCTAGTATTATGTTTTAGGATGTGAAACGCTCCTCGCTGTAAGTGTAAATTTAGAGGCAGTGGATATTACGTTATTCTGTTTTTTTGTATTTAAAATGAAATCTTTTTTTTTTCCCAGAAATACTAGCATTTTTCCGTCTTTGTCAATTCTTATTGTCATTTGCTACCGTACCTGTGCTCAATGTGGGTCCAGCTTGCAGTGCAGTAGGGAAACTAAAGGGGAGCTGGAGATGCTTTATGAAGCCATGCTGCCCACTCTGTCTAGACTACATACTGTAAGAGAGACCGCATCAGAGTAGCATGATGGCGAAGACAATAGTTCCCTTGCCTAGTAACTTACCAAGAGACATTACCAAGATCTCTTTATCACCTAACATTACTCTTCACCTCTCAGGGTTTAAGAGCAGACATATACCGGTAGTTGTTCAGCTGCCAAATGTGGTTAAGAGCAAATCTGTGAATGCAAGTTTGACCCGGCTTAGGGCTTCTGACGCGGTAATGAATGCTCTGTATTTAGCTCTATCTTTCCCTCTGTAACTGTAGCAGTTGTAGGAAGCAGGGTGCTAGTGTGAATGAGAACGTGTGTTGAGCCTGGTCAATAGTTAAAGGCTTGAGATGGTCGGGGGCTCATGTCCTAATTGACTTTTTGGCATCGGCACCGGATGAGCACCTGCAAGCTGCACAGTCATGAGCTCAGAGCACACAGACCCTGGGATGTTGGTTGCCATGGCAACGCCCTTCCCTGGCAGAGATGCTTAGCAGGTGCATGCCTGTATCAGAATCAGTGTGACATGGGAACCAGTGCGTTGAAATGGTGGGCCCCTCATTAAGACTAGGCTATCTGTATGGTCAGAGGCTGTTGGGCAGAATAATGCCCTGATGTATGGGAGCCATTTTGCCTGGAATGAGTGCTACTGTTCATACTACATACATTCATACATGGGTTAAATGTATTGATATGAATAATACAAGAGTACATTATAAAAGGATTGTTTATGGTGTATGTCAAGTATATGCACAGAAACTTACTGATCATTCTGTGTGTTCTGCATTAATTTCATCTTTATTTCTGCACAGAATTCCTGAAGCCTATAGATATGTTGCGGAAACACTGTAGTGGCAGTGCTTGGCTATGTGGCCAACACTTTGATAAACCAGTTAAATACAAGGAAGAAGAATATCTGATGCCTTTTTCTGAGACACAACTCAGAACAGAATAGCTGTCCAGAGACCAGAAGGGAACTCCACAGATTGTCTGAACCCACAACGCTCTGAACAGGATAGTAACAGCTTTGTGGGCGTAGAGATAGGCAGCGAGAGAGGGGGAGATGGAGGAAGAATGTCTTGAGAATGTTCTTATTTCTTTCAAAATGGAGATAATTGTTAGATACATAAAAATCTATATTTTAACTTTCTATTTCAGATGTCTTGGAGGCATTAGACCTTGATCTTGAGAGAGAGCCTACTGAATCAGCCGTTGGTAAAACCCCAGCAGAATTCAAAACAGGTTTGTACACACATCCTGGTTGGTGCATAATCCACATCATTTACAAGAATTAATATTTAGTTAACACATGAATAACTTAATATTACAGTAATTTGTTTTCTAGCTTTTGCCAAATTTCTTCTAAAAACTCTGTAGTTTATTGAAAATTACATTAAAAAATCTTAAATAGTGGTGATGAGAAACAACCGCATCTACTAAGTTTCAGACTTGAGTGACTACATTTTTTCCTGCAGGAACAAAAGCAGCAAGAACCTCCATGGAGAGATCCACATCTTCAGTAGCTCCTATGCAGGAGCCTGAGCCCGTTCCCGTCGAGCCCTCTTTGGAGTCACTGCGTGCACAGGATGCCACATCAGTAATCAAACCAGCAAAGACAGAGGTCTGCTCTGCAGAGGGTCTGGTCACTTTTAGCACAAAGGATAGTAAGGCCATCAGCCCAACCACCAAAGAACCAAGTACTACGTCAGTACCATACACAGAGCAACCGATGGAGGTCTCTTTATCCAAGCCTTTGAAAAACGATGAGGTCGGGGGTTCTTTTATGGAAAGTGTACAAAAAGAATTTCTCAAGGAGAAGGGTGAGGGCATTCTTTACAGGAACCTTTCAGAGTCTGTTAAACCATTAGGATCCTGTAAATTGGAGGAGAAGTCCGCTGTTCAAGACATCAAGGCTAGTCTGTCACTTTCCAACCAGTCTTCAGAGGAGACACCGCTGAAGACATCCGTGGAAAGATTAGCAGAAATGATTTCCTTTCCATGTCACTCCCCACTGGGCCGAGGAGCTGCTCCCAGAGAACTGCTACAGACTCAGAGCCGACCTTTGCTGGGCGACCATAGCAGTGCAGTGCCAACAACCACACTTATACCCCTTCCCCCTAAAATTGGAATGGGAAAGCCAGCCATCACCAAGAGGAAGTTCTCCCCTGGGAGACCACGAGTGAAGCAGGTAGGATCCCTAGAATATCACAGAAGCCAACTAGTTTGCTTCAGGTTTCTAAGCTTGCTCTGCTTTCCTTTCACATCCTGCCCAGGTTATAATCCTGCGTGAGTGCAGGCCAGTCATTGGTGTGCTCTCAGGGGCTGTTGTTACCTTGCAGTCCAATCACAATTATTCAGCTTTCATCAGATATGTTTTTCATCTTCTTGTGCCTCTCCACCTATCTCCTGTAACCCCTTGTTATTGGATCTCACTTTCATCTTTTTAAATATGTAGATTTTCCCTGGGTGATCCTCACTTTTTAGTTTTATGCCAAACGTACTTAATGATGCTGTTCCACAACGTGCCCAGTCTATTCACCTCTTCTCTAATTTATGAGGCTTGCCTTTTTGAACACAATGTGTATATGAAGTCAGACATGAGCCATTCAGAAGGGATTTTTTTATTTTTTTATTTTTTTTTTTAGAATTGATACATGCTGCACTATTGCATACTTACAGTACTAAGTAGATTGTGACTTTCAGAAATAAAGATTTAATCACTGTTGACTAAGAGTGAGGGGGCAGGGGGTGTAATCATGTAAACTTGCAGCCAGCCCTTCATCTGTGGATGAGGCCACATTTGTGTTTCTACTTTCAGAAGAATACACAAGTGGTCCCTGTACCTTTTGTGAATAGAGCTGAGGATGTTTTCTCACCTTGTCTTGTTGCTAACCACTGAGATGGAATCAGTCCAAGGTGGATTTGTTTCATTTCAGGCTTCCCATTTTGTCTTTGTCTATAGTACATTAGTCAGGAAATTCTGGAGTTGTTAGAGTTGAGTATGGAATGGTTAGAGGCAATAATGTGACATGAGGCATCCACATTTATGGAACATTTTAGTGTTAGGTGACTTCAACAGACTAAATGAATTTATCAACAAGTTCCAGCGGTTTATTTTCATACAGCATATAAATATGGCAGCATGAGTGTCAGTCAGCAGTAGGTGAAAACATTTCGACAAACTGAGTAGGGATGAAGTCATTGTAATTAATAATAGTTGGTGCATATACCACAATAATTGTCCAATATTCTTTGTTACATTTCATACTAGAGTATTAAAAATGCATGAACAAAGGCCAGGCTGTGGTGTGCTGTGCTGCTTTGCTTTTCTACTAGACTACCTTTTTCCCTTGATGCATTCCTGTGAACTGTCCTGTTTTCTGCAATTCTTCCTGTCAACAACAGACGGTGTCATGCCAAAAATTTTCAAGGGCTTTTGGACTGAAATAACCCATCAAATCGTGCCATGTAGTATCCATCATGCACAGTTGTGTTCCTTAATATTGTCTTGAAACTATTGCAAATATGTCTCTTAAACTTGCTTGCATGAGAGATCGCTGTATTGCACATTACAACCAGATTCTTTGCTTTATGTTTTGGCATGTCAGGTGATTACTCTGCAGTGCTCTGTAGATTATCATGTTCAGAATAGTTCCCAAATGGCATATGGCATTTCAAGCTCACCACATCTTCCTAACATCTTTCTTGATATGTTTTTTTTTTTTTCTAAGCTGGCTTTGTTTTTAAGTTGCTGCATTTTGTCACCCTCTACTCCCTCTCTTTCTCTCACTCTCACCCACCCTCCCTTACCTAGGGTGCATGGAGTCCCCATAGCAGTGTGAGCTCCCCCTTGTCTTGGTCACCAGACCAGCCAGAGGGGTGGGATGTCCAAAAGACGAGGCAGTCCTCTGGCAGCCCTGGCTGGACCATCAGAGTGGTAAATAATGTGGCTCATCAGAGACAGAAGGGCAGCGCCTGCCTTCTGTTTGCCCTGTGTTTACCCAAGTGACACGCACTCCGAGTGTTCCTCAAAGTCACTGTCATTCATCCTCCACAACAATGAAATTGACCATGGTGTTCAAGTGAGGTGCAACTCATAGATGAATATGTTAGCTTTAAAATATTCCTTAGGCAGATATAGCATCGGTTGTAAAATCCAAACAAATTATTTGGATACTTCTTTTAACAGCCAAAGGTCAAAGTCGCCTTTTGTCAGCAAAGCCTTGTCATTTCTCTTTGTTTTTCCTTCTTTAAAACATAGTGAAAAAGTCTATGCACTTGGTTGCCATGGAGACAAGTATTGCTGAAAGCTTCTTGTGGGTTAGATGGTGTGCTGCGGTAGGGCTCCTACTCTGTTAAACACCACTGTACACTATGTCTATCAAGAGGGTGTGAATCATTAGCAGTGGGTAGCTATTGATAATATTTTGATAATACTTTACTGACAACATACCTCCATGTTCATGCTGTACCTTTTTAAGATCAGGATGAATGGTTTTCTCTCTTTTGTTTAGCTGGTCAACCGGTGAAAAAAGAGAGTCATTAATAGGGGTGTGCCTGTTGTATCCATGTCCATATTATTGGTCTCACAGTAGACTCGTGTTTTTTTTTTTTCTTGCTTCTACAGGGTCGAGGCTCAGGCTTCCCTGGGAGGAGGCGGCCCAGAGGGGCGGGACTGTCAGGCAGAGCTGGGCGTGGCAGGGCCAGAGGCAAGAACGGTGCAAATGCCAGCGTCAATCCTGGGGTACGTGCTGTCAGTTGCATGTCATCTGAAATTCTGCATATCTTTGGCAAATATCGGACTTCATGCAAGACAGTGCTTGTTTTTGCCTCCAGCTGAAGACGTGACAAGTTATTTGTGAACAGTGTTCTTGCTAATGATGGAAGGAACTGGAAATAATGCACATTTCATAATGGACCTTTATTTGACATTATAAATTACCAATATACTTAATTAAATACTAGAATGGGAAGTACATGAAGATGTTTTGGGAATGAGGATACAGAACTGTTCTTTTTTATCTTTTTGACATACAGGTTATCACAATAGAAACGCCATACCCAGTCAAGGAGGAGGAGGAGAATGCCATGCACAACACAGTGGTCATATTTTCCAGCAATGACAATTTCACACTCAAACAGGTGTTTGTAAATTCTTCAAAGAGATTGTTAGTGTTAAAAATTCAGAGTAGCCTTTAGATACCACAATCTGTTTTGGGGACACCAATGGAAGTCTATCATTTTAATTGTATTCCTCAGTTTTTAAAATAAAAATGAAAATTTAAAAAAATCTCATAGCATACCAAACTGAATTGTAATACTTAGTGAAACCCCAACTAACTGGATTTTTATTTGTGGTATGAATGTTCTGCCTGTCAAATGAGCTCACTAATGAAGTGTTTTTATTTAGGACATGTGTGTGGTCTGTGGAAGCTTTGGTCTCGGTGCAGAGGGCCGTCTATTGGCCTGTGCCCAGTGTGGCCAGTGCTACCATCCATACTGTGTAGGCATAAAGGTACATTGAGTTTTGAGTTTGGCGTGTACTCTGTTTGTACAAATCAAAAATACAGTAAAGTCATATTCCTAGGAGCAGATTAACATCTCTCTTTGCCCTGACAGATCAACAAGGTGGTGTTAAGTAAAGGCTGGCGTTGCCTGGAGTGCACAGTGTGCGAAGCCTGTGGGCAGGCCACAGATCCTGGGCGATTACTGCTTTGTGATGACTGTGACATTAGCTATCACACCTACTGCTTGGACCCTCCACTGCAGAATGTTCCCAAAGACAGCTGGAAGTGCAAATGGTAAGCGTGTGATTATCTCACTCAAATTTTAAATTAAGCATTGTTATTTAAATTAACTTTATTTGAAACAGTCTCAGTTTCATTGAAATAGAATCTGTTTAATTTAATGTAGGTAATAATTGTACAAAAAAAATTCTCTTTGTTTTTTGTCATCGGCATGTTTTAAACATCCAGCACCTGGTTCAAATTAAATTGACCTTTTGAAAATCCGTCAAATTTTCTAAATGATGTCTAGACATAAAATAGACTTTTGCTAATATTTGCTGCTGTTTGACTTTGATTAAATTCCACTTTCTTGATGACACTTTGTGTAATGACCTCTGCTGTCCATCCTGCAGGTGTGTGACCTGCACCCAGTGTGGTGCCACCACCCCAGGTCTAAGGTGTGAGTGGCAGAAGAATTACACCCAGTGTGCTCCCTGTGCCAGCCTCATGACATGTCCCATCTGCCTTGTGGACTACACTGAAGGCACCACAATTCTGCAGTGTCGTCAGTGTGACAGGTTTGCAGCTTTTCTACAAAATCTCAAATATCCAGGGTACTTATATTTGTTTACAAAGTGACAAAACTGGTCTCTTTCTATCTTCAGATGGTTCCATGCATCTTGCCAGAGTCTCCACTCAGAGGAAGATGTGGAAAAAGCTGCGGAAAATGGCTTCAACTGCACAATGTGTAGAACTTTCAAGACCACAAAAGGTTTTGGTACAGTCCTTCTCTAACTAAAACTTGACCGTGTTGTTTTTGATTGTTGTGGTCAGTGTTTTGATTTGGCTTTTCTTTTGTTGCTGCAGTTATGCCCAAGGCCAGAGACGTCATTGATCCCCAAGTTATGACGCAGATTTTCACAAAGGCTAAAGAAATGGGTAAATTGAGTGCTTCAGAAATAATGGATCATTCTTTATAACCGACAGAATTTTAAGAACCCGTTTAGTTAGCACAATATCTCGGTTTCAGTCATTTCATTTATTTTTAAAAGGTCATTTATCTTTAAAATACAGTTATATTTACTGTCAATTCAGTAGAATAATACTAGCTGTGTGATCAATATAGAATTCTATGTAAGCTTCCCATCTCAATTCTAATATCAACATATTATTTGCTCGTATTCACACCACTGTTGCTTTTGTTTCCAGATCTGTCCAGGACGTACACCCAAGATGGCGTCTGCCTGACTGAGTCTGGGCTTTGCCAGCTGCAGAGCCTGTCCGCTACAGCATCACGGCGCAGAAAACCTAAACCAAAGCTGAAGCTGAAGATCATAAACCAGAACAGTGTGGCTGTGCTTCAGGCCCCTCTTGATCCCCCTTCAGAGCATTCTCGTGACGAAGACATGGAGGACAATAGAGGTACTTTAACCCATCACAGGGACTTACTGACCTATTGAATCATCATCTTATGCTTATCTGTTTCATCCAGTATTCTTTATTTTTGGACTTATGCATTCTCAAGTACTTATATGTTTATTATTTTTCTTTTAAGTAATATTTAGTTTATCACTATTTACAATTAACAGTTATATATTTGAACTGGTTTTGCTCTCAGACACATTAGCTTTACTATTTTTTAGCCTTCAATTTAGAGACCAAAAAGTTCAGTTGGTGGGGGAAACTAAGTGCACAACAAAGAAAAAAAATGGTGTTCCCATAGATCTGATGATGTTCTTTATTCAGCTCTGAATGCGTGTATAGACATTCTGTGACAGCTCCATTACGAGTATTATTTTATTACTGGTGATCAATTTAACTTGTAGGGTTGCCAGTGTGGGCATTTATTTTACATATCCTTGCAACAGGAAATACTTTATAATCAGTTTCACATGAACATTCTTTTAAATGTTGGTACACCAACATTTCCACATAGGATGGTCTTAAAAATTAGCTTTATCAATCTGTTGTGGAGAAGACTGATACTGCTGTGTTCTGCATCCGTGTTAATCAGTGACAGTGCAGTTTCTCACAGTAACGTAAATTTCTCTCTAGCAGTATGCGTGTTTAAATCCAATCTGCTATGATGATCTTATCTATCTTAACAGTTTTAATGATCTTGTGAGCTAAATTATACTAACAGTAAGTGTAGTTTAGACCCCGATGCATTCTTGAGGGACCTGTTGGGGTTCTCTTTTCTTCGGTTCTGTTAATCGACGGTGGTTTGTCCCTTTTGCAGAGGCAGAGCTCCTCGATTGTGAAGTAAAGTCTGACTCGAGCCTTGAGCGAGAGCCTGTGGAGGATGACTCAAAGGGGGTGGACGGTGGCAAGAAGAGAAAGAGGAAACCGTATCGGCCGGGTAAGGCACCTGATTGAAGGAGACAGCTTCTTTGAAGCGTGAACTAAAGTACATTGCAGTACATGCTTGAATCTGTAGCCATTTTATAGTCTTGGCCATACAAAGGCTTGTTTCTAGGATTTTAGCTTTATATGTTTGAACAATAAGCACCATACTCCAAAATCATATATTTAAAGTATATTTATGGACTTTTTGCTAAGAAATGATTGACTGATTGCTTTAAGGAATTGGTGGGTTCATGGTTCGCCAGAGAAATCGCCCTGGTCAAGGTCCTGGCAAGGCCAAACGATCCCTCTGCAGAAAGGATTCTTCTGGGTCGATGTCAGAGATTCCCCCTGGAAAAGATGAGGGTTTGTGCTCAACTTTTTTTTTGCACATTTGTATTATTACTGTATAGCTTATAGTCTAAACTGTCTTTTTTTTTTTTTTTTTTTTTTTTTTTACCTGTAGGATGGTCAGAGACACTGCCTGATACACCTGTAGATGAGATGCCTCCAGGACCAGAGGTCCCTGAAAAGATAAAGAAGCGCTACAGAAAAAAGAAAACAAAACTAGAAGAAGCTTTTCCAACCTATCTGCAGGTCTGTCTCCCCTGATACAAAAAGGTCTTAATAATAATTTAAGAGTAGTTTATTTAATAATAACTGAATTTATTTTTGATGCAATTTTATGTTGGGTTTTTAAAACCCCACAAAATTTTGTCTGTCTCTGGTTTTGCTTTAAATTTACCAATATAGATTCTATCTACTGAATTTTTTAGCCATTTTATTTAATTACATCCAAATGTCTGTTCTGTTGTTATGCATGTGTCCCCTTGTATTCACAAAATGTCTGGCTTTGTCATACCAAATTTTCATAAAATGTGTTTTAACCCCACCCCTGGGAAAGTTGGAGCTCCAAAGTACTCCGTCTTAAAGGCATTTTGGTGCAGAGAGCTTTTTTTTTTTTTGAAGGGGACACAGTCTAGATAATCTCACTGCAGAGGATACTAGTCTCTCCCTATACTCTTTAAAAGGCTTCTGAATCCATTTTAAAATGGCAGAGAGGCTTTAACAGGAGACAACTTCAAGGCCTCTCATCTTCAGACAGTTACACTGTCATCCTTTGTTGACAGAGCACAGATACTTGATGTCCATTATACCAGTGACAGCTGTCAGGGTTGCTCTTAATAGCAGCACAGTAGGGGATTTAAGTTTAAGGTAAAGGTCCAAGTGAACTTCATTAATTATAGAAATTGCAGTACACTGCGCTTTTAATGTCGGTTGCACCAAAGAGCTGGAGTTTCGTGTGATTGAGAATAGTAGATGACTTTTAGATATAAATGGTTGGTGTGGAGGAAGGTGCTGAAAAAATGAGGCTAACCACTTCAGAGCCTGTCTCAGTTCTCAGTGGAACACCGTTTTTACAATCTGTGGGGATATATTTGTGTGCATAGTTAAATTAAGCAACACTTCCCCATCCGCTAAGCATTGACTGGAGTATAGTCTCTGTTCAGCCATATTAACAAAAATCAGAACCTGGTTTATTGACTGGTGATGGCCATGTCTGACCCTGCTACAAGATGTAGAGAGAGCTCAGTGACTTTGGCTGGGAAACCTTGCCTTCACCCAATATTTTCTCTTTTTGTGTTTAGGAGGCATTTTTTGGAAAAGATCTACTGGACAAAAGCAAGCAGAGCAGACATCAAGGAGTAGAGACAGGTTTGCTGGAAGAAGGCCAGAGCCAAGTGGACAGGAAATATTCTGCTTCTACGTTCCTAGACCCTTCATCAGACCCTCTGCTTAGCGCCTCAACAACTGCCCTCCCCACCAGACCAGCTGCAGGACGTAAGCATATTGGTTAGCCAGTAGATTTCCAAGGTGACCTGCAGTCCATGTGAAAGCAATTTATGGTTTATATGATAGAAGACATATGGTTAACTTTTAGCAGATATACTTACTAAGATAAAGTGTGTGTTGTGTTTTATAAAACACAACATATGTTAGCCATAAAGAATACTTTACTTAGTGCCAAGTAAGAGGTTTTTGTAATGTTTAGTGGGGACCATGAAACATCACCACCATTTCCAGTTTGTTTTTCCTGTGCATTCAAGACCAGGTTCTACATGTCATCCAACAAAATGATTCCTTATCATATTATCATGTCCATTTGACATCATCATTTTTAATTTATGACAGTTTGGCTTCCTTTTTCCTTTTTTTGTTTTATTTCTTCATCTACAGAGCCATCTGAAGAACCATTAGTTGATCTTTCTGATGTTCTGAACACTGATCCAGACATCTTGGGAATGCTCGGAAAGCCAAGCGGTGACTCTGGTGCGTGATATGTATCTCACAAGCAGCCACAGTGGCAAGAATTTATTAAAGGTCACCTAGCTGTGGGTTTGCACCGTCTTCGTTGCGGTTCAATAATTTTTTTTAGACACCACGTGTGGTCAGGACTTTTTTTTTTTTTTGTTTTGGTTTGTTCATACTTTGTAGCAGTACCTTTTATGTTAATCCCCTGATTTTATCTTTTGTTGGCATTGTCTGAACCGTGTTGTACTTTTTTTTTTCTGTTATCACACTTATTTCAATCATTTTATCTGGTTTTGGGTTCTTGTAGGTCTTGATTTTTGCCCCTTCCAGGTTGACAGCTCACCTCCTCCTTTTGGTAAGGGTGCTATGGCCTACTAATCCCTTGCTTTACTGCATTCTTTCTCTCTTGCTGTGTGTGTGTGTGTGTGTGTGTGTGTGTGTGTGTGTGTGTTTAAGTTTGAATGTATAAAAGCTGCTTCATACTGTTTTTCACAGCCTTTTCTGATTGTTTCAACATTTAACATGGATTGCTTGGTGCTTACCTAACCCAGTGCTCTGCATATGATGTGTCAGTCTGTCAAACTTTTAAAACTTTGACATATTTTATTTTAGTCTGTTTCCATACCTTTTGTTTTGAGTACCACAGTACATGCATATGCAAGGTTTTTCTAATTTTTAAAGAATATTTAGTTCAGGTCTTTTAGTATGATGGCAATTTCATTATATATGTATTTTTGGATTGCCAAAAATTTCTGTGCTCTACAAGTGATGCAGGAAATGCACCTGAACTGTTTTCATGTAACAAGCTTGAATATTTCTATCATAAATGAAATTTGCCAGCGCTAATGTAACTATTATTTTCTGTGGGTGTGTTTTATCAGACTCGAGGTGATATGACTTCCTCATTTAAAGGAAACAGGACATTGCTGTCATTCATGTGTTATACTTGTGCTGAGAATTGGTATGACCTATCTTGTCTCTCCACTGTTCCTAAAACACTAACAAACAGGAACTCAAGAAATTGAGCTTTTTTTGCATTTCATGGTCTGTTTTAACTGGAGGTTATTTATCATATTTTGTATGTTGTTCTCTATTTCCACAGCTGGGCTGGACATTGGACCACTGACAGAAAGTTCCCCAGTGGTACCCCATTCTCAAATCGGCCGGAGGACACCTCGATCCTTACCAGAGGAGCCCCTGGACGGCATTCTTAGCCCAGAGCTGGACAAAATGGTCACTGATGGTCAGTGTGATTACCCAGACAGGCATATTCATCGTATTTACTGTATTATTTTATACCCTAAAAATAAAATGTTTTGTTTTTTATTTGTTTTTTTTTTGTTTTGTTTTGTTTTGTTTTTTTTTTTAGAGTCAATTCTCAGCAAACTCCAAAAAATCCCAGGTTTGTACATCCATTCATGCAAGTGTGTCTTTGGTTACTTCCTATATATTATTTTCCTCTTTTATTTATTATATTTTATTTGATTTTTTAATACTGTTTTTTGTTTGCTGAATCAATTGTGTTATATATTTGCATACTGTTTTACAGAGTTGGAGGGTAAAGATGTGGAGGATCTTTTCACAGCTGTCCTTAGTCCCAGCACCAACCAACCACCTCCACCACCACAGGTGCCTCACCCCCAGGGTCCAGGGCCCTTTCCCACCGCACCTGGCAATAGAATGCCTCATCACAACACAGGTACTTCTCTATTATTATTTGTATTATCATTTTTAAGAGATGGCACTTTTTCTGTTGCTTTGGTGAACCTTTTCAAAACATGCACTTTTTTAATTGTGTAAAGGAAACCCCATGTTTCCACGGATGCCGATGATAAATGGTTTGATGGGACCAAATCAACAACGCTTCCCTATAAATCAAGGAGCAGGGCCCTGTATGCCTGACAGTTTCCCTCCCCTTAACCGTATGCCTTTCACTGACAATCCAAGGTATTGTATTGCGTAGTCAAACGTGATTTTTTTTTTTTTCTATCTTTGTTTTTTCTCCTGCAATATGGCATGAATGGTGATGAGTTATCTTTTGTTGTTATTATAGGGATAAAAAGTTCAATCAGATGCCTAAAGAAGCAGTTGGGCCATGGCCCTCCTCTGCACATGTCCCTGGCCCTGCACCACCTGGACCATTGCCTGAGGGAGAGACTGAAGCCATGTCAAATGCCCAAAGGAGTACACTTAAATGGGAAAAAGAGGAGACACTTGGAGAGCTTGCCACTGTTGCACCTGTTTTATACACCAATGTCAATTTCCCCAACTTAAAAGATGAATATCCAGGTTTGTATATTGCAGTGAAACACACCATTCACATGTTTATGTTGTAAAGAAAACCTGTAACTGTTCTTCATACTGAATAAATGAAATATGGTGTTCGTTTTAATTTAAAGTAATTAAGTGGTTTTTTTTTTTTTTACTGTTTTTAAGTGAAAAAAAAAATTGTAACTTTTGGAAATCAGACCATAAAGAGTTGTTAAATGTTTTCTACTGAAATAGCTATCTCCTATGTGAGCTGTTTGTCAGAGCACTTTCAATTCTTTTCACAGACTGGTCTACAAGAGTAAAGCAAATTGCAAAACTTTGGAGGAAAGCTAGCTCTCAAGACAGGGCTCCATATGTGGTAAGGTCACTTGTTGAAATAATCCTTTGTTGAACTTCAGGTTGCTCTGATCAGTTGCCAACTTTAAAGATTGTTATCGACCAGTAATCGGCATACTTTTATTGGTTCTCATCATTAAGACTGATCTAGTTATGTGGAATTTTGCCAAAGCAGGCTGGCTGTGGCTATACGCTCTAGATCAGAGGTGGGCAAACTAAGGCCCGGGGGCCAGATGTGGCCCGATGAACTATTTAATCCGGCCCGCAGAGCCTTCACAATAATTTCTCCAAAAGCCAAATTAAGAAGCTTGTCAGCTTGATTGGTTAGAGAAAGGTTCAGACCCCCCCTTCACCTAGCATGCTAACATGTCCTTTCAAGAAGATGGGACCAAACATAATTTGGAGCTTCATTATCCATTTCTAGTTGGACCAATCTACAGGCTCTTAAAAATATTTTCTCTGTCAATAGTACATCAAGCACAATTTTTAGTTAACCTCCAATTTTAGTTTCCCGCACCACCTGGCCAGCCCGTTCATTAAAATCTAAAACCCAATGTGGCCCTTCAGGCAAAATAATTGGCTACCCTTGCTCTAGATAATATTTTATATAATAGAAACAGTGCACTGATTATGTAAAATTATGTATAATGATACTCTAAAAAAGGCACTTTTGTTCAAGAAAAAAAACATGTAAAAACTTTTCAGCATCAGAGTTAATGGAAATGAGAGCAATATAACCTGCCTATCTTTTCCTTTTTTTTTGCTTGTGTGTTCATTAATGTGTTTTTTGATTGCTGTTTAGCAAAAGGCAAGGGATAACCGAGCAGCCCTGCGTATCAACAAAGTCCAGATGTCGAATGAAACGATGAAGAGGCACCATCTTCAGCAGCAGCAGCAGCAACCCCCTGAGGTGTTTGATCCCAACATACCACTAGACACAGAACTGCTGTTTAAAGACCCTTTGAAACCAAAAGAGTCAGAGCATGAACAAGAGTGGAAGTTTAGACAGGTAAGAGTGTATGCAATGAAGCCAGGCAATGCAGCGGCAGGTCCACTTAATATTAAGACAGCTAAGAAGTGGTGGTTTAGTAAAACTCCATAATCAACTGCACTATCCTCAACATTAACCCTGATGACATTGGTGGTTAGTAGGTCCGGTTCATTTTTGGCATGACTTGACATATATATATATATATATATATATATATATATATATATATATATATATATATATCACGTCTTTTTGAATGTCTAATTCTACTTTTCATTGTATCCTTTCTGCAGCAAATGAGGCAGAAAAGCAAACAATTGGCCAAAATTGAAGCAACTCAGAAACTGGAACAAGTTAAAAATGAGCAGCTTCAGCAACAGCAACAGCAGCAGCAGAGCAATATCCAGTCAGAAGGAAATGGCAGTAACAGTGGAAGCCAGAGCCCAGCCTCCCAGCCCAGCAATGGAAGCATGTCACCCATGCAGCAACACAACTGTAAAGAAGGTTTTGCAAGGCCACAGCTGCCAGGGACACCAACTTCATGTCCTCCAGAGGATGTCTTCTTACGACCACCTCCTCCTCCTCCATCTGGCCCTTCTTCCCAGCCTCAGTCTCCACAGGTATTTTCACCTGGATCCTCTGGTTCCAGGCCCTCTTCTCCATGGGACCCTTATGCTAAAATGGTTGGGACACCAAGACCACCAAATATTGGGCCAAATACCTGTCGCAGGATACCTGTTGAATCTGGTAAATCTCCTTCTTCTGTAATGGAACACCAGGACAGAGGGAGGCCATCCCCTGCTCATGAATCATTTGGCTCACCAACGTCCATAAGCAGTGACCCTTATGCCAAACCACCAGACACCCCAAGACCAACTAGTGAAATTGACCCATTCCTGAAACCCATTGGTCCCCCCAGGGTTAGTCAGGCTGCTCAGGGAAGGCCCCCAATGGGTTCTCCAGGCAGAGACCCATACTCGAGGCCTATGATAAGAAATGAAGCTTACCAGCGGATGGCCCAGAATAGGATGATCTTGTCTGACCCTTATTCAAGGCCGTTACTAGCACCAATTCCTGGAAGTAATGAGGCTGGCTCAGTCCCCTTGTTCAAAACTCCAATGCCCCCTCCTCAGGCTCAGGATACCTTCAACCGACAAGGTACAAATTGTACTGAGAGGTTCTCACAGAATCACCAAAATGACCCTTACGCACATTCTCCTCAAACGCCAAGACCATCTGGAAATGAGAATTTCACCAGTCCTCCAAGGATAGGACAGCATCACTCTCAGATGCATTCATTTGCTCAGCCAGGACCAGTGAATCAGATGTCTAGAAATCCCTATGCTCATGCTCCTTCCACACCAAGGCCTGATCATTTCACATATGATCCCTTTGTCCAACCTTCTCAGTCTCCAGGCAGTCGATCCACAAATGAGCCTGGTTCTCAACCTCGTCCATTTTTTGAGTCCTTTGCACGAGCTCCTGGAACCCCACGTCCACATGACAACTATGGACAGCCTTCGAACCCTAGTCCATCTTCAGATCCTTACTCACAGGCTCCTTCAACTCCTCGTCCTACTGGAATGAATCAGTTCACCCATCAGGCTCATCCTGGTCAAAGAATGTCACCTTCCCATTCAATGGACCCTTATGCTCAACCACCGGGTACCCCAAGACCCTCTGTTGGAGAGAGGTATTCCAAGTCACCTGGTAGCCAGAGAGCACAAATAGAACCATTTGTTAGTGCAAGTGGCCCATCAAGGTCAGATGGTAATGACATGTTTTCCCAGCCTGGAGCCCAAAGACCTATGCCTAATGACCCATATGCCCAGCCTCCTGGAACTCCTCGTCCTGGACAGGGACCAAGATTAGGACCGATGGGAAGCCAGGATCCTTTTTCTTCACCCCAAGGCAGGCTTCAAGAGTCTTTTTCTCACCAAGGCTCACAAACACCTAAACACCCTAATATTTCAGAAGATGGGTTCACCCAGTCACCCTCCAGAAGACCTGGTCAGACACCTGGCCATGACCCATTTGAACAAACCTCCATTACCCATTGTCCACAGTCAGCAGAGAAAGTAGACATGAAAGATCAGTCAGGTGTTGGGAACAGTGGAACTGTCCCCCAAGCCACAAGCCAACTTTCCAACAACTCACAAATACCTAACGCTCCCTCTGAGGCTCAGAGTGTTTCTCTTGCTGAGAGTGAGGAGAGACTCAGACAGGTAAACGATCACCAGTGTTTAAGTGCATTTTAAAACTTGGAAGTAATTATAGTAAAAATGTAACTTGTATATTAGGCTTTAATCCATCAACTTAAATTATCTTAATACCACACCAAAAACATTTGTTTTGTCAATGTAAGTAGTAATATTGTCAATGTAAGTAGTAATATAAGTTGAGCCAAATCAGAAAAAAAGCATTTAGAGGACTTTTTAAAATGTTAAAACATGCTATATATGTATGTATTAAACACTGAAATATTGTGTAAAATTGTATAGGTTTCACCCTCTTGTCAATCAATGTATATGCTCATTTAGATAATTAACCACAATTAACCATTACCCATAATTAACTTGTAACAAATAAACTGATTAGCTGAACTGATGTTAATATTTTGGTAACTACTCATATGTGTTCACAGCTACATTTGTAATTGTTGTACATGAAAACTAAACCCTGATTGACATTCCAGAATGGAAAATATGCAGTTGTGGGTAAAGAGAAGTTGGCTGGCATTTGGGATTATGTTGTGTTGTTTAAGTGGCCAAAATTAACTAAAAAAGTTCCTAAAAAATAAACTGTTATAGTCACTATAATTTCTCGATGCTTATTCTTGTGTTAAACAGAGACAACGGATTAGAGAACTAATCCTCAAGCAGCAACAACAGAGGAGTGCAATTCGTCAGGAGAGGGGGCCTCAGGACGCTGCTGGAAATCTAACTGGACCACGACCCTGGACCCAGGAAGCAAATGTGCAACAGGGGGAAATGTTCAACCGACCTCCTCCTCCTTATCCAGGACAGGGACCCATGAGGGGCCCAATGCGCTTTCCTGGACCTTTTCCAGGTGATCAGAGATTCCCTTTCCCTAACGAGGGACAAGGACCCCGGACCCTACTACCTGGAGATCCAAATTTGAGACATCAGGGACCAAGGTTAGTATTGTAACATTATACTTTATATCAGGGGGTTTTATACTTAACACAATAGCCGACATTGCAACAAATAAATTTTTTATTTATATGATTTCTCCCATTTAAGAATGGCATTTCCACCTCTTGGACCTCATGGCACTCAGGAGTTCTTCCAGCGTGGGTCACATCCTGTGCAAGGTGTCCCTCCTCAAATGAGACGGCCCATGCCAGCTGAAATGGCAAAGAGCATAGGAGGCAACTCTATGGGGATTCCCCAGCACTTCTCAGCACATGGCATGCCAGTACAGCAGCACAACATAATGGGCCAGCCATTCATTGAACTGCGCCACAGGGCAGCAGAAAACAGGCCACGGATGCCATTCCCACCTGGTGCCATGCCAGGAAACAACATAGATCTTAACATGCACGTTCAAAGACCACCAGGATTTCCAGGTGTGCCTGATTCCAGGTTCCCATTAAATCAAGGACTCAGGATGGTAGACCCCATGGTCAGTCAGGCTGGGCACGTACAACGATCTGGCAGCATGGACAGTCTTCATCAGCAAGGCCAAATGCCAGGAAACGGTGAACTCAAACAATCTCCGTTGATGAGATCCATGAGTCAGCCTGCCTCAAATGAAACCCAGAACATGTCAGCTTCTGTGGTACTGACTGTTCCTCCTGTTGGGCAGATGGAGAATGTCTCAGTCACCAGCAGTGAAGCTGTAGAAGAGAAATTGGATGCAGAAGAATCAGCAGTCAAAGATCTTGAAGATGTGGAAGTGAAAGACTTGGTCGATGCTGACTTAGAAAACCTGAATTTGGATCCTGATGATGGCAAAGATTTAGATTTGGAGACAAATGACTTGCACCTTGATGACTTTTTAACATCTGGGAAGTTTGACATAATTGCCTACACAGACCCTGACCTTGATGATATCAAGAAAGACATGTTTAATGAGGAGCTGGATCTCAGTGATCCAATCGATGATAATGCTGACACCTCAGACCTCAGCAAAAACCCGAGCACTGCTGTGGATCCTTCAACTTCAGCATCCTTACTGGTACAAGTTGGGGCCTCACATGATCAGTCCTCTGCTGAGGTGAAAGTGGAAACTCCTGGGGGTCAAGTCTCTGGTTCTGTGGCATCTGGTCCAGAAATCAAAACGGAGGTCAAAGATTGTCAAAAACCCTCAGTGGTTGGTGAACAAGCCGCTGGAAATACCATAACCTCAAACCAGCAGGGAGCCCTCTCTGACCCCACTCCAGTTTTGTCAAGTTTACTCATTAAGCAGCAGCCTGAAGAGCAATCATTAAATCCAGTAATGGAATCTGTCAGTCAAGGGAGTAACCTCATGCCCCAGCAGAACCAAGCCATTGACACACAATGTACTCCTGCAATTGTCATGGCTCAAACAATGTCTGATGCCACCAGTTCAGGAGAATCTTCTATGACTGGTTTTGGAGCAGACCACCAGGCTGCTTTAGTTCCAGGAGTGGACCAGGGCAGTCTGACACAGGCCCAGCAGACAGCATTAAACCAGACAATGGCTCAGAATAGCCAGCATCGTCCGCTTCTGTTAGAGGAGCAGCCACTTCTACTGCAGGACCTTTTAGACCAGGAGAGACAGGAACAGCAGCAGCAGAGGCAGATGCAAGCCATGATAAGACAACGCTCCAGTGACTCCTTCTTTCCTAACATTGGTAAATTATTTAGATCACTACTTTAATAAGGATTAATGCTGTGTTTAAGATTATCATGTGTAAGGTGTGTCTGTTTTAATGGTACATGGCCTGTGACTTGCAGATTTTGATGCCATCACTGACCCCATCATGAAAGCTAAAATGGTTGCCCTGAAAGGAATTAACAAGGTCATGGTTCAGAACAATATGGGAATGGCACCAATGGTCATGAACAGGTAAATAAGTATATATTGGCAAGAAAATGTGAACCATACTGTCATTATAGCATAGCAAGTAATGTAATTTCCCAAAGAGAAAAATTCAAATATCACAAATCATATGGTTGTCACAATATTAAACAAAGATATTTGCATAATAATTATAATATTAATTCCAGCCTAACAACATCTGTGATTTATGAAATGTTTTAATTATGATTTTTCTGGACTGCTGCATTGCAGAAATCCTTCTGGTCCTGCACCACCTTGTCCTGAAAGCACACCCCTCCCTCCACAAGTTGTTGGACAGGTAACTAAACTATTTATCTATTCTTACAATGTTTTTACAGTGTAATGAAAAAGTGTAAGTTGCATGTACATAATTATACATTTTTTTTTCTTTAAGGATGGCAAACTGACGCAAGTTTCAAGACCAAATCCTCCCAACTTTGGGCCAGGATTTGGCAGTAAGTTCATTCTCAGCTTCTGTTTTCACATTACATTTAATGCTGTCAAGATTGCTATTAAAAGAATGTTTTTTTTTTTTCTTTTTTCAGATAATGCTCAGCGGGCTCAATATGAAGAATGGCTCCAAGAGACTCAGCAACTACTTCAAATGCAACAGAAGTTTCTGGAAGAAAAGATTGGAGCTCACAGAAAGTCAAAGAAAGCTCTGTCTGCCAAACAAAGAACAGCAAAGAAGGCAGGGAGAGAGTTCCCTGAGGAAGATGCTGAGCAGCTCAAGCATGTTACAGAGCAGCAGGGTGTAGTGCAGAAACAACTGGAGCAGGTAACTATTTCACATCTGCTGCCTGCATTAAGGATGGTCTCTTTGTCATTCTGTCTCTGTCTGTTCTCCACCCAAAGTGTTGAAAAGAACAAACAACAGGTCACAACAAAAAGTATTACATTTTACCAAAAAGGGATAATGTGCATTGCTATTCCTAAATGATGAGAAATCTAAAATATTCTGAAAGGTCACATTTTTTTTTTACATTTCCTATGCTTTATTTTAGATCCGTAAGCAACAGAAAGAGCATGCTGAGCTTATAGAAGAGTACCGAGTCAAACAGCAACAAAGTAATATGACTCCCATCATGTCTGGAATGCACCCTGTGCCTGGACCTGCTGGTATGGTGCCCAGTGGCCCACCAATGGTCCCCGGTAGACCGCAAATGGTCCAACCCCCTGTGAATACCATGATGCAAATGCCACTTCATCCAGGCCAACCAAATGCACCATCGTGTATGCCTAACCCCCCACCTGGTTGGCATCCTGGTCCTCCCATGCCACTGAGTGGGACAGGAATGCCACCTATATTGCCTCCCCAGGTACCTGTTGGAAACCCAGGTCAGCCTCATCAGATACCCATGGGTAACATGGCTCCACACCCACAGATGCCTGGGGATCCCCAGGCACAACCAGCTCCACCAGTTGGTATGAAACATATGCAGACAGGCCCAGTAAAGTTTGATGATAACAACCCATTCAGTGAAGGTTTTCAGGAGCGAGAGAGAAGAGAGAGGCTTCGGGAACAGCAAGAGAGACAGCGGGTGCAGCTAATGCAAGAAATTGAACGTCAGAGAGCCCTGAAACACCGCATGGAAATGGAACAGCAAGGGATGATGGGAACAGATGGCAACATGGCTCCACTCAGTCAAATGCCATTTTTCAACTCTGATTTACCCCAAGACTTTATGCAGCCTCAGAGGCCTGCTATGCAACAACAGCAACACCCTGGACCAATGTTTCCTCAGCAACAGGGCATGCAGCTTGGAATGGGTTCACCATCAGGAACATGCATGCAGGGTGAAAGGAGGGCCATTATGGGAAATGGAATGATGCCCCGTGACATTGGGCACGGGTTTGGGCCTGATAATCCTGCTCTTCAAGCTGCTAATTTTCCTCAACCTAGACCTTGTGGGCCTGGAATGCTGCTTCAGATGCCTGGTGAGGGTCCACCATTTGGAGGTGACACGGCAACACCATTACCTTCTAACTTCCCAGGTTCAGGGCAGTCTTTAATCCAACTGTACTCTAACATCATTCCAGACGAGAAAGGGAAAAATAAGAGAAATCGCAAAAAGAAAAAAGACGATGATGCAGATTCCATCAAAACTCCTTCAACTCCACACTCGGACCTTACAGCCCCTCTCACACCATGTGTCTCCGATACCTCATCTACTCCAACCAGAAACGCCAATCTTTTCAGTGAACAGGACTTGTCCAGATCTCCATTATTGGGATCTTCTACTCCTAGTCATTCAGAGTTGGAGAGGCAGCTTTCAGGAGGTCAGTCTGGAGCAACAGCAGACGCAGCAAGAGCCCAGGCTCAGGATCATGACAGAATCCTTAACAACATCAAGTTGGAACAGATGGACGTCACCGAGTGTCATGGACCACGAGACGGTCATCTTACTTCAGACATGAGCTCTGTGAAGGAGGAGGCTAATAAAGGGAGCAGCTCACCTTTCTCTGCTGGTCAAAGTCCAAACAAAGGAGAGGCTGGAAATGAATTACTGAAACATCTTCTGAAGAACAAGAGCACACCACCTCCTGGAATTTCCCAACAGAGGTCAGAGGAGAGTCAAAGGTCTGAGGAAGAGGATCCTGCAGACTGCAAATCCTTGCTTAGGCAAAGCTCAATGGATAGCAGTGGGGTTAGTCTTTCAGTCAGTCATATTAATCTTAAAGCCACAAAGTTCTCCTAAGGTATTAAAATTTTCTTTTTAATGCAACAACATGTCACTCTCTTTTTCAGGCATGCTCGGATGGCACCCCAGACTTTCCCGGACCTCTTTTGTCTGATCAAGACAAGAAGAAGGGGAGAAACAAAAGGTCTCAGAAAGGAGGGGAGAAACCTGTTTCACGCTACAAGAAGAGGAAGAAGGATGGTGATGAGAAGCAGCTGATGCATCCTGGATCTGACACTGTTATGACCCAAATCAAACAAGTAAGATTGTTTGTAGCTTCACCCTTAATATTTGGAAAGAAATGGATAGAGATTAACATCTGCATCACATCTAATTTCAATATTTGTATAATTCAAATAACACATAGAGAATACTCTCTACTGACCACGTAAAATAAAAAATTCCCTTCTCACCCTCCGCGGGTGGTTCCTCCTCTATTCTTAGTTCGGGTCCTCTACCAGAGGCCTGGGAGCTTGAGGATCCTGCGCAGTATCTTTGCTGTTCCTAGCACTGCACTTTTCTGGACTGAGATGTCTGAGGTTGTTCCAGGGATCTGCTGTAGCCACTCTTCCAGTTTGGGGGTCACTGCCCCGAGTGCTCCGATCACCACGGGCACTACTGTCACCTTCACTTTCCAAGCCTTCTTTTATTTATTTATATATATATATATATATATATATATATATAATATGCTTTTTCTTGTTTTTTAAGTGAAACACTCTAGAGTTTGGTATTTATTCTTCAAATACTTAATCAAAACTCAAGGCGACATTCCAAGATGCATCTGAGGTTGCTGAGTCTTGGTATTTTATGCAGTAAAATAATTTTGTTCAGCTATGTGAGGCACACATACTAAATAATTTTTATCCATCTATCTCTGTTGCTGTAACCCTACATTCCAAGTGCATTACTGATTCTAATGTCTGTTTTTGAGGATTGTGGTCATTTTTAGGATTTGTGTGATTTGTGTGAAACACGCAATGCACTTTTTGCATTGTATTTCATTCATTGATCTTGTTCTGATTTTTTTTTTCTCCTGACACAGCAACTGTCTCTACTGCCCCTCATGGAGCCACTGATTGGGGTAAACTTTGCCAATTTTGCTCCCTATGGCAGTGGCCAGCTCAATGGAGAGAACCTCCTCTCTGGTAGCTTTGGCAGCGCCTCCTTAGATGGAGTCTCTGACTATTACTCCCAGCTAGCCTACAAGGTGATGTGTTTACTATATTAACTAGCTAAGCAGACTTGTTTGTCAGTAGCATGATGTGCTGACATGGTGCTGTGTATTGTTCCTACAGCAAAGTAACCTGAGCAATCCCCCAACACCACCTGCGTCTCTACCTCCCACCCCACCACCTGTAAACCAACAGAAAATGATCAATGGGTATGCCACAACAGAAGAGCTGGCCACCAAAGCTGCTGCCATGGGTAAGTTTTCATAAAGATTTAACCTTGGCATAGTTTGAAACTCTGCAGCATCTGGTTCTTTATGCAAATTGAGTCGTGAAGCTTCTGGTTTTGATTCATCAGGAATACAATTTGTACATAGCGACATTTAAAATTCTGCAGAAACTACAGAAATCTGATATGGGTTACCTTTTAGACAGTGAGTGCAATTTTATTAACACCCACATTTCTATTTCCTACAGTGTCCAAAGGCATGGTTCCAAAGCCACTACATGTCCCTTTTAGAACTGAGGAAGACCTTCTTGCCCGTGCTATCGCCCAGGGACCCAAAACAGTGGATGTGCCAGCCTCCCTCCCCACTCCTCCTCACAACAACCAGGAAGAGCTCAGGTAATGACACATATCACTCTTATTACTGCTACTTGCTAGTTTTTTTTCTGCTACTTCATCTTGGCTCTCATAGTATTTAGATACTACCTATTCACGCTACTATCTTATGATAATCAATATTAGTTGCACAGTTTTGACCAAGTTCTCTGGCTGTGTCTTGAATTAATAACAGCAGACAGGATCCTTGTAAGGACAGAGATACGCCTGACAGTTTTGTTCCATCCTCATCACCTGAGAGTGTGTTTGGCATGGAGATTAGTCGCTACCCAGACCTGTCACTAGTGAAGGAAGAAGTGCCCTCCCCCTGCCAGTCTCCTATCCTCCCCATGCTTCCTCCACCTGATGGGAAAGGTAAACACCGCAAACACGCTTTTATTCAGATAATCTAATCTCGCTACAGATGTGACAGATGTTTAGGAATGCCCCCACTTTCTTCTATAGGTTCAGCAATCAAACTGCAAGATATTAAAACGGAGCCGCCTTCTATATTCCTGGGCCACTCCTTTGGTTCCCTGTCTAATGAGTCCAGACAAGGACTGGTGTCTGTAGCCATCACACTGAGACCAGCTGCAGCAGAGGTGGGGATGCCACTTTGTCATGTTTAAATATCCCATTTCGCTCCTATACAGCTTTTTAGAAAACAATGTCAGCTGTCACCCCCATATAGTGATATCTGATATTCTCATCAAGTGAACCTTTGTTGCATTGGTATTTGTAAAATCAACTGTTTATTTGTTGTGAAACTCCAAGAATGGATTTTACTTTACCAAAGTCCGCCTGATAAGGATGTAGCTATGGTTATCCATCTGTACGGCACAGTACACCCTGGCTGATTAGAGCAAAATAATATTCCACTTGTGCTTCCACATTAAGTGTGGTACTGAAAGGAGTGCTGTTGGTCAACATGTGTGCTGCTCCATTACGGGCTCAGATTTTATTGTTGGCCCTCTGAGTGGTTCTTTAGTAGAATTTCTCTGCCATTAGTTGGTGAGGTGAGTGCTTTACCTCTGTGCAAGTTCTTTTCATGTTTGTCTGGTCGTGTGTACCCTGCTCTTTTGTAACCTTGTTGGTATGAGTCACACAGTGCTTAAATTTAGTTTCTCTGAATCCTTGTGGTCTGTTTCTGTACCACCATTTGACAGTAGTGCACGTCAGTGTGGTATAGCATTAGCATGTAAATTGAAAATCAAGATCATCAGTACTACAGTAGCTTCCACTTACTGTATTTGGTTCTTTGCATTATACTGGTAAGCAGCTACATTGAGCAAGGTATAATGTGTAGTGCAGAAAAAAAACTAAGGAACATGATAAACATGATTGGTAAAATATCATGTGCATTGTAGCAGAAAATGTTCAGGCATCCTTACTTACAACAAGGTATTAAATGATAAAATATACTGTATATGACATTAATCTAAAAAGTAACATATTTATCTTCTGTTTGCTTTTACAGAACATTACAGGTGTAGTGGCGGCCATTTCAGACTTACTGTCAGTGAAGATCCCCAGCAGCTACGAGGTCAGCAGCACCCCAGACAGGGGTTCAAGAGTGGGGCCTCAAGGTATGGAGTCTCATGCCACAATGCTTTACCACGGCCAACGAGACAACGGAGGACTTCACATTCGGCCAGGACAGATGATAAGGTCCAGTGGAGGCCACGAGATGATGCAGCAGCAAGCACATAACTTCCCATTCCATCTGAATAGACCAGGTGAGCATCAGCTTAAGAACTCTACCTGAACATGAAAGTGAGGGCAACATCGTACTGCTGTTGAAACAGTTAACTGTTGATGTAATCAGTAGTTTTAAATTGAATTTGAAAGGCTATACCTTTACTACATAAAGAATAGTGAGCATCATTTTGTATGCCTAGTTTTCTGTAAATGTGTGAACATGTTTTCTTTGACTGCTGGTGCAGGTTTAGTTAGAGGACGGGATGAAAAGATTCCTGCCAGCCCTGGATGTAAACCTCATTGGTGCTGCCACTGTAAGGTGGTGGTTCTGGGAAATGGAGTACAGAAATCCATCAAAGATCTGCCTATCCACATCAAGGTATCCAATTAATAATACAATTAATATTTAAAATCATAAACAGGTCAACAGTCGGCTAATCCTATTAGAGCAAACTACTATTTTATTTCTGATAGTTTAAGAAGGGTTACCAGTTGTCATTACTAGATGCCCAGAAATTCAAGAATATATTATCTGTTTTACGCCTAAAGGCTCATGCACACACACCACTGCACTTCTGTTGAGATTATGTAAATCCTGCCTGCTGGTGTTAAGTCTATTTAGGATCACTTACAGGGTCAAACTGCATACCCTTTAACTCCAGAATATTTTGGCAATTTAAATGCGTTTGATGTTTATTTAATAAGTTGTTTTTTAAATGTCAGTGGAGCTTTAGCCATTCACAATACTCTTTGATTTGCCACCACATTAGATGTTCAGTCTCTTTGAACTAGTAATTTGTCTTAATAGGAGTCAGGAGTCCGTTTAAAATCAGAAGAAAACCTGGTCTTCTGCAGTCACAGCTGCTTCCTTCTTTACTGTTCCTCACCTGCCCTGCAGTCTAGATCTTCTGTAGAGACTAAGGTGCGTAGTACACACAGATAACCCAGAGTCTGTACACACAACAGTCAAACTAATGACATTTTTTGCTGGGATTTTCTCCTATCTTTCAGGAATTAAACTCCCCTCTCCCAGTCTCTGAGCATACAGAGAGTCTTTCTAAAACCCTGCACCAGTACAGTAACAACATGTCATCGCTGGATGTCCATTGCCTAGCCCAGCTGCAGCCAAAGCAGTCTCCTCCTTCTACGCCTCCTCTCTCCTTTCCTACAGCAGGGGACACATCCAAGATGGAGACTAAATCTGATGCCATTAAGGTGACGGTGAAGCTGAAGGCCCGGCCAAGATCCCACGAAGGCTGGCACCAAGGAAAGAGGCAGAAAGGGCTTAAATGGAGGAAGTGGACTATCCAGGTGGTGGTGCCCCGAGGGACTTCTCAACTCCCCGATGAAGACAAGATTGATGAGCTCCTGAGCAAACTCGGAGCCTCTCTGCGCCCTCCCGCTTCGCTGCGGGACCACAGGCGATGTTGCTTCTGCCACCAGTTTGGAGATGGGCTCACAGATGGTCCAGCTAGGCTCCTCAATCTCGACCTCGACGTATGGGTTCACTTGAACTGTGCCCTGTGGTCAACAGAGGTATACGAGACACAGGCTGGGGCCCTCATCAACGTGGACCTTGCTTTGCGGCGCGGCCAGTCGGTACGCTGCGCCTACTGCCAGCACACAGGAGCCACCAGTGGCTGCCATCGCCTCCGTTGTACCAATGTCTACCATTTCACCTGTGCTCTGCAAGCTCAGTGCACTTTTTTCAAAGACAAGACCATGCTCTGTCATGCCCACAGGCCCCGTGGAACAGCTGGACACGCACTGGAGCACGAGCTGCGTTGCTTCGCTGTGTTCCGACGTGTCTACGTCCAAAGAGACGAAGTCCGCCAGCTTGCCACTGCTGTCGGGCAGCCTGAGTTGGGCTATACCTTCAGAGTGGGCAGTCTGGTCTCACATTCGATGGGCCAGCTTACCCCTCTACAAATGGCAGCCTTCCATTCCTCAACTGCCATTTTTCCGGTCGGCTATGAGGCCTGTAGAATTTACTGGAGCATGCGCCATGGGAACCGCCGTTGCCGCTACTTGTGTTCCGTTGAGGACAAAGAAGGAACCCCCGAGTTTTACATCAGAGTCATTGAGCAGGGCTACAAAGATCTTCTCTTGACTGACACCTCAGCCAAAGGTGCATCCTTATGATTTCATATAATTCATATAATTATGTTTTTAAGATTTCACTTGGTAATCGTGTTTTTTTGTCTCACTATAATTAGGGGTGTGGGATAAGGTTCTGGGGCCTGTTGCGGACAAAAGAACTGAATCAGGTACTCTGAAGCTCTTCCCTGTTTATCTGAAAGGAGAGGACTTGTTTGGACTGACTGTCCCTGCAGTCGCCAAGATCACTGAATCGGTTTGCAGCTATTTTTTTTGCGGTTTTACTCAAAGATTTTGAAATTCAAATGGGTCATACGTTGTCAGGACTGCATGATGTCATGCATTTATCTCTCTTTAATTTCAGCTCCCAGGAGTGGAGGCCTGTGAGAGGTACTCGTTCCGTTATGGGCGAAACCCTCTTGTGGAGTTACCTTTGATGCTCAATCCAGCCGGCAGTGCCCGCGCACAGCCAAAGACCAGCTCTCCTTACACCTCACTGGTCATAAGGTAACACTCAGTGTAGCTCTGTTATAAAGGTCCACGTGTGCAGACAGTTGTTTGTAATACATGGATTATTTTCTGTACATGCCAAAATCAACGTAAAGGCCCCAGACGCAAACTGTATCCAGCAGCAGTGCCAGGTCAAACCAAAATGTTGCCCAAGGAGAAGGAAACAAGCCTCCAGTGGTGCATCCAAGATCTTCTCAGTACCGCTGGATGAAGAGTGAGTGGAGAGCTAACGTCTATCTGGCTCGGTCACGCATTCAGGTAACCTGGGTTTCTCTCTTAAACTAAAATGATGCTACTCTTTACAGAACTAAAGTTTGAGTTTGTGTTATACAGGGCCTGGGATTGTTTGCTGCTAGAGACATGGAAAAACAAACTATGGTGATTGAGTATAATGGAACCATCCTCAGAAACGAGGTCGCCATCATGAAAGAGAAGATATACAGATCTCAAGTAAAACATCTTTGTGTTTTCTTTTTCTTTGTAGTTTTTATGATGTAAACTTGTAGTTGCATTTGTGTTCTGATTATTAACCTTCTCTGACAGAATCGAGCAGTGTTTATGTTCCGCATTGACAGCGAGCATGTTGTTGATGCCACCCGCACTGGAGGGCTAGCAAGGTATAACGAGATTTCATTAATTTATATATTAGTTTGTATTGATTAAGTCAGGGTTGACTTTGTGTTGTTTGTAATTATTGGACCCATGCATTGGTAAATCCAGATGTAACTACTTTTTGTAATTTCTGCTGGGTACCCCATAAATATGCTGTTAGACTTGCCTTCTTGTTACAGCTTTTATTAGAATTACTGTATTAGTTACAGTTCGTTTTGTTTAAACAGATTTAGCTGTCGTGTAAACTGCTGAGATTTGCATAAAATGAACACTTCTTACTGTGGTTCTCAGGTATATCAACCACTCTTGTGCCCCCAACTGTGTTGCTGAGGTGGTCACATTTGAAAGAGGTCACAAAATCATTATCAGCTGTGTCCGCAGGATTGCAAAAGGAGAGGAGGTGGGCATCTTTTGATTACACTGACGCTGCAACATTTTTGGAAGGGTCCAACCCTGAATCGTCTCATCCCTTCTCACTGTCTTCCAGCTGTGTTTCGACTACCAGCTCGAGTGTGTGGAGGGCCAGCACAAGACAGCTTGCCACTGCGGAGCTCCGGAATGCAGAAAGTGGATTAACTGAGGAAAAGAATGACAAAAAAAAAACGACAAATCTAAACACATTCCTTGCCGTGACGTGTGTTCGCATCCATCTCTGCACAGAGGGAAAAAGGCTTCACACTTGAGTCATTTTACGAACAAGCAGAAGGCCCAAACCCAGAGAGATGAACGGATTTACGCGCACGTTCATCAGGACGGAGCCAGGCAACGTGACCAGGATGTGACTTGTGCCATATGTGGGAGGGTCTGCTACGAGACGCTTCTGTCAGTATGTGTGTATCTGTGTGTTTGGTGTACATGAGGTGCGGAAACCACCAGCGAATGGGAAAGCACTGTGCAGGGTGCGGCCTTATTGCTTATTAAGGGCAGGCCCTTTTGTTTCATACTGTTAATGTATACCGTATGACTAAATGTAGACATCACTGAATGAGGAATGTACAGCAATGAGTACTGCGAAGGGAATATTAACTTGCACTAAAAAAAAAGAAAATAAACAAAAAAAAAAACACAGACACAAACTTTAAAAATTACTTGATTCCATGAGTCAGTTTTATCATAGGTCTCTGTCATGTGATTTGTGTGGAATTCGAGAGGTTTTGTATTTATTACTGAGTGAATGAATTTTATTCTCAAAATGATGAGATTGGTTTAAAGAAGGCTACATTGCTATTGTTTTTGAAGATCGAGGAAGACATGCTGTTACTTTTGTATAAATGTACATAAAGAAAACTATAGGAATAACCGACCAAATACTACCTTAACCTTCTTGATGTTTGGGTGTTTTTTTTTTTTTTTTTTTTTTTTTTTTTGTTTGTTTTATTTGTCATTGAAATTTATTTAAAATGGACGTTATTTCATTTTGAGAGTATATATTATGACTATTCTGTACAGAATTTGTAATATAACCACAATAATTCACAAAGTATTTTTCTTGTATTAAAAGTAAGGTATTGTAGCGTAGTGTTTTGTGACTTACACATACTTTGACCACTCAAAAAAAGAAATATTTTTGTCGACTAACGTAAGGAATTACCAGATACAGAAACGGGAAAAAAGTTCACGTAGTGAGAGATCAGTGTGATCTGTTTGCTGTCGATCAGGTTTGATTTTAAAGAACTGTGAATTAGATTTAAACTGAAAAAAAAATCCCAAAATCCTTTTTAACTTTTTAACACAAATAGGAACATTGATGTGTATTTTGCTGTTTTTTATTTTTTGTTCTGTTTTGTGTTCTGTTTTTACCTGTTTTTTTTTTTTTTTTTTTTTAAAAAAGAAGGTGCAAGCGTCCAATGATATGGAGAGTTAGCCGGACCAGTGCTCGAGCAGCAGCAACGGTATGGAGCAGTCCTGCCAAGAACTGCAGGATGTTGTACCTTTTTGAACGGAGATGAAATTCTCCCAAATCAGAAATACTTCTTACACTGACACCTCACGAGTCACGTGGCTTAGAAATGGAAGTTTTTGCGTGCACAATTTCAAGTTGACTGTAAAATTTTGGAGGCAGTCTAAGAACTTGTAATGTATATGGCATGTATTTTTTTAACTTTCCGAAGACTCAATTGTATATATTTTCTCAATGAATGGTTGTAACAAAATTGTTTCTTGGATATTTTTCTTCTCTTGTATGATATCATCCTGCCAGTGTGTTTGTGCAACTTTTTCTTGGTCGTGTAGTCAGATTTTGTTTTATTTCTTTCTTTTATTTCCTTTTTTTGAAATGCCTTTTGAAGTGTACAGATTATGAGGTTTGGAGTTTGTGGAATTGAATTTAGAAACATTTACAAAAATAAACTATTTTACATGTTATTTTCAGTTAGTGAAGCAGTAACTAGCATTGTTCTAGTGAAAGACATCTTTTAATATAAAATCTAAGGTTTAGGTTGCAAAATCCAAATATTCTTGGAGGAAAAGCTGATCATGCTCAAGAGGCTGAGGCTAAATGAGTGACTGTTAGTTTAGAATGAATGTGGTAACTTCTGATGATTACAGATCTTGCAGAAATTACTGATCATATACGCCAAAAGTTAATGCTAGATGACGTCATATCATTGGCTTAGGTTGTGAGCAACAGTTAGTAATATATCAGACATGCAGTAACCCGCGGACTGAAAATTGTTGCATTACTTTGACTCAAACGTCGCACTGCGTCGTTTCCCGTCGATTATTAAAATCTGAGTCGCACTGGCATCTCTTGGCGAACCGTCCGTTGACATCAAACGCCACCCGGTGTGGGACTCGAAAACGTCATTCTCACGGTGTCCCTCCGCGCACGGACATAAGGATAGCGCTGGAACAAATGACAGAACCGCCATATCCTTTCTTATGTAAGAGCTTGTTGACGCATAAAAACTATTGTTTTCTTTTAAAGTTAGACTTTATTTCCTGCGTAAGTTTCCATGGGTGGGGACGGTTTCGCACAAAAGGATTGTCTCACAACACCTGTAAACATTCGACGGCGCGTGCCCTGCCTCCCTCTCAGGCCGAGCCTACTTCCGGGTGGATGTAGCAGGCTGCGCTGCAGTGTTGTCGTTGTAAGTTCACAGGACAGCCAAGGAAAGGCGGGGGCGTTTTATTTACGTTTTTAAAATACTTTTTTTTTTGTAGGTCACCATACTGAAACAGCAGTTTGTTGACGGGCGCTCGCTTGATGCTTCTGGGATATTAAAACATGGGAAGCACGTTGATGGAGTCCGGCAAGCAGAGTTCAAAGAAAACCCCAAAGAAGAGGAGAAGTCTGCGGATTAACATGCCAGTGAGTCGGTGAAGTATCAGCAAATTTGCCGAACTGCGTAAAATCAAAACGGGCTCCGTGAGTCAGTGATTCAACTCTTATTCGTTTTTAGCCATTTTGTTTGCATCTGCTTTGGGAGTGTGATTGACAGCTAACCTCTGTCACAGTTTGCCGTTTGTACGTTAGAGTGCAGCGTCATGAGTCCAGTGTTTACCGTTCTAACCACGTTTTTGGTCCTTTTGATGCATCTCTTGGCGTTTCTTCAACATTTCCATCTTCCTGACCGTCAGTAGTCGTCTGTGGAGCCCCGTTTCAGCACAGGATGCACAAAGATTGTGGATTGTTTATCAACGTTTGACCATTCGAGCTAAAGGAAACTGTTTGATAGAAACTTAACAGTAATCTTTGTTTTGGTCATTCGCGTGACTAAATTAAGCAGATTTTCAGAAAACAAGTTAATACTCATAACCATTTTGTCTTATGTAAAAAAACAGACATCTGAACTGCAGGTCTCCAGATCAGCCGGTGATGATTCATCATGCTTTCTCAAACGAGAGCCTTTGTTTATTTACTCTAATTTTAGATGCACAGTCTCATATGCATTTAACTCCAGTGTGCGTTTTTCTTCAGTTTATAATCCACAAACATTTCCATTACTGCAGTGATAATGATAGTGAAATGTTATTTATTTATATGGGCACATAGATACAGTGACCACACATTTGGTGAACACTGATTTGATTCCAGTGCAGCAGGGTTAACATACATGTTACAGGGTATCTGAAGGCACACTGGATTTGCGTTCCATGCCTGAATTGTGCACAATATCTTGTAATCTACACGTTTATCCCTTTAACTGTTGTAAATGCAATTTCTTCAACATGCATTTATGCATCTCCCTGTGTGGAATAAGCTCGATAATTCAGCACCATCTATTCACTGCCAAAACTCCAGAAGGGTATGGGAGCTTTGCATTATCATCTAATCTTCTTGCAGGAACTAACACTTGATTGCATTTGCATTCACAATTATGTTGACAGTACACATTGCAACCTTGGAAAGCATCGTTTGAATCATACAAACGTTTGCCTTTGGTTTTTTTTTTTTTCTTTTCTTTTTTTCCTACAAGTTTGGCACGCTTCGGACTGGACTGAGATGGATCACTGCTGATTTACATTCTTAAACGCACCTGTGACTGGTCTGCTAATAACAAGCAGTCAAGATAAGCAGATAGACTGAGATCTTTTAATTAATCTTTATTTCTGTTGTGGCACGTTAAAAGCCCAGTCCTTCATATCGAAATGACAAAGTGCATTTAATGATCTTAGACTGTACAGCAGTGTCAGCAATGGCAGAAGACATTTTCCTAAACTGAAAATATTCAGACAATTTTACCTTGACCCCATTATGCCAACAATGTCTGTTCAAATATCAACAAAAGCAGCCTGTAGCAGTAAGATGACATTTTATACTGCTGCTTGTGACGTGCCATTCTATTATTCAGCTGCATTTCCTGGATGGTGAGTTTCTCCTTTGACATTCAAATCATTTTTATAAGCAGGACTTTGGTGTGTACACAAGTTATTTTCATTTAATGACTTTTGCACATAATTCAAATGTCGTATTTGACTGAAGTGAGGCTGCCTTCATTTGAGGCTTGAGTAGTGTCATTGCTTTGGCTCCTTTTGCTCTATTTAGACGAGGATCTGGCAGACGAAAACATTACACAAGGCCATCTCCCTGATTCTGCCAGTACTGACTGGATTACACTAATATTACCATCAATGCAACCAGGAATTACAGGATTACCAACAGGAAATTGATTTTTCAGAAAGAAAGCAATCTATCCTTTATGCCTGCTCTAATTGACTGGCATCGGAGTTATTATTGCACATATGTCTTTCGATTTTGGGACAGTTTGTGTGTAAATGTTAGATTGATATCTCTGATCACTGTTCACTTGCTGCAACAAGCTCTTGCGCAATGACAGAGGGAGTTGCATGCAAACGGAAGAGATGGGTGTGTGCACTCACGCTCTGCAGTGTGCATATACACAGAGCAGGTCGTAGACGCTGAAGGCTGGTCAGAAACAATTTCTCCCTGATAAAAAAAATTAAAAGTCATTGATGGAGCTGTTGATGTTATTGTTATTGTGGATTCTTTCCAGAGCAGCAGCAATTCTGCTTTCACCTCATACCACCATGCATCTGCAGGGATTTATCTACTTAAACTGTTATGAAAACACTTTTTTTACTTTTTCCATGTTTGCTGTAAACATAACCTCCCCGCTGGAAATCCTTGCAGTCCATTGGTGACACGGCCCACAAACAGTTAAAAAATGTGTTGCTCACACATCAGCAGTGGGAGGAGGCTGGCTCCCTTTTCTCTCCCCATTTCAAGCAGCTGCCATCTCGCCTGTGTTGTTTTGGTCTCTAACGCGAGGCGTTTCTGCGTGTTTAAATGTCACTGACTGTGCAAAGGCCACCTCGCAAACATAACGGGTCGTAAAAAATACCATCGTAGCTGTTCAAACAGGAGTGCTGATTGTCTGCTGTCACCACTGCCTCATGTGAAGGTTGGCACTGCCAAACGCAGCGATCATGACTTCACCATGACACGGCACAAAAACTGTCCCTTATTTTTTCTTATTCTCGCTCTGCAGACTTTGCTGATCTTGCATGAATTTCACAGCAGCAAATATTCAGCACTCCTCTGTTGAAGGAATCAAATGATATGCATTATTACTGATATTTCGGCACCTTTGAGTTTCCTGTTCTTGTTTATCTACCTCGTTGCACTTTGCACATTATGTACTCCGCTGTTTATGACGCACCATTAAAGCATTACAGTGTTTCTGACTAAACAAGTGTTTCATAATTTACAAAAGAAGAAGTACCCAAAATAGCAAACGGTCAGCTTTTCTTTCTCAATCAATCAGATTTCTGTGTGCGTCCAAAGTTCTTGTGTTTATCCATAAAAAGCATCAAGTTAAAGAAGGGATTCCTATAATAAGTGACAGAAATAATTGTTCTATTTGTAATAAAATAACTCTACATCTTTTCCTTCAGGGGGAGCGTTGCATTCGGTCGGCGAGCCCCACCAAAGCGGGGTGTGCGATGAGCCCCGTCCTCCTGCCTCCATGTCCTCAGTCCGCTCCGGTGCATTCAAAGACCACCTCGGTTTCACCTAAAACCATCTTCCCCTATCCTTCCCATCAGACCTCTTCACCCAAATCCCCCCGTCGCCTGAGCTTCAGCGGTATTTTCCGCTCCTCCTCCAGCTGCTCGTCTACAAGCATCAAACTCTTCTCCAGAACAAGACGAGGTGAGCTACAACACTCCCCCAAATAAAAAAAACATGCACACACACATGCACATGAATACAACTGTTATTGTATTTAAGGTGAGAAATTGAGAACTGCCTAAAGGGAAGTCAAACACAGTAGATCTCTGTTAGCTCAAAGATGTTATGAGTTTCCTGGTATGCAAGTGAAAACCGCACACAGGAACATGCGCAGGTCTGGCACAGATTGTGAGATGAGACGTCAACATGATGAGCTGCTTGGCCTGCAGCACCGTGTGGGGGAAGCATTAAGTAGAACTGCAGATGACCTTGTAGTTAAACAAACAAACAAAAAAAGGTTTCCTAACGTCCTTTAACCAACCAACCTCTCAGCACTAGAATCTCGATTCTGCAAAGTTCTTCTCTTACTGGTGTCAACAACTTTCTCCAGGAAATGCCAGTTTATCCAGTTCCTGCATTGACCAGCAAGAGCAAGCTCGTTTGTGGAACTCTTAACTGATACAGCTCAGCGGAAATAAAACGGTCTAGTAAAAGCTGTTTAATAAAGAACGGACCTGGGCAGATCTTTCTCTTACATAACAAAAACCAGCATGTTTTACATGGAAACAGGTATGTTGGAAACAGCATAAAACAGCACGTCCATGAGTCATATGTTTTCGGCTCTTAAATAGGCCCATTCTTCTGTTTCCTTGCGGACAGCAGCTCAGGCAGCTCCTGGTGCAGTACACTTGAGAGGGCCAGGCCTAAAAAAATCTGAATGTTCCATTTCCTTCAGCCATGGTATCCAAATGAAACCACACCCAAACACAACAACTGCTGCAGTCTTTCCACCTGCTCTGGGGTTCTACAGGCAGGATGTGTTTTAGCACCAAACGTCCTTAAAGAAGACCTTCTGGTGAATGATGTGGTGAGAGCAGATGAGAGGAAAACAAGCATGATGAACTCAGCCACCAGCGTGGGCACGCCATAATTTTTATTTAGAGAATATTTTTGTAGACACCCTCCTTTTACCACAAGGGTGTGCTAAAGACTCTTTCTCAATCTTTCCTATTTATGGAAGCATTCTTTATAAGTTGTGTGTTTCTGAACATCGCATTCTGCATTATTGTCATATTTGTTAAGCAGTTTCCAAATTTTGTTTTATTCCCACATTGTCTAAATGTTTCTCTTGTCAGTCTCTCACAGCTGAAAGCAAAGATTTTTCATCACCTTATCTGGAAATTACCACACTCTCAGGATGAGTCCCCTCCCCATCGCTCTCTCTTTGCTGCTGTGTGGTGTGTGTTGTCAGTAAATAAAGGAACCTAGGAGTTCTGACTTTGCCATTAATGAACTGCATGCCGCCTTAAAAGGATGTTATTTTTAATTTTAGGGGGAAAGTTAGGCTAAGGCAGAGCTTAACAATATCCGTGACATGCTCAAAAGGCACCTCATAATATCACAGACAGAAAACTCAGCCACCTGCAGTAAAAACTTAATTTATTTGTTTAGAAAAATAAAAAGTTTTTATCAGACCATCAGATGCCGTTTGTGGCTGACAATTATTTACATTGGGAGGCTTTTTTTTTTCACCACCTCGGCCCCCAGGTCCCAAAGATATTTTCATTTTCCCAACATGCTGTATCTCATGTAAGCAGCCAGTAGGATAAAGTGGATCCTCTGCTGAGGGTCAGGGGGGGCTGATGATATTGAACAGAGGCATTCCGATCAGTTGTACAGAACAAGATCTGTCCCCAGTCTTAAAGGTCAGGCCACCAAGAGATACAACTGAGCTGCAGGATATCTGAATTAAACCCAAATGCATAGAAATGAGAAAATCCATTATTTTAAATCAGTGAGTTGAGGTGAAAAGTGCCTGAGCTGACTCCACTCCGTGGGAATGCTGGTGTATCCTTCACAGACCGGCCTTCTTTTAGAGGCTGCTGGCACGCATGCTATATTAGACACCACCCACAGCTGCACCTGACAATTTACAGCACCAATGCCGACATGGTTTGGTCAAAACGGCACTCCAGTTTCAGTTGTTACATCGCTGGCAGGAGTTTTTTTTTTTATTTTTTTTGCAGCTGAAGCTTTGTAGAATTAGCTGCTTCCACAAACCTTTAGAGCCGACGGAGGACGTTCTCGGCTCCCCTGCTGTTCTCACTGGTTTGGATCCTTGTTGGAGACTTCATTTTCAATCTTACACTTGCGCTGCAGGTCCCAAGAGCAAGAATTCAGCTTTGATTTGTATATATATATAAAGGAAGCCTGACATCTAGTAAATACTCATGGATATACTTTTCAACTTTTGATCTATTCATCAGATAAGTGTATAAAGTTTGACTTGGGGACAGTTTTGATGCTGCTTACTTGGCGTGATGTGGATTCTCCTGGTCAAATTTAGTTTGGAAGCCGTTACTCAATGCTTTCCATGAAGAAGTTTGGCAGCCTAAGGAGAAGCAAGAAACGCAAGGAGCAAGATGTGCTCGGCGGGAGGTACCAGTCTGAGGCGTCATGTCTTTGCGGTAACCCCAATAATCACATTTTAATCTGTAAATCATCCTCAAACGCACATAAGGGTCTGGAAACAAATGTCTTTGGTGCAGAATGTTTCCAGTTGAGGTCGTATATGCTCCACATAGCTCAGAGGCCAGTTCCATGGCCATCTCTAGTTTCACAAATGTATCTGGTGGGTCTTGCCTGCACACAGACCTAAATGCTAAAGCTATGTATAGAGGGGCGTGTGAGTTACTGCCTCTATTACAGGATGCTCTGTTGTGCTTGTTTTATGTATCTCTTATGAAATGTGAAGAGTGCTGTTGGAGAGAACATCAGTGGTAATTAAGTTGCAGCTGAATTATTACAGTTTCACTTCAGTGTCTTTTCTATCCTCGGATTCGTTGCAGACACATATAAGATTATCACAAGCATTAAAGATGAAATAAGAGTCAGACAAGCAAGTTGAATTTTTTTCAGATTTTCCAAGTATGGGGTCAGGATTTAGGTTATTGTTTTAGAGCTGCCTGATTTAGAGCTCCTCCAACCAGCTGAGCCGAGCAGAGCCCTGTTACAGTGTAGTGTTTCTACACACCTCACCTCAGCCTAAACCACACGTCCTCTCTGTCGGTGCAGACATCGGCTTCTTTTTAGGCGACAGCAGCTGCATGACAAATCTGGATACTTTACAGCCCAAAATGGGTCCATCCATTTGTGTGTTTGAAAAGCGAGTGCTTATTTAAAGGATGGTGCTGCATCATGTATTTAAACCAGCAAAAATAGGTCCAAACCCTTTCTGTCACTGACCGTTAACAGCATCTATTTTTAGCATCTTTGTGGCAGCAGGGCACAAAAGAGGCATGTGAAAGGCCCGCTACAAAATTCACATTTATTCATTTCATATTCATTTATTGGTGTTCTTCATGACACTGATGGAAGTTTTTAGTACAGGGAAAAAATACAAAACAAGATAAAAGCAGAACAGCGATGACAAAGACCATGCAGTGGTTTCAGTTTGACATTTTAAGTATTACATTTGCTATCATTTTTATTTAATAAAGATTAACAAAAAAACCACACAAAGCCCAGACATTCACTGTTTTTACCTCCTTTTCACCGAAAAATTAAAAGGGGAACTGATGTAGACGAATTGTTCTATTACTTTAAATCCATGTTTCATCAGTTTGTCTCCAGTCTGAAGACATGGCACAAATTTAAAATTTGGTTTCTTAGTTTATTTCTCTGGGCAGACGATTATTGTCAGGTGTGCATAGATAAAATAGAAGAGGTATTATTTAACCCTAACCCTTCCCTCTCAGGCAGTATTAGAGTATGTCTTTATGTTTGTACATCTCATACACAAATTGTATGTATGTATTTACTATCGACACACACTCTGACCAGTAAAATCCCACTTTCAACTAATTTGAAAAGAACTGCAATTGTAAATACATGTAGAAAATACATATTGTATAATGTACAAAGGGGATAACTTGACTTTAAAGGTAAACGTGGTCACAGAAGGGTTTTGCGTTTGTGCAAAGTGTTACCAGTTTCCTGGATACCAAGCAGCTGCTGCGGTTAGCTGGGCTGTGGGGACGGCTCCCAGCCCCGCTGTTATCTTCTTCTGTGGAATGTGCTGCAACAGCTTGGCTAAAATAAGATGGCCACACGGCGGAAGCAGGGTATGCCAAAAAGGGGCGCTACATGCCAACTAAATGTCAGGAGATAGTGTTGGAGCGCACTTAGACCAAAGAGAACCAGTCACCCAACATACAGAGCTGCCGTTATGAGGAACTGTCTTTAAATTCAAACAAAGAAATCAGTGTTCACTGCATATTATCAGAGAGCTTGGCTCCGTTGTATTCACTGAAGCTGAGTCTGAGGTGGCAGAGTTAAGACAGAAACAGATTCTTTTCACCGTGCATCACATTATCACGCCAGTACAGGGTTTGAGGACGTGACAGAAGTCACCTGGAAGGCTGATGGCCGAGTCCTTGTGATGGGAACTGTCCGGGGCCCATTGTCATGCTGCTGGCCTCACAAATATGCCAGCTGGGTGGAGACAGTGGCGTGAAAGTCCCATGCCGGCCCGTATGTGAGATCAGGCTGCCTGATGTCAGAAAGCATGTGAAAGGCCGTCATGTGACTGACGTCACCAACAGCTGATTGTTACACCGGCTGCTTACAGCGCATTGTAATCAGCCTAATTATGGTTGGGGAACTTTGTTAATCACAGAAAAATCTCTTAAATCTATGAAATCTAATACTGCGCGTGATATTTTATTGATCAGTTTTTGAATATAATGTTACACATTACACATAAGGCTTTGCACCCCTGCACTGCTATTTTTCTTTTAAGGCTAATGAGACTTGATGGTGTGTGAAGACATTACACAACTGTCTAATTAGGCCAATTCAGTCAGACCGATTGTGTTTTGACAGGTGGGGGTGTGCCATCAAGAATGGGAAAACTGTTTTTTGGTCTTGGCTTTTTAAACAGTTTAGGTTTGATAATGCCATTAGTTTATTTCTTATTATAGTAATTTTGCATTTACTATCATTTTTAACCAGCCCCTTTTAACCAATATTTCCAGGAACTTTTAAGTTCCATCAGGCTGATGGGAGAGGGGTCCCCAGGTTTGGCCCATTGCGACTATTGTGGTTCTTGAGCCTCTTATAATCTTGATTAAGATTCTTGAACTTTTCATTAAGCTATCTTGGCTTGTGCTCTTCATTTAGCTCCACCTGCTTGGCAGCTCTGCTTCCATGGCCTTCCACAGCCCCACAGACCATCCACAGAACCTGGACTCCTAGCTTCTTCTTTGTGCAGTGTTTACCTGCACTTTCATATATGGCTGCCTTAAGGAACACATTGTCTTAAATCTGTCCACAGCCTCAGGATTCTCCACACCACCAAACACCCCCACCCAGTCATGCAGCCAACCAGTATTCACCCAGGAGACCCAGCCAAGTACGCCTGTTGCTGCAAACCCAGACGCAAGCCCTCGGTCTCACTCAATGTCCACGCCCCCAGACATAGGACAGCGCCTCACTCTTCCCTCCATTAAGCCCTCGATCCCTTCTTCAAGCCCGGTGCCATCTCACTCTACCTCACAAGTGAGTCTAACAGCAGAAATGTCCCTCAGTTTTGCACCTGCAGTAAACCAGCAAAATCTTTGGACTAATTCCATGTCAGCAATGCTATTAATGAAAATTTTGTTTGCAGGTTTTATGTAACACTGGCCACCAGATTTCCCAGTCAGTGATGAGTGATTCTTGGGTACATTCATGCATGAATAATTACCAGAAAGCTGCTTGTGAGATTGTGAGCTGTGACTGAATGTGGATTTTCACCAGGCAGGATGAACTAATATTTCATCCCCAGCTTTGCGCGGCTCTGATACAGACCAAGGACTCGTGACCGTGGTTGAACGGTGATGACTCAGACACTGGCGGCCTCTCCAGGGCCCCCACCTCCCTCCGTTGTATGTAAAGGGAGATTCAAAGCTAATCTCCAGATCCTGTATTTACCTTTTGGACTAATCCATATTCAAATACAGTTAATTTGGCAGAGCTGCACATGGTTGCTTCCCTGGACTTTACTGTACAGTCCAAGGTAAAAAGTGTGTGCACTGTGAGCCAGCAGGGGAGAGATTTGTGGAAAGGCAGGAGTGGCTTTTGGCCAGAGAATTGCTGTGTCACTGTTGCAGGGCTAAGTTTGTTGGCATCACAGTGCAGGCTGCTGCAGTGACTCGTGCTGTACATTCAAATCATACACAAAAGGAAAACAAAAAGCATGCTTTGGGTATGCAAATGTAGTGTGCTAGCACATGAGATCTCAGCCACAGGGCTGCTGGTTCCTGTCTGTTGCTGCCTCAGACAGCGGTATAAAACATACTGTGGTAGAACCTTGAACAATTTCCTCATATTGTTATCAGAAATTACCTCTGATGATGTAATGAGGCATCCTCAGCTTCTTGCTGCTAAGCAACCTGAAGGATTTCCTATTATGGTAAAGCAATCAGGTTGCTCCAGCATGGAGGGGCGTGTCCGCAGTGCGCGTTGCTTCCTCATTATTTTCACCTTTTCAGGGTGTCCCCCCGGTGAGTGTGCCGTTCGCTAGATTGGATTTATAAAACGTGTGTTTAGCTCATTTATTGCGATGGGATTAGGTCTGTTTTGGACATAGCGTCGGCATTGGTTCTTCCTACTGCAGCAAATGGCTCAGGACTGTTCCATTCTACCTCCTGGCGGGGGGGTTCGAGTCTAATAATGTCTCCGCCAAAGTTGCAGCCACTGGGTGCGAGGTTTTAGTCACGTTATTTACGTATATTTAACGAACGTGGAGGAACCAAATGTAGCCCAGAAAAAGGCTGGCGTCAGTGGACGTTGTATCATTAATCCGTGTGTTCGTTTGGAGGTTTGCGCACCGGGCGCCGTGTGATCAATGAGCTGTAGCCGCTGGGGGAAAGTCGTTACGCCGCTGCTCGCTCACGAACCCCGGCAAAGTTTGGTCGCTTGCTGCTGCTAGGGTGCTCATCTTCACCGCACACTTGTGCGTTTTTGCCCCTTCTCACAGGTCTACAGTTTGTTCGAAGGCATGCTGGAGAAACTTGAACTAGACGACGACGGTAAGTAATTCATTATTACCTGCTACGCAACAAAAACGTGAACGCAAAGTTTAGTCAATCTACATTGTTAACAATACAGCCACGAACGGGACAATATCGCAAATATTTCTAATTGAGGAACCTGGAAAATCAAGAAACCATTTTCATTCATAAAATTATTCTTTCCGTCCATATTTTGAATGAATTGTATTGAAGCAAACTACATAAAAATAAACCTAAATAGAGACAGCGCCACATTGCAATCATACTTTTATATTTGTGATTATATCTGTAAAAATCACTCCAGTTCTGACAACACATCATTCGGCCACATGTAAAATGTTTCAGCCTTGAGTGTTTTTCCACTGTTTGCGTGGTGATTGCTGCTTAAGGTAGAGCTTAATTATCAGTACATGGAGCAGTGAAGTGGCAGTAAGTGGTCCAGGCCCATAATGGTTGTTTAGGCTCTGAGTGTGTTTTGTTTCCATTATATGCTCCGCTGTGAGATTTCTTACGCTGAAAGTATTTTCCTGCTCTTTTCTTCCTTACAGCTGCTGAACCGGAGAGTGATATTTACATGAGATTTATGAAATCCCACAAGTGCTACGACATTGTGCCCACGAGCTCCAAGCTGGTGGTGTTTGACACAGCACTCCAGGTTCGTGCTGCATTTAAAGTACCTTTCCTTTCACCTGTGCTGAACCTACTGAGGATGGCTTCCATTTATGGCAACAAAAAAGTTCTTCTGGAGTTAATGTTTGGTTAAAGAAGCCTTGGGGTTTGTTGAATAATCATAAAGCTGTTAAACAGTAATCGTGAGAGGTACAGCCTCCTTCATGTGTCTCTTGATTTAAGATTCTTTGTCTAAAAAAAATACCCAAGCCGGTGTGTGTGTTAAACATTTATTTAAACTTGTTTGTTCTGTTTTTGACACAAATTTTGATTCAACTGTTGGATGCAATTTTTTTGCTCTTCTTCTTGTGCACGTTAGAATTGTTAATACAGTTAAGATTTAGTCTTACAGTTAAGTCGTTTAGTCGTGTATTCATTTCTTTGATCTTGGATTTTTTTTTTTAATGCTTTTTCTTGCTCAACAGGTTAAAAAAGCTTTCTTTGCTCTGGTCGCTAATGGCGTGCGAGCTGCTCCGCTATGGGACACAGAGAAGCAAAGCTTTGTGGGTAAGAACCTGAGAGTTGAGGTTAAAAAGTAGCAGTAGTGGATCACAACTCTGCATTAGAACTGTAAGAAAGCATTAAGCCCAGCAGCCACTTCTGTGAACTGTCAGTTGTCACAAAAGTTTGGTTGTGCCATCAGTGAGGTGTCAGTTTAAGGCTGTATCATTCTAAAAACTGCATTCTCGACCCAATGAGATGGCATCTGATCCATCTTGTTCTTGTCCATCTTGTTGAATGTGTTTTATCTGCAGGAATGCTGACTATCACAGACTTCATCATCATCCTGCACAGATACTACAAGTCACCGATGGTGGGTTTTTACTCCACAGTGTGGCAGATTTGCCTCTTTTGTTCAAGAATAATGCATCTGACTTGATTGGTGCATTTCAGGTGCAGATTTATGAGTTGGAAGAACATAAGCTCGAGACGTGGAGAGGTTAGTGTCAGGATCTTCTGCATGTTTAGAAGCAGCTTCAGGTTTTATTATACACTATATCGGTTAAATATTTCCAACCTCCACAGAGGTGTACCTCCCAGCTGCATTCAAACCTCTGGTCAACATATCACCGGATGCCAGGTTCCTCTACAGCCTTTAATTTCTCAAAATTTCTCTGTTTTCTGTGTGCAAGCCAGAAGATTTTTTTTTGTGCTTCTTTAATTGTGTGTGTTGTGTTGCAGCCTGTTTGATGCTGTGTACACGCTCATCAAAAACAAAATTCACCGCCTGCCTGTCATTGATCCAGTCACAGGAAACGCACTTTACATCCTCACACACAAGAGGATCCTCAAGTTCCTCCAGCTGTTTGTGAGTCCAACACATCGTCATCAGTCTGTCTGAATGAGTGGTTTGAACTCTACACTGTGGTGGAGGCAGATTTTCACCGATCTTCTTCCCCCTAGTGGCCAAAGCGAAAACTATCTTATTTGCAGTCTATCACCTTGAATACACCTCTGCCTTATTTTGTGTATTTGCATTATTTTCAGATGTGTGAAATGCCAAAGCCAGCTTTCATGAAGCAGACACTGAGGGAGCTGGGCATTGGTACATACCGTGACATTGCTTTCATTCACCCAGACACACCCATCATCAAAGCGCTCAACATCTTTGTGGAGAGACGAGTGTCTGCCCTGCCAGTGGTGGATGACTCCGGTAGGAACCTGATCACTCAGTCTTAGAAGGCGCAGTAATAAAAGGAGTTTACTGGACGCCTTTATCTTGTTGCAGGAAAAGTTGTGGATATTTACTCCAAGTTTGACGTGATCGTAAGTAAAATATTTCTAGTTTTTTTTTTTTAAGATATCAAATACGAGAGAATTTTATTCATGAGTATATTTTCTTGTTTGTGTAGAATCTGGCTGCTGAGAAGACTTACAACAACCTGGACATCACAGTGACGCAGGCCCTCAAGCATCGCTCTCAATACTTCGAAGGAGTCATGAAGTGCCACAAAATGGAAACCATGGAGACGATTGTGGACAGGATAGTCAAAGCTGAGGTCAGTTCAATTTTATTTAAAGTGCCAGTTCATAACAAAGTTGTCTCAAGACACTTTACACGTTCAAAAAAGAGAAACAGCTCCCAGGACAAAGCTCCACACTGAGTAAGCCGATCGGTATTGGCAACAGTGATGAGGAAAAACTTCCCTTTAACGGGCAGAAACCTCGAGCAGAACCAGACTCAGTGTAGACGGCCATCCACTGCGACCGCCTGGGGAGGAGAGGAGGAGAGGAGAAGGGGAGATGGAGGGATAGAGGAGAGACAGGGAGGATAGAGAGAACGTTGAGCAAAAGCTGCGGGATCTGGGCAGGGCCATTGAGAGGGTTCTGGATCCAGCAGCAGTACCAGGCCTCAGGAGAGTGGAGATAGGAGATCCAGCGACAGGCCCAGGAAGTACTGTAAAAAAGATGGAGCACGAGAGCTCCGGGGGAGAGGGTGGGTTAGTGCTGAACCAGGCATGATGAGTGAGTCCCCCCCACTCGGAAAGCTCGGTGTCTATCGATCTCCCCCAGCAGAGCCCGAACAGTCCTAGCTATAGGCTTTGGCAAAAAGCAGGGTCTACTCTTAAGTCTACTCTTAAACATAGAGGGGGTGTCTGCCGCCCAGACTGAGGCTGCTAAGTGGTTCCACAGCAGAGGAGCTTGAGAACTGAAGGCCCTGGCTCCATATCTACATTTGGAGATTCATGGAATAACTAGTAAACCTGAATCTAAGGAAAGTAGCGTCCTAGAGGGCTGATATGGTTCAATTAGATCTGTGATAAACGATGGTGCCAGACTATACACAGCTTTGTAGGTTAGGAGGAGGATCTTAAATTCTACTCTAAATTTTATTGGAAGCCAATGTAGGGAGGCCAACACAGGTGAAATGTGGTCACGCCTCTAAGTCTTAGTCAGAACACCAGCTGCAGAGTTCTGAGGGACTTTTTTGGGCATCCTGATAAGAGTTACAGTAATCCAGCCTGGAGGTAACAAGGGCATGGATGAGCTTCTCAGCAGCATCTAGGGAAAGGACAGGCCTGACTTTTCCAATGTTACGAAGGTGGAAGTAGGCAGCCCTCGAGATTTGTTTTATGTGCGTGTTAAAAGTCAAATCCTGATCAAAGCTAACGCCCAGGTTCTTTACAGTGGTGCTAGAGGCAGGAGCTAGTCCTGCTAAGCCTATGTCATTAGCTAAAGATTGTCTAAGATGTTTTGGACTGACTAATAGAACTTCAGTTACTTTTCATTTAAGTGTCACTTTCTCCTTTTTTCCCCACATTGATCGTTGACTTGTATCACAGGGTTTCAGTGCTCTTCTGTATCAGCAAACATACAAATGAAGATTTCCAGTACCCAATTAAAATATTACAAGAAAGTCAAAACAATGGCAAAAATACATTTGTAATGGACGTTTATTCAATTGTACTTTGAAATTATTTATTAGAAAGTGTGTGTGTTTTCAGGTGCATCGGTTGGTGGTGGTAGACGAGCACTCCAACATCGAGGGCATCGTCTCCCTGTCGGACATCCTTCAGGCACTGGTGCTCAGCCCTGCAGGTATAAATGCCCAGCAGCACTAGCCTCCACCCCTCCTCTGTCCTGGATACTGAGCTCTCTCCCTACCCCATCTTCTAACTCAGTCCCTGGTAGGAAATGTGTCCATTTTACTCCTCGCTGTTTGACGTCCCAGGCTGGCTGCAGGGTGGCATGGCGCCTCGGCCAGAGTCTTGTTTATGTGGCTGGATGCTGCTGCAGCTGAACTCTGCCACAATCTTCTTGCTGGTAGATATTGACACCTGACAGCAAGAAGGTTCAGGGTTTCCACCTCAGCCTGGGTGGCTCTTAGTGAGGACCTGAATATAGATTTTATTAGCAGAGTGAGGACATTTTAGCTGGTCCTCATGACTTCAGGGCTAACAGTCTTCGTTAAGGTGAGGATGACATACATGGTCCGTCCCCACCTCCCTCAGGAAGTCATTCAGATTATTTTGTCTCCTTTTGTAAAGGTTCTGCTGTGATTTTGGCTTGTGTCAGATGTGTCCTCGCTGGCTTTGCTTTGTTTTGAATGTTTTATCAAGTGCTTGGACAGAGAACGCATGCCTGGGTGATATTTGGGTGGTTTTTGGTGCTGAAGGTTTGAAAACAGGAAGTCGTGGCGTCTACGAATCGTGCAGATTAACAGCATGCCAGGCTTGGGGCCCGGTTCTTGAAAATAATGTGGAATTTGCTGCAGGCCGAGGACATTCAAGGCTGAAGATGTTTTTGTCTTGGTGAGAAACTGCAGGGCGTTAAATCTTGTTTTGTTCCGTCTCCTTTAGCCACCTGCAAGGAGGAGAGCCTGAGTGCGGAATGAGAGGAGGAAGCATCAGAGGGAGCGAATCTCTCTCACGGTTGAGGTAGGAAACATGAGGCCGAGCAGATTCCACCTGAAGGTCGCTGAGACGCCAGCTGCTGACACACTATTAGAAACCAAAGAGCAACAACGAATGAAGTGGTGTTTGAAGCACGGGGGAACCATTCTCTTTATTTATTTAGTTTGTTTGAACACTGGTGAAATAAATGCACACATGCAGGGTATGTATGCATGCCTCCAAATATGCAGCGCTGCATCATGGTCCACAGCTGGGGGAAAGGCGGGAGCGTGGAGACCAGCGGTCCGGGGCACCAGCGTCTCATGTTGCACAGTCATGGTGCCGCTGTCATGAAACCTCTTTACGTTTTATGTTAAAGTTGAAGCTTCACCTGTAGCGGCGCCATTTTCTGACCATCAACAGAATGCAGGTATTCATACTCTTTGCATCATCTGTGCCTTTTTTGGCCCTGCCTTTATCTGTTAAACCTTATATTATCAAAGGATGATTTGCAATTTCATGTTTATGGATGTAAAATTATTGAATGGGTGTTAAATTTGAGGGTTTTAGGAGTTAGTAGTTCCTCCATATTACATCTTATTACAGCTTCATCCTGTTACAAGGCTGAGGGAATCTGGATCATGAAACGTTTAAGATCTGAAGTGTTTTCTGTGGTGATGCTTTGAGTGATCCCACAAACCTGCAAACCTGTCTGTAGCCTGACAGGAATCATCTCCAATTCTGACTGTAAATAGGACCGTTTTCGGGGAAATTGTCACCTAAAGCTTTATTTTTACCAATGTGTCCATGTGTTCAGAGACTGGTGTTTTAATGTTTGTAAATACATTCGTCGCATTCAGAGACTTTCTGTCTGACCCACACGTACTGTAAATGCAAGCATGAGAAACTACACTTCAGCAGGATGAATGTTCTTTGTTTTACCCTTTTTTTTTTTCTATTTTTCTCACTGCAGAAAAATAAACGGACACTGAATGTACTTTCAAGTTGTGTTGGACTGATTGTGTGCAGAGATTTGACTTCATTCACACACAGCAGACCCCGGCCCCTTCAAATCTCTCAATTTTGTGACATTCCTTCAAATTATGGAGCCCAGCAGCATATTTGTAATATAATGGTTTTTAACAAATACAAGGAAGCAAAAAAAGCCTTATAGGTAATATTTTGCTACCCCAAAGTCACCTGAAACAGCAGTTTTTGTTGGTCAGTGAGATCTGTTAGCGCAACATTTCTCAACACAGTTCACAACTATGAAATGAATAAGTGCTGCAACACTCATAATTCTGCATTCTGTTTCATACTCTGCCCAAAGCAGCGCCCGGGAGCATTTATTAAGGCTACGACTTCACTTTTCAAATTAGACTTTAAAGACCTTAATGTCTCTTTTCCCAGCTTTGAAGAGTCGGTCTGAGTTTGAGCCCGATCACTTGATCACAGACGTGATCCTCGCGTCGCTGATGAGGATGCCCTGTGAGATCTGACGTGCACGGCTGGTACATTTATTTTCATTAAGCTTGTTCTGAGATGAATACAGTTAACCAGACAGCTTGGCAGCCCTCATCAATCCTTCATGCTGGCCAGTTCTCCGCCCGGAGCCCCCCTCCTCTCTGTGTCCTGCTGCCCGAGGATATTTTGGTGAGGGCGGGGGGTAACGTTCCAGCGCGTGCCGGGAAGAGGCTGGTTTTCATTTGGGCTCAGGGCTGAAGCAGCTGACGGCTCATCCAGAATAGTTGGAGAAGATCTACATGATGAGATCAGCTGTTGGATGCAGCTCAGAAGGAATTTTGCGTGTTTGCGGAGCGACCACAGGGTGGCGCTGTAGCTCAGAATAAGGTCCGTGGTTTAAAAGGAGTAGCGGCCTCTTTCTCATTGAATATTTTTCCAATTCCATTCCAATAAGCGTGGGACGCTTTCCCATCAGACATATTTCCCTCGCCCTCTTTTTCTGGGAAATGACCACATTTCAGGGGAAAGGTTTTCCAATCTTGGTAAAAGTTTGGAAAATGGACCCAGGATGGATCTGATGGACTTCCAAATGAGGAGGTGAAACCGGACCAGACTTCCTCCAGACAAGCTGCTTTGATCTCCCAATCTCCCCTATGATACCAGGCACAGGGAAAGCCCACTCTACACCTTGTAGCCCTAAAGCAGAAGAATCAGGGATGCGCGCCCCCCCCCCCCTTTTTTTTTTTTCTTTCCACACATTCACCACCAGCACCCACACTGGACCTTCCTTTGAAAGACGAGAGTTTGATTTAAAATTCCTCTTCACTGCGTGTCATGCATTTTATATGCATGGTGAGAGAAGAGGGGGGATTGAGAGGGGTTCCAGCCCAAATGAACTTCCCTCTGATGCTGATCTCCTTAGGGACACACACACATACACACGCCTCATTTTCTTGCACCCACTCAAGTCTTTCAACATTAGTTTTACTACATCATGCTTTTCACAAATTCCACTAAGCAGCAATAGTGCAGCAGCCTTTGAAGGCAAGTGTGACCAGAATAGAGGAGGAGGGGGTGTGTTTAAAAAAAAAAAAAAAGAAAACTGGCCTGAGGGTGTTTGGGGTTTAGGGGCGTAAGGAGCCGAGGAGGGAGTCTGACAAGTGCAGCGTTTGGGGACAGCTTTGATGTGGGTCGGGGGTGCAGCTGCTCTTCACAGGCAGTCTGCTTTTGCAGGTCGACAAAGAGAGGCCTGCACGTGGAGCTGCTGATGGATGAGAGGGCCCTGCCGATGCTCCCGTCTCCACCCAAACGTCCCTTTATCCTCCTGCTGTCCCCCTCTGGGGAACAAAGCCTATAAGGTGCAGAAGCAACCAGAACCTGGACAGCAGTTGGGTGAGAAATCTGGTTTATTAGGGACAATATGATCCCGCTAGCTTATTGTGGATATAGCAGTAAACAAGAAAAAACACAATTCACTTTTTTTTTTTAAGTGCTACAGGTTTGTTATTATAGACATAAAACAGTACAGCAACCATAGTGCCTACATTCATATGCACACACGATATAAAAAAAATATGACAGTATATTGCTGTTGAACTGTTCCTGCTCATGAATCACTCGCAGGAATATCAGCTGTAGTGACACTTTTTTGTTTTCTTCGTATTTTTACAATAAGCATTGATGCGTGCACAGATTTGACAGTTCTCACTGAATGCGGCTGCAGGAATGCTAATCAAACCCTTCACGGAACACACTCGGCTACAGGATGGATGTCCTGGTGAAGCTACTTGTTTGTAATTGACATAAAAAGATTAATACAAGTTAACTTTGGTTTCCAGCTCTAGAACTATACTGTGAATCTGTGGCAGTTTTAAGCTGAAAGTAAATATTAAATCATATAAACAGAGTAGCAGCCTCAAGCCAATGTTAATACAACACAGAAATTCACTTTTTAAACTTTTTTTTTGTTGTCGTTATAATAGCAGCTGGGGAAAACGTAGCTACAGTGTGATTCCAGAGAACTGAATGAACAAAATATTGTTAAAGTACAGTTAAAAATCTGTCATCTGGTACCTCTATAAAGAGAAAATGCAACTTCTTTGCTGTCGTGTGTCTTCTGATCTTATATCTGTCTGTTATAAATACAATAACCCCTAACCCTAAGCCAGTTCTGTGGTCAAAGTCTCTCATGCAACAAAGAAGTTAAACATTTTAAATTTAAAGAAACAAAACATCAAGAAGTCCCGTGAGCTTTTTCCAAAAAGGAATTTTAGATGGTAACACAGGACGAAGGTTGATGAAAGAGGCTGAAAGGAATCAATGAGGGGAGCAGGGGACGTCTCGGGTTCCAGTAACCCAGGCCGGAGCCCTGCTGCTGCTCTTCTGCATCCGGGCCAGCATTCAGACCCTGGGTGGATGCACCACGACTGGGTCCCCTCCCAAACCTGCGTCCTCACCAACCGGGACGCAAATGGGAGACTTAATGCTGCAGCAGCAGGAGGGAGAATGGGGGAGGGATTGTTTTATTTTTATTTTTTTTTTTCACTTTTCTGCACACTTAAAAACCAGGGTCCAGTCACAGCGTGGGGGGGGGGAGGGTGACTCCTCAAAATGCAGAATTAGCCAGATTTACATTGCTCAGCTTGTTCTATCTTCCGTCCATCCATACAGGCCATCGTACACCACAACAGGCTTCTCTTGCACTGGTTTCCAGTCCTTGAATGTCCCTTTCATCTGCGCACTTGAACGATTCCACATCAGTTCCATCATACAAACTTTGAAAAACTTCTGAACACCTTGCAAATTCCCATCTGAGCATCTCTCCACTACCGGGGGTGAGTTCAAAGTTCACCGGAGCCGTCTGCGCAGCACACGCACCTTCCATTATACAGTCTGAGCAGCTGTTCTGTGCAGGAAGTCCTTTGAAGGTCAGCTCCGGAGGGGTGGGGGGGGGGAGTTAACCAGAGTCCATGGTTCAAAATGGGGTCTTTGCTTTAACAGGCAGGGGGGCGGAGCCTGTGCCTACTTCCTCTTCCTGCCTGTGCCCACTTCCTCTCCCTCTGTCCACTGAACCCCCCCCCCCAAGTCATCAGGGCCATCATGAAGATGAGCCGTGTGATCTCTGACACATGCATCGTCTACGCTAACACTCGACACTCATGCTACAGCTAGTACACAAGCAGACCCCCCCACCCCCCATTTGATTCTCTCTGTTTTGACGCAGACAAGCGGTAAGCGTGTGTGAGGAGTGTGTGTATGTGTACGTATGTGTGTGTGTGTGTGTGTGTGTGTGTGTGTGTGGAGGGGGGGTGGGGGAGAGACTTTGAAGGCATCCAGGACTGGAAATCTGCGGGGCTGTCTCAGAAGGGGGCAGGTGCATCTTTAAAAGCGAGAAAGGAGAGGCACGAGATGGAGGAGGAGAAAAAGGGGCAGGAGGTGGTGGAGGAGGGGGAGGAGGGGGGCTCATTCACTTCTGTGCAAGGTACGCTCCGATGGTGAGGCTGGCGGCCCCCAGTGCAGCCACGCCAAACACCGTCTTGATGGAGGGCCAGGAGCAGCTGAAGAGCGAGTCCCTCTGTCTGTCATAGAGCTGCACGAAGGCATCCTGGGAGGGAGACAGACAGACAGACAGACAGACAGACAAAAGGTGAATATATATTCCAGTGTAGGTTTTCAAATATTCATGGCTTGTTTTTTGGCTTGTTTTATTTTTTTTGGATGCTTGTTGTCCGGCCTGTCAAACAGACTGCAGACGCTCCCAAATGTGAGAGAAAAAACCTGCATTCCACCAGAGACAACAGACTTTTCAGTATTTTCATCTTGTAAATTGGGTTTATTGACCCTTGAGGCAGGAAATACCTTCACTGCCGCCGCTAAGTGTGAGTATTAACAGAGTGCGAGTCAGCCCATTTTGCAAACAGATCTGTTCCCCGAACAGCCTGCACACTTGCCTGCAACCCAAAACCAGACACAGGAGTCCCCGAAAGAGCCCAGCCGAGCGATCCACGCTGGCTGATTCAGCGTCTGGATGGAACCGGAACAGCTGGACAGTAAGTTAAGCTGCTAAGCTCCTCCCTCCCTCACACACACATTAATCTGGACCCACAGAACACAGGTTAGGTGAACGACGGGGTTCACCTGATCTGTGAACAACAGTGGATTGTTAACTTTAAATCCCGCAGAGCTTCACTGTGTTGGGTCTCCTGAGATCCTATTATGGTCCTATTTGATTCTACCTTGATTTCAGTGGGTGTGTGTTGAATCTGACCTTGACTTGTGCAAACACAATCGGGTCTTGGTGCTGTCGCCTTAATTTTAACATGCGCTTTTGTCTTGTTGAACAAAGAGCACACTGGACTATAAAAAGGAGACATCCATTCTGAAGGGATGTGGGGAGACAAAAGCATTTCCTGTTCCTCCTCCCTTTCCGTCCTGTAGCATTCCTGAAGCCGAGGGCCGGACGATGTCTGACAGAGGAAGAAGGATCAGCATTTTCTCCTCGTTGTAGACCCTCTGGTGCCGGCTCTGCTCTTAAACCAGCGACATTTTGAACACACAGAATTTCCTGTACCACAGATGAGTGCTTTTGCCTTAATTATTCACGACTACAACACTTTAGCTGCTCGGCAGGGCTAAAATGATCAGACCCAGCTGCTGAAGGCAGCGATATCCGTACGCTAACGCACTAATTAGGGTAAAAACTAAGATGCAAATTCTTTGCACAGCTGCGGCTAATTTTGCCATCTTGTTTTGAGGGGAAATCTGTGGTAATTAATTTAATTGTTGCTTCTGAAGTACCACAAATGTTGAATTTACGGCGATGCTTGTCCTGTTGCCTCCGTCTTCCACCTCTGCCGAGGCGACATCCCCGGAATGACGATGTGAATGACCGCCAGCAAGGTCACATGGGAAGAAAAAAAAAGCCTAATTTATGTCGCCGGTTCGCAAAAGTGTCTCAGACGCTCGACGTAGATCATCTATTTAAGTCTGAGACAAAAGTGGGCCAATTACAGTAAGAGGTTTTCCAGAGAGATGATGAATTCCATGAGGACTGGGATGGTAATAATTCCAGATTGACCTGGAGGGGAAAGCTGGGACAGGCAGACAGAAGGAAGTGTGTGTGTGTGTGTGTGTGTGTGTGTGTGTGTGTGTGTGTGTCAGGTGGATATCATGAGACTGAGGCATGCTGTACTTTAGCTTCTGGAACATTTTCACCCACATGTTAGCAAACAACAGCCAATGGCATGTGAGCAGCCTGCAGGACACACCTCAGCGCTCTCCTTCCTCTTAAACTTTATCGACTTTCTTATTGACTTGAAGTCAGAACCTTTCTGGAAAATGAATGAAGGGCAGAGAAGGTTGACGCAGACAAATGACTATATAATCCTCAAAAAGTCCTCTGCGTGCCCTGCAGCACAGCATCTGCCGCTGACAGCAGGTGTGCAACTGGGACATAAACTCCCAGCTGCAGCTCTCTGCTGTACTCCTTCTTTTTTCCTGTCTTTTTTGTCTTTTTAAAGGTCACAGCTGCCACAGAAACCAGGAATACGAGGGGGGAGGGTGGGGTACCTGGCAGACAGGTTTACACACTTCTTTTTCTCCTTTTGTTGTTGTTTGGTCCCTCACATTGAAGGACTGACACAGAGCAGCGAGGGCTCCCGAAGATCCCTCACTGTCATGGTTACCCCTGCAGGAAGCAGTTTGCTTTTCCCACCAGTGGGAATGAACGTTCATCCACGAACCTCCCGCTCCATTTTCATGTGATTGGGACTGCTGGGCTTTTCCCTCTTCCTCTCTCTTAATAGGGACTGGAAATGCCAAATATTTAGCTTGTGGTGTTCCTCTGGGTATCCTCCTGCTGCTGGGAGCATTCCTCCGATTTGTCTGAAACATAACAAGTCCTGTGAGCTCGTTGGCTTCAGCTAAAGCCCCAAAACGGCTTTTAGCCAAAACAGAAGAATGATTTTGCGGTCAGGACTGTTTTTGGGACATTTCTGTTTGGTGACTTTGGGCAGACTGAGGCCAGAGAAAGGGATGTGGGTTAAAGTTCAACGTGTAATTAAAGTGCCTGTTTGTGGTTTGGCTGCTAAATTCACCTCCGAACTGAGCGTCTCCCTGTGCTCTCTGTTTATTTCCAAAGCATCCCTATAGTAACATACTATATAATGTATACCCCCCCCCCCACACACACACACTTTTGCCTCGCTTTGATTCTCTAATGAGCTTCTTGCACATTTCAAAGCAGCTAATTAAAGTCAAACAAAACTCCCATTTCTGGTCCAGCGGGGGAGTGAATAAGGTTTCTTTAAAAGAAAACTGCAAGGAAAGTATTAACCTCCGCTGCAACCGATCCATACAAAGTAAACAATGACACGACGGCGAGATCTCATCTGGCGGCAAGGTCGGGTGCTCTAAAGTCTCTGGAGTGTCATCCGCAGACTCGCCCTGCAAAGAATGCGATGACTGAGGGGTCTGTCGCGGCGCTCATTACCCGGCGAATCCCCCCGCGTCAGCAATGCCGATTCCTAACAGCTCCGAGCTGAGGGCACCGAGCTCTTTCCCGCACTGTGACAATAATGCAATCGCTGGAAACAGCAACCTCCCCGCCCAGTGGTGTCAAAATGGGTCGATAAATTTGGAAAATGTACCCAATAAATGCACAAACTCTCCTGCCTGAGGAGCAGCTAAACTGCTTTACTCCTAATGAGCTCAAATGGCTTTTTCTTATTATTTATTGACAAATCATACCAGTGTCTTATATTTAAACAATAAACCATTCCTAATTCATGTTTGGGCATCAGTCTTGACACTTTTATTGGCCTCAGCCGTTGAGAAACACGCTTGGCGTCCGGACGTTACCCTAAAGGCTCATAAATATTCAAATACGTGTCAGCAGCGTTTGTGTGTGTGTTTACAAAACAGCGCCTTCTCCCGTGGGAGCGAGCCTGCTTCCAGTGGAACATGAAACGTGATCGCCGCCCGCACCCTTCGTGACGCTCTGCATCTTTTTATTGTCCCCGCGCTCCATTGTGCAAGTCGCCGCATGAATGGGCGTTGTAACTTTACACATGAGCCTTTGGCCTTGTTAGGGATGATTGAAGGCCTGCTTGTTTCTTTAGCCTTGAAGACGAGGAGCAGCGCTGGGGATGCACAGTCCAGCTTTTGCTTTACTTGCAATCTGATCATTTAACCTTGACGATGTCCTTGTGGGAGCTTTGTTCTTGGTGAGCTCACTGATTTGCACTGAGCTAGCATGAACCGGGCACGGGCGACCCTGCGGGCGGATGCTGCTTCTCCTGGACGCTGCATCGTTCGGCCACATCTACGTGCACAGGAGGCTTCACGACGCTCCTTTTTCACAAGAACCAAACCAGACAAACCAAACACCCCCTCCCCCCTCGTTTTACGACTCTGACCTTGAAAGCAATGTCAGCCTCTGCAAATTAATCCAACAACCTTCGGAGATATCAGAACTTGGAACGGTGGCTTCTTTAAACAGATATCATGTTGCCGAGACAGGACGTCTGCCCCGCTTCTCTGAAGGATAGAAGAGCCGGGCCAGTCCGGCCCCCCTCCCCAGCAGAGGAGCGAGCGCCAACACCCCGAATGGACAAAAGCAGCGTCGCCATGTTGCTATAAATACCCACCTTCCTGCTAGCCCCGTGCGTGCTTGGCCCTAATAAAACGAGCCCGGTCGCTGCTGCAGTCACTCAGGCCGGGTTAAATCGCATGTGGTGACGTGAGAGGAGGGGGAGGAGAAAGTGGAAGAGGGCCGCTGAGTCACCGTCCGCACTTGTGGGGGCTGATGTGTTTGTAATGCATTAAAGCAGCCTCGAGTGGCTTCCCAGTAAAGAGAGGATGTCTACCACTGGGGTGTCTAATGGCTTTGCATGTGCTCCTGTGACGTGTTTGCGGCGACGTAAACCGTGTAAGCATGTGAAAGCCCAATCAAAGCGCTGCCTTTTCTGCCATTATAGTGTGAAACTCTTGTCTTGTTTTTGCTCTTGTTTCAGCCTCAGGAATGCAGGGCCGCTTGGATAAAGAGCCAATTGATGAATTAAGAGCTTCGACTCTGGTATCTGAAACACGCAGGAAGAACACCACATCGGTGATTCACTCCAGATTCAGGTTAATGATTAGACACCAACATAAAACCCTCACATTCCAAACGGCTCTTTCGGCTTTAAATAAAGCTTTGCGCGGCCACGTGCAGGAACAACACAAGGCCAGGCGGATCGGCCTCTGCCGGCGAGGCCGTACACTTGATTGGTCCTGATAGAGATCTCTGCCATAGACCGTGGGAACCAAAAGATTCCCCAGTGGCCTGTTGCTTCTCCTACAACAAACAGAGCCCACGGGAGACGCTCATTTCCTGTCACAGGGTAGCACGCTGCTGCAAGCCTTAAAAGTCATGACTAGTGACCTCCCAAGACCTTGAGACCACACAAGCTCCCTCTCAAAGGCACTGGAGCTGAAAATAGATGAACGTCTGAGCCAAAAAAGGGGATTACAGTTTACAGAACATGACGTGCGCGAGCTTCTGTGGCATTTTAATGCGCTTGCTGACTCTCCTGGTTGCTGTTTGTGCCAAAAATCTGTTTTGCTTCTTTTTTTTAATCTGTGACACAGGCCTGATGTGTTTTCAACAGTAGAAGATTGTCTCAGTGAAAGAGCTGAGAGATCGGTCAGAGTTAAGTCACTTCCTGTGTCAGCTGCTGCGGGATGACATCACCGTCTGGTTTGAGACTATAGCTTCTCTGTGGTAATGCAAAATCACAGACTCTGTGTGGGTAGCTAGGGGGAGAGTAGCGACAAGCCAAACATGCAGTCATACTAATACCATGGAGAAAAGGAGGAGGCGGCAGCCACAGAACGCTACAGTTGGGTAGACTCTGTAACTAAGAGCTTTGTGTTTGTTTTGAAACATTAGGAGCCTCCTAAATCTCAGCTCCAAGAGTCCAAAGAACATGAAAGAACATGGAAACTGCAGCAGAGGAGCAGGTTCCAACCTCAAGGTGAATTAATCATGCAGGAGGAATGACAGTAACATCAAAGTGAAATGGAAGGCTGTGGAGTCGGACGCTCCATAAACGCCTCTCAGATTTGGCAACAGTGTGGTGTAAGTGATGGACGTGCAGCGCCAGGTTTCAGGTTCTGTGGAAATCTCTTTGTAGGCAGGTGAAAGAAAAGAGGCCATGGTCAGAGTGAGGGTAGAGGAGGACAAACACCTGGATGTCTGAGAACAATGATGGTTTCTGTGAGCAGAGCTCTCTCAGATACACCTCCGAAAGGCTAAAAACTGGCAAACTTTTTCACAATCTATACATAATCTATACAAGTGCTCAAATTCTGTACTCAAGCTTTACTTACATATTTGTAGTTGATGTGTCAGGTCACCTCTACCAGAAGGAAACGTGTCGATGTCAAAGTATGGAGAGGAAAATCTGAGGAGAAGTTTTTATGTGAAGCTTTAACAGAGTTTTCCGTCAGTGTTGTATCTTAGCAACGCCAAAACATGCTTCCCTAGTTGTGCTGAATTTATAGGGAAGCAGCTAACACAGGATGAGGGCAGAAAGTATGAAACACCAAACTTCTCTATCCCACAGTACGGATGATGTCATCCTGATGCGGGGGAAGAAGGAAATAGTTTTATGCAATGGAACAGTCTCCATCTTGTTTTGTGTGTATTGCAAACAGTCCTGTATCTAAGTGCAACCGTTCCCATGGCAGGGACTACTTTTTCTCCTGTCTTTTCTCTCTTCTAAGGGCCGTGAATGCTGGGAACAGCCTCTCTCAGGCAACAAGCTGATTTTCATCCGGGGGGAGAAGAATGAGAGGAATGCATTGATGTGGCGACACAAACAACTGCACTGTGTGAGTTCCAGAGGCCCGATATGGGATGGAATGA